>CM061559.1:196277273-201077273 GCA_030864225.1 Capsicum baccatum var. pendulum | reverse complement strand
CACATTTATTAACGACTATATTGAATTTATTCCTGCTTCTTATCCTTATATCTTAGGAAAATATTGCAAAACAAAGCCCGAAAGAGGGTCAACATTCAGATGATGTTGCTGATTTTTTATGCCATACTAATCCCCTCAGTCCACATTGTGTCTCAAAAAAATAGAGAAAATAAAGATGTCCATTATTACATATTTACTATTTTAATTATCTTATAATGTTTATATGCCTCAATATTTACTTACTTCTCAAAGGTACTAATTAACTAATTATATTGTTTTGAATTTTTTTATTCTCTGATAAAAAAATTGCAGGAAACTATTCTAAAACAAGAGCCAGCAAGAATGTGATCCTTCAGATGACGTTGTTGATGATGTAGGACCTACTAGTACTGACAATGTAGTGTAAGAAACTAACAAACCAGTTGAAATAGAGGATGATAAAGCCAACCAAGCACCATAATTTCTCAAGAATGGTGAACAAGATGAAAAGGTTATTAACATTCATTATGTGTTTTGTAATTAACATGACTATTTTGGCATGCTTGAAATGATAAATGTAAACTAAGAAATATATGTAATCAACATTTAGGTATCTTGTACAGTTTAATTAATTTAGTAGTAAGAATCTAATTCACTAAAAAAAATTTGAACAAACAATTATGTTATTAATATTTCAGATTTAAAATAATGTTTACATACAAGTTAAAACACAGTTGAGATACAAGTTAAAATAAAGTTGAGATACAAGTTAGAATAAAGTTTAGATACAAGTTAAAATAAAGTTAACATACAAGTAAAAATACAGTTCAGATACATGTTAAATTAAGTTTTAAAAACACAAGTTAAAATAAAGTAGAGATACAAGTTAAAATAAAGTTCAGATACAAGTTAATATAAAGTTGAGGTTCAAGTTCAAGCTATGAAACCATCCTCCTTTAGAAATGCATGTACTACACGGGCTATTTTTTTCTTAACCATGTTATACCATCAATTATGTCAGTCAAAAGTCTTTAAAATCTTCTTATATAATTCTGAAAACAAGTCCAAGATGTCTTTGTTAGAATCTTTTCCCAAATATTGGGCATAACAGAAGCTTCAATGCATCGGGATACCTCTTCAGATATTTATGTATGATAACTAGGAAAACCTTAACTTAAGAACAACACCTGCACTTATTTAAGAAAAGAATACACAAATCTTGGCTCTTTTTGTTTTTATGGCACCGAGAAAATAATCCATCTTTAATTGGGGCTATCATGGTTCTTCACATTAGACAACATTTAATGCTTAAGAGATAACCATCAAATTCCTAGAATTGTGTTTGCTTTATTTGCAATTTGGCAAATAACTCAATTCCTACACTGTTAATGCTTGATATAAAACAAAGAAACAACAGGTACCAGTGATTATTACTTTAATAGAATGCACTCTAGTTTAAAATATAATAGAGATACAAGTTCAAATAAAGTTGAGATACAAGTTTCTACTTATTGGTAAAGTTGAGATACATAAATGGAAATTATTGGTACTATTTTGGTTTTAAAATAACTGAACTTTCTTGATAAAAAATTTCTTAATGTTTCAAATCATTTTTAGGATATTGAAATTGAGAATCAGAGTGACATTGTTGTTGAAGAAATGCAATCGCTTGAAATTATTATTCCAGGTCGAGAACATGATTTGACATTGATGATTTACAAGTCTCCACTAACAACTCCAGCAAAACATGAGATTAGTGACACCGCAATTTTATTTGCCTTTTCTACGCCAAAAAAGAATGTGTTAGATGATAAAAATGCACCTGCACTACGCTCAAGAAAGCCATTGAAGATATACCATTCTCATTTTTTGACCTATTTTAGATCAAGTTCTAAAGGAAAGAAAAAGTTCGTTTCTAAAGAGCGAAAAAAATACCCATTCGAAGGTTATCACATTAATGGAGATTCACCTATTGTAGAGACGAAAATATTTGAAGACTGGATTAATGATAGCCTTTACAAGCAACAAAATAGTAAATAGATTTCGTATTGTGTGGTTTCTATGATGAAGTATTAAAGTCTATTACATGAGTTACATTGACTACACAAGTTATAAAAATTATTTAAGCTAAATAGTGTGCTAATGAAACTTGTTTCTGTCAGATTTGTATCTTTACTGTTAGTAAAGATATTTGGGTTTTAGCGAATGTACTTTGTATTTGATACATAATAACAAAAAAAGTATCATTCTATATGAATATATATGTTGTTCATTTGTTGCTCTTACAGTTACCAAAATTTATAAATTTATTACATTAGATACATAAACAATAATTTATATCTAAGTACTAATTATTATAGTTGATTGCTATAATATACCAATTTATTACAATTTGAATAACATCTGGATGCCATTATGTACTACTTGAGAAAGAAGTACAAGAACATGAATTTTCCAATCACTAGATACATTACCACAGAATGCTTTTTCAAAGTGTACATCGATAAGGCATATGTGAATTACTATAATTCAAACGTTGCTAAGGATCTTGCCACTCAAGATGCATCTGCCAGGACTGATGAGGTTGCTGATATGAAGATGTAATTGATTAACACCATCAAGGGATTGAGTACACACACAGGTCTTCCTTGGTATATGGTTAATGAGGTACTTGTCCTAATTAACTGTGAGGTGCCTTTCACTAGGTATTGGCAGTCATTGCTTTAAAGGATCGATACATTCGTGTGTATGATTCAATGGATTCTTCACAAAACAAAACACAAACAAGTGAGATTGACAAGTTGACTGTAATGATTCCGACTTACCTTCAGTACAATAATTTTTATGAGCACAAGGTACCCACTGACTGGGCTGCACTGAAATCATACAAGGGAAAAACCAAATGAAATCCAATTCAAATGGAATATGTCTTTGAGATAGCACAACAAAATAGTGGAAGCTTGTAGGTATTACATTACCTTTTTGTTTGTTTTCATTACCTTACTCATGTATATTGATGTTTTAAATTTAATTATTCATTGGAATGCTGGGATTGTGGTGTATTTGTGGCTGTGTATTCGAGTACCTGAGTGAGGGATTAGGCATTCCATGTTTGGGTATTAATGCTCAATACCATCGTCTAAGATATGATTCTCATTTGTGCAAGTATAGGTCTGAAAAAGCAGAGAACGAATACTTTAGTGAGAACGAAGATCCACTAAGGCTAAGGAGCAAGTTCGCACCAAAAGAAACAGACCGTGTTTTGCATATTAAGTAGTTGTTTATTTGTTTGCTTGTTGGATATTACAAAACTAGAAAGTTGATAGAAACTTTAATGATGTTGGTAATGTTTAGATACTCATACATTATGTCTTTTTAATTATTAAATAGTTTTATTTTGTTACCCATTATAATGCAATGCTCAAGAATTTTAGATATATTTATGTTTGGAAATACGTTGTTCTTGCACTTTATAAAGACATTGTATTCGATACATATTTTATAATATTTTACAATCATATGTATCTAAAATAATGAAACATAAATTACAATATAATGGTAGTAACCTTCACAACATTACATTATTTAGTATCCATAACAGTTTTTTGTTCCAACTAATGCCTGTTGTCTCTAAAATGCATAACAAATTATAGCACAACTTAACGGTACTATTTCAAAAAACTAATGACATATTAGATTGCAGAAGTGAATATTTAAACTTGTATCTATAAAATTAACTGAGAAACATCTTATTAAATTATATGTATCTAGTTAAAAAAACATATTTTACTATATAATAATTGTAAATAACAAAACATTACATTATTATGTATCTATAACCATTTTTATTTACTCAGAATGCATGTTTGCCTTCAACCTGAATAACACATTATAGCAAAACTTATAGTCCTACATGATACAACTATATTTTACAATTTATATAAATTGTGTAAACTTGTATCTATAAATTTATGAAAGATACATCCTATAGAAGTACAAACCTTTTCAATCTTGTACTACAGCATAACAACTAAAATAAAATTTACTAACATTATTAGTTCAATATATCTTACTTTATATATGATATGTCACGACAATTTCAATGTTAAAAAAATAAAGGTAAATAATTAACAAAGGAGCGAAAGTAACTGTTTATTCCAGAAACTATTTTTCTTAAAATTCTTAAAAAATAACAATGTCATCAATTAAAACGTAGCATTAAAAAGGTAAGAAATTCAACTACAAGATAACAAATTATTCCACATTATTAATCAGTCAACTACAGTGTCACTCCTCCTTCGGAAAGAAGTTACAAGTACGCCTGTTGTAACCTGCATAACCACATCTCCTACAACAATTATTGCTCGATGTCATTGTTTCACTTGATTTCTTGTGCCTGTTTTTCTTTGGCCTTCCGGGTTGACATTTGTATTTTGGTAGTAACACAACTTCGTCCATAACTTCTTGTGGCACAATCCAGTCCTTCTTATCAGGTATTGGAAACATAGATTCTTCATACGTCTTCCTTAATATTTCAGGATAATAAAACTCTGAGCAATAAGGTTTCATATTAACTACATGCTTGCTTTTTAGTACTGCAATCGCATTTTCATATGTTATCTCATACAATTGGAATCTACCACAAGTGTAAGTCCTCCTATCAAGACATACTATGTACTTCCTCCCATCATCGTAAACAGAATATAAAGAAAGTGACTACTTACCTAGGGAGAGTGCCACACCACCAAAGCTATGACCCTCATATATAATATATACTAGTTTAATCGCATGTGTGTAAGACCCTCAAATTTCCTCATTGCCTAAGCCATTAGAGCATGTCAAGAGAAGCTTTATATTAAGAATTTTGGCTAAGTATTGGGACTTAGTTTATTTTAGGACCTTCAAACTTGGAAGATTTTATTATCGACCTTTCCGACCTCCGCTTGTTAATTTGTTTGTTGATATACAATGGGAAAAATCAATAGTACATCTCGAGTGGGATTCGGAATTTTTAGATGAACTTAAGGGCATATTTGGGGTTGCAAAACAGTAAGCCTCCACGATAGGCCCGCATCTCCCTGGCTATCGCGTTGGCCCAAGTGGGGCGGTGCCTTTCTTAGTTCGGCAGAATAGGAAGGATGGCCACCTTGCTAAGTCCGGCGGACTAAGTAGGGCGATGCTTTTGTAAGTCAGGTGGACTAAGCAGGGCGGCACCTTGCTAAGTCCTACTGGTATAATTTGTTTAGTTCCTTCTCCATCTTATTAAGGGAAAGATGGGTATTTTCCATCCCCTTTTCAACTTTCACACGGGATTTAATCCCCAAATTACCAATATACATGATATTTCTCACAAATTACTCAAGAACACCTCTTAGGATTTCAACCCAAAGTTCAAGGAAACTCAAAATTTAACCATCATTTTTCAATAATTCTTCAAGAATCAGAATCCCCAGACCGAGAGCTTCAAGAAGCACCCATCAATTGTACGAATAGAGTCTCAAAAGCAAATGTTCATCCAAAATTCATAATCTAAGGTATGTGGGGTTTGAACAAGACTAATCCTTTCTCTCTTGTGCCTAAAAATTATGTTTCTAACGAATTTCTTATGATTTTGAATATAGGGTTTATGCCCAAAGTATCTTATTGATGGTTTTGAGCATGATATCACCGAATTAAGAAATTTCATGTTTGATTTGAGTTAAAGAATGTTATTTTCATGATTTTGAATACCATGAGTATGTTATGAGATATCGATTTCAGATTTTCAATTGAATTTAAGCGTGATATTATGACTCTTGAATTTTATGTTGATATTGATGAGATATTTTCAAGAAAACTTATTGAGCATGATGAATTACTATGAGTTTACATAAGTTTGAAATATGGGTCATTAGACCCTATTTTGAGTATTGATATTTCAAGAACTTGTGCTTTTAAGCACCCTGAGATTAGCATATTTTCAGTTGTATAAACATTATTTGATCTTCAGATCCCCAATTGAGATTTGGAATCCACTTTTCAGAGTTTATTACAGATCACAAATATGAGTTTGGTTTCATTATAAACCATGGGATTTTATTTTTAAAAGTGGATTTCCAATGAGATGTGCATAACAAATAAAAAAGGAGTAGTATTAAGCACCGAGTTAGGTATGATTCTGAGGTCTTATACCAAATAACTAAGTGCCATCATAGGATTGATATTAATGGGCCTGAGGCCAAGATAGTGATCACTGAGTTAAGGTTATACTCCTTCGCAAGAGTATAACACCTCTCCCTAACGTAAGGTTTCTTCCTTAGGAGGACAAAACGTTGGACTCCATATAGCTCTCATGGTTTATGTTGGTTAATAGCACCTTCCTTATAGGTTTTAAAAGTAATTTTACCTGCTAGTAAAAGTAAATGAACAACTTTTGAGTATTATTCTCCAAAGATTTTGGAAGTTAAGTGCAAAGGCTCATAAATTAATTCGATATTGTTTTACTTGAGATTTCAGTTTCAAAGCTATAAGTCTTAGCTTTCAAATACAGAGTTGAGCTCTTTATCACTTATTTTATATGATTTGAGAAGGGAATAAAACTACAGATTTTTGAACTAAGTATAATGACTCACGAGATTTATGTTACATATTTTACTATTAATGACTTATGAGATTTATATTTCAGATTTATTCAAGTTATGTGAGTCATTTATATTTAACTTGCATTTGTTTTATAAAGTAATGATGTTGTTTACTAGATGCATACACCCCATATACTTAGTACATCCTCAAAGTACTGATCCACATATATGTCTATGTGCTACATTGTTTCATAATGTAGGTACAAGATTTAGTATGTACATTCAGACTCCAACAGCTGTAGATTCCACCCAGCAAGATGATGAGTTCTCCTACTTCGGGGACTCCAGTTAGATTTATTTATGTTGTTTAGTTTCTTAATCATATGTATTGATTAGTGATAGTTAGAGTAGCTTCCCAATTATCTATAGTTAGTATTAGTAGAGGATTCATAGACAGTCAGTAGATGTTAATTTATTGAGTTTCAGTTTCCTTTGTAAAACCAGAGTTGTAATCATGTGAATTCGGTTTTGTATTGATCAGATTCAGAAACGAGTTATCTTCCGCTGATTTTTTACAGATTTATGCATTTTTATTTAGTTGCTTATGAGTTATGCCAGTAGAAGTGTTATCTTGGGGCCACTTATGACCCTAAGCACCGTGTGTCATCTTAGGACTGATTTTTGAGGCATTACAAACTTTGTATTAGAGCACAGAGTTCAAGAGTCCTAGGGTGTCTGTGATACCATGTCTAGTAGAGTCTTGCGAAACGGCATGGAGACGTCTGTACTTTTCTTTGAGAGGCTACAAGATATTTAGGAAATGTCTCCATTCTTTCAAGTCATAGATTGTCCTATAGAAGGGTTCTCTAAGAAACTTATACAGATCCTCATCTTACTCTATTCGGGCTATATTTGCCTTATTTTAAAGGTATCAGAAATAATCAAGCTTAAATCTTCATATATAGTTATGGTATTACAAGAAGGCTAAGAAGTATCCCATCAGTACTTTTGAGTTTCAAAGATTGAAGTGTTTTATCATGTTTATGAAAATCGTGTATTAAGCCCAAGTCAAATATGCTTTCAGATTTCTCCTCTAAATCCATAATGTTAAATCTATACTTCTTTATCTATGTACTATTTTCGAGATAATATGATCGAGAAGTTCCAATTATCTCCCCTGATAATGCTCTCAGATTTGCTAGCAAGAAGTTTCAAAATGTACCCAGAGATTTTGAGAAGAGCACTCTAGTGTGTCATAAGTCCCTTAAGTTGAAATTTATGTCCCTATCCTTGTGAGTTATTCAGTTGAGATAGAGTAAGGTATGTATTCAGAATCCTTATCAGCCTTTCCCTATAGATAGTACTCATTAGAGAAGATAGTGTGAGTATAAATTCTTGAATTGAGTTTGCATTCATGAGATATTAAAACCTAGAAGTGCTATGATTCATAAGTAGATCAAACTTTCTTATAGTTGGAAGTGTGGGTTTAGAAGTGTAGTGACAAGAAGGGTGGTAAGGATGATTTATTATATATATATATATAGCCAAAATTTTACATACGATTGAGTTAGTAATGAAGTAATATGTCCTTGTGTACTAGTTTAGTGGAAGGTAGAGAAGGAGTTATTAGTTAAGGGGAATTGTTGTTTGCTTGAGGTGTAAAAAGAGTTCTTGATAGTATTTGTTGTGTTAGAAAAGTATAGGTTAATAATGAAAATACTTGGAGGTTGAGTGTTGGTAATTTAGGCTTCCCCGAGGTTGCATAAAGGGTGTTTAGTTGAAACTTATAGAGTTATGAAAGATGTTTAGATATAAAAAAGGGTAAGTGGTAATAAGGTGTAAAAGGAGGACGTGTTAATGGATTATGATAAGATAGGCCATATGATTTTGACCTATTATTGTTGCTCGAAATTTCTAAGGGAATAGTGTTTCTTGATGTTATATTTTATAGCCTCCAAGAGAGAACTGCATGTAAAGTGAGTTGTTAAATCATGCTTAGCACTAGACAGTACGTTCGAACAATTGATGGTAATGAAGGTAGATGTAACAATTTCTTGATTGATGTGGTTGTGAATGTTAACTGTATGGAAGTAATCTGGTAGGCTTGAACAATGTATGCAAGATCTTAAGTTTATTTGGTTCGTAATCAAGTATGATGTTTTAGGTATGATGTAAAAATATGCCCAAGGTGCTATGAGACTGCATTATTTTTTAGAATTATTGCGTGTGTGTGGTTAGTGGTATTCTTGAGTTTCTAAGTAGAAGGAGGCTAGTCATATAGTATACGGTGTTCTTGATAGCTAAGTTAAGGAGTTTTGATTGATAGTGTTAAGCCTTTTTATATAATCTTGATTCTCATGGTTTAGAAATATAAGTTTACAGGCATGATGATGGTAGGCTATGACAGAAGTATTATGGTCCATCAAAGTTTTGGAGGTATCTATGTTAAGCATTAGAATCTAAGTTTGAATTTTTGAAGATTGAGCTAATAAAAATAAGAGTTGAAGCACTAGATGGTGTGAACTCCAACTATTGAGATGCTCATAATGATTTGAAATTGGTAAGTGTTCAAGTATTATATGAGGACTATTAAGGCTATAGAAGGATAGGGTGTAACTCAAAAGGTAGTATTAGAAGTTGGTTTTACGCTTTCAGGTGAAGTCAGTCAGGTTAAGTTCTATTAATCATATGTATTGTTATATCCCGAACTCTAAAGTGATAGCAGTTTAGACTAGAGTTCATATAGTGGTTCACAGACTGAGAGTGATGGGTTAAGCCTAAAGGGGAGATGACAAAAGAAGTAACCAAGTTAGACTTCTAGATTTTAGTAGTTGTGACAGAATGTTATAGAACATCAGGAAGTGAGGATGAGGCTCAACCCATTCCTATCCTATTTAAGTATCTTCAGTTATACCGATATCTAATCATGCCTTACATATCGGCTCCATGACTACAGTTCATATTTTTGTACCTTATAGAAAAACCATGTATACTTCCAGTTTCTAGCATAAGTGGTCCAGTTCACTCAGCAGTATAGATTTTATTCCATAACATTATGGATTCTAAGCTCAGGTCATACAGATCATGACTCATGTACTCATGATTTACAGTAAGTTCAGTTCTAGTATCAGATTTATATAATGCATGTTCTCAGATTAGACCTTTTTGATGAGTTCATGACGTTAAACATTTTATTCCTCAAGCCTCAATTGAGTATCAAGTTACACATAGTATTTTTTTATTCTTCAGGACCTCACGTTCTAATCTTTTAGTTGTCTTTCCTTAGTCAAGATAGTGATGATGTACAGTTGTCTAGATGGGAGAGAGTAAGCATTTCCTAATTGATGAAATATGGTTGTATGGTTATTTTAGCTAAGGTAGTAAATGTGAAGTAAGATTGAGTCAAAGTCTTTGATACATGTCATGGTTAGTTGAAGTTTTGTGTGTTATGTTTGAGAAAAATTATTGTGTGCTCATTTTATGTAGGTCTATATATGGAGGAACATTGAGGTAAAGCTTTTTGTGTATGACTTGGTCAGTTGGGAGTATTCTATGTATGTATTTTTAAAGAATAGTGCAGGAAGTTGTTCTTGATAGAGGTTCGTAGAATATGGGAAAGATGTTTTATGAGCATTTGTTTAGAAGTGCATGTAGGGCTATGAAGATAGTCTTGAACGTCATGTTTGTAGACATGTGGAGGGATGAATTTAGCATTAGTGAATGTCTAGTACTCGGTGGATTGTAGTTGTTGGAGTGGTAATGAGGATTATTTTTGAGATAAAAAGTTGTGAAAAATGTAGATGTATGTGAATTCATGATTCAGACTGGTGTTGTGTCATGGTGTTATGTGTGATACCTTGTGATTTTGAGTTAGTCTTGACCATGATAAGAGGGTTTAGTTTAGTTAGACTTTAGTAGATGGAATTGCCAATGCCAAGTGAGAATTATAAGTTGAATAAAAAAAATACGATATTTGACGGGAATAGTATAGTTGAGAGAGTATTTTAGAAGTGTGGCTAAGCTTTAAAGTGATAATTTGCATTGCTTGAGGCCTAGTACTTCTATCCCGAATTATGATTCACACGTCTATATTCCATGCTATATACTTGGAGCAATGTTGTAGTTCCTTGTTCTGAGGTCTTGTTCAGATCATGCCCAGAGTCCCTTACTCCATATTGGCCTTAGAAATTTCTTAGAAAGGTGTTGAAGAAATACCCTATTTGGGGGAGAACATTCTACATGATTCAGTCCGTACATCTAGAAACCCAGTTTAACAGTCAGATAGGCAATCTCTATAGTTTTTACATCTTCTGATTTAGTCTAGTCTTACTACCTAAAAGTTCGTAAGTAGGACCATTAAAAGAGATAGTTTGTTCTCATCCAAGTAGCTTGCGAAATTCTGCTCAATACATGCATTAGTTTCAGATTCATATATTAAGTCATGGTTCAGTCCATAAGTATCATGTATATCATCTTAGTCTTTTTCTAGTATTTCAACCACATTAGTATTGTTCGAGGACAAATGATCCTAAAGGGTGGGTGTTGTAATACCCTGAGTTGTAATGTCATAAACCTTTCATCTCTTCTCCGCAAACTCAGATTCAGCCGAAGGTAATAGTCTTACTTAATTCAGTTCCATTATAATCAATGATTCAACTATATAGCTATTCTTATCATGAGTATATGCATTCACTAAAGTACTCTAAAGTTTAGAAGAATATAGATTCAGTCTAGCAATTTACTTCAGTTGTGCATCCTCAGTTTTCTCTGTAATCTTAGCCTAACTAACGACATTCAAGGACGAATGTTTCCAAGGGGGAGATATTGTAAGACCTTGCAAATTTCCTCGTTGCCTAAGCCTTTAGATCATGTCAAAATAAGCCTTATACTTAGAATTTTGGCTAAGTGTTGGGACTTAGTTTATTTTAGGACCTTTGAACTTCGAAGATTTTATTTACGACCTTCCCGATGTTCGTTTGTTGATTTTTTTATTCATACACGATAGGGCAAGTCAAGAGTACATCTTAGGAGAGTTTCAAAATTTTTAGAAGAGCTTAAGGGCATGTTTGAGGTTGCAAAATAGTAAGCCTAGCGATAGGCCCGCGTCGCCCTGGCTATTGCGTTGTCCCAGGCGGGGCAACGCCTTGATTAGTCCGGCGGACTAGGCAGGGCGGCGCCTTGCTAAGTCCGGCGCACTAGGCAGGGCGACGCCTTGCTAAGTCCTGCTGGTATAAATTTTTCAGTTCCTTCTCTGTCTCATTAAGGGTCAGATGGGTATTTTCCATCCCCTTTTCAGCATTAACACGGGATTTAATCCCCAAATCACCAAAATACATAACATTTCTCACAAATTACTCAAGAACACCTCTTAGGGTTTCAACCCAAAGTTCAAGGGAACTCACAATTTAACCGTCAGTTTTTAATAATTATTCAAGAATCGGAATCCCCAGACCGAGAGCTTCAAGAAGCACCCATCAATTGTACGAATAGAGTCTCAAAAGCAAATGTTCATCCAAAATTCATAATCTAAGGTATTTGGGGTTTGAAGAAGAGCAATCCTTTTGCTCTTGGTCCCAAAAATTATGTTTCTAATGGATTTCTTATGATTTTGAATATAAGGTTTATGCCCAAAGTATCTTATTGATGGTTTTAAGCATGATATGATTGAATTATGAAATTCCATGTTTGATTTGAGTTAAAGAATGCTATTTTCATGATTTTGAATACCATGAGTATGTTATGAGATATCAATTTCGGATTTTCAATTGAATTTAAGTATGATATTATGACTCTTGAATTTTATGTTGATATTGATGAGATATTTTCAAGAAAACTTATTGAGCATGATGAATTACTATCAGTTTACATGAGTTTGAAATATGGGTCATTAGACCCTATTTTGAGTATTGATATTTCAAGAACTTGTGCTTTTAAGCACTCTGAGATTAGCATATTTTCAGTTGTATAAACATTATTTGATCTTTGGATACCTAATTGTGATTTGGAATCCATTTTTTAGAGTTTATTACAGATCACAAATATGAGTTTGGTTTCATTATAAACCATGAGATTTTATTTTTAAAAGTGGATTTCCAATGAGATGAGCGTAGCATATAAAAAGGGAGTAGTATTAAGCACCAATTTGGGTATGGTTCCGTGGTCTCATACCCCAGAACTACGTGCCACCGTAGGATTGAGATTAATGGGCCTGAGGCCGAGATAGTGATTACTGAGTTAAGGTTATACTCCTTGGCAAAAGTATAACACCTCTTCCCAACATGAGGTTTCTTCCTTAGGAGGACAAAATATTGGACTCCATGTAGCTCGCATGGTTTCTGTCGGTTAAGAGAACCTCCCTTATAGAATGGTTTTAAAAGTAATTTTCCCTGCTAGTAAAAGTAAATGAACAACTTTTGAGTATTATTCTCCAAAGATTTTGGAAGTTAAGTGCAAAGGATCACAAATTAATCAGATATTGCTTTACTTGAGATTTCAGTTTCAAAGCTACAAGTCTTAGCTTTCAAATACAGAGTTGAGCTCTTTATCATTTATTCTATAGGATTGGAGAAGGGAATTGAACTACAGATTACTAAGTATAATGAATCACGAGATTTATGTTAAATGTTTTACTATTCACGACTTATGAGATTTATATTTCAGATTTATTCAAGCTGTGTGAGTCATTTATATTTAGCATGCATTGGTTTTTGGCAAAATGACCTTCTAGACCCCTGTACTATGTCGATTTTGTAAGTTGGACGCTTCTACTTACATGTTTGTCATTTGGATCCCTAAACCCACTAAAAATCAACATTTTAAACCCTTTTTTGATGAGTATAACACACTCTCCCCCACGTCAGCTGTCAAGCCTGCCACGCCTGCCACGTCTGCCACGTCATCTGCCAAGTCATTTAAAAAAATAAAAAAAATAAAACAAATATTTTATTAAATTCTAAGTCATTTTTAAAATGCTACATAACAAATTAAATATTAAAATTAATTTAATTAAATAAGAAAAAATTATCAATTGTAGAAAAATTTGAATAATCATGTTTTTATTTTTTCTCACAAATTAAACATCAAATTCATTCCAAATAATTAAAATTCTTCTCCAACTAATTTAAATTTTTAACTACAAATTCATATATACAAAAATAAGAAATTTTTGATTTTTAAATTTGAATATATTTAACAAATTCACAAAAAGTTTAATTTTTTTTTCAAGCGAAATTCACTATTTTTTTTGAATATTCACTATCACTCACTTTCAATTTAAATTTAAATTTAAATCCCCAAAAAAATAAAAAGATTTCAAATTTAAATTTTAATTAAAAAGTAAAAAGAATTGAATTGAGTGGAAAAATTAAAATAAAAAATAAAAAGTGAACGTATGGGGGGAAGGGGACTGGAAGAGTGTTGGGGTGGGTGTGGGGGCTGGAAGGGGATGGGGTGGGATGGGGATGGGGATGGAAGGGGTATGGGGGTTGGGGGTAGGGTGAGGAGGGGCTGGACGGGGTTGGTGAGGTGTGAGAGGGTGGGGACAGGGCTGGGTGGGGTGGAGAGGCTAGAGGAAGGGTGGGGGGGTGGGGTCGGGCTGGAGTGGGTGTGGGGAAGGGCTGGACAGGTGTTGGGGTGGGGTGGGGTGGGGTGGGATGGGGCTGGGTGGGGTATGGGGGGGGGACGGGCTGGGGTGGGGAGGGAAAAATATATTTTTATTTTTTTAAAATTTTAAAAATATTTTTAAAGTATTTTAAATTTTTAAAAATATTTTTAAATTATTTTTAAAATATAAAAAAAAATTAAATTTAAAAAGATGGAGGAAAAAATGACCCTTTTTTTATTTTTTTTTTAAATTTTAATATGTTTTTATTTTTTTAAATTATTTTAATGTAAAATTGGCCAAAAATTGACCCCCACTTGCACCCCCAAGTGAATGGCTACACTTTCTTTGTCCTAGTCACTATGACCTTGCCACATAGGCAAGGTCAACGGTCAAAGGGTGCAAAATATTGCTTTTTGATGGGTTCAAGGATCCAGATGACAAACATATAAGTAGAAGTGTCCAACTTACAAAACTGACATTGTACAGGGGTCCAGAAGATCATTTTACCTTTGTTTTATAAAGTAATGATGTTGTTTACTATATGCATACACCCCCATATACTCAGTACATCCTCAAAGTACTGATCCACATATATGTCTATGTGCTACATTGTCTCATAATGTAGGTACAAGGTTTAGTATGCACATTCAGACTTCTACAGCTGCAGATTCCAGCTAGCAAGATGATGAATCTTCCTAATTCGGGGACTCCCGTTAGATTTATTTATGTTGTTTATTTTCTTACTCATACGTTTGATTAGCGATAGTTGGAATAGCTTCCCAATTATCTATAGTCAGTATTAGTAGAGGCTTCGTAGACAGTCAGTAGATGTTATTGTATTCAGTTTCAGTTTTCTTTGTAAAAGCAGAGTTGTAATCATGTGAATTCAGTTTTGTATTGATAAGATTCAGAAAAGAGTTATCTTCCGCTGATTTTGTACAGATTTATGCATTTTTATTCAGTTGCTTATGAGTTATGCCAGTAGAAGGGTTAGCTTGGGGCACTTGTGACCCTAAGCACCGTGTGACATCTCGGGACCGATTTTTGGGGCGTTACAATGTGCCCCGCACGTGTGAAGTTTAATTATTTAAAATTAAATAATTTTATTCATTGAGGGGATTTTTAATAAAGTGTAAAAACTTTAAATCACTTTTCAAAGGTTCTTCACACTTTAATATAATAATATAAACATATATTTTAATGTAACCACATATATATTTTACCACCAGAAATTTCAAGTAGTTGATGAATTATTAGTTTTTTGTTTGCTATGAAGTACCTCTTTCCCTTGCTGTCAGAGGTCAGGAGAAACATATCAATTTGAACCATATTTGTGGTACGTTTAATTTTTTTCTATATTTAAAATCTTTCTATATTTTTAAAGTCAAATTTTTACAAAATCATTGATTACATTCTTATTATGTACTTAAAACTTTTAAAATTTTGGTATTTTTTAAAGTTTTTCTTATTCTTAATGTTTTTATATTTATTTCTAGATTTCTCAGTTCTTAGAATCAAATTTAGTTGATTTCGAAATCTTAAGCTAATGAAAAAGTATTAGTTGTCTGTAGAAAATTTTTATCATGAATATATTTAATTAATTTTTGACTTGTAAATATTAGATGAAATCGTGAAAAGACATTTTGTCTAAAATAAAGACTTAAAGGCAAAAAGTTCAAAAAAT
The DNA here is from genome assembly GCA_030864225.1 of Capsicum baccatum var. pendulum. Lineage (NCBI taxonomy): Eukaryota > Viridiplantae > Streptophyta > Magnoliopsida > Solanales > Solanaceae > Capsicum > Capsicum baccatum. The sequence continues at coordinate 201,061,447 of CM061559.1, read as the reverse complement.
ATTTTTAACGCCCTTCTCATTTTTAATAAATTATAAATATATATATAAAGAAGCTTTCAGAATTAGCCTAATTTCAACAAATTGGGAGATTCATAGCCTAACTTTTAAAATTACAATCCACAGCCAATATATCAATTGCATGCAATTGACTTGTTGAATATAAAATACAAGTTCAATGAGTAATTACATGACCCAATCTTTTTCTCTTTTTTTTTTTTACTTTTTGTTTTTCTTCTATTTTCATTTTTTCTTCGCTCTCTTCTCTCTCTATCTTCTATTTGTTTTTCTTTTTTTTCTTTTTTACCTTTTCCTTTTTTCTTTCTCATTTCCATTTTGTACCTTTTTCTTTATCTTGTGCCTTCCCGCCACCCCCCTTTTTCTATTTTTATTTTTTTCATTTTTATTTTTGGTTTTTTTCTCTCTTTTATCTCTTGCTTCTATTTCTGTTTATTCTTTTTCCCTTTTGATTTCTTCGGTATTTTCTCTCTCTCATTTTTTTGTTCTATTTTATATTTTTTTGTACTTTAAAAAAATATGGCTACGTCGAGCACAGGTCATAGATGATAACAAAACTACCACAATCGCTTATTATATTTGTATGTGCACATTATTTATATTTTTATATTTATTGATATAATTGTATTTGTATTTTATAGATTGCACTTATATTTATATTTTATTTTATAGTTCACACTATCATTTATATTTTTATATTTGTTGATATAGTTATATTTGTATTTGTTTTATAGTTCACACTTATTTGTATTTTATGTTTTGCACTTGTATTTGTATTTTACGATTCGCACCATCATTTATATTTAATACAATTCACACTTATATTTTAATAAAATGTTTTGCATTTATATTTTGTAGTTGACTGCATATTGTATTTGTTATTTTGTGGTTTCATTTTATTTTTATTTATATTCTATTTTTGTTGGTGCACTTGTATTTTTAAAGAACTATTTTGTATTTTTATTTGTAAGTTGACCCTATATTTATTTGTTTTAGTTTTTGTATGCTGCATTATTTATATTTTTAAATAATTAAAAAATAATTATTGTTTTTCTTTCTCTGAACACTTTTTTTGTATTCGTTGGTATGAATTATATTTAGTAATACAAATTGAACAATATGATGATAAATTATACAAATACAAATGCTAAATTATACAAATACAAGTATTATATTTGTACCAAATGATACATGTCTATACAACTTAAACCATACACATACAAATGCTATTTGTTTATATACAAATGGTAAATTTGGCATACAAATACTAACGATACATTTTTATTAAATGATACATGAGTATTTGTATATTTTAGATTCAATTATATACAATTAATTCATATACTTGTTTGTATACAAATACAAATGATAAATTATACATATTCACATATAAACTATTTAAATAATAAATTTATTTAAAATATATAGTATGCTATAAATAAATACAAAATATAAAATACAACAACAACAACAACAAAAAATAAGAGAAAAAAATACAAAAAATGAGAAAAAGATGACAAAAAAGAATAAACAAAACAAAAGCAATTTTTTTTCTTTTTTAAAAATGACAAAAGAGAAAAACAAAACAAACAAAAAAAATATTACAAAGAAAAAAACAAGAAACAAAAAGGAAAAAAAGAAAAAAAAAAAGGAGAGAAAAAAAAATCTTAAAAACAAAGAGAAATACAAGATAGAAAAATAGAGAAAATTAAGGGAGCAAAAAGGAAAGAGACTATCGTTTGTAATTAATTAAAACTTAGGATAAACTATATAATTAGAAGTTTATGTTAGCTAAGCCATGAAGTATATCTATAATCTATAATCTATATCTATAATATATTAAAAGTATGAAGGGTCTTAAAATTATTATTTGAACTTTTTGTCCTTCATTAAAAGTCTTCACTTTAGACAAATCATCTTTTTACTACATTTTTACAAATATTTAAAAATTAAAATTCATTAAATATATTTATGGTAAAACCTTTCTTATTAGATTTCATTTACTTTTTCCGTTAGTTTAAGAATTCTAAATCAACTAAATTTGATTTTATGAAGATTTAAAAATCTAAAAATGAAGTTAGAATAAGAAAAAATTAAGAAGTACCACCAAGTTTTAAATACGTAATAACAATGTAATCAATGATAGTGTAAAGATTTGAATTTAAAAATAAGGAAAGATTTAAAACATAAAAAAAAAATATACTACAAATATGATTCAAATTGATGTATCTCGCTTAGCCTCCGATAGCAAGTGAAAGAGGTACTACATGACAAACACAAAAGTGATGATCCATCAACCACTCGAAACTTTTGGTGGTAAAATATATATATGTTTATACTAAAATATATATTCATGTTTACATTAGTATATTAAAAGTGTGAAGGATCTTTGAAAAGTAATTTGAACTTTTTACACTTCATTAAATTTTTTTGTAATATACAAAATTATTTAATTTTAAATAATCAAACGTTATACGCGTGAGACACGTGTGGTTAAACTAGCATATTAAAAGTGTGAAAGAACTTATAAATATTATTTGAACTTTTTGTCCTTCACTAAAAGTTCAAAATCGTCTTTTTCACTATTTTTTCCTAATATTTTAGAGTTAAAAATTAATTAAATGTATTTATGGTAAAAACCTTTCTTTATTAGAAATCGTCAGAATTCATGACAACTAATACTTTCTTCATTAGTGTAAGATTTCAAAATCAACTAAATTTGATTTTAAGAAGATTTGAAAAATCTAGAAATCAATATAAAGCGTTAGAATAAAAAAATTTAAGAAATGCCAAATTTTTAAAAGTTTTAAGTACGTAATAAGAATGTAAGCAATGATTTTATAAAGATTTGGCTTTAAAAATAAGGAAAGAGTGAAATAGTTCAAAAAGATATATGTGATTTTGGTGGAATATATATTTCGTCAAAGATATATTTACACAATCATTCTTAATTTAATGTATAATTTCTTAATATTATCAAACTTTAAGTTATAATTATTTATGATGGTTATTAGATAAATCAAGATGGACAATTCCTTTATAATTTTTCGACTTCCATAGAGTATATAATGTGTAACAACAATTATTATTCTTTTTATAATTAGAATAGTAGAATGGGATATTTCTACAATCATCTCATATTATGAATTGAAAGATTGTCCTCTCATTATATAAAAAAGAACTTTTGAAAATCCAAGAGATATTAATTCCATAATTTACAAATCATATATATACCGTGCGATTAATAAACTCAATGTTCATTTTGTTGCTTTCGGCCATATGATGAGAACCATTTCACATGACAAATCTTTGTTGAAGTTGTAAACTAAATAAGATTGCAATTTGTAATTATATTTCTGACACGTCCCAAAAACCTCATGGGCTAGACTGGCTCCTAGTAACAACACTTGTCGGGAGAACCAATTTTTTATGCATTCACAATATCTACAAACATTGAGATAAAAACATATACAACTCCACATGCACGAAACAATTGTTAAATGTAAAGAAACTATCCACCTAATTATAGTAATACTGTTTATGAAAACAACAATACTTAGATAATAACTCTTAAGACCTAAATCTCACACTAAGACCATGGAGCATCTAAACAAAGTTACATGAATTCAACTTTCGGGCATGTAAATCCAATTAAAAGAAATATAATCTAAAAATAACTAAAACTGGATGGCAGCCTCCATGAACAATGCGAAGGCTCACCTTAACAACAAAATCCACACGTAAAGACCGTCAGCCATAAGTCTCTTTCTCCGCAATGGTATCTGTAGATATGCAAGTAAGGAGTGACCTATATATAAATATAACCCAGTAAGATCCTCAACCCGCTACTTTAATACCTCTGAAACAAGTGTTAGAAAAATACAAGGCACAATAATACTCATAAATAATATTCGTACAATATCTCTTATAAAGTAGTGCTCAATAAGATCCAAACAGAAGTCCAAAAAATCCCTCTATATCCCAACTTAATCAACTCACATTACTTATCAAATATGGCAATGAAGGTGATCAACCTAGCACCCCGACAAGTCCACGATAGCATATATAATGCCCCAAAAGTCTACTACTGCAGCATGTACAAGCCCTTAACATATTACGGCAACTTAAGTAATGTCACTAACATATTATGACAGCTATGTATGCCCCTAGACAATAACGGTAGCGAATAAAATATATTTAATGCCCCAACATCACTACACATTCCATCTCTAAGTAATTCTCAATACACTTCACAAAATACATATCCACAGCTAGTCAAAGGCCACAAATTCTACCAAGTTCACACTTGTCCTAACACATGGACTAGGCAGGAAAATATAATTTTTATAAAGCAGATTTTAAAAGTAAGGATCAAAGCTTAAAGTATCACTTACCTAGAATGCACAATTCAAGCACCATCTCCTAGTAAATTAAAATATGCTCCCGAAAACTCAAACACCTTAAACTAAACGAAAAATGGGTTTAGTATAGTCAATATCCCATCAATGAACATTCTCTAAAATTTTAAAGCAAGTCAAATATTAAATTCTATCATTCAATCCAATTAATCGAATTATGTACCCCTACCATTTAAAATGCAATTGTACCTTCAATAAGTTGACAAAAAGAAATTTTTTGCATAGACCGTGGCCTAATTGCCAAACTGGAACCTTAATATGCAATTTCTTTCAAGCCAAACCGTGTTGTTTCTAATGTTAATATCTCCACTGCCACTTTACATTCTAACATCGCTTTCTATAAATACGATTATGGCATATATAACTCTTTGTTATCCAAATAACCAATTATTCATAAGTTCCTTAATTACAAGTAATGGAGCAGTATTGTATCGGTAGTCTAAATGGCTTCTCTCATGCCAAACTTCCAACCCACTGTCACAAGTCTATCCCCATTAACTACTCATCATTGAAACATCATTATTATCCTTCGATCATTAGCTAATTATTAGAAGAATGGTGTTATTATCACTTTACGAAAATTTCAACACATACACACAAATATATATACCACTACCAGGCAAATTGAGGTCGTTACCTGTACTTGAAAGTAGCAAAAGTATTCTATAAGCCACCCAAAATAACCCAACATGTTCAACTTTTCTTTTCTCCCAACATTTAAAGAATTACTTCTCTAGTATCATACCCCTCTTCTATTTTTTTTATCTCCTTTTAATTGTGAAACTGAAATAAGGGAGTGGGTGTGGCCCACTCTTTTTAAATTCTCCTTAATTAATATTAATAATATGGCCAAATTACCCATCTAACCCTCATTAAAAATCTGGGTTATTACATCCTCCCTCACATAAAATAATGTTCGTCCTTGAATAGATATAGAATCATACCTGAAGTGTCGAATAAGTTAGGATATCTAACTCGCATTTCCTTCCTGGACTCCCAAGTAGTTTCCTCGGTTGGATGATTACGCCATAATATCTTGACGAAGCTATCTTTTTTGCTCTTAACTGTCGCACTTGCCTATCCAGAACAACTATCGAGATTTCCTCATAATTTAAATTCTCATCAAGCTTTACATCATCTAGCTAGATCTTATGACAATAATCACGAACATACAGTCTAAGCATCGACACATAAAACATAGGATGAATTGCAGACAATCTCGGAGACAAAGCAAGCCTATACGCCACCAATCCAATTCGGTCCAAAATTTCAGAAGGACCAATGTATCTAGGACTTAGCTTACCTTTCCGGCCAAATCTCATAACTCAACTGATGGTAACCTGATCTCAAGTCAATTTTAGAAAAGTGAGTAGCACCCTATAACTAATTAAATAGATCATTAATACGAGACAAAGGATATTTATTCTTGATTGGTTCCTTATTCAATTGCCTGTAGTCAATGCACATTCTCATCTTACCATAATTCTTTTTCACAAATAACATAGGTGCACCCTAAGGTGACACATTAGTCCCAATGAATACCTTATTAAGTAACTCCTGGAGTTGAACCTTCAATTCTCTCAACTCCACAGAATCCATACGGTAAGGTAGAATAGAGATAGGTTGAGTCTCTAGCACTAAGTCAATGCTGGACTCAATTTCTCTCATCCTAGGTAGCCTAGAAAAATCATCTGGAAATACATTAACAAACTCTCAAACACTAGGAACATTGTCAACTGCAACATCTCCTTCTCTAGTATCATGAAAAGTAGCTATGAAACCCAAGCACCCATGATTAATCATTCGGCGTGCTTTAACATAAGATATTATCTTTCCCTGAGTCACAAGAGTCATACATTTCCACACAAATGGTGTTTCTACAGGAATTTCAAAACGTATAAGCTTAGCATAACAATCAACTAAAGCGTAACATGACGCCAACCAATCCATACCCATAATTACATCAAAGTTGGTCATGGGCAGCACAAATAGATCAAGTATGGTGTCCTTACCCTGAACAGATATCATACAATCTCTATAAACTCTATCCACTGATAAGGTCTCCCCCACTGGGGTCATAACAATCTATGGCACCACCAAAGTATCAATCCTTCTTTCTAAGCATAAAGAAAAAGATAGAAACACATACGAGTATGTAAAACTAGAATCAATAAGAGAATATTCCTCATGAGAACTTACAGTGATAATACCTATGACTACTGCATTAGATGTATCTATGTCCTATGTAGCAATAACAAAAAATCTTGGTGGTCTATCTGTTGTCTGAGAGCCCTAAGCACCCTATCGACCTTATCCACGAGCACCTTATGGAGCGATTCCAACTGGCTGAGTGTGAGCATGAGTAACTGCAATATCTCTCTGTACATAAGAAGTAGCCTGACTAGACCCAGAATCTCCCTTAGGACAAAACTTTACAATGTTCCCTTTTTCACTACAAGTATAACAAGGACCTCTAACTCTAAAATAACGTCCACTATGATTCCTACCACAATTATAACACTTTGAATGCTGCCCAGACTGAAAGAAACTGCTACCCTTCCTCTGTACCAGTTATTGCTATCCCTGTCTAGCTGGATAACTATTCCTTAAAGATTGGCCCACTGACTCTGAATGCGTAGGCCTAGACTGTCCACGATTAAAACCACTCTTGCTCCCATATAGAGCACCACTAAACCCACCTGAGTTACGTGCCTTCTTGTTTTCTCGATTAATCCTTTCCATCTTATAATAGGACTCAGAACGGAGAGCACTATCAACTACCTCAGAATATGATCCATTACGCATATCCCCTATCATTGGACCATGATAATGAGCCTCAAGTCCATCCATAAATCATCTTACTTTCCCCTATGATTTGCAACTAAATATAGGACATACCTGGATAACTCAGTAAACTTAGCTTCGTACTTTGTAACTGTCATAGATTACTGTAGTAACTTATTAAATTGGCATCTCATGTCATCTTGTTTACTCAATGGAATTAATCTGTCCATAAATATGGCTAAAAACTATGACTAAGTGATTGGCGGCAGCTGCTTGTCTTCCCCTTAAAATGAAAGTCCACCAAGCCTCGGGAGACCCTAAGAACAAAAATGTGGTAAATTCTACACCACGAGTCTCCTTTAATCCCAAGGTAGTCAGTATCTTCTCGCAGCGATCTAACAAATTTTGAGGCTCAACACAAAATGGTATAGAACTAAACTCCGATGGCTTAAGATCCATGAAATTCTTAAGATCATTGGGTTGACCTACCGTTGCAAATAAATGATCAACTAGTTGAGGTGCCTAAGAAGTCGCAACATTCAACTGAACTTATGGTTGTGTTTGTGAAGTAGTTTGAGGAGCTGGAGCTCGACCCTGATTAGGCACCACTGCCTCAAGTACATTCAACATTCTTACCACAATGTCTGTAGGCAATGCAACAGTAGGTACAACAACAGGTGCTACAGATAGAGTATCTTGATCAACATAGTTCTGTACTCACTCAGGAGCAAAAACTTAGGGCTGACCCTCACTCCTAACTCTAGGATGAGAACTGCTATGCATCCTAGTTCGATGCCTAGTTGGATAAAACCGAACTCTATCACTACCACGATTAGAATCCTTTCGAGAACCATGCACATAAGGTGTATTAGATCGACTAGCGAAAGAAGAACCACATCTCTTAACCATCTGCAAAATAATATTTAAAGGTTAGACTTAATTCAACTCAACAAATGAATAATGAATGAAAAAGGAAAAACTTCTTAAATGTTCTGTAGCCTCAAGTTCATAGGTATGGGTTCTTACATACGCCGAATAAGAAACTACTAAACACTGCTCCATGACCCGAGACCTAAATCCTAGTGCTTTGATACCAACTTTGTCACATCCCAAAAATCACATGGGCATGACTGGCTCCTATTAACAACACTTGTCGGGAGAACCAATTTTTCATACATTCACAATGTAAACAAACATTGAGATAAAAACATATTCAACTCCATATGCACGAAACAATTATTAAATGTAAAGTAACTATCCACCCAGTTACAGTAATACAGTTTATGAAAACAATAGTACTTAGATAATAACTCTCAAGACAAAAATCCCACACTAAGACAATGGAGAATCTAAATAAAGTTATATGAATTCAAATTTCGGACATGGAAACCCAAAAAAAATAAATATAATCTAAAAATAACTAAAGCTGGATGACAGCCTCCATGATCAATACGAAGGTTCACCTTAATAACAGAATCCACACGTAAAGACTGTAAGCCACAAGTCTCTCCCTTCACAATGGTACCTGCAGATATGCAAGTAAGGAGTGAGCTACATGTAAATACAACCCAGTAAGATCCTCGACCCGCTACTTTAATACCCCTGGAACAAGTGTTAGAAAAATACAAGGCACTACAAAATACATAAATAATATGCACATAATATCTCTTATAAAGTAGTGCTCAGTAAGATCTAAATAGAAGTTCAAAATGTCCCTCTATATCTCAACTCAATTAACTCTCACAACTTGTCATAAATGGCAGTGAAGGTGATCATCCTAGCACCTCGACAAGTCCACGGCAGAATATATAATGTCCCAAAAGTCTACTAAACAGCATGTATAAGCCTCTAACATATTACGACAACATAAGTAATGCCCCTAACATATTACGAAAGCTATGTATTCCCCCAGAGACTTAACGGCAGTGAATAAATTATATTCAATGCCCCAAAATTACCTCATATTCCACCTCTAAGTAATTCTCAATACACTTCATAAAATACATATCCACGGCTAGTCAAAGGCCACCAATTCTACCAAGTTCAGCTTGTCCTAACACATGGACTAGGCATAAAAATATAATTTTTATAAAGCAGATTTGAAATACAAGCATCAAAGCTTAAAGTCTCACTTACTTCACATGCACAATTCAGTCACCACCTCCTGGTAAATCAAAATATGCTCCCAAAAACTCAAACACCTTAAACTACACCAAAAATTGGTTTAATATAGTCAAGATCCCATCAATGAACATTCTCTAAAATTTTAAAGCAAGTCAAATATTAAAGTCTATCATTCAATCCAATTAATCAAATTATGTACCCCTACCATTTAAAATGTAATTGTACCTTCAATAAACCGACAAAAATAAATTATTTGCGCAGACAATGGCCTAATTGCCAAACTGGAACCTTGATATGCAATTTTTTTCAAGCCAAACCATGTTGTTTCTTATGTTAATATCACCACTGCCACTTTACATTCTAGCATCATTTTCCACAAATACTATTATAGCATATATAACTCTTTGTTATTCAAATAACCAATTATTCATAAGTTCCTTAATTACAAGTAACGGATCAGTATTGTATCGGTAGTCTAAATGGCTTCTCTCATGCCAAACTTCCAACCCACTGTCCCAAGTATATCCCCATTAACTACTCATCATTGAAATATAATTATCATCCTTTGATCATTAGCTAATTATTAAAAGAATGGTGTTATAATTACTTTATGAAAATTTCAACACATACACATATATAAGCATTCCACTACTGGGCAAATTGAGGCCGTTACCTGTACTTGACTGCATCAAAAGTATTTTGTAAGATACCTAAAATAACCCAACACGTTCAACTTTTTTTTCTCCTAACAGTTAAAGAATCACTTGCCCTAGTATTATACTCCTCTTCTATTTTTTTATTTTCTTTTAATCGTGAAACTGAAACAAGGGAGTGGGTATGGCTCACTCCTTTTAAATTCTCCTTAATTAATATTAATAATATGGCCAAATTAACCATCTACCCCTCATTAAAAATCTGGGTTATTATAATTTCACCTCAATCAAAATTTTTGATGGTAAAATATAATGTGCTACACTAAAATATATGTTTATGTTTATATTATTATATTAAAGGATGAAAGATCTTTGAAAAGTAATTTAAACTTTTACACTCTATTAAAAATCTCCGCAATAAATAATTTTTTTTTAAAATAATCAAACATTATATGTGTGACGCATGTGCCTCATACGTGTAACGTTTGATTATTAAATATTAAATAATTTTGTCTATTGCGGAGGATTTTAATAAAGTGTAAAAGTTTAAGTTAGTTTTCAAAAATCTTTCACACAAATATAATAATGTAAACACAAACATATACACATATATATTTTACCACCAAAAGTTTCAAGTGATTGATGGATTATCACTTTTGAGTTTTCCATATAATATCACTTTCCCTTGTTTCCATAGGCTAAGAGAGAGACGCATCAATTTGAATCATATTTGTGTTACAATAATATATATATATATATATATATATATATATTTATATATATATGTATGTATGTGTGTGTGTGTATATATATATATATATAAAAAAAATCTTTTCTTATTTTTAAAGTCAAGTTTTTACAAAATCATTGATTACATTCTCATTAAGTACTTAAAATTTTTAAAAATCTGGTACTTCTTAAATTTTTTTTACTCGAACAGTTTTATATTTTATTTCTAGATTTTTCAAATCATTTTAAAATCAAATTTAGTTGATTTAGAATTTTTAACTAATGAAAAAAGTATTAGTTCTCATTATTTTTTATGACATCTAATAAGGAAAGGTTTTTCCATAAATATATTTAATTAATTACAACTCTTAAGCTATAAAAAATAGTGAAATTCTGATGACTTCTAATAAGGAATGGTTTTATCATCAATATATTTAATTAATTTTCAACTTTTAAATATTAGAAAAAAAATTGAAAAGACGATTTTTTCTAAAGCAAAGAGCCAAAGACTTTTAATAAAGGGAAAAAAGTTCAAACAACATTTCTAATATCCTTCACACTTTTAGTATATTATCGATATAGATTTTAGATATTGTTCACAACAAATTTTCGTAGTGCTAAAAATTAACTACAAGCAAAAATAAAATAAACAAAAAGAATAATTTTATTTAAATGAATCTTGTGAGTACAATTCTGTTGTTCTCTTGATTTTTTTCTCCTAAACTTAGAGATGATCCGAGGGCCTTCAGTAGCATGTTTCTCAAATCGTTGGATTATTTGGACTCCTAGAGACGTATTTCAATCGTCGAGAATGTCGAAAAGTGTTTTGTCGCTTTGGAATAATATCCGGGAAGAACTCTATTGATTGCTCCTTTCAAGAACTTGATAGTCAATGCTGACGTTGCCAATGGTTGTCAAAGTTCTCTTTTTCGAGTCCCTTCTTTTTTCCTCCTCTTAGAATGTTATGTTACCCTCTATTTATAGTTGTAGGGGGTAGGCCTAGTTGCTTGTGATTGGACGAAAATATGTCATTTGGGACACTTGGTGCCTTTTGACTGGCTGTTGAATTTGAATGAGATTTCCACATCATTTGTATATATGGCAGCGTCTCATTGGTCTTGGACTTTACTGGGATCCCACGTCACTTGATGAGTTTGGGCTTCAAGGTGAGATGGACCTTGATGAGGAATAAAATGGGCTTATTATTTTTTTAAGCTCAAAATAATTTTAGACCTAATAAAATATAGATCAAATTCAAATTTTATATAAATTTGATTCAATAAATTTTACGTGTCTACAGATGCCCTCTACTTCAAGGTTGGTCGACGTGTAGGCTTGCTGAAACTTGGCGGCAAGACTTGAAGTACTCATGAATGTGTTTTCATTCTCGTGACTTCAAAGATATTTGTTTCTTATCGATGCATCCTAGTTAGACCAACACTTGCGACTGGTCTAACTAAAGTTTTCTCCAGAAACTTTCATGTCGTAAAAGTCTTTGTCAAAGCAACCAAGGATTTATTTGTGGTGATTCTCATTTTTCGTCAACAATCAAGTCCAAACTCGATATGATTTCAAGAGTATTAAAAAATAACCAACTTTATTTTTTTTTTTACTCTTCTTGGATAAGTATGAACATGAGAAATCACCACCTTATTATTTATTTAAGTATTTTTTACTTGCACAATAATGTGACCCTCTCAATGTAATTGAATTAAAAGGATCAACACCCCCCCCCCCACTTGACATATTGCACGTATGAAGTAAAAATGTTGACTTGATTTTTTGTACCAAAGGAAAATATTAACTTTCCTTTTGGTTTTATGTACCAAATAAAAAATATCAACTTCCCTTTTGGTTTCATGTATCAAAGAAAAAAAATATCAACTTTTCTTTTGATTTCAAAAAAGAATTGAAATCACCTCCAAAGAAATCTCCTCAATATGGTAATTTTCAACTGATTGGCAATTTTAAATTCTCAGGATTCTCATCTTTTTATTTGACTATAACATTCCTTGTACACAAACTAAAAATTCTTCATAGGAGCCTCTATATAAGGAGATGTTATGAAATCACATCAACCACAATATTTGAAATCCGTAACCCTTGCAAAGACATCCCTTGGCCTTTTTGTGACCATGTATTTGGAAAACACTGCTGGTGCACCTTAACATTTTTGGCAGCATTGGTGGACGTCATGCAAAGTATACAACCTCCTCGCAAAATTGACCAAAGAAATACGTGGAGTGTTTTTCCAGATTTTCAATTTCAAACACTCGTAGAGTAAAAATCATATCTGACTGTAGGAATGTTCAAATGTTGAACGACTTAGTTTTGGAGATACTAAACTTGTATTGCTGCATCATACCTAAAAATCAATATAAAAGTCTTTCTTCATTGACGAGAATCAATTTTTGAAGTTGACTCTATAAGTTGTCATGTCGTGACTCCAGATAGTATGTTCGTGATCACTCCACTTTGCTTTTTTTTTTTGTAGGTTCATGAAACTATACAAGTGGTATTGATATCACACTAAGCATACAAAAACATTGTCCAATGATTGATCAGGAACCACGGAGGCATTATTTTTTGATTCGCAGTTTTCAATGAGCAACAACTAGGTGCTTTACCCATTTTCTTGAAGCTTTGGCGAGCAATATTCCCTCTTATGGATTGGAAATGGACACTCGGAGCAACTATATTCTATCCTTGGCCAGAATTTATTTTCCTATTTCCTTAAATCTTCGCATAGAAAGCTCTTACATCTCGGCATAGTAGATCAATGGTTGAAAACCAAATTTCATGCTAATCAATACCGATATCAGCCATGTCGAACTAAACTAATGTATTTCTCCTAATATTGATCATGCCACATCAAAGCATCATGTCTTTGGTACTGACATTGCCAAATTGAAGTTTCACGTAGTTGGCATCAATTCATATAAGACCGAGAAGCTTTATTCGGTCAACACTGTAGATGTGTTCAATCTTTATTTTTTTGTGCAGGTTTATGCAAATGGTCCTGATGCCAGACTAAAAAGGTCGACATCATTGATGTTGAACTATTTTGTGCATTACTTCCATACCGCTTGGTAAGAAAGTGACTTGGAATGATTTGATTTCATCCTTAATGATGCTGAAAGTTCCTCTTTTTAGCTTCAGTGAGCATGTACTAGGCACACATTCACAAAATTATTTATGCTCCAATTGGAGAACAAAAATATGAGTTATTTGATTCATAAAAATGGAATTCAATGTCCCGATACGTCTGTTTTATCAACTTTGTGCAGCTTCATGATAAATTCCATATTTTGACACAGGAGTATCAAAATTAGGAGTCATTATTTGCATTGGAAACTAGAATCGTAGATCTACGTTTGACGTGGGAATCAAAATCAAATTGCACCCAAATAGTCCCAGATATTTCTCCAAAACCGATCCTTTAATCTTGGTTCGCTAGTTTAATCAGCTTTGCGTAGTGTCATGATAAATTTCGTATCTCGATGTAGGAGTATAAAAGTTAGGAGCGATTTTTTGTGTTGGAAACTACACTCGTAGAGCTACGTCTCAAGAAGGACTCATAATCAGATTGCACTCAAATCATTTCAGATATTGCCCCAAAATTGATCCTCTAATCTTGGTTCGCTAGTTTTATCAGCTTTGCGCAGTGTCACGATAATTCTATATCTCGACGTAGGAGTATTAGAATCGGGTGCTATTTTTTGTTCGAAAGTAGATTCGCGGATCTACAAAATTAATAAAAACCACACTCAACTTCCTTATGGATTCATACAGATACGAAATCAAAGTCAGCTTAGTTCAGAATCTGATGGCCTATTTTGCAATTTTCAGCGGCTATGATGGAAAATTGATAACTTGGCGCAGGAACCTTTGAATCATGAGCCGTATTTTTTGTTGCGGATAAGTCTCTAAAAATATACCACATACGTCAAAATAATGGTGGATACCTATACGGATTTATACAAATATATTATCAAAATCCTCATTGTCTTGCTGGTCTCTTCACCTTTGAACGTTTGTGGTAAACTTAGTGAAGGAACATCTATCCTCATATGATATCCATGTCAATTCAAAGTGTTATTGCTTTGCTCAAATAAAGACACACATTTTTCTTTTTCTTTTTTTATTTTTTAACTCATATGAATGAACTTAGAGTAAAAATACTCTAAGCTTCCTACATACCTCGGGAGGATCAAGTCATAACGTAGTTCAGGAATGATGAGTTAATTTACCCTTTTTTATTTTTTTTCTTCCTTTTTTCTTTTTATTTTTTTTTCTTTCTAGAGATCCATTCACAGTTTAGACTCATGTGGGCTAGGAGTGACATGCAGTTTAAGCTCGTGCCCTAAGGAGTGTTTTGACTCGTAGTTCAGGCTCATGCGTCGAGGAGCATTTTTGACTTGCAGTTTAGGATCGTGCATCAAGGAGCATTTTGACTTGCAGTTTAGGATTTTGCATCAAGGAACATTTTGACTTGCAGTTTAGGCTCTTGTATCGAGGAGCATTTTTTACTTACATTTTAGGCTCGTGCATCGAGGAGCATTTTGACTTACAGTTTAGGCTCGTGCATCGAGAAACATTTTGACTTGCAGTTTAGGCTTACGCATCGAGGAGCATTTTGGGGGAGAATTATTGTAATGTAACTTTCCTTCCAACCCCTTGTAATGTAGTATTGTTGCACTTTAATTTGGTATTTATTGCCCCCATTAGTTGAAGCAGATTTGCACTTGATCTTTTGTCGATTTTTAAAGTTGGAGTTTAGAAGCCCTTTGACATTTTTTTCTTTTGCGAGAAACCAATGTCCAAGTATCACCCTTCTTGATATTGAAGAAGTTATTTTGCATGGATTTACTCATTATTTTCTTCAAGGCTGGAACCTCAATTAGGTCAAAGCTCCCAAATTATAGCATGATGATTTCTTTCACTTTTGGTGATTTCACAGAGCACGTGGCTTGTAGAGATTTTGAAAGTGAACCTTTTATATGGTGCAGTTTGGTGCTAACATGATTTGCATCAACTGTATCACCATCATTAATGATGATATTTCCCTTTTACATTTAGGATAAAACATTTTATAATGTGATGACCAATAATGCGGTGAAATTTGCAGTATTTACGATCGTTGACTTTGTCTTATTCTCCAAGTTGCTTTGACTAAGGAAGTTTAATGACTTCTTTGGCTAGCAACTATCAAGAATCCCAGGAACATCAGAGTCGGGGAAAGGATATACCCATGCTTGTAACGCTTTCAAGGTTGATTGATTTTCCACTTCTTGCATTTGTTTCTTTAGAGCTTTCTTTTTCAGATTTTGTCTTGTGGAGGCCTTTGTAAAACTCACAGTTGTCATCATAGATTCCCCAATTTGATCTTCAGATGTGTCTTTGAATTTCGTGACTTCTTTCTTAGGATAAAAAATAGGTGATGTCATTCTATGACTTGTCATATTTAGCTCCACGTCATGAGCGCGCGTAGCTAATTCTTCAAAATTTTGAGACTTAATTCCTTGGAGGATATACATAAGGCCCCAACGCATCCCTTGAATGCAAATTTCAATCGCAAAAGTTTCAGAAAGTTGATCCTTGCAATTGAAGCTTAATATTCGCCAACGATTTATGTAGTCCACTGTAGGCTCATCTTTGCTTTGTCTTGTGGTTTTTAATTATATCATGCTGACCATGTGATGGGTGCTATAGAAATAATTTAGGAACTGACTTTCTAGTTTCTCCCAACAATCAATTGATCCGGACTCCAAGTATATTTACCAATCAAACGCATTACCTTTTAAAGAGTGAACAAACTATTTGAAAAGAAAATCACCGTGTGTACCTGCACTGCTATAAGTCTCAACGAAATGAGCGTTGTGTTGCCTTGGATTTCCCTTTCCATCAAATTGTTGAATCTTTGGCGGTTGCTATCCAATTGTCATCGGTAAGCCCTTGATTTGCTTAGAATACATCTTTGAGTATCTTACAAAACTTTGTGGAGGGCCTCTATATTATTCCTTGATGGTGTTTGCAATCATATCTTATAGTTTTTGAATTGTTAGAGTAGCCACTGAAGTAAATCGATCATTGCAGTGATTGTCACTTCACTTGATGAGAGATTCACCATCAACTTTTTTCTCATGATGTTAGATTATAATTTGACTCTTTAGGATTGTATAGATCTAACTTGCTCATAAATCAGGTGATTTGATGATCTTTCTCATCAACAGACTACTTCAAGGCTTCAATGGTTTGCTCCATCATTGCAAACTTCTCATCCATGTCAACTGCATCAACCATGAAGGTGTTGACTTTCATTAAAGTTGGAGAATTTATTAAGTCTTCAGATTCTCCAAAGTTGCAAACCATTTCAGATGGTTCATCTGATAACATAGATGCAAAGTTGCCCCCAGGCATTGTAGTTACAGTCGAAATTTGAGATTTTCTCCTTTTTGTCATCTCCAAAAAGGTGAAGTATTGAGATCTATCCAAAGCACAAGCATTGATATTGCGTCGATTAATGGAGCCAACAAGTATGATCTCAGTAAACTTGGCAGTAGTATACTCTTTCCATGAAACTTCATTGACTTTTTTGAAGTTCATTGTAGTAGTTGAATTTGTGATTTTTAATTTGTACAAGGAAGAGATGAAGAGCAGAACTTGTCCCACTGGGCGTGCCAAAATTTGTTCGCAACAAATTTTTGTAGTGCTGAAAATTAACTGCAAGTAAAAATAAAATAAACAAAAAGAATAATTTTATTTAAATGAATCTTGTGAGTACAATTCTGTTGTTCTCTTGACTCTTCTCTCCTAAACTTAGAAATGATCCGAGGGCCTTCAGTAGCGTGTTTCTCAAATCGTTGGATGATTTGGACTCTTAGAGACGTATTTCAATCGTCGGGAATGTTGGAAAGTGTTTTGTCACTTTGGAATAATCTCCGAGAAGAACTTCGTTGATTGCTCCTTGCAAGAACTTTATAGTCAATGCTGACGTTGCCAATACTTGTCAAAGTCCTCTTTTTTGAGTCCCTTCTTTTTTTCTCCTCTTAGAATGTTATGTTACCCCCTATTTATAGTTGTAGGGGGTAGGCCTAGTTGCTTGTGATTGGACGAAAATATGTCATTTGGGACACTTGGTGCCTTTTGACTGGTTGTTGAATTTGAATGAGATTTCGACATCATTTGTACATTTGGCGGCATCTCATTGGTCTTGGATTTGACTAGGATGCCACGTCACTTGATGAGTTTGGGCTTCAAGGTGAGATGGACCTTGATGAGGAATAAAATGGGCTTATTATTTTTTTAAGCCCAAAATAATTTTGCACCCAATAAAATATGGATCAAATTCAAATTTTATATAAATTTTATCCAATAAATTTTATGTGTCTACAAATATAGATTATAGATACAAATATAAATTATATATATATATATATATATATATATATATATATATATATATATATATATATATATAATTCTACCGAAGTTGAAAAAAATATAAAGCTATATGATTTTATTTGTTATTTGATATATGCATCTAAATAATTAGGACCTGGTCGTTACACTAATTTTGAATCTCCACTTCATGAATTTGAATGTTCAAATAAATAACGTTGATAAAATCTTTGAAAATTGATGAGTTAGATGGTTGACAATCTTATAATAAGCCGACTTGCCATTTGTTCAAAACTTTGAATGAGAAGATTTTTAGGAATTAATTACTTCCTTAGTTTCAAATTGATTGACTTGTTTTGATTTGATACAAAATATAATGAATCTATTTAGTTATCCGCACCCCCCTCCAAATGGTATAAGAGCACAGTAATTTGAAAGATACGGAAGTGATATACGTGTTAGAAGATTTAGTTAAAATACCTATGTTAAAATTAGTTAAATTAGTTAAGTTAGATTTGTATTTAGATTAGATTTAGTTATTTATTAAATTAATTATGAGAAGACCATTTAAAAATAGAGAAGCTTTTAGAAAAATTAAAGAATCGTTAGTTAGTAATTATTCAGAATATATAAGTCTAAATAAAACAAAAGAAAATCCACAAAGATTAGCCTATTTAATTACATTAATATCTAGTATTGAAGCAAAATTAATAATCCATTTAAAATCTAGAAGAATGAGACATATACCACCTAATTATGATAAAATTAGATTTAGATATCCACCAAAACATTATAAATATAATTTAAATGAATAAAGAGCAAAAATACAAAGAATTAAAACAATTTATATCTGAAAAACGTAAAGAATTAAAAATAAGAAAAGAAAGATTACATTATAATATATTTGCCGGAGTTAGTAAAAATTCAATAAATATACAAAAAGATGAAATATCAAAATTAGAATCTCAAATAGATAGTTTAGAATATATATATCAACATGAATTATTCACAATAAAATGAATAAAGAAGAATTTATAATAGATGAAAAAATATATGAAAATCACGAAGGATCGAAAATAAAAATAGTATTTTCCAATTTAGGAAGAAGACACAAAAAAATAGGAGAACATTTATATTTAATGTTAGAAAAAGAAGAATTAAAATTAGAAGATAAATTAACAGCAATGGTAAGAATAGAAAAAGAAAATGAAGAGATAGATAGAAAAAAGGAAATAGAAAAAATTAAACAACAATCTACGGAAGAAATACGAAAAATAGAAGAAACTAAAAATAGTAGGATTGCTGAATTAGAAAAAGAATTACAAATGTTAAAAGATTTATACAAACAAAGACAAAAAGAAAAAGAAGAAATAGATAAGGAACAAAAATTAATAAACGAGATAAATCAATTTAAAGAAAAATTAGAAATAAATAATATAGAGGTAGAAGAAACGGATAATTATGATTCAGAAGATAGTGAAACATATACGGAAATATTAACAAATATAAAAGATTTAGAAATTAACGAAAAACAAGAAAGAATTAATCAAGAAAACTTAGAAAATAATAATACAGAAATAAATACTCTTGACAAAAAAGAAGATGAAAATCTAATACCCAAAACAACAGAAATAAGAAAACCTATATATTATAAGAATAAATTTAAAAGATATAATGAATATGACAAATGGACACCAAAACAAATAGTTAATAAAAATTATAACTTTTTAGATCTAGACTGTGTAATAGATACAGAAAAAATAATACAATTATGGATAGGATATATGACAAAACAATTATTAGATAATAATATAAACATAACAGATGCACCAGAATACATAGAAAAAACACTAATAGGATCAGTAAAATTATGGTTTACAAATTTAACTGAAAGTAGTAAGAAAGTATTAAGAGCTAATAAACCTATGGAAGGAGCAGCATCAACAACAACAAAATTAACACCTATAGAATTATTGAAAAAATATGAAACAGCTATAAAAGATGAATTTGGTAGTATGACAACATTAGAAGAAGAACAAGATGAAGAAAAAGATACAAATAGGAATTTAATGATAAAATTAACAATATGTAATATGTGTTATATAGATGAATATACTTGCGCATTTAAAGAATATTATTATAAAGGAGCATATAGTATAGATGAAAGTAAAGAAATAAGAAAATTATATTTTAATAAATTACCCGAACCATTTAGTTCAAAAATAATAAAAAGTTGGGAAGAAGCAAAAATAGTAGATACATTAGGAGCTAGAATAAAATTTTTACAATAATGGTATAGAAAGCTATGTGAAAAATATAGAGAAGAATTAAAAATGGAAAAAACATTAATAAGAAATTTAGCATGTTGCAAGAATAAAATAGCACCCCAATTTGGATGCGAAGA
Source organism: Capsicum baccatum var. pendulum (assembly GCA_030864225.1). NCBI lineage: Eukaryota > Viridiplantae > Streptophyta > Magnoliopsida > Solanales > Solanaceae > Capsicum > Capsicum baccatum. The sequence goes on along the minus strand of CM061559.1, from coordinate 201,040,919 downwards.
AAGATATTATAAGAAAAGAAAAATACATAAGAAATATAAGAAATATAAAAAATCAAAATATAAATATAAGAAACCAAGAAAAAGATATTATGTAAAAAATTACAAAAACGAAAGACCATATAGAAAGAAAAAATCTATAAAAGAATGTACATGTTATAATTGTGGAAAGTTAGGACATTTAGCTAGAGATTGTAAATTACCTAAAAATCCAAAAAATAAACAAATATCCAAAATAAAAATAGAAAATACAGAATATATGCAAATAGATTATATAGATTATGAACTAGAAAGTGAAGATAGTATATATGAAATTTCAGAAAACGACACAGATACTGAAATAGATAATGAGATAGATGAATCAAATGACTGAAGAAGATATAAAAATAATAACAAAGGAAGAATATTTAAATGATGAAGGAACAGAACAAAAGATAATATTTGACAGTAATATGTTTGATGAAATAAAAGGAAAATAGTTAGATTTAAGTGTAGAAAAAATATTTAAAATACCAACAATAAAAAATATTTTTAGTAGGAAAAAAGATGAATATTATGTAGTATGTCAAAAAGAACATGTAATAGACTGTAGATATGCAAAAGGAAAAGCTAGTATACCACTAGTAACAAAAAGGATAATTAATAAAGAAATAAATGATATAAAAAGTAAAGGAGATCCAATAAAATATGTACACCTTGGAGGTACAGAAATATTAATAAAAGCATGTTTTAGAGAAGGAATAGATACACCAATAGAATTATATTTAGCAGATGACAGAATTATAAAACCTATAGAAAAAAGTATAATAACTGCCGTAAAAGGAAATTTAATATACCAAAAATTTAAATTTATAATAAGTGCAAATTATTCAGTAGCAGTAACAGATAGAAATATAGATAAATCATTAGTATTATATTGGAAGATATCAGGAATAGAATTAACCCCAGGAAGAAAATATTTACAGCGAGATGTAAAAATTTATATGTATTAACAACAAAACATAAAATAAGTGGGAAAAATAAGATTAATAAAATACAAATAGATAGCCCATTTGAACAAATTGTAAAAACAATAGATTATAATGACTATAGCTATAGAGACATAGATATAGAAGAAAATTTAGAAATAGTAAATGATAGAATAAGTACAACGAAAAGAATAGCTAATGAAAAACCAGAGTCATCGAGCTCATCAAAAAGAATGAGTTATGAAACAAATTCAATAAGTAATTTAAACCAATATTACAAAACAGGAAAAATAAATGAAAAGGAACATTTAATACTATTAAATACAGGACAAGAAGAAAATTATATAGCAAAATATCTAGTAAAAAATGAAGAAATAAAAAATGATAATGATATATGCCCAGATCTACCGAGAAGTTTAATAAATAATAAAGATATAGCAGAAAAAGAAATATTAATAGGAGGAATTAGAAAAATAAAAATAGAATTTGAGGTAAAAGAAGAAATGCAAAAAGCAGATATAATATTAGGAATAAAATGGTTAGAACAAGTAAAACCATATAATATAGAACATACACAATTAGCCATAACATATAATAGGGAAAGATTATTCTTAAGAAGAGCCTTAACATAAAATGAAAATATATGTATTAATGAAGATAGTAGTGGAAGGATATTACAGTAGATATTATACGCCTATGATAGATACAGGAGCAGAAGCTAATTTATGTAGATATAATTGCTTACCAGAAAGTAAATGGGATAAATTAAAAATACCAATAATAGTTAAAGGATTTAATAATGAAGGAAGCTTAATTACTTATAAAGCTAGGAATGTAAAAGCACAAATATGGGATAAGATATTGACAATAGAAGAAATTTATAATTATGAACTAACATCAAAAGATATACTTTTAGGAATGCCATTTTTAGATAAACTATACCCACATATAATAACTAGAAACGATTGGTGGTTCACAACACCATGTAAACAAAAAGTAAGAGCAAAAAGAGTTAATAATAAAATAAGAAAGAAAACTGATTGTATAAAAGGAAGTGAAAAAATTACACAAAAGTTAGAAAATATAAAAAACGCTGAAGATACAATAGAATTAGTAGTATTCTCGATAAATAAAACAGAAATAACTATATTTTCAATAAATAAGATAGAAATAGTTAAGAAAAAACTAGAACAATTATATAGTGAAGATCCGTTAAAAGGATGGGAAAAACATAAAACTACCATAAAAATTGAATTAATAGATAAAAATAGTATAATAACCCAAAAACCATTAACATATAATTTTGATGATTTAAAAGAATTTAAAATGCATATAGATGAATTATTAGAAAAACAATATATACAAAAAAGTAATAGTAAACATAATAGTCCAGCATTTATAGTAAATAAACATAGTGAACAAAAAAGAGGAAAAAGTAGAATGGTTATTGATTATAGAAATTTAAATGCAAAAACTATAACATATAATTATCCAATACCAAATAAGATATTAAAAATAAGACAAATCCAAGGATATAATTATTTTAGTAAATTCAATTGTAAATCAGGATTTTACCATCTAAAGTTAGAAGAAGAATCTAAAGAATTAACCGCATTTACGGTACCACAAGGATTTTACGAATGGAATGTACTACCATTTGGATATAAAAATGCACCAGGTAGATATCAACATTTTATGGATAATTATTTTAAACAATTACCTAATTGCATAGTATACATAGATGATATATTATTATATACAATGACTAAAGAAGAACATATAAAATTATTAGAACAATTTACAGATATAATAGAAACTTCAGGAATAAGTCTAAGTGAAAAGAAAGCCGAAATTATGAAAAACCAGATAGAATTTTTAGGAATACAAATAGATAAAAGTGGAGTGAAAATGCAACAACATATAGTACAAAAAATAATAAATTCGAAAGAAGAATTAGATACAAAAAAGAAATTACAATCATTTTTAGGATTAGTAAACCAAGTAAGAGAATATATTCCAAAATTAGCAGAAAACCTAAAACCACTACAGAAAAAATTAAAAAAGGATATAGAATATAATTATAATGAAGAAAATAAAAAACAAGTTCAAAAAATAAAATTACTTTGCAAGGAATTACCAAAACTACAATTTCCGGATGAAAATAGAAAATTCACATACATAGTAGAAGCAGATGCCAGTGAATATAGTTACGGAGGAGTACTTAAATATAGATATGAAGCAGAAAAAATAGAACACCATTGTAGATACTACTCAGGTACGTTCAACGAGACAGAAATAAAATGAGAAATAAATAGAAAAGAACTATGTTCATTATATAAATGTTTATTAGCATTTGAGCCATATATTGTATATAACAAGTTTATTGTGCTGACAGATAATACACAGGTACGCTGGTGGCTAACAAAGAAAATACAAAATTCAGTTACAACAAAAGAGATTCGGAGACTAGTTTTAAACATATTAAATTTTACATTTATAATAGAAGTAATCAGTACTAACAAAAATGTTATTGCAGATTACATATCAAGACAAAGCTACGCAAACTGAAATGATAGAAGAAAATATACATGAAAAGATACTCAACGCCCTGACTATGCTTTCATTGAAAGTAGACAGTATGGGTACTGAGATAGAAAAGCTAAAGCTAAAGACTAGTGAAGATAATCTGAAGTCTATAGCTATGAATCAGCTAACTCAGCAATGTGCAGAGCTATGTCGATCGGAAGACAATAAAATTCCAGAGCTAGAAGGAGATGTTGGGATACTTTATAAAACCCATAACGCTTATCAATCCACTTCTGCAGGTACAAGCAAAGGAGTTAGAAAAAATATGAACTTAAATAAGCTATTTGACAAGCCATATACACCAAATATACCAAAAGACCCTATGTTTACACCCCCACAAGTTACTACATACCGAGAAAGCCTAAACCAAGAAAAAAAGACATACAACTACACAACCAGCACATATATAGAAAATATCTACAACGTACAAACTTTCTTAAATAGCAACCCAAAAGCTACAAATATCCAAGAACCATATACGAACTATATAACCCAGAAATTAACCGGATACAACAAGCTAATTGCCTTACCAAAAACTAAACCAAGCCTAGTTAAAACTTGCTACGAATATGGATTACTTAGTACCGTATATACCACGGATGGAACTGAGATATCTACTATACCCGAGATATATGAAGCATTTACCACATTTAAAAGAATAACCAAAGGTACTTTATTTTTTATAAAAATCTACACGGCTCCAGCAGAGATATTATTTGACGAAGTTAAGAAACCTATACAAGTTGTAAAAATAGGAATGACAAGAGATATGATTATACCGCAAGATATTGGTACACAACCAGAGATACCCAGAATCGAGATACCAAAATTTTATGCGAATAAAAGAGTTATCGGACTATCTACGATTTTACAAGAACTAGCAAATACATATTGTAATCAAAATCCAATATGGAGTTATTATTCAAGAAACCATGTATTGATATATTCAAATTCAAAAGAGCTACGAGAAACAGATATGGAAACAATTAGGCAATGGATTATGACGTTGCTTAAACTAGAGACAGAACCTATCGCCAGAGCAATTAAAGAAAAATTTATTTCAGAAGAATTATTGACCAGATATTGCAAAACTATTGGACACAAATACCCAGACCACAGATGTTAAAAATGTAATGGAGGAGATAACGACGTCCCAGCAGTGCAGCTAGAATAAAAGAAGATAAGGACGACAGCTGGAAAGATAAGAACAGAGCAATAATGGAGATATAGCAGATATGACAAAATAGACGGAAGACTTATTTGCAGATATGACAGATAGAGGGAAGACTTATTTAAAAAGTTGTTACGTAAAAGATACCATTAGCTTTGTAGCATTTATTGTACAATTAATGTAGAGAAAAAAATTTCAAAGTAGGTTAGGTAAGAAAGACTTTTTCAAGTCTTTTAGTTTCTTTTTTCTTTAGTTTTAAGTTTTTTTTATGGATGTAAAGACTTTATGTACATTTCTCATTCTATAAATAAGAACTCAGGAAGCATTGCAGAGGCAAGCTTTCCTACATTCAGCAAAAATACTCTCTCCATTCCGATTCAAAAATATTTAGCCTAGTTAATTAAATATATACACTGCAATGGAAAAAGCTATGGAACAACAAACCTCAGAAATATCAAAGCTACCGGAACAGGTATATCTATTTACGATTATGAATAGCTAAATTCATAATTTCCGACAATCATGATATGATAAAATAAATTCATATTAGTTACTTTATAGTAGAATTATTCGAAAAATAATATGTTAAGAAGTTTATTAGCAAAGTGGAAACGGAGAAAAATCCCAAGGAACTATGCCATCCTAAAGGTGAAACCAATGAGGCAAGAAGCCATGGCGGGGAGTAACCAAAGTCGAGGCGCTGTTTAAGGGAAAAGTATCCGAATTACCATGCTAGTAGTGACCGAAGAACATGTTATTTAAGAATAATCTAGTATATAGTAATCTGAGATGACTATATTTTATTATGTATATGGTTGAAGGGAATATTTTGAAAAAGCAATTTTATGATAATGAATGATAATATATCTGATGTCATGGTAGATAAATTTAAGGTACTTATTTTCTATGCACTTAGAGATATACATGTTGCAGATATAAGAAAAGTTATATTAGAAAAAGCATATCGAAAAAATTATACGGATAGAATAAATTATATACCACACATACCTAACTACTCTTATAAATATTTATTATGTTGAAATTACGTAGGATTTTTAAAGATACGCAAAAAATACAGTTACTAGAAAAACAGATAAAAATAAATATAGACAAATACATGGAAGATAAAAAATATATAAAATCTCTTAATAAAAATATGCAAAAACTACTAAGTCTAAAACAAATAGCTATAAAATATCAATCTTAAAAAATAGCCCATTTAGACTACCTTAGAATTTTAACCTTATATATACTTAAGGATATAGAAATAATAGATATTAAGAAAATGATATTAGAAGAAGTAATAAACTACGAAATAGAAATGATAAATGCTACAGCACAAATATACGAAGACATTTACCCAGAAGGATATTATTCAGACCAAGAATATATTAGATTATCTTGGTTTTCTCTAGTTTTTCTAATATATTCTAACATCCACAATCTTGGTCTGAATAATATCCTTCTGGGTAAATTTCTTCGTATATTTGTGCTGTAGCATTTATCATTTCTATTTCGTAGTTTATTACTTCTTCTAATATCATTTTCTTAATATCTATTATTTCTATATCCTTAAGTATATATAAGGTTAAAATTCTAAGGTAGTCTAAATGGGCTATTTTTTAAGATTGATATTTTATAGCTATTTGTTTTAGACTTAGTAGTTTTTGCATATTTTTATTAAGAGATTTTATATATTTTTTATCTTCCATGTATTTGTCTATATTTATTTTTATCTGTTTTTCTAGTAACTGTATTTTTTGCGTATCTTTAAAAATCCTACGTAATTTAAACATAATAAATATTTATAAGAGTAGTTAGGTATGTGTGGTATATAATTTATTCTATCCGTATAATTTTTTCCATATGCTTTTTCTAATATAACTTTTCTTATATCTGTAACATGTATATCTCTAAGTGCATATAAAATAAGTACCTTAAATTTATCTACCATGACATCAGATATATTATCATTCATTATCATAAAATTGCTTTTTCAAAATATTCCCTTCAACCATATACATAATAAAATATAGTCATCTCAGATTACTATATACTAGATTATTCTTAAATAACATGTTCTTCGGTCACTACTAGCATGGTAATTCGGATACTTTTCCCTTAAACAGCGCCTCGACTTTGGTTACTCCCCGCCATGGCTTCTTGCCTCATTGGTTTCACCTTTAGGATGGCATAGTTCCTTGGGATTTTTCTCCGTTTCCACTTTGCTAATAAACTTCTTAACATATTATTTTTCGAATAATTCTACTATAAAGTAACTAATATGAATTTATTTTATCATATCATGATTGTCGGGAATTATGAATTTAGCTATTCATAATCGTAAATAGATATACCTGTTCCGGTAGCTTTGATATTTCTAAGGTTTGTTGTTCCATAGCTTTTTCCATTGCGGTGTATATATTTAATTAACTAGGCTAAATATTTTTGAATCGGAATGGAGAGAGTATTTTTGCTGAATGTAGGAAAGCTTGCCTCTGCAATGCTTCCTGAGTTCTTATTTATAGAATGAGAAATGTACATAAAGTCTTTACATCCGTAAAAAAAACTTAAAACTAAAGAAAAAAGAAACTGAAAGACTTGAAAAAGTCTTTCTTACCTAACCTACTTTGAAATTTTTTTCTCTACATTAATTGTACAATAAATGCTACAAAGCTAATGGTATCTTTTACGTAACAACTTTTTAAATAAGTCTTCCGTCTATCTGTCATATCTGCAAATAAGTCTTCCGTCTATTTTGTCATATCTGCTATATCTCCATTATTGCTCTGTTCTTATCTTTCCAGCTGTCGTCCTTATCTTCTTTTATTCTAGCTGCACTGCTGGGACGTCGTTATCTCCTCCATTACATTTTGAACATCTGTGGTCTGGGTATTTGTGTCCAATAGTTTTGCAATATCTGGTTAATAATTCTTCTGAAATAAATTTTTCTTTAATTGCTCTGGCGATAGGTTCTGTCTCTGGTTTAAGCAACGTCATAATCCATTGCCTAATTGTTTCCATATCTGTTTCTCGTAGCTCTTTTGAATTTGAATATATCAATACATGGTTTCTTGAATAATAACTCCATATTGGATTTTGATTACAATATGTATTTGCTAGTTCTTGTAAAATCGTAGATAGTCCGATAACTCTTTTATTCGCATAAAATTTTGGTATCTCGATTCTGGGTATCTCTGGTTGTGTACCAATATCTTGCGGTATAATCATATCTCTTGTCATTCCTATTTTTACAACTTGTATAGGTTTCTTAACTTTGTCAAATAATATCTCTGCTGGAGCCGTGTAGATTTTTATAAAAAATAAAGTACCTTTGGTTATTCTTTTAAATGTGGTAAATGCTTCATATATCTCGGGTATAGTAGATATCTCAGTTCCATCCGTGGTATATACGGTACTAAGTAATCCATATTCGTAGCAAGTTTTAACTAGGCTTTTAGTTTTTGGTAAGACAATTAGCTTGTTGTATCCGGTTAATTTCTGGGTTATATAGTTCGTATCTGGTTCTTGGATATTTGTAGCTTTTGGGTTGCTATTTAAGAAAGTTTGTACGTTGTAGATATTTTCTATATATGTGCGGGTTGTGTAGTTGTATGTCTTTTTGTCTTGGTTTAGGCTTTCTCGGTATGTAGTAACTTGTGGGGGTGTAAACATAGGGTCTTTTGGTATATTTGGTGTATATGGCTTGTCAAATAGCTTATTTAAGTTCATATTTTTTCTAAATCCTTTGCTTGTACCTGCAGAAGTAGATTGATAAGCGTTATGGGTTTTATGGAGTATCCCAACATCTCCTTCTAGCTCTGGAATTTTATTGTCTTCTGATCGACATAGCTCTGCACATTGCTGAGTTAGCTGATTCATAGCTATAGACTTCAGATTATCTTCACTAGTCTTTAGCTTTAGCTTTTCTATCTCAGTACCCATACTGTCTACTTTCAATGAATGCATAGTCAGGGCGTTGAGTATCTTTTCATGTATATTTTCTTCTATCATTTCAGTTTGCGTAGCTTTGTCTTGATATGTAATCTGCAATAACATTTTTGTTAGTACTGATTACTTCTATTATAAATGTAAAATTTAATATGTTTAAAACTAGTCTCCGAATCTCTTTTGTTGTAACTGAATTTTATATTTTCTTTGTTAGCCACCAGCGTACCTGTGTATTATCTGTCCGCACAATAAACTTGTTATATACAATATATGGCTCAAATGCTAATAAACATTTATATAATGAACATAGTTCTTTTCTATTTATTTCTCATTTTATTTCTGTCTCGTTGAACGTACCTGAGTAGTATCTACAATGGTGTTCTATTTTTTCTGCTTCATATCTATATTTAAGTCTCCTCCGTAACTATATTCACTGGCATCTGCTTCTACTATGTATGTGAATTTTCTATTTTCATCCGGAAATTGTAGTTTTGGTAATTCCTTGCAAAGTAATTTTATTTTTTGAACTTGTTTTTTATCTTCTTCATTATAATTATATTCTATATCCTTTTTTAATTTTTTCTGTAGTGGTTTTAGGTTTTCTGCTAATTTTGGAATATATTCTCTTACTTGGTTTACTAATCCTAAAAATGATTGTAATTTCTTTTTTGTATCTAATTCTTCTTTCGAATTTATTATTTTTTGTACTATATGTTGTTGCATTTTCACTCCACTTTTATCTATTTGTATTCCTAAAAATTCTATCTGGTTTTTCATAATTTCGGCTTTCTTTTCACTTAGACTTATTCCTGAAGTTTCTATTATATCTGTAAATTGTTCTAATAATTTTATATGTTCTTCTTTAGTCATTGTATATAATAATATATCATCTATGTATACTATGCAATTAGGTAATTGTTTAAAATAATTATCCATAAAATGTTGATATCTACCTGGTGCATTTTTATATCCAAATGGTAGTACATTCCATTCGTAAAATCCTTGTGGTACCGTAAATGCGGTTAATTCTTTAGATTCTTCTTCTAACTTTAGATGGTAAAATCCTGATTTACAATTGAATTTACTAAAATAATTATATCCTTGGATTTGTCTTATTTTTAATATCTTATTTGGTATTGGATAATTATATGTTATAGTTTTTGCATTTAAATTTCTATAATCAATAACCATTCTACTTTTTCCTCTTTTTTGTTCACTATGTTTATTTACTATAAATGCTGGACTATTATGTTTACTATTACTTTTTTGTATATATTGTTTTTCTAATAATTCATCTATATGCATTTTAAATTCTTTTAAATCATCAAAATTATATGTTAATGGTTTTTGGGTTATTATACTATTTTTATCTATTAATTCAATTTTTATGGTAGTTTTATGTTTTTCCCATCCTTTTAACGGATCTTCACCATATAATTGTTCTAGTTTTTTCTTAACTATTTCTATCTTATTTATTGAAAATATAGTTATTTCTGTTTTATTTATCGAGAATACTACTAATTCTATTGTATCTTCAGCGTTTTTTATATTTTCTAACTTTTGTGTAATTTTTTCACTTCCTTTTATCCAATCAGTTTTCTTTCTTATTTTATTATTAACTCTTTTTGCTCTTACTTTTTGTTTACATGGTGTTGTGAACCACCAATCGTTTCTAGTTATTATATGTGGGTATAGTTTATCTAAAAATGGCATTCCTAAAAGTATATCTTTTGATGTTAGTTCATAATTATAAATTTCTTCTATTGTCAATATCTTATCCCATATTTGTGCTTTTACATTCCTAGCTTTATAAGTAATTAAGCTTCCTTCATTATTAAATCCTTTAACTACTATTGGTATTTTTAATTTATCCCATTTACTTTCTGGTAAGCAATTATATCTACATAAATTAGCTTCTGCTCCTGTATCTATCATAGGCGTATAATATCTACTGTAATATCCTTCCACTACTATCTTCATTAATACATATATTTTCATTTTATGTTAAGGCTCTTCTTAAGAATAATCTTTCCCTATTATATGTTATGGCTAATTGTGTATGTTCTATATTATATGGTTTTACTTGTTCTAACCATTTTATTCCTAATGTTATATCTTCTTTTTGCATTTCTTCTTTTACCTCAAATTCTATTTTTATTTTTCTAATTCCTCCTATTATTATTTCTTTTTCTGCTATATCTTTATTATTTATTAAACTTCTCGGTAGATCTGGGCATATATCATTATCATTTTTTATTTCTTCATTTTTTACTAGATATTTTGCTATATAATTTTCTTCTTGTCCTGTATTTAATAGTATTAAATGTTCCTTTTCATTTATTTTTCCTGTTATGTAATATTGGTTTAAATTACTTATTGAATTTGTTTCATAACTCATTCTTTTTGATGAGCTCGATGACTCTGGTTTTTCATTAGTTATTCTTTTCGTTGTACTTATTCTATCATTTACTATTTCTAAATTTTCTTCTATATCTATGTCTCTATAGCTATAGTCATTATAATCTATTGTTTTTACAATTTGTTCAAATGGGCTATCTATTTGTATTTTATTAATCTTATTTTTCCCTGTTATTTTATGTTTTGTTGTTAATACATATAAATTTTTACATCTCGCTGTAAATATTTTACTTCCTGGGGTTAATTCTATTCCTGATATCTTCCAATATAATACTAATGATTTATCTATATTTCTATCTGTTACTGCTACTGAATAATTTGCACTTATTATAAATTTAAATTTTTGGTATATTAAATTTCCTTTTACGGCAGTTATTATACTTTTTTCTATAGGTTTTATAATTCTGTCATCTGCTAAATATAATTCTATTGGTGTATCTATTCCTTCTCTAAAACATGCTTTTATTAATATTTCTGTACCTCCAAGGTGTACATATTTTATTGGATCTCCTTTACTTTTTATATCATTTATTTCTTTATTAATTATCCTTTTTGTTACTAGTGGTATACTAGCTTTTCCTTTTGCATATCTACAGTCTATTACATGTTCTTTTTGACATACTTCATAATATTCATCTTTTTTCCTACTAAAAATATTTTTTATTGTTGGTATTTTAAATATTTTTTCTACACTTAAATCTAACTCTTTTCCTTTTATTTCATCAAATATATTACTGTCAAATATTATCTTTTGTTCTGTTCCTTCATCATTTAAATATTCTTCCTTTGTTATTATTTTTATATCTTCTTCAGTCATTTGATTCATCTATCTCATTATCTATTTCAGTATCTGTGTCGTTTTCTGATATTTCATATATACTATCTTCACTTTCTAGTTCATAATCTATATAATCTATTTGCATATATTCTGTATTTTCTATTTTTATTTCGGATATTTGTTTATTTTTTGGATTTTTAGGTAATTTACAATCTCTAGCTAAATGTCCTAACTTTCCACAATTATAACATGTACATTCTTTTATAGATTTTTTCTTTCTATATGGTCTTTTGTTTTTGTAATTTTTTACATAATATCTTTTTCTTGGTTTCTTATATTTATATTTTGATTTTTTATATTTCTTATATTTCTTATGTCTTTTTCTTTTCTTATAATATCTTTCTTCGCATCCAAATTGGGGTGCTATTTTATTCTTGCAACATGCTAAATTTCTTATTAATGTTTTTTCCATTTTTAATTCTTCTCTATATTTTTCACATAGCTTTCTATACCATTGTTGTAAAAATTTTATTCTAGCTCCTAATGTATCTACTATTTTTGCTTCTTCCCAACTTTTTATTATTTTTGAACTAAATGGTTCGGGTAATTTATTAAAATATAATTTTCTTATTTCTTTACTTTCATCTATACTATATGCTCCTTTATAATAATATTCTTTAAATGCGCAAGTATATTCATCTATATAACACATATTACATATTGTTAATTTTATCATTAAATTCCTATTTGTATCTTTTTCTTCATCTTGTTCTTCTTCTAATGTTGTCATACTACCAAATTCATCTTTTATAGCTGTTTCATATTTTTTCAATAATTCTATAGGTGTTAATTTTGTTGTTGTTGATGCTGCTCCTTCCATAGGTTTATTAGCTCTTAATACTTTCTTACTACTTTCAGTTAAATTTGTAAACCATAATTTTACTGATCCTATTAGTGTTTTTTCTATGTATTCTGGTGCATCTGTTATGTTTATATTATTATCTAATAATTGTTTTGTCATATATCCTATCCATAATTGTATTATTTTTTCTGTATCTATTACACAGTCTAGATCTAAAAAGTTATAATTTTTATTAACTATTTGTTTTGGTGTCCATTTGTCATATTCATTATATCTTTTAAATTTATTCTTATAATATATAGGTTTTCTTATTTCTGTTGTTTTGGGTATTAGATTTTCATCTTCTTTTTTGTCAAGAGTATTTATTTCTGTATTATTATTTTCTAAGTTTTCTTGATTAATTCTTTCTTGTTTTTCGTTAATTTCTAAATCTTTTATATTTGTTAATATTTCCGTATATGTTTCACTATCTTCTGAATCATAATTATCCGTTTCTTCTACCTCTATATTATTTATTTCTAATTTTTCTTTAAATTGATTTATCTCGTTTATTAATTTTTGTTCCTTATCTATTTCTTCTTTTTCTTTTTGTCTTTGTTCGTATAAATCTTTTAACATTTGTAATTCTTTTTCTAATTCAGCAATCCTACTATTTTTAGTTTCTTCTATTTTTCGTATTTCTTCCGTAGATTGTTGTTTAATTTTTTCTATTTCCTTTTTTCTATCTATCTCTTCATTTTCTTTTTCTATTCTTACCATTGCTGTTAATTTATCTTCTAATTTTAATTCTTCTTTTTCTAACATTAAATATAAATGTTCTCCTATTTTTTTGTGTCTTCTTCCTAAATTGGAAAATACTATTTTTATTTTCGATCCTTCGTGATTTTCATATATTTTTTCATCTATTATAAATTCTTCTTTATTCATTTTATTGTGAATAATTCATGTTGATATATATATATTCTAAACTATCTATTTGAGATTCTAATTTTGATATTTCATCTTTTTGTATATTTATTGAATTTTTACTAACTCTGGCAAATATATTATAATGTAATCTTTCTTTTCTTATTTTTAATTCTTTACGTTTTTCAGATATAAATTGTTTTAATTCTTTGTATTTTTGCTCTTTATTCATTTAAATTATATTTATAATGTTTTGGTGGATATCTAAATCTAATTTTATCATAATTAGGTGGTATATGTCTCATTCTTCTAGATTTTAAATGGATTATTAATTTTTCTTCAATACTAGATATTAATGTAATTAAATAGGCTAATCTTTGTGGATTTTCTTTTGTTTTATTTTGACTTATATATTCTGAATAATTACTAACTAACGATTCTTTAATTTTTCTAAAAGCTTCTTTATTTTTAAATGGTCTTCTCATAATTAATTTAATAAATAACTAAATCTAATCTTAATACAAATCTAACTTAACTAATTTAACTAATTTCAACATAGGTATTTTAACTTAATCTTCTAACACGTATATCACTTCCGTATCTTTCAAATTACTGTGCTCTGATACCATTTGGAGGGGGGTGCGGATAACTAAATAGATTAAATCTCATAATCCTAAATAAAAGATATACCAAATGTATCAAAATGCATTTTAATTTTGCGGTCTTAAACTTGCCACGTGAAAAGTTGAAATTAAAGAGTCGCTAAAAAAGGAAAGGTCATTCTTCTTGACACGAATCAAAAAGAAAAGTAGGTCAAATAAATTAAAACGGAAGGTATGTAAATGAACCTGAACATGATATATAATTTTTCGGATAGTCTTTATTTTTTACACTCAAATCTAATAGTATTTAATTTTTGGCCCTCACCACTTTAAGTAACGAATAAGTAGTCAAAATATCTGACATCAATAAGAATAACTTTTTTGTAAGATATAAATTTATATTTTTGTATGGTAAAAGCCATCAATTTCACCCTAAACTATACCCAAAAAGTTGAAATCACACCTAAACTATTGAGACGGCCTATTACACATTTATACTATTTAAAAGTAAATTTATTTACACCTTAGAAGCTGATGTGGCAACAAACTAAAAAGAAAAAGAAAAAGAAATCAGGCGCGTTTTTTATTTTTTTATTTTAAAATATAGACACGTGGACTTTTTTACCAATAAAAAAAATTAAAGAAGTTGCAAGGTAAAGTTCATCTTCTAAAAAATAAGAAAATCAATTTAAACTCAATGCTTGAAATTTTATCTCTTTATTGTTTGATAGATATTGTAGGAGAGTATTAGTTGAAGATCTTCCATGAACATTGGTTATTCCTATTGGAATAAAGTCAAAATTGAAAAGGAAAAAAAAGAAAAGAAAAAATGCATAGCCTCCTCTCCTCTAGTGACAACCTTTCTTGTTGTTGTTGTTGTTGTTGTTGTTCTTCTTCTTCTTCTTCTTCTTCTTCTTATTTCATTAGATCTATTTTTCTCACTAATTGAGTTCTTATTCTTCACTATTTAGTGGTGGAGTTGGTGATTGATGAAAAAATGAGTAGTGGGTATGTTTTTATTTTTGATGATTGAAAATGATAATATTGTGATTTTGATGGTGAATGTAAAAATCTATGGTGATTGTTGTGAATTTTGAAAATAACAATGGTGGTGGATCTTCCGAGGAAAATTAATATGTGACTTTTGATCTCGATTTTTTGTAGGTCATCTTAAGTTTCTCTTGTAAAGATTTGAGTTTTTTCAGCATTATTATAACAGAAATGGGAGTTGTTAAGTAAATTTGTGTGTTTTTGATAGTGATGAGACAAAAATAAATAATTTATTAACAAAGAAGAAAAATAAATATGAACAAGTTGTCTCCCATAAAAGATCTACAATTATGGTAAAAATAAAAATTTAGTAAAAACGTTGTTACAAGTTTTAATAGAACAATATTTGGGTGTAACTTTGAATTTGATGGTATTTTGTGAAAATAATTGTGATAGAGATGTGGGTGATAATAGCTTTCATGGTGGTTCTTCAATGGTGAATTGATGATGTATAATGAAGAAGAAGCAATAATAATGAAATGGAATTTATTTATTATAATTTTCACATAATATCTGACGTGGCAGTGACATGTTGATGATGTATGGCGAGTGTAGAACACCTCTCAGCATGAGACTAGTTGTATGTGCATTAAGGTGTAAAAAAATTCACTTTTGAATAGTTTAGGTGTGTATTGGGTTACTTCAACAGTTTAAGTGTGTCTTCAACTTTTTGGATATAGGATAGGGTGGAAATGATGACTTTTCCCATTTTTGTATCACCATATTTATAAGTCATGCCACAAAAAATCATAGCAAACTATTTTTGTGACATCGAAATAACAAATATTTTTTCACGTCATAAATTTATATATTCATATGATAATACTAAATAAGTTAGTCATGCGCTAGGAGGGCATAATGTATATTCCAAAAAAAAAACAGAGAGCCCAACACATATACTTAACATCTATTATACTCTACATGTATTGTATTAATAAAATACCTAATGTGGTACGGTTGCTGCATTGTGAATATATTCATACTTTATTGGCATATGAAACATGTGAAAATTCATGAATAGTGGAAATAATAAGTGAATATTGACTCACGTGATTGTGAAAATGTATCATTGTGGTTAGTTATGAAAATATATCATTATGGTTGGTCGTGGAAATACATCATATGATTGGTTGTGAGCATTATATCCTCATATCATACTCAGTCATGAAATATTGGTTCCACAGTGGCAACATTTGCAAAATATTGGCAACACCTTTTTAAATTCCTCTTCGAGGGATGTGCCAGGGAGGAGATAGTGTAACACCTTGTAAAACCCTACCCGAAGGATGTGTCAAGAAAAAGATAGGGAGATTTTGATATATGGATTGTATATAGATTGACAAACCCACCATGGGTCCCACGTTGGGAGGCTTGCCTCTATAAGTGTATACAAAGGTTGTGTAGCAGCCTCGTGCATCATCATCATCATCATCATAATCTTATACATTGCACTTCTTTATTGTGTTTGTGTTGTGATTGAATTGCCATATTATCTTTTCATATATTTATTTGTTCTATTTTTCTTTAATTGTACCTAACTATCTTATATATGCATATTCTTTCTTATTTCTATTTGTATGTGATATAATATATACTTGTGTTCTTCCTGGTATTGTTATTGCTATTTATGTATTGTATATATGTTATAGCTGTTAGTCCAAGCGTTGTGAGCTACCATTGTGGGATATTTTCTGATTGTAGGCGACGCTCCCTTAGTGTGTATTTTGTATACTTTATTTTCTACTGTACCCTTCTAGTGCAGATCCATATTCTGATGTGCCTACGTTGCTTGACTCGAGCAATTATTGGAGCTTTCAAGGTAGTTGATGATTTTCAAGCATCCGAATGTCTTCTACTGCCTTTCTCTACATACTGTGTCTTTACTTTTATTTCAGAGATAGAGTTTCTCTTGTATTTGGATATCTTATGTATTTTCTTAGATTTGGGTTGTACTAGACACACTCTTATACTTATGACACCTGGTTTTGAGAGTTTTGAGTGCATTATTATGTTTTATTCTACATTTATTATACTTTTATGGTTTGGCTTCATTTTAGAAGCCTTGCCTTGGGGTTATGATTATCTTTTACCCTTTATGTATTTGTCGGGTGATAGGCTTACTTGTCAAGGTTCAGCGTGACAAGTGCCGTCATGACCCTCAAGATTTTTGGTCGTGACAAATTGGTATCAGAGCAATCAGGTTTTATTGCTCTCAATGGTGTAAGAATGAGATGTATAATAGAATCTTGTGGATCGGTACATAGACGTTCGTATCTATCTTTGAGAGGATATAGTATATCTTTAGAAAAACTTTCCTCATTTTATTCCTTATCATGAGAATTTTTTGTATAACTTAAAGTCTGAGTTGTGTTTCACTCTTTCTGTGAATATGGTACTGACTAGGTCCCACGAGTTCAGAGGTGTGAAGCCTTTTCCCAAAGGGCGAGCATCGAGTCGTGGACGAGCTTATATATCAACCCCATCTAGGAGGAGTGTTAGGGGACTCTCTCCTGAGCCTCATGTTATCTACTTCTCAAATAGTTATATTTAGCACGTCTTTTTAAAGCATTATGGATCATGCAAAGATGGTAGAGGGTATTCTTAAAGCATCTCAAGGAGACGCCAAGAAAGTGAGATATTTTTGGTGAATGCAGAGGTCAGGATTCTCGCGGTAGAGATTTTAGAGGTTCTTATGGTTATTAGAGTGGTCCAGTGCAGTCATCCTTATAAATTTCAAGTGGTGGATCTTCGGGTTCAGTAGTTCACAGTGGCCATTCTAGCCCAGTGGTACCTTCTCCTGTTGAGGTAGGTCATAGGACTTGTTATGTGATTAGGGCTACTTCTATTTCAACTATGAGAGGTAGGGGTGCTACCAGAGGTATAAAGGGTAGAGGTAGTAGAGTTCATGGTGGTGGTCGTAGGGTTACTTAACCAGTTGGTGGTCGTGGTCAGTGTTATGCTATACTCGCCAGGCCTGAGACGGAGGCGTCTGATGCTTTGTTCACAGGTATTATCCTCATTTATTTCTATTTGTATCTGTGTTATCTGACCTCAGATCGACCTTCTCCTATGTGTTTACATATTTTTCTTTGGGTTTTGATTTTGTTAGTGAGCCTTTTGCCATGCCTATTCTTGTATCTACCCCTGTAGGAGATTCTTTAGTGGTGGATCGGGTGTACCGATCTTGTGTTGCATGAACTTTTATGTCTGTGAGATTTAGGTAGATTTGATTGTGTTAAATATGATTGATTTTAATTTTATTTTGGGTATAGATTGGTAGGCTCCTTATCATGCTGTTTTAAATTATTTTGGTAAGACGTGACTTTATCTCCGCTGAGTGTACCAAGGATAACTTGGAAGGGTTCACTTTATTCGGGTCCTAAGAGGATCTTATCCTATGTTCTGGCTGATAGATTGGTTGAGAGGGGATGTTTATCTTATTTTACTCGTATTCATGATACTAGTGTTGTTTCACCTTCTTCTTTGGATTTTGTTCATGTTGTTCGTGAGTTTGTAGATGTATTATCTATGAATTCGCTTGGTATGACTATGGATCATGATATTGACTTTGATATTGATGCTGAGCTAGGCACCATGCCTATTTTTATTCCTTCTGATAGGATGTCCCTAGTCGAGTTGAAACAATTAAAGGATCAGTTGCAGGAGTTGTTGGATTAGGGATTTATCCGATCTAGTATATCACCTTGAGGTGCACCTGTCTTGTTTGTAAAAAAATGATATTGATTATTGACAGTTGAACAAGGTGACTGTTAAGAATAAGTATCCTCTTTCTCCCATTGATGATTTATTTGATCAGCTTTAGCGTGTTGTGGTGTTTTCGAAGATTAATTTGAGATCCAGCTATCACCAGTTGAGGATAAGAGGTTTAGATATTCTGACGACGGCCTTTCAGATCTGATATGGTCATTATGAGTTTTTTTTCATGTCTTTTTGGTTGACCAATATAACTGCATTCATGGAGTTGATGAACTAGATATTCCGATCATATCCCTACTCCTTTGTTATTGTATTTATAGATAATATCTTGGTTTATTCCAAGAGTAAGGCTGGGCATAAAGAGCATTTTTAGATTATGCTTCAGAGATTAAGGGATGAGAAATTGTATGCTAGGTTTTCTAAGTGTAAGTTTTGGTTGGAGTCTGTCTCTTTCTTAGGTTATGTGGTGACCAAGAATGGTATTATGGTTGATCCAGCCAAGATGTCATGGTTCATGATTGGGATAAACCTACTTTGCCCATCAAAATTTGAAGTTTTTTTGGATTAGTAGGTTATCATCGGCATTTATTTGAGGGTTTTTTATCCATTGCAACTCCGTTAATCGAGTTGACACAAAAGAAGATTTCTTTTTGCTGGTCCGATGCTTGTGAGGCGAGCTTCCAAAAGCTCAAGGATTTGTTAATTTTAGCTCCTATCTTAACTTTCCCAAGGAGGGCATAGGTTTTACCATCTTTTTTGATATTTCGGTGTTGGGTTAGGTGTTGTGTAGATGCAAGAGGGTAAGGTGATTGCGTATGCTTCCCTTCAGTTATAGCCTATCCTACCCATGATTTGGAGGTGTGCATGATTGTGTTTGCTTTGAAGTTGTGGAGGCACTACTTGTATGGAGTCCGTTTTGATATTTTTTCATATCATCGTAGCCTTCGGTACTTTTTTACCCAGTGAGATCTGAATATGAGGCAACATCTTTGGCTTGAGTTTCTTATGGACTATGACTTGACTATTCTCTATCATTCGGGCAAGGCTAACGTGGTTGCAGATGCCTTAAGATGGAAGTTGACTAGCATGGGTAGTTTGCACATCTTTTTATCCAGGAGAGGCCTTTGACCCTAGAGGTTTAGTCCATAGATAACCAAATGGTTAGGCTTGATATTTTGACCCTTGGGTGTGTTTTAGCCTTTGTAGAGACTAGGTCTTCTTTGATGTAGCAGATTCAATCTCATCAGTTTGATGATGTGCTTTGAGATCAATTCGAGATAAGGTGTTGAGTGGCAAGACTAAGGAAGCCTCACTTGATTCCGATGGTGTTTTGAGGATTGATGGTTGAGTTTGTATGCCGAGAGTGGGTGATTAGATTAGATTGATTTTTGAGGAGGCCCATTATTCTAGGTATTCTATACATCTGGGAGTGACTAAGATATATCGTGACTTGGGGAAGCATCACTGGTGGGGAGGTATGAGAGAGGAAGTAGTGGATTTTGTAGATCATTGACTTTGTTGCTAGTATGTGAAGGCCGAGCAAATGAGACTAGGTTGATTGCTTTAGAGGCTACCCATTCCTGAGTGGAAATGAGAACGGATCACTATGGACTTCGTGATTGGTTTGCCTCGTTCTTTGCATGGTTTTGATATCATTTGGGTCATCGTGGATTGATTGACCAAGTCGGCACATGTAAGACCCCGTAAAATCCTAAGTCTAAAATTCAGCTCCTTAAGCTTTACAAGCTCCCATACCTTCCATTTCAGCTAACTGTTCGACACTTAGTTTTATTTTAAGCCTCCGAACTTCGGAGATTTATTTGACGACCTTTCTGACCTTCGTTTTTAGATTTTTCAAGCTACGTTGCGATGGGGCAAAGTCGTAGTACATCCCAAGTGAGTTTTGAAATTTTTTGGATAGCGTAAGGGCACGTTTGGTTGCTCAAAATAAGAGCAAAAGGCGATAGGCCCGCGTCGCCCAGGGTTTAGCACCGCTCTAGGCAAGGCGTTGCCCTGAGTAACCTAGCGCACTTACCAGGCGTCGTCCTTGGTACCCCGGTGGACTTGCCAAGTGCCGCCCTAGCTATAGCCTTTTTCCTAGTTCTTCAGCAGTCCACCTCCGTATTTTGGAAGGCATTTTGGTCATTTTACTATCCATATATAAGCTCTTAAACACGGGATTCAGCCCTTTTGAAGCCAAAATATACTAGTTTCTCTCAATTTCTCTCAAAAACACACCTAGGGTTTTTAATTGGGGATCCAAGTTTAAGAATTCCGCCGTTAATCTTTCAAGAATCACGAACTCAGGTATGCATAGTGTTCATTCATGGATTCCTTTCATCCATGAAGCCCAAGAATCCTCATTTAAATTCTATATCATGATGTATATGTGGTGAATTGATTATGTTCAAGTTGTTGTGGTTGTATGACTATCAAGATGGAATATTTACCATATTTTCATGAAAACACATTAGTATAAGGTTGAAATCCATGCAATAGAGTTAAATGGTAGAGTCACATTGTATTTAATTGATGATCATACCTATGCCTTAAATTATGCATGCAAGGTGATTGATGAAATGCCTAGTATAGTAGAAATCATGTATAACGAATCAATTGTGGTTTATATGATAAATACATGCCGTTTACTCAGGTTCAATATGACTCCCATATAATTGATTATGCATTATGCTTGCTTGGTTAAAAATGTTCAGGATATTAGAAGTATGTAGTAAGTCATGATTAATTTCTCTCTTATCCATGTATAAGATTATGACAAGCAAGTGCTCATGAAATTCCCCAATTTATTATATCATAGATTGTTGGTGTTGGCCATGTATTAAAGAAAGTCATGCTTTGTCAGTTTCTTTCCATTGAGTCCTGGGGGTACTTGTACCGGAAAAATATAGCTGTGTGCCTAGAGAAAGTGTCATATTTTCACGATACTCTTAGTCAAACCACGATCCATAGAACTCAGTCAGTCATGTGACCCAGGAAAGCTCAGTAACTCAGTAATATCAGTAGTATTCTGTCAGTCAACGGAACCTCATGAATCCAATCAGTTCAGTTCAGTTAATCATGTTCAGTGTCTATTCAGATAGGAGTAGAAATTGGAACCAAGTGAACCCGAGGATGGGAAATCACCTTCCAGTAGAGGGTGTGATTCTTAGAAGCAATCCTTGCATTCCAGAACTACGTAGCCAGCGTAGGTTGAGACCTTCCAGTAGAGGGTGTGATTCTTAGAAGCAATCCTTGCATTCCAAAACTACGTAGCCAGCGTAGGTTGAGACATCATACCTGCTAGTTGAGGCTAGATAAGGTGGCTTAACCTGCTAGTCGAGGGTTCTCACCTTTCTCATTAGAGTACCTGCTAGTTGAGGGTCACTCATATGTTGTCCTTACCTTTGTCACGGTTATGACACCCTTCCAATCAGGCACAGATTAGACCCTAGCTCAGCTATTATAGAGCATTTGGGGCATGTCAGTTAGGTGACTACTTCCTACAGTTTCAGTATCAGTATCAGTCAAGAACTCAGATAGGTCTTCAAATTTTAGGACTGTCAGACACAGTCAACTCAGCTTAGTACGGGACTCAATTAGTTGCCTCAGAATCGGGACTGTTAGATACAGTCACTTATGTTATTAGTAATCACGTTATCACGATATCAGTGTCAGTTATTATGTCTCATGCATGTATTCTTACGCTCATGATAGTCAGTCTGTTATCATTATTGTTTATGCATATGGACCTAATGTATCAGCCTACCTCACATGCATAACAGTACATTCAATTGTACTGACGTATTTGTGCTATGGTGTTTTTATACTATAGGTTCAGAAGCACGAGCTCCAGAGCCTCAATAGCGTTCCAATTTCAGGAGTCAGAGATATCAGTGAGTCCTCATCCTTCAATGACAGGATCATTATTTCATTTCTTCATTATTTAGTTTATTTCAGTAGTCGGAGTTAGTTAGAGACATGCCCCATCAACTCCTTATTCAGACAGTTAAGTTTTAGAGGCCTTTCAGACTATCATGTTCAGTCAGTTTATTTCAGTTGTTTTGGGTATTTCATACTCCATTCAGATATTATGATTTATCAGATATTATATCTCATTTTGTAACCTTATGGCCTTTCAGTTCATGTTTCCACATTATAAAGTATTTTATGCAGTATACAGGTACAGATATCAGTCATGGGTTAGCTTGCGGTCCTTCAGAGTCATGAGCACCGTGTAGCATTTTGGGTACCAAATTTGGGGCGTTACAAACTTGGTCAGAGCCAGGTTTAATAGTGTCCTAGGAAGTCTGAAGGCCATATCTAACAGAGTTTTGTACATGGGTGTGTTCCGCACCACATTTATGTGCAGGAGGCTATGAGGTGTTTAGGACTATTTCTACTCTATAAGTATTCATTCATTCCAGTGAGCATAATCTCAATCTAATCTCTTATTCTAATCCCTCTCTCCCTTTCTTCTACAGAACATGCCTACCAAGAGAAGAAACCAGCCTATCCAAGAAGACCCCTTGGACGAACATGTTTCTCATGCAGAGTTCAAAGCTGCATTCTCTACTCTTGCTCATTCAGTTGCTACCCAGAATGAACGATTAACCGTTATTTCAGCCAACCCAGTGTCCAATTCAGCTGCAGCCAGGATTCTGGATTTCACTCAAATAAATCCTTCATCCTTTCTCGGGGCTACGTCAGATGAGGACCCTTAGGAATTCATTAATCAGGCATAGAAGGTTAATGGAATTATGAGGGTTACTCCTAGTGAGAGTGCTGAGCTAACTACATATCAGTTGTATGATGTTGCTCACACTTGGTTCAAGCAGTGGAAGTCAGAAAGGCCAGATGATGCAGGGCCTATTAAGTGGGAGGAGTTTGTCACTACATTTTTAGAGATGTTCTTTCCCCTAGAGCTGAGAGAAGCTAAGGTGTTAGAATTTACCAACCTCAGGCAGGGCAACATGATGGTAAAAGAGTATTCTCTTAAGTTTACTTAATTAGCCAGATATGTCCCTTATGTAGTTGCAGATAACAGAGCCAAGATGAGTAAGTTTGTTTCTAGGGTGAATGATAGCATGGTTAATGAGTGCAGATCCTCCATGTTGAATAGTAATATGAACCTATCTAAGCTCATGACCCATGCTCAGCAGATAGAGGAGCAAAAGATTAAGATAAGGGAGAACCAAAATAAGAGAGCAAGGACAGGTAGTTTCAACTTTGCTCAGCCCAGGTCAGAAGGGGAAAATTATTTTCAGTTTCATCCTAAGTCATCATTTCCAGCTCTTTATTCATCTAGTTCTCTAGTTCCTAAGTTCAGAGATAGAGCGCCAGGCTCTAAGTCGTAGGGTAGTGCTAGCGGTGCCTGCACCTATCCTCTCTGTCAGACTTATGGTAAGAACTATCAGGGTACGTGCAGAGCTGACAGTGATACTTACTTCGAATGTGGCATGCCAGGCAACAAAGTTAGAGATTATACGCAGTCAGGTCCGCAGGGTCAACAGAACCTTTCCTCAGCTCAGTTCGGTCACCCAAATCAGTGGGGTGCCACTTCCAGTGCTACTAGTGGGAAACTCCCAAATAGACTCTATGATCTTCAATCCCGGCAAGATCAGGAAAGTTATCCTAATGTGGTTACTAGTATGTTACAGATGTTTCATGTGTATGTTTACGCTTTGCTAGATGCAGGTGCTTCCTTGTCTTTTCTTATTCCCTATATAGCGAGCAATTTCAAAACCAGTCCCAAAATTCTGGCAGAGCCCTTTTCAGTCTCTACCCTAGTAGGTAAAACCATCATAACCTGGCAAGTTTACAAGAACTACCTGATTATGATATTTCAGAAAGTCACTTCAGCAGACTTAGTCGAATTAGAGATGACTGATTTTGATGTCATTCTCGGCATAGATTGTCTTCATTACTTCTATTCCACAATTGACTACAAGAATAGAATAGTGCAGTTTTAGTTCCCGAATGAACCTGTCCTTGAATGGAAGGGTAGAGTATCTGCTTATAGAGGTCAGCTTGTTTTCTACCTTCGGGAAAGGAAAATGATTTCTAAAGGGTGTGCCTATCATTTTGTTCAAGTTAAGGACACTAGTTCTAAAACTCCCAGTCTTGATTCAGTCCTAGTAATGAATGAATATCTAGATGTATTTCCCATAGATCTTCCAGGAATTTCTCCCAAAAGAAAAATACACTTCCGCATTGATCTTCTTCTAGACACTCAACCCATATCTATTCCGCCATATAAAATGGCACTAGCAGAACTTAGAGAATTGAAAGAATAGTTGAAGGATATCATAGTTAAGGGATTCATCAAGTCTAATATGTCCTCGTGAAGCGCACCAGTCTTATTCGTAAGCAAGAAAGATGATTCTCTCAGAATATGCATTAATTACCGTCAGCTCAATAAAGTCACAGTAAAAAACAAGTATCCTCTTCCCAGAATCGATGATTTGTTTAACCAACTTCAGGGTGCTAGCTATTTCTCTAAGATAGACCTTAGATCCGGCTATCATCAGCTCAGATTCAGAGGATATGACATTCTGAAAACAACTTTCCATACTCGGTATAGTCACTTTGAATTTTTAGTTATATCATTTGGTCTTACCAATACCCTATCCTCTTTCATGGTGAATCGTGTATTCAAGAAGTACTTGGACATGTTCGCATAGTCTTTATAGATGATATTCTTGTCTATTCCAGTAGTGAGTGTGATTATACAGGCCATCTCAGAATTGTACTTCAGACTCTTAGAGATCATCTGTGGTTCGGCAAATTCATTAAGTGCGAGTTTTGGCTAAGGTCAGTAGCATTCCTTGGTCATATCATTTTTGGTAATGGCATTAGAGTAGATCCTCAAAAGACCAAAGAAGTAAGAAACTGGCCTCGCCCTGTCTCTCCATCAGACATCAGGAGTTTCTTGGGTTTGGATAGATATTACAGACGGTTTGTTGAGGGATTTTCTTCTATTATATCCCCTATGTCCAGATTGACTCAGAAGAAATTCAAGTTTCAGTGGTCAGATCCTTGCGAGAAGAGTTTTTAGGAGTTGAAGACTCGACTCACCTCAGCTCTAGTCTTAGCTCTTCCAGACGGTTTAGATGGGTTCGTAGCGTATTATGATGCATCTAGAGTAGGTTTGGGTTGTGTCCTCATGCATGATGGTAAGGTCACAGCCTACGCCTCCAAACAGCTTAAACCCCATTAGAGGAATTATCTGACTCATGATCTTGAGTTAGCAGCCGTAGTGTTTTCCTTGAAGATTTAGAGGTAATATTTATAAGGTGTTCATGTAGATGTATCCATAGATCATAAGAGTTTCCAGTATGTCTTTTCTCAGAAAGATCTCAATCTTCATCAGAGAAGGTGGTTAGTGCTCTTGAAAGATTATGACATGAGTATTCTTTATCATCCAAGCAAGGCCAATATTGTGGATGACCCTCTCAGTAGACTATCGATGGGTAGTGTTGCTCATGTAGAGGACAATAAGGAGAAGTTAGCTCAGGAAATCCATCAGCTTTCTAGACTAGTCGTTCGCTTAGTCGATACAGCGGAGGGTGACATATGGGTTCAGAGTAGTTCAGAACCATCTCTAGTTTTCAAGGTGAAGGAAAAGCAAGATAAAGATCCCAACCTTGTCAAGTTAAATGTGTAAGTCCAGGATAAAAAAATAGAGTTTTTCTCCCAAGGAGGATATGGTGTTTTGCATTGTTAGGGTGGTTTTTGTGTTCCAGGTGTAGACGACTTTAGGTAGTGAATTCTTGCAGAGGCGCATGGTGCACGCTACTTTATTCATTTGGGGGCCACAAAGATGTACTACAACTTGCAGGAAATCTATTGGTGGAGTGGAATAAAGAGAGATATTACAGAATTTATGGCTAAGTTCTTTACATGTCAGCAAGTTAAGATAGAGCATCAGAAGCCTAGTGGTCCCATGAAGGAATTTATTATTCCTACTTGGAAATGGGAAGAAGTAAACATAGACTTCATGATAGGTTTGCCTCAAACTCATCGTCAGCATAATTCAGTCTGGGTCATTGTAGATAGAATAACTAAATCAACTCATTTTCTTCCAGTTCATACCTCTTGCTCAGTCGAGGATTACACCAAACTCTATATCAGGGAGTTGGTCAGATTGCACGGTGTTCCTCTATCTATTATCTCAGACAGAGGTACCTAGTTCACCTTTCATTTCTAGAAAGCATTCCAAAAGGGTCTTGGCACCCAATTTAATCTCAGTATAGCCGTTCACCCTCAAACAAATGGTCAAGCAGAAAGGACCATTCAAACTTTAGAAGATATGCTAAGGGCGTGTGCAATTATTTTTATGGGAAGTTGGGATGACCACTTGCCTCTGATTGAGTTTTCATACAACAACAACTATCATTCTAGTATGGCTCCATTTGAAGCTCTCTATGTTAGGAGATGTAGATCTCCAGTCGGTTGGTTTGAAGTTAGTGAGGCCTCATTCATAGGGCCATACTTGAAATTCGATGCCTTAGAAAAAGTCCAGTTGATTAGAGAAAGACTTCAGGATGCTCAGAGCCGACAAAAGTCTTATGCAGATGTTTGTATAAAGGATCTCAAGTTTGAGATTGGGGATTATATTTATCTAAATATCTCTCCCATAAAGAGGGTGAAGAGATTCGGCAAGAAGGGAAAGCTCAGTCCTCGATATATCAGTCCCTTCAAGATTCTTAGTCATTTCGATAAGGTAGCTTATGAGCTTGAGTTGACTGCAGATCTAGCTTCTGTTCATCAAGTCTTTCATGTCTCTTTGCTCAAGGAGTGCATAGGTGACCCTACAGTTGTAGTCCCTATTCAGAGCATTGATGTTCGGAACAACCTCTCTTATGAAGAGATTTCGGTCGAAATCCTAGACTATCAGACCCGTAAACTGAGGAACAAAGAAGTTTTGCTAGTCAAAGTTCTTTGGTAAAATCATTCCATAGAGGGAGCTACTTGGGAAGTAGAAAAAGATATGCATACCAAGTACCCTCACCTCTTCTCTGCTAACTCAGAATTAGTTCAAGGTAGCAGTTCTCCTTAAGTTTATTCAGTTTCATGTTCAATATTCATCACAAACTTGGTACTAAGTACCATTGCATATTCAGTCATGCATTCATGTATCAGTTTAGTTATCCGTGCATTACATATGCATGAATTCATCTTATCAATTGTGCATTATATGTGAATGTTCAGTATGATATGTTATCTTATCATTTACGTCAGCCATAATCTCATGCTTTCAGTGTGTATGCTCTAGTTGTACCTCAGTGGTCTTCTTCCCTCTCTCCATCAGTTTTTATTCAAGGACAAATGTTCCAAAGGGGGAGATATTGTAAGACCCCATAAAATCCTAAGTCTAAAATTCATCTCCTTAAGCTTTACAAGCTCCCATACTTAGAAAAAAAAATTTCAGCAAAGTGTTCAACACTTAGTCTCATTTTAAGCCTCCAAACTTTGAAGATTTATTTGATGACCTTCCCGACTTTTGTTTTCCAATTTTCAAGCTACGTTGCGAAGGGGAAATATGGTAGTACATCCCAGGTTAGTTTCAAATTTTTTTGGATAGTGTAAGAGCACATTTGGGTGCCCAAAATAGTAGCAAAAGGTGATAGGCCCGCATCGATCATGGTTTAGTACCGCTCTAGGAGGGGCGTCGCCTTGGGTAACCCGACGGACTTGCTAGGCATCTCCCTGGGTACTCCGTTGGACTTGCCAGTCGCTGCCCTGGCTATAGCCTTTTGCCCAGTTTTTCAGCAGTCCACCTCAGTGTTTTGGAGAGTATTTAGGTCATTTCCTATCGATATATAGGCTTTTAAACACCAGATTCAGTCCTTTTAAAGCCAAAATATCCTAGTTTCTCTCAATTTCTTTCAAGAACACACCTAGGGTTTTTAATTGGGGATCCAAGTTGAAGAATTCCACCGTTAATCTTTCAAGAATCACGAACTCAGGTATGCATAGTGTTCATTCATGGATTCCTTTCATCCATGAAGCCCAAGAATCCTCATTTAAATTCTATATCATGATGTATATGTGGTGAATTGATTATGTTCATGTTGTTGTGGTTGTGGTTGTATGACTATCAAGATAGAATCTTTACCATGTTTTCATGAAACCATATTAGTATAAGGTTGAAATCCATGCAATACAGTTAAATGGTGGAGTCACATTGTATTTAATTGATGATCATGCCTAAGCCCTAAATTATGCATGCAAGGTGTTTGATGAAATGCCTAGTATAGTAGAAATCATGTATAATGAATCAATTGTGGTTTATATGATAAATACATGTCATTTACTCAGGTTTAATATGACTCCCATATAATTGATTATGCATTATGCTTGCTTGGTTAAAAATGTTCATGATATTAGAAGTATGTAGTAAGTCATGATTAATTGCTCCTTTATTCATGTATAAGATTATGACAATTAAGTGCTCATGAAATCCCCCAATTTATTATATCATGGATTGTTGGTGTTGATCATGTATTCAAGAAATTCATTCTTTATCAGTTTCTTTCCATTAAGTCCTAGGGGTACTTGCACCCAAAAAATAAAGTTGTATGCCTATAGATAGTGTCATGTTTTCATGATACTCCCAGTCTAACCACGATCCATAGAACTCAGTCGGTCATGTGACCCAGTGATAACGCTCAATCTACAGCTCTCGTGGGAGTGTAAAGCGGTCGTTAGCAAATATAGAACCCAACCTAGGTTGGGTGTCGATCCCACAGGGAATAGCTTGGCCAACAAGTAAGCAAAATTACTAAACTTTTGGTGCAAGTCTCGTAAAAGGGGGGATTGTAATGTGTAACGAAAACAATAAAGTAAAAGCTGAAAATAATAAAGTAAAGAGAGAAAGATTGTTACGTAAGTTGTAAACAATGAGAATTGAAGCGTTGGGGGTATGTCCACCTTATGAGTTATACGTCTCTATTGGCTATGAGTGTGTAGAGTCTTGACATGCAATTGCTTATAGAGAATTGTAGTCGATGGTAAATCCAAGCGTCTCTCGACCTAAACAAGGACTATTTCACTTTAACTCTCTCGAGCTTAAAGCGTGTCTAACGGTACGAATTCTCCAAGAGGTTAGTCCAGTTACGGCACTAGCTTTTTAATAGGAAAGGGTGTCCTACTACCTTGACATTATCTCTTTTCCAGACAAATAACCTTTCTCTCGAACAAGTTAAATGTTAGACTGGCGTATTCTTGAGTTTGCAACCGCAAAGAATGTAGATTAAGATGAAGAGCGTAATGATATAAGCAATATACGTGTCTTGAACTCACAAACTCACAGCTATAGATAGTAACTCATTCGGCTTCCATAACCCCAACTAAGAGGTTTAGTTACCCATGAATGCGAAGGATATCACGTTTTGCATGGTGGATGGCGTGAAAAGTAGGTGTTTAGGCGTGTGGTTTTGGTGATTCCGTAGCAAGTAACGATTCTCTTGTTGTGGAATAGATGAATAGAAGAATAATAGAATTAATGGAAAGATTAGAAGAGTGAATAGAAGTGTTGTAGTGGAAGAAGAGAGGGATGGAAGAATTGTATTGTAAGAAGATGAATAAAAATCTCTAGCATGATAGGGTATTTATAATACTCCTATCCTACTCCTACTAAGCTAATGAAATAAATAACCAAATCCTAATATACTAATGAAATCCTTGACCCAAATGTACTAGGGTAAGGTTACAATATCATAATCCAAATAGAATAGTAAAACACATAACCTAATTATACTAGGTTAATGTATCTTGGTAAAAATCCAGCTTTGTGTCTATAAGTCCCCAAAGTCTTCAGAATTGCTGTTTTAGCCCGGGACAGATTTTCCATGCAGCAGATTTGGTCCTTTAGGCGTCCAGCTCCTTTCCACTTCGTTTGTGAGCTTTCTTTTGCATCAAGTAAGCCATAAAATGCTGTATTTTGCATCATTTATACCTGAAACTTTACTAATCATGTTTGTTAGCTCATTTATAGGAAAAATGACTAAAAGTGCATGAAATAGATAATTAGTTCTCAAAACTAGGCTAAAATATGGGCAAAATATATTGATATAGGCACGTAAATTCGCCTATCATCAACACCCCACACTTAGTGCTTTGTTCGTGCTCGAACAACATATCATGCCCTTCTAAGCATCGACTTAAGGTTTTTACAGCAACAACACAAAACATTTATCAAGACAAGCACAACAATTATCAACAAAGAGTAGCTTTTCGATTATAAGTAGAAACAATTTAACCTCAAGCATAGACTCGTGATGGTGATCAGCTCGCATGCAAACGTTAAGGTACATAGAATCATATACAACTATCCAAGACTCATCAACCTTGTGTGTCTCACCATATAGTACCCATAATCACTCACAAATATAGCATATTTTTCAAACATGGGTGTCAAAATATCCTTGCACTCACTCTCACAAAGAATTCATATGTAGCAACTAATGACCATAAGCTTGCCTTTAATGTAGTACTCTACTAAATGTCGGAATGTTAAGATTAGGATCAAATAGGTCTTTAGATGGTTGTAATGTAGGCTAAGGGACTGGTAGGACTATTTTGGCCAAGAATAGTGACTAGGTTCCTAAGCACTTTAATACATCACATTGTAGCATGGACACTTTTTTCTTTCAACCTTTCTTTACTCTTTTATTCTACCACCCTTGTTCTCCTATTTTGTTTTTCAATTTTAAGCACAACTCACTTTTCAGCTTTCTTTTCCTTTTTCTTTTCACAACATACCTCTTATGATAGCACTTTCTTCCTTTTTCATAACACATTCAAGCACCATTTTAATTTAAAGCATCATACTCACCCAATTTCCTCTTATGTTGTCACATGACTTTTTCACTTTAAAGCACTCAGGATTTCGGATCAAATTATGGTCTTGAAAGAAATGGATTAGGCTTACATACAAGGTTGTCAAAGAAATAGGCTAAAGGCTCAAAAGGGTTTAACTAGGATGATTTACATGGGTAGGAAAAACTGAAGGTAAACATGTATAGGTTGCCAAAGAAATGCCTAAATCATATCCTAAACTTACACTCCTTATTTTCGCTTTGCATACATACCAGGCAAGTTCTAGCATCAGCCACAAACATAGAATATACTATTATCTTGCACACACAAGGCACATGGTCGACTTGATTGGAAGTAATATAGACTCTCAACCCAACAAGTGAAGGAATTGAATCACACAATATCACATAATAAGTCACAACTAGAGCCTAAATGTCTCAATAGTCACAATTGTAGCACATACTCTTATTCTAATCTCATGCTGCCTATCAAAATGATTTCATGCGTAGCTAGAAAAATTTGACTCCTAAAAAATTAAAAAACGTCAAACGAAAAAAAAAACAAAAAATGGACTTAAAAAAAACAAAGTAAACAAGCAAACATACAAACATAGGTGCAAACAAAGAAGTATAGCATGCGGATTCTGCCACCCCACACTTAGACGGGACACTGCCCTCAGTGGAAAATAAATGCGAAGAACCTGGTTTAGTCGGACTCCTCATCAATGTCGGGGGTCATACCCCCTTCGTCTGAATCATCATAAGAGTCATCGTCAGAGTTCTCCTCATCATCAGAATCGGGCAAGCATCTATCATCATCAGTTGGCACGTCATCGTCAAGAGGTTCCTCAAAATATACGCCCACTCCACACATCTCCCGGGCATGCCTGTTCATTGGGTAGTCGTGGTCCAGCTGTTGGAGCTCTTCAGCAGTTGGAATACGTCCACCACTCATCATAGAGAATCGTGTCATGCTATAGAGATGACGGAAGAAATTCTCGTCACGAGCATGTCTCTCCGCAGTAGTAAGGTTGACTCCATGCGTTGTTTCAGCATCTTTGACCTTTGTGAGGTCAACCTTCTTTGGGTTATGTGGGAGTTTGTGGTCAGCTGGTTCCTCTTCTATATCCTCCTTCCGCAACATTGCTGTCAACAAATTGCCGAATGTGAAATGGGACCTTCGGTGGAGTCTGGCCTTCCTCATGGTAGATCGAATGATTGCCCCAAAGTTGATAGGGACATTCGTCATCAACGCATAAACCAAACACACTCTATCTCTTGATATCTTGGTGTATTGCGTCCCAGGAATAAGGCATGAGTTGACAATGCGCATCCAGATTCTTGCTTCCCTATTTAGTGGAGCATAGGGGAATGTGTTGTGACGGCCTGTTTCCTTATGTTTGCCCCATCTTGCCATTGATCTGCTTCCACAAAGCGTGTGTCTTATTGCTCTGTAAGGAGGCCTGCTGTACAGCTCTTTGTATGGTGCAGGGTCGACCGAAGGTAGGCCAAGAAAAGAGTTGATCCAATCCGCTGTAAGCTGTAACACTTGGCCCTGAATTTTGACTTCGTTGCCTGTTGTGTTTGGCGACCAGTTGGCATAAAACTCTCTTGTCAAGTCAAGATTGCACTCTCCCATGTCGCGGAAGATGAAATCCAGCTTCAAAGCCATTATTTTAGCCAACATTTGCGGCTCCCTCTTTGCTAAGGTCTCCTTGTTGATCAAGTCGACGTGCACATATTTCTTTTCTTTGTTGCTGTTGTACCATGCCTTGGCTTCTTCCTCAAGAATCCATTTTATTCCGAACATTCTTCGTGGTAGGTGTGCTGAAGATGATTCTCCTTGGTCTTTTCGACTTCTCTTCTTGTCCTTTCGGGACGTGGTAGCCTTCTCCTTGCCTTGCTTTGCTTTAGGTGCCATTGTACCTGAGACTAGAAATAATGTTAGTTGCAGCACAATCTCACTTTATACAATCTATATGCAGGCACTAGGGGTACCACCCCACACTTAATCTTGTTAACACAAATCAGTGAAGTGAAAGTGGTCGAGTACTCAGATTTCGTCGACATCCGTTTTAGGATTGTATTCCGACAAGAAAATCAGCATTACATCACTTATTTACAGCCATTGGACTACTTTCATGGTGGATATAGCAACACTACAACCTAGGGGATACCACATGGAATTATTATTCTTACAACAAGCACAACCTCCTAAGTCGATGGGCACTATAACCTTATCCCGATGGCCGGGATATTTTATCATGTAAGTATCCAAACAACCATCTTAAGCAATGTTCATAGCCATATCAATTCAGAAATTATCATAACAATGCTATCGAAACAAAATTCAATTCGGAAACAAGTCAAGAATTCCCTACGTAGATATTCACTCACACATTTTTGCAACAATTATCCAAACACATGAACATCACCATCAATCTCACATGATTTAGCAAAATATAATAAGCATAGCAACGTAGTACTTACGATCAATAGATGAAGAATAAGAGAGTACTTACTTGCTTGAAGATTGTGGAGAAGTTGTTGTGGATTGGAAGAACAAAAGAAGAAAATTTTGAGAGGATTTGGAGTGATATGCGGCGCCTTTAGGGTTGTTTCTAATGTGTTTGTGTTATAAAACCAAGTCCCCTTTATATAGGAAGAGTATGGGTCGGGTTATGACCCATTTACAATCGGATTTGGGGACAAAATCACCACATATGCGGCGCATATCCCTCGGCATATCAATGACATATGCGGCGCATTGTCCATGGCATAATGGGACATATGCGCCGCATAGTCTATGGCATTTCTAGACATATGCGCCGCATAGTCTATGGCATTTGGTCTCAGTATCTCAAATGCCATAGCATAGGCGGCGCATAGTCAAAAGCATACCTAGGAATAGGCGGCGCATAGTGTATAGCACATTAGATTCCGAGTCCTTAGGCTATAGAATAGGTTGTGCATCGTTCGTGGCCTATTTTTACCAAGGCCTAGCCTTCCTCGAAGCCTATTATGACGTGAGAAAGGCTCAATTCAAAGCCTTATGCATCACCATTCCTAACTTACCGACTTTACCAAACAATGCGTCCAAATCGTCGAGTGAGATCAATCTTCTCGTCGCGTATTTCTTGCACCTAATTTGCTCAAATCAAAATGAAAACGATTAGTACGATGGGTTACCTCCCACCAAGCGCCGTAGTTTTGGTCGTGGCACGACTCTTATTTTTGGATTTTCATTTATCAAAAAGAAAAAATACTAAAACGATAAAACGATAAAACGACAAAACGATAAAACAATAAAACAATAAAACGATGGGTTGCCTCCCATCTAGCGCCTTATTTATTGTCGTGGCTCGACATAGTAATCTCGAGTACTTAGACTTCGTCGAGATAAGTGATGGCCATGTCATTCATCGAGTCAAGAGGACCGATATATGGCTTGACACGTTGGCCATTCACTTTGAAGATAACACCCTCATTGTTTTCCAATTCGACTACTCCAGACGAGTAGACTTGGATGACTTTAAATGGACCAGACCATTTCGATTTTAACTTACCTGGGAAGAGCTTGAGTCTGGAATTAAAGAGTAGTACCATGTCACCTTTTTGGAAGTTTCGTCGAACAATCCGCTGATCATGATACTTCTTCATCCGCTCCTTGTATAAATCTGATCTTTCATATGCATGGAGACGAAATTCATCTAGTTCGTTCAGCTGCTCCAACCTCAGGTTCTTCACATCATCCCAATTCAGATTCAAGTGCTTCAATGCCCACAATGCCTTGTATTCAAGCTCGATGGGTAGATGACAAGCCTTCCCATAAACTAGCTGATAAGGTGACATGCCAATGGGTGTCTTGAATGCAGTCCTATACGCCCATAGTGCATCATCTAGCTTTCGAGACCAGTCCTTCCTATTTGCATTAACCGTCTTGGCAAGGATCTGCTTGATCTCGCGGTTGGAAACCTCAACTTGTCCACTGGTTTGGGGATGATAAGGCGTAGCTACCTTGTGTTGCTTGACTCCATACTTGGCCAATACAGATTTGAATAGCTTGTTGCAAAAGTGAGATCCTCCATCACTTATGATAGTACGAGGTACTCCAAAGCGAGAGAAGATATTCTTCTTTAAAAACGCTACAACACGCTTTCCTTCGTTGTCAGCCAATGCTACAGCTTCAACCCATTTCGACACATAATCCATAGCAACCAAGATGTACTTCATTCCAAACGAATTCACGAATGGTCCCATGAAATCAATACCCCACACATCAAAGAGTTCTACCTCCAGAATTTTGGACATGGGCATTTCATGGTGTTTTGTAATAACACCTTGACGTTGGCATTGGTCACACCTTCTCACATAGTCGTGTGCATCTCTGAATATTGTAGGCCAATAATAACCACTTTGCAAGACTTTCCTTGCCGTTCGATTCCCTGCATGATGTCCTCCAACTTGCGAAGTGTGGCATGCTTCCAATATAGTAGGCACTTCTTCATGGGATATACATCGTCGAATGATACCATCCGCGCATCTTCGAAACAAATAAGACTCATCCCAATAGTAGTGCTGAACGTCATGCATAAACTTCCTCCTCTGGTGGTAAGATAAATTGGAAGGTAACACATTACTCACCACGAAATTTGCAAAATCGGCATACCATGGTAATTTCTCCATTGTTGTCGCTAGTATCTCCTCGTCAGGGAATGCATCATCAATCTGATTTTCTGGTTGCGCCATATACTCATTCTCAAGTCTAGATAGGTGATCAGCCACTTGGTTCTCGCAACCTCTTCTATCTTTGACTTCGAAATCGAACTCTTGCAGCAGCAATACCCATCGAATCAGCCTTGGTTTTGCATCCTTCTTAGTCATTAGATACCTAAGAGCTGCATGGTCTGTATGAACGATCACCTTAGTACCCAATAGATAGGCACGAAACTTCTCGAATGCATACACAACTGCTAGGAGCTCTTGTTCAGTAACAGTGTAGTTCCTTTGGGCTTCATTAAGGACCTTACTCGTATAGTAGATAGGATGAAATAATTTCTCCTTTCTGTGTCCAAGAACAGCACCAACGGCTACACCACTAGCATCACACATGATTTCGAACGGGAGCGTCCAATCTGGTGCTACCATGATAGGGGCTTCAATGAGTTTTACTTTAAGGCATTCGAATGCCTTTAAGCAATCATCATTAAAGTCAAACTTCGCATCTTTCTCCAATAGTTTGCACAATGGACTAGAAATTTTGGAGAAGTCTTTGATGAATCTACGATAAAACCCAGCATGGCCAAGAAAACTACGAACTCCCTTCACCGAAATTGGAGGTGGTAGCTTCTCAATTACCTCTATTTTGGCGAGATCAACCTCTATTCCTCTTTCAGAGATCTTGTGCCCAAGAACAATTCCTTCTTTTACCATGAAGTGACACTTCTCCCAATTAAGCACAAGGTTGAACTCTACACATCTTTGTAATGCCATGCTCAAGTTCACCAAACATGCGTCAAAGGACTCACCAACAACTGAAAAGTCGTCCATAAATACCTCCAAAGTGTCTTCTACCATATCAGAGAAAATATACATCATACAACGTTGAAAGGTGGCTGGTGCGTTACACAACCCGAATGGCATGCGTTTGAAGGCAAAAGTACCATATGGGCATGTAAACGTTGTCTTCTCTTGGTCTTCGGGGGCAATACAAATCTGATTGTAACCTGAATAACCATCCAAGAAGCAAAACCATCCTTTCCCCGATAATCGATCTAGCATTTGTTCCATAAATGGCATGGGGAAGTGATCCTTGAGCGTCCAAGAATTCAGCTTGCGGTAGTCCATGCATACTCTCCATCCAGTAACGGGCCTGAGTGGAATAAGCTCATTCTTTGCATTCGCAACCACCGTCATACCTCCTTTCTTGGGAACACATTGTATTGGGCTTACCCATGTACTATCAGAAATAGGATACACGACTCCTGCGTCTAACCACTTGATAATCTCCTTCTTCACCACTTCTTGCATTGGTGGGTTTAGACGTCTTTGATGTTCAATGGTGGGTGTGCACTTTTCTTGAAGCTGAATTTTATGTGTGCAAATCCCAGGTGGAATACCAATGATATCCGCAATGGTCCATCCAATAGCTCTAATATACTTGCGTAAGATTGCAATAAGAGCTGCAACTTGTTGCTCACCTAAATCGGCTGCTACTATGACTGGAAGAGTGTTTCCGCTTCCTAAGAATGCGTACTTCAAATGGCTTGGCAGCTCCTTCAATTCTAACGTGGGTGGTTCTTCAATAGATGGCTTAGCTGGTGGTGTGGGTCGATTCTTGAGATCAAGATCCAGCTTCTTGGGAGTATAACGATATGTTCCTAATCCCGATAGAGCACAAATATCATCTTCAGAAATTTCAGCATCATCATCCTCTTCTTTCATGAACAAAGCCTCCAAAGGATCATCAAGAATATGCTCTTCTGCAAGTAACTCTTTCTCGTCATCAAAGACAACATCAGCCACTGAAAATACACTTAGATCTTTGGGTTTCTTCATTGATTTTCAAACATCAAAGCGAACCACTTCATCATTTATTCGGAATGAAAGCTCATTAGCTCTCAAATCTATGAGCACACTTCCTGTAGCAAGGAAGGGGCGTCCCAAGATTATGGGAACCTCTGAATCTGCTTCACAATCCAAGATGACAAAGTCTGCTGGAAATATGAATGAAGATACCTTTACCAAGACATCGCATAGAATACCAACCGGTCGTTTTACCGACCTATCCGCCATCACAAGCCTCATATTAGTTGGTGTAGGATCTCCTAACCCCAACTTCTTATAGATTGATAATGGCATCAAGTTGATGCTAGCTCCTAAGTCACACAATGCTTTAGCAAAGTCCAAAGATCCGACGGTGCAAGGAATCGTGAAAGCTCCGGGGTCGGCCTTCTTCTGAACTATCGATCGAGTAGCAATTGCACTACAATGATGCACATCATCTTTCAGCTCATAGCTTGCTGCCCTCTTCTTAGTCAAAAGATCTTTCATAAACTTCGCATACCCAGGCATTTGTTCAAGTGCCTCTACCAATGGGACATTAATAGTCAGCTGCTTTAACATGGTCATAAATTTGCTGAACTTAGTGTCATCGGCCACCTTCTTCAATCTTTGTGGAAAAGGTGGTGGTGGGTATGGAAGTGTTCTCTCCATGGCTTTCTTCTCCTCTTGCTTCCGTTTATTATTTTTTTCAGGCTGCACTTCATTAGGTGAAACATCCTTGACGTTGGAAGTAGATGTTGCGGCTTCTTCTCTTGTGACGTCACTAGGTGTGGCGTCCATATTTGCTGTTCCGTCAACCACTTGCTTGCCTTTTTCTGAAGTTTCCAGCACCTTACCACTTCTAGTAGTGATGGCCATGCATGACCCATCATTCCTTGGGTTTTGCACAGTATCGCTAGGTAAGGTGCCAGCCTTTCTTTGATTGAATGCTGCTGAAAGTTGGCTCAATTGCTGCTCTATTTGCTTGATAGAAGTGGAATAAGAATCAACTAGTTGCTTCATGGAGGCCAAATCGTCAATTACCTCCTTAACTCCTGTGCTCGTTGTTTCCACTCCTTTCAATAACTTAGCCATCATGTCTTCCATAGAATTAGATGTGGTGGTATCACGTTTACCAGGGGGAACGTACAAACCACTCTTTTCATTATTTTTCCTCCAACTACCTTGGTCTTTGCTTCCTGATTTATCATAATAGTTCCGACCTTGGTTTCCTTGGGCATTCCCACAGAAACCCCCCTGATTGTTCAAGTAGTTGGCCTCCTCTTCTAAATCAGATTCGTCTCTTCCTTTTGACGCAATAGCTTTCACTTTTTCAGTCTTCCCTAATAGATGCTTTGTAAGAAGATCCATTTGGGTTTTCATGTGCGCCATATCTTGATCACGTTCTTCTTCTCTTCTTCTTTGGTCTGCAGACATGCCAATAGATAAAGTGGGGCTTGCTACCTCAGAATCCCTGGTATGCCAAGCTCTACTTTGTTTCGTCATACGATCTAGCATGTTGCTTGCTTCACCAAAGGTGAGGTCCATAAAAGAACCTCCAGCTGCGTTGTCCACCACTGGTTTAGTTATTGAATTCAAGGCTCTATACAAGATCTCCATGAGGTGAACATTAGTCATGTGATGGTTTGGGCATCTCGTTAGCTTTGTCTTGAACCTCTCCCATGTTTCGTGAAGAGCTTCAGAGGGAAGCTGATGAAAGTTGCTGATTTCATCTCTCAATTGAGCCCTTTTGGATGGCGGAAAGAATCTTTCTAGGAAAGCGTCTCTCAATTGCCTCCAATTTGTAATTGAATCAGGAGTCAGCCCATTCAACCATAATGTTGCCTCCCCAGACAGAGACAATGGAAATAGACGTAATCGAATAGCATTCTGACCAACACCAGGATTGTCAAAAGACTTGCATGTAGAAATAAAGTTGATGAGATGCATATTCGGATCATCGCCTGCTAGTCCACCAAATAATCCCTTGAGTTGCAATAACTGAATCATGGTGCTTGTGATGTTGAACTTGGCTCCGGGCGCTAATGGTGGTGGAATTATAGCTCCAGTGGCTCCGGCACCATCAAGATCATCATCATCATCGTCGAAAGCTGGTTGCAAAGGTTGGCGATCATACCTATACCGCGCTTGTCGACCTCTTCGATTGGCAGGTGTTATAATTTCAGCATCACGCCTAGGGTTCAGTAACTCGTCATCACCTAAATCTTCATCGTCAGGATTTGTTGCTCGTCCAGGATTATCAATGTTTTGTTGTTGGACTTGAGCAGCGGCAAGAGTAGCTAATCTTGATTGCTCGTGTTGAGCAGCCATCCTGTCAATTTCAGCTTGTGCTTCCATTCTTCTAATTCGTTGTGGTTCAGGATTGATTGGTAATAACGGTTGACCAGAACTTCTAGTATGGGGCATGCACTAAAAGAAAAACCTACAATAAACAAAAACAAAAACTAAAAGTAAAAGTACGAGAATCTTTGACCAAAGGGTCTAGTAATTATCACAAACTTGACTGACACTCGTATTCCCCGGCAACGGCGCCAATTTTTGATAACGCTCAATCTACAGCTCTCGTGGGAGTGTAAAGCGGTCGTTAGCAAATATAGAACCCAACCTGGGTTGGGTGTCGATCCCACAGGGAATAGCTTGGCCAACAAGTAAGCAAAATTACTAAACTTTTGGTGCAAGTCTCGTAAAAGGGGGGATTGTAATGTGTAACGAAAACAATAAAGTAAAAGCTGAAAATAATAAAGTAAAGAGAGAAAGATTGTTACGTAAGTTGTAAACAATGAGAATTGAAGCGTTGGCGGTATGTCCACCTTATGAGTTATACGTCTCTATTGGCTATGAGTGTGTAGAGTCTTGACATGCAATTGCTTATATAGAATTGTAGTCGATGGTAAATCCAAGCGTCTCTCGACCTGAACAAGGACTATTTCACTTTAACTCTCTCGAGCTTAAAGCGTGTCTAACGGTACGAATTCTCCAAGAGGTTAGTCCAGTTACGGCACTAGCTTTTTAATAGGAAAGGGTGTCCTACTACCTTGACATTATCTCTTTTCCAGACAAATAACCTTTCTCTCGAACAAGTTAAATGTTAGACTGGCGTATTCTTGAGTTTGCAACCGCAAAGAATGTAGATTAAGATGAAGAGCGTAATGATATAAGCAATATATGTGTCTTGAACTCACAAACTCACAGCTATAGATAGTAACTCATTCGGCTTCCATAACCCCAACTAAGAGGTTTAGTTACCCATGAATGCGAAGGATATCACGTTTTGCATGGTGGATGGCGTGAAAAGTAGGTGTTTAGGCGTGTGGTTTTGGTGATTCCGTAGCAAGTAACGATTCTCTTGTTGTGGAATAGATGAATAGAAGAATAATAGAATTAATGGAAAGATTAGAAGAGTGAATAGAAGTGTTGTAGTGGAAGAAGAGAGGGATGGAAGAATTGTATTGTAAGAAGATGAATAAAAATCTCTAGCATGATAGGGTATTTATAATACTCCTATCCTACTCCTACTAAGCTAATGAAATAAATAACCAAATCCTAATATACTAATGAAATCCTTGACCCAAATGTACTAGGGTAAGGTTACAATATCATAATCCAAATAGAATAGTAAAACACATAACCTAATTATACTAGGTTAATGTATCTTGGTAAAAATCCAGCTTTGTGTCTATAAGTCCCCAAAGTCTTCAGAATTGTTGTTTTAGCCCGGGACAGATTTTCCATGCAGCAGATTTGGTCCTTTAGGCGTCCAGCTCCTTTCCACTTCGTTTGTGAGCTTTCTTTTGCGTCAAGTAAGCCATAAAATGCTGTATTTTGCATCATTTATACCTGAAACTTTACTAATCATGTTTGTTAGCTCATTTATAGGAAAAAGGACTAAATGTGCATGAAATAGATAATTAGTTCTCAAAACTAGGCTAAAATATGGGCAAAATATATTGATATAGGCACGTAAATTCGCCTATCATCACCCAGGAAAGCTTAGTAACTTAGTAATCTCAGTAGTATTTCATTAGTCAATGGAACCTCATGAATCCAGTCAGTTCAGTTCAGTTAATCATGTTCAGTTTCCATTCAGATGGGAGTAGAAATTATCATCGAGTGAACCCGAGGATGGGAACTCACCTGCCAGTAGAGGGTGTGATTCTTAGAAGAAATACTAGCGTTCCAGAACTACGTAGCCAGCGTAGGTTAAGACATCATACCTACTAATTGAGGGTAGATGAGGTTGCTTAACCTGCTAGTCATGAGTTCTCACTGTTCTCATTAGAGTAACCTGCTAGTTGAGGGTCACTTACATGTTGTCCTTACCAGTGGTGTGGTAGCGACACCCTTCCAATCAGGGCACAGATTGGACCCTATCTTAGCTATTATAGAACATTTGGGGCATATCGGTTAGATGACTACTTCCCACAGTTTCAGTATCAGTATCAGTCAAAAACTCAGATAGTTCTTCAGATTTTAGGACTGTCAGATACAGTCAACTCATCTTAGTATGGGACTCAGATAGTTCCCTTAGAATCAGAAATGTCAGATACAGTCGCTCATGTTATTAGTATTCAGACTCAGTAATCACTTTATCACGATATCTTTGTTAGTTATTTTATCTCATACATGTATTCTCACGCTCATGATAGTCAATCTATTATTATTATTGTTTATGCTTATGTACCCCATAAATTCATCCTACCTCACATGCATACCAATACA
The DNA here is from genome assembly GCA_030864225.1 of Capsicum baccatum var. pendulum. Lineage (NCBI taxonomy): Eukaryota > Viridiplantae > Streptophyta > Magnoliopsida > Solanales > Solanaceae > Capsicum > Capsicum baccatum. The sequence continues at coordinate 200,997,809 of CM061559.1, read as the reverse complement.
TTTAATCGTACTAACGCATTTTCACTATGGTGTTTTTATACCATAGGTTCAGAAGTACGAGTAGAGCCTCATTAGCATTTAGTTTCAGGAGTTAGAGATAACAGTGAGTCCTCATCCTTCGAGGACAGGATCATTACTTTATTTCTTCATTATTTAGTTTATTTCAGTAGTTAGAGTTAGTTGGGGACATGTCTCATCAACTCGTTATTCAAAGAGTTCAGTTTTAGAGGACTTTTAGACTATAATGTTCAGTTAGTTTATTTCAGTTGTGTTGGGTATTTCATACCCCATCCATATGTTATAATTTTTTAGATATTATATCTCAGTTTTCAACCTTATGGCCTTTCAATTCATGTTTCCGCATTATAAAGTATTTTATGTAGTATACAGGTATAGATATCAGTCATGGGTTAGCTTATGGTCCTTTGGGGTTATGAGCACCGTGTAGCATTTTGAGTACTAGATTTAGGGTATTACAACACATTTCCTATCGGTCCAAGTTTTCTTTAATGCCGGGAGGTTGGCTCGTATCTACATTCATGAGATCGTACGTCTGCATGGTGTACTAGTGTCTATCATTCCACATTATGGTTCAGTATTCATATCTCACTTTAGGAAGACTTTTCAGGATGAGTTGGGCACTCAAGATGATCTAAGCATAATGTTTCACCCCTATACTGATGATCAGTCAGAACAGACTATCCAAATTTTTGAGAATATGCTCTGTGCGTGCGTGATGGATTTTGGTGGCCAGTGGGAGCAAAATTTGGCTTTAGCAAAGTTTTCCTATAATAACAACTACCATTCCATTATCAATATGGCTCTTTTTAAGGCATTGTATGGTAGGCGTTGTTCCTAATCCTTGAAAATGGTAGGCATTGGCTCTTTTCACCCCTTTTTACTTGAAAATGTTCCTAATCCTATAATTACTTGATTTTCCTCGATTTAATCTTCAAACCATCATCGATTCTTGAACTTTTAACGGATTTTAAAGGTTTTTCCTGGTAAAGACTAAAATGGTTTTTCTTTGATTTGAATCTCGTTTTTTGGCTCAATTTAACATGGATTTTCAGCTGTAAATTCCTAAAGGTATGGTGAATAAACTTTTTAAGCAAAGTTATGGTTTTTCTCTACTTTTTTGAAAAACTGTTTTGAGGGTCCGTTTTAACCCTAAACAAAAATTAGGCAATATGGGTATCGTTGACTTTGTATTGATGCGTAGATTATATATTTCTTGGTTTTAGTTAATTTTGAAATCATTCATGAGAATTAAGGTCGTGGGTTTGAAGTATAGCGGACCGATTTCGACATTTGAGGTAGGTTATGTCTTAACTCATTCAGATTCGGCTGGGTAACAAATATTGATACAAAATGCATGTTAAGGGTGAGAACTACTCATGAAAATAGATATCTATGTGTGTCACGACCTATGTTCGCAGGTCATGATGGCGCCTACTATAACCCACCAATAGGCAAGCCCAACCCATAGTCTGGAATGGCTAGTAACGGACTACTCAATAATATAAGGAAAAGAATGCTGAATAAATGAAATAAAGATAAATTACATAAGTGAATCCCAAAACTTGGTTGTATCAGCACAAGAGCTTCTAATATAATTAGAGTACAAGAGTGCAATATAAATGTAATTACACTGATACAAATTATCTCCAAATACAGTATAAATACTAGTCTAATATATAAGAGGGAGGTAAGTAATACTCTGAACATCGAGATCTCACTCTCAGTCTCCGAACCATGGCTGCTCCACATGACATACACATCAATAATGATACCCCGTACTATGATCTACAGATTGCAAAAGTGTAATACAAGTACCAAAGGAATGGTACTCAGTAGGCAACTTCCAACGGAGCTCCAAAGATAAAGCAGATATATACAACATATAACCAGAATGAAAATTTCATCCAAGAGTCCATAAATCTTAGAACTGGTCAATGAGACAATAAGGATAGCTTATTCTATTTATGTCCAAGAGACTAACATAATAAGACTAAGGAAGTATCAAGGATGAACTATCCTATTCATGTCCAAAATCGTAAATCTCAATACAATACCGTATATCCCAAGGTAATATATGAATAAAAGGCGAAAGATAGGTAGATAACAATATACAAGGCCAAGGAATAAATATACAATAAGAACAAATGAAAGAGGGATATACGATAGTACCATAGCTACATATAGCTATATATATATACATATAGTTACGAGGTCAACTCAAAGCATAAACTAAATCATCATGTCCTCATTTTAAGACCTAATTATAATATGATCAGGATTTAATTACTAATACAAACCAAACAACGAATTCACGAAAACACATGAAAACAGTCCACAAACAAAAGGAAAACCGAGGACTCCTTTGAGACTAAGTCTCGGCCAATAACAACAACAAGAGAATAAAAAGATATCAAGGTGTTTAACACCTATTTAACAAGATATCAAGGTTTTTAACGCCTATTTTCAGCTAACAACCAGAATAACAAGGAGAATAACAAGATAACAATAGCAATATGAGAACAACAACAACACACGGTTTGAGATTACAAGAAACAACAACTACACGATTACAGTAAAATAAAGGTATAGGTAGTGAGACATACACTATTACATAAACTAAGAACTTAACTGTGTTTAAGACACAAAGGCCCTTAATACAATAATAATAGTAACACCTACACTCTTCATGGACACAAGAGGGACCTTAATCTCCCAAGCATCGAACATTCCAAGCAAGAAAATAACACAAGTGAATCCACACTTTGTGTTGACCTAGTTTCGGCCTAAGGAGGCTTTCACACAAGAGAGAAATGTGTTACAAGTGTTATATTCTATATATAGTATATTACAAATAGAAGTTAAAATGAAACCCTCATATATTCTATATATAGTATATTACAAATAGAAGTTAAAATGACCAAATGACCCCTTAGTCAAGGGCGCCCTTCAAGTATAGTGTAGTGGACAATTTTTGGTGTGTATTTAGGTCCCATTTTGCACTTCACTTGCACACACCAAGTCTCAGGTTCAACACACACTCTCATAAGGTCTATCTACGTGATCATGCCCGTATCAATTACTCTCATAATCAGGGTTTCTAACCGACATGGCTAGACATGAATTAATCATGTATAATAATGCAATCATAAGATAAAAGAGGATAGGAACATACCTAAAATCTCGATATCAAATCAATGACGAATTTTTCATGAGCTAGCCATAATAATAATCATAACAATGATAATAACAATATCAATAACAATGCGGGTAACTGGTTATTCTGGACAACCATACACCTAGATGAGACTATGCGTACCCCCACAACCTAGGCTTGAAAGGTTCAACCAATGTACAATAATACAAGGCATATTGATCACTCATATCCAAGCAACCATCCCATTTTAGATGATAGACATAGGCACATATTGGTGATAGGTGATGCGCATGTAAGAATTAATGCAAAGTACACAATTAACATTATAATCTCATCATTGTAACCATCATTATCATCTTAATCAATCTTCGTCCTTGTCGGGTATCAACATATGATAACAATATCCTCCAAACTCTAATCAGGGATATATATCATCACAAAAATATTCTATGGACTCGAACTGGGTATATATATCATCACAACAATATCCTCTAGACACGAATCAAGTATATAAATCATCACAATAGAATCCTCCTGTAACGCTCCGAGAGTACACCCTGGTGTCACACTGTGCTTACGACCCCGAAGAACTATAAGTTAATCCATGACTAATATCTGTTGTGAGCACTGGATATCAATACTAAAATAAATGCAGAATTTGGTTGAATTAACATAAAGTTCAAAATTTAAATACTAATAAATAATAACATCTGGTAAAAATATCTAAAAACTAAACACTGTCTGAACTGGTCTAGTCTAAAAGCCTCTAACTGAACTGTCTAAATATGGAGTTGATGGGACAAGCCCCTAACGATCATATCCCCGATAGATGAAGACTCATTACTAAATCTGAAACTATTGATTGGATCTGTCTAAATGCGGTCGAGATCTTGAGCATCCAAACCTATGATATGAGACATCATAGCGTAACCAAAGAGTATGCGGTCAGTACGTGAAATGCACTGGTATTCTATATGAGGTAAGGATGAATGAAAGGGTTTATATGCATGAATAAGAACTGACTGAAGGATATAGAGTAACTAAATATAAGAGTACATGGATAACTGATACTACAGAAATCACTGAGTATGCAATACTGTACATATACGTTTAGACTGTAACTGAGATTTTCTAAAGCTGAGCACTGAGTTCTAATAACTGAGTTCTGATAACTGAGTAACTGATTTACTGATACTGATTGACTGTGTCTGAAAGTCCTGATTTTGTAAAATGAACTGAGTTCTAAACTGAAGACTAAAACTGTAGGAGGTAATCATCTAACCGATATACCCCAAATAAGATAATATAACTGAGTTAGGGTCCAATCTATAATCCTAATTAGAAGAGTGCTAATACCGTGCCACGGGTACTAACATCTGCTGTGGAGTCAGTCCTATCTAACGGGTGACCCCTGAAATCAGTCCTAAATTAGCGGGTGATCCCTGAGTATGTCAGTCCTATCTAGTGGGTTATATCTCATAACCTACACTGGCTATGTAGTTTTGGAACTTAAGGATTATTTCTAGGGATCCAGTCCTAACTAACGGGTAGGCCCCCATCCCTAGTCTCGCTCGGTGCTGAATTCTATTCCCAACTAAAAGACACTGAACTAATTAAACTGAACTGGATTGGAATGATACTGACTTTACTGAGTTTTCCTGAGTTCTATAACTAACTAAGTTCTACTGAGTTCTGTAACTGACTAAGAGTACTAATGGTCATGACATGACTGATACTATTCTGTAACTAACACTGTCTCTAGGTAAACAACTAGATTGTCGATATTAAATACCTCCAGGACTCAATAGCATTAAAGAAAGGCATAACATGATCATAAAGGCATAACAATACTTACATGCTAACAATGCACTCATTTAGACATTTTGTCAAACTCTTGATATACATGAACTTGAGCTTGAATGGGATCACATAATAACATGTCATGCTTTCACTAGTCAAATCACATAAGCATTTCATCAAACACTTGTAGGGCATAAGCTTGAACATATACTAACACATCATGATTTCATCACTTTATTCACATGAACATTCTATCAAACACTTAGGGAACATAATTTCATGTACATAATCATGGATAACATATAAACATGGAAACTACAATGCCCAAACTTTTAATTTCATAGGTTTGGAATGCAATTCATATATTCCCCATAAAATACTAATCTAATTTCGTGAATCCTATAATAATCATGGATTAAACCCAGTTAACATCATAGACACATTAATCACTTTGTAAATTCAAGGGTTTATCAGGATAATCACATATTCATCACACATGTTATTCAATTTTCATGAAACTTACAATTTAAATCATGGATTAAAACCCAACTAATATCATGAACATGAATTCAATCTAGTTCAAACATGGAAATCATGAATCTGAGATCTTGTATGTTTAAAAAGGGTTCTTGAACTCTATGGGTGAAAGAGACCCATAGATCAACACCTAACATACCTGAGAAGAAGAGTTCTTGAAGGTTCTTGTAGGATTTCTTAAAGATTGAACTTGATTCTTGAAGGTGCTGGGACCTCAAAACAGGAAATTGGCTCTAAAAATCACATGAACTGCCCGGTAACTGAACCGTCAGTCCCAGCAAGTCAAAAATGACTTAGCAAAGTATGGAGAATCCCTAATAATGAGGATAAGAAGAAATATGAAAAATGACCGAAAGGGTCATTATAACATCCACTACTAAAAGGACTTTCGTCCACAAAAGTCAATGGATAGAAAGAATCACAAAAGCTCGAAAGGATGAAGTACTGGGCCCGCATACTCCAAACATGATTCCCAGGTAACCTCCATGAGGAGAGAACAATTGTAAAGAATTTTGTCACAGGTATCCCCTTTTCAACCGATACCTTCACTTTACTTCTTAAACAACCAAAACTCAGCTTCAACAACTAACTAGCATCCAACTGAATTGAAAAGATTGATGCACGTAAAGCTAAACCACAACATACTGATACCATCTCCATACCCACATAAATCAACAAAGGCTCATGTAAGACAAACTGACCTAGTCAAGATTCATATCACCGACTCTTAAATTCAAATATAATTTTTTTCTACCAATCAATTCCTGTTATCCACTCCGAACAGGAGGAAAATCACCTGAGTTTCACCCACGCAATCTCATCACCGAGAACTCGAAGAACTGAAACTGATCTATTAAATGTCCATATAAGAAATATGAGAATAAACTCATAAGGTGCTACCTAGGCACACAAATGGAGATAATCAAGGAATGCAATCTATGTCAATGCTGCAACCAGTCCGGATAAAAATCAAACTGAAATCCCAAAGTCCAAGGTATAACTACTCATCACTGAATATTTTGGTCCAGGATTCCCATCAATTGAGAATAAAGCCATACTAAATCCATCTCAAGTGAATTACTCCCACTGAGTATATGACCCAAAATTCTCAAAAAATTAGAGACTCTAGGTCAAAGCTAAAAGAACCAATACCGGGTCCATGGGCTATCATCTGAATACTTATCAATTATAATCCATATGAAGTCGAGAAGACCCAATAGGCAACTATATATTAGGTTCAAACTAGCTTATAAATTAAATGTGAACTAAGAAAAGTCCAAAATGAAAGCTGCACGCAAGATCTACAACACCAATCTAAAATCTCAATACGGAGGTTGAATCGCGCTCGATTTCAACTACCCAAACCAAACCTAAGGATAGGTAGGCATTCATACTCCAGGTTTATCAAAACTTCTAAATCTCCATTCCAAAGCTTCATGTTAAAACTGAACCAATAAGCCTATATCATTACCAACCATTCAAATCGATTTACTATCCAAATCTGACATATCCAAGATAAATCATACCAAGCCACAATTCAAAAATCACGCAAAAGGGCAAATCATTAGCTGAAAATGCAAATAACCCACCCCATATATACTAGAGGGCATAAGATATCAAAACATACTAAAAAAGAACTCCCCAAGACTGCAAACCATACCAACAAGGCAAAATTCTAGCAACTCGAAGAAATGCAACTTAAGCAAGAACTAACTAGTCCAAGACTCTATCTCAGCAAAGAGTAGTCATAGGCACATATATTAAGGAGAAACACTCTCCCAAGCCTAATTGGGCTGAACAAACTTTGGAATGGAGATTTCCTGAATCCACCCAAGAATCACATCATCAATGAAAAAATATACCAATCTCGAAACCAAGGTCAAAATCAAGACCACCACCAGAAAATTAACAACTCAAGATAAGGAATTTCTAATTTGCCAACTTAAGAAACGATCACAAGAAAGTCCACCCTCCTCTAACTTTGGAACTCCACTTAAGACAAAACCATATCACAACAAAAAGAGAGTACCTAATCCCTACATAATAATAAGGGCAAACCATCACAAGGGAATAAACCCAATAAATCTAAGAGACGAATCCATGACACCTCAATATCAATGTCAAAACCACCACCGGGAAATGAAATAGTCACAACCAAAGAATGGACCTCAAACTTGTTAATCTCACAAATGGGTTATATCAAAAGAAATAGCAAAAACAAAAGCCTTCGCAACCCATGAAGCAAGTCTAAGAATCTTGAACTCAATAACAGGCAATATAACTAAATTACCATTTTAAAACCATATAGAACCATGGAAGGTCAAATTTTCTTTGATACCATAATATATTTCCAAATTAGTCTGATACAGCTAACCAAGAAGGAAAAATCAACCTCGTCGCGCTATGGGAATAAATCATCAAATCAATCTATATCCATATCAATATAATAAATAGGCGGTACCAAAATGAACATCAATATCATGTACCACTCAAGGGATACAACAAGGCCAATGTGCCAAGATAAATGGGACTCGAACCCAAATGCTACACTCATAATGAGAAATATCAGCATAGATTTACTCCAGCCACTACTAAAAGAAATATACCACGAGAGTAGTCATATAATCATGAACTCAATAACAAGGCACATAATAATCAACATGAACTCATTAAGTCATATAATCATCAATGGGTATAAAAAACCCCAATAGGCATAATAAAAAGATAAATGCGGGAAATAAAAGCACACCAATCATGGTGATATCCGTAATCACATACCTGACGAACATAGGGAAAATAAATCTGAATGGGTACAAATCGGACCGACTAACTTAATTAACAATCGAGGCACTACGTATACTATTTCTAACTGAAGATGTAAAAAAATAATGAGGCTGATATGAATGAGCTGAATGACTAGAAATTCCATGTTGGGGACACTTTCTAGATTAGTATTAAATCTCTTTGTAGGCGTAGTGATTCTTAAAGTATCAACATGGAGGGGACACCAACTGAGCTTAAATGGGTAGACAACTGACCCTGAGAAAAATCTCTAGAATTATTTCCTTTCTTCCACAATCATAGCCTATCTCAGGGACTCTAGGCTGGTGGGGAATACATCCTAACTCTGTCTGATCAACAATCTCATAGTCTTAAATACTAACTGCATAGAATTGATGGGCTACAAATAAACCTAAACTCTACCAGAAGGATCCTTACTCTCGAATACAATACCAATAACACTATACTGATGGAATGGACTCTTGCCTCCACTTTTTTATAAGCCTCAATACATGTACTCTCTATGGTCCTCTCATAATTGACAACCTGAGGAAAGGAAGACTCAGCTGCTATCAATTGCTTCAATGCTAAACAGAGTGTAAATGCTAAACCTATAATGATTCCATGCACTATGCCTAGCTTAGAAGGATATAACATAGGAATAAATCTGGACACGTGAGAAATCTAATCTCGTATTCAAAAACTGATAAAGAACCCTGATGAACACTGATAGATCCAACTTGGTCTAAGAACTACTTGATGAATCAAATTCCATCTATGGATGTGAGGAATCTACAACATAGCTCAAATTCCCAATGCTGAACCTCAATGGCTGTAGTAGGCACGAGCTCAATTGGAGCCTAAATTAGCCCTAAATCTTTTGGCTGATGCTGAAGATCCTTAACATGACATGACCCAAACCAGGGCCTTGTCATAATAGGTATCTCAAGTCCAATAAGGATCGAAGACCACCCCTGATACCTAACACAACCCAGCAATATATACCCTGAGTCAGGTGAGTTCTGACTATATAACAAGATAGAGTAATTTATAACTCAAAGACATTGGGTTAGGTCCATGACCATGACCAACCCAAGCAAGTCTAAACATCCAATACCAAACTAACAACCATTACATAACCAAATTCATATCCATTCCATAACATACCCAAGTCCATAGTTTGTCCATACAAAGCCTCTAAAATAATCCAAGAATATTCAATCGGGACATTCCCTGACCATAGCCAAAACTAATATCTAGGTTTAAACCAATAAATATATAAGAAAACTCAAAGCAAGAAATGAAGCCTTTCGAATTATGAAAGCTCACCACTTCAAGTCAACACAAGTTGTTCCTAAATCAAAGTCACTGAACAGGAGATGATAATATGACCAGTCCCTGCATTGCGTGTGAATACAGTGTCCGAAATTGGTTAGCAATTGGAGAGCTAGCATGTAACTCAAGGATAAAGATAATATAGTGCCAATATTTTAAAACCAATCAACCAATGCAAGTAACCAATGCAATAAACACACACACACATATATATACCATATGGGGATAGATAAAAAGATTAGCATGAACTTTAAAAATATTAACATGGGTTGTGTGGCATAACTGTCATATAAAAAGTCACCCCAGGCTATATAGGATAGCTATTCCCTAGTTGGAAGGGCCCCAGAGAGTGTAGCACACAAACCAGAGAATATCCATAACCGTATATTTCTATATGGACTCGAACCTCCCAACATAATTAAGATAAATTAAGCACCAATACATGTATTATGGGGGACTCGAACCTCCTAATCATATATTCAGTCGGGGACTCAAACCACCTGGTCACAAAGACACGCTCATCGGCTAGCGCAGTTTCCAGTGTTAGTCTTTCGGACTTTACTTTCACGGTCCGACTACACATACCGCTTTAAAGCCTAATTTAAAACCATCATTTAACATACATAAATATTAAACTAATTACTTACCAAAGGTACTTCATTGGTATCATCATACCAACACCATTTGCAAGCGTATAATATGCCATTACCATTATCATTCATATGACTTTGGGACTCGAACCCACTTTCTAACAAAGACACTAATTCAATTCAAAGTTTAGGGACTCAAACCCATTATCTAGTAAAGATATAAATTAATTTAATGTTTAGTGACTCAAACCCTTTTAGCCAATTAATCCATCAAGGTTACCATTAAAATTATTACCTAGCCAACAAGGCCTTCACAAAACCATTTACCAACCATTCATATTCATTAGGCCAATGCCTTAGTTTGAAACACCATTTAACATGTGACTAGTTCATTCTCTTAGACATTTTCACAAACACATTGAGGGCATACTATTACCAAGACCCAAACCAAAGTAAAAATCATCAAGTTTAGGGTGAACCATGACCCAGTTGTTAAACCATAATTAACAAGCACCCACATGTGCAAAACCATCATTAAAATATGTATAAACATAATTTAAAACAAGAGTAAACAATACTAAACACTACGCAACAAAACCCTTAACATTGATTTTCAAAACCACCATTAATGATTCATAATAAAAGCTTTAAGCACATGATTTTCATGAACTAACAATGAGGGTAGAGTCACGTGCCTTATTCACGAAGGTTAGCGAAAAGAACTTGACTCTTGAGCCTCTAGATGAACACTTTAAGAAAAACCTAGCCCATTCTTCTTGAGAGAGTTCAGAGAGAGTTTTAGGAGTGTTTTGATCATTCAAAGTTTGTTATGAAAGGCTAAAATGTGTTTTAAGACATGGGGTCTTTATGGTTTTAGGGTAGGAAATGTCCACAATACCCTCAGCTTAAAAGCTGAAAAATATGCACAGGAGGGTACGATTCCACCCCTAATGCATTCACACAACATATGAGTGGGTGCCCATTACTCGTACCCTAGACAGAATGTGGACTCCAATTCTGTCCAACATACGACTTCATAGACCAACTAGTATCCACACCAAATGATTAGTACCCTAGAACCGTACCCTAGGCAGCCTACCAAGGTCTTGACATACTGAGCAACATACGAGTTGCTCTCTTATCTCGTACCATCTCCATATGAATCATATGGAGTCTAGTCGTACCTTGGATAGTAAATAATGAAAACCACATTGAGTAACATACGACCAAGACCCTAACTGTACCCACATCATATGACAAGTAAGCATGAGTCATATGATGATTAGTAAGCTCAAACTCAGAAAATTTTCTAAGGGTCAAAAGACAAGGTGTTTCAATTCTCCCTCATTAGGATAATTCATCCTCGAATGACTAGTAAAAGCAAGCACAAGCACGATTTAGCACAATATTACCCATCAAACTTCCCTTTAACAAAATTAGGAAACGAGGATGACAAGGAATCACCAATCCTTTAACAAAGACATAAAACAAAGATATTAAGAACAACACATACCTCAAGCATGAATTTCTAGAACAGGGAACAAATGCGTATATTTGGACTTCATATCCTCTTCCACCTCCCAAGTAGCTTCTTTAACCTTATGACTTCTCCAAAGAACCTTTACTGAAGCCACATCCTTCATCCACAATCGACAAACTTACTGATCGAAGATCTCAACTGGGACTACCTCATAAGATAAGGAATCCAAAATACCCAACCCTTCTAAAGGGATAACCAATGAAGGATCACCTACACACTTTCTCAACATAGAGACATGGAAAATGGAATAAATAAAGCTCAAACTAGAAGGAAACTCTAACTCATAAGCAACATTACCGACCCTCTTCAAAACCAAATACGGACCAATATACTGGGGACTGAGCTTCCCCTTCTTACCAAACCGCATCACTCTTTTCATGGGAGACACCTTAAAGAACACCCAATCGCCAAACTTAAACTCCAACTCCCTACTCCTCACATCCGCATAGGATTTTTGGCGACTTTGAGTGGCTTTCAACCTATTAGGAATTACCTTCACCTGTTCCAAGGCTTGATTAACCAAATCAGGGCCAAATAACTTACCCTCACCAACCTCATACCACCTAATAAGAGAATAATATCTCCTACCATATAATGCCTCAAAATCAGCCATACCAATACTAGAGTGATAACTATTATTATAAGCAAATTCTATAAGAGGTAAATGGTTAACTCAACTACCACCATAGTCAATCATGCAAGCATGAAGCATATTTTCCAATGTCTGAATGGTCCTCTCCGTTTGTCTATCTAACTGCGAGTGGAAAGAGGTACTAAGGCACACCTTAGTTCCAAAACCTTTTTGAAATGCTCACCAAAAATTAGATGAGAACGGAGTACCACAATCCTAAATTATAGAAATCAAAGCACCATTCAACTTCACAACCTCTTCAAGATATAACTTGGTCATCCTATCCACGATAACCCAAATTGAATCACATTGATTTTGAGACCAAGAAACACCGGTAACAAAATCCATATTAATTACCTCCCACTTACATTCGGGCAACTCAATCTCTTGGTACAAACCTACAGGTCTCATGTGGTTAACTTTCACTTGTCAACACACTATATACTTACCCACATAGTTAGACACATCTCGCTTCATATTATTCCACCAATAGAACTCCTTAAGATCATGATACATCTTTATAGAACTAGGACGAATATCATAACTAGATCCATAAGCTTCAGCCAAAATCCTTTCCCTCAATCCATCGATGTCGGGAACACATAACCTGCCTTGGTACCTTAAGATACCATCACCATCAATTGCAAAGTCAACAAACTTTTGCTGACCCATATTCCTCTTAATCTTCATCAAGTCAGAATCCAAAATCTATTTTTCCTTTATTTCAACAACAAAATAGTACTGCGATACCTGATGCACAAACACACCACTATCCTCAGAGTTTGTGAAATGAACTTTAAAGTTAGCCAAACAGTGAATGTCCTTCACCAACTCCTATTTATCCTCATCCATATGAGTTAGAATCCCCATGGATAACCTGCTAAGAGTATCAACAACTATATTAGCTTTACCTAAATGGTAATGGACACTCATATCATAGTCCTTCAGCAATTCAAGCCACCTCCTTTGCCTAAGATTTAACTCTTTATGAGTAAACACATACTGTAGGCTCTTACGATCATAAAAAATGTCAACATAAACCCCATAGAGATAGTGATGCCAAATCTTTAATGGAAATACCACTACCAATAACTCCAAATCATGAGTAGGGTAGTTCTTCTTATGAACTTTCAACTACCTAGAAGCATAGGCCACCACCCTACCATGTTGCATCAACACACAACTAAGCCTAACATGAGAAGCATCACAATACATTACGAAGCCATCATTACCCTTGGGCAAGGTCAAAATCAAAGCTAAAGTCAACTTATTCTTCAACTTCTCAAAGCTACCCTCACACGCATCCGACCATAAGAAGTTTACCTTTTTCTGGGTCAACTTAGTTAAGGAGAATGCATTGTAAAAAACATCTCACAAATCTCCTATAGTAACCTGCTAAACCCAAGAAGCTCCTAATATCGGTTGGAGTCGTGGGTCTAGACCACTTCTTAACCACTGCAACCTTCTATGGATCTACCATGATCCCTTCACTAGAGATAACATAACCAAGAAAAGTGATAGCCTTCAATCAAAACTCATACTTTTAGAACTTGGCATATAAATGTTGATCCTTAAGGGTCTGCAACACAGAATATAGGTGATCAACATGATCGCCTCGCTCTTAGAGTACATCAAAATATCATCTATGAACACAATAAATGGACGGAAGACCCTATTCATCAAATCCATAAATACTGTTGGAGCATTGGTCAACCCAAAATACATAACTAGGAACTCACAATGACCATACCGAGTATTGAAGGCAGTCTTAGGGATATCTATTTCCTTAATCTTAAGTTGATAATAACCCGAACTAAGATCAATCTTAGAGAAACACTTCACACCTTGAAGCTTATCAAACAATTCATCGATCCTAGGAAGAGAATACTTATTCTTTACAGTCACTTTACTCATTTAATGGTAATCAATAGAATCCGAAGGGAACCATCCTTATTACACATGAACAACACAGAAGCGCCCCAATGAGACATACTAGGATGAATAAAGCCTTTTATCTAAGAGATCCTTAAATTGCTCCTTAAGCTCTTTCAACTCAGTTGGAGCCATTTTATAAGGAGGGATACAGATAGGATGAGTGTCTGAAACAAGATCAATCCCAAAATCAATTTCCCTATTAGGAGGAACACTAGGAAGATCATCAGGGAAAACCCTCAGAAATTCATTAACCACAAGAATGTATTCTAGAGAAGGACCTTTCGAGTTAAAATCTTAAACCCAGATCAAATAATACAAACACCCTTTGGAAATCAACTTTTGGACTCTAAGATATGAGATGAACCTTCCTTTCGGCACTAAAAAACCCCCTTCCCGTAAAATGACCGGCTTATTAGGGAAATTAAATATGACCTCACAAGTCAGACAATATAAAGAAGCATAGCATAATGCAACTAATCTATCCCTAATATGATATCAAAGTCAACCATATCTAACTCTACCAAATCCACAAGAGTTTCTCTACAACTAACAGATACCATACCCCCTATAGACCCTTTTAGCAATCATAGAGTCACAAAACGGGGTAGATACAGAAAAAGGATTAGAAATAAACTCAAGGCCAAAACCAAAACGCACAGCCAAAATAGGGTCACATAAGAAAGAGTGGACCCTGGATCAAGTAAATAGTATACATCATGGAGAAGAGTTTCAATACACCAGTAACGACATTGGGAGATACCTTAGAATCCTGATGAGATGCAAAAGGATATAAGCAATTCTGGCCAGTTTTGATACTAGAAGAAGAAGCAGATACAAAAATAATATCCTTTGGTGCGGGAACAAATGAAGAGGCAAAAGGAACTTGTTAGCCTTAGAAGCCATTCTAGCATGACAGTTACACTGCATGTGACCAATCTAACCACAATAACAATATCTGTTCTTTCCTTTCTCACAGAACCCATGGAGCAACCACCTAAAAATCTATAAGGAGGGTGGGAAGGAGCCGACTCAGCCTCACTAGCCTGAGATTGAGAACCTTATGCTAGGAGCTCATCATCATACTAAGATCGATAATCACCCAATGACTTTGGGTAAGGAAAGATAGCCATAGAGAAAGAACCAGAACTCCCCCATTTCTTCTTTAGCCACTTACCACCATCTCTACCACCTTGCTCAGAAGGCCTAAATTTCTTTCCCTGTTTCTCACTAAACTCAGACTGCTTTCTCTACCTACTGCATATACACAACTAGCCTAAAGATATCCATGTCCTTGTTCAATAAGGAAGCCTTACTTTTAAGGATTAACTAACGAGATAATCTCGAAGTGAACTTTCTCATCCTAGCCCTCATGCTAGAAATCAACTTTGAGGCATACTATTATAAGTGGTGAAATTTTAAAGCATACTCCTTAACAGACATTCTAACTTTCCTCAAATAAATAAACTCTTTTGCTTTTGCCTCCCTCAACTCTTGATAAAAGAAGCAGTTCAAAAATATACTAAAGAAATCCTTCCATAAGGAAGAACTAGAATCCTCTCTCCTCGATTATTTCTACTCATTGTACCACTAGTACTCTATATTTGTCAATTAGTAGGCAGTAAACTCAAAACCTTCAACCTCTGAAGCAGGAATAACTTGAAATATCTTCTCCATTGCATTAATAAAACCTTAAGAATCCTCCTAAACTTTTATACCAGCCAACATAGGAGAATGTAACCTCATGAACTGGCCAACCCTTGTGGCCTCAGAAGATGGAGTAACAGGAACACCACACTCAGACTAAAAAGCTATCAACTAAGTTAACAAGGTAATAGAGTGATAGAACTCAGCATTAATGGCCTCTCCTTGAGGCAACTGAGTATAAGTATCACCCTCAAGAGTAGAATCAGTGGGAACAAGTGGAAACCCATGAGGATAGTCAGATATAGCAGCCCTTGACTGGGTCTGGACTCCAGAAGTTGGACGAGCTCCGTCCATATTGTCCTCAGTTGGGATAGAAAGGTTTGCATGAGCATCAAATATTCTTACAGGCATGATCTGAAAGATGAGAAAATGGAAATCAAAAGGATTTAAGACCTTAGGTTCTATAGCTCGAAGTAAGACAACAATAAAATAAAACATTCCTAAATGTCTCATAGCCTTTGTCTTATAAGTAGGGTGCACTACTGACCCATAAAAGAGATTATGGACACCCAACTGGCCATGAACCTAGGCTCTGCTACAAACTTAACACGATCCAAACCAGGGCCTTGTTGTAATAGGCATCTCAAGTCTAACAAAAACTATAGACCACCCCCAATACCTAACACAACCCACCAATATATACCTTAAGTCGGGTGATTTCCAACTACATAACAAGATAGAGTTATTTACAGTTCAAAAACTTTATGTTAGGTCCATAACCATAATCAACCCACACAAGTCAAACCATCCAATACTAAACTAATAAACATAATATAACCAAGTCCATATCCATTCCATAACATATCTAAGTCCACTCTTTGTCCATACAAAGCATCTAAAATAATATAAAAATATCCAGTCGAGACATGCCCCCAACCATAGCCAAAACTAATATCCAGGTTTAAACCAATAAAGACATAAGAAAACTCAAAGCAAGAAATGGAGTCTTTCAAATTATGGAAGCTCACCACTTTAACTCAACACAAGCTATCCTCAAATCCAAGTCACTAAGTAGGAGGTCTGATAGTATGATCAGTCCCTGTATCACGTGGGGATACATCATTCAAAAACAGTTATTAGTTTGAGAGCTAGCATATAACTCAAGAATAAATATAATAAAGTGCCAATATTTTAAAACCAATCAACTAATGCAATATATACACATATATATACCATAACGAGATATACATAAACTTAGAAAACCTTAACCTAGGCTGTGTAGCATAATCATCATATAATAAGGTAGCCATGGGCTATATGGACCCAGCTCTACCCTAGATGGAAGGGCCCTAGTGCATTTAGTTGCACGAACCAGAGAATATCTATAATTGTATATGCCTATATGGGGGACTCAAATCTCCCGACATAATCGAGATGACTTAAGCACCAATACATGTATTATGGTCGACTCGAACCTTTCATTCATATATTTATTCAAGGGACTCAAACCACCCGATTAATTAAACACCCACACCAGCTAACGCAGTTTTTAGTGTTAGTCCTTCAGACTCTACACTTATTGTTCGACTACACATACCATTTTAAAGCCTAATTTGAAACCATCATTTCATATTTACAACCATGAAGCCAATTACTTACCAAAGGCACTTCATTGGTATCATCATACCAACACTACTTGCAAGCGTACAACATGCTATTACCATTATCAATTAACCAATCATTCATTTGACTTTGGGACTTAAACCCATTGTCAAACAAAGACACTAATTCTATTCAAAGTGTAGTGACTCGAACCCATTATCTTATAAAGACATATATCAATTTAATGTTTAGGGACTCAAACCCTTTTAGCCAATTAATCCACCAAGGTTACCATTAAAATCATTACGTGGCTAACAATGCCTTCACAAAACTACTTACCAACCATTCATATTCTTTAGAATAATGCCGTAGCTCAAAATACTATTTAACATGTGACTAGTTCATTCTCTTAGACATTTTCACAAACACATTGAGGGCATACCATTACCAAGACCATAACCAAAGTAAAAACCATCAAGTTTAGGGTGAACCATGACCCAATTGTTAAACACAATTAACAAGAACCCACATATGCAAAATCATCATTAAAACATGTCTAAACATAATTTAAACCAAGAGTAAATAATATTCAACACTATGCAACAAAACCCTTAACATTTGTTTTCAAAACCACCATTAATGATTCACAATCAAAGATTTAAATATATTTTTTTCATTAACTAACAATGAGGGAAGAGTCACATGCCTTATTCATGGAGACTCATGGAAAGAACTTGACTTTTGAGCCTCTAGATGAACACTTAAAGAAAACCCTAACCCAATATTCTTGAGAAAGTTTAGAGAGAGTTTTAGAGGTGTTTTAATCTTTCCAAATATGTTATGAAAGGCTACAATGTGTTTTAAGAATGGGGTCTTAAGGGTTTTGGGGTGGGAAATGTTCAAAATACCCTCAGCTTAAAAGATGAAAAATATGTGTAATAGGGTATGACTCATCCCTAACTCGTACACACAACATACAAGTGGTACCCACCACTCGTACCCTAAACAGAATGTTGGACTCCAATCTTATCCAACATACGACTTCATAGACTAGATGGTACCCACAATATACGATTAGTACCCTAGAACTGTACCCTAGGTAGCCTACGAAGGGCTTGACACAATGAGAAATATACGAGTGACTCTCATATATCATACTATTTCCAATGACGTGTATGAAGTCTAGTTGTACCTTTGACAGTAAACAACCAAAACCATATTGAGTAACATACCACCAATACCCTAAACCATACCCATATCATATGACAAATAATCATGAGTCATATGATAATTAGTACGCTCAAACTCAAGAAATTTTCTAAGGGTCAAAATTCAATATGTTTCATGACATCCATCTCTGCCTTTCTTGTTTGATGTTGTGCTGAAACTCTAGAAATGCATATTGTAGTCTCGTCCGCATCTATCCACATCATTGCCCATCTTTCTTCATTTATTAGGGACAACATAGAGTCAGGGGATGTGCTCAAGGTTCATAGCAATGCAGACATACGATAAGGAGTCAAGAAGTGTATTTCCTAAAATGTTCCCATAGCCTTCCAAAGATAGGTTACGAACATCATGTACCACTCTGCAGGACTCTACTAACACTTATATCTTATACTAATACATTGGTGAAACCTAGAATATGATAACAATTCATCATGACCTAATTTCTCAAGTCATGATGGCCCCTATTATAACCCACCTGTAGGCAAGCCCAACCCGTAGTCCAGAACGGCTAGTAACAGACTACTCAATAATATAAAGAAAAAAATTCAGAAAAAATAAAATAAAGATTAATTACATAAGTGAATCCAAAACTTGGTGGTACCAGTACAAGAGCTTCTAATATAATAAGAGTACAAGAGTGAAATATCAATGGAATTACACTAATACAACTTATCTCAGAATACAATATAGAGACTAGTGTAAGAGGGAGGTAAGTATCACTCTGAAGGCAGAGAGAGCTTACTCTCAGTCTTCAAAATATAGATGCTCCATACGACATACACATCAAATGGTGATACCCCGTACTGTGATCTACAGGCTGCAGAAGTGTAGTATAAGTACCAAATGAATGGTACTCAGTAGGCAATTGCCAACTTAGCTCCAAAGATAAAGTAGGTATATATAACATAAAAATAGAATGAAAATTTTACCCAAGAGTCCACAAATCATGTAACAGGTTAATGATACAATAAGGATAGCCTATGCTATTCATTTCCAAGAGACTAACATGATAAGGATAAGGAAGTATCAAGGATGAACTATCCTATTCATGTACAAAGTCATAAATATCAATACTATATCGTATATCCAAGGATAATACGCGAATAAAAGAAGAAAGAAAGGTAGATAACAATGTACAAAGCCAAGGAAAAAATATACTATATGAACCAATAAAGGAGGGATATACAATAGTACCATAGCTACGTATAGCTATATATATACATATAGTTATGAGGTCAACTCAAAGCATAACCTAAATCATTATGTCCTCATTTTAAGACCTCATTATAATTTGATCATAATTTAATTACTCTCAAAATCAGGGTTTCTAACCCACATGGATAGACATGAATTAATCAAAAATACTAATATAATCGTAAGATAAAAGAGGATAAGAACATACCTCAATTCTCGATACCAAATCAATGATCTGTCTATTATAAGCTAGCTATAATAACGATCATAAAAGGATAATAAGCATATCAATATCAGTGAGAGTAACTAGTTATTCTGAATAACCTATAACACCCCGAGAGTACACCTTAAGCATCACGTGGTGCTTGTAGCTCTGAAGGACCACAAGCTAACCCATGCTGGTACCTGGTGTGAGCACTGAATAATGTAACATGGAATATATGCAGAATTTACTAGAATTCCATAAGGTTTTAAATCATAGTTCTGATAATGTCTGTAAAACAATGCTGATAATACTGATAAAATAGTTAATAATTGATGATAGGCGGATTTACACGCCTATATCAATATATTTTGCCCATATTTTAGCCTAGTTTTGAGAACTAATTATCTATTTCATGCACTTTTAGTCCTTTTTCCTGTAAATGAGCTAACAAACATGATTAGGAAAGTTTCAGGTATAAATGATGCAAAATACAGCATTTTATGGCTTACTTGACGCAAAAGAAAGCTCACAAACGAAGTAGAAGGGAGCTGGACGCCTAAGGACCAAATCTGCTGCATGGAAAATCTGTCCCGGGCTAAAACAGCATTTCTGAAGACTTTGGGGACTTACAGACACAAAGCTGGATTTTTACAAAGATACATTAACCTAATACAATTAGGTTATGTATTTCACTATTCTATTTGGATTATGATATTGTAACCTTACCCTAGTACATTTGGGTCAAGGATTTAATTAGTATAGTAGGATTTGGCTATTTATTTCATTAGCTTAGTAGGAGTAGGATAGGAGTATTATAAATACCCTATCATGTTAGAGATTTTTATTCATTCTTCACTTAATTCAACAATTAATTTTCTTCCATCCCTCTCATCTTCCACCACAAACACTTCTAATCTACTCTTCTATTCTTAAATTCCACAACAAGAGAATCGTTAATTGCTAGGGAATCACCAAAACCACACGCCTATCACCTACTTCTCACGCCATCAACCATGCAAAACGTGATATCCTTCGCATTCATGGGTAACTAAACCTCTTAGTTGGGGTTATGGAAGCCGAATGAGTTACTATCTATTGCTGTGAGTTTGTGAGTTCAAGACACGTATATTGCTTATATCATTATTCTCTTCATCTTAATCTACATTCTTTGCGGTTGCAAATGCAAGAATACGCCAGTCTAACATTTAACTTGTTCGTGAGAAAGGTTATTTGTCTGGAAAAGAGATAATGTCAAGGTAGTAGGACACCCTTTCCTATTAAAAAGCTAGTGTCGTAACTGGACTAACCTCTTGGAGAATTCGTACCGTTAGACACACTTTAAGCTCGCGAGAGTTAAAGTGAAATAGTCCTTGTTTAGGCCGCGAGATGCTTGGATTTACCATCGACTACAATTCTCTGTAAGCAATTGCATGTCAAGACTCTACACACTCATAGCCGATAGAGACGTATACCTCAGAAGGTGGACATAACCCCAACGCTTCAATTCTCACTGTTTCACAACCTACGAAATACTCTCTTTTTACTTTGCTATTTTCAGCTTTTACTTTATTGTTTTCGTTACACATTACAATCCCCCCTTTTACGAGACTTGCACCAAAAATTTAGTAATTTTGCTTACTTGTTGGCCAAGCTATTCCCTGTGGGATCGACACCCAACCCAGGTTGGGTTCTATATTTGACAAACGACCGCTTTACACTCCTACGAGAGCTGTAGATTGAGCGTTATCAAAAATTGGCGTCGTTGCCGGGGAATACAAGTGTCAATCAAGTTCGTGATAATTACTAGACCCTTTGGTCAAAGATTCTCGTACTTTTACTTTTAGTTTTTTTTTTTATTTCTTGCAGGTTTTTCTTTTAGTGCATGCCCCATACTAGAAGTTCTGGTCAACCGTTATTACCAATCAATCTGGAACCACAACGAATTAGAAGAATGGAAGCACAAGCTGAAATCGACAGGATGGCTGCTCAACACGAGCAAGCAAGATTAGCTGCTCTTGCCGCTGCTCAAGTCCAACAACAAAACATTGATAATCCTGGGCGAGCAACAAATCTTGACGATGAGGATTTAGGTGATGACGAGTTGATAAACCCAAGGCATGTCACTGAAATTGCAATACCTGCCAACAGAAGAGGTCGACAAGCTCGGTATAGGTATGATCGCCAACCTTTGCAGCCAGCTTTCGACGATAATGATGATGATCTTGATGGTGCCGGAGCCACTGGAGCTATAATTCCACCACCATTAGCGCCCGGAGCCAAGTTCAACATCACTAGCACCATGATTCAGTTATTGCAACTCAAGGGATTATTTGGTGGACTAGCAGGCGATGATCCGAATATGCATCTCATCAACTTTATTTCTACATGTAAGTCTTTTGACAACCCTGGTGTTGGTCAGAATGCTATTCGATTACGCCTATTTCCATTGTCTCTGTCTGGGGAGGCAACACTATGGTTGAATGGGCTGACTCCTGATTCAATTACAAATTGAAGGCAATTGAGAGACGCTTTCCTAGAAAGATTCTTTCCGCCATCCAAAAGAGCACAATTGAGAGATGAAATCAGCAACTTTCGTCAGCTTTCCTCTGAAGCTCTTCATGAAACATGGGAGAGGTTCAAGGCAAAGCTAGCGAGATGCCCAAACCATCACATGACTAATGTTCACCTCATGGAGATCTTGTATAGAGCCTTGAATTCAATAACTAAACCAGTGGTGGACAACACAGCTGAAGGTTCTTTCATGGACCTCACCTTTGGTCAAGCAAGCAATATGCTAGATCGATTGAGCCAACTTTCAGCAGCATTCAATCAAAGAAAGGCTGGCACCTTACCGAGCGATACTGTACAAAACCCAAGGAATGATGGGTTATGCATGGCCATCACTACCAGAAGTGGTAAGGTGCTGGAAACTTCAGCAACAGGCAAGCAAGTGGTTGACGTAGAAGCAGACATTGACGCCACACCTAGTGACGTTACAAGAGAAGAAGCCGCAACAACTACTTCAAACGTCAAGAATGTTTTACCTAGTGGCGTGCAGCCTGAAAAAAATAATAAACGGAAGCAAGAGGAGAAGAAAGCCATGGAGAGAACACTTCCATACCCACCACCACCTTTTTCACAAAGATTGAAGAAGGTTGCCGATGACACTAAGTTCAGCAAATTCATGACTATGTTGAAGCAGCTGACCATCAATGTTCCATTAGTGGAGGCACTTGAACAAATGCCTGCGTATGCGAAGTTTATGAAAGATCTTTTGACTAAAAAAAGGGCAGCAAGTTATGAGCTGAAGGATGATGTGCATCATTGTAGTGCAATTGCTACCCGATCGATAGTTCAGAAGAAGGCCGACCCCGGAGCTTTCACGATTCCTTGCACCGTCGGATCTTTGGACTTTGCTAAAGCATTGTGTGACTTAGGAGCCAGCATCAACTTGATGCCATTATCGATCTACAAGAAGTTGGGGTTAGGAGATCCTACACCAACTAATATGAGGCTTGTAATGGCGGATAGGTCGGTAAAACGACCGGTTGGTATTCTATGCGATATCTTGGTGAAGGTATCTTCATTCATATTTCCAGCAGACTTTGTCATCTTGGATTGTGAAGCAGATTCAGAGGTTCCCATAATCTTGGGACGCCCTTTCCTTGCTACAGGAAGTGTGCTCATAGATTTGAGAGCTAATGAGCTTTCATTCCGAATAAATGACGAAGTGGTTCGCTTTGATGTTTGCAAATCAATGAAGCAACCCAAAGATCTGAGTGTATTTTCTGTGGCTGATGTTTTCGTTGATGACGAGGAAGAACGACTTGAAGAAGAACAAATTCTTGATGATCCTTTGGAGGTTTCGCTCATGAAAGGAGAGAATGAGGATGCAGAAATTTCTGAAGAAGCTATTTGTGCTCTATCGGGATTAGGAACATATCGTTATACTACCAAGAAGCTGGATCTTGATCTCAAGAATTGACCCACACCACCAGCTAAGCCATCTATTGAAGATCCACCCACGTTAGAATTGAAGGAGCTGCCAAGCCATTTGAAGTACGCATTCTTAGGAAGCGGAAATACTCTTCCAGTCATAGTGGCAGCCGATTTGAATGAGCAACAAGTTGCAGCTCTTATTGCGATCCTACGCAAGTATATTAGAGCTATTAGATGGACCATTGCGGACATTATTGGTATTCCACCTGGGATTTGCACTCATAAAATTCAGCTTCAAGAAAAGTGCACACCCACCATTGAACATCAAAGACGTCTAAACCCACCTATGCAAGAAGTGGTGAAGAAGGAGATTATCAAGTGGTTAGACGCAGGAGTCGTGTATCCTATTTCTTATAGTACATGGGTAAGCCCAGTACAATGTGTTCCCAATAAAAGAGGCATGACGGTGGTCGCGAATGCAAAGAATGAACTTATTCCACTCAGGCCCGTTACTGGATGGAGAGTATGCATGGACTAACGCAAGCTGAATTCTTGGACACTCAAGGATCACTTCCCCATGCCATTTATGGACCAAATGCTAGATCGATTAGCGGGGAAAGGATGGTTTTGCTTCTTGGATGGTTATTCAGGTTATAATCAGATTTGTATTACTCCCGAAGACCAAGAGAAGACAATGTTCACATGCCCATATGGTACGTTTGCCTTCAAACGCATGCCATTCGGGTTATGTAACGCACCAGCCACCTTTCAACGTTGTATGATGTCTATTTTCTCTGATATGGTAGAAGACACTTTGGAGGTATTTATGGATGACTTTTCAGTTGTTGGTGAGTCCTTTGAAGCATGTTTAGCGAACTTGAGCATGGCATTACAAAGATGTGTAGAGTTCAACCTTGTGCTGAATTGGGAGAAGTGCCACTTCATGGTAAAAGAAGGAATCGTTCTTGGGCACAAGATCTCCGAAAGAGGAATAGAGGTTGATCGCGCAAAAATAGAGGTAATCGAGAAGCTACCACCTCCAATTTCGGTGAAGGGAGTTCGTAGTTTTCTTGGCCATGCTGGATTTTATCGTAGATTCATCAAAGACTTCTCCAAAATTTCTAGTCCATTGTGCAAACTACTGGAGAAAGATGCGAAGTTTGACTTTAATGAAGATTGCTTAAAGGCATTCGAATGCCTTAAAGGAAAACTCATTGAAGCCCCTATCATGGTAGCACCAGATTGGACGCTCCCGTTCGAAGTCATGTGTGATGATAGTGGTGTAGACGTTGGTGCTGTTCTTGGACAAAGAAAGGAGAAATTGTTTCATCCTATCTATTATGCAAGTAAGGTCCTAAATGAAGCCCAAAGGAACTACACCGTTACTGAACAAAATCTCCTAGCAGTTGTGTATGCGTTTGAGAAGTTTCTTGCCTATCTATTGGGTACTAAGGTGATCGTTCATATAGACCATGCAGATCTTAGGTATCTAATGACGAAGAAGGACGCAAAACCAAGGCTGATTCGATGGGTATTGCTGCTGCAAGAGTTTGATTTCGAAGTCAAAGATAGAAGAGGTTGCGAGAACCAAGTGGCTGATCACCTATCTAGACTTGAGAATAAGTATATGGCGCAACCAGAAAATCAGATTGATGATGCATTCCCTGACGGGGAGATACTAGCGACCACAATAGAGCAATTACCATGGTATGCCGACTTTGCAAATTTCATGGTGAGTAGTGTGTTACCTTCCAATTTATCTTACCACCAAAGGAGGAAGTTTATGCATGACGTTCAGCACTACTATTGGGATGAGCCATATTTGTTTCGAAGATGCGCGGATGGTATCATTCGACGATGCATAACCCATGAAGAAGTGCCTACTATATTGGAAGCATGCCACACTTCGCAAGTTGGAGGACATCATGCAGGAAATCGAACGGCAAGGAAAGTCTTGCAAAGTGGTTATTATTGGCCTACAATATTCAGAGATGCACACGACTATGTGAGAAGGTGTAACCAATGCCAACGTCAAGGTGCTATTTCAAAACACCATGAAATGCCCATGTCCAAAATTCTGGAGGTAGAACTCTTCGATGTGTGGGGTATTGATTTCATGGGACCATTCGTGAATTCGTTTGGAATGAAGTACATCTTGGTTGCTGTGGATTATGTGTCAAAATGGGTTGAAGCTGTAGCATTGGCCGACAACGAAGGAAAGCGTGTTGTAGCGTTTTTAAAGAAGAATATCTTCTCTCGCTTTGGAGTACCTCGTACTATCATAAGTGATGGAGGATCTCACTTTTGCAACAAGCTATTCAAATCTGTATTGGCCAAGTATGGAGTCAAGCAACACAAGGTAGCTATGCCTTATCATCCCCAAACCAGTGGACAAGTTGAGGTTTCCAACCGCGAGATCAAGCAAATCCTTGCCAAGACGGTTAATGCGAATAGGAAGGACTGTTCTCGAAAGCTAGATGATGCACTATGGGCGTATAGGACTGCATTCAAGACACCCATTGGCATGTCACCTTATCAGCTAGTTTATGGGAAGGCTTGTCATCTACCCATCGAGCTTGAATACAAGGCATTGTGGGCATTGAAGCACTTGAATCTGAATTGGGATAATGTGAAGAACCTGAGGTTGGAGCAGCTGAACGAACTAGATGAATTTCGTCTCCATGCATATAAAAGATCAGATTTATACAAGGAGCGGATGAAGAAGTATCATGATCAGCAGATTGTTCGATGAAACTTCCAAAAAGGTGACATGGTACTACTCTTTAACTCCAGACTCAAGCTCTTCCCAGGTAAGTTAAAATCAAAGTGGTCTGGTCCATTTAAAGTCATCCAAGTCTACTCGTCTGGAGTAGTCGAATTGGAAGATAATGATGGTGTTGTCTTCAAAGTGAATGGCCAACGTGTTAAGCCATATATCGGTCCTCTTGACTCGATGAATGACAAGGCCATCACTTATCTCGACGAAGTCTAAGTACTCGAGATTACTACGTCGAGCCACGACAATAAATAAGGCTCTAGATGGGAGGCAACCGATCATTTTATTGTTTTATTGTTTTGTCGTTTTATTGTTTTATCGTTTCGTCGTTTTAGTATTTTTTCTTTTTGATAAATGAAACTTCAAAAAAAAATAAGAGTCGTTCCACGACCAAAACTAAGGCGCTTGGTGGGAGGCAACCCATCGTACTAATCGTTTTCATGTTGTTTTGAGCAAATATAGGTGCAAGAAGTATGCGACGAGGAGATTGATCTCCATCGATAATTTGGACACATTGTATGGTAAAATCGGTAAGTTAGGAATGGTGATGCATAAGGCGATGAATTGAGCCTTTCTCACGTCAAAATAGGCTTCGAGGAAGGCTAGGCCTTGGTAAAAATAGGCCACGAATGATGCACAACCTATTCTATAGCCTAAGGACTCGGAATCTAGTGTGCTATACACTATGCGCCGCCTATTCCTAGGTATGATTTTGACTATGCGCCGCCTATGCTATGGCATTTGGTCTCAGTATCTCATGTGCCATAGACTATGCGGCGCATATGTCTACAAATGCCATAGACTATGCGGCGCATATGTCCCATTATGCCATAGACAATGCGCCGCATATGTCATTGATATGCCGAGTGATATGCACCGCATATGTGGTGTTCTTGTCCCCAAATCCGATTGTAAATGGGTCATAACCCAACCCATACTCTTCCTATATAAAGGGAACTTAGTTTTATAATACAACCACATTAGAAACAACCCTAAAGGCACCGCATAACCCTCCAAATCTTCTCAAAAGTTTCTTCTTTTGCTCTTCCAATTCACAATAACTTCTCCACAAGCTTCAAGCAATTAAGTACTCTCTTATTCCTCATCTAATTATCGTAAGTACTATGTTGCTATACTAAATCATGTGGGATTGGTAGGTGATGTTCATGTGTTTGGATTATTGTTGCAAAATCATGTGAGTGAATATATACGTAGGGAATTCTTGACTTGTTTCCGACTTGAATTTTGTTTCAAAAGCATTGTTATGATATTTGCTGAATATATATGGCTATGAATATTGCTTAAGAGTGTTGTTTGGATGCTTACATAATAGACTATCCCGGCCATCGGGATAAGATTATAGTGCCTATCGACTTAGGAGGTTGTGCTTGTTGTACGAATAACAATTCCATGTGGTAACCCCTATGTCATAGTGTTGCTATATCCACCATGAAAGTAGTCCACTGGCTGCAAATAAGTGATGCAATGCTGATTTTCTTGTCGGAATACAATCCTACAACGTATGTCGACGAAATCTGAGTACTCGACCACTTTCACTTCATTGATTTGTGCTAACGAAACTAAGTGTGGGGTGGTACCCCTAGTGCTTTCATATAGATTGTATCAAGTGAGATTGTGCTGCAACTAACATTATTTCTAGTCTCAGGTACAATGGCACCTAAAGCGAGGCAAGGCAAGGAGAAGGCTACCACGTCCCAAAAGGGCAAAAAGAGAAGTCGAAAAGACCAAGGAGAATCATCCTCAGCGCACCTACCACGCAGAATGTTTGGAATAAAATGGGTTCTTGAGGAAGAAGCTAAAGCATGGTACAGCAGCAACAAAGAAAGAAAATATGTGCACGTCGACTTGATCAACAAGGAGACCTTAGCAAAGAAGGAGCCGCGTATGTTGGAAAAAATAATGGCTTTGAAGCTAGAATTCATCTTCCGCGACATGGGAGAGTGCAATCTTGACTTAATAAGAGAGTTTTATGCCAACTGGTCGCCGAACACAACAGGCAATGAAGTCAAAATTCGGGGCCAAGTGTTACATCTTACAGCGGATTGGATCAACTCTTTTCTTAGCTTACCTTCGGTCGACACTGCACCATTCAAAGAGCTGTACAGCAGGCCTCCTTACAGAGCAATACGACACACGCTTTGTGGAAGCAGATCGATGGCAAGATGGGGCAGACATAAGGAAACAGGCCATCACAATACCTTCCCCTATGCTCCACTAAATAGGGACGCAAGAATCTGGATGCACATTGTCAACTCATGCCTTATTCCTGGAACTCAATACACCAAGATATCAAGAGATAGAGTGTGTTTGGTCTATTCTTTGATGACAAATGTCCCTATCAACTTTGGGGCAATCATTCGATCTACCATGAGGAAGGCCAGACTCCACAAAAGGTCCCATTTCACATTCGGCAATTTGTTGACAACAATGTTGAGGAAGGAGGATATCGAAGAGGAACCAGCTGACCACAAACTCCCACATAACCCAAAGAAGGTTGACCTCACCAAGGTCAAAGATGTTGAAACATCTCATGGAGTCAACCTTACTACTGCGGAGAGACATGCTCATGATGAGAGTTTCTTCCGTCATCTCTATGGCATGACACGATTTACTATGATGAGTTGTGGACGTATTCCAACTGCTGAAGAGCTCCAACAGCTGGACCACGACTACCCAATGAATATGCATGCCCGGGAGATGTGTGGAGTGGGCGTATATTTTGAGGAACCTCTAGATGATGATGTGCCGACTGATGACGATCGACGCTTGCCTGATTCTGACGAGGAGGAGAACTCTGACGATGACTCTTATGATGATTCAGACGAAGGGGGTATAACCCCCGACATTGAGGAAGAGTCCGACTAACCAGGTTCTTCGTATTTATTTTCCACTGAGGGCAGTGTCCCGTTTAAGTGTGGGGTGGCAGTATCGCATGCTATACTTCTCTATTTGCATCTATGTTTGTTTACTTTTTTTTGTGTTTGCATCTATGTTTGTTTATTTTTTTTGTGTTTCGATTTTTTTAGTTAAGTTTTTTTTAGGAGTAAATTTTTTCTAGCTTCGCATAAAATTATTTTTATAGGCAGCATGAGATTATAACAAGAGTATGTGCTACAATTGTGACTATTGAGACGTTTAGGCTCTAGTTGTGACTCATTATGTGATATTGTGTGATTCAATTCCTTCAATTGTTGGGTCGAGAGTCTATATTACTTCCAATCAAGTCGACCATGTGCCTTGTGTGTGTGAGATAATAGTATATTCTATGTTTGTGGCTGATGCTAGAACTTGTCTGGTATGTATGCAAAGCGAAAATAAGAAATGTAAGTTTAGGATATGATTTAGGCATTTCTTTGGCAACCTATACATGTTTACCTTCAGTTTTACCTACCCATGAACATCATCCTAGTTAACCCTTTTTGAGCCTTTAGCCTATTTCTTTGACAACCTTGTATGTAAGCCTAATCCATTTCTTTCAAGACCATAATTTGATCCAAAATCCTGAGTGCTTTAAAGTGAAAAAGTCATGTGACAACATAAGAGGAAATTGGGTGAGTATAATGCTTTAAATTGTAATGGTGCTTGAATGTGCTATGAAAAAAAAAGTGCTATCATAAGAGGTATGTTATGAAAAGAAAAAGGAAAAGAAAGCTGAAAAGTAAGTAGTGCTTGAAATTGAAAAACAAAATAGGAGAACAAGGGTGGTAGAATAAAAGAGTGAAGAAAGGTTGAAAGAAAAAAGTGTCATTGATACAATGTGATGTATTAAAGCGCTTAGGAACCTAGTCACTATTCTTGGCCAAAATAGTCCTACCCGTCCCTTAGCCTACATTACAACCATCAAAATACCTACTTGATCCTAATCTTAAAATTCCGACATTTAGTAGAGTACTACATTAAAGGCAAGCCTATGGTCATTAGTTGCTAAATATGAATTTTTTGTGAGAGCGAGAGCAAGGACACTTTGATACCCATGTTTGAAAAATATGCTATACTTGTGAGTGATTATGGGTAATATATGGTGAGACACACATGGTTGATGAGTTTTGGATAGTTGTGTATGATTCTATGCACTTTAACGTTTGCATGCGAGTTGATCACCATCATGAGTCTATACTAGAGGATAAATTGTTTCTACTTATAATCGGAAAGCTACTCTTTGTTGATAATTGTTGTGCTTATCTTGATAAACATTTTGTGTTGCTGTTGTAAAAACCTTAAGTCGATGCTTAGAAGGACATGATATGTTGTTCGAGGACGAACAAAGCTCTAAGTGTGGGGTTTTGATGATAGGCGGATTTACACGCCTATATCAATATATTTTGCCCATATTTTAGCCTAGTTTTGAGAACTAAGTATCTATTTCATGCACTTTTAGTCCTTTTTCCTATAAATGAGCTAACAAACATGATTAGGAAAGTTTCAGGTATAAATGATGCAAAATACAGCATTTTATGGCTTACTTGACGCAAAAGAAAGCTCACAAACGAAGTAGAAGGGATCTGGACGCCTAAGGACCAAATCTGCTGCATGGAAAATCTGTCCCGAGCTAAAACAGCATTTCTGAAGACTTTAGGGACTTACAGACACAAAGCTGGATTTTTACAAAGATACATTAACCTAATACAATTAGGTTATGTATTTCACTATTCTATTTAGATTATGATATTGTAACCTTACCCTAGTACATTTGGGTCAAGGATTTCATTAGTATAGTAGGATTTGGCTATTTATTTCATTAGCTTAGTAGGAGTAGGATAGGAGTATTATAAATACCCTATCATGTTAGAGATTTTTATTCATTCTTCACTTAATTCAACAATTAATTTTCTTCCATCCCTCTCATCTTCCACCACAAACACTTCTAATCTACTCTTCTATTCTTAAATTCCACAACAAGAGAATAGTTAATTGCTAGGGAATCACCAAAACCACACGCCTATCACCTACTTCTCACGCCATCAACCATGCAAAACGTGATATCCTTCGCATTCATGGGTAACTAAACCTCTTAGTTGGGGTTATGGAAGCCGAATGAGTTACTATCTATTGCTGTGAGTTTGTGAGTTCAAGACACGTATATTGCTTATATCATTATTCTCTTCATCTTAATATACATTCTTTGCGGTTGCAAACGCAAGAATACGCCAGTCTAACATTTAACTTGTTCGCAAGAAAGGTTATTTGTCTGGAAAAGAGATAATGTCAAGGTAGTAGGACACCCTTTCCTATTAAAAAGCTAGTGCCGTAACTGGACTAACCTCTTGGAGAATTCGTACCGTTAGACACACTTTAAGCTCGCGAGAGTTAAAGTGAAATAGTCCTTGTTTAGGTCGCGAGACGCTTGGATTTACCATCGACTACAATTCTCTGTAAGCAATTGCATGTCAAGACTCTACACACTCATAGCCGATAGAGACGTATACCTCAGAAGGTGGACATAACCCCAACGCTTCAATTCTCACTGTTTCACAACCTACGAAATACTCTCTTTTTACTTTGCTATTTTGAGCTTTTACTTTATTGTTTTCGTTACACATTACAATCCCCCCTTTTACGAGACTTGCACCAAAAGTTTAGTAATTTTGCTTACTTGTTGGCCAAGCTATTCCCTGTGGGATCGACACCCAACCCAGGTTGGGTTCTATATTTGACAAACGACCGCTTTACACTCCTACGAGAGCTGTAGATTGAGCGTTATCAATAATGACAATTGAAAATTGAAAACTGACTAAAAGTATCTGAAAGCCTCTAATTGAGTAACTGAGGAGTTGATGGGACAAGTCCCAAACTAGCTTCTACTGGCTACTGAAACTGAAATACTGAGATAATCATAATTGGTCCTTGGAACATGAGGACTCACCACTGATGCTGCTACTGGTGTGATGGGATATCTAGGTACGATCGGGAACCTGAGCGTCTGAATCTATGATATGAGACATCATATTACAAGAAAAAAGTATGCGATCAGTACATTGAATGTACTAGTATGCTAAATAGGGTTAGGTTTATATACATGAGCTCATGTACATAGATAATGACTAACTGAATAACATGAGATAACTGAGCAACTGATATGAATGTGTGAATGCTGTAAAATCTAAGAATGCTTGACCAAGCATATAACATGATTCTAAAAATAGTCTGTAAACTGAAATACTAAAATCTAATAACTGAATAACTGATAATGGTATGCTATGGTCAATGCAAACCAGAACTAAAGTATACTGAATATTGACTGAGACTGTCAGAGCTATCATCTAACCGATATGCCCCAATGAGATAATTGGGGTCCAACCTGTAACCCCAGATGGAAGGGTGTCAGTACCGTGCCACGGGTACTAACACATGGCTGTGTAGATCCATTAATGTGTTATCTCAAAGGACTAAGGGTTACCTTCAACTGGCAGGTACCCTTATGAGATCAACCCTCAACTGGTAGGTTAATATCTCAACTTACGCTGGCTACATAGTTATGGAACACAGGGACTGCTACCGAAAGTCACCCCTCAACTGGAAGGTAGCCCCTATCCCTGGGCTCGCTTAGTGCTAAATCCTACTCCCAATTAAACTGACTCTAATCACTGGACTGAATTGAGCTTACTGCCATGATGCACTAACTGAACTGATAATACTTTAATAGATTTGAAACTCTTTTGAAAGTACTTCAACTAATTAAACAGCTAAGTTTTTAGGTATGCATAACCCTCAGGACTCAATATCAATGATAGCAAGATCATACTACAGTTTAAGGACATGATATGTAAGCATTAATTCAAAACTCATTCTTTGAGGCATTTCATCAAACACTTGCAATGCATGGCTTAAACATGGGAATAATTTTATTTTGAAGAAACTAGTAGTAGCATGATTCTGATACTAAATCCCCAAAATAAGGGTTAAATTATTGAATAACACCATTCAAAACACGTAGGGTTTAATAACAACAACAATTTCATGAAAACATGATATAGAATCAAAATTCATGGGGATTCATAGTTAAAATCATAGTAACTTGTAGAAATCATAACTTTGAAATTAAAATTGGGTTCTTGAATTCCATGGGTGAAAAGAGCCCATGGATGAACATTTAATATACCTCAAAGCTTGATCTTAAAAGAGAATTAAATCTTCTTGAATGCTCTTGGATTCGGGATATAATTCTTGATTATTTTGTGGAGAGTGTGACGAAGTCGTGAAGTTATTGGGAAGAAACCCTAATTTTTTTCTTGGGAACAAAGAAGGTTTAAGAGCTTTTGAAACTGATTCAAAATAGCTAAGAATGTCTTTTTGGTGATTTATGTCATGGGGTAAGATTTAGGGTGAGGAAAAAGACCAAAATACCCCTATGAAACTACATCACAATTGCTGAAATTCTCAGCTGACAACCAAGGCTGACGGCCTGTCACATTGGTGATGGCTCATCACTTGAGTCTTCTCTTTCAAGTTGATTTTGGGTCCTTTCTGGTCATGGGTGACGACTTGGGTTGATAATTCATCACTTAGGTGATGGCCCATTACCTCAGGTCATCACTTGGAAACTAGAATTGATTTGTTTTGCCTAAGGCTGATGACTTGGGCTGATAAGTCATCACATAGGTGACGGACCGTCAGCTCAGGTCG
The DNA here is from genome assembly GCA_030864225.1 of Capsicum baccatum var. pendulum. Classification (NCBI taxonomy): domain Eukaryota; kingdom Viridiplantae; phylum Streptophyta; class Magnoliopsida; order Solanales; family Solanaceae; genus Capsicum; species Capsicum baccatum. The sequence continues at coordinate 200,963,251 of CM061559.1, read as the reverse complement.
TCACTTAGTTGACAAGATGACATATTAGGGTAAAATGGGTATAACTTTTCACTTCAATATTGAATTAAGGTGAAACCAAATGAGTTGGAAAGAAGATTCAAAGATCTTTCATTTGATATATGGTAGGACACGTAACTTATTATGTACAAGGAGTAATGTTCATTTAAACTTGACCCAAGTTGAATCTTTCACTAAAACTTAATCAATAGAAGTGTTCTCAACTCGTCCTTGAGTTTGGAGATTTTTATGACCTCGACCGATATAAAAGGACATTTTCACAATATAGAATTGATCCTCACACATAAATAGACATAAAAGCATTGAGTTCCAATCTACATACTTCATAATAATGGTTTGAATTCTAGCTTGAAAATATAGGGTGTTACAATATCTCCCCCTTGGAAACATTCATCCACGAATGAGACTGGTTAAGCTGAGAATACTGAGGAATTGAGGTTATATGATGAAAACATAATCATATAACTGATCCTAAAACATGACACATGCATGAACTGGCTTGTGAATGCATGGAATGAAATCAAGACAATATAGGTGGAACTGAGACTAGAAAGGAAAAGTTGTTACCTTAAACTGAGTTTGAGTTTGCAGAGAAGAGGTAAGGGTACTTGATTTGCATGTAAGCTTTTGTTTCCCAAGTGGCTCCCTCAACAGACTGATTCCACCAAAGAACTTTGACCAAGGGAACTTCTTTGTTCCTTAGTCTACGAATCTGGCGATCAAGGATCTCGATTGGAATTTCCTTTTAAGAAAGGTCATTCTGAACATCTACACTTTCTAAAGGAACAACTAAAGTTGGGTCTCCAATACACTTTTTCAACAAGCAGATATGGAGCACTGGATGCAACGAGGCCAAATCTGTAGGAAACTCAAGCTCATAAGCTACCTTCCCAAAGCGACTCAATATTCTGAAAGTGTCAACATATCGGGGACTGAGCTTCCTCCTCTTACCAAACCTCTTTACTCCCTTTATAGGAGAGATCTTTAGATACACCAAATCACCAATCTCAAATTTAAGATCTTTTCTCCTCATATCTACATAAGATTTTTGTCGGCTTTGGGCTGTCTTAAGCCTCTCTCTAATCAACTAAAATTTCTCTAATGCATCATATACTTATTCACGCCCTATCAAAGCCGTATCACCTACCTCAAACCAACCAATTGGAGATCTACATCTTCTCCTGTATAGAGCCTCAAATAGAGCAAAGATAGCTATTGTTGTAAGCAAACTTAATCAATGGCAAGTGATTATACCAACTACCCTTAAAATCAATAACACATGCTCTCAACATGTCCTCTGGGTCTGAATAGTCCTCTCTGCTTGACCATTTGTCTGAGGGTGAAAGGATGTGTTGAGATGAACTTGGGTACCAAGACCCTTTTAGAACGCATTCCAAAAGTGAAAGGTAAACTGGGTACCTCTATCTAAAATGATGGACAATGAGACTTCGTGTAGCCTAACCAACTCTTTGAGATAGAGCTTGGCATATTCCTCAGTAGAATAAGAAGTATGGATTGGTAAGAAATAGGTTGATTTGGTCATCCTGTCCATAATGACCCAAATTGAATTATGTTGTCGACGAGTACGAGGCAAACCTATCACAAAGTCCATGTTCACTTTCATCTACTTCCAAGTTGGAATCCTGAACTCCTGCATAGAACCACTAAGCTATTGGTGCTCAATCTTAACCTGCTGACAATTAGAGCACTTTGCTACAAACTCTGCAATATCCTTCTTCATACCATTCCACCAATAGATTTCCCAAAAATTGCAATACATCTTTGTGGCCCCTGGGTGAATAGTGTAATGTACACCATGCGCTTCTGCAAGAATTCATTATCTCAACTCATCAACACACGACACACATAGTCTACCTTGGAAACAAACACACCATCTCCCCCTTGGGAGAAAACCTCTGCTTTATGATCTCTGACTAATTTCTTCAGCTTCACTAGACTGGGATCCCTATCTTGTTTTTCTTTCACTTCGACAAGGGGGATTTTCCATACTTATTGAATTTGGCGAATAATTAATTGTCTTTAAGAGTCTGTAAGACTATTCTGAGGTGGTCTGCATGATCATTTTCATTATAAGAATAGACAAGGATGTCATCTATGAAGACTATGATAAACATGTTCAAGTAATGCTTAAAAACTCTCGTCATCAAGTCCATGAAAACTGCTGGGGCATTTGTAAGACCGAAAGACATGACATGAAACTCAAAGTGACCATACCTAGTGTTGAAAGTTGTTTTTGGAATGTTACATTCTCTGACTTTGAGCTAATGATAGGTAGATCTGAAGTCTATCTTAGATAAATAACTAGCACCCTAAAGTTAGTCAAAAAAATCATCGATTATGGGAAGTAGGAACTTATTCTTGATCGTGCCTTTGTTCAATTGAGGGTTATTGAGACACATTCTGAGTGAACCGTCTTTCTTGGGCGCGAATAGGACTGGTGCGCCCCATAGGGAGATGCTGGGCCTGATGAATCCCTTATCTAGGAGATCTTTCAGCTTCTCTTTCAACTCTTTGAGTTTAGATAGATCTATTCTATATGGAGGAATAGAGATGGCCTAGGTATCTGGGAGAAGGTCTATCCCAAAGTCGATTTCACTTTCAGGAAAAACTCTAAAAAGGTCTTTAGGGAACACGTCTGGAAATTCCCTCACTACTGAAACTAACTCAAGACTAGGATTCTCAAAATTTGAGTCTTTAACTCGAACAAGATAGTAGACACAACCCTTGGATATCATCTTTCTCACTCTAAGGTATGAAACAAGTTGACCCCTAAATGCTGAAGTACTACCCATCTATTCTAGGACTTGTTTATTTGGGAACTAGAAATGAACAACTCTGTTTCTACTAAAAACTAAAGCATAGAACGAGTGGAGCCAATCATGCCGAGAATGACATAAAAATCCATCATTTCTAACTCCACAAGATCAACTAAGTGGCTTTATGGGAAATTATGACCGAATAGTTCTTGTATACCTGTCTGGCTACAATAGAGACACCTACTGGGGTAGACACTGAAAAAGGTTCTGCTAAAATCTCAGGACTAACACCGAAATTAACAACTATGTAAGGGGTTACAAAAGAAAGAAAAGCTCCAAGGTTTAACAAATCATAAACATGTAAATAAAAGACCTACAACGTACCAATAACCACATCAAGAGAATTCTCCTAATCTTATCTGGACTGATGTGCATATAATCTATTTGGGCGCTAATCACTAGTGGCACTGGAAGCGGTACCTTGTTGAGTCAGGCGATCGGATGGAACTAGGGGATGACTGGACTGACCCTACTTACCACTCTTTGGACAAGGCCTGACTAGATGGACTAGCTTGACACACCCAAAGCATGCATCACTGCCGACTCTACAAATACCCTAATGGTTTTTACCATATTTCTAGCAAAGAGAATTCATCCCTATTCACACTACCCTGAGACTTAGAGCCTGGCGCTCTATCCCTATTATCATTTCTGAATTTGGGCACTGGTGAGCTAGCCAAAGATGGAGCTGAGACTTAAGATTTTGAGAAAACTGTGGACAGTTACCACTCTTTGACTTTGGCTAAGTAAAATTAAAGTTACCTATTCTGGCCCTCTTGTTATACCTTTCTCTTTCCTTAGTCTTTCTCTCCTCAATCTGTTGTGCATGAACAATCAGCCTAGACAAGTCCATCTTCTTAATCAGCATCGCAATCCTATACTTCTTCACCATACTATTAGATACACTAGACACAAACTTGCTCATCCTAAACCTGTTATCATCCACCACATGAAGAGCATGCCTAGCTAATTAACTAAACTTGAGGGAATACTCTTTCAGAATCATGTTGCCCTATTTCAAATTAATGAATTCTAACACCTTAGCTTCCCTCAACTCCAACGGGAAGAATCTCTCTAAGAAGGTTGTAGCAAACTCCTCCCATTTTATAGGCCCTACATCTGCGCCCCTATCCCCTTTCCACTACTTAAACTAAGTATGGGCTATATCCTACAGATGATAAGCGGCCAATTCAGCACTCTCACTAGAGGTCACCCCTAAAATGTTTGTTACCTTTTGTACCATGTCAAGAAATTCCTATGGGTCCTCCTCAGACTTAGAACCTAAAAATAAAGTAGGGTTCATTTAGGTAAAGTCCCAAATCCTAGATGCAGTAGTATTGGCCACTGGGTTGGCTGGAACAGTGGATGGCTGATAATTTTGAGCCGCTAGTGAGTGAGATAGAGTAGTGAATGTAGCTCTAAACTCTGCATAGGAAACATTCTCATTTAGGGGATCTTCCTGAACGGGCGAAGTTGCTAGATGGTTCATATTTCTTCTTCCATTTGTCTTTCTAGAAGGCATATTCTATAAATAGAAGAAATACTAAATTAGATAGGGAATTTAACTTGAGCTCATGCTCATTCGCAGGACATGAATACTGAAAGAAGGAAAATTTTTCCTAAACATCTTGTAGCTTTTTTTCCATAAGTATGGAGTGCTTCACACCTATGCACAAAACTCTACTTGATGTGGCTTTCAGACTTTCTAGGACACTTTAAAACCTTAGGCTCTAATACTAAGTTTGTAATGCCCCGAGAGTACACCCTAGGGGTCACACGGTTTTTATAGTCCCGTAGGACTACAAGATAACCCATAATGGTACCTGCTATGAGTACTGAACAATGTAACATAGAATATATACATAATTTATTGGAATTCCATAAGGTTTTAAATCATAGTTCTGATAATGTTCGTAAAATAATATTGATAATACTAATAAAATGGCTGATAATGACAACTGAAAACTGACTAAAGGTGTCTGAAAGCCTCTAACTAAGTAACTGAGGAGTTGATAGGACAAGTCCCCAACTAACTTTGACTAGCTACTAAAACTGAAATACTGAGATAATCATAATTGGTCCTCAGAACATGAGAACTCACCAATGCTGCTACTGGTCGCTGGGATATCTAGGTACGATCGGGAACCTGAGCATCCGAACCTAAGATATGAGACATTATAGCGCAAGAAAAGAGTATGTGGTCAGTACTTTGAATGTACTGGTATGCTAAATAGGGTTAGGCTGATATCCATGGGCTTATGTACATGGATAATGACTAACTGAATAGCATGAGATAACTGAGCAACTGATATGAATGAGTGAATGCTGTAAACTCTGAGAATGCATGACCAAGCATATAACATGATTTTAAAAATAGTCTGTAAACTGAAATACAAAAATCTGATAACTGAATAACTGATAACTGTATGCTATTATTAATGCAAACCTGAACAAAAGTATACTGAATACCGACTGAGACTGTGGGAGCTTTTATCTAACAGAAATGCCCCAATGAGATAATTGGGGTCCAACCTATGACCCCAGTTGGAAGGGTGTCTGTACCATGCCACAAGTACTAACACATGGCTGCGCGGATCCACTAAATTATTGTCTCGAAGGACCAAAGGTTACCCTCAACTGGCAGGTACCCTTATGAGATTAACCCTCAACTGGTAGGTTAACATCTCAACTTATGATGTCTACGTAGTTATGGAACACAGGGACTGCTACCAAAGGTCACATCCCCAAATAGAAGGTGAGCTCCCATCCCTGGTTTCGCTCGATGCTAAATCTTACTCCCAACTGAACTGACTCTAACCACTCGACTGAACTGAGCTTACTGATATGGCGTACTAACTAAACTGATAATACTCTAATAGATTTAAAACTCTTCTAAGTTCTTTAACTAAGTAAACAACTAAGTTTTTGGGTATTCATAACCCCCAAGACTTAATATCAATGATAGCAAGATCATACTAACACTTTAAGGACATGATATGTAAGAATTTATTCAAAACTCATTCTTTGAGGCGTTTCATCAAATATTTGCAATGCATGGCTTAAACATGGGAATAATTTTATTTTAAAGCAACTAGTAGTAGCATGATTTTGATACTAAATCCCCAAAATAAGGCTTAAATCAGTGAACAACACCATTCAAAACACTTAGGGTTTAATAACAATAACAACTTAAAGGAAACATGATACAGAATCAAAATTTATAGAGATTCATAGTTAAAATCACAATAATTTTTATAATTCATAACTTTAAATTTGAAATTGGGTTCTTGAACTTCATGGGTGAAAAGGGCACATGGATAATAGTTAACATACCTCAAAGCTTGATCTTGAAAGAGAATTAACTCTTCTTGAACGCTCTTGGATTGGGAATCATAATTCTTGATTATCTTATAGAGAGTGTGGTGGAGTCTTGAAGTTATTGGGAAGAAACCCTAATTTTGTTCTTGAGAACAAAGAGGGTTAAGATCTTTTGAAACTGATTCACAATAGCTAAGTACGTGTTTTTGGTGATTTATGTTGTGGGGATAAGGTTTAGGGTGAGGAAAAAGACAAAAATACCCCTAACAACTATGTCACAATTACTGAAATTCTCAGTTGATGACCAAGGTTGATGGCCCGTCACATAGGTGACGGCTCATCACTTAAGTTGTCACTTTCTCGTTGATTTTGGATCCTTTCTGGTCATGGGTGACGACTTGGGCTGATAAGTCATCACTTAGGTGATGGACCATCACCCCAGGTCATCACATAGAAGCTAGAATTGAATTTTTCTGCCTAAGGCTGACAACTTGGGCTGATAAGTCGTCACATAGGTGATGGGCCATCAGCTCAGGTCGTCACTTAGTTGATAGGCTGACATGTTGGGGTAAAATGGGTATAACTTTTGCTCCGATATCAGATTAAGGTGAAACCAAATGAGTTGGAAAGAAGATTCAAAGATCTTTCATTTGATATATGGTAGGACACGTAACTTATTATGTATAAGGGGAGTAATGTTCATTTAAATTTGACCCAAGCTAAATCTTTCACTAAAACTTAATCAATAGAAGTGTTCTCAACTCGTCCTTAAGTTTGGAGATTTTTATGACCTCGACTAATATAAAAAGACATTTTAACACTATAGAATTGATCCTCACACATAAATAAACATAAATCATTAAGTTCATGTCTACATACTTCATAACAACGGTTTGAATTCTAGCCCAAAAATATGGGGTGTTACACAACCAAACACCTAGTCGATCCTATGCGTACCCCTACCACCCTAGTCTTGAAAGGTTCAACCAATGTACAATAATACAAGGCATATTCATCACCTATATCCATGCAAACATCCTATACTGGTGATAGGCGATGCACATATAAGAATAAATGTAAGGTACATAATCAACATCACAATCTCATCATCGTAACCATTATCATTATCTTAATTAACCTCTGACCTTGTCGGGTATCAATATATTATCATAATATCCTCCAAACTTGAACCAGGTATATATATCATTACAGTCGTATCCTTCAAACTCAAACTGGGTATATATATCATTACAATAATATCCTCTAGACTCGAACCGGGTATATATATCATCACAACAGTATCCTCTGAACTCGAACTGGTTATATATATCATCATAATAGTATCCTTCATACTTGAACCGAGTATATATATCATCATAATCATCAATACATATATATATAGATATATAATAGATTCATGGACTGAAGCCATCACTAAAAGATTATAAATTCGTAAGTCTATTTTCCAAAATGATCTTTGAGACAAATCATTGTAAAAGTGTAGAAAAGGTCAGAATATCTCACGACCAAAGTAAATAATAGTGTAAAGTCATGGACCAAAATCTGTCTCAGTAAAATCTTTAAAATAATATTTTAACCTCTTTTATAGGTATAAATATTCCATTTACTTAAGCAATTATTATAGTAAAGAAATTCATTGTTAAGGTGAAAAGTGAGTTTTAACCCTTATTTAGAAAAAAACAGTGATAAGGTTTCATTTCAACTAGGATCATATCAATATCGATATAATAATCATGAGTGTACCAAACCTATGCATGTCATCACCAGTATTCAGTCAATGAAATCATAAGCAACATAAACATATCTGTGTCCATATTCTACAACTGTTTCCTTTACAAGGATAAATACTTCCTAGATATTCAGCCAATATCATAATATAACCCTCGTCCCAATAATATATCCAAAATAATAAGTGCATTATAATCATGATATTAGGCCCATATACATATCTGGAACTCATATCGATAATTATATTTACAAGCCGTATCATATCTATAATCATCTCATATATAGGAGACATAATATCAATAAGCATATCACCTCTATTAGACATCTCATATCTATAGTTCATACATCTTGACCAAGAGGAAAATCATCTCTATAAGCCCAATAATCATAACTAAGACAAAAATCATCTCTATGGACCAAACATCATAATTAAGAGGAAAATGCATCTCTACAGGCCAAATATCATAATTAAGAGGAAAATGCATCTCTATGAGCCAAATATCATAACTTAGAGGAAAATGTATCTCTATGGGTCAAATATCATTACAAAGAGAAAAATGAATCTCTATGGGAAAAATATCATAACTATGAGGAAAATGCATCTCTATGGGCCAAATATCATAACTTAGAGGAAAATGCATCTCTATGGGCCAAATATCATAATTAAGAGGGAAATTCATCTCTATGGACCAAATATCATAACTAAGAGGAAAATGCATATCTATAGGTCAAATATCATAACTAAGAGGAAAATGCATATCTATGGATCAAATATCATAACTAAGAAAAAAATGCATCTCTACGGGCCAAATATCATAACTAAGAGGAAAATGCATCTCTATAGGTCAAATATCATAATTAAGAGGAAAATGCATCTCTATGGGCCAAATATCATAACTAAGAGAAAAATGCATCTCTATGGGTCAAATATCATAATTAAGAGGAAAATACATCTCTATGGGCCAAATATCATAATTAAGAGGAAATAACATCTCTAAAGATCCAATATCAACATCTATATAGTCCATTAATCATAATTCGGCAAAAATCATCATAATTTATCAATTGACCAAGTAAATCTTATAAATAAAGCTCATTATTCTCAATTAAGTCTGCTATCTGCAACTAAGCCCACAAGGGCTAACACAAGTCTTGGACTAAGTGGACCGGATAATCCTACTTCTAATCCCCAATCTCCATATTTAGGAAAACTACGCTCAAAACTATGCTAAGATATCTAGTTCAACTTTTAGATGTCAGGAAAGCCATAACCAATCCTAAAATAGGAAATTGTCTATAAACACGGGCAATTATGTCAATTCTACCCTAAGATATGATTTCAAGATTACTATACTAGCCCAACTAAGGTAAATCATGCTAACTAATATTCCAACACTCGGATACCTAGCATCATAACATTTTCATACTACAAACTAATTCAATCTAGGGAGAAGATAATAGGATTCTAAAAGGATCATAAACTGAAATACCCCGCATGTTTCTAAGCTAGGAGACGAACCATTTTTTCGACATATGAAATCTCCTCCTGTGATTCATACTTGAGTACATGACTTACAATGAGCATTCTAGCGATAATATAGATTATGATGCGTTAAGCATGTTCATATGAGTAACTTAAGGTAATACAAGCTAAGAGTTTTTAAATCCATCAAGTTTTAGTGTTTGATTTTGTAAGGGTCATATTTGAACAAGTATAACTCAGTGTTAATGTGGTATTTCTGCATATTTATACCCATCAAATTAGAGAGAATCGAATTATCTTTCCAGCGATACAAATTTCATTAAAATCCGACACCCGATAGCATATGCGGCGCCTATGTAAATATAGGTGATAGCATATGCAGCTTCTATATAGATATAGGAGATATCATATGTAGAACCTATGTAAATTTAGGCAATATCATATGCGGTGCCTATGTAAATATATGCGATATCATATGCGGCGCATATCTTATGGTTTCAAGTGGCTTAAACACTCCATTTTGAGTTATTTTAAGGGTAATTAAGTCTTTTAACACTCCTTACATGTCCCTAAACTTAACCCTACGAAATATATAGCTCCTAATTACACTACTAACATTTCCAGTTCATCATCCAAGAGCACTAAAAGAGAAAAACAACTAGGGTTGCATAATTAAGCTTGAAGATCCAATTTCAAGGAAATTCCTCCATTAATCATTAAGAATCTTCCTTATAAGGTATGGGTGAGTTGATTCATGGACTCCTTTCGTCCATGAAGCTCAAGAACCATCTTCTAAATTGTGTACTTATACCTAAAAACTATAGTTGTGTGCCTAGAGCTAGTGTCATGTTTCAAGACATCCTCAGTCAAGGTATGCTCCATAGATTTTAGTTAGTCACGTGACTCTAAAAACCTTAGAAATCTCAGTAGTTCAGTAGTACCAATAGTTTCAGTACTCTTAGTCAGACTTCAGATCTCAAGTAGCTTTTTCATCAGTCAATGGAACTCAGTGAATTTAGCTTAGTTTAGCTAAGAAAATATTATCAGCTCAGTTAATCAGTTTATAAATTATTTTAGTTCAGTCAGTTAGTTCAGCGTAGTTAATATTTTTAGAGTCTTTAAGTTGGGAGTAGGGAATAGCACCGAGCGAGTGCAAGGATGGTGATTTTTCCCGGTATAAAGGCAGAGCCATTAGCAGGAATCCATGTACTCTAGAACTGCGTAGCCAGCGCAAGACAGGAGTCACCTATCAAATTAAGGCTTTAATTGACTATTATATTGCCTTAGGCTTGATTTCCTATTCAGGGTCTCCCACCAGAGAGGCTTGACCATAGTAGAGGTCTGTACCCATGGCACGGTATTGACACCTTTCAAATCAAGGACAAGATTGGATCCCACCAGTACAGTATCGGGGAATGTCATTTAGGTTACTACCTTCCACAGTCACAGTTAAAGTTACAGTTTTAGTAATAGTCTTCAGAGTAGAAATCAGGAATTAGGACTGTCAGATACAGTCATTGATCTCAGTAAGGAACTCAGATAGTTCCATTGATTCCTGGATCATCCCATCAGATAGGCTTGGTCCCATATTCAGATGCTTATTATTAGATCTAGATGTCACCCGGCAGACAGGTTTGATCTCAATCTCAGATTCAGTAGAGTATTCTCATTATCAGTTTCAGAGATCACTCATTAGCTAGGACTGATCTCAAACTTAGATGTTCAGATACAGTTTGGAACTCAGATATTTTTCCCCAGAATTAGGACTGTTAGATACAGTCATCTATGTTATCAGTCATTCAGTATCTCAGTATCACGAAACTCATGTTGTCAGAGTTCAAACTCAAGTAGTCAGTATCTCCACGAGTTCAGTAGCAGTTATATATGTATGTATGTATGTATGTATTCTCACATTCATATTAGTCAGCATGTTCATGCATATAAACCCCATGCATTTAGCCTACCCCCACGTATACTCAATACTTTTGTTGTACTGACGTATTTGCACTATGGTGCTTTCTTTTTATGTTACACTATACATTCTGAGGTGCAGATTCCAAATCAGCAGTAGCAGTTTAGTAAGATGTGAGTCCTCATCTTTTAACGACATGATCATTACATTTATTATTCCAGTATTTCAGTTTATTTTCAGTTTAGGGAGTTAGTTGGAGACATGTTCCTTCAACTCCTTATTCAGACAGTTTAGAGGCTTTCAGACGATTATAGAGTTTTTAGATTTAGACTTAAGTATTTTCAGTTTTGTTTTGGTACTGTGATACCACCTTATTTCAGATATTTTATTATTCAAGATTGAACCTTACGCCCTCTTTGTTCATGTTTCCGTATTTTATATGTATATTATGCAGTTACAGGTACAAATATCAGTTATGAATTAGCTTGTGGTCCTTTGGGGTCATAAGCACCGTATAGCATTCTAGTTCAGAAAATCGAGGTGTTACAAACTTGGTATCAGAGCCTAAGGTTCAATAGAGTCCTAGGAAGTCTGAAAGCCACATCTAGTAGTGTCTTGTACATGGTATGTACAGGAGGCTATAAGATGTTTTAGGAACAGTTTCCCTTATTTCAGTACTCATATCGTTCCAGTGAGCAAAAGCTCTTGTTGAACTCTCAATTTAATCCATGTTCCTCTTCTGTTTGCAGAACATTCCTCCTAAGAAGAGAACAGGGAATCAGTCAGCCCCGCTGCCCGCAGATCCTTTGAATGAGAATGTGTCACATACAGAATTTTGGGCAGCTTTTTAGGTGCTAGCCCAGGTTGTGACCACTAGTGTTCAGGGCAACCGACAGACTGCAGCCTCACCCCCAGCAAGATGGGGATTCAGCTGTAGCTAAATGTCCTAACTTTCGATAATTATAACAAGTACATTCTTTTATAGATTTCTTCTTTCTATATGGTTTTTTGTATTTATAATTTTTTACATAATATCTTTTTCTTGGTTTCTTGTATTTGTATTTTGATTTTTTATATTTCTTATATTTCTTATGTCTTTTCCTTTTCTTATAATATCTTTCTTCACATCCAAATTGGGGTGCTATTTTATTTTTGCAACATGCTAAATTCTTTATTAATGTTTTTTCCATTTTTAATTCTTCTTTATATTTTTCACATAAGTTTCTATACCATTGTTGTAAAAATTTTATTCTTGCTCCTAACGTATCTACTATTTTTGCTTCTTCCCAACTTTTTATTATCTTTGAATTAAATGGTTCGGGTAATTTATTAAAATATAATTTTCTTATCTCTTTACTTTCTTCTATACTATATGCTCCTTTATATTAATATTCTTTAAATGCGCAAGTATATTCGTCTATATAACACATATTACATATTGTTAGTTTTAACATTAAGTTCCTATTTGTGTCTTTTTCTTCATCTTGTTCTTCTTCTATTGTTCTCATACTACCAAATTCATCTTTTATAGTTGTTTCATATTTTTTCAATAATTCTATAGGTGTTAGTTTAGTTGTTGTTGATGATGTTCCTTCTATAGGTTTATTAGCTCTTAATACTTTCTTACTATTTTCAGTTAAATTTGAAAACCATAGTTTTACCGATCCTATTAATGTTCTTTCTATATATTCTGGTGCATCTGTTATGTTTATATTATTATCTAATAATTGTTTTGTCATATATCCTATCCATAATTGTATTATTTTTTCTGTATCTATTTTACAGTCTAGGTTTAAAAAGTTATAATTTTTATTAACTATTTGTTTTGGTGTCCATTTGTCATATTCATTATATTTTTTAAATTTACTTTTATAATATATAGGTTTTCTTATTTCTGTTGTTTTAGGTATTATATTGTCATCTTCTTTTTTATCAAGAGTATTTATTTCTGTGTTGATATTTTCTAAGTTTTCTTCATTAATTATTTCTTGTTTTTCGTTGATTTCTAAATTTTTTGTATTCGTTAATATTTCTGTATATGTTTCACTATCTTCTGAATCATAATTATCTGTCTCTTCAACATCTATATTATTTATTTCTAATTCCTTGTTTGTTATTTCTAATTTTTCCTTAAATTGATTTATCTCGTTTAGTAATTTTTGTTCTCTATCTTTTTCTTCTTTTTCTTTTTGTCTTTGTTCGTACAAATCTTTTAACATTTGTAGTTCTTTTTCTAATTCAGCAATCCTACTAGTTTTAGTTTCTTCTATTTTTCGTATTTCTTCCGTAGTTTGTTGTTTAATTCTTTCTATTTCCTTTTTTCTGTCTATTTCTTCATTTTCCTTTTCTATTCTTACCATTGCTGTTAATTTATCTTCTAATTTTAATTCTTCTTTTTCTAACATTAGATATAAATGTTCACCTATTTTCTTATATCTTCTTCTTAGATTAGAAAATACTATTTTTATTTTTAATCCTTCGTGATTTTCATATATTTTTTCATCTATTATAAATACTTCTTTATTCATTTTATTGTGAATAGTTCATGTTGGTATATATATTCTAAACTGTCTATTTGTGATTCTAATTTTGATATTTCATCTTTTTGTGTATTTATTGAATTTTTACTAACTCCGGCAAATATATTATAATGTAGTCTTTCTATTCTTATTTTTAATTCTTTACGTTTGTTAGAAATAAATTATTTTAATTCTTTGTATTTTTGCTCTTTATTCATTTAAATTATATTTATAATATTTTGGCGGATATCTAAATCTAATTTTATCATAATTAGGTGTGGTATGTGTCTCATTCTTCTAGATTTTTAATGGATTATTAATTTTGCTTCAATACTAGATATTAATGTAATTAAGTAGGCTAATCTTTGTGGATTTTCTTTTGTTTTATTTAGACTTATATATTCTGAATAATTACTAACTAAAGATTCTTTAATTTTTCTAAAAGTTTCTCTATTTTTAAATGGTCTTCTCATAATTTATTCCTTCTATATATAAATTCTCTCATAACTAACATATATCTTACTGCTGTACTTTTTAAGTTACTAGGCTCTGATACCATTTGTAGGGGGTGCGGATGACTAGATTATACAATAGATTCATTAAATAGTTGATGATTTTCACGCGTCTAGATGTCTTCTACTACCTTTCTCTATAGATGTCTTCATTTTTATTTCAGAGACAGTTTCTCTTGTATTTGGATATCTTATGTATTTTTTTTAAAATTCTATTTGTACTGGGCACGTTCTTATACTGTTGACACCTGATTTTGGGAGTTTTGGCTACATTGTTATGTTTCTTTTCGTATTTATTATACGTGTATGATTCGACTTCATTTTAGAAGTCTAATCTTGGGTTATGATTGTCTTTTCTCCATTTTGTATTGATTGGGTGATTGGCTTACTTGTCAAGGTTCGCCGCGACAAGTGCCATCATAATCCTTGAATTTTGGATCGTGAACACTATGCCATTATGGTAATCAATTTTAAAAAATGACAACTTATGTTGTATAACTTAATTCCTATCGAATTTATGCTGAGCAAGATAAAAATTCTATTTCAGAAGCTAAAAGAATTCTAAACATAATAAGCGACTTAGGTCTAAATAGATGAAGGTACTTGATTATAAATCTTTATTAATTAAGCAATAGGGATACAAAATAAACATTTCAGATACAAAGGACAAAAATACCTGAGAAAAAATAATTATTTTGTTTTGACACTTTCTCTTTTGCCCTTTAAAGTCAAATTGCCTAATATATTTTCTTAGTGACGACCTTCCCTTTATAGGTTGGAAAAGGCTAGCGCGCAACGGCCAATGATAAGTCTAACAACATCTTAGGAGTTCGTTTTGACTTGCTTCATCTGGTAGGATTTTTTTTCTGATTTTCTTATCAAATTTAAATTTAAATTTTCTGTTGAAGTCAAAGTATAACCATAATTATTTTTACTTTTTCTGGCAGAAAAATACAATTTTTTTTTTCATATTTGACTAATCACTTTTTTGGAGGAAAAATTTTAGATCTCTATAAATTGAAGATCTCTCTTCTCATACCACTATATAATAGCATCCACAATATAGTCTTTAATGAGTCTTGGTTAGTGAGAGATTTTTCTCTCTATAGTTTTAATATTTCTTTTATATTCGTTTCATATGCAGGCCAATGGCCAAACCGTACAATAATTTTATTATTTTAGTATTTTATATTGTGTCATCTGATTATCACTACTTTAGTTTGCAACTTTAAGCTTCCACATGACCGGGGGCGGAGCTAGGTGGGTGAAAGGAGTTTCACCCGAAACCCCTTCGTATGAAAATGATAATGTATATGTAGGATTAAAATTTCTTTTTACATAGACATATAGTATAAATGAAGTCCCTTTTCACTGTTGAAATTCGTAGCTCAGTATTAATCGGATTCAAAATGGCATGGCGGTTGTTGGTTTGATTCCCATTAACTTACATATTTTCCCTTTTATAAAGCTTCACTGTTCTTCAAACTTGACCCACAATTTCTTCCCCTCATCCTTGCTCACGATTTCTTTCCATTAATAATAAAAGCTACTCTATAGAGTTCTATTTTTTAGTACACGTACAAATATAGAGTTCCTATTTTAAGTACATGTAAAAATAATTTAGAGCTATTCTTACAAATAATTTTTATTCGGTACTTTCTCCATTTCTTTTTATTTTCTTCCTTGTCTTTTTTTAGAGTCAAAGGATATAAATTTTGCCAAAACATTTTAAGATGAATTTCTTAATCAGTTTGAAAAAAGTAAAATTGCAATTCATAGTAGTTTTCATATAGTTTTTGAATATCTGAATTTTAATTCAAAAAAATAAAATTAATGTAATCTAATTTAGCTTCAAAACTTAGTCAAATAGACTCACGAAAAAAGAAGGAAGCAAATAAATAAAAATGAAGGAAGTAATTAATTTAGCGTTATTCTCCATTCATTAAATAGAAATAATAATTAATAATTCTTATAAACAAAGAAATTAATGGAGAGAGTAAAATTTCCATTCAGAAAAACTAATGGTTAGATATATTTTAAGAGTATGTAGAAAAATTTATGCAGGTAAAAATATAGTAATATATATGTTTTGCATATATATAAATTGTTAAAGATGGTATGTGATTAAAGATGCACTACTTCAGAAGAAGAAAATTAAAAAAATCAAAATAAAGTAAAACACTCAAAAAAAAAAAAGGGGGGGGGGGGGGGAAGGACATGACTGACCCTTTTCAAAAAAATTGACCCATGTTTGGGTCGTTCGGCATTCATGACCAGTCGGCTCAAACAAATTTCATATAATGGTCATTTCATAATTTGGGTTATTTTGACTCAAGTAATTTAGATACAGTTCATATACTATATTGATACAATCCATATACCATAATGATACAATTCGTAAAAAAAAAAAAAAATAGAGGATCAAATTTATGGGTAAAAATTGTATAATTGTTATACCAAATATGCATTTTTTGATATCATGTGCATAGAATTTGTATCATTGTTGTAATATATATATATATATATATATATATATATATATATATATATGTATGTATGTATGTGTGTGTGTGTGTGTATAAGATGCATATAGAAGTTGTATCTTTATTGTATAGAATATATATCTATATAAGATATATATCAAATTTCTATCAGTATTGTATAAAGTTGTTAGCAAATGGCTAGAAAATGAAATTATAAATTCAACGGTCATTTTCATGTCAATAGTTTCATCTAAAGTGTTATTTATGTGTTTTCTAAAAAAAAAACGCAAGATTTATGTAGGGCTCGATAAAATAGAGCAATGCATGAAAATATAATCAACTAAAGTATGACAAGACAAATTATATTTAACAGTTAAGATTAATATTGTCTTTCGCCCCATTCCGTGCTTACTTCTTATTTATATTTTGAACCCCATTGACGAAAATTATGCTTTCGTCACTGCATATGATGCCATCTCGATTTCGAACCCAATGCCCTCCTTACAGTCAAGTGATTGAATGTCTCTCTCCTTACAATCACTGGTTGTCTCTCTCCTTACAATTAAGTGGTTGAATGCTCCACTCTTGTTACTAGTCTGATAGGTTTGGAACCCTATACCAAGGTGACTTTTGAATGGGTTTCTATCATATTTTATCCAAAGTCTATCTTTTGATTATAGTTTAAAATTTTTATTTACACTGAAATGATTGATTGTATTGATAATATCAGTGACTACATATTTCTTCTTGGTTGGATATGCAAAAAATGAGCTCGTAAGTGGGTGAATGACCTTGAGATTTGTGCAGTAGACAAAGAGAGACTCCCAAAGATGAAATAATTGTTTGCTGGAAATCAAAAGATCAATTTGTTTGTGCATGTGTTAGTTAGATGTTAATTATGAGAAGATGATTTAAAAATGGAGAATCTTTTAGAAAAATTAAAGAATCCTTAGTTAGTAATTATTCAGAATATATAAGTCTAAATAAAACAAAAGAAAATCCAGAAAAATTAGCTTACCTAATTACATTAATATCTAGTATTGAAGCAAAATTAATAATCCATTTAAAATCTAGAAGAATGAGACACATACCATCTAATTATGATAAAATTAGATTTAGATATCCACCAAGGTATTATAAAAATAATTTAAATGAATAAAGAGCAAAAATACAAAGAATTAAAATAATTTATCTCTGAAAAAACGTAAAGAATTAAAATTAAGAAAAGAAAAACTACATTATAATATATTTGCCGGAGTTAGTAAAAACTCAATAAATACCCAAAAAGATGAAATATCAAAATTAGAATCACAGATAGATAGTTTAGAATATATATATCAACATGAACTATTCACAATAAAATGAACAAAGAGGAATTTATAATAGATGAAAAAATATATGAAAATCACGAAGGATCAAAAATAAAAATAGTATTTTCTAATCTAGGAAGAAGATACAAGAAAATAGGAGAACATTTATATCTAATGTTAGAAAAAGAAGAATTAAAATTAGAAGATAAATTAACAGCAATGGTAAGAATATAAAAGGAAAATGAAGAAATAGATAGAAAAAAGGAAATAGAAAAAATTAAACAACAAACTACGGAAGAAATACGAAAAATAGAAGAAACTAAAAATAGTAGAATTGCTGAATTAGAAAAAGAACTACAAATGTTAAAAGATCTGTACGAGCAAAGACAAAAAGAAAAAGAAGAAAAAGATAAAGAACAAAAATTAATAAACGAGACAAATCAATTTAAAGAAAAATTAGAAATAAATAATATAGAGGTTGAAGAGTCAGATAATTATGACTCAAAAGATAGTGAAACATATACAGAGATATTAACAAATATAAAAAATTTAAAAATTAACGAAAAACAAGAAATAATTAATAAAGAGAACCTAGAAAATACCAACACAGAAATAAATACTCTTGATAAAAAAGAAGATGATAATATAATACCTAAAACAACAGAAATAAGAAAACCCATATATTATAAAAGTAAATTTAAAAGATATAATGAATATGACAAATGGACATCAAAACAAATAGTTAATAAAAATTATAATTTTTTAGACCTAGATTGTGTAATAGATACCGAAAAAATAATACAATTATGGATAGGATATATGACAAAACAATTATTAGATAATAATATAAACATAACAGATGCACCAGAATATATAGAAAGAACATTAATAGGATCAGTAAAACTATGGTTTTCAAACTTAACCGAAAATAGTAAGAAAGTATTAAGAACTAATAAACCTATGGAAGGAACATCATCAACAACAACTAAACTAACACCTATAGAACTATTAAAAAAATATGAAACAGCTATAAAAGACGAATTTGGTAGTATGACAACAATAGAAGAAGAACAAGATGAAGAAAAAGATACAAATAGGAATTTAATGTTAAAATTAACAATATGTAATATGTGTTATATAGACGAATATACTTGCGCATTTAAAGAATATTATTATAAAGGAGCATATAGTATAGAAGAAAGTAAGGAAATAAGAAAATTATATTTTAATAAATTACCCGAACCATTTAGTTCAAAGATAACAAAAAGTTGGGAAGAAGCAAAAATAGTAGATACATTAGGAGCTAGAATAAAATTTTTACAACAATGGTATAGGAATTTATGTGAGAAATATAGAGAAGAAATAAAAATGGAAAAAACATTAATAAGAAATTTAGCATGTTGCAAAAATAAAATAGCACCCCAATTTGGATGCGAAGAAAGATATTATAAGAAAAGAAAAAGACATAAGAAATATAAGAAATATAAAAAATCAAAATATAAATACAAAAAACCAAGAAAAAGATATTATGTAAAAAATTACAAAAATAAGAGACCATATAGGAAGAAAAAATCTATAAAAGAATGTACATGTTATAATTGTGGAAAGTTAGGATATTTAGCTAGAGATTGTAAATTACCTAAAAATCCAAAAAATAAACAAATATCCGAAATAAAAATAGATAATATGGAATATATGCAAATAGATTATATAGATTATGAATTAGAAAGTGAAGATAGTATATATGAAATTTCAGAAAACGAAACAGATACTGAAATAAATAGTGAAATAGATGAATCAAATGACTGAAGAAGATATAAAAATAATAACAAAGGAAGAATATTTAAATGATGAAGGAACAGAACAAAAAATAATATTTGACAGTAATATATTTGATGAAATAAAAGGAAAAGAATTAGATTTAAGTGTAGAAAAATATTTAAAATACCAACAATAAAAAAATATGTTTACTAGGAAAAAAGACGAATATTACGTAGTATGCCAAAAAGAACATGTAATAGACTGTAGATATGCAAAAGGTAAAGCTAGTATACCACTAGTAACAAAGATAATAATTAATAAAGAAATAAATGATATAAAAGGTAAAGGAGATCCAATAAAATATGTGCACCTTGGAGGTACAGAAATATTAATAAAAGCATGTTTTAGAGAAGGAATAGATACACCGATAGAATTATATTTAGCAGATGATAAATTATAAAACCTATAGAAAAAAACATAATAACTGCTGTAAAAGGAAATTTAATATACCAAGAATTTAAATTTATAATAAGTGCAAACTATTCAGTAACAGTAACAGATAGAAATATAGATAAATCACTAGTATTATATTGGAAGATATCAGGTATAGAATTAACCCCAGGAAGTAAAATATTTACAGCAAGATGTAAAAATTTATATGTATTAACAACAAAACATAAAATAACAGGAAAAAATAAGATTAACAAGATACAAATAGATAGCCCATTCGAACAAATTGTAAAAACAATAGATTATAATGATTATAGCTATAGAGACATAGATATAGAAGAAAATTTAGAAATAGTAAATGATAGAATAAGTACAACAAAAAGAATAGCTAATGAAAAACCAGAATCATCAAGCTCGTCAAAAAGAACAAGTTATGAAACGAATTCAATAAGTAATTTAAATCAATATTATATAACAGGAAAAATAAATGAAAAAGAATATTTAATACTATTAAACACAGGACAAGAAGAAAATTATATAGCAAAATATCTAGTAAAAGATGAAGAAATAAAAATTGATAATGATATATGCCCAGATCTACCAAGAAGCTTAATAAATAGTAAAAATATAGCAGAAAAAAATAATAATCGGAGTTAGAAAAATAAAAATAGAATTTGAAGTAAAAGAAGAAATGCAAAAAACAGATATAATATTAGGAATAAAATGGTTAGAACAAGTAAAACCATATAATATAGAACATACACAATTAACTATAACATATAATAGAGAGAAATTATTCTTAAAAAAAGCCTTAACATAAAATGAAGATATATGTATTAATAAAGATAGTAGTGGAAAGATATTACAGTAGATATTATACGCCTATGATAGATACAGGAGCAGAAGCTAATTTATGTAGATATAATTGCTTACCAGAAAGTAAATGGGATAAATTAAAAATACCAATAGTAGTTAAAGGATTTAATAATGAAGGAAGCTTAATTACTTATAAAGCTAGGAATGTAAAAGCACAAATATGGGATAAGATATTGACAATAAAAGAAATTTATAATTATGAACTAACGTCAAAAGATATACTTTTAGGAATGCCATTTTTAGTTAAATTATACCCACACATAATAACTAGAAACAATTGGTGTTTACAACACCATGTAAACAAAAAGTAAGAGCAAAAAGAGTTAATAATAAAATAAGAAAGAAAACTGATTGGATAAAAAGAAGTGAAAAAATTACACAAAAGTTAGAAAATATAAAATACACTGAAGATACAATAGAATTAGTAGTATTTTCGATAAATAAAACAGAAATAACTATATTTTTAATAAATAAGATAGAAATAGTTAAGAAAAAAATTAGAACAATTATATAGTGAAGATCCATTAAAAGGATGGGAAAAACATAAAACTGCCATAAAAATTGAATTAATAGATAAAAATAGTATAATAACCCAAAAATCATTAACATATAATTTTGACGGTTTAAAAAGAATTTAAAATGCATATAGATGAATTATTAGAAAAACAATATATACAAAAAAATAATAGTAAACATAATAGTCCAGCATTTATAGTAAATAAACATAGTGAATAAAAAAGAGGAAAAAGTAGGATGGTTATTGATTATAGAAATTTAAATGCAAAAACTATAACATACAATTATCCAATACCAAATAAGATATTAAAAATAAGACAAATCCAAGGATATAATTATTTTAGCAAATTCGACTGTAAATCAGGATTTTACCACCTAAAGTTAGAAGATGAATCTAAAGAATTAACCGCATTTACGGTACCACAAGGATTTTATGAGTGGAATGTATTACCATTTGGATATAAAAATGCACCAGGTAGATATCAACATTTTATGGACAATTATTTTAAACAATTACCTAATTGCATAGTATACATAGATGATATATTATTATATACAAAAACTAAAGAAGAACATATAAAATTATTAGAACAGTTTACAAATATAATAGAAAAATCAGGAATAAGTCTAAGCGAAAAGAAGACTGAAATTATGAAAAAACAGATAGCATTTTTAGGAATACAAATAGATAAAAGTGGAGTAAAAATGCAACAACATATAGTACAAAAAATAATAAATTCGAAAGAAGAATTAGATACAAAAAAGAAATTGCAATCATTTTTAGGATTAGTAAACCAAGTAAGAGAATATATTTCAAAATTAGCAGAAAACCTAAAACCACTACAGAAAAAATTAAAAAAGGATATAGAATATAATTATAATGAAGAAGATAAAAAACAAGTTCAAAAAATAAAATTACTTTGCAAGGAATTACCAAAATTACAATTTCCAGATGAAAATAGAAAATTTACATATATAGTAGAAGCAGATGCCAGTGAATATAGTTACGGAGGAGTACTTAAATATAGATATGAAGCAGAAAAAATAGAACACCATTGTAGATACTACTCATGTACGTTCAACGAGACAGAAATAAAATGGGAAATAAATAAAAAAGAATTATGTTCATTATATAAATGTTTGTTAGCATTTGAGCCATATATTGTATATAATAAATTTATTGTGCGAACAGATAATACACAGGTACGCTGGTGGCTAACAAAGAAAATACAAAACTCAGTTACAACAAAAGAGATTCGGAGACTAGTTTTAAACATATTAAATTTCACATTCACAATAGAAGTGATCAGTACTAACAAAAATGTTATTGCAGATTACATATCAAGACAAAGCTACACAGACTGAAATGATAGAAGAAAATATACATGAAAAGATACTCAACGCCCTAACTACGCTTTCATTGAAAGTGGACAGTATGGGTACTGAGATAGAAAAGCTAAAGCTAAAGACTAGTGAAGATAAACTGAAGTCTATAGCTATGAATCAGCTAACTCAGCAATGCGTAGAGCTATGTCGATCGGAAGACAATAAAATTCCAGAGCTAGAAGGAGACGTTGGGATACTCCATAAAACTCATAACGTTTATCAATCTACTTCTGCAGGTACAAGTAGAGGAGTTAGAAAAAATATGAACCTAAACAAGCTATTTGATAAACCATATACACCAAATACATCAAAAGATCCCATGTTTATACCCCCATAAATTACCACATACCGAGATAGTCTAAACCAAGACAAAAAGACTTACAACTACACAACCCGAACATACATAGAAAATATCTACAATGTACAAACCTTTTTAAATAGCAACCCCAAAGCTACAAATATCCAAGAACCAGATACAAACTATATAACCCAGAGATTGACCGGATATAATAAATTAATTGCCTTACCAAAAACCAAACCAAGTTTAGTTAAAACTTGCTATGAATATGGACTACTTAGTACTGTATATACCACGGACGGAAATGAGATATCCACTATACCAGAGATATATGATGCATTTATCACTTTTAAAAGAATAACCAAAGGTACCTTGTTTTTTATAAAAATTTACACGGCACCAGCAGAGATATTATTTGATGAAGTCAAAAAACCTATACAAGTTGTAAAGATAGGGATGACACGAGATATGATTATACCACAAGATATTATTTCACAGCCAGAGATACCTAGAATCGAGATACTAAAATTTTATGCGAACAAAAGGATTATCGTACTATCTACAATTTTGCAAGAGCTAGCAAATACATACTGCAACCAAAATCCCATATGGAGCTACTATTCAAGAAATCATGTATTAATATATTCAAATTCAAAAGAATTATGAGAAACAGATATGGAAACTATTAGGCAATGGATTATCACGTTGCTTAAACCAGAAACAGAACCTATCGCCAGAGCTATCAGAGAAAAATTTATTTCGGAAGAATTATTAACCAGATATTGCAAGACTATTGGACATAAATATCCAGATCACAAATATTCAAAATGTAATGGAGGAGATAATGATGTCCCAGCAGTTCAGCTAAAATAAAAAGAGATAAGGACGCCAGCTAAAAAGATAAGACCAGAGCAATAATGGAGATACAACAGATATGACAAGATAGACGGAAGACTTATTAAGTTGTTTACGTAAAGTTAGCATTTAAAAAATTAGTTGGTAGCATTTAATGCAAATTGAATAAGTTTGAATTTTAGCCTTATAGGCTTAGGGTAGGCTTTAAGACTTTTAAGTCAGTCTTTCTTTGATTGTTTTTTAGTGGACAGGTGTAAAAAATGTAAAGATGTATTCTTTCTATAAATAAAAGAAGAAGAAGGCATTGCAGAGGGCAAGCCTTCACACATTAGCCAAAATTCTCTCCATTCCAAAATACTTTGCCTAGTTAATTAAATATATACACTTCAATGGAAAAAGCTATGGAGCAACAAACCTAAGAAATATCAAAGCTACCGGAACAAGTATATCTATTTATGATTATGAATAGCTAAATTCATAATTCCTAACAATCATGATATGATAAAATAAATTCATATTAGTTACTTTATAGTAGAATTATTCGAAAAATAATATGTTAAGAAGTTTATTAGCAAAGTGGAAACGGAGAAAAATCCCTAACAACTATGCCATCCTAAAGGTGAAACCAATGAGGCAAGAAGCCGTGGCGGGGAGTAACCAGAGTCGAGACGCTGTTTAAGGGAAAAAGTATCCGAATTACCATGCTAATAGTGACCGAAGAACATGTTATTTAAGAATAATCTAGTATGTAGTAATCTGAGATGACTATATTTTATTATGTACATGGTTGAAGGGAATATTTTGAAAAAAGCAATTTTATGATAATGAATAATAATTTATCTGATGTCATGGTAGATAAATTTAAGATACTTATTTTGTATGCACTTAGAGATATAAATATTGCAGATATAAGAAAAATTATACTAGAAAAAGCATTTGGAGAATATTACATGACTAGAGTAAATTATATACCATGTCTACCTAGCTACTCTTATAAATACTTATTATGTTAAAATCACGTAGAATTTTTAAAGATATGCGAAATATACAGTTACTAGAAAAACAGATAAAAATAAATATAGACAAATACATGGAAAATAAAAAATATATAAAATCTCTTAATAAAAATATGCAAGAACTACTAAGGCTAAAACAAATAACTATAAAATATCAATTTTAAAAATAGATTATTTAGACTACCTTAAAGTTTTAATCTTATATATACTTAAAGATATAGAAATTATAGATATTAAGAAAACGATACTAGAAGAAGTAATAAACTACGAAATTGAAATTATAAATTTGCTAGAACGGATATACGAAGAAATTTACCCAGAAGGATATTATTCAGATCAAGATTGTGGATGTTAGAATATATTAGAAAAACTAGAGAAAACCAAGATAATTTAAATAATGAAATTAATTATAGAAACCGAATTAGAAAAATAATGGAAGATCTAAAAGAAAAGTTAATATGGATAGAAAAAACCTTAGAAAATTTGGAAAAAAGTACATGTGATAGTTTACATAATATAAAAAACTCACTACGAGAAGAACAACACAAGATAATAAATAACATAGAAAATCTAGAATTAGACATATACTACAGTACAGATAGAATAAATTATTATACAGAAATTTGTAACTCTGCAGTTACTACAGGATAAAATAATAAACCAAATAAATTAATGGATACATCTTACAAAAATTTAAGAAATAACCACGCACAAAAAAGAATAGATTCATTACCTACAATAAATTTATTTTTTAACCGATTAGTTAGCCTAGTTATCCGCACCCTCCTAAGAACTAGACTAACTTTAGTCCAAACATGTTGAATAAGAACAAAAGGTAGATGAACTAACTTAAATAAACTAAAATAGTTTCGATTCAAAAAATTTAAAATAAAATAGTTCATAACAAAAACATTGAGAAATAGTGTTTTATGTCTCTGTTCTAATTTATGTGAGACTGCTCAAATTTTGAAATCCAAATTTCTTAATTTTGATGTGAATTCATACATAAAGTCTTTTAACTTCTTAAAATAAAATTTTTAACTTTTTAAAATAAAATTTACATTGTTGAAATTTTGTAAGGAATACTATAGGTTACAATAATTAGTAATCATAACCTTTTAAAAAGCATATGAAAAAATTACGGTAAAAAAAAATAAAACTAATTTAACTCTTATAATTCGAAAAGTATCACATAAATGGAGGGATTAAATATTTTTAGTGCACCCATGAAACTCGTTTATGCATAAAAGATTGAATGTCTTCTTAGAAATCATATTGTTTTGAAGGTTTTTAACTTTTTGGAATACTTCTGCTACACACGCAAGCTTCCATTGAAGGCAAATATAGAATTCAATATTTATAAGTTTCTACTACATTAATTTCAAGTATGTGTACAATAATAATAATCAAACTAAGAAACGAGTATTAATGTTGAATATATATTTAATACAAGTAAACCACTTAAACACATCATATAGATATACTAATTGTTTTTTAGTTGGAGCGAAAACTGTTTTTCAAAAGTTAAATAAAGTAGTTTTTCCAGAGAAGCACTTTGAAACTTTGGCCAAGTATAAAATTACTAGTTTAATATTCGAAAAAATATTTTTAAAATTAATTAGTCAAATACAAATCATTAATATGTTGGTAAGATTTGTTGTCTTCTAATTAATTTTATAGCTGTTCTTTGGAATAATTTCGTTTCTCTTGAACAAGTATTTCGATAACAAATAATTATACACCTTCCTGATCCGAACAATTGAAAAAAGGTTCGAATATATCTTAGGCGACTTCAGTTGTATAATCCAACAACAATAACATTACCAGTAGGTTCTCATAAGTGTGGCCTGGCAGGATAAGAAGTACGCAGACCCTCAATCCAAGTGCAATAGTTCCAAGTACAAGGAGAAAAAACAATGAATAAATTATAACAATTAATAAGAGAAGCATTGCAGAACCTACATGCAAGAAACAATAACAAAAATAAATTATCGCGTTAATAAAAAAATAATAAAAAACATATGACGATAGATATTAAAAACAAGAACTACAAGGATGCGATTAATACTATGACAAACACTAGCAACCATAAACCTTCTAGAGACAACACAACACTCAACTCCTTACTAACCTTCTATCCTAATACATGACCTTCACACCTTTCTATCTAAAATCATGTCCTCGATAATACTAAGTTGCATCATATCCTGTCTAATTACCTCTTTTCAATATCTTTTAGGTCTACCACTATCTCTCCGTGTATGATGTGACGTGAACTTACGGTACTTTAGATACTTAAAACTATAAATATTTGTAAGTACGAAGGTATTTTTATGTGGATATGATGTGCTTTGAGGAGTTTGAAGGCCAACTAAGTCCGGAGAAGTGGAGTATTGGATTTTGGACAGAAATTACATCAAACGAACTCAGTCCACAACTGTAGGATCTGTCCACAGTTGTACCATGTCATGGTGATATGAACCAGAGAATTTCCCTCAGGAGATGGTCAAACGGAAACCTCCCACAATGGTGCATTGATGTCATGATCGTTGTAACACCCCAGGTGTTTGGGAGTAAAGATTAAGATTAAACCAAACCTACGTGGTCCCTCGATCGAGTGTAGAACACTCCGGAATGGGTTCGAATGCGTTGGGGGAAGTTTGGTCTTGGAAAATAGGTCGTCCGTTGCGAGGGAGCCATTAGGCGATGGCATAGCACTGCGAGGGACCCCCCGAGGGGTCACTGCCTCTCCTCCGTGCCGCAAGGGAGAGGCCTCATATTGAACCCTGCCCTGCAAGGTTGGCCTCCATATTGGGGTCCGCTTTGTAACCCCCTCCCCTTTCATTAATAAAACACCATTTTAAAAGGTATTTAGGGGTATTTGGATATTTTCACACTTAATAATCCATCCTCTCATCACTTATTACATTCCTAAGATATTAAAATGACAAAATCATTTCAAAAGGGTCATTCTCTACTTCAAAAACTCAACTTAAGAGTTTTACGACTAGGGTTCAAGCTTGTGGGTTATCTTCTTGCATTCCTTTGAAAAATCCATAAGGCATATTGAACACTCTCTTATTTTAATTATTGTTAAATTATGATATTTACTTGATAATCATATACTTTAATGGTTGTTTAAAGTTAAGGTTAAGGGATTTGGTTGTAAAGTATTTTTATTGGTTTCCTCTTATTTCTAATGGTTTTCTATACAAATAAAATGATGGATTGTAAACTGAAATTGTGTCTTACTATAAAGGTGTAATTTGGTAATATAGTTTCATAATGTTTATGGCTTTTGCATGATAAAGATATGAACCTCAACCTATTTTATAAATTTAATTTTTAACGAGGATTTTATAGTGTCTAATCGGTCCTTTGAAATATTGTATGGCATTAAATGGAAAATGGATAACTCTTGAATAGCACTTAGGGGAAAGGTCTATGGATTTTCAAATTAGAATTTGGAGTTTAAATGGTTTAATGAAACGGTTATGACATAATATGAATGACTTGAAAGTCTTGATATAACAATACCAATGTGGGAATGCCTTTATGAAAGACTCCATGGTTAAAGGTTTACAAAATATTTTAATTGGACTTTAATAGGAATTGTGTAGCTTCATCGAGAAGGTGTAGTCCTTGTGATCAACACTTGAGAGAAGGTGTAGTCCTTCCGACCGACATTTGAAACAATATTTGCCAATGTTGGAGGGTCTTATCCTAAAATATGGATGGCTGTTGTGTTCTTCCTTCAAGTAGTAGTATAAAGTTATTCTTTTGGGAGGCTACTATCTATTGGTGAATTTAGCCCGATCCTCGATCCATGTGCTAACATGAATTGGGTCCCTTTCGATTTGGGGTACCGGACCCATAGAGTTCGTAGGTTACTGAAGGTCGGTGTAAAGCTACAAAGTTCAGGATTAAATGTTAAATGATTATGTTCTTGTGTTCCTTGTCCCTTGTCCCTCACTTTATTATTATTATAGATGATAATACTATGTTTTATGGCTGATTTTGATAAATGTATATGCTATCCCTTTTCTTGGATTGCATGCCAGCACTCACCGTAATGACCATCCCCGAATGCTACATCATTTTATGATGTAGTTTCAGAGGCCTTTTCTTGTGATCCTATGCAGCATTAGGTTGTTCATATCCCCTATTAGATAGCTGGTGAGAAGTGGTGAGTCCTTTATTATCTGAAAGGCTGTGTTATTTTTCAATCACTGTATTATTTCTGTTCTTTTGGTTTTTCTTTAGCATAGTTGGGGGCATGTCCCAACTTAGTGGGTGTTTAAGGATAGAGGCTTTATAGATGGTATTGGGTTGTTGTTCTTTTGGATTTGGTTTTGAATTATAAAGTATATTTTTATGGTTTATTCAATCTAACATTTATGGTTTAGCTTCCGCAATTTTCTTACATTACTATGCTTATGATGTATGGACAAGGGGTTATATTATGCCTTAGTAGGCTTGGGTTGCATGTCACGGCTAGCGCCCCAGTTCGGATCATGACAAACTTGGTATTAGAGAAGGGTTCAGGGTCACTAGATATCTACAAAGCTATGTAAAGTAAAGTCTTGTTTATTGATGTGTAGCGCGCCATACTTATAAAAGGGAGGCAGTAAGGTATTTAAGAATATTTTCCTTCTTTGTGTTCTTAGTTACTTAGAATTTTCTCTAATCCCTAACTTTCTCACATTTCATATCATTGGCTCCACGAAGATCTTATAGTCATAGGAATTCAGATGGAGCCTCCATCCCAACTAGCGCTAATACTGAGGAGATTTTCCCTACCCACAAAATACAAACTTGGTATAAGGTCCATTCACCCAACTTTACTGCTCCTTCTGGGGTTCCACAAGCTCTAACTAGTCCTCCTCAAGCTCCCCAAACTGGTATCAGCCATACTCAGTCTCCGCAGGTGAATGTCTCTAATGTTGAGTTTTGTTAGTCCATTAATATGCTTGCTCAAATTTTGGCATCCCAGACACGTCAGTATGATCATATTGGTCATGTCATTACCTCATGTGAGGTCACTTTGGTGGGTTAATTTATAAGGATGAACAAACTAAATTTTATGGGTTAGAAGGTTGAGGAGTATCCTCAAGAGTTTGTGGATGATATGGAAATGATCTTTAGATTTATGCATGCTAGTGATACAGAGGGGAAAGAATTTGCTGCACACTAGTTGAAAAGAGTGGCTTAACAATGGTATGATGAGTACGAACAACTGAGGGGTGAAAATGCTAAGACAGCTATGCGGGAAGTGTTCTCTAATACTTTCATTGACCATTTTTTTCTTCGAGAGTTGAGGGAAGCTAAGGCTGAGGAATTTGTGAATCTAAAGTAAAGGAAAATAAGTGTCAAGGAGTATGCACTAAAGCTCACTCAACTATATTGCTATGCTCCTGAGCTTATGTCTAATATGAGGTCCAAGAAGAGGAAGTTTGCTTTAGGTCTTTCTGGTGACTTGGTGCTAAAGTGTATGGATGCTATGCTAAACAGTAACATAACTATATCAAGGTTGGTGGTTTATATGTAAAATATGGAGGATGAGAAGAAGAAATAGGAAGAAATAGAGAAAAGTCAAAGTAAAAAGAATAAGTATGCAGAGCAGGATGCGAGTCAGTAGAACAATTGAAAAGAGGGAAGGCATTGGCTCAATAGGAAGACTTGGGGTGATTCTTATTTATCAACTAGCACTCCAGTCCCCAAGCCTTCAGGTATTTAGCGTTTCTAGACTAGAAATGGTTTTAGGGTGTAGGCTACCCAGTCTCAGGCCAACGTTGCTTAGTCTAGCCCACTTTAACCTTCTAGCTTTTGTGGTAAGCCAAACTATGGATGTTGTCATGAGGGCAAGAACCTCTGTCTTAAATGTGGTTATCTAGGTCATATGCAATGATATTTCCCCTTAGTTATGGGTGAATCTCGGGCTAATAAAACCTTAATTGCCACTTTTTCAGTTCGTATTGCAAAGGGTGTACTTTAGGGATAGGGAATAGTTGCAATTACTTATATGCACTTGCTACTCATTAGCAATCTGAGGAATCCCCGATGTTGTCACTGGTATATTACATCTCTGCCATGATGTTTATGTCTTACTTGATCCTGGTTCCACCTTATCTTATGTGACCCCTTATATGGCAGCACACGTTGGTTTTGATCCTGAAAATATTTTTGACCTCTTTTCTGTTTCTACCATAGTGGGTAAGTCCCTTGTTGCTAAAAAAGTCTATAGGGGTTGTGTGGTGTCTATCTTTTATAGGAAAATAGTGGTAGATTTAATAAAGCTTAATATGATGGATTCCGATATAATCTTGGGGATAGATTGGCTTTATTCGTGCTATGCTACCTTAGATTATATAACCTGAAAGGTCACTTTTCGTTCTCTCAATGAACCAAGGATAGAGTGGGAAGGGAGTTCCCTAGTACCTAAGGGGAAGTTTCTTCTTATCGTAGAGCCCAAAAGTTAAGATCCAAAGGATGTTTATATCATTTAGTTCAGATTAAAGATTCTAACTGTGGAAGTCCCTTCTTGTAGTCCTTTCTGTTGTTAATGAGTTTCCCAAAGTTTTTCCCCATGATCTTCCTAGAATTCCTCTTATAGGTAAATAGACTTTGGGATTAATCTTCTACCTAATACCTATCCCATCACTATTTCCCTGTATTGAATGGCTTCGACATAGTTGATAGAGTTAACTGAGCAGTTAAATGACCTTTTTGATAAGATTTTTATCCATCCTAGTGTTTCTCCTTGGGGTGATCTTGTGCTTTCGTGCAAAAGAAATATGGGTCTCTCTAGATGTGTATAGACTACCGTCAGCTGAATAAGGTCATTGTGAAAAATAAGTATCCTCCCTAGGATTAATGATCTTTTTGATCAAATTTAGGGTGCTAAGTGTTTTTCTAAAATAGACCTCTATTCGGGCAACCAACAGATTAAGATTAGAGAAGCTGATATTCCCAATACTGCTTTCTAAACCCGTTATGGCCATTATGAATTCTTGGTCATGTCATTTAGATTAACTAATGCTCTAGCTATTTTCATGGATCTTATTAATCGGGTGTTTAGATAGTTACTGGATTTGTTCATCATAGTTTCTATTGATGACATCTTGGTGTACTCTAAAAATGAAGAGGATCATCCCAATCACCTCTGAATTGTGTTGCAGACTCTTAAAGATTAGGAGTTGTATGCAAAATTTTCTAAATATGATATTTGGTTAAGTGATGTGACTTTTCTTGGGCATGTTTTCTCTAGTAAAGGGATTAAAGTGGATCCACAAAAGATTGAGATGGTAAAGAAATGGCCTAGACCCACGACTCCAACCAACATTAGGAGCTTCTTGGGCTAGTAATTTATTATAGGAGATTTATGAAAAGTTTCTCATCTATTGGTTCCCTACTTACGATAATGACTCTAGAAAAAGGTAAAGTTTCTATGGTTTGATACATGTGAGGGCATTTTTATAAAATTGAAGGATCGGTTTACTTCTTCTCCTATTTTGGCCCTACTCGAGGATACTGAGGGGTTTGTTGTGTATTGTGATATGTCTCGTGTGGAACTTTACTGTATTCTTATTAAATATAGAAAGGTTGTGGCTTATGTTTCCATACACTTAAAGTGCATAAGAGAAATTACCCAACCCATGATCTGTAATTAGTGGTTGTGGTTTTTGCATTAAAAATTGGCATCACTATTTGTATGGAGTACATGTGGATATCTACTCGGACAGTAAGAGTTTGCAGTATGTGTTCACCCACAAGGAATTAAACCTCAAGTAGAAAAAGTGGCTCTAATTGCTCAAGGATTATGACATAAGCATGCACTACCACCCAGTTATAGCTAATGTTGTTGCTGATGCTCTTAGCAGGTTATCCATAGGGAGTCTATCTCACATTGAGAAGGATAAAAGAGGGTTGGTGAAGGACATCCACCGGCTGACCAATTTAGGAGTTTGACTCTTATACTCCAAGGATGGGGGGTAGTTGTCCATAAAGTGGATAAGTCATCTCTTGGGGCCAAAGTTAAGGAGAAGAAGGTTCTCGATCCCATACTTATGCAAATCAAGGATGATGTGGGATAGCAAAAAGTTATGGCATTTGAAATTAAGAGAGATTGTGTTTTGAGATATCAAGGGAGATTGTGCATTCCTGATGTAGATGGAATATGGGAGAGGATTTTGATGAAAACTCATGTGTCTAGATATATGATTCATCCCGGTTCAACAAAGATATATCATGATTTGAAAGAAATATATTGGTGGAACATTATGAAGTGGGATGTAGCAAATATTGTTGCTAAATATATGAATCGTCAGCAAGTCTAATTTAAGTATTTAAGACTGGGTGGCATCTCCCAATAGATAACTCTACCCATATGGAAGTGGGAAATGATTAACATAGATTTTTATCGGTCTTTCACGGTCCTGAAATAAAATATGATTCCATTTGGGTCATTGTTGATAAAATATCCAGGTCTTCTCACTTTCTTCGTATGAGGACTAATTACTCAGGAGAGGATTATCTAAAGTTATTTATTTAAGATATAGTTTGATTTTATGGAGCCCCAGCATCTATTATTTTTGATCGAGTATGCAATTTTCTTCTTATTTTGGTGGTCTTTTCAGAAGGGGTTAGGTACTCAGGTGAACCTTAGTACTTCTTTCCACCTCTAAACAGATGGATAAGTAGAGCATGATAATTAGACTTTAAAAGATATGTTAAGGGATTGTTTAATTGACTTTTAGGAAGTTAGGTTGATCATTTGCCTCTCATTGAGTCTGTGTATAATAATAGTTACTATTCTAGCATCCAAATGGCTCTTTTTGAGGCACTCTATGATAGTAGGTGTAGATCACTGATTGGGTAGTGAAGTGGGTGAGACTAGATTTTTCTAAACTGACTTGGTACACCAACTAATAGAGAAAGTCAAGGTTATCCGAGAGAGGCTTAAGACCGCTCAAAGTCGTCAAAGGTATTATGCGGATATAAAGCAAAGAGAGCTAAATTTTAAAGTTAATGATTAGGTATTCCTGAAAGTCTCTCATATTAAATGAATTGAGATTTGGAAAAAAGGGAAAGCTTAGTCCCCTTTACATTGGCCTGTATTAGATTCTAAGAAGGTTTGATAGTGTTGCTTATGAATTGGACTTACCAATGAGTTTGGCATTAGTTCATCCTATATTTTATATGTCCATGCTCAAGAAATATATAGATGATCCTTCCTTGGTTGTGCCAGTTGAGGATATTGGTGTGGAAGAATCATTTTCTTATGAAGAAATTTCGATTGAAATCTTGGATAGACAAGTTTAAAAATTGAGAACAAAGGAAATAACTTCGATGAAGGTTCTATGGAGGAACCAAAAAGTAGAGAAAGCTATATGGGAATTGGAGGAGGACATGAAAGCTAAATATCCCTTCTTGTTTTCATTGTTGGACGAGGATGGTTGAGGTACAAAATATATATTTTCTCTTGATTCAATTGTTTCCATTCTTTGAATTCCTCTATGTGCTTCTTTGCATCGTGCTAAGGGTGTCATAAACTCTCATTCGGGGATGAATGATCCTAAGGAAGGATAATGTAATATCTCAGGTGTTTGGTAGTCAAAACCAAGCTTAAAATGAGCCTGTGTGGTCCCTAGATTGAGTGTAGAACACCCCGGTATGGGTTCAAATGTGCTGGCAAAAGTTTAGGCATGGAAAATAGGTCGTGCATCAAGAGAGAGTTGTTGTGCAATGTCCTTGTGCCACGAGAGATCCCAATATCAATCACTACCTCACCCTCATGCTAGGCCCTGTGCTGCGAGAGACCCCGTAAAGGGTCACTGCCTTTCCCCTACACAAGACTTATGCTCGAGGGAGAGGCCTCGCTTTGGGCCCCACACCATGAGGTTGGGCCTCTGTGTTGGGGTCCGTGTTGTGACCCTCTTTTCTTTTGTCAATGAGACATTATTTTAAAAAGTATTTAGGGGTATTTGGGTCCTCTCACACTTAATAAACCGACCCCTCTTCACTTGTTACATTCCTAGGCCCTTAAAATGAAAAAATCATTCCAAAAAGGTTATTCTCTAATTCAAAAACTCAACTTGAGAGATGTAACTCTAGTGTTCAAACTTGGGGCTATCTTCTGGCATTTATTTGGAAAATCCTTTTCAATAAGGCATGTTGAATATGCCCTTATTTTAATTATTGTTAAATTGTTATATTTACTTGATAACCATATGTTTTAATGGTTTCTTAAAGTTAGGGTTGAGGGATTTGGTTGTAAAGTATTTTAATTGGTTTTCTCTTGTTTAATGGTTTCCTATGCAAAGAAAATGGTGGATTGCAAATTGAAATTATATCTTATGATAAGGGTGGAATTTGTTAACATGGTTTCATAATGTTGATGGCCTTTGCATGATAAATATATATGAGCTTTAATCCATTTTATAAATTTGTTTTTTAACAAGGATTTTATAGTGTTTAATATGTCC
This sequence comes from Capsicum baccatum var. pendulum, assembly GCA_030864225.1. Lineage (NCBI taxonomy): Eukaryota > Viridiplantae > Streptophyta > Magnoliopsida > Solanales > Solanaceae > Capsicum > Capsicum baccatum. The sequence continues at coordinate 200,927,468 of CM061559.1, read as the reverse complement.
TTTGAAATATTTTATGGCATTAAATGGAAAATGGTTTACATGACTCTTGAATCACCCTTAGGGGCAAGGACTATGGATTTTCAAGTTAGAATTTAAAGTTTAAATGGTTTAATTAAATAGTATGGCATAGTATGAATGGCTTGCGAGTCTCGGTATGATGATACCCATGTGGGAATGCTTTAATGAAAAACTCCATGATAAAGGCTTACAAAATATTTTAATCGGGCTTTAATGGAAATTGTGTAGCTTCACGGAGAAAGTATAGTCCTTATGACCAACACTTGAAACCACATTTTCTGACATTGGGGGATCTTGTCCTAAAATATGGATGACCGTAGTGTGCTTTCTTAATGCAGTAGTATATAATTATTCTTTTGGGAGGCTATTGTCTATTGGTGACTTTAGCCTGATCCTCGGTCCATATGGCTAACATGGATTAAGGTCCCGCCGATTGGGGCAGGATTAAATTTTAAATGTTCATGTCCTTGTGTTACTCTTCCCCTGTCCATTTTATTATTATTATGGATGATAATACTGTGTTTTATGGCTGATTTTGGTAAATGTGTATTATATCCCTTTTCTCTGGTTGTATGCTAGTACTCTCCAAATTGACTGTCCCTAGACGCTACATCATTTTATGATGTAGGTTTGGAGGCCTTTTTTTGTAACTGTATGCAGCTTAGGTTGTTTGTTTCCCTTATTAGATAGACGGTGAGAAGTGGTGAGCCCTCCATTATCTGAAAAAACTTGTTATTTTTTAGTCACTTTATCATTTTTGTTCTTTTGGTTTTCTTTGGCATAGTCGGGTCATGTCCTAGCTTAGTGAATGTTTAAATATAGAGGCTTTGTAAATAGTATTGGGTTATTATTCATTTGGATTTGGTTTTGAATTATGAATTTTATTTTTATGGTCTATTCAATCCCTTATTTTATGGGCTGGCTTCCAACAATTTTGTTTATTATTATGCTTATGATGTAAGGCTAAGGTGTAACCTCATTCCTTGGCAGGCTTGAGATGCCTGACACGGCTAGGGCCCCAATTTAGGTCATGACTATCGTACAACCTAATAATGGGAAGGACTTTATCGAAGTATGGCTACAGGATCTAAGTATGAAGAGGATGAGATGCGTGACTCCCACGACCATACCTTGAAGCCACTATCATACAAAGTGATTGTGAGAGAAATGTTCTGAGATGAAGGTTTCAAAAAGTGACATGTTAGAGGATCAGAAGACCACATTGTATGGTCATAGATAGAAGCTATAGAGTTGTACTGATAATTATACCATTAAAGATTTGAAGATGACAAAGCTTATGGATAAACTACGAGCATAGAGGATGATCATCAAATAAAACCACAAGTACCAAGCACGATCGTAGGATCAAATCAAGATTGTATGTTTCAGCCGTCCGAGATTATCAACTCAACAAATTCTATTATGTTTAGAATAGGTTTTATTATGTATATTAATACTCCTATTCATTTTTCTATTAGTTTACGTTTTATTACATTATTGTAAGTTTCTAATGCATATTCTTGGTCTTGAAATTACAAATATTGACTTTTAGTGTTTAATTTAAAGTGAGATCTTGGAGTTTTTCATATTCTTATTGTACATTTATAATTATGTTTTCATATCAAAATTCTTCTTGCGTTCTTGCAATTATGAGTTACTAGATACCACAACTAGGGTTGTGAAAATTATGACGGGTGGATTAACGAAGTAATATTCATAGTACAGAGTGATTTTCAATTGGTGTTTATGCATGCATTATTGTTTCCTTGGGTTTGATTTATTTATGGAAGTGTACAATGCTAGAACTCACCTTATCTTTACTCGGGTCAAAAAGAAGAGTTAGGATGAAAAGAAAGAAATAAACAGTAGTGACTTGGAGCCACCAACCTCCACTTAATAGATTGAGCCAATAATTTGGGATAACTAATCTGGGATATAAGATAAGGGTTAGAAATTTAGGCTTAGGAGAATAGAAAACTTACATGAGGATATTTCTTAGAAAAGAGCGTAAAGTTGCTCTAAGTAACATAACATATCGATTCTGCATACTTAACACCCTAATTGATTATGAAGTACAAAGAACCTGTGGAGTTATTATGTTATGGGGGAACACAGTCCTAGTGCCTCTCTTATACTAATTACAGATCCAAAAAATTAACAGTTGTTACTACTAATTACTTATTTACAAAAAGCCTCCTTTTTACTAGAGATTGTTATAGATTGAATTGACTACACATTGACTGATATTTTGACCATTCCTTCCCACGATCGACCCCAACCTTAGTTGGTTTCTATATTTGGCAGTGACCTCTTTATACTTCATTGCGAGGTGCAATTTGAGCGATATCAAATTTTGGTGTCATTGCATCGGAATACGATTATTGTATTGATTGATTATGTTTGTTGGGGTTTTTGATTGTTATTTTCTTATTTATTTATTTTTTATTTTAGGGCACAGACTAGTTATGCCTAATATTTGGAATCAAGACAATCCCCTAACTCTACTTGATATAGAACTTGAAAGAACTCTAAGAACTAATCGAACAATAGTAAATGAAGGAATTCATAATCAGGAAGCCCTAATCAAGGGCATTCATGATGAGTCTGCAATATTTAATCATCCTATACATCAACATGATGATCAAGAAATTGCAAAACAGATCACTACTTGATTGATAGCTGAAAAGAGAAGGAAGCTCCCAAGTAGGTAGCTAGGGAAGAAAGGGAAAGACAAGATGATGCAAACTATCTAGCTGCACTTGATAAGACGGACATGCAAAAAATTAATAGGTGGAAAAAGCCTCTACAATATTATCTCCCTCACTATAAGAATATAAAGAAGATTTAGATTATTTAAAGTTGGTTAAAACATGTGGTATTATCCCACCAAAATTTCCTTCAGGGGACTAAGTTTGACATTACTAGTGCCATGATCCACTTGTTGAACTTGAAGCGGTATTTTATGTGCCATGGTTTTTCAATGCTTAAAATTGGAAAATATGCAAGTACTAAGGTCTTTTTTTGTTAGATATGATGTATTTTTGTGTTTATTTTGACAAAAACCAGGTTTTGGGGCAAAAGAGGAGAAAAAAATGATAAAGTATTGCAGGGACCCAGTTATGATTGTAAGTGGGACTTACGACCTCTGTAGTCCCTCCATTAGTGACGGTCAAAAAGTTTTGAAGATCTGAAGTTGTCTCTGATACCTACGAAGGAACTTATGGGGGTGTAAGTGACACCTACTACCCTCGTAGGTACCCCATAAGTGGAAGTTCAAAAAGTTATTAATTTCTCTAAAACCTACAAACCCACCTAGGGTCAGTAGGTAGTACCTACAACCCATAAATGGGTCCGTAGGTAGTTGCCAATCTTGTTTTTATTTTTTTTAGTTAGGATTTTTTGGTTGTTTCATATGTGGGTAGTTTAATTTAGCTGGGGAGAGCCAGGAAGCTTTGAGACTTAGGTTGTTCCCATTCTTTCCAACTGGTGAAGCATTATAGTTTGGAGAACTACCTCATGGGTCCATCACTACTTGGAATAAGTTTTGGAAATAGTTCTTGGACCAATTTTTTCTCATCTTCTAGAATGTTGTAGTTAAAGGATGAGACTTATAATTTTAGCCAATTGCATAAAGACATTATATAAGACTTGGTTGCAATTTTAAGAAGAAGTTGATGACTGTGCCCAATCATAGAATTTTAGGGAGGAATTTTCTTGAGATATTCTACAAAGCCCTGAATGTGAATTCCAAAGTTGTTACTGATACTATTATTGGTGAGGCTTTCATGAACCTTTGTTGGGAGCTAGATGTGGAGATCTTAGATCAGTTCTCCAATACTAATCGAGGGTGGCATACTTAAAATGCAAAAAGATGAGTTGGTACTTATGCCTTTAGTGCTTTCAGTGAGTAAAGATCCCTAGATGATTTAGTGGCTCAAGGGGTTTCATAGTTGAGGTCAGAGATTGGGTTGCTTAACAAGCAGTTTGCAATTATAAATGTTGAGAAAGTGAATGCAGTGAGCACGCGAGGTAAGTTGGATAGACATGATGAGTTTGACTCTGAAAGAAGGCTAAGTATCTGGATAAATAGATGATGGTTTTTTGAGACAAGGGAAAATGGTCCAATCAAGACTCTTGGAACTCGAGGCAAGGGAATCATGGTTGAAACGATTAAGATATAGGGATTAGAGTAGAGAGAAATAGTGACTGAAGGCAAAAGGATGACTATAAGGAGAAGAGTGGTTCATATATTCTGCTAGGGAATCATGATACTGATTTAAGGATGAAATCTTTACTTTTAAAGTTAGTGAAGGGTTCGAAGAATTTAGATACCTTAAGGAGATTTAGGAAGATACATCGGGGCTAAGCCAAAAGGCAGAATCATATGCTAGTATGATTAAGTAACTAGAGCACCCATTTGGTAAGATGTTGGCTATATTAAATCAACATAAATCAGGCACTTATTTGAGTAATACTATACATAATCCAAAGAATAACAGTAACTCTTTAAACATCACCACTCGGAGTGGTAAGACTACTATTGATCCTTCTATGTCGATAGTTAATGAGGCTAGGAATGATACTATTGATCTTAATGATGCACATAAAGTTAAAACTGAGAAGTTGGTGATTAGTGATGAAATGGCATAGAAATCAAAGGGTGTTAAGAAAAGCATTGAAACTGATAAAGGGAAGGGTAATAATATCGATCCAATTATTAAGACCATTCCACGAACTCCCTACCTTTTCCTCAAAGGTTGAAGAAGAATCATGATGAAGGAAAATATCAAAAATTCATGTCTATGTTGAAGGATTGTATGTGAATATCCCATTTGTAGAAGCATTAGATAAGATTCCTAGTTATGCAAAGTTCATGAAGGACTTCATGTGAAGAAGTGGACGATGAGTTTTGAGCCTACTGATAATATGCACCATTGCAGTGTTATTTCTTCTCAATCTTTGGTTGAGAAGAAAGAGGATCTTGGAGATTTTACTATTCCTTACACTTTTAGGTCCCTAAATTTCTCACTAGCATTGTGTGACTTTGGAGCTAGCATAAATCGCATGCCACTAGTTTTGTACAAGTAGTTGGGGTTGGGGACACCTGAACCGACATCGATGAAATTATTATTGAATAAATAGACTGTGAATAAACTGATTGGTATTTTGTGTGTTGTTTTGGTGAAGGTAACTTTCTTTATATTCCCATTTGATTTCATGATTCTTAACTATAAGGTAGATTTCAGTGTTCCTATTATCTTAGAAAGGACCTTTCTAGACACAAGTAGGGCATTGGTTGATATAGAGATGGGACATAGGAAATTCAGGCTCAATGATAAACATGTTACCTTCAATATGGTTCAGTCGATGCGATAGTCAACATATATATGTGTGCTATTTATGACAGACACTATTAAGGATGATACAATTAGTATGCCCACTAAGAAGCGACTTGGTGTATAGGCGTTAGTAGTGGTGATCATGAACTTTGACAGTTATAAAATTGATGAGTATGATGATATGGTGAGTGCAATTATTGGTAGAGGATCTTACACTTAAGCACCAAATAAGTTGGATCTGGACTTGAAGAATAGAGTGACTCCACCTGCGCGACCATCTATTGAGGAGTCACTGGTCTTGGAATATAAGGCCCCCCTTCTCTCTTGTGTTATGCATTTTTAGGGGCTGATTTAGTTGATACATAGTTTGAGGCCTTGATCTCAGTACTATAGAGATTTAAAATAGCCATTAATTAGGCCATTGCAGATATTATCGAAATTTTACCCAGAATTTATAGTCATAAGATTCAGCTTAAATCATAGTGTGTGCCTAGAATCAAGCATTAGTGTCATATGAATTCACCAATACAATAGGTGGTGAAGAAGGAGATCATTAAGTGCTTAGATGTGGGTGTGGTTTACCCTATTGGTGACAACAAGTGGGTGAGCCCGATTTAATGTGTTCCTAAGAAGAGTGGGATCACTGTGGTCCCAAATAATAAGAATTAGTTAATACCCATGAGACTAGTTACGGGATGGAGAGTTTGTATGGATTATCGGAAGTTGAACACTTAGATGCAGAAGAATCACTTTCGTATGTCATTCATGGATTAGATGGCAGACCGTTTTATTGGTAGAGTGTGGTATTGTTTTCTTGATGGTTATTCAGGGTATAATTAAATTTCTATTTCCCCTGAAGACCAAGAGAAGAGCACTTTAACATGACCTATGACACTTTTGCATTCAAGAGGATGCCTTTTAGATTTTGCAATGCTCCTGCCATCTTTCAGCATTGTATGATGTCCATCTTTTCTAATATAGTAGAGGATACTATAGAAGTCTTTATGGATTATTTCTCAGTTGTGAGTGACTCTTTTGATGACTATTTGGTATATTTTGCTAATGCACTTCATAGATGTACTGAGTGCAACTTGGTGTTGAATTGGGGGAAGTGTCACTTTACGGTGAAAGAGGAATAGTCTTGGGACACAAGAGTTTGAACAAGGGAATAGAGGTTGACTGGGAGAATATTGAGGTGATTGAAAAATTGCCTTCACCTTTTTTGGTCAAAGGTATTCAAAGCTTCTTGGGTCATGCAGGGCTCTATATGCTATTCATCAATGATTTCTCCAAAATTGCAAATCCATTATTCAAGTTATTAGAGAATGAGGTGAATTTTGTGTTTGATGATATTTGTCTCAAGGCCTTTGAGTTCCTAAAAGAGAGGTTGATTTATACTCCTATAATTATGTCCCCAGATTGGTCTCTTCCGTTTGAAGTGATATGTATTTCATGTAATGTGGCCCTAGGAATTGTCCTGGGCCAAATAAGTGAGAAAATACTTCATCCCATATATTATGACAACAAAGCACTAACCCTATATAGAAAAATTATACAGTGACTGGGTAGGAGTTACTTGTGGTGGTGTTGTCTTTTGAGAAATTTTTGTCCTATTTGATTTGGACCAAAGTCATAGTGCATACTGTTCATGCAACTTAGAGCTACCTAATGGTGAAGAAAGATGTGAAGACTAGGTAAGTTAGATGAGTGCTTTTGTTGTTAGAATTTAACTTTGAGATTAAAGACCGAAAGGCTATGAAAAATCAGGTTACAGACCATCTATCTCACCTAGAATAAGAGGCAATGCTCAAACTCAAGGATGATCTTGATATTGATGATACTTTTCTAGGTGAGCGGGTCTTGGAAGCATCACAAGACTTAATCCCCTAATTTGCTAATTTTGCCAATTATTTGGCAAGTGACCTCTTCCCAAAAAACTTATTATTTCAATAGACAAATCATTTTATGCATGAGGTACAAAAGTTGTTTCGGATGAGCCATTCTTATTTTGGGTGTGTGCAGATGGTGTAATTCAAAGGCGTATTCTCAAAGTTGACATGGTGCATATTCTTGAGGCCTATCAATCATCTCCAGTTGGGGTCACTATGGTGGTACTCGCATGGCCCATAAGATCTTATAATGTGGTTACTATTAGCCAACTATTTGTAAAGATGCACATGACAATGCTCGTGCCTATGACTAATGCTAGCGCCAAGGAAATAGCTCGCGGAAGAATGAGCTCACTATGACACCTATTCTTGAGATAGAGTTGTTTGATGTATAGGGTATTGATTTCATGGGTTCGTTTGTGAGTTCTTATGGTATGAAGTAGATATTAGTGGCAGTTGACTGTGTTTCTAAATGGGTGGAAATGGTTGTGTTTCCCAATAATGAGGGTTGTCGCAATATTTTTGAAAGAGAACATATTTTCTCGGTTTGCTACTCCGTGTGCTATCATTAGTGGTAGTGGGTTTCATTTTTGTAATCGTCTATTTAAGGACCTGCTTGAGAAGTATGGAGTGAAACATAAGGTGGAAAAATATTAACATCTACAAACAAGTAGGCATGTTGACATTTCAAATCATGACATCAAGTCCATATTGGCAAAGACTGTGAAAGCCTGCCATGACCCGAGACTACCCCCTAGTTGTAACACGGTGCTTAAGGCCACAAGTGACCCCAAGCTAACCCATGAACTGGCAGAAGATGTAATTACTAAAATAAAATAACAAAACACTATGTGGAATGTCATTTAATAGATGTTCAAATAATCAAGTCAAAGCAAAGGAGTTTGAAACACATCAGTGAAAAAGATAACTAATTTTCTGACTGTCTGAAAGCCTCTAAACATAATGAGTTATTGGGACGGGTCTCCAATTAACTCTGACTACTGATATAGAATGAAATAAAATACTGGAAAATAATATAAATAATAGAACTAGTCCTCGACAAATGAGGAATCACCAATGTTGCAGCTTAATGATACAATAACGTACTACGTGCAATCTGGAAACAGAGCATCTAAACCTATATTGTAAAATAAATATTGCACAAAAAAGAGTATGTGGTTAGTACTTTGAATGTACTGTTATATGAGATGTTACTAACTAAAATACATGTAAGTACTGAGCACGAATACATGAACATGTAAAATGAATGCAAGACCAAGTATAGTATGTGCTGAAATAATTTGTAAATTGAATAACTAAACAACTGATAAACTGAATACTTGGTCATGAAAACCTGAGATGATATAATCTGAATACTGAAATGAGACTATTGGAGATAAAATTTAATAGATATACCCCAAGTTGATCTAATCAAGGTCCACCTTGTAACCCCAGTTGGAAGGGTGTTAGTACCTTGCCATGGGTACTGATACTGGCTGTGTGGATCCACTAAACAGGTGTATCAAGGGACTTAGGAGTCACCCTAAGCTAGAAGGTTTCCATAAGAGAGTATCAACCCTATACTGACAAGAAGACTTCTCATAACCTATGTTGGCTATGTAGTTCTGGAACTTAGGGACTGCTACTAAAGGTCTCACCCTAAGCTGGCAGGTAAGCCTTCATCCCTAGGTTCACTCGACGCTAAGTATTACTCCCTAATGAACTGACCCTAATACTAATAAGACTTTGACATAGTTCAGCTGATAAATGCTAAACATGATAATATTTTGAATATAACAACATAAACATGGTATGGATGACTTGTAACTTGGAAACTTGCAACATGCATAACTATCTAGGTATCGGGAGTTCATACCCCACTATCACTATTTATTGGAAAATACTCTTGACAATAATTGAACAATTCATGGTATGGGAAAATCATGAATAACACCCCATATTTCAATAACAATTCATGAAGTGGGAATTTACATTATCAAACATATGGTAACACCATTATCATGAGGGAATATATTTTCATGGTTTAGAATCAAAACAATTGAGGGAAAATTTATAGAATTCATCATCTACATGAAATTTCACCAATTCGGGGAAAAGGATTTATACTTGTAAAAATAGAAAATTCTTGGGACTCAATGGGTGGAAGGCATCCACTGATGAATATCCCACATACTTGAAGTAAAATCTTAAATGAAATCATTGAGATTGGTCTTGTTCTTTGAGAAACCTTAACTTGCTCTTGAGGGAGAAAGAAAACTGCCATTCTTCATTTGCTTGAGTGGAATTGAAAATTATGTTATTAATTTGGGTCTTTGGGTCATTTATACCACCCCTTGGGAAGCCAAAATGACATGGGTTTGGATTTTAAAGGAGTGGGAAAAGACATAAAATTCCTTAGAAAAACGTGCAGGATAAAGGGTGAAGTCGTGGTCTGAGGCTTGATGCTTAAATCCTTTATTGTTCAGGATATGGGTCCACACAACAACTCATAAGATATGATTACTAGTCGTGTGCTGGACTCGTAACCACTGGAAGGGATTCTTAGTTGAACACTGTTGTGACTATGAGTCCCACTAAATAGATCCTAATGTCTGATTACGAATTGTGGATGGGAGTCGTGGTCACTGGGATGAAACTTGGGTCCTTCACTAGAAATGAATTCTAGTTACGCGTGGCGAGTCGTCATAAGTGGTTACGAATCATTTCTTGAGTCATAGCCATGGCAGTGTACCAGGTCCTTAGGGGAAACCTTCCACAACTTGTTGCCTTAACATAGAATTGAGACGTGAGTTAAAGAGTCTGAAAGCTAAATTAGTGGTATATATTTTGAGAGGTTTTAGAACATGAAAACTTGGGGTATTATAATATCTCCCCCTTGGGATTCTTTTTCCTAGAATGAAGCTAGCTAAGCTGGAGTACTAGGAAGACTTGGATCATGCATTGAATATTTATGAGCAGAATCATGATTAAATATCTAAATGTGAAAATATGATGCATGGACTGAACTAAATTTGTGAATGCATATTATGACATGAGAATGGTTAGATAGCTGTGATAGAATACCGAAGAAATCTAAAACACTATTACCTCAAGCTGAATCTAAATTCGTAGAGAAGAGATAGGGATACTTAGTTCGCATATCTGTTTTAGCTTTCCAATTATCTCTCTCAAGGGACTAATTCATCCATAAAACCATAACCAAGGCAACCTCTTTATTCCTCAACCTATGAATCTAATGGCCAAGGATTTCAACTGGGAGTTCCTTAAAGGAAAGGCTATCTTCCAAGCCCACACTTTCTAAAAGAATGATAAAAGATAGATCACTAATACATTTCTTGAATAGACAAACATGAATCACTGGATGCACTGAGACTAAATCTGTAGGAAACTCTAACTCATAGGCTACCTTCCTAAAATAACTCAAAATCCTATACAGGCTAATGTAGCGGGGACTGAGTTTCCCTTTCTTACCAAATATCTTTACCCCTTTTGTGGGCAAAATTTGTAGATACACAAGGTCACTAATATCAAATTTATTTTTTGTACTCCTTACATCCGCATAGGATTTATGACAACTCTGGGCGGCTTTTAGCCTTTCTTAAATTAGATTAAATTTTTCCATCACCCCATAAACTAAATCTGGTCCTATCAATTCAACCTTACCTATCTCAAACCAACCAGTAGGAGATGTACACCTCCTACTATAGAGATCCTCAAATGGGGCCATCTAGATACTGGAGTGATAACTGTTGTTGTAGGCAAACTCAATCAGTGGTAAGTAATCATCCCAACTACCCTTAAAGTAAATAACACAAGCTCTCAATATATCCTCTAAGGTTTGAATGGTCCTCTCTATCTGACCATCTGGTTGGGGATGAAAAGTTGTATTGAGATGAACTTGGGTGCCAAGACCTTTCTAAAAGGCCTTCCAAAAATAATACGTAAATTGAGTACCTATATCTAAAATGATAGTCAAAAGAACCCCGTGTAAATTTACCAAATCCCTAAGGTAGAGTCTAGAATAATCCTCTACTAAATATGAAGCATTAACTGGTAATAAATGAGTTGCTTGGTCATCCGATCCACAATGACCCAAATAGAGTCATGCTGATACGAGTACGAGGTAACCCTATATAAAAATCCATATTCAACACCTTCCACTTCTAAGTGGGAATGCTGAACTCCTGAAGCATTCCACTAGGTCTCTAGTGCTCAATCTTGACCTGCTGACGATTCGAAGCTTAGCCATAAATTTTGTCATATCTTTCTTCATACCACTCCACAAATAGACTTCCCACAAATCATGGTACATCTTTGTGGCTTCTGGATGAATAAAATATATCAAACCGTGCATTTATTCTAATATTCGTTTTCTCAAACCATCCATATTAAAAATATATAACCTACCCTGGCAATAGAGCACACCATTTCCCTCTTTAGAGAAAACCTTAACTTTCTAATCCCGAACTGCCTCCTTCAACTTAGTTAAAGTAGGATCCCTGTCTTGCTTTTCATTTACCATGAAACCTAAAGAAGATTCCGAACCATTTTGAACCCTTATACTACCTTCGATCAAATCAACCAACTAAACACCCAATCTAGCAAACTGATGAACTCCACGTACTAACTCCTTCTTATTATCCTCCATGGGCAACACTTACCATATACAACCTATTAATGGTATCGACCACAACATTTACTTTACCCAGGTGCTACAATACACTCATATCATAATCTTTTAATAATTACAGCCATCTTCTCTGACGAAGATTTAGATCTTTCTATGACTGCAAACTTTTATGATCTGTAAATACGTCATCATGAACCCCATAAATATGATTCTTTCAAATCTTTAAGGAAAAAACAACTACTGCCAACTTAAGATCATGAGTCGAGTAATTCTTTTCATGGGGTTTAAGCTATCTGAAGGCATAGGCTATGACCTTACATCGTTGCATTAATACACAACCAAGGCAAACTCTAAAAGCATCATAATTAACTATAAACCCATTTGAACCCTCTGATAGAGTCAATGCTTGAGCGGAAGTGAGTCGAGTCTTTAACTCCTAAAAACTCTTCTCGCAGGAATTTGACCACTGAAACTTGACTTTCTTCTGAGTCAGTCTGTATATGGGAGAGGCAATAAAAGAAAATCCCTTGACAAACCATCTGTAGTAACTAGCTAAACCTGAGAAATTCTAAATATCTGATAGAGAAATAAGTCTGGGCCAGTTTCTTACTACTTTCATCTTTTGGGGATCAACTCAAATACCATCACCAGAAATAATGTGACCAAGGAAAGCTACTAAACTCAAATAGAATTCACACTTATAGAACTTAGCAATAACTGGTGGTCTTTAAGGGTCTACAAAACAATCCTCAAATGGTTTACATGATCACCCTCACTACAGGAATAGACAAGGATGTCATCTATAAAGACTATGACAAACATGTCCAAGTACTACTTGAACACCCCATTCATCAAGTCCATAAAAGTTGCAGTAGCATTCGTTAGTCTAAAACACTTAACAATAAATTTGAAGTGACCATACCGAGTTGTGAAGGCTGTCTTCAGAATGTCACATTCTCTCACATTCTCTGACTCTGACCTGATGATAGTTGTATCTAAGGTCTATCTTAGAAAAATAATTTGCATCCTGAAGTTGGTCGAACAAGTCATCATCTTGGGGAGAGGATACGTACTCTTGATTATGGCTTTGCTAACTGATGGTAGCATTCTGAGAGAACTATCTTTCTTGCACATGAAGAGGACTGAAGTACCCTATGGAGAGACACTAGTCCTGATGAAACCCTTGTCTAAGAGGTATTTCAATTGTTTTTTGAATTCTTTATGCTCGGATGGATCCATTCTGTAAGGTGGAATTGAAATAGGTTGGGTATCTAGAAGGAGACCTATTTCGAAATAAATTTTCTCTCAGGAGGAACTCCGAGATAACCTTCAAGAAGTATTTGGACACTTATTTACAACTAGGACTAACTCAAGACTTGGAGTTTCAGAGCTTGAGTCCTTAACTCGGACAAGATGGTCTTAGAAATAACTTTCCTCACCTTAAGGTAGGAGACAACTTAGCATACGGGCACTGAGGTACTACTCCTCCATTCAAGGATTAGCTCATTAATAAACTAGAAATGGAAGATTCTATTTCTACAATCAACTAAGGCATAATAGGAATAAAGCTAATCTATGCCCAGAATGACTTCAAAATTGGTTATCTCTAGTTTTACTAGATCTACTGAGAAAACTTTCTAGGACATTGTGACTGGATAATTTTTGTGTACCCTGCTGGCTATAATAGAACTACCCTTTGGATTAGAAACTTAGAAGGGTTCTACTAATATGTAGAGACCGATGCCAAAATCTATGGCTATATAAGGAGTCACAAAGGAAAGAGAAGCTCCAGGGTCTAATAATGCATTAACGTAGAGATGAAAGGATTGTAACATACCAATAACCATATCAGAGGAACTTTCTTTATCATGTCGACTCTATAGGGAATAGAGTTAGTTTTGACGATGTCGTTGGTAGTACTAGAGGTAGTACCCTACTGAGGTGAGCGACTTGCTGAAGATGAAGAGAAATTTGACTGATGCATCTGAAAAAAATCCTTCCCCTTCTGTCCAGCTACTAGACACTCCCTAATTCTATATCCTGACTTGCCATACCAAAAATACGTATCACTACGAGCCATGCACTCACCCTTATAGTTCTTAACATATCTCCTGTATACTGGGTTGGTGCGACCACTATTAACACTACCTTAGGACTTAGAGCCTGGTGTTTTATCCTGACTATCCTGCCTGAACTTAGGTACGAAAGCACTAGCAGAAGATGGGGCTGGGGCTGAAAATTTCTGGTGGAACTGAGTCCAATTCTCATTATCTGACTTCTACTTAGAGAAGTTTAAATTACCAGTTCTGGCCTTCTTATTCTCCCTTTCTTTTTCTTTAAACTTCTCTTCCTCAATATGTTGAGCATAAACCATCAACCTAGAGAGATCCATCTCCTTAATAAACATAGTTGTTCTACCCTCTTTAACTACCTCTTCAGAAACTCGCGACACAAACTTACTCATTTGGGACCTGGCATCCACCACCATAGTCAAAGAATATGTTACTTACTGGGTGAACTTGAGTGAGTAATCCTTCAAGATCATGTTACTCTACTTTAGATTAATGAAATCTTGTACCTTGTCATTTACGTACTCGAGTGGAAAAAACCTATCTAGAAAAGCAGTAGCAAATTTACTCGACTCTACAAGTCCTACATCAGCACCTCTATCCTTCTTCCACTGTTTAACCCAAATATTAGCTACCCTTTATAATTGGTAAGAAGCTAAGTCAGCACTTTCACTAGAAATGACACCCATGATATCTGTCATCTTCTGCACACAGTCCAAAAACTCTTATGATCCTTCTCAGACTTGGATCTAGAGAACACTGCAGGGTTCATCCGTGGAAAGTCTCGTATCCTCACTTCTTTCATATTAATTAGGGGGTTGGCTGGAGAAATAACCTATTAATTATTCTGAGCGGCCATGGATTGGGGTAATACAGTAAAGGTCACCCTAAATTCAGTGTGAGAGACTTGCTTATTAAAAGGGTCTTTAGGAATAAGTGGGGCAGGCTGTTCACCATTTCTTCTTCTATTAAACCTTTTAGAAGGTATTTTCTATAAACGGTAGAGAATGAGTTAGAAGGAGAAGTTTTAATGGAGCTCGTGCCTCATCGCACAACATGGATACTTAAAGAAGGGAAACTTTACTAAAACATCTCGCAGCCTCTCTCCAATAAGTGTGGGGCACTTCACACCCATGAAAACTTTAAACCTAGATACTTAATGCAGCTTTTAGATACCCTATAAAACTTTAAACGTTGTGCTTTGATACCAAGTTTGTCATGAATCGAGAATTCCCTCTAGTCGTAAAATGATACTTAAGGCCACAAGTGACCCCAAGCTAACCCATGAACTAGCACAAGCTATAATTAATGAAAGTCATGAACCCATACTATGCGGAATGTCATTTAATAGATGTTCAAACAGTCAAGTCAAAGTAAAGGAGTCCAAAACACATCAGTGAAAAACATAACTAATTTTTTTACTATCTGAAAGCCTCTAAATATAATGAATTATTAGGAAAGTTCCCTAACTAACTCTGACAACTGAAATAGCATAAATTTGAAATAATGGAAAGCATGATAAATAATAGAACTAGTCCTCGACTGATCAAGACTCACTAATGTTGCAGCTGAGTGATATAGGAACAGACTACGTGCAGTTTGAGAACTAAGCATCCGAACATATATTATGAAATCAATATAGCACAAAAGAGAGTATGCGGTCAGTACTTTGAATGTACTAGTATGTAAGATGGGACTAACTAAAATACATTTAAGTACTAATCATGAATTTATAAACATTTAAAACAGATGTAAGACTAACTAAAGCATGTGCTGAAATAATTGGTAAACTGAATAACTGATAAATTGAATTCTTAGCCATGTAAAACTGAGTTGATGTAATCTAAATATTAAACCGAGACTATGGGAGCTAATATTTAACCGACATACCCCAATATGAGCTAATCGATATCCATCCTGTAACACAGTTAAAAGAAACTCAGTACCTTGCCACAGGTATTGACATTGGATGTATGCATCCACTAAACTAGTATACGTAAGGACTTAAGAGTCACCTGAAATTAGAAGGTGTCTCTAAGAGAGTATCAACCCTATATTGGCAGGAACACCTTTCATAAACTACGTTTGCTACGCAGTTCTAGAACTTAGAGACTTCTACTAAAGGTCTCCCCCTAAGCTAATAGGTAAGCCTTCATCCCTAGGTTCACTTGATGGTAAGTATTACTCCCAACAGAACTGACATTGATACTGATAATAGTTTTACATGGTTCAGCTAATAAATGCTCAACATGGTAATATTCAAAATATAACAACATAAACATGGTCTGGATGACTTGTACCTAGGAAACTTATAACATGAATTACTATCAAGGTATCGGGTGTTTATATCCACCAGCACCATCTATTGCAAAATACTCTTGACAATTATTAAAAAATTCATGGTATGGGAAAATCATGAATAATACCACATGTTTCAATAACAATTCACGAAGTGGGAATTAGCATTATCAAACATATGGTAACACCATTATCATGAGGGAATATATTTTCATAGTTTAGAATCAAGACAATTGAGTGAAAATTTATAGAATTCATCATCTATATGAAATTTCACCAATTAGGGGAGGAGGGTTTACACTTGTAAAAATAGGTAATTCTTGGGACTCAATGGATGGAAGGCATCTACTGATGAATATCCCACATAACTGAAGGAAAATCTTAGATGAAATCCATAAGATTAGTCTTGTTCTTTGAGAAAACATAACTTTCTCTTGGGGAATAAAGAAAACTGCCTCTCTTTATTTGATTGAGTGGAATTGAAAATTATGCTATGAATTTAGAGATTTGGGTCTTTATACCACCCCTTGGGAAGCCAAAATAACATGGTTTTGTCTTTTAAGGGAGTGGGAAAGACATAAAAGTCCCTAGAAAAACATGCAGGAAAACGTGCTCCCAGTCATTATGACTTACCTGATGACTTATTATAACTAGTCACGAGTCGTGATCTGAATCATAACTTGGGATCTTGTGATCTTAAGTACATCCTGGTTTGACTATGACTACCTTTTAACGACTCGTTACGTCTAACTATGAGTTATTGGGTGAAGTCGTAGTTTGAGGCTTGATTCTTAAATCCTTTACTGGTTAGGCTAAGTCTCTACACAATAACTCATAAGATCTTACTATGAGTCATGTGTTGGACTTGTAACCACTGGAAGGGATTCTTGGCTAAACATTATTATGACTATGAGTCCCACTCAATGACTTATAATGTCTGATTATGAATCATGGAGGGGAGTCGTGATCATTGGGATAAAACTTGGGGCCTTCAGTGTAATGACTACGACTCACTTGTGACGACTTTTCACAAGTAGTTACAACTTATTTCCTGAGTCATATCCATGGCAATGTACTAGGTCCTTAGGGGAAACCTTCCACAAATTTTTGCCATGACATCAAATTAAGACGAGACTTGAAGCATTGGAAAGCTAACTTAGTAGTTTATCTTTTGAAAGGTTTTAGAATATGAAAACTTGGGGTATTACAAAGCAATAGGATTAATTAGCCAAGGAATCTAGAAAATGCACTTTTTGCTTACCGGATAGCTTTTAAAACCCCCATATGTGCCTCTCTATATAAGCCTTGTGTACAAAAAATCATGGCACTTACCAGTTGAACTTTTACACAATGTACTATGGGCATATAAAAAAAGCTAAATTTTGAGTGAAGTGATGCTGCAAACCTGAGAATAAATAAGATAAATGAGTTGGATGGATTATGGCTCTGCGCTTATCAGAGTTCTGCTTTGTACAAGGAGAATATGAGATTGTACCATGTTAAGAAGATTGAGAAAAGGGTATTCGAGTTTGTTGATATGGTATTGTTGTATAATTTGAGACTTTAGTTATTTCCTGGCAAGTAGAAGTCTAGGTGGTATAGACCATTCACTGTGGTTAGAGTATTTCCACATGGTGTAATTGAGCATAAAATGAAGAAGAAGCCACATTCAAGGTGAATTGGCAATGTTTTAAGCACTACATGGGGAGTATGGAGGATTTCAAGGTTTATGTTGATTAAGCCTTGGCAAAGTCTGAGTAGCAAAGGCAACTGAGTCGTGCCACGATGTTAAATCAAGCGCTTCATGGGAGGCAACCTAGGAGCTTGTTGGTGAATTCTGAGTATCCAACATAGCCACGTCGTGCTGCTACATTAAATCAAATGTTGATTGAGAGGTAACGTAATGTTTTAGTGTTAACTTTATTTTCTATTTGTAGTTTTAAAGCATAGTAAAATACCTAAAATATGGTTAAAAAAATTGCAATTTCAGACAAGTCTAGGTAAGTGGACCTACAACCCTAGTTATGGGGGTCGTAAGTCCAACCTAAGACAGGTAAGTGGTGTCGTAGGTGTCAAAAAAAATTTAGAGATTTTTTGGGTCTCTAAAGTTGCACTTATGAACCCACTTACGAGGGTTGTAAGTACAACCTATAACCCCATAAATGGAGTCATAGAAATTAGAAATATTTGAAGACAATATAATCTACTTATGGAGTCACTTATAGGTCATAAGTGGCCCCATAAGTTGATCAAAATTTAGGGATCAAATTTGGAAAAATCTAGTCTGGCCCTAGTGGATCCGACCCGATTTTGCATACGTCACCCTTACAATCCTCAAAACCAACCCATTACTCCACAACTCTTCAAATTTGAACCCCCACTAAAAATAAAATTTGTCACCTTCCCTCTTGAACTATATAAGGCAAAATCCTCTCATTTCCACATTACTTGCATGCATATTCATCAAAAAGTAGGGTTAAAGTTTTACTTTGTTCATCTAGTACGTCCAACTCTTTGAATCTAGGTAAATAATTCTTGGCTCCTTAGGTTATAAATTATATTATAACATAGAACTTAAGATAGTAATTAAAGTAATTCTAAAGTAGATAAAATCTCATGATTCTTGGTATTTATGGATCCTAGAATGGTTAAACTTGAAATTATTATAGGATTGTTGTTCGGGAAACCTGTGATCACATAAATAGACAGAAGTAGAAGTTGAATAATGTGATGAAGGCCCAAAATACTTGTGCAATACTTGTTGAACTTAAATTGGTACATATTGTAGGGTACTAAATTGGGCTAAAAATTGAAATATACACTGTGTGGGATAAAATTGAGAAAAAAATGACTTACCCCACAGAAGGGTACTTACAAAGGAAATTATAGGCCTCATAAGTAGTACCTACGAGGGGTAACTAGCCTTGTAATTATTAGACCTAAATCCATAGAACTTTAGGTCTTTGTATGGTATTTATGAGTGTACCTAAAACCACCGTAAGTACTATCTACGACCCATAAGTAAGGGTTGTAGGGAGCTCCTGTCCTGGGTCGTCATTATTTTCAAAAAAATTTCCGTGTCTTATATTTCAAGCACTGACAACTACTTGTTTAGGTACGATGACACCAAAAGTTGTTAAAAAGAAGGGAGTTTAGTTCTAGCCTATGTGATGAGTCTCCTAAATTGAGTAGCTCTTTTGAGGATAGCATACTGTTGGCCCCATGACAGACTCAAAGCCAATTACAAAGATAGGCTACAATAGTTATTTCTGAGTTGGGAACTCAACCCATATCATCACATCCTTTGTAGGCTCGACAGGCCCCACCAGCACCATAGGTAGGGCTAAGGCCTGCACTACTGACCTTCATTTAAAATGGGCTCCTAATAAAGAATTCAAGATAGTCACCACCAAACGTTTCCCATACTAACAAGAAAGATGATAATTCAACTTTTGGTTTTGAGGAGAAGGTATAGTTAAGATTAGGGACCGTAGATAAGGAGGTTGGGGAAGGATCAGTTTTTGGTTCTAGAGAGGATGAAGATGTAGCTGGCTCCTAGTCTGAGAGGGGTATGAGGTTGCATCTGGTTCTAAAAGTGAGTTGACATCGGGACCAACTGCACTCCAGTCTAAAAATGGTATAGCTCAGGTCCCACAGGAAATATAATCATCGACATAGGGTACTCAGTTGATTGGACGAGGAACTCAGCACACAATTTTACCACCTGCTTCCCCAAGGTCTGATTCCACACATATCTTGATCATGCGTATAGTTGAGATTTATTAAAAAATTATATGTGGAGGGGATGCAGTAGTTGTTTGACATAGGTAGATTCATCACAGATTTGGGTCACCAAAGATGTAATATAGCAGCAAAGGTTAGGATTAAACTGACAGGGTTAGAAGGGACTCCAGACCTATAGGCCTTTTTTGAGAGATATAGGCTAGGGTGGATAGCCCAGCCTTCAGGATCATGTAGCCCAGCTCTAGTTTGGGAGTTCTATACATATTATGCATCCAAGGTATACAGGGTCACCCCAACTAAGGGTAGAGTAGTTGAGCAGCCCCAACTGATCCACACTTTGGTTAGGGGGTACAAGTTGATATTTATAAGGCAACTGTCTGTCAGGTATTGTTTGGGCCAAATTATATAGGTCCAGCCACACAGTCGAGTTTGATTTTTGCGTGAGGATTATTTCGAGTACAAGTACTATAAGTTACCCAGAGCACAGATACTTGATTTGGCAAGATGTATAGCCACATAGATAACTAAGTTCGGTTGATTCCCCATGGGTTGAGAGTAAGGGAAAGAAAAAAAGGCTTCACTGCACTTTATGAAAACATTTTAGTGGTCCATGGTACGACACAGAGTGAGTTTGACTTTTTCGGATAACATACTTACTTGGGACAAAGCTGCTATGATTTCTAGCTTGACTGTTGGTTATAACATTGACTTCATGCGATTAATCTAGGCTGAGCTCCATGTGAGAGAATTTAGTGAGACCACTTCTTTCCCATTCCTTTGCTTGATTCAGTAGTTGTGCGATATGGTCAGAATGTCACCTATTCCTAAGTTATACCATTAGATAGAGGTGATGTGAATGACCGATATTAGTTTGATCAAGGATGTGGTGAACCCGGTCCTTACACATAGAGCACATCCAACTTTAACTTCTAGTATAGCCCATTCTGAGGGGCCCTCTATTTCAGTCAAGCCTGTTGTGAGGGTGGATGTTAGTGCTAATATTAATATGGGCGTGTAAATATATAAGGTTGAAACTACTGCTAGTGAGGGGGATACGACCACATCTACACCAGACCCAACTTCTACTTTAGAGCCGACTGGAGCATCCACTTTGCCCCCTCACCCTACATCTTCTAGGGTTATTGAAGTGATGCATGATTTTATATGGTATATGGTAGATTAGAAGGAAGAGGTGAATTCTTACCTCACTCATATAGAGACTCGGCTATCCATATTATTTGCACAGATCTAGCCATGGATCCAAACTACTTTAAAGGCTTCTGAGTACGGATTTGAGAGAAGGATGAGAGTGTATATGGAGGAGTTTAATAGGGAGTTGTATGTTTGTATTGATATATTTGAGGCTCATATGAGTTCTTAACTGCATGAGGTTTAGGCACTAGGGTTTTCGGGCCTCCGCGTTAAGATGGTTATACTAGGTTCAGAGGTTCATATTTATCTGAGAGCCATATCCTAGTTATCTTGCCAGTTATTCCAGACTCATGCAGACTTTACCATAAGCTTTGATTGGGGTTTTTGATCTATTTATTGATGATGATATGGTCTCAATAGTTGGGTCCAAAAGATGTTGTAAGAAAGAGTTGTTGGATCTGACCATGGATTTTAGGCAAGCCCTGAAAAGGGCATTTCACAATTCAGTTGTATTAGCTGTAGTTGATGAGTGAAGGCACATTGAGATGGTAGCTGACACACACTCTATTTAGGTACCATTATAACATCCTGGGTCTGCACCCCGGATGCCACCCCCCAGATACCACACGGTGCTCATGACCCCGATGGACCGCAAGCTAACCCATGACTGGCACCTGCTATGAGCATTGAATAATAATACTGAAATAATGCAAAAAATATGATGAAATACCATACGGTTCTTAATATAAAATCAAATATTGAATATTGATAAATAAATACTGAAAACTAAAAACCTGTCTGAAATATTCTAGCCTGAAAGCCTCTAACTGTCTGAACATGGAGTTGATGGGACATGTCCCTAACTAACTCTAACTACTGAATATACAGAACTACTGAAATACTAAAATGATAACTCTGTCCTAGAACTATGAGGACTCGCCACTAAATCTGTTGTTGATAGGCTGGGCTGCTAAGTACGGTCAGGAGCCCATACATCTGAACCTATGATATAAGATATCGTAGCATAAAAAAAGAGTATACATCAGTACTTTGAATGTACTAGTATTCTAAGTGATTTAAGATGATATGTAAGGGTTCATAAGCATGAATATTAACTAGGTGAGTAACATGAGTATAACTGAATGAGAGTACATATATATCTGACACTGCTATAAATATTGATTATGCAATGTTGCATGTAAATCTACTTTACTATAACTAAGATCATTGCTAATTGAATTACTAATAACTGAGTTACTGATAACTGGGTGACTGGTTCTGACAGTCCTTACTCTGCAGAAGTAAACTGAGTTCTATACTGAGCTGGGTGACTGTGTCTGGCAGACCTAATTCTGAAAACTGATTTGAGGTGTTACACTGAGTCTGAAACTTAAATTATAACTATGGGAGTGTTTATCTATCCGACATAACCTAATTACAAACTGAGTTGGGGTCCAACCTGTGACCTCAGTTGGAAGGGTGTCAGCACCTTGCCAAGGGATACTAACAATGGCTGTGAGTTAACCCTATCTAGAAGAAAGACATTTCGTCAACTCTCACTGACAGTAAAACTCATATGAGATGTATCAACCCTTATCTAGAAGAAAGATATCTCAACCTATGCTGGCTACATAGCTTTATAACACAAGAATTTCTACTAAAGGTCAAACCCTTTACTAACAGAAATACCCCCATCCCTGGGTTCGCTCGGTGTTGATTCCTATTCCCAACTGAATAGACACTAAACTGATTTCTAGACTGTATTAGGCTTGACTGAACTATTACTGATCGTGCTAACTAACTGAACTAGACTGAGTTCACTAAGCTCTGTTAACTAACTAAATATATTGTTCATGATACTGAGCTGAACTAGACTGATAGTGAGTTTCACTAAGTTCTATAAATGACTGAGTGCTACTGTTCATGACATTACTGAGACTATTCTGTAACTACTATAGCTCTAGGTAAACAGCTAGATTTTTGGGTATTGAATATCCCCAGGACTCAAAATCATGGAAAGCAAAGCATGGCATGATCTTGAAAATCATAACAATAAATACTTATTAACAATACATTCACCTAGGTATCTTGTCAAATACTTGGGATACATGAACTTGTACATGAATGGGACCACGTGATGACATATCATGATTTCACTATTCAATTCACATAGGTATTCTATCAAACACTTAGGGAGCATGGTTATTTCACATGAGAATAGTCAACACATGAACATTATGGATACAATAATTAATTGTAATTTCAAGGGTTTAACATGAAAATCATATAATTCACCATACAAGCTAATTTAATTTCATGAAACTTGTAGTAAATCATGGATTAAAACTCAAATAATATCATGAACATGAATACAATCAACTTCAACATGAAATTGATGAAAACAATCAACTTATAATTTTAAAAGAGGTTCTTGAACTCCAAGTGTGGAAGGAAATCCTTAGATGAACACCTAACATACCTTGATTGTCAATTCTCTTAAAATTGTGGTGAATTTGTTAGGACTTGAATCTAGAATTTGATGGGCTAGGGTTTGTTCTTGAGATTATTTGTGAAGAATGAGTGAATTTTGCGTTTAGAAAGGCTTAATCTCGTGTTTTAGGGATGAATAAAAGTAGAAAAATAACCCAAATACCCCTTTATCTGCGGACTTTTAATTACTGAAAACGTTTCTAGCAACATGCAAACTGATGCGCCGCATCGATGGCCGACGCGATTGCCAATGCGACGCATCAAAATTGTGTTGGCTCACTAGAATTTGCACTAAAGGCTGTTGAAAAGTTTTGGTCGATGCGATGGGTGATGTAACACATTGAGATCGCATCAATCCACTATTTTGGACTCCAAACATGCCTTAAACGACATCCAAAAATCCAAAACTCACCCAAAGTGACCTATTGACACACCTAATCATGATTTAATCCAAGGATCGACATTCTAAGGTTATAAGGGTTGTAAAATAAGATCGCAAACTTAAGAAGGCTAAAAAATAGTTCTAAGTATAAACACTTAGGTGAAATCTTCAAATTTGGAACCTCTTTTCATGCTCTAAATAATTGATTTAAGTTAGGATTCTGCGGGGTCTTACAATATCTCCTCCTTGGGAACATTCGTCCTTGAATGAGCCTGACTAAGCTTAGAATACTGATAGACTGAGTCAACATACTGAGTATTCACAACTGAAGCATGATACGTGACTGAAACTACTGATTTACTGAGTTTTCATACTGAACATACATAACTGAAGCATGATTGAATTCTGAAGGAATGACATATGACTGAGCTGTTTTATGATGGTATGCATGATATAATGATGTTATGAAACTGGAACCGATACAGAGTTTGTAAAGGTAATCTGAGCATGGAACTGAGTAATTTCAAGAAAAATTGTTACCTTGAGCTGAGTCTGAGTTTGCGGGGAAGAGGTGAGGATACATGGTCCGTATATCTACTTCTGCTTCCCAAGTAGTTCTCTCACCGAATTGATTCTGCTAAAGAACTTTGACTAAAGGAACTTCTTTGTTCCTCAATCTGCGAACCTGATGATCAAGAATTTTGACCAGAAATTCTTCATAAAAGATACTGTTTTGAACATCTATACCTTCTATAGGGATTACAACTGTAGGGTAACCAATGCATTTCTTAACCAAGGAGATATGAAACACTGGTGCACTGAAGCTAAGTCTGAGAGCAATTCAAGCTCATAAGCTACCTTTCCAAAATAGCTAAGAATTCAGTAAGAACCGACATATCAGGGACTGAGCTTTCCCTTCTTGCCAAACCTCTTCACTCCCTTCATAAGAGAGATTTTCAAATACACATAATCACTAATGTCAAACATAAGATCCTTTCTTCGTACATTTGCATACAATTTTTGTTGTCTCTGAGCTATCTTAAGCCTTTCCCTGATCAACTGAACTTTTTCTAAGGTATCAAATACCAAGTTAGGCCCTACCACTGCGGCCTTACCCACTTCAAACCAACCAATGGGAGATCTATATCTCCTCTCATAGAGCGCCTCAAATGGAGCCATCTAAACGTTGGAATGATAGTTGTTGTTATACCCGAACTCAATCAAAGGAAAGTGGTCATCCTAACTACCTTTAAAGTCAAAGGCACACGCTCTTAACATATTTTCTAGAGTTTGAATGGTCCTTTCTTCTTGACCATCTGTATGAGGATTAAAGGCTATACTGAGGTAAACTTGGGTACAAAGACCCTTCTGGAAGGATTTCCAGAAATGAGAGGTGAAATGCGTACCTCTATTTGAAATGATGGACAACGAAACTCCGTGCAATCTGACCAACTCTCTAAAATAGAGCTTGGCATAATCCTCGGCTGAATAAGATGTGTGTGCTGGTTAAAAATGGGATGATTTGGTCATCCTATCCACAATGACCCAAATCAAATCATGTTGATGACGAGTACGAGGCAAGCCCATCATACAATCCATGTTCACATTCTCCTACTTCCAAGTGGGAATACTGAACTCCTGTATAGATCCACTAGGATTCTGATGTTTGATCTTAACCTTCTGATATGTCGAGCACCTAGCTGCAAACTTTACAATGTCTCTCTTTATCTCACTCCACCAATAGACTTTCTGCAAGTCACGGTACATCTTGGTAGCCCCTGGGTGAATTAAGTATCGCAAACCATGCACTTCTACAAGAATCCACTATCTCACACCATCTACACATAGCACACATAGTCGACCCTGGAAGCGTAACACACCATCTTTCTCTTAGGAGAAAACCTCTACTTTCTGATCTCTAACTGACTCTTTTATCTTAACTAGACTGGGATCCCTATAATTCTTTTCTTTTACTTCAAAAACCAGAGATGATTTCAAACGATTCTTTACCCATATACTACCCTCTGCTAAATCGATTAAGCGGACACCTAGTTGGGAAAGTTGATAAACTTCCTAAACTAACTTCTTACCATCCTACACATGAGTAACACTACCCATAGACATCCTACTGAGAGCATCATCCATTATATTGGCCTTATCCGGATGATACAGAACACTTATGTCATAGTCTTTCAACAACTCTAACTACCTTCTCTGATGCAGGTTTAGGTCTTTCCAAGAAAACACATATTGTAGGCTTTTATGGTCTGTGAACACATCGACATGCACCCCATACAAATGATGCCTCCAAATCTTTAAGGCAAACACTACCGCTGCTAACTCAAAATCATGAGTGGGATAGTTCTTCTCATGGGACTTAAGCTATCTAGAGGCATAGGTTATGACCTCACCTCTTTGCATCAAAACACACCCCAAACTAACTTTGAAAGCATCACAATATACACAAACCCATCTAAACCATCTGGTAAAGTCAAAATCAAGGCTGTAGTGAGTTGAGTCTTCAACTCCTGAAACTCTTCTCACAAGAATCTGACCACTGGAATTTGACTTTCTTTTGAGTCAATCTAGACATGAGGGATACAATAGACGAAAATCCTTTGAAAAATCATCGATAATAGCTAGCCAAACCCAAGAAACTCCTAATATCTGATGGAGAGATAGGTCTAGGTTAGTTTCTCACTAATTCTGTCTTTTGAGGATCAACTCTAATGCCATCACTAAAAACTATATAACCAAGGAAAGCTACTGACCTTAGCCAAAATTCGCATTTACTGAATTTGGAGAATAACTAATGGGCTCTAAGGGCCTGTAATACTATTCTGAGATGGTCTGCATGATCATGTTCACTATGGGAGTAGACAAGAATGTCATCAATGAAGACTGTTATGAGCATGTCCAAGTACTACTTGAACCACGGTTCATCAAGTCCATGAAAGCTGTTGGGGAATTGGTAAGACCAAATGACATGAGTAGGAATTCAAAGTGACCATACCTAGTTCTAAAGGATGTTTTTGAAATGTCACATTCTCTGACTCTGAGCTGATGATAGCCTGATTTGAGGTCACATTCTCTGTCTCTGAGCTGATGATAGCCTGATTTGAGGTCTATCATAGAAAACTAACTAGCACCCTAAAGTTGGTCAAACAAGTTATTAATTATGGGAAGTGGATACTTGTTCTTGATAGTGAATTTGTTCAACTAACGATAGTCAATACACATTCTGAGAGAACTATCTTTCTTACGCACGAATAAAACTGGTGCACCCCAATATGATACCCTGGATCTGATGAACCCCTTATCTAGGAGATCCTTCAACTATTCTTTTAGCTCTCTAAGTTTAGCTGGTGCCATTCTGTATGACGAAATAGAGATAGGCTGAGTATCGGGAAGAAGGCCTATCCCAAAGTCAATTTCCCACTCAGGAGGGACTCTAGAAAGATATTCAGGAAACACATCTGGAAATTCACATACTACTGGAACTAACTCAAGACTAGGAGTCTCGGAATTAGAATCCTTAACTCGGACAAGATGGTAGACACACCTTTTAGATATCATTTTTCTCTCCCTTAGGTAAGAAATAAGCTGACCCCTAAGTGTTGAAGTACCACCCCTCCATTCAAGGATAGGTTCATTCAGAAATAGAAAATAGATAATTTTATTTATACAATCAACTAAAGCATAGCATAAGTAGATCTAATCCATGCCGAGAATGACATCAAAATCCATCATCTCTAGCTATACTAAGTCTACCGATGTAAATTTCTAAGATACCATAGCCGGACAGTTCCTGTATACCCATCGGTCAATGATAGATTTACCTACTTGGGTAGAGACTGAGAAGGGCTCTGCTAGAATTTTGGGGCTGACTCTGAAGTCAATAGCTATATATGGATTTACAAAAGACAAGAAAGCTCCTAGATCTAGCAAAGCATAAATATGTAAATGATAAACTTGTAACATAACAGTAACCATATCAGGAGAACTTTCTTGATCCTGTTAAGACTGAAGTGTATAGAGTCTGTTTGGGTGTTGCCCACTGGTGGCACTGGAAGCGGCACCCTGCTGATTTGGGTGATCAGATGGAACTGGGGAAAGATTATGCTGACTCTGCGAACCTAACTGAGGACACTCTCTAACCCTATGGCATGGGTTACTGCATCCGAAACATACATCACTGCCATCTTTGTAGATACCCTGGTGGTTTCTGTCATATTTCTGGCAAAGAAGATTTATTCAGGCACTGCTAACACTACCCTAAGGTTTAGGGCCTTGTGCCCTATCTTTATTGCCATCTCTAAATTTTAGCACCGAGTCACTAGCTGAGGATAGAGTTGGAACCGAAGATTTCAGGTAGAACTGAGAATGATTGCCACCCTCTGACTTAGGCTGAGTAAAGTTGAAGCTACTTCTTCTAGCTCTCTTTTTCTCCCTCTTCTTCTCCTTATTATTATCCTCCTCTATCTGCTTAGCATAGACCATGAGACTGGATATGTCCATTTACTTAATTAGTATTACGGTTTTACACTCCTTGACCACACTGTTAGACACACCCGACACAAACTTACTAATCTTAGATTTGTTATCAGCTACTATGTGAGGGGCATATCTAGCTAACTGAGTAAAATTGAGGGAATACTTTTCACTGACATGTTGCCCTATTTTAGATTAATAAACTTGAAAACCTTAGCTTTCCTCAACCCCAGTGGGAAGAACCTATCAAGGAAAGCAGTAGCAAACTCCTCCCATTCTACAGGCCCTACATCAGCTCCCCTATCTGTGTTCCACTACTTAAACCATATATGAGCCACATCTTGCAATTGATATGTAGCTAACTCAGCGCTCTCACTAGAAGTCACCCCTATGATATCTGCGACTTTCTTCACCATGTCAAGGAATTCCTGCGGGTCCTCCTCAGACTTAGACCCTGTAAATGATGGATGATTCATTCGAGTAAAGTCCCAAATTCTAGCTGCAGTAATACTGGCCACTAGGTTGGACTGAACAGGAGATGGTCATTCATTTTGGGCTGCCATAAAATGAGCTAAAGTGGTGAAAGCTACTCTGAATTCTGTATGAGAGATATGTTCATTTAAGGGGTCTGCCTGAATGGGCGGAAGTGTTAGTTGATTTCCAGCTCTTTCATTTGTTCTTTTGGGAGGCATACTCTTTAAACAAAAGGGAAAAATTAGATTAGACTAAGAGTTTAAGTTGATCTCATGATCACCCACATGATATGAATATTGAAAGAAGGGAAACTTTTCTGAAAATGCCTCATAGTTGCTTGTCCATAAGTGTGTCGCGCTACACACCCATGCACAAGACTCTACTAAACGTGGCTTTCAGATTCCCTAGGACTCTATTGAACCTTAGGCTCTGATAGCAAGTTTGTAACGCCTCTGTTCTATACCCCGGATCACACGATGCTCATGACCCGGAAAGACCATAAGCTAACCCATAACTGGCACCTGCTGTGAGCATTGAATAATAATATTGAAATCATGTGAAAAATAGGTTGAAATGTCATAAGGTTTATAATCTGAAAACAAAAACTAAATATTGATAAATAAATACTAAAAACAGAACACATTTCTGAAATATTCTAGCCTGAAAACCTCTAACGATCTGAACATAGAGTTGATGGGATAAGTCCCCAACTAACTCCAACTACTGAATATACAAAACTACTGAAATACTGAAATAATAACTCTGTCCTTGAACTATGAGGACTCACCATTAAATCTGCTACTGATAGGCTGGGCTGCTAAGTACAGTCAGGAGCTTGTGCGTCTGAACCTATGATATAAGATATCATAGTGCTAAAAAAAAGAGTAGGCGTCAGTACTTTGAATATACTGGTATGCTAAGTGAGGTAAGCTAATATGCAAGGGTTCATAAGCATGAACAATAACTGGCTGAGTAACATGAGTATAACTGAATGAGAGTACATATGTATCTAAAACTGCTGTAAATACAGATTATGCAATGTTGCATATAAATCTACTTCACTGTTACTGAGATTACTGATAACTAAATTACTAATAACTGGGTGACTATTTCTGACAGTCCTGATTCTGCAGAACTAAACTTAGTTCTATATTGAGCTGGGTGACTGTGTCTAACAGTCCTGATTCTGAAAATTGATCTGAGGTTTTTTATTGAGTCTGAAACTGTAACTATGGGAGTGTTCATTTACAAGATATACACCGATTATAGACTGAGTTATGGTCAAACCTGTGACCCCAGTTGGAAGGATGTTAGCACCTTGCCAAGGGATACTAATAATGGTTGTAAGTTGACCCTATCTAGCAGGATGATATTTTGCCAACCCTCACTGGTAGGAAAACTCATAGAAGATGTATCAAACCTTATCTGGCAAAAAGATATCTCGACCTACGCTGGCTACGTAGTTTTATAAAATAGGGATTGCTACTAAGGGTCAAACCCCTCAATGACAGGAATTCCCCCATCCCTGATTTCTCTTGGTGCTGATTTCTATTCCCAACTGAATAGACACTAAGCTAATTTCTAAAGTGTACTTAGCTTGACTAAACTATTACTGATCATGCTAACTGACTGAACTAGACTATGTTTACTGAGTTCTGTTAACTGACTAAATACACTGTTTGTGAAATTGAGATGAACTGGACAGATACTGAGATTCACTAAGTTCTATAACTGACTGAGTACTACTATTCATGACATTATTGAAACTATTCTGTAACTATTGTAGCTCTAGATAAACAGCTAGATTTTTGGGTATTGAATAACCCTAGGACTTGAAAGCATGGAAAGTAAAGCATGGCATGATCTTGAAAAGAATAACAATAAATACTTGTTAATAATACATTCACCGAGGCATCTTATCAAACACTTGAGATACATGAACTTGCACATGAATGGGACCACATGATGACATATCATGATTTCACTATTCAATTCACATAGGCATTCTATCAAACACTTGTGGATCATGGTTATTTCACATGAGGATAGTCAACACATGAACATCATGGATACAATAATCAATTGTAATTTCAAGGGTTTAACATGTAAATCATATAATTCACCACACAAGCTAATATAATTTCATAAAATTTGTAGTAAATCGTGGATTAAAAACCCAAATAATATCATGAATATGAATACAATCAACTTCAACATAAAATTCATAAAAATAATCAACTTGTAGTTTTAAAAGAGGTTCTTGAACTCCAAGGGTGGAAGAAAACCCTTAGATAAACACCTAACATACCTTGATTGTTAATTCTCTTAAAATTGTGGTGAATTTCTTGGGACTTAAAACTTGAATTTAATGGGTTAAGTTTGTTCTTGAGAGAATTTGTGAATAATGAGTGAATTTTGCCTTTAGAAAGCCTTAATCTCATTTTTTGGGGCTGAATAAAAGTGGGAAAATGACCCAAATTCCTCTTTGGATGCAAACTTTTAATTACTAAAAACATGCCCAGTGATGCGCAGAATGACGTGCCGCGTTGATGGTCGACGCGATAGCCAACGTGATGCATCGATATCGCATTGGCTCACTGGATTTGCACTGAAGGCTGGTGAAAAGTTTTGGTCGATGCGATGGGTGATGTGACGCATTGAGATTGCATCGATCCACTGTGTTGGACTCCCAAACATGTCTTCAACAACATCCAAAAATTTTAAAACTCACCCGAAGTGACCTATTGACACACCTGATCATGATTCAATCTAAGGATCGATATTCTAAGGTCATAACGGTTGTAAAATAAGATCTTCAACTTAAGAAGGCTAAAAAATAGTTCTAAGTATAAACACTTAGCTGAAATATCTAAGTCTGGAACCTCTTTTCATGCTCTAAAGAACTGAGTTAAGCTAGGATTTTGTGGGGTCATACAACCACCTCCACCTTCTATAGTTAAGACACGATCTACTCCAGATAGAGATGAGTAGATTCAGATGCCTAGAGTATCCCAGGTATGTCTTCATCCCTTATATTTACATTATAGTTACTATGCACT
This sequence comes from Capsicum baccatum var. pendulum, assembly GCA_030864225.1. Lineage (NCBI taxonomy): Eukaryota > Viridiplantae > Streptophyta > Magnoliopsida > Solanales > Solanaceae > Capsicum > Capsicum baccatum. Next base: position 200,895,412 of record CM061559.1, on the reverse strand, counting down.
AGGGACAATGCATAGTCTTTAGTTGGGGTGGGGTATACCAGAACCAAGGGTTTTTCTTACCATGTTTCTTTTCTCGTCAGTTACATTATCATAGTAGAACTGTCGTGTTTAGGTCGTATTATGCTTTATTTTTATGTTTTGTGTTATTTGTGTTTTAATTAGGAGAAAATAAAGGAACTTAAGGGTAGTTAACATGTTTTGTGCTTGTTCTTAAGTGTTTTGGAAAAGTGGAAAAAATTGATACCCTCCAAAATTTTATAAACTATGTGATGTAAATATATGTGTGACTATTGTGAATCTTGTTATGGCATTAATATTAGGGATAGAATAATCATAGCTTAGCATTTGCATGCATTGGATCGGTAAATTAGTAATATAACCTTGTTCCATATGTGTGTGAGATACTTACCTAGTTTTCTTTGTGTATTTAATTCAGAACTTGCTCGGTTAGTCTTGCCTAGGTTGTAAGATAGTTGGTTAGGGCATGATCATAGGTTATTTTTTATTTAGTCCACTCTTAGCCTAAATAACCGTCCAAATGTGAATAAGTATCCCTTGATCCCTGATTTGAGCCTACATTGACCTATTTTCTTGTTTACACCTTTTTACCTTCTCGAATTAATAATAATGAACCTGTTTTGGTCCTGGTCCCTCTTTGAACATTGTGCACCTCAACTCTAGAAAATCGCCTAAGTTGAGGGTGGCTATAATAGGAATGCATAGTTAGAGTTGGGTATGTAGAAGGTTTTAATGCAAAAGGAAAAATCAAGGCTAGGTATGGTAGAGGAAAAAATGAAAAACTTAAAAAGAAAAAGACAAAAAAGGGAAAAATGAATAAATATCAAAAATAAAACCACCCAAACCAAGAAAATCAATAAAGAAGACAAGAGAGGAATAAAATAGGAATGGTTGAGTGGTGGAGCCATAATGTAAGTGTAGTGTTAAGGAGGGTGAGTCACTAGTTCCTAGATACATCATACCAGCCCCCAAGACTACATTACAAGCTGAGTAAAGTCCTATAGTAATCCTTGTGTAACTGTCCAAAAAAACTAAGGTATAGAAAATAAGGCCAAGCCTAATTTTGTGAGAGATAGTGTCCTTACATAGTCCCTTGCATTGATATGAGGATATAATGAGACTTGGGACTTCTTTTCTGTGAGGGAGCATAGGTTGTGTTTCTAACTGCTTACTTGTTAGGTTAGTGAAACTTGTAGACTTGCTTGATTGTTTTTTGCTAATATAATGCCATTACTTTATTCCTTTGTGTCATACTATTGTGCTACATAGATCCACAGAGTTGGTTTTGAAAGTTGGAAATAGAGGAGGTAAAAGTTTTTGAGTTGAAATTGAGTTGAATTTCATAGGTGTCATAGGTTTCTCTTAGTTAAGCATCGTGTTGTGTTTGTTACATGTTAGTTGCCTAAAGACTTGCAAACATTCTAGTTGAGGGTGTTGATGTGCCATGGTTTTATGGTACTTTCGATGCTTAAAATTAAAAAGTATGCAAGTACTTAGGTCCTTTTTGTTAGATGTGATGTGTTTTTGTGTTTGTTTTGCAAGAAACTAGGTTTTAGGGCAAAAGAGAAAAAATATGATGAAGTATTACAGGGGATCCACTTACGGGTGATAAGTGGGACTTATAACCTCCTTATTTCCCTCTATAAGTGACAGTCAAAAAGTTCTGATGTTTTCTTTGATACCTAAAAAGGCACTTACAAGGGTGAAACTACCACCTAGACCCTCGTAAGTACCTCGTAAGTGGAAGTTCAGCAAGTTGTTGATTTATCTGAGACCTACGAACCAACCTAGGTTCCGTAGATAGTACCTATGGCCCATAAGTGGGTCCATAAGTAGTTGCCAACCTATTTTTTCTTTTTTATGTTGGTTATGATTTTTAGGGTTTTGATGTATTCTATAAATACCCTATTGATGTTTTATTATTATTCTACACACTCTTTATAGTTACAACATTATATTAATTTTGAGATATACTTTTGATATTGGAATCCATTGTTCTTGATTTTTATGGTTGGATATTAATTTGAGATTCTGGTTTTAATTCTTCAATTATTTTATGATTATTTGTATGATTTTTTTCATAAATTCAATCGATGTTCTTTCAAACATGAGTGGATAAAAAACTCCTAATTAGGGTCGTGGGAACCCTAATAGAATAACAAAGCAGAGAAAGTGTAAAGTCATTCTTGATTGATGTTCTTGCATGTATTGTGATCTTCTTCACTTTGATTATTTTCTTAATGACTGCAGAAATTAAGAACCTACATGTATTCGACACCATCTCCACAAGAGAGATTGAGATTAGGAAAACAAGATCACAATAGTAATTTGAAGCTATCAACCTTCATCTAATTAATTTGAGACCCAAAAGGTAATCGTTAATTTGGGATCCAGGACAAGGGTTAGTAAGGCATCACTCTGAAACTCAAAAGGTAATGAGTGAAATTCACCAAAGGCATTCACAAGATTTTTGGTGCTACATGTCTTGTTAGATTCTATGAGTAAGACATCAAGAGAATTGGCGAGCACGATAATTCTGCAGAGTTAGGAAGTTAGGGACATAGTCCTAGTATTCATCTCATATTGATTTAAACCTAAAATAATCAAGATCTGTTACTACTATTACTGTTCACACAAAATCTCCTATTTACGTTTCAGCACTTTTCCTAGCTACTTCAGCAAGTTCTTGATAAAGATTCAACTTGTTCCCTGTGGGTTCAACCCAACCTTTGTTGGGTTATGTATCTGACTGAGACCGTATTATACTTTCTTGGAGGTGTATTCTTGGGCGACATCAGTATTCTCGGGCCTTCCTACTGATGATGCAAATATACATGTGATGAACTTTATGAGGATTTACACTTCCTACAATCTACCTGGAGTGAGTCAAAAGGCAATTAGACTGAGGTTTTTTTCTTTATATTTGAAGGGAGAAGCTACACTATGGTTGGATAAATTACCATGTGGACCTATTACTACTTGAAGTGAGTTGAGGAATTAATTCTAGTATTAATTTTTCCCACCTTCCAGAATCTTGCAGTTGAAGGACGAGATTCGTAATTTCACATAGTTGCATTTAGAGTCATTATATGAGACTTGGTTGAAGATTAAGAAGAAGGTGTAGAATATTACAAATACAAGATGACTGGTAGAAACTTTCTTGAGATGTTCTATATATCATTGAATCCAAACACCAATGTTATAGCAGAAACTATCACTGGTGGTGCATTTATGAATCTATATTAGGAGCATGCTTCTAAGATCCTGAATCAAAGCATAAAAAAACAACCAAAGGTGGCATACTCAAGATGTGTATAGACCTATAGGAATTTATTCAATTGAAGCTTCTACAGAGCAGAGAGAATTAGATGAGATGTCTCAAGAAGTAGCAGCTACGAAGGATTAAGATTGGATTACTTGCAAAATAATTTTCTATGGAGGGTGCATAAAAGGTAAATTCAATTGGTTCGCAAAGTAAGACACCTAGGCATGAAGATTCAGATTCTGAAGAAAAGGTAAAATATATAGATAGAGAGGTGGCGAGTTTCTGAGCCAAGGTCAAAATGTCTAACCAATACAATCAGAACTCTAGGCAAGGGAATCAAGGTCGAAAATGCTATGGAGCTTATAATTATAATAAGTTTGGGTATATTTATAGGAGTAGAGATTGAGATGGTAATTAGAGGAGAACAAATAAATGCAATGATAAGAGTGGACTTTATGTTCCACCTGAGAACCGTGATTTTAGTTCGAGCAAATAAAGGATGGAAGATATGCTTACAAAGGCTGTGAAAGGGGTAGAGAAAATGGAAGACTGGCTTAGGGAGATTAAGCTGGATATTTTAAGAATGACCACAAGGTTGATCTGCTACCACCGTAAAAGTGCTTGAGCATCAGTTTAGTCAGATTTCTATCATGTTGAATCAATGTCAATAAGGTACACTTTCATACCATTCAGAATCAGAAGAATGATGGTCATCACTTGTCTATCACTACAAGGAGTGGCAAGATAACCATAGATCCGCTTATGCACATAATTGTTGATAATGAGGTAGAATCAATGGTTATAAATAATGAAAACATTGATGAATCTAAAGACTTTGTGGGGGATGAGAAGACACCTAAAGAGTCTTTAGTTAATGATTATGAGGCAGAGGTAAGAAAAGGGAAGGACAAAGAGGTCTCAAAATTATTGACTCTCATTCCATAACCTCGCCTCCTTTTCTACAAAGACTAAAGAGGAAGTCTAAAGAGAGAAAGTATCAAAAATTTATTTATATGTTCAAGGAGTTGGTAGTGAATATCCCTCAAGTGAGGCCCTTGGAAAAATGTTAGGTTAATAAAGTTTATGAAGGACTTGGAGACTTAGAAGAGGATGGTGAGTTATGAACCCAATGATAATGTGCACCATTATAGCACAATAGCCTCTATATCTTTGGTTGAGAGAAAGAAAGATCCTGGAGCATTCAGGATCCCATGCACTATTGGGTCTTTCAGCTTTGCAAAAGTTGTAGGTGATTTGGATGCTAGAATTAGTTTGAAGCCAATAGTAGTTTATAGATAGTTGGGGTTACGGTCACCCAAATAGACTTCATTGTGGCTTCTCATGGGAGATCATATTGTGAAGAAGTTAGTAGGAATCTTGTGGTGATGTTTTGGTAAATGTTGCATCCTTTATTTTTTCAGCTGATTTTGCCATCTTAGAAAGTGAGGTTGATTTGAGGTTACCATTAATTTTAGGGAGACCATTCCTTGCCACTGCGTATGCATTAGTTGTTATGAAAACTAGGTAGATAAAGTTTTGGTAAAATAAAAAATTGGTTACCTTTAATGTATATTATTTCATAAAGCAGCCAAATGATATGTGTGCGATCTTTGTAATAAATACCGTCGATGAGGATAATTTGGTAGCTCCTATTTAGGATAGACTGGGAGTCGAGGCTCCCACAGCAGTAGTTATGAATTTTAAGGGTGATAATATTAAGGTTTATGATCATATGGTTAACACACTTGAAGTCATAGGTTCATACAATTATGCCACAAAGAAGTTAGATCTTAATTTAAAGAATAGAGTGACCCCACCTGCTCGACCTTCTATTAAGGAGCCTCCAGTCTTGGAGTTCAAGGCTCTTCCATCTGATCTTTATTATGCATTTTTGGGAGAAAACAATACTTTGCCAATTATTACTGCAGCTAATTTGGTAGACTGATAAGTTAAGGTTTTGGTGTTAGTTATAAATAGGTTCAAGAAGGCTATTAGATGGTCCATAGTCAATTTCATTAGAATTCACTTTGATTTTCATGTAAAAAAATCCCACTTGAGATGAATTGTGTGCCTAGTATTAAGCATCAACGAAGGTCAAATCTACCTATAAAAGAGGTGGCGAAGGAAGAACTCATCAAGTGGTTAGATGCGGGTGTGGTTTATCTAATTATAGATAAAAAATGGGTGAGCTCATTTTAATATGTGTCGAAAAAGGGTAGAATAACTTTGTTTCCAAATGAGACGAACGAGGTATTCTTATGAGGCCAGTCACTGGGTGGTGTATTTGCATGTACTATAGGAAGTTCAAAAAACATGGACTTAGAAAGATCACTTTTTAATGCCTTTCATAGATCAGATATTAGACCGTCATACTGGCATAATATTGTATTGTTTTCTTGATAGTTATTTGGCTTACAATCAGATTTCTAGTGTTGTCGAAGAACAAGAGACGATAACTTTCACTTGTCCATATGGTACTTTTGCATTCAAGAGGATGCCTTTTGCTATGTATAATGCACCTACAATCTTTCAATGTGCATCATGGCTATTTTTTCTGACATGGTTGAGAACACTATTAAGGTGTTCATGGATAACTTCTCAATTGTTGGTGATTCATTCAAAGATTGTTTGGCGTATCTCACTAATTTTTTGAGAAGATGTAAGGACTATAACCTAGTCCTAAATTAGGAGAAGCACAACTTCATGATGAAAGAAGGAATAATGATTTTTAAAATGGGATTAAATTTGACAAGACAAAGATTGACGTGATTGAAAATTTGCCTCCACCAATTTCTATGAAAGGTATTTGTAACTTTTTGGGGCATGCAGGATTTTATAGAGATTTATGAAGGAATGTTTTAAATTGATAATGCTTTCTATAAGCTTTTGGAGAAGGGGTGAAGTTTGTATTTGATAATGCATGTCTGAAGGCATTTGAGTGATAGGATGAAAAGTTGATTTCAGCCCCTATTGTATCTCCTAATTAGTTGTCACGATCCAAAAACTAAGGTCATAATGACACTTATCGTGGCTAAGCCTTGATGATTAAGACAATCTCCCAACCTGATAAATAAGAAGGAAACAATACCATAATTCCCAAGGCGAGACTTCTAGAGCAAAGTCAGACCATACATGTACAACAATAGCAAAAGTCAGAATAATAAACATACCATAAACCATCCAAAAATCTGGTGTCACAGTGTAAGAACAATCTAAATACAACTTAGAACTGAAAGATTAAATTGAATCTAAAAAACTATAAGTATGTCTCTGAATACAAAATAAATACATCAACTGAATAGAAAGAGGTCTGAGGTCAACTCTGAAAGCAAAAGGAGGCCACTACCTCAAAAATATCAATATCTAATGCATAATCTCAGTTGTTGCGCAACAACTAGTACCTGAATCCACACCAAAAGGGCACAGATAGGTAAGTAAGGTCCACTTGTACTCAGTAGGTATCATAGGTTTGTTGAGAAAAGTTGAAAATAGGGTATATAAATACATATTATGAGCACATCACCTGCAATCATTCCCGACTCGTGCACTACGACAGAGAGTTTTGTAAAAGTGTCTTATTTCTGTCACAAACCAGTGTTTCCTCAACAGTACCAATGTGTCATGAATTTTTGTTAGATATAAGGATGTAATGCTCATGACCAAACTAGTAAAAAGATCTCAAATCCATTCAATAGATATATACACGTAAGCCCAGAGTCTACTTAATATGTCACCCATCCATACTTTAGCATAAAAAATATACCATTGGAATAAATATGCATATAAGACATCATTAATCATCACAATTACCCCAACTTGAGAATTCTATCACAAAGAAAACAACCAATGCATATACAAGCCCAGTAATTTCAGATAAAGTTCCCAAACGGGCACACAATACCAATAGTACAAGTTCCATGACCGATTACCTATACCCATAGCATGCTTTTATAAACAAATTAATTCTCCATCCCAGTCTAAAGAAAGTTAAGTCATAATCTACCTTGAGATGTAAGATTCCAAGCCTTAAGCTCTTCAACATGGAGATTTTCCCTATCAAATGTCCTAGAAATCAACTAAAATATACAATTATAGAATCTATGCATTAAAAGAAAGTCAGTGATACTCACATTTCCTATTTTTTAGTTAGGGTCAAAATAGACTCTCAAAATAGGTTTTTAAAATGAGAGGTTAAAACTAAAATTTCTATTTAAAAATACCTTTCCCGTGATTAAAGAAAGTCATAGGAGTAAACCAAAGTGAAAATAGGTTAAAATGAGGTTTTAATTGAAAAAAAATACCATTTTAGACCTTCCGAGCAAAAAATCCCTAATTTTTACTTTGAAATCACAATTTAAAGAGTTTAAAATGACAGAAGTAGAATTAAAATAAGTGTAGTGATCTAGAGTTTACTCAATCTTGAGAATGGAAAAAATTTCTCAAAAATTTCTTAACCCGAAGCTCAAAGTCTCGAAAATGAAAGAAAAATTGTCAAAATGGTTTTTTATGTCAATATAGCTATGACTACTTCTTAAGAGTTGGGTTGATCACTTAAGTGGTCCAGCCCAAAAGTTGGAGGCCGCTAAAGTATTCCCTTACCAGCTGATGATAGGCGATATTACGCGCCTATATCAATATATTTTGCCCATATTTGTGCCAAGTTTTGAGAACAAATTATATATTTCATGCACTTTTAGTCTTTTTTCCTGTAAGTGAGCTAACGAACATGATTAGCAAAGTTTCAGGTATAAATGATGCAGAATTCAGCATTTTATGGATTACTTGACGCCAAAGAAAGCTTCACGGAAGGAGAAAAGGAAGCTTGGACGCCTAAGGACCAAAAGTGATGCATGGAAAATCTGTCCCAGGCTAAAACAGCATTTCTGAAGACTTTGGGGACTTGCAGTAACTTATTTGGATTAGGATAATAATACATTAACCTAGTACAATTGGGTTAAGTATTTCATTAGTTTATTTGGATTTGGATAATGTTACATTAACCTAGTACAATTGGGTTAAGTATTTCATTAGCTTGGTAGGATTAGGATATGGGTATTATAAATACCCTATCATGCTAGAGATTTTTAATTAATTCAGATTCTTACATCCATCATACATTCTTCTTCCATCAACTACAACTCTTCTAATCTTTTCATTAATTCTATTTTTCTTCTTCTATTCATCTATTCTTAATTTCCGCAACAAGAGAATCGTTACTTTACCTAGGAATTCATGCCTAAACGCCTACCACTCCTGTGCTACACGAAATTAATCATTATTGTGGTATAATAACAATGTCAATCGTGATCTCCTTCGCATTCATGGGTAACTAAACTTCTTTGTTGGGGTTATGGAAGCCGAATGAGATACTATCTATTACTATGAGCTTGTGAGTTTGTGACACGTATGCTGCTTATATCATTATTCTCTTCATCTTAATCTAAATTCTTTGTGGTTGCAAACACAAGAATACGCCAGTATAACATTTAAATTGTTCGAAAGAAAGGTTATTTGTCTGGAAAAGAGATAGTGTCAAGGTAGTAGGGTCCCATCCCCTATTAAACAGTTGGTGCCGTAACTGGATTAACCTCTTGGAGAATTCGTACCGTTAGACATGCTTTAAGCTCGAAAGAGTTAAAGTGAAATAATCCTCGAATAGGTCGAAAGACGCCTGGATTTACCATCGAATACAATTCTCTATAAGCACATGCATGTCGGAATTCAACACACTCAGCCAATAGAGACGTATAACTCAGAAGGTGGACATAACCCCAACGCTTCAATTCTCATTGTTTTACAACCTACTAAACATTCTTTCTTTTTACTTTTCTATTTTTAGTTCTTACTTTAATATTTTGATTACACATTACAATCCCCCCTTTTTACGAGACTTGCACTAAAAGTCTAGTAACCGTTGCTTACTTGTTGACCAAGCTATTCCCTGTGGGATCAATACCCAACCCAGGTTGGGTTCTATATTTGCTAACGACCGCTTTACACTCCCACGAGAGCTGTAGATTGAGCGTTATCAAAAATTGGCGCCGTTGCCGGGGAATACGAGTGTCAATTAAGTTCGTGATAATTACTAGACCCTTTGGTCAAAGATTCTCGTACTTTTACTTTTAGTTGTTGTTTTTGTTTATTGCAGATTTTTATTCAGTGCATGCCCCATACTAGAAGTTCTGGTCAACCGTTATTACCTATCAATCCTGAACCACAACGCATTGGTAGAATGGAAGCACAAGCAGAAATCGAAAGGATGGCTGCTCAACAGGAACAGGCGAGATTAGCTGCTCTTGCCGCTGCTCAAGTTCAACAACAAAACATTGATAACCCTGCACGAGCAACAAATCCTGACGATGAGGATCTAGGTGATGACGAGTTACTAAACCCTAGGCATGATGCTGAAATCATAACACCTGCCAACCGAAGAGGTCGACAATCTCGGTTTAGGTATGATCGCCAACCCATGCAACCAGCTTTTGACGACGATGATGATGATCTTGATGGATCCGGAGCCACTGGAGCCATAATTCCTCCACCATTAGCGCCCGGAGCCAAGTTCAACATCACGAGCACCATGATTCAGTTATTGCAACTCAAGGGATTATTTGGTGGACTAGCAGGCGATGATCCGAATATGCATCTCATTAACTTTATTTCTACATGCAAGTCGTTTGACAATCCTGGTGTTGGTCAGAATGCAATTCGATTACGTCTATTTCCATTGTCTCTGTCTGGGGAGGCAACTCTATGGTTGAATGGGCTGACTCCTGATTCTATTACAAATTGGAGGCAATTGAGAGACGCTTTCCTAGAAAGATTCTTTCCGCCATCCAAAAAAGCACAATTGAGAGATGAAATCAGCAACTTTTGTCAGCTTCCAACTGAAGCCCTTCATGAAACATCGGAGAGGTTCAAGACAAAGCTAGCGAGTTGCCCAAACCATCACATGACTAATGTTCACCTAATGGAGATATTATACAGAGCCTTGAATTCAATAACTAAACCTGTGGTGGATAATGCAGCTGGAGGATCTTTTATGGACCTCACCTTTGGTCAAGCAAGCAATATGCTAGATCGTATGACGAAGAAAAGTAGAGCTTGGCATACCAGGGATTCTGAGGTAGCAAGCTCTACTATATCTATTGGCATGACTGCAGACCAAAGAAGAAGAGAAGAAGAACGTGATCAAGATATGGCGCATATGAAAACACAAATGGATCTCCTTACAAAGCATTTATTATCAGGGAAGACCGAAAAAGTGAAAGCTATTGCGTCAAAAGGAAGAGATGAATCTGATTCGGAAGAGGAGGCCAACTACTTGAACAATCAGGGGGGTTTCCGCGGGAATGCCCAAGGAAACCAAGGTCGGAACTATTATGATAAATCTGGAAACAAAGACCAAGGTAGTTGGAAGAACAAGAATGAAAAGAGTGGTTTGTACGTTCCCCCTGGTAGACGTGACACCACCACATCTAATTTTGGAAGTATGGAAGACATGATGGCTAAATTATTGAAAGGAGTGGAAGCAACAAGCGCGGGAGTAACAGAGGTGATTAATGATTTGTCCTCCATGAAACAATTAGTTGATTCACATTCCACTTCAATCAAGCAAATAGAGCAGCAATTGAGCCAACTTTCAGCAGCCCTCAATCAAAGAAAGGCTGGCACCTTACCTAGCGATACTGTGCAAAACCCAAGGAATGATGGGTCATGCATGACCATCACTACCAGAAGTGGTAAGGTGCTGGAAACTTCAGCAAAAGGCAATCAAGTGGTTGACGAGGTTGCGGACATGGATGACAACGCACAACGAGAGGAGTCCGCGGAAGACGTTAATGACGTCACACCCAACGACGTGCAACCTAAAAAAACTGAAAAACGGAAGCAAGAGGAGAAGAAAGCCGTGGAGAGAACACTTCCATACCCACCACCACCTTTTCCCCAAAGATTGAAGAAGGTGGCGGATGACACGAAGTTCAGCAAATTCATGACTATGTTAAAGCAGCTGACCATTAATGTTCCATTGGTGGAGGCACTTGAACAAATGCCTGGGTATGCAAAGTTTATGAAGGATCTTTTGACAAAGAAGCGGGCAGCAAGTTATGAGTTGAAAGAAGATGTTCATCATTGCAGCGCAATCGCTACCCGATCGATAGTTCAGAAGAAGGCCGACCCCGGAGCTTTCACTATTCCTTGCACCGTTGGATCTTTGAATTTTGCCAAAGCATTATGTGACTTAGGAGCCAGCATCAATCTGATGCCCTTATCGATCTACAAGAAGTTGGGGTTGGGTGATCCTACTCCAACCAATATGAGGCTCGTCATGGCGGATAGGTCGGTAAAATGACCCGTTGGTATTCTATGTGATGTATTAGTAAAGGTTTCTTCATTCATCTTTCCGGCAGACTTTGTTATTTTGGATTGTGAGGCAGACTCAGAAGTTCCCATAATCTTGGGGCGCCCTTTCCTTGCTACAGGAAGTGTGCTCATTGATTTGAGAGCTAATAAGCTTTCATTCCGAATAAATGACGAGGTAGTTCGCTTTGATGTTTGCAAATCAATGAAGCAACCCAAAGATCTGAGTGTATTTTCGGTGGCTGATGTTTTCTTTGATGATGGGAAAGAATTACTTCAAGAAGAGCAAATTATTGATGACCCCTTGGCGGTTGTGCTCATGAATGGAGAGAATGAGGATGCTGAAAATTGTTAAGAAGCTATTTGTGCTCTATCGGGATTAGGGACATATCGCTATACTCCCAAGAAGCTGGGCCTTGATCTCAAGAATCGACCCACACCACCAGCTAAGCCATCTATTGAAGAGCCACCCACGTTAGAATTGAAGGAGCTGCCAAGTCATTTGAAGTACGCATTCTTAGGAAGCGGAAACATACTTCTAGTTATTGTGGCAGCCGATTTGGGTGAACAACAAGTTGCAGCTCTTATTGCTATTCTACGCAAGTATATTAGAGCCATTGGATGGACCATTGCGGATATTATTGGTATTCCACCTGAGATTTGCGCACGTAAAATTCAGCTTCAAGAAAATTGCACACCCACCATTGAGCATCAAAGACGTCTAAACCCACCTATGCAAGAAGTCGTAAAGAAAGAAATTATCAAGTGGTTAGACGCAGGGGTTGTGTATCCTATCTCTGATAGTACATGGGTAAGCCCGGTACAATGTGTTCCCAAGAAAGGAGGCATGACGGTGGTCGCGAATGCGAAGAATGAGCTTATTCCACTCAGACCCGTCACTGGATGGAGAGTATGCATGGACTACCGAAAGCTGAATTCTTGGACACTCAAAGATCACTTCCCAATGCCATTTATGGACCAAATGCTAGATCGATTATCGGGGAAAGGATGGTTTTGTTTTCTAGATGGTTATTCAGGCTACAATCAGATTTGCATTGCCCCCGAAGACCAAGATAATACAACGTTTACATGCCCATATGGGACGTTTGCCTTCAAACATATGCCATTTGGCCTATGTAACGCACCAGCCACCTTTCAACGTTGTATGATGTCTATTTTCTCTGATATGGTAGAAGACACTTTGGAGGTATTTATGGATGACTTTTCAGTTGTTGGTGAGTCCTTTGAAGCATGTTTAGCGAACTTGAGCATGGCATTACAAAGATGTGTAGAGTTCAACCTTGTGCTGAATTGGGAGAAGTGCCACTTCATGGTAAAAGAAGGAATCGTTCTTGGGCACAAGATCTCCGAAAGAGGAATAGAGGTTGATCGTGCAAAAATAGAGGTAATCGAGAAGCTACCACCTCCAATTTCGGTGAAGGGAGTTCGTAGTTTTCTTGGCCATGCAGGTTTCTATCGTCGGTTCATCAAAGACTTCTCCAAAATTGCTAGTCCATTGTGCAAACTCTTGGAGAAAGATGCGAAGTTTGACTTCAATGAAGATTTCTTGAAGGCATTCGAATGCCTCAAAGGAAAACTCATTAAAGCCCCTATCATGGTAGCACCAGATTGGTCTCTCCCGTTCGAACTCATGTGTGATGCTAGTGGTGTAGCCATTGGAGCTGTGCTTGGTCAGAGAAAGGAGAAAATATTTCATCCTATCTACTATGTGAGTAAGTTCCTAAATGAAGCCCAAAGGAACTACACTGTTACTGAACAAGAGCTCCTAGCGGTTGTGTATGCTTTTGAGAAGTTCCGTGCCTATCTATTGGGTACTAAGGTGATCGTTCATACAGACCATGCAGCTCTTAGGTATCTAATGACAAAGAAGGATGCAAAACGAAGGTTAATTCAATGGGTATTACTGCTGCAAGAGTTTGATTTCGAGGTCAAAGATAGAAGAGGTTGCGAGAACCAAGTGGCTGATCACCTATCTAGACTCGATAATAAGCCTGTGGCGCAATCTAAAATACAGATTGATGATGCATTCCCGGACGAAGAGATACTAGCGACAACAATGGAGAAATTACCATGGTATGCCGACTTTGCAAATTTCGTGGTAAGTAATGTGATACCTGCCAATTTATCTTACCACCAAAGGAGGAAGTTTATGCATGACGTACAACACTACTATTGGGATGAGCCATACTTGTTTCGACGATGCGCGGATGGTATTATTCGATGATGTATATCCCATGTAGAGGTGCCTACTATATTGGAAGCATGCCACACTTCTCAAGTTGGAGGACATCATGCAGGCAATAGGACGGCAAGAAAAGTTTTGCAAAGTGGTTATTATTAGCCTTCAATATTTAGAGATGCCTACGACTATGTTACAAAGTGCGACCAATGCCAGCGTCAAGGTGTTATTTCAAAACACCATGAAATGACCATGTCCAAAATTCTTGAGGTAGAACTCTTTGATGTGTGGGGTATTGATTTCATGGGTCCATTCGTGAATTCGTTTGGAATGAAGTACATCTTGGTTGCTGTAGATTATGTTTCAAAATGGGTGGAAGCTGTAGCGTTGGCCGACAATGAAGAAAAGCGTGTTGTAGCGTTCTTAAAGAAGAATATTTTCTCTCGCTTTGGAGTACCACGTACTATTATAAGTGATGGAGGATCTCACTTTTGCAACAAGCTATTCAAATCCGTGTTGGCCAAGTATGGTGTCAAGCAACATAAGGTAGCCACGCCTTATCACCCACAAACTAGTGGACAGGTAGAGGTTTCCAATCGCGAGATCAAGCAAATCCTTGCGAAGACGGTTAATGCGAATAGGAAGGATTGGTCTCGAAAGCTAGATGATGCACTATGGGCGTATAGGACTGCATTCAAAACACCCATTGGCATGTCTCCTTATCAACTAGTTTATGGGAAGGCTTATCACTTACCCATCGAGCTCGAGCATAAGGCATTGTGGGCATTGAAGCAATTGAATTTGAATTGGGATGATGCTATGAATCTAAGGTTGGAGCAGCTGAACGAATTAGATGAGTTCCGTCTCCATGCATATGAAAGGTCCGACCTATACAAGGAGCGGATGAAAAAGTATCATGATCAGCGGATTGTTCGTCGAAACTTCCAAAAGGATGATATGGTACTTCTCTTCAACTCCAGATTGAAGCTCTTCCCAGGTAAGTTAAAGTCTAAGTGGTCTGGTCCATACAAAGTTATCCAAGTCTACTCGTCTGGAGTAGTTGAATTGGAGGACAATAATGGTGTTGTCTTCAAAGTGAATGGCCAACGTGTTAAACCTTATATCGGTCCTCTTGACTCGATGAATTATATGGCCATCACTTACCTTGACGAATTCTAAGTACTCAAGGTAACTATGTCGAGCCACGACAATAAATAAGGAACTAGATGGGAGGCAACCCATCGTTTTATCATTTTTCGTTTATCGTTCTAGTACTTGTTTTTCTTTTGATAAATGAAAATACAAAAATAAGAGTCGGGCCACAACCAAAACTAAGGTGCTTGGTGGGAGGCAACCCATCGTACTAATCGTTTTCATTGGTTTTGAGCAAATATAGGTGCAAGAGGTATTCAACGAGGAGATCGGTTTCAAACGACGATTTGGACGTATCGCATGGTAAAGGTGGTTAGTTAGGAATAGCGATACATAACGCTATGGATTGAGCATTGCTCATGCCAAAATAGGATCGAGGAAGGCTATGCCTAGGTAAAACTAGGCCACGAACAATGCAAAACCTATCCTATAGCCCAAGGTCTCAGAATCTAGTGTGCAAAGACATATGCGCCGCCCATGCTTACGTATGCTATATCATAGGCGTTGCCTATGCTATAGCATTTGGTCTCAGTATCTCATATTCTATACACTATGCACCGCATATGTCCCCTAAATGCATTACACTATGCGCCGCCTATGCTAGATTATGCTTTGCATTAGGCGCCGCATATAGCATGCTTATGCAAAGCACTATGCGCTGTATATGGACCCTTTTTGTCTCCAAAACCATTTTTAAATGGGTCAAAACCCGACCCATTCTTTTCCTATATAAAGGGGACTTAGTCTTGAATCATAACCACATTGAAACTTGACCTAAAAGCGCCACATACCCTCTCCAAATCATCTCAAAATTTTTCTTTTTGCTCTTCCAATTCACAAAAACATCTCCAAAGGCTTCAATCACGTAAGCACTCTTTTATTCTTCATCGATTTCTCGTAAGTACTACGTTGCTATGTCTATTATGAATTGATACATCTTGAAAGATTATTGGTGATGTTAATGTGTTTGGATTGTGGATACAAAACCATGTGAGTGAACGTATACGTTAGGATAATCTTGACTTGTGTCCGACGTGAAAGTGGTTTCAATAGCATTGTTATACTATTTGCGGAATTGCTATGGTTATGAACATTGCTTAAGCTTGTTACTTGGATACTTACATGTTAGACTATCCCGTTCATCGGGATAAGCCTACCGACATAGGAGGCTGTGCTTGTTGAAAGAAACTATACCATGATGTAACCCCTATGTAGTAGTATTGTTATACCTAAAATGAAAGTAGTACAATGGTTGCAAGACGTGATAAATCACATATTTTCTTGTCGGAATACTGCTCCTAAAATGTATGTCGACGAAGTCTAAATAGTCGACAACCTTCACTTCACTGATTTGTATCAACAAACCTAAGTGTAGGGTGGTACCCCGATGGCTTGTTTATAGATTGTTTCCATTGAGTTGATGCTAACATGAAATATCGTTTAAAATCTCAGGAACAATGGCACCTAAAGTGAGACAAGATAAGGCTACCACATCCCACAAGGGCAAGAAGAGAGGTCGCAAGGACCAAGGAGAATCATCCTCAATGCAATTACCCCGCCGAATGTTTGAAATAAAATGGGTTCTTGAGGAGGAAGCCAAAGAATGGTATAGGAACAACAAGGAAAGTAAATATGTTCATGTCGACTTGATCAACAAGGACACCCTAGCGAAGAAGGAGCCGCGTATGTTGGCAAAAATCATGGCATTGAATCTGGATTTTATCTTCCGCGACATGGGAGAATGTAATCTTGATTTGACAATAGAATTTTACGCCAACTGGTCGCCGAAAACCACGGGCAGCGAAGTCAAGATTCGGGGCCAAGTTTTACAGCACAACGCAGAATGGATCAACTCCTTTCTTGGCTTACCTTCGGTCGATCCAGCACCATTCAAAGAGCTGTACAGCAGACCTCCTTATAGAGAAATACGACACACACTTTGTGGAAGTATATCCATGGCAAGGTGGAGCAGACAAAAAGACACCGGACGACACAACACCTTCCCCTATGCTCCATTGAATAGGGAAGCAAGAATCTGGTTGTGTATTGTCAACTCATGCCTTATTCCTGGGACTCAGTACACCAAAATATCAAGAGATAGATTGTGTTTGGTTTATGCATTGATGACGAATGTCCCTATCAACATTGGGGCAATCATTCGCTCTACAATGCGGAAGGCCAGACTACACAAGAGGTCCCACTTCACTTTTGGTAATCTGTTGACAGCAATCTTGCGGAAGGAGGATATCGAAGAGGAACCAGCTGATCACAAACTCCCACATAACCCAAAGAAGGTTGACCTCACAAAGGTCAAAGATGCTGAAACAACACATGGCGTCAACCTTACTACTGTGGAGAGACATGCTCGAGATGAGAGTTTCTTCCGTCATCTTTATGGCATGACACGATTTACAATGATGAGTGGAGGTCGTGTTCCAACTGCTGAAGAGCTCCAACAGCTGGACCATGATTATCCAATGAATATGCATGCACGGGAGATGTGTGGAGTAGGCACATACTTTGAGGAACCTCTAGACGATGATGTGTCGACCGATGATGATCGACGCTTGCCAGATTCCGACGTAGAGAAGAACTCTGATGATCACTCTTATGATGATTCCGACGAAGGGGGTATGACCCCCGACATTGAGGAAGAGTCCGACTGACCAGGTTCTTCGTATTTATTTTCCACTGAGGGTAGTGTCCCGTTTAAGTGTGGGGTGGCGGTATTGCATGCTATACTTCTCTATTCGCATCTATGTTTGTTTACTTTGTTTTATTTCTGTTTCATTTTTTTAGTTTAAGTTAAGTTTTTTTTAGTAGTAATTTTTTTTTACTTAGCTTCGCATGAAATTATTCCAATAGGCAGCATGAGATCATAACAAGAGTAGGTGCTAAAATCATGACTATTGAGACGTGTAGGCTCTAATTGTGACTCACTATGTGATATTGTGTGGTTCAATTCCCTCATCTGTTGGGTCGAGAGTCTATACTACTTCCAATAAAGTCGACCATGTGCCTTGTGTGTGTGAGATTAATAGTATATTCTATGTTTGTAGCTGATGCTAGAACTTGCCTGGTATGTATGCAAAGCGAAAATAATGAGTGTAAGTTTAGGAGATGATTTAGGCATTTCTTTGGCAACCTATACATGTTTACCTTCATTTTACCTACCCATGGACATCATCCTAGTTAAACCCTTTTGAGCCTTTAGCCTACTTCTTTGACAACCTCATATGTAAGCCTAATCCATTTTTTTCAAGACCGTAATTTGATCCAAATTCCTAAGTGCTTTAAAGTGTAAACTCATGTGACGAAATAAGAGGAAATTGGGTGAGTATGATGCTTTAAATTGCAGTGGTACTTGAATGTGTTATGAAAAAGAAAGTGCTATCATAAGAGGTATGTTATGAAAAGAAAAAAGGAAAAGAAAGCTGAAAAGTGAGTTATGCTTAAAATTGAACAAAAGAGGAGAAAAAGGGGTGGTAGAATAAAAGAACGTAGAAAGGTTGTTTGAAAGAAAAGTGTTAATGATACAATGTGATATATTAAAGAGCTTAGGAACATAGTCACTATTTCTGGCCAAAATAGCCCTACCCGTCCCTTAGCCTACATTACAACCATCAAAAGACCTAGTTGATCCTAATCTTAGTATTCTGACATTTAGTGGAGTATTACACTAAGGGAAAGCCTATGGTCATCAGTTGCTGCATACGAATTCTTTGTGAGAGTGAGAGCAAGGATATTTTGATACCCATGTTTGAAAAAATATGATATACTTGTGAGTGAGTATGGGTACTATATTGTGAGACACACATGGTTGATGAGTTTTAGCTAGTTGTATATGATTCCTTGCACCTTAACTTTTGAATATGAGTTGACCACCATCACGAGTCTATACTAGAGGTTAACCTGTTTCTACTAATGATCAGAAAACTACTCTTTGTTGGTAATTGTTGTGCTTGTCTTGACGAATATTTTATGTTGATACTGTGAAACCCTAAGTTGATGTTAGACGGACATGATATTTTGTTCGAGGACGAACAAAGCGTTAAGTGTGGGGTGTTGATGATAGGCGATATTACGCGCCTATATCAATATATTTTGCCCATATTTGTGCCAAGTTTTGAGAACAAATTATATATTTCATGCACTTTTAGTCCTTTTTCCTATAAGTGAGCTAACGAACATGATTAGCAAAGTTTCAGGTATAAACGATGCAGAATTCAGCATTTTATGGATTACTTGACGCCAAAGAAAGCTTCACGGAAGGAGAAAAGGAAGCTTGGACGCCTAAGGACCAAAAGTGATGCATGGAAAATCTGTCCCGGGCTAAAACAGCATTTCTGAAGACTTTGGGGACTTGCAGTAACTTATTTGGATTAGGATAATAATACATTAACCTAGTACAATTGGGTTAAGTATTTCATTAGTTTATTTGGATTTGGATAATGTTACATTAACCTAGTACAATTGGGTTAAGTATTTCATTAGCTTAGTAGGATTAGGATATGGGTATTATAAATACCATATCATGCTAGAGATTTTTAATTAATTCAGATTCTTACATCCATCATACATTCTTCTTCCATCAACTACAACTCTTCTAATCTTTTCATTAATTCTATTTTTCTTCTATTCATCTATTCTTAATTTCCGCAACAAGAGAATCGTTACTTTGCCTAGGAATTCACGCCTAAACGCCTACCACTCTTGTGCTACACGAAATTAATCATTATTGTGGTATAATAACAATGTCAATCGTGATCTCCTTCGCATTCATGGGTAACTAAACTTCTTTGTTGGGGTTATGGAAGCCGAATGAGGTACTATCTATTACTATGAGCTTGTGAGTTTGTGACACGTATGCTGCTTATATCATTATTCTCTTCATCTTAATCTAAATTCTTTGTGGTTGCAAACACAAGAATACGCCAGTATAACATTTAACTTGTTCGAAAGAAAGGTTATTTGTCTGGAAAAGAGATAGTGTCAAGGTAGTAGGGTCCCATCCCCTATTAAACAGTTAGTGTCGTAACTGGATTAACCTCTTGGAGAATTCGTACCATTAGACACGCTTTAAGCTCGAAAGAGTTAAAGTGAAATAATCTTCGAATAGGTCGAAAGACGCCTGGATTTACCATCGAATACAATTCTCTATAAGCACATGCATGTCGGAATTCAACACACTCATAGCCAATAGAGACGTATAACTCATAAGGTGGACATAACCCCAATGCTTCAATTCTCATTGTTTTACAACCTACTAAACATTCTTTCTTTTTACTTTGCTATTTTTAGTTCTTACTTTAATATTTTGATTACACATTACAATCCCCCCTTTTTACGAGACTTGCACTAAAAGTCTAGTAACCGTTGCTTACTTGTTGACCAAGCTATTCCCTGTGGGATCGATACCCAACCCAGGTTGGGTTCTATATTTTCTAACGACCGCTTTACACTCCCACGAGAACTGTAGATTGAGAGTTATCACCAGCGGTCAATGTTCTCTTTAGTAGACCTTTAGCCGCTAAAGCGGCTGCACCAGCTATCAACTGGATTAGTAATTTCGCTAAGTTACAAAGTTGTTGATCCACCCCTCGGGATTTCTTTAAAATCCTATGAATATAGAAAAATATGCTACTAGACTAAATTCAATGTTCAAGACTCAACGATAATATCAGATTTTTTAAAAGCAATTGTTTTCACAAAATTGACTCCTGGGATTTACTTTCACAAATTTTTTAACCATGGAAAGAAATGAAATCCAAAATATATAAAATCAAACCAACCATAAAACCATCCTAAAATTGACGTTTTGAATCTACTACAGCATTTCGTGTTGCCATTCGATAAACAAAACCATAAATGTTGAGCAAAGTAAATTATAATCCCTTTTTTCAACCTTTAAGAACCACAAACTAGCACAAATTGTTCTGAATTATATCGAGAATCATTCCAACCATCCCTACACCCTAGAAACAACACATAACAACCACTAAAATGGGTAAAATAGTCAAATCACATAAAAGAAAAAGTTCACAAAATCAAGTCATTATATCGGTCCTTGGTGTGAGGTTATATGTGATGCTAGTGGTGTGGCACTGGTGTAGTCATAGGCCAAAGGTGAGAGAATATCTTACATTCCACATACTATGGATTATGATTTTTGGATAAATGAGTTAAAGAGGGTGAAGAAGTTTCCTATCAATGATAAAGTCATGCATTATAGGTCATTCATAGACCACATTGCTAAAGTACGTGAGAATGCAGTTTAGTTTGGGTTACTGGAGCTAAAATTTACAAATATACTTTGAAATTATTGGCCATGTCTTGGTGGTTGATTTTTTGGCATCGCATAACACCTACGGTAAATAACAACACATTGGGTGATACTAATACATACTTGGTAGCTGCTTTTATCAAAGACCTAGAATTGAACATGTTGTACATAATTGAAAAAAAGATTTGAGAAAGAGTGTTATGTTCACCATTACTTGGTCATTCGCATGTCTTATCACACAGCTACTATAAGATTTATAGTTGTCTATTATTTCAAAGTTTCACATATTTATCCGACCAACAAAGAGTAAGTATATTGATTTTATAAGAGATTTAAGGAACTCAACAGCTCCAGCTCTGGGTCTTTGACTAAATTTTCCTCTAGAGGTAGCAGGGGGTTCCCAGCTGATGAGATCCCGATGCTGAATTTTTTGCTACTTATTCTTTTCCTTAACAGACCACTACATATTTGGGTATTTATGCCTATTGGTTACATACTGATTCCCACCATTCATCTAAAGCATATCATGCAAAATTAATTATTGTGTAATGACCAGATATAAAAAGTAGAGGTAGGGGTGAAACCTTTTGTAACTAATGAGATAAAGGTAGTTGTATGAGTGGTTCAGACCCATTTTGATATGTTCGAGATTTGGATAATGGTAATATTAAGGAGTTTCAAGCTCTCAACCTGAGCACAATTAAGAATGACTTGGTTGAATTAAAGAAAGTAGTCAAAGAGCTAATAGAGCAGACTACACAAGTTGTACCACCACCATCTCTATTGATACCTTCTATATCAATCTTATAATGGATGTGGACTCTCTGTTCCCTAATTTTTATAATCAAGCTTTAGTGGTTGGGGGTGATGAAACATATATGGATAGGACAAGGGATGATTTTCACCCCTACAAGTGGATAAAAAGAAACAAGAGTGAAAACAACAACAAGAAGAAGAGAGTGAAGAAGAGTGAGCAAACCTCCGAGCTATGTATTCCAGAGGGTGTTAAGATCCCACTTGCTACTGAGGTGGTTGTTCAGAATGGATGAGGTGCTGAGTCTTTCCTCGTGACATTATTAAGCGCACCGAGTGGCATTGATGCCTACTTATTAGAGAGTGCCCTAGGCATAGCCGAGGCCATGAGAGTGGAGGATGCTGAATGGGTCTCATCTATGACCCTAGCTGATCAAAATACTATCGATGTCTAGTATGCCGCAGGTATGTATGTTACCCTAGTTTTATATTTTTTTGTGTTTTCATGTGATCTGGATGCTTCATGACTTCCAAGCTGGGGGTGGGGGTATACCACAACTGAGGGGATTTTTCTATATTTCTTTTCCCTAGGCTATGCTATCTAGTTAGAATCGACATATGTAGGTAATTTTCTTATTGTTTTTTGTTATTTTGTATGTAACATAGAAAATAATAAGGGAACTTGTTGTAGTCGAAATAAAAAGATCATTCAAACTTGTTTAGAATGATTTAAATTCTACCTCTCCTAAAAGTTTTGAATTTTGTATTGTGTTGTGTGTTTATCTGAATTGTAACCAATGATTGGATACTTTAATGACATTAGAATTCTAGAATTATTGACTGTAGCCTAACTTGCATAAACCAGATAGATAGTAACTGAATTCATAGCCTTCAGCCAAGTGAAGGTGAAGTTTATCTAGTCGGTGTGTGTAATCTAGAACTTGGCCGGTTAGTCTTACTGACATTGTAGGATAGGAGGTTAGGAAAAGATTATAGGTCGTTCTTCAATTAGTTCACTAAAAGCCTACTAAAGGATTGTGATATCCTTTGATCCTAAACTAGAGCCTAAATAGACTTTTTCTTTGAACTAGCCCATTCATCTTCTCAATTTTTACAATGGACCTACTATGACCCTGGTCCCTTCTGGAACATTGTGCACCTCAACTATGGCAAATTGCCTGAGTTGAGGGTGGCTATCGTAGGGGTGCGTAAAAGATTAGTTATAAATAAATCATTAGAAAAAAGAAAAGGCTTCTAGTGTGGTATGGTGTAAAAATGAGAAAAATGAAAAAAAGAGAAAAATTACAAAAAAGAAAAAATATAAAAAATAGAGATGAAGCTGTGAAAATAAAAATGAACCCAAAGTTCAAAAATGTTGAAAAGTGAGAAAGGAATAAAAGAAAGTAGTGGGGTATCAAGGAGGGTTATTCACTTTACCCATATGTGTCATACCTACCTCGAGCCTACATTACAATCCAATAAAAGTCCCATAGTGATCCTAACCCGACTGTCTAAAAGCCAAGGTGTAGAAAAAAGGCAAGCCTATGGTATCATACGCATATGACCTAACTTCTTTTTTAGAGAAAGAGATTTATTTCAGTCCGTGTGTTGACAATTATTGCATATTCTGAATGATCGGTACTTGTTTTTCATGAGGGCGTGGGGTCTGTATTATGGTTGTTGCTTGTTCGAGTAAGGTGCTTAGTTTAAGTGTTGGGTTGTCTATTGATCATGTGATGCCATTTTCTGATCCTGTTATCTTGTGGTTGATGTTTTTGAATGCATTATATGTGTTGATTTTTTATGGTATTGGAGGATGTGGAGCATAAGTGTTTGAATAATGAGTGTTTAAACTAGTTTTTTGAAAATCTAATTGCCATAATAATACTAGTTTTCTCTTAGTTAAGCATCATGATAGTATAGTGTATTTTTTTTCTTGGGGACATGCAAACATTTTAAGTTGAGGGTGTTGATGTGTCATTCACTTAAGACACTTAAAAATATTAATATTTGTAAGTACAAAGGTATTTTTATGTGGATATGATTTGTTTTTAGATGCTTGCAGGTCAACTAGGTTCAAAGAAGTGGAGTGCTGGTTTTTGGACAAAAATGGCATCAGACAAACCCATTCCACAATCGTGGAATTTAACCATGGTTGAACCATGTCATTATGATATGAAGTAATAGATGTCCCTCAGGAAATAATCAAGTGGAAGCCTCACTCGTGCATTGATGTCACGATCGTACAACCCGGTCGTTGGAAGGACTTCATAGAAGTATGTTGCAGGAGATAAGTATGAAGAGGATCAGCCAAGTGATTCCCATGACCGTACCTCAAAGCCACAGTCTTACCAAGTAATCATGGGAGGAAGGTTCAAAGATGAAGGTTTAGGAAGTGATATGTAGGAGGATCAGACAATCACATTGTATGGTCGTAGGTGGAAGCTAATGAGTCGTACTATGATATGCTTACAAAAGCACTGTCTATCCCTTTGAACAAGATTCCTGCAAGCTTGTATTAGATGTACTTGATGGTGATTATAACCGTACCATTGAAGATCTGAAGATGAAAAAAGTCCACGGACAAACCACGAGCACCATGGTTGATAGTAGGATCAAACCACAATACCTTTCGCTCGTCCGAGATTACCAAATCAACAAATCTTGTTATGTTTAGGATAGGTTTTGTTTTTTCTATAAATGCTTTTATTTGTTATTTTGTATTAGTTCATGTTCTATTATATTATTGTAAAGTTCTAAAATACATTCTTGGTCTTGGAATTACAAACATCAATTTTTATGGTTTCATTTAAAGTGAGATCATGGAGTTTTTCATATTCTTATTGTAAGTTCATAATTATGTTTTCATATCAAAATTTTTCTTGTGTTCTTGCAATTATGAGTAGCTAAACACCACAACTACGATTGTGGGAACCATGAAGAAATAATGAAGTATATTCATAGTATGGAGTGATTGTCAACTAGTATATATGCATGCATTATTGTTTCTTTGGGTTTGATTATTTTTTGGCGGTGTACAATGCTAGAATTTGCCTTATCTTTACTCAAGACAAAAGGAAGAGTACGAATGGGAAGAAGGGAATAACAACAATTACTTAGAGTTACCAATCTCCATTTAATAGCTTGAGTTGATAATTTGAGATAGCTAATCCAAGATCCAAGATAGGGGTTAGTAATGCAGAGTCAAGAAAAGAGAAAATTTACTTGTGGATATTGCTTAGACAAGAGCGTAAAGCTATTCTAAGTATACATAACCTATCGAGTCTACATACCGAACATCGGAAGAGATTTTAAAGTACGAAGAACATGCGGAGTTATAAAGTTATTGGGGAATACAATCCTAGTGCCTCTCTCATACTGATTACAAATCCAAAAAATTGACAATTTTTACTATTGAATTAATTCTTTACAAAATCCCCTACTTTTACTGGAGATTGTTATTGATTACCTTGATTACATTAACTGACACTTCAACCTATTTCTTGTGGGATCCACCCCAACCTTGGTTTTATTCTATATTTAACAGCAACTACTTTATACTTTATTGCAAGGTCTAATCTTGATACATCACGTACCCATTATAATCATCCTCTTACACCTCCTAATTAGGGTGTCTGTGAACCTCCATTTCACATGTCAAAACCATCTCAGTCTCGTTTTCCTCATTTTGTCTTCCACGGAGGCCACTCCCATTGTTTCTTGGATAACCTCATTATTTATCTTATCGCCTTTATTAAGTGCACATATCCATATCAACATCCTCATCTTCATAATGTGCATCTTCTAAACATAGACCATAACAAAGACGGTCTAACCACCACCACCTTGCAAAACTTACCTTTAAACATTTGAGGTAGCTTTTTATCACAAAAGACTTTGGAAACATGCCTCCAATTCATCTAAGCCACACCAATGTGATATGTGACATTCTCGTCTATGTCCCAGTTATACTGGATTATAGGCCTAAGATACTTTAAACTCTCTTAGGGTTAGTCTGTGAGTCAAACCTTATTTCCACTCCCACTTTATGCATCACATCATTAAATCTACACTCAAAATATGTTGTTTTAGTCTTGTTCAACCTAAAACCTTTAGACTTAAGCAATATTCCTCCAAACCTTAAACCTAGCATACATAATGACACCTCATCCTGAATAAACTGTGTCAACTCATCCATCACCAAGGAAAAAAGAAAAAGTTTAAGAACTGATCCCCAGTGCAACTCCTTCTTAACAAAAAGGTCCTCTGAGTCTCCTTCCAGTATTATCCTGATTCTTAGCCCCATAATACTTGTCTCTTATCACCCTAATATAAGCCACTAGCATATCTCTGGCCTTCTGTAACACACCAAATCTGGTACCCAGAATGTTACACGGTGCTTATGACCCCAAAGGACCACAAGCTAACCCATGACTGATATTTGTACCAGTACACTGCATAAAATACTGAATAATACGAAAATATAAACTGTAAGGCCATAAGGTTCACATATCTGAAGTAAAACATAACATCTGAAAAGGGGTATGAAATACCCAAAACAACTGAAGATACTGAAATCTGAAGCATAATATTCTAGAAAGCCTCAAAAACATGACTGAACTGTCTGAATAAGGAGTTGATGGGACATTTTCCCAGCTAACTCTGACTAATAAACTAATCAATGAGATAATGTAGAAATAATCATGTCCTCAAAACATGAGGACTCACTTCTAACTCTGATTGCTGAGACTAAAATCCACTGTTGCTCTGGAGCTCGTGTCTCTGAACCTATGGTATAAGACACCATAGTGCGAATGCATCAGTACTTTGAATGTACTGGTATGCATGTGAGGTAGGCTAAATGCATGGGGTTCATATGCATGAACAATTATAATAGACTGACTATAATGAGAGTGAGATTACATGCATAAGACATAATAACTGACAGTGATATCGTGATAACATGATTACTGAATCTGAATACTGGTAACATGACATATTGATACTGATATATCTGATAACATAAGTGATTGTATTTGATAGTCCTAAATCTGATGGAACTATCTGAGTTTCATACTATATCTAAGTTGACTATATCTGACATTCCTGAGATCTGAAGAACTATCTGAGTTCTTTTACTAAGACTAAACTAAAACTATGGGAAGTAGTCATCTAACCGACATGCCCCTAATACACCATTATGGCTGAGTTGGGGTCCAATCTATAACTATAATTGGAAGGGTGTTTATACCGCGCCACCGGTAAGGAAAACATATGAGTAACCCTAATATAACAGGTAACTCTAATACGAATGGTAGGAACCCTCATATAATAGGTTAATCCACCTCATCTACCCTTATATAGCAGGCTATGATGTCTTAACCTATGCTGGCTACATAGTTCTGGAACGCAAGGATTGCTTCTAAGAATCACACCCTTATATAACAGGTGAGTTCCCATCCTTGGGTTCACTCGGTGCTAACTCCTACTCCCATCTGAATAAACACTGAACATGATTTAATGAACAGAACATGGGTTGAGTTACTAAATTTCGTTGACTAATGAAATACTACTGATATCTGACAACTGATTGAGTTCATGAGATCATGGAGATTTTCTGAGTCATAAGACTATCTAAAGTCTAAGGATCATAGCTTGACTGAGAGTATCATGAAAACATGACATGGATCTAGGAACACAGCTAATATTTAGGTACAAGAACCCCCATGACTCGATAGAAGGAAACTGACGAGCATGGCTTTATCAAGTACAAGACCCATATCAACAATACATAATTTAATAAGTTGTGGATTTCACGAAGTACAGGGTTATCATACTATCTAACATGGACGAAAATGATGATAATCATATCATAACCTCATGTTCTAATATCATGGGCATTCCAAAAACATACATATGTCACAATGATAGCATGGAAACCATTTAAACATAGGAGGATAACAATCATGTCACATTTAGTTTATGTCTTGAGCTATAAAGCATGATTTCTACTCTTTCAAGCATTTTATCAACCACCTTGCATGCACAACTTAGGGCATAAGTGAATTCATCAAATTACACATTATAAGCAACTAAATTCATGCATTTTATCTTGTATGTTAATATAATATCATGATAAACCCACAAAGATTTCCAAATTTGAAATCAATCAACGTCAGCAACATGATTACAATTAACCCACAATATAAATACCATGATTTATAGATAAAATAAGGTTCTTGAGATTCATGGATGGAAGGAATCTATGAATGAACACAATGCATACCTTAATTTGTGATTTCGTGAAGATTGATAGTGAAACTTTCTTGAAATTGAACCTTCTATGAAAAACCCTGAGTTGTTCTTGAGAGGTTTTTGAGAGAAACAAGTGTATTTTGGGTGAAAATGGTTGAATCACGTATTAAAGGGATTAAATAAGGGAGGAAAATTGACCCTTTTAACCCTCGGATGCATCTTGAAATTTTAGTAAAATTTCCTGAATTGGACCCCTAGCGCGACACGGCGCTATCGTGCTATGTCACTGGATTTTGACAATTGAAAAATTGAGGGCTGGAGCGACGCAGAGCCATCGCGTTGCCCCTCCTTTTGTAACCTGGAACTTTGGCGCGGCGCAGAGGAAATCGTGCTGAGACACTGGAAAAGGACAATTGTCATTTTAACTTGCGGCGTGGCGCTCCACTGACCAATATGGTGCTATTTTACGAAGGGAACTTGAAATAGTCGTAACTTCTGACCCGATTATCGGATTTGGGAAAATTTTATACCAATGGAAAACTTATTGAATTTTTCATATGAGAAAAAGTGAAAATCTTGAAAATTACTCATGGAATAATCATCATTCAATTTTGAGACTAATACTGGACATTCTAGGGAAGAATTAGCTAGGAAAATTCAGGGTATTACAATATCTCCCCTTTAGAAACATTCGTCCTCGAATGAGACTAAGAGAGAGGAAGAACATAGACTAACGTGCACACTAAACATAGATTACTGGAACATGATCTCATGACTGACATGACTAATAACTGAACATATCATACTAAACATGCATATCTGATGCATGTGTAACTGATCCATGAATGCATGATTGAGTGTTCTGAGGAGCTAAGTTTCTCGCAATGAGAATGCATGTCTGATGCATAATTTTATAACTAAACTGATACATAAATACATGACTGAATATGCAATGGAACTTAATACCAAATTTGTGATGAACATTAAACACAAAAATGAGTAAGCATAAGGAGAACTGTTACCTTGAGCTTAATCTGAATTGGCGGAGAAGAGGCAAGGATACTTGGTATACATGCCTACTTCTATTTCCCAAGTATCTCCCTCGATGGACTGATTTCGCCAAAGAACTTTGACTAGAGGGACTTCATTATTCCTCAGTCTACGAGTTTGATAGTCTAGGATTTCTTCTGGAATCTCTTCATAAGAGAGGTTGTTCTAAACATCGATGCTCTGAATAGGGACTACAAATAATGGGTCACCTATGCATTTCTTAAGCAAAAAGATATGGAAGACTGGATGAACTAAGGCTAGATCTGAAGGCAATTCGAGCTCATAATCTACCTTACTGAATCGACTGAGCATCTTGAAGGGACCGACATATCGGGGACTGAACTTTCCCTTCTTGCCAAATCTCTTCACTCCCTTCATGGGAGAGATATTTAGATAGACATAGTCACCAATCTCAAACTTGAGATCTTCTTTATGAATGTTTGCATTAGACTTTTATCGACTCTGGGCAACCCAGAGTCTTTCTCTAATCAACTAAACTTTCTCTAAGGCGTCGAATACCATGTCAAGCCCTATGACTGAGGCCTTACTAGTTTTGAACCAACCAATTAGAGATCTACATCTCCTACCATAGAGAGCTTCAAATGGAGCCATCTGAATACTAGAATGATAGCTATTGTTGTATGCAAACTCAATCAAAGGCAAGTGGTCATCCCAACTACCCTTAAAATCAATTGCACATTCCCTTAGCATTTCTTCTAGAGTCTGAATGGTCCTTTCTGCTTGACTATCTTTCTGAGGATGAAAGGTTGTACTAAGATGAACTTGTGTACCAAGACCCTTTTAGAATGCTTTCCAAAAATAAGGTGAACTGGGTACCTTTGTCTGAGATGATAGATAATGGAACACGGTGTAATCTGACCAACTCCCTGATGTAGAATTTGGCATAATCCTTGATTGAATAAGAGGTATGAACTGGAAGAAAATGAGCTGACTTGGTCATTTTATCTACAATGACCCAGACTAAATCATGTTGATGATTAGTTCAAGGAAAACTCGTCACGAAGTCCATGTTCACTTCTTCCCACTTCCAAGTAGGAATAATGAACTCCTGCATAGGACCACTAGGCTTATGATGCCCTATCTTAACCTACTGACATGTAGAGCACTTAGCCACAAACTCTATAATATCTCTTTTCATCCCACTCCACCAATAGATCTCCCATAAGTCGTGGTACATCTTTGTGGCCCCTGGATGAATAGAGTAGCGCATACCGTGCACTTCTACAAGAATTCACTGCCTTAAGTCATCTACACCTAGAAAACAGAGACGACCCTGATAACGAAGAACACTATCTCCCCCTTGAGAGAAAACCTCTACTTTTTTATTCTGGACTGACTCTTTCAACTTGACAACGCTGGGATCTATATCTTGCTTTTCTTTCACCTCAGAAACTAGAGATGATTCTAAACTACTCTAAACCCATATATCACCCTCCTCTGTATCGATTAAGCAAATGCCTAGTCTGGTAAACTGATGGACTTCCTTAGATAACTTCTTCTTATTGTCCTTCACATGGTCAATACTACCCATAGACAGTCTACTAAGAGTGTCGGCCACTGTGTTAGACTTGCTTGGATGATAAATCATACTCATGTCATTATCTTTCAAGATCTCTAACCACCTACTCTGACGAAGATTGAGATCTTTTTGAGAAAAAACATACTGAAGGCTCTTATGATCTGTGAAGACATCTATGTGAACACCATCTAGATAATGCCTCCAAATCTTCAAGGCAAAGACTACGGCTGCTAACTCGAGATCATGAGTAGGATAATTCTTCTTATGGGGTTTAAGCTGTCTGGAGGCATAGGCTATGACCTTACCATACTACATGAGGACAACACCTAAACCTACTATGGATGTATCACAATACACCATGAATCCATCTGGACATCTGGTAATGCTAGAATTAAAGCTGAGGTGAGTCGAGTCTTCAACTCCTGAAAACTCTTCTCACAAGGATCTGACCACTAAACTTAACTTTCTTCTAGGTCAATCTGGACATCGGGGATGCTATAGAAAAAAATCTCTCAACAAACCGTCTGTAATAGCCAGCCAAACCCAAGAAACTCCTGATATCTGATAGAGAGATGTGACGATGCCAGTTTCTTACTGCTTTGGTCTTTTGATGATCTACTCTAATACCATCACCATAAATGATATGACCAAGGAATGCTACTAACCTTAGCCAAAATTTGTACTTACTGAATTTGGCAAATAGCTGATAATCTCTGAGAGTCTGTAGTACTGTTTTGAGATGGTCTGCATAATCCCGCTCACTACGAGAATAGACCAGAATATTATCTATGAAGACTATGATGAACATGTCCAAGTACTGCTTGAACACGCGGTTCATCAAATCCATGAAAGCGGATGGGGCATTGGTAAGACCAAAGAACATGACTAGAAATTCAAAGTGACCATACCAAGTATGAAAAGCTATTTTGGAATGTCACATTGTCTGACTTTGAGCTGATGATAGCCAGATCAGAGTTCTATCTTGGAGAAATAACTGGAACCCTGAAGTTTGTGAAACAAGCCATCAATTTTGGAAAGAGGATACTTATTCTTGACCGTGACCTTATTGAGTTGACGGTAATCAATGAACATTTGGAGAGAATCATCTTTTTTGAACACAAATAAGATTGGTGTGCCCTACGGGGAAACGCTGGGTCTGATTAATTTCTTATCTAAGAGATCCTTCAACTATTCTTTCAATTCCCTGAGTTCTGCTGGTGTCATTCTGTATCGCGAAATAGAGATAGG
The DNA here is from genome assembly GCA_030864225.1 of Capsicum baccatum var. pendulum. Taxonomy (NCBI): domain Eukaryota; kingdom Viridiplantae; phylum Streptophyta; class Magnoliopsida; order Solanales; family Solanaceae; genus Capsicum; species Capsicum baccatum. The sequence continues at coordinate 200,863,287 of CM061559.1, read as the reverse complement.
CTGAGTATTTAGAAAAAGATCAATGCCAAAGTCTATTTCCCTTTCGGGAGGAATGCCTGGAAGATCTTCGAGAAAGATATCTGAATATTTATATACAACTGGAACTGATTAAAGACTGGGAGTTTCAGAATGAGAGTCCTTAACTAGAACAAGATGATAAACACATCCCTTAGATATCATTTTCCTTGCTGGAAGGAAGGAAACAAGTTGACCTCTGAAAGAGGATACACTACCCTTCCACTTAAGGACGGGTTCATTTGGGAACTGAAACTGGAATATTTTGTTTCTGCAGTCGACTGTGGCATAGCAGGATGAAGCCAATCCATGTCGAGAATGACATCAAAATTAGTCATCTCTAATTCGACTAAGTATGTTGTAGTGACTTTCTAAAATATCATAATCGGGCAGTTCCCGTATACCCGCCGAGCTATGATGGTTTTACCCACTGGGGTAGAAACTGAAAAGGGCTCTGCTAAAATTTTGGGACTGATTTTGAAATCACTTGCTATATAAGGAGTAATAAAAGACAAAGAAGCTCCTGGATCTAGCAAAGCATAAACATGCACATGAAAGATCTATAATGTCCCAGTAACCACATCAGGAGAATTTTCCTGATCCTGCAAAGACTGGAAAGAATAAAAATGATTTGGGCATAGCCCACTAGTAGCATTGGAAGTGGCACCCTGCTAATTTGGGCAATCGGACTGAGCTGCGGATTGACTCTGTTGACCTTGAGGACCTAGATGAGGACAATCTCTAACTATGTGTCCTGGCTTACCATATCCAAAATAGATACTACTACCCACTCTAGAAATACCCTAATGGTGCTTACCATAAGTCTGACAAGGAGGATAGGTGTGGGCACTGCTAACACTACCCTGAGACTTAGAGCCTGGCGCTCTATCCTTGTTACCCTTTCTGAACTTAGGAAATGGAACACTAGTTGAAAAAGGAGCTGGAACTGATAACTTAGGATGAAACTAAGAACGGTTTCCTCCTTCTGATTTAGGCTGAGAAAAGTTAAAACTACCTGTCTTCGCTATCTTATTCTGCTTCTCCATCATCTTAATCTTTTGATCCTCTATCTGCTGAGCATGGGTCATGAGCCTCGCTAAAGTCATGTCACTATTCAGCATGGCAAATCTATACTCATTAACCATGCGATCATTCACCCCTGAGATATACTTACTCATCCTTGCCTTGCTATTTGCAACTACATAGGGAGCATATCTGGCTAATTGAGTAAAATTAAGAGAATACTCTTTCACTGTCATATTGCTCTGCCTGAGGTTGATGAATTCTAGCATCTTAGCTTCTCTAAGCTCTAGGGGAAAGAACCTATCAACAAAAGCTGAAGCAAACTCCTTCCGCTCAACTGACCCTGCATCATCTGCCCTCTCTAACTTCCACTACCTGAACCAAGTATAAGCAACATCCTGTAACTGATATGTATCTAGATCAGCACTCTTACTGGACGTAACCCCCATTATGTCTGTCACCTTCAGCACCTGATCTAGGAATTTCTGAGGGTCCTCATCTGTCTTAGACCTGAGAAGGATGGAGGATTTATTCGGGTGAAGTCTCAAATCCTGGCTGCAGCTGAATTGGCCACTGGGTTGGCTGAAATAACAGTTGGTCGTTCATTCTGAGCAGCAACTAACTGAGCAAGCGTAGTGAATGCGGTCCTGAACTCTGCATGAGAAACATGATCGCCCAAAGATTCTTCGAGCTGAGGGGATGACTGATTCTCATTTCTTCTTTTTGGAGGCATGTTCTATAGAAGAAAGGGAGAAATAAATTAGATTGATAAATTGACTTGAAATTATGCTCACTAGCATGACATGAATACTGAAAAAAGGGGAAACTGTTCCTAAAACATCTTATAGCCTCCTGTACATAAAAGTGGTGCGCAACACACCCATGTACAAGACTATACTAGATGGTGTAACGTTACATGGTGTTATCATGTTAAGACTTCCTAGGACTCTATTGAACCTTAGGTTCTAATACTAAGTTTGTAACGCTTAGAATCTAGTACCCTGAACATCATGACACCGAAGGACCACAAGCTAATCCATGACTGATATTTGTACCTGTATACTGCATAAAATACTGAATAATGCAGAAAAATGAACTAAAAAGCCATAAGGTTCACACATCTGAAGTAAAACATAACATCTGAAAAGGGGTATAAAATACACAAAAAACTGAAGATACTGAAGTCAGAAACATCATAGTCTAGAAAGCCTATAAAACATGACTGAACTGTCTGAATAAAGATTCGATGGGACATGTCCCCAACTAACTCCAACTAATAAACTAATCAATGAAATAATGGAGAAATAATCATGTCCTCAAAAGATGAGGACTCACTTCTAACTCTGATTGCTGAGACTGAAATCTACTGCTACTCTGCAGCGAGTATCTCTGAACCTATGGTATAAGACACCATAGCACGAATGCGTTAACACTTTGAATATATTGGTATGCAAGTGAGGTAGGATAAATGCATGGGGTTCATATACATGAACAATAATAATAGACTGACTATCATGAGCGTGAGATTACATGCATGAGATATAATAACTAACACTGATATAGTGATAACAAGATTAGTGAATTTGAATACTGGTAGCATGACATACTGATACTAATATATCTGATAACATGAGTGACTATATTTGACAGTCCTGAATCTGATAGAACTATCGAAGTTTTGTACTATATCTGAGCTGACTGTATCTGAAGTCCTGAGATCTGAAGAACTATCTGAGTTCTTTTACTAAGACTAATACTAAAACTGTGGGAAGTAGTCATCTAATAGACATGCCCCTAATACGCCATTATTGATGAGTTGGGGTCTGTAACCCCAATTAGAAAGGTGTCAATACCGCGCTACCGGTAAGGACAACATGTGAGTAACCCTAATATAACAGGTAACTCTAATGAGAACGTTGGGAACCCTTATATAACAGGTTAATCCACCTTATCTACCCTCATATAGCAGGATATGATATCTCAATCTATGTTGGCTACATAGTTCTGGAACGCAAGGATTGCTTCTAAGAATCACACCCTCATATAACAGGTGAGTTTCCATCTTTGGGTTCACTCGGTGCTAACTCCTACTCCCATCTGAATAGACATTGACCATAATTTACTAAACTGAACATGGGCTGAGTTACTAAATTCCGTTGACTAATAAAATACTACTGATATCTGATAACTGACTGAGTTTATGAGATCATGGAGATTTCCTGAGTCATAAGACTGTCTAAAGTCTAAGGATCGTAGCTTGACTGAGAGTATCATGGAAACATGACATAGCTCTAGGCACGCAGCTAATATTTTGGGTACAAGTACCCCTAGAACTCGATAGAAGGAAACTGACGAGCCTGACTTTATCGAGTACAAGACCCACATCAACATACATAATTTAATAAGTTGTGGATTTCACGAAGTACAGGGTTATCATACTATCTAACATGGACAAAAATGTTGATAATCATATCATAACCTCATGTTCTAATATCATGGGCACACCGACAACATACACATTTCACAATGATAGCATGGAAACCATTTAAACATAGGAGGATAACAAGCATGTCATATTTAGTTTATGTCTTGAGTTATAAAGCATGATTTCTACTCTTTCAAGTATTTTATCAACCACCTTGCATGCACAACTTAAGGCATAAGTGAATTCATCAAATTACATATCATAAACAACTAAATTCATGCATTTTATCTTGCATGTTAGCATAATATCATGATAAACCCACAAAGATTTCCAACTTTGAAATCAATCAACGTCAACAATATAATTACAATTAACCCACAACATAAATACCAAGATTTATAGATAAAACAAGGTTCTTGAGCTTCATGGGTGGAAGGAATCTATATGAACATAACTCATACCTTAGTTCGTGATTTCATGAAGATTGACGGTGAAACTTTCTTGAAATTGAATCTTCTATGAAAAACCCTAGGTTGTTCTTGAGAGGTTTTTGAGAGAAACTAGTGTATTTTGGGTGAAAAATGGCTGAATCATGTGTTAAAGGGCTTAAATAGGGGTGGAAAATTGACCCTTTTAAACCTCAGACGCGTCTTGAAATTTCAGTAAAATTTTCCGAATTGGACCCCTAGCACGACGCAGCGCTATCGCGCCATGTCACTGGATTTTGACAATTGAGAAATTGAGGGATGGTACGACACAGAGCCATCGCGTTGCCCCTGTTTTTGTAACCTGGAACTTTGGCGCGACGCGGAGGAAATCGTATTGAGACACTGGAAAAGGACAATTGCCATTTTAACTTGTGGCGAGGCGTGCCACTGATCAATATAGCGCTATTTTACGAAGGGAACTTAAAATGGTCGTACTTCTAACCCGATTATCAGATTTGGGTAAATCTTATACCGATGGAATGCTTATTGAATTTCCCACATGACAAAAAGTAAAAATCTTGAAAATTCCTCATGGAATAATCATCATTTAATTTAGAAGATAATACAAGACATTCTTGAAACGAAATTAGCTAGGGAAAATTGGGGTATTACACCTCCAGGCACCTCCAAAGGATATCCCTCGAGGCTTTGTTAGAAGCCTTTTCAAGGTTAATAAACACAATATGTAAGTCTCTCTTTCTTTCCTATATTTCTCAACAGTATCCTCACAATATGAAGGACTTCAATAGTAGATTGTCCCACATGAATCTAAATTGGTCCTCGAAAATGAACACCTCTCTTCTGACCCTCATCTCCACCACTCCTTCTCAAACTTTCATAATGTGGCTTAACAATTTATACCTCTGTAATTGCCACAGGTGTGGATATCACCCTTGTTCTTTTAAATTGAAACCATTGTACTCCACTTTCATTCGTCAGACATTTTTGTCATCTTAAAAATAACATTAAACAAATTATTTTTTTACGGTGAAAAATGTTAATGAGAAGACATATTTAAGAGGGAAAGCTGCCGGGGGTTCCAATGAGCTAATAGGTTAACGAGATCATGACTTTTAAGGGCATACTTAAACTATTTTTATTCAGATGAAAAAATACGAAAAGAGACATATATACCCCTGAACTATCATAAATGGTATGTATATACCCCTCGTTATACTTTGGGTATGTATATGTCCTTGTGTTAATCATTTGAATGCATATAACCTTTACACTAACGAAGTGACATGTGGCACAATCCTATGTATAATAGATAATGTATCTTGTGTATACATTGGAGAGAAACACGAATTGAATTTTGGGTTTGAATGAAGCATATGAGAAAAGTGAATGAAGTGTTAGGTTTTTAGTTTGACCGATATTTATCTTTGAAATCATCTTTAATTATGGGTTGTCTTAGATATTTTTGTTGGATTGGAAAAATTTAATTTTGGGTCTAAGTTAGGTGGATTAATTTAATTTTGAATTAAATAAATAAAAATTGGGTAAATGTGTAGGATTTTGCTATGTATCCCTTCGTTAGTGTAAAGGGTATATACAACCCAAACGATTAACGTCAGGGGCATATACATACCCAAAGCATCACGAAGGGTATATACATACATTTATGATAATTCGGGAATATATATGTCCTTTTTTTGTAAAACAAAATATAGTTTTCTCTAAAACTGATACAAAGGGCAAAGTTTAGTGACTACGTGTAGGGCGAGACATGAGATATACCAAATTATTATATCAAATCAAATTTTTTGATATTATGGATCAGTATTATGATTTTTGTATGGTATATGGTACAACTTAGATATTTTTTTAAATAGGCGAAATTGTATACTGAATCTTTATACTTGTTTTCATTTGTAAAGTGGATACTTCTACTTAGCCTTTTGTCATTTGAACCCTTCAACCCATCAAAATACAAGAACCCTTTTGACCATGTGTGTGGCTGACTCTCCCTACAAAAATTTCGCATCATATCCACGTCACATAAATCAATGAAGTGTCATAATATCTTCATTAATTAATTTTTTAAATTATCAATCAATAATATTAAATAAAAAATAAAATAATAAATTAAAATTTTATATTTTTAAATAAAATTCATCTCCACCATTATTTAAAAATAAAAAATAATAATTTATATCATATTGATATAACTTAATCAATTTATAATATAAATCAAAATTTATATATATCATAAAATTATGATTCAAAATCATAAAATCTCATAATTTATATTACAAAATCAAAAAATTCAACAACGAAGATGAGATTTTGACTCGAGATTTGTGATATATCATCTATAATTTATAATATATTAAAAGTGTGAAGACCCTTATAAAAGTGATTTGAACTTTTTGTCCTATACTAAAGTCTCCACTTTAGAAAAAAATATTTTTTTTACTAATTTTTATATTTAATAATTTAAATTAAATAAGATCATAAGTAAAAAAAGAAAAATAAATTCGATTAACAAAAGAATGAAAAAAAAAAAAAAAGAATAACCAAACTAGGAGAAGAAGAAAATCATACGAAAAGGAAATAAAAAAAAAGAAAACGTGAAAGGTAAACAATATAAAATTTTGTAGAATTTTCCTTACTTGAATCATAAATTTATATTTTAAAAATTAAGGAGACTTAAAATATATGATAAGAGAAAAATATAGGGCAAAAATATTAGGAGATAATAATCAAGGAATTCTAAAATATATGGTAAAAAAAGTTAAACAAGGATTATCATAAAATATACTATCTAATCTTGAAAAAGAATAAAAAGTTGATCAAAAAATTCATGCGTGCAATATTTTTCAATTTGATTTCAACTATAATTCTTAGATCCTGTATATTTATTACGTGCTTTTGGTGAACATACTTTCTTTTTTATTTTAGGTTGTTCTTGTTGTTTTATTTAGAATTTTTTTTCTTTCAAAAATTATATTATAATATCTAATTTATTTTGTATGATTTTATAGGTATTTGGAGATGAGTGATGATAATATCAACATGATTGATGAACAAAATTTTATAGGTAAATTGAATGCCTTCTTTTGTTCAATCAATGTTGTGTATAAGAAACACTTAGTTATCCGCACCCCCCAACAAATGGTATCAGAGCCCAGTAATTTTGTGTAATGTTGATATAAATTATTTATATAATTATGACTAAATCTCTTATGCACAGTTTATTTTAGATAATTTTGTAGTGACAATTGAACAGACTTATTGAACAAATATATGTCAATTAATAAATTCAGAAGAAATGATTTCTATTGAGTTATAAGAAATGATTTCTATTGAGTTATCTAGGTAAGATACATCAACATAACATCTCTATATCTCATAAACTAAGTACAATTACGAGTATCGCAAACTTCACTTGTGAAATTACACTATATTTATTTTTGTTGTTTTGTGATTTGATTTATTTTAATACTAAATTATTTGTTGTTTTATTTGACATAGACGTAGTGAACTAGAGCTGAAACGTTTTAGATCACTGGATCAAGAGTATGTAAGTTCATGTTCCTTTGCTTTAAAGCTTTGAATTGATAATTTCGATTAACTTCGATGAATTTATTATTTTTTGTGAATGTCAGCTTTAAAAAATATATCCACAAAAGAATATAAATATCGTCAAAAGTGATTGATGAGGCAGGCTTCTCAATTTATTTTTTCTCACACTTTTTTTTTAGAAAACTTCGATTTGTCTTTTGCTCTACATTACTAATATTATTGTTTTAATGATTTGTATGTGTGTAAATTCAAAGTTATGTTGACTCTGTGCAACTATTTTGGTTTATTGATTTCTGTGTTTATTTGTTATCTAAATATTACATTGATTTCTTTTGGAACATTCTATAACTTTTGTGCTATTGTAAATCTATTGATTCGGTTGTCAATCTCTTTATTCTTGATGATAATTTTTGACAGTGACATTATATATGTTGTCAATGTTAAAAGATTTTATTGTGTTATATATGGATAGTACAACTATATCTATATAAATTAGTTTTATTTATACATTTTATATATTAATGTTTTTTGATTCAATTTACTTCTCTAATTTCTCTTTCTCGAACATGTCTGATGGATCTTAGTCAAAGGTTAACATGTGAATCTGTTGGAAAAGTTTGGTAACTTTGAATTGCCTTGTTTTATTCTAATTTTTTTGTAAGGTTTCTTTTTCCCTTTTTAGGTATTCAATATTGGACTCTCTCTTCACCCAATCCGTTTTCCTTTCTGTCCATCTCTTCGATGGAAGACTTCACCTTAGGAATTCTTAAATAAGTTGTGGAGATAATAAGAATCCACAATATAAACATTGTCATGATTCAAAAATTGATAGGTCATGATGGCACTTGTCGCGGCAAACTTTGACAAGTAAACCTTTCCCCCAAACTGATACACACGAGGAAAAGACAGAAATGCCCCCAAGGTAAAGCTTTTAGAATGAAGTTGAACCATATAGATATAACAAAAGTGAAAATAATAAAATCAACACATGAAGTCATAACTCCCAAAACCTAGTGTCAACAGTATAAGAACTACTAATACAATCACAGAGTCAAATATATCAAAAAAAATTCTATCTCCGAATACTAATGAAGACATAACTAAGACAGAAAGGTAGAGGTGAACTCCGAACGTATGAATGTCCAGCTGCTACCTTGAGAAATCTGAAGGAGCCCGAAATTAATCAGCCTGAGGCGCACCAAAATCTAAAGTTGCACCGACAGGGTGAATTAGGAGTGAGTATGGTCTACTTGTACTTAGTAGGTATCACAGGCTGAATAAGCAAAATAGAAAATAAAGCATACAAAATACACACTAAGAGCACGTCACCTGTAATCAGAAAATATCCCACAATGGTAGCCCACACCACTTGCACTAACAATTCTAATATATCACATATATAATAACAACACACCAAGATAGAACATAAGTATGCATTATGTCATATATAAGTAGAACAAGGGAGAACATGTAGATACAAGATCACCAAATACAAGTAAAGGAAGGTAAGACAAATACATCGACGACAAGTTAATATGTCAATACAACACAACATAAACACAATAAAGTAAGTGCAATGTATATGATGATGATGATGATGCACGAGGTCGTCGCACAACCTCGGGGATCGTCGCACAATCCCCGTATATACCTATAGAGGCAAGCCTCCCAATGCAGGACCCATGAGAGGTTCGACAACCCGTATACAATCCATATATCTCATATATCCTCCCTAGCATATCTATCGAGGAGGGTTTTATAAGGCATTACAATATCTCCTCCCCGGCACTTTCCTCGGAGAGAGTTTTATAAAAGGTGTCGCCAGTGTTTCTTAGATGTTGCCATGGTGGTACTAATATTTCATGAATGAGTATGATATAAGGATGTAATTCTCACAACTAATAACAATGATATATATTTCCACAACCAACCACAATTAAACATTTCCAAAACCATGTGAGCCAATATTCACTCATTATTTCCATTCCATCCATGAATTTTCAAATGTATCAAATAACAATAAGTATGAATATATCACAATACACCAATGGTATCACATTAGGCATTTCAACAACACATTTATTCAAGACTATCAACATCACATAGGACCCCATATTGTCACATATATCACATAATATCTCAATTTCAATAAATACATTACATATAGGCCCCAATATGGGCACAACACATAGATAAAAAATTTTCATGTTTATTTCTCACCCTTAACATGTATTTTGTACTATTATTTACTACCCAGTCCAGTCTGAAAGGGTTAAGCCATTATCTAGCTCAAAAGACGAAATACTGCAACCAAAACTTTACTCCCAAAGTTTTAATCCTCATGAACGGTCTCAAATTCCACTAAAAACATCAAATATTGAATCTATGCATCAAAATAAAACCAACGACACCCATATTGACTACTTTTGATTCGGGTCAAAAGGCCTTGAAACGAGTTTTTGAAAAAGAAGGGCAAAATCATAACTTTACTTCAAAAATGTGTTTCCTATATTTTGAAAAACCTACAGTTGAAAATCCAAGTTAAATTAAGTAAAAAAAATGAGGTTCAAATTGAATAAAAACTATTTTTAAGCTTTATCGGGTAAAATCTTTGAAATCTGGATTAAAATCAAGAATCAGAGTTGTTTTGAAGGTTAAGTTCATGAAAAATTAGTAATTATAAGATTAAAATAGTATTCAAGTGAAAAAGAGTAAAATTTAGATTTAAAATCAAGCTCTCAGATTTTTGAATTTTTGAGAATTTAATCAAGAATTACTAAGAAAATGGGTGATTTCTTATCTTAAATTCGTAAAAGAATCAAGAAATAGAGTTTAATCTAGCTTCCCAAGATCCCACAAACTTCACTTTTAAACTTCCACACTATTTTAGGATTTAACACTCAAGAGGTAAGGTGAAAGAATGAACAAAATATGCCAAAAGGGGGAAAAACTGCTATTTAGTAGAAATCTGTTATATATAGTACAGGTTTTTTTTTTCAAAGTCCAAATGGACTTCGATGGGGTGCTCAAAATTCATTCGAAATCCGATATATGCAAACGAACTATGTAACTATACTAAATTCGATGCTATGGACTCAATGGCTATATCAGATTTTTAAGAAAATATCATTTTAACAAATTTGATCCCCGAAATCCAAAATCACAATCTTTCATACCGAGGGTTGAAATGACATTTAAAAGGAATAAAATCACACCAAATATGTTACTACCCTGGAATCGGCGTTTCGAATCCACTAGAAAAATCAAATTTTTCATCCGATGTTATTTTGAACAAATGTGGGTCCCATACCTATATTTCTAATTTTCCAACCTTTCGGCCAATAGGTCAAAATAAGCTCGGGTGCATCGAGACCCGAACCAAAGGTCTACTTAGTCTAAAATCGATATTCCAAAGCTGTTGGAACAGTTTGTTTAGCCATCCATCGCACGATCAAAAGATATCCACATAACTTTAAAATAAGGCTCTCAAAGTTATTAAATACCACAATATCGCATAAATGGTACTAAAATGCATTGGGACCTTGCCAACCACTCCCACACCCCAAAATACCATAATCCAACTATGGAAAGGGGTAAAACAGTCAAATTACATAGAAACACAATATTCACATATTTCATCAAAAAAATTGGTCATTACATCATCCACCACTAAAAATCTAGTTCGTTCTCGAACTACAGTGACAAAATACCTGAATTATTAAAGAGATGGGGATAATAACTATGCATGTCAGACTCGAGCTCCTAAGTATCCTCATCTATAGGCCGATGTCGCAATAGGACTTTAACCACAGGGATCACTCTAGAGCATAACCGCCTAACATCCCTAGCCAATATAGAGATCGACTTCTCAATAAAGGCATTAGACTAAACAGAATCCCAATGAATAATATGAGACTCATCCAAAATGTAATAGCGAAGCATAAAAACATAAAAATTAGATGAACATCTAATAGATCAGTGGGCAACACCAACTGATAAGCCAAATCACCAACAGTCCAAAGAATCTCAAATGAACCACTATACCTGGGGCTAAGCTTTCCCCTCTTCCCAAACCTCATCACACCTTTCATAGGTGAAACTCAAAGAAAGCATGGTCACTAATACTGAATCTCAAGGCACAAAGTCTATGATCAGTATAGTACTTCTGCCTACTCTGAACTACTCTAAGTCTATCCTGAATGATATGAACTCTATCCAAAGACTCATGAAGTAAGTTCGTATCTTGAGGTCTCACCTCTAAAACATTAAACTAGCCCATTAGGAAGAGACAATGCCTACCATACAATGCCTTAAAAGGAGATATGTTGATACAAGAATGGTAGTTGTTATTATACGCAAACTCAGCTAAAACCAAATATTGCTCCCACAGGACACAAAAATCCATCACGCGAAGCATATCCTCTAAAATATAGATAGTCCACTATAACTTTCCATCAGTCTAGGGGTGAAATATTATGCTAAGATAAGTTTAAGTACCCAACTCATCCTAAAGGATCTTCCAAAAGTGAGATGTTAACATAGAATCTCGATCTGAAATAATGGAAACCGGTACACCATAAAAATGCACAATCGTAAGGGTGTAGATATGGGCCAACCTCTCAACACTGAATGAGAACTGAAACAGAATAAAATGAGCTAACTTAGTAGATTAATCCACGCTAACCCAAACACTATTAAAACCATGATAAGTATGAGGCAACCCAAGCATGAAGTCCATAGTGATCTGTTCCCACTTTCACTCAAGAGTGGCAACTTGAAAAACCTCGGGTTTTGGCCCTTGGAAAATTCCTAAGTTTTGAGCACACTGTCCTAGTAATAACCAATCATATGAGTAATATGGTGGGGTTATGGGTCAGGTAACCCTAGACATAAGGTGTCCAATAGATGGTGGTTGGGTTTTTTTTCTTGGTTATGACTTGGTGATACTAGTCGTTAGGGGTGGTGACGAGTAATTAGAATAAACCTTAACCAAATCAGTAACTTAGTGACTTGACTCTACTCTAATAACGAGAAGCTTACTAAGATCCATGAGGATAGGTTACGAGTGGGAGAGTTGAGTCGTATGTTGTCCAGTGTCTAATCCCTTGGGTTCCATCTTGGATACGACTAGACCATACGAGTTATATGGTCAAGTCATGAGTGGGGTCATGGAGTCATAAGAAGGACAGTGTATGGATGTCCAACTCACTATCTAGAATAGGACTCATAGCTATAAGTTGTATAATAAGGTGGCGGGTCAATGGATCGACTCGTAACCAAGGACAGCTCTTTTACAACTTTTAAGTTGAGGGTACTTTGGACAATTTCCACTTAAAACCCTTAAGACCCCACGTCCCTAAAATACTTTTGGAGGAATTTATTCCATATTTTACAAGATTAAGCGTCCACTTTATCCTCTAAAAATCCTCTTAAGAAATACTGGCTAGGGTTTCTCCATAGTGGTCATCTCAGTGTTTAAAGAGTCAAATTCTCTCCGTGAATCTTTGTAATTCAGGCATGTTACTCCTCTCTTATTGTTATTTTACAAAAATCACATGTTTTAATGAATGGCTTTCATGGTACTGTTATGGTTTTGAAATAAAAGTTGGGGGCTCTGGATATTTATTGTTTAATAATGCTTTCCCATGGTTTAATTATGGTTTTTCATGTTTTTATTATGGTTTTGAACATGTGGTGTATGGGTATGGTCGTTGAACTTGATAATGGTAACTTTCTCTAGATTTGTGACATTTGAAGTAGTTATTATCCCAACCTTGTATTGTTAAATTGGTTAGTAGTTATGATAAAGGTGGGAATTTGAACTAGGAGTATAATGGAATCCCCAAAGAGTTTGGTTTAACTTACTTTTGCAACTAATATAGAGTAGAATTGATTAAAATGGTTATGGATGGTTTTGAAAACCTAGTAGGGTAAAACGTAATCGCCCAAGTTAACTTATGATGAAAATATTGCGGGGTACATAGGAATCCCCCAAGTGATTTTAATAATGGAGTCTACGAGATACATGGAAATCCATTAAGAGTTAGCTAATGGCATTGCTTGCAAGCTATTGTCAGTATGATGATACCATTTTATAATTCCTTAATAATTGACTCCTAAAATTAGTGGTTTGGTTATGTGCTAAATACTTCAATTGGGCAATAATGGGGGTTGTGATAACTAGTCGTGAAGGTGTGAGTCCGATGGACGGACACTGGAAACTCATATTTGCTGACATGAGGGTTGGTCTTAAAGACCATATTATTGTAGGGTACATGGTAATCCCTCAAGTATATACTTGTATATATGTATCATAGAGTGCAATGGGTATACGAGAATCATCAGCCTTCTGTGATATCTCTGGTTCATATGGCTACACGCACTGGGGCCTATTCAGGGGTTAATACTGGACCTATATAGCTCGTGGGTAGATTTATAATGGTAAGGCTACACAACCCAAGCAAAGGTTTTAAATGCATGCTAAGCCTTTTCCCTATCCGGCATAATATATATATATGTGTGTATGTATGTGTGTATGTGTGTGTATGTGTGTGTGTGTGTCATTGCAATGGTTATTTGATTTGGTTTGAATGATGGCACTATTTTATCTTAATCCCTAAGTTACATGCTAGCGTTCACTCTGCTTATTTTCTTCAGGCACTGTATCCCAATGTGATGCAGGAACTATCCATACTTTTACCACCAGTTTAGTGACTTGGATTCAAGGACAGCTTTTAAGTCAGATTGAAGTGGTGAGCTTCCATACTCTGAAAAACCCCATTTCATGCTATAGACTTCTTTTTATCATTGTGATTTCTTTGGTTTTGGTCTTGTCTATGGTTGGGCATGTCCCTATTGGATAGACTTTGATTATGGTTAGAAGTTTTGTTGGACTACTATGGTCATAGGCGATGTCGGTATTAGTGTTAGCATTGGTATTATTATTGGCATTGGTTTTAGCATTATTTGGACTATTGGTTGTGACTATTTGGTTATAGTTATAGATTTTGTCTAGGATCTTTAAATTATTATTACTTTATCTTGTTATATGTTCAAAATTCATCTGACATGGGGTGTAGGGAGGTAAATGGTCTAGGTATTTAGGGTGGTCTCTAGTTTTGGTTGGACTTAAGATACCTGACACGACTAGGCTCTATTATGGGTCGTGTCAGATTGGTATCAGAGCCCTAGGTTTATGGTCAATTCAGATTCCACAAAGCTGTGTTGAGTAGAGTCTCTTTTAGGGGTGTGTAGTGTGCCACACTCATAAGGAAGAGGCTACGAGGCATTTAGGAATTTTTTTTCTTATGTTTTATTTTTGGGATTTAGAGTCTAAGGTCCTAAAATCTTCTCTAATTCTTATTTGTTCACTTTTTAGATCATACCTCTAAGATGATCTGAAGTTTATGAAAACTTCTCTATCCTATCTGAGGAAAACATTGATTGGATGTGCCCTATTTATAAGGTCCAGACCCAGTCTAGGGGCCCAGTTCCTGATTGTCTTTTTGGAGTTGCATCAGTCCCCTCTAGTCCTTCTTAAGCTCCTTAGGCTGATGTGATTAATTCATGTTGGTGCAGTTGGTATCTTCTCAGTCAGAGCGTGGTGCTTCTTTTACTCCATCCTCTAAGGCCACAAGGATTGGTTAGTTTATAAGGTTGAACCCTCTGACCTTTTCTGGTGTTAAGGTTAAGGAGGATCCTCAGGGTTTCTTGATGAGATAGAAAATATCTTCTGTGTGATGCATGCCACTAATATGGAGGGTGTGGAGTTTTCCGCCTACCAATTGAAAGATGTGGCATATTAGTTGTACGGGGAATAGGACCAATCAAGGGGTGACGATGCTAAGTCAACCCTGTGGGATGATTTTTCTATTGCTTTCTTAGACAACTTCTTTCATCAAAAGTTGAGGGAGGCAAAAGCGGAAGAGTTTTTTAACCTGAAGCAAGGCAAAATATCAGTCAAGGAGTGTGCTTTAAAGTTTTACCAGTAATCGCAATATGCTCTAGAGTTGGTTTCTAGCATGAGGGCTAGAGTGAGGAAGTTTGCTTTCTAGTTATCCTGAGACTTGATTTTGGAGAGTAAGGTTGCCTTGTTGAACAAGGACATGGATATCTCCAGGTTGGTTATGTACATGCAGCAGGTTGAGGATGAGAAAAAGAAGCATGTAAATATAAAAAAGAGGCAGAGCAAAAAGTTTAGATTCTCTAATAGGGTGATGGCCAACAGAAATGTGGAAGGGATGGTGGAAAGTAGTCCAAGAAGAGGTGGGGTAATTCTGGGTCCTACTCGATGTCTAGTTCCCCTACCTAAAGTCGTCTGGTGATAGGAGTTTTCAAGGTGGCATCATTTATAGGGTACAAGATGCCCAATCTCAGGATAGCAAGGCCCAATCAACACCGTCATGATCTCCCTGCAGGTTTTGTGTATGATTGCATTGGGGTTTTTATGATGAGGGAAGGGACAAGTGCCTCAACTGTGGCCATCCATGGAATATTCTTAGAAACTGCCTAGTGTCCAAGGTTTTTTTAGGGGTAAACAAGGTTCCTGTTGCCTCTTCATTAGTTCTGACACCAAAGGATGCACCATCTAGCTCTGACACTAGTCAGTACTGACTCTATGCTCTCACTACCTATCATGAGTCTGAGGCCATCACCTGATGTTGTTACTAGTATGTTAAAACTCTTTTCTCGTGAAGTATACTATTTACTGGATTCGGGGTCCACTCTTTCTTATGTGACCCCATTTGTGGCTTTGCATTTTAGTTTTGGTCCCGAGTGTATTTCGGACTCGTTTTTTGTCTCTAGCCTGATGGGTAACTCTGTGGTGGCTAGAAGAGTATATAAGATTTGTGTGGTATCAGTGGGTGGGTGGGAGACCTTGGTGGATCTGTTTGAATTAGACATGGTTGATTTAAATGTCATATTAGGGATGGATTGGTGGCACTCGTGCTATGTTTCTCTAGATTATCAGAACCATATTGTTGTCCTTAAATTCCCTAATGATCCAGTTATTGAATGGGAGAGTGGTTCCTTAGCTCTAAATAGAAAATTTATATCCTATCTTAGAGCTCGGAGATTAATCACAAAGGGGTATGTCTATTACTTGGTCTGAGTTAAAGATTCTAACTCGGAGGGTCCTTCTTTACATTCTATCCCAGTGGTGAATGAATTTCCTGAGGTTATCCTGATGACTTTCCTAGTGTCCCTCCCAATAGAGAGATTGATTTTAGAATTGATCTTGTTCTGGACACCTGTCCTATTTCTATTCTCCCGTATAAAATGTCCCCAGCTAAGTTAAAGGAGCCCAAGGAGTAACTAAAGGATCTTTTAGAGAAGGGTTTCATTTGTCCTAGTGTATCCCTGTGGGGTGCACCTATTTTATTCATTCCTAAGAAGGATGGTTCCTTTCATATGTGTATTGACTACCAGTAGTTAAATAAGGTGATGGCAAAGAATAAGTACCCTCTTCCAAGGATAGATGATTTATTTGATCAGCTTCAGGGTACTAAGTTTTTCTCGAAGATTGATCTTCAATCTAGGTATCAGCAGCTACAGATTGGGGAGGTGAACATACCTAAGACAGTCTTTCATACCCGATCTGGGCATTTTGAGTAGGGGTGTGCATCGGTCGGTTTGATTCGATTTTATGTGTTATTGGTTCAGTTTAACAATTTTTGGTTTTTAAATATGTAAAACCAATAACCAACCAATAAGATTTTTTCTTATCAATTTTGGTTTATCAATTTTTGGCCTTTAATGATTCGGTTTTCGGTTTAACCAATAAGAAAATACTTATAAAATAGAAATAGTAACAACTAACATAAAAAAATAAAATCTTAATTACCGCCAAGAACTACGCAATGCATTTTAGTTTACAAGAATCTTCAAACTTGAACTGAATGTTAGTCAGGAAAAAAATTAAATCCTAATTGTTGGAAGCTATAAATGCTTCAGGCTTTTTATTACGATAATAGCTGAACTTTATATTGTGCCTTTGTTTCCCTGAATAGGTTAATACTTTGTGAATCATTGAATTATTAATTAGTAGTGCATATAATCTATATACATACACATATGTATCTCTTTATAGATAGATAGATAGATAGATAGACAGACAGACAGACAGACAGATAAATAGATAGATAGATAAAGAGAGAGAGAGAGAGAAAATTAAAAATATACCATAAATAGGGATAAAACAATAACTTAGTGTATCCTTATTAGGTTATCGGTTTAACCGATAACCCAATAAGCTAAAACCGATACCGTACCGTTTACCCAGTAAAAAATTTTATAAAACCAATAAAAAAACGTTAACCCAATAACCCAATACCAATAACCCAATAACATTTTTATCGGTTCGATTTATCGGTCAGTTTGGTTTTAGCACAGCCCTAATTTTGAGTTCTTAATCATGTTATTTGGGTTGACTAATTCCCCGATGACATTCATGGACTTGATTAATAGAGTCTTTCATCAATTTCTGGATTTATTTTTCACTATGTTAATAGATGATATTCTGGTGTACTCTAAGAGTGGGGTGGATCATGTTGATCACCTCCTCATTGTATTATAGTAGACCCTGAAGGATCAGTAGTTGTATGCTAAATTTTTGAACTGTGAATTCTGGTTAAACATTGTTACTTTTTTGGGTCATGTTATTTCTAGTAAAGGGATCATGATGGATCCGCAGAAAATTACAGTGGTTAAAAAGTGGCCTAAACCCACGAATCGCACTGATATTCAGAGCTTCTTAGGTTTAGCCAATTATTATAAGAGGTTTGTGGAAAGTTTTTCAACCATAGATTCCCCGTTGACTCAGAAGAAGGTGAAGTTCTTATGGTCTGATGATTGTGAGGGTAGTTTGAGAAACCAAATGATAAGATGACTTTGGCTCTGGCCATGACTTTGATGTAGGCACTGATGGTTTTGTGATCAATTGTGATGCATCCCAAGTGGGGCTTGGTTATGTTTTGATGCAGCATGGTAAGGTGATAGGTTATACCTCTAGTTAGTTGAAGGTGTATAGAAAAATTATCTGACTTATGACTTGGAGTTATTGGTTATGGTGTTCGCGCTGAAAATCTGGTGTCACTATTTGTATTGGGTGTATGTGGATATCTTTTATGATCATATGAGCCTATAATATGTGTTTACCTAGAAATATCTTAACCTAAGGCAAAGGAGATAGCTTGAGCTATCAAGGATTATGAAATGAGTCTTCACTGCCATCCAGGTAAATCTAACGTTGTTACTAATGCTCTAAGAAGGTTATCCATAGGGAGTCTATCTCATGTGGAAGAAGGGAAGCCAGAGTTAGTGAAAGATATTCTTCGATTGGATAACCTTTGAGTTCATCTCTTGGACTCTGAGGATGGTAGTATGTTTATGTAGAAGGTGGTGCAATCTTCTCTTGGTGCTGAGATGAAAGAGAAGTAAGGTTTAGATCCTATCTTAGTATAACTCAAGGGTGATGTAGGTGGGCAGAAGGTGATGGTCTTCAAGATTAGTGGTGATGGTACCTTGCAGTACCAAGGGAGATCATGTGTTCCCGATATTGATGGATTATGAGAGAGGACCTTGGTTGAGGAGAATGATTTGTGTTATGCCATTCATCCAGGTTTGACTAAAATATATCATGACCTTAAGGAGATGTGTTGGTGGGAATATAAAGCAAGATGTGGCTGATTTTGTGGCTAAGTGCATGGTGTGCCAACAAGTGAAAGTTGAGCACTTGAGGCCTAGGGGATTATATCAAGAGATTGAGTTGCCTGTGTGGAAGTTGAAAGTGATCAATATGGATTTTGTTACCGTTCTTCCTCGATCTCAGAATTAGTTTGATTCAATTTGGGTCATCGTGGATAGGATGACAAAGTCTGCTTATTTCTTGCCAGTGAGGTCAAATTTTTCGACAGAGGATTATGCAAAGTTGAACCTCCAAGAAATTGTGAAGTTGCATGGGGTAACTATTTCTATCATCTCAGATCGTGGTACATAATTTTTATTGCATTTTTATAGTCATTTCAGATAGGTTTGGGGACTAAGGTGAGTCTTAGTACGGCTTTCTACCCGCAGGCGGATGGGAAAGAGAAAAGAACTATTCTAACATTAGAGGATATGCTTAGAGCTTGCATGATTGACTATGGTAGTAGTTGGGTAGATCATTTGCCTCTTAAAGAGTTTGTGTATAATAACAGCTACCACTCTAGTATTGGGATGGCTCCATTTGAGTCCTTGTATAGTAGGAGGTGTAGGTCTCCTATTGAGTTATTCAACGTTGGTGAGGCAGATATTTTTGGCCTGGATTTGGTTCACCAAGCCATGGATAAGGTGAAGGTGATTTGTGATAAACTTAAGGCCGCCCAAAGATGCTAAAATTCCTATGCGGATGTAAGGTGAGGGAAGTTAGATTTTGAGGTTGGGGATAGAGTGTTCTTGAAGGTATATCCCATGAAGAGGGTGATGCAGTTTGGGAAGAAGGGGAAGCTCAATCCCCAGTATGTTAGTCTGTACTTAGTTTTGAAAAGGGTTGGCAATATTGCGTATAAATTGGAGTTGCCCTCTAGTTTGAGCTTCGTTCATCCGGTGTTCCATGTACCTATGTTGAGGAAGTGTGTGGGTGATCCATCACAGATTGTTCCTATCAAGGATATTGGTATTCTGGATTCCTTATCTTATAAGAATGTCTCGTTTGAAATTTTGGATCGGCAGGTTCTTTGGTCTCAGAACAAGGCCGTGGCTTCGGTAAAGGTTTTATAGAGGAACTACAATGTTGAAGAGGCTACCTAGGAAGCCGAAAAGGACATAAAGTCCAAGTACCCATTCTTGTTCCATATTCTGAAAAATCATGCTTAAGGTATGTATTGATCTTACCATCCTTGTGTTTTGACTTTGTTAAAGGAAAGATTGATTCCTTGGCATCTTTATTTTTTAACTTAGTTAAAGGTAAGAAGAGAGATGTTTAGGGTTTAATCGTGCTAGTTAATGCCTTCTCCCATCATTCGAGGACAAATGATCCAAGTGGGGGATTATTGAAATACCTCAAGTTTTAGACCTTGGAAAATTGCTAAGCTTTGAGCTCACTGTCCTAGTAATGACCAATTATATGAGTCGTATGATGTGGTTATGGGTCAGGTGACCCTAATCGTAAGGTGTCCAATGGATTGTGGTTGGGTTTTCTGTCTTGGTTACGACTTGGTGATGAGAGTCGTTAGGGGTGGTGACGAGTCATTAGGACAAACCCTAACCAAATCAGTAACTTAGTGACTTGACTCTGCTCAAAGTACGAGTGGCTCACTAAGAGTCGTGAGGATAGGTTACGAGTGGTAGGGTTGATTCGTATGTTGTCCAGTGTCTAATCCATTGAGTTTTGTCTTGGATATGACTAGACCATATGAGTCATATGGTCAGGTCATGAGTGGGGTCATGGAGTCATAAGAAGGACAATGTATGGGTGTCCAACTCACTGTCTAGTATACTATGAGTTGTATGATAAGGTGGCGAGTCAATGGGTCTACTCGTAACCAAGGACAGCTCTTTTACAACTTTTAAGATGAGGGCACTTTGGATATTTCCCACTTAAAACCCTTAAGGCCCCACATCCTTAAAACACTTTTGGGGGAATTCATTCCATACTTTACAAGATTAAGCATCCACTTTATCCTCTAAAAATCCTCTTAAGCAATATTGGCTAGGGTTTCTCCAAAGTGGTCATCTCAGGGTTTAAGAGTTGAATTCTCTCTGTGAATCTTTGTAATTCAGGCATGTTACTTCTCCCTTATTGTTATTTTACAAAAAGCATATGTTTTAATGAATGGCTTTCATGGTATTGTTATGGTTTTGAAATAAAAGTTAAGGGTTCAGGATATTCATTGTTGAATAATTCTTTCCCATGGTTTAATTATGGTTTTTCATGTTTTTATTATGGTTTTGAACATGTGGTTTATGGGTATGGTCGCTGAACTTGATAATGGTAACTTTTGTTAGATTTGTAACTTTTAAAGTAGTTATGATCCCAATCTTGTATTGTTAAATTGGTTAGGAGTTATGAGAAAGGTGCGAATTTGGACTAGGCGTACAATGGAATCCCCAAAGTGTTTGGTTTAACTTACTTTTGAAACAAATATAGGGTAGAATTGATTAAAATAGTTATGGACGGTTTTTAAAACCTTTTGGGGTACAAAGGAATCGCCCAAGTTAACTTATGATTAAACCCTTGTGGGGTACACGGGAATCCCCCAAGTGATTTTAGTAATGGAGTCTCCGAGGTACATGAGAATCTACTAAGTGTTGGCTAATGACATTACTTGCAAGTTATAGTCAGTATGACGACACCACTTTATAATGCCTTAATAATTGACTCCTAAAATTGGTTGTTTGATTATATGCTAAATATTTCAATTGGGAAATAATGGGGGTTGTGATAGCTAGCCGTGAAGGTGTGAGTCCGATGGACGTACACTGAAAACTCATGTTCCCCAACATGAGGGTTGGTCTTGGTTACCATATGCTTGTGGGGTACACGGGAATCCCCCAAGTATATACTTGTTATATATGTATCATGGAGTGCGAAGGATATACGGGAACCCCCAGCCTTCTGTGATATCTCCGGTTCATACGGCTACACGCACTGGGTCCCCATTAAGGGGGTAACACTGGACCCATATAGCCCATGGTTAGAGTTATGACGATAAAGCTACACAACCCAAGCAAAGGTTTTAATGCATTCTAAGCATTATTCCCTATACCGACACAATATAAATATATATATATGTATGTATGTCATTGCATATGGTTATTTGATTTGGTTTGAATGATGGAACTATTTTATCTTTATCCCTAAGTTATATGCTAGCATTCACTCTGCTAACCGTTTTCGATCCTGTATCCCTACGCAATGTAGGAATCGTCCATACTTTCACTCCTCCTGCTCAGTGACTTGGATTCGGGGACAACTTTCAAGTCAGATTGAAGTAGTGAGCTTTCATACTCTGAAAAACCCTATGACATGCTATGGTCTTATTTTTATCATTATTATTTCGTTGGTTTTGGTCTTGGCAGGTCGGGTGCATGTCTCAACTGGATATACTTTAATTCTGGTTCGAGGCTTTGTTAGACTACTATGGGCATGGGTAGGTCCGTATTAGTGTTAGCATTAGTATTGGTATTGGTATTGGCATTGGCTTTGGTATTGGTTGGACTCTTGGTTGTGACTGTTTGGTTATGGTTATAGATTTAATCTAATGTCTTTAAATTATTATTGCTTTATCTTGTTATATGTTTGGAATTCATCCGACATGGGGTGTAGGCCAATTAATTGTCTGGGTATTGGGGATGGTCTCCGATCCTGGTTGAACTTGAGATACCCGGCACGACTAGGACCTGGTTTGGGTCGTGTCACAACCTCTGAAGCAAACCACCAGGTCTTATGCGCTCGGCCTTCACCTGTTGACAACATAGGCAATGAGACATAAAACTCGTTATATCTTGCCTCATACCACGCCATAAGTAATGCTTCCTCAAATCACGATACATCTTAGTCACACCTGGATGGATGCAATATCTTGAACAATGGGCCTCTTCCAAGATCAACTTAATTCAATCACCCACTCTTGGCACACAAACTCGACCCCCAATCTTTAAAACTCCATTTGAATCAAGTGAGGCTTCCTTAGCCTCCTCACTCAATACTTTATCTTGAATCAACCTCAATATAAGATTATCAAAATGATGAGCTCAAATTTTCTCCATCAAAGAAGATCTAGCCTCCAAAAAAGCCAAAACATGCTCATGTCTCGAAATATCAAGCATAACCATCTGGTCAGCTAAAGACTGAACCTCTAAGGCTAAAAGTCTCTCCTGGATCAAAAGATGTGCCAAGATACCCATGCTAGTCGCCTTTTGGCTCAAGGCATCTGCAACCACATTAGCCTTGCCTGGATGATAAAGAATGGTCAAGTCATAATCCTTAAGCAACTCAAGCCAACGGCGCTGCCTCACATTAAGATATCACTGGGTAAAAAAGTACTAAAGGCTACGATGATCTGAGAAGACCTCACAAAGAACTCCAAACAAGCAGTTCCTCCACAACTTTAAGGCAAACACAACTGCTCAAAACTTCAAATCATGGGTAGAATATATCCTCCCATGAGACTTCAACTAACAAGATTCATAATCAATCACCTTTCCCTCCTGCCTCAACACCGCCCCTAATCCAACACCTGAAGTATTACGAAACACAATAAATCCCACCCCTCCTTGGGCAAAGCCAATATAGGAGCTAAAGTCAATAAATAAGCATCAGAGCACTGAAAGAAAATCTTATTCTAAGTTAACTTAGTCAAAGGAGCTGCAATAAAAGAGAAATCCTCAACAAAACACTGATAATAACCAATCAAGCCAATAAAACTCTAAATCTCGGTGGGCAAAGTAGGTCAAGCCCAATCACTAACCACTGCAACCTTGGTTGGATCAACCATAATACCTTTCGTAGTTGCCACATGACCCAAGAAAGAAACAGACTCCAACCAAAATGCACTTAGAGAACTTCACATACAATTTTTCATCCCTCAATCTCTGAAGCACAATCCACTTAAGTTGCTCGGAATTGGGTGTGGGTGTCGTACACGGGTGTGGATTCGAGTGTCAGATCCTTTATGATCGAATTTTTAAGATTTGAGGATATGGATATGGATACGAATAAGGTTGCGGGGACTCAACAAAAAAATTATAAATATATTCATATAGTTACAAAAATATCAAATACACATATTCATATTTATGAGATATTATGAAAAACTTGCATGTAACTTGTGCTTTGTAGAGTTAGGTCATGAAGGAATGAGGCCGCAAATAAATAGACCTCTTTAGAAGGACATGATTCATTCCTTTTCCTACAACTCACACAACAAAGTATTAAAATAAGATAGTATAACACATTAAAAAATATCAAATCAAAAACTAAAACAAAGCAAAGATTAAGAGAGAGATAAAATATACCTTTTAGTCTTTTGGAAGTAAGTCTAGACGACTAGATGAGTAACCAAGTTAGAATCAAATATACTAAGAGAAAGTCACGAGAGACACAAGTCAATTAACCATTCAAATTAAGAGTCAAATGATCACCAAAAATCATACATAAACTAAATGTTCACAAGTTCATATACCAATAATAATTACATAAAATGTACATTTAAACTAAGTTCTATTTGAGACATCTAATATGAACATGAGCACATCTAAATCAAAGATCATATTCTTCAATTTCCTCCATGTTTTCATCTTCTTCTAAATTCTCAACTTCATTTTCAAAGAAGACACCTTCTAGTTGAGGTTCGTCAATTGACAATTCAACTAACTCATCGATATTTTCATAAATTTTGAAATGGTCTCCACTTAAAACAATACCAAATAAATTTAGAATATTGTGAAATAAGCTTATCAGAATTAAAAAATTACTCAAAAAGTATCAAAAGACTTACCTAAATCCCAATATTTGATTGGACCACTAACGTATTTTTCTTTCTTTTGAGAAAGCAAGCGAAGATTATAATGCACAAACACTAAATCTTCGGTTCTTGAAGAATCTAATTGTTTCTCTTGATGAATGGATCAATGAATAAGGGTTCTAATTTCTTTCACAACAAGATGAAAAAGCCAGTTGGGAGAGCAACTTGTAAGTCAAAATTTGTAAAAGTGGAGTATTTACACCATAGTTAGCCCACCAAGATAGAAGATTTTCATACCCCATAACATCAATCATGTGAGGCTCACTAAAGTTACCACTTGAACTATAAAATGCCTCATACTCCAAAGAAATTTGTCTCAGATTATTTGGATCTTTGAAGTATCTTTGAAAGCATTTGATCCTATTTGAGGCAATTTCCTTTTATTTATTTGGAGCAAGTCTTCTTATCCCATTACCTTCCCCTTGAATCCATGAATTATGATAGTATTTCAGAACCAATGAATGTGCTAAATAATGCAGTGGGGTGTTACTCTTATTCCACCTAGATACAAGAATTTCTTGAATTGTATCAAAAAAATCTGATTTGCCGTTAATAAGATCTTTCCCCTCATGCTCAAATACAATCACCTTCAACTTTTCAATCATGGCATCCCATATGTCATAAATAAGATGCAATTATAGAGTATCAAGGTCGGCGCTTCTAAGCATAGATATTATTAGCTCCATACACTTTAAAAAGTAATCAACTTTATCCCACCATGCATCATCCATCACAAGCGACTTTATCTCACGCGCCCTTGGTTCAAGTACTTTGTCTCCCTTGTAATTTTTTCATTCGTCATCCATTACCATCTTTCCAATGACGATTCACCTTATAAACACAAGAAGTCATGACAATGTGGAAAGCGAATCTTGTTTCGACAACTTTTAACAAAGATAACTCCGGATGCTTTTGAAAAATAGCATGCACCATGTCATGATTGACAACAAAATTCTTTAAACTAATCACTTCGCCAATCACTTTTAATATCCATGTACAACTTGAAAAGTGGACCAATTTTTTAGAAGGTTGGCACATACTTTTTAAAGCAAGATTTAGACAATGTGCAACACATGGTGTTCAAAATATGTGCGGAAAAGATTCTTCAACAATAGTGTCGGCAAGCTTCATATTTTCGACATTATCGGTGATAACTTGAACGATATTTTGGGTCAACATCTTTAATGGCTTTAACAAATAACTTAGCAATGTTCCCACTATCCTTGACAACGCCATTAGAATTATTGAATTTCAAGAATATAGGTCCACCACTAGATGCTCCCATTGTATTTATCAAGGGTCGTACTTTAATATCCGAACATATTGACAACTCTTTTCTTCTCCATGTATCTCTAATAGGTTGTAATTTTCTCTTTATATTAGATTTTTCTTGAGCTAAAAGTGTTGTTCTTAACCTATTATAAGTGGGTGGAATATAACCGGGTATAAGATTTGTTGTCAAAAATTCTGAATACTTTTTAAACTAAGGAAAACTGGTAAGGTTGAATGATAAACCTGATGCATATAATATCTGAGCTGCCAACTTATCGGCAATATTTTTGTTGGCAACGCTAAATGAATTCTCTAGGGCTTCACTCATCGATCCTTTTTGACCTTTCGATTGCGATAAATTTGAGCCTTCGGGATGGAATTCATAATCTGCCCTTTTTCTTGCATCTAATTACACCATTGATTTTTTCTTTTCAACTTCTTCATTCTCCATCTTTAATATTGAATATACTTAATTTTTAATTTCTTTGCATATTGCAACTCCATGGACAGAAAGTTTTAAAAGATGTACTTTTACCTTAGAATATGAACTTGTAACCCTTTTATTACAGAATTTACATGACCACACTCTATTTCCACCACCATTAGGAGCAACCATAAGAGCCTTGACATGATTCCACAAAGGTTTATCATCAAAATCTAATCCAACACTTTCGGTTGGTCTTAAAATATTCTTTCCTTTTCCTGCTGATGATTCCATGGTAGAACAAAGAGCTTTTAAAATTTCTTAGCTATTGAAGAAAATTTTTTTCGAACAACTTATCAGCAATTTTAAAGTTTTGCAGTTTGCTATGTTCGGTGTCTTTTAGAGCAAGAATGGCCTTGATGTCTTTTAGAGCAAGAATGGTATCAGAGCTCAGTTATTTAAAAAATACAGCAGTAGCATATATGTTTGAATTTATGTTTGAATTTAAATTGGATTGGATTAAATGAATAAAGTAAAAAAATACAAAGAACTAAAATAAATTATTTCAGAAAAACATAAAGAATTAAAAATAAGAATAGAAAGACTACATTATAATATATTTGCCGGAGTGAGTGAAAACTCAATAAATACACAAAAAGATGAAATATCAAAATTAGAATCACAAATACATAGTTTAGAATATATATATCAACATGAACTATTCACAATAAAATGAACAAGGAAGAATTTATAATAGATGAAAAATATATGAAAATCACGAAGGATTAAAAATAAAAATAGTATTTTCTAATATAGGAAGAAGATATAAGAAAATAGGTGAACATTTATATTTAATGTTAGAAAAAGAAGAATTAAAATTAGAAGATAAATTGACAACTATGGTAAGAATAGAAAGAGAAAATGAAGAAATAGATAGGAAAAAGGAAAGAGAAAAAATAAAACAACAAACTACAGAAGAAATATGAAAAATGAAAGAAACTAAAAATAGTAGGATTGCTAAATTAGAAAAAGAACTACAAATGTTAAAAGATTTGTATGAAGAAAGACAAAAGGAAAAGGAAGAAAAAGATAAAGAACAAAAATTACTAAATGAGATAAATCAATTTAAACAGAAAGTAAGAGCAAAAAGAAGTATAATAAAATAAGAAAGAAAATTGATTGGATAAAAGGAAGCGAAAAAATTACACAAAAGTTAGAAAATATAAAAAATACTAAAGATACAATAGAACTAGTTGTATTTTCGATAAATAAAACAGAAATAACTATATTTTCAATAAATAAGATAGAAATAATTAAGAAAAAATTAGAACAATTATATAGTGAAGATCCATTAAAAGGATGAAAAAACTTAAAACTACTATAAAAATTAAATTAATAGATAAAAATAGCATAATAACCCAGAAACCATTAACATATAATTTTGACGATTTACAAGAATTTAAAATGCATATAGATGAATTATTAGCAAAACAATATATACAAAAAAGTAATAGTAAACATAATAGTCCAGCATTTATAGTAAATAAACATAGTGAACAAAAAAAAGAAAAAAGTAGAATGGTTATTGACTATAGAAATTTAAATGCAAAGACTATGACATATAATTATCCAATACCAAATAAGATATTAAAAATAAGACAAATACAGGGATATAATTATTTTAGTAAATTCGATTGTAAATCAGGATTTTACCATTTAAAGTTAGAAGAAGAATCTAAAGAATTAACCGCATTTACGGTACCACAAGGATTTTATGAATGAAGCGTATTACTATTTGGATATAAAAATGCACCAGGTAGATATCAACATTTTATGGATAGTTATTTTAAACAATTATCTAATTGTATAGTATACATAGATGATATATTATTATATACAAAAACTAAAGAGGAACATTTAAAATTATTAGGATAATTTACAGATATAATAGAAAAATCGGGAATAAGTCTAAGTGAAAAGAAAGCTGAAATTATGAAAAATCAGATAGAATTTTTAGGAATACAAATAGATAAGAGTGGAGTAAAAATGCAACAACATATAGTACAAAAAATAATAAAT
This sequence comes from Capsicum baccatum var. pendulum, assembly GCA_030864225.1. NCBI lineage: Eukaryota > Viridiplantae > Streptophyta > Magnoliopsida > Solanales > Solanaceae > Capsicum > Capsicum baccatum. Next base: position 200,834,526 of record CM061559.1, on the reverse strand, counting down.
TCGAAAGAAGAATTAGATACAAAAAAGAAATTACAATCATTTTTAGGATTAGTAAACCAAGTAAGGGAATATATTCCAAAATTAGCAGAAACTTTAAAACCACTACAGAAAAAATTAAAAAAGGATGTTGAATATAACTATAATGAAGAAAATAAAAAACAAGTTCAGAAAATAAAATTACTTTGTAAAGAATTACCAAAACTACAAGTTCCAGATGAAAATAGAAAATTTATATATATAGTAGAAGCAGATGCTAGTGAATGTAGTTATGGAGGAGTACTTAAATACCGATATAAAGTACAAAAATTAGAACACCATTGTAGATACTACTCAGGTACGTTCAATGAAACAAAAATAAAATCGAAAATAAATAGGAAAGAATTATGTTCATTACATAAATGTTTGTTAGCATTTGAGCCATATATTGTATATAACAAGTTTATTGTGCGAACAGATAATACACAGGTACGCTGGTGGTTAACAAAGAAAATATAAAATTCAGTTACAACAAAAGACATTCGGAAACTAGTCTTGAATATATTAAATTTCACATTTATAATTGAAGTAATTGGTACTAACAAAAATGTTATTGCAGATTACATATCAAGACAAAGCTACACAGACTGATATAATAGAAGAGGATACTCTAGAAAAAATACTCAACATCCTAACTACGCTTTCAATGAAAGTGGACAGTATGGGTAATGAAATAGAAAAGCTAAAAACTAATGAAGTTAAACTGAAGTCTATAGCTACAAATCAGCTAACTCGGCAGTGTGCAGAGCTATGTCAATCGGAAGACATTAAAGTTCCAGAGCTAGAAGGAGACGATGGGACACTCCATAAAACCCATAACATTTATCAATCTACTTCTGCAGGTACAAGCAAAGGAGTTAGGAAAAACACAAATATGAACCTAAACAAGCTATTTGATAAACCATATATACCAAATACATCAAAAGATCCCATGTTTATACCCCACAAATTACCACATACTGAGATAGTTTAAACCAAGACAAAAAGACTTACAACTACACAGTCCGAATATATATAGAAAATATCTACAATGTACAAACCTTTTTAAATACTAACCCCAGAGCTATAAACATCCAAGAACCAGATAAAAACTATATAACCCAAAGATTGACCAGATATAATAAGCTAATTGCTTTACCTAAAATCAAACCAAGTCTAGTTAAAACTTGCTATGAATATGGACTACTCAGTACTGTATATACCTCTGACGGAAATGAGATATCCACTATACCGAAAATATATGAAGCATTTAGCATTTTTAAAAGAATAACCAAAGGTACCCTATTTTTTATAAAAATTTAAACGGCACCAGCAGAGATATTATATGATAAAGTTAAAAAACTCATACAAGTTGTAAAGATAGGAATGACACGAGACATGATTATACCACAAGATATTATTCCATAACCAGAAATACCTAGAATTGAGATACCAAAATTTTATGCGAATAAGAGGATTATCGGACTATCTACAATTTTGCAAGAGCTAGCGAACACATACTGCAACCAAAATCCCATATGAAGTTATTATTCAAGAAATCATGTACTAATATATTCAAATTCAAAGGAATTACGAGAAACAGATATGGAAACTATTAGGCAATAGATTCTGACGTTACTCAAACTAGAGACAAAACCTATCGCCAGAGCTATCAGAGAAAAATTTATTTCAGAAAAATTATTAACTAGATATTGCAAGACAATTGGACATAAATATCCAGATTATAAATGTTCAAAATGTAATGGAGGAGATAATGATATCCCAGAAGTTCAGCTAGAATAGAAGAAAAATCAACCAAGTAGATAAGAACGTCAGCTGGAAGATACAAGATAAGAAGCAATAATGGAGATATGGAAAAGCAGCAGATACGACAACGAGAAGATATCAACGGAGTAATAATAGAAGACAAGCTATTAAATTGTGAAAGCGACATGCAAACTTTCACAATTTACTTTACGTAAAATATTGAAAACTTTTGTATAGGCTAAACTTTTAGGCTTTAGGCTTTTTGACTATTATTTTAGGCATTAATAATTTTTGTCTTATTAGAAGACTTTTTGTAGACTAATTTTAGAAACGTGAATACTCTTGTAAAGATTCAGTCTATAAATAAGATGAACCGAAGGCATTGCAAAGCAAGCCTTCATGTGTTGAAGCAAAAACTCTCTCCTGTCCACAAAAAATATTTTGGTTAGTTATTAAAAAACAGATTTATTTCAATGGAAAAAGCTATGGAGGAACAAAACTTAGAAATATCAAACCTACCCGAACATGTATATTTATTTATGATTATGAATAGCTAAATTCATAATTCCCAACAATCATGGTATGATAAAATAAATTCGTGTTAGTTACTTTATAGTAGAATTATTCGAAGAATAATATGTTAAGAAGTTTATTAGCAAAGTGGAAACGGAGAAAAAGTCCTAAGAACTATGCCATCCTAAAGGTGAAACCAATGAGGCAAGAAGCTGTGGTGGGGAGTAACCAGAGTAGAGGCGCTGTTTAAGGAAAAAATATCCAGATTACCATGCTAATAGTGACCGAAGAATATGTTATTTAAGAATAATCTAGAATATAGTAATCTAAGATGACCATATTTTGTTATGTACATGATTGAAGGGAATATTTTGAAAATAGCAATTTTATGACAATGAATAATTATTTATCTGATGTAATGGTAGATAAATTTAAAATACTTATTTTGTATGCACTTAAGGATATAAAAGTAATAGATATAAGAAAAATCATATTAGAAAAAGCATTTGGTAAATATTATATGACTAGAATAAATTACATACCATACCTACCTAACTACTCTTACAAATACTTACCATGATAAATTGCATATATCTAGAATTTTTGGAAAAAGATATGAGAAACATACAGTTAATAGAAAAATAGATGAAAGTAAATTTAGACAAATACATGGAAACTAAAGATATAAAATATATAGAATTTCTTAATGAAGATATGCAAGAACTACTAAGACTAAAACAAACAACTACAAAATATTATAATAAAATATTTAGTCAATTTTAAATGATAGATAATCTTAAAGTCTTAATCTTATATATACTTAGAGATATAGAAATTATAGATATTAAGAAAATAATATTAGAAAAAGTATTAGACTATGAAATTGAAACTATAAATTGGATAGCACAGTTATACCTGGATAATTACCCAGATGGATATTATTCAGATTAAAAGATGTTAGAATATATTATAAAAACTAGAGAAAATCAAGATAATCTAAATAAAGAAATTAATTTTAGAAACCGAATTAGAGAAATAATGGAGCATCTAAAAGAAAAATTAATATGGATAGAAGAAACCTTAGAAAATTTAGGAAAAAGTACATGTGATAGTTTATATAATTTAAAAAACTCGCTACGAGAAGAACAACACAAGATAATAAATAACATTGAAAATCTAGAATTAGATATACATTACAGTACAATTAGGATAAATTATTATACAGAAATCTGTAACTCTGCAATTACTACAGGATAAAATGATAGACTACAAATATTTAAAACATTGAAGAGAAAATATGGATGAAATAATATCACAAAGAAACATATATCCATTATGTATAATAGATCTATTTTACAAGTTATCTTTACAAGTTAGTTATCCGCACCCCCCTACTAATTCATTAAATGAGATTTGACCTCTTTACTTTTGGATATTTTAATTTGAAAATATTAACATGTTTTAGTAAGAATATATTTTTTGTTTCGATTTATGTGGCACAATTCTAATTTCGAGAGTCAATGAGTTTAATTTTGGTCATAAATTCAAATTTCAAAATCATATTAATTTTGAAGTTAATCGTTGAATTAGTTGTTAATTGTTACTTCTAATATATAATTACACTTCAAGTATATTTTGATAGTTTAGAACTTACATTGACAAGAAGAATCAAACGATCTAACAAGATGTGATCCCTAATATGATATCTTGTTATCAAAGTTATGGAGGAGTACTTAAATATCGATATGAAGCAGAAAAATTAGAACATCATTGTAGATTGTAGTCAATTATTACTTCTAATATATAATTACATTTTAAGTGTTACAATAGTTTAAAACTTACACTGACAAGAATAATCAAACGATCTTTTAAGATGTGATCCCTAACAATGTCGATCACTACTTCTAATATATAATTACATTTTAAGTATTTCGATAGTTCAGAACTTACATTGACAAAAAGAATCAAATTACCTGACAAGATGTGATCATTATATGATATATTGTTATCAATTAAGTTAGTCAAATATTGTCAATTGTTACTTCTAATATATAATTACACTTCAAATATTTTGATAATTCAGAACTTACACTGACAAGACGAATCAAACGATCTTATAAGATGTGATCCCGAATATGATATCTTGTTATCAACTAAGTTGTAAAATTTTATCAAATGTTACTTCTTATATATAATTACACTTCAAGTATTTCGATGGTTCAGAATTTACATTGATAAGAAGAATCAAACGATCTAACAAGATGTGATCCCTAATATGATATCTTATTATCAATTAAGTTAGCCGAATATTGTCAATTGTTACTTCTAATATATAATTACATTTTAAGTATTACGATAGTTCAAAACTTACACTGACAAGATGAATCAAACGATCTTATAAGATGTGATCCCAAATATGATATCTTGTTATCAGTTAATTTAGTCAAACAATGTCGATCACTACTTCCAATATATAATAACATTTTAAGTATTTTGATAATTCAAAATTTACATTGACAAAAAAAAATTAAAAAATCTAATGAAATGTAATTCTTAATATGATATCTTGTTATCAATTAAGTTAGTCTCAAATTAGTCAAATAAAATAAATCTTTACTTATAATATAAGATTACATTTCTAAGTATTATGATAGTTTAGAACTTGTGCTAATAAGAAGAATCAAACAGTATATAATTACATGTCACGACACAGCACGTGGTTAATTAAATGTCTTTTTGTCCTTAGAAATGTTAATTAAAATTTGTCTTTCATTTAAAAAAACTTTACAATAAAAAAAATTGACATGTACTATTATTCTCAAAAATTATCATTTAGTTATTATTCTAATATTTATTACTTTAAAATCAACTAAAATTTTTATAGTTACACCTTTCCTTGTTTGAACCACATGATATTCGATTACTCTTAATTTAAATGTGTTTTTGACTTTCAACTCTTTCTTTAAAAATATGAAACTACTTTTCTTTGAAAATTAGTTCCAAGAGAATCAAATGTTTATAGATTTTTATGACTTTTAAGAGATAAATTATTTCATTAAAAATAATTTTATTTAAACACAATTTAATATAAATATAGCTAGAAAGAAATATTAGATTAGATGCATCAAAAATAATATTTGGATCAACGTAATAATATTATTTGTTAGGTAATATAGAATCATAATGTACTTTCTGTATTCCTTTTTAGTTGAAAGAAATGATTATTTAAGAGTGATTTGATATATTTATTAATCCGTTAGTCTTTTATCTATTTACATGCTTCTTAAATCTAAAAAGACTAATACAAAGGTTCAAGTTAAAAAAGAATAATTAATGTTTTTTTTGTTTTCCAAAATTGACAAGTATTTTAAAAATAAAAAAGAATGAGAATATTAATATGTTCAATATATACTTATGCTAAATTTAGTTTCATTTTTAAATGTGTTCTTTCAAAGCATATACATTAATTTTTAATTTATAATTAAATAATTATAATGTTTATCATCATTTTATAAACTCTAATTAATATACAATGTTTATCTCATTTAACCCAAAAAGGAGATAAATTATTTATTCTTAATAATAAATAATCAATGAGGCAGTTATTAACTAAGCTCCAATTATAATACGGAATGTTTATCTCATTTAATCAAAATAATGAAAATATTTATTCTTAATAATAAATAATCAACGTGGCGGCTATTAAAGGATTAAAGGTCAATTCTTAAACAAATTAGTGTTGTTGTTGAGCTTTGAGTCTTCTTCATCCTTGTTTCTCTGCTTCATCTTCTCTCCTCCATCTTCATCCCCAACTACATGTTTTGCATATCTGTTTTTTCTAATACAATACAAAATCACTATGCACCACAATCTAGTAGTCCACCACGGCATCGATAATTCTTGACTTCAAAAACTTGTAACATTATGAGCAATCCACCAGGTTCCATATTCTCGGCCTTCACCTGTTGACAGCATAGGTAACGAGCCACAAAATCTGCTATATCTCACCTCATACCACCTCACCAGTAGCGCTGCCTCAAATTAGATACATATTAGTCACACCTGGATGGATAGATTATCTAGAACAATGAGCCTCCTCTAAGATCAAGCTAATCCAATCACCCACTCTTGGCATACAAACTCGGTCCCCGGTCCTCAAAAATCCTTCTTAATCAAGTGAGGCTTCCTTAGCCTCCCCACTCAACACCTTATCTCGAATTAACCTCAATCCAACGTTATCAAATTGATGAGCTCAAATTTGCTCCATCAAAGAAGATCTAGCCTCCACAAATGCCAAAACATGCCCAGCTGTCGAAATATCAAGTCTAACTATCTGGTTAGCTAAAGACTGAACCTCTGAAGCCAAAGGTCTCTCCTAGGTCCAAAGATGCGCCAAGCTACCCGTGTTAGTCGACTTTCGGCTCAAAGTATCCACAACCACGTTAGCTTTACCCGGATGGTATAGAATAGTCAAGTCATAATCCTTAAGCAACTTAAGCCAATGGCGCTACCTCATATTAAGATCTCACTGGTAAAGAAGTACTGAAAGCTACGATGATCTGAGAAGATGTCACAATGGAATCCATACAAGTAGTGCCTTCATAACTTCAAGGTAAACATAACTATGCATAACTCCAAATCATGGGTAGGATAATTCCTCTTATGAGGCTTCAATTAACAAGACACATACGCAATCATCTTGCCCTCCTGCATTAACACAACATTTAACCCAACACCTGAATCATCATAAAAGATGGCAAAACCCACACACTCCTTGGGAAAATTCAAGATAAGAGCTGAAGTCAACAAACCCTTGATCTTTTGAAAACTCGCCTCACAAGCATTGGACCATTGAAAGAAAATCTTCTTCTGGGTCAACTTGGCCAATAGAGCTGTAATGGATGAAAAAACCTTACTAAAACACCAATAATAACCTGCCAAGCCAACAAAACTCTGAATCTTGGTGGGCGAAGTAGGTCTAGTCCAATCACAAACTGCGAAAATCTTGGCTGGATCAACCATAAGACCTTTCTTAGTCACCACATGGCCCGAGAAAGAAACAGACTCCAACAAAAACTCGCACTTAGAGAACTTCACATACAACTTCTTATCCTTCAATGTTTGAATCACAATCCACAAATGATCCTTATTCTCAACCTCACTCTTGGAATAAACCAGGATATCTTCTATAAATACAATAACAAAGGAGTCAAGATACGATCGAAACACCTAGTTCATCAACTCCATGAATGCAGAAGGGGCATTGCAAAATCCAAAAGACATGACCAAGGACTCATAACAACCATATCTAGTCTGAAAAGCTATCTTTGGAAAATCCGAAGCTCTAATCCTCAACTAGTGATAACCGAAATTCAAATCAATCTTTAAAAATACCGCAACACCTGAGCTGATCAAATAAATCATCTATGTAAGAAAGAGAATACTTATTCTTAATTGTCACCTTATTCAACTGTCGATAATCAATACACATCCGCATAGACCCATCATTTTTCTTCACAAACAAGATAGGCGCACCCTAAGGTGAAACACTAGGTCGGATAAATCCTTTATCCAACAACTCCTGCAATTGATCCTTCAATTTCTTTAACTCTGTTGGGGCCATCCTATAAGGAGGAATAGAAATAGGCTTAGTGGCCGGCTCAGCATCAATAGCAAAAGCAATATCTCAATTCGGAGGTATACCAGGCAAGTCCATAAGGAACACATTCATAAACTCACGAACAATACGGACAGAATCTAAGGAAAGAAGCAAAACAAAACTAGTGTCACAAATATGGTCCAAGTAAGATAAAAATTCCTTCTCAACCAATTTACGTGCCTAAACATAAGATATAATCCTTTTAGGACCCAAATAAAGTGCACCCTTCTAAGCTATCTTTGGCATACCCGGTAAAGCTAAAGTTACGGTCTTGGCATAACAATCTAGGATAGCATGATAAGGATCCAACCGATCCATACCTAAAATAACATCAAAATCAACCATGTCTAACACAAGCAATTCTACTAAAGTCTCACATTCGGTAAAAGTCAAAACACAAGATTAGTGCACCCAATCCACCACTAAAGAATCACTAATTGGGGTAGATACACGAATAGGAATGGGAAGAGGCTCACTAACAGAATCAAAACCGAAGTAAAATACACACACATAGGAGAAAGTCGATCCAGGATTAAATAATACAGATGCAGGTCTAAAACAAATGGGGATGAAACCTGTAATCACAGTATCAGAAGCCTCTACCTCAGGTCTGGCTGGTATAGCATAACACTGACCATGACCACCAATTGCCTAGGTGGACCCACGACCACCACCACGAGCTCCACCATCTTTACCTTTCGCATCTCTAGTATAACCTCTACCTCTCACAGCTGAAATAAGAGTAGCTCGAATCACCCAACGGGGACAGTCCCTTGCCACATGGCCAATCTCATCATACATGTAGTAACCTCTATTACCGGCCTCAATAGGAAAAGTTACAACTGGGCTCAAACAACCACCCTAAATTATTGAACAAGAAGATCCACCACCTAAACTTTGTAAAGCCACCACTGGCCTACAATGGTATCCACGAGAACCTCTAAAATCTCTACCTCAAGAGGTCTGACTCCTAAACTCACCAAATTTTAAGCCTTTCTAGCGTCTCCTAGAGATACACTATGAATACCCTATGTCATCTTAGCATTATCCACTATACTCTGGAAAGAAACCCTAAACACAATCATCTAAGATGTAGCCAACTAAAGAGAAATATCTAAACCCTTCACAAACTTTCAAATCTTCATAGACTTAATGGAAAAACTATCATAGAAATATATGGATAGGGCTTGAGAGTGTACCTCATACTCAGCAATTGTCATAGAGCCCTACTCCAAATGATCAAACTCGTCCTGCATTTGATCCCTCAAACTATAAGGAACGAATCTCTCTAGAAGGCATAAGCGAACTGATCCCATGACAACTTAGGAGCATCAACAGGACTACGACTGACAAACAATCTACATCAATCTCTTACAGCATCTCTTAACTGATAGTAGTGTAAGCTACACCATCCGCGTAGAAAGAGTGAAACATAACTCAGAACACAAGGTATGAAAGAACATTGCACAATAAAGAATAAAATGAGAAAAGTTTACTAAAGATGTCTTATAGTCTCTCGAAGATAGATATGGATATCTACGTACCGATCCGTGAGACTCTATTAGACATCTCATTCTTACACCATTGAGACCAATGAAACTTAGTTTCTCTGATACCAATTTTCCATAACCCAAAAATAAGGGTCATGATGCACTTATCGCGGTAAACCTTTATAAGTAAGAGCCGCACCCAAACTGATATACACAGTGAAAAGATAAAAATTTCCCCAAGGTAAGGCTTCTAGAATGAAGTCGAACCACATAGATATAATAAAATCAGAAAGAACAAAATCAACACATGCAGTCATAACTCCCAAAATCTGGTGTCAAAGGTATAAGAACTACTAATACTATCCAGGAGTCAAATACATCCAAAAAATAACCATAAATAAATAATATTTATCGTCGAATACTAATAAAGATATAACTAATACAGAAATATAAAGGTGAACTCCGAACGCATGAATATCCAACTGCTACCTTGCAAGATCCAACAATCGCCTGAGTCAAGCAAGTTGAGGCGCACTCGGGGTAGGACCTGCATCGAAAATGCAAGTAGGCATAAGTATGATCCACTTATACTCAGTAGATATCATAGGCCGACCAAGCAAAGTAGTAAATAAAACATACAAAATATATACTAAGGGCACGTCACCTGCAATCAGAAAATATCCCACAACGGTAGCCCACACCGATTGCATTAACAGTTCTAATATATCACATATATTGTAATATCACACCAAGATAGAACACAAGTATACATTATATCATATAAGTAGAACAAGAGGGAACATGCATATACAAGATCATCAATTACAATTAAAAGAAGATAATAAAATTACATAAATAGCAAGTCAATATGGAAATATAACACAATATAAGCACAATAAAGTAAGTGCAATGTATATGATAATGATAACGATGATGCACAAGGTTGTCGCACAATCCCGGTATACATCTACAAAGCTAAAGATTTCTAACGTAGGACCCATGGGGGGTTCATCAACCCTATACAATCCACATATCTCATATCTCATTTTCGGCACATCCCTCTAAAAGGGCTTTATAAGGTGTTACAATATCTCCTCCCCGGTACATCCCTCGGGGAGGGTTTTTAAAAAGGTGTTGCCAATGTTACTCAGGTGTTGCCACGATGGTACCAATGTTTCGTGAATGAGTATGATATGAAGATGTAATGCTCACAACCAATTACAATGAGTATTTTCACAACCAACCACATGATATATATCCACAACCAACCACAATGATATATTTTCGCAACCATATGAGCCAATATTCACTCATTATTTTCATTCATTCATGTATTTCCACATGTCTCTTATGCCAATAAAGTATGAATATAATCAAAATACACCAATGGTAATACATTAAATATTTTAACAACAAAATAAAATTATTCACATGTATTCAAGGTTATCAATATCACATAGGACCCCACACGGTCACACATATCACATAATATATCAATTTTAATGATTGCATCACATAGAGGCCCCCGCATGGGCACAACACATAGATAAATATTTTTCATGATTAGTTTCCACCCTTAACATGCATTTTGTACCATCATTTACTACCCAGCCCAGTTTGAAAGAGTTAAGCCAAAACCTATCTCAAAAGTCAAAACCGGTTAGTTATACCTACAACTCATGACCTTATTTTTCACGAATAATTTATAACTCTACTAAAAACATCAAATATAAAATATACGCATCAAAACAAAAACAACGATACTCATATTCACTAATTTTGGTTCGGCATCAAAACGGACCCCCGGAATGAATTTTCAAAAAAGAAGAAAAAAATCAAAACTTTACTTAAAAAATATTTTTCCCATATTTTTAGAAACCTACATCTGAAAACTCAAGTTAAATCAAGTCAAAAACGAGGTTCAAATCAAAGAAACTCTGTTTTTGAGCTTTACTGGGTAAAATCTTTGAAATCCGGGTTAAAATCAAGAATCAGGGCTGTTTTGAAGGTTAAATTAATGAAAAACTAGTAATCACAAGATAAAAATATTATTCAAATGAAAAGGAGTGAAATTGAGGTTTAAAAACAAGCCCTAAGATTTTTGGGGTTTTAAAAAATTTATCAAGAAATTACTAAGAAAATGGTGAATTATTACCTTAAATCCATAGTAAAATCAAGAAATAGGTGTTAATCTAGCTTCCCAAGCTCCCACAAGTTTTACTTTTAAGCTTCCATACTATTTTAGGGTTTAACTCAAAGCCGAAAAATCACACCAAACATGCTAACACCCTAAAATCGACATTTCGGATCTGCCGACGAAGTCAAATTTTCCATCCGAGGTCATTTTGACCAAATGTGGGTCCCACATATAGATTTTCAATTTTCTAACTTCGATCAATAGGTCAAAATGAGCTCGAAAGCATTGGGACCCAAACACTTGGTCTACTTAGTCTAAAATCAATATTTTGGAGCTTCTGACGCAATCCGTTTAGCCATCCGTCACACGGATCAAAAGATATCTCCATAAGTCTAAAATAAGGCTCTTAAAACCATCAAAAATCATAATATGGCATAAATGATACCAAAATGCATCAAAAATCATGTCAATCACTCCCACACTCCAGAAAGACTATAGTGCAACTATGGAGAGGGGTAAAATAGTTAAATCACACAAAATCATAAATTTCACATATTTCATCAAATTCTTAGATCATTGCACATAACTCCCAAAACCTGGTGTCAATAGTATAAGAACTACTAATACAATCCTAGAGTCAAATACATTAGAAAAATAACCACAAAGAAATATTTGTCTCCAAACACTAATGAAGATATAACTAATACAGAAAGGTAGAGGTGAACTCTGCACGTATGAATGTCCAACCTTGAGAAATCTGAAGGTGCCTGAAATCAATTAGTCTGAGGTACACCAAAACCTAAAGTTGCACCAAAAGGGTGAGAGTGAGTGTGGTCTACTTGTACTCAAGAGGTATCATAGACCGACCGAGCAAAGTAGAAAATAAAGGATACAAAATACACACTAAGAGCACATCACCTGCAATCAGAAAATGTCCTACAAAAGTAGCCAACACCGCTTGCACTAGCAGTTCTAATATATCACATATATTACAACAACACACCAAGATAAAACACAAGTATGCATTATATCACATATAAGTAGAACAAGGGAGAACATGTAGATACAAGATCATCAAATACAAGTAAATAAAAGTAAGATAAATACATAGATGACAAGTCATTATGGTAATACAATACAACATAAACACAATAAATTAAGTGCAGTGTATATGATGATGATGATGATGATGATGCACGAGGTAATCGCACAACCTCTTAGATCGTTGCACAATCCCTATATACACCTATGGAGGCAAGCCTCCCAATACAGGACCTATGGGGGGTTCATCAACCCATATAAAATTCACATATCTCATATCTCCCCCTCTCTCGGCACATCACTCAGGAAGAATTTTATAAGGCATTACAATTTCTCTTCCTCGGCACTTCCCTCGGAGAGGGTTTTATAAAAGGTGTCGCTAGTGTTTCTCAGATGTTGCCATAATGGTACTAATGTTTCATGAATGAGTATGATATGAGGATGTAATGCTCACAATCAATCACAATGATATATATATTAACAACCAACCATAATGATACATTTCCACAACTATGTGAGTCAATATTCACTCATTATTTTTTTCTATCCATGAATTTCCATTGTCTCATATAACAACAAGTATGAATATATCACAATACACCAATGGTACCACATTAGGCATTTCAATAACATAATACAATTATTCACATATATTCAAGGCTATCAACATCACATAGGACTCATACTGTCACACATATCACATAATATCTCAATTTCAACAATTACATTACATATAGGCCACCATATGGGCACAACACATAGATATCCATTTTTCATGATTAGTTTCTATCCTTAACATGTATTTTGTATCAATATTTACTACCCAGCCCAGTCTGAAAGAGTTAAGTCATAACCTACCTCAAAAGCCGAAATACTGCAACTAAGACTTTACTTCCAAAGCCTTACTCCTCATGAACGATTCTGAACTCTACTAAAAATATCAAATATGGAATCTATGTGTCAAAACAAAACCAACGATACCCATATTGACTACTTTTGGTTTGGGGTCAAAATGGACCCTCGAAACAAATTTTCGAAAAAGGAGCAAAATCATAACTTTACTTCAAAAATGTGTTTTCATATTTTTAGAAACCTACAGCTGAAAATTTAGGTCAAATCGAGTAAAAAATGAGGTTCAAACCAAAGAAAAACCATTTTTAAGTTTTACCGGATAAAATCTTTAAAATCTGGGTTAAAATCAAGAATCAAAATTGTTTTGAAGGTTAAATTGATCAAAAACTAATAATTATAATATTAAAATATTCAAGTGAAAAGAAGTGAAATTGGGGTTTAAAATCAAACCCTAAGATTTTTGGATTTTTAAGAATTTAATCAAGAATTACTAAGAAAAGGGATGATTTCTTACCTTGAATTCATAAGAGAATCAAGAAATAGATGTTAATCTAGCTTCCCAAGCTCCCACAAGCTTCACTTTTAAGCTGTCATACTATTTTAGGATTTAACTCTCAAGAGGCAAGGTGAAAGAACGAACAAAATGGGCCAAAAAGGAAAAAAAATGTTATTTAGCAGAAAAATTTATTATATGTGCAGATTTTTTTCCTAAGTCCAAATGGACGTTGACGGGGTGCCTGAAATTCATTCAAAATCCAATATATGTAAAGAACTATGTAACCATTCTAAATTCAACGCTTCAGACTCAATGGCGATATCAGATTTTCAAAAAAAATATCATTTTGACAAAGCTGACCCCCGAAATTCGAAATCACAATCTTCCAAACTGAGGATCGAAATGAGATTTAAAAGACATAAAATCACACCAAATATATTACCACCCTAAAATAGATGTTTGAATCTACTGGCGAAGTTGAATTTTTCATCCGAGATCATTTCGACCAAATATGGGTCCCACGTCCATATTTCTAATTTTCAAAATTTCTGACCAATAGGTTGAAATGAGCTTGGGTGTACCGAGACCCGAACCAAAGGTCTAACTAGGTTTAAATCGATATTTCAGAGTTGTTGGCGTAGTCCATTCAGTCATCCGTCACACGAATCAAAAGATATCCACATAAGTCCAAAATAAGGCTTTTAAAGCCATCAAAAATCACAATATCGCACAAATGGTACCAAAATACATCGAAAACCAAGTCAATCACCCTCACACCCATTATAATACAACTACGGGAAGGAATATAATAGTCAAATTACACAGAATCACACAATTCACATATTTTATCAAAAAAACTGATCGTTACGGTCATTAAAAAAATTATTTAGGAAAGATTATTCAATCTATAGGCTTATAAAATATACATTGTATTAAAAAATTATACTTTTTTTATTATAGTTTTATTTGTCATGTGATTTGTGGAGTTCGGTCGGAAGTCAAGTCACGGGTCGAGCCTCAAGGTACAAATTCATGTTCCATGTTGGTTTAGAAATCAGGATCTTAAGTTAGATATCAAGTCGAAATTGAAAATCGGGATCCAAGTTGAGAATGAGAGTCAGGATTGAAATCGAATGTCTGAATTGAAAGTTGATTCTGCGGTTAAGGTTAGGCCTTTACCATCAAGAGTCAAGACCCTTAAAGAATAAAATTTTCAATGACGGAATTGTTACTTAGTTTTGATTATGTTATTTAACTATATTTAGATATATTATTTGTAAGTATTAGAGTTGAATTTTTAATTACACTTATTTGTTGAATTCGACATATATTATTATATCTAGATATCTTCAATTTTTTATGTGCTTAATTGGATAGTTTTTTCTGAGTTGTTATGAATGTATGGTGGGAATCGAGGTGATTGAGGGCCCAATATGTGTTCAAGAGTTTGGGGTTTTGATTTTTTTTAATCAAAAAAGTTTGGGAGTTTTAAATTTAATTTGTTAGTGTTTTTGTATGTTTTGTGCATTTGGATGATACGTATAAAATTATAAAATATGTCGATTTGTTATTAATGATAAGATTTTGGGTTGTTCTAATTGAATGTGGTTCTGGATGATATGTTCGATAGGTCCTTTATTTCCTACTTAATTATACACTAGTTGGCTAAGCTGTGCTATGCACGGGCTCAATGTTGATCCTCGAAAATTTTATATTTTGTATAATTTTATCATCTAATTAAAACTTTCATTTGTTTGGTTGATAAAATCTTAGTTAGGCATATATTATTATATTTAGATTAATGAAATGTGTATAAAAATATTTTAGGTTGTCAATATGATACCCATATAATTTTGAGAGACAATAAAGTTTTTTAAAATATTTACAGTTGTTAATTATTGTGATTTATATTACTTTTTAAATAGTAATTATCAAATATATAATAAAATATTTTAAGTTAGTTAATTGTTGTATTTTAGAATACCATTTATGTAATTTTTAAATAATACATGTTAATATCCTTGTTCAAATTTTGGAGGCATTGATAATTAATTATATTTTTAAAATATTTAAGTTTTTAATTATTGAGATTTATAAAAAAAAATTCTATTTCAATTTAAGTGACACTGATATAATTTCGAGAGTCAACGAAATATTTTATGTCTTTTAATTTTTTAAGTTGTTAATTATTGTGATTATTAATTATTTCTTAGACATTTTAAGTTGTTAACTATTTTAATTAATAATACTCTTTATATAATTTTCAAATAATATAAGTTACTCTCCTTATCCAAACTTTTTTAGTGTTGATAGTCTATTACATTTTTAAAAATAATTTAATTTTTTCATTTTTTTGATTTATAAAATTTTTTTCCTGTATTCCAATTTAAGTGACACAATGCTTAGATGATCAGAAACAACAAAATAGACATGTTTTAAATAACTTATAATAATTAATTAGAAGTTATATAGTAAAATTACTATAAAAGTACTTGTATAAAAAATTAAATGGGCCTCATATAAGACCTTAAGTTAATTTAAAATTAAATATTATTAATTTTTAATACTTAGATGACTTGTAATAATTGATTAGGAGTGATATAGCAAAATTACAGTTGAAGCAGCTGAAGCAGATATGCCATAAATATTTATTTAATTTTTTAATTAAATCTTATTAATTTTTTAATACATAAATGACATATAATAATTAATTATGAGTGATATAGTAAAATCATGGAGCAAGCAGGTGAAATAACAACAAGCAGACATGGCGACAGTGTCGTGCCTGCTCACTGTCACTTATATATAAGAGAAAACGAGAAGCAAGTGATAACTTGTAGGTAATTCTTAATTTTGTGTGTTAAGTTTCTCCTCTTTTTTTCTTTTTTGAAGTATTGAAAAGTTTAGCTATGCCTTATAATTGTCTAATTTATCTATTGGAACGCGTTATATACTTAGTTGGATATATTTTCCTAGGTTATTATGAATGCATGGAGGGTAGCTCAAATTTATATGAAATGGTTATGGTCTTCTATTGTGTGAATAATAATGTGCTTTCATGTATCAATTAACAAAAAGAATTTTTACTTTTGATTTTAGTTATAATGTTAATAATTTTTTTTATTGCTCGATGTAATATACACGTGCAACGCACGTATACTGAGCTAGTATAATCAAAAACTTCAACAATATAAAAATTCATCTCCACCATCATTTAAAAATTATTAATTAGTTTATACTATAATTAGAAATTATATATCATAGAATCTAAGAGACGGGGGAATGTGGTACTGGAGGTGATGGTGTGTGGTGATGGGGATGGGTGTAGGGGGTGGGGAAGGGAAAAGGTTCGTTGGTGTGATGGTGGTGCTACTGCTTGGAGATGGAGGACGGGGACGACCGGGGGAGGGGGGAAGGTTCGTTGGTGTTGTGTGGTGCTGCTGAGTGGGCGCTGGGGACAAGGACGGGGTGGGCATACGGGGGAGTCGGGAGTGGATGGGGTGAGAGGACGGGGGAGGGTGCTGGAAGGTGGGGGGATGGGAGAGGGTGGTAGGTTTTTTTTTTTTTAATTCTACCCCTTTTTAAATTTATTATTTTTTTAATCTTTAAAAATATTTTTTTAAATGAAAAATACTAATTCACTTGTTTAAAAAATGCTTGTTTGCACACATTTTTCCAACTCAACAATTTAATGTCACGTGTTTTCCAACTCAATAATTTAATGCTACATATGTGTCAAAAGCGTCTAAAATATTGTGTTTTGATGGACTAAAAGGTTCAGATGACAAAGAGCTAAGTAGAAGTGTCCACTTTACAAACGAGGACAAATACAAGGGTCCAGTAGATCATTTTACCTTTTAAATAAATTGAAGTCATAATTATTTATTATATGAATTATATTAGTCGAAAGTGAACAAAGTATTATTACCGATTTACCATGGTGTGAAAGACCAATATAAAACTTTAAAATACCTAACCATACGAATTAATTTAATAGGAAAATGATATATTATTTTTAAAAAGTCAAATACGGAACCAAAATTTCAAATCCATACCATACCATGCGGCTCCTAACCATGCACAATTAACCCGATCAAAGTGTCACACCATAGAAAAGGGACTAAAGTTCTATAAAATTGAACATAAGGGGTGTAAAGTTACCAAATTCTAAGTAGAGGTCTTTCCACAAATGCAATTCCAACTGAAAAAATGGAAATTATTTCTGTAATTTGAAAAATGGGAACTTATTGCTTGTGTTCAACTCTCCATAGATTTCCAGTATATTATCCAGACTGCTTGGTCCGCCAAGGCTGCTTACACAATCCTCCCAAACGCGTAAATGCAACAAGTATTGTGAGTAGCTGTATTTGTCGGGAACAACGGTCATGGCGGAAGCCTATAACTGCAGCGATACTGGCGGCAGCTGCAGCATGTGCTGTGATAGTGGCGGTGAATGGGGCGGTGGCGGTGGAGGTTGAAACACAACAGGAAACACTTGGAGAGACGTTTTTGAATGTACCGCAATTGTTGTCTGGTGATTGTGTTGATGGACAGAAGGATTGTAAGAAGGCGAGGATTCAACGACCTAAGTCAAGGCAAGCAGAGAGTTGTACTGTTAAATGTGTTAATACTTGTATTCGTGGTGGAAGTGGATCTCCTGGTGAAGGTCCTCTTAACGTTAGAAGGTATGATTTTCATGTAATTAGTGGAAATAATTAGACAGGACATGCCGCAGTTTGGAGGACACATAATAGAGTAGAAAATTAGTAGGTAGTACTCTCTTAGTTCCTAAATACTTGTTATTCTTACTAAAAATAGATAAATAAATGAGCCAAAATACTCCGTCCGTCTCAAATTACCTGTCAAGTTGAGATGACATATTAATTAAGAAAAATAATTAATAACATGGTTAGTTTATCATAGTACCCTTATTAAATGATGTTTATATTTTAATTTAAAGAAAAAGTAATTAATGCAAAAGGTAAAACATGAAAAAAAAATTGTCTGTAAAATGAGAAATCAAATTAGGTAATTTGGAATGAAGGGAGTACTTGTGATTTTAGAAAACCAAGATATAATTAATTGTGTTTCCACCTTTACCCTTACTCATAAATATAGAGAAATATTAATGTGATGAAACAAGAGGTATTAAATTGAAAAGAGTAAAAAATAAGGATAATTTAGTCAAATTACTCTCTAGTTAATGTTTCTCTTAAGGGGTGTGCAAAATAAAGCATGACAAGTATTTAGAAATGGAGGAAGTAGTGCATTGTTTCGCTTTCCGTCCATACTAGTAGTCCTACTATTGCTCTCTTGTAGTTTCTTGTCCTTCGGTTTTTGTTACATATGCCCTTTCTTGTAATTCGATTATCATATTATTTTGATGCAGTCAGTGTTTAGAATACTTTATTATGCTTTCAATTCTGTTACTTCTTCTCTAGACTGTTTTTTGGGTCTATTGGAGACAAACTCTTTATGGTAGGGGTAGGTGTGTGTACACTCTACCCTCCCCAAACTTCACCTTGTGTTGTTGTTATAATTTGACTACCAAACCTTCATTGGAATTCATGATGATACCCTGTCCCTTTTGATTGCCTATGGATTATACACTCATGTTATCTGATTGAAGGATGACCACAGTATATTTGTCTAGTTCTTTTTTTTTTTTTTGTGTGTGTGTGTGTGGCGGGATTGGGGGGGGGGGGGGGGGGTAGGAATAGATTTTGCGCGTTGTATTTGTTAGAAGCTGAACTAAATTCAGCTGATTAAGACTAGCTAAGTGAGAAAGGGAGTGAGAGTAAAAGGACTAGAGTTTTGTCCAAATTTCGGAAAATGTATAAATTATCTCCATTTCTAGCGTACACTTGAGCAATGCCCCTTATATACAGAAATCTAACCACCAGTTTAATTAGTTCGAACAACTAATTTATTAGCTTACCTAATGTAACTATGTACAACTTTAATCAGAAATCTCTTCTCCTCTTTGAATTCTCTAACCTGAAAAAGATCCATGTCAAGCTCCCCATTTCGAACGTAGGTAGACTTATTCTCCTATACACATGAATGATGAATCTCTTTTAGGTTAGGAAATTCAAGAAGTAGAAGTCTCTCTAAGAGGATAAACAGCAATGATAGATAAAGACTATGCAGGATTGGGACTCTTCTTTGCTGCTAGTATTTTCTTAGGTCACATTCCAAGATAGACCTCTCAGTTCCGACCGTGGTAGGAAAATTCTTATTCGACCAGAGTGTTGTTCAATGATGGTGCAAAAGAGTATGTTCGAGTGAAAATCAAAAGTTGTGAATGGGTGAGACCAATGTCCTCGTCCCTTGTATATTTATAGTACCTTTCCTGTTCATATGTTCATGAGATACTCCTTCCAGTAAAGCTACCAAATTTAGGTTACACTAGTTAGGTAGCTATCTTGCACCCAAGGGTGTGGGCTAGTGGTCAATGAAGTGGGTGAGAACCATGAGATCTCAGGTTCAAATCCCGACAGAGACGTTAGGTGATTCTTCCCATCTATCCTAGCCTTGGTGGATGAAGTTACCTGGCACTTGTTTCTGGTGGGAGGTGGCAGGTATTCCCTGGAACTAGTCGAGGTGCGCGAAAGCTGGCCCGGACACCATGGTTATCAAAAAAAGAATTAGGTAGCTATCTTATGAACCTGGATATATATCACCAATCCCCTTTGAGTTGGACTGGATAAATCATATGTTTAACAATTTTCCAGAAATGCACGTTGGCATCAATCAAAACTCATTCTTTTGGCCTTGAAAGGATGGGAAAACAGAATTGGCATATTGAAAATCAAATGGACAACCTTCTAAAATTTCTTATTAATGTTGCATTTCGTGGACCACTGGTTGGACCATTTGGATTCTCAATAGTGCTGATTATTTTGATAAGATGGAGAAGTCTACTGACATGAAATATAAACTGGCAAGTCTCAGCAGTTGACTGGACTGGATATGATGTTGGTAAATGAAGATTGTTCACCGTGCGGTCTTATTGACACGTAAGTGACATGGCTAATGACATCATTCCTAGATAGTAATTGGCACACCGGATCTAAGTTGCTCAGACTCGGGTGCGGGTGTCTGATATGGATACGGATCTAGAGGTCGGATCCTTCACGGTCTCAATTTAAAGATTCGGGAATATGGATCTAGAGATGGATACGGGTGCAGGGATTCAGGAAAAAATAGTTTAAATATCTAAAAGTAGAGTTATAAAACATAAATTATGAGATATTATGTGAAAAACTAGAGGACAAAATATTGTTCTAAGAAGAAAATCCTGAAAGGAGATAAAAAGAAAAGTAATAACATAAAAATTTCTATATACAAGGCATTCCATTTTCTTCAATTTCATCTTAGCATTTGTTTTGATTACATAACTTCTTAAATCTGTCCGTACTTTCCCAACCGATTTTGGTCAAACGGATCCCACATCCATGTCGTGTCGACACGGGTGCAGTACCGAAAGTGAAGAATCCGAGTAACTTAGCACCGGATAGCTATGCTGTTTGAAAGGGGACTTCTGGCTGCATGTGGACTCTGGAATCAGATAACTTGTATATCATGATGATAAAATTTGTATATTCTATTTGCATCCAAAAAAGATTACATATTTACTTTACACCAAAAAAGTAGTTGGCTAATGAATCTGGAAATATTCATTCTAAAACAATTTTGTGAATGCTCTTTAAGATAATAGAGTTCAGATTCAGGAGTTAGTGCAAGTACAAGGCCTAACCCCCTAAGAACATAAAGCATCAGTTCAACCGTTTATTGTGAAAACATTAAAAGCTCATGCTACTTTTAGGAGATTTAAGCTTGCAAAACAAGAAAGAAAGAAGCTGTCAATTGACACCAATCTGGAGTAAGGAAGTACCAAATATAGAGTGCTAACCTCAGTTCTGAACTTCTTCTCTTGCAAAATCTATTTGCAAGTATTTGTAGTTAGGATTTAGGAAGGGTTGCTGCATAAGCCTGTTAGAACAGCTAAATTAACTCCGAAGTCGCCAGTCGGGTTGACAGAAACTGAGACATAACGAGTGTAAGAAAGGTAATAAAGGGAGGAGGAGAGGGAGAGTAAGAAAATCAGTTATACTTTAATCTTAGTTAATTTGGTCTTTAGAAATTATTTATTTACAGCTAGATTTAAATGTAGAAAATTGTTAAGTTAAAAGCTTTAAACAAGCAAGAAATGAGCTTGCTAGATTGGATAATGTTCTCATTCACAGCCATTTCATTACAAAAACTTGGGGAGGAAAATATACATCGGATACATTTAACATAGCTTCAAGAAATCGTGAGCCTGATACTCTGATAAAACTAGATAGAAAGTATGAGCTCCTCGTGGTTTGAAAAGGGCAAGGATGTGGAGCTATTTCTAGCATTTGTTTTGTGTTTGACATTATTTTGTTTAGATACCATACATCTTTCTTAGTTTTACTTATGTGACATTATAAGTTATGTCATTGTTGACCACTGGTGAAGCATGTCTTCTATAGAAAGATAAAAGATTCAAAAGATATCAAGTACTCATATCTGAACAAATTGTTGCAGCTTTAAAATTTGAGTAGGTGCAGTATGATTGATAATATGTAATTCAACTTCTTCTAGTCGATTATGTTGATCTTCTGCAGTTCTTTTTTCTTTCGTAACTCCTTGATAATGATTGAAAATACTTGCAGGAGACGATAAGCAGGTAAGTGAAAGGCTAATTTAATACTTGCTTCCATGGTATACTAATTCTAGTTTACTTTATTGATATACGATAGCCTAATTAAAAATTTCATATTTCTGCTTCCTCCAACCTGCCCTCTATTCTATAAAAATTGTAGAAAATAATAGAAAAAGGAAGGAAAAACAAACATCACATAAGAGATTCATTTCTGTAGAATCAAGTGAATGTGGATAGGATGTAAGATATGTTGATGAAGTCATTTTGAGAGGTAATTTGCTTTTACTTCGTTTTTCTACAGGCCTCTGGTGGTGTTTAAGCAAGGGTTTCGCAGTCGCCAATACTGGTACTTTTTTTCCCCTTCAAATTCACCAGTCTTTATATTTCATTTGCCTTAAGCCTCCATTTAGTACATTATATTTGTCCTCCTAAGTTCTACTCACAGTTGTGCATTCATCACTTGCCAAATTCTTGTTAAACTATGCAATACTGAACAAGTGGCAAGTTTGTATGTGCACCATATTACAACTTTTAGTATTCTTAGCTTGGTCTGTAGAATAGGAAATATAACATAATGTTTTGCCTAGTTTATAGGAAGAATGTTCAAGCATTAACCAGGTCTATTTCCTCTTCATGCAACTACTTCAATCTTTGTTTTTCCTGTCTTACTTACCATTGCCAACAGGTGATTAAGTATCTGTGTTCACTTCCAACATCTACCGAAAATCATGTATCTTCAGCATCATTATTCCACCAAAAAGTAGAATAAGTAGCCAAATTAGGTAAATAAAGAGGAAGTTCCTAATTCAAAAATCAAGAAAAAAGAAAAGTTTAACAGGGAGATATAAACAGAAAAGAAATTGAACAATATTGACGATCTCACAAAGATGAAATTTCAGGGAATTGTCATTTATTGATCTCAGCTTTTACAGAATTGATCTTCTTTGACTATACAAGAATATGTGAAGGTCAACATGTTTTAGAAGCACATGAAAACGTTCTGTTGTTGGTATTATTACCAGCATTCAATATTGGGTCATTTATAGTAATACTTTACTTTTCCTATTCATTGAGAATTGGTTATTTGTCAACACTAGTTTAGCTTATGATGTATCTGAAAGACCTCAGCCAAAGAGTATTTTACAGAGTCGACAAGGAATTCCATTGATGACTAGTCGGTTTGATCCTTTGAAACAACTCAATGAATTTAGTGGATCGTTTTAGGAGGCCGTAAAGACTATAATCGAACTGAAAGGGTCCTCTAGGATCTTCTGATTGATCAAGAGATCATTTGTATTCCATTTGTGATAAGGATTCAGAGTATCAGACATTGATTAATCAGAAAAAGATTCGACAGCGAAAAGGATCCATTGCTTTCCTTCTTATGGCAGTTAGGCTTCCTCTTTTAAGACCAAGCCTACTTTTCTATCCTTCAACCTACCTAAAGAAAAATTAAAGAAGGCATATGTTGTTGTTGCCACGAAAGATGGAAAAATTTAAAATTAGTTGTGCTCTTCGTGAAATGTTGGCCTTTAGTGTTGCTAAACCTACAATTTTACATAAACAAAATTCAGACAATTTTTGCATGGACTGCTAAAAGCTCTTCCACCTTTATTTCTCCTATCAACCTATAGTACTTGCTAAAAGTGTGAATGGACTTATCTTTCATCTATCCATCGATCTTCTTGCTAAAGTAACAGATTACGGAGCGTCATATTGTTTGTAAAAGAAATTAAAATTAGTTTCATTCTTTTCTTGTTGAGACATAATATAACCGAGTAATTAAAATATGTTTTTTCTAACTGCTTAAGCTTTTAAATAAGATGGTCACACACTTCAAAATAATATCTGTGCATGCAAGAGGTCCTAGGTGTTAGGATCGATTTGCGTGCACACACACTAAATCTATGGAGAGGATGAAGAAAACTAGAGAGAAAGTTCTTGAGGGGAGAGAGAGATAAGTGAGAATGAATTACGTGGTAACACCTATGAGTAAACTCCGCGGCGGACGGGCTATTTATATGAATGACTCGAAGTATGTATAGTACGTCACATACAATCAGGCTCCACAACCTAACACTGGGTTCAAACACCACTAAAAGGGCAGCCCATTGCACTAAAGCTCCAGCTATGCGCAATGTCCGGTGAAAGGCCCCACCACAATGGTGTAGTATACTCAGCCTTACCTTGCATTTTTGTCTGAGGCTGTTTGGTCACATGGGAGCAACTTTACCAGTTACTCCAAGGCCCAAACACCACTGCCTCCCGAAAACAAAACATCATTTCACGTGTTTGGGCATGAGAACGAATCAAACCCACACGTGAGGAGGTGTGTTGGGACATAATATAATTATGTAATTGAAAGTATGTTCTCTATAACAACTTAAATTTTTAGATAAGATTGGTCACACATTCCAAATATGAAATGCTCGATACTTGCCATTGCGGCCTAAATTTTTTATAAATGTTGAAATTGAGCTACATTTTAGAGCATGAAAAGCCAACAAGTCAATGGCTTAGTGACGCATTTGCATGTGATTCTTCTTTTGCTATAGAAGCGTACCAGAATTTGGACTTTTGTAGCATATAAATGGTAGCTCACCAATCTA
The DNA here is from genome assembly GCA_030864225.1 of Capsicum baccatum var. pendulum. Lineage (NCBI taxonomy): Eukaryota > Viridiplantae > Streptophyta > Magnoliopsida > Solanales > Solanaceae > Capsicum > Capsicum baccatum. The sequence continues at coordinate 200,809,255 of CM061559.1, read as the reverse complement.
TTCTTTTAACTATGTCCTTCAACTAGTACTTCAGTTATTCTGATTTTAGTTCTCTTTGGAACTGTGTTATCGAATTACATATATTGGAAAGATGAATTTGATAATGATAAACACTTTGGATGATTAGCGTGTACAAGAACCTAAAGCTTAAGGAACTAGGTCAGAACTTTCCATTAAATCTTTGGTATTTGTTATTATTCCGTGTTTTCGTTCTCCAAAAGTTCCCTTTAAAATGTGCAATTCAACTGAGGGTCAAATATTACTGAAACCTATTTCTCTATTGGACAAAAGATTTGGAGAAACTGACGCTTAGGGAAGTGAAGAACCTTGGTTAAAAAAATGAAGTATTTCGATATTAGGACCAAAAATACGCTGAAGGTTTGGAGAAAGTTGAAATGCTCATCCTGAACAGAAGATTCATCGTGTAATGTGATGAAAGATCAATCACTGCAAAATAGAATGTTCTCCTTGTGATATCCATTCAAAATTACTTTTTTTCAGTTCGAAACTTTCACTGCGTACACCTAATGAGGAACATGATTACCAGTCTAATGTTTTCTGAATGACTGATATATTTGCTAATGAAAATTAAAAGACTTGTTTTAATGTTTCTTTCTATTTTTTCTTCTTGCAGTTTGGTGGAATGCTCTGATATATGTAATTTGATGAAAGATGGTGAAGATGGACCATAGGCTGTACAGTTAATCTTATTTTGGGTTGAATTCTTTATTTGAGCCTACAAAAATTCCAGGTGCCCTTTCATATCTTTAAAGCTTTGATAGGGTTGTATATTCTCTATGTAGGGTTGTATATTCTCTATGCAGAAATTTGACAGGCTTTTATATATATATATACACTTACTTTTTCTTCCACCTTCCTGGTGATGTAGGCGCCAATATTCTTGTATTCTGAAGTGAGAAATGGGAATAGGAAATCAAAATACTATCACACCGATACTCGCGGTTCTATGTTATCATGTAACACTTTGGTACTTGCATATTTATATTATTATGTCCATGCTCTTATGCAGAGTAAGAGATGGACAGTTTAACTAAAAAAAGGAGTATCATTTTGGTGGTAATGCAGAAAGGAAGGAAAATGAAGAATTTCCTTTTTCTTATTTGCTTTACAGAAAGTAAGGAGGAAAATGATCCTTTTTTCTGGGTTACGGGTTTCTTTTGTCTGTTGGAGTATCTTGGGGTTTTTCCCCCTTTCCTATTTTTCTTTCTATGTTTAATGGGATGTTGATACTTTTACTGGCGATTGTATTGTCTTATTTGTTCACCAAATTGATGTGGATAATTTGTAAGAACTTATTTAAGAACATCATTCAAACTTAATATTCCAGGGACATGTTTTTATGTTAGTTTTATGTAAACACTTTTACCTCATTTAGAATCATTGATTCACATGTTGGTAGGATTACACTTTAGCTCTGAATTCCACGCACATTATCTTGATCTCCAAGGTCAACTGCCGTACAGTATGGACTGAGGTAAATATTTACTCATACCCATCGTTTACGCTGAATAGATAGTCTAACCTTACAGTTAAAATTTGAAGTAAGAATACATATCGTTTACTCATGGTTAAGTGAGAAATTTGGCTTGTGATATTAATAGCCTGTTTGGCTAAACTTGCAAAATTTGCTTATTTTGAAAGGTCTCTATTTTTGTAAAAGCAAAAAAAAATTCATAAAAAGTATTTTTGAAAGAAACTACCTATCTCTTCTCCTTAACTAATTTTCCGATTATATTCTTTTTATTTGTTGTTTTTTCTTCATCAACTCTTTTAATCTCTTCAAATTAATGTATAAATGTACATTCATCCAATCGTGACATAATTAAATACATTTAGCCTATGATTTCACACTAAATCCTACTACTTGAATCTTATTGGAACATAATTTTGTGTAGAGGCACCTGATATACCAACGTTATTCTAATTAGTCTACACTTTTAATACTGTTATTGAATGCCTTAGATCAAATGGATTAATTGATAGGTCATATTTAGTAAGAAATGAAATAGTTTGTAGTATGCTTTTAACAATTAAAAAATGCTCAAATACACCTTTATTTGTGGGGTCCTTTGAGCCAGTAGGACATACGTTAACGAATTTACTTACTTTTTTACTACTAATAATAAAGGGTTTCGACGTGCATGCTTATGGTGCCGTTCATGTGTCTGCTTCAATCGTAAAATTACTGTATCATTCTTAATCAATTATTATAAATTAGTTAAGTATTAAAAGATTAATAATATTTAATAAAAAATAAAATAGATATAAAATGATAAATAACACTTGATAATATTTAATAAAAAAAGTAAAATAGATATAAAATGATAAATTAACGCTTGATGTTTTGTATTGTCTTCTTCAGCTACTTCAATTGTAATTTTACTAGATCACCCATAATTAATTATTATAAGTCATCTAAATGTTGAAAAATTAATAATATTTAATTAAAAAGGAATAAATTAGACATAAAATAATAAATTAACTCTTGATGTAATTAACTTGATGTTTTATATGAGACTCATTTAAATTTTTTCCACAAGTAGTATTTATTGTAATTTTTTGTATATCACTTCTAATTAGTTGTTATAAGTCATTTAAGACATGTCTATCTGATTGTTTCAATCGTGATTTTGTCATATCACTCTTAATTAATTTTTATGGCCATCTAAGCATTAAAAAATTAATAATATTTCATAAAAAATAAAATAGACACAATATTTGTCAACATAAAACTTTTGGTTGACTATCAAAATTATATTGGTGCCACAGAAATTACGGTGTGGCAAAGGAAGACATAAAGTAACATATATTATTTAAAAATGAGAAGACACGTAAACTGGGATGGAAAAAATATTAATATCTTATTGAAAAATTATGCTAAAAGCATTATAAATCACATAATTAACAACTTAAAAAAAATAAAAGATATAAACTATTCGATTGACTCTCGAAATTATATTAGTGTCCCTTAAATTGGAATAGAAGAAAAAGTATTATAAATCACAATAATTAAAAATTTACATTATTTTAATGATTGATTATTTAAATTATATTTTATTTCTATTTACCTTTTTTATTGAATATTGTTAATTTTTTAGTATTTAAATAATTTATAATAATTAATTAGGGATGATATAATAAAATTATGATTGAAGCAAATGAAACAGGCAGATTCGACGTGCATGCTTATTGCCTTTATTATTAGTAGTTAATATAAGACAAATTGCAAACGTTAGAAGCAAATTTAAAAGACAATAAGAACAAATTAAGATGTAATATTGATTCTTCCAAGCAAAGACTAAAAACCGTGAAATACAACAAAACTTTCTTGAGCAATGCATAATGAAAAGAACACTTCAAGTGAGTTGAACGACTTATTACATTTGTCCTCTTTAAATGTTACTGGACTAAAAAATACAAAGAGAAAAATGAATTGAGGACAGAGAAATTTGACAACATTATCATTGACAATCAAATGAAACTAGAAACCTGAAAATAGTTCAACAGGCAATAAGTATCCAAAAGCTGCTATCAAGAAGCAAAAAAAAATGAACATAGGCATAGCGCGCTATCAGAGGGAAAGATAATCTTTGCTGAGTATGAACACAGGCATAATGCGCTATCAGAGAGAGATTGTCTTTGCGATCAGAAGCACTTCCTATGCACAATTGAGGGGCCAGACTCATCGAACTCTGCCTTTGCAATCCACATCTACATTTTAAAGAAGAGAAATATTTCAAGCAACGATCATTGTGATAGTAATGACTAATGAGTAAACTAATCAAAAAGTAATGATTACCTGCTGGAAGGTACTGAGGGATGCCAAGATGGAACCTCCTATCCACACACTATACTTCCTTTCAGGGGGAGCAACAACCTTAATCTTCATGCTGCTAGGCGCTAATGCAGTGATCTCCTTGCTCATTCTGTCAGCAATGCCAGGAAACATAGTGGATCCACCACTAAGTACAATGTTCCCGTAGAGATCCTTCCTGATATCAACATCACCCTTCATTATAGAGTTGTATGTCGTCTCATGGATACCAGCAGCTTCCATTCCAATTGTGGAAGGCTGGAATAGCACTTCTGGGCATCGGAAACGCTCTGCTCCAATGGTAATTACTTGACCATCAGGAAGTTCAAAGTTCTTCTCGACAGAGCTACTTGACTTGACCATATCCAATTCCTGCTCAAAGTCGAGAGCAATGTAAGCCAGCTTCTCCTTCATGTCCCTCACAATTTCCTTCTCAGCACTGGTGGTGAATGAGTATCCACGCTCCGTGAGGATCTTTGCCAAATGCTCTGTGAGGTCACGGCCAGCAAGATCAAGACGTAGGATCGCGTGAGGAAGTGCATAACCTTCATAGATAGGAACTGTGTGGCTAACCCCATCTCCGGAATCCAAAACAATACCTACAAGAAACCACACAGAATGCTTTCAGGAAGACAAGAATCATATACTTCATCTTAACCAACAACAACATACCCTGTGGCCAGTGTAATCCCACAAGTGGATCTGGGAGGGTAGCGTGTACGCAGACCTTTCCCCCAACCAAGAAGGTGGAGGGTCTGTTTCTGATAGACTCTCAGCTCAACGAAAAGAATATCAAAAACCACTTCAAGTCGCTGAGCTGCTTCTTTTAACTATCTATGGAGCTTTGATTTATGTTCATTCATTTATCATAATTTTTGCTCAATAACCTACATCGATCAATTTTTCACCTGTTACCAAGTGAGTAAAATCATTCCATAAATTTCCTCGTCTTTCTAACACTTCATCCATATTCACAACACTAATGACATCTACAATCATCTGACATATCCGACAAAAATCATCAACAAAAGGATCACTATATGTCATATAACATCCCCTGGTTTACTCTCAAATACGTGACAGTACCAATATCCATTAGATTGGTTCCCCGTAAGAACGGATCTTTAAATATAGACAAATTGAACATGATCAACATCAAAGAAGGAAGTTCAGAATGTGAATGTCTTACCAGTCGTACGACCACTAGCATATAAAGACAGAACAGCTTGAATGGCAACATACATTGCAGGACAATTGAAGGTTTCGAACATTATTTGAGTCATTTTTTCACGATTGGCCTTTGGATTGAGAGGTGCTTCAGTGAGCAGAACTGGATGCTCTTCTGGAGCAACTCGAAGTTCATTGTAGAAGGTGTGATGCCAAATCTTCTCCATGTCATCCCAGTTGTTCACGATACCATGTTCGATAGGATACTTCAATGTCAGAATACCACGTTTTGACTGGGCCTCATCTCCAACATAGGCATCCTTCTGCCCCATCCCAACCATCACTCCAGTGTGACGAGGACGCCCAACAATGCTAGGAAAAACGGCCCTTGGGGCATCATCTCCAGCAAAACCAGCCTTTATATGAAACACATACTAAGCTGAGAACAGAACTTTCGAATTTCTTCAATAAAATGGTAACAATTGACAGTTAAAAATTCATTACCTTGACCATGCCGGTTCCATTGTCACAAACGAGAGGTTGAATGTCATCAACATCTGCCATTTTTTACAGTTGACAAAGAACAAATAACACCTGAGGAGCAAAAATATCACTAACCATACATAATCAGATTTTCAAAGAAAACAAAAAAAATTCAATACACACAAATAAAAAGAACTAAGGCCGCACAAATTCACTACAAAGTTTCCTCAGGATCTCCATGTTCTTTGTGGTCCAGCCTTTTTTCAGACCTTGGGCATAATGGAAGCTTTGTGTGCCGGGCTGTCCATTGTATAAGTGGGAGGTGAAAATGAGTAAATTTATTAATCATCCCTTGTCCCTTCTTTTCCATATTTCCTTTCCTTGGACATTCCAAGAAATGCTCATGACTCAACTAAAAGATTTGGAATGACGCCTCACTCAAACATTGATGATTTAAGCAAATGTCCCTTTTCTAAACCACCAATTAGATTTTGTCCCTATTTTCAAAAGTAGTGCAAATATAAAATTTGGAGCTAACAAAACATTAAATTATTGGCTAGCATTAGACAGTTATCTAACGTCTCCAAAACTTGGTCTTATGTTTTCTTATAAAATTTTTACCTTGCTCCAAAGGATATCTAAGCAGCGGTCTAAAAGCTCTATAAGCTACGAGAGAAGTAAAAAAAAAAAGGATCATTTATATATCATGATATTTAGAAAAAAAATAATCCCAACAAAAAGAAAAGGTTTCTTGATCAATGCACACTAAATATGAAAAAAAAAATAAAAATGAATCCAGTTAAACAAACAATTACAAATCAAGAGCAGTTAAAACACCAAATAAGGAGGGAAATGGACAAACAAATATAATGTCACTTTCACTAATAAACAATATAGTTGTCTCCATGTGACATATAAGTTTTGGGTTCGAGCCGTGGAAGCAACCACTAATGCTTGCATTATGTTAGAGGTCTATATCACACCTTCAGGATGCAACCTTCCCCGAACCTGCTAATGAGGGAATGCACACGAGAGGACCAGTAAACTCATGATGAATGATTGACGTTTTATAAATTTCCAATGACACAGGGGCATGCAGTAGCAGAAATTCAGCTCTAGAGAAAGTAATAGAATGAACAAACCTTACACAATATTATGAATGGAACAGGATGTAAATATTAATTCAAGAAAACATCCTTCATTATTCTCACCTTTGGAGTTGAATTTCCTTGTAAAAAAAGAGAAAATGGATAGTAGTTTTTGTGAGAAAAAAAAAAGAAGGAAAATGAAGAAAAAGAAGAAGGGAAACGGCAAATTCGGATCTGGGGATGAAGCATTACCCTATACGTGTATACAACTGCACATAAAAGGGTTGAGAAAATATTAGTCACTCATTAATTCATTGATTTCCCTATTAATTTCTATACACTTCTTTTTCTAAAATGTAGCATTAAGCTGTACTAGTATTTGTTTTCACTGGTAGGTTCAGAAATGTTAGGCCAAGAAAATGGTCGAAAACCGTTTTGCCGTTGTAACTAAGTTTATCTAGTAAAATTGCACAATCTCTTACTACTAGTCTCGACAATAATTACAATTATCAACTTGAACCAAAAAGAAAAAATTACCATTGTCAGCTACGTTACTATCCACAATGCTATTGTCAGCAATATACCACAGTACAGCCCACCATCATATGCCATAGATTTTTCTAAAAATTACACAAATACACAACTTATGTTTTCAATATTATAAAAAATCTCAACTCCATAAACATATTACAAAAATCTCAACATATACACAGAATGTTATGTATATGTTGGCTATGTATATTAATAGGGAGAGAGACTAGAGTACTTTAAAGAGAAAATGGTCTATTACCTCCAAACATTTAATCGAAATCTTAACTACACACTCAACCTTTAAAGATCCTATTACCCCTGAACCTTTTTTTTACTGAATTTATGACCCCCTAAAAAGTCACAACCACATTTATGTTGAGAGGTGAGATACACGCGTTTTGACACCTATAAAATATATTTAATTTTTTTTAATTAATTTTTTATTTATTTTCTTTTACAATTATTACTTCATTATTTTATTCTTCATTTCCATTTCTATTCATCTTTCTCCTTTCTCTTCATTTTCTTTTCTTCAATCTCAAAAGTCATTTTGGTCCAACAATTGTAATAGATCATTTTCTCATCTCAAAAGTCAAATTAAAATATTCATTAAATTTTCTTTCCTTTCTATTTTTATCATTTTCCCCAAATCAAAGAATATTTTGAGAAATAGTTTAAAGATTTCTACCATTTACTTTTTTTTTGGTCCAACAACTGTAGCGGTGGTATGTGTGTGTATTGGTGAGTCTCCCTTAGCTTTTCCGGTGATAGGCGTTCTCTAGCAAGCGTATGTGTGAGTTCCGATCGATGTGGGTCTCCCTTTTACCTCTCCTTCTCGCGATTTGCTTGTTCTCTCCCTTATTTTGAGTGCGTGTGTGTGGTGTAGTGTTTTGAATTGTTGTTTTTCAATCCCAGTAAAGTGTGTTTATTTGTGTTTTTCGTCTCTTATGTGTGTGTAAATTTGTGTATGTATCTGGTCAGCTGTATGTTTTCTGTTAATGAAAAAATGAGGAGTGACGTGCAATATTGAGATTGAATGTTTGTGTGTTATTTGATATTTGTTGTCGGTGAATAATTGCCCATGTTGGTTTGTCGATTCTTTGGTTATGAACTGTGTGATGAAGTCGAAAATAATAAACAACATCGAATTTGAAAATTTCTGACAACCTTAAAGTGGGAAATAATGACCATATCAATTATTAAATTTTCGACGATCTTAAATCCGAAAACAACGAACAATACCAATTTCAAAATTTTCAACGACCTTGAAGCCGGAAACAATGAAAAATACCGAATTTAAAATTTTCAATGACCTTAAAGTCGGAAACAATACAGAATTTTGAATTTTTCAACGACCTTGAAGTCGAAAATAATGGACAATACCCATTTTAAAATTTACGATGATCTTGAAGTAAAAAATAATGGACAATATCGACTTTGAAATTTTCGATGATCTTGAATTCGAAATAATAAACAATATCGAATTTAAAATTTTCAATAACCTTGAAGTGGGAAACAATGAACAATATCAATTTTTAAATTTCCGACGATCTAAAATCCAAAAACAACGAAGAATACGAATTTCAAAATTTTCGACGACCTTGAAGCCAGAAACAATAAACAATACCAAATTTAAAATTTTCACTAACCTTAAAGTCAGAAACAATAGAGAATTTTGAAATTTCAACGACCTTCAAGTCGGAAACAATGAACAATACCCATTTTGAAATTTACGACGACTTTGAAGTCGTAAATAATGGACAACAGTGATTTTAAAATTCCCGACAATCTTGAAGTTGGAAACAATTAATAATACCCATTCTGAAATTTTCGACGAATTTGAAGTCGAAATCAATCGATTTTGTGCTTGGAGATAAGAAAAATGATAAATTAATTTTTGATGTCATTGATGAGTTGTTGGATGTCATTGTTGGTAAGAAGAAGATGAAGAAGAAGAAAGAAAGAAAATGAATAAAGAAATATTAAAAATAATTTTTAATAAAAAAATCGTCCTCACTCTCTTTAAAGAGAGTGAAACCTCTCTTGCCATGTCAGCGTTCAAAGGGGTAATAATTTCACTTTAAAATAGTTCAACGGGGTAATAGGTCACATTTAAAGATTGAGTGCGTAGTTTTAATTTCGACTAAAGATTGGGGGATAATAGACTATTTTCTCTAATTTAAAAAGTGGAAGAGAATGTAATTATTTCAAAAAAATTAATATTTATGTTATTTATACTAGATTTTTTACCACATATATATAAGGAGGATCTCCAATTTTACTGTCCTCACATGAATTTTTTTTTTTTGTTCATTTCACCTCTAAATAAAGGTTTAATGACTTTAGAGAAAATGGTCTAAAACCCCTCCAACCTATTGTCAAAATCTCAACTACACACTTCATCTTTAGGGGAGTCCTATGACTCCCCCAGATCTATTTAAAATTGAAATTATTACTCCTTTAAAAACTCACAACCACATGTGTATTGGGAAGTGATTATCACGCGTGTCCACGTAATGCCACGTAATATTACCACCTAATATTCTATTTTTATTATAAAAAATTAATTATTTTTCCTTTTCCTTTAATATTTCCCTTTTCTCTTTCCTTTTTCATTCTCCTTTCTCTTTTCTCTTTTCCTTATTTGTAAATTCTTCACCTTTTATTTTTTTGAAGATCGGAGAGGCAACAAGATGGTGAAGAAGATGGCCGAAAATAAATATTACGTGAATTTCAAGTCATAGGATTCAAATCAGTTCTAAACTGGTCAAAGAAGAATCTACAATAATCTTTCTTCTTAATTTGAAATTGAAAATGAAAAAGTATATCTTGTTAATTTTATTTTAGATTTGCTTAATTTTAGAGTCGAATCGAGGAGTTGAAAAGTTGGAAGAAGCGTCGGAGATCGAATAAATTGTTGTTGTTGTTGTTGATTTTGCAAAGGAAGCTCTTTCTTTCTCTCTCGTTTTTTCTTTTGTGTTTTTGCTTCAAGAAAATTTAGTGCTTTAGGCTTATTGGTGTGGGCTTTTTTTTCTGAGAAGAAAGAACGAACCTCATCAACTCTATTTTTATCCTTTTTTTTTTAAGTTTGTATCATTTCTCATGGAATTTTGAATTTCCTGTTTAAAGTGAAATAAATGAATTTTTTTTTGTGGGTTTTTTATTTGGACACATCCATGAATTTAAATAGAGAAAGATGAAGAAGAAAATGAATTGGAGATGAGGAAGATGAGAAATTAATCTTGGACACTATTGATGAGTTCTTGAACCTTTTTGTTTTGAGAAAGAAAAGAAGAAGAAGAAACAAAACGTATAAGGCAAAAAAAACTTTTTGTTTTGAATCTTTTTGAAGAAAATTATGAACCCTAAAGCTTCAATTTTAGAATAGAGGTTACGATTGAAAGTTTTGAAGTGGTAGACAATAAAATTCAAACTTCAAGCTTTGAAAATAGCAAAAAAAAAAAAGAAGATGGAAGATTTAATGGCTAACAAATGAGGATTTTTTAAAAAGAAAAAAAAATTAGATTTACAAGTGGATTAAAAAATACAGATTTGTGTACTTTAGGCAAGTCCCACGCACCTAAGGAAAGTGTATACACCTTCTTGGATAGGTCAACATTTTAAGATCACAAAATATCAAAAATAAAAGGTTCAGAGGGGTAATAGGACTTTTATAAAAGGTTCAAAGGGGTAATAAGACTTTTATAAAGTTCGAGTGTGTAGTTGAGATTTCAGGTAAAGGTTGGAGGGGTTATAAACCATTTTCTCATAACTTTATAAAACCTTATCCATTTTGATAAATTTGATTAACTATATGCGCCTTTTAAAAATGATACAAAAAGTGATGAGTCGTGAAAAATTGATAGTGACACTACAAAAGTTTATTTATCCAACTAAAGTAAAAATTAATTCAAAAATTTATTGTCTTCTTTTATGTGAAAATAATAATAAAAGTGAACATCTAATATTTTTAGTCCTCACAAGAAATATATCTTCTTTTTTTAAATTCTTTTTACCGCTAATTGAAGCTTTAATAATCTTGTAAGATTTCATTTTTTATCTTTTAAAAGTGTTAGGCAATATAAGTTTAATTGAGAAAAAAAATGATGTAGGTTATTCAACATAAGGTAAAAATCAATTTAGATGTTAAAGACTTTAATTTTTAAATTATAAGTAAAATAAAAAGAAGAAGAGTTTTAGTGCATTTATACAATCAAAAAAGGATTAATACAATCAAAACAAATATGTGATTTTGTTATAAAGCAAGAAAGAATAAAGAACAAGAGTAGAGAGAGTAGAGAGTAATCCTTTTTAAACAAACTTAAAAAAAAAGGATTAATACAATCAAAACAAATATGTGATTTTGTTATAAAGCAAGAAAGAATAAAGAACAAGAGTAGAGAGAGTAGAGAGTAATTCTTATTTCTTCTTTTGAGGATGAGAGATTATATGATTGTAAATACAATGAACAAAACCCCTTTATTTATAGGGAAAATTTACTCCTAGTCTGAGTAAAAGACGGATGCTTCAAATCCTAATAGATATCAAAGTAGATCTTGATAGACATTCACTATAATGTAAATACATTTATAGCACTCCCCCTTGAATGTCTAGATAGATAATGTGACTCGTTAAAACCTTAATAGAAAAAAACTCAGTGGGAAAAAAAATCTAGTGAAGAAAAAAGAGTACACATCTCTAACAATATGCATATAGGCTGCCTCATAAAAACCTTACAAGGAAAATCCGGTGGAACAAAACCTTGAAAGGAAAAAAAAGTACAGCGGTATTTGCTCCCCCTAATGAGAACATCCTTGAAATTTTGCATCCCGATCTTGTGCAGCATCTTCTTGAAAGTTGCAATTGGAGAAGATTTGGTGAATAAATCAGTCACATTTTCAGTTGAACAAATCTGTTGCATGTTAATATCATCATTCTTTTGTAGCTCATGAATGTAGAAAAACTTTGAAAAAATGTGTTTCATTCTATCTCCATTTATGAATCTTTCCTTAAGATGTGCTATGTATGCTGAATTATCTCTTGCTAACAAATTGACTGAAAAGGCTATAGGCCTTGTAGTATTTGCAAGGTACATGAGTGTATCAATTGCACTAAGATATGGTACTTCATAACCAATTCAATTCGATGTATTTTAAATTTCAGCAAATAATCTATTGCTTTGAAAACTCTCCAAGAGTTCTAATGATGTTCAAGCAATAAGCTTATACAATATAAGGATTATAAATAAGTTTTCTAGAAACTTTGATATGCTTCAAGCAGTTTGAATCCTTAAAAGTTTTCATGTAAGTTTTATCAAGTGAAAATATTCAACATTTCATAAGTGACATCTTCAAATATCTGGACTGCAAATCAAATAAGTTTTATACTTAGTAAGATGCATCCTTTCATGTCACTTGATAAATGTTTCTACGTCAGCATGCTTAAATAAATGTAGAATTTAGATCCTCGTAATCTTTCACAATATTGCGCCAATATTGTGACAAAGATATTGATGATATATCATTTTGTATCGGTTCACAATGCGACATAACATTTGAGATCTCATCACTTCATTATTTTCAGGTACATGAACCTCTCATAAGGTTTCATGAAGTGGTATGTCGTAAGCTTTGCAAGAGTTCATTGCCTTCTTATTATGATTATTTTCTCCTTATTTTTTAAGGACTATTTTATTTGGAACCTATTAGTCTGCCACGCTTCACGCATGCATAAACTTTGTCCTTTAGGAACACAAAATAAGAGCACTTGCGCTTAATATGAGATGCTTTCAGTATTTGACTTGAATTATCTTTTGGATGAGGATATGGTAATAATTCCTAACATATTTCATAGCTATTATAATCCCCCCTTGTTAGAAAAACTAACGTACATCCTCTACTTCTTTGAGGAATCCATCGTTGTGCATTATGATATATTCATTAATCGTATACCGCACATTAAAATTATTAGATAAAATAATTGGTTCCCGACCTTGAACCAATTGAGAGGAAAGAAATAACCATAATTTATTGGTCTAATGCATACAAATGCTATTGTAATATATCTTATTTCAGACCAATACATTAAGTTTTGTTCTCATTAACAATGGTTTAAATATTTATCAAAGACATTCAATGCTAAACCATCATCATCAAGATGAATTATCTTGATTACACAATCTGAAAATTATGCTCAATTTATATTTGCCCAAGTAACTTTATGAATGTCAAACGTAGATTGACCATAAATGTACATGTGATCATCTTATTGATGCATCTTTTCAACATATCACATGATAGGTGAACGAGCCCTTATTCACCTTTTATAATTTTCATATTTGAAGGGATCCAATCCCAATATTAGTTGGTCCAACCAACTTGTCATGAGAACAAACGACATAAACAATTCTTGAAGAATCTTCTTGTTCTTCAATACATGCACATCTTTGAGATGTCACAATCGTTCATATCAATTTATGAACTTTTATTCTAGTAAACTCCAAGTTTACCATGACATGTACTTTTTATTTAGTAAATTTCAGATTTACTATTACATGAATAAATTTCAGATTTACTACTTCAAAAGTAGATTTCAAAATTATTCAACCTCTTTTGGAGGTGAGTTGTGATCAAGTACACGTTTGCATTAATAAGTTTCTCATTCCCCAGGAATGAAATATAATCGTGCCTTAAGTCTATCAAATTATGATAGCTTATAACCTCTTTCAAGATTGTGCTACTTCAGAAGCAAATTGAGGCATACATATAATGTAGAGAATTTTTCTCTAGCATATCTTATAATCATATAAGCGTGTGAAAATATCATCATTTTTTGTGATCATTATCATATTATCCCTCCACGCGTATATTCGTGCATTCAATCACTTGTCTTGTTTCATACATATTATGCACTGCTACCACATACATCTCAAGAATGAAGTAAGTTGTCATATTTCAGACTTATCGTATATTACTACCACATTCACTTCATGGAATGGAGCATATTCAATGGGTTGAATTTCATGACTTTTCATCAAATACCCATTATTTTTCCTTAGCCATCATAATGTATCAATATGGTGCATTGAGATTCAAACTCAACGTCTTATCCATATAAAAGCGTCTTAGGCATAAATCGATGGGACTTGAACCCAACATATTATCATCTCTTTTGATAATATTGTTCTTGAGAAATAAATTTAAAATATAAATGGTTCCAAACCAATTTTTTTTCTCAAATCCAACAATAATTATATTATTAGTAGCAAAAGACAAATAACATAAGGAATTACTAACCTTGAAATTACCTTTAGATTTATAATCTCACCTTATTTGGCAGAATCTCATGTTGATAATCTAAATTAGTTAGAGACTCGAAAACTTGTGTAGCCACGTATGAACAGATCTCAATTGGTAAGAGACTTCGTACAGATCTCAATTGGTAAGAGACTTCGTGCTGATAACGTGTTATAAAGCAAGAAAGAATAAAGAACAAGAGTAGAGAGAGAAAAGAGAGTAATTCTTATTTCTTCTTTTGAGGATGAGAGATTATATGAGTGTAAATACAATGAACAAAACCCATCTATTTATAGGAAAAATTTACTCCTAGTCTGAGTAAAAGACGGATGCTTCAAATCCTAATAGATATCAAAGTAGATCTTGATAGATCTTGATATACATTCACTGTAATGTAAATACATTTATAACAGATTTAGTATTTTAGTTCTATTGAGAAATTATCTAACTATTTTTAATTTACATCATCAACAACAACTTCATACCCAATATATTTCCATAAAGTGGGATATTTTTAACTAACATAATGTTACAAAAATAAATAAAAGAAGATCAACAAAAAATAGAATAATATTTACAAAGGAAATTTTTTTTATATATATATAATATTAAATTGATTATTGCAACTCACAATAATATCTTTTAGATTGTATTGCATAGTAATATTTTTCTAACAAACCCGAGCAAAATAATTTAAATGAAAAATTATTTTTCATTATGTATAAATGTAGCCAGTTAATAATAGGATATCAACAATCCGCTAATATCTCTGCAAAAATAGTTTATTTCTAGCCTTTTTCTTCTTTCTCTAGAAATAAAGAAATTAAATTCCAAGAACAACTCAATATTACCCAAATTATTTGGTAATAATCTTTTGAAATTTTTTATCAAAATACAGATTTATGCATTTTCATAAAAAAAAATAAAAAAAATCAACTGTTAAAAACAAGTTAATTTGTATGAATATGAGTAAACCGCACACAAACAATAATGTTGAACTATGATTTTTAATGATGTGGGATTTTGTATGTGTAGACGCACACGCGCACAGACACATTTATTCTGCTTATGGTGAAATGTAGAACAATTTCTGGAAAACATTTTGAAATGTATATTTTGTGTATAAATTTGATATATATGTTTTTTTAATTATATATATTCTTCATTTTATGTTTTATTTTTTGACTACGGTGAATTTTTAGTTGAAAGAATTGTTGAAATGCGTATGTTATGTATGCATTTTTTTAATATGTTTGTTGAGTATGTTTTTTTTTTAAATCTGAAATAGTTTTTTAAAAATATTCAACTATATTTTTTCTATATGAATTTAATATTGTTTATTGCTTTTTGGTTGTGGTGAAATCATAATCAGTTTGTTGGAAGAAAAGTAATTTTAACTGTACATGAAACGTGTGTACGAATTGATAACTATGCATTATGGTACTCCAATTTACATGATATTATTTCATCTACACATTTCATACACCATGTGCTTAGTTTATGAATCAAGATCACATCTCATTTATATCCGGTATTGAATCAAGATTGAATGATATTACCATCTTAATTTAATTTCATACTCAAAAAGATAAATCTTGTTGCTTTTCAAGCTTTGTATATAAAAAAAATAAATAAATTCATGGATGAAAGAATAAAAATCATGGACTATATATAAAATATGTCTTCAGTAATGAAATAAGTATGAAAGAACATGGAGAAATGAGAGATAGAGAATCTTGAATTTGTATAATCTATATCTATAATATATATAGAGATTCCCTCTCTCATTTCTCCATTTTCTTTCATACTTATTTCATTACTGAAGACATATTATATATATATTTAATCTATAATCTATAATCTATATTTATAATATATTAAAAGTGTGAAGGGTATTAGAAATATTGTCTGTATCTTTGTCCGTTATTAAAAGTTTTTTCTTTAGACAAAATCGTTTTTCACTATTTTTTCTAATATTTAAAAGTTAAAAAATTAATTAAATGTATTTGGTAAAACCTTTCTTTATTAGAATTCATCAGAATTAATGAAAACTAATACTTTTTCCATTAGTTTAAGAATTCTAAATCAACTAAATTTAATTTTAAGAAGATTTAAAAAATCTAAAAATAAATATAAAAGCATTAGAATAAGAAAAATTCAAGAAGTATCAAATTTTTAAAAGTTTTAAGTACGTAATAAGAATGTAATCAATGATATTGTAAAGATTTGATTTTAAAAATAAGAAAAATTTTAAACATAAAAAAAAAAAGAATAATCGTAACACAAATATGGTTTAAATTTATATGTCCCTCATAGCCTCTAACAGCAAGGAAAAGTGGTACTGCATGTCTAACGCAAAAGCGATAATCCACCACTTGAAACTTCTGGTGGTAAAATATATATGTGCTTACACTAAAATATATGTATATGTTTACATTATTATATTAAAGTGTGAAGGATCTTTGAAAAGTGATTTGAACTTTTTACACTTCATTAAAAATTTGCACAATAAAAAAATTATTTAATTTTAACTAATCAAACGTTAAAATGTGAGGCACGTGTAATTAAACTAGTTATATTAAAAGTGTGAAGGGTCTTATAAATAATGTTTGAACTTTTTGTCCTTCATTAAAAGTCTTTGCTTAAACAAAATTATCTTTTCACTATTTTTCTAATATTTAAGAATTGTAAATTAATTAAAGATACTTATGGTAAAACCTTTTCTTATTAGAAACCATCAAAATTAATGACAACTAAATATCTTTTCAATTAGATTAAAAATTCTAAAACAACAAAATTTGATTTTAAGAAGATTTGAAAAATCTAAAAATAAATATAAAAGTGTTAAAATAAGAAAATTTAGGAAGTACCAAATTTTAAAAAGTTTTGCGTACGTAATAAGAATGTAATCAATGATTTTGTAAAGATTTAACTTTAAAAACAAGAAAAATATTTTAAATATAGAAAAAGAAAAGGAGAAAAATAATTGTACTAAAATATGGGTCAAATTGATGCATCTCTCTTAGCCTAGCAAGGTAAAGAGATACTGAATGACAAACGCAAAAGTGATGATCCATCAACCACTTGAAACTTCTGGTGGTAATATATACGTGTGTTTACACTAATATATATATATATATATATATATGTATGTATGTGTATGTGTATGTGTATGCATATGTATATGTATATGTATGTATGTTTACATTATTATTTAAAGTGGGAAAGATCTTTAAAAAGTGATTTGAACCTTTTGTAATTCATTATAAATTTTTGTAAAACACTAATTTTAAATAATCAAACATTATGCATGCGGGACACGTGCGGTTAAACTACTAGAACAAAATAAAGAAAAGAAGATAAAGAGTATAAAATAATTGTGTGTTTAGGGTAAAATTTGGGGAATTGATATCAAAGAATTATTTAAGGAAAAGATGAACACAATTATTTAGGAAGGATATTAACGTATATCAATTAAACAATTTTTAAAAAATATTTTTAATTATATTTTATCAAAACTGTTACAACTTATAATTTAAAACTGAATTTTATAATTATAAAAAAATATACATTCAACCCGAAATTTTTTAAAAATATATCTAGAAAAGTTCACTCTTCACAAATATAAATATATATCCCTTATTACCCAACTAAATATATGCACAAGACTTTTGTTTTAAGAAAATACTAGATTAAATATAATAAGGTAAATTAAATATTAATAAATAAACTTTTTCTAAAAATTCTTACAAGTGTCCTTCACTATCCCAAGACTTGGTCAGACATGTACAAGAGCTATTTACTGCAACATAGATTGACAATAAAATAAATAATAGAAAGATTCTAACATCTGCCAGGAAGAAAGTGCAGAAGTTAGTCCTGAATATCGTCATCCATCTAGTAACTGCAAACTAACCTGCATCCAGTCTACAACCCAAGAAGGAATGTAGAAGAGTAGGGTCAGTACAACCACACGTACTGGTAGCCATCATCGGCCGACCGTGTTAGTCCATATAATCATAAAATAGAATTAAGAAAAATAAATCATGACATCTTGAATGGAATATAATTCAACTGGGGTTGTAATAACTATATTACTTTACCGATATAAGTTACATCTTCCAACTCCATCAATATTATATTCGCTATTAACATACTCTAGCCTCATTAATTCACACCATCAACCACAATCGAACGCTAATACATCACTATTTATCTTATTCACCTTATCTTTTTCATTACTCATATTCACAGGAACAAACCCGTAATCATAGACAACCCACACTAAACTCTCGGGATAACAACCAAATGCTCTCTTATAATATTAAAGAATGATAACTAGCCATTCTAGTAAGCTACGATTACAACACGTATAAATGAAGTAAGTCAACCAACATATAAGTAGGTGCAAAGTTTCACTTTTTCAAATACATATCACACAATCAATCTCAAGGATACAATCAAGTAGGGAATACAACAAGTCAACTCACATCTCAATAAGACACGCCAGAGAACTCAAGTCTCATTAGCAATCTTTTGCATCGACCACATTGCTACTAATAATCTTTCCATAAGTAATAATTATGTCCTTCTAAATATCATAATTAGAACACCATTAGCATGTTATCAGCTTATTAAATATGTGACCTTTTAAAATCAACACTAATTTGTACATACATGCTAAGGGACTTATTTTTGCCTAACTAGTCATGACCTGCAGGGGACAATCTAAGTCTATGTACCATACCAACATGATACTCGATCCTTCATAAATAAATATTATCAATAGCCATATTTGTACCAGTGTGGTACCCGATCCTCCATAAATAAGTAATATCAATATTCATATTTGTAACGGTGTGGTACCCGATCCTCTATAAATAAGTAATATCAATATTCATATCCGTACCAGCGTGGTACCCGATCCTTCTTAAATAAATAATATCAATATTCATATTCGTACTAACATGGTACACGATCCTTCATAAATAAGTAATATCAATATTCATATTTGTACCGGTATGGTATCCGATCCTCCATAAGTAAGTAATATTGATATTCATATTCGTATCGGTGTGGTACCCGATCCTCCATATCCATATTATATATATTTTATCAAATCCACACTGTCTCTCAGGATTCAATACAACATACTAAATTTATGCATGCACTTAAAAATCATAAGGCAATGCGATCAAGTTCTTTCATTTATCAATATTTTGATCCTCTCACGGGCATTATTTTAATAATTCATCATGATTATCAATAAGTCATTCGTAGCATTACTTTAAGGAGTTATCATTATCAAATAAGCCACGCATAGGCACAATTCAATAAATCATCATTATTACCAACTTAGTATCTCATGGGCATCCAATAGATATAGTTTTTTTTATCAATACCAAAACAAGGATTACATAAAATAAATCACAACTTAATTCTTAAGCATACAAGTTACTATTGGAGCCTTAATTACTCATAAATTATTAAAAATATCATTACCTGCTTAAATACCACAACTTGGGTTCTAACATCACCACCTATAACTAGAACATTCACGCATGTTATTATTCTCTACCTCTTTTCACATAATACAATCATCGCACTAATTCAAGTCATCTATCCCTTAGATATTACTATGCTCATCAATATTCGATCTTAGCATAATCTCCTCATCATATTATTGCACAATACATACAACTTAATACTATTACAACTCAACTAGGTTCATCACTTAAAAAAACATCATGTTCATATATTACATTTACAACAATCTCTTTTCAGGCACATAACACATAATATCATAAATATCACATAATCAATCAATAATATGGTTTTTGAGATTAAAGTTAAGTCCTCGTGCTTTTATCCACCTCAACTTAATGCTCGTAGGCCTAGATATGCTTTATCCCATCAATTCTAAATTCTAAAAATATAAAATAACACGATCTACTACTCATTAAACCTAGCCTACCTGTACGTCAAACTTTTGGAAAAAGCGCAACAAGGATGTTCTTTCCTTTCTTTCATGCCCTGGTATAATCAATCATCTAAAAATCAAGCAATTATAAGAGTAATTAAATAATTACTCTTCAAACAAATATCTTGGGGATTCAAACTCATTAATTCTACCCTTAATTCAAGGTCTATATCATTACCCAAGTTCAATTATCCATTAATTAGCTCTTTCAAGCTTAACTCATCTTCATTAATGGAATTTTTATGTTAAAGATCTCATCTTTACGGAATTCAAGGTGCCTAACCATCAAAATTCATAATATAGTTTATGAAATTATGTTAGGAATCTTCAATTTATAATTTAGAACCAGCTCTAAGTCATATTAAAAACACCCATAAATTTTTTCCAAAAAAATTCCACCATTAAAGGTCTTTCTAAGAATTCTAAGATGTTAAAGGATTAAAAGACGAAGAAAATAATGGACAAACTTACCTCAATGAAGGACTTTCATCTTTAGCTTTGGGAAACCACCTCTCTAGAGTTGGGGAAGGAAATTTGGGGCTTTTAGACCCAAAATATGGCTAAAGCTGATTTAAATACAACCAGAATTTTTGCTACAGCGAAATCCCGTTTCAGTCAGGATAGTGCTCAGTAAAACTTTCATAATTTTTCACTCCAAATTCGAATTGAGGAACGGTTTATTGCGTTGAAAAGAGAACTCGAAGATATTTAATTTGGTAGGTATTTGTCCCCCTAACTCGTTATATTCTATGAGATATGGCCATTTGAAGTTGACCTTAATAGAAACCCATATCGAAACAGTATTGGAAAGAAAGTATTATACTTAACTTTGTGTTAGGAATATTGTACGACCTTAATTCATACCTAAAGAACTTTCAAACCAAAGTATTTATATTAGCACTTATGAATAATTAAACTCATCGGACTTGAGTCTTTCTAGACACATCCGAAGACTAAAATCAAATAAAATATTGGTTATTTTGGATCCAAGTTAATTTGAGGAATGAAAATTAAGAATTTTCATAAATTTATTACGAATAATTTAGTGAAGATGAAATGGGTCATTACAATCAGATACCAATTTACTATTCGTTCGTCCCCGAACGGACATTCGTGGAGCAAAACACGATGTTGGAATTAGAGAGACATTACTAATGTAGTTGCTTATACTGCACCCTATTCACTCACTCGATATTTTTATCGACCAACCTACATTCTATACTCAATCATTCAATCAAAGCTTTTCAAAATATGAAGATGCGGAGTCAAATATTTACACACGAATCATTTATTATCCTTTCAACGGCCTAAGTCTTAAACTTGAGTTTTAAGAAAGCAAGATAAAGATGGTTAAAAGGTTCACCTTGAAGAAAATAAATATTCAAAAATACCTTCTTCTTTTTTAACTTAAGCTCTAGTGCCCCAAATTCAATTCTGAAAAGTGCTACTAGATGCTACATGAATCTACTACTCAAATTTTCAACACTAGATAAGTCACATCTAATTCATCCAATACACAAGCTCTCCTTGAGACACCTGACTCGGTTTCTATCTAAGACTATCCCATTGAGAATCTACATTTGATCATATTTTAGCCACCACACCACTTACAAGTCACATAACTTAGATATCTGTATGAACTCAATCAAGACTATTAAATTCATTCTATAAATCTAGCTTCAATATTTCATAAACACTATTCATTTCACCTCAAGATTACCCATGATTCAAGCTTAGTATTTACTACTATACATAGATGACAACATAACCTCTCACTCATTATACAAACTTACACTATTAGCCATAAAGATCCCATAGAATTATTGCCTACAACTGATTCTCCTCCACAACATTGTTAATATCCATCTAATAATCATACCTTAATCACTCAACAAGCAATATCCACCAAGTATCTCCCAAGAAAAGATCAATCATGCCATTTAATAATTGATTTATTCTCCCATTCAAGATCATTCTTAATTATTTTATGAATGTAACTAAGCCATTTGATTTTGCATTGCCACTATTATAGGAATTACCATCCTCTAAAAGTGTCATATATCAGCCAACTTTGTGGGATATGCAAATGTATAATTCAGCCACAAGGTCAAGTCAATAATAATTTATCTTCTTAAGATTTTTCCTAATGCATAAATTCACAACTACAACTTATGTCCCGACAATGACTAACTCATTATTTTTCAACGACAAACACTTCATGGTCAAGCCAAATTACTCTTATATCACTAACACCAATTTAAGCTATACAGAGTCATTCTTAGACCTACCTAACAATATTTTAATTACGGGCTTCACTTAACTCTTGATCACCTCAAGAGTGGTCCCCATATCACTAGCACATAAGCAAGGCCAACAAAATAAATCGATTACAGGTCATTAACAGTCTCATCACCAATATCACATTCCAGACAAGTTATCGATCAAATTCTGTAGGTATCAACAACCTCTACTAGTTTTTGTCACTTTTATTTAAAACTCATTATTTTGCCAAGCATTAAAAATTCATTCACATAAGGAACTCAAAGATAATGTCACTTAGATAGTCCTCACAAGGAACCCATTATAATTTCAATAATAGAACCACACAAAAATTTTAAATACAATCTCAATGACCAGACCACACAAGGATCTCCACATAATATCAAATAATTGAACTACATAAGGATTCATCCACAACATCATTAACAAGAACCTCTCATTACGGAAAACACATATCACTTCAGTATTTTATTCATGTCACTTTTTCACCATCTTTTTATGACATCATGTTCTCATATTATCCTCTCAATTCTCATACCATCAATTTTATTAGAATAATAGTACAAAAAATAAGTAAGCACCATAGAATTGCTAGTTTCACAATAACAAAAAATTAAATAATCTCATCACAATTATCAACAAAAATAACTTAGTCAATTTTCATCACTTAAATTCAAACAAAAATAATTCACAACTATGACAAAAATCTAGCAACACAAGTTTAGCCAAATATCAAACACAATCAATCAATAAGTTCACAACTTTCACTAGTCTTTACCTATTAACAATAACTTTTAGACCTTATTAACAGATATCAATTGAAATCTCCTAGATTTTTATTCAAAATTACTAAGATACCAATTGGAATCAACTACACACCAATTGAGATTTGTTAAGGCACCAATTTGAATTGTATAGATACCAATTAGATTCAATCCAATAGTCAAAGATTAGGACGTCATGATAGAGAGAAAGAAAGAAAAACGACTTCTACATGCCTCATAGCCTTCCAAAGATTGGGTGTGGGGCCCTACACACCAATCTACGGAACTCTACTTGACATTGCTCTTGTACTTGTGGGACCGATAAATGTAACACTCTGATACCAACTGTCATGACCCAAACTACTGGACTGGACAGGTACCTACACTATTCTAAGTAGCTAGGAGAACTCTTATTATCCTACTAAAAATATGCAAAAGACTTTTATTTTAAGGGAATACTAGATTAAATATAATAAGGTAAACCAAATATTAATAAATAAAATTTTTCAAAACTTCTTACAAGTGTCTTTCATTATCCCAAGACTTGGCCAGACATGTACAAAAGCTATCTACTACAATATATATTAACAATAAAATAAATAATACAAAGACTCTAACATCTGTCAGGAAGGAAGTGCAGAAGTTAGTCCTGAATATAGTCATCCATTTAGTAAGTGCAAACTAACCTGCACCCATTCTGCACCCCAAAAAGAAATGTAGAAGTGTAGAGTTAGTACAACCACACATACTGGAAGACATCATCGGTCGACTGTGTTAGTCCATATAATCATAAAATAGAATTAAGAAAAATAAATTATGACATCTTGAATAGAATATAATTCAACTAATCGAGGTCGTAATAACTATATTACTTTACCGATATAAGTTACATCATCCAACTACTCTTCCAACTCCATCAATATTATATTCGCTATTAACATACTCTAGCCTCATTAATTCACACCATCAACCACAATTGAATGCTAATACATCACTATTTCTCTTATTCACCTTATCTTATTCATTACTCATATTCACAGGAACAAACCCGTAATCATAGACAACCAACACTAAACTCTCGGGCTAACAACCAAATGCTCTCTTATAATATTAAAAAATGATAACTAGCCATTCTGGTAAGGTACGATTACAACACGTATAAATGAAGTAAGTCAACCAATATATAAGTAGGTACAAAGTTTCACTTTTTCAAATACATATCACACAATCAATCTCAAGGATACAATCAAGTAGGAAATACAAGTCAACTCACATCTCAATAAGACACGCCAGAGAACTCAAGTCTCATTAGCAATCTTTAGCATTGACCGCATTGCTACTAACAATCTTTCCATAAGTAACAATTACGTCCTTCTAAATATCATAATTAGAACATCATTAGCATGTTATCATCTTATTAAATATGTGACCTTTCAAAATCAACACTAATTTGTACACACATGCTAAGGGACTTATTTTTGCCCAACTAGTCATGACTTGCAGGGAACAATTTAAGTCCACGTACCGTAACAGCTTGGTACCCGATCCTTCATAATTAAATATTATCAATATTCATATTTGTACAGGCATGGTACCCAATCCTCCATAAATAAGTAATATCAATATTCATATTCGTAATGGTGTGGTACTCGTTCCTCCATAAATAGTAATATCAATATTTATATTCATACCGACGTGGTACCCGATCCTTCATAAATAAGTAATATATATCAATATTCATATCCATATCAGCGTGGTACCCGATCTTTCATAACCATATTATATATTTTATCAAATTCACACTATCTCTTAGGATTCAATACAACGTACTAAATTTATGTGTGCACTTAAAATCATAAGGCAATTCGATCAAGTTCTTTCATTTATCAATATTTTGACCCTCTCACGGGCATTATTTCAATTATTCATCGTGATTATCACCAAGCCATTCATAGCATTACTTGAAGGAGATATTGTCGTGCCCCATTTTTTCTTGCGAAAAGTGGGATTCGACTCGACCACTCCTTTTGGGATAGTTTTGAAGGAAATGTGAAGAGTTGCCACCTAACGTATTAAGGTGCATTAGGGCACCGGTCTAGGCTAACTACAAATCTATTTTGTTATTTAGTCCTAGTTCACTAGAAATTTGGGTAAGGATTCCAATTATCTCAAAAGGAAGGTGTTAAGAACCTTTCGAGGTCCACAAAAGTATTTTCGACCGAATTTGTATTTTACGTGGGGATTCTATGTGATCAAATAAGGATCGTTTTTTAATTAACTTAAATGTTGACTAAGTGATAAAATAATTAATAAACGAACATCTAACTTAATTTGTTTTAGCTATTAATTATCTAAGTGATAAAGTCAATAAAACAAGCAAATAAAACAAGCGAGGAGAGAGAAATGACGTGAATTACAACAAAGGGGACTGCTTATGTAATAAACTAACTACCCCAAATAAATAAACATCTAAATAAATAAAAGAATAAATTCAAAAAAAAAAAAGAAGGAAAGTTTTGGTTTTATTCGGATCAGAACCCCAACTTGTTTAATCCTTATCTGACCCACTAGCCGAATTCTTAAATAAGTAACAATGTTGAATATCGTGTAATGTCTCTGGAGATCATCCAAAAGGCATTGAACTTTGCTATTTTAGTTTTGTGGTCTAGACAAAATAAAGTTATGTTTTCTAAGACTCAAAACGCATAACACATTGGACGTCATGTGATTAACATGCAGAGACAAATAATTATTTATGCTAATATAATTAATCATGTAGGCATGATATCTACGCGTTAACAATTGTTTAATATGGCAAAAGATAATTGTTATTCAGGTCTAAATAATGTACTACCAATTTGTTAGAAGAGTGTGTCAAAGTTTAAAAACGTGAAAGAATAAGAACGTTAATTTATTATGTAAAAGAGAGTCAAGCATGATGTCTAAGTGAAAAATAATTGTTTATTGATGGAAAGTAACTGTCAAACCGTTCAAAAAATAATGTTATAAAGTTGTTAAAATAAAATATGTCAAAATAAAGTAAATATGTAGGAGAGTAATCCTCGTTAATTTTATTATAAAAGAATTGTGTTGTAAATTGATAGAAGAGTGTTGGTAATTAGTTTAGACTACTGAAAATTCAATTAATATGCTGAAACTCAGTTATTTAGGTGCAGAAAATTACTTTCATGTTGCTGGAAATTAGTTCAATAAGCTGAAAATTCATTTACGTGTTAAGAACTCATATTATGCCAAAGTCATTATTTTAGATGCTAAAAAAACTGCTTGAATATACTGAAAAATTATTATAATTATATGCAGGAAAATGGTTTTTTATAAGCTGAAAAATAACTCTAATGTGCTGAAAGTTAATTTATCATGCTAAAAATTATTATTATATGCTAAAAAAAATGATATTAACTTGCTAGAAATTAATACTTATATGCTGAAAAATTTATTAAGCTAAAAACACATAGAAAACAAAATTAAAAAAAAAAGAAGAAGATGAAAGTTGATTTTACAAAATTTGAATTTATATGTCCAAAACAATTTTGTCATGTCGAAAATCTATTAAGGATGCGATTTTCAAGTGGTAAAATAAATTTATTATTAATCTTAAGGATTTGCTTGAGAGATTCACGTAAGCACATAAAAGCACATAAATACATAAACCTAAGTTATGTTGCCTACGTGATTACTAGAGCACGTAAATTCCCGCCCCCATGCAGTCCCCAATTATTATTATTACAATAAAATAGCATTTATACAACATTACATGCCAATATAAAGAAAAAGAAACAACTAAACTAGAAGTGAGTAATGTAGTCCCTCCCAAACCCTTCGAGCGACTCTTCAAATCCCAACCTGTTAAACATAATAAAAACAACATTGCAAATACAAAGAGACAAATGAGAGTATTGTGGCATGATTCCATGGATTAAAATAACCAAGCAATGGCATAGCAAACAAAATACAGAACAATTCCTATGGATATGCTTTCTATCATCACTTAAGTGTAAATGAAAGTGCGGCGATAAGGACTTACCGGTTGACGATAGTAAGCAATAATAAGAAAATCAGGTAGAGCAAAGTTCAAGCGAATTTCCACGGAAGAATAAAGATTGATCAAGATCAATGCTCTGAAAAATAAGAACAACTAAGACAAAAAATAAAATAAAATTTTTGTTTGCTTAAAGCTTTTCGTATCCGGGAGTGTATGTATTGTAAGTTGTAAGTTGTATGTTCTAATTTGTGTCAAATAAGAGAATGGGGGGTTTATTTATATAGTGAGGAGAGTTGTCAGTAATTCCAATAACAAAGGAAGAATAATATTTAGTAAATCAATTAAGGGGATTGTTTCCCATTAATGAAAAATTCAATCAATCACGTAAAATCAGTCAGAGAAATAAAAGGAAAAACAGATAATTGAAAACATCAATCAAATAAATTAAATTAATTAGAAGCAAATTTACC
Organism: Capsicum baccatum var. pendulum; assembly: GCA_030864225.1. Lineage (NCBI taxonomy): Eukaryota > Viridiplantae > Streptophyta > Magnoliopsida > Solanales > Solanaceae > Capsicum > Capsicum baccatum. The sequence goes on along the minus strand of CM061559.1, from coordinate 200,781,359 downwards.
ATAAATAGGTAAGTAAAAGATATTTTAGAAATAAAATAAAAAGTGTAAGCATGCATTGACCTTTGATATTTATCATATATGACAAAACTGATTTAAAGTAAAGTAACTAATCATGTATCTAAAAGATTTCTTAACCAAATTATTCTAACTATGTGCAAAATCAAATTCAAAATTTACAAAAAATATGTTGCACAACATGTAAAGGTAAATCAACAACAACAACAACAACATACCCAGTGTATTCCCACATAGTGGGGTCTGGGGAGGGTAGAGCGTACGCAGACCATACCACTACCTCCGAAGAAGTACAGAGGCTGTTTTCGATAGACCCCCGGCTTAGGACCGCTAACAGTATAGCAAATCATAAAACATAAATGTGTATAGACTAGTACAGTATGCCAAATAAACTAACACCGGTATCCACAAGGTAATATAACAGCCACCAAATACTACTAAAAAGCTATCTAACCGAAAACATAGACATCATTCAACACTCACGAACAAGAAACTTCAAACGCAAATAAGAAAACGCTCCCACCCCCTAACCCTCTACCCTAATCCGCATCCTCCACATCTTTCTATCAAGGGTCATGTCCTCTATCAGCTGTAACTGCTCCATATTATGCCTAATCACCTCCCTCCAATATTTCTTCGGCCTACCTCTAGCCCGCCTAAAACCATCCATGGCCAGTGACTCACACCTCTGCACTGGAGCATCAGAGTCCTTCCTTATCACGTGCCCGAACCAACGTAACTGTACTTCTTGCATCTTGTCCTCCACCGAAGTCACCCTTACCTTCTCTCGAATAATCTCATTCCTCACCCTATCTTTCCTGGTATGGCCACACATCCATCGCAACATCCTCATCTCTATCACCCTTAACTTCTGGATGTGAAAGTTCTTAACTAGCTAACACTCCGCTCCATACAGTATAATCGGTTGGACTATCACTCTGTAGAACTTACCTTTAAGCTTTGGGGGCACCTTCTTATCACATAAAACACCCGAAGCGAGCCTCCATTTCAACCACCCTACCCCAATACGATGTGTGACATCCACATGCTTAAAACTCCCCCTCCTCTGAATGGCATGAGAGTCCAACTTCACAACCACGTCAGCCTCCTGTGACATATCACTAAACTTACACTCTAAGTACTCTGTCTTGGTTCTGCTCAATCGAAATCCTTTAGACTCAAGGGTCTGTCTCCAAATCTCCAACTTATCATTAACTCTTCTCCGAGTCTCGTTGATCAATACTGCATGATCAGCAAATAACATACACCAAGACACCTCCCCTTGAATATGTCACGTCAACACATCCATCACCAAGGCAAATAAAAAAGGACTAAGAGTCGATCCCTGGTGTAAATCTATCAAAACTAGAAAGTGCTCGGAATTACCTCTTATGGTCCTCCATGGGTCTTTGCGCCATCATACAAATCCTGAATCATCCTAGTGTACGCCACGGGCACCCCTCTAACTCAATAAAACCTCCTTAGGAACTCTGTCATAAGCTTTCTCAAAGTCAATAAACACCATGTGCAAGTCTTCTTCCTCTCTCGAAACTGCTCCACTAATTTCCTCACAAGGTGAATGGCCTCCGTTGTCTAGCGACCTGTCATGAGACCAAACTGATTCTCAGAGATAGTCACGATCCTTCTCAGCCTCAACTCTACCACACTTTCCCAAACCTTCATAGTATGACTCAACAACTTGATACCTCTATAATTATTGCAACTCTGGATATCTCCCTTGTTCTTATACAGAGGAATCATCGTACTCTACCTCCACTCTTCAGGCATCTTTGCCACCCTAAAAATAATGTTAAAAAACCTTGTCAACCACTCCAAACCTACCCCGCCAGTGCTCTTCCAAAAATCCACTGGAATCCCGTCTGGCCCTGTCACCCTACCCCGACGTATCCTGCGAATAGGCCCCTTGACCTTCCCCACCTTGATACGCTCACAATAACCATAATCGCGACCCTTCTCAGAATTCTCCAAGTCCCACAACACAACCTTTGTCACCTTCGTCGTTCAAAAGTTTATGAAAATAGGACTGTTACCTCTTCCTAATGAGGGCATACTTAACCAACACTAAACTATCTTCTCCCTTGATGCATTTCACTTGGTCAAGGTCATGAGCCCTCCGCTCCCTGGCCTTGGCAAGACTATACAACTTATTATCCCCATCTTTCTCCTCTAAAGCCATATACAAGCTCTCAAAAGTTGTTTTCTTAGCTGTTGTAACCGCTAACTTAGCCTCTTTCCTAGTTGCCTTATACTCTTCCTTATTCGTCTGTCTCTCCTCATCATCCTTAATCTCAACCAACTTAGTATAAAACACCTTCTTAGCCTCTAACTTCCTCTTAACCTTTTCGTTTCACCACCAGTCCACTCAATACTTGCCAGATTGACCTCTCGACACACCCAACAGCTCTCTAGCGATCTCCCTAATGTAACTGGCAGTCATCTCCCATATACTATCCACATCCTCTCTATTATCCCAAGCCCCCTACTCTTTAACTTATCCCTTATTTCCAAAGCAGTAACCAAAGTCAAGCTACCCCACTTAATCCTGGGTCAAGCCTCCACACTCTTCTTTTTTCGATCCTTGTTGATTACCAAGTCCATCACCAACAACCTATGTTGAGTCGAAAGATTCTCACTAGGTATGACCTTGCAGTCTCTACAAATTGCTCTATCACCCTTCCTAAGGAGCAAAAAGTCTATCTGAGTCTTGGCCACTAAACTACAAAAAGTCTACCAAATAAAGGATACATATAGTGACAACTATTTTGGAATTGAGGCATAGTTGATTGAAAATAATAAGAGAGAGATACACATGGAGTATACTTCAAACAGTCAAAACTAAAGGCAATTTTCTTACAGAGCCATTCCAATCAGCACGGTGAACGATACCAAAAGACCCTGCCCCAATTCTCTCCTTAAGAACCAGATTATTCCAGGGAATATCCTAATCTTCTACATCAAGAACAAGTTCTCGACTTAGTTTAGCGGGAGAAAGTCTCCCTCCTCCCTCAAAATACTTCTTATCATTAATGGTATTTGTCCTTGCATCAGATATTGTCATCAACTGAGCATCTCTATACCTAATTGGAGTGACATTCTTCAAAGGAATCAAATTTTTTTCCTGGCTCATTGAGATTGAGATATTTGGAGTCTGGAATAATGCAGGAAGTTGAGAGCCTTTATTACAACCCTTTTTCCATGCATTTATTAGAAATATCCATGCAAATATCAAAATTGTCAAATGACATATCATGAAGTTGTGTAATTTCAAGCTCAAGGGAAAATCATTAATAACTCCGCCGTAAATCTAAATTCATAACAACAACATAAATAGTATCACAATTTCAATATTGGCAAAAATCCAAACTCAAATAACAATTAGGGTCAAAGCAAACAGTCATACAGATCGGAGTTTTTACCATGTGGAGATGCAAAAAGTTGTAAATAGACATAAAATTAAGACAATCAAGTATAGCTCATGTCACAAACGTCATGAATTTCATACTAAAATGACAATGAAAACAACTTTCAATCAAGAGATGCAAACCTGAGATGGATTTATAAAAATCTATTATGAAATTTATACTTGTTTTCTACCAAATTTGGCCGGAATAGTAGGATTGCGATGTTATTTGTTGGTGGAGATTTATCGATGGTGGAGGCAGTGACTGGTGGCGGTAGAAAATCTAGCGGCTGATTCGGCGGAGGCTGATTTACCGAATAGGTACGGTTCGCTGTTCATCGGCCATGGTAGCCGGCTGATTTTGGAGTTATTTTGGCAGTTCTTGCTGGTTGCCAGTGGTGGCGGCACTGGACGCTGGTGTTTGGTTTGTCAAAATGGGAAAAAGAGTAGCGCGAAAGCCATTATCGGCTTTTTTGGTGGTGCTGGAAGTTGCCAGATGGATGGCTAGTGATGCTTGGTGGCAAGGGACGGAGGTAAAGACGAGAGGGATGAGGAGGCTATTGCTAGTTGTCCGTCACCGGTGGGGTGACTGGTGATGGCCATGGCTGTCAATAGAGAGAGGAAGTGAGAGATGAGAGAGAAGGTCGTACTGCGGCTGAAATTTTTATGTAATGAGGATTAGGGTTTTCTTTTGTGGTTTAAGAAGAAAAAAGGGTTGATCTGAGCTCAGCTGTTAGATCAACTTTGATCAACGGCTGAGATTAAAGCATTCAAAAATAGGTCATAAATTGGGATTTAAATTGGGATCCTAATTGATATTCAATTTTTGCTAAAATTGAGATCAGTTGGGATAAAAATTGGCTAGAAATTAAACACAAGAAAGGAAACTTGGATAAAAGTGACTGCTAGTTCAATAATAATAATCATAATAATAATGAGCCGTCCTATTAAAATAAATTAATGTTACGTCAAAATTATTATAAAATTATTGATAATAATAACAATAGCAATAACAACAGTAGTAAATATAATAATAATAGAAAATATATTTGTGAATTGTGAGTGCGCGCATTTATGAAAAAAATAATTCAATAAAATTATGTAAAATGTCGTATTTGAATTAATAAATTATAAAAAATGATAATAAAATAATTTGTATACTTTTTAAATCATATATGTGACATGTTAATATTTGTTCGATAGGAAAATAATGTGTAAAAAATGCTAACATTTGAAATTAATAATTTTGCTAAAATAGCAGCCTAAAAGAAGTATCAGACGGTCAAAATTGGGGGTCAACAGCTGCCCCTTCGTTGCTTGGGAATGATAAAAGAATTGTCAAACAATGAAAGTTGACGTAGTAGTCAATTTTGTCTGACCGAGAAAGATTCGTTAAAATCAAATCAACAGGAGGTGGTTTTAAAAATAGTGTGGCCGAGACTTCAGTTTCAAGTCGCCTACATATCTCTGATTTTACGAGAATTAGGCCGTTTATAGTTCTAGATTTAGGAATGAACAATATTCCTAAAGATTGTTAATGATAAAGGTAGGGGCATTATCTATGATATCATGGGTTGTTGTGATGGAAGAGAATGGGATTGAACAGTTACGTAAGAAGAAGTGTGAAAATAAGAGGTAGGATTTGAATAATGATAGCCTGAATAGACAAGATTGGAAAGGTTTTGAAACATCGAATGTGAATGCGATTTAGGGCATGAAAAATGTAAGGTTTCAAGAAACTAATATTGTTCAATTAAGGTTCTATGGGAACCCAATGTTGTCTATTAAGGTTCTACAGGAACTCAACATTGTTGATTAAGGTTCTACGAGAATCCAATATTGTGGATTAAGGTTCGACAGGAACCCAATATTACTAAGGTTCTACAGAAACACAAGATTGTTTAATAAAGTTCTACAAGAACCAATATTATGGGAGGTTCAATAGAAGCCCCATATTACTAAGGTTCTACAGAAACCCAATACTGTGGGAGGTTCTACAGAAATCCCATATTACTAAGGTTCTACAGGAACCCAAGATTATTTAATAAGGTTCTACAGGAATTTGATATTGTTGATTAAGGTTCTCCAGGAATCCATGTTATTGATTAAGGTTCTAAAAGAACCCACTATCATTGAATAAGGTTCTATATGAACCCAATATTGTTGATTAATGTTCTGCAGGAACCTAATATTGCGATTAAGGTTTGACAGAAACCCAATACTGTGATTAAGGTTCTACAAGAACCCAATATTCTTGATTAAGGTTCTACAAGAACCCAATATTGTTGATTAAGGTTCTATAGGAACCCAATATTATTGATTAAGGTTCTACAGGAATCCATGTTATTGATTAAGGTTCTACAGGAACCCAATATTGTTGATTAAGGTTCTACAGGAACCTAATATTGTTAATTAAGGTTCTACAGGAACCCATGTTAGTGATTAAGGTTTTATAGGAACCCAATATTATTGATTAAGGTTTTACAGGAACCCAATATTGTTCAATAAGGTTCTACAGGAACCCAATATTCCTGATTAAGGTTCTACAAAAACCCAATATTGTTTAATAACATAATATCAAATTGACTATTGTCAAAGTTAAGAGATAGAACAAATTTTCTCATTTCCTTTATTGGGCATGTAATCCTGGCCATTTAGTACATATTGTCTGCACTCAATGAAAAATCATCAGTTGAAAAGAAGTATTGATTCGTACCTTGCTCGATTTGACTCCTTGGTCTTTGTTTCTCCTTCATGGACCGTTGAGACTTGTACTTCATTATGGTAAAATTTTTGAGAAATTCTTAAAAAATTTTCCCCAGTTTAGAATGATAGGTGCCCTTCGCACATCATTATGAATTGATGTATTGTTTATTTGTGAAATTTTTTGAGTTTTTTTTAAACCTCAAAAATTCTACCCAGTTTTGTCTTTGGAATCTCATATTCCTGTACCACTCTAAGAAAACATTAGTCCAAGAGAAATGGTTGTCCCACATTTGAACATCGAGACCTTAATTATAATATGCCTTTATATGCCCAAGATTTTGGCCTATTAGCCTGTCACTTTGGATGTGTGAGAATTTGAAAGAGAGTGGAAAGAAAATGTTTTATTAGATCCAGACTGGACCCAGAGTGGGTGGATTACGTATCCAAATGTAAGTCAGGTTGAACGAAATTCATGAGTACAAAGGAATGTAAACGAGAAAATTTTATTGTTCATAAGAAGGTTCAAAGAAGGAAAATAGGAAATGTTTGCATGTCAATTCATTTGATGTGCTTTACGCTTCTTTCATGAAAGTCTTGAAAATACTTTTGTCGGATCTCGTTGAACAAATATATCACCCGTAGTAACAAGATCAGTTCTTATTGGGTCTCATCGCACTTTTATCCTTTTCTTTTCAATCAGATTCTGAATCTTGTACCTTAGCGCCGAGCATTCCTCAATATCATGACCTTGAATGTTTGAGTGATAAGCACAGGTTTTAGATGGGTCAAAATGAGGGATAGATGTAAAAGGATCCATCCTATCCTTGGTTCCACGATACCTTGGGCCCTTAATCTTTCAAATATGTTCACCAAGGGCCCAGTCAAAGGAGTAAAATATCGAGACCTCACTCTCTCTGATTGTTGGAAACCATTGTGTACTAGATAAGGTCCTTGTTGAAAGTTGAGTTGCGTTTGAGAAACATCATTTTAAGAACCTTGCTGGAGAGAGTAGGGTTGGATTTGAAAAACCATGCTTTGAGAATCTTCTGAGTCATAAGGTTCAATATGTAACACACGAGAACCTACGATAACATGAATCCCTTCGTTATTCTGATGGCCTTGTGTCTGAGGTGTAGAGGGTGATGAATCCTCTTCTCCTTGTAGAAATTGAAAAGTGGCCATCTTTGTAGAAACATCAATAATTCTCCTCGCTCGAATTTCATATTCTAATTTCTTTCCAATTGAAACTAGACTCTCAAAACTGTGACTGATTAGGAAGAAAATTTTTTGAAAGTAGATTCCCTCTAGAGATTTGAGGAAAATTTTGACCAACTCCTCATCAGGCACAAAAGAACGTATCTTAGAAGCTTCCAATCGCCACCGTATTGCATATTCCTCAAAAGATTCATGGTCTATTCTTTTTACCTCAAGAAAATCCCACATTGTTGGACCGGTGTTGATATTAAACTTATATTGCCTTACAAATTCTTGATCCAATTCTTCCCAATTACGCCATTTGTCGAAATCTTGTTGGGCAAACCAAGTGAGTGTCATTCCTGATATGCTTTGAACTAATAATCTCATCAGAAGGACCTCATTATGTCCTATGCTAACTATTCTTCCATGATAGTCTATTAAATGTGTGATTGGATCTTCACGTCTATCAAACCTATTAAACTTTGGAACTATGTATCCTGGAGGTAAATTAACTTTTGGATTTAGACACAGTTTCTTATACCTCGAGTCGTAAATTCCTTTAGAACGCAATTTCTCATCTAATATTTTCTCTAAGTTATGAAGCCTTCGATGACGTGCATCTAAATCAACTCTCCCATTGGCAGAAGGAAATTGTTGAGAGGGTGTATGAGTAAGGCGAGGACACGGAGGTACAATGTTTTGTCTTAGGCAAGAAGAAAGAGGGATGAAGTCTTTTTGAATATTTAGCATATTTATCATATTGTAGATATAATTAAGATCAATGTTCAAATGCTAGACAGCCTTTAGACAAAATAAACAAGGCCAAACAAAAGTCATAATATAGTACATATAAGTTCAAAACATAATAAATGTAAAACAAAGGCAATCTAGGATGAATGATAGGACTTAATAATTGTTCTAGGCGTAAAGATTTGAGCTTCGAACGCACAAAAAAGGACAGCGATAGAGCATGATGTTGAATTTGAAATTGTAATTGTGAAGAAGATAGTAAGCCAGGAAATGAACAAGGTCGACTTTTTTGTTGAACATTAGATTTGTTGATTCACATCATATTGTTGATTCATCTAACTCTATACACAAAAATGATAAAGTAGGGAAAAGAAAGTTTTATTATGGTGAGACCGAACTCATTAAATGAGCGCCTACGTATCCATAGGGGAATCAGGTCAATTGTAGTTCAAATTACATTAGCAAAGGAAACATGAAAGAAAACTGCAAATTGTAAAATTTGAAGGAATTTCAAATGTTTGAGAGCTTGGAGCGGAGAATAAACATGTAATACTCTTCACCATTTTCAACAAGTGCAAGTGAATCTTAGAAAATCAATCCTCATCAAAATTTGACCCTGTCACATTTATCACTTTGGCATCAATCAACTTTTGGATCATATTATTCAAGGCAAACCACGCCTTAGTGGGATTTCCTCTCATCCCAGAGTGATAAAAGAAAATTGATCAAGAAGATACCATCGAGACTTAGGATCACAAGGTACGACAACAATGGGCATGAGGTAGTCCGCCTTCTTGAGTCGTTCATACTACTGTTCTATGGGTTCATTTAGAGGAGTGTACTATTTAAGTAGATCTTTCTGAAGCTTATGTTGAGGTTTGGTGGGATTGGTTGAATTGTTGGGTTGTTGGTGGATTTTGATAAGACATTAGAAGGTATTTTAATGTTAGAGCAACAAATGAAGATGGGTACCAAACAGTCTGTGGAGGAGGTTTTGTGAAGGACTGGGGATAATAGGCTTGGACATGATTGGATGTTGGGATGATTTCTAGAGCTGGGTACTTTATTAGTTGAAGTTGAGGTATGCTTACTTCAGGCTTTGGATGTCTCGTCGATGATCGTCTTCTCCTTGTCTTTAGACTATGACTTGACTAAATCAGTCTCGATTTTGAGCTTCCTCTTAAGCTTATTATCGAACCACCTAATAAAGTCGTTTGCCAAATGGTCCCAAGAGGCCCACTTGCAGGTGTCTTTCTCTACGCACCACATTAATGCTGGACCCTTAAGTGAACTGACAAAAAGCTTCCTCTTAAGATCATTGCTTTTCCCTATGATCGCTAGTTCATCAAGGTAGGCCTTCAAATGGGAATGCGGGTTTCCAAATCCATCATATAATGGAAGTTCAAGTCCTCAATTTTGTCCTTGTCTTCTTCCTTAGCTTTGGGCAACTTATTTATCTCAGGATGTTGAGATGACCCTGCCTTATAGTTAGGAATTTGTATTTTTGTTTCTTCTTCTTGCCATAGTTGTTAATCCATTGAGTGTTTTTTGCAATGCAACTAAATACCGAATTGAAGAAGCTTACGCCTCACGATCAGGCGTGGGTGAGGTCGTAAATATAGGAGGCAACATGGTGTAGGTGGGAGCAATGAAATTAGCTTCAGATAATGGTACTGAAAAATTGGTGGCATCTCAACTGAAGCTCGGAGATCAGTCATTATTCCCTTAATTCTCTCTATTCTTCCTTCCATCCTTCTGATGTTTGAAATAACTTTGTTATGAAGCCACCCTAAAGTCTCATGCTCATGGCCGCTATTGACAAGATCGATAAATATTACTTGACTGGCCATTTTTGATGTTCAACTTTAGTCAACCTTAGAAGAAAGGATTTATGATTAGAAAAAAAGAGTATGCACGGGAGTCTAGGATGAATATTTTACTCATTCGAAAATAATGAGTTATGCTCATTCAGAGTGAATAGAAGTTATAAGAGCTCTATGCAACTTAGAGATTGTGAAAGCTAGAGTATGCCATGAATATGATGGTATTAATGTCTAACAATCATAGTAGGACAATATATGTAAGCATTAGAAGTATTAGGAAAAGAATGTCCTAAAATGATAAGTTGTACTAAAAGATAACGAATGAGACTAAAACCCTATAAAAAAGCGAGAGTTGAGCGTAGGGATAATTAGCATACTAATGGATGAGTCAGAAGGGTAGATTAAAGGAAAGCTTTTGAATAGACCCTAAGAGTGCATTGTAGGGCCCTAACATGACAAAAATATTAAGAGTAAAGAGCTCGGAATTGAGGGACACTAAGAGCAAGGAATGACTAAGACAATAACTAAACAACAAGATAGATATTACATACATAGAAATTCAACACATAGCGAATAATTGTGCATCCTTTTGAGGTCGTGAACCTCTTTGGACTTTGAATGAGACTAACATTGAGCATATCAAGGATTCCAAGGCATCCTAAGTTAAGTGGGACGCATATTCCTTAATAAAATAAATATATAGCCATGATCTAAAGGACAAGAGTGGGTTTATGACATGGTTCTCTCGAGTGGACAACTCGAGAGTGAGAAAGCTTATGACTGTTGACGCACCGCTGATCGATCGATCCACAAGGCATTTCTCAAAGGATATTTTAGGTTAGAACGTCCATGCAACCATGCAACTATTCGTAAAAGAAAATAAAGGAGGTTTCAAGTGGAGGAAAGTATGAGCGGAATGCTAGTTATATAAAGCAGTAACACATAGCACATAGCAAAAATAAAATGCTAAGCAATATACAAATAACATGATAACACATAAGTAATAAAAGGGGTAAAAAAGAAAGGGATAGACATAGAGATATATGAAGAACACATAAAAAGGGGAAAAGGAGAAAATACTAATAAATCATAAGGTAAATAAACAATAAAAGAAGACAAAAACAACAACAAACCCAGTATATTCCCACCTAGTGGGGTATGGAAAGGGTAGAGTGTACGCAGTCCATACCAGTACCTCTAAAGGAGTAGAGAGGCTATTTTCGATAGTCCCCCGGCTCAAGATACAGGACAATATACAAAAATATTCAAAGCATGAAATATGATAAAACTAACATAGATACAACATCCACAAAAGTAATGTACAATACCAAACAAAAGACACCAAAACCCTCCTAACTACGGACTACGATTCATCCACCCACCTTATCCCTCTATCCTAGTGTTTTTCCTCCAAACCTTTCTATCCAGGGTCATGTCCTTAGTGAGACATAACTGCTCTATGTCACGTCTAATCACTTCTCTCCAGTATTTCTTTGGTCTACCCCTACCCTGCTTAAAACCATCTAACACTAGTCTCTTACACCTACAAACTGAGGCATTTGTGCCCCTCCTCATCACATGACCAAACCATCTCAACCTCACTTCCCGCATTATTACACATTATTACACAAACATAAAAACACATAGAGAGAATCCTATATAAATAATGAATTCGTAATGGTTAGAACCCAATATCCCCAGCAGAGTCGTCATTCTATCGCACCCCATTTTTCTCTCAAAAAGCAGGATTCGACGTGGTCACTCTTTTTGAGATTGTTTTGAAGGGAATGTGAAGAGTTGCCACCTAACGTATTAAGGTGCATTAGGGCACTGGTCTAGGCTAACTACGAACCTATATTTTTATTTAGTCCTAGTTCACCAGAAATTCAGGTAAGGATTCAAATTACCTTGAAAGAAAGGTGTCAGGTCCCTTTTGAGATCCACAAAGGTGGTTCCCGGTCGAATTCGTATTTTACGTGGGGATTCTACGTGATCAAATAAGGATCGCTTTTTTATAAACTTAAGTGATAAAATAATTAATAAATAAACATCTAACTTAATTGTTTTAGCTATTAATTATCTAAGTGATAAAGTCAATAAAATAAGTAAATAAGACAAACGAGGAGAGAGAAATGACATAAATTACAACAAAGGGGACTGCTTATGTAATAAACTAACTACTCCAAATAAATGAACATGTAAAGTAAATAAAAGAATAAATTTGAAGAAAAAAACAAAGAAAAGTTTTGGTTTCATTCGGATCAGAACCCTAACTTGTTTAATCCTTATTTGACCCACTAGCCGAATTCTTAAACAACTAACAATGTTGAATATCGTGTAATGTCTCTGAAGATCATCACTTCCAAATGACTACCCATTCCACCCCACCTAGCCTAGTATTTAAATTTAAAGGCGCTCTAAGACAAAGATAAAACTAACGTCTTTAGTAATATCTATCGTCCTATCTATCGTCCAAGAGTCATTGAACTTTACTATTTTGGTTTTGTGGTCTAGATAAAACAAAGCTATGTTTCCTAAGACTCAAAACGCATAACACATTGGGCGTCACTTAGCACATAATCCCAAGTTAGCCTTTTGGTTATTAAAGAGTTGATTAATGTGATTAACATGTAGAGACAAATAATTATTTATGTTAATATAATTAATCATATAGGCATGATATCTAGGTGTTAATAAATTTTTATATGAAAAAAGATAATTGTTATTCATGTCTAAACAATGTGTTACCAATTTGTTAAAAGAGCATGTCAAAGTTAAAAAATGTGAGATAATAAAAACGTTAATTTATTATGTAAAAGAGAGTCAAGCATGATGTCTAAGTGAAAAATAACTATTTATTGATGGAAAATAACTGTCAAATCATTCAAAAAATAATGTTATAAAGTTGTTAAAATAAACTATGTCATTATAAAGTAAATATGTAGGAGAGTAATCCTCGTTAATATGCTGATGTGGCATGTCTATGAGGCCAACATTTGTATTTATCTTTTTTTCTCACTTTTTTAGAATTTTATACTCATTTTTTTGGTGAAAAAATTAAGATAATATGCACATTTATTAGAGAAACAGTCCAATAAGGACTGACTGTTACACATGTTACACATTTCACATTCCATATTAATTCAAACGTTACAATCTTTCATTTTGTCTTGTCTATCTGTTGTTTTACAACTTCTAGCTTCTCCTGTCTTTCAAATTACCTAACGTGCTTTTCTTTATTCTGCTGACTGGGCTCTTGTAAAGGTATTTTTGCTCTTTGAGGCCTTATGATAACAACAGGTTGAAAGATCATACAAACTGAAAATGAGAAAGATAACATAAACTTTTTCTCCCCATTGATCTCAAGTAACAGATTCAGTGTCCTGACAAGTTAATATTTGGGTTCAAAAATTGAATTCTTGATGGTGCATAACATCATTTTTCAACAGGTATTGTCTATGTCAATGCTTGATCGATGGTTATTTCAGTTTTACATAGTTACAATGTATGTATCTTTGTTTATGGATTTTTAATAAATCCGACGCGCACCCATTTGATATTTTTTATGAATCCGACCAACATAGATTATATTAATAGGATGATCACCTAAACCTTTTTGATGGTTAATGATCACAGCAAGGTGCAGACAAGAAGCCCAAAGGTCCACTAGAGGCACTTCACCCAAAGTTGCAGGTATTTTTTGCTTATGTGTCATCTGAATTGAACTATATCATTATTGATCATTTGTCGAAGATTCTTTATTTTTTGTGAGAAGTTAACGATGATGAAACAAGGTATTTAACATAATTTCTTCTTTGATTGACATTTAAATGTGATGTTAAAGAAACCCTACAAGTGCAATATTTTTCAAGCTCACATATGTTATTATGATCATTTATGATCATGTGATGTTTCAATATTTATTTACTTTTTGAGTTTTTGTTTGGCTAAATCTTTAGTTCATAATATGTTGGTTTGATGCTGCAAGACAACTTGTTAAGCATGGCACTGGTAATACCTATATCATAGATACAAATAAAGAGGAGAGAACGAAGGTATTCTTAATATTTGTTGTATTTATTTATTTATTTATTTTCCTGTAAGGTTAAATTGTGCTTGTTTATTTTTTTGCTTGTAATTTCTTGTGTAGGGAAAAATAGTTGAGGTAGGAAGAGCAAATCTTGGAACAAAGAAAACAAGATTTACAATCTTGGATCCCCCGGTAACTTCCATTACAAATTGCTTATCTCATTTACCGTGATATAAGAGCACAAGTTATGAATCTAGGTGAATGAGTTTATTTTTCATGAGGATTGGTGTTCGCCCCGTGCTTTTTAACATAAGGATTTCGCAACAAGTCTCTTGCTATGAAAATATTGCCAACTCCTCAAAACAAAGACAACAAGATTTACAATCTTAGATTCCTGGCAACTTCCCTTGCAAATAACTTCTCTGCTTTACCTTCTATATGCAAGAAAAAGTTATGAATCTAGGTGAACGACTTAATTTTGCATGAGATATGTTGCTCGCCCCATGTTTTTTAGTCATAAGGATATAAAAAAAGATCTTGGCATGAGTTTTATCATGCCCAAATCCATCATTTAGCTCTTGTATGGTTGCCACAATCAGAGGCTTAGTAAGAAATCTCTACAATATGTAATATCATACGTCAAGGTCGGGCCATTTGGTTGACTATTTGAAACAACCCAATTTTAAAGGCAAAAGGAGAAACATACATAGTCTTAAGCGGAGATAGTAACAACACAATTTTGAAGGCAAAAGGAGAAACATACACAGACTTAAGCGGAGATGAAACTTTTTTGTTAGATTTTTGGTGCAATCAGGGAATACCAGAGACAATAGGGTGACTGCACAACCTGTTATTACCTAATACATTGGCTTAGTGCATAGCTTCATAAAATTTCTAAATACTTAACAAAACTTTTCTTGTATATCAAGTGTTTTATGTTCTTTCATTGTACATTTTATATTACTTCTTTTTCTTAAAAGCTTCTACTATATCGCTTTTCAAAATTGCAATAACCTCATTTACGAAATGAGGTTAATCTTTTTATATGTAAATATTCTAAAAAGGTTAATCAAATATAATTCAAATGAAAATTTAGATAATAATAATATGTCGTACAATATTTTATAATTACTCATGTTATAATAAAAAGATAAATCAATTATTAATACATTTTTCATGATCGCGCGAAGCGCAGCACAATACCCTAGTTCTCTTATACTATAAGAGCCAGTGAAGCAGCTCAACCAGGAAAGAGGTCAACATGTCTGCCTGACATAGCTGAGGGTAATTTTGTCCAATAAATTCTCTTATACTACTTAACATTGTTCCACGTATATTGCTGCCCCAGTTTCATCATATCTCTGTTTGATAATTCTTGGCTTCCTTCATCATCCATCTCTCTGTTTTTTCATTCTAAGGTTAGTTCCGAATTCAGAAAAATTTGAGCTAATGATTTTATGGTTTAGCCATTTCTCTGAGTTGTTCCACGTATATTGCTGCCCACAGTTTCATCCATATCTCTGTTTGACAATTCTTGGCTTCCTTCATCATCTATCTCTTTGTCTTTTTTATTCTAAGGTTAGTTTCGAATTTAAAAAAATTTGAGCTAATGATTTTGTGGTTTATCCATTTCTCTGAGTTCGTGTCATTTTGTATATGTTTATTTCCTCTTGATAGTATCAATTTATAGGACAAAAAATTTAGTGTCTGTTTTGACATCTATGTGTTTGACAAAATTCTCCAAAGAGATGACTTTGCATTAACCAGTTTCTTTTGGTTTTAATTCATCAAGTGTTTGATTTTTGTTATTCTTAATTGTTGCTATTAATAATTTGTTCCTGCTTTCTCAGTAATAATTTTCCTCTCCATACCCCACTATGTGGGAATACACTGAGTTTGTTGTTGTTCTTGTTGTTCTCTCAGTAATAATTTGAGTAGGAAAATGTTGAACATAATTTTTGCACTTCTTTAAGTATTCCATTGCAGACTTGGGCTATAAATATTGACTAAAATTGGAATTTCAAATCTGCAGGGGTAATGGATTCAAATGAATCAAACAAATATTCGTACACAAAAAAATTGAAAGTTATGGCTACGGCACAACTCAAGCGCCGTGATACATATAACCGCGTATCTGCTGGTAAAAGAAAAGAGTTGTTACTGGCGCGACGTATGAGAAAAAAAGCTTCCGCAGAGGGTAACCTTCTTGAAAATCCACCTGCTGTTATCCGTGAAGAATCAACATCGTCTTGCTGCAAAATAGGATTCCCAAAACAAAGTGCCCTTACCATACGAGAACCGTCTCTACCGGCTGAAATAGGTAATATTACGGTGGCCATTTTTATTTGTCTTTTTGTTTTATGTCACACCTATTGACAACTAATTTATGCTTCTAAATACTGCATTTGTTTTTATCTCCAGCTGTTCACCCTCAATCACGTTTGGCAACATCAGTCAGTAATATAGAAAAGGGAAAACATAGATGCAGTCCTTTTGTAATTTATGAAACAGGTAGCTCCGCTTTCATATTACATTCCTCCATTTTGATGTATTGTTCTTGCTTTATTGTGACGAAGAATTATTTTTACATCAGGAAGTACATCAAACCAACCAACATCCTCTCGATACAACCCAGGGCTAGGAGAGTCAACAACTTTTACCATACAAGAACTGCCTCCACTTCATGAAAGAGGTGATACTATGACACTCACATTTATATGGCGTATTTTTTATTTTTGCAGTACTTAGGCTTTTACCACTAGCAAAAGAGGCACCTATGAAATATCTTGTCTGTTATTGGTATCAGATGTCCGCCCTCAACCATGTGTGACTGTATTCCAAGATAATCCAGCAAAAGAAAAAGATATCCACAATCCGTTTGTCATTCACGAAATAGGTAAACTTTGCCTCAACACTACATTTTCTCTCTTAGCATATTTATTATGTGCATTATTATTTGTGATATATAGTTGTTTACATATAAGGAGGCACATCCAGCGCATCTAAGTGGGCGGGTCCTAAATAAAGTTGCGATCAAAGGTTCATACAAATCTTGTAGTACAATACCATCTATATTGTGTATGCATCCATGCTCTTCTTTCTGTAATGGAACTTCTTTTTAATTCAGATAATTGACACACAAAAAAGCTGTATCTAGCTACAATCGAACAACAAATTGAATATGTTGCTTTAAAAAAGGTTTCAAATTGTCAATATTGTGGTGCAAAAAGGTTTGAATACGAGCCTCCTGGATTTTGTTGTGATAGTGGTTCAATAAGATTAACATCACATAAAATGCCGACTGAATTATCAAAGTATATTTTGAAAAAATTGAAGAATCAGAAAATTTTCACATGTACATGAGAACATACAACAATATGTTTGCATTTACTTCATTGGGTGTTAAATATGATAAAGAGCTTGCGAAAAGAAACTCTGGTATTTACACATTCAAGGAAAGATGTATCATTTTATAGATGATTTGGTTCCTTCAAATGAGAAGCCTCAAAATTTACAGTTATACTTTTATGATAACGACAATGAAATTTCTAACAAAATGGCCTGCTCAAATAAAGTTAGTGAATTTATAGTACAAAAATTGATGAACATATTGAAAGTGAATCCATACAGTACTTTCCTTCGATCTCTTCTAAATGTTCTAGACTTATCAAATTTTTATATTGCACTTACATGTGACTCAATCTTAGACCAAAGAACCTACAACTTACCTACTACCTCAGAGATTGCATGAATATGGGTTGAAAAAAATTCAACACATTCTATTTCAGCACCCCATATTAGAATTTATACTCACAGTAATAGAACTCAGTTAGTAAACTATTACTATGGATGTTATGATCCACTATTGTTTCCATATGGAGAGAATGGATGACACTGCGGCATCAAAAGAATTATTCGAATAAATAATGTGACTAGAAGTAGAGCTCATTGTGAACATGAGCAATTGCCCAGTGTATCAAATACGTATTTAATAGATCAATTTCTTGATATGGAAGTTGCCTCGCTGAAAAAAGGAAAACGAAAAAAAAATATTGTATCTTGCCGTGAATATTATTGTTATAAATTCCAAATGAGAGATGATAAAACAAATGAGGTACTACATTGTGGAAGAATATTTCAACAATTTATAGTAGACGTATATATAAAGCTGGAAACACAAAAATTAGACCTTTTCTCATTGAACCAAGATTTATTTAGAGTTGAGGTATTACAATGAATCCGTGATATTTTGAAATCTAGAGAAAGAGAAGCATCTAAAATTGGAAATAAAAACTTTCTTCTTGATACTTTTATAGGAGGACCTAGAGATATGCGTCGACGATATATGGATGCTATTGCATTAGTACAACATTTTGGAAAACCTGATTTGTTTGTAACTATGACTTGTAATTCATCTTGGCCAGAAATAAAGGAACACCTAATGTTTGTCGATGAGGTCCAAAACAGGCCTAATTTGAAAAGTAGGACATTCAGAGCAAAAGTAGAAGAATTAAAAAAGGACATACTAAAGAGACAAATTTTTGGAAAAGTTGTTGCTTTCATGTATACTATAGAATTTCAAAAACGTGGTCTTCCTCATGCTCATTTCCTTATTATACTTTCTACTCAGCACAAATTACTGACTCCTGAATCTTATGATAAATTTGTCTGTACTGAATTACTTGATTTTGCGAAAGATCGTAACTTATAGTCACTTGCTATTAAAAATATGATACATGGACCTTATGGTAAAATAAATCCCACAAATAGTTGCATGAAAAAAAAGGTTGTTGTAAATTTAAGTATCCAAAAGATTTTGCTGAACAAACATCTAAAGGGAAGAATTCATATCCAATATACAAAAGAAGAAAAACTACAGAATGTATAAAAAGAACGGTTTTCTCCTAGACAATTCATGGGTTATTCCATATAATCCTTTTTTGTTATGCAAATATATCTGTCATGTGAATGTTGAAGTTTGTTCTGATATCAAGGTTGTCAAATACATCTATAAATACATTTGTTAAGTCCATGACAAAATTACTTTTCAAATACATAGTAGTGATATAGATACAGATATTGATGAAATAAAAGAATATCAATCCGGTAGATAGGTTTCACCTCCTGAGGCTGCCTGGCGATTATTTAGATTTCCAATAAGTGAGATGACTCTAGATGTATGTCATCTACAATTACATTTGAAAGGACAACAATTTGTTTCTTTTAAAAGTGTTGACAAAGTTGATAAAATTTTAAATAATCCAATGGTGGGAAAAACAATGTTAATTGAATTCTTTACTATGAACAAAACGAATCCTGATGCTATGAAACTATCGTTATTATATAAAGAATTTCCTGAATATTTTGTATGGTCACCAATATGTAAAATGTGGACACGTTGAAAATAATGTTTTGTTATTGATCGTGTAGTGACATCTCATCCAACAGAAGGAGAAAGATATTACCTTAGATTATTATTGATGAACGTCAGAGGCCCAAAATCGTATGAAGATTTACTTAAGGTGGATGGTAAATATTGTAGTACGTTTAGAGAATCTGCAGAAAAAAGAGGTTTATTGCATTGTGATAACAATTTGATAGAATGTATGTCTGAAGCTGTCAGTTATCAAACTCCTTATAGTTTACGGCGTTTATTTGCAATATTATTGGTCTACTGTAATCCTACTAACCTAGCAGAAATTTGAAAACAATTCAAAAGCCCAATGTCAGAAGACTTTCAAATGCTAACTAACATAAATGCAAAAGATATTAGATATATGATTTTAAATCATATCAATGAGTTTCTACATTTACTGGGGCATGATATCAATGAATATAAACTTATTACGGAGAAAATAAAAGCTTCAGCAGCTATTAGGGAAGCCAATGATTGTCTATTTGAAAGAAATATCATTATTAGAGAAGAGGATTTACCACTACAGAAAAAACTAAATACGCAACAACAAATACCATATGACACAATTCTTAATAGAATATTTTCCAACAAATCAGGAGCTTTTTTCATTGATGGACCTGGAGGAACCGAAAAACTTTCTTATATTGAGCTTTATTAGCTGTTGTACGGTCAAGAGGTTTTGTTGCTTTAGCAATAACAACTTCAGGTGTTGCAGCTTCAATTCTCCCAGGAGGTCGAACTGCTCACTCCCGTTTTAAGTTTTCTATTGAAATAGATGAGAAATTTTTATGTAACATCAGCAAACAAATTTCACTTGCAACTTTAGTATGTGATACAAAATTAATCGTGTGGGATGAAGTGTCTATGGCAAAAAAAAACTGCTTGAAGCTTTTGATATATTGTTGAAAGATTTAATGGAAACAAACACTTTATTGGCGGAAAAATTATTGTCTTTGATGGTGATTTTAGACAAACTCTCCTTGTAGTTCGAGGTGGAAAGAAAAATAATTTTATTCAGAAAAGTTTATTATATTCTGAAATTTGGAATCAACTTGAAAAATTACGATTATCTGAGAATATGCGAGCAAAAACAGACCCTACATTCTGTGAATATTTACTGAGAATAGGAAATGGAATAGAAAAAACACATAACAATGATAAAATTAAAATACCTGATTGTTTCATTATTCCATTCAGTTCTGAAAATGAGACGTTAGATCTCTTATTTAGAGTAACCTATCCAGATCTTCATACTTCTTCCTCTAATATATCTTTCATGACTTCACGTGTAATTTTAACAACAAAAAATGACTTTGTTGATGAAATAAATAATTTACTTATATCTTAATTTATTGGTGATGCTAAAACATATGTTGCATTTGATGAAACTATTGAAGCAAATGATCAAAGTGAGTATGAGGATTTTCTACACACACTATATCCCGCTGGTTTACCTCCCTATAAATTAACATTAAAAAAATTGTCCTCTTATGTTATTGAGAAATCTAAATCCTTGTGAAGGATTAAGCAATGGTACTCGACTTATTTGTAATGATTTTCAAAAACATGTTATAAGTGTTACAGTTGCAAGCGGAGACTTCAAAAATACACATGTATTTATTTCAAGAATACCGTTGCTGTCATCAGCAGATGAAAAAGTACCTGTTCCTTTCAAAAGAACATAATATCCTTTACGATTATGTTTTGCTATGAGAATAAATAAGGCTCAAGGTCAAACTATGGACTTTATCGGAATTTATTTACGAGAACCCATTTTTTCACATGGATAGCTATACGTAGCCCTATCACGAGCAAAAAGTTCCAATAGTGTAAAAGTGCTAATTCGACCATTAACACTAGATGACGATGATGATCATTCAACGTATAATGTAGTATACAACAAAATCATTCAAAAAGCACTGGCCTAAATAGACCCTTGGGTGAAATTAAATAGTTTCCAATGCAAATCTCTACTCCACAGGTACTTCTACATAAATTGTTTGTTATTATTTTGATTTTTTCTGCTTTACATAATCATCGCTAAGTAAATTACTTTCCTTTCAGGAATTTCATCAACTGTTTTTAGGCTGAATTTATTTCATAACAGAAGGTCAATATCAAGAAATCTTTATCTCTGGCAATAGAAATAACATGAAAACTTAGTATATACAAAACAAAGGTAAATTGAAAATTATTCTCTATATATTTGGTTTGACAGTTTTATCAATTTAAATTACAACTATTTTCATATGCTTCTCTTCATTCTGGATGTTAATGGCTCATGAAAAATATCAAGTATGGAAGAATAGAGCAAAGTCACAATAGAGAACCAAAGTTCTTAAAGTTGAAGCAGTTTTTTTTTTAACTGATAACGGTAAGCTGAAGCATCTTTATAGCCATTTTATTCTCCTAAGTAATGAAACTTCTGTTACTATGATGCTAAACTGATTGTGGAAGATCCAATCGATATATTACCTTTAAGAACCAATTTGACACCAATTTAGTTTTATTGTTTCTGCTAAAATTTCACTTCTGAAGAAGTGTAATGATTTCCTCCAGATGGAGGATAATCTACCAGCGTTGTCTGAGTTTGATGCTACTGGCTAAACTCATTCGTTGGTGGAATACATTAGTAATCTTTACATATAAACTATCACCTCATTTTAAAGAAATACTTATGAATTCTAAATATTTCAATAGTTTTAGAGTATATAGATTTTGGAGACTTGTGTAGTATGTCCATTAAGAACTACAATCTAAGCATGTGTTTTCAGCAGGTATACAGATTTAAAAGAGAATGTACCTAGAAGCCTGAATATTCTTGAGAAGCAGCTAAGGGACTTATTTAATGAAGTTCAAGCCATGATAAAAGAGAACGTGCCTACAAGAAGCTGCTATCTGAAAAGTTTGATATTAACGAAAAATAATAGTAATTCTGGTACTATTGGAAGTAACAAAGCACGTTGCTTATGTAGATCTGCTAATTTTCTTGATCAATCATAAATGGGCATAACTTCAAAGTCTTACAAGAAAGAGAAAAAGAAAAAGAAAAAAAAAAGCAACAAGAGGGTGGAAGGTAACCGAAGGTAGAAAGGTGGCTTAGGCGACATTTGATCCACAAGGTGAGAAAATAAAATCCTTTAAGTTGTTGAATAGTCACAAAATTTCTGCTATTGGCAAGCTTCACCGTGCTTCCCGGATGTAATACGACAATTGTACAAAATTTCAATGACATTTGTTCTCTACAGCTTGGTTTTTCGATCAGTTCATCAATGGTCGGCAAGTATGATGGTCCTAATGATGATCTTGCATCCGAAAGTATTTCAAAATAGAAAGAGAAAGGCTGAAAAAAAGTAGCTCGCCTAAAAGGATCATGAAAAGAATCATACAAGTGACACATTCCTGATGAGCAGTTCATAACTGTATGAAAATATTTTGTACAAGTCTTTTTTGTTCATAGCTCTTTGAGTTAACATTGTTGTTTCACCGTATACTTTCTTAATAGGCAAGCGTCGACCATGGAGAGCCTTTTTGTTATATGGCCAAGCACGGCATGGAACACTGTGTGGCCCTCAGGTGACACACTCTCCCTTTTTTCTTGCTCATACTATTTTGAATTAATTATGATTTATCATTATTTCATATCAATTCAGAAATATTATAATGGGTTTTATGATCAATGCAGTTTTGAGGTGGTACCACTATGCACGGTCCAAAACCACGAACTCATGCCACGATGTCATTTTGTGCGGCTGAAGGGAAGGCAAGTACTAAAACCGTCTATCTTGCTATTATATTTTAAGTGAATTTGATCAACACCTTTGAGATAAAACTAAATTTTCAAAGAATATTGGCTTTTCCACAGTGTAGAACTGAGTTGTACATACATATTACATACTAAAATATTGAAAAGAATAAGAAAAAGAACTCCCTTTTAAGAAGTTGAACACAATTTGGGGCAATTTAGAATGAAAAGCAGGGAAAAATTTGTCATAGATGAAGCAATCCAAGTAAATTTGTGTCTTGACCTTGTGAATTAATTACTAACTGGTTTTTTAATGAACAGTTTGTGCCAGGAAGTATGTCATAAGTGCTTATAACATCTTCAGACTCAAGAATTCGGGTAGTTGATGGTGCGGATCTTTTTCACAAGTAAGCTACAATAACATATTTAACTACTATATATAAATATATAAAGCTTGCAGGTACATTGATATTGATTTGTCACAACTAATTAAAGCATAAACCTAAGCTGGAGTTATTTGTCCTTTTCCATCATTTAATTTAACTAATACTTTTTGTTTTCTGGATAAAGATGGCACAAATTTTATGTTGTGAGCCACTTTAAAATGAGTTTCTTTAACAAAGTTACTCGGTACCTATATTGATGGGAGGTAGAAGATACCCCATTAAATTAGTTGAGGTGCGCTTGAACTGGCGCAGATACCATGATTAGAAGAAAGAGTTCACTTTCTTTAAGTAATTGGCTAGCTCTGGGATTCTAATGATAATTGTAGCCATGCACCAGTTTTTGGTTTGTTCAGGCTGTTGGCCTTTTAACAGATTTTTTTTTAGAATTGTATCACTTCATAAATCATAAATGAATACATAGATCGCCAATATTTTGAGCCTTAAGAGGTATGTTTTATTCATCAGAATTACATTGAGTTCGAATTGTTACAAGTTAGAAATCTTTCACTTTTGGACAACTGATACTGAAAATGATAACCTTCAAATGTCTTAACAAGCTATAACTTAAAACTGATGAACCTAACTCAAGTGAGGTATGCATCTCTAATTTATTGAAGAATGTTCTTATCGAAAAAAAAATTTAAATGATATAGGTCGATTGATTGTAGGATAATTAATTTGGATAGGAGTAGCAACTATCAAATGTTAAGGATAAACAGGAGTTCATGGACATTGTTGAGATTGTGGATCGCGGTGCCAGAAAGAGTCGTCGTTTAGTTATTGCACCAAAAGATTACTTTATCAAGTACAGATACTAAGCATCTTTACACACTGTCACCAAAAGATTACTCTAGCAAGTACATATACTAAGCATCTTTACATGTTAATTGATTACTAGAATATGTTGTACTTAAACGATAAACCTAGAAGAACTAATTAAACAATATCCCATTGACATGTAAAAAAATTGATCAAGTACATATGCATACCGAGGCAATACGAAAACTCCTAAAGGAGGTGGAAGTGAGCAACCAAGTTAGACAAAATTCCAGTAGCAACGCAGTGTGGCTCTTTTCAGGTAGAACCATTATTTGTACTGTTAGTATAGTTGTTATTGTTTTGCAACTTTCAACTCCTACGAAATCTTTTACCACTGGTGAGAAAATGTTATACTATGAGTAAGATGATTACAAGACGTAAAGTTTGTAACATTAGGCTACACAAAACAAGCATTTCGTTGGAATTTTTGTTGTTTGTTCGTAATGCTTTCACTTTAAATTATCTTTTGTTTTAAATTATTAAGATGGGATAGTATCTGCTCATTTACGGCTACATATAAAGAGAAATTGATTTTTTATTGGATACCTCTTGTTTAGTTTATTCTGCACATGAATTGACATGATCAACTGCTGTCAAATTGTTTACTTAAGGCCTGTTTATGACCCTCTGTCATATATTATTTTCTAAATCTGTTAATTCTTTTTGAATGTATTCACTAACTATAAATTTGTGGGACAACTTAAACGTGATCATAAGACCATTTTATCTACGCACAATCAAATAATAGCTACGCCATTATTATTGGGCCCGCGCTACCGTGGGCTTCACATCTAGTTTCATTATAAAAGAATCATGTTGTAAATTGATAGAAGAGTGTTGGTAATTAGTTTAGACTACTGAAAATTCAATTAATATGCTGAACTCACTTATTTAGGTGCAGAAAATTACTCTCATGTTGGAAATTAGTTCAATAAGCTGAAAATTCATTTACGAGTTAAAAACTCATTTAATGTGCCAAAGTCATTATTTTAGATGCTAAAAAAACTGCTTGAATATACTGAAAAATTATTATTATATGCAGGAAAATGATCTTTTATAAGATGAAAAGTAACTCTAATTTGCTGAAAGTTAATTTATCATGCTAAAAATAATTATTATATGCTAAACAATGAAATTAACATGCTAGAAATTAATATTTATATGCTGAAAAATTTATTATGCTGAAAACACATAGAAAAGCAAATAAAAAAAAGTTAAAAGTTGATTTTACATAATTTGAATTAATATGCCCAAAACAATTGTCATGTCAAAAATCTATCAAGGATGTGATTTCCAAGTGGTAAAATAAATTTATTATTAATCCTAAGGATTTGTTTGAGTGATTCCCGTAAGCACATAAAAACACATAAATACATAAACCTAAGTTATATCGCCTACATGATTCATAGAGCATGTAAATTTCCGCCCCCATGCAGTCCCCAATTATTATTATTACAATAAAATAGTGTTTATACAATATTATAGGCCAATATAAAGAGAAAGAAATAACTAAACTACAAGGGAGTAATGTAGTCCCTCTCAAACCCCACGGACAACTCTTCAAATCCCAACCTGTTAAACACAATAAAAAAGCATTGCAAATACAAAGAGACAAATGAGAGTATTGTGTGGCATGATTCCGTGGATAAAAATAATCAAGCAATGGCATAGCAAACAAAATACAGAACAATTCCTATGGACATGCTTTCTACCATGACTTAAGTGTAAATGAAAGTGTGGCGATAAGGACTTATCGGTCGATAATAACAAGCAATAATAAGAAAATCAGGTAGAGCAAAGTTCAAGCGAATTCCCACGGAAGAATAAAGATTGATAAAGACCAATGCTTCGAAAAATAAGTACAACTAAGACAAAAAATAAAGTAAAACTTGTGTTTGCTTAAAGCTTTTCGTATCCGGGAGTGTATGTATTGTAAGTTGTATGTTCTAACTTGTGCCGAATAAGAGAATGGAGGATTTGTTTACATAGTAACAAGAGTTGTCAATAATTCCAATAACGGAAGAATAATATTTAGTAAATCAATTAAGAGGATTGTTTCCATTAATGAAAAATTTAATCAATCATGTAAAATCAGAAATAAAGGAAAAGCAGATAATTGAAAGCATCAATCAAATAAACTAAATTAATTAGAAGCAAATTTACCATAAATAGGTAATTAAAAGATATTTTAAAAATAAAATAGAGCTAATATATAAAAATGATCCTAAACTTGACATCAAATTATAATTTTGACCTTAAACTTTAACAGTGCACAAATATGACCTTTAACTATTCAAAACTGCACAAATATGACCTCTAATCCTACGTGGCAAAATACGTGTTCAACACGCAAAACTGGACGCATCCAACTTAAAATCTAAAGGCATAATACATATATGACCTTAAACTTTAACAGTGTACACATATAACCTTTAACTATTTAAAACTGCACAAATATGACCTTTAAATGACTCTTCACTATTATTTTTTTCATTATTTTTAGCTCAAAATTGAAAATGACATCTAATTTCTTATGTCATTGCGAAAAAAAAGCAATATTAAAGATTTATTAATTAGGCGAGTCAGCCTCATACAAAAAAATCAAGCAGATATATATTATAAAGCAGATGATGAATTTAAGTTATATAATGTATCTAAATATTATTTATTTAAATATTAAATTAAAGATGAAACTATACTAATAATAAAAAAATTATAGTTTTAATAAAACGTTATTAAATTAATATTATTAAGGATAGTAGTAGTATATTAAATTAACGTTATCAAATTAACATAATTAAAATGTTATTAAATTAACGAAGGGCGGACCTACATGGTTGCCATGGGGTTCACCCGAACCTCCTCGATAAAAAAATTACGTTGTATATATAAGATAAAAAATATATATTTATGTACGTATATTAATGTTGAACCACATAAAACAAGACACTTAGATAGCCCAGTGATGTTATTTGTTCTTCTTGGGCGCTTCCTTTAGCCTACTATGCGGGTTCAATCTCTGCTAGTGGCTGTTTTTTTTTAATTAAAAAAAAGCTAAGTGTTGTTGTTATAGAAATAAATAAAATAATAATAATTTTTTTAAATTAAAAAAAAGTTAGGTGTTGCTACTCAAAAAATATATAACAAAATTTTTTATTATTATTATTATTATTATTATTATTACAATAATAATAAAAATAATAAAAACGACGTCGTTTTAACACAAAAAGCAAAACTTTGACAGTACACAAATATGACCTTTAACTATTCAAAACTACACAAATATGACCTCTCCAAGTCAGTCCTTTTAACAACGTGACACCGTGTGATTGGATTACCTTTCCACGTAGGTGCAAGTGAAACTCACACATGGGGTTGCAAAATCGGAGGTCATATTTGTTAAGGTTTTGAATAGTTAAAGGTCCTATTTATGCACTATCAAATTTCAACGTTATAATTTGATATCAAGTTTAGGGTCATTTTTATGTATTAACTCAATAAAATAAAAAGTGTAAGCATAGGAGGATCTGTTTGGGAAGTAAGAAGCCGTTTTGACATCTCTTCATCTGCAAATAATTCTCAATGTGAAAACACAGAACCAGGGGCTTCCTTTCAATCCACATCAGAAAATTTAGGCTTTCTCTACGGGGAGTCATCAAAGGAGAAAACGACATACGCTGATTGATAAGCCAAGGAAAAACAACCACCGCTTGGTTTTGTTTTGATGCATTAACCTTTGATATTTACCATATATGACAAAACTGATTTAAAGTAAAGCAACTAATCATGTACCTAAAAGATTTCTTAACCAAATTATTCTAATTATGTGCAAAATCAAATTCAAAATTTACAAAAAAATATATTGCACATGTAAAGGTAAATCAAATATCAAAGTTGTACAATGACATATCATGAAGCTGTGTAATTTCAAGTTCAAGGGAAAAGCATTAATAACTCCGCCGTAAAGTTGAATTCATAACAACAATATGAATTGTATCACAATTTCAATATTGGCAAAAATCCAAAGTCAAATAACAATTAGGGTCAAACCAAACAGTCATACAGATCTGAGTTTTCATCACGTGGAGATGTAAAAAATTATAAATAAACATAAAATTAAGACAATCAAGTAAAGCTCATGTCACAAACTTCACGAATTTCATACTAAAATGACAATGAAAACAACTTTCAATCAAGAGACGCAAACCTGAGATGGATTTATAAAAAATTATTATGAAATTTATACTTGTTTTCTGCCAAATTTAGCCGGAATAGTTGGATTGCGATGTTGTTTGTTGGTGGTGATTCATCGACGGCGGAGGCAGTGACTTGTGGCGGTAGGACGTCTGGAGTCTGGTTCGGCGGAGGCTGACTCGCCGGAGAGGGACGGTTCGCTGTTCACCGGCCATGGTAGCCGGCTGATTTTGGAGCTGTTTTGGCGGTTGTTGTTGGTTGCCGGTGGCGACGGCACTGGCCGCTGGTGGTTGGTTCGTCGAAAGGGGAAAAAGAGTGGAGCGAAAGCCATTATCGGCTTTTTTGGTGGTGCTGGAAGTTGGCCGGTGGACGGCTGGTGACTCTTGGCGGCAGGGGACGGAGGTTAAGATGAGATGGAGGAGGAGGCTGTTGTTGGTTGTCCGTCGCCGGTGGGGTGAGTGGTGATGGCCATGGCTGTCAATAGAGAGAGGAAGTGAGAGATGAGAGAGAAGGTTGTGCTGCGGCTGAAATTTTTGTGTATTGAGGATTATGGTTTTTTTTGTGGTTTAAGAGGAAAGAGGGGTTGATGTGATCTCGGATCAACTTTGATCAACGATTGAGATTAAGATATTTAAAAATAAATCATAAATTGAGATTTAAATAGGAATTCTAATTGATATTTAATTTTGGCTAAAATTAATATTAATTGGGATAAAAATTGGCTAGAAATTAAACACATAAAAGAAAACTTGGATAAAAGTGACTGCTAATTTACTAATAATAATCATAATAATAATGAGCTGTCCTGTTAAAATAAATTAATGTTACGTTAAAATTATTATAAAATTATTGATAATAATAACAATAATAATAGTAGTAATAGTAAATATAATAATAATAGAAAATATATTTATGAATTGTGAGTGTGCACATTTATGAGAAAAAATAATTCAATAAAATTATGTAAAATGTAGTATTTGAATTAATAAATTATAAAAAATGATAATAAAATAATTTATATACTTTTTAAATTATAAATGTGACATGTCAATATCTGTTCGATTTGAAAATAATGTGTAAAAAATGTTAACATTTGAAATTAATAATTTTGCTAAAATAGCAGCCTAAAAGGAGTATCGGGCGGTCAAAATTGGATGTCAACAATTATCATTATCAAACAAGTCACGCATAGGCACAATTCAATAAATCATCATTATTACCAACTTAGCCTCTCATGAGCATTCAATAGATATAGTATTTTTATCAATATCAAAACAAGAATATCATAAAATAAATCACAATTTAATGCATAAGCATACAAGTCACTATTGGAGCCTTGATTACTTATTAATTATTAAAAATATCATTACCTTCTTAAATACCACAACATA
Source organism: Capsicum baccatum var. pendulum (assembly GCA_030864225.1). Classification (NCBI taxonomy): domain Eukaryota; kingdom Viridiplantae; phylum Streptophyta; class Magnoliopsida; order Solanales; family Solanaceae; genus Capsicum; species Capsicum baccatum. The sequence goes on along the minus strand of CM061559.1, from coordinate 200,751,406 downwards.
AGTTCTTACATCACCACCTATAACTAGCACATTTACGCGTATTATTATCCTCTACCTCTTTTCACATAATACAATCATCACACTAATTCAAGTCATCTTCCCTTAGATATTACTATGCTTATCAATATTTGATCTTAACATAATCTCCTCATCATCTTATAGCACAATACATACAATTTAATACTATTACAACTCAATTAGGTACATCACTAGAATAACTAATAAACATCATGTTCATATATTACATTTACAATAATTTATTTTCGGGCACAGAACACATAATATCATAAATATCACATAATCAATCAATAATATGATTTTTTGGATTAAAGTTAAGTCCTCGTGCCTTTATCCACCTCAACTCCATGCCTGCATGCCTAGATATTCTTTATCCTATCAATTCTAAATTATAAAAATATAAAACAACACAATCTTCTACTCATTAAACCTAGCCTACCGGTACGTCAAGCTTTTGGAAGAAGCAAGCTAAAACAAGGATGTCTGTTCCTTTCCTTCATGCCTTGGAATAATCAATCATCTAAAAGTCAAGCAATTATAAGAGTAACTAAATAATTACTCTCCAAACAAATATCATGGGGATTCAAACTCATTAATTCTACCCTTAATTCAAGGTCTATATCATTCCCCAAGTTCAATTACCCATTAATTAGCTCTTTCAATCTTAACCCATCTCCATTAATGGAGTTTTTATGTTAAAGGTCTCATCTTTACAGAATTTAAGGTTCCTAATCATCAAAATTCATAATCTAATTTATGAAATTCATGTTAAGAATCTTTAATTTATAATTTAGAACCAACTCTAGGTCATATTAAAAACACTCATGAATTTTTCCCCAAAAAATTCCACCATTAAAGGTCTTTCTAAGAATTCTAAGATGTTAAAGGATTAAAGACGAAGAAAATAATGAAAAAACTTACCTCAATGAAGGACTTTAACATTAAGCTTTGGAAAACCACCTCTCTAAGGTTGGGGAAATAAATTTGAGGTTTTTAGACCTAAAATACAGCTGAAGCTGATTTAAATACAACCAGAATTTTTGCTACAGCAAAATTCCGTTTCAGCCAGAATAGTGCTCAGTAAAACTTTCATAACTTTTTACTCCAAATTTGGATTGAGGAACGGTTTATTGCATTGAAAAGAGGACTCAGAGATATTTGATTTGGTAGGTATTGGGCCTCCTAACTCCTTATATTCTATGAGACATGGTCATTTGAAGTTGGCCCTAATAAAAATCCATATCGAAACTGTATCGGAAAGAAAGTATTATACGTAATTTTGTGTTAGGAATATTGTACGACCTTAATTCATACCTAAAGAACTTTCAAACTAAAGTATTTATGCCAACACTCATGAATAATTAAACTCATCGTGCTTGAGTCTTTCTAGACACATCCGAAGGCTAAAATTTTCGTCAAAAGTTTGAGGTGGTGTAATAAATAAAATCTTGGCTATTTTAGACCCAAGTTAATTTGAGGAATAAAAATTAAGAATTTTCATGAATTTATTACGAATAATTTAGTGACGACGAAATGGGCCATTACAATAAAGCTCGTATGTCTACGCCCTCCTCTACAGTTGTATTTGGCATATGTTGAATGGACAAGATAGGGGTCTTAATTATGATGATGGTAATAATAACCCTTGAAATAAGATCAAAAAATTGATCTTCGTGCAAGTGTGCAAAATGATATTCCTTCCCCTTATTTTTACTTGTCACTAATTTTCTAATTAAATTTTTTATTTTTATTTGTCATTTTTGACATATCAAGAAAAGACAACTTTTTTCTATTTTGCCCTTAACTTTAATTACTTTTTCTCAAAATTAATTTCAAAACACAATGTAAGTATCATTTAATAGGAATACTATGGTAAAATAACCATGTTATTAATTATTTTTTCTTAATGGGCGTGCCAACTCAAAATGTGATAAAATAAAACCGAACGAAGGAGGTATTAGAAGGACGGTTTTTTTTGCGCCAAAAATTGACAAAAGTACAAACCATACTCCATAGATCTTCTTCTTTTCATTGACATTAACTTATTTAGTGTCACAAAATTAGGTATTGATTATCACAAAATCATGGACTTGATCCTATTAAATTGGAACCCTTCAATCAGGGATCTCCCCTGTCATTAGGCTAGTAATTAGGAGATAATTAAGACTCCTTTTTCTATATAAATACAATGTAAATCATTGGTATGTTCACGAAAATATAGAATAATACTTTCATTTGTGTTGTTCCAGTTTTTCTTCCTCTATTTAACTTGGTATCAAGAGCCTCGTATTTGTTTCCTCTCTCCGAGACCTATTTTTTTTTAATGTGATTATCTCTAAAATAGCCGCTAACAGTGGAACCCTTTCTCTCCAAGACCTGAATACTCAGTTCTTTTTTTTCCTTCAGAAAATTCATTTGATTTTTCTTGGGCTTGGATTGGATTCCTGATCCACATCTGTTACTCTCCTTGTAATATTTGGATTTGGTTGTTGATTTCCTCCGACTCTAATTTTTTTCTTCAATCAAAATAGATTCACGAGATATCTTGTCAACCAAATTCGACGGGCATAACTTTTCAATCTGGAAGTTCTATTTCAGGGCTTTCATTAGAGGCAAAGGTCTCCTTGGTATTTTAGATTGCTTAAAGGCTATACCTACAAAAGACAAAGAAAAAGAAACTTGGGAAGCTAACAACGGCAAAATCATAACATTGCTTGTCAATTCCATTTCTGTTGATATAGCTATAGAACTGACATCCTTTGAGAAAGCATCTGAAATGTGGAGTCATCCACATACCCTTGGTAACCAACAAAATTTGGCTAGAGAATTTGAATTGGAAAGGTTACTCGCAGAATCGACACAAGGTGAGAAAAGTGTTTGGTGCTTCTATTCTGGATTACTCAAATTATGGGCAGAGTAAGATCAAATTTTCATTGCCTCAATTTGTACCACTGGACTAAAGGAATTCATGACTACTACGAAGAGGAGAAGGACTGTCCAATTCCTTATGGAATCCAGGTCCAAGTTTGAGCCTTTACGTGCCAGCATTCTCAATAGAGAAAAACTACCAGCTTTAGATGTGGTAGTTTTTGAAGTACTTTGAGAATAAACTCGACTAGGTTCTCAAGCCTCTATGGAAAATTCCCTGTTTGTGGACACTGCCATAGCTGCATACACAAGTTCCTCATCCTCGGGGAACTCTAACAAACTAGTTCAATGCTATCATTGCAAGGAAACAGGGCATATCATTTCCTATTACAAGAAGCAAAATTATTGTAACTATTGTAAAAAGGATGGTCACATTATTCTGGAATGTCGCAAGAAACCTGGTTCAGTAAAATGTTCAAATCCTCATAAAGCCTTTCAGGCGATGACATGGGATGTGGGTACACAACACACTCTAGAAATAAAGACACAAATAACACCACAATTATTTTATCGTAACTATATTTATAAGATAATACAAGATTTATTAGCAGCTTCTCTCTTCAATGCAATCTCTACAGCTCTAACCGCTACATACCCCGGTAAGAATAAGATTTTGAATTCAACGGTATGACATATTGATTCCGTTGTATCTAACCACATGACAGAAAATCAAAAACTTTTTTCTGATATATCTAAACACGTTCCACACATAAAATTGTTACTGCAAATGATCATGTTTTATCTGCATCAGGTATTGGTTCCATTAAACCATTTTCAAAAGTTCTTTATGTACCGCAACTTACTGGAAATCTTTTATTCGTTGGACAACTTGTAGAACGATATTATTTGATTATTTTTTCTTCTAATGGTTGTATTATTTAGAGCATATTGACAGGAAAAACGATGTCCAAGGGGCGTAAGGTTGGCAGACTATTTCTTCTTTAATCTCTGGACACAAAATTACATCATTTCTTTCTTTCAGATTCAAATAAAGATATTGGATTTTCAAATGAAATGTGGACTTTGTGGCATCTTCGTTTAGGCCATCCACATGCTTCACGTTTAAATTTCATGTTGAAATACTGTAAATTTTTAGGTGAAGACTCACTAATTTTTTCCTCTAAATTACCTTGTGAGAGTTGTGCAAAATCAAAGAGTCATAAACTTCCTTTTCAATTAAGCAATACTACTTATTCTACTCCATTTGATTTAATTCATAGTGATATTGGGGACCTTCTCCAATTATATCTCGTATGGATTACAAGTATTTTATCTTGTTCATTGATCAAGCATCTCGTTATACATGAATTTTCTTTTTGAAACACAAATCTAAGGTACGAACCATTGTAAAAAAAAAATTATAACCTCATAGAAACTCAGTTTAAGAAAAAGATCAAGATTTTTCATTCAGATTCAGGAGGAGAGTATGTAAATGCAAACCTCACAAGTTTTTTTCAAGAAAAATGCATTATTTATCAACATTCTTGCCTCTATACACCAGAACAAAATGGTGTGGTGGAACGTAAGAATAAACATATTGTTGAAACTGCCTTAGCTCTTCTTGATACATCAAATGTTCCAAAAAAAATTTGGGTTGAAGCAATTCAAACATCCATTTATCTTATAAATAGTCAATCATCGTGTGTTATGAAACAAAATTTCCCTTATTTTATCCTTTTCAAAAAATTACCCAACTATTCACACCTTAAAGTATTTGGTTGTGTATGTTTCATTCTTCTTTCAGACCATGAACGCCATAAATTATCCTTAAAAGTTGTTAAATGTACTTTTTTGGGGTACAATGATATCCAAAAGGGGTATTTGTGTTACGATTCAACACACCGTTTATTGAGAATATCTCGGCATGTTATCTTCTTTGAAAATTCTTTTACTTATACTAGTAAAGACTAGCGATTGTCTAGAAATCTTTTTTGGAACAATTCTCAACTCATAATTCTGCTTTCCATAACTACCTAACTGTTGGTCCATCGCCAAATTTTTCCTCTGCCATAATAGGTACTACTTATGACTTTGATCTTTTTTTTGATAATGATATTACTTCGATAAATGTTAATTCTTTACCTCACCAACCTGACTCGCATAATGTTTTCTTAAATTGTAATAATCAACCTCCTCCTCCTCAAAATATCATTGACCTTGTTAGACGCTCATCTCGTCATGATCCTCCTCCAAGCCGATATGGATATTCCACAGGTGAATTTGGTCGATCATATGCCTTACTAACAACCTTGAATTCTATAGTTGTGCCAAATACTTACATGCAGACTAGTGGTCAGAAATGTTTGGAGGATGCAATGAATGAAGAACTATTTGCCCTTGAGGAGAATGATACATAGGATATGGTGGATAAACCAACAAATGCAATAGTTATTGGAAGTAGATGGGTGTACTCGGTTAAGATAAAAGTTGATGGATCTCTAGATCGATATAAGGCAAGATTGGTAGCTCAAGGATACAAGCAGGAGTATGGAATAGACTACGAAGAAACCTTTGTTCCAGTAGCCAAGATGACGATTGTACGGATATTGCTTGCTTTAGAATCAATAAAAAGTTGGAAGTTACACCAACTGGACGTCAAGAATGTTTTCCTACATGGGGATTTGCAAGAAGTGATCTGCATGAATCCATGCCAGGTTACAAACATTCTAAGTCCAAATCAGGTGTGTCGTCTTAAGAAATCTCTCTATGGATTAAAGCAGGCTCCTCGCTCATGGTTTGAAAATTTTCGAACTACAATCCTTGGTGCTGTTTTTTCTCAGAGTAGCTCAAATTGTTCATTATTCTTACGTCAGTCTGGCTCAGGTATTACTGTTATCCTTATTTATGTAGATGACATGATTATTATAGGTTACGATGAGGTTGGAATCTTTCATTTGAAAAATCTATTACACTCCTCTTTCAAGATGAAAAACCTTGGAAAGCTAATATATTTTTTGGGTTTGGAGGTAAGTTATGAAAAGGAAGACATAAAATTGAGTCAACAAAAATATGCAAAAGATCTTGTTAAGTTTGTTAATCTAACTGATCATAAGAAGGTTCATACTCCAATGGAAATAAATACTAAATACAAAAAAGAGGAAGGAGAACTTTTTGGAGATCAAACTCTGTATAGACGTCTAGTTGGATCACTTATATATCTTGCTATGAATTGTCCTCATATATCTTATGTAGTACAGGTGTTAAGTCAATTCGTTACAAAGCCCTACAAGATTTACTACTCAGCTTTGCTCAGGGTTATTAGATATATAAAAGGTATAGTGGATCGAAGTCTCTTATTCCTATCATCTTCATTGCTGGACATAGTGGGATACACTGATGTGAATTGGCAGGATACCCCGATTCAAGATGATCTACTACAGGCTGGTGCATGATGCTTGGATCAAGAATGATCTCTTGAAAGTTCAAAAAACAATCTCGAACATCGAATTCATCCATAGAGACAGAGTATAGAAGTATGTCAGCTACTTGCTCTAAAATTATTTGGCTACGAAGGCTATTATCAGAACTTGGCATCAAAATAGAAGGATCAACCACATTGTATGGAGACAACACCAGTGCAATCAGAATAACAACCAACCTCATACATCATGAAAATACTAAGCACATAGACGTGGATTGTCACTACATTAGAGAACTGGTGGAAGATAGAAGCATTAATCTTAGATATATATCCTCTAAAGATCAATTGGCTGATTTGTTTACTAAGGCCATGTCAAGAAGTCAAGACAATTATCTTTTGTCCAAACTAATGCTTTGTGATACACAACATAAGTATGAGGGAGGGTATTGACATTTTCTTATTTAGTGTCACAAAATTAGGCATTGATTATCACAAAATCATGAATTTGATCCCATTAAATCTGGAATCCTTCAATCAGGGATCTCCCCCGTCATTAGGCTAGTAATTAGGAGACAATTAGGACTCATTTTCTGTATAAATACAATGTAAATCATTGGTATGTTCATGACAATATAGAATAATACTTTTCTTTGTATTGTTCCAGATTTTCTTCCTCTATTTAACTCTTTTATAATCTTTTGTAAGGCAAAATACATAAATAAGCCCTTGAACTTTTTGAGTTCTTTTTGTATTGACCCCTCAATTAAGTCATGTATCAATTGAACCCCTAAATCCTTCATAAAATGTGTCAATTAAACACAATTATTGACATGACATGTGCAATACATTCTCCACTATGAGAGAAAGAAAAAGCTATAATTAACCCAATATGTAAATATAAGAAAACACAACCAATCAAAAAAAGACAGATAGAAGAAGTTAAAAAAAGAAAATAAAAGATTAGCTATTATCTTCTCCATTGTATTCCCCATCGCCTCCATGCCTTCATCTCCCATAAATCTTTAAACAGAGCATTTATACCTTCAAATTGCATATGAAATCAATGGTGTTTTTTGTATTACAATAAAATTCTATCAAATTTCAGATTCAAAATTAGCTCAAAGTTGAATCCTTCAAGTTTTTCAACAATGGCTTCTTCAATATAAATTTAAATTTGAATTCCATAAATAACAATGAACTCCACCGAAAAAATATCGAACATCATCCACTATAACATGGAAGTAGTTCACCTTTGCTCATCTAAAATTAGAGTATTATTGTAGTTGTAACAGTTGTAAAATATACTGAATAGCTTAGATTTTTCTCTAATGGTTATTGATATTATTTTGGTGGAAAAATGAAGGAGTGAAGGTGAGGTCCTCTTTTTTCTTCTCACTAAAAATTATGTTTGAGATATGAAAGAAAAAATTTAAAAAGGCAAAAAAAAATTGAATGAATATAAGAAAAAAGACAGATGATAAGAGAAGAAGATGGAGAGAAAAAATTATATCTATGTTGTTAGCTAGTGGTGCTTCAATTGTGGAAAGAGATAAAGGTTAGAGGAAGAAGAAGACACAAAAAATAATTTTTTTTCTTTTTTTCTTAATTTCTTCTGTTTTGTTTTTAGATGACATGTAATTTTATCATTAGTTATAGTTTCCATGTCATCACAAGTCCATTTCACGCTCTGAATCCAATCTGAAACTGTAACTCCCCAATTTTCTGAACCTAAATGCTACACGAGGCTCATGACCTCGAAGGACCACAAACTAACCCATGACTAATATCTATACCTGTACACTGCATAATATGACATAATATTGCGGAAACATGCACTAAAAGGCCATAAGGTTTAATACTGAACATAATCTTAATAATAATAATATCTGATCAAAGTGGTATGACAATACCAAAACAAAAATGAAATACTGAAGTCTGAAACATGATAATCTGGAAAGCCTCTACTGTCTGAATAAGGTGTTGATGGGACATGTCCCCAACTAACTCCACTATTGAAAGAAACTAAATACTAAAATGATGAAATAAGATCGCATCCTCAGAGAATGAGGACTCACTGCTAAAACTCTGAGTACTAAAATACTACTGTAGCTGCTGATCTAGAAGTCGTGTCCTTGAACCTATGGTGTAAAATAAATAGAAATACTATAGCACAAATGTGCCAGTACATTGGAATATACTAAGTATCCAAGTAAGGTAGGCTGAATACATGGGGTTTATATGCATGAACGATAATAACTGACTGACTATTATGAGCGTGAGAATACATGCATTAATACATAATAACCGAAAACATGAGAACATGATAACTGAATCTATATACTGATGACATGAGTTTATTGATATCTAACATGACTAATAATGAGTTACGATAACTGATAACATGAGTGACTGTATCTGACAGTCCTGAATCTGATGGAACTAATTGGGTTCCGTACTGTATCTAAGTTAACTATACTTGACAGTCCTGATATACTAAAGTCTGAAGAACTATCTGAGTTTTTTTACTGAGATTGATACTAAAACTGTGGAAAGTTGTTATTTAACCGACATACCTTAAATGCACTATACTAGCTGAGCTGGGTCCAATCTCTGCCCTGATTGGAAGGTTTTCAATACCGCGCCACTAGTAAAGACAAGATGTGGGTAACCTTCATCTGATAGTATCCCCAAAAGAGAATGGTGGGGGCCCTTACCTGACAGTGTTTATCCACCTCATCAACCCTCATCTGACAGTGTTGATGTCTCAACCTATGCTGGAAAAAACATAGTTCTGGAATGCAAGGATGACTGCTAAGAATCACACCCTCATCTGACAGTGTGTGTTCCCATTCTTGGGTTCACTCAGTGCTAACTCCTACTCCCATCTGAAGAGACTGAACATGATTAACTGACTGTACATAGACTGAGTTTACTGAATTCTGTTGACTGACGGAATACTATTGATATCTGATAAGTGACTGAGATCATGAGATTTTTAAGATTTCCTGAGTCACATGACTGACTGAATTCCATGGAACATGGCTTGACTGAGGATATCGTGAAAATATAACTTGGCTCTAGGAACACAACTATATTTTTTGGGTACAAGTACCCCCAGGACTCGATGGAAGGAAACTGACACACATGACACTTCTTGATCATAGGAATAGAATTCACAATTCATAACACCATAAATAGGGGATTTCATACTACACATAGTTCTTAATATCTTATACATAAAAAGGAATGCGTATAACATGTAAATATTTGCATAACTTCAATGTCATGGGCATTCCACATCACAATAATCAATACATAACAAAAGCATGAAATTCATGTTAAATCATAAGTGGTAGAATGGACTTGTCATTTAAGTACTATTGAGTTATAAAAAACATGAATTTATCATTCTAGGCATTTTATCAAACACCTTACATACACACTTTATGGCATAGGTGAAATCATCAATTTAACAATCTTAAACCACCCAAAACTTATGGGTTTCAACTAACATTCTCACATACTTCATAGAAACATATTAAGATACCATCTTGAATTACCAATAACAACCATCAACATGAATATAATCATACAATGCATAAAACTCATAATTTATTATTTAAAACTTGGTTCTTGAACTCCACGGATGAAAGGGATCCGTGGATGAACACTACACATACCTTAATTGAAAGTTCTCTGAAAACTATCGGTGAAATCGCTTGGTTTTGGGTCTTCAAATTAAAACCCTTTTTCTTGTTCTTGAGAGAATTTGATGAAAAGAAGTATATTTTGGTGTTTTGAGGCCTTAATCACGTGTTTGGGAGCTTATATATGGGTGGAAAAGGACCAAAATGCCCTTAAAATAATAGAGGTTGAATGTTGAAAAACTGGGTACCCACCGGACTTGCAGGGCAATGCCTAGCTATGCCCTCACTCTAGCCAAGGCTATGCCTTGCTTAGAGCGGTGCTCTAGGCTGGGCGGCATGGGAAGATTGCCCTGAGCTACTGGTTTAGTCACCCAAATGTGCCCTTACGCTACTCCAAAAATTCTAAAACTCACTCGGGATGTACTACGACCTTACCTTATTGCAATGCAACTTAAAAGTTAGAAAACGGAGGTCGGGAAGGTCGTTGAATAAATCCCCAAAGTTTGAAGGTCTAAAATGAGACTAATTGTTGAACACTTAGCTAACATTTTCTAAGTGTTGGACCTTATATTGAGCTTGAAGAAGCTAAACGAGTTGAACTTGAATGTAATATTTTTGTAGGGTCTTACAATATCTCCCCCTTGAGAACATTCATCGTCGAATGAGACTGACTGGGAGGGGAAACAATAAGCTGAACATAACCTGGACATGAATAACTGAAAATGATCTCATGACTGACATGACTGATAAATTGAATATATCGTACTGAACATGCATATCTGATGTATATGTAACTGATTCATGAATACATGACTGAGGTTTCTGATAACTGAAGTTCTCGCAATGAGAATGCATATCTGATACATGATTATATACTGAACTGATACATGTATGCATAGCTGAATATGCAATGACACTTAATAACAAGTTTGTGATGAAACATTAACATGAAACTGAATACCAAGTTGTACTATGTGAAGCTGAATAAGCTTAAGGAAAACTATTACCTTGAGCTTGATGTGAATTGGCGGAGAAGAGGTAAGGATACTTGGTACGCATGTCTACTTCTGCTTCCCAAGTAGATCTCTCAACGGACTAATTTCACCAAAGAACCTTGACTAGAAGGACTTCTTTGTTCCTCAGTCTATGAGTCTGATAGTCTAGAATTTCAATCAAAATTTTCTCATAGGAGAGACTGTTCTGAAAATCAATGCTTTGAATAGGGACTACAAATGATGGGTTACCTATGCACTTTTTGAGCAGAGAGACATGAAAGACTGGATGAACTGAGGCTAGGTCTGAAGGCAACTCGAGCTCATAAGCTACCTTGCCGAAACGACTGAGAATCTTGAAGGGACCGATATATCGGGGACTAAGCTTTGCCTTCTTGTCGAATCTCTTCACTCCCTTCATGGGAGTGATTTTGAGAGATACATAATCACTAAGCTTGAACTCGAGATCCTTTCTATGAATATCTGTATAAGACTTCTGTCAGCTCTGAGCAGCCTGGAATCTTTCTCTAATCAATTGAACCTTTTCTAAGGTGTTGAAAACCAAGTCAGGCCCTATGACTGAGGCCTCACTAACTTTGAACCAAAAGATTGGAGATTTACATCTCCTACCATAGAGAGCTTCAAACGGAGCCATCTGAATGCTGGAATGATAGTTATTGTTATATGCAAACTCAATCAAAGGCAAGTGGTCATCCCAACTTCCCTTGAAATCAATTGCACACTCCCTTAGCATATCTTCTAGGGTCTGAATGGTCCTTTCTGCTTGACCATCTGTCTGAGGATGAAAGGTTGTACTAAGATAAACTTGGGTACCAAGACCCTTTTGAAATGCTTTCCAGAAGTGAGAGGTGAACTGGGTACCTCTGTCTAAGATGATAGATAAATAAACACCGTAAAATCTGACCAACTCCTTGATGTAGAGTTTGGTGTAATCCTCAGCTGAATAAGAGGTATGAACTGGAAGAAAATGGGCTGATTTGGTCATTCTGTCTACAATGACCTAGACTGAATCATATTGATGATGAGTTCGAGGCAAACCCATCATGAAGTCCATGTTCACTTTTTCCCACTTCCGAGTAGGAATGGTGAACTCCTGCATGGATCCATTAGGCTTCTGATTCTCTATCTTAACCTGCTGACATGTAGAGCACTTAGCCACAAATGCTATAATATCTCTCTTCATCCCACTCCACCAATAGATCTCCCGTAAGTCGCGGTACATCTTAGTGGCCCCTGGATGAATAGAGTATCGTGCACCATGCGCCTCTGCAAGGATTCACTGCCTCAAGTCATCTATACCCGAAACACACAGACGACCCTGACAACGAAGAACACCTTAATACCCCGCAAAATCCTCTTCTAGTCTAAGGCTTAGAGAGTATTCAGTTAAGTAGAAATCCAAGTCTAAAAGTTTCCAAAATATCTTCCTAAGTATGAAATATTTTAAACCATGTAGAATTTCCCTAATATCGACTTTTTACCATGTAGAGCATTGAATAAGCTTTTCATCGATACTAAAATTTGCCCAAATCAGATACTCGGGTGAAGAGTTAGAACCATTTTAGTGAGACAGTGTACCACCTGGCACCTTAGTGCGTCGCGGATCCAGCCAAAATGGAAATTGTCAAATTCTAATGAAACTCCGCGATTCCACCGCATCGCGGTATAGTTCCAGTTCCCAATCAAGATGGCAACACGATTTCCACCGCGTCGCGTCGTTATGCAGTTTCCCAATCATCCAAATTTCAGTGAACTGGCACGATTATGGCCATCGCACCAACATGTAAAATCGAGGAATTTTCAGTATAATTCCAAGGAATTTTTGGTCTTTTCCCCTTTTCCTAGCCTCTATAAATACCCGGTTAAGGGATCTCAACCTTATTTTTCTCTTCCACTCCAAAAACTAGGGTTTCTAAAAAATTAAATCCTCTCTTCTTCTTCAACAAAAATCAAGGGAGAAATCAAGAGGAAATCAAGAGAAAATCAAGAATCTCTTCAAAGGCTTTCAAGAATGAGTTTTCCCAGGTATGTAGATGTTGATTCTTGGGTCCTTTTCATCCAAGAAGCTCAAGTACCCTTCTCTAAAACTCAAAGATTTTATGTTTATGAGTTGTTAATGATTCATGTGAGTTGAAATTGATGTTTCATGTGTTGTTGAGTTTTGATTCATGTTTTTCTACAAGATTTATGAACTTGAACCCTAGTATATGGAATTCTTGTGTTGGTGGTGATGAACCCTAGTATGTAGAATTCTTGTGAAGGTGGCGATGAACTTTATTAATGATGCTTCCTATATGGAGTGTTCATGTTAAATAGGAGTAGAAATGGTTAAATAAGCGAAGCATGTCCCCCATAAGTTTGATAAAGAGCTTAGGTAAAACATAAGAGCCATTATAGTATCTTGAACAGGAAACCCCTAAATTGTGAGCTAGTCCATGCATGCCTAGTGTTTGATAAAATGTCTTAGTGAGTGAAATGTGCCATGATAGTATGAAATCCCCAAGTAGGTGTAAACCCATACTTTCTTAGTGTTGTTGAAAGACCTTAGCGAACAAGTTGATATATAATGGTTGTAAATCCCCTAATTATGTGCTCCTTGATATATGCTAAGATTTTAATTCATTTCAAGTGGCTAGCAAGTAAGTTATGACACGATAGTGTGAAGTTTTCCCCAAATCATGTGATGTCTAAATACATGTCAAGACTGATTTAGGTGTGAAGTACTTGAGGTAAGACCTTGTTGAAGGAAGTATAATCTAGTAGCATGTTTTCCTATGTTAGTATATGTTGATGTTTCCTAAATACTTGACGCGATGCCTTAATGATTGCAAAGGTGAAGGTATGTTATGTTTCCTAAATACTTAAAGAGATGCTTTAATGATAATGATGATGAATGAATGACTATAATGATGAATGAATGACTGTGATGATGAATGAATGGTTGTGATGATGGAGGAAAAATTATGCTTTGTTTTATGTTATCGAGTCTTGGGGGTATTTATACCCAATAATTTAGCTACTGTCTAGAGCCCATGTCAGTTTCACAATAATTCCAGTAGAGCCATGACTCTCAGAACTTAGTGAATTATAGAATTTTGTATCCTCAAACAGTTACGGAACTCAAGAAAATTCAGTAATCTCAGTAATATCCATATTGCTAGTAATCTAGCCTCAGCCCTGTACTCATCTCAAATCTAACAGTATACAAGTGTTCAATTCTAATCTCTGAAGTTACCAAATAATTTATTCAAGCTCTGTATCATCAGTTAGATATCGTGATTCAATATCATTTCCTTCAGATACAGAACTAAGTGATCTCAGCATAGCTCAATCAGATCTTTTGATAAACATAATCAGTATCAGATTCAGTTCAGTTATATTTAGTTAAGAATTCAGTCAAAGTCTTCTACTTGGGAGTAGAAACTAGTACCGAGCGAGGGAAAGGATGACCGCTCCTCCTGACAGTGAGAGAGAGACTGGAGTTGTTAGTAGTAATCCCTGACCTCCAGAACTACATAGCTAGTGCAGGATATAGGAGTCACCATCAGGAAAAGGCTGTCACCTCCAGAGAGAGAGTATTTGACTATTATATTTCCTTAGGTCGACTTTCTGGTAAGGTTCATCCGCTAGAGAGGTTTGACCAGAGAGAGGTCTTTACCTGTGGCACGGTATTAACACCCTTCCAGCTGGGGTTACAGGTTGGACCCTACCTATGGTAGTTTGGGGCATGTCGATTAAGTAACTACTTCCCACAGTTTCAGTTACAGTTTTAGTTTCAGTATCAATCTTTAGAAATCAGGACTGTCAGATACAGTCATCTATCTTTATGAGGAACTCAGATAGTTCCATTAATTCATGGACCATCCCATCAGATAGCTTGGTCTCATAAACAGTTATTTGATATCATATTAAGAGATATGCTGCCAGACAGGCTTAATTCACAGTCTCAGATTCTACTGAGTATCCTTGTTGTCAGATTCAGATATATTCATTTTTCTTATCATTGATAATAGTTTCTGAAATCATCCATTAGAGAGGCTGATCTCTAATCCTGTCAGTCGAAAGCAGTAAAGCTCAGAATTTAGTCCTTGATGTAAGTACATCTAGATATTCAATTATTAGTATCAGATGAGTCGTGATTCAGTATCTCAGTGTCAGCAGTAAGTTCAGTCTGCAGTAAAATAGTATCCGAGCTTCATTATTTAGAGTTGTGATGATTGTAATTATGGTCTGTGGATTCATGTATGTGTTCTCGTGCGACATTTTCATGATCATTCAGTTTAGATATTGTGCATACATGAGCCCTTGCATTTAGCCTTACCCCGTCTACATACTGAGTACATCCCTGTACTAACGCATTTGCTCTATGGTGTTTTATTTGGCACCATAGGTTTAAGGCACATAACCTAGAGTTTCCTCAGCAGTTTAGTCCCAGTCAGCAGTAGTAGTCGTAGTAGTGAGTCCTCTTTTTTTGAGGACGAATCTCAGTTTTCTATTATGGCATCAGACTTTATTTATATTTTCAGTAGATGGAGTTAGTTGGGGACATGTCCTATCACTCCACAGTTTAGATAGTTTAGAGGCTTTTCAGACGGATGTATTAGTATTTAGTTTTCAGTTTTGTGTATTCATAGATATGTTGAACCTTATGGTTAGTTTTCGCATTTATTCCAGATATTATGCAGTGCATAGGTACAGATATCAGTAAAGGGTTAGCTTATGGTCCTTCGGTGTCATAAGCACCGTGTAACATCTCGGGATAGGATCTCGAAGCATTACAAACTTGGTATCAAAGCCTAAGGTTCAAGAGTGTCCTAGGGATTCTGAAAAGCCGCATCTAGTAGAGTCTTATGCATGGGTGTATTGTGTGTCACATTTATGTACAAGAGGCTATAGGATGTTCTTAGGAGCAGTTTCCCTTCTTTCAGTATTCAGATCGTGCGAGTGAGCATGAGATTAAGTTAATTCTTAGTCTAATCCACTACTTTTTTCCATTTATAAAATACGCCTCATCGCAGAGATTTTGTCCATGGGGTTGATGACTAGCCCCCTCAGCCAGTATATCCTAAGAATGAGAGTGTGTCGTATGCAAAGTTTTGGGCAGCTTTTCAAGTGCTAGCCCAAGCTGTGACTAATGTTTAGGGAAACCATTAGGCTGCAGCCCCACCTCAGCAAGATGAGAATTCTGCCACAACCAGGGTTAGAAATTTCATAAAAATGAACCTGCCAGAATTCTTTGGGTCAATGGTAGGTGAGGAGGACCCGCAGCTTTATCTTGAAGAGGTGAAGAAGATCACTCAGATTATGCATGTTTTTTTAGAAGGAGAGTGTTGAGTTAGCATCTTATAGATTGAAGGATGTTGCTCATGATTGAGTAGTGATATGGGAAAAGACTAGAGGGGAGAATACAGCTCCTGTGACTTGGCTAGAGTTTCAGAGTGCCTTTCTAGATAGATTTTTCCCGCTAGAGATGAGAGAAGCTAAGGTAGAAGAGTTCATAAACCTAAGGCAAGGTTCCATGACCATGAAAGAGTATTATCTTAGGTTTAACAAATTAGCTAAGTATGCTTCCGACTTGGTAGCTGATCCTAGAGTGAGTATGAGTAAGTTTTTGTCTGGGGTATCGAGTTATGTGTTGAAAGAGTGTAGAGATGATATGCTTAATAGAGATATGGATCTTTCTAGGCTAATGATGCATGCGTAAAGAATTAAGGCAGATAAGATAAATGAGAGAGAGAGAGTGAACAAGAAAGTCAAGAAAAGTAGTCATTGTTTCTCTCGAGCAGGGTCCCAGAGTGGTAGTCATTCACGGCATGGTCGAAGATTTTTAGTCCCAGCTCCATCTTTAGCTAGTGTACCCACACTTGTGTTCGGAGGTGATAAATCTGGAGGAGTGTCAGGATCCAAAGCCCATAGTAGCGCTAGTGGTGTTTGTACCCATCCGCGTTATGGAGAGTATGGCAAGTGCTACCAAGGTGTGTGTAAAGCTGGTAGTGAGCCAGGCCATAGAATGAGAGAATGTAGAGTGCTGACTCAAAGGGGTCGACTCCATGCACTTCAGGCTTACCTTGATCGAGAAGGATTCCCAGAAATAGACCCAAGTATGTTATGAGCCCTTCATGTTTATGATATGCATTGTTAGATACTTTGCTTTAATTTTGAGCTTATATGATAAAATGAGTCATGCATGAGATTCAGATCTCAGTCGGTCAATTATGACCTAGTTTGTAGGTGCCCCGCACACCGCCTCAGTATTTCAGCAAAGTGTGTTCAGAGAGACATAGAGTCCCAAGGGGGAGATACCCTATAGTATTACGATGTTTGCATGTCATTAGATTCATCCAGATGCATGTTCAGATTTTCTTTATGAAGTTCACATCTGTTGTTATTGCATTGTCAGTTGTGCTTTTGAAAGTCAGTTCAGTCAGGAAATCATGCATTAGATATGCACATTCAGTAGAAATGAGTTCAGCTTGTCAGTGTGTGTTCCGTCATGTATTCATGAGATCAGCCCAGTTATGTGTCCATGCATCAGATATGCATGTGTGTTATGAGAATTTAGCTATGAGTAGATTCAATCGAGTATTCCATGCCCACTATGAGAACTCAGTATGTCATTCGTTCCAGTTGCGTAGTCATGCCTTGAGATATTTCTATTTCTTGAGTAAGTTCTGTTGATCCATATTCTCAATCTATCAAGCAACATTCGAGGACGAATGTTCCCAAGGGGGAGATAATGTAATACCTTGCAAAGTCCTCTTCCAGTCTGAGCCTTAGAGCGTATTCAGTTAAGAAAAAATCTGAGTCTAAAAGTTTCAAAAATATCTTCCTAAGTATGAAATATTTTGAACCGTGTAGAATTTCCCTAATATCGACTTTTTGCCATGTAGAGCATTGAATACGATTTCCATTGATACCAAAATTTGCCCAAATTAGATACTCGGGTGAAGAGTTAAAGCCATTTTAGTGAGACAGTGTACCACCTGGTACCTTAGCGCGTCGCGGAGCCAACCAAAATGGAAATTGTCAAATTCCAGTGAAACTCCACGATTCCACTGCATCGCGGTATAGTTTCAGTTCACAATCAAGATGGCAACACGATTTCCACAACATCGCGCCATCATGCAGTTTCCCAATTGTCCAAATTCCAGTGAACCGGCGCAATTATGGCGCATCGCGCCAGCATGTAAAATTGAGGAATTTTCAATATAATTCCAAGGGATTTTTGGTCTTTTCCCTTTTTCCCTAGCCTCTATAAATACCCAGTTAAGGGATCTCAACCTTATTTTTCTCTTCCACTCCAAAAACTAGGGTTTCCAAAAAATTAAATCCTCTCTTTTTCTTCAACAAAAATCAAGGGAGAAATCAAGAGGAAATCAAGAGAAAATCAAGAATCTCTTCAAAGGCTTTCAATGTCTTGAGAGAAAGCCTCTACTTTCTGATCTCTGACTGACTCTTTTAGCTTGATAATGCTAGGATCCCTGTCTTGCTTTTCTTTCACCTCGGAAACTAGAGATGATTCTGAACTACTCTGAACACATACACCGCCCTCTAAAGAATCGACTAAGCGAATGCCTAGTCTGTCAAGCTGATGGATTTCCTGAGCTATCTTTCTTTTGATATCATCAACATGATAAACACTACCCATAGAGAGTCTACTAAGAGCGTCGACCACAATGTTGGCCTTGCCCAGATGATAAAAGACACTCATGTCATAATCTTTCAAGAGATCTAACCACCTCCTATGATGAAGGTTGAGATCTTTCTGGGAAAAGAAATACTAGAGACTCTTATGATCTGTGAAGACATGTACATGAACTCCGTAGAGATAATGCCTCCAAATCTTCAAGGCAAATACTATGGCTGCTAACTCAAGATCATGAGTAGGATAATTCTTCTCATGGGGCTTTAACTATCTGGAGGCGTAGGCTATGACCTTACCATGCTGCATGAGGACACAACCCAAACCTACTCTGGATGCATCACAATACACTATAAACCCATCTGAATCATCTGGTAATGCTAGAACTGGAGTTGAGGTAAGCCGAGTCTTTAATTCCTGGAAACTCTTCTCGCAATGATTTGACCAATGAAACTTAACATTATTCTGAGTCAATATGGACATAGGGGATGCAATAGAAGAAAATCCCTTGACAAACCATCTGTAATAGCCAGCCAAACCCAAGAAACTCCTGAGATCTGATGGAGATACGGGGTGTGGCCAGTTTCTTACTTCTTCGGTCTTCTGATGATCTACTCTAATGCCATCACCAAAAATAATATGGACAAGGAATGCTACTGACCTTAACCAAAATTCGCACTTACTGAATTTGGCAAATAGCTGATGATCTATGAGAGTCTAAAGTACAATTCTGAGATGGTCTAAATGGTCTTGCTCACTGCGAGAGTAAACAAGGATGTCATCTATAAAGACTATCACGAACATATCTAAATACTGCTTGAACACTCGGTTCATCTAGTCCATAAAAGCTGCAGGGGCATTGGTAATACCAAAGGACATGACTAGGAACTCAAAGTGACCATATCGAGTACGGAAAGTTGTCTTTGGGATGTCACATTCTCTAACTTTGAGATGTTGATAGCCTGATCTGAGGTCTATCTTGGAAAAATAGCTAGCACCCTGAAGTTGGTCAAAAAGGTCATCTATTCTAGGAAGTGGATACCTATTCATGATCGTAACTTTGTTGAGATAATGGTAATCAATGCACATTCTGAGAGAACCGTCTTTCTTGTGCACGAATAAGATTGGTGCGCACCACAGGGAAATGCTGGGTATAATGAATCTCTTATCTAGGAGATCCTTCAATTGTTTTTCAGTTCTTTGAGCTCTGCTGGTGCCATTCTATATGGCGGAATAGAAATAGGCTGAGTATCTGGAAGGAAATCAATACCGAAGTCTATTTCCCTTTCGGGAGGAATGCCTGGAAGATCTTTGAGAAAGACATCAGAATATTCATTAACCACTGGAACTGATTCAAGGCTGGGAGATTCAGAACTAGAGTCCTTAACATGAACGAGATGGTAAATACATCCCTTACATATCATTTTTCTTACCCGAAGGTAGGAAACAAGATGACCCCTTAAAGATGAAGTGCTACCCTTCCACTCTAAGACGAGCTCATTTGGAAACTGAAACTGAACTATTCTATTTCTGCAGTTGACTGTGGCATAGAAGGAATAAAGCCAATCTATGCCGAGAATGACATCAAAATTAGTCATCTCTAACTCGACTAAATCTGTTGAAGTGACTTTTTGAAATATCATAATCGAGCAGTTCCTATATACTCGTCGGGCTATAATGGTTTTACCCACTGGGGTGGATACTGAAAAGGGCTCTACTAGAATTTCAGGACTGACTCTGAAATCTCCTGCTATACAAAGAGTAATAAAAGACAAGGATGCACCTGGATCTAGCAAAGCATAAACATGAACATGAAAGATCTGTAATGTACCAGTAATGATATCAGGAGAATTTTCCTGATCTTGTCAGGTCTGAAGAGCATAAAGTCTATTTGGGCGTTGCCCACTAGTAGCATTAGAAGTAGTACCCTGCTGGTTTGGGCGACCGGACTGAGCTGCGAAATAGTTCTTCTAACCCTGATAACCCCGACTAGGGATAATCTCTAACTCTGTGGCATGGCTTTCCATAATTAAAATAGACATCGCTACCAGCTCTGCAAGCACCCTTGTGGTTCTTACCATAAGTTTGACATAAAGGATTAGTTTGGGCATTGCTGACACTGCCCTGAGACTTAGAGCCTGGTGCTCTATCTCTAAACTTAGGAGTCGGAGCACTTGCTGAAGAAAGAGCTGGAACTGACGGCTTAGGACGAAACTGAGAACGGTTTCCTCCTTCTGATTTGGGTTAAGCAAAGTTCAAATTTCCTGACCTTAATCTCTTGTTCTGCCTCTCCTTTACCCTAACCTTCTGATCTTCTACCTGCTGAGAATGAGTCATAATCCTGGCTAAAGTTATGTCACTATTCAATATCATAGACCTACACTCATTTACCACGCTGTCATTCACCCCTGAAACGAACTTACTCATCTTAGCTCTGTTGTATCCAACCACATGAGGGGCATATTTAGCTAATTGAGTAAACCTGAGAGAATACTCTTTCATAGTCATATTGCCCTACCTGAGGTTGATAAACTCTAGCACCTTTGCCTCCCTCAGCTCTTGAAGAAAGAATTTATCTAAGAATATTATGACAAACTCCTCCCACTCTATAGGACCTGCATTATCTGACCTTTCTGACTTCCACTATTTTTACCAAGTATGAGCCACATCCTGTAACTAATATGCGGCTAACTCAACATTCTCAACAATAGTCACCCCCATGATATCTGTCATCTTCTAAATTTTATCAATGAATTCCTGAGGGTTTTCATCTGTCTTAGACCTGGAGAAGGATGAAGGGTTCATTTGGGTAAAGTCCTGAATCCTAGCTACAGCTGAATTGGCCACTGGGTTGGCCGGAACGACAGCTGGTCATTCATTCTGAGTAGTGACTGACTGAACAAGAGTGGTGAATATGGTCCTTAACTCTGCATAAGAAATATGATAGCCCAAAGGTTCTTCGGGCTGATGGACTAACTGATTTCTTCTCTTAGGAGACATATTCTGAAATAAAGAAAAAAGTGGATTAGATTGGGATTGACTTTAGATTATGCTTACTGACACAACATGAATACTGAAAAAAAGGAAACTGTTCCTAAAACACCTCATAGCCTCTTGTACATAAATGTGACACGCAATACACCCATGTACAAAACTCTAATAGATATGACTTTCAGACTTCCTAGGACTCTATTGAACCTTAGGCTCTGATACCAAGTTTCTAACGCCCTTATTTTCTAAACTGGAATGCTACACGATGCTCATGACCCCAAAGGATGAAAAACTAACCCATGATAGATATCTGTACCTGTACACTATATAATATGTCATAATATTACAGAAATATGCACTGAAAGGCCATAAGGTTCAATACTGAACATAATCTGAATAATAATAATATCTGATCAAAGTGGTATCACAATACCAAAACAAAACTGAAATACTAAAGTCTGAAACATGATAATCTGAAAAGTCTCTACTGTCTGAATAAGGAGTTGTTGGGACATGTCCCTAACTAACTCCACTATTGAAAGAAACTAAATACTAAAATGATGAAATAAGATTGCATCCTCCGAGAATGAGAACTCACTGCTAAAACTCTGAGTACTAAAATTCTACTGCAGCTGCTGATCTGGAAGTCGTGTCTCTGAACCTATGATGTAAAATAAAAAGAAACACCATAGCACAAATGCGTCAGTACGTTGGAATGTACTGAGTATGCAAGTGAGGTAGGCTGAATACATTGGGTTTATATGCATGAACGATAATAACTGATTGACTATTATGAGTGTGAGAATACATGCATAAATACATGGTAATTGAAAATGTGAGAACATGATAACTGAATCTATATACTGATGAAATAAGTTTACTGATATCTAACATGACTGATAATGATTTCTTATAACTGATAACATGAGTGACTGTATCTGACAGTCCTGAATCTGATGGAACTAACTGGGTTCCGTACTGTATCTGAGTTAACTATACCTGACAGTCCTGATATACTGAAGTCTGAAGAACTATCTGAGTTTCTTTACTGAGATTGATACTAAAACTGTGGAAAGTTGTTATTTAACCGACATACCTCAAATGCGCTATACTAGCTGAGCTGGGGTCCAATCTCTGCCCTGATTGGAAGGTTGTCAATACCGTACCACTGGTAAAGACAAGTTGTGGGTAACCCTCATCTGACAGTGTCCCCAAAAGAGAATGGTGGGGCCCTCATCTAAAAGTGCTTATCCACCTCATCAACCCTCATCTAACAGTGTTGATGTCTCAACCTGTGCTGGCTACATAGTTCTGAAATGCAAGGATGACTGCTAAAAATTACACCCTCAACTGATAGTGTGTGCTTCCATCCTTGGGTTCACTCGGTGCTAACTCCTACTCCCATCTAAAGAGACTGAACATGATTAACTGACTGTACATGGACTGAGTTTACTGAATTTTGTTGACTGACGGAATAATATTGATATCTGATAAGTAACTGAGATCATGAGAATTTTGAGATTTTCTGAGTCACATCACTAATTGAATTCTATGGAACATCGCTTGACTAAGGATATCGTGAAAACATGACTTGGCTCTAGGCACACAACTATATTTTTCGGGTACAAGTACCCCCAGGACTCAATGGAAAGAAACTGACACACATGACACTTCTTGATCATAGGAGTAGAATCCATAATTCATAATACCATAACTAGGGAATTTCATACTACACATAGTTCTCAATATCTTATACATGAAAGGAAATGCGTATAACATGTAAATATTTGCATAACTTCAATGTCATGGGCATTCCACATCACAACAATCAATACACAACAAAAGCATAGAATTCATGTTAAATCATAAGGGGTAGCATGGACTTGTCATTTAAGTACTATTGAGTCATAAGAAACATGAATTTATCATTCTAGGGATTTTATCAAACACCTTACATGCATACTTTATGGCATAGGTGAAATCACCAGTTTAACAATCATAAACCACCCAAAACTCATGGGTTTCAACTAACATACTCACATACTTCATAGAAATACATTAAGATACCATCTTGAATCACCAATAACAACCATCAACATGAATATAATCATACAGCACATGAAAATCATAATTTATTATTTAAAACTTGGTTCTTGAACTGTACGCATGAAAGGGATCCGTGGATGAACACTACGCATACCTTAATTGAAAGTTCTCTGAAAACTATCGGTGAAATCGCTTGGTTTTGGGTCTTCAAATTAAAACCCTTGTTCTTGTTCTTTAGAGGATTTGATGAAAAGAAGTATATTTTGGTGTTTTGAGGCCTTAATCATGTGTTTGGGAGCATATATATGGGTGAAAAAGGACCAAAATGCCCTTGAAAACACGGAGGTTGAATGCTAAACAACTGGGTACCCACCAGACTTGCAGGGCGGCGCATAGTTATGCCCCCGCTCTAGCCAAGGCGCCGCCTTGCTTAGAGTGATGTTCTAGGCTGGGCAGTGCGAGCAGATTGCCCTGAGCTACTGGTTTGGGCACCCAAACGTGCCCTTACGCTACTCCGAAAATTCTGAAACTCACCCGAGATGTACTATGACCTTGCCCCATCGTAACGCAACTTGAAAATTGGAAAATGGAGGTTAGAAAGGTTGTTGAATAAATCTCTGAAGTTTGAAGGTCTAAAATGAGACTAAGTGTTGAATACTTAGCTAAAATTTTCTAAGTGTTGGACCTTATATTGAGCTTCAAGGAGCTAAACGAACTGAACTTGAACGCAATATTTTTGCGGGGTCTTACAGAACTATGCAATTTATACTCAATTGACATAGTTTAAATGTAGTTGAAGTATTCAATAAATATATGGTCTAATTGAAGTGTCAATACAAAAAAACCCCAAAAGTTTAAAGGTCTACCTATATAGTTTGCCCTTTTTAACTATTGACCTTCGTTGGTAAGTTAAAATTTTCTTATTTTGTAAACGAAAAACCCATCGCCAGGCCCCTTAAGTACACGTCATCTTTCACTTAGGCACCTCAAGTGGACATTGGTTTATTTTGGCACCTCAAGTGGTCTTAAAGTGTGCCATTTTGGCACCTTTTGCTGAGTTGGCAAGGTGTGTGTGGAACACCTCCGCAAAGACGTGTGGAAGCCTGTTGTTGGCTGATGTGGTGCCCAATTTAGTCCACCAACAATATATTAACTTATTTTCATTAATTTATATCCTTTTTCTTATTTTTATCTATCATTTTTGTCAATCTTAAGCTTATTTAATGGTGAAAATTATTGGGAGAGATTTAAAAATTAGATACATATTTAGGAGTTCGTCTTGCCAAAAATAATATATTAACTCAACGCCCATTAATTTATACTTCTTTCACATTTTTATCCGTTATTTTTGTCAATCTTAATTTATTTAACAGTAAGAATTATTGAGAGAAATTTATATACGCATTTAAAGGTTCGTGAAGATTAAATAATAAGCACCTTTTTTTTAATCATTAAGGGCAAAATTGATGAAGAAAAATAAAAAATAAGCAACATCAACGAAGAAAAACTAAAAATCAAACAAAATCGATGAAGAAAAATAAAAAAATAAAGCTAAATCCGTGAAGAAAAATTGAAATAAAACTAAATCAACTAAAAAAAATCGATGCATAAAAACCAAGAAAAATCAGTGAAAAAAATTTAAAAATTGAAGCAAATTTGATGAAAGAAACTAAAAATAAAGCTAAATTCATGAAGAAAATCTAAAAATCAATTAAAATCAGTAAAGAAAAATTAAAAATTGAAATAAAATTGATGAAAAAAATTAAAGATGAAGGGGTGCGGGGGTGGGGAGGGGTGCGGGGTCTTTGAAGAAGATAAAGAGAGGAAGAAGAGTGGCGGGGTGGGTAGGGTATTTGAAAAAAATATTAGCGGGGTGGGTGGGGTAGGGGGTAAAGAGTAGGTAGGGTATTTTAAGAAGAAAACTGGTGGGGTGGGGATGGCGGGTGGGTAGGTGGGGTGTTTGAAAAAGAAGGTTGGTGGGGTGGGTAGGTTAAGGGGAGGGGGTATTTTTTATTTATTTATTAAAGGCAAATCCCATCGCTAGGCCCCTTAAGTACCCGTCATCTTTCACTTAGGCACCTCAAGTGGACATTGGTTCATTTTGGCACCTCAAGCGGCCTTAAAAAATGACATGTGTCCACATTTTATTCGTCACTTTCCACCTCAGCGGCGCGTGTAACTCACACACTAATATTATTTTGCTGATTCAGCAAAACGTGTCAAAGTGACACACTTGAAGGCATCCTGAGGTGCCAAAATGAACCAATGTCCACTTGAGGTACCTAAGTGAAAGATAGCACATACTTCAGGGGACTGGCAATGGGTTTTGCCTTTTGTAAATTATCAATTTTTGGAGGTACATTTTATGATTTTTTTTTTAAATCTATTTTTGGAGGCCCTTTCTTTTGTAAAGAAAAAAATATTGAAAGGTAAAACAAACCAAAATCTAAAATCAACAAGCACCAATGTTCTACTAAAATAAAAATATATCTTATCACGATAAAGGCAGGGGCTCAATTCACCGATGGTACATCTTATAATTGTGTAATTTAAAAAACCAATCTCCGAAAGTCTGATATTTTCCCAAAAACAAGTCCCACCATACAACCATCCATGCATCTTCATAAACTACCATAGTCCATCAACAACCAGTTATTTCTACAACCAATAGCCACCAGCTGCCTTCATCAAATACCATAGTCAGTTGAAGGGACCCAATTAATAATTGATAGGGATTGAAGATTTAACTTTGCTGCCTTGATAAGTGAATTGCTATATTGAAGGAACAATAATGTATTGTGATAATTTATTAATTTGTGCGATACTCCCAGTACTTCTATTGTTGAAGTACGTAGGGATGAAAAAAGGCCAAGTTAGGTTATTCAGATATTGGTTTAAGTAAGACTGTATTTGTTTTTATTAAGATTCAGATGTTTGAATTTGAATGCACGTTTGAATGGTCAAGATGTTATCTCGAAAACTAAATGATTAAGACAATTTGTTTTTCAATATCTGAATCTGAATGGTTCAGACTTCAGACCATTAAATGCATTTATTTTTTATTAAGATTTTAGCTCTTAATAAGTCTGAATAGGTCTTAATCATTCAGATCGAGAATCAAGTCTTAATAGGTCTGAAGAGGAATTCTGGTGTTGGATAATATTCACCGCCACTCTATTTATAATCATCAATCAGCACCACTAACCACCTCTACCACCGCCACCGCCACCATTGCCAACCACCACCCACCATCACTAACCACCTTCACAATCACAACCACCATCGACAATAAATATCGCTACCAATTACTATTGTCAACCACTACCACACCTACTACCTCTATTATTCTAATTATATTCATCGCCATCAGCAGCACCACCATAACAACCACTACCGACCAATCTCTACTATCGACCAACTCATCTATCACAATTAGCACCACCGCTAACTACCACTAATATATTATATTCTCTACACATTCTTTGGCCATCCCCAGTAATGCCACCTCTACCATTACTTTAACCACTACCATCGCTACAATTTATCTCTACTAACAACCATCTCCACCATCACAACTAATAACATCTCCAACTAGCACCAACACATTGTCAAACTATCATGCATTCATTTTTCAGCCATCACAATCAACACCTCCAACTACTAACATCAAGTAACGTCACATCACAACCACCACCACTACTATCAACCTCCACCATCATAACAGTTACTATAATACCAACCATCACAATTATCACCACCAACATTACTAATCACTAACATCAATCATTGTCACTGCAACCACCATTATAAACTATCTCCGCTATCACTAACAAACATAAATAGTTTTTTAATCAAATAATAATTTTGTTGTATTAAATTACATATTTTTCTGATATATAATTTAGTTTTTTATTTGAATTGTATTTTTTTTTTATTATATACGCAAATAATATTTTTTTGCACATTCAGATAGTGAAAAACAAACAGTCTTGATCATTCAGTTTTTAGATCTAGAGATATCATCTTAATCATTCAGATGTGCATTCAGATTCAAACCTCTAAATCTTTAAAAAAATAAATGCAGCCTAATGTGCAAAATTTTTTTAGTTATATATATAATAAAAAATACAATTCAAATAAAAATTTAATTATATATTAGAAAAATATATAATTTAATACAATAAAATTATGATTTGATTGAAAAAAGAAAAATTTATCTTTGTTAGTGATAGTGGAGATATTTTGTAATGGTGATTGCGGTGTCAATGATTGATGTTAGTGATTTATTAGTAATGTTGGTGGTGATAATTATGATGGTTAGTAATGTATTGACTGTTATGATAGTGACGATTGATATTGGTGGTGGCGGTTGTGATGTGAAGTTGGTTGATGTTAGTAGTTGGATGTGTTGATTGTGATAGCTAAAAAATAAATACATGATGACTGACGATGTATTGGTGCTAGATGGGGATGTTGTTAGATGTTATGGTGGAGATGGTTGTTAGTAGAGATAAATTATAGCGATGGTAGTGATTGAAGTGGTGGTAGAAGTGGCGACACTAGTGACAATGGTGATGGTGGAGCTCGAAGAATGTGTGGAGGTTGATGATATATTTTTGATAGTTAGCGATAATACTAATTATGATAGATGAGTTGGTCAGTAATAGGAATTGATTGGTAGTGATTGATGATGGTATAGGATAGATGCCATTGGCGGTGGTGGTAGTGGTGGTGACATGGATATAATTAGAATAATGAATGTGGTAGGTGTGGTAGCATTTGAAAATAGAGGTTGGTCGATATTTATTGTCAATGGGGGATGTGATGGTGGAGGTGGTTGGTGATTGGTGGTGGTGGGTGGTGGTTGACAGTGGTGGAAATGACAAAGGTGGTTAGTGGTGGTGAATATTATCCAACACAAAAATACATCTTAAGGATATTAAGACTTAGTTCTAGATCTGAATAATTAAGACCTATTCAGACTTATTAAGAGCTAAAATCTATATCTATAATGTATAATTTATATCTATAATCTATATCTAAATTTATATCTATAATATATTAAAAGTGTGAAGACCCTTAGAAAAGTGATTTGAACTTTTTGTCCTTCATTAAAACACTCCCCTTTAGACAAAATCGTCTTTTTACTATTTTTAAATTACAATTATACATAAATACTAATAATGTATATTTTTAAAAAAATAAAAAATCATCATTATTAAAAAAGTCCTAATTATAGTACCTTATATTTGATAGATAAATACAATCATAGAAGTAAATATTAATAATTTATATTTTTGGAAAAATTATAAATTACGTGTACTGTTTTAAGTATGCTAAATAAATCCTTCAGCCATTAAGTTATCAAAAGAAGGTTATTAGAATATGTGATACAGATTTTTTTTTCTTTTTAATATTCATTTATGATACTTTTTTTTTTTTTTGGTCAGATTCATTTATGATACTTGAATTCATGTAAGTTGATCAAATTTTATATAGGAAAAAGACACAACTTGGAAATTTGGTTTTTAAAAAATTTGCTTATAATTTATATTTTTGGAAAAAAATATAAATTACGTGTACTTTTTTTCAGTTAAGGTAAATCAATTTTCTTTCCTTATTTTAATAGGGATGTGTGATAGTAGTATAATTTCTATAGGTATAAAATTCCTTTAGTATTTTTAGTAAAGATAAATCATTTTTCCTTCCTTATCTCTAATATACCATAATTAGAATTCTAAAATAAATATATTACTCTACCTTATATTTACACGAAGAGATGTTTATGAAGATTTTTATTTTTACAAATTCGTATTTTGATTAAAATACTATTCCTGGTTTTATATATATATATATATATATATATATATATATATATATATTACTTCTACTATATTTTATTATTTTGTTTTCATTCAAGTCGTCCCTTTTGATTAGGTTTAACTGTATTGTTTTAATATCTCTATTAGTGTATTGTTTTGTGGTAGTTTACAGGTCATAAATGGTAGTTTACATGTCGTAGATGAATGTTGATCAGTTTTGAGGAATTTTTGTGTGTAAAGGTTATGTTTAATTGTATTGTTTTGATATCTCTTTTATCATATTGTTTTATTATAGTTTACACGTGGTAGATAAATATCGGCTGACTTTGCAAAAAGTTTTTAGGTAAAGTTTAAATTTAATTGTATTGTTTTGATTTAGGTTTAGATGTATTGTTTTGATAGATGAATGTCCATCAACTTTGGGATTTTTTTTTTTGTAAATGTTAGATTTAATTGTATTATTTCCATATCTCTATTACTATATTATTTTATTATAGTTTACAGGTGGTAGATGAATGTCAATCGGCTTCGAGAAATTTTTTGGTAAAGGTTGAATTTAATTATTATACGCATCTTTATCAATTTAAACAAATGCTAGATATTGGAGCCCGTGCCAGCATGGACCCAATGTACTACTTTTTGGAGATTATATGCTATTTTTTTTTTATCTCAGTTTACATGACACTGATAAAATATTTGAGAAAGTCAATCAAATTTGTTATATATAGTTTTAGATATTTTAAGTTGTTAATTATATTAATATGATTTATACGACTTTCAACGGAATTTTCAAGTAATATCCCTTTATCCTAATTAATATTACGTCGATAACTACTGTAATCTATAATACTTTTTCAACGTTGTAATTTACTATTTTAAGTTGTTTGCTATTGTAATTTATAATACAGATCTTTTTGTTCAAACTTTTGTGGTATTAATAGTGAATTTAGACTTTAAAAGTAATTTAAGTGTTTAATTATTGTAATTTATGAAGTTTCTTTTCTATTTCAATTTAAGCGACACTGATATAATTACGAGAGTAAATCAAATATCACGATTGAAATAGTAAAACCGGCACCTCTTAAATGACTCTAAATAACTAATTAAAAGTGATATAAAAAAGTTGCTATAAAAATACTTGTGAAACTTTTTAAGTGGGCCTCACATAAGAGTTTTGAGGATTTTTTTGTGTGTAAAGGTTAGGTTTAATTGTATTGTTTTGATATCTCTTTTAATTATATTTTTTTGTTATAGTTTACACGTGGTAGATAAATATCAACTAAATTTAAAAAAAAAAACTAGGTATAGATTAAATTTAATTGTATTGTTTTGATATCTCTAATTTGAATTTTTTTTTGTGTAAAGGTTAGGTTTAGATGTATTGTTTTGATAGATGAATGTTCGTCGGCTTGGAGAAAATTTTTTTCGTAAATGTTAGATTTACTTGTATTGTTTTCATATCTCTATTACTATATTGTTTGGTTATATTTTACAGATGTTAGATGAATGTCAATCGGCTTTGAATTTTTTTTTTGGTAAAAGTTGAATTTAATTATTATACGCATCTTTATTAATTTAAACAAATACTAGATATTGGAGCCCGTGCCAGCACGGCCCCAATGTGTTACTTTTCGGATATTATATGCTATTTTTTTTATCTCAGTTTATATAATGCTGATGAAATATTTGAGAAAGTCAATCAAATTTGTTATGTATAGTTTTAGATATTTTAGGTTGTTAATTATATTAGTATGATTTATGCGACTTTCAATGTAATTTCAAGTAATATCTCTTTATCCTAATTAATATGACGTTGATAACTACTGTAATCTATAATACTTTTTTGACGTTGTAATTTACTATTTTAAGCTGTTTGCTATTGTAATTTACTAGTCAAGTGTACGTGCTTTGTACGTGTGTCTGGTGTTGATAAATATAATTATATATAAAGAAATAAAATTATTAAAAAAAATAACAATTGAGTTGCAATAAATGTTGTATCAATTTAAAAGATATAATTGACACTAAAAGTATTTCATATTAATTAATAAATCTATACATAAAATGAAAAATTTAATACATTAAAAAATTTTTGCTCATCGAAGAAAAAGATTTAGAGGAAAATTAAGCCACAAAGGAGCATTTTTTGTACATATACGTCATATTAAATTAAAATATAAATGTTGTTAGTACACTACGATCCAATTTAGGGTTGAGACTAATATTCATAATATAAAATATAACATAAAGGGAGAAAAAAAGTCAAAAAATTAAGAAAACACAAATAAGAACAACACTTTGTAAGAATATATTATTATCTTTCGATTTTGTCCAACATCACCCCTTTATCTTGCTACAGCTAATGATCGTAAATGGACAAACTTTTACTTTCTTCAATTATTCAAAATCAATATTATATATACCTTCAAAATCAAAATCAGTTGATCCACATATAATCGATCAAAAAAATTATTGCGAGAATTATTTCCTCCTAAATAATAAATGTAGATAGATCATCTAACTTTCAAAAATAATAAATCATATGTTAATTAAATTAATAGAAGTTATACCTCAATTATCTGTGTTATTTTGATGCTTTGAATTTGGATTGAAATTTTTATCCTTACCGCATTCTTTCAGGCGAGGGCACAACCTATCAAACGTAAATTATGATAGAATCTCAAAAATTAAGGATAGAATCTCAAAATATGATAAAACACACGTAAAAAATCACATAATTAGGCAATCAAACAAACATTTAAAAGCAACGAACAAACCAATATCAGATAAAAAGAATTTCAAAGTATAAAGAAGATACAAATACAAATTAAATAGAAAAGTAAAGAGACAAAGATTCATACAATTACTTGGATGCTAACATTAAAAAATAAATTTACTTAATTTGTTTTCTATTTTAAGTAAATTTTTTGTCAAAATAACCTACCTATTTTTGTTAAATTATTATTAAAAAGAGACTCACAAATTCAATCAATAAATAACTATTAAAGTAGTATTTTTTTAGTATTAAAGTTCATATTCGGTTAGTACCTCGAAGGTGAAATAATAATTGAAAATCAATAGTACTTTTAATTATGTTTAAACAAGGAACGTGAATTAATAATTGAAAATAAATAGTATTTATAATTATGTTTAAATAAAGAAAAATTAATAGCCAAATTTTAAAGGGACACCTAAAGTATTATAAAATACTTAAATAATAATTTAGTCAAATGGTAAATAACGGCTTTGTCTATTGTGGAGTCTTTTAATGAAGGGTAAAAAGTTCAAATCACTTTTCTAAGTATCTTCATACTTTTAATATATTATAGATAATACTCTTTTTGTTCAAACTTTTGTGGTATTGATAATGAATTTAGACTTTAAAAGTAATTCAGTTTTTAATTATTGTAATTTATGATTTTTTTTTTCTATTTCAATTTAAGCGACACTGATATATTTTGAGAGTAAACCAAATATCACGATTGAAATAGTGAAACCGGCACCTCTTAAATGACTCATAATAACTAATTAAAGTGATATAAAAAAATTGCTATAAAAATACTTGTGAATTTTTTTAAGTGGACCTTCTATAAGATGTTAAGGTAAATTAAAACATCAAAAATTTATTTATCATTTTATGTTTATTTCACCTTTTTTCAAAAATAAATATTATCAATTTTTATATACTTAGATAACTCATAATAATTAATTATAGGTGATATAGTAAAATTACAATTGAAGCAGCTAAAACAACCATGTCATAAATTTCTATTTTACTTTATAAATGTCTATTTTATTTTTTAAATATTATTAAAATTTTAATACGTAAATATCATATAATAATTAATTAAGGATGATATAGTAAAATCACGGAATAAGCAGGCAGCTGGAAGCAGGCATGTCGACCGCTAGTTGCCTGCTTCCGGCAGCCCACTCGCGCTTATATATATTTGTAATTCTATTTAGTGTAACATTTGAATTCATTAAAGTGAGATACACGCGCAAAGCGCGCACACCTAAACTAGTATATTAAAAGTGTGAAAACCCTTAGAAAACTGATTTGAACTTTTTGCCCTTCTTTGAAAGTCCGTACTTTAAATAAAATCGTCCCTTTACTATTTTTCTTCATTTATTATATCATTATATTATAATGTTTAAATTACGAATTTCTATAACATATGGTAAAATAAAAATATTCTTTGAAAATTTTCCTTAAAAAAACACAAAAACCAAAAAATACCCTAAAGTTCCCAAAAAAAAAAAGGTTATTTTAATTTTTTTAAGGAAAAAAATGAAAACCCGTTATTAAATTTTTGAGGAAAAAAATTTTCAATTTCCTAAAATTGTGTTGGAGTATTAGTTTGATACCATAATTATTTTTTTTTCCTTTTCACAACATAAAAATATAAATCTTCCATATTTAGATTATTATTTTTTTGTAGAAAAAGGTATTGGAAAATTATTTTTTTTCATTAATTTGATAACATAATTAATTTTTTTTCATTTCACAACATAAAAATAAAATTCTTTCATATTTTAATTCGATACCATAATTAATTTTTTCTCTTTTCGCAACATGAAAATAAAAATCTTTCATATCTAGATGATTCTTTTTTGTAGGAAAAGGTATTGGAGAATTCCTTTTTTTTTTTTCTATAATAATACAATAACATCCACAATGTAAAATTTGTTGGTGGAGATATTCTAATAACTGATTTTTTTAAGAGCTCTCAAGGTGTCATCTACAATCACAAAAGGTTAGGTTTAATTGTATTATATTGTCCTAAAATTTTGATTATCATATTATTTTATTGTAGTTTTTGTTATGTTCAAGTCTATGTTGTAGATGAATGTTTGTTGGACTTTGAAAATTTTACGTTAAGGTTGTGCTTGATGATGTTGTTGTAATATTCTCGAATACAGTATTTTCTGTTCTGTTATTATATGTTATTTTTTCAAGTGATAGATTAACGTGTGATCGGACTTTGAGGATTTTTCTTAAGGTTAGAATTTAATCGCATTGTTAAGACATCTCAATTTTCGTATTGTTTTATTGAGTTTATAGTGTAGATGAGTGTTAGGTCAAAATTTGAGAAATTTTTGTATAAAAGTTAGATTTAATCAATTTATTTTGTTGTAGTTTCTGATCTATTATTATCTGTTGTTTTTGTGATTATCCGTGATATGATAATTCACATCATAGGAGACGATCAAGACATTAATACTTCACATATGACTTGACATGAAACACACGTGCAAAGCATGTACATTTGACTAGTCTTAATAAAAAATAAATACACTTAATGATCTGAAGTCTGAACCATTCAGATTCAAACCTCCATTAAATACAAACAAATGAGGCCTAAGAGTTAATGGTGAAAAATGCACTTAAAATATCTCAAATTTTTGAATTTCATACTTGAATTATTAGTTATGAGAGTTTTCTATATAATATACATTTATTTATATTACCAGTCATTTATCAAACACATCTAAATTATTAATTATTTTCTTTTTATACTTGAAAGTTTATATATGAAACCCAAATAATTAATTGTTGGGATGTTATTGTTTAATCAATCAGATAGAAAACTCTCACACCTAATAGTTTATATATAAAACTTTAAAAATCAAAATATTTTCGCTGTATTTTTCACCCTTCACTCTTTGGAGTAATCAACTCCTTTATAATAGTCTTCATCGTCTTGTTTTCTTGAATAGGAAAAAAGGGTAAATATATCCGTCAACTTGTTATTTAGAGCATATATATCTTTCGTTTGAAAATATTGCATACATACCTCTGTTGTTTAATAAATTGTAATAAATAATCTCAATATTAATTAATACCTCCAATCAAATATAAGATAAATTAATTTTTCACTTATGCAGAGATTATTATCCCTTATCTTTGTACAAACGACTCCCTAATTCTAAAAGACTTTCATTTAATGAATCTTCCTATGTACGTTTTTGATTGACTTCTTACGTACACTTATTTACACAGTAAATGACAAATTAAAGACAATCGGATCGCGTATGCTTTTGTTTAATTAGTACCTACTACTTATTACACGACCTTATCAAAAGAATTGTTCAATCTGTTAGGATTTTTGGCCTGATTTTCTTACTATATTTAAATTTTACTTTTTTTTAGAAGGAAAATAAAAGTTATCATAATTACTTTTACTTTTCTTGAAAGAAAAAATATAATTATTTTCCATATTTGGCTAACCTCTTACTTGGAGGAAAGGTTTTGGACATCTATAAGATGAAATGTTTTGGACATCTATAAATAGAAACTCCTTCTCATACCATAACACAATAGCATCCACAATGTAGTCTTTTAAGATTTTCTTTTAGGGGATTTTCTCTCTTATTAGTTTTATGTTTTTAATATTAGATTTTATATGTAGGCCAATTGGCCAAATCATATAATAAAATTATGTTTTTAGTATTGTTTTTCGTTGTCATCTTATTTATCGTCTCATAGTTTGCAACTAATAGCTTCCGCATGACGCCCTCTCAATTTCGAACCGAACAAGTGGTATCAAAGCTTACGGTTCAATGGTCCAATGGTGTGGTGAGACGAGATTAAACAGGTTCAAAGCGGTTTCAAAATCAAGCTGCAACCAATTTGATGATAATGAAGATATATGTCCAAAAGCTACATGTCGAGATAATTGTCAATCATATTTTCAACAATTCTTTAAATAAAGCTCACTTTTAACCATGCAAAAGGGCTCCAATATTTTTAACTCGAAAAGGGCTAATATATTTTTCAACCCCAAAAGCTCCATTTTTAAACATGTCAAACAACAGTGATACATGAAGAATATATATGAAGAATGAAGATTATGCACAAAAAGAAGGAGGATCAAAAATATTTTGAAGAAAATCAAGCCAAAAAGGGGAGATTTGTTAGGGTTTTTGCCATAATTTTCTTACTATATTTAAGTTTTATTTTTTCTTAGAAGGAAAATAAAAGTTATCATAATTACTTTTACTTTTTCTGAAAGAAAAAATATAATTCTTTTCCATATTTGACTAATCTCTTTCTTGGAGTAAAGGTTTTGGACATCTATAAATAAAAAATCCCCTTCTCATACCATAACACAATAGCATCCACAATATAGTCAAGATTTTCGTTTAGGGGCAGATTTTCTCTCTAATTAGTTTTATGTTTTTAATATTAGGTTTTATATGTAGGCCAATTGACCAAATCATATAATAAAACTATGTTTTTAGTATTGTTTTTCGTTGTCATCTTATTTATCGTCTCATAATTTGCAACTAATAACTTCCGCACGACGCCCTCTCGATTTTGAACCCAACACAACCCACAATTGATTTTCTCTCATTTGCTCCAGCCACTTGTACATATACCACATGTTTTACTGCAGTTTATTGACATATCCCAGTACTGAATTTTCAAGTGTGGTCAATAATTTCCCTTTTAATGTCGTTGGCATAGAAAAAAAACTTTAAAACATTAGCAGTCGAAAGCGGCTTCAAGATTTTTAAGTTTATGAATTTTAAACTACACTTTTTTTACTTTTGAGTTGTGGATAAATTGTTTACGTACATAGTGAATGAAACTTTTAATGTAGAACATTATTTGAGTTATTGAGTAATTCTGTCGAACTCATAACTATAACGGTAGTTCCATTCCGGATTATATTACTAATAACCGCCAAAGATTGTGATTGAATGAATAGAATTCCTCCACTCCTTGACGAGAGGTCTAGGGTTCGAGCCATGAAATGGACGAAATCCAGTAAGGAGTGCTTTTTACTAGCTTGATTAGATGTTGTAACGCATTGTGAATTTGAATTAATTAAGGCTCAAGTGGATATCACGCATAGAACGAATATAAAATAAAAATATTACCATGAATGCTGGCCTTCATACTAAAAACAGTATACTAGGGCTCCAATTACAGCTTTGTGATTGCTACTGTTCATGGCAGTATCGGCCATATCTCTCCATATATATCATTTTCATGATAAAATTATTGTAGAAAATTCTATTAGATATAATAAAAAATTGTTAAATTTGTTGTCTACCTAAAGTTAAAAAAAACAACCACATTACCAAAGCGTGTTGTAGATTGAATGATATTTAGGAATATTAATATATTATATATACCGCCATAGTATAATATTGTTGAAAGCACCATATATGACCTAGATAGAAAACTTCCATAGCACTGCATCTAAAACAGTACTAGGGTTTTTTTCTTCTTCTTTAATAAATAGGGTTGAATTTTTCATATATTTTGTTGGAAAATATGCTTGAGGGTGCTAATTAGCTCCTTAACTTGTTCATCCATTAGAAAAGACACGTTTTCCCACCATAATACGACGGTTAATATTTGCAAACAGAAAATTCTTCGCATCCTAGTACAATTTATTTAGCTAGCGTGAATATAAGAGATCGAGTAATCCATCTTGTAAGAATTTTTTACGATCCTTAACTTAAGCTGTAATTAATGCAAATTAAAT
This sequence comes from Capsicum baccatum var. pendulum, assembly GCA_030864225.1. NCBI lineage: Eukaryota > Viridiplantae > Streptophyta > Magnoliopsida > Solanales > Solanaceae > Capsicum > Capsicum baccatum. Next base: position 200,713,437 of record CM061559.1, on the reverse strand, counting down.
CTACCTCCGCAAGGAGAAAACCGTAAATTTTCTACAAAAGTATTTTCTATTTCATTATTAGTTTCACCTTATTTATCTTACTTTCTCTTTTAGTCCATTTAAAAAGGATGCCTCTTTCCTTTGTTGACAATTCTTTAATTCTAACTCCATATGACATGCTTAAATCACAACATTAAAAGAAATTTTATACACTCTACATGTCTTTAATTAGTTTATAAGTTTAAAAGTCTTATTTACTTTGTTAAATTTTGTATCAAGTAAAAAACAAATAAATAAATTGCAACGAAGGGAATACTAATATCTCTTTTATCGCATTTAACACCTTGTTTGGATGGTTGTTACAGATCATTTCACCGTGAATCATGTTATATCATATTGAGTTGTATTGTATTAGACTATATTATTTTGATGAATACCATGTTTAGGTAGATTGTACCATTTTTTTTCATTATATGATATCACACATCAATAATTTGAATGATATAGCTACAAGAAAAATAGAATACGGGGAAAAATTATTATAAAAAAGTAAGCCAAAGGATAAAATAGAGCTATAAGATAATAACAAAGACAAAATGAGAAAAAAAAAATAGTATTAAGTTAACAATATGATATCACACCAAATCTATTGTTACATAAAATGATCAGATTATTTATCATTACATAACGATGAATTTAATGATACAATACAAGCTAACATAAATAACAATCAAAACAAACACAATACAATCGGTAACAACAATCCAAAATAATCCATCATAAAGGATGCTACCGTAGAGAAACTTCAGGGGTGAAAAATACAGAAATGAAATGATATGGATCACCCTTTATTATCGGCAAAGGGGATGTCAATATAAAATTTTTATAAAATAACATTCTTAAAAAAAGTGATTCGAATCTTTTTTCCTTCATTAAAAAGTTTCTGCAGTAGACATTATCGTCTTTTTACTATTTTTCTGAAATTATAATTATACATAAATACTACTAATAAATATTTTTTGAAAAATAAAAAATATATTTTAATTTAAGCGAGTTTTGCTTTGCCAAAATAAAAAGTAGACGTAGTTTTAGAAAAATAAACGGTTGCAATTAAAACATGATGAGTTTGCTTTTTATAACACAAAGTCATTTTATGTCCTACTACAACTCAAATTCAAATCCTTTTTGATTTATAAATAATTATTCTATAAAAGGAGTTCAACTCATATAGGAGTTTAAATTCAAATCCTTTTTGATTTATGAATACTCATTCAATAAAAGGAGTTGTTTTGTGTGGTAATGTTGAATTGTTACCCAAAATAAAAGGTACGTGTAGTTAATTTTTTCTTTAGTTTTGTCGTCTCTTTATCAATTTTTTTTGCAACTTACTTTTCATTATATTTTCAATTTCAATAATTTATTTGGATTGATAATGAATCTTTGTAACTTTCTCTCGAATTGACTCTAAATTGATGATTAGCCTAGATCATTTAACACTTACAAGTGTTTCGATGGTTGTTATATATTATACATTATATTGTGTTTTTAGTTAACAAATAAATTTTTGTTTTGATTATTACTTGAATTTTATTATATCATATTGTTAAATACACTGAAAAGTGTAAAACAAGACGATACAATAGACAAAATTATCGTATACATACGTACTATTTTCTTAAATTATTATTCTATTTCATTAGGTTAATTTTTCTTCCATATTTTAGGATTCTTTACGTTTCTTTGTTTAGGATTTTGTAATGTTGTGTTTATTTTTATTTTTTTTAAATAAAATTGGGGGTAGAGTGAGGGGAATGGGAATTACAATGTGGGGAATTAAAGCCTCACCAACAAGGTAAGAGTTCAGGTAACTAACCAACTAAGCTACTAAGATTTTCCATTTATTGTTTTTTAGGTTGTTTGGATTTCTTTATTTAAGGTTTTCTTTATTTTAGGTCTAGGATTCAAATTGGAAGCTTTTAAATTATATTTTGAGTACATCGTTACAGTCGGTTAATTGGCCATCTAAAGAAAATCACAAAAGTTCCAGCAATCATGTGGCTTGAGAGAGACCCTAGCTTCTATGGTATGACATTTGCTTGCTGCAACATAGAAGTCATGTATTGGGAAAGTAATTCACCATTATAATCTTCTATTTCAACAATTTCAATTCAATTCAAATTGAAGTTATTTTAAAGTCTAATTCATAGTCTATATATGAAAAAACATCGCTATATTTGAAGCAGTAGAAAAGATATACCGACTATTTGATCAAAAAGAGAAATTAAGTGGTAAGAAGTTTGCAGGGATGATGAAACTAAGTCAAATTGCACAACTTCATGAATTAGTAAGAACTAATTATTCGCTTACTGAACACATCAATCATAATTTAAGGGGTGTTAATTATTAATTTATTCCACCTACCTTATTTGTATCTTAGCGATCTACAAATACTATATAACTAATTAAATAAGTTCCATCTTTACATGTTCAAAAGATGTTGAATTTAATTATTGTATTCATATTTATTATTTAAATAACTAAAATATTTAATTTAACGTTTGAACTTATTAAAATAAGGTACACGCGCGAAACGCGTACCTCTAAACTATATATATATATATATGTAACCAATAAAAAAGGGTAAATAAGCTATGTTGGTCGGATCGGACTCTTCGCAAATAATATTAGGTGTGTGTCGAATTCTTCAGAAATAATATTTTTTTTAAAGATTTGATACGGGTGCAATATTATGAAGAATCCGAGCTACTTACACTCTGTTTGGATGATGGTTTGCCATGGTTTCATAATGTATGGTATAGTATGGTATGATATTGTACTGTATGGTATAATACAATACAATGTTTGGATTGACTGTATCGTTCACGGCTGTTTAATAATAATTTTATTGTTTAGTTTGATGGTATGATACTGTATCGTAACTAGTAAATTTACTAAAATTACGCCAATTATTATAATTTTTAAATTTATTAAAAATTATTAATAAATAAAATAAGTTTCTTTCTCTTATATTGATAGATCAACCGACTCCAATATCCTTCCTTCTTTACCCTTATTCCATGCCTAAAAGGCTAAGATTAATTAGTACACCCTAATAGAACAGAATAAAGTATCAATTACCCTTATTGATACCACACAGAAACCAGGAAACCAAGCCTAGTGCATATACTTGCACTTTCAGTTAGCAACTGAAGCATAGATTAGTGGACTACAAAGCTGTAGTGGAATAGGATGATCAATGATTAAAGGTGAATACCGTGAAAATATATCAACATACATCATGAAAAAAGAACAAGAACTAAGGCTGATGTTGCAGGATCGGAAGTCCAAGCAAAGGGCATCTTTGACACCTGAATCAAGCAGAGAAGGATCGAAAATATTTTTCCTTTTTTCTTTAGTCACCTGAATCAAACAGAAGGATCAAAAACATTTACGAACACCCTGACTGACCAATCATACTTTTGGGAGCAGCTAGCATTTGGCTGATTGGAAGGGCATAATTGGAAGAAAACAATAAAATCATGGGATCACTAAATTGGTGGTTTTGTAAATTGACTGATTTCATGGTTATCAAACCATGAAAAGATACAATACCATATCATGCCTTTCAGAAAACAATCAAAACAAATATAGTTTCCATTGTAACCATACCATACCATACCATAGGAAGCCACCATCCAAACAGGCACTTAGTAAATAAGTATCTATTATAACATGTTAAATTATTACAGTATCATTTTACGTAACTTAAACCCATAGGATATAAAAGTATATGAATATATATTGTAGGATGAATTTTATTTCTCACCTTTAATACTGTAGGAAATGTATTGTTCATTCTTGATGATCATTTTTTCTTAATTTCTTGTTATTCCCTCCCAAATCTTCTTCCTGAATAATGGATTCAAAGTCAACTTGGAGAGTTGGATGCATGTTTGGTGAAGCTGAAAATCTTCTTTTGATACTTTTTTTGGGTGCGGGTGGACACGTTGTCATCACTGGGATTTTGTGATCCGAAGAAGTTGGTGTTGTAAATCCATCATCATCGGGATCGTCATCAGGATAATTTCTCGATTTGTGCGTGTCATCCTCATGCAAGGCTTGTGTTGATCTTCTATGTACCGTTCCAATTTCATATCTCGACCATGACCTACCTTTATCAGTTTGATCCTCTGAACAATTTCCTTGAAATATATCTTTCTTTCTGATATCATCATAATCATCATGATCTAGATTATTTTCATCTTGTTTTCGGTCGACGTTACCATGTTGACCAGGTGCAATATCTACGCACCTATCTGGATTGTTGGACGTGGGAAGTTGTATGTCATCGCTGGATTTCTTTTTCTCACCTTCTTCCTTCACTTGGAAAAGTTCTGAATTTGACATACCGAAGATTATTCTATTTCTTAGAGAGAAGAATGATCAAAAGTAGACTTGATCTAAATTCTAAACCAGTGTAGATGATGGAAAATAGAGAAGAATATGAAATCGTAGTAGGTCGATCACCAATTCTCACTAGGTGAATGACTGATTGTGAGTAGATCTATGAACATGCCAATTTGTCAACCTCGATCAAATCTTTAGTCAAAAGAGGATGGGATTGAGGAACAGAGGAGAGAAAGAGAGAATTATATGTGGTTACTTTAATAAATAAAAAGATTGAGCTCAATTTCAGTCAGCCGGCTAATAACATTTTCACCTTCCTAGCAGTAACAGTTTGTAGATATTATTGGTGTATATATATATTTATCGAATAACAAGTGTTTAATAATTATATAGTTTATACTTATTAAGACATAGATTATATGGTGGTTATATACTACATAGAATTTGTAAAAATTGAATACTAGAATTATTTTTGTATTGTGAACTTTGTTAAGCGCCGCTGTTTAGAGTAAATCTGAACATCAAAATCGTTTTGCGTGCGGAGTTTTTTTTCAAACGATCTTTTGTTATAATTTTTTGAGCTTATGAGGATTTTGAGTGTAAATGCGTATAATTAAGCTTAATTCCGCTTGTTTAAGCTTGTTCATATTTCCAGTTTCAAGTTCGTGTAAAGAAAGAGGATTGCCGAGGATCAGTGAAAACCTCTTTATCCCATATAAAGAGGATTGCCGAGGATAAGTGAAAACCTCTTTATCTCATAAAAATGAGGATAAAACTAATTAGTACATTATCTTATCCTCCCAGTCTATTGTTATTATTTTTCTATGTATAAGCCTATATATATGGTGAACGCAGGGGCAGATCTATTCATTGCCGTGGGGGTGGCACGTCACCCGCAAATTTCGACGGAAACTCTATATATATAGTTCTATATATATAGTTCTACATATATAGTTATATATATATATATATATATATATATACTGATATAGTCAAATATTAAATCTGTCACTCATAAAATCAAAGTAATATCTAGTGCAAGTGGCAAAATGTTACTTTTGTCGCCCCTAGGTCACGGGTTCGATCCCAAATTGAAGCAATTAAATTTTTAAATGTTAAAACATTGTTTTTATTGATAAAAACATAGAAACATGTGTAGTAAGTAGTAGTGCAAGTTGCAAGGCACCACTTTTGTCGCCCCTAGATCGCGAGTTCGATCCCAAATTGAAGCAATTAAAATGTTTAAAACATTATTTTTATTGATAAAAACAGATAAATAGGCATAGTAAGCAGTAGTAGACACTAGTTGACTTAAGTTAATACTTAATATTATTTATTGACTTTTTATTTATTTATTTAATGGTTAGAGAAAGTATAATCTAATCTCTTATCTCTCTCGTCAAAATAAACAAACCATATTTCCAAATGTCAAAACATCGACTCTCTCTGTACTTCAACTCTTCAAGTTTACTGCCTACTGTTGTTTGTTGCCTCGTCGATTCTTTATCGTCGCCGGTAAAAGGCTTATCGTTGATCGTTTTCAAAATATGAAAATTCGTCGTGGGCAATTGTAATGAATTATGGATATTATGATATTAGTAATATTATTAAAAGTCTAAGTTTGGTCATTTTATTACTATTCTTTTATTATTGATTGATTTGTTAATTGTCCTATAGACCGAAAATATGAATAATCCGATTAATTTAGTCGATAAGTTTACGTGGCACTCCGTGAGTTCGGATCCTGGATCCGCCTCTGGGTGAACGATCTAGGAAGCTCAAAGGAGAAAGAAGAATGCAGTTAGAATAAGAAGGGAAAAGCAAGGTAGAGCCCCGGGACCATCAAATATTGAGCGAGTAATTTATATGCTTCGACGTGTACTAATAAATACTTAAATTTGTATAAAATTGAACAAGTGGATTCACGAATGCTATGTGGCACCTACATGAGAATTCGCATGAGATTGCGTTACTTTTCTTAAAATATTTCATTGTTAGTTTTCTAACTTCATATGCTATAAATGTGACGATCTTTCCTTAGATGGAATTGTTAGAGAAAGACAATTAATTATAAAATAATGATTAATGGCTTCCCACGTAAAATATCTAAAAGAAGTACACTTTAGATAAAAATCTACATGTCTGATTTTTCTTTATAGAAAATTAGGGCCTCTTTTGAAAGTTTGGCTTTAAACCATCAATTTTGTCAAATCGGTCCTTACTTCATATATTGAATTTTTGTAACTGAAAATTATATATATATATATATATATATATATATATATATATATATATATATATATATATATATATATATATATATATATAAGGCAGCTTTATCTTATTACATAAAATCCCAAATTGGAAAACAAATTATAAAAATCTCAAATTAATTATTTAAATCCCGGCCTTTTTACTTTTTCTCTCTTCCTTTGTATACATTCTAAATAGCTCCATATTTTCCTCCTAAAATCTTACTACCTTATCTCTCCAATTATCTATCTGCATTAAATCTCCTTACTATCTCTCCACACCCACAAATTTCGATCTACAATAATCTCTCTTTAAAAAAATAATTTCTCCATTTTCTCCGTCCAAAATCAACAAAATCTTTTCCGTCCAAAATTATCTTTTCTCCGTTCAAAATCGACAAAATCTTCTCCATTTTCATTAAAGATCAAAAAAAAAAACTGCAATTTCATCCAATATATGATTCTCTGAATTCAGGAATATATGTTTCTCTGAATTTCATCAAAAACGAATTACGTTGAATCTTCTCCATATAATGGTCGTGTATTGTTATTCCCGTTGTTGATTTCGTTCTTGGTTCTTTTGATTATGAAAAACCCAATTTCGCAGAAAATCATTCGAAGCACCGAAATGATTCAGTAACAATGAAGAAATTGAGGGAAGTTGCCGATTCAAGATCAAACAAGAAAGCTCCAAAATCGTCAAGTAAGAAAAAGGTTGATGATTCTGGACGATCATGTCTGTCGAAGGTTTAGTTATCATTAAAATATGTATTAGCAGCACTATTCTATGTATAAGATTTCATTATACAATTGTTAAGATTATATAGTGAATTGTATAAGGTGTTCGTATATATGTGAAACAATATTAGATTATAATTATTACTTGTATAAAGTTTACACATACATGTGAAACTGTTGTATGAAGCTGTCTTTTATTTGTTTTGGCAGTATGATTGTATGTATAAGATTTCATTATACATGCATTAATACTATATTATTAATTGTATAAGGTTTACATATGCATGTTTAGCAATATTCTAAAATTTGATAACGTTATACACGAAATTATATTGTATGAAGATATTGTAACATTGAATTGGTTGATCTATACAAATGCTTTACTACATGTATATTACTATAGCATAAAACGTTATAATAATAGCTGCAAAAAAGAATTTTCTCACGAAAATATTGTACGATGATATAGATATCATGTCAAAATATTTTATCATACATAGATTTATATGTATGATGAGTCATTATACATTAGTTTATCAGATTTTCACACTTTTTTATAATGTATAGGAACAACCAATACAATAATAATTACATTAACTGCAGTAACACATTAAAAAACGAACTTCTTTAAAATCTATAACAATCAAATTTTTTATATTTATTCAACGTATAATATAATATAATACATATAAAAAAAATTAACAAAACTCAACAACTATAATACGACAATTGCAATTTCTATTAAAATATGTATTAGCAACACTATTATGTTCATATTGATTTTTCTGAGAACTGAATAAAGCAGTAGAAGATGTGTTTTTTTTTTCATTAAATGCAATTCAACAAAGAAGAAAATTTAATGTGATGTTTAACATACTTTTTGAATTTAAATGTCAGTTACTATATTTAATAATGCACCACTAAATGTTGAGTAACTAATGACGTGAATTAAGGAACAAATTGATATTATCAGATTTATCTTTCCTTAAATATAGTCTAATCAGATTTATCATACATTCCATCAATATATGAGAGTTGACCAGATGTATGAGTATCTTTCTCAAAATCGAGAGAGAGAAAGGTTGAAGAGATTTTATATAATTACTTTTACTTGATAGGAGATTTACTTGGTTTATACTTTTTTTTAATGGTAACACAAATTAATCTAGCGTCAAAGTGGCCGGACATTATGTGAAAATAACGAGGTAGAACCTTTGGCGAAGTATCCAATGCACACAAATTCTAATATTTTGTATTTCAGTTTTATCTGTCTTTGTCAATTTTGCATAGAATTAGAATATAGTAAGTGCAAATACTAAAATGATAATTGTTCATATTAGGTTAGAACTTGGTAATTGTAGGAGTTTTAATGATGCAACCAACACGTGTGGTCATCGAAGTTTTCAACTTCTCAGGACTTTTTAACAACTACTACTACTAATTCCCCCTATAAATTAATGCTCTTGTGCATGATCATATATAGTCTTAACTAATTTTTAGCACCCGAGGTTTGTATCATGTTAATTCTCTTGGTAGATTTATGGTTCCCAATGCAAAGTCAAAGACTTTTTGTGGTTTTTTTCTACATTTACTTATCTGATTAGGAAGAACTCGCTTTCTCTTCTAATAATTAATTTTTTATTGGTCTTATAAAGAACTAGTAAAATGATTGTGACTTCATGCACATGAGAAAGGAGCTTAAGGTAAAACTGGTTGATTTGTCCGCCCTGCGTGAGAGATATATTTTGAGGCCAACTCAAATTTAGAGTTAATAACTCAAATGGTCGCTGAACTTAATTTTTTTTCTTAGAAAGTCACTTAACTTTATTTCTTACTTCAAAAGTTACTCAACTTAAGGTTGTTCTCTCATAAAGTTACTCAACTTTGATTTTCACTTCAAAAGCCACTTAAGTATGAATATTTTACTTATAAAGTCACTCAATCTATTTAATCATTTGTTTTAATTAAAATTTGCTAACTTAAAATTTTAATTAAAACAAAAATTCTAAAAAAATTAAAAAAATATTTGAACCATATTTATTACATATTCTCATGTTTACTTTATATTTAACTCTCTGAAATTTTAAAATATCCTAAATAGTTTATATCAATTCACTTATAATGGTAATATTAATTTTTAAGATTTTTTGAATCATATTCATTTAGTTGATTAGATTTAATTAATTTTCAACGTGATACTTATTTACGAAATTAATTTTCAATCATAATGCAATTTTTTATATTATCACTTGTATAATATATATGCATCAAATAAATACAATGAATTATATTCCTAATAAGTTGATAAAAGGGATCGTTATAAATTTTAAACTAAAATGATATGATATAAAACATTATCAAATATTATTAAACATTAGTACATTATAATATATACACAGCAACGAATTAAAATTACCCGCAAAAATTATACAATCAAATGAGTGTGATTTTAGGATATTAATTGATGATCTGTATAACTATATATACTTTATAGTATATAGTAGCCGTTAGACAAGAAAATAGTGGCAAAATCAAAATTCTAAGAAATAAAAAAGATATTCAATCAAACCATTTAAATGAGTTTTGGATATGGCCAGATCACTTAATTGATTGTGTAAATGAAACTTTTTTTTATTTTTAAATTATTTTGTTTTAAATAAAAATTACATGATAACAAATTTTAATGAAAAAAATTAATTAAATAGCTTGAGTGACTTTTCGAAAAAAGAATTCATAGTTGAGTGACTTTTGAAGTAAAGATTAAAGTTAAGTGGCTTTCTGAGAAAAGAACTCATAATTGAGTGACTTTTGAAGTAAAAATCAAAGTTGAGTAACTTTCTGAGAGAAAAATTATAAGTTGAGTGACCATTAACTCCTCAAATTTAGTATTTAAAAGAAAAAAGGGTCTAACACATCTTTGATATAAGACTGCCTACATAAATTTTTGTGGTTTGGTGTTTTTTCGAAATCAGTTCATGACAAAAGGTTTAGTGCATTAGATTTTGTTTTGCGACATTAATTATCTGTCTTTTTTGGCTAATTGCTTGCTTTTGTAAACCCCAAACTTTCAGTCATGAATACACCTACTTGAAAGTGTTTGAAATCATAGGGGGCAATCGATCTACTATAGTAATTTTTCCAAAAAATAGTTGATGTATGACATGTATTTGTATATAACTTTTAGCACCAACCTCATTAAATTACTCAACCAAAGTAAATTGACATGATTTGATGTTAATGCCCTTTGCGGAAAAGTACTCCAATTCTTTTATGTCGAAATTCAATTTTTTTGGTCTGATTCATCATCATCAAACAGGCAGCATGTAGATTTTCAGGAAATTACATGATATAGTTTCAATAACGGATAACTTTGAATTTTTAATCCTAATAAGCAAAATTTTTAATGACTAGCCTTTCTTCTTTCCCTTTTAAGTGTAGTACAAATATAATTTTGCCCCTCTATACCTCAAATATTTTTAAACTTTCATACTCATTTGTCTCTTAAATTCTATTTTTATTTTTATTATTTTCACTTTTTATTTTTCCTTTAATTTAATTTTCATGTTTTAATTCATTTGTTTCAATCTTTATTTTTTTCTTTTTTTTCTCATATATTATCTATTTCTTTATTTTTTTTTAATTCATTTGTCTCAACCTTTATTTTTGATTTTTTATCATTTCTCTATTTTCACCTCATTTTTCTCAAACTTTATTTTTATTTTTTCCCTCTCATTTTTTTTTCCAGCTTTTTTCTTAATCTTTATTTTTTCTTGTCTTTTTTTTTTCTCAATCTTTTTTTTTTTATTTCTCTAGTTTGTTTGATCTCTTTTTTATTTTTTCTCAACTTTTATTATATTTTTCTAATAAATAAAAGATTGAATAATCCCCAAAGGAATCTTTCCTTTTTGACATAAGAAAAATTTAAGGGCATGGATTATTGTTAGGAAGTTCTTTGGGATAAGTTTTACCTCTAACGCAAAAATTATAGACCAACTCATAAATCAAGGCACAATGTGGTAGTGTCAAGTCTTGCTTGTAGAGCATAACTTGTTGTTTGAAAATCTTTGAGTTTTGCTTCTAAGGCAAGAGTTATAGAGTATCTCATAAATAAAAAAACAATATGGTAGTGTCAACACTTGTCCATTGGGCGTAACTTGTTCTTTTGGGAGGTTCTTGGGCTAAGATTTGTCTTAGAGGCAAGACTGATTGCACATCACATAAATCAAGACACAATATGATAGTGCCAACTCTTGTCTATGGGGCATAACTTGTTGGCTAAGTCTTGCCTCTACGATAAGAGTTATAAAATATCTCAAAAATTAAGACATAGTGTGGTAGTGTCAACTTTTTCTCATGGGGCGTAGCTTGATGTTTGAAAGTCCTTGGGCTAATTTGAGCCTCTAAGGCAAGAGTTATAGAACATCTCACAAATCAAAACATAATATGGTAGTGTCAAATCTTACCCATGGGACATAACTTATTGTTTAAAAGTCCTTGATTTATAAAATATCTCATAAATCAAAGCACAATGTGGTAGTGTCAAATCTTGTCCGTGGAGTGTAACTTGTTTAAAAGTCCTTGGGCTAAGTCTTGCCTCTAAACTAAAAGTTATAGAACATCTCATAAATCAAAACATAACGTGATACTGTCAACTCTTACCCATGGGGCATAACTTGTTATTTGAAAGTCCCTGGGTTAAGTCTTGCCTCTAAGACAAGAGTTATAGAATATCTCATAACTCAAAACACAACGTGGTAATGTCAACTCTTTCCTATGGGGCACAACTTGTTACTTGAAAGTCCTTTGTTTAAGTCTTTCCTATGAGAGAAGAGCTATAAAATATCTCATAAATCAATACATAATGTGGTGGTGTCAACTCTTGCCCATGGGGTATAACTTGTTGTTTGATGGTCCTTAGGTTGAGTCTTACCTCAAAGACAGGAGTTATAGAGCATTTCATAAGTAAAATATACTATGTATTAGTGTTGACTCTTGCCCAATATACATAACTTCTTTGAAATTTTTTGGGCAAGTCGTATCTCTATGGCGAGAGTTGTAGAACATCTCACAAATAAAGACATAACGTGGTAGTGTCAACTCTTGCATGTGGGAAATAATTTATTGTTTGAAAAGCCTTAAGCTAAGTCTTGCCTCTAAGACAAGAGTTGTAGAACATCTCATAAATGAAGACATAACGTGGTAGTGTCAACTCTTGCCCGTGGGGCATAATTTGTAGTTTGAAAGTCTTTGAGCTAAGTCTTGCCTCTAAGGAAAGAGTTGTAGAGCATCTCATAAATGAAGACATAACATGGCAGTGTCAACTCTTGCCCGTGGGGCATAATTTATAGTTTGAAAGTCCTTGATCTAAGTCTTTCCTCTAAGACAATAGTTGTAGAACATCTCATAAATGAAAATATAACGTGGTAGAGTCTACTCTTGCCTATGGGGGCATAATTTGTTGTTTGAAAGTCCTTGAGTTAAGTCTTGCCTCTAAGGTAACTATTATATAATATCTCATAAATCAAAACACAAGGTGGTAGTGTCAACTCTTGCCCACGAAACAAACTTATTATTTTAAAGTCATAAGTCTTGCCTCTACAATGTGGTACTATCAACTCTTGCCCATGAAATGTAGCTTGTTGTTTGAAAGTCATAAGTCTTGCCTTTATAATGTGATTGTGTCAACTCTTGTTCATGAGATGTAACTTGATTGGAAGAAATCGAAGAAAAGAACAAAAATAATAAAAATTGCGAAAAAAAGGAAAATGAAGAAAAATATTAAAAATAAAAATCAAAGAAAATGTAGAAGTTGAAAGAGAAAGGGAGAAAAATAAAGGTTGATAAAAATAATTAAAAAAATAAAGGCCGAGAAAAATTTAAAAAGAAAAGAAAAAATAAAAATCAAAGAAAAATAATTTTTTTTATAAAAGCAGTCGTTGAGAGGAGTAAAGAAAAAAAATAAGGGTTGAAAAAAACTAAAACGAATAAAAAAAGAGGAAAGAAAAATAAAAAATCAAAGTAAAATAAAAAAGAAAAAAGTAAGGGTTGAGAAAAATCAAAAATAAAAAGAGATAAAAATGAAAGTTGAAAGATGAATAAGTATGTAGTTGTTATCCATTATAAGAATCATTTATGTAATTTACTCTATTAATCAGGGGTAATTTTGTCTGAAAATATATCACATAATAGCTAAAGGCTATTTATATGGAGTTTTTTAATTTGGGGTCAAAACTTGGAAACCACCTTATTTTGAGGCTATTTCTGTAGTTTTCCTGTAGATTTTCCCTCTGAGAGGACAATGCCTTTTTCCTACTAGGCCCTGAATGTCCAATGGACTTATTCTGTCAAATCCTGTAGGACTATCTTTGATCTGAGGCCCAATTTTTGCCACCTCATGGATGGGATAATGGTTCATCTAAAAAGGGAAAATTATAGATACTCTTTAAAACCCAACTATATAAATAATAGGAAAAAAGCATAAATACCCCCCCCCCCCTCCCCCCAAAATTTTCATCATAGCTTGCTTTAGCACTTAAACTTAATTCGTAATTATTTACCTCCCTCATGAACTTTAACGTATATTATTTTCCTCCCTTTGTGGCTCAGGCCAAGCCAAGTCTGGTTGTTGTATAATCACCCGCAATTTGATAGGTCCACGTCATTGATAAGGCACCTTTAATCTGAACCACATTAATCTTAAAATACCCAACCCATTCTCAAATAAAATCCGATCTGAACTTTTCTCTTAATAAATACCCCTAACCCATCATTCCCTTTTCCATTCTTTCCCGAAAAAAGCTAATCTTTCCAAAAAGGAACCTAGTCCCTAACCTTTTCCTAATCAATCCTTAGATTTATGGAGCTGCTAATATGTTCTAGTTGTGGAGGTTAGTAATCCCTTTCATTTACCTCTGTTTTGTTTCTAGGGTTTTTATCTAATCGATTTTTAAATGATTTGACTTTTCAATTTTCACTAAAGCTCGTATGTTTTTCAATTTTTTTGCAGTTTAAAAATGACTTTTGCGTATATTACCTTGAAATTTCATCATAGAGGAATATTACAATAAAAATCTCGTATTAAATACATCAAAAGCATGGAGACTGATTCTTTAGAGGTGGATGTTGATAAAATTTCTTACTTTGAGTTTGTAGGTTATGTTAAGAAAATTGAATACAATTGTTCCTCTTGCCTTATTTATATTAGACGACCTAAGTCTAACCGTTTGGTAAAGGTTACATATGATAGAGATATTTTGGATATTGTACCTCAATTAAAAAATGTGAATATGGCTGAACTGTATGTGTCACACTTAATTGAAGAACCTGATGTGGTTCCCACCCTTGAATATGATAACTATGTGGGTGAAGAATCTTTTTCTTCTTTTGATAAAGAGCCTTCACAAATATCTGTGGATAACTTAGGATTTGAAGAAGCTGAAGAAACTGCACAATCTACTATTGGTGTTAGTGAAGTTTCTTCTATTGTTGAATTAGGTGGAGGTTCTTCCACTGTTGGAGAGGAGTTGGGTGGAGCTTCTGCTGATGTTGTGGAGGAGTTGAGTAGGAGTGGTGCTACTGTTGAGAAAGATTTGGGTGGGGGTTGTTCTAGTATTGAAGAAGATTTGGGTGGGGGTTGTGCTAGTATTGAGGAAGATTTGGGTGGAACTTCTGCTGCTACTGCATCATATGTTTCAGTAGTACATTCCGATTGGGAAAGTGATAGTCAAAATAGTGAAAATTTTGATTATGGAAATTTGCTTGAATGTGATAATGAATATGGTAGTGATACTCAAGAGAAGGTTAGGGTTTTGAGAGGAGAAAAGAGAGCTGCCAAAAAAAAAGAGCCTAGAGATAAAGGGGTTAATTTAGGCAAAAAAATAGTTGATGTGGGATATAATGAATATTTGTTCAAAAAAAAAAACTTCATAGGATATGATGAGCCATATGTTGATTCAGATGAAGATTCTAGTTTTGAAATAGATATTGATGTAGATGTTAACGATGAGGATGAGGTTCAACATCCTATAAGAAGTATAAAAAAGGCAAGGAGGGCAAAAAAGAGTTGTGTTTGATCCTACTTGTAAGTTAATTGTTTGAAAAATCGATCTAGATTTTATAAATGTTAAGCAATTTAGAGAAACTATTATTAGATATGTAGTTGAAAAACATGTAGAGCTGGACAAGTATATAAATGAACCAACTAGGGTGAGGGTTAAATGTGGAAATGGTTGTCCATGGTTATTGTTTGATAGTCATGATTTAAGAAATGGAGATTTTCTTGTGCAAAAGTATTATTCGGTGCATGCATGTATTATCACAACCACAAATAAATTAGTCAATTCAAAGTATTTTGCAGAGGGGTATAGGGATAGAATTACTTTTTAGTTTGACATTAGAATTTTTCAATTGCAATATCTAGTAAAAAAAAGTTGGAGGTGTATGTTGGGAGAACTGTGACAAGAAAATCAAGAAATATTGTGTTGCAACAAACAATGGGTGATCATGTGGAGAAATTTTAAAAAATTCTTGATTATAGAGATGAAATTTTAAAGAATAATTCAAACAACACATGAGTGGTAAGGCTTAGTGAAGAAACTTTTGAAGGTAAAGACAAAAGTTTCAATCCTTCTATATTTGTTTTGATGCTTTGAAGAAAACATTCAAAACTGGATGTAGAAGATGTATTGAATTTAATGATTGTTTCTTAAAAGGTGTTTGTAAAGGACAATTGCTTGTAGCCGTTTATAAAGATAGGAATAATCAAATTCTATCACTGGCTTGGATAGTGGTTGAAGTTGAAAACGCTTTTACTTGGACATGATTTATTACACTTGTTATGCATGATCTAGAGTTTGGTGATGGGACAGGATTGACAAACATGACTGATATGCAGAAGGTAATTTATTTTATCTTATTCATTTCCGATTTTAACTATTTTATTCTTTTTCTATATTCTTATGCCAGCTAATCATTTTATATGTTGTTGAAGGGTCTTGGCACTACAATTCTACAGTTACTGTCAAATCCAGAACAAAGAATGTGTGCAAGACACATTCTAGCTAACTAGTCTAAAGATTGGAGAGACATTGAAAGAAGAAATTGCTTTTGAAAATGTGCCAAGTCAACATATGATAAATATTTGAAAAAAAAAATATAGATCACATGGAGATGTTAGGTGATAAAATTTGTGAAGATCTTTTGTGATACAACATAAAAAAGTGGTCCAAGGTTTATTTCAGTACTTCTAGTTGTTGTGATAGTATTGACAATAACATGGCTGAAAGTTTTAACTCATAAATTTTGGGGGCAAGATACATGACTATTATCACAATGCTTGATGAAATAAGGGACAACGTGACGAAAACAACAAAGTTAAGCCAGTTCTCTGAAACATGGATAACTGACATTTTTCTAATGACTTTAAAGATAGTGGTTGAGAACACTTCAAAATAAATGAAGTGTATTCTTGAGTGGAATGATGAATATGATTTTGAGTTTAAGGACAGTTGGGGTAATTCATTTATAGTGCAGCTAAAAAATTATAACTCCCCAAAACCGGATCCCGAGACGTCACACGGTGCTTAAGGCTACAAGTAGCCCGAAGCTAACCCTTTGAGCCTGCTACTACTAATAAAGCTTACTTAGTGAAGAATAACTCAAAATAATGTCATTGTCAGAGCAAAATCATAAGAAACACGAGTAAAACACCTTGTCCAAATGGACACAATATTGGAAAATCTTAACATACTCATAATCTGATAAACTAGTCTGGCAAACATCTACTACTCAAATAGTCTAGAGAGTCATTGGGACAGGCCCCAACTGACTCAAGATTAACTGAAAATACATAAATCCTCAACTTAAAATGATACTAAAATGTCTAAAAGAGGTCCCCGAACCATGAGAACTCACCACTGGAAATGTAGATAGAAAGTGCTCGGGAGATCACTGTCGAGGCTGGGATTGAGCATCTGAACCTACATTATGAGAAAATGTTGCACACAGACATATATGTAGATCAGTACTTTGGAAATGTAATGATCATATGGGGGTGCATGCAATTACATAAATCGATATCAACAATATTTATAGAAATCATACATGCTGACATAAATGACTCACATAGCTTGAATAATTCTGAAAACATACATCTCATAAATCATGAGTAGTGAAACATGTGATACAAATCTTGTGAGTCATTTTAATTACTCAAAAATCTATATTTTTCTCTTATTCTCAAAACTCGTAAACTCAAAAGAATCTTTAGATCATACTTTCTCAACTCATGCTTTTATCTTAAGGAAAAAAAAACTTCTTGAAACTCGAGAACTTAGAACTTTAGGAAAGAACTTTAAAACTTGAGAACTCTAAGACTCTTTAGAATTAGACTCTTTAAGACTCGGAATACTTAGAACTCGGTAGTCTCTTCTAACTGACATAAACCATGTGAGCCACATGGAGTCCAACGTCTCCCACATTGGGGAGAGCTGTTCTATCCTTGCCATTAGAGTAGAACCTCATGTTTTAGTGATCACTATCTTGACCTCAGGCCCAACAATCTCAGTCCTACAATGGCACGTAGTTTTGGGGTATGAGTCCTTGGAAACACATCCAACTCGGTGCTAAATACTACTCCCAGACTCAGCTCAGAACTCTTAGGAAGTTCACCTCAAAATAACTCAAGGGTCTATAAAGAAAACCAAAACATATTTCTTATTTCATTTACTTACTAAGCAATGTGGACTCCTATCTCAACTCAAGCTCAAAACAATCTTCTTGAAAAGTTTTCAACCATTCTCAAACAAGATAATGGAAAAATACTCATAATATGAATCTCATGACTTCAATATCTCAAAATCTCATGTGTGACAACAAAACATTTATAATCATCTCAAAATCTAGAAAATTCAGCTATATGTATCAAAATATGAATATACTCATGTAATACAACTTCTAAAATCATGAAAATCTCATAATCTCATGAATAGCAATAACGGGTATGAACCCAACTTCAATTCTCATAAGAAATTATGTAAAATCATGCCATTTGACTCTCAATTCATGGAAAACATCAAAATATTACATCTCATGATAATGGGTGAAAAACCCTAACTCAATTTCATATAGAATCTCATAATTTTCAGAAAAATATGCATTTAAAATAAGTTTTGGGGACAAGGATGCAAGGAATATCCTTGTTCAAACTCCACATACCTTAGATTATGAAAATTGGATGAACAAAATTTTTATAGACTCTTCTTCTTACTCATGAAAGAGGGTTCTTAAAGCCTTAGACCTGGGAACCTTGAATCTCAACTCTATTTGCTAATTCTATGGTGAAGTCATGAATTTCTTGGAGAAGAAGTTTAGATTTGCTCTTGAAAGAGGAAACCTTAGTTCTTAAGATGATTGAGAGAATAATTAAGCCCTCAGCTTCGTTTTGATTATATATAAGGGTTATAAGAGTGGGAAAATACCAAAAAGCCCTTTTTAAAAATGACTTAAAAATTAGTGAATGGGACATGCGATGGTGCGATGCGATAGTCCGTCGGTCCTGACCGACACACCTGGATATAACTGGGACTCACTGCTTATTGGCGATGGTGGGGTGCGATGGTCCGTCAGGGACCCAACGGTCTGTCAGCCTCACCGTCGTACATAGACAAAATGAGGTCTCACTGCCTTCTCTACGACGGAATGGGTGATGGTCTGTAGCTAGCCCGATGGTCTGTCGGCCCTCTCCGTCGCTCTTGTCCTGTGAGTTAATCTTCTACTTTACTATGACGGTTCGAGCGATGGTCCATCACTGGTTTGATGGCCTGTCGGCCTCTTCATCGCACTTGGGTGGTTCAGACTGTCTACTGAATTTCGGCCTTATCTTTCAACTCTGAAATCAGATTTTGATGAATTAGGTATCGACAGAAAGCTTACTCAACTTCCCACATGACAAAAAGTCAAAATTAGGGAAATTCTATATGCTCTAAACATTACTCACTTAGTAAGTCATTTCTCAATATCATAAAGACGGAATAAGGCCTTAGGGACACTCGGGCTATTATAATATCTCCCTCTTGGAAACATTTGTCCCCGAAT
The DNA here is from genome assembly GCA_030864225.1 of Capsicum baccatum var. pendulum. Lineage (NCBI taxonomy): Eukaryota > Viridiplantae > Streptophyta > Magnoliopsida > Solanales > Solanaceae > Capsicum > Capsicum baccatum. Next base: position 200,693,968 of record CM061559.1, on the reverse strand, counting down.
GTTACTCTTTGGGCTAGGAATACAGATAAAACTGAGAATACATTGCTGAAACAATTACTCAATTGATTTGCATTATTCAAAACTCTTGAATACTTTAGAGAATGCATGAACTCATAGAGAAGACAACCATATAGCTGGATGCACAGGATTATAAAGGATCTGAATTAAGGAAGAATAATACCTTCAGCTGAATATGAACTCGCGGAGAAGAGGTGCGGGTACTTGGCTCACATGTCTACCTCATCTTCCCAAGTAGAGCCCTCAACTGACTGGTTCCACCTCAATACTTTGACCAAGGGAATCTCTTTGTTCCTTAGTCTAAGAATCTGATAATCTAGAATCTCAACTGGGATCTCTTCATACGAAAGTCTATTCTGGATATCTGAGCTTTCCGAAGGATCTACAACTATGGAGTCACTAATTTGCTTTCTAAGAATGGAGATATGAAAGATAGGATGAACAACTGATATCTCTACAGGCAACTCAACTTCATAGGCTACTTTCCCAACAAGGCTCAAAATTCTATAAGGGCCAATATAACGGCGGCTAAACTTCCCCTTCTTCCCAAACCTTTTCACCCCTTTCATGGGCAAAATTCTACAAACGCTGCTATATCCTTCTTCATACCACCCCACCAATATATTTCTCGTAAGTCATGGTGTATCTTGGTAAAACCAGGATGAATGAAATACCGTACACCATGCGCTTCAGCCATAATTCTCTGCCTTAGATTATCAACATCAGGAACACAAAATCTATCTTACAACCTCAACACACTATCTCCCCCTTAGGAGAAAACCTCTACCTTTTGGTCCTTAACTGACTCTTTCAGTTTGACCAAACTAGCATCCAAGTCTTGCTTCTCCTTCACTTCCGGAACTAACAAGGATTCAGAACTACTCTGCACCAAAATATTCCCTTCTGCAAAGTCGAACAACCTAACAACCAATCTAGCCAAATAATGCACATCACGAGTTAACTTCTCCTTACCTTTCTCTACGTGTGAAACACTACCCATAGACAACCTGCTAAGGGCATCTACCACTAAATTGGCCTTACTAGGGTGATACAACACACTCATATCATAGTCTTTTAGCAATTCTAACCACCTTCTCTGTCTAAGATTTAACTCTCTCTAAGTAAACACTTACTGCATGATTTTATAATCAGTAAAAACATCTGCATGAACACCGTACAAATAATTTCTCCAGATTTTTAGGGCAAACACTACAACGTCTAGCTCAAGATCATGGGTTGGGTAATTCTTCTTATGAGGTTTCAACTGTCTAGAGGCATAAGCTATAACCTTACCTCTCTGCATCAACACACAACCGAACCCAAATCTAGAAGCATCACAATATACCATAAAAACATCTGTACCATCAGGCAAAGTCAACCCTGGGCTGAAGTAAGTCGAGTCTTCAACTCTTGAAAACTCTTTGTAACGCCCCGTGAAAAGTTGTGCACGTGTTCTTTCATGATAGCTAGCATTTCGAGTTGAGGACTTGAAATTTTCTAAGTGTAAGAAAAGGCTTTGAATTATTTTTAGCTTCTAAACTTTGGATATTTTATTTTCAATCTTTTTGACCCTCGATTTTAGATTTTTTCATTTCGTTGCGAGGGGGAAAGTCTATAGAACATCTCTGGTGAGTTTTGGATTTTTGGACATCGTTTAGGGCACATTTGATTTCCAAAATAGTAGCACTATGCGATTAGCGTGCATCGCATGGTGCAGCGCATGATAGGTAGCATGCGATGGAGCATGCAATGCATGCTTCAGTCCGATGGGATAGAGCATGCGACGGATGCTCTGCTGCGTGTACCTGAAATTTTCAGCTTTTAATACCCATCTCATTAAGGGTATTTTGGGTATTTTCCAACCCCTTAACATCTTAAACACGGGATTTAATCCCTATTACACCAAAATACACCTACTTTCACCAAAATCCATCAAGAACTCTCCCTAGAGTTTCAAACAAGAATCTCAAATAACTCAAGATTCAACCGTAGGTTTTTGGAGATAATTAGTGATTTGGAATCCCCAATTCATAAGCTTCAAGAATCATTCTTAATTTCTAAAAAAGAGGTACGCGGGTTTTTTCTAAAAATCTCATGGTCATAGAAATTATGATTTTTAAGAATGAGGTTTTGGATTTATGAATATAATCATGTTTTAGAAGTTTTGATAGTATTGTTTTGGTCTTTAGATCTTTCCCATTTTTTTTTTTTGAAATTGTATATATATATGTAAGCATGTGTTCTAAAGATCGATGATTGAATTGAGAGCATGACTCATGAAAAATTCCTCTCTGGTTATGATTTTCATTTACTCATGATATGCTATGAAAATTATTTGAATGCATCTTGCAAAGTATGAAACGTATGTATTGATTTATACTATGACCTGACTATGATTTTGAAATAAAAAGAGAGGGTTATTCATGTTGATAACTATTGAATATTAATATAATGAAAGAGTGCATGATTTTGCCAACAGCATATGACCACCATATATTTGAAGAATTCTTGCATAGTTTTAACTTATGTTTCGGAACATGAAATCTCTTATACTATTTGCAATATTGGGTGGTCTGAATTGTGTTTTGAATGAAAGAATTATGCTTAATGCATTATGGCTCATAAATAGGACTTGCAAGTCTTGGTATGACGATACCAAAATAGACACTGCCATAATAGGCTCAGACAAACATAGAAATAAAATTTTTATGACTTGAGATTTCAGAATGATATAGGTTTAGAAATGGATAAAATTAGGCATAAAAAAATATTAGGTGGTTCCCTGAAGAAGGCACGAGTTCAGACAACTCATTACCCAAAATCGTGATTTGCTGCTCCAGGTATATTATATTACGCTGGCCTAGTGCCCTGTGGAGTATTAGACTTAGACACTCCAACCCTTGCGGCATACTTGGGTTGGGGCTACCCTGCTAAGTCAATGGCGTATTCTATATAGCCCGTGGAATTTTAAACTTGTAGGGGTGTACCACCTAACTCAGAAGTAATACAAAGATTAAAAATTGCATTAACCGAAGGTTTTTATGATTATCAAAATGATGCCCATGTGTTTTGAAAATTATTTATGCATGATGTTTTGGTAAATTGTTCTCCATTATTTTATTTATACAAAGCTTTATTTTGGATTACTTTGCGTACTAGTACACTGTATTGACCCCCTTCCCCCACCTCTTAGGTTCTGAGGCTCAGTCTAGGGGTCTAGATAAGCAGTAGATTTCATCAGATAGAGTTGCTGTGTCCAGTTGGTGAGCCTTCTATGTTTGGGAAGGCCTGTTTACTTCCAGACAATTATTAGTAGTTATGGTTTTGGTCTACTGGGGCCTTATCCCAGTCTTTATATTGTGTTAGTGATCATGTAGTAGAGATTTTGCAGACGATTTGCAGAGGTTGTCAGTTAGTTTTGGATTTTGTTTTTCATTGCTAAATTTATATCAGATTTATGACCATGATTTCGTCTTGCTATAATTTTCGTATTTTTGTATTTATGTATGAATGGTGTATATGGTTTCAAATTAGAAGGGTGTTCGGGCCTTCATGGTTCGTGATGTTCATCACGGCCAGGGCCTCGGTTCGAGTCGTGACAAACTTGGTATTAGAGCTTGGTTCATAGTCCCTTGGTATCTACGAAATTGCGTCGGGTAGAGTCTTTTTTATTGGTGTGTAGCGCGCCACACTTATAAGCAGAGGGCTACTAGCCGTTTAGGAATGTTTCCTTTCTTTGTGATTTAGTTTATGCTTAAGAGTCTAATCTGTCTTCTAATCAATGACCTCTTGCTTTTCAAAAAACCAGACATGCCTCCACATCATACTAACGTTAATGCTCGGGATGATGAAGTACGCCCCACCCATGGGATGTGGACCCATAATAGAGCCCACACCCCAGATCTTGTTCCTACTTCGGAAGTACCTCCAGTCCGGACCAGTCCTCCCAGAGCTCTCCGGATGGGGGCTAACCGTACTTATCCTCGTGAAAGAGAGGTATTTAATGTTGAATTTAGATAGTCTATTCATATGCTTGCACAACTGGTAGCCGTACAGACTCAGAGATATGAGGATACTGGGTCTGTATTTGTTACTTTTGAAGCTACTAGGGTGGGCCAGTTCATAAGAATGAAATTGCCCAAATTTTTGGGCACTAAGGTAGAAGAGGACCCACAGGAGTTCGTAGACGAAATGGAGAAGATTTTCAAAGTATTACATGTAGATCAGGTGGAAGGTGTTGAGTTAGGAGAATACTAACTTAAGGATATGAGAAGGGTGAGAGTGCTGATCTCATAATTTTGGATGAGTTTGTGGAAATTTTTCTTGATCGGTTCTTTTCTCTAGAGCTGAGGAAAGCCAAAGCAGAGGAATTCATGAACCTTAAGCAGGGTAAAATAAGTGTCCAGGAGTACACTCTAAAGTTTAACGAACTGGCCCGTTATGCACCAGAGATGACGGGTAATATGAGAGCTCGAATAAGGAAATTTGCATCCATCCTTTCAGATAATCTAGTGCTTGAATGTCAAGGAGCGATGCTGAATAGGGATATGGACTTTGCTAGGCTGTCAATCTATATACAGTAGGCAGAAGAAAAGAAAAAGAAAATCGCTGAGTCTAGAGAGAAGAACAGACAGGCAATGAGGGCCAAAACTGTAGACCAGAGTCACAGTCAGCAGCAGAGCAATAATTGGGGTAACAAATGGCAAAAAAAGAAGTTTTGGGGTAAGACGCAGTCTGCAGCTAGCGCCCAGACCCCCAGTTGATAGACAATCTCAAAATTTTTAGACAAGTCATAGACCCAGAGTTCAGGATACTCAGTCACAAGGTAGTGTGGCTCAATAATATCATTTTTTTTTGTGGTATGAGACTTGCAGAAAGCAACACCCATGGAGATGTCAGTTGGGATCGCTGGTGTGTTATTCATATGGTCAGTTGGGTCACTTTCAGAGAGATTGTCCCTCCGCCAGGAGGAATGTTGGTGGAGCTAAGTCACAGGAAAATTTCTCCACACCACCACCGCCTCAAAAGGGCACCACGTCAGCTTCCGAAAGTGGTCGTAATCGGCTGTATGCTTTGACTAACCGCCAGGAGGCGAAAGCCTCACCAGACGTAGTCACCGGTATGTTACAAATATTTTCCCATGATGTTTATGTGTTACTTGATCCCGACTCTAGCTTGTCTTATATGACCCCGTATGTGGCTGTCGGTTTTGGGTTTGAACCTGATATAATTACTGAACCCTTCTCTATTTCCACCCTGGTGGATGATTCTATTATGGCTAGGAGAGTGTATAAAAACTGTGTTGTGTCTATCCTTAGCCGAGATACTGTGGCAGACCTTATAGAGCTTGATATGGTTGACTTTGATGTTATCTTAGGGATGGACTGGCTCTATTCATGTTATGCTACACTGAATTGGAGGACCCGAAGAGTCATTTTCTTTTTCCCAAATGAACCAGTTATAGAGTAGAAAGGTCATTCCTTAGCACCTAGAGGGAACTTTATATATTACCTCAGGGCCTATAAACTTATCTCTAAGGGTTGTCTGTATCATCTTATTCAGGTTAAAGATTCTAACTCCAAAAGCCTTCCTCTTTAGTCTGTCCCTATGGTAAATGAATTTCCAGAAGTTTTTCTAGAGGATCTCCCAGGAATACCACCTAATAGGGAGATAGATTTTGGCATTGATTTATTGCCAGATACCCGTCCTATCTCTATTCCGCTATATAGAATGGGTTTAGCGGAGTTGAAAGAGTTGAAAGAATAACTAGAAAATTTTGTATATAAAGGTTTCATCCATCCTAGTGTTTCTCCTGGGTGCACCTGTGCTTTTCATATGAAAGAAAGATGGTTCCCTGTGTATGTGCATAGATTACTGCCAGCTGAATAATGTCACCATTAAAAATAAATACACTCTACCTAGAATAGACAATCTATTTGACAAACTTTAGGGTGCTAAGTGTTTTTATAAAAATAGACCTTCGTTTGGGATACCATCAGTTAAAGGCTAGAGAGTCTTATATTCGTAAAATAGCTTTCTAAACCAGATACGGTCATTATAAATTCTTAGTTATGTCGTTCGGGTTGACTAACGCCTTTGCAACCTTCATGGATCTAATGAATAGGGTCTTCCATTAGTTTCTGGATCTATTTGTCATAGTATTCATTGATGACATCTTGGTTTATTCTAAGAGTGAGGAGGAACATTCCAATCACCTCCAAATTATCCTTCAGACCCTCAAAAAATCATAGGTTGTATGCTAAGTTTTCTAAGTGTTAATTCTGGCTTAATGCTATTGCTTTCTTGGGGCACATTATGTCTAGTGAGGGGATAAAGGTTGATTCCCAAAAGGTTGAGGCAGTGAGGAAATGGCCCAGGCCCACGACTCCAATCGACATTCGGAGCTTCTTAGATTTGGTAGGGTATTACATGAGATTTGTAGAGAGTTTTTCTTCCATAGCTGCTCCACTTACTAAGTTGACTCAGAAAAAGGTGAAATTTTTCTGGTCTGACTCATGTGAGAATAATTTTGAGAAGTTGAAAGACAAATTGACTACTGCACCTATGCTGATTCTTTGGAAAGGTACAGAAGGTTTTGTTGTAAACTGTGATACATCCTGAGTGGGACTTGGGTGTATTCTTATGCAGCATGGTAAGGTGGTGACTTATACATCTAGGCAGTTGAAAGTGCATGAGCGCAATTACCCTACCCATGACTTAGAGTAGGCCGCTGTGGTATTTGCCCTTAGGATCTGGCGGCACTATCTTTATGGGGTATATATTGATATTTTTATTGACCACAGAAGTTTGCAGTATGTTTTCTCATAGAAAGAATTAAACCTCAGGCAGAGGCGTTGGATGGAGCTGTTGAAAAATTATGACGTAAGCCTACACTATCATTCGGGTAAGGCAAATGTTGTAGCCGACACCCTCAATATATTGTCTATGGGCAGTCTTTCTCATGTTGAGGAACGGAAGAGAGAAATGGTGAAGGATATTCATAGACTTTCAAATCTTGGAGTGTGACTCTTAGATTCTGAAGATGGAGGGGTGGTCATGTATGAGATAGCTAAATCATCCCTTAGTGCAGAAGTTAAAGAAAAATAGGCCGAAGATCCCATCTTGTTGCAAATTAATAATGATGTTCATCAGCAGAAAGTGATGTCATTTGAGATTGGTGGTGATGGTATTTTGAGGTACCAAGGTAGATTGTGTATGCTAGATGTAGACGGTCTACGGAAGAGAATCTCTGACAAAGCTCATACTTCGAGGTATGTTGTTCATCCAGGCTCTACAAGAATGTATCATGATTTGAAAACCATTTATTGGTGGAATAATATAAAGTGTGATGTGGCTAACTATGTTGCCAAGTTTTTGAATTATCAACAAGTTAAAGTGGAACATATGGGGCCAAGTGGTTCTTCTCAAGAGATTACTTTGCCTTTGTGGAAGTGAGAGATGATCAATATGAACTTTATTACGGGACTTCCAAGGTCCCGAAACCAGTATGATTCTATTTGGGTGATTGTAGATCGGCTGACTAAGTCTGCCCATTTTTTACCTGTTATAAATAAATATTCGGGAGATGATTATGCTAAGGTACCCAAGTGAACCTTAGCATTTCATTCCACCCTCAGATCAATGGGTAGGCTGAGCACATCATTCATACCCTTGAGGATATGTTAAGGGCCTATGTAATTTTGACTTCAAAGGTAGTTGGGTAGATCATTTGCCACTAATAGAGTTTACATATAATAATAACTACCATGCCAGTATTAAGATGGCTCCTTTTGAAGCACTATATGGAAGAAGATGTAGGTCGCCTATAGGGTGGTATGAAGTGGGTGAGACTCAGTTTTTTGGGCCTGATCTTGTTCACTAGGCAATGGATGACGTGAAGCTTATCAAAGAATGACTTAAGACAACTCAGAGTAGGCAGAAATCCTATGTCGATGTTAGAAGAAGGGAGTTAGAATTCGAGTTTGGTGATTGGGTATTTCAAAAAGTTTCTCCTATGAAAGGAGTCATGATATTTGGGAAGAAAGGTAAGTTGAGTCCTCGCTATATAGGACATATCAGATCTTGAGAAGGATAGGATAAGTTGCATATAAGTTAGAGTTGCCTGTAAGTTTGGGTTTGTTTCATCCGGTATTTCATGTGTCCATGCTGAAGAAATGTGTTGGGGACCATTCTTTAGGGTTGCCTGTAGAAGAGATCAAGGTACAGACTCTTTGTCTTATAAAGAAGAACCTATAACAATCTTAAATCATCAAGTTAGAAAATTGAGGAGCAAAGAGATAGCCTCAGTTAAAGTGTTGTGTAGAAACCAGAAAATTAAAGAGGCTACTTAGAAATCTGAGGATGACATGCGAGATCGATACCCAAGCTTATTTGATCCGATGGATGGTGAAATGGAAGTTACAAAACTCGTCCTATATTTTTCTTTCCCATGCCTTAGTATGGTTGAAATCATGCTTGACTGTGTTTTGCGTCATCATTCAGGGATGAATGATCCCAAGTGGGGGATAATGTAACGCCCCGCAAAAAGTCGTGCATGTTTTGTTTCATGATCGCTAGCATTTAGAGTTGAGGACTTGAAATTTTCTAAGTGTAAGAAAAGACTTAGAATTATTTTTAGCTTCTAAACTTTGGAGATTTTATTTTCGATCTTTCTGACCTTTGATTTTAGATTTTCTTGTTGCGTTGCGATGGGGCAAGTCTATAAAACATCTTGGGTGAGTTTTGGAATTTTTGGACATTTTTTAGAGCGCATTTGATTTCCAAAATAGTAGCACCATGCGATTAGTGTGCGTCGCTTGATGCAGCGCATGATAGGTAGCATGCGATGCATGCTCCAGTGCGTGTGCCTGAAATTTTCAGCTTTTAATATCCGTCTTATTAAGGGTATTTTGGGTATTTTCCAACCTCTTAACATCCTAAAAACGGGATTTAATGCCTATTACACCAAAATACACCTACTTTCACCAAAATCCATCAAGAACACTCCCTAGGTTTCAAATAAGAATCCCAAATAACTCAAGATTCAACCGTTGGGGAGATAATTAGAGATTTGGAATCCCCAATTCGTAAGCTTTAAGAATCATTCTTAATTTCCAAAAGATAGGTATGTGGAGTTTTCCTAAAAATATCATGGGCATAGAAATCATGATTTTTAAGAATGGGGTTTTGGATTTATGAATATAATCATGTTTTAGAAGTTTTGACGGTATTGTTTTGGTCTTTAGACCTTTCCCCTAAATTGTTTTGAAATCGTATATATATATATATATGTAAGTATGTGTTTTAAAGATCGATGATTGAATTGAGAGCATGACTCATGAAAAAATCCCTCTCTTGTTATGATTTCCATTTACTCATGATATGTTATGAGATTGTTTCAATGCATCTTGAAAAGTATGAAACGCAATGTATTGATTTATACTATGACCTGATTATGATTTTGAAACAAAAAGAGAGGGTTATGCATGTTGATAAATGTTGAATATTCATATAATGAAAGAGTGCATGGTTTTTCCAAAAGCACATTATGTTTCAGAACATGAAATCTCTTATACTGTTTGCAAAGTTGGGTGGTCTGAATTGTGTTTTGAATGAAAGAATTATTCTGAATGCATTATGGCTCAGAAATAGGACTTGCAAGTCTTGGTATGACGATACCAAAATAGACACTGCCATAACAGACTCAGACAAACATAAAAATCAAAATTTTATGACTTGACATTTCAGAATGATATATGTTTAGAAATGGATAAAATTGGGCATAAAGAGGTGTTAGGTGGTCCCTGAAGAAGGCACGAGTTCAAATAACTCATTGTCCAAAATCATGATTTGCCTATCCGGGTATATTATATTACGCTGGCCTAGTGCCCTGTGGCGTATTAGACTTAAACACTCCAACCCTTGCGGCACACTTGGGTTGGGGGCTTCCCCGCCGAGTCAAAGGCAGATCCATATAGCCCATGAAATTTTAGAATTGTAGGGGTGTACCACCTAACCCAGAAGTAATATGAAGATTATAAATTGCATTGACCAAAGGTTTTTATGATTATCAAAATGATGTCCATGTGTTTTGAAAACTGTTTATGCATGATATTTTGATAAATTACTCTCCATTATTTTATTTATATAAAACTTTATTTTGGATTACTTTGCGTACCAGTACACTGTATTGACCCCCTCCCCCTCCCTCTCAGGTTCTGAGGCTCAGTCTAGGGGTCCAGATAAGCAGTAGATTTCATCAGACAGAGTTGCTATGTCCAGTTGGTGAGCTTTCTATGTTTTGGAAGGCCTGTTTATTTTCAGACAATTATTAGTAGTTATGGTTTTGGTCTACTGGGGCCTTGTCCCAGTCTTCATATTGTGTTAGTGATTATGTAGTAGAGATTTCACAGACGGTTTGCAGAGGTTGTCAGTTAGTTTTGGATTTCGTTTTTCATTGCTAAATTCATATCAGATTTATGACTATGATTCTATCTTGATATAATTTTCACATTTCTATATTTATGTATGAATGGTGTATATGGTTTCAAGTTAGAAGGGTGTCCGGGCCTTCATGGTTCGGGATGCTCATCACGTCCAGGACCTCAGTTCGGGTCATGACACTCTTATCATAGGAATCATACCAGAGGTACTTAACTTTTTTTTGGGTCAACCAGGTCATGGGAGATGCAATAGAAGAAAACCCCTCAACAAAATAGCGGTAATAGCTGGCTAAACCCAAGAAACTCCTAATATCAGACAGAGAGATAGGTCTAGGCCAATTTCTTACAACTTCTGTCTTTTGGGGATCAACTCTAAAGCCTTTGGCTGAAATGATATGACCCACAAAAGCTACATACCTTAGCCAAAACTCACACTTGTTGAATTTGGCGAACAACTGATGATCTCTAAGAGTTTGCAAGATAATTCTAAGATGATCGGCACAGTCATACTCACTTCGGGATACATAAGAATATTGTCTATGAACACAATGACAAATATATTATGATACAGTTTGAACACTCGATTCATAAGGTCCATGAAAGATGTTGGGGCATTGTTTAGCCCGAAAGACATAACGAGAAACTCAAAATGACCGTATTGGGTTCGAAAGGCTATTTTTAGGCTATCATAGTCCCTTAATTCAAGTTTATAATGGCCGGATCTAAGGTCTATCTTGGAAAAGTAACTTGCACCTTGCAACTAATCAAACAAATCATCAATTCTAGGAAGAGGGTAGTTGTTCTTGATCGTGACTTTATTAAGCTAATGATAGTCAATGCAGATACACAAAGAACTATCTTTCTTTTGAACGAATAGAACAGGTGCACCCCAAGGAGAGACACTGGGCCTTATAAAACCTTTGTCTAGAAAATCTTTGAGTTGGTCTTTCAACTCCTTAAGATCTGCAGGTGCCATACGGTAGGGAGGAATAGAAATAGGTTGTGTATCTGGAAGAAGGCCGATCCCGAATTTGATCTCTCTATCGGGAGCTACCCGTGAGAGATCTTCCAGAAAAACATCAAGAAACTTTTTTACAATGCTGACTGACTGGATCATGGGAGTCTCAGACTGAGTGTCTTTGACTCAAACTAAATAATAGATTCAACCTTTGGATATAAGCTTTCTAGCTTCAAGGTAGGAAATAAAATGACTCTTTAGAGATACGAAACCTTTAGACTACTCAAAGACTGGCTCGTTGGAGAACTGAAACTTGACCACACGGGTTCGACAGTCTATAGACGCATAGAAAAAATGAAGCCAATGCATCCCCAGAATAATATCAAAATCAACCATCTTCAAATCTATTAAATTGGCAAGCATGACTCTATGAAGGACAGTGATAGGACACTTTTTATGCACTTGCTTGGAAACAACTGACTCCCCTACTAGAGTAGAAACTAGAAAATGTTCGGGGATCTTTTCAGGACTCATCTCAAAATTTATAGCAACTAATGGGGTGTCATAAGAGAAATTTGACCCAGGGTCCAACAACACATACACATTAAGATTAAAGACGCGAATCATACTAGTCACAACATCGGGAGAATCCTCCTACTTCTGGCGAGAAGGTAAGGCATAGAATCTGTTCTGGCGCTAACCGTTAGCTATGCTAGATAAAACGCCCTGAAGAGGAGCTAGACAGACCATAGGAGCTGGTGTACTAGTAGCCTGAGTCTGAGGTTAGGCATCTCTGTTCCCCTGCCTAGCATGTAGGCAATCTCTCAGTCGGTGGCCCAACTTGCCACACCCAAAATATCCTCGCTGCTCCGCGAAAAACTCACCCGGATGGTCCCTACCATACTTAGCATAAGGAGAATAGCGAGGCCTGTTACTTACACTATTCTGCGGCTTAAACATAAGAGACCTTCCGCCTTGCTCCTGCCTGTTCCTGGGTGTGGGGGCACTAGCTGATGAAGGCACTGACATAGGTTGTAGGCTCTGAAACTGAGGACGATTCCCTCCATGGAGCCTAGTCTAACCATGATCCTGCTGCTTAGATCTCACCCTCTTGTTACCCCTCACCCTATCTTTCTCCTCTACTTTATCCGCCTCTATTTGTTGTGCATGAATCATCAGCCTAGCAAAGTCCATATCCCTGTTGAGCATAGCGGTCCTATACTCCTTTAGCACCAAATTGGACACCCCCATCACAAACTTACTCATACTTGTGCGGGTGTCAGAAACCATGTCAGGAGCATATTTGGCCAACTAGTTGAACTTTATACAATACTCCTTAATAGTCATGGAGCCCTGTCTCAAGTTCATAAATTCTTCTATTTTAGCCTCCCTCAACTCCAACGGAAAGAACTTGTCCAAGAATACATCTTGGAACACCTGCCAAGTCATAGAGGCAGAATTTACTCCTCTACCCTTCCTCTACACTACAACCCAGTCATAAGCAATGTCTTTCAACCTATAAGATGCCAACTCAACATTTTGTTCCTCAGAAATATGCATCACCAGAGTAATCTTTCTCACCTCCTCAAGATATAACTCTGGGTCCTCACCAGCTTTAGACCCATAAAACTCTGGGGGATTCATCCTCATGAAATCCCAAATTCTTTCAACAACTAAATCATCTCCCTGCTTCTACGGAGTTGCGGCCTGGTTAGCCTAAATATTAGTAGTGACGACTTGGGCTAGCACCTGAAAAGCTTCCCGAAACTCGGCATGAGACACAGTCTCATTCAAGGGATCAATGGGTGGAGGTTGCTCATCATTATTGTTTCTGTGGGCTCGTCGAGGAGGCATTTTCTGAAATAAGAGGGCACAAATTAATAGCTGCTAGAGACCACTTTAAGAACGATAGATTTTGAAATAAGGAAACGACTTTTTCCTAAAATGTTTCACAGCCTCTTGCTCATAGATGTGGCGCACTATACACCGATGATCAAGACTCTACCCAACGCTGTTTTTCAGACTCCCTAGGACTCCTTAAAACCTTAAGCTCTGATACCAAGTTTGTAACACCCCAAAACCGGGTACCGAGACGTCACACGGTGCTTAAGGATACAAGTATCCCCAAGCTAACCCTCTGATCCTGCTACTACTCATAAAGCTTACTTAGTGAAGAATAACTTAAAATAATCTCACTGTCATAGCAAAATCATAAGAAATACGAGTAAAACACCTTGTCCAAACGGACACAATAGTAGAAAATATCAACTACTCATAATCTGATAAACTAGTATGACAAACCTCTACTACTCAAATAATCTACAGAGTCATTGGGACAGGCCCCAACTGACTCAAGCTCAGTTGAAAAGACATAAAACCTCAACTGGAAACAATACTGAAATATCTAAAAAGAGGTCCCCAAACCATGAGGACTCTCCACTGGAAATGTAGAAAGAAAGTGCTCGGGAGATCACTGTCGAGGCTGGGATTGAGCAACTGAATCTACATTATGAGAAAATATAGCACACAAACATATATGTGGATCATTACTTTGGGAATGTACTGATCATATGGGGGTGCATGCAATTACGTAAATCAATATCATTAATATTTATAAAAATCATGTATACTGACATAAATGACTCACATAGCTTGAATAATTCTAAAAACATACATCTCATAAATCATGAATTGTGAAACATGCGATACAAATCTCGTGTGTCATTTTACTTAACTCAAAAATCTATATTTTTCTCTTATTATCAAAACTCGTAAACTCAAAAGAATTTTTAGATCATACTTTCTCAACTAATGCTTTCATCTCAAGGAAAACAGAACTTCTTCAAACTCAAGAACTTAGAACTTTAGGAAAGAACTTTAAAACTTGAGAACTCTAAGACTCTTTAGAATTAGACTCTTTAAGACTTGGAATACTTGGAACTCGAGAGTTTCTTCTAACCAACATAAACCATGTGAGCCACATGGAGTCCAACATCTCACCCACCTTAGGAAGAGCTGTTCTATCCTTGCCATTGAAGTAAAACCTCATGTTTCAGTGATCACTATCTCGGCCTCGAACCCAACAATCTCAATCCTATGGTGGCTCGTAGTTCTAGGGTATGAGTCCTTGGAAACATACCCAACTTGGCGCTTAATACTACTTCCATACTCAGCTCAGAATTCTTAGGAAGTCCATCTCAAAATAACTCAAGGGTCTATAAAGAAGACCAAAACATAGTTCTCATTTCATCTACTCAATAAGCAATATGGACTCCTATCTCAACTCAAGCGCAAAACAATCTTCTTGAAAAGCTATCAACCATTCTCAAACAAGATAATGGAAAAATACTCATAATATGAATCTCATTACTTCAATATCTCAAAATCTCATGTTTGACAACAAAGCATATATAATCATCTCAAAATCTGGAAAATTCAGCTATATGTATCAAAATATGAATATACTCATGTAATACAACTTCTAAAATCATGAAAATCTCATAATCTCATGAATAGCAATAAAGGGTATGAACCCAACTTTAATTCTCATAAGAAATCATATAAAATCATACTATTTGACTCTCAATTCATGGAAAATATCAAAATCTTGCACCTCATGATAATGGGTGAAAAACCTTAACTCAATTTTATATAGGGTGTGTTTGGTATGATGGAAAATATTTTCCTGGAAAATAAGTTGGTTTTCTACTTATTTTCTCATGTTTGGTTGGTGAGTGAAAATATTTTCTGAAAAATATTTTATGGTGTTTGGTTGGTGGGTAGAGACTATTTTTTAGAAAAATATTTTCTAGTGTTTGATTGGTAAGTGAAAAAATATTTTTTTTAGAAAATACTACTAATTGTGAACTAGTATATCAGTGTCTCTAGCAACTCAACAACTTGTAAGAGCTAATTTAAGCATAACAAATAATATCAATATCGAATACAAAAATATTACAATCACTAAATTTAAGCAACTATTAATTAGCAGATATAGAAGACACTTTTCAATATTTTGTCAGGACAATCTCAAGATACTACAATCAATAGAAATATAACGGAACGACAAGCTTATTTAACCTCGTGAAACAAGTTACATCGATGACAAAATGAAGTATGCAATTAGAAAAAGTAACATAGGTAAGTCATCCTCTATGCATAAGAAAATAAAAATACATTCAACGAACATTGGAAATGGAAAAAATTCGGGCTTCACTATTTTTTATTTTAAGCAGTGAAAAATTAAAGCAAAACACAGTGAAAAATATTTTCGAGTAATGTAAATTTTTGAGAAATGTGAATTTTTTGAGTCATGTAAATATGAGTGTTGTTGGGGTGGGGAAGAGGAATGGGGGTAGGGTCATAAGTCAAATTTGTCATTTTCTGGAAAATGACTTACCTTGGCCCATGAGGGAAGTCATTTTCCCTCAAATTGAGGAAAATGAGTTGTTATGGAAAATGTTTTCCAGACATTTTATTGCAACCAAACAAGGGAAAATAGGAAAACATTTTTCAGAAAATATTTTCCATCATACCAAACACACCCATAGAAATTCATAAATTTCAGAAAAATCTGCATTTAAAATAAGTTTTGGGCACAAGGATGCAAGGATTATCCTTGTTCAAACCCCACATACCTTAGATTTTGAAAATTATATGAAAAAACATGTTATAGACTCTTCTTCTTACTCATGAAAGAGTGTTCTTGAAGCCTTAGACATGGGAACCTTGAATCTCAACTCTATTTGCGAATTCTATGGTGAAGTCTTGAATTTCTTGGAGAAGAAGTTTGGATTTGCTCTTGAAGGAGGAAACCCTAGTTATTAAGATGATTGAGAGAATAATGAAGCCCCTAGCTTCGTTTTAATTATATATGAGGGTTATAAGAGTGGGAAAAGACCAAAAACCCTTTTTTAAAATGTCTTAAAAATTACTGAGTGGGACATGCGATAGTACGATGCGATGGTCCGTCGGTCCTGACCATCGCTCCAGGACAGAACTGGGACTCACTACTTATTAGTGACGGTGGGTTGCGACGGTCCATCGGGCTCACCGTCGTACGTAGACAGAATGAGGTCTCACTGTTTCCTCTGCGATGGTATGGGCGACGTTCACTCGCTAGCCCGATGGTTCGTCGGCCCTCTCCGTCGCTCTTGGCCAGTGAGTTGATCTTCTTCCTCACTACGACGGTCTTGACGACGGTCCGTCACTGGTGCGACGGCTTATCGGCCTCTTCCATCGTACCCAGGCAGTTTAAACTGTCTACTGAATTTCGGCCATATCTTTCAACTCTGACATTGGATTTTGATAAATTAGGTATAGATGAAAAGCTTACTCAAATTCCACATGATAAAAAGTTGAAATTAGGAAAATTCTATATGCTCCAAATATTACTCACTTAGGAAGTCATTTGTCAATATCATAAAGACGAAGTATGGCCTTAGGGACACTCAGGGTATTACAAAAATAGAATATGTACTTGTAAATTTTGGATGCTAAAAGGCATACCTTTCTATCATGCTATAGGTGCACTTCATTGTAGAAGATTAGAGCCTATTCACTATGTCTTACCTTGCTATAAAAATAAAACATATCAAAATACCTATAATTTTTTTTATTCAACCTGTTACTGAAATACAAATTTGGCCACAGTCAACCAACCTTCCTGTTATACCACCTAAAATTAGAAAAATATTAGGTAGACCCAGTAAGTGCAGAAAGAAAGAGCAAATTGAGAACAAAATAGATAAATTATCCAAAAAAGGTGTTGAAATAACTTGCAATATTTGTCATACAAAAGATCACAATAAAATGAGTTATCTTTTTAGTGCAAAAGCTAAAACTGATAAAGGAAAAGGAACAAGTTCAAGTATGGTTCTTCTATAACTTCAAGTCAGTCTCAATTAAGCACAAGTAGAGAAAGAGGAAGACCAAAAGTTTCTACAAAATAGGTAAAATTTGTCTTGTTAAGTTATATCTATTCACCTTAAGTTTTATTGAATTTTGATATTATTTTTACTGTTAGGCTATTGCAGCTGCTGTTATTCAATTTTGATATTATTTTTACTGTTATGCTATTGCAACAGCTATTGCTGCAAATATGATTAGTGACATTGAAAGGAGAAGAGGGACTGCTGATATTACATCTAATATAGGTGGTGTCATTGAAAAGGAAACAGGGACTTGTAGGGATAGATAAATTATTTCTCCTGCTTCAAATACTGTTGGTGTCTTTGGAAGGGGTAGTGGGAGTGTTGGTCCTACATCAAATATTGATGGTGTTAGTGGAAGGGGTAGATGGGTTGTTGATCCTACATCTAACCGTGGTGGTGTTACTGATAGGCGTCGAGGGAAAAGTTTTAAAAGGCCAAGGATGGTTGGGATAGGGGTTCTACATACACAAAGTGGTTTTAAAATTCACAGTGTAAGTGATTGAATGATTTTACACTTTTTAATATTCAAGTCAATCATCAAATGACTAATAATTTTTTTTATTGCAGCCTGGAATACCTTTGAACTCCTCTATAGAAATTGAAAATCTTTGGCATCATAAATCAAGATCAAGTATGAAATGGAAATGAAAGTCTGCTGTCACCCAACAAGGATTTCAGGAAATGAGAGAACAAAAAAGAATGAAGACAAGTACCAAACCTATAGAGATGAATCACTTGAGACAACGAAGTTCTTCAGCTGTCTAGTGTTTGAAGTCTGATTTGTTCCACTAAATTCTGTAATGTATTTGATGTTTGATTTGCTCAAGCAATTATGTAATTGTGCCTGTATAAATATGTTTTTGTAAAATAATTATGCAGCTGTGACTGCTTTGCGATGTCTATTTTTTTTTCAAACTATTATGCAGTTGTGTTTGTAATTTTTGATCACTTAATTTTGCAGTTGTGGATGTAATATTTTGAGATGTTATGCAGCTTTGACTACAATGTTTATTTTAAACAATTATGCAGTTGTGACATGAATATTTCTAGTAATACATGCAGCTAAGACTACACTTTTAGGTATACTAGTTTAGGTGTACGCGCCTTGCGCGTGTACCTCATTCTATGGAGTTCTAACATTACACCAAAAAAGATATTTATTTAAATAATAATGATAAATACAATAATTAAATTCAACATATTTTGAAGAATTTATTTAATTAAACCTAACCTTTACCAAAAAAATTTCTCAAACCTGATCAACAATCATATTCCACTTGTAAACTGCAACAAAACAATATGATGATAGTGATATCAAAACAATATGATTAAATCTAACCTTTACGCAAAAATTTCCTCAAAATCGCCCGACACTCATCTACCACCTGTAAACTATAACAAAATAATACGATAATAGAGATATCAAAATAATACCACCAAACTTTACCTTTACACATATATAAAAAAAATTTCAAAACAGATATATAAAAATAGTACTATAATTAAACCTAACCTTTACTTAAAACATTCCTCAAAACTGACCGACATTCATCTTCCCCCTGTAAATTCATCTACGACCTGTAAACTATTGCAAAATAATACAATTGTGATCACAAAACTTCAGTTTTGATAAAAATAATTTTTGTTTAAGCGAAAATTTTGACACTAAAGAATGACTTGAATGAAAACAAAGAAGATATATATACACACACGTTGAATTCTATTATGTTGACAAAAATAGTGAATAAGTTGAGGGTTAGAAAAGTACGCATCCACCAATCTAGACATGCAACTGAATCAAGTTAGATGAGCGTCAAACATATTTTCTCAATAAGTAAACTAGTTTTTCTCTAGTTTAACGTGCATCTCAATATTTTTAAAAGTATTTCCTTAATAGAGTCCTATTTTAGGGTTTTTTTTATCCCATTTTAGGAATATTTTTCTAATTGATCAGTACAAAGGAAAATATTAATTGATTCTTTTTTCATATATTTTAGGAGTCTAGTTAATATAATAAAAATAATCAAATAATAAATTAAAAAGTAGTAAAAAAATAGTTTTGTCTAAAAGAAATCCTTTTAATGAAGGACAAAAAGTTTAAATCACTTTTGTAAGGGTCTTCACTAATATATTATAGACTAGTTTAGGTGTACGCGCCTTGCGCGTGTACCTCACTTTAATGAGTTCAAACATTACACAAAATAGGATATTTATTTAAATAATAAAGATGAATATAATAATTAAATTTAATATCTTTTGAGTATGCAAAAATGGAGAATTTATTTATTAAACATAATCTTTATCAAAAATATTTTTAAAAGTCGATCAACATTCATCTATCATTTGTAAATTGCAACGAAATAATATAATGATAGAGACATCAAAATAATACAATTAAATCTAATCTATACACACAAAAATTTTCTCAAAGTCGTCCGACACTCATCTACCACTTGTAAACAATAACAAAATAATACGATAATAAAGATATCAAAATAGTACAACTAAACCTAACCTTTACGTAAAAAAATTTCACAAAGCCGACTAACATTTATCTATTAAACTTAAATTTTACATGCAAAACTTTCTCAAAGACGATCGAGATTCATCTACGAACTGTAAATTACAACAAAATAATAAACTAATAGAGATATTACGATAATATAATTAAACATAACCTTTACCTAAAAAAATTTTTCAAAGTCGACTCACATTCATCTAGCATATGGAAATTAAAATATGCATAATATATAAATATGACCCTAAGTTTGACACCAAATTATAATTTTGACCTTAAATTTTGATAGTGCACAAATATGACCTTTAACTATTCAAAACTGCACAAATATGACCTCCGATCCTATGTGGCAAAACGCGTGTTGTACACACAAAATTGGGCGCGTCGGGCTAAAAATTTGAGCGTTCCAACAGTTAAAAAAAAGGTAAAATGACTATTATGCCCTTATTAATTCCTTTTTATACATTTAAATGACATTTCACTATTAGTTTCAGCTCAAAGATGAAACTATACTAATAATAAATAAAAAAATTATAGTTTTAATAAAATATTATTAAATTAATATTATTAAAATATTATTAAATTAATATTAATAAAATATTATTAAATTAGAGTTATTAAAATGTTATTAAATTAATATTTCTAAAATGTTATTAATAACACGTTATTAAAACATTATTAAGAAAACGTTATTAAGGGCAACAGTAGTAGTATATTAAATTGTTATTAAAATGTTATTAAGATGAAAATTTTATTAAAATATTTTTAATAATAATAATAATAACTATTATTATTATTATTGTTATTATTATTATTATTATTATTAGTGGTATATTGATAGAAACAATAGTAGTACGTAATATGTAGAAATAGTAGTAGTAGAATAATAATAATTTTAATAATAATAATAATAATAATAATAATAATAATAATAATAATAATAATAATAATAAGCAAAACGACATCGTTTTAACTTATAGAAGCAAAAGGATGTCGTTTTAAGTTCCAGATCAAAAGTCCTCCCAGTCAACCCTTTTAATGACGTGACACCATATGATTGGATTACATATCCACGTAGGTGCAAGTGTAACTCATGCATGGAGGTTGCAAAATGGGAGGGCTTATTTGTTTAGGTTTTGAATAGTTAAAGGCCCTATTTGTGCACTATCAAAGTTTAAGATCAAAGTTATAATTTGGTGTCAAGTTTAGGGTCATATTTATGTATTATGCCATTAAAATAAAATAATAAGATAATAAAGATATCAAAACAATAAATTAAACCTAACCTTTACACAAGAAATCTTCAAAGCCAACCAACATTCATCTACGACCTGTAAACTATAAAAAAATAATGTAATAATAATCACAAAACATCGATTTTGATCAACAAATTTTTGTCTGAGCGAAAATTTTGACCCTGAAGAATGATTTTGAATGAAAACAAAGAAGATATATATATACACACACACATGTTGAATTCTATTATGCTGACAAAAATAATGAAGAAATTGAGGGTTAGAAAATTAAGCATCCATCAATCTAGACATGTAATCGAATCAAGTTAGATGACCATCAATCATATTCTCCCAATAGGCAAACCGGTTTGTTCTCTAATTTAATGTACACCTCAATATTTATAAATGTATTTCCGTCCTATTTTAGGAGTATTTTTCTAATTGAACAATAGAAAAGAAAATATTAATTAATTCTCCTACCATATATTTTAGGAGTCTTATATATATTAGGAAGTCTAGTAGAAAGAAAAATATTAATTAATTCTCCTACCATATATTTTAGGAGTTCCATATATTTTAGGAAGTCTAGTTAATATAATAAAGAAATAATTAAATAATAAATTTTAAAAAATAGTGAAAAGACAATTTTGTCTAAAGAAGAGTCTTTTAATGAAGGACAAAAAGTTCAAATCCCTTTTTTAAGTGTCTTTACACTTTTAATATATTATAGATAATTATTGTTATTGTTATTTTCTTTGTGTCTATTTCTATGTACCATTATCATAAGAAATTGCAAGTAGAATAACAACATAAGAAGCTTCAAACACGATTTTCTTAATCCCTTGCAAATAGAATAAACAAACAAAGAACTGCATAGACAAGTCAAGAATGATTACAAAAGACCAAATCCTGCTACACACCAAAATCCTAAGGTAATTCTATTTATTTTTTCTTTATATAGATCATTCCAAACCAATAGCTTTATAACTACAATGCAACAACAAAACACAATAAATATAAGAACATTCTCTCTAGTTCTTCCTTTAGCCATGTTACTTATCTTTTCTTCTCTTTTTCTTTCATCTTCTCAATCAATTCTTCTAATTTCTTCAATTTCATTCCTACACAATTATCATCTTGTTTGGACACTTTAGGCATGTCAACTTCTTCAGAAGCTTCCATCTTCACAACTTCATTGATTGATGGTTGCATGATGTGTTGACAAGATTCTACTAAATTCTCAAACTCACCTAATTTTTCTATTAGTTTAGGAATTATAAATTTAGGACTCAAACCAATATTCTTTTTGTTCCTCCAATACCAAAAGTCACAAGACCTTGAATACTTCAACAATTTAAACAAAGAATTAGTTTTTGATCGAATATACCAGGATAAAGAAAAAGAGAAAAATTTGATATTTATCCCATAATAAAGACATGCCCAATATCTTCTATCGGGATTAGTTGAAGTCCAATATGTCTTCAAATGAACTATAAAATCATAATTGCAACGAACTTCTTGGTTCCAAGAAAAATTATTCTCTTCCATACAAAGTTTAGACTAGTTAACTGATCTCATGGGGTGCTACAAAATAATTCAGTCCAAAAAATTTCAGAGTAAAAACTAACAAGAAAATCTACATAAACAAAAGAAGAAGGAAGTTACCTTTTCATAGGAATACGAGATGAAGGAGAAATTAGAAAGGGAACAAAAGATGAAGGAAAAATAAGAGAACAACAACAAAAATAATGAAATAAAGGTCTTGATTTTTTAAACAATTTCAAATCAAATTAAGATTTGAGTTGATTGAAGATGAAGAAGAAGAGAAGTTAGGGTTTTGAAATCGGTATATAAGGGTTGGGTTTCTTAAAGGGAAAGAATATGATTGTTTTCTTTTAAAAAAATTAATTTCGGATCAAGTTAAGCGCTTAATGCGCCTTGTTTGAGTGTGTTTACATGCTCAGTAATTTGAG
Organism: Capsicum baccatum var. pendulum; assembly: GCA_030864225.1. Taxonomy (NCBI): domain Eukaryota; kingdom Viridiplantae; phylum Streptophyta; class Magnoliopsida; order Solanales; family Solanaceae; genus Capsicum; species Capsicum baccatum. Next base: position 200,670,891 of record CM061559.1, on the reverse strand, counting down.
CCACGAAGAGAGCAAAATAATACAGTGTATAGTTCATAAAAGGAGTAAATAATTACGAGTTAAGTTTAAATGTTAATGTAAATTATGATGACAAGTTTAGGATGTATTTATAATTTTTCCATAAATAATAATACTTTTTCAATATTATATATATATATATATATACATATAATAATAATAATAATAATAATAATAATTTTATAGAATTTAAAAGGATAATTATAATTCATAATTTAATGTTATCCTAATTAATGTATATCTCTTTCTTTTTCATCATTATTTCCTTCCTTATTTTAGGAATTATTTTACTGTTAAGGATGCTAATTAATATAATAATTATTTTCTCGAATAAGAGATTAGTTTACCACTAATGTTCTCATTTATATATATATAGAGAGAGAGTGAGAGAGAGAGAAAGAGAGAGAGAATGTCTACAACTTTATCATATTATGTAAGTAGTTTATGCCATGCATATACTAAAAATATAAATTTATAGGTAATACATATTTTCATAAATAAATGTCAAATATAACAAATTTATACTGTAAATTATAACTGCTACCTTTATATACCATAGTACTTGGTATATTTATAAACAATATAATATTTATACTTATGTATATATAAAGTATTTATACCTTTATATATATAAGTCTCTATGTCACGTGCCTCCCATGTGTAACTCCTGTCGTTATTATAAAAATCATTATGAGTGTGTTTGGAATAGAGGAAAATGTTTTCCTAGAAAATATATTGAAAATAAGTGGTTTTATTATAATTAATCTAACCTGAGACCTAATTCCATGTAATGACCCATTTTATTTTTACTAAATTATTCGTAATAAATTCATTTCTCAATATTAATTTGGGTCCAAACTAGCCAATATTTTATTTATTAGGTCACCTTAAACTTTTCGGAAAAGATTTTAGCCTTCGAATATATTTAGATAGACTCAAGCCCTATGAATTTAATTATTCATGAGTTCTAATATCAATAACTTAGTTTGAAATTTCTTAAGCTATTAATTAAGGTCATACATTATCCCTAACACAAAGTTAAGTTTAAAATTTGATTTTCGACAGAGTTTCGATATGAATTTTTATTAGGGTCAATTTTAAATGATCATATCTCTTAGAATATAAGGAATTACAACACCCACCAAACTAAAGATCTCTGAGTCCTCTTTCCAATGCAACAAATGGTTCCTCAATCCGAATTTGGAGTAAAAAATTATGACTATTTTCCTGAGCACTGTCGGACTGAAGCGGGATTTCGCTGTAGCGAAAATTCTGATGGTATTTAAATCAGCTTCAGCTGTATTCTAAGTCTAGAAATGCCAAATTTCATTCCCCAACCCTAGAGAGGAGATTTCCCAAAGCTTAAGGTGAAATTCTTTCGTTGAGGTAAGTTTTCTCATTATTTTTTTCGTTTTTTAATCCTTTAACATCTTAGAATCCTTAGACCTTTAATGGTGAAATTCTTTTGGGAAATACTCATGGGTATTTTTAATATGACCTATAGCTGATTCTAAACTATAAATTAAAGATTCCTAACATGAATTTCATAAACTAGGTTATGAATTTTGATGGTTAGAAACCATGAATTCTGTAAAAATGAGACCTTTAACATAAAAACTCCATTAATGGAGATGGATTAAGCTTGAAAGAGCTAATTAATGGCTAACTGATATTGGGGAATGATATAGATCTTGAATTAAGGATAGAACTAGTGATTTTGAATCTCCAAGATGGTTGATTATTCCAAGGCATGAAGGAAAAAAATGACATTATTATTGCGGCTTGCTTCATTCAAAAGCTTGATGTCTAGGTAGGCTAGGTTTACTGAGTAGAAGATTGTGGTATTTTATATTTTTATAATTTAGAATTGATGGGAGAAAACATGTCTAGTCCCGCGGGCATGGAGTTGAGGTGGATAAAGACACGAGTACTTTACTTTGATTTCCAAAACTATATTATTGATTGACTATGTGATATTTATGATATTATGTGTTATGTGAAAGGAGATTGTTGTACATGTAGTATATGAACATGATGGTATTTTAGTTGTTCTAGTGATGATATTATGTGTTATTTAAGTTGTATGTATTGTCCAATAATATGATTAGGAGAATTATGCTAAGATCGAATATTGATGAACATAGTAATATCTAAGGGATAGATGACTTGAATCAGTGTGATGATTGTATTATGTGGAAAGAGGTAGAAGATAATGATACGTGTGAATGTGCTAGTGATAGGTGGTGATGTTAGAACCCAAGTTGCGGTATTTAAGAAGATGATGATATTTTTAATAATAAATGAGTAATTAAGACTCCAATAGAGACTTGTATGCGTAAGAATTAAATTGTGATTTATTTTATGATATTCTTGTTTTGATATTGATAAAAATACTATAACTATTGGACGCCCATGAGAGGCTAAATTGGCGATAATGATGGTTTATTGAATTGTGCTTATGAGTGACTTGTTTGATAATGAACACTCTTTACAGTAATGCTATGAATACTTGTTGATTGGTATTCAGATATGCTTGAAATTGTTGATACTTGGATTGTTGATGCATGTATAAATGATTATTGAAAATTTACTTGATGGAATTGTCTTATGACTTTATGCGTACTTATAAACTTGGTACATTGTTGTATGCTGTGAGGTTGTGTAAATTTGATATTGATAATACTTGTTTACGGTAGATCGGGTATCACACCGGTATGGATATGTATATGTTGGATTGAATACCACGCCGATACGGATATATATTGAATTGGATGCCACGCCGGTATGGATATATATATGTCAGATCGGGTACGATGCTGGTACGGATATGTATATATTGGATCGGGTACCACCCGGATACGAATATGTATACGTTGGATCGGGTACCATGCCGGTACGGATATGTATATGTTGGATTGGGTACCACGCCGGTACGAATATGTATATATTGGATTGGGTACCACATTGATACAGATATGTATATATTGGATCGGGTGCCACGCCAGTACGGATATATATATGTTGAATCGGGTACCACGCCGGTACGGTACATGAACATAGATTGTTCCCTGCAGGTCATGACTATTTAGACAAAAATAAGTCCCATAGCATGTGTGTACATATTTGTGTTGAGTCTGTGGATGTTTACAGTATGGTTGATACTCTTGATGGTTATGATGCTTGTTTGTGAGCACTGTTTGATTTGTTATTGCTGTATTATTGATTCATTGGGTATTTGATTGTGTGATATATTTTTGAAGAAGTGAAAATTTATACTTACGTATATGCTGGTTGACTTGCTTCATTTATACGTGTTTTAATCGTAGCTTACCAGAATAACTAGTTATCATTCTTTAATATTATATGAGAGCATTTAGTTGTTAGCTCGAGAATTTAGTGTGAGTTGTCTATGATTAAGGATTTGTTCCTGTGAATATGAGTAATGAAAAAGATAAGATGAATAAAGAGGAATAATGTTGTATTAGCATTGGATTGTGGTTGATGGTGTGAATTAATGAGACTAGAGTATGTTAGTAGCGAATATAATATTAATGGAGTTGGAAGTGTAGTGGAATGTTGTAAATTCTATAGGTAAAGTAATAATGTTATTACACCCTTAGTTGAATTATATTCCATTCAGGATGTCATGATTTATTTTTCTTAATTCTATTTTATGATTATATGGACTAACACGGTCGGTCGATGATGTCTACCAGTACGTGTGGTTGTACTGACCCTACTCTTCTACATTCCTTCTTGGAGTGTAGATTGAATGCAGGTTAGTTGTAGTTACTAGATTAATGGCGATATTCAACACTAACTTCTGCACTTTCTTCCGGGCAGATGTTAGAGTCTTTGTATTATTTATTTTATTGTTAGTCTATGTTGTAGTAGACAACTTTTGTACATGTCTTGCCAAGTCTTGGGATAGTGAAGGACAGTTGTAATAAGTTTTTGAAAAAGTTTATTTATTAGTTTTTATTTACTTTATATTTCTTTAAAAACAGAAGTCTTCTGCATATTTTTAGTTGGGTAATAAGGGTTCTCCTAGCTACTTAGAATAGCGTAAGTGCCCACATGGTCTGTTACTTTGAGTCGTGATATTCCAAATCGAAACTCTATGCCACATGCCTTGCATGTGTAATTCTTTTCGTTATTATAAAAATCATTATGAGTGTGTTTGGAATAAAGGAAAATGTTTTCCTATAGAATGTCTTGAAAATAGGTGGTTTTATTATAACTACTCTAACCCAAGACCTAATTCCGAATCAAAAATTCAATTCTCAACCTCAACCCCTGATCATGACTTTGACTCCCGACCCTAGGCACGATCCGTGACTTGAGACCAAATGCCCTACTCGAGCCCCAACTCTGAATTCCATCCCAGCCCTACTTTAAGCTAAGACTTGATTGTAGGCCTCGACTTTGACTCCCGATCTCGACCCCAACTCCCAATCTCAACTCGTGGCGCGATCTCAATTTAGGACCCGACTTCCAACGCTAACTCGGGGCTTCACTCCCAACTCAAAATCCAACCCCCAAACTCTATTCCTAACTTAATTCCGAGCCAAAACTCCAATTCAGAGTCGGGATCCGACTCTTGATCCTGACCACACTCCGAGTCTCGCCCCAATTCGCAGCCTGATTCCTGATCCTAATCCCGACTCAGGACCTTACTCTTAATCCAAATCAAAAACCAATATAATTCAAATATAGTTATATCACCCCAATTCTCAAGATTATACTTAAACTTATTTTTCCCTATTAATTTTATAAGCACCTGTTTATTAGTTTTTGCCCTTTTAGTTATTTCATTCATTATTACTGTTAAATAAAAATAAAATAAAAAATAAAAAAGTAAATTTTTAATTTGCTCTCGTTGTTGTTGTTAGACTCGAATGTTAAGATTGCTTGAAAACACTCTTTTATGAAATAACTGCGAGAAGTGAAATACTAGTATGAATTTTTAAAACTTTCATCATGCCACTATTTTCATCTTTCAACAAATCTTTCAGCTTTGTCTCGGCCTCTCCAAAAAATCATTCATCCAAAACTTGTAATTTTTTTTAATTTCATAATAAATAACCCTCTTTTATTTTTTATTTTCTTTTAGTAACACTATTTACTAAAAATATTACAATGCATATTTAATGTATCAATAATAATATTTATAGAAATTATTACAAAATAAATTGAAATTCATATTTATTTACTTAATAATGTATTGATAGTATGTTAACGAAAGTTAAGAAAAGATGTCTATAAATTAATTAAACAAAATGGTACAAGTAAAGGGTTAGTAAATAACAATGTCATTATTTTACATTTATGACGGAAATATTGGAAGATTTTTTCTGGTTTTACTTTTTTTTTTTCCAATTTCGTAAAATTTAGTATGTATAGTTTGTCAAATATATAAAAATAAAAAGAGTCAGTATTAGTAAAATAGTTGATAAAAACTTTCTACAGGGATATATTTAAGGGACCATTTTGAACTTATCTTCAAACATGACATATTTTTGTTGTTTAATTTTATTCAAATTTTGTCAACGTTATTTTATGAAAGATGATGCAAAGTTAAATGACTTTTATGTGAAAAAATAAAAAATAGTGACTTTTGAGTAATGAACACAAAGTTAGATATTCACCCATGAAATTTACTCTAACTTCTTCACTAAAAATTTTACTTTTGCGGCTTAGAATCACCTTTTTTTCTTTAAAACCAAACGAATTAGGATTAAATTATTTTTAGAAAAAGAAAGGATTTTAGCTTTTTAAAAATTTGGTCAAACGGATAATAAATATAAATCATTCAAATTGCAAACCATTAAATATATTTATTTATTTTCTTTTAGAATTATCTATATATAATCGTTTCATCATTGTAACAAATTCTATCCAATACAATTGCAGAATTTCTCATGACTACTCTCGACCATAATTACCACTGTCAACTTGCACCTCCCCAAAAAAAGGGTGATGCTAAATGTCACGAATGAATTTGACACTAATGACACTAAAACCGTAAAAAGACATCAATGCCTTTTAGGCTAAAAAATTGCATATTTTTTCCTCCAAAATACAAAAATACCTTTGACTTTTCTTTCTTATTTCTTTTTTATTCACAACAAACTTCTTTTATATTCTTTAGATTATACCTTACAATCAAAGAACTAAACTTTACTTTACTCTTTTAGATTACTCTTAACTTTTTCATTCTACTTTCTCATTAATTATTCTAAGCCCTCTCATATAATTGTGGTCGAATGAATCATAATGATGAGACTAGCCAATTAAGAGTAACATTAGATGACGTTTTGAGATTGGAGGACAACGATAGTTTGCTCCATAATGATAATGAAAATGATGAAGATTCATATGGTGATTATGATGATGGTCAAGATCAATATTTGGATAGTGAGGATGAAAATCTTAAAAACTTGGTCGATGAGGAGATGAATAGGTCTCATCAATCGGATAAAAAGGAATATTTAAGTTTTTCGGATGAAGAAGAATATGATCATCAGGATGATGACGTTGAAGAAGATGAAGGTATGATGCATGAAGATTCCTACAACGACGCCCAATATTCCACATGCCTCTTGTAGGTATGTCTTTTGATAGTGTACAATCCACCTTCACATTTTATAAAGAACACAGTCGATTGACTAGTTTTGGGATTGTTAAGAAAACTTCAAAAAAATAGGTGGTCAAATAAAGTATGTGACATTTGGGTGTTATAAGAGTAGAAAACCAAAAGCCAGAAATCAAACCAAAAGGGTGGATTGCAAAGCTAGATTTAACTGTCATGTGATGGCTGATGGTTCGTGCCTTGTGTCAATGGTTGTTTTAGAGCACAGTCATGAATTAGATCCTGCACTATTGCGTTTTTTCCCTGCCGCAGGGAATTGAGCAGGACTTTGAAGAGAATGCTTATAGCACATGACAGTACAAGTCTAAGACTTCTTGGGCATGATCTAAATCAGATATCTGAGTAAGAAATATTAACATGGCTATAACTCTATAACATGGAATGTAGGTCTATAAAACTTACTAGGCTTTAGTTGATGCAACCTCTAATGCTCAAGCTTAGCCTCAAGTCTGAGTTGAACTGAATTCTCTCACTATGTTAAAGCCTACTCGAAATCACAAGGTACTGCACATAACACCATAACACTAGTTTGAACCATGAATTCAATACCCCATGCATGTTTCACATCTTTCATCTCATGAATAATTCTTATTATCACTTCAACAACTACATTCAACCTCTTACTAGAAATTTACTAATGCACAATGCATTCTTTCACTTATATACCAACATGACCATAAGACTATCATTATAACCACAGATGAACTTCTAGGCAAACAACCAAAACAACATATTTCTCATATTCTCTAAATTTTTATAAAAAATAACTTTCTTGCACTATTTTTAAGAAGACACACTTGGAATTCTCAACTAACCATGACATATATCAAAAGTTCTATCTCAATTGTCCTTCATATTTATAGCCTAAGATACAATAAACATGTAACAATCATTCCCCAATATGAGACATTTACTCTGTCCTATCTAAATAATTACTCATCACCACTATAATTACATAAAAAAGGGACACTGAAAGGTTTGAACATGACGACCTGAAGCATGAAAGAATACTATGCGTAACTTGGGAACTTAACTGAGGCCTGAAGAATAGAGCATCAAAAGCATAAATTCATTAAGGAGATCAAAGCTGAAGACATACATGACATGATCTGAATTTCACTGATCATTAAGTGTGAAACATGAGTTCCTAGAACTGAACATACTGTAAAACATGAGTACATGAGTCATGAGCTGCATGACCTGAGTTTAGAGTTCATAAATTCATAGAATGTGATTCGTACTGCTGAGTGAACTGGAACTCATCATACAAGGATCTAGAAGCTACATGATTCTATGGAATATGCATGAATATGATCTATGATCATAGGGCTGACTTGCAAGGCATGAGTAGATATCATGATGAATGAAGTATGAAAATTTGCACTGAGATAAGAATGGGTCGGGCATCTTCCTACCTTATTAATGTTCTACAATACACATCATCTCCCTCTTAGCTTTAAGCTATCATTCAAAGTCTGTAGACCCCTTTAATAAGCTTTAAACTGAATTGTAATCAATTTACTCTAGGGTCCGAGATATATAGATACACATAGATACTAAAATCACCCTAAAAGAATACACTTGGTCGTGTAAAACCCATTACTAATACTTCCTTCTGAAATGGAACTCTTAACTTTCTATTGCCTCAATATTCATCATATAATAACATAGATTCTTACTAACTTAGAATCTTTGAGAGTGTCACCATACACTGAGTTCACACCATCTATAATTTCAACTCTTCTTTCTAATAGCTCAATCTTCAAAGATTCTAACATTTAATATAGATAACCCCAAAACCTTAAACAACCATACTAACTTCCTTCATAGCCTACTAATATCACATGTCGAAACTTATTTTTCCTTAATCCATGGGGTTAACAATTACACCTGAACATCCGACATCAACATCCTATAGCCCATAACTTAGCTGGTAAGAACATCGTATACTACATTACTAGCCTTATTCAAACTTATCAACTCTAGGGTACTATATAAGCACACATACTTTAAAAACTTAGAAATACTACAATCCTATATCACCTTAGGCACACCTCTGAATCACACCCATACCATCATGGTTAATTTTGAATTAACAAACTTAAATTCTTACATACATTATTTCAAGACTACTGGTTCACATTTCGTACAACTAGATCCATGGATACGAAGTCTACTAAATGCATACAAACACTATCTCTACTTTACTACTGCTAAACTTCAAGGTTCATAATTCTAACTCTAGATCATATGCTATTATCAAATTCTAAGAAGGGATCTAAATGCACATCTGACTTTGGCTCAATGGATAATTTTTCATGAACATGAATAAAATCTTTTGAACTTTGGAACTTAAAAGTACTGAAGGGATACTTTGAGCCTTCTTGCAATCCCATATTCGGCGGGTGATCCCTAAGAGAGTGTCAGTTCTAAACTGGCGGGTGACACTTCATAATCCTCTACTGGCTACGTAGTTTTAAAAATTAGGGACTGATGCTAAGAACCCAGTCCTAACTGGGGGGTGACCCCCCATCCCTAGGTTCGCTCGATGCTAAATTCTACTCCCAACTAAATGACACTGGAATCATGAACTTGTGCATGCACTGAAGATTGATATGCTAAAAAATGGTGTTCTAAAAACTGAAAGTTCATGCATAATCTGAAGTAACCATGAAATTGTAAACTGAGGTATTTAACATGAAATATTACTGGAGGGTTCGTTATAAAAATAATAATCTGAGTATGGGGATAAAATCATGGTTTTGACTAAATTGTTACTTGAAAATGAAAATATGTAAAAATAAATAGTTATCGGGTGTTCATAAACCACCAGTACTGAATAACCATAAAATACGATAAAAAATCTAAAAAACTGTAGTATAGAATCATGATTTAAAGAACCAAAGAATAAATATTTTACCAAATAAGTGAGAAGCATGAACTTGAATATGGGAATGCATTAATCAAGAGAAAACAACATATTTACGTGGTTTAATTCATAACTTGAGGATTTAACACTAAATCAATTAAACATGTATGTGAATTGGAATTCAAAACATGTAATAGCTAAATTCACTTGGAAATATTTATAGACATGGCTTGAAATTTAGTTAATGAGAAGTTCATGAATTTATTTATGAAATTCATGAAGGATTTCATAAAATAGAATAAAATTCACGATTTTAAATAAAAATAGAATTTTTGGACTCAATGGGTGAAAGAGACCCATTGATGAACACCTACATACCTTAATTTTCTTGGGACCCATCCTTATTATGTGACTTTACCCCCTTGATTGTCTATTCTCTATTAATTATAGGCTAGTACTGTATGTGAGAAGTTATGTGGTAGATTTTAAGGTATGGTAGTAATGATGTGGATAAAATTAAAGTGGGTCGTAGTTAAGTGAAATGTGGTATATGGGTTGCTTTCCCAACTTGATGGACTAGTATAGTATGTGGCATGCTTCATCGGTGGTGCATGAATGGTGCTAGGCAATGGGCTTGAACTTCAGATGTGTATTGGGGTGGTAAGAATAATAACTTAAGATTAATGATGCACGTTTTGTAAGAGTAAGTTATTAGGCTTGATTTGATGTGTGCAATATCCTATATTGGAAACTTATGAATAATGAGTGGACAATTGTGATATATATATACATGAGGAAAAAGGTAAAATGATGAATCGTGGTTGAGTTATTACGTTGATAAACATGTAAGTATATAATAATAAATTGAATCCCTAGGTAGCATATTGTTAGATAAGGTGTTATGTGTATGAGTGACATGTACTCCTAGTATGTGTCCCCAAGTTTCTTAGTATGGAGAAATCCAGGTAGTTGTTATATGGTGTTTTGTAGAGATAAATTGAGGGAGAAATAGATAGACTATATGAACCCTTGGTGTAGTTTTAAAAGTTTTATTAAGTTATAAGGTTATGATATTAGAGGTGTAATGCCAGTATTCTAAGGAGATGAAGATGGAGTGTTAAGTTTTTAGAAGCATGGATATGCATGCCCATGATAATGTTAGTCATAAGTCTATGACTTTGGGGTTGGAGGAAGTTATGATTAGTATCCCTAAAGGGGGATGTCCTAGAATGAATTTAGTGCCTTTATATTAAAGTTAGTGAGGGGAGTTTGTGTCCTTATGTATAGTGATACCCCATTGTGTTGAGAGTTGTGGTTGTATATTTAATGAGAGTATAGGTACGCAAATCTAAGATTGTCACTTTAAACTAAGTGGCAATGATGAATTAAGGTAGTTCTTGAATTTTCTCATTGTGGCATATTTCAGGGAAAAATCACGATGAATCTATTCCTATTCAAGCAAGCTCCTCCTACTTCAAGTTAAAAGGTCATTCTACCAATGCCTTATGTATACAAGTCATGCCTATGCCTATGGCTCAAATTATCTATGCAACTTATGTCCATGATCTGACCTTCAAAATAGAAGCAATGATGTCTCAGTAATCCAATCTTTCAAGTATTCAAGCTCTATGTTATGGTGTTCATGATCCATAAATCTGTGTCTCACATCATGTTTGGTTTTAAAAAACTATATTTTTTATATGTTACCGATCCATTTTACGTCGGGATTAGCCAAAGTGATAAGGTTCATGCAAACTCATGACTATCTCAGCTTTAAAAATGAGAAGCAATAGCTTTAAGTATCAGTCCTTGACTACATGAATTCTGCCTTTATGTTATACAACTCATGATATATGCGCTCATGTTTCACAGTATAGCCAGTCCTAAGAACTTATGTTATGTTGTGTTTATGCCCGAACGACTCTCTACTTATGATCCAAACACTAGATATATAAAGCACTTCATGTCTATTGTATCACATCTTCACCTCATGTCCCACCTTAAGTATTGTAATAAGTATATGTTATAGTCAAATAGTGTTACTCTTATTCATTATGCTTATACTCTGGTCCCTCAATGACCCTCTGTATGTTAGTATAATGGTGGTCGTGGAAGCATAGTGATGTCTTGGTTGGGGAGTAGATATTCTTGAATGGGAAAATTTTGATGTGATTCTCAAGCTAAGGTTATAGGTGAAGGGGGAAAGAAGGAGATAAACTTTTATTATGTGAAATAGTTAGGAAGGAGATATATGGCGAAAATCTTTGTGAGAGTAACTGAATTTGCTGGTCTTAGTGGAGAGATCCATGAAGTGGGTGTAGTAATGATAGGCTTGAATGTTGTTATTGATGAAAACACAAACCCATGTACTATGTAGTTAGTACTCCAAGAATTAAAAGTTGAGGGTGTTTGATGGTAGTGATAAGGTGAAATAATATTCTTAAAGGGATGTAAGTATGGGATCCCATAGCTTAAACTAGCACCTTTTTTCTCGGAGTTAGGCTTCAACATAGAAATACTATGCAGTGGGACTCAAAACTCTTGTGGTTAGATGTGTGATGGGAGAATTGTAAGTTAGAAATGATGAAGTATGTTATTTATTATTTGGGCCATAGACGAGTAGTTGTCTCCAAGTTTAAGTCTATTCATTGTATTTTGTAAGGGAGAGAATGCTTCTATTCCTATCTTTCACGAAATCTCATTTCATGATTGTACCAATGTAAATCAGGCCTATTATAACCAAATAAACTAATGCCTTATATTGCGATGATTATGATCCCAAGAACTCATGTGCAAGGTCAGCTATTTGTCAATTCTTATTATCTCATGTTTCCTGCTTACACGATAAACTAGGGGTTATCATGAAACTCTTTTGGTGCCTTTGCATATTTTATTAAGGAAAAATGTCCTACGCAATGTTATGTTATTTATTCCATACTTTTAGATCTTCAACAAGTTCCTACCCATCATTTGAGGACGAATAATTCTAAGGGGGAGATAATGTAGCACCCTGCTTTTCCGGGCTAAAGTTGAACAATTTTTTCTACATTTATAGACCCAAACCCAATGATTTCTACTTATATATAATAATGTATATCATACCTTAGTGTGGGAACATCTTTGTAGAGGAATATAAGTCTCAAACATCCCTTAGCTCAAAGTTAAGTTGAGCACTTTCCTATCGATTGAAGTTGACAATTTTATTTGGGTCAACTTCCAGCGACCATTTCTCCTTGGATATAAAGATGTATGTGACCTACTATATATCAAATTAAATTCCTTCGAGTCTTCTTTTCAACGTGACTGACCGTTCGTCAATCTAAGTCTGGAGTCAAAAGTTATGGGTGTTTGAATGAGACACTGTCCAGGATATGTGATGGCCATGCGCTGCACACCAATCACCAAAGCACACTGCCTTAGCTTTGCTTTGGCCATACAATGCAAAACCTAAGGTTTGCTTTGGCCATGCGATGCAAAGTCTCTCTGGGGAGTCAAAAAGTGTTTAATTTGATTTATTTTAAGGGCATAAAAGTCTTTTATTATCCCATAATAATTCCTAACCCTCTTTGGACGAAATTAAGGCCTTATAAATGTTACATTACCTCTGTAAATCCCCAAATCATCTCTCCAAAATTAAGAGAAGATAAACCACCTAGGGTTTGAGGACTTTTATCTCCAGGGCAAATCTCTCTATGTTCCTTTCGATTTTTCTCCATCAAAAAGGTATGTGGGACTATCCCAAATCTCATGGACGAAAGTTTTACATTTTTAACAAGCCTTAAAGTTATATATATGTATATGTATATGCATATGTATATGTATATGCATATGTATATGTATATGCATATGTATATGTATATGCATATGTATATGTATATGCATATGTATATGTATATGTATATGTATATGTATATGTATATGTATATGTATATGTATATGTATATGAGTTTTGAGAAATTATTTTAAGAGCATGCATTATGAACCCAATTTGATGTAAGTACGTATTTTTCATTGGATTTTTTTTATAAGCTTGATTTATAATCGTGTGCATACAAGATATGAGTATTGAAAAGTAATTTGTGAAATTTCCTTCCCCATGTTGAAATTCATTGTCTTAATATGTTATGACTTATTAAATGGGTTTGAGAGCGTGAATTGTAAGTCTCCATTATAATCATGAGATTTATGTGTGTCTAATGTTGGGACTATTTTTTGATTGATGATCATTCTTACGTTTAAATGCCTTTTGATTATTATACATGGTTATTTGACACATTTTTCAAAGAGGTGATTTCTATTCTAATTGCTATGGTTTCCTAATGAAGAAACTGCATGTGATTAATGAAAGAATTGACCATTAGGTGTTAAAGTCTCGAAAAGAGAGTGTATTTTTTTTTTTTGAAATAAGAAATCTCATGTGATTTGATGTATGCTTTTTGGTGATCATTAATGTACTTTTGAATGAAAAGGGCGATAGATGTGATATAATAAGATATAAATGACTTGCGGTTTGGGTATGATGATACATTGTTACGATATGCCCTTAACAGAATGAGCACTAAATATTTTGAGTCTGAAGCATGATTTTAAAGGACTAAAATTGGGCTTAAACACATATTGAAGGACGCGATAATGTAGTAGACGCTCCTTTATGTTCTGCCAAAAATCAGTATCGATACGACGCGTATTTAAGCACATATCTTGTCCCTTGTTGTCCCAAACTGTTTGAGGTCGGTGTTTACTGTGTAATTTCAACAGAGGATTCATATCCATATAAAGAAAATTATTTTGTTATGATCAAAAGTAAAATTAATAAAAACAATTTAACGAATGTAATATTTAAACTTAAGAACTCGATGTGATAGTTTTGTAAAAAATAATCCTAATAGCGAAATTAAATAACTTTCGACATGATATCCTTCGAACCAAATAAAAATACTAATAAGAAATTTAAATAGTTGCATGTATTTGATTTACGGTCCGGCCCAATCCATATTGCTCAAGCCCCACAGGCCACGAGATTATACGGGATCGGCTAAAAAGCCTTGTTCTTAATTGGGTTGCAAAAATTGAAGCCCATCTCTATCAAATTATAGGACGGGTTGGGATGGACCAATGGGCCTGCCCTATTTTGACGGCTCTAACAACTCGTCACTTAGTTGATGGCTTGTCAATCCAAGTCGTCACCTTGTTTACAGATAGACATGCTGAAGAAAAATGATCATTACTTTCCACTCCAATGTTGGATTAAGGTTAAACCAGATGAGTTGGAAAGACAACTCGAAGATCTTTCATTTGATATATAGTAGGATACCTTAATCAATATATTCTAGGATATACACTCATTTAAAGTGGACCCTTGTACGATCGAATAAAAAACTTAGTCGATAAAAGTCTTCTAACTCGATTTTGCTCTAAGTGATTCCTATGAACATGATTCGCATCAAAAACACTTTATACACAAGTTTAATGATCATGACACACATATTCATATGATAATCATGGAATTAGATTTTATACACGTAGAAACGATGGTTCAAATTCTAGACTGAAAATGCGAGGTGTTACATTATCTTTTCCTTGGAATCATTCATCCTCAAATGATGGATAGGAACTTGTTGAAGACTTAGAAGTATGGAATAATGTACACATGACATGTATGGTAATGAAGGATATAGATGAGGTGAAGCATTATAACTTTATTATGAAACTGATTTCTGGGCTGACTTGGCTCTATTGACTGTAAGGAGCTGATTCATGCTGAAAGTTTTGAACTCACTTGATATGTTCATGATATAATCTTACATATAGAATTGCGAAATAATAACGGATGCAATAAAATTCCAAGAGTTACTATAGAGGGAATAAAGCATATAGCTTCTTATTAGGAATTCTCCCTTAACAAAGCACGTATAAGAATTAAGAGAGAAGGGCTTCATGGTAACATCATGTACCTTATGTAAGCATGAATCATGAAATAAAGATACTAAGATCGTACAAGAGATACTACACTATTTGAGCTGAAATACATGTAAAACTGAAATGATTCATTGAACACTTATGAACTGAATCGCGACTAAATAAATGAATCTGAAACATAATGCACGAACTGAACTGAATTCATAACTTGCATGGAAGTGAATGAATTACCACATGGAATAGCCATATTCATGAAATCTTGGATAGTAAGACTAGATGTAAAGATGGAAAACCATAGGAACTTGTCTGTCTGACTGCTAAACTGAATTGCTGGCTATACGGAGCGAATTATACTTGATGGGAGTATTTCTTTAACACCCTTCAAAGAAGTTCTAATAACATTAGGGAACAAAGAATTCTTAGGCATGATCTGTATAAGATATCCAAGTAAGAAATGTTAACATTGCTATAGCTGTATAACATAGAGCGTAGGGCTATAAAACATACTAGGATTTAGTCGATGCAACTTCTAATGCTCAAGCTTAGCCCCAAGCCTGAGTTGAACTGAATTCTCTTACTATGTTAAAGCCTTCTTGAAATCTCAAGGTACTGCACATAACACCATAACACTAGTCTGCATAATGAATTCAATACCCCATGCGCGTTTCACATCTTTTATCTCATGAATAATTCTTATTACCACTTCAACAACTACATTCAACCCCTTACTAGGAATTTACCTACGCACAATGCATTCTTCCACTTATATACTAACATGACCTTCAAGCCTATCATTATTACCATATATGAACTTCTAGGCAATCACCTATAAAAGAATCTTTCTCATATTCTCTAAACCTCTATCAAAAACAACTTTCTTGCACTATCCTTAAGAAGACACATATGGAATTCTCAACTAATCATAACATATATCAAAAGTTCTACCTCAATTTTCCTTCATATTTATAGCCTGAGATACAACAAACATGTAATAATCTTTCCCCAACATAAGATATTTACTCTCTCCTATCTAAATAATTACTCATCACCACTATCATTATATAAGGAGAGGTCACTGAACGGTTATAACATGAGGACCCGAGGAATGAAAGAATACTATGCGTAACTTGGGAACTTAACTAAGGCCTGAGGAATAGAGTATGATAAGCATAAATTCATTAAAGAAATCAAAATTGAGGACATACATGACATGATCTAAATTTCATTGATCATTAAGGGTGTAACATGAGTACTTGGAACTAAACATACTATAAAACATGAGTACATGAGTCATGAGCTTCATTACCTGAGTTTGGAGTTCATAAATTCACGAAATGCGGTTCGTACTACTGAGTGAACTGGAACTCCTCATATAAGGATCTAGAAGCATACATAATTCTATGGAATGTGCATGAATATGAAATAAGATCCATAGGGAAGGCTTTCAAGACATGAGTAGATATCATGACGACTGAAGTATGAAAAGTTGTACTGAGATAAGAATAGGTTGGGCATCTTCTTCCCTTACTAATGTTCTACAATACACATCATCTCCCACTTATCTTTAAGCTATCATTTTAAGTCTGTGGACCCCTCTAATAAGCTCCAAACTGAACTACAATTATTTTACTCTAGGGCTTGAGATATAAAAATACACATAAATACTAAACTCACCCTAAAAAACTACACCTGAAAGTGTGAAACCCACTGCTAATACTTCCTTCTGAAATAGAGATCTTAAATTTCTATAGCCCTAATATTCATCATATAATAACATAAATACTTACTAACTTATAATTTTGAGAGTGTCACCATACAATGAGTTCACACCATCTATAATTTTAACTCTTCTTTCTATTAGCTCAATCTTCCAAGATTCTAACACTTAACATGGATAACCCCTAACATTTAATGAACCATACCATCTTCCTTCATAGCTTACTAATATCATATCTATAAAATTATTTTTCCCTAAACCATGGGGTTTACTATTACACCTAAACATCCAACATCAACAACCTATAGCCTATAACTTAGTTGGTAAGAACATCACATACTGCATTACTAGCCCCATTCAAACTTATTAACTCAAGGGTACTATCTAAGCACACACACTTTAAAAACTTAGAAATACTACAATACCATATCACTTGGGCACACCTCTAAATCACACCCACCCGATCATGCTTAATTTTGAATTAACAAACTTAAATTCTTGCATACACTATTTGAAGCCTACTAGTTCACATTTCATACAACTAGCCCCATGGATACAAAGTCTACTAAATGCATACAAACACTATCCCCACTTTACTACTGCTAAACTTTTGGGTTCATGATTATAACTCTAGATCATGTGCTATCATAGGATTCTTAGAAGGGATATGAAAGCACATCTGAATTTGGATCATGGACGATTTGTCATGAACATGAATGAAATCTTTCAAAATTTGGAACTTAAAAGCATTAATGGGATACTTTTGAGCCTGTGTGCAATCCTATAACTATTTTTAGGGACTGTCTAAGAAAACTCTATCTATAAAAATTTAAGCTGGCTATTTCTGTTGCCTTAAGAATAAGGTAGAGATGAAATGAATGGATTAGCATAAGAATCTACATAAGTTCCTTAGAGAACACTTCTACTGTACGACCTAAGACATGAAGGAAGGGAAATATTTCTTAAATGCTCTGTATCCTCTAGTAGATAGTACAGACATCTCCATACTATTTCACAAGACTCTACTAGACATGGCTTCATTGGCCCGAGACTACCCCTAATCATAAAACGGTGCTTGAAACCACAAGTGATCCCAAGCTAACCCATGAACTGGCATACTACTTGAGAAACTGATTTAAATTATATAAAAACTAAATTTTACTGCACGAAAACATGATCATAGGGAAATATGAATAAGTATAGTAATGATAAGGTTTACATCATGATAAAATCTGAAGAACAAAAATTACATTTCATGACTCTAACTGACTACTTATGAATCCTCTAATATGTATATAGATAGCTAGGATATGCCTCCAACTACCACTAATTAATACATTTGAATAATCAAAATAAAGTACATCGACTACAACTGAATGGAGTCCTCAAACAAGAGAACTCATCACCTGTTGGCTGGAAGCTGCAAACAGTTTGATTCTGATGTAAGCTACAATTGGTACCTACATTATAAGACAATGTTGCACAAAAAACATATATGTGGATCAGTACTTTGGAATGTACTGAGTATATATAGACATGAACTAAATCATGAAAATCTTAGAAACTTGCTTTAAAACTAAGGATATAAGTTATTTGTTGAAACATACATTAAAACATAGGCATACGTGAAAACTGTAAGTCATACTGAAATTTATAGGTCATGAGCTGAAAATAACTTTGTAAATAGGAAGCAGTAAAACGTAAATATTGTATGTAATTCTCATGTAAAGCTGAACATGCTGAAAAACTAAACTGAGGGTCATGTATGGATACAGAGCATAAAAACATGAACATGTAAAATTAAGAATGCAAGACTAAGCATAAATATGTTTCTGAGATAATGTAACTCCCCGAGTCTGTACCTCAGATGCCACACGGTGCTTACGATCTTAAGGGACTACAAACTAACCCATGAGTTAGTACCCTTGTGAGCACTAAATAATAATACTGTAATAATGTGAATATAGGCTAAACTGCCATAAGTTTCAAAATTTGGACACTGATAAAGAATAACAACTGTAATAATATTTGATAAAATATCTAAAATCTGAAATACTGTTTGAACTAGTCTAGTCTAAAAAGCCTCTAACTGAACTGTCTAAATGTGGAGTTGATGGGACAAGCCCTTAACTAACTCCAACTACTGAAATACTGAAGCTAGTAGAAATACTAAAATAAATACGAATCCTCAATAGATGAGGACTCACTACTGAGTCTGCTGCTGCTAACTGAATTTGTCTTTGTGTGGTCAGGAACCTGAGCATCCGAACCTATAATATAAGATATCATAGTGCAAAGAAAGTTTATGCGTCACTACATGAAATTTACTAGTATGCTAGATGAGGTAAGGCTGAATGCAAGGGTTCATATGCATGAACAATAACTAACTGAATGATATAGAGTAACTGAATAAGAGTACATAGATACTAAAACCACTGTACATACTGAGTATGCAATACTATAAATATACATGTATACTGTATCAGAGCTTTTACTTAAGTTGAGTATTGATTTCTGATACTGAATGACTGATATCTGGGATTAATGACAACTGAATTATTGATACTGAATGACTAGATCTGACAGTCCAAATTTTTGTAGAACTGAACTAGTTCTATACTGGGACTGTGGGAGGTAATCATCTAACCGACATGCCCCAAATAAGATAACTGGGGTTCAACCTGTAACCCTAGTTGAAAAGGTATCGGTATCATGCCACAGTTAAAGACAACTAAAGAGTCACCCTCACCTGGCAGGTGCCCTGAACGAGAACAGTAGTACTCTCAATTTGTAGGTTAAAATACCTCATCAACCCTCGACTGGCAGGTTGATGTCTCAACCTATGCTGGCTACGTAGTTCTGAATGCAAGGACAACTTCTAAGGATTACACCCTCTTCTGGCAGGTGAGCCCCAATCCTTGGGTTCGCTCGGTGCTGAATCCTAATTCCAACTGAAGACACTAATTACTATACCAAGCTAAACTGGATTGATACTGAGTTTCACTGAGTTCTGTAACTGACTAAGTACTACTATTCATGACATTACTGAGACTATTTTGTAACTATTGTAGCTCTAGGTAAACAACTAAATTTTTGGGTGTTGAATACCCCTAGTACTCAATAGCATGGAAAGTAAAGCATGACATGATCATGAAAAGCATAACAATAGATACTTGTTAACAATACATTCACCTAGGCATTCAGTCAACACTTGATATACATGAGCTTGTACATGAGTGGGACCATATAATGACATGTCATGATTCCACTATTTACTTCACATAAGCATTTTATCAAACACTTAAGGAGCATGGTTATTTCACATAATACTAGTCAACACATGAACATCATGAATACTATAATCAATTGTAAATTCCAGGGTTTAGTATACAATTCATATAATTCTCCATGCAAACTATTTTAATTTTATGTGACTTGTAATTAAGTCATGAATTGAAACTCAATTACTATCATTTATATGAATACAATCAATTTCAAGAATTGAGATCGTGAATCTATAACTTATAGTTTAAAAAGAGGTTTTTGAACTCCATAGGTGAAAGGAACCCATGAATAAACACCTAGCATACCTGGGAATATTAATTCTTGAATGTTCTTTGAGGAATTCTTGAGTGTGTTCTTGTTTCTTGAAAACTAGGGTTTGCTAATTGAGAGAGAATGTTCTTAATCTTTAGAGAAAGTAAGGAAATAATGCTATAATAGGTTATTCTTGAGTATGGAATCGCGAAGCTTCACTGGAAATCGACTATTTGGACCTGGAAGCTCATCGTGATGTAGATAAATCGCATTACATTACTGAAAATTGTCAAATGCCATTTGGCCTTTCACCTTGATGTGGTGATTTGCTATTTGGCACACTTTTTTACAAAAATCACTATAACTCTTCACCCGGGTATCGGATTTGGGCGAATTTTATATCGTTGAAAAGATGACTGAATTTCCTATGCAATGACAGTATCTAAAATAAAAAATTCTAAGTATTTTACAAATTTTATATAGGAATACTCATGTACTAAGAGTTAAATTAAGCTAGGGAAATATGAGGTATTACAATATCTCCCCTTTGGGAGCATTCATTCTCGAATGAGACTAATTAAGCCTGAGAAACACTGATAGACTTAGTTTACACACTGAACATGCATATCTGATGCATGGAATACATGGATGAAGCTACTGATAAGATGAGTTTTCATACTAAACATGCATATCTGATGCATGAGTACATGGCTGAACTGATTCATGAATGCATGACTATAATAAAGATGATATGAAATTGTAATAAATACCAAATTTGTAACTGTAATTGGATATGGAACTGAGTAAAGCTAAGGAAGACTATTACCTTAAGCTGAATCTAGATTTGAGGAGAAGAGGTAAGGATACTTAGTCTGCATATCTTTTTCTGCTTCCCAAGTAGCTCCCTCAACGGACTGATTCTTCCAAAGAACTTTGACCAAGGGAATTTTTTTGTTCATGTGAATCTTATGATCAAGGATCTGGACTAGAACCTGTTCAAAAGATAGATTATTCTGAATATCTACACCCTCTAAGGAAACTCTGAATGCTGAGTCACCAATGTATTTCTTTAGCAAGGAGACGTGGAATACTGGGTGTGCTAAAGCTAGATCTAAAGGCAACTCAAGCTCGTAATCTACCTTTCTAAAATGGCTGAGAATTCCATAAGGATTGATATATCAGGGACAGAGCTTTACCTTCTTGTCGAACCTTTTCATCCCCTTCATGGGAGAGATTTTCAAGAACACAAAATCCCCAATCTTAAACTCGAGATTCTTTCTCCTCACATCAGCATACGATTTCTGTTGTCTCTGGGATGCCCTAAGCCTTTCTCTGATCAACTAAACCCTCTATAGGGTATCAAACAGTAAGTCAGGCCCTACTACTGTGGCCTAATCTACCTCAAACCAACCAATTAGAGATCTGCATCTCCTACTATAGAGATCTCAAACAGAGCCATCTGAATACTGGAATGATAACTGTTATTATGAGAGAATTAGATCAAAGGAAAGTGGTCATCCCAACTACCTTTAAAATCAACAACTCATGCTCTTAACATATCTTCTAGAGTCTGAATAGTCATTTCTGCTTGACCATCTGTATGAGGGTGGAAAGCTATACTAAAGTGAACTTGGTTACCAAGACCCTTTTGGAAAGCTTTCTAGAAATAAGGGGTAAACTGGGTACCTCTATCTGAGATAATAGACACTGGGACTTTATGTTACCTGACCAACTCTTTAATATAGAGTTTGGCATAGTCCTCGACTGAATAGGAGGTATGAACTGGTAAGAAATGAGTTGATTTGGTCATCTTGTCTATGATAGCCTATATAGAATCATGTTAACGATGAGTACAAGGAAAAACCATCACAAAGTCTATGTTCTCTTCTTCCTATTTCAATGTGGGAATACTAAACTATTGCATGGACTCACTAGGCTTATGGTGCTCAATATTAACTTGCTGAAATATAAAGCACTTAGCTACAAACTCAGCAATATCCCTCTTTATCCCACTCCAGATCTCCCACAAATTACGGTACATCTTAGTGGACCCTGGAGGAATTGAGTAACGTGCATCGTGCGCTTCTGTAAGAATTTATTGCTTTAAGTCATCTACACCTAACACACATAGCCGGCCCTGGCAACGCAACATATCATATCCCCCTTGAGAGAAAACCTCTACTTTTTGATCTCTGACTGACTCTTTCAACTTAACAAGACTGGGATTTCTGTCCTGCTTTTCCTTTACTTTGGAAACCAGAGATGATTTTGAACTGTTCTGTACCCACACACTACCCTCTGTTGAATTTAATAAGTGGATACCTAGTGGGGTAAGCTGATAAACTTCCTGAACTAACTTCTTATCATTCTCAATGTGATCAACACTACCCATACACAACCTACTGAGAGCATCAACCACTACGTTGTCCTTGCTAGGATGATACAGAATACTCATATCATAATTTTTCAACAACTCTAACCAGCTTCTTTGATGCAAATTCAAATCTTTCTGAGAGAATACATACTGCAAGCTTTTGTGATCTATGAACACATCAACATGCACCCCATATAAGTAGTGCCTCCAAATCTTTAAGGCAAATACTACAATTGCTAACTCAAGATCATAGGTAGGGTAATTCTTCGCATGGGGCTTAAGCTGTCTAGAGACATAGGCTATGACCTTACATCTATACAGGAGGACACAACCCAAGCCTACTCTAGATGCCTCACAATACACAACAAACCCATCTGAACTATCTGGTAGAGTCAAAATTAAGGCTGTAGTGATTCGAGTCTTCAACTCCTGAAAACTCTTCTCGCAAGAATCTGACCTCTGAAATGTAGCTTTTTTTTGAGTCAATCTATACATGGGGGATACAATAGATGAAAAACCTTCAACAAACCAATGATAATAGCTATCTAAACCCAAGAAAATCTTGATATCTACTAGAGAGATGGGTCTAGGCTAGTTTTTCACCGCTTCAGTCTTTTGAAGATCAACCCTATTGCCATCACTGGAAATAATATGACCAAGGAACACTACTGACCTTAGCCAAAATTTGCACTGACTAAATTTGGCAAATAACTAGTGAGTTCTCAGAGTCTGAAGTATGATTTTGAGGTGATCTGGGTGATCATTCTCGCTACGGGAATAGACAAGAATGTCATTGATGAAGACTATGATGAACATGTCTAAGCACTGCTTGAACACTCAGTTCATCAAGTCCATGAAGGCTACCAGGGTATTTTTAAGACCAAAAGACCTGACTAGAAACTCGAAGTGACCATACTGGGTTCATAAAGCCATTTTTGGAATGTCACATTCTCTGACTCTGAGATGGTAGTAGCCTGATTTGAGGTCTCTCTTAGAAAATTAATTGGCACCCTGAAGTTGGTTAAACAAGTCATCAATTCTGGGAAGTGGGTATTTGTTATTGATTGTGACTTTGTTCAACTGACGATAGTCTATAAACATTCTGAGTGAGTCATCTTTCTTTCACACGAATAAGACTGGTACGCCCTACCAGGAAATACTGGGTGTGATGAATCCCTAATCTAAGAGATCTTTCAATAATTTTGTAACTCACTGAGTTCAATTGGAGCCATTCTGTATGGCGGAATCAATATAGGCTTAGTATCTAAAAGAAGGTCTATTTCGTAGTCAATTTCCCTTTTGGGAGGAATTCTGAGAAGATATTTGGGAAATACATCTAAGAATTCATTCACTACTAGAACTGACTCAAGACTATGAGTCTCTGAATCGCACAAGATGATAGACACATCACTTGGATATTATTTTCTCACTCTAAGGTATGAAATCAACTAACTCTTAGGTGATGAAGTAATACTCCTCTATTCAAGGACTGGTTCATTTGGAAACTGAAAATGAATAATTCTACTTCCACAATCAATTGAGGCATAGCATGAATGAAGCCAATCCATGTCAAAAATGACGTTGAAATCCATCATATCTAACTCTACTAAGTCTACTGAAGTGACTGTATGAGATATCATTATCGGACAGTTCCTGTATACCGCTAAGCTATGATAGACTGATCTATTGGGGTAGAGACTGAGAAGGGTTCTATCAAGATTTCTGGTCTAACTTTAAAGTTGACTACTATGTAAGGAGTTACAAAAGATAAGGAAACTCCTGGATCTAATAAGGCAAAAACATTTGATTGGAAGATTTGTAACGTACCAGTGACCACATCAGGTAAACTTTCCTGATCTTGTCTAGATTAAAATGTATAAAGCCTATTTGGCTATTGCCCACTGGTGTCACTGGAAATGACACCCTGCTAATTTGGGTGACCAGACTGAGCTGGGGGACAACTATACTGACACTGCAAACCTAACTGAGGACAATCTCTAATTCTATGGCCTGCTTTCTATACCCAAAACAAACATCACTGCCAGCCCTGCAGACTCCCTAATGGTTTCTACCATATTTTATACGAAGAGGATTTGTTCGAGCATTGCTGACACAACCCTAAGATTTACATCCTGGATCGCTATCTTTGTTACTATTTTTGAACTTATTGGCTGAGGATGGAGCTGGAATTGAGGACTTTGGACGAAACTGGGAACAATTACCGCCTTCTGACTTAGGTTGAGTGAAATTGAGGCTACCTATTCTAGATCTCTTACTTTTCCTCTCTCTCCTTATTATTATCCTTTTCTATCTACTGAGCATGGATTATGAGCCTGGATATGTCCATCTTCTTAATCAACATCGCAGTTCTACACTCCTTAACCATACTTTTTAACACCCCAAACACGAAGTTGATCATTCTGAACCTACTGTCTGCTAATAAATGGGGAGCATACCTGGCTAACTGAGTAAACTTGAGGGAATACTCTTTCACACTCATGTTTCCCTGCTTGAGATTGATGAACTCTTACACCTTGGCTTCTCTCAGCTCTAAGGTAAAGAATCTATCTAAAAAAGTAGTAGCAAACTCTTTCCACTCTATGGTCTCTGCATTTGTACCCTAGTCTACCTTTCCCTACTTAAACCACGTATGAGATACATCTTGTAGCTGATAGAAATCTAACTTCGCACTCTCACTGGATGTCACTCCCATGATATTTGTGACTATCTGAACCTGATCAATGAACTCTTATGGATCCTCTTTTGACTTAGATCTTGAGAATAGGGGAGGATTTATTCGGGTGAAGTCCTAAATCCTAGCTGCAGCAGTATTGACCACTAGGTTGGCCTGAAAAATAATTGACTGTTCATTCTGAGCTGATATTGAATTGTCTAGAGTAGTGAATATATCTTTGAATTCTGCATAAGAGACTTGCTCGTCCAGGGGATCGGTTTGAACGGGCTGAGGTGCTTACTGATTTCCTATTCTGATTTTATTATTCTTTTTGGAAGGCATGTTCTATAAATGGAATGAAAAAAGGATTACACTAAGAGTTTAACTTGATCTCATGCTCACTCTCACAACATGACTACTAAAAAAAGGGAAAATTTTCCTAAAAATATCTCATATCCTTTTGTCCATATATGTGGTGCGCTATACACATATGCACAAGACTCTACTTAATGGGGATTTCAGACTCCCTAGGACTCTATTGAACCTTAGGCTCTGATACCAAGTTTGTAACGCCTCGATTCTGCACCCCAGACACCATATGGTGCTTACAATCTTGAGAGACCACAAGCAAACTCATGAGCTGGTACCTGCTGTGAGCATTGAATAATAATACTGTAATAATGTGGAATATAGGCTAAAATGCCATACGGTTCAAAATCAGGCTACTAATAAAGAATAACAACTATAATAATTTCTGATAAAACATCTGAAATTTAAAATACTGTCTAAACTAGTCTAGCCTGAAAAGCCTCTGCCTGAACTTTCTAAATGTAGAGTTGATGGGACAAACCCCCAACTAACTCCGACTACTAAAATAGTAAAGCTAGTGGAAATACTAAAATAAAAGTGTATCCTCAATAGATGAGGACTCACTACTGAGTCTACTGCTGCTAACTAAATCTATCTATGCGCGGTCAGAAACCTGAGCGTCCGAACCTATGATATGAGATATCATATCATAAAGAAAGAGTATGCATCAATACGTGGAATCTACTGGTATGCTAGATGAAGTAATGCTTAATGTAAGGGTTTATATGTATACATAGTAACTGACTGAATGATATAGAGTAACTGAATAAGAGTACATAGATAACTGAAACTGCTGTAAATACGCAATATGCAATATTGTGCATATACGTGTATACTGTATCTGAGCTCTTACTAAAGCTGAGTACTAATTTTTGACACTGAATAACTGATATCTAGGATTACTAATAATAGAATTACTGATACTGAGTGACTATATCTAACAGTCCTGATTTCTATAAAACTGAACTGAGTTTTATATTGGGACTGAAACTGATACTGTGGGAGATAATTATCTAACCAATATGCTCCAAATAAGATAACTAGGGTCCAACCTATAACCTCAGTTGGAAGGGTATCAGTACCATACCACGGGTAAGGACAACTGAAGAGTCTCCCTCACCTGGCAGGTGCCCTAAATGAGAACGATGGTACCCTCAACTGGCAGGTTAAAATACCTCATCAACCATCGACTGTGGCAAGTTGATAAATCAATCTATGCTGGCTACGTAGTTCTGGAATGAAAGGATTGCTTCTAAGGATCACAACCTCTACTGGCAGGTGAGCCCTCATCCTTGAGTTCACTCGGTGTTGAATCCAACTCCCAACTGAAGACACTAATTATTATCCTGAGCTGAACTGGACTGATACTGAATTTCACTGAGTTTTATAACTGACTGAATACTATTGTTTGTGACATTATTGAGACTATTCTATAACTACTATAGCACTAGGTAAACAACTAGATTTTTAGGTATTGAATACCTCCTGGACTCGATAGCATGGAATGTAAAACATGGCGTGATCTTGAAAAGCATAACAATAGATACTTATTAACAATACATTCACTACGGCAGTTAGTCAAACACTTAATATACATGAGCATGTACATGATTGAGACCACATAATGACATGTCATGATTCCACTATTTACTTCATATAAGCATTTTCTCAAACACTTGGGGAGCAAGGTTATTTCATATAGTACTAGTCAACACATGAACTTCATGAATACTATAATAAATTATAAATTCAAGGGTTTAGCATGCAATTCATATAATTCCCTATACAAACTATTTTAATTTCATGCGACTTGTAATTAAATCATGAATTGAAACCCAATTACTATCATGAACATGAATACAATCAATTTCAAGCATTGAATCGTGAATCTATAACTTGTAGTTTAAAAAGAGGTTCTTGAACTCCATGGGTGAAAGGAACCCATGAATGAACACCTAACATACCTGGGAATATTAATTCTTGAAGGTTCTTGGAGGAATTCTTGAGTTTGTTCTTGTT
Organism: Capsicum baccatum var. pendulum; assembly: GCA_030864225.1. Taxonomy (NCBI): domain Eukaryota; kingdom Viridiplantae; phylum Streptophyta; class Magnoliopsida; order Solanales; family Solanaceae; genus Capsicum; species Capsicum baccatum. Next base: position 200,642,743 of record CM061559.1, on the reverse strand, counting down.
TCTTAAAAACTATGGTTTGGGTCATGGAATAAAACCCAATTACCCCTGGAAATAATAAAAGAATTCATCACATGATGCCCGATTTTGTTCCTTACCGTGATGCGGTGGAATTGAGGTGAGCTAGTGGAATATGGCTAGCACTGTTCAAAAATAACGAACGCTAAATGGTCTTGTGGCACAATAAGGTGGTATCACATTTCCAATCTAGAAATTGACAACTAGGAAAATGGCTTGTGGCGCGACGCACGCGGTGGGATCATGGAGCTTCACTGGAAATGGAATATTGGGACCTGAGTATCACCACGACATAGGGAAATTATATTAATTCACTAGAAATTTCCAAATTCCATTTGGGCCTTCACCGCGACGCGGTGATGTGCTACTTGGCACATTGTTTTACAAAAATCGCTATAACTTTTCACCTGGGTATAGGGTTTGGGCGAATTTTATATCGTTGGAAAGATGATTGAATTTTCTATGCAATGGTAGGATCTAAACTAAAACATTATGAGTATTTTAAAATTTGTATATAGGAATTCTCATGTACTGAGAGTTAAATTAAGCTAGGGAAATATGAGGTATTACAGATAATCTATAATCTGAAAGACTAAAATATGTATAGCTAAATAACTAAAAATATATATACTTAGTTAAGGAAACCTAAGCTGGGGTACTCTAAATACTGATTGAAACTGTGGGAGGTATCATGTAACCGACATGCCTCAATCTGAGCTAATCAAGGTCCTACCTGTAACCCAACTTGCAAGGGGGTCAGTATCGTCCCACGGGTACTAACACTGTCTGTGTAGATCTACTAATCTGATGCCCTAAAGGACTAGGGAGTCTGTCCTAAACTTGCGGGTGACCCCTACTAGAGTGTCAGTCCTAAACTAGCGGGTGACATCTCATAATCCTATGCTGGCAACAGAATTCTAGAACTTAGGGACTGCTACTAAGGACCCAACCCTTACTGGTGGGTGAGTCCCCATCCCTAGGTCTACTCGGTGCTAAATCCTACTCTCAACTGAATAACATTGGAATCATGAACTTATGCATACACTGAAGACTGATATGCTCAAATATGGTATTGTGAAAACTAACAGTGAACGCATAATCTAAAGTATCCATGAACTTGTAAACTGAGGTATTTAACATGAAATATTACTGGTGGGTTTATTATAAAAATGATAATCTAAGTATAGGGATAAAATCATGGCTTTGACTGACTTGTTAATTAAAAAAGAAAATATGTAAAAACACATAGGTATCGGGTGTTCATAACCCACCGGTACTGAATAACTATAAAATATGATAACAAAGCTTAAAAACTGTAGTATGGAATCATGGTTCAAAGACCCAAAGCATAAAATTTAACCAAATAAGTGAGAAGTATGAACTTGAACATGAAAATACGTTAATCATGAGAAAACAACATATTTACGTAGTTTAATTTAGAACTTGAGGATTTAACACTAAATCAATTGAACATGCATGGGAATTGGAATTCAAAATATGCAATAGCGTAATTCATTTGGAAACACTTGTCGACATGGCTTGTAATTGAGTTAATAAGGAGTTCATGGATTTATTTATGAGATTCATAGAGGATTTTATAAGATAGAATAAGATTCGTGATTTTAAATAAAAATTGGGTTTTTAGGATCAATGGGTGAAAGGGACCCATTGATGAACACCCGCATACCTTAATTTTCTTGACTTGTGAAGAAATCTTGAATCTTGAGACTTGAATGACAAACTTGGGAAGGAAAACCTATTCTTGATGTTTCTTGAGCTTGGAAGCTTGAATTCTTGTTTTTTTTTGGGAAACAAAACTTTAATTTCTTGTTCTTGAAGAAATCCTAATCTTATTGTTCTTGAGAGGTAGAGAAGATCTAACGTGTTAAGTGATTGAATATGGGAAAAAATAACTCCTTATCATGTTTTTAAGTCCCGGGTAGGGTTTTGGAGTGAGGAATAGACCAAAATACCCCAAGGGAAACTAAGTAAAAATTGCAGAAATTTTCAGTTGATGACTTAGTTGATAGCTTGTCAACTAGTTGATAACTTATCAACTAAGCCGTCAACCTATAGATGGACTTGGACCCTTGTTGTTTAAGGGTGACGATGAGGTTGACAACTTGTAAACTAGTTGACGAATTGTCAACTCAATTCATTACCTTGTAGCAAGATTTAATCATATTCTGGTCAAGGTTAACGACGAGTTTGACAGCTCGTCACTTAGTTGACGGCTTGTCAAACCAAGTCATCACCTTGTTTACAGATGAACATGCTTAGGAAAAATGATAATAACTTTCCACTCCAATGCCGAATTAAGGTGAAACCAGATGCATTGGAAAGAAGACTCAAGGATATTTAATCTGATATATTGTAGGATACCTGAATCAATATATTCTAGGAGATCCACTCATTTAAAGTGGACCCTTGTGGGATAAAATATAATAACTCTGTCGATAAAAGTGATCTCAACTCGACTTTTATCTAAGTGATTCCTATGAACATGATTCACATTGAAAATACTTTATACACAAGGTAAATGATCATGACACATAATTCAAAATGGAATCATGGAATTGGAGTTTATACACGTAGAAACGATGGTTCGACTTTTAGCCCAAAAATATGGGGGTGTTACAACAATGTGGATTATCAGCCATCCAATCAGTATATTGAATACAATTGTAAGATCTTCAAAAGTGAAGGGACTGCGGTGCTGTCATATTTTGCAGATAGTGACTTTAAAAGAATTTACAAGTTTCATGAATGATATGTACTGCGTCGCTAGAGAATAGACATAGTCCGCCCACACTTGAAGCAATTTTTCCCAAGAGGGTACCTAACAATGCTAGAAAGAGTACCAAAAGTATAATACGCTGTAGAAATGGTTTGATAGAAATTGTGACATCACTTTAGACTTTGATGTTGAATATAAGGACTTCAAGAATATTTTAAAAGCTCGTTCCAAAGCATAGTTGGACTGGTATGATGACATGGTTATCCCTAATGATCCTAATACTGACCTTGATAATAATGCAAAATTTAGACAAAATTTGATAAAACTTTATTCACGTGGAAGGACTGACATTAACAGAAATAGATCTTCATACTAAGACGTCTTTCGTGGAGATGGTAGGAGGTAGGGTTCCGACTACATTGATGTATATAATGAGGTAAAAAGTAGTCAAGATATGAGTGGAAGTGGGAGATAAGGTGGTATATGAAGTAGAAGTGGTGGCGTGTGTGGTAGTAGAGGAGGTAAGGGTTGTCAAGACCCAACCCGAGGCCCTGGCCATGATGGGAATCCCGAACCAGAAAGGCCCGAGAGACACCATAACTCCCCAACCCACTAGTGATATTGTCCGCTCTAGGCCTAGGCCCGCACGACTTTAAAACACGTCACTAGAGAGTAAGCCTTTCTTACTTATATACCCAGCATCCCTCCTGTGTTTTGACGATATGGGACTCCTTCTCTTAAGTTGGGGTGCTATATACATCCACCTTATGAACTCAGCAAGGAATTAGTGTCCTCGCTAAGGTTTGTCCTACCAAATGGGATTTGCCTACACTTAGTATTACGGTTTACTCCACCTTACCAGGATTTACCTACACTCAATTTAAACTCTAGCCCACATCGATAGGGCTGGCACAGGAGTGGCTCTGATATCATTTTGTCACGACCCAACTTGACGACTTGGTCATGATGGTCATCCCAAACAACGAAGGCCCAAGAGACCTCGTAACTCCCCAACCAACTAGTGATATTGTCCACTCTAGGCCTAGGCCCACACGACTTTAAAATGCGTCACTAGGGAGTAAGGATTTCTTACTTATATAACCAACATCCTGTGGGACTCCTTCTCTTAAGTTGGGGTGTTACATACACCCCCTTACGGACTCAGCAAGACTCAGTGTCCTCTCTAAGGTTTGCCCCACCGAATGGGATATTCCTACACTCTGGATTGAGGTTTTTCCTGCCTTACCGAGATTTGCCTACACTCAGTTTGAACTCTGGCCCACATTGATAGGGCTGACACAGGAGCAAATCTGATACTATTTTGTCATGAATCGACCTGAGGTCCTGGTGGTGACAGGTATCCTGAACCACGAAGTCCTAAGATACCCCATAACTCCCCAACCCACTAGTGATATTATCCACTCTGGGCCTAGGCCTGCACGACTTTAAAATGCATCACTAGGGAGTAAGACTTTCTTACTTATATACCCAACATCCCTCCTGTGTTTTGATGATATGGGACTCCTTCTCCTATGTTGGGGTGTTACAAGGGTGATTCTACAAATGTAAGAAATCATCCTATAGTCCATCAGTTTTTGTAGTAGGATGTTTCATTTCCTGAATTTTATCGTATTTGATTTTACGATGATGTATGATATTTTTGAATCTAATCTATTTATATAGTATTATTACCCTTTGGGAAATAGGTGCTCAAGTTGATTATTATGACTATCTTATTTTAGATAAGAGTATCATATTTAACCAAAGCATAGGTCATTTTTTTGTATGAGAATACGATTGTCACCCTCAATATGCATCGTAGTGGAAAGGAATATATTGTTGCTCTTGTAAAATTAAAAATAAAGTGCATTAAAATGTGAAAAAAGTATGCCCAATTTGGTTGCTTAAATAAGTTAACCCCTACCATTGCAATCATTTGTAACTATTTTATAACAAGTAGAATGGCAAGGGGATTCTTGTCATTCCCTATCAAATTCCAAAAAGTTAGAAGATAAAAAATCAACAGAAATAAATATGTAACTAAACAGTTAGATCGTTAGAAAATTGATTTAATCAACTTTCAAATAAGGAAGAACCAATATGTTGGAATAAAAAAGGCAAAAAATAAACAAACAAAGTTTGGTAAAATTATTAGGAGTGATATCGAATATTATTGATCATAACAGTAGTAGAGCTAGTATTATTTTTATGTCTTCAATTTATATCACATCGTGTTTCTTCTGCCCATTGATCCATGGCCACTTCCTAATAAACAACTTGTGTTTTATCTGTCACCATATGATCTCCTCCTAACTGGACCCTCACTTGAAGTACTTCCTCTTCCAAAACCACCTCTGTTTAAGTTGTTCACCCGACAAAAACCTTGTCCTCCTCATAATTTTTTTACACTATAGAAGCTACATAATTACCTTTTGCATTTTTTATAGTGTAAGTAAAACTGTGAGGACGATGAGTTTTTTTTCCGGTGAACAACATAAATAGAGGTGGTTTTAGAAGAGGAAGTAGTTCAAGTAAGGGTTCAGTTAGGAGGAGATCAATGGAAACTGATGAAACACAAGTTGTTTGTTAGGAGAAAAATCTAAGGATCAATGGGTTGAGGAAACACGATGTGATGCCGATAAATTGGAGACATAAAAATAATATTAGTACTACTACTGTAATGATAAAGAATATTCCATATCACTACAAATAATTTTACTAAATTTTATTTGTCAATTTTTGCCTTTTTATTATTTATATTGTTCTTTCTTAATTGGTAGTTGATTATATCAATTATTTAATAGTATGAGTCTCTAGTTACATATCATTTTTTATGTTGATTAGTGATCTTCTAACTTTTTTGAAATAAATGGCGAATTACAAGAATCTCCTTATTATTCTATTCATTAGAAGACAGTTAGGCACGATACGTACCTGCACACAGAAATAAACAAGTATTCAGCTCATCAATCAAAAAATCTAAACTTTTAGATTAAATAAATGAAAAGGGTCGAACTATCAAGAATCATTAACAAACACACATTTATATGGCAGATAATATTATGTTCAAGGGTCAACAACAACATATAATACAGTATATAGCAGATAACATATAATTAAACTTTAGTTTACCCAATTTTAAATTTCTAATTTCAAAATCAAAGAACTAATGAGGCACAATAGCAGCACCCCTCTAAGTAGGATATTAAAATATTTAATTTGTGGACTTCTTGGCAATTTTTTGAAAAAAAATTTCATTAACAAAAATCAAAGAAGTTAATGTCCAACCTAGTTAATGCATATATTTTTTACTTGAATTTGAACTTCTAATAACATATTCAAGATGTTTCTATTGAACAAATGCAACCAACAACATTGATAAAGATAGAATACAACCACCATATTCAAAGTAGTCAGGACCAGTAATATAATAAATCACTCAACTGAAAATATATCAAATAATATAATGAACCACTGAAATGAAAATATATTAAATATTGACAAAGAAAGTTTATGAGATCCTTTTTAATATGCGTGACCCTATAATGAGATACATCCAATATAATGAGCAAAGGGTTGTAGTCCTCATCAATATGCCTAGAAAGCTGCTTAACTTAGATTTGACTGAAAATTAACATTGATCATCGTATTATACTATTTAAGATACTGTTGGTCTTTCAAAAAATTAATTCTCATAAAAAACATCAAATATTTGATTAAAATAAAGGTAAATTATTTTGTCTTATAGAAAATAATATAATTTTAACTCCTATATCCAAACATGTGTGATAATAGTAAAAAGTAATGTTTTAGTTATTTTAGTTATTTTTGACATAATTTTGGTTAATATACAGGAAGGAATTAATCTTATAAACTTTAAATCATTTTTTTGTACTTGAATTATTTTTCTTTATACAAACGATTGATGTTTTGATTACGAATTAACTCTCTTGAAGGCCAAAATTTATATTTAAACATCCAACTTGGTATAGTAAAAATTAAAATTTATTCAATCTTATTCAAACATATTTAATTAGGTTAAGCGAACTAATCACATTTTTTATTCAAACCATTTAAGGTTTTTACTATAAGGATTTATCTTTCAAAGAACCAAAAAATTCCTAAAAAGTCTTATCTGATAAGTAACCATTTAAATTTTATTACTATGAGGATTTATCTTTCGAAGAACCAAAAAATTCTTAAAAATTCTTATCTGATAAGTAATCATTTAAATTTTAGTCAAACATACTTTAATGAAAATTAATTTAATGTAAAGTATGGTTTGACTTTTCAAGACACTCAATTAGTTACCATTGGTTAGACGTATTAGGCTAACCAATAGCATTAATTTCTACAGTTGATAGTTCATCTCCTTACTTAAAATGTGTGATCAATTAAGTATTGATGTAGTTAATCTAATCAAAGCAACGAAATATATTCCAGTTTCAGTTGCTAAAGATATGATGGTATGAACTGAAACTATCATCTAATTTTTTAGTCCTAACTGTTTTGTATTTAATGTGTAACCCTACCAATTTTATTTGTTCTCTTTTATTAGCAAACATTGACACCTTGCTCCAGTCAAGTAAAGAAATTTTTGATGCCATACAAGACTATGCAACACAACAACTCTGAAAAATTATTGACCTAGAAGAAAAACTGAAAAGGTCAGAAGATCGTGTAGAGCCATGAGGAATCAACTCAATATTTTGGGAGAGAGGTTAGAGTTTCTTGTAAGGTGAGTGTGTGATCTATTTGGCATGAATTATGATAACTTCCGTCCTCCTAGTTAACCACCCCTGATTATGTGTCGTTGGAACATTTTTTTTCATGTTTTTTATTTCTTTGGAAGAAGTATCAAGGAATTAGCTTTTGAATTATTATAATGTGTAGGGTTATGAATGCATACCTTAATGAAATATTTGGTTTTCATTTTTCTGAAATTTATGTTATTTGCTAAATTTTTCTTTCAATTACATTTAGTTCTTCAATGGAAGGGTTAAATGACTTATGGTCTACTTATACAAATCTTACAATAAAACTGAAACATAACGATCAATTTCATTAAGACGACAAAGTTATAATAACATAAAAACATTAAAAATATTTTTATAAAATATCTATTTTCTCTTGAGAGGGCGGGGTGGAAGGGAGGAACTTAGAGGTTGAAAGAAGGATCTTGGAGGCGGCATCATAATTCTGTCCATCATTATTTCTATGTACTTGATCATGAAATCATTCTTACACCCAAAACTTTCTATGCATCGAGTTAAGGAATCAACCTCTATTTTGAAGTCATGAAGCTGAGTGTACAACATAAGAAGTAGACCCACTTCATAACTTTGTTGAGGATTGAAAGAGACTTGGACGCTGGAACAGGCAGATGGGTTGGAAAACCCTTATAGATTTGAAATTTGGGTGATATCAAACAGTACCTAAGATGGCTCAAAACAACCCACAAAATATCACAAAGCAGTCTACTATAACTAGGCACAAACGGCAGAAAGCAAAACTAACTTAAGAGATAATGGATGAACTTGACATAAATAGAACATGTAAGATTGAAACTAAAGATTATATTAAACTCAAAAAGCCCTAAAAACATGTAAAATAACACCAAGTTCTTACATTGAACCTATGAGAAACTTGGTTCACTCAAGAACTCACGTTTCTAGCCAATACACAACACAAGTAGAACCTTCAGTTGTGAAGTTAAGTTTCGGTTTGCCTCAAGTAGGGAGAAGACTTTTGTGTTTTAAATTGTTTCAAGAACTTACATCAATAATCAACTAAGTAAAAATAAGACTAAAGGGCCTATTTATAATCTATTACAACATAAAGTGTCCAAAATGCCCTTAATGAGGCTGGGGAGGCCATGGAGTGTATTTTTAGTATGTGAAATACCTCAAACACCCCTTAGTGAGAAAAGGCACCTTTCACTAATTCCTACACTACAAGACCGTGGTCCTTCAAGCTTCACAACTTCTTCAAGCCAAGCCATCTTCCACACACTGCTTTGCCTCATGAAGTATCCAAAATGGTCTCCTCATTCATGCTCTCTTCTTCTCAATGTGACCACAATTAGGTTCTCCATAACGTGGCCTCGCATGATGTCATTGTAGGATATGATGGACATTTGGCTTGTACCATTCCCTTCTTGTTGAAAAGGATTTGATCTCAAATCCATATCTTGTAAAATCAAAGAGAAGACAAACAAGTACAACATCCTCATGGTATGAGGGTTAGGGATATTGAAATAAATAACATATTCATGTTAAGGTATAACACACTTGAAGTATAGCCAATGATCCTTTATGTTAATCATTAACACTCTATGAAAAAAGGGATAAAGGATCTGGCTATGGAAATCATCATCTCTACACACATATAGGAAAAAGGTATCACATAAATGGAGTTTATCCAAAGTAATTTTAATAGAACACTCTTCTTGACCTACAATTGAAAAAACCTTGGTCAAGATTGTAAACACAAAATGGTGAAATCTTTTGGATCCGCTCATGGCCCCCCCTTCCTTAAAGATCCTTCATCTTGTTTGGAGTTCTTTCCCTTGCATAATGTTGGTTCCTTAAGTGGATTGTGAATCCCCAAGAAAAATGTTCCAATATAGGAAAAGATACCAACAACATCATTCACACATTGCTTGTCATTTTGACCAAGCATCAAGTCAGACGTATAACAATCTCTACATCCCAAAAGGTTACCGGGGTCAAATGGGTGAAATAGCTAAGGACATAGATTTCGGTTATTCCTATTGCCCCTATGGTGCCATCCCAAAACTTAGGCATACCCTTTTTATCTCCAATGGAATTATCATGAGAAAAAAAAAGGCCGAGAAAGGTGCTCCACAAGGAAACTTCAAATATAGGGTTCTCATATATGCACTTACTACTAGTTTCAAGATCTCCAGTAGGAGTATGCCCAATATAAGAAACGCATAAGGAAAAAGTAGATGGAATTTTTAGACATGCACCACTTTCTCTTTCAAGAGAGTAATCCCCACCTAGATATAAATCACCATTGGTAACAAGGAATCACACACAAAAACATTATCACAAGAACAATCACAACTAGGGTTCCCAAGCAATTCAAGGTCACCTTCACCCGATTGTTCCCTTTCTCGGCTTCCTTGAGCAAGGCTATCAATAAGGCCTTCGTCATACAACTTTATCAAGGAATAATATCCAAACCCATGATCAACTCGATTAACCCTAAGAGTATTACTATGTTAAGTCTCATGCAAATCCTTAGGCAAACCACCAACCACACCCACTTGGCTACTACTAGCTATATCACGATATTCCAAGTTCATAGGAGTGTAGGGGAGAGCATTATTACCTTGTATCTCACATGAGCTATGACCTTCCTCTTTACGTGGGTCTAGGAAGCCCACTTGATCCCTTGGAACTCCCATATGATAAAATATTTCATTTATCACTTCCCATTGACGGAACATGGCTAACTTTAGCCAAAATAGCACTTGTGGCATCATTGACCAAGGTTTGAGAGGTTGATGCCACGAGTTTCATTGCAATTGTACCTAAAGAAAAACAAACTTAAAAAATAAAAGAAAACAAAAATAATTAGTTCACAAAATCCTCACCACACTCTCACATACTTTGATCGTCTCACACTTGGTCCTTCAAGTATTATAAATCGGCTAGCAAGTCGTGAGAGTTTGGGAGTGAGTCTACTTTTTGGGTCAGAATGAATTTTTGTTTTGAAAACTCAAAGAATTTTTGTATGTACTTGAACCAATAACGACTACGAATTATAAACGAATAAAGCACCACAAGTAAAGCTAACACGAAAGAAGTACTCAAAAACTAGTTCACAACTTAGTAAATTCTTACTAGTTGCCAACTAGTATAGGAGTCAATAAAATGAAACTAATGGATAAAAATAAATATTTAACTAGGATTTCCAAGAACTTGAGAGTCTTGTTGATGATGTGTCCTACAATGATTGGCCTTTGATTATTGTTGTTGAAGTTGAAGAATAATAGTTCAAGACTTTGGTTATTTAATCTCACTCCTTTGATGAAGAAAAATCGGTTATGGTGTAGGTGGACAAGATTTTAGACTCTATTTTCAAGAATCAAAAAGTCTTCTATCAACTTTTCACCGAATTTCACTCTTTTGTCAAAACATCTTTTTGGATTAGCCTTGTCTCTTTCCTCTTTTATCTAATCTTGAAAAGTGTTGTTACTCCCTTTTGGTAACTATACTTTTTGAAAACCTCTTTTTCTTTTTCCACTTTGGTGTTGTTTAGAAAGTGTTTCCAAGACAAACACAAAGTCTTATCTATCTTTTCTCTTTCAAAAATCAAACAACACCTTTTGTTGAACACCACTTCTAGAACAATAAGAACAACAACAACTTTCTAGTTGCCCAACCTTCAACAACAACTTGTCAAGAACTCAAATCTTGGACTCAGACTTAATAAGTGTTAGTGAACAATATGCTAACACAAGAAACTACTAATACAAACAAAAACACACCTAAATCTATGCACTATTCTCGGCCAAACACAACAACAACAACAAAGATGCTTCGGCCAAGAATAAGAACACTTCAACTCTTTTTTTTTTTGACTAAGAGGGCCTAAGATTGCTAGTGCAGAAACACAACCAGTCTATATATAATACCAAATTGTACCTAAGATGTCTCAAAACAGCCCATAAAATATCACAAAACATCCACTAGAACTAGGCACAGAATGGCAACAAGTAAGCAAAACTAAATTAAGAGATAATAGATAAATAACTTGACATAAAGAGAACATGCAAGATAGAAACTAAAGAGTATATTAAACTCAAAAACCCCCTAAAAACATGTAAACTAACACCAAGTTCTTACATTGAACCTAAGAGGAACTCGATTCACTCAAGAACTCACGTTTCTATCCAATACATAAAACAAGTGGAACCTTCACTTGTGAAGTCAAGTTTCGGTTTGCCTTAAGTAGGGAGAGGAATTTGGTATTTAAAATTATTTCAAGAACTTAAATCAATAATCAACTACGTAAAAATAAGACCAAAGGGCCTATTTATAATCTATTACAACATAAAGTATCCAAAATGCCCTTAATGAGGGTGGGGCGGCCATGGAATGTATTTTTAGCATGTAAAATCCCTCAAAAACCCCTTAGTGAGAAAAGACACCTTTCACTAATTCCTACACTGCAAGACCGTGGTCCTTCAAGCTTCACAACTTTCGCAAACCAAGCCACTTTCCACACACATCTTTGCCTCATGGAATGTTCAAAATGGTCTCCCTATGCATGCTCTCTCCTCCTCAATGTGACCACAATTGGGGTCTCCATTAGTTGGCCTCGCATGATATCATCGTAGGCTATGATGGGCATTTGGATCGTATCATTAGGCGGGCAAGGGTTATTGGGAGAGTTTTTATTGTTGAAAGTTTCAGGAGTATCTATCCTATTGCTCATTTCTTCACTTTGCAATTAAAGGTTGCTTTCATGGTTGTTGTTATATACACACACACTAGTTTTATGAGGCCCGGGCTTTAACTCAATCAAAAAATATAATTTGTATCATAATTTTTTAATTTATAATTGATATAATCTTGTAGTAGTTAGGCATGTATTATTCACAAATTTTTATAATAAAAATAGCCGTATAATTGGATAATTCTTAAAGAAAATATTATGCAATAAAAAGGGAGTTTGACTACAAAATTAGTAAATATCAAAATAAAGAGATACAAGTAAGTTTGTATTCTATAACATAGTATGATTTGAACTTTGAAGTATGTAAAATATTTACAAATCGGTGAAGATCAAATAATATAAGTTCGTCATCCCATCATGTTTTTTTAAGAAAAAAGATATTTGCCTAATATTTAAAGCTAAATTGAGTTAGATTAATTTAATATTTTAAATCAAAATTTAGATATTCAAAAACTATATGAAAAGCACTATCAATATCAATTCTTCCATTAATATAGTGAAAACAATCTTAAAGTATTGATTAAAATTTATTGATTTGGTCCTCAAAAAGTGAAACATAATAGTAAATATTCTGGAATGAAGAAGTAAAAAAATAATTGAACAAAGAGTACAAAAAGATTCATAAAAAGTTATTATATAAACCAATCACAAAAGCACATATAAAAATTCTTTAAAGAAAAAAGAGAACTTCCAGAAATAGCATACATATAGGCGAAAATAGATTTGCATAGCTATAGTTTCAAAAATTACAATTCGTAGCTCATATATCATTGTATTTGTGTCAACTGTATTTGTATAAATGATTAAAAATACAAAAAATTTGATTCTTGATTTTTAATATATACAAAATATAATATACAAATACGATGATTAAATTGTATATAATATAGAATCGTATAAATAAAAATTCAAGAAAATATAATCATATGAAGGTTGGTCATAAGAATCGAACACAGTTGATACAAATACAGCGATACACGATGGAATTGGGAGAGATGGGAGGAGAGTGATGAGAAATATAGGACAATATAGTTAAGTTAGACTATAAATTGTAATTAATTGAAACTTAGTTGTATAGGTTAATTAGGTGTTTATGTTTGCTAAGCGTGTAGTTTTTCCAAAGAAAATGTTGACCCGGCCACTTGAGTGATGTATGTGAGGACTACAAATTTGTTATTTATAAAAAATTAAACATGATGCCTAAAAACTAAATCATGTCAATGAATGTCCATCAAATTTAGAAAAATAAAGGATTAAAATAAAGAAGGCCTTCAAAATGACAAGGGAAAAAAAACTTTTGAAAAATAAACTACAAAAAGTAAATTTGACTTAAAAAGATAAGATCATGACATAAAAATAATTAATTGAAAAGGATAAAATTAAGTTGAAAACTTTTGTGAGGACTACCAAAGTTCTTAGTTTATCTCTTATATATATATATATATATATATATATATATATATATATATATATATATATATATATATATATATATATATATGTAGAGAGAGAGAGAGAGAGAGAGAGAAAAGACGAGTCCTTTTTGAAAAGAAGTAAAAATAAAATAATTTTTAATAAGAATTCTTTTATTATTTCAATGTGGAATTAAAATAATTTCAGTCCATATTTACCCAAATTATTGATTTATTTGAGGTCAATTATTAATTTTTTTCATCCAATTGGAATGGTCTAGTCTAGTCTTTTTTTTTTCAATATTATTATTGTTTTGCATGGCTATGTTATTGGAGTCATGTTTTGAAGTTTATGAAATGAAATAGTTGAGTTACAAAATTTTACATAAATATATTACATTATTTGCTGGACGGGATAACGATGAAATAAAAGACTCCCTTTAAATACTATTATTGTAACATCAAAAACATGTGGACATCGAAAGTTGATAATTATATCTTTGATGAGATTTCTAGGAGGGAGGTTTCTGGAGTTGGCTTCATCATTTTACCCATCATTATTTTCATGTAACTTATAAGTAGGTCCTGCTTATGGCCAAAACTATCCATACTTCTAGTTAAGGTATTAACCTGTATTCTGACTTTGGTTATCTGAGAATACAACGATAAGAGTGGATTAGTGAAAGCATAAAAGTGTTGGGCGGTGAAAGAGCTTCGAGCTTTGAAGGTTCCAAGATTATTTTATTGGTTGCTCATTGTCATTCGCAATTCTTGATTGTTATTCTATGGATGATCTTCTATTGATTTAAATATAAGAACATAAAAGATTTTGAAAACAAGTGAAAGCTAAGGAAAGAAATTTTTAGTTTTTCTAAGGTCAAAGCATTGAAGAAATTATTCTATTTTCAATTCTTTATTTTGAAAGAAACAACTTAAATCTTATCAAAATATATTTCATTTTACAATAAGAGCAAAGACTGAAATAAGATTGTAGTAAATCAAAGAGAATATCATCAATAAGTGATTTTATTTTGCTCAACAAGGAATACTAGGTTCGAACCATCAGTTTTCATTACATAGTTCAACAAGTGTATCAGTCAGTATCGATGTTCAGGTATCACAATTTAAGTTATTTATATTTTAATTTTGAACAACAAAATGAAATTGTTCCCCTTCATTTTTCTGCTAACGTTTAAGCCATTTTAAGATAATTAATATTTAGTTTGGAAGATTGAATTTTTCTCAAAATATGTATTTTGAATAATTTTCAACCTTTAATAAAGGAAAATTGAAGACTCAAACGTTTTCTTTAATAAATCTATAGGTTATTTTGTGTAGTTACTTTTTGTAGTTATTTTAAAAGATTATCAACAGTAAATACTTTTTTGAAAAAAATAACTTGAAATAATTTAAGTTATTTGTTGTAGTTATTTTGTTGAAAATTCAAACATTTGATCTCAATGGTTTGGATTTATTTTTGAGGGTTCTCATCAAACATTTGTAATTGAATGACTCTTTATTTTTTTTCTTCTTAGTACTCAATGTAGACATTTATTCGTATAACAAAGAATTTTTTTGTATTTTTAATGTACTCAACCTAATGAGATTAGGTAGGCCTGATAAACTTTAAACCCTAAAAATATGAAGGATAACAAAAAAATTGACTGTTTTTCTATAGTCAAACTATGGAAGTTCAGTGCTAAACTTGTTATTATAACAAATAGATTTAAAATAGAGTCTCTATGCATCAAATTACTTGGTTCGATGTTTTTCAAAACTTACAATTCAAAGTTTTGTGAAGAAGGAATTATTCTTTGTTATTTTGAAGTAAAAAACTCTGAAACTCAAGAGTTCACTGGGAACGAAGTCTAACAGTAGATAACGAACGAGAAGCTAAAACATTAAAACACTTTATTTCAAGTATGTCTCTCTTGTTTTATTATTATGTACTGTATTTAGGAAAGCCTAGTTATTCGTGATCTCTTGCGGACAGTAGTAAAAATTATTTTATTTTCAGATTATTAGCATTAGTAAGAACATTATAATTGCATTTACTTTTCATTAAAAATTAGAGTAATAACACTACATAAAACTGCGACTATAATATAAATTACAATGTCAGGGCCTAAACTCTTTGGAGGCTACCTAGAGCAGTAGAGTCCTAGAACATGTCTTCTTTCTTGGTTTTTTTTGTGAAGCATCGCTTGGCTCGCCTTGGTTGGTCACCGAGACTATTATGGTTCAGCAACATCGGTATCTCTTCTAAGAGAGTGAGCAATGTGGAATTCATGAAGTATCTTCTAATAGATGTCAAGAGATTTAATCAAGGGGTCTTGTTCATTTAGCAAGAGCGTTTACCATAGATGCTATCTTTCCAGGTGTACAAACGCTTAATGATCTTGGTGAGCTCATTCTCAAGTAATTCACATTTCTCTTTTTGATCTTCATATAGTTTTTATAGGACATCAATGAAATTGGAAACCCCTACAAAATTTGTTCCTCTTAAGAGTGTTGTTTCAATTTATAATTTTTGTATATTTTTGCTATGATTGAGAAATAGAAATGAATATTGTGGAACGGATATTCAACACATATTTATAGAGGGCATAATAATGTATTAATAACCATTGAAATGTTTGTAGATTACTGTTAGTTAAATTATGTGATATTTTAGGGGGTTTATTTGTATCATTTGACAGCAAAACTATGAACCACATGGTATAAGCATTAATATTTTAGTTTAGTGAAATCTAGGATAAATAATGTGTTGAAATTATTATTGTTGGACGTAATATAACAAAAATTATGAAATCGGGATAAAGAATAGTAACTTTAAAAATACAGTGATATTAAAGCGGTAGTAGTTGAATGAGTAATTGAAATAATAAATCTCTTAGGTCAATTGAGTACTCTATGTCACGCTTGTCATAATCATTCACTATGTAAGTTCATTAAGAAGGATGTGACCGATCAACCCTCCAACTTTCACTTCTCATATTTGAGCAATGAGCTTGCAAAACTTAATTTTGTATGAATGACACAAAATTCACCTCATAAGCTTGGAAGATTTTTGTTCCTGAATAGCTCTTACTACCTGAATCCGTAGTTAAAAATGATATATAAATATAGTAAATCATTACATATTTTCTATTCGAACCGAATGAAATTGGCATAACAAAAAGTAACTTTCAAATGTTCAGTGATGTTAAAGCAACAGTAGTTGATGGAGTAGTTAGAACAATAAATCTCTTAGGTCAATTGAGCACCCTATATCATGCTTGTCATAACCTTTCACTATGCAAGTCCATTAACAAGGACGTGACCTATCAACCCTCCAACTTTCTCTTCTCATGTTTGAGCAATGAGCTTGCAAAGCTCACTTTTGCACGAATGATACAAAATCCACCTCATAAGCTTGAAAAAATTTCGTCCTGAATAACTCTTGCTAAATGAATTCATAGTTTAAAATTATCATGTAAATATACTACATCATTGCATATTTTCTATCCAAACCAAAAGAAATTGGCATAACGAAAAGCAACTTTAAAAAATACAGTGACGTTAAAGCGATAGTAGTTGAGTGAGTAGTTGAAACAATAAATCTCTTAGGTCAATTGACAATCCTATATCATGCTTGTCATAATCTTTTACTATGTAATTACATTAAGAAGGATGTGACCTATCAACCCTCCAACTTGTTCTTCTCATGTTTGAGCAATGAGCTTGCAAAATTCAATTTTACATGAATGACACAAAATCTACCTCATAAGCTTAAAAAAATTTTATTCCAGAATAGCTCTTGCTAAATTACTCCGTAGTAAAAAAAATCATCATATAAATATACTACAACATTACGTCTTTTTCATTCGAACCGAATGAAATTGGCATAACGAAAAGTAACTTTAAAAATAAAGTGACATCAAAGTGCAAGTTGTTGAGTGAGTAGTTGAAAACATTGAGGACCCTGTTTTATGCATACTCCCTCGAAAATCACAATGCTTTGATGTCATAATATTTCATTATGCAATTGCATTAAAATAAAGTGATCAAAATATTTCTACCCTCCAACTTGCTCTTCTTATGTTTGAGCATTGAGATAGCAAAATTTAATTTGGCAGGAATGCTACGAATTTTCTACCTCATAAGCTTGAAAATTTCTAGTTATGAATTAGATCTTGCCAAATTAATCCTTAGTAAAAAGAAATCATATAAATATACTATATTGTTATGTATTTTCTATTGAAACCGAACGAAATCGGCATCACGAAAAGTAAATTTAAAAATATAGTGACGTCAAAGCGCAAGTTATTGAGTGAGTAGTTGGAAAAAATATCTTAGTTAAAATTGAGCACCCTATGTCATTCTTTTCATAATTTTCACTATGTAAGTCCATTAAGAAGGATGTGACCTATCAACTCTCCAACTTCCTTTTTTTATATTTGAGCAATGAGCGTGCTACTCAATTTTACACAAATGACATAAAATTCACATCAAAAGTTTAAAAAATTTTTGTTACTGAATATATCTTGCCTAAATAAATTCGAAGTAAAAAATCATCATATAATATACTACATCATTATGTATTTTCTATTAGAACCAACTGAAATTAGCATAACGAAAAATAATTTTAAAAATTACAAATGTCAAAGTGATAGTAGTTGAGTGAGTAGTTGGAACAATAATTCACTTAGGTCCATTGAGGGCCCTATGCCGTGTCTATCCCCTCTAAAATCACATAAAATTTTGTTATGCAGGTCCATTTAAAAGATGTGATCAGATTTGAACCCTTATTAACAGTGAGAAATGATATTTTGGTGGTATTGGAACAACCAACTAATACCTCATTTCACTGATTTTGGGGAGGCCAACTATTTCCTCCCTTTCCGTTGCACAACAAATTTATGAAGAAAAGGTTAAAAATCATAAGTTGATCAACACTATTTTGGAATGGAAAATTCTATTATAAATTATTTAAATTTCTCTAATTTTTTTACATTTTTCTAGCTGTTTAAATCATGTAAATAATTTATAAATCTCAATTTTTGAATTTAATTATGTTGTAAATAATTCCTCTCAATTTATATGTAGTTGTAATGTTGAGTAAAGTTTGTTCAAAGAATATTCACACATATATAACAAAAACCTATTTATTAAAATATTTCATGTTGTTGTTTCTTTGGTATGTACACATCTTATAGATTAGGTTTAAGCTTCTTGGTTATATTAGTGAATAGATCTAAATGAATCACGAGAAAATATTCAATGCATAACTTAAATCAAGGTTTGCACCATTATAAACCAAAGAGTGAAAATAAAGAAACCTTTACAAAACAAGAGCAACAATTACACAAAATACCATTAACTAAAAGAGATAAGACAACATCACATTTGAAGAACTAAACAACCCATTAATTGTTTAACTACAAGGAAGAAAAGTAACTAGTAATAACCCTAATCAAAACCCTAACCACCTCTCCCCTCCCCTCTATATACACAATATTCCCTTAGAACCTTCTAGTCTATGTCAAAGGCTTTTGTCAGGGGCCTTGGGTCAAAAAGCAGGAAAAGTTCAATCCAGTTTTCTTCCTCCTGGTTGATGAGGAGTTTGATGATTTGGGTTATCTTATCCTACAAAAACTGCATTGTTTTTTTTTTGTATAGCTTCTCGAGCACTTGTGAAGACGTGAAAAGATTTAAAGTTTTTCTTATTGAACTGGTTGGGGTTCTATACCTTGTTGTTGAGGATGTAGATGGAAGTAAAAAAAATGCTCAAGAATGTTTAGACAAATATAGAAATGCAGTTCCACAAATTATTTAGGATGACGAGTTATAGATGTAGTCAATCCTTATATAGGGCCCAATATAACGTGGCACTGTCAATGTACACGCTATTTTATCATCCCTTTTTTATTGCAAACACATTTTCTTATGACGTGCAATCATTGTCTGGAACGCACTTGCTTTTACATTCAGTTAAGTCATATGTCACTTAGATATAAAATCATGGTGCTTTATTTTATTAAGGAATATGTTCAAAAATTGAGTAGACATGAACATCAATTAAATATGATAGATATAGATCAAAAATAATAAGCTTGACAAAGTATTTCATTCATTTAAACAACAATTATAAATAAAAAAAACTAATACATCACTGAGGCAGGGAACTGGAGGGATGAAGATGGTGATGAAGGAGGTGTTGAAGGAGACGATGAAGAAGGTGAAAAAGAAACACCTGTATTGATATCTAATCGTGTAAGTATAGTCATTATCTTATTATCCAAAATATAAACTTGACAATCCAAAGCCTTATTATAATTTTTCAATTGTTCAAAATTTTCTTGCATCACATTGATGCGTGCAGACACTTCTTCTTAAAAATTCTCCAACTTAAAGTGCATATCCACCAGCTTCGCATAAATCTTTTCGATTTAATCCTAATAATAAAGGAAAAGAATAGGTTAGTGCTACAAATTCTTAGTAAATATTGAATGAATAATGAAAGTACTAAATATTATCATTTTCATTGAATTTTCGAAAAGTATTAATCAACGTAGGATTATTCTTTACCCCAGGACCACCTTTAAATAGAACTTCCTCTCTTGAAATGGATATTCAATGCTTATGAAGCTTTTTAACAACCTAGCTTTAATTATAAATTTTTCTTCCAATGTAAATTATTTGAATGTGTTTCATATTTTCTATTTCAATCTAAATTTCGATGTGTCTTTTAATTACCTATTATGATAAATGTTGTTGAGTTATGCAACTAAATTCAAAAAAAAATGATATTTGCAATCTTAATGAAAGAGAGGATGGTTTTTTCTATAGTAAACTGTCAATTTATTTTTTATAAAAAAACTCAACTGTTGATGTTAGGTAAATTATGGATTGTTTTGATAAATATATTTATTATTTGTTTATGTTGTCAAAAATTAGATTTTTTGTAATTTAAAAACATAATCTTCATATTCAGAAAGGAAATCAATTTTGAATTGAGTTCTCAATAGGAATCAATAAAAACACACAATTGATATACGGGACTACATAAACTCAAACTCGTGATCTAAATATTTTAAAGTTGATGCATGACCATTAGTTTTGCCAGAGCTTTTCATAAGTATTGCTTGACAAAAATCCTTTATTCTTTTTAACGTTATTCTATATCTACTTAAATAAATAAAAGGAATTTTTTTTTGAAACACTATATATGTGATAAACTATTCTTTATAGTTGTGATTAGTTTTTTTCCTCAAAGTATACTCTTGTCCTGTGTTTGTACTTTATTCAATATCTCATTGAAAAATGCATTAATTATATATCTATTTATTTATGTGATAGAGTGGATCAGTTGTCATTGTAAAATTCCATCAAGTGTATTTATTGTGAGATTGTTTATGTGATACATTTGTTATAATTGATTTATTTCGCTCCTTCACGCTCAAACACCTAAACGAATCAAAATCTTAACAAATAGATGAAATGAAAAAAAATTAGACTAAACTCTAGAGGATGAAATATAGATTTTTTTGGTTAATAATAAAAATGGTACCAGTTTAATAAATAGACTATATCCAAAAAAAAAATAAAAAAAAATTACGTACTACTAGTTCAGATCAAAACTAAACAAAATATGTCCAATTAAAATAATATAAGCCTCATTATTATTATTATTACTATCATTATCATCATCATCATCATTATCATCATGAAACTCATTTGGCAGCAGACCAATCATTCTTTGCATCTCCCAAAGCAACCTTGCTCTAGTGGCGACCAACTCCCCTCTTAATTCCTGAACAGTCCTTTGAAGTTCACTGACTGTGTTCATCAAAATAGTCAGATCCCATGTTGAATTTTCCATTGCTACAATATGGATGAACAAAAACTTTACCACTTAATTACAAAAAAATCAAAATTAAAATCTAAATCAGACATGCAATATAAATAACCTAAGTCCTAAAGATAGTACTTCAATTTTGAAAGAAAAAAAATGAATGGTGAAGTTAACAACAAAATGAAACCAATTTCACACTTGTAATGTTAGAACAAGAAAAAATAAATTACCTCAATGCACGTAGATGATTTTTTTACCTCGAAAGAATAAGCAATTTTGGTAGAAATGGAGTTTTCTGAAATTAAAGTTGAGTAGATGAGTAGTTTAGTGCAATGGTAATCCCTATTTATATAGTGGATAAGTAAGAGTTGAGTTAGGCAACTTTAGTAGTCGTTTGGCTATGAAAATAAAAATTTGTTGGACATGAAATTGGAGTTGGATTTATAGTTGGGGCTGCAATTGTGTTTGTTTGTAAATATAAATTAGAGTTGTTTTTAATTATTTGTGATAGAAGTGAGAGTGAAAAAAATTCACACACAGAGTTATATTTCTAACTATCATGGCCAGACACTAATTTGGACTTGTATTTGAAATAAAGTAAAATAAATTTTCAAAAAAAATCTTATTTTTCATAGGCAAATGGACAGAGTAAGTATTGTTTTTTAATATTTTTTGTCATTTAGGTGGGGTATTTTTCTCCATATCTTATGTATTAAAAGGAGAATAGTTCTCTTTTATTTGTCTAAATTATTGAATGGCTCTAGGGTTCACATAGTGCTATTGAAAGTATTATGGAACAATCAAATGACATAATTTGAATTGTAAAAGTAATTGGTGTTTTATAGTATGTAATTGTGTCCCACTCAGTTTGCTTAGAAATGCATGCGAATTAATGAAGACAAAGTTGATCAGGTATAAGTAGTTAAAATGTTTGTCGCTATTAAAAGTAAAATATTTTCTTTGGTAATTGATATTTTATATCAAACTATATCAAAAAATAAAAATAAGAAGTTAAAATCAAATTTATTTGTATTTCTAAGAGATTCTACACTTGATGATTTCTCTACATAAACAAAAAAATCATGATGTTCAATTAATGTTGAGCCGCCCTAATGGCATGCTTTGCTTTGTAAAATTGCAAATAATTATTACATCTACTTGATGGTTGGTGATAGACAAATAACTTCTGCATAAGCATCAGAATTGATTGATTAAATGAATTAAGTAATATAAAAAACAGATTTGGAGGAAAAGTAAAGGGTTCGGAGAGAAAATTGATGCCTAACTAAACCTAGCCTATTGAAAGTTTTGCTTTTTCCTTTGCATTTTGCAATGAAAAATGCAGTGACAAAGGTTAAATAATACTCTCTAAATATTATAAATGCAACAAGTTCATTAATCTTCAAATAACAACAATGATTTATTCATAACAATTCAAGGTCAATGAAAATAATTTAAATTTATATCAATAAGTACAACACATATTCATTCCCAAGGGTGTAAAAGTGGAGTCTGAAGGCATACATCAACATCAACGCCCAATCAAATAAGTAAACCCCATAGAAAACTGTCTAATGCATGAATTCGCTTCAATAAATCCAATAATTTTTATTCTAATTCTTCACAATCTGATAGAGCTTCAATTCTTTTCTCTAATTCTTCTAGGCTCACACATATCTAGTCAACAGTGTCCATTTTCAAGCTAACAAGATAGCAAAATTGATGATGAGTCATTATGATTGTAAGGTAGCAAAGATTGAAAAGTTAGAATATATTAATGTCTGTACACACCTTATATGTAGCACCTTGAGAATATGATAAATAATGAACGACTTTATTTTGAAAATAAGGCAATATCGCCTTTAAATAGAATTAACAAATTAGATTTCATTTCAAATGGATGACTACTTCCCTTTATTTTGAAAAGCTTAGCTTTCACCTAAAACTTTGAAATTATCAACATTTTCCTCCATTGACTAAATTTTATTTCTCATTGAGTATTTCTCTCCGTGTACTTTTACATTATTAGTATAGAAAAATTGTAAGACCCCACAAATTCTAAGCTTAATTTAGTCCGTTAAAGCTAGAAAAGGAGTTCCAGCCTTAGAAATCTCAGCTAAGTGTTTACACTTAGAGTTTATTTTAGTCTTCATAAGTTGGAGATCCTATTTTACGATCCTTACGACCTTAAAATATTGAATTTTAGGTTGGTCCATGATCAGGAATGTCAATAGGTGTTCTCAGGTGAGTTTTGGAATTTTCGAACATTGGTTGAGGTACATTTGGAAATTCAAAATAGTGGATCAATGCAATCTCGATACGTCGCATCGCCTATCACGCTGATAAATATTTTCCTCAGCTATCAGTGCCCAATTTCAGTGAGCCGACGCAAACTCGATGTGTCACGCCGGTAATCACGTTGACCCCATCGATGCAGCGCGTCGGGTTGTGCGTCGCTAGCCATGTTTTCAGTCATTAAAACTCCACATCCATGAGGGTATTTGAGTCATTTTCCCACCCCTATTCAGCCCTAAAAACATGAAATTAATCATTCATAGGGCAAAACATTCATTGTTTCTCACAAATTACTCTAGAACAAAATCATAGGGGATCTAATTTCAATTCAAGCTTCAAGAAATTCATCATCAGCCTTCATTAATTCAGGTACAAAGGTATGTGAAGTGTTCATCCAAGGGTTTCCTTCCACTCTTGGAGTTCAAGAAACTCTTTTAAACTACAATTTAGATGATTTTGTGAATTCCATGTTGGATCTTGAATGTATTCATGATTTTGATGTTAATTAGATTTCCAATCCATGGTTTATTACCAGTTATATGTGAAATTATTCATCATGTGTTTAGTATCATATGAGTTCATGTTAAACCCTTGAAATTGTAAATTGGATTTCAAATTGTGGTGCCTACATATTGTTTTGTATCATATGCATAGATTATGTTCCCCAAGTGCTTGATAAATTGCTCATGTGAACTAAAAGGCAAAAATCATATCATGCTAGCTTATGTGTAAGTTTATATCTTTCAAATGTTTGATAAAATGTCTCTATGAATGAGTTATGAACAAGTGCACATGGTTGTGCTTTTCAAGTTTATGTTATGCTTTACTTTTCATGCTATCGAGTCCTGGGGGTATTCAATACCCAAAAATCTAGATTTTTACCTAGAGCTACAGTAGTTACAAAAAATCTCAATAGTGTCACGAATAGTAGTACTTAATAATCAGTCATAGTTTCAGTTCAGTATTTAGTTCAGACCTCAGAAAGATCAATTAGTTAACAGAACTAAGTAGTATTCCGTCAGTCAACGAAACGTAGTGAATTCATTTTAGTTAGACAGCACGATTAGTGACAATTCAGTAAAGCCTAGTACAATCTAGAAATCAGTTCAGTGTCTATTCAGTTGGGAGTAGAATTTGGCATCGAGCGAGTGAAGGGATGACGGCTTACCCGTTAGATAGGCAGAGTCATTTGTAGCAGTCCCCTCCAAAACTACGTAGCCAGCGTAGGATATGAGAAATCACCCATCAGTTTAGGCTTGACTTTATCGTAGGGGTCATACATCAGTTTAGGCTTGACACCCTTAGTCTTTCGAAATAATATAGTACACCATTTTAGTGAATCCACACAGTCAGCATTAGTATTCATGGAACGGTATTGACACCCTTCCAGCTGTGGTTACAGGTTGGACCCCAGTTACAGTTTCAGTTCTATAGATTCAGTTTCAGTCTCAGTACAAAACTCAATATAGTTCTATAGATTCAGGACTGTCAAATACAGTCATCCAGCTCAGTATAGAACTCATATCAGTTCTTCAGAATTAGGACTGTCAGAAATAGTCATTTAGTTATTTGTAATATAATATCAGTAAACTCAGATATCTGTTAATCAGTATTCAAAGCTCAGTATCCAGTGTTATCATGATCTCAGTCACAGTTTATGTATTTATGCATGTACTCTTATTCGGTTATGTTCATGTTACTTAGGCAGTTATTGTTCATGCATATGAACCCATGCATATTATCCTACCTCACTTAGCATACCAATATATTCAAAGTACTGATGCATACTTTTTTTTTGCGCCATGATGTCTTATATCATAGGTTTAGACGCATGGGCTCCTGGCCGTGCTTAGCAGCCCAACCTATCAGCAGCAAACTTAGTGGTGAATCCTCATAGTTCGAGGATAGTAGTATTTCAGTTTATCAGTAGTTCAGTAGTCGGAGTTAGTTGGGTGCTTGTCCCATCAACTCCATGTTTAGACAGTTAGATTCTTTCAGACTAGAGTTTTTCAGGCAGATGTTCAGTTTTCAATATTCAGTTATCAGTATTTAGTATTGTTTTTAGTTATGAACCTTATGGCGTTTACATCCTGACTTCCACATTTATTTTAGTAATATTAGTATTACAATGTTATTTTGCAGTGCTCACAGCAGGTATCAGTCATGGGTTAGATGGTGGTCCTTCGGGATCGCTAGCATCATGTAGCCTTCGGGGTATAGACTCGGGGCATTACAAAAAAAATAAGTATACAAACTCTAAATTGTAGATTATTAAACTTGTCATTTATTTCACAAAAAATATATGTAAATATATTAAATTTAACAAAATTACCAATAAACAAATATTTACAAGTGCTAATGACATTTTTTTATGTTCATTATCATTATTTCTCTCATATTAACAATATTATATATATAAATATACTATGAAAAAGGAAAATAAAATTTAGAACACTGCCCCCTTTTGACTCTTCTCCAGGCAATGAAATGAACCATATTTCTTGTTTATTATTTAATTTCATTATTAATTTACTTAAATATTACCGCGCATATAATGTAAATTTAATAACAATTGAAACATAATGTAATACCCCATATTTCCTGAGCTCAGTTTAGCTCTCAGTACATGAGTATCTCTATATAAAATTTTTCAAAATACTTAGAATTTTTCAGTTTAAGACTTGCCATTGTGTATGAAATTAAGTCAGATTTCCAACGATATAAATTTTGCCCAAATCCGATATCCGGGTGAGAAGTTATAGCATTTTTAGTGAAATAGTATCTCAAAGTGGGCATCACCGCATTGTAGTAAGGGTCGAATTGGCATTCGTCAATTTTCAGTGTGCCATCGTGATAAGCCAGCATCACGCCAATGTTTCAGTTCCCGTTTGGCATTTTTCAGTAAGCCATCATAATTATGGTGCGTCGCACCAATGTCCATTTTTACAATTATCATTTTCCAGTGAGGCTCTACGATACCTCCGTATTGCGCCAAAAGCCAATTTCACGATGGTCCATTTTTGAATATCCAGCCGGTTTCTAGTGGTTCACCACAATGCCACCGCATCGCGGTGGAGGTCCAAATTGGGACCTTCAATGACGTAATTCTAATTCTTTGCAGGGGTAATTTAGTCTTTTTCCACGGCCCTAATCAGTCTAAACACGTGATTTAATCCGTAATAATATAATTATATCATTATTTACTTAATTCCTCTTAAAATTAAATCATTCTCTCTCAATTAACCAAACCCTAGCCTTCAAGAATCAAGAGAAATTCACAAAAATTCCTCCAAGAATCTTCAAGAATTGAATTTCTCAGGTATGTTAGGTATTCATTCATGGGTTCCTTTCACCCATGGAGTTCAAGAAACCTATTTTAAAATGCAATTTTATGAATTTATGATTCCCATGCTTGAATTAGATTGTATGCATGTTTATGATGTTGTTTGGGTTTCAATCCATGATTAACTATAAGTATCTTGAAATTAAGATAGCATGTTAGGTGATTCTTATGTTAAAGCCTTGGAATTACAAGTTGAATGTGTATCCAAGATATTTATATATGATTATTATTATGTGAAATAATCATGCTCCCCAAGTGTTTGTTAGAATGCCTATGTGAATTGAATAGTGCAATCATGACATGTTAGCATGTGTTTCATTCATGTACAAGTTCATGCCTTGCAAGTGTTTGACAAAATGTCTCAATGAATGAATCATGACTAAGTAACTAGCTAGTATACTTTCAAGATTGTGCCATGTCTTTTCTGTTGATGCTATCGAGTCCTGGGTTATTTAATACCATAAATATAGTTGTATACCTTGAATCACAGTAGCTACAAAATAGTTTCAGTAATGTCGCAACAATAGTACTCAGTCAGTTATAGAACTTAGTTAAACTCAGCTCAGTTCAATCAGTCTAATAATCAGTTTTATTCAGTTGGGAGTAGGATTCAGCACCGAGTGAATCCAAGGATAGGGGCTCACCCATCAGTAGAGAGTGTGATCCTTATAGCAGTCCTTACATTCCAAAACTATGTAGCCAGCATAGGTTGAGAAATCTACCTACTAGTTGAGGGTGGATAAGGTGTTTATCTGCCAGTTGAGGGTAATACCATTCTCATCAGGGGACCTGCCAGTAGAGGGTGACCCTTAGTCCTTCGAGATGATATTTCAGTGGATCTACACAACCAGTATTGGTACTCATGGTACGATATTAATACCCTTCCAATTGTGGTTACAGGTTGGACCCCAATCCATTCAAAGAGGGCATGTCGGTTAGATGATTACCTCTCAGCATAGAACTCAATTCAGTTTTATATAATCATGACTGTTAGAAACAATCACCCTGTTATTAGTAATACAGTTATCAGTGATCTCAGATATCAGTTACTCAGTTATCAGAACTCAAAACTTAATTTTAGTACAAATCTTAAACACAGTACATATGTATATGCACAGTATTACATAATCAGTGTTTACAGTAGCTTTAGTTATCCATGTACTCTCATTCAGTTATATTCATATCACTCAATCAGTTATTGTTCATGCATATGAAACCATTCATTTTAGCCTTACCTCATCTAGCATACCAATACATTCCACATACTGATTACATACTTCTTCTTATGCTATGATGTATTATATCATAGGTTCGGACGCTCAGGTTCCTAATTGTGCTTAGCCAGATTCAGTTAGCAGCAACAGATTTAGTAGTGAGTCCTCATCCATCGAGTATATTATTTATTTCAAAACTATAGTAGATTCAGTATTTTATTAGTAGGAGTTAGTTGGTGGCTTGTTCCATCAACTCCACATTCAGATAATTCAGTTAGAGGCTTTTCAGACTAGACTAGTTCAGATAATATTAAGTTTTCAGATGTTATTATTAATTGCTATATTTTCAGTATTCAGATTCTGAACCTTATGGAATTTCAGCCTAACTTCCATATTATTTCAATATTATTATTTAGTGCTCACAGCAGGTTCCAGTCATGGGTTAGCTTGTGGTCCTTCGGGGTCATAAGCATCGTATAGCATCTGGGGTGCAGACTCTAGGAATTACAAAAGTATCTGAGCCAGGTTCAACAAAGTCCTAGGAAGTCTAAAAGTCGCATCAAGTAGAGTCTTGTGCATGGGTATATAGCGTGCCACACTTTATAGACAATAGGCTATGAGGCGTCTTTAGGAAAAGTTTCTCTTCTTTCAGTATTCATGTCATACGAATGAGCATGATATCAAGTTAAACTCTTAGTCTAATTTATTTTACCTTCCATTTATAGAACATGCCTTCTAAAAAGACCAACAGAAAAAAAAACTGGAAAATTGCCAGTACCTCCGCCCATTCAGGAAGATCCCCTGGGCGAGCATGTCTCTCATGCAAAATTCAGAGCTGCGTTCACCACTTTATCCCATTCTGTAGCAGCCCAAAATGAATGGCCAACTGCTATTCAGGACATCCCAGTGGCCAATACTGCTACAGCCAGGATTTGGGACTTCACCCAAATGAATCCTCCCCTATTTTCAAGACCTAAATCTGAAGAGGATCCACAGGAGTTCCTCGATCAGGTGCAAAAAGTCACAGATATTATGGGAGTGACTTCTTGTGAGAGTGCTGAGTTATCTTCCTATCAACTATAAGACGAAGCTCATACATGGTTTAAGCAGTAGAAGGTAGACGGGGGGGGGGGGGGGGAGGGACAGATGCAGAGTCTATAGAATGGAAAGAGTTTGCTACTATTTTTCTAAATAGATTCTTTCTCATAGAGTTGAGGAAATACAAGGTGTTAGAGTTTATTAATACCAGGTAAGGAAATATGAGTGTGAAAGAATATTTCTTCAAGTTTACTCAGTTATCCAGGTATGCTCCCCATGTAGTAGCAGACAATAGGGCAAGAACGAGTAAGTTTGCGTATGAGGTATCAGAGTGTGTGGTCTAGGAGTGCAGGACCATAATGGTAATTAAGGAGATGGATATATCCAGGATAATGGTCCGTGCTCAACAGGTAGAATAGGCTAAGAGTAAGAAAAGAGAGAGGGAAAACAAGAGAGCTAGAATAGGTAACTTCAATTTCACTCAGCCTAAGTTAGAATATGGTAACAGTTCCTAATTTTTCCCAAAATCTTTAGTTATAGCTCTGTCCTCAGCCAGCGCTCCAGTACCTAAGTTTAGAAATGGTAACAAAGATAAAGAGCCAGGCTCTAAATCTTAGGGTATTGTCAGCAGTGCTCGAACAAATCCTCTTTGCCAGAAATATGGCAGAAACCATCAAGGTGTCTGTAGAGCTGGCAGTGATGTATGTTTTTGGTATGGAAAGACAGGCCATAGAATTAGAGATTGTCCTCAGTCAGGTTCCCAAGGTCAGTACAACCATCTTTTAGCTCAGTTCGGTCACCCAAATTAGTAGGGTGCAGCTTCCAATGCCACCAATAGGCAATGCACAAATAGGCTTTATGCACTTCAGTCCAGATAAGATCAAAAAAGTTCTCCTGATGTTTTCACTGATACATTATAGATCTTCCATTTACATATTTATGCCTTATTAGATCCAGGAGCTTCTCTATCTTTTGTAACTCCTTACATAACAGTCAACTTTAAAGTCAAACCAAAAATCTTAACAAAACCTTTCTTAGTATCTACCCCAGTAGATCAGTCTATCATAACCCGACGGGTATACAAGAACTGTTCGATTATGATATCTCAGAAAGTCACTTCAGCAGACTTAGTAGAGTTAGAGATAATGAATTTCGACATCATTCTCAACATGGATTGGCTCTATTTTCTCTATGCCGCAATTGATTATAGAAACAAAATGGTTCATTTTTAGTTTTCAAATGAACCTATCCTTGAATGGAAGGGTAGTACCACAATGCTTAAGGGTCAATCGATTTCATAGCTTCGAGCGAGAAAAAAATTATATCCAAGGATATGTCTATAATCTTATGCGAGTCAAAGACTCTAGTTTAGAGACTCCTAGTGTTGAGTTAGTTCCAGGAGTAAATAAATTCTCAGATATGTTTCCCAAAGATCTTCGCAGAGTTCCTTCCAAATGGGTATCGACTTCGGAATAGACCTTCTTTCAGACACTCAGCCCATATCTATCCGCCATACAAAATAGCATCAGTTGAACTTAGAGAATTAAAAAAACAGTTAAAGGACCTTTTAGATAAGGGATTCATCAGATTTAGTATTTCCCCGTGGGGTGCACCAATCTTATTCGTGAGTAAGAAAGATGGTTCACTTAGAGTATGTTAATACTTTAGTCGGGATGAAGATTATGCAGTGACCACAATGATAGATGATCTTGATAATGTTGAGTATGTTCATAAATTTTTTCTATGGATTAGTGTTTCATAATTCCTATCTAGTAGTGCTAAGTTAGTATAATTCATTAAAAATTTGGGGATATCCATGTTAAGTGTTAGAATTTAAGTTTGAATTGTGGATGATTAAACTAATAGAAAGAAGAGTATGAAATTCTAGATGGAATGAACTCAGGGTATGATGATGATCCTTAAGATTCTTAGTAAGTATTTAAGTTATGATATGATGACTATTGGAACTATAGAAAGTTAAGAGTTTAATATCAGAAAGGACCATTAGCAGGTTTTACACTTTAAGATATAGTCTTTTAGGGTGAGTTTATCATTTATATGTACTATTATATCTCAGACTCTAGAGTAGTGTGGTTGCGGTTCAGTTTAGAATTTATTAAAGGGGTACGTAGATTTACAACTATGGTTGAAATCTAAGGAGGAGATGATAGAACAAGAAACCAAGTCAGGCTCTCATATCCTAGTAGTGATGCCAGTGTGTTGGGGAACAATACTAGGGAGGAAGATACCCAACCCATTCTTACCTCAGTGCAAATTTTTGTATTTCAATCACCACGACACTAGGGAGGAAGATACCCAACCCATTCTTACCTAAGTGCAAATTTTTGTACTTCAATCATCACGACATCTACTCATGCCTTACAAGTTAGCTCCATGATCATAGCTTATATTCATGCACTTTATATAGAATCATGTACTCTCCTAGTTTCTAGTGGGAGCAGTGCCAGTTCACTTAGAAGCACGACTCCTATTCCATGAATTTATAAACTTAAAATCTCAATTAATACATCTCATGACTCTTGTACTCATATTTTATAGTATACTCAGTTCCCATAACTCATGGTACACCCTTAATGACCAGTGAAAATTCATATTATGTCATGTATGTCCTTAGTTTAGATCTCTTTAATGAATCCATGCCATTGATACTTTATTCCTCAGGCCTCAGTTATGTTTCAAATTCATGTATAGTATTATCTCATGCTTCAGGACCTCATGTTCTAACTTTTCAGTGGCCTCTCCTTATGTGAAGATAGTGGTGAAGGAAATTAATGACAATGGTTTAGATAGGAGAAAGTAAATGTTCCTTATTAGGGAATGATTTTTGCATGCTTGTTTTATGTAAGGCTATAAGGGTGAAGTAATATTGAGGCCAAGCTTTGGTATATGTCATAGTTAGTTGAAAACTCTAGCGGTTCCTTCTTGGTAATAATGCAAGAAAGTTGTTATTAGTAAGGTATTAGAGAATATGGGAAAATTCCTAGGTGTCACAACCCGAACTAGGGCTTGGCCGTGATAAGTATGTCAAGTTTCATGTGGATTGGAGATCACCCACTTATTCTAACTAAATCAACATGAAATCCTCAATGTAAAATGAATTTTGAACATATAACAAGATAACATAAATGTAAGCTCAAAGCTAATTAAATCATATCTATAGTCTATTAATCGAGAACCGACCAAAACATCCGACCAACGTAACCCAAATCCACAGTAGTACAATAAAGCCTCTATAAAATTTAAAAACATAGAGTTGTTGGGACATTCCCTAGACAATAGCCAAAACCAAATCCAAAGGAGTAGTCAAAATATAAAGTAAACCATAGCATGAAATAGGGGTCTTTCTAAGTATGAAAGTTCACCACTTCAATCTGACTCGTTCGCTAATCCTGAATCCTAGTCATCGAGTAGGAGATATGGAAATATGGCTAATTTCTACATCACATGGGGATACAACATATGAAGACGGATTGTGGTTGGAGCGCTAGTATGAAACTCAGGGATAGAGAAACAAAATAATACCATGATAATAGTTCAAAACCAGTACAACATCCAATGAATCATATCATATGAAGTACATATATGTATACATAATATCACCTGATGGGGTAGGAAACAAGGTTTAGCATGAACTTCGAAAACCTTAACCTAGGTTATGAAGTGTTACCATCATAAATCCATCCATGGGCTATGTGGGTCCAGTGTTACCCCCTGAATAGGCCCCACTGCATGTTAGCCACACAAACCAGATATATCATAGATAGTTGATGATTCCATTGTACCCTTCACCCTTCATAATACACATGTACGTGTATACACTTGTGTTAATCCCTTGTACCCACAGGCTTATGATCATTAAGACCAACCCTCATGTCGACAAATATGAGTTTCCAGTATTAGTCCTTTGGACTCACACCTTTACGGCTAGCTAACAAAATCCCTATTATTGTCCAATTAAATCATTTAATATATAATCCTACCACCATTTGTAGGAGTCAATTATTAAGTGATATCGTTATACTGACTATAGCTTACAAGCACTGTCATTAAGCCAACACTTAGGGATTTTTGTGTACCCTGCAGGCTCTCTTATATAAATCACTTGGAGGATTTTGTGTACCTCGCAAGGTTTTCAAGACCACTATTATATAATTAACCAATTATTCCATGCATTAATGTCAAGAAATAAATCAAACCAAGTGATAATGCATATTCTAAAACCAATTATGCAAGTGGGTTGAGGTTTTTACCAATTTCCATACCAAACTAATTAATTTGGGGATTCCTTTGTACCCCTATTTCCATGATTTATCAATTTAGGAATTACATTTTCCCTATGTCCATCCACCATTTTCATGCACCCCAAAGCATTTATCAACCTTCAATTTAAGCGAAATAATTTCATAAATATCATAGAAGAAGAATTTAATAATTTTTCTTCAAAACCCTCAACCTATAGTTCAAATACCAACATCAAAACCATGTAAACATTATCCAACCATGCCATTAATAAAATAAAAGTATAGGGAAAGATTAACATGCCTTGAATACCATAAAATTTGGAGGAGATAGCACCTTTAGAACCCTAGATGGTCACTTATTTTGAAACCCTAGCCTTGATTTAAAGGGGGAGTTTTAGAGAGAATTCGAGAGTGTTTTATTGAGAATAATATGATAATGAAGGCCCAAGTTGTGGGTTCTAAGGGGTTAAAGTGGTAAATGTCTAAAGTTTCCTAAACTTAAAAGCTGAAAAAAGTGCCGCCCTTGGCTACGAGTCCATCATCAACTCGTAACCACACCTTATGACTCATCTCCACGAGTCATAACCAGAATAGTCTCCAAGATCCTATCAACTGTTGTCCTAACGACTCGATCAAATGAATCATCACTTGACCCTATGAATCATAGGCCCAAGTCGTAACTAGAGAAGAACCAAACTGGAGGGACACTGGACATCCTACGATTTGGATATGGCGAATCGTAACGAGTCCTTATGACTCATAGTGAGTTACTTTTACTCAGAGACAAACTTATCCACTATTATACTGACCATATTATGACTCGATTTCACTACTCTTTATCTCTCCTTATGACTCATAGGGGTGAGTCATAGCTTTGACAGTAAGGGCAAAGGTTTAAAATTTTTCAAGGACCTAAAGATCGATGTGTTACAGTCGGTTGCCTAGAAGTTCATATGAGGTTATAATGATAGGCTTGAATGTCATGTTGGTATAGAAGTAGATGAATGCATTATGCGTTAGTGAATTCTTAGTAAGAGGTTGAAGTTGGTTGTTGTAGTGGTAAGGAGTATAATTCATGAGATGAGAGTTGTGAAAACACATAGGATATTAAATCTGTGATTTAGAATAATATTATGGTGTTACGTGTGGTACGTCATGACTTTGAATTCTTTAACAGGGTGAAAGAATTTAGATTAGCTCATACTTTTGTAGATGGAGTTATCAATTCCCATGTGAAGAGTAGAAGTGGCATCAAATGAAGGGTAGTATTTAAGAGGAAAAGCATATTGAGGGAGTATTTGAAAAGTATGGCTAAGCTTGAAAGTTAGCAGTTGCATTGTATAAGTCATAGTAATTCTATCATAACTTATGTTTTAGAGGCCTATAGTCCATGTTATTGAGTTGTAGTCATATTGCGATTCCCAATTCAGATATCTTATTTAGATCATTCCTTAAATTCTTTGTTCCCTGATGTTATTAGAACTTCTTAGAAAGAGTGTTGAAGAAATTCTCCAGTTGAGCATAAACTTTTAGTATAGGTCAGTTTGCATAGCTAGCAATTTAGTTTAGCAATAGACAGATAAGTTTCTATAGTTTTTCATCTTTCTATCTATTATTACTATCCAAAGTTTCATGAATATGGCTATTCCATGAGGTAATTTATTCACATCCATACAAATTACGAATTTAGTTCGGTCCATGAATCATGTTTTGATTCAGATATTTAGTCATGATTCAGTTCATAAGTGTTTAGTGAATGATCTCAGTTTTCCTAGTATTCCATCTCAGACATTGTAATACCCTACAAGATCCTAGATAACTTTCTAACTATTCGTCACATGTTTAAAGGCCCCAAAGCAATTATGTCAAACCATAGATAAGTGTCATGACCATTCACTGTGACACCCTCAAAATTTCAAGCATTTTATTTTTGGCCTTTTCGTGTTTGAAACATCAACTTTTGACTTAAAATGTGATTAGGTATGTTAGTAGGGTGTCTTGAAAGAGTTTCAAAATTTTTGGATAAGGTTTGGGGATATTTTTGGATTCAGAGGCAGTGAGCCTCCGCGATAATGTTGTCACAGAGGCTACTCTTCGTGATAAATAGCGTGGCATGGAGGTTAGCCTCTATGATAGGCAATATTGCATGCCGAGGTGTAAAAATTTCATCTAGTTTTTTATTTTCTCACTTGGGAGAGGGGATTTGGATATTTTACCCCTTGTATGACCTTAGTCTCATTATCTCATGATTCGAGCCTACATAATGTTCTTGGTGATTCTATGAAACCCTTTTCTTTTTATTCTTATACGTATTTTGTTGAGTGAGGATTTCTAATATGAAGTTACATACTTTATTCCATACTTCTAAAGCTTCAATAAGTTCTTACCCATCATTCAAGGACGAATGATTCCAAAGGAGAGATAATTAACACACACCTGCATTTTTTGGCTAAAATTTGAACCATTATTTCTATGTGTGTAAACTTAAACCAATGATTCCTATATAAATATGTGTCATTATCATTATTTTAGTGTTAAGAGTGCTTTTGAGATGAAAATTTTTCATACGAAATACTTAGAGAAATGTTGAGTTACAAGCTTTTGATTCGACCAAATTTTGATATTCGATCCTACAAGGATCAAATTTGATCGTGTATAACTTTGGGAATATATTGAATTTTGGATCTCAAGACCCATCAAATTATAGATAATTGTGTCCTCTTTCCAACGCATCAGATTTTGCCTTAATCCAATACTCGAGTGAAATGTTATGAGCATTTTCAGGAGGAATCAATGAGGGTCCACGATTTCAGCGTGGTATGGACCTTCAAAAACACTAAAATCCATTTTTGTCTTCAGTATTTTGAGGGTAAACTGGTTATTTACGTCCTAAACTATCCTATAACTAATAGTAATGTGAGTTGATCATCCCATAACCCCAAAACACACTAAGTACACAATCCCTATTCTCTAAAATCCTCAAGAACACCAAATAAGTATTCTTCTTCAAAAATTCAACTTCCAAGGATCCAATTTCATGATCCCCTTCAAGAAGTCAAGAAATTCAGGTATGTGGGATATTCATCAATGGTTTTCTTTCACCCATTGAGTCCCAAAGTTTTCCGCAATTCTCAAGTCTAATTCTACTGTGATTTAAGGTTCCATGAAAAGTATAAATTCCATGATTTCCCACATTTGATTCTTGAATTCTACCATGAAATAGTGTTCCCTCATAATTTGAATAATTCTTTCGTGCTCTAATCATGATGATTCGATACATAGATGACATTGATGGATTCTTGAGTTTAAGTTATGAAATTTCCTATCATGTCATTATAAAGATATTATCATATTTAATTATATTACTTCCATGCTGGTGGGTTATGAACACCTGATACCTAGTTGATCTTGAATGTTACAATTTTCAAGATTTCAAGTAAATTATATCATATTTATCTCATAAAGTTTATAACATTATCATAACGAGCACTCACCACTATTACATTATCCTAAATACATTAGTTTACATATTCATGATTACTTTAAATTCTACAAGCATTGGTATTTTCAAAATACCATAACTTGAGCATATCTGTTATCAGTATATGTACCAACTTATGTTTTAGTGTATTTCAGTTGGGAGTAGGACTTATCACTGAGTGAACCTAGGGATGAAGGCTCAAACGCTAATAAAGGGCCGAAACCTTCAGTAGAAGTTCCTAAGTTCTAGAACTACGTAGCCAACGTAGGTAATGAGATATCACCCACCAGTAGATGACTAATACTCTCTTAGGGGTCACCCGCCAGTAAAGGACTGACACCGTAGTCCTTCAAAAAATCAACATAATGGATCTACATAGCCAGTGTTGGTACCCGTGTTAAGGTACTGACACCCTTAAAACTAGGGTTACAGGTTAGACCCCGATTAGCTCAGGTTTGGGCATGTCGATTAAATATTAGCTCCTAAAGTCTTAGTTCAGTATTCATATTATATTAACTCAAGTTAGCATGACCAAGTGTTTAGTTTATCAGTTATTCGGTTATTCATATCATTTCAGCACATGCTTTACTTGGTCTTGCATTCGTTTGTATATTCATGCATTCATGCTCAGTATTCATACATGATCCTCAGTATGGTTTTATAGCCTATTCATCTTTAACTTGAGATTTGCATATGGTACTCATGTTTCGACAACTTTTCATCTTACAGAAATGATTTCAACTCGTGATATAGAAATTTTAATAAGTCTTATAGCTTTTACATACAACCAAGATTTAAATGCATATTTCAGCAAATAGCTTATGTCCTCAAATTTAAGGCATACATTAAGTATTTCCATGATTTAGGGCATGTCTCATATATTTAGTATATTCCAAAGTACTGACCACAAATATGCATTTTTGGTTGTATTTCTATATGATGTAGGTACCAGAGGTAGTCCACAAATCAAGGTTAGACAGTTCACAGCATTCAACCAGTAGGTGATGAGTTCTCTTATTTCGAGGACTCAAGTTAGTTATCGTTCCTGTATTTTATTTTCATTAATATTATGTATTGGTTAGTGATAGTTGGGGGTCATGTCCCGACTACTTTAGTCAGTATAGTAGAGGCTTCATAGATGGTGAGTAAGATTCAGTATTTGTAATTTAAGTCTCTCTCTCTCTCATATTTTAGTATTGTAAACTTTGATCAGTTATATATTGAAACAACTTATCTCATGTTGATTATGTTTTGGATCAGTTATTTAGCATATATATATAACGCCCCAAATTTGGTACTCGAAATGATACACGGTGCTCATGACCCCAAAGGACCACAAGCTAACCCACGACTGATATTTGTACCTATACACTGCATAACATACTATATATAATGCAAAAATAAAGGTTGAAAGTCCATAAGGTTCAAAACTGCATACTGATAAAAATATATAACATGTGAGTAGGGTATTAAATACCCAAAACAACTAAAATAAACTCTCTGAACATGATAGTCTGAAAAGTATTTAACTGACTGAATAAGGAGTTGATAGGACATGTCCCCAACTAACTCCGTCTACTGAAATAAACTAAGTAATGGGATAATAGTAAAAATGGTCATGTCCTCGAAGGAAGAGGACTCACTGCAAACTCTGACTGTTGAAACTAGAATACTACTGCTGATCTGGCGCTTGTGCCTCAGAACCTATGGTGTAAAGTAAAAGACCATAGTGCAAATGCTTCAGTAAGATTGAATGTGCCGGTATACAGTGAGGTAGGCTGAATTCATGCACAATGCTAACTGACTGAATAACATGAACGTGAGAATACTTATTAAATACGTGATAACATGATAACTGGGTCTAAATACTTATAACATAAGTTAATGAATCTGATATGGAATGACTGTATCTGACAGTCTAGATTCTAATGGAACTAGTTGAGTTCTGTACTGTACTGAGTTGACTGTGTCTGACAGTCCTAAAATTTAAAGAACTATCTGAGTTCTTTTACTGAGACTTATACTGAGACTAAGACTGTAGGAAGTAGTCATGTAACCGACATGCCCCAAATAAAGCAATGTAGCTGAATTAGGGTCCAATCTGTAACCCCAATTGGAAGGATGTCAATACAGCGCCACTGGTAACGACAAGCTATGAATGACCCTCAACTGGCAGGTACTCAAATAAGAATGGTGGGAACCCTTGAATGGCAAGTTAAGCCACCTCATAAACCCTCTACTGGCAGGTTAGATGTCTCAACCTACGCTGGCTACATAGTTCTGGAGCGCAAGGATTGCTTCTAATAATCACACCCTCTACTGGCAGGTGAGTTCCCATCCTTGGGTTCACTCGGTGCTAATTTCTACTCCCAACTAAATAGACACTGAACATGGTTAACTAGACTGGACTGTGTTCATTAAGTTCTGTGGACTGATGGAATACTACTGAGATTACTGATTTACTAAGTTTACTGAGGTTATTGAGTTTTCCTGAGTCACATGACTGACTAGGTTATATAGAGTATGGCTTGACTAAGAATAACTTGAAAACATGACACTTTCTCTAGGCACATAGCTATATTTTTTGGGTACAAGTACCCCCAGGACACGATATAGGGAAACTGACCAAGCATGATATTTTTGGATACATGATTAACATCAACAATATGTAATACAATAAGTTGGGGATTTCATGAAGTACATGGTTATCATAATTTTGTGCATGGATAGGAACATATCTAATCAAGGCATACTTTCATACTCTAATATCATGGGCATTTCAACAACCATCTACAATGCACAATAGTATCATGGAAATCATTTGAACATAAGAGTGAAACATGCTTTTGATCATTTGGGTCACAATTGAGCCTCAAGGCCTAACTTCTATCCTTTTCTATATTTTATCAAACACCTTACATGCACAACTTAGGGCATAGGTGAATTTATCAAACTCATATCATAATCAACTCAAATCATGAATTTCAATTTGCATGCTAACTTATTTTAATGAAAAACATATAAAGTTTTCAACTTGAGAGACATACAACAAGATGAACATAGTTTAAAACAACCCACAACATAAACATCATGATTTATAATTTGAAATAGGATTCTTGAGCTTTATGAAAGAAAGAAATCCATAAATCAACACTATGCATACCTTAGATGGAAAATTGTTGAAGATTGACGGTGGAATTTCCTTGAACTTGAATCCCCAATTGAAAACCCTAATGCGTTCTTGAGAGTTTTTGAGAAAAAAGAGTATATTTTGGCTTTAAAATGGCCAAATCCCGTGTTTAAGAGCTTATATAGGGTGGGAAAAATGATAATTTTTCCCTCAAATATGTTGAGCTAGAAGCTGGAAAATTTGGCAGTGTGCGATGGAGCGTGCATCGCATGCTCTAGTCCTCTGGACTGAAGCGTGTGTCGCATGCTATATCGCATGATGCTACTATTTTAAAATCCAAACATGCCCTAAACGGATTCCAAAAATTTTGAAACTCACCCCATAAGTACTATTGACTTGTCCCATCATGATGCAACTTGAAAATCAAAAATCAGAGGACGGGAAGGTCATGAAATAAATCCCCGAAGTTTGGAGGCTTAAAATGAGACTAAGTGTTGAACACTTAGATAAAATATTCTAAGTGTTGGAGCTTTTGAAGAGCTTAAGGAGCTGAATTTATACTTAGACTTTTACGGGGTCTTACAATATATATATATATATATATATATATATATATATATAAAATCAGTTGTTCAAATATCATGCCAGTACATGGGTTAGCTTTGGATCACTTGTGGTTCTAAGCACCGGCTACGACTAGGGGGTAGTCTCGGATCGTGACAAGTACAACTTTACAAAATGTTACAACAAAGCGAACGATGGATTTTTCAAACAACTTTTTCAAAAGAATTTTTTTTTTTCCCAATAAAAAATTATACTTTTTAAAGGGTATTTTTTAGTACCACCAAATTCAAAAATATTTTTTTATTTACTCTTAAATTAGATTCAACATGGAGGAAGTAGTGTTTCTATGAATGTAGCACCCTCAACTTAGTACCTTACTCGAATGGACAAAGGAAAATTGATGGCTCATTGTCATCATTATTCTTTTCTTTGAATAGGCAATTGACGTGCCATTTCCCAACACTCCAAGAAGCTGTCAAACCCCAAAGGATAGCGTGAAGCTATCATTTTAACTTACTATTCAAAATATTTTCAAAATCTTTCCAAGAACAATCTTTGATGTTTATAGAGTTTTAATTTCTAATATCTCGTAGTATATGGTAATATCAAGTTTGCAATTTAAAAAGTTTGGTAATTAAGAAGTTTCTCATAATATAAAATGAAGATTAGCTAAAAATCTAACATCGGTGATGCTTAATCTCTATAACTCTTTGCACATTTGTACAATAATTTCTATAATTATACTGAATTTTAAACAAAAAAGAAAAAATAATAGATAAAATACATAAATGGTCATGAAAAATAAAAGATACATGTACCACATTTTAACGATAAACGATCCATTAAAAATTTAACTTTTTCATTAGTTTTCACCCTTTTTGGAAATATATGTGTAGTTCAGTTATAGTATTGTCCAAAAAAAATTAAAATGTTACTTTAGTGAGATGATTCTACAAGTTGAGTGACCATATTGTCCAAAAAAATTCAAAAGTTACTTTAGTGTGATACTTTTATAAGTTGAGCGACAATTTGAGTAGCTTAACATATGAATGAATAAAATTTCATTAAAAATTTAAGTATTTCGTTAGTTTTCACCATATGTTTAGTTTAGCGACAATATTATCCAAAGAAATTGAAAAAAATACTTTACTGAGATGTTTCATCAAGTTAAATAACAATATTGTTCAAAAAATTGAAAAGTTACTTTGCTGAGATACTTCTATAAATTGATTGACAGTTTGAGGAATTAGCACAACACAGTCATAATCTTATCAACATCGTTTAATAGAAGATAAGGTTAGAACAAATCATGTGTGCATTCATTTTTATACTTCCATTCTTCTTTTTTATTTTTTAGTATTGTTATTGCATTGCAGGTGAAAATGAGTAACCCAACCATCACCAATAGAGATCTTACCCATCGCATGCCCTCCCTTAATAACGGTATATTGCTATTAATCCACTTCAATCGTTGTACACTCAGATTTATGAAATGCGAGTGGAAGTGTCTGTGTTAACTCGTTGTGTGAAGAGCTTTGGCGATAAGTAGGAGGTGATATTCAAATGTATTGAAGCTATTGCTTGTAGAGTTGAGAGAATGGTGCAAGAAACGCAGTTTGATAGTTGTTCCCACCCACCCACCCCCGAACTAAAAAAAATTAAGTACTGTTGTCTGTGTAGTTTCTAGACTTATTTTAATTTTTCATTATGAATCAATGAAAAATGCACTTTTTTGATATTTTGGAACGATATTAACAAGACACATGCTAAAAAATGCTAATTAATCAAGATTATAATACGTTCAAAACTAAAAATGGATCCTACAAAGTTATTCTACAAATTATGCTAAAAGTACTTATACCTTCTCAAAACGAACAGACACGACCATTAAATGGAATAAATGACAATTATGAAGCACAATTTTTTAAAACTTGTTAATTGTGAATAATTATAAATTAATTCACCAAATGAAGAGTCATGACTTTTAAGTTGAATCAACACAACTTTCAAAAGGTGATAGTTGGGTTTCATAAGTTTTAGGCTATATAACACAGCCCTATATCATCATTCTTCCTTACAATTCCATAAAACTTTCAAGTATTTTAGTAGTCGTTGTTGAAAACATGAACAACTCTCGTGGCAATAGTCATGCTAATGATTTTGCAAACGTTCATGCAAATGGCAAACCACATAATCATGCTCCTCCCTCATTCCATAACGCTGCTGTTGCCAGGGTTTCCATTACAACCTTTTAAATTGTAGAATTTAGAGCAGAAATAGAACTTCTAAGGGAAATTATGGATGATCTCGGTCGAGCAAATGATGAAATTCGACGAGAAATGGATTACATCAGGCAAAACTATTTTAGTTGATTGGTGAAATTGATGGCGGGCAAAGAAACGACGGTTCGTGATGAATTTTCATGTGTCATTTATTTGTTTAAATTTTATTGTGTTTGTATTTTAATTAAATTTTAAATTGTTCTCAATCAAAACACCTTTTTCCTTGTCACCGGACTATATCACTTATCATCTATTCTGCTTATTTTTTGATAATTTTCATGTCTTTGCAAAATACATATATTTATGGTAAGCACTTATGAGTATTACAATTCGTAAGTAAGAGTCATCGCATAAGTAGGGGTGGGAAACAGGCGGATTGGATTGGATTTGGACATGTTAAATATGGATCTAGCAAAAATGGTTTGGATTGCAATCCATCCATATAAATATGGGTAAATATGGATTTGGTCAAATATGAATTGGGTAAAAATGATTTCAACCCACTTTAACTCCTAAGTCAAAAACTTAAAACTTGTATATCATATAAACTTGACTTTTTTTTCATTTCTTTTTTTTTTTAGTTTTTTTTGTCTCTCTTCTATATGTAGCCTCTAATTTTCTTTTTTTCTCTCTCTTCTATCTCTATCCTCTACCCTTTGTTTCTTTTTTTTTCTTTTTTTTATTTTCCTTTTTAGTCTCCTTTTTTTCTATTCTTTATTTTTTTGTTTTTACTTCTTTCTCATTTTTTTCTTTTTTGGTTGTATTTTATGTTTTATATTTTTTTTATTTTCGAAGAACATGGTTAAGTCGAGTACAAATTATGGATGATGACTAAAATATCATAACCGCTCAATATATTTGTTTTCACCATCATCTTTTTTCTTTTTCCTTTTCTCCTTTTTCATTATTTTTTCTTTTTGATTTTTTTTTTTTTTGTATTTTTTTCTTCAATTCTTTCTCTATGCTTTTTTCTCTCTTCTATCTCTAACTTCTACCTCTCTTTCTACTTTTTTATTTTTTTTTTCTATTTTTGGTTTCCTTCTTTTTTTTATGATAACGAAAATACCATAAGCGAATATTGATTTATATTCTCCCAACATTTATAATTTGAGGGCTATGTGGATCCTCAGCCATATATATTTTAGTCTCAAGAAAATACAATTAATTCATATACTTTT
Source organism: Capsicum baccatum var. pendulum (assembly GCA_030864225.1). Classification (NCBI taxonomy): domain Eukaryota; kingdom Viridiplantae; phylum Streptophyta; class Magnoliopsida; order Solanales; family Solanaceae; genus Capsicum; species Capsicum baccatum. The sequence continues at coordinate 200,598,466 of CM061559.1, read as the reverse complement.
TTTTATTTGTCATCCGGTGTCTGGTGCCTGCATTGGAGCCCCGACTAATCCGGATCAGGCATTGCAGGCCCATTAAGGTGGCAGCGCTCCCAACAGAGTTTTCTTCATAACCAAAGTTGTACCCTCGACCTCTAGTTAAGGGTGGAGCAGCTCTATCCACTGCACCACAACTCATGTTGATTTTAATTCATATACTTATTTGTATATAAATACAAATGATAAATTGCACATATTGACAACTAAACTATTCAAATACAAATAATAAATTTATTTGAAATATATAGTATGATACAAATAAATTTAAAGTAAAAAAATAAAAAATCCAATGACAAAACAAAGATGAGGAAAAGAATATAAAAAATAAGAAAAATGACAAAAATGACGAACCAAGAATGAAAAAGGGGAAAACAGAAATACAAAAAAAAAGAATGCAAAGAAATAAAATTAAAAAAGAAAAAAAATGATGAAAAAGAAGAAAGAAAAAAAGTGTAAGAAATGAGTAAAAAATAAGTGGAAAAAATGAAAAAGAAAAAAAGTAAATTAAAGGAAAAAAGAAAAAAAATAGTAAATTAAAGGAAAAAAGAAAGAAAAAAAAAGAAAGAGAAATAAAAGATAGAAAACATTAATAATAAAGGAGTGAGACTATGGATTATATTTAATTGATAAGAGATGTTATGAATTATATAGGCTAAATGGGATAATTAGAAGCTTATATTTATTAACCCATGTAGGTCTCAAGCGAATACGAATGATGAAATATGAATGAGAAAGGGGAACGCCAAAAAAAAAGAATACAAAGAAAAAAGAAATAACAATAAAAAAATAAAAAATAGATGAAAAATGAGAAAGAAAAAAAGAAATTATAAGGAATGACTAAAAAAATGAAAAAAATGAAAAAGAAAAAAGTAAACTAAAGGAAAAAAGAAAGAAAAAAAGAAGAAGAAAAGAAACTAGAAAAGAAAAAAAACTGAAACTTTAAACATAGGTGGATGATCTTTATGTTTAAATGGGTACCCATATTTTACCCATTTTGTTTATATTTGTATGAGCTTTTAAAATGAGTTGAAGTCCATATTTACCCATTTGAAATATGAGTGATCCAATTCACTAAATATGAATTAAATGGACTCTTTTCACAAATATGGGCTGAAATTATCACCCCTATGCATAAGTAATTTATAAGATAGGATATTGCAAATATAAAAATACACCCTTTGTTGTGTTACTTTGTACTTTTCCACATACTTTGAACGCAAATAGTTAGGTTAATGCAAACCACTGGGCAAATATCGAGTGAAAAAATGCAATTACCCTTCGACAATGGAAGAAGACAAGATTTTAATTAATTAATGCTTCAATAAATAAAATCACATCCATAAGAGTCAAAGCTAATCAAAATAATCTTAACACTGATACCAATATTGACTAGGGGGTGATGATGTAACTCCCCACATTTTAGGATTAGAGTTCAATCCGTTGTTGTCAAGAATATAGAGCAAAACCCAATGATTCTATGTCTAAATATGGTTAATAATCATTTATATAGTGTGAAAATTTCCTTTGATATCAATAGAGGTCATAAAATATCCTAACTCAAAGACGAGTTGAGGATGCTTCTATTGATTAAGTTTTAACGAACATTTTAGATTGGATCAACTTTAAACGATCAATACTCCTTGTACATAATGATTTACATGTCCTACCTTATATCAAATGAAAGATCTTTGAATCTTATTTCCAACGCATTTGGTTTTACCTTAATATTATATTGGAGAGAAAAGTTATACCTATTTTACTCCAGCATATCAGCTTGTCAACCAAGTGACGACATGAGCTGACGGGTCGTCACCTATGTGACGACTTATCAAACCAAGTCGTCAGCCTTAGGTAGAAAACCATCAATTCCAGCTTCTAAGTAACAACCTAGGGTGAGGGGTCGTCACCTAAGTGACGACTTATCAGCCCAATTCGTCACCCATGAAATTCAGCAATTCCCATTCAGAGGGCTATTTTGGTCTTTTCCCTCACCTCTCATGACTTAAATCATCAAAAATACATACATGGCCATCATAAATCAGTTTTAAAAACCTTAATCCTATCCACTATCAAGAACAATAAAATTAAGGCCTCCTCTTAAGATCATCTCCCAAGAACAAGATTCAAGCTCTTCTTCAAGAAAACCAAGCAAATTATAATTCTCAATTACAGAATGTTCAAGAAAAGTCAATTCTCTTTCAATATTAAAGCTCTGAGGTATGTTAGATGTTCATCCATGGGTCCTTTTCATTCATGGAGTCCAAGAACCCATTTTGAAGATCAAAGTTATGATTTTTACATGTTTCTTTTATGAATTACATCCATGAAACTTCATCAATTTCGATTCTTATACCATGTTTACACGTAGTTTTCATTGTTATTAAATCCTGCATGTTTGAACAGTGTTGTCTATTGATTTAAACCTTAATTTTTTATTTAGTATCAAAATCATGCTACTTCTATATGTTTAAAACTATTCCCATGCTTAAGTCGTGCATTGCAAGTGCTTTGAAATGCTTCAAAGAATGAGTTTTGAATATTGACTACATGTCATGTCCTCAATGTTTTAGTATGATCTTGTTGTTATTGATATCGAGTCCTGGGGGTTTAAACACCCAAAATTTAGTTGTTTTACTTAGTTTTCAGTACCCACAAAATGATTTTAGGATATACCATGAGCATTATTAGTTCCGTCAGTCATCATAATCAGTTAAACTTAGATCAATTCAGAATTCAGTGTCCTTCAGTTGGGAATAGGATTTAGCATCGAGCGAATGTAAGGATGACGACTTCCTGTCAGTTAGGCAGAGTCGTTAGTAGCAGTCCCTGAGTTCCATAACTGCATAGCCAGCGTATGAGGAGGATTCACCCATCAGATTAGGCTTGACTACCTCCTAGGGGTTACCGTCAGATTAGGCATGACTCCGCCTAGGTGTCACCCATCAATTTAGGCTTGATATCTTAATTTTTCAATAGCTTAGTGGATCCATATAGCCATTGTTAGTACTTGTGGCATTGTACTAATACCTTTTCAACTAGGTTACAGGTTGAACCCCAATCAGTTCAGAGCGAGGCATGTCAGTTAGATGATACCTCGGACAGTCTCAGTTCAGAATTCAGTATACTTTAATCCAGGATTGCATTGGACATAGCATACATTTAGCAGTTATTTGGTTATCAAATTTAAGTATTTCAGCTTACAGACTATTTTGAGAATCATGTTATATGCTTGGTCATGCATTCTTAGATTTTACAGTATTCAGCATTCATATCAGTTATTCAGTTATCTCATGCTATTCAGCCAGTTATTGTTCATGTACATAATCCCATGCATATTAACCTAACCCCATTTAGCATACCAGTACATTCAAAGTATAGACCGCATACTCTTTTCTTGCATTATGGTGTCTCATATCAAAGGTTTGGACGCTCGGGTTCCCGACCGTACCTAGATATATCAGCATACCAGTAGCAACATCCATGGTGAGTCCTCACGTTCTAAGGACCAGTTATGTTCATTTTAGTTTCTCAGTTTTAGCAAACAGTCGGAGTTAGTTAGGGGCTTGTTCCATTAACTCATCAGTTATTCAGTTAAAGTCTTTCTGACTAGTACAGACAGTTAGTCAGTTTTCAATTGTTATTATCAGTGTTGTTTTGCAGAGATTATCAAAATTATGACTTAAAACATTATGGCAATTTAAGTTAACTTCCAAAAAATAAATCTTTTGTTATCAATTTTATTCAGTGCTCACAGCAAGTAACAGCTCATGGATTATCTTGTGGTCTCTAAGGACCATAAGCACTGTGTGACACCAAGGATGTTCTCCCGGGTCATTACAGATGATAGAGGAGTAAGGCATTCATCAGCGTTGACACCCATGCGACCGAGTAAAAATTCTATCCAATGTGTGAATTTGATCAGACAACACTAAATATTTTTTATCAAATTCTTCACAATCTGGAAGACTTTCAATTCTTTTCTTTAAGGATTCAATGAAAAAATGTATCTGTTGAATCTCCATTTTTAGGGTTGCATAAACAAAGTTAAACATGGAAAACCATTATCATAATATAAAGATAAAATAAGTTGTCAAAAACAGAATTATGTTTACTCAACCTTTTTCAAGTTTACACCTTGAGAAGAAGAATCATAATAGCCCCCTATGATATAGCACGAGCAACAATGCCTTTATATAGTAGTAACAATGTAAAATTTTCAATTCATCATCAAAATATTAAACGCTCTGAGAATTTTCCTCCAAATTTTAATTGCCAAATTTTTCCTAGAATTACAAACAATTTGCAGAGTTTCCCGCCCTTGACCAAAAGTTAAAATCACTCACATTTTAACAACATAAATTTTTAATTCATCATCAAAAAATTAAACACTTTGAGGTGAGTTTTCTGCCCCTGAACAATCAATTTTAACATTTATTGTTTGTGTGTGGATTAGTTATTTAAAATGCTTTATATTTTATCTTTTATTTAATATCAAATAATAATAGATTTATTTTTAGCGTGCTAATCGATTTACCTGTAATAGATTTACTAAGCATCTATTTAAAGCGTAGATTGGTTCCATAGTTGATTACGAACAATAAATTCACATTGTTTATAAGTTTAGGAGAAATACTTTTTTATTCAACCCTTGTACATCCCTACTACAAATTTCTGGAAAACCAACGCCAACATCAAAACATACAATAAATTTTTAAGGTCATTATTTTTTCTTTGGGGAAAATCAATCTTTATTTTAGTTGATCCCTCTATTTTTTGATTTCTTTTAGCAATCCTTTCAAGTAATCCCTTCCCCCTAAAGCTTCAATTAGCATTGACTTCAGAAGATCCCTATTTCTTTTATTTTTTGAAGTTTTTGGAGGACTTCTTTGGAAATTCCTTGAAAATTATATGTAGAAGGGTTGCTTGCCGGTGAATCCTCTTTAAGTCACTTGAAAAAAAAAAAGCATCCGCCATTATACTAGACAAAATTAGATGAATTAGATTGCATTAACAAAATAAGATAATTATAAATCACATATATAAAATCACCGACCTTCCCAACTGCACAGTTAAAGAATCATCGACCTGGATTTGAATCGGTACATGACATCCTCAAGACAGCTAGATTACCGAAATAACAAAAATAATGTATGTTGATTGCATTGGATGTTTGAGAGGCCTGAGACATTGTAGATGACTATAAAATTGAATAAGAAAGTGGAGTTAATAAACCTAAAAAATGAGGTGAGTTAGAAATGAAATGAAGGGTAATCCCCTTTTTTTTACAAAATAAAAATGAACTTCAAATTTTGGATCATGAAAAAGGTTGGCAAAGTTGACAGCATGGTTATACTGACCAATCACCTCAGTACACAATCAACACTCTACCCCATGTCATGAGTGATAGTAATAGTAAATCAGAAGGATTTGATAGCTCCTTTTTTTATGCATGCTCTTTAATTTGATGTGAATATTGAGTAAAACATACCACATCTCTCTAGTTTATGAGCTTGCACGGCTTAAGAACTACTTCCTCCCTTCTAAAATATTGGGTATTTTTTAATTTTCAAAATAATTGAATTATTCATTATTTAAGATAGAATACATGTTGAATTTTTTTTTCTACTTTACCCTTCATATTACATTTTCTAGATTGAGTTCCAAGAGACTTAATTTTCTTGAAAGTTTCTTACATTAATGTGACTTAAATTTCCAATGACTACAACACTTTATATATTCTTATCTTTTCTCATTCATCTTCATATCAAATATGAAAAACAAAATTTAAAAGAGTCAAGAGATTTTACGAATTTGAATTTTGAAGATTCTGTTGAAATTGTTCACGATACTATAATGAATGAAGATTTGATTGCAATAATTCAAGATAAGATCATGGAAGACTCAATTGAAAAATGTCAACACATAACTGTTGAAGAGTCATTCGAAAAAATTCATGACCCTATTGTTGATGAAGACTCTGTTTAGATAGTTTAAATTATTGAAGGCTCAATTGAAATGGTTCAATACACCAATTAAAGATCAAATAAGAATTATGTTAAAAATTTATATTCCCAAATTTTATTAGAATAATTTGAGTATTGAGAGTGATTAACATGATGATTGTTATTTTGGAGTTTGAAAAGGATAAAAATAAAAAAATATGACCAATCAAAATGAACCAATTAACGCAACCAAAATGAACAAATTAACTCACATACAGATGAATTATAATTGGTTTGACTTTATTTAACATTACACTTTGTTTTAATAAGATTAAATTTAGATCGATGCAATGAAAAACTAACCAACACAAAATATAAATTGATTCACCTCAAAAGGCACTGAATAGTTGAGCACTATCCGATTTAATTACTCTTAATAAATGTGATAGTGTGAACGATTTGATACCTTTTTAGGCTACCCTACTTTGATTTGGATGAAAGTTAAGTTCATTGAAGACAAGCCATATCTCTTTAGTCCATTTTGCACGACACAAGCACTGATTGAATCTTAAGGACGATCATAAACGCAACCCAAATAAAATCAATGTACTTTGTTTAACTGCTGATAGACATTATAATAGTGACACTATAATTAATCGATTTAAGTTACCTTGTTTTCCTTTCCAAATCAGTTTCGAAATAACCCTATTTCAAATAGTATTGCACGATGACAATTTACATTAGTGACAAACACCATCTTGATAAAGAGTTCTCGTTCTAAATTTGAATTAATGAAAATAAAAATTCAGAAAGCAAAATATATCATGTAGCACAATGACACTTAATTTAGAAAGTAGTTGAAGTGATCAGTGACCTAAAAAGGCATTGGACATCTTACCCTCATGCCTATCTCTTACATAATTTGACAGATTTGATGTTGCACCTTATTTTAAGCATGTTCATAGGTTTAATTAGACCTAGATTGAGTGAATACATACCAAAACTTTCACTTGTTATTGTCAAGTGAGTCTTCACGGCTAAAACATCGATTTGTTATTAACAATGGACATTAAGGCAATTTTAACGAACCATAACAAGGTTTTATAGCCCTTCATTTAATTCAAATCAAATTTAGATCATTGGACTGAAAAGTAAGTGCAAATTCAAGTATGATCTCTTCAATTCTACTATATTAATCAACTTTTTTTAAGCCCTAAATATACAATTTCGACTCATTTCATTTTCAATATCATCAAATTTCTGTAGTAAATTGACACTAGGTGTATAAAAAGTTTTTCAATAAATCCAATAAAATCAAATAATTCATCAATCAAATAATACCAAGTACTCAGAAATTAAAAAATCGAATAAAATTGCACTTCTTATTTTTAGAATTTTCAATCGAAACTAAAATATATGTGCAAATCAAAAAGAGTAATAGCAGAAAATTAAAACTTTGACATTTTAGCAATAATTTAAAAAATTTAAAAATAATTATTCAAATTCGACAATCATTTCATAAAAGAGTTCCAACTATAAAATTTCTTACAAGAAATTATATCTTAATCTTTGTTAGGAGGGAGAGGATGTGGAAGTGATTGCACTTCAGCAATGTCAATAATGCTGCCACCGACATTTAATCTCGTCATTGCCTATATCTCATCCACCTTCCGTTCAATTAGGACTTGCACAATTAACTTCCTTTACAACGTAATAGGCCTTTAAAGTAACATTTGTCAACATCCACCAAATGTTGCTCCTTCCTCTTCTCACACAGAGCGTTGTCATTCTCCTCTGACCTTTTTCGTTTTATTTATAATTAAAATAATAATAATAATAATAATAATAATAATAATAATAATAAGATAACATAAAAATAATAACGACGTATTAAACAAATTAGGAGAGGAAAATAAAATTTGATAAACCTATGATTAGGAAGAATTGTAAAATTATGAAGCAGTCTGTAAATAAAGTTAAAATATTTTATCACAACAAAATCAAAGAACGTTTAAAATAAAATAGTGAATCTTTTGAACTCTGTTGTTATTTTGTGAAATACCTTTAAATAATTAGCAATCGAGTGAATCTAAATAATCGAGCCAAATTTATAATCAATACAATTCATTGAGAGGATCCCCATCATGAGTGATTTTAATAAATTTTTATATAATACTGATAAATTGTGAATCAACGCAATTCATAACATTGATTAATTCAAAAAAATTTATTACACGTTAATTGATAAAGTTTGACGTAACATTGAGAAATTGAAAATCCACACAATTCGTAATGTAGATTGATTCAATGATTTTCATTTCAAGTCAAATAATGGAGTACCAACATAATTGCACCAAATTGACAATCAACGTAATTTGTTGCAGAGATGCAATTCAACAATCCCCTGTCATGAGTGAATTTATAAAATTTGAGATAATATTGAAAAATTGAGAATCAGCGTAATTCATAACATAAATTGATTTGACAGTTTTTATTTGAAGTCAACTAATAGAGTTTGATATAATCACGTCTAATAGAAAATCAACACAATTCGTACATACAATTCAACAATCCGCTGTCATGAGCGAATTTAATAAAGTTTGATATAATGTTGATAACTAGGAAATAAATGCAATTGATAATGTAGATTGATTCAATAATTACCAATATAAGAGAGAATTAATAAAGTTTACATAATCCGGTCAAATTGATAATCAACACAATTCGTCGTGTAGATTGATTCAGCAATCCCCTATCATGGCTGAACTTAATAAATTTTTATATAATGTTGATAAATTTTGACTTAACACATTTTATAACACAGACTGATTCAATAATTAATATTATAAGAGACTTAATAAAGTCTAAACAGTCGGGTCAAATTGACAATCAACACAATTCGTTGTGTAGATTGATTCAACAATCCCCTGTTATGACTGAAATTAATCAATTTTTATATAATGTTGATAAATTATAAATCGACACATTTCATAAAGTACACTGATTCAACATAGATTGATTCAAAAATTACCACAATAAATAAATTAATAAAGTCCAAATAATCGGGTCAAATTGACAATCAACACAATTCATTGCATAGATTGATTCAACAATTTTCATTTGAAGTCAATAATAAAGATTGATATACTGTTCACAAATTGACAATCAACGCAAGTCATAACGTATATTCATTCAATAATTCCTTGTCATGAGTGAATTTAATAAAGTTTGATATAATGTTGATAAATAGAGAATCAACACTATTCGTAACGTACATTCATTCAACAATCCCATGTCATGAGTGAATTTTAATAAAGTTTGATATAATGTTGACAAATTAATAATCAACGCAAGTCATAACATACATCCATTCAACAATCCCCTGACATGAGTGAATTTAATAAAATTTTTAAAATATTGATTAACTTTGAATCAACGCAATTCATAACGTACATTCATTCAACAATCCCCTGTCATAAGTGAATTTAATAAAGTTTGATATAATGTTGATAAATTGAGAATCAATGCAATTCATAACGTACATTCATTCAATAATTTCATGTCATGAGTAAATTTAATAAAGTGTGATATAATATTGACAAATTGAGAATCAATGCAATTCATAACGTACATTCATTCAACAATCCCCTCTTATGAGTATATTTACTAAAGTTTGATATAACATTAATAAATTGAGAATCAATGCAATTCATAACGTACATTCATTCAACAACCCCGTATCATGAGTTAATTTAATAAATTTGGCTATAATATTGATAACTTGAGAATCAACGCAATTCATAACATACATTCATTCAACAATCTCCTGTCATGAGTAAATTTAACAAAGTTTGATATAGTGTTGACAAATTGAGAATCAACACAATTCATAATAACAATTGATTCAACAATTTCAAATTCTTAGTCAATTAATAATGGTGACTATAACAATGATAAATAAAAATATTTCAAAGGAATATGGGACAAGTTTGGTGATGGTTTGATATTATACCACATGTAATGTGCTGAAAGTTCTGGTAGCAAATTTGATTAGTTGTCATGTTCATATTCCTTAGCTCACATGTTTGATTCTCCCATCCGTGCCTTTTTTATATGTGGAATAAATATTGATCCTTTCGAATTCAACTACCTAGATCACCTCTACGAATAAATAGTCAAAAGCTAGGTCACCTTTCTTCTTCCTCTCCTTTTTAAAATACCTCAAAGTGAACACTCCATCTCATCTATACACAATCAACTACTAATTTTCATAAGATCTCGTTAAAAAAAAATGACTTCATTCATGCCCGTTAATGCTCGCAGAGGCCCCAATCCACACTTCAAAGTTAAGTTGCACCGCTCCTACATGATGCTTGATGGAATCTTAGATTTATTTATTATTTTTAATAACAGTTTTTTGTATGTGTCTTCATTTAATACATTCATAATTTTTTTGGGGGGGAAGGGGGGATTGTAGTAGCTGCCACTAAGTGTCAACGAGTACTTTTCCAAAATTCGATGACGATTAAGATCATTCATTCAAGTTTTGAGGTGTATCTAGCTTAGATTGATTCTTATGGCATTAATAACTGGTGTAGGATAAATAACAGATGGAGAGAATTTATCAGTGGTACGAATTTTAACGAAGATGTCTTACATAAGTTATTGTAAAAATTGTGTTAAAATTATAATTCTTATTCAGGACCCATTCCTATAATTTCTTATTGCAAGTAGAGAATCACTTGTGGTCAGGCATTGGTAATTGTTTGTTGTTTTGATTACTTTTCTTAATATATTCAAGAATATTTTTTATTGTTCATGTTCAACGCATTTATTCATCTTTATTTTGCTGCTTCTACGTTATTTTCTTGAATTTTTTTAGAGTAACTGAATTCATTAATCAATTTTTTATAAGTTTTATTTCAAAAAGAGGACTAATGATTGCAAAACACATAAATATTATTTTTTAAAAGAAAAGAAGACAAAATTGTGTTCGTGAAAAAAAATAGCAAATGCATGAAAAAAAATAGAAAAAACGATAACTAAATGAACCTTTAATTAATAAGTTGGTAAAAGTTAAAAAATTTTAACTTGCAATATAACAGTTAAGTTAGTATGGTCACAGTATTTTATTTCTAAAAAGATGTATAAATCCTGAATTATATTATGAGGTGTTATTCATAATTATAACTATTTTTACATAATCTTCAGAGAAATATTTATGGCCAAACAAGTTCTACGTAATAGATTAAAATCATATTTCAGAATATTTTGAAACAATATTTTAAAATATCGTGGATAATATTCATGGGCAACGCCTACTTAGATTGAAACTTATTTCTTAATTGTTATCAATAATAAATTGTGTTAAGTAAAACATTCAACGTGTTTTCTATGTCCATGAAAAAATCAAAATCTATTCAATTACAAACACACATTGAACCAATAATTATGGTTGGAGTTAATTTATTGTGTGGACTATAGCCTGAATAAATTAATAATCCGTTCAACACCAAACATAGATTGAGTCAATATTTATGAGTATATGTCAATTAAATTGTTCACTATTGTCGTAACAAATTGATAATTCATTCAATTCAACGTCTCGAATTTAGTTGTCACAAATTAACACTCAAATAAATTACAAAACATGCATTGAATCAACATTTACAATTACAAGTCATTTCATCGTGTTCATCTAGATATGACAAATCATAATCCACTCAATTACAAAATAGATTGAATTCACATTTATGTTAACAACTTAATTCGTCCTGTTGAATATGGTTGTGAGAAAGTGATAATCAATTCAATTTCAAAACATACATTGAATCAACAACTACGATTACATGTCAAATCATAATTTTCATTATAGTGGTCAATAATTGACAAGAAAATTAATTATGGGACATAAATTGAATCAACAACACCAGATCGGGAGTACATCTATTTATTCACTCTAGCCTGAAACTTTTTAAAATAATACGATTTAATGAAAAGAGTAAAACTAGAACCATCCATGAAAGGTCAAGTAATTATGTTGACTATAGTTGGGACCAATACAGAATCGATTCAATTAAAAATTTTGATTTAATAAAAATTGCCATACTTTTTGTCTCAACTTATTCGATTCACTGTTGTCGTGTCATATTCATACTCAAAAGTAATTTCAAAAATAAATTATATCAACAACTATCGATTATAAGTCATTCAATTGTCTTCACTATTGTCATCACAATTTAGAGAATCAATTGAATATTCAGTTATGTTTTTACAGACACCGAATTTATATGTAAGATCTTTAAATTGTTAAAACGAATCACTTAATTTTTGTGTTATTTTAAATCAAACTATTCCTTAATGATATACCTAAATAAAGGGTAATAGAAATATAATGTATGTCAAGTAAGAATGAAGGCTATTGCAGCAAATTGGTCAACCATCAACTCTAAATTTCATAGGTTCCAAGTTCGAAATCATAGTTCTCCATCATTTTTTTAAGGCACTCCCCCATGTCAAAGTTTCTGATTTGAAAATTCAAAAAATTATTTCAACTGAAAATATTATTTATTTGGAGGGAAGCTAAAAATATTCCTCCTCTCCTACTTATTATAATTAACACTCCACAATACACAAAAAAATCTCAAACAAAATCTCATCCCTCCCTCCTTCCCAAAGAAAATGACAACCTTCACTCTAGTACTTGCTCATAGAACTATCCTACCAACATTCAATATTATAATGTACAGATCGTATATGATGCCTGACGGAGTGATAATTTTTAATTTTATCTTCAATGTCAATTCTTTGTTTCTTTGTTAGTTTCATTTTACTTACATTCTCTTTTAAATATGAGTAAGTCGTCTATTTTTCTTTTTTCCTTTTAGTGGCTGCCACAAGTCGTAAGTCAATACTTCTCCATCAACCCGATGGTAATAAACATCCTTCAGGTAGGTAATAAGTTGTATTAAGTTAAAGTCGCCTTTTTCAGGGTTCAATACAGGTGGAAAATATGTCAGATAGAGAAATTTCACTCGTGAAGTGGGTTTTTGGATAGGAGATGTTTTGAACATCTTAATCAGCCACAATTGTGAAGGATGTGTCTTAATTGTTGTTCAATATGTAATCAATATGTGAAGTAAGATGTTTTCAGGTAGAATATGTTTCAAAAAGAATTTCTGAAAGAAGATCCATAGTTTTACTGCTTGGATTATTGATTGGTTTGAATGTCTTTTTATCTTAATTGAATTCATATCTTGATTCTTAGTTTTTCTTCATTATTACCTTTTTTTAGTTGCCTTTATTTTTACTGCATAATAAAACTCTTTTAATCATTTCTTCATTTTTCTGTGCATCTTTGCGCATAATTAGCGAGAAAGAAAAATAATGATGACTAAAAACTGTAAAACAATTCATCTAAATTTAATCAAAAAAATTCCTAGATTTTGAACGAGAAAGGTGATAAAACTTTTAAATTCCTTTTAATAGATTTGATTGATTTTTGATAGAATTTGGCAAAAAGTAGAAAATTCTTGACACTGACAGCCTAGGGTCTGAAAATTAAAACTAACTTTAACACTATTCATGCCTTTTGATAGAACTAATGTGACGTTAACAATATCAATATTTAGGTTTTCTTTTGTCGAGTATTGTAAGTGGATCAGCATCTTGGTTGTAACAATTTTAATTCTCATTTTATTTTTCAACACAACCCTAGCCTATTATTCTTTTTAAATATCCTTTATTCTTTGCAATATTGTTCATCTATTACCATAGAGACTATGCTAGAACACTATTAAAATGCTTTTTTTTTAAATACAAACACTATATCTTCCTCAACAAATGAGAATGGTCGGACGTTATCACACTGTTTGGGGGATTGATCTGTTGAAAAATAAGGTGAAGAATCTTAATCAGTCTTTGAAATAGCTTAAGCGAGATCTGTGGAAGTTAAGGCATCGTTTTCAAATATACATACGTGAGGTCAACAATGCCAACATTGAAGAAGGTAGTCAGACTACTGAGGGTGTTGATCCTGCTACTTAGGTTTTTTTTTTCTTTTTTTTTTTTTGGGGGGGGGGGGGGGTTCTTTCTAATTTCAATTTATTTTTTCGTTGTGTAGGTTGCCATGGTTCTTCAATTTTCAATCAATCAATGAATGTTTTATTATTAGACTTGTTTTAACTTTATGCTAAAAACGAAACACACAAATTAATTAAAGGACCGACGATTCATATAACTTATCAAAAAAATTTTATACAAACCCTAGATTATATTTTGAAGACATTTAGCATTAATTACATTTAAATGAAGAAATTTATGTGAAAAACACACTTTCTTCGGATCACATTCAATTGCAATTTGTATTTTCACTATTCGGGTATATGAAAAGTTCTCTAGTGTCATCAATTTGAAAGTAAAAGTTTCAAATGAAGAAAAAATAATTTACTGGAGCCAATTAGTTTCCACGAAACCTATTAACAATGCATTTTCTTCACTTGGTTAAGGAACTACAACAAATAATATGGCTACAACAGAAAATTACTTTAAATAGAGTATTGAAACAAAATAAAATGATCATTATGTTTGACTCTTCAATTGTCTCTTTAATGCCCACATTTTTAACTCTACACGTCCAATTGTTCAAGCACAACTTGAAAGAAGTATTAAATATGGTCATATATTGGCATGACTTAATTAATACATTGATGAGTAATTCTCAACTAATAGTCTTGATAAATTGAGTAAGAGCATAAAAAGAAGTTTTTAATCAAATTATATTTGAAGATGAAAGAAGAAATTAAAAAAAAATTTGAACACACTCCAAAATGGAGCAAGTAAAAAATAATAGAGAAAACAGTATTCAACATCTTTTAAAAAAATTCTATTTATTTGATAAAAGTGCTAATTCATACTGCAAAGATATGTTAAACGACTCTTCATATGCCAAGTAATATGAGTAGAAAAAAAATAAAACTGAAATTGTTTGATGCGTGCATCCACTAAAATTATCACAAAACGTATTATAAACACGTCACTACACATGAATAATTTCAGTATTTACAATACGTTTGTGATAATTTTAGTGAACACACAAACGTTTACAAACTTTACAATACATATATGCATGTCCATGCTTTTATTCACTAAATGAAAATAATGAATAAAAGGATTCAACAAACTTTGAGGGGTGATACATTGTCATTGCGCATCACACAATAATGTGACTGCGATAATTTTAAAAGTTGATAAAAAAAATATTAGACTATTATTTGTATCAAATTATCGATATTGTTCAAAATGAATGAAAAATAATGAATTGCACATGAATGAATTAAATTAATAAAGCTGATAGGATGTTATTTGTGGCATAATCCTAACTTGTACATTTGGACATCAGTCAATTTGTTTCTAAGTACATTTTTTTTCTTATTAAGTAAAACTTCACTACAATCCTAACTTGTATTTCAGGCTCCAAAAAAGGCTCATAAAAACTTTGCATATGCACAACAGATTGGGCTCAAACTTAAAGATACTTGATGGAAAATTTTCAAAAGTAGCAACTTAACAGCTGTAATTATAACTTTTATAGCAATTGTTTCATAATTACGAAAAATAACAAATTATATTTTGTATTTAAGTAAGATAATGCTATATAAATACATATACAAATTGAATAATAGTTCTTATTTTAACTCCATCAGTTAGAGTTAAATAAGGGAAGTATCCGTCCTTAATTCATGCTGCATTTAACTATAAAGATTCTTTTTCCTAATATGACTTTTCTATTTCTCTTCTTTTTGTATCTGTTTCCATTTCTTTTCTTCTTCTTTTTTTCTAATTTTTTGTTTTTTTAATTTTTTGCTTTCTCATATTTTTATTTTTCTATTTTTATTTTTTTTATTTTTTTATTTTTTTTATTTTTTTTCTTTCCACTTTATTTTTACTCTTCTATTTCACTTCTTCCTTTTTTTTTTTTATCCTTTTTCATTTTTTTATTTTTTATTTTTTTTTCCTTTCTCATATTTTTCTTTTTCTTTTTCTATTTAATTTTCTTATTCTTTTTTTCTATTTTTCTATTTTTATTTCTTTTATTTTTGCTTTTATTTTTACACTTATATTTCTAAATTTTATTTCTCTTTCTTCTTCTTTTTTGTTTTTTACTTCTTTTCCTTTGAATTTCTCTCCTTTTTTTTTACTCTTCTATCTCTTACTTTTATTTTTAACAAACACATATCTATATCACATATATATATTCAAAAAATATAAAAAATGCATTGATATACAGATCTGTATATGTATTTACAGTACAAAATATACATATATATCTGCATATGTATTTATACAAATACATATTTGACTCATATATATAAACATATAGGACACACAATTTCTATAACAAAAAGTAACATAATACATTTGCCTTATTGCACTTGAACTACACATTTCTTCTTCATGATGTAGACATCAAAAATATTATTATGACGGAAAACATGCATCATCCATAAATACATATGCATTAATCATAAATACATATGTGCTATTTATAATAGATATGCACAACTGAAAAAATACATATGCATTGGTCATAAATACATGTGCACACTGAAAAAGTACATATTTATTATTCATAAATACACATGCATCTATAAAAACCTAAGAAGAATTAAAAATATATTTTCAAATCAATAAATATAGCATGCAGCCCCATAAAAATGTATGAATAACTAGAAAATACGTATATATTATTCAAAAATACATATGAATATCTGAAAAAATACATATGCATTAGTCATAAATACATTTGTAATCTGGTAAAATAAATATGTATTATTCATAAAAATATATGCATAACTGAAAAAATACATATGTACAACTGGAAAAATATATATTCTTCCTTTTCGTTTGACTTCCTCTTTTTCACATATTTTTGCACTTTTTGGGATTTTGGAGATGAAAGTTTTCTCAATATTTTCTGTTTCATGATTTTTTCAATATTTTTTGTCTCGTCAATGCTTCAATCTCACCTCTTCTATGCCAACTTCTTTATTCAACTAAATAGGAGTAGAAATCAACTTAACACAAAACTCCACAATCTTTCAACAAAAAAAAAATCACAAAATCCCATCAAATAACGTAGGAAAAATTACAGCAGACCTCCATCAAAATGATGAAGACGGATGAAGAAAAAAATATGAAAAAATAAAAAAATATAAATTATATGAAAAGATAACATGCAAATACTGTAAATATCAACTTACCTTATTTGATGGAGTACAATTTAAAAATAAAAAAAGGGAAAGAAATTGAAAAAAGTGGAGTAAAATATGAGAGGGAATTGAAAAAAGTGGAGTGAAATATGGAAGAGAATTGAAAACATGGAGTGAAATATGTGAGAGAATTGAAAAAAGTAAAGTGAAAATAGGAAAAGGTAAAAAAGTGGGTGAAACTCAGGTGCTTTTCAATATAATGGTTACAATATTGCTAGTTTTGCTATAACTTATAATTTTGATAAAATGTTGCTATTTATAGTAATTAAGGTCTTAAGTATGATAGTTTCTGTAATTTTTCCATACTTGAAACATTCTTCTTAATAGGAATGAGCCCAAATTTGAGGATATGGAACATTGTTCTTCACATCCGTTACATTAGTGGGAAGATGTAAACACTGAGGAGAGAGTGGGGGACAAGACAATTCTTTAAAAGAGTTGTGCCAACTAGTGTCAGCCTAAATTTAGGATTAAGCCAATAGTTAGTCAAAATCGGGTAGATATTAAGGGTGATTTTTATTTTGGGAGAGTAATTTGAGTATCAAAAAATTGTAAAGTGACAATAGGCCCCTCCTTTACTACTTTAATTACGAAAATATCGGTCAACTAGTATATTTAGTGCCATTAGTGCTAAAATACTTCGTGCCAATGTATAGTTTTCGGAAAAAAAAGAATTACCATTGTCAACTACGTTACTATCCCACAATGGTATTGTCAGCTACCATAGTACAGCCCAACACCATATGACATCTTTTATTTTGGAGGTATGGTCTACGTCCTCTAAAATTGTATTTCCCATTTGTTGAATGGACAAGATAAGGTTTAAGCCAGATTGAAAACACCTGGGCACCGACTTATGATGATGTTAATTAGGTAAAAGAATTACATAAATTGACCTATAAAAAATCAGTTCTTGTAATTTTTTAAAAGTAATTATTTTTGGAGGTTGTTTTTTTCGTGAAAAAATAAATTTGAAGGGTGTAAATAAAAATAAACTAAAGTCTTAAATCATTACAAGTAACAATAAATCTCTCTCTCTCTCTCTCTATATATATATATATTGGAGGCTACTGACGTGTCACCTCTCAATGACCTCTATTTACATTTTTCTTTTTTTTTCTTTTTTTTTTTTGACCTTTTTCATTTATTTTAATTCATTTTATTATAACAAAAATTCTAAATTATTTTAATACATGTATTAATGTCGGTTTTTATTGTGCAATTAGAAAAGATAATTATAAGGTGAACATAAATGATAATTTTATTATTGGATAGGAAAAGACAATGAAAACTTGTAACAACCAATTGAAAAGAATATAAAATATGAGCTGGCAATCAAGTTTGATGACTATAACTTTGGTGTAGTTTAATTGAAGCTAATTACGGGAAAGAGAATTATTGATATCATGAGTCATGGGCATCAATAAAATTTAGCCATATAAAAGATGACCAACACGAATTATGCTATCTCCAGGAAAATCTACAATGGCACCATCGTTGCTGCATATGGCAATATGTCTGACAAAAGGTGCAAGGCAAGAAATCACAAGGAGAGGAGTCCAAATAAGGCAACAAGGGAATTTTTATTTTTTTGGATCAATTTTGTCTAGAGGCCATATATCATGCAGGAGTACTCGTGCAACATTATCCCTTTTAACCACATACCTAGGTTTTACATCTATATTCTTACACTGAAGGCTAAGCTTGGTCATCGTTCACTATTAACAATGGAGTCACAGCCGTAAAACAAATACTATTTAATAACATTCACCAACTCACTTTTTCATTAGCCAAATCTGAATTTTGTACAAATTGTTTTAAAGTTCATTGATATTCGAAGGTGAAAGATGGAGCAGGAGGAAGGAGCGGAAGAAAGAAAAAGAAGCAAGAAAAAAAAAGCAGAAAAAAGAAGCACGGACGTGAAAATAGAAGAAGCAACATGAACAAGTCTTGGTCTTATTATTAATTTATCACGCATTTTATTTTCTTCTTGGTGTAACTATTCTTTAGGAAAAGTTAGTTAATTACTTTTAGGAGCATTCCATAAGTTTGGAAATTGTATTAATTGTGTGCTAATTCATTGCTAATTTTTAGGAATCACTTTTATTTGTAATTTGAATTTTATGTCAATATTGCATCAATTGTTAAATTATTGTTCTTTTTAGTTTCTCACTCGATATTCGATAACTATATTGCAGCTCAATTAAATTCGAATGCATTGAAAAGTTCGACATTAGAGATAAAGAACTCTCCTAACAAAGAGCTTCTACTGCTATGTATGAATGGATTAATTTTCTTCATTACATGTCTCTATTTTTTTTCCCACTAAAATACATTGAATTAATATGAGAAAAAAGTGTTAATATTTTAGAAAAGATTCATTATTGGTAAATTGTTACATAAAATTGGGAGAAGAAAAAAAATGAAAAGTACATAAAATATATGAAGAATGTTTTCAAACTTAAATTGTAATTTGCTAATAATGGTTCATTTATTTTGTTCTATATATAATCATCCTAAATATGTAAAGAATAAGAATTGACTTTTAATTTGAGAGAAAATTTAAAAAATAAAGAAAGAATAATGATTGTAAAAAGAAAATATGCTTAATTAACGTGTGGGGAAGAAGGAAAACTAAATAAAAATGGAAAAGAATGGCATAACAGAAAAAGAAAAAAAAAAAGAGATGTGGAAGATTTGAATTTAATTGTAAATTTTCTTTTTTTTTTTTGATTTGAATTTAATTGTAAATTTTCTTCTTCTTTTTTTTTTTAGTACATTTCATATTAATATTTGTATTTATATATAATAATAAAGTTAAAATAAAAAAAATTAATTAATTTTTTCTTAATTTAATAAATAGACAAGTAATTTGTGATATATATTTTTAAGTAAGATGACTAATATAGGATGGAGAAAGTACCTCTCTTTAGTCAAAGTAGCATTTATCAAGTCCTTAATTTTTCCACTTTTTTTTTCAAAAAAAAATTAAAATTTAATTCAGTTTACCATTTAAAAATTATTACAATTAATTATTATAATTAATTTACTAATTTAATTATAATTATTTTAATATGAATTAATTTTCAAAATCTTATAGCCTATATTTGTTGACTATTCTCTCCGCTTTATTTTAGTTAGTTATCTTACTAAAAATAAATATATCATATTAGTTGATCATTTACTAAATCAAGATAAATTTAATTATTTTTTTATTTTACTTCTATAATTAATTGTATCATTAAATGTGAACAAATACAATTTTAATGTTAATTCTATATTCAATGAATATTTGATATTATAAAAGGTAAAATAGTAAAATTTATTACTCAATTTATGATTTTTTAATTACCATGTAAAATTAAATATGTTCAACTGAAATGAAATAGAGAAAGTATATGTCTCAATGAGATGTAAATTTTTTTCTTTGCTTGTATGATAATAAAAGAGGAACTTAAGCATGCTTATGTGTCACTATCATAGAGCAGGATTGTCATTTATCTTTTTTCTAAAATTTTTGTGGTTATTTTACCTTTTTTCATATTTTCCTGTGTTATATGTATTTACAAAAATTCAAACGTCACATCTTAATTACACCTCCTCTCTTCCCTTATATTCCTCCTATTTCACCCATAAATTCAGAACAACTCAAAAATGAAGTCATGGTACATTACAAATTTTCAATGACTATTATAATTTTTTTAATTACTTTTGCCACTTCTTGCATTACATTAATAGCAGTGACTTTTCAATTATTTTTTTCTTTGTACAATCTCTTTTGTTCATTCAATTTCTATATCTTTTTCTTCCTTTTTTTATTTTCTTTCCAATTTTTAAATACATAATCTTTTTAACTAAATGCTAATTGAATATTTTGTGTTAAACTAATTAGGCATTTCTTTATTTTCATCGTTTGTAATTACAATGACTTTTAATGTGTTTAATCACTGCATAATTATACTTACAATTAATTTTGTATTTTTTCATTGTCTACTTTTTTGTGTTATATATAAATTGAAAGTACGTATGTCTTTTCATTATTCATTACATGTCTCTAATTTTTTCCTACTAAAATACGTTGAATTAATATGAGAAAAAAGTGTCAATATTTTAGAAAAAGTTAGTTATTGGTGAATTGTTACATAAAATTGGGAGAAGAAAAAAAATGAAAAGTACATGAAATATATGAAGAATATTTTCAAAATTAAATTGTAATTTACAAATAATGTTTCATTTATTTTGTTTAATATATAATTATCTTAAATATGTAGAGAATAAGAATTGACTTTTAATTTAAGAGGACATTTAGGAAATTAAGAAAGAATAATGATTGTAAAAAGGAAATATGCTTAATTAACTTGTGAGGAAGAAGAAAAACTAAATAAAAATGGAAAAGAATGGCATAAAAGAAAAGAAAAAAAAGAGAGATGTGAAAGATTTGAATTTAATTGTAAATTTCCCCTTTTTATTTTTCATTTTTAGTACATTTCATATTAATATTTGTATTTATATATAATAATGATAAATTTAAAATTAAAAAAAATTATTTTTCTTAATTTAATAAATAGACAAGTAATTTTTGATATATATTTTTAAGTAAGATGACTAATATAGGACGGAGAAAGTACTTCTCTTTGGTCACATTAGCATTTATTAAGTCCTTAATTTTTCCTCTCTTTTATTCAAAAAGTTTTAAAAATTTGATTCAGTTTACCATTTAAAATTTATTATAATTAATTATTATAATTAATGTACTAATTCAATTATAATTATTTTAATAGAAATTATAGCCTATATTTTGTTGACTATTCTCTCCGTTTTATTTTAGTTAGTCATCTTACTTAAAATAAATATCTCATATTAGTTTATCACTTACTAAATCAGGATAAATTTAATTATTTTTTATTTTAACTCTATAATTAATTGTATTATTAAATGTGAACAAATACAATTTTAACAATTTATGATTTTTTTAATCACCATATAAAATAGAATATGTCCAACTAAAATGAGACAGAGAAAGTATATGTCTTAATGAGAAGTAAAAAAAATTCTTTGATTGTATAATAATAAAAGAGAAACTAAAGCATGCTTACCTGGCACTATCCTAGAGCAGGATTATCATTTATCTTTTTTCTGAGATTTTTGTGGATATTTTGCCTTTTATCATATTTTTATGTGTTATATGTAATTACAAAACTTCAAACGTCACATCTTAATTACACCTCCTCTCTTTCCTTATATTCTTCCTATTTCTCCCATAAATTCAGAACAACTAAAAAATAAAGTTATGGTACGTTACAAATTTTTAATGACTATTATAATTCTTTTAATTACTTTTGCCACTACTTGTATTACATTAATAGCTGTGACTTTTCAACAATTTTTTTCTTTGCTCGTTCTCTTTTGTTCATTCAATTTCTATATCTTTTTCTTCGTCTTTTTATTTTTTTCCAATTTTAAATACATAATCTTTTTAACTAAATGCTAATTGAATGTTTTATATTAAACTAATTAGGCGTTTATTTATTTTCATCATTTGTATTTACAATGACTTTTAATGTATTTAATCACTGCATAATTATACTTACAATTAATTTTGTGTTTTTTCATTGTCTACTTTTTGTGTTATAAATAAATTGAAAGTACACATATCTTTTTCACTTTATAGTTTGCTTAGACTATCCCACTTTTAATTGAATTATAGGTATGACATTTTTTTTCTTTCAGAATTGGTATGGATAGAGATGATTTGATGATATGTGATATAATTTAATAATAATTGATCTTATTGATATTGAAGGGGTTACAGCTGTATATATAGAGAACTGAAGAATAACTAATTACAGAATAACCCAGATGTATTTAATAATTATATATGTAGTCTATTATCCCCCCGCAAGCTGATCAGCGGTAACGAGGGGCAGCTTGGAGCAGAGATACTGAAAAGGCTGTAACGGAAGAGGCTTGGTGAGAATATCAGCAAGCTGGTCAGTAGATGGGACATAGTGCGTGACCATCGTTCCTGCAAGTACCTCATCGCGAACAAAGTGACAGTCGGACCCAACATGCTTCATACGATCATGAAGGACTGGATTTTTGGTAACACAAATAGTGGACTGATTGTCACAATAAATCTGTGGTTTCGTCGGGGGAATGCCAAGTGCATCTGTAAGGTATCGTAACCACATGGCTTCAACAACACCCGCAGCCATGGCACGATATTCTGCTTCTGTGGAGGAACGGGACACTCGCGTTTGCTTCTTGGTGCACCAGGAAATCAGATTCGGTCCCATCATAACAATATATCCAGTAGTGGACTTCCGATCATCTTTGTCGTTAGCCCAATCCGAATCAGAAAAAACAGATATATCAAACGAGCCCTTTTGAAATAAAATTCCACATTGAAGAGTACCTTTAAGATAGCGCAGAATGCGTTTCAAGGCCTGAAAGTGTTGTTCTGTGGGAGCATGCATTGATTGGGAGACTCGATTGACTGCATATTGGATGTCCGGACGAGTAACAGCAAGATAATGAAGTCCACCGACGAGGCTCCGATATAGTGTAGGATCGGCAAAGGGAGTATTCGGCCCTGGGGATTGGCGGACTGCCATGGGAGTGACCGCGGGTTTGCAGTCTGTCATTCCAGCTCGATTTAGAAGTTCAAGGGTATATTTTGTCTGATGCATAGCCTCAGTAATTTCAGTGATGAGTGATGACGAGCTGCCTGTAATAACAATATCATCCACATAGATAAGAATGATGACTGTCCCTCGAGAACAGTGAAGGGTGAAGAGGCTGTTGTCATGATGGTAGGTGCGAAAACCAAGACCCTGCAGAAAAGTAGAGAGGCGTGTGTACCAAGCACGTGGGGCCTGTTTCAGGCCATACAGTGATTTGCGAAGCTTGCAAACATAGTGAGGACGGTTGGGATTAACATATCCTGGTGGCTGAACCATATAGATGTCTTCCTCAAGATGACCATGAAGAAAGGCATTGCTGACGTCTAACTGATGAAGCGGCCAATCATAGTGAAGAGCAAGAGACAAGACCAGACGAATAGTCTGTTGCTTAACAACAGGGCTGAAGGTCTCCTTATAATCCACACCATACTCCTGATGATACCCTTTTGCAACCAGACGTGCTTTATAGCGAGAAAGAGATCCATCTGAATTTCGTTTGATGCGAAACACCCATTTGCACCCAATAGACTTTTGGTTACTAGGCAGAGGTACCAAATCCCATGTACGTTGTTCATTCAGAGCCTGAAATTCCTCATCCATAGCTTGGCACCAGAAACTATTTTTGGAGGCTTGGTTGTAGGTAGTAGGCTCAGTTATGGGATGTGCATCAAAGGGTATTTGAGTGTGGTAGAATTTGGGTTTGAAGGTACCGGCCTTGGCTCGGGTTGTCATAGGGTGAGTGTTGAGTGGAGGGTGATTAGGAAGGGGTGGTGGAGTTGTATGATGTGTGGACGGGGGTTGGGTGGGGCTGCCGTGGGAGCTGAGATGTGAAGCGGTGGATGGGGTGGCTGTATGTGTGTTAGGAGTATGATGTAGGGAAGTGGTGGGTTGTGTGGCAATCGGCTGGGTGTTCGGGTGGGAGGTTTGGGGGTTCGGGTGGGTGGGTGGTTGGTTCGAGTGGGTAGTGGTGTAGTGGGGTACCGGGTTAGGTACCGAGTGAGCCGGAGCATGAGGGTGTGAAAAGGACGGAAATAATGGCACAATGCCAAGTGGATTGGGGGAGTATGGAGTAGATGAAAGACTTGTGTAAGGAAATTGTTCCTCCACAAAACGAACATGACGGGAAACATATGTTTTCTGAGATATAGGATCGAAACATTTGTAACCTTTGATAGTGGGATGATAGCCTAGAAAGACACAAGGGGTGGACCGAGGTTGAAGTTTATGTTGAGTGTGTGGACGCAACCAGGGATAAACCAGACACCCAAACGGGCGGAGATGGATGTAGTCGGGTGGATGATTGTAGAGACGGGCATATGGAGTGGAGTTGGAGAGAGTGTGAGTAGGAATGCGATTTATGAGGTAGTTGGCAGTAGCAAGGGCATCAACCCAAAAGGAAACGGGTAAGGTGGAATCATGGAGGAGCGCAACTACTGTTTCTATTAGGTGACGGTGTTTGCGCTCAGCAACGCCATTTTGTTCTGGGGTATATGGACATGAAGTATGATGAAGAGCCCCTAGACTTTGAAGAAAAACACCAAATGCATTGTTGACAAATTCTTTGCCATTGTCACTTCGAAAAACTTTGATTTTGGCATTAAATTAATTTTGAACCATTCGGTCAAAGTTGACAAAAACAGTATAAGCTTCGGATTTAAATTTCAGAGGATAAAGCCAAGTGAATTTACTGTAATCATCAACAAAACAGATATAATAACGAAAACCTTGAACAGAAGGAACTGAGGTTGGACCCCAAACATCAGAATGAATTAATTGAAATGGCGCAGTGGTCTTGTGTTCAGACAGTGAAAAAGGTAAACGACAAGATTTAGACACTGAACAGGACTCGCAATGTAATTTCTCTGAAAAATTAAAACCTAAGGAAGATAAAATGGATTTGGTGATGGCGGATGATGGGTGCCCAAGCCGGCGATGCCAGGTGGACGAGAGAATGGCTTGACTCACAACAGACGGAGACCTGGATGGAAGAGTGTATAGCCCATGCTCACAGCGGCCCGTGTACCGCACCCGGTTCGTGGTATTGTCCACTATCTGGAAATTGGTGTCATTAAAAATGAGGGTGCAGTTATTATCTTTAGTAAAGCGATAAACAGATAAAAGATTGGATGTGAGGGAAGGGACGTGGTGAAGGGTTGAGAGATGAAATTTACCATTTGGGGTATAGACATACCCAGAGCCGGTGTTTGTGATGGGAAGGGATTGACCATTTCCTACTGTAATAGTTTCTGAGCCATGATACGGATGAGGAGCTTGAAGTTGTGAATAATCCGACGTCACATGGGTGTTAGCACCTGTGTCTAGATACCAATCGCCAGATTGAGCGGTTGTGGACGCATGCATCGCCCTTGATCCGCCGGACTGGCGATTTACATTCTGCGAGTCATCATAACGATACCAGCAATTAGCCGCAGAATGGCCCCGTTTAGCATAAATTTGGCACGTCGGAAGATCTCGTGTGGGCCCCCGCTGGTTTCCTCGTCCCTGTCCGCGGCCTGACTGGAAGCCGTCCCTCGGTGGAGGCCCGCCTCTGCCTTGCTGCCCGGCGTTCCAACGGTCACCGCCGCCGCTGCCTCGCCCTTGGTTACGGCGATCATCACCGCGACCCCTGGCCGAGCCCCCGCTGCCAGTCGAGTAAAGAGCCGTGACGCCAGGGGTGGAACTGGCTTCTCCGAGCAGTAATTTGTGTTCCATGTCTAGATTCAATTCTTCTGCATTAAGCCATCCAGACAGTTGATTCAGAGTGATTTCGACAGGTGAGAGGCGAATATGCTGTTTGAGAGAGGAATAGCCAGACGGAAGACCACGTAGCACGGCATTCACCACGTCTCGTTCAGGAATAATCTCGTTCACAGCATCTAGGTCAGACAGAATAGAGGCCACATCATCAAGGTATTGAGTCATCGTCTTCGTTCCCTTCCGAAGAGTATGCAATCTGTCACGCAACTGAAAGATATGAGCCGTGGATACAGAGTTGTACCTTGTGGCTAGTGCGTCCCAAAGTGAAGCCGATATGAGAAAACCCCTGGCGTGTTTGTGCAAAGAGGGGCTAATAACTGCGAGAAGACAGACTCGGATCTGAGTGTCTACGATCATCCACGGAAGGTAGTCGGGATTTGGTAGCATGACGCCGTCCTCCTCGGCTGTCTCGGGCGGCGGCTTCTCCGCACCGTCAATCCATCCGAGCAACAAGTTGGCTGCGAGGGCGGTGCGGACGTTAAGTGCCCAGGCCGGGTAGTTGTTGTCAGATAATTTTTCGGGGATGAGATTGTGGAGATTCCTGAGCAGTAATTTTACTCCAGACGGTAAATTTGACAGAGGATCAACAACCTTGTCCATGGCGCCGACCTACGACGGAGGAGGGAGGCCGTGCGGCGTGGTGTAGACGTTGGCGGCGGCGCACACACGTCGGAAAAGAGGAGAGATTAGGGTTTGGGCGGAAGAAGAAACCCTAGCTTTGATACCATGATATAATTTAATAATAATTGATCTTATTGATATTGAAGGGGTTACAACTGTATATATAGAGAACTGAAGAATAACTAATTACAGAATAACCCAGATGTATTTAATAATTATATATGTAGTCTATTAATATGAGTTAGGATTTATAGAATGTGGAATATCATTAACTTTAAGAAAATAATGAATTGATAAATTTGATATGATTATTGTTGATGAAAAGGTATCTTATTACATTACTACTGAGGCCATTCGCCCTGTGAGGTGATTAGTAGAGCAGTTTAGGGAGAGAAAGAAGGTCTTGCACATGGTGTTTATCGATCTTGAGAAGGCGTATGACAAAGTTCACAGGGAGATATTGTGGAGGTGCTTGAAGGTTAGAGTGGTACCCGTGGCATACACTAGGTCGATATAGGATATGTACGACGATGTGAAGACTCAAGTGAGGACGACAGGAGGGAATTCGGAGCACTTTTCGATTTTGACAGGGTTGCATCAGGTATCGACTCTTAGCTCCTTTTATTTGCCTTGGTGATGGATTTTTTGACGCGATATATTCAAGGGGAGGTGCCCTGGTGTATGGTATTTGTTGACGATGTTATTCTGATTAATAAAACTCGGGGAGGAGTTAATAATAAGTTGGAGCTTTGGAGACAGACCCTTGAGTCTAAAGATTTTAGTTTGAGCAGGACTAAGATGGAGTATTTAGAATGTAAGTTTAGTGATTTATCGCACGAGGCGGATGTGGTAGTGAAGCTTGATTCCAAGATAGTCCAGAAGAGAGAGAGTTTCAAGTACCTTGGGTCTGATTCAAGGGAATGAGCAGGTTTATAAGGATGTCACGCACCGTATTGGTGCAGGGTGATTGAAATAGAGGCTCGCTTCGGAAGTTTTGTATGATAAGATGATGTCGCCTCAACTCAAAGGTAAGTTCTATAGAGTGGTAGTTCAATTGGCTATATTGTATGGAGAGAAGTGTTGGCTAGTTAAGAACTCCTACATATAAAAGTTAAAAGTAGCAGAGATGCGAATGTTGCGATGGATATGTGGACTTACCAAGAGGGATAGAATTAGAAATGAGATTATCCGAGAGAAAATATTTTATGGATGTTTAATTGCGGGGGTCGGTATTAACCTCCACAAATATATCAAATTGCAAGGGTTTGTATAACCTCCATAATTTTATTACTATTGCGGCGGTAAAAACCCCCGCTATCAGTAAAAATAAATCGCGAATATTTTAGGAGAGGTTGAAACCCCCTCTATATGTAAAAAAATAAACTGCGAATAATTTTAGGACAGTGAAATAAACCCGCTACTATATTATTTTTCCCAAAATCCTTCTTTACTCAATTTACTTAACCTATAAGGAAAAAAAAAACTCTTTCTAAATCCTTTTTCTTCTGCAATTGTGCAGTTTAAAAGAACCCTAATATTTCCCCCCTATCTATTTTTTCTCTCTTTTTACCCAAAATCTTGAAGGGGTTGCCATACTATGTTAGATTATTCTCTCTTTCTTTGACTTTATCTAAATCGCTCCACCCAAAATCACTGGTTTCTCTTGAATTTCTCACAACAAAATCACTTCTCACCGAGCACACATTTTCATCCCAAAAGGTTTTAGAGTTCTAGGCATTTCACAGTAGAGGACAATGGTAGATTTGCTTTTTCCAGGTCATAATTTTTTGCAATCTAGGGTTTTCAATTTATTTTTTGTTCAGTTGTCAATGAGTTTGTTTTAAGATTTTTGTTTGTCCAAAATTTAGGGAAATATACGATTTTGGAAAGAACTTCTAATTTTTTACTTTTCCCAACGAAATTCTTGTGTTTGATCCTTGTATTTTTAGTTTGTGCTAGTTGACAAACTGAAAGAGTAAAAAGCGATTATGCAACTGGGTATATTCACTGTTATGCTTGTAATTTCTTGCTCTTCGAGCTTTGGTGATTCTTGTTATTTCAGGTAGATTCAACTGTGGTATATTGTTGTTGTCTTCAAAACCCACTTTGTAGAAATGCATGAGGTATATTTTTATTGTCTCTTGCAATTTTCTTTGTTCTGTCTAGTGAACAAGTGCTACTATTTATCATTTATTTTTAAATTAACTATTTTATTTTGATTTTTAAATGCAGGGTCAAGGTATTTAGCTGAACGGCATCCCAAATGGTACATTTCTTTAATCGCAATCAATTTTTTTCTTTACTATTGGTTGCTAATTATGTTTTGTTCTTGGTATCTGATTCTAGAAAAAGATTTGTCAATATAACTTACCTGCTAAACTAAAAGGATCTATCTTGACAAAGTGAGGAAGAACTGATTACAACTATTAAATGAGCTAGTTTTACTCTCCATCTTCTTGTCTGCCAATCTATATGTATTAGTAAATTTTGAAACATTTTTTTCCTTTGTTGTGCTGATTGAACTTATTTTTGTGGTTTCTTTATATTTATTTCTTGATCTTATTTTTTCTTTCTTTTGGTTGGATAAATTTATGGAACTATAATGTCCCTTTCTTTCTCAAGTAGGAAAAACAGAGGGCAAAAATCAATGAGAAACTTGAAAGTTTAGTAAACATAAAATTATCCTTAATTTGTTGAGTTAATATTGTTTTTAGATGGTTGAGACTGGACATAATCCTGGACGAGCAGAAATTTATCTTGCTACTGGACATAAGCCTGGACGAGCAGAACTTTATCTTGCTACTCATAAGAAAGAAGATGGGTCATATGTTAATGAAGTGGCAAAAGAGATTTGTGTAAGTACTCAGTTGAGCAATTTTTATCATTTTAGTATTGTGTTATTGAAACTAAAGTCTAGTGAAGTTGTGTGGGGCTCTTTCGATTCACTAGCATTGTTGCCTTGTTATTTGATGATAGGCGTATTTACACGCCTAAAGTGCTATAATCTACCCTTATTTTAGCTAAGTTTTGAGGACAAAATATATAATTCATGCACTTTAAGTCCTTTTTCCTGTAAGTGAGCTAACAAACATGATTAGCAAGTTTTCAGGTATAAATGATGAAGATTTCAGCATTTTATGGATAACTTGACGCCAAAGGAAGCTTCACGAAAGAAGGAAAGCAAAGCTTGGACGCCTAGGGACTAAAAGTGACACATGGAAAACCTGTCCCGGGCAAAAACAGCATTTCCAAAGACTTTGGGGATCAACAGTAATTTAGTAGGATTAGGATAAGTATGCAGTAACCCAGTAGGACTAGGACAAGGATAAAAACCCTATTTCAATAGGACTAGGATATGGATGTTATATAAACCCTATTTTACTGAAACTTTTGAGCATTCTCTTCTTATTCCCCCTTCTATTCCTTCCCATTCTAATAAATTCTTATTCACTCCTTAATTAATTCAAGTCTTTTTCATTCAACGTTTGATCCTAATTCACGTTACACTTTCTGACAGAGAAAGCACGGCCCTTGTGACCAACGTGAGATCATGATGATGTTTATTGTGATCTCCGTTGCAATCATAAGTAGCTAAACTTCTCTGTTAGGGTTATGGAAGCCTTATAAGATACTATCTATTGCTATGAGTTTGTGAATTCTTGACACGTATGCTGCTTATATCATTACTCTCTTCATCTTAATTTAAATTCTTGTGGTTGCAAACATATAGAATACGCCAGTACAACATTAACTTGTTCGAAAGAAAAGTTATATGTCTGGAAAAGACATAATGTCAAGGTAATAGGGCACCAACCCCTGTTAAAAAGTTAGTGCCGTAACTGGATTAACCTCTTGGAGAATTTGTACCATTAGATACTCTTTAAGCTCGAAAGAGTTAAAGTGAAATAGTCCTTGATGGTCGAAAGACTCCTGGATTTACCATAGAATACAATTCTCTATAAGCACATGCATGTCTAAATTCTGCACAACTCATAGCCAATAGAGACGTATAACTCATAAGGTGGACATAACCCCAACTTCCAATTCTCATTGATTAAAATCTTACAAAACATTCTTTCTTTTTACTTTGCTATTTTCCGTTTTTACTTTGTTATTTTGTTACATTATTGCACGCTAAAAAATCCCCCCTTTTTACGAAACTTTCACCAAAAGTCTAATAATCGTTGCTTACTTAGTGACCAAGTATTCTCTGTGGGATTCGATACCCAACCCAGTTGGGTTCTATATTTGACAACAACTGCTTACACTCTTACGAGAGCTATAGTTTGAGTGTTATCAAATTTTGGCGCCGTTGCCGGAGAATACGGTTGTCTACTAAGTTTGTGATAGTTACTAGACCCTTTGGTCAAAGATTCTCGTACTTTACTTTTAGTTGTTGTTTTTGTTTTATTCAGGTTCTATTGATAGAATGGATGCGCAATGTGACATTGAAAGAAGGGTTGCTCAACAGGAACAGGCTAGACTAGCTGCGTTGGCCGCTGCTCAAGTGCACCAACAGAATATTGATAACCCAGGTCGTGCAACAAATCCTGATGATGAGGACCTGGGAGATGAGGAGCTACTAAACCCACGACACACTGCTGATATGGCAGCACCCATGCAGAGGAGAGATCGTTAAGCGCGATTGAGGCTTGATCGTCGAGCTGTACAGATTTCTTTTGATGACGATTTGGATGGAGCTGGTGCCACAGGAGCTATTATTCTTCCGCCATTGGCACCCGGAGCCAAGTTTAATATCACTATCACCATGATTTAGCTTTTGCAACTCAAGGGATTATTTGGTGGACTAGCAGGCGATGATCCGAATATGCATCTGATCAAGTTTATCTCTACATGCAAGTCATTCGACAATCCAGGCGTTGGACAGAATGCAATTCGGCTGCACTTATTTCCATTGTCTTTATCTAGAGAGGCAACTCTATGGTTGAATGGGCTGACTCCTGATTCTATTACTAATTGGAGGCAACTGAAAGACGCTTTCCTAGAAAGATTCTTTTCGCCATCCAAGAGAGCACAGTTGAGAGATGAGATAAGCAATTTTCGACAGCTTCCAACTGAAGCTCTCCACGAAACATGGGAAAGGTTCAAGACGAAGCTTATGCGGTGCCCAAATCATCATATGACCAATGTCCACTTGATGGAGATCTTATACAGGGCTTTGAATTCGGCGACTAAGCCAGTGGTTGATAATGCTGCGGGTGGTTCATTCATGGACCTTACTTTTAATGAGGCAAGTAGTATGCTGGATCGTATGACAAAGCAAAGTAGAGTTTGGCATACCAGGGATTCTGAGGTAGCAAGCTCTACTATATCCATTGGCATTACTGCAGAGCAGAGGCGTAGACAAGAGGAGCGTGACCAAGATATGACTCACATGAAAACGCAAATGGATCTTCTTACCAAGCATTTATTATTAGGGAAGACCGAAAAAGTAAAAATAGTTGCATCAAGAAGAAGAGACGAATCCGATTCTGAAGAAGAAGCCACCTACTTGAACAATCAAGAGGGTTTCCGAGGCAATGCCCAAGGAAACCAAGGTCGGAACTATTATGATAAGCAAAGATATAAGGACCGTGATCAAGGTAGTTGGAAGAACAATACTGACAGGAGTGGTTTGTATATTCCTCCTGGAAATCGTGAGGCCGCAACATCTGGTTTGGGGAAGATGTCAATGGAAGATATGATGGCGAAGATGTTGAAAGAAGTAGAGGCAACCAATACGGGAGTGAATAAGGTGACGAACGACTTGTCTTCAATAAATCAGTTGGTTGACTCACATTCCACTGCAATAAAACAATTAGAGAAGCAATTGAGTCAACTTTCAGCAGCATTTAATCAAAGAAAAGCCAACACCCTATCTAGCAACACTGTGAAAAACCCAAGGAATGATGGAACATGCATGGCTATTACTACCAGGAGTGGTAAGGTGTTGGAAAATCTACCAAAAGGCAAGCAAGCAGTCGACGATGTAGCGGACTACGATATTAATGTTGATGGTAAAGATGCCGTAGAAGCTGGCAAGGGTGATCATGATGTTACCACTAGTAGTCTGCAGCCTGAAAAGGTCAAAATTCAGAAACAAAATAAAAAGAAAGTGGTGGAGAAAACGATTCCTCTTCCACCACCACCTTTTTCGCAGAGACTAAAGAAAAAGATTGATAATCAGAAGAAAGATAAAGAGAAAGTGGTGGAGAAAACTATCCCTCTTCCACCACCACTTTTTCCTCAGAGATTAAAGAAGAAAGTTGATGACACAAGGTTCAGCAAATTCATGACTATGTTGAAGCAGCTGACTATTAATGTTCCGTTGGTAGGGGCGCTCGAACAGATGCCTGGGTACGCAAAATTTATGAAGGATATTTTAACAAAGAAGTGGGAAGCAAGTGGTGAGTTGACAGATACTGTTCATCATTGCAGTGCGATCGCTACCAGATCATTAGTACAAAAGAAGGCCGATCCCGGTGCCTTTACTATTCTGTGCACTGTTGGATCTATGAATTTTGCCAAGGCATTGTGCGATTTGGGAGCTAGCATCAATTTTATTCCACTATCCGTCTACAGGAAGTTGGGGTTGGGTGATCCTACACCAACTAATACGCGACTAGTGATGGCAGATAGGTCGGTAAAACGACCTGTTGGTATCTTATATGATGTATTGGGGAAGGTTTCCACTTTTATATTTCTTGCAGACTTTGTTGTTTTGGATTGCGAGGTGGATTCTGAAGTTCCCATAATCTTGGGACGCCCTTTCCTTGCAACTGGAAGTGTGCTTGTTGATTTACGAGCCAATGAGCTTTTATTTCGGCTGAATGATGAAGTGGTTCGTTTTGATGTACGCAAATGAATGAAGCAGCCCATAGATATGGATGTGTTCTCTATAGCTGATGTTTATTATGAGATTAAGGAAGAATTATCTGTAAAGAAGCAGTGTACTGTTGAGCCATTGTCTGCTGCGCTGTTGAAGTTTGAGAACGAGAATGTTGAAGATTATGAAGAAACTATTTGTGCTCTAACAGGAATAGAGTCCTATTCTCATGTTCCTAAGAAGATGGACCTTAATCTTACGAATCAACCTTCACAAACAGCGAAGACTTCCATTGAGGAACCACCAATGCTAGAATCGAAAGAGCTACCAAGTCACCTAAGGTATATGTTCTTGGGATACGGAAATATACTTCCGGTGAGTGTTGCGGATGATTTAAGTGAACAGTACATAGAGGCTCTCATCTCTGCTCTGAAGAGGTACAAGAGAGCTATGGGTTGGTCTATTAATGATATAATTAGTATCCCTCCTGGGATATGTATACACAAGAGTCATCTCGAAGAAGATTGCATGCCTACAAGTAAGTATCAGCGTCGTCTGAATCCAATCAGAAAATGATGCACCATCTATCTCGATGAAGTCTAAGTAATCGAGATAGCTATGTCGTGCCGCGATAATAAATCAAGCGCTTGGTGGGAGGCAACCCATCGTTTTTAATTGTTTTTGTTGTTTTTGTTTTCTTAGGATTTTGTCGAGCCACGACCAAAACTACGGCGCTTGATGGGAGGCAACCCATCGTTCTAATCGTTTTTGGTTGTTTTTGAGTAAATATAGGTGCAAGAGGTGTAAAAGAGGAGATTGGTTTCAAATTTTGATTTGGAAGTATTGCATGGTGAAGGTGGTAAGTTAGGAATGAAGAAGCAAAAGGCTATGCGTTAGGCATTGCTTATGAAAATATAGGCTAAGAACAAGGCAAGGCCTATGCAAATCTAGGCCACGAACAAGGCAAGGCCTATACTATGGCCTAAGCTCTCGGATTCTAGAGTGCCATAGCATAGGCGCCGCCTATGCTCAACAATACCATAGCATAGGCGCCGCCTATGCAAAAGCATTTTGTATCTGAATCTCATATGTCATGGCATAGGCGCTGCCTATGCCTAACAATGCCATAGCATAGGCGCCGCCTATGCCCAACAATGCTTTGCAAAAGGCGCCGCCTATGCCAAGCATAGGCAAAGCATTAGGCGCCGCCTATGGTCACTTTTTGTCTCCAAATCTGATTCTAAATGGGTCAAAACCCGACCCAATCTTGTCCTATAAATAAGAACTTAGTCTTAGAACAAAAATGTATTGCCAATCCAACCTAAGCGCCGCCTACCTCTCCAAATTCTCTCAAAAATTTTCCTTTTGCTCTTTTACTTTGCAAGAACACCTTCCAAGGCCATCAAGTAAGTACTTCTTTGTTCTTCTTTTATATTCCATATGTACTACACTACTACGCCTATAATGAATTGTTAAATCTTGAAATAGCAGTAGTGATTTGAATGTGCTTGGTTTGTTATGATACATCTAATTGAGTGAAAGAATACATGTGGGTGCTCTTGACTTGGTTCCAACTTGTATTTGATTTTGATACACTGTCATACTTTTGCTGAGTCGACATGGTGAAGTTAATTGCATAATCTTCAAAATTGAATGCTTGAATGTTTGAATGACTCATTCATCGAGATAAAGATCATGATTGAATACAAGCATAAGATGTTGTGATTATTTTCTATACCATAAACTTGATTCAATCTCGACATGGTCGTCTTGTTCCAAAAATGCATTAATCCAAACCATAAAGGATGGCCAAGATTACATGACATAGAGTTGAAAAGAATAGTTAAAAACAACATGAAAGTATGACTGTGCTGAACATATTGGTGGAACATATCGCCTATATGTATGTCGATGAAGTCTGAGTAATCGACATCTCTCACTTAATTAGTTTGTACAAACAAATTAAGTGTGGGGTGATGCCACTATAGTTTGTTTGTCGATTATATATTCCGAGATGAAGCTAACATGACTCTATTAAGATCTCAGGTAGAATGTCTTCAAAAAGGACGACAAGGAAAAGAAAAAGCGTCCACCTCACAAAAAGGTCAGAAAAGAGGAAGAAAAGAGCAAGCTGAATCCTCCTCGCTGCAAATACCTCGACGCACTCTTGGAATCAGTTTTTTCTCATTTATTTTCCAC
This sequence comes from Capsicum baccatum var. pendulum, assembly GCA_030864225.1. NCBI lineage: Eukaryota > Viridiplantae > Streptophyta > Magnoliopsida > Solanales > Solanaceae > Capsicum > Capsicum baccatum. Next base: position 200,562,132 of record CM061559.1, on the reverse strand, counting down.
TGAGGACAGTGTGTCCCATCTAAGTGTGGGGTGCTGGTATTTGTATGCTGTATTTCTTTGCCTACCTACATTTATTTGATTTTTAGTAGTAGTTAAATTTTCAAAAAATTTTAGATTTTGATGAATAAAATTGTTCTGATAGGCGGCATGGTATTATGACAAAAGTTTGTGCTAAGATCATTACTATTGAGACGTTTAGGCTCCAAGTGTGACTCATTATGTGATAAGTGTGTGGTTTAATTCCTTCATACGTTGGGTAAAAAGTCTATACTACTCCCAATAAAGTTGACCATGTGCCTTGTGAGTGTGAGATGATAGTATATTCTATGTTTGTGGCTGATGCTAGAATTTGCCTGGTACGTATGTAAAGCGAAATAAAGAGTGTGAGTTTAGGAGATGATTTAGGCATTTCTTTGGCAACCGGTGATTGTTTACCTTCGTTTTATATACCCATGGACATCATCCTAGATAACCCCCTTTAAGCCTTTAGCCTATTTTCTTTGGCAACCTCATATGTAAGCCTAATCCATTTTTTCAAGACCATAATTTGATCCAAATTCCTAAGTGCTTTAAATTGTAAAGTCATGTGACAAAATAAGAGGAAATTGGGTGAGAGTAGTGCCTTAAAGTGAATCGGTACTTGAATTCGTTATGAAAAAGAATGGTTATTATAGAGGTGTGTTATAAAAAAAAAAGAAGAATGAAAAGAAAAATAAAAAGTTAATTCTGTTCAAAAGTGAATAACAAAAGAGGTGAGAAGGGGTGGTATATTAAAAGAAAGTACAAAGGTTGTTTGAAAGAAAGTGTTAATGGCATAATGTGATGTATTAAGCGCTTAGGAACTTAGTCACTATTTCTGGCCAAAATAGTCCTACCCGTCCCTTAGCCTACATTAGAACCTGTAAAGACCTATTTGATCCTAAGCTTAGCATTCTGATATTTAGTAGAGCATTACACTAAGGGCAAGCCTATGGTCATCAGTTGCAACATATGAATTCTTTGTGAGAGTGAGAGCAAGGAAAATCTTATACCCATGTTTCGAAAAATGCAATACTTGTGAGTGATTATGGGTAATATCTTATGTGAGACACACATGGTTGATGAGTTTTGGGTAGTTTGTATGATTCTTTATGCCTTAACTTGTGGATACGAATTAACCATCATCACGAGTCTATATTGGAGGTTGAATTGTTTCTAGTAGTGATTAGAAAACTACTCTTTGTTAATGATTGCCATGCCTGTCTGGATGAATATTTTGTGCTGTTACTGTGAAACCCTAAGTAAATGTTTATATGGACTTGATATTTTGTTCGAGGACGAACAAAGCTTTAAGTGTGAGGTGTTGATGATAGGCGTATTTACACGCCTAAAGTGCTATAATCTACCCATATTTTAGCTAAGTTTTGAGGACAAAATATATAATTCATGCACTTTTAGTCCTTTTTCCTATAAGTGAGCTAACAAACATGATTAGCAAGTTTTCAGGTATAAATGATGAAGATTTCAGCATTTTATGGATAACTTGAAGCCAAAGGAAGCTTCACGAAAGAAGGAAAGCAAAGCTTGGACGCCTAGGGACTAAAAGTGACACATGGAAAACCTGTCTCGGGCAAAAACAACATTTCCAAAGACTTTGGAGATCAGCAGTAACTTAGCAGGATTAGGATAAGTATGCAGTAACCCAGTAGGACTAGGACAAGGATAAAAACCCTATTTCAATAGGACTAGGATATGGATGTTATATAAACCCTATTTTGTTGAAACTTTTGAGCATTCTCTTCTTATTCCCCCCTTCTATTCCTTCCCATTCTAATAAATTCTTATTCACTCTTTAATTAATTCAAGTCTTTTTTATTCAACTTTTGATCCTAATTCACGTTACACTTTCTGACAGAGAAAGCACGGCCCTTGTGACCAACGTGAGATCATGATGATGTTTATTGTGATCTCCGTTGCAATAATGAGTAGCTAAACTTCTCTGTTAGGGTTATGGAAGCCTTATGAGATACTATCTATTGCTATGAGTTTGTGAATTCTTGACACGTATGCTGCTTATATCATTACTCTCTTCATCTTAATTTAAATTCTTGTGGTTGCAAACATATAGAATACGCCAGTACAACATTAACTTGTTCGAAAGAAAAGTTATATGTCTGGAAAAGAGATAATGTTAAGGTAATAGGGCACCAACCCCTGTTAAAAAGTTAGTGCCGTAATTGGATTAACCTCTTGGAGAATTTGTACCATTAGATACGCTTTAAGCTCGAAAGAGTTAAAGTGAAATAGTCCTTGATAGTCGAAAGACGCCTGGATTTACCATAGAATACAATTCTCTATAATCACATGCATGTCTAAATTCTGCACAACTCATAACCAATAGAGACGTATAACTCATAAGGTGGACATAACCCCAACTTCCAATTCTCATTGATTAAAATCTTACAAAACATTCTTTCTTTTTACTTTGCTATTTTCCATTTTTACTTTGTTATTTTGTTACATTATTGCACGCTACAAAATCCCTCCCTTTTACGAAACTTTCACCAAAAGTCTAATAATCGTTGCTTACTTAGTTACCAAGTATTCTCTGTGGGATTCGACACCCAACCCAGTTGGGTTCTATATTTGACAACGACCGCTTACACTCTTACGAGAGCTGTAGTTTGAGCGTTATCAAATTTTGGCGCCGTTGCCGGGGAATAAGGTTGTCTACTAAGTTTGTGATAGTTACTAGACCCTTTGGTCAAAGATTCTCGTACTTTACTTTTAGTTGTTGTTTTTGTTTTATTCAGGTTCTATTGACAGAATGGATGCGCAACATGACATTGAAAGAAGGGCTACTCAATAGGAGCAGGCTAGACTAGCTGCTTTGGCCGCTGCTCAAGTGCACCAACAGAATATTGATAACCCAGGTCGTGCAACAAATCTTGATAATGAGGACTTGGGCGATGAGGAGCTACTAAACTCACGGCACACTGCTGAGATGGTGGCACCCATGCAGAGGAGAGATCGTCAAGCGCAATTGAGGCCTGATCGCCGAGCTCTACAGATTCCTTTTGATGACGATTTGGATGGAGCTGGTGCCACAGGAGCTATTATTCTTCCGCCATATGCACCCGGAGCCAATTTCAATATCACTAGCACCATGATTCAGCTTTTACAACTCAAGGGATTATTTGGTGGACTAGCAGGCGATGATCCGAATATGCATCTGATCAAGTTTATCTCTACATGCAAGTCATTCGACAATCCAGGCGTTGGACAGAATGCAATTCGGCTATGCTTATTTCCATTGTCTCTATCTGGAGAGGCAACTCTATGGTTGAATGGGCTGACTCCTGATTCTATTACTAATTGGAGGCAACTGAAAGACGCTTTCCTAGAAAGATTTTTTCCGCCATCCAAGAGAGCACAGTTGAGAGATGAGATCAGCAATTTTCGATAGCTTCCAACTGAAGCTCTCCACGAAACATGGGAGAGGTTCAAGACGAAGCTTATGCGGTGCCCAAATCATCATATGACCAATGTCCACTTGATGGAGATCTTATACAGGGCTTTGAATTCGGCGACTAAGCCAGTGGTTGATAATACTGCGGGTGGTTCATTCATGGACCTTACTTTTAATGAGGCAAGTAGTATGCTAGATCGTATGACAAATCAAAGTAGAGCTTGGCATACCAGGGATTCTGAGGTAGCAAGCTCTACTATATCCATTGGCATTACTGCAGAGCAGAGGCGTAGACAAGAGGAGCGTGACCAAGATATGGCTCACATGAAAACGCAAATGGATCTTCTTACCAAGCATTTATTATTAGGGAAGACCGAAAAAGTAAAAACAGTTGTGTCAAGAAGAAGAGACGAATCCGATTCTGAAGAAGAAGCCAACTTCTTGAACAATCAAGAGGGTTTCCGAGGCAATGCCGAAGGAAACCAAGGTCGGAACTATTATGATAAGCAAAGATATAAGGACCGTGATCAAGGTAGTTGGAAGAACAATACTGACAGGATTGGTTTGTATATTTCTCCTAGAAATTGTGAGGCCGCGGCATCTGGTTCGGGGAAGATGTCAATGGAAGATATGATGGCGAAGCTGTTGAAAAAAGTAGAGGCAACCAATACGGGAGTGAATGAGGTGAAGAACGACTTGTCTTCAATAAATCAGTTGGTTGACTCACATTCCACTATAATAAAACAATTAGAGCAGCAATTGAGTCAACTTTCAGCAGTATTTAATCAAAGAAAACCCGACACCCTACCTAGCAACACTGTGCTAAACCAAGGAATGATGGAACATGCATGGCTATTACTACCAGGAGTGGTAAAGTGTTGGAAAATCTACCAAAAGGCAAGCAAGCAGTCGACAATGTAGCGGACTACGATATTAATGCTGATGGTAAAGATGTCGTAGAAGCTGGCAAGGGTGATCATGACGTTACCACTAGTAGTCTGCAGCCTGAAAAGGTCAAAATTCGGAAACAAGATAAAAAGGAAGTGGTGGAGAAAACGATTCCTCTTCCACCTCCACCTTTTCTGCAGAGACTAAAGAAAAAGGTTGATGACAATCCTGAAAAGGTTGATAATCGGAAGAAAGATAAAGACGAAGTGGTGGAGAAAACTATCCCTCTTCCACCACCACCTTTTTCTCAGAGATTAAAGAAGAAAGTTGATGACACAAGGTTCAGCAAATTCATGACTATGTTGAAATAGTTGACCATTAATGTTCAGTTGGTAGAGGCGCTCGAACAGATGCCTGGGTACGCAAAATTTATGAAGGATCTTTTAACAAAGAAGCGGGCAGCAAGTAGTGAGTTGACAGTTACTGTTCATCATTGCAGTGCGATCGCTACCAGATCACTAGTACAAAAGAAGGCCGATCTCGGTGCCTTCACTATTCCGTGCACTGTTGGATCTATGAATTTTTCCAAGGCATTGTACGATTTGGGAGCTAGCATCAATTTGATTCCACTATCCGTCTATAGGAAGTTGGGGTTGGGTGATCCTACACCAACTAATATGCGACTTGTGATGGCAGATAGGTCGGTAAAACGACCTGTTGGTATCTTATATGATGTATTGGGGAAGGTTTCCACTTTTATCTTTCCTGCAGACTTTGTTATTTTGAATTGCGAGGTGGATTCTGAAGTTCCCATAATCTTGGGACGCCCTTTCCTTGCAACTGGAAGTATGCTTATTGATTTACGAGCCAATGAGCTTTTATTTCAGCTGAATGATGAAGTGGTTTGTTTTGATGTACGCAAATGAATGAAGCAACCCAAAGATATGGATGTGTTCTCTCTAGCTGATGTTTATTATGAGGTTGAGGAAGAATTATCTGTAGAGAAGCAGTATACTGTTGAGCCATTGTCTGCTGCGCTGTTGAAGTTTGAGCGCGAGAATGTTGAAGATTATGAAGAAACTATTTGTGCTCTAACAGGAATAGAGTCCTATTCTCATGTTCCCAAGCAGATGGACCTTAATCTTATGAATCAGCCTTCACAAATAGCGAAGACTTCCATTGAGGAACCACCAATGCTAGAATCGAAAGAGCTACCAAGTCACCTAAGGTATATGTTCTTGGGATACGGAAATACACTTCCGGTGAGTGTTGCGGATGATTTAAGTGAACAGCACATAGAGGCTCTCATCTCTGCTCTGAAGAGGTACAAGAGAGTTATGGGTTGGTCTATTGATGATATAATTGGTATCCCTCCTGTGATATGTATACACAAGAGTCATCTCGAAGAAGATTTCATGCCTACAAGTAAGTATCAGCGTCGTCTGAATTCATTCAGAAAACGATACACCATCTATCTCGATGAAGTCTAAGTAATTGAGATAGCTATGTTGTGCCGCGACAATAAATCAAGCGCTTGGTCGGAGGCAACCCATCGTTTTTAATTGTTTTTGTTTTCTTAGGATTTTGTTGAGCCACGACAAAAACTAAGGCACTTGATTGGAGGCAACCAATCGTTCTAATCGTTTTTGGTTGTTTTTGAGTAAATATAGGTGCAAGAGGTGTAAAAGAGGAGATTGGTTTCAAATTTTGATTTGGAAGTATTGCATGGTGAAGGTGGTAAGTTAGGAATGAAGAAGCAAAAGGCTATGGGTTAGGCATTTCTTATGAAAATATAGGCTAAGAACAAGGCAAGGCCTATGCAAATCTAGGCCATGAACAAGGCAAGGCCTATACTATGGCCTAAGCTCTCGGATTCTAGAGTGCCATAGCATAGGCGCCGCCTAGCTCAACAATGCCATAGCATAGGCGCCGCCTATGCCTAACAATGCCATAGTATAGGCACTGCCTATGCCCAACAATGCTTTGCAAAAGGCGCCACCTATGCCAAGCATAGGCAAAGCATTAGGCGCTGCCTATGGTCACTTTTTGTCTCCAAATCCGATTCTAAATGGGTCAAAACCCGACCCAATCTTGTCCTATAAATAAGAACTTAGTCTTAGAACAAAAATGCATTGCCAATCCAACCTAAGCGCCGCCTACCTCTCCAAATTCTCTCAAAAATTTTTCTTTTGCTCTTTTACTTTGCAAGAACACCTTCTGAGGCCATCAACCAAGTAAGTACTTCTTTGTTCTTCTTTTATATTCCGTATGTACTACACTACTACGCCTATAATGAATTGTTAAATCTTGAAATAGTAGTAGTGATTTGAATGTGCTTGGTTTGTTATGATACATCTAATTGAGAAAGAATACATGTGGGTGCTCTTGACTTGGTTCCAACTTGTATTTGATTTTGATACACTGTCATACTTTTCCTGAGTCGACATGGTGAAGTTAATTGCATAATCTTCAAAATTGAATGCTTGAATGTTTGAATGACTCATTCATCGAGATAAAGATCATGATTGAATACAAGCATAAGATGTTGTGATTATTTTCTATACCATAAACTTGATTCAATCTCTACATGGTCGTCTTGTTCCAAAAATGCATTAATCCAAACCATAAAGGATGGTCAAGATTACATGACATTGAGTTGAAAAGAATAGTTAAAGACAACATGCAAGTATGACTGTGCTGAATATATTATTGGAACATATCGCCTATATGTATGTCGATGAAGTCTGAGTAATCGACATCTCTCACTTAATTAGTTTGTACAAACAAATTAAGTGTGGGGTGGTGCCACTATAGTTTGTTTGTCGATTATATATTCCGAGATGAAGCTAACATGACTCTATTAAGATCTCAGGTAGAGTGACTTCAAAAAAGACGATAAGGAAAAGAAAAAGCGTCCACCTCACAAAAAGGTAAGAAAAGAGGAAGAAAAGAGCAAGCTGAATCCTCCTCGCTGCAAATACCTCGACGCACTCTTGGAATCAGTTTTTTCTCATTTATTTTCCACTGAAGACAGTGTGTCCCGTCTAAGTGTGGGGTGCTGGTATTTGTATGCTGTATTTCTTTGCCTACCTATATTTATTTGATTTTTAGTAGTAGTTAAATTTTCAAAAAAATTTAGATTTTGATGCATAAAATTGTTCTGATAGGCGGCATGGTATTATGACAAGAGTTTGTGCTAAGATCATTACTATTGAGACGTTTAGGCTCCAAGTGTGACTCATTATGTGATAAGTGTGTGGTTTAATTCCTTCATACGTTGGGTAAAAAGTCTATACTGCTCCCAATAAAGTTGACCATGTGCCTTGTGTGTGTGAGATGATAGTATATTCTATGTTTGTGGCTGATGCTAGAACTTGCCTGGTATGTATGTAAAGCGAAATAAGGAGTATGAGTTTAGGAGATGATTTAGGCATTTCTTTGGCAACCTATGATTGTTTACCTTCGTTTTATCTACCCATGGACATCATCCTAGATAACCCCCTTTGAGCCTTTAGCTTATTTTCTTTGACAGCCTCATATGTAAGCCTAATCCATTTTTTCAAGACCATAATTTGATCCAAATTCCTAAGTGCTTTAAATTGTAAAGTCATGTGACAAAATAAGAGGAAATTGGGTGAGAGTAGTGCCTTAAAGTGAATTGGTACTTGAATTCGTTATGAAAAAGAATGGTTATTATAGAGGTGTGTTTTAAAAAAAAGAGAAAAATGAAAAGAAAAATAAAAAGTTAATTCTATTCAAAAGTGAATAACAAAAGAGGTGAGAAGGGGTGGTAGATTAAAAGAAAGTACAAAGGTTGTTTGAAAGAAAGTGTTAATGGCATAATGTGATGTATTAAGCGCTTAGGAACTTAGTCACTATTTCTGGCCAAAATAGTCCTACCCGTCCCTTAGCCTACATTCCTGTAAAGACCTATTTGATCCTAAGCTTAGCATTCTGATATTTAGTGGAGCATTACACTAAGGGCAATCCTATGGTCATCAGTTGCAACATATGAATTCTTTGTGAGAGTGAGAGCAAGGAAAATCTTATACCCATGTTTCGAAAAATGCAATACTTGTGAGTGATTATGGGTAATATCTTATGTGAGACACACATGGTTGATGAGTTTTGGGTAGTTTGTATGATTCTTTGTGCCTTAACTTGTGGATACGAATTAACCATCATCACGAGTCTATATTGGAGGTTGAATTGTTTCTAGTAGTGATTAGAAAACTACTCTTTGTTAATGATTGCCATGCCTGTCTGGATGAATATTTTGTGCTGTTACTGTGAAACCCTAAGTAAATGTTTATATGGACATGATATTTTGTTCGAGGACGAAAAAAGCTTTAAGTGTGAGGTGTTGATGATAGGCGTATTTACACGCCTAAAGTGCTATAATCTACCCATATTTTAGCTAAGTTTTGAGGACAAAATATATAATTCATGCACTTTTAGTCCTTTTTCCTATAAGTGAGCTAACAAACATGATTAGCAAGTTTTCAGGTATAAATGATGAAGATTTCAGCATTTTATGGATAACTTGACGCCAAAGGAAGCTTCACGTAAGAAGGAAAGCAAAGCTTGGACGCCTAGCGACTAAAAGTGACGCATGGAAAATCTGTCCCGGGCAAAAACAGCATTTCCAAAGACTTTGGGGATCAGCAGTAACTTAGTAGGATTAGGATAAGTATGCAGTAACCCAGTAGGACTAGGACAAGGATAAAAACCCTATTTCAATAGGACTAGGATATGGATGTTATATAAACCCTATTTTGCTAAAACTTTTGAGCATTCTCTTCTTATTCCCCCTTCTATTCCTTCCCATTCTAATAAATTCTTATTTACTCCTTAATTAATTCAAGTCTTTTTCATTCAACGTTTGATCCTAATTCACGTTACACTTTCTGATAGAGAAAGCACTACCCTTGTGACCAACGTGAGATCATGATGATGTTTATTGTGATCTCCGTTGCAATCATGAGTAGCTAAACTTCTCTGTTAGGGTTATGGAAGCCTTGTGAGATACTATCTATTGCTATGAGTTTGTGAATTCTTGACACGTATGCTGCTTATATCATTACTCTCTTCATCTTAATTTAAATTCTTGTGGTTGCAAACATATAGAATACGCCAGTACAACATTAACTTGTTCAAAAGAAAAGTTATATGTATGGAAAAGAGATAATGTCAAGGTAATAGGGCACCAACCCCTGTTAAAAAGTTAGTGTCGTAACTGGATTAACCTCTTGGAGAATTTGTACCATTAGATACGCTTTAAGCTCGAAAGAGTTAAAGTGAAATAGTCCTTGATGGTCGAAAGACGCCTGGATTTACCATAGAATACAATTCTCTATAAGCACATGCATGTCTAAATTCTGCACAACTCATAGCCAATAGAGACGTATAACTCATAAGGTGGACATAACCCCAACTTCCAATTTTCATTGATTAAAATCTTACAAAACATTCTTTCTTTTTACTTTGCTATTTTCCGTTTTTACTTTGTTATTTTGTTACATTATTGCACGCTACAAAATCCCTCCCTTTTATGAAACTTTCACCAAAAGTCTAATAATCGTTGCTTACTTAGTTACCAAGTATTCTCTGTGGGATTCGACACCCAACCCAGTTGGGTTCTATATTTGACAACGACCGCTTACACTCTTACGAGAGCTGTAGTTTGAGCGTTATCATTATTCATCTCATTTTCTTGTTCAAAACACAAACTCAAGTCTAGTGAAGCCGTGTGAGGCCTATTTCCATTCACTAGCATTGTTACCTTGTTATTCATCTCATTTTCTTATTCAAAACATAAACTCAAAGTCTATTGAAGCCGTGATAGGCTTATTTCGATTCACTAGCACCTTGTTGTTCATCTTGTTATTATTGTATTGGTTGGAATCTCCTGATACACACATAGTCTTGAATCAATACGGCATTACAATATCCACTCAGAAGCCAAGGTTGTGAAATCCCTTGAGCTAGAATGAGGAGGTCAACTTTCATGTAATTATCAGTTTAATCACTTTCAAGAATATCATAGTAAAGGTAAAAAGATAATCAACTTGGAAAATTTGTGCACCTTAGTTAAGCAGAAGAAAATCAAAATGATAAATATGCAATACCAAAAAAATGCAAATAACTTGATGCATGTAATATAGTCACATGAAGACTCTTTGAAGAATTAGAATAAATTTTACAAATAACTTATGCAAATGATACTTCCTCAGATAATATAGATGTGGATCCTGAAGTAATTGATGCAAAATTTATAGATACCTCATACTACTAAAAAAAGAGAGAGAGATAAAAGTGAAACATATTTCTATTTTAACAACTTTATCTTTAAATGCTTAATATCAAAAATAAGTTACAAACATAATTGAGAAGCCAACAAGCATAGAAAGCTAAGTTACCAAAGCAAATGCTTAATATCACTAGCGTTGTTGTTATCTTCTAGTTATTGTTCATATTGAAGTCTAGTGAAGTTGTGTGTGGCCTTTTTCAATTCACTAACATTGTTGTTATCTTCTTGTTATTGTTATATGACCTGATTGTGTAGAACTTTTTTTTACTCATCAATACATAGAACGTGAACTCGCACAAAATAACAAATCATTAAGAAACAATACTGATGATAAACTTTTTGTACAAGTGAAGAGCATGTGAAGGCTGATGAACCAAAAATAGTTGAACCAAAATCTGCAACATCTGCCAAGGCAGCAAAATCTGCTAAGGCAGCAAAATCTACTGAGTCAGCAAAATCCGTTGAACCTGAAGTGAGTTACATAACTTGACATACTTCAATTTTTCGACGTATACATCTTATGATTCTTCTAACACCAAGTTTTTGCTTCTTGACATCATTACAGTTGGTATCAAAAGCTAAACGATAGCCGATATGTGCAACAAATCGCTACAGAATTTGATTGTTTTCTCAGCTTTACAAGATACAACTTGCTTGCATTATTTTTTGCACATCAAAAGAATATGCAATTCATTGAATGATCATTTACTATTTTTAAACTAGTTTAAGACTAATTTATTTATTTTTTTGTTTTTGATTTACTCATGATGTTGATTGTGGAAGAGTTATCATCTAAGCAGCAGGCACATTTTGTATTAAAATGTATTTTTTTTGGTCCAACAGTAAATGATATATATTAAATCTATTACATAAAATTCAAATTTAAATATTGATCATGAACAGTGTAATTTTTTTTTGAAAAATATCAAGTGAATTGGCGGGGTTTTAACCCCTGCAATTTTAAAAATATACAGTGAAGGTTTTAACCCTCGCTATATGTTTTAAAGTATTAGTTGGGAGCTAATTTTAGTTTACATATTGTGGTGGTCGAAACCGTCGTTACATAACTGCCACTAACTGATTGCGGTGGTAATTGACAAACCGTCGTAAACTTATTGTGATGCTCGTAATTGCGGAGGTTTTGAAAACCGCCGTGCAATCACATTGTGGGGGGTTTTCAACCTCCGCAATATGTAAATATAACCCTCGCAAAAATAGTGATTTTTTGTAGTGATAGGGGTGGCTTCGGTGGAGGACAAGATGCGGTAAGTAAGGTTGCGATGGTTTGGGTATGCGATGAGGAGGGGCACGAATACTCCAGTACGACGGTGTGAGAGGCTGGCTACGGATGGTTTTAGGCGGGGTAGAGGTAGGCCTAAGAAGTATTGGAGGAAAGTGATTAGACATGACATAGAGCAGTTACAACTTACGGAGGACATGACCTATGATAGAAAGGTGTGGAGGAAACGGATTAGGGGTAGAGGGTTAGTGTGTAGAAATACGTGTATGGTGTATTGGTGAGACCTATGTTTTTCGAATAGATATTTTTAGTATCATCTTGTGTGTGTCTTGTTTTAGTTATTATTCTTTTCTATTTGTTATTATAGTATTGCCGTATGGATGTATGCCTTTATGTGGTTTGTTTGTTATATTATTATCTAGCCTGAGTTGGGGGTCTATCGAAAACAACCTCTCTACTTCATTTGAGGTAGTGGGATGGACTGCATACACTTTACCCTCCCCAGACCCCACTTGATGGGAATACAATGGGTATTTTGTTGTTGTTGTCGTTGTTCTTTTTAAAACTTTTAATTCTTAAATCACTTATGCTTTTGATATATCAAAAACTTGATGCATGCTAGAGAAATCAAGTTGACATATATAAGTACAAGTTGAAAGAAGGTTCTTTATTTATTATTAAAATTTTTGAAGTTGTTAAAAATAATAGTGAATGCAAACCTATTAAAATTTCATTAAAATTATACTTATTTTTTCATAATTATGATTAAAAATTTATTTAGAGAAATTGTTGATATTTTTGCAAATGATTTCAACCCGAAGCTTTTCATTGAAGAGGTCAAATAAAAAATCACATGATTGAATGTATACTGAACTCATTTGGATGATTGTTACTTATTATTTCATAATGTATTAGTTTTTGTTGTGTTGTATTGCACTGTATTATTTTAATGAGTATAACGTTTGGATAGATTGTTTCATTTTCCAACATTATATAATCTCATACATCAATAATTTGAAGGATAAATCTATTAGAAAAGTAGAGTACTAGATTGGACTACTAACTATAAAAAGGTAAAATAATGGATAAAATGAGATTATTAAAAAACAATCATGTTATAAAATTAACTAATAGTAACCAAAGTATATTAATGGAACAAGGAAAAAATTTTGTTGTTACTTTTCTTACATTTCCTGCATGACAAAGAGGCGATTTATAGCCCAAACTTGATACTATTCCATACAAGAGGTGAATGATTTTGATTGGGCTATTTAAAGAGGTGGGCCATGTGCCATATAAAATAAAACACATAGGCAGACACCTTTTGCTTTTCTAACACTCCCCTTGGATGCCTATGTGAAGAAAAATTTACTGAATATGCATTTTGAGTGCTGCCTTATTAAAAACCTTACTAGAAAAAATCCAAAGGGATAAAAACCTTGGTTAAGAAAAAAAGAGTACAGCGCGTATTCTTACTCCCCCTGATGAAGACCCTGATTCAACCAGTTTAGTCTTCGCATCCTAATTCTGTATACCATCTTCTCAAAAGTTGAAGTTGGTAAAGATTTGTTGAACAAATCTGCTGGATTGTCACAGAAACGGATCTGCTGCACATTAATATCACCATTTTTCTGAAGATCGTGCATGAAGAATAACTTTGGCGAAATGTGCTTCATTCTATCTCCTTTTATAAAGCCTCATTTTAGTTGAGCTATGCATGTTGCATTATCTTCAAATATGACTATAGGTACCTTGTTATTAACCTTCAGGCCACATCTCTCGTTGATGTAATGTACTACCGATCTCAGCCATATACATTCTCTACTTGTCTCATGGATAGCAATTATCTCAGCATAATTAGAAGAAGTAGCAACGATAGACTGTTTAGTCGATCACCATGATATTGCAGTACCACCGTATGTAAACACATAGCCTGTTTGAGATCGGGTTTTATGTGATTCAGATAAATAACCTACATCTGCATGATCGACAAGATCTAGACTAGTTTTGTTAGTATAAAATAGACCCATATCAATAGTCCCTTTTAGGTACCTCAATATATGCTTAACTTCGTTCCAGTGTCTTCGCATAGGGGAAGAAATATACCTCACTAGAAAATTAACAGAAAGTTCTATATCTGGCCTTGTAGCATTAGCGAGGTACATAAGTGCACCAATAGCACTTAGATATGGTACTTCGGGACCTAGAATCTTTTCACCCTCTTTCAGAGGTCGGAATGGATCTTTATTTACATCAAGTGATCGAAAAACCATTGGAGTACTTAATGAATATGCTTTGTCCATGTAAAATCATTTCAAAACCTTCTTGATATAGGCAGTTTGGTGGATGAAGACTCCCTCTGCTAAATGTTCAATTTGTAGACCAAGACAAAGTTTTGTCCTTCCAAGATCTTTCATTTCGAATTCTTTCTTTAGATATTCAATTGCCTTTAGGACCTCTTCTGGAGTCCCAATGAGATTTATATCATCTACATAAACAGCGGGTATAATAAACCCTGATACCATTTTCTTAATAAAAATACAAGGACAAATAACATCATTTCTGTATCCTTCGGTTTTCAAGTACTTACATAGGCGATTATACCTTATACCCTTGATTATTTTAGACCATACAATGATCTTTGTAATCTAATTGAATATAATTCTCGAGACTTTGAACTATATGGCTCAGGCATTTTTAATCCTTCTGGGATTTTTATGTAAATATCATTGTCAAGTGAACCATAAAGAAGCTGTAACCACATCCATTAGATAAATTTCAAGATTTTCATGTACAGCTAAACCGATGAGGTATCAAAATATTATTGCATCTATAACAGGTGAATATATTTCTTCATAGTAGATACCTGGTCTTTGAGAGAATCCTTGTGCAACAAGGCATGCCTTGTATCGTATAATTTCATTTTGCTCATTTCTTTTACATACGAAGACACATTTATAGCCAACTGGTTTTACACCATCTGGGGTTTGGACTACAAGTCCAAAAACCACCCTTTTAGCAAGTGAGTTTAATTTCAATTGAATCGCCTCTTGCCATTTTGGCCAACCTTTTCTTCGTCGATATTCTTCGACAGATAGAGTTTCAAGGTCCTCATTGTCTTGTATGATATTTAGTGCAACATTATATGTAAAAAATTTATCCACTGTAATTTTCGATCGATCTAAATTTACCTTATTACTAGTAGAACTTATTGAAAGTTCTTCATTCACTTGAGTCTCGAGTTCACTGATTTCTTCATGAATATCAGGATTAATAAAATTTTGAGTCTCTTCAGGAGAGTCTTTTATAATATTATCTTTATTATTTTTAGCGCTTCTTTTTCTAGGATTTTTATCCTTTGAACCCAATGATCTGTCATGCTTCAGGCGTGCTTGGGATTCAGAAGCTATGCCATTAGAAGATGGTTCTTTTGGAACTTCAATTCGTACAAGCACATTCGCTGCAAGGATATGTGATTTGGTTATCCTTTTCAAATCAATAAATGCATTTGTCATTTGATTTGCTAATTTTTGTAAGTGAATAATCTTTCGGATCTCACTTTCACATATGGGGTACGTGGATCAAAATGAGATAATGATGATACTTTCCACATAATTTCTCTTTTAAGTTCACGTTTTTCTCCCCCTAATTGCGAGAAATTTATTTTATCAAATCGACAATCTGCAAATTGAGTAGTAAATAAATCTCCCATTAATGGTTCAAAGTAGTGAATTATAGATGGTGATTCAAACCCAACATATATTCTTTACCTTCTCTGGGGGCCCATTTTAGTACGCTGAGGTGGTGCAACTGGTGCATATACAGCACATCCAAAAATTCGTAGATGGGAAATATTTTGCTCATGGCCCAGAACCAATTGTAACAGAGAGTATTTATTATAATAAGTTAGACTGAGATGAATAAGTGATGCTGCATGTAAGATAGCATAACCCCAAACAATAACAGGTAATTTTGTTTTCATAAGCAGTGGTCTTGCTATCAATTGTAGGCGCTTAATAAATGACTCAGCAAGGCTATTTTGAGCATGAACATGAGCAACATGATGTTCAACTCTTATCCCAACTGACATACAATAATCATCAAAAGTTTAGGATATAAATTCTCCAGCATTATCGAGGCGAGTAGCCTTATTGGGATAATCTGGGAATTGTGCCCTTAATCTTATTAAATGTACCAATAATTTTGTAAATGCCAAGTTGTGAGATAATAAGAGGCACACATGCGACCATCTTAAAGATGCATCTATAAGGACCATAAAATATCTAAATGACCCACTAGGTGGGTGAATAGGCCCACATATATCCCCATGAATACATTCTAGAAACAGAGGGGACTTGATGCTAACTTTTTGTGGTGATGGGCTAGTTATCAGCTTGTCTTGATAACAAGCAGCACATGAAAATTTGTCCCGTGTAAGAATCTTCAGGTTCTTTAATGGATGCCCTTTGAATTTTCATTGATTCGTCTCATCATTATTAAGCCAGGATGGTCTATTCGATCATGCCAAAGAACAAATATATTTAGATCGATAAACTTCTGATTTACGATAGAGTATGATTCAATGTACTAATTTTGGCATAATATAAGCTGGAAGACAAAGTTGGTAATTTCTCCAACACTTTTCTTTACCTGAGACAGGTTTGGTAATGTCAAGATATTCGGCATTCATTTCATTTAATGTCTCAGGATGATATCCATTTCGGTGGATATCCTTAAAAATCAATAAGTTTCTTGGGGATTTAGAAAAGAACAATGCATCTTCTATAACTATTTTTGTCCCCTTAGTCAGAAATATAAGAGCTCTTCCGAAGCCTTCAACTAATTTTGAATTACCAAAAATCATCGTAATATTTTCTCTTCTTCTAAGTAAGTGGGAAAAGTATTTTTTATCTTTAAATATTACGTGCGTTGTCCCTCTATCAATTACACAAATATCGTCACGATCGATTAGTGATCCGAGTATCAATATTCTTCAAAATGAAAATATAAACAAATTAAACATTATAATATTACTAACACATAACATATTTATACAAACTATATTTATATACAAGATTAGTGAACGAAATGAACGTAAATCAATAAAACTTGAACAGAAAATTAACATAATTAGACTATTTTATAATTATCACCTATAGGGTGATTTACATGTTCTTTAGGAATTGCAAAGAAATCTGAAACTTCCAAGTCCATGGACTCAACGTTATCTTTAAGGAGGAAATTTGTTTCAACATTATTTTCTGGTTTCTTAAGGGACGCCTGATAGAGTTTTACCAAATATTTTGGCGTACGACTGGTACGCGATCAGTGTCTCTTTCCTCCACATCGATAACATTTACTTTCAGTGTTCGTCCTTGGTTTTGCTTCAGGATCTCCTCCCTCCTTTTCCACTGTTGGTACTGAGGGTTATTATTTATTGTAAGGTGATCACCCTGATTAAAATACATGCCACAACCACAACCTCGACCATGACCACATCCATGACCACGAATGGGGTCAGAATTTCTTTCACTCCTAGTTGGGTAAAAATTTACAGCATTCACTTTAGGGAATAGAGCAGTTTTATTATTTTTTATTAAAAACTCATTATGTTGTTCAGCAACAAGAAGATGAGTAATTAATTCAGAATATTTTTTAAAATTCCATTTCTCGGTACTGCTGCTGCAAGAGCATACTCGAGGTGGGAAAAGTAGAAAATATTTTTTCCAGCATGTCGTAATTTGTTATCTTTTCCCCGTATAACTCAAACTGCGATTTAATTTTAAACATTACAAAATTATATTCAGTTACATTTTTTAAGTCCTGTAACCTCAAATAGGTTCATTCATAACAAGTTTGTGGAAGTATGACCATCTTCAGGTGGTCGTATCTTTTTTTTTAAAAAAATCGTTCCACAATGTAAGGGGATCTTTAATCGTGAGGTATTCCATTTTTAAACCTTCGCCAAGATGATGACGAAGAAATATCATGACCTTGACCTTATCTTGGTTTGATGCCTTATTATCATTTTTTATGGTGTCTGTCAGACCCATTGCATTTAAATGTATTTCGGCATCTAGTGCCCAGGACATATAAGTTTTTCTCGATATATCTAGGGCACTAAATTCACGTTTGGAATATTAGACATTATTTAAGAAAATTAAATACTAACCTTTAAATATTTTTGAAAGAGTTTTGCAGAGACTCGGGCTGATAACGTGTTATAAAATTAACTAATAGTAATCAAAGTATATTAATGGAACAAGGGAGAAATTTTGTTGTCACTTTTCTTATATTTCCTGCATGACAAAGAGTCTATTTATAGCCCAAACTTGATACTATTCCACCCAAGAGGTGGATGATTTTGATTGGGCTCGTTAAAGAGGTGGGTCATGTACCATATAAAATGAAATACATAGGCAGATACCTTTTGCTTTTCTAACAAAACAGTGACAAAATGAGAGGGAAAAAAAAAGATAATGATGTAATTCTACCAAATCAGTCATTACATAAGATAGACTTTTTGTCATTACCTTATAATGAAACTTAACAATATAATAAAATTTAACTAACAAGCAAAATAAATATATGATAGTAATAGTAATGATATAAACACAATACGATGGTTAACAACCATCCAAATACACTATAAATAATAGTGATACCCAAAGAGTAGGAAAGAAGTCAAGAAGGAAAGCGAATTAGAAAAGAAGAGCAAAAAGGAAGAAAAAAATATAGCGAAAAACACTTTAATTAAAGAAATACAGTAAAAAAAATCTGTTCAATTATTGTTTTTCACTTTCACATGCTTAAGAAGTAAAAACACATTTTCACCCTATTCAACAAAATGAAATGATATAAGATATGATTTCTTTTCAAATATGACATTTTTAAAATGATAAAACTTAGAGGAAAATAAATATTAACAATAAATTAAATAAAAACTTGAAACTCAATGTATAGATTTGAGACTAATTTTATTCTTTGTATATGATGAAAAAAAATCATTTAAAAAGTTTATCATCGCGCGAAGCGCGACTAAGTTCACTAGTGTGTGTGTGTGTGTGTGTGTGTATAATATATAAAAGAGACTTTTAGACAATCCTATGTGGCATGTCTTAGAGGTCTCCATTTCCATTTTTCTTTTTTCTCCTTTTTTTGACATCTTTTCTCATTTTTTAAATTAATTTATTTTATAAAATCATGTCTTTAATTTATACATTTAATTACATAAATTCCACTCTTAAATATTATTAATGTCCATAACTCTCAAGCCTTTCAGATTCGTAACCCTCAATTAGTTAATGTTCAAGAAGACCGTTTATTTTTTTCTCTTTTTTTAAAAAAAAAATTCAAACTCTAAATATTTTGTTAATTGTATTTATTTTCCTTTATAATTAATGTGATTGATTTGTACTAAGTAAAATTTATATCTACATATAATAAAAAAAAAATTAAATTTCTGCTCTTAGTAATATCATT
Organism: Capsicum baccatum var. pendulum; assembly: GCA_030864225.1. Classification (NCBI taxonomy): domain Eukaryota; kingdom Viridiplantae; phylum Streptophyta; class Magnoliopsida; order Solanales; family Solanaceae; genus Capsicum; species Capsicum baccatum. Next base: position 200,542,764 of record CM061559.1, on the reverse strand, counting down.
AACTTCATGACTTTTAAATTTTCATATTCATATCCTCCAATTATTTAACTATAAAATTTAAGATAACTCCTGATGTTCCTCCATTTTCATCTATATAAAGTCATAATATTTTTTTTCATGAGACCCATACTCAAGAGTATCCTTTTTGTTTTATATTTGAAATAGTGTTCTTTATATTATTTTTTATAGTATTAAATTCAATCTTATGAAGAAAGCTTTTGAAGGTTGATCGTTTGTCAAAGAGGCTATCAAACAAGAGCTTAAGAAATTGTACACTAATTCTGTATTTCTTTTTTCATGTAATTTCTTATGATTAATGTAAAAAAAAAAAAAAAAAAGTGTGTGTGTCGGTGTTCATGGGTATGTTCTCTATATGTAACTTATATAATATGAACTTTAATGATTTTTTTATTATTGTAAATTTTATAGGCTTTTGAAGGTTGATCATTTGTCAAAGAGGCTATCGAACAAGAGCTTAAAAAGTTGTACACTAATTTTGCATTTCTATTTTTTGTCTATTTTCTTATGATTAACATAAAAACAATAGGTATCTATGTGTCTGAGTGTTCATGGGTTTGTTCTCTATATGTAACTTCTATAATATGAACTTTCATGATTTTTTGATTATTGTAAAGCAATTAATTACTAGAATCCAATTCCAAGTTATCCAAGTTATTCGTAGAAACCTAAGCATAATATGGATAATATGACAAGATATATATCTGATGAAACTAAGATACTAGTTTTATATATCATAAAAGACTTAGAATTAGAAGACATAAAGAAAATAATATGGGAAAAAATATTTGATTATGAAGATGAGTTACTAAGTACTAATTGGATATAAGATGAATTAAAAAATATAGATTTATATGGTAAAAATAATTCAAACAGTTATTATTCAGATGGATATTCATAATTCCTCTGCACCTGGTTATCAACTAAACACAAAATCTTCTACAACGTTTCATAACTTCGTTCTCCATACATTTCGAAGTGTACAATATTGTAACTCACAAGATTATCTATACAAGGTCTTTTATATAGAATTGAAATATTTTATATGGTGATCTTTCATTGTTCATTTATAACTCTTAATTTTCTTGGGTAATGGAGATTATAAAAAGTATGAATTGTAAAAATGATAATATGTGAGCTAAAAGCACAAAATTAATGGACATTATTAGAATAGAAGTTGTAGGAATATGAAGTGGTGTGGGTTTATGAAAATGACTTATTAAATAAATTATTTAAGAAAAATAAAAATACTTTTAAAATAGATTATTCTATTAATTATTATATAGTGAAATGGAGAGAACAATGTCCAAAAAATAGAAAAATAAATAAATGCAATTGAAGGCCATATAGAGGTGTTGCATCACCTCTTCTACATAAATAATTAAATCGTTTAAGAAAATATAAATTGTTTTTCGCATCATAAAAAACACATAAAGAATAATGTATTTCATTAATTAATAAATATTCCTTTTAAGCCATTAATAGTATTATTTGAAGTTTTGTTAGTAATTAGCACCAACAAAATTATAATACCTATTGCTTAAATGAAACCAAAATTTACAATAATGTTCCTAGTGATCTAGTAACAGAAATATATATTATCACAACAAAGACGGGTTTTCGGTTCACCGATCCCGATTCACTTCATCTTTTAGTTGTGTAATTTAAAAAGCAACCCTCGAAAATTGATATATTTTCCAATGATATTTTTTTTAAAAAAACAAACAATTAGTCAGATGAAGGGACCAAACTAATTGATGAGAATTGAAGGTTTTAACTTTGTTGCCTTGATCTATGAATTGTCAATATTATTATACTTTTATAAAGGGAATATCGTCCTCACAATGATATTATAATTTTTTTAATTCTTTTAAAATTTTCTAAATTGAGATATGTGGTTGATAAATTATTTTTTTCTCTTAAAATTGTAACATGTAGTTGATAAAATTATAATAATTTTAATTTTTTTTTAAACCCTCTAAAATTGTAAAATGTGGTTGATAAATTGCTTTTTTCATTTATTGTGATACATAGTTGATAAAATGACTTTTCTCCATCTAAAATTGTGACATGTTGTTGATAAAATTATTTATCCAACTAAAAATTGTGATTTGAAGTTGATAAAATTATTTTTTCGTACATTTCCTTTCTTGCCACTTGAGCTTGGATATCATAATATGATCTCTATTTATTGAGTTTGTCTGTGTGTCTTTTAATTGTTTGGCTAATTCGATAAATTTTCTTAGAAGTTTTCATTATAATATTCAGTTTATAATAAATTATATATTGTTTGATTAAGTCGATTGATAAGTATAAAAGTTAAATATCTAATAATTTATTTTATCTATTTAATTACTTGTATTTCATGACTTTATTAATACATCTTTCAATAATATTACTTGTACATAATTTTGACAATACTTATTCAATGACAAATTAAAAAGGTTTTATTTTAAAATTATCTCTAGTATGTTGATTTATCTTCAAGTAATTAAAATAATCTTAAATTAATATTATATACGTATTTCTATTTATGTGTTTTAGACAATTTATCATGTTTATTACTCTTTTCGATACACCTTACTTTATGTTCTTTTTATATATTATTAAAAGGGCAAAATTTAGAAATAGCATACTTATCCCCTTAATTATGAGTTTCATAGCAACAGTTTCATAATTACATAATATAGCAAGTTATATTTTGTATTTTTCCAAACTGTTGCTACAAAAATACAAATACATATGATTTTTACTGTCCTTATGATCGATATGTATTTTTTATTTTTGCAAATTGTTGCTACAAAAATACAAATACATACAAATACATATGCTACAAAATGTAATTTGATAAAAGTGTTGTTATTTTTTGTAATTTAATACTTAAATATGCTACTTTATGTATTTTTTCCTTATTAAAACCCACTCTTTTATGAGTTTAGTAAAATCGTTATTGATAAAAATTTTAAAATTAGATAAGATTTTTTATACAATAATCATTCTTTAGAGAATTTTTTTTTTTATGATTGTGAAGAATTTTCTTCTGGCATGAACATTTCATAACTCTTTTTTTTTTTTTTGGTATTTACATTAAATAATATTCTATGAAAGAAGATTTTATAAACACTTCGGGGGAGAAGAAGAAAAATAAAATAGTTAAAATTGTTCTAAACTTTTGTAATTATACAATTTATATTTTATTTCTGCGAATCAACTATAATTTCCATGTAACTATTTTTAAAATTATTTTTTATGAATTGCATATAATTTTTGTGGACAATTTTATCGATTTCTTATGAAATATTAATGACATATTTCAAATACTAAAATTTATAATTATTGATAATGCTAAAATTGAAGGTAATGACATCAATTATTATCAAATTATTTTAAAATATTCATTTTGTTAATTGAAAATTAATATTCTTAAGGGGAAAAAACATAAATACCCTCCTGAACTTGTCACCACAACTTACTTTAACACTTTAGCTATACAAAATTTAGTAAATGAATATATTTTAGTATTTTGTAAATGAAGTAGTATATAACATTAATATTCCAGTCACGATACATTAGATCTTTATTGATCATAATTTGAGACATAATATATTTTTTTTAACAATAAAAATTAAAATCCTTTGCTCCTTTTTAAGTACCTTATACATTTTTATTTGTACATTGTAGAACAAATAATTTAGGATGTATGAGTGATGAAGTAAATGAAATAAGAAGTCATATTTTGAAAGTATAATATATGAATTAAGTTGAAAATATTAATTTTTTTGTTTTAACCAATATCTTCTATAGGAGTACTTGATCGATGCAAATGTTGATTATAATTTCTATCTTGTACATTTAGTGTTACATTCGCTTATGACGACATTCTTTTACACATCAAATAAATATTTTTACAAGTTTTTAAAAGTTATGAAAATGAAGCAAAGTAAGCCGAAGTTATGAATAAATAAAATAATTAATTATAATAATATAAAACACAAGAATGTGACAATTGTTTATATGATATTGCAATATATATGATATTTATAATATTTATATTCCAAATATATCAATAAAAAAATTATATAGAAAAGGGTAAAGAAATCTAAACTATATAATACATCTTAAATTATATATATATATATATATATATATATATATATATATATATATATATATGTGTGTGTGTGTGTGTGTGTGTGTGTGTGTGTGTGTATGTATGTATATAAAGGAGGCTTAGAAATATGCTGATGTGGCATACTTCTAAGGCCTCCATTCCTATTTTTTCCGTATTTTTTGAATTGTTTTTGTATTTTCTCTTATTTCATAAGTGAATAATTAATCATATTCTATTCTATTTATTAAGTATCACTAAATTCATTAACAATCATATTAATTTATTGCCAATAAATTATTATGTTAATCATTAATTATGAAAATAAAGCAAATTAAACCGAAGTATGAATAAATAAAATAAATTAATTAATTATAAAAATATAAAACACAAGAATGTAACAATTGTTAATATGATATTGCACTATGTATGATATTTATAATATTTTTATTTCAAATATATCAATAAGAAAATTATATAAAAAAAGAACAAAGAAATCTAAACTATATTATAAATCTTTAAAAAAAAAAATCAATCGCACTACTATAAAATTACCTTTATATTGATTTTCGTGATCATATTTACTTGGAAGAGGATAGCAAATATGTAAAAAAAAAATATTAAAAATAAGAAAGAATATCAAATACACAAACATGAAAGAATATTTGATAATGAAATATTTATGATATTGCACTATATATGATATTTATAATATTTCTATTCCAAATATATCAATAAAAAAATTACATAAAAAAGAGAAAAGAAATCTAAACTATAATATACATTTAAAAAAAAATGTTGATCGCACTACTATAAAATTATCTTAATATTGATTTTCATAACCATATATACTTGTAGGAGGATAACAAATATGTACAGAAAAAATGTTAAAAGTAAGAAAGAATATCAAATACATAAATATGAGAGAATATTTAAGAATAAAATATTTTGCTTTCATATACTCTTTCTTATTACGTGCTATAATTTACAAATAAAAGAGATGGAGAAAAGAAAAATATTTTTGAATGGGAGCCTTCATGAAAAAAATATGAGTTTATATAGGTAAAATAGAGGAATAACATAAGGTATAATAAATTTATAAATTAATGTATGAGAGTTATAGACATAAAAATTATGGGAGTTATGAATACTATTGATTATTAAATGTATAAATTTAAGAGGTATGAGTTATGAATAGTTACTTTTTTCAAATACATTGTATATAAAGAAAAAAAGTTACTCCTTATAAATATATTATATAAAAAAATACTTGAAATATTAAAAGATATTATTATTTTATAATTAGAGAAATATTAAAAAAAATCTTTGAGAAAAAGGCACATTGCTTTTTTTATAACACACTTGTAGACAGATAATTGAAAGAGATTAAAAATAAAAAAGACACAAATGGAGTGGCTTTTCAATTCTATGTACAATAATTAATAATTAATATAGTAACTTATTGACAATAAATTAATATGGCTATTAAAGAATTTAATGATACTTAATAAATATGATAGAATATGATTAATTATTCAATTATAAAATTAAAAAAAAGTTGAAAAAATGAGAAAAGAAAAAGAATGGAGGCCTAAGAAGTATGCCACATCAGCATGTTCTTAAGCCTCCTTTATATATATATATATATATATATATATATATATATATATATATAGAGAGAGAGAGAGAGAGAGAGAGAGAGAGAGAGAGAGAGAGATCTATCTATCTGTCTGTCTGTCTGTCTATCTATCTGTCTATCTGTCTGTCTATCTATCTGTCTATCTTTCTGTCTGTCTATCTGTCTGTCTGTCTGTCTGTCTTCCTTCTCCGCCCTTCCAACTCATTCTAATTATTATATAAAATTAAAAACAAATGAGGTATGTTGTGCAAAGAAAATGGTTAAGTGATAGAAATTCGTAGGATTAAAGTGATGAAATTTAATAAAAGTGAGACCTAATTAAACAACTTCAATGACTTTTCAAATGAAAAGAGGAAAAGGAAAATAAGAGGTGATGGTGAAAGTGCGCACCTTACTATATAACTCTTTGTAGGCAGCTTAGTAAAGTAACGGTGAAGAACCGTTATCTTTTGCTTCTCATTGATGATTTATTTGACCAACTTCAGGATGCAGCCGTGTTTTCTGAGTTTGATTTGAGGCTTTGTATGGTAGAAGATATCGTTCTCCAATTGGATAGGTTGAGACTTCTGAGGTAAGACTTTATGGTTCAGATTTGCTTTAGGACCCGTTGAATAGAGTCAGGATGATTCAGAATAGACTGAAAACGGCTCAGATTAGGCATTGGGCCTATGCAGACCATCGACTTGATGTCTTGATATTTGGATTTGGTGGTCGTGTATTCCTTCATGTTTTTCCCATGACGGGTGTGATAAGGTTTAGAAGAAAGGGTAAGCTCAGTTTGAGATATGTTGGATCCTTTGAGATTTGTCGCGCCATTGTAAGGTAGTTTATGAGCTAGCTTTACCTCCAGATTTTGCTGTAGTTCATCCAGTTTTCCATGTCTCCATGTTATGACGACTTAGTCTTGATCCTTCTTACGTGTTTTGATGAGGCTCAGCCCAGTTGGATGATCATTCGACCTTTGTTGAGGAGTCTGTGCTCATTTTGGCTAGTGACGTGAGGCGATTGCGTCCCAGAGAAGTCCTAGTTGCTAAGGTTCAGTGGAGACACCGCCCAGTGAGGAGGCCACTTAGGATATTGAGAGCGAGATGCAGACCCAGTATCCTTCCTGTTATAGTCTTCAGATACTTTTTTATCCTTAACTTTTGGGGATGAAAGTTCCTTAGTGGTGGAATGACCTTTTAGGTTATTTTTCGTACTGTCTACTTATTTTTGCCATTATAGATTTTCCATAGTTGCCTCAAGTCATTTATGACTTGCTGGAACTTATAGTTTGATTACCAGGCAGTTCGTTTGGTTTTATGACCAATTCCCCATTTAGAAGTCTTCATTGGTTTTGAACGACAGCTGAGCGAAAACTTCAGTAAAATAACCTCGGATGAAAATTATGAATGCACTAGTATCTCTGAAATATCGGTTTTAGGCTAGAAAGACCCTTGGTTGGGGTCCCAAGACACCTGAATTCATTTCGATCAATTGGCCAAAAAGTGAGAGAATCGATAGAATTAGCTGTGGGGCCCACAATTGGTCTAAACAACCTTGTCTGGAAAATTTGACTCCATCAATGCGTCCATAACATAGAATTTAGCGGGACTACATAGTTTTTTTTTTTTTCAAAAAATGGAGTTCGAATAAGTTCGGGAGATCAAAAACAAGTTTTGACATCACGAACCAACCCCATCTAACCGTGACCAAGGTACTATAAATAGATCATTGGGTCACAAAATTCACCATTTTCACTCCCCTTTGAGCCCTAGAATGTTATATTAACTTCAAATCAATTTTTGTAGGTAAGTTAGAAGCTTGATTAACATATATTTCATGATTAACAACAGATTAAAGGTATGAATCCTTTTTTTTTTCAAGCTTTAATTTCTTGAATTTTGACCATAACCTCAAATTGCTTGAGAGCTTGTTTTTGCCTAAATATGATTGATTTTCACCTAATTCTTGAGGTTTATGATTCTCTAATTGTGCATGAACATTGGGTTGGTCTCAAAAATATATTTTTTGTATGTGGGATCCACTTGAGGTTTAGGGTTTTGTTTTTGACCCAAAGAATAATGGTACAATATGGGTATTAAAATTCTCGTAATGATGTGTATGATGTGCAGATTGTATTTTTGATAGCTTATCACCTTGAAGAGTCTTCTCGAAAAGGAAAATCAAAGGTTTAGCGATTCGTGAGCTTTCTTTAGATTTGAGGTAGGTTAGGCTTACTCCTTGTTAGATTTAGCTACGTTTTGATATAATTATGATATGTTGTTAGATTGGGATGAGTTTTAAGTATTGAATTGATAAAATGCAAGACTTTGGTTAGTGGGACCAATTAAGCTATATGAATTTTAAAAGTTGGAAAACTTGACTTGTTTTCCATTATATTAGATGGAATAGACTTCATTACTCATGTTTAGCATGATAATACCTTAGAATACTCAATATTAGATATAATTCTCTAGTTGCTCATACTTATATGAAATTGGCCTTAGTTGCTTATACTAGGGAAGGTTGCCTTGGTTCCATTAGACTTAGTAAAGGTGCTTGAGTAGATTATCTACCTTAGGTCTTATGATGGCTTGCTATACACCTAAGAGTTGATTTAGATACCTTAGCCTAGTCCGAGGTATAAATTGACTTAAAATGCATTTTGGGTATTTAGATGTGGGTTTGTTGACCCACCTTAAGACAAGACTTGTAATTAGTTTCCTTGAACTCTTACGCCTAGTAATTGACTAAAGAGTATCCCTTTGAGGCAATATTGATGATTTTTGGTACTTGTTGGTTATGTGGAATGGAATTGAGAATGATGCCCAAGTAATTATGCCATGTTGGCTAAATCTTATGTCAAGCTATTGATTATGTTATTACGATTAACTATTGAATGGGCTAATGAATGTGCTATTAAATGAGCCCTTGTCTATAATATGGCCTAAGTCATAAGTGATATTATTGACTACGCTATGAATAAATTATGGATCATGTAATGCTTTGGCCATTGTTCATACTAGTGAGAAATATCTTTAGGCCAATAGTAGGCCAATTAATATGTTACTAATGGGATATTGATCATGATATTGCTTGTGGTTATGCCTAAGGTCTAAATGACTAAATTATGGATTTTGTAATGATGAGTCCTTGACTATACTCTTGATTAAGCCAGCATTTAGGCTAGTGTTTGGACCATTAACTATACTATTGCCCAAGTTATGATCATGCTTAATAATTATGCTAATAAATCGTATTGAAAATCTTCCTTATTGTCTATATTAGAATGATTATGTTAATGGTGTTAGAAGGCATGCTTATTGACTATACGTAAAGATACTCTATAGATTATGTTGAACTCATGTTATACTTTGTTTATTAACCTAACTAGTGATTATGTTAGAAAGCCTTCTTATTGCTAATATTATGAGTCATGATGCTAAAGGTTTTAAAAGGTATATTTATTGACTATATGAGAAGTTATGCTACTAACCTTGTAAAATCCGTTAAGGCTTTGTAAGATTCAATCTCTCTCTCTCTCTCTCTCTCTATATATATATATATATATATATATATATATATATATTCATATATTATGGATAAATCATCGTCGAATGATGAATATAAAGGTACGTTCCTCCTTACTTCTCTCTTTACTGTAGCTCTCGTGGGGCTTGCACTTTACTTTATCTCTCGTGGTGCTTGTTATTTACTTTAGCCCTCTTGGGGCTTGCACTTTACTTTAGCCCTTGTGGGGCTTGTCATCTACTCTAGCCCTTGTGGGACCTGTTCTTTATTATTGATATTGACTGCCTATTATGATGATATTGTGATGATATGATGATACATAGCAAGGCCAGAGGATATGTTGATGATATTGATATCTGGTTCGAGTTTGGAGGATATGTTAATGATATTGATACCCGGTTCGGGTTCGAAGGATATGTTGATAATATATTGATACCCAACAAGACTGAAGGATATTATGATGATGTATTGATGCTCGGTAAGGTCAGAGAATATTATGATGATATATTAATTCCCGACAAGGCTAGAGGATATTATGATATATTGACGTCTGGCAAGGATGGAGGATATCATGATGATATATTAATACCCGACAAGTCCGTAGGATATTATGATGATACATTGATACCCAGTTTGAGTCCGGAGGATATTATAATGACATGATGATGCCCGGTAATGTCGAAGGATATTATTATTGATGCGCCTCTATGTGCACCTACCAGTTGAATTCGGCTAGCACTATGTATGACAATTATTTGCTTAATAATGTTCTTGTATAGTTGGCTATAATATTGATATTAGATGTGTCGGTTATGGTCTTCTAATGGATTGAGGTATAAAGTGGTATAGTTATTGATTTAAGGATGAAAGATGCTTAGCGGTGGATATTGCTTAAGTAGCTAATCGTGACTAGTGGATTTGTGAACTTTAGTGGTAAAGAGGTCTAGTAGGCATTGATGGCTATTAACAGGGGTGATTATTCCATTATGGTGGTTAATGATAATGGGTTTAACGATGGTGAAGATTAGTTTCTATTGATAACTAAGTTTATGATGTTGATTAATTGTTTAATGAGGATTTGTGGATTAATGATGCTAGTTAATAAGAGATGTTAGTTAAGAGATGAATGTGTACTCAAGGTGATTAGTGATCTTTTCTTAAATGGCGACTAGTGAGATTATGTTGGCTAGAAATGAATATTATGAATATGGTCTAGTGGTAAATCTTGACGAGATACTACTTTTGGCTAGTGAGTAAATAATGATTAGTCGTTGATCCATTAATAGTGACTAAGTGATGAATAGTGGATGGATAATAATTAGAGGTTATATGATGGCTATTAAGTAATCTCTCCCTCTCTCTCTCTCTCTCTCTCTCTCTCTATATATATATATATATATATATATATATATATATAAAGAAGCAAAACTAAAACAAGACAAGATGCCAAGTGATAACATATTAAAATAGCCACATGGCAGTTTTTCGGATAAAATTTAAAAATATTATAAGACAAAGTTAAAAATATTGTAATAAAATTTTTGAACTGAAAGATTAAGTATTTGAATTTGAAATACATTATCTTAATAGTTGAAAACTCATAATTGAAGAGTTCTAATAGACTATTACTATTTCAAATTTATCTCTTTTATAATTTAAATAATTATCTCTCTCTATATATATATAGAGAGAGAGAGAGAAAGGGGGGAGGAGTGGGTGTTTGTGTTAACAATATAATAATAAGCAATGAATAATAGTAGTAGTAATACACAAGTTGTATTGCTTTTAATTTGAAAAAAAAAAGTGGTTGTAGTAATATTAGTAACAATAATAAGAATCTATACAATACTTTTACAACAACAACAACAACAAACCCAGTGTATTCCCACATAATGGGATCTGGGGGGGGGGGGGGGGGGGGGGCTAAGATGTACGCAGTCCATACCTCTACCTCTAAAGAAGTAGAAAGGTTGTTTCCGATAGACCCCCGGCTCGAGACACGAGATACTACACAGATACATAGTAAAGCATAGAACAAGATGTCATAACATAAATACTACACCCATAAGTAATAAAAAACAGAGAAAAGCAAACAGATTCGTAATAAAACATGGAACAAGGTATCATAGCAAGACTAATACCCCCACCAAGTACTTCCCTACCCTAGCGACCCAACCTGGCCCTCGCCTTCTGCCCTAATTCGCGTCCTCCAGATCTTCCTATCTAGGGTCATGTCCTCAGTGAGCTGTAACTGCTCCATGTCCCGCCTAATCACCTCACCCTAGTACTTCTTCGGCCTACCCCTACCCCGCCTAAAACCCTCCAAAGCTAGCCTCTCACACCTACGAACCGGGGCATCCATGCCCCTCCTCATCACGTGTCCGAACCATCTCAATCGGACTTCTCGCATCTTATACTCCACTGGAGTCACACCAACCTTCTCCCTGATAGTCTCAATCCAAACTCTATCCCCTCTAGTCAGCCCACACATCCAATGCAACATCCGCATTTCTGCCACCTTCATATTTTGAATGTGGGAGTTCTTAACTGGCTAACACTCCGCTCCATACAACATGGCCGGATGGACCACCACCCTGTAGAATTTGCCTTTAATCTTGGGTGGCACCTTCTTATCACACAACACCCCCGATACGGTGCGAGACATCCTCGTCAATCTCCCCGTTACCCTGAATCACGGACCCGAGATACTTGAAACTATCCCTCTTACATACCTCCTGTGATTCTAACTTCACTACCACCTCATTCTCCAGCCTCACGTCATTAAACTTGCATTCCAAATACTCTGTCTTGCTTCTGCTCAACCTGAACCCTTTAGACTCAAGAGTTTGTCTCCACACCTCTAATTTGTCATTCACACCCCCTCGCTTCTCATCAATCAAAACTACATCATCTGCAAAAAGCATACACCAAGGCACCTCCCCTTGAATACGCCGCGTCAACACATCCATCACCAAAGCAAACAAAAAGGGACTAAGAGTAGATCCCTGATGCAATCCTGTCAAGACAGTGAAATGCTCTGAGTCTCCTCCCGCCGTCCTCACCTGAGTTTTTGCTCCATCATACATGTCCTTAATTGCTCTGATATATGCCAGCGGGACTCCACTTATCTCCAAGCATCTCCAAAGCACCTCCCTGGGGACTTTGTCGTATGCCTTCTCCAGGTCGATAAACACCATGTGCAGGTCCTTCTTCCTTTCCCTATACTGTTCCACCAGCTCCGTACCAGGTGAATTGCCTCCGTCGTCGAGCGGCCAGGCATAAATCCAAACTAGTTTTTCGAAATAGGCACTATTCGTCTCAGCTTCACCTCGACCACACTCTCCCAAATCTTCATAGAGTGACTCAATAACTTAATCCCTCTATAGTTATTGCAACTCTGGATGTCACCCTTATTCTTATAAAGAGGGATCATGGTACTCCACCTCCAAGCCTCGGGCATTTTTGCCGTCTTGAAGATTTCGTTAAACAATCCAGTCAACCACCTTACACCAGCCTCTCCAGAGCACTTCCAAAAATCCACCGGTATCTCATCCGTCCTCGTCGCCCTACCCCTTCGCATCTTACGAACAGCCTCTCTGACCTCTTCTACCTTAAAACGTCTACAATAACTACAATCCCGACACTCCTCTGAGTGCTCCAGCTCCCCTAACACAATAGCTCTATCCCCTTCGTCATTCAAGAGCCTATGAAAATACGACTGCCATTTATTCTTAATGTGGCCGTCCTCCACCAACACTTTACCGTCCTCCCCCTTAATGCACTTCTCCTGGTCGAAGTCATGACCCTTCCTCTCCCTAGCCTTAGCGAGTCTAAACAACTTTTTTTCCCCTCCTTTCTCCTGTAACCCTGCATACAAGCTCTCAAAAGCTGTCGTCTTAGCCGTCGTAACTGCTAACTTAGCCTCCTTCCTAGCTAACTTGTACTCTTTCCTGTTTACCCGCTTCTCTTCTTCGTCCTTACTCTCAACCAACTTAGCATACGCCCCTTTCTTGGTCCCCACTTTCTTCTTAACTTCTTCATTCCACCACCAATCCCCCTGATGATGCCCGACCCGGCCCCTAGAAACACCCAACACCTCACTTGCATTCTCCCTGATGCACCTAGCCACCCTATCCCACATACTATCCACGTCCCCCCTACACTCCCACACCTCCATTCCCGCCAACTTCTCCTCTATCTCCCACACATTCACTAGCGTCAAGCCGCCCCACTTAATTCTAGGTCTACACTCCTCACCCCTCCTCTTTCTATTTTTCTTTATACCCAAATCCATAACCAAGAGCCTATGTTGGGTCGAAAGATTCTCACTCGGGATGACCTTACAGTCCTTACACAACACCCTATCCACTTTCCTAAGCAACAAAAAGTCAATCTATACAATACTTTTATAAATAATAAATTGCATGGTATAGTGAATAAAATAAAGTCACAAAAATATCTTGAATCTTATATTAGACAAATTGTACTTTGAATTTTGTAAATGTTGTTGTATTAGTAGTTATAGTAAAAATTATAAGTATAATAAATAAAAGAATCGTCCGGATTGATTTCAAAATTTTCTCTAATTAAAATTTATATATTATAGGATAAATATGCATTTTATTTAAAAAAAACTTAAGTATAAGGAAAGAATAATAAAATGATCTTCTTATAACAAACTCATATGATATAATATTTAAATTTGAACTTAAATAGAATTTGAATGGAAATGGAATTCTAACTTCTTAATGTCTCCTAAATTTATAATATTTACTATTATATAAAATTTATTGAAAATAATAATAATAATAATAATAATAATAATTAAATATCGTCGTATTAGTAGTTATAGTAAAAATAATAAGTATAAAAAAATGAATCATCAGGATTAATTTAAAAATTTTCTCTAATTAAAATTTATATTTTATATGATAAATATACATTTTATTTGGAAAAAGTTAATGATACGAAAATAATAATAAAATGATTTTCTTAGAAAAAACTGATATGATATAATATTTAAATTTGACCTTAAATAGAATTTAAATGGGAATTGAATTCTAACTTCATAACATCTCCTAAATTTATAATACTTACTATTATATATAAGTCAATAATAATAATAATAATTATAATAATATAATAATAATAATAATAATATAATAATAATAATAATAATAATTCTATTAATTTTATGATTTGAATTATTTTAGGTAACTTTTTGAATTTGATTTGGAGAAACAGTATCTTCTCAAAGATAAAATCTAAAGTTTTTTTTTAAAAAAAAGTTAAAATTAATCTGATGTATTTACTCACTCATACTCCCTTTACTAACAAAAGCACTAAAATCGAAATTATAATACGCAGTTTTTTTTTAATACGTCATTTTTTTTGTTTGAAAGAGTCCTATTTTAATGCACACTCTTCTAAGATTATCAATTTCCTTTAACTTTAAGATAAGCATTTCTTTAAAAATCAGTTACCTTTGACTATATATGTAAAACGAGAATCCGCCGCTATTCAAATATTACAAAGACCACTATATATATAAGACCAAAGAACTTTGGTATTTTCAATTTGATCTCTTGACTTAAGCATCAAGGTTAGTAATTTTCTTCTATATTGCTTCTCATGAATATGTAATTTTTAGAGAACCATGTGTTGCTCTGTTTTTTCGTCTGTGTGGTGGTAGATAACATACGTAGTTAAAGACTTGTACATCCTATTTTTCGAGTGCTACATATTATTTGAAATTTCATCATCCATGTCATCATCTTATTAATTTTAAATATTTATCTTAGGCAAAAGTAGTGTGTAGTAATAGTAATATATTTTTGAACTGAAAGACAAAGATTCTTTTGAAATTTGAATGAAAATAAATAATTTTATGCTTTCTAAATTAGTAAAACTATAAGATAGTTTCATACAAAAATATTTAAATTATAAATTGAATTATTTGAATTTTATCAAGATAAACACATTTATCGAAAATAAGAATAACTATCTATTTTATCTTAGAGTGTTTTTATTTTTATTTCTAAAAAGGAAAAGATTTTTAAAAAAAAAAAAAGAAAGAAAGATAAGAAGAGTAAATCAAAAAAGAAAAATAACTAGGCTTCATAAATTCTGGCTCAATATTGTTGGTGGCCTAAAGCGGAACTTCAAAATGAAGCCTTAACAAAAAATGATTATTATTGTTATATTTTATTTTAAGTTTATTTCTATACTTTTTGAGATGAAAAATTATGAATAAAATTATTTTACGATTTGCTTCTCCAATAATTCCTTTTCAATTAATAGTATATATAAATCATTCAATTTCTCTTGAGATGTTGTTGATTCTAAGTAAATTTTATCAATTTTAGTTTTAAAAAAATATCTTCGAGTGAGGCAATTCTTATAGGAACTCTATAAGCTATATATACATTTGAAAAATAAAAAAATAGCTCATTAAGTTGCCCTTATTATTAGATTTTTTTTAGAATATAGAGTACAAAAAAGAAATCTTCCTTAATGTTAAGGATAAAGTTGAAAACAACCGTCAACTTTAGTCTTGAATTTCTAAAGTAATAATGTTTTTGAGATAAAGCGACATTAAAATGAAAAAGAAATAAAAATAAAAATAATTAATAGTTTCTAATAAAAAATCGACAAAATCACAAACCTTAATTGCTAAAACACGAGACCCCCAAAATTTGAGAGCCTAAAGCAGTCTTGGCTGCCTAATGCAGTTTTGGTTTCACTTGCATTAGGCAACCAAGACTGCTTTAGGCTCTCAAATTTTGGGGGTCTCGTTTTTTAGCAATTAAGGTTTGTGATTTTGTCGATTTTTTATTAGAAACTATTGATTATTTTTATTTTTATTTCTTTTTCATTTTAATGTCGCTTTATCTCAAAAACATTATTACTTTAGAAATTCAAGACTAAAGTTGACGATTGTTTTCAACTTTATCCTTAACATTAAGGAAGATTTCTTTTTTGTACTCTATATTCTAAAAAAAATCTAATAATAAGGGCAACTTAATGAGCTATTTTATTATTTTTCAAATGTATATATAGCTTATAGAGTTCCTATAAGAATTGCCACACTCGAAGATATTTTTTTAAAACTAAAATTGATAAAATTTACTTAGAATCAACGACATCTCAAGAGAAATTGAATGATTTATATATACTATTAATTGAAAAGGAATTATTGGAGAAGCCAATCGTAAAATAATTTTATTCATAATTTTTCATCTCAAAAAGTATAGAAATAAACTTAAAATAAAATATAACAATATTAATCATTTTTTGTTAAGGCTTCATTTTGAAGTTCCGCTTTAGGTCACCAACAATATTGAGCCAGAATTTATGAAGCCTAGTTATTTTTCTTTTTTGATTTACTCTTCTTATCTTTTTTTTTTTTTTAAAAAAATCTTTTCCTTTTTAGAAATAAAAATAAAAACACTCTAAGATAAAATAGATAGTTATTCTTATTTTCGATAAATGTGTTTATCTTGACAAAATTCAAATAATTCAATTTATAATTTAAATATTTTTGTATGAAACTATCTTATAGTTTTACTAATTTAGAAAGCATAAAATTATTTATTTTCATTCAAATTTCAAAAGAATCTTTGTCTTCCAGTTCAAAAATATATTACTATTACTACACACTACTTTTGCCTAAGATAAATATTTAAAATTAATAAGATGATGACATGGGCGATGAAATTTCAAATAATATGTAGCACTCGAAAAAATTGGATGTACAAGTCTTTAACTACGTATGTTATCTACCACCACACAGACGAAAAAATAGAGCAACACATGGTTCTCTAAAAATTACATATTCAGGAGAAGCAATATAGAAGAAAATTACTAACCTTGATGCTTAAGTCAAGAGATAAAATTGAAAATACCAATGTTCTTTGGTCTTATATATATAGTGGTCTTTGTAATATTTGAATAGCGACGGATTCTCGTTTTACATATATTGTCAAAGGTAACTGATTTTTAAAGAAAACCTTATCTTAAAGTTAAAGGAAATTGATAATATTAGAAGAGTGTGCATTAAAATAGGACTCTTTCAAACAAAAAAAATGACGTATTAAAAAAAAACTACGTATTATAGTTTCGATTTTAGTGCTTTTGTTAGTAAAGGGAGTATGAGTGAGTAAATACATCAGATTAATTTTAACTTTTTTTAAAAAAAAAAGTTTAGATTTTATCTTTGAGAAGATACTATTTCTCCAAATCAAATTCCAAAAGTTACCTAAAATAATCATAAAATTAATAGAATTATTATTATTATTATATTATTATTATTATTATATTATTATTATTATTATTATTATTATTGACTTATATATAATAGTAAATATTATAAATTTAGGAGATGTTAAGAAGTTAGAATTCAATTCCCATTTAAATTCTATTTAAGGTCAAATTTAAATATTATATCATATCAATTTGTTCTAAGAAAATCATTTTATTATTCTTTTCTTATCCTTAATTTTTTTCAAATAAAATGTATATTTATCATATAAAATATAAATTTTAATTAGAGAAATTTTTTTAAATTAATCCTGATGATTCATTTTTTTATACTTATTATTTTTATTATAACTACTAATACGATAATATTTAATTATTATTATTTTCAATAAATTTTATATAATAGTAAATATTATAAATTTAGGAGACATTAAGAAGTTAGAATTTCATTTCCATTCAAATTCTATTTAAGTTCAAATTTAAATATTATATCATATGAGTTTGTTATAAGAAGATCATTTTATTATTCTTTCCTTATACTTAAGTTTTTTTTAAATAAAATGCATATTTATCCTATAATATATAAATTTTAATTAGAGAAAATTTTGAAATCAATCCGGACGATTCTTTTATTTATTATACTTATAATTTTTACTATAACTACTAATACAACAACATTTACAAAATTCAAAGTACAATTTGTCTAATATAAGATTCAAGATATTTTTGTGACTTTATTTTATTCACTATATCATGCAATTTATTATTTATAAAAATATTGTATAGATTCTTATTATTGTTACTTATATTACTACAACCACTTTTGTTTTTCAAATTAAAAGCAATACAACTTGTGTATTACTACTACTATTATTCATTGCTTATTATTATATTGTTAACACAAACACCCACTCCTCCCCCCTTTCTCTCTCTCTCTCTATATATATATAGAGAGAGATAATTATTTTAATTATAAAAGAGATAAATTTGAAATAGTAATAGTCTGTTAGAACTCTTCAATTATGAGTTTCCAGCTATTAAGATAATGTATTTCAAATTCAAATACTTAATCTTTCAGTTCAAAAATTTTATTACAATATTTTTAACTTTGTCTTATAATATTTTTAAATTTTATCCGAAAAACTGCCACGTGGCTATTTTAATATGTTATCACTTGGCATCTTGTCTTGTTTTAGTTTTGCTTCTTTATATATATATATATATATATATATATAGAGAGAGAGAGAGAGAGAGAGAGATTACGTACTAGCCATCATATAACCTCTAATTATTATCCATCCACTATTCATCACTTAGTCACTATTAATGGATCAACGACTAACCATTATTTACTAACTAGCCAAAAGTAGTATCTAGTCAAGATTTACCACTAGACCATATTCATAATATTCATTTCTAGCCAACATAATCTCACTAGTCGCCATTTAAGAAAAGATCACTAATTACCTTGAGTACACATTCATCTCTTAACTAACATCTCTTATTAACTAGCATCATTAATCCACAAATCCTCATTAAACAATTAATCAACATCATAAACTTAGTTATCAATAGAAACTAATCTTCACCATCGCTAAACCCATTATCATTAACCACCATAATGAAATAATCACCCCTGTTAATAGCCATCAATGCCTACTAGACCTCTTTACCACTAAAGTTCACAAATCCACTAGTCACGATTAGCTACTTAAGCAATATCCACCGCTAAGCATCTTTCATCCTTAAATCAATAACTGTACCACTTTATAACTCAATCCATTAGAAGACCATAACCGACACATCTAATATCAATATTATAGCCAACTATACAAGAACATAATTAAGCAAATAATTATCATACATAAGGCTAGCCGAATTCAACTGGTAGGTGCACATAGAGGCGCATCAATAATCATATCCTTCGACATTACCTGGCATCATCATGTCATTATAATATCCTACGGACTCAAACTGGGTATCAAGTATCATCATAATATCCTACGGACTTGTTGGGTATTAATATATCATCATGATATCCTCCATCCTTGCCAGATGTCAATATATCATAATATCATCTAGCCTTGTCGGGAATTAATATATCATCATAATATTCTCTGACATTACCGAACATCAATATATCATCATAATATCCTTCAGTCTTGTTGGGTATTAATATATTATCAACATATCCTTCGAACCCGAACCGGGTATCAATATCATCAATATATCCTCCGAACTCGAATCAGATATCAATATCATCAACATATCCTCTGGCCTTGCTATGTATCATTATATCATCATAATAGGCAGTCAATATCAATAATAAAGAACAAGTCCCACAAGGGCTAAAGTAAAGTGCAAGCCCCAAGAGGGCTAAAGTAAATAACAAGCAACATGAGAGCTAAAGTAAAGTGCAAGCCCCCCGAGAGATACAGTAAAGAGAGAAGTAAGGAGGAACGTACCTTTATATCTCATCATTCGACGATGATTTATCCATAATATATGAATATATATATATATATATAGCATGAATCTTACAAAGCCTTAACGGATTTAACAAGGTTAGTAACATAACTTCTCATACCTTTATATCTCTTGAGATGTTGTTGATTCTAAGTAAATTTTATCAATTGTAGTTTTAAAAAAATATCTTCGAGTGAGGCAATTCTTATAGGAACTCTGTAAGCTATATATACATTTGAAAAATAATAAAATAGCTCATTAAGTTGCCCTTATTATTAGATTTTTTTTAGAATATAGAGTACAAAAAAGAAATCTTCCTTATTGTTAAGGATAAAGTTGAAAACAATCGTCAACTTTAGTCTTGAATTTCTAAAGTGATAATGTTTTTGAGATAAAGCAACATTAAAATGAAAAAGAAATAAAAATAAAAATAATCAATAGTTTCAAATAAAAAATCGACAAAATCACAAACCTTAATTGCTAAAAAACGAGACCCCCAAAATTTGAGAGCCTAAAGCAGTCTTGGCTGCCTAATGCAGTTTTGGCTTCACTTGCTTTTGATTGATGCTGACAACACTGCTATTTTCAACATCTTATTTGGCATTTGTTATGAATTTGTGTAATATTACCCAATTAGATGCTATTTTCAACATCTTATTTAGCATTTATTATGAATTTGTGTAATATTACCCAATTAGATCCAAAATAAATTGCTTGAATTTTGTTATATATAATATATAAGTGATATAGATCACAAAAATTGAGTAAAGAAAAGAGCATAAAACCCTCCCTCAACCCCGTACCATGTATATTGTTTTGCACAAAAAAAACACTAGACTCCTTAATTTATAGTAACAAAATGCACGTTTAATATTTTTTCTTCAATTTTTAGTAGCTCTTTGGTTGTGAGTGATCCTAAATAAATGCTTCTTTTTTATCTCATATATAATTATCCATCTTTAAATAAAGATATAAGAGTCTAAAAAATACTTGTACTTTACCTAAATTTATAGTTGCACATACTGAACTTTGCGGGGGTCCTATGACCCCCCCACCGAACTATTTAAAACTAAAATTATAACACCCCTAAAGGCTGACATGGCAAAGAGAGTGTGTTTCACTCTTTTTAAGAGAGTGAACACCAAAAAAATATTGAAACTTTATTTTTAATATATATATATATATATATATATATATATATATATATATATATATATATATATATATATTAATTTCTTTCTTCTTCCTTTCACCATACCCAAAATCTCTCCACCACCACCCACCAATGTAACAGTAGCAACCAGCGTCCAGTGTCATCTCCACCATTAACCACTTCTTCACCTTCCTCCATTTTTATCCCATATAAATCTTCAACCTTTTCTCTTTTGTCATTGCCCAATTTTTTCAAAATCTTACCGAAATTGTAAGAATTAAGAATCTAACATCAAAAAAATTAAGAATATTTAAATTATGAATTTCATCTCACCCATAACTATGATGGTGGTGTCATTTTTGAATCTTCAAAAGCCACCATCAAATTCTAAATTATACCACAAAAATATTTCCTTCATAATTCATATTATGAATTTTATCTCACCCGCCACCACCACCCATTTGCTGCCACTTCTACCGCCAGACCCCACCCCCACTCCCACCCCTTTTACCAAATTTGGAGTGGAATTAAGAAATTAAATGAAATGAAGAAGAAAGTGAATGGTAGAAATCTCTAAATCCAAGTCAATCTTTGCTAGATGTTTATTGGTGAATTTATCAAATTGAAAATACATTCAATCATTATTGTACTTACCTTCTTGTACAATCATAAATTCAACATTAATTTTCATAGTTGATAAATTAAAAAAGAAAGAAAAGAGAAAGAAACAAGATTGGCAGGTGGGTATTCACATTTTGATTTATGAAATTGAAGAAAATGAAAGAAAGAGAAAGGAAAGAAAATTTAATGAGTATTTTTATTTTGGCTTTTGAGATTGAAGAAAAGAAGATGAATAGACAGGGAAAAAAGGGTTGAGATTGAAGAAATAAGATGAAGAGAAAGGAAAAAAAAGAAGAACAAAAGAATGGAGTAAATTCTGGAAGAAAATGAATAAAAAATTAAATAAATTTTACACGTGTCAAAATTCATGTGTTTCACTACTCAACATAAATGTGGTTGTGACTTTTCAGGGGTGTTATAATTTTAGTTTTAAATAGTTCAGGGGGGTCATAGGACCCCCGCAAAGTTCAGTATGCGCAACTGCAAATTTAGGGAAAGTACAAATATTTTTCAAACTATTATCCCTTAAATAAATTAATTAAAAAAGCTTTAAATAAATTGAAAAATTTCATTTATTTTATAAATTTAGACAATTAATACGACCATAAAATCAGGGTTGTTGGAGCTCTCAAATTCAAGAACACATTTTTAAAAAGAGTTATAATTTTAATCAAATACAAAATTAAAAAGAATAACTGAAAGATAAGGGTAAATTCTAAAGTAATAATAATAGCAACAATTTTAAACTAATTTTGAGAATATAATGAAGTAATTAGATAATATACGTATCAATATTCACAAATTTTAAACTGAAAAGATGAAAGTCATGAACAAAAATTTTAAAATAAAAAAAGTAATATTAATAATTTAATGTTTGTAAATTTTGAACAATATAATAAGGAAATATGAAGCATAAAGGCCTTTTTTTTTTTTTACAATTATATAATTATCTAACTTATATAGATTTGATTAGAGGGGGAGGGAGGGGTTAAAAATCTAACATCCTTAAATTGTGGACATTATAATAAAGAAAAATCTAAAACATAAAAACTTTTTTTAATTACATAATTATTTTTTTTCATATAAATTTGGTTAGAGCTTGGAAGGGTAGGGGTGGGAGTGCATTTCATTGAGAAATACTATAATAGTTCAATCTATTTTATTATGGTAATATGATTTAGCATGTTCAAACAAGATATCTCAATTTGAAATAGTTAGAAATATTACTTTAATATTATTTGTGCATCACACGGGTATGTATACTAGTTGGTTTAGTAATAAGCGTTGGCTAGCTAATAATGAGTGAATAGGGTGTAATGATGAGATATGTGACTATTTGGTGGTATGATTACGGTTACGAGTATATTGTTATATGTTATTCAATTATGATTATTGGTGATGATTATGAATATTGGCAAATGGCTGTTTGATGGAAATAGTGGAAAACTATGGATAATGAGAAAGTTGGTAATATATATATATATATATATATATATATTGGCGATTCGATTCTTTACTTTATGCTCTCTTGGGTGTACTCTCCGGTGGTATGTGATGTTGTGATGAATTCCTTACTTTATGCACTAGTTAGAGTATGGGCGCCAACGTTTTTACTTATGTTTGCTTGTGATTGTACTTGTGTTGCTTTATGATTTCGAATCATTTATTTCTTATGCTAGATGATATTGGCATGCATTGCACCTTATATTATATTGTTATTTTTGATATTCCATGCTTGTTATGGGTTGCGATATTGACATGTGTTGATGCCTTATGTTATACTATTATTCCAAATTACTTACTTACTATACACAGTGATGATGGAGATGATTTAGGTTCGATTCTATAACTTGAATTAGTTATGATTATCTTGTACTTTATCATTCTTATATCATGATTTAGCTCAGTCAGGTGATGATGCCTACTGAGTACCCATTATTTTGGTGCTCATACTACACTTATATATCTTTTTGGTGTAGATTCAAGTATTAGTTGTCGTCGTTGATCGTGGTTCGTGCAGTGATTGATTTTCGAAGATAGGGTGAGTTTTTGGCGATCAAGTTACCTATTTTCCTTCCATCGTTTTTATCCAGTCTTTAGTATCCGAGACAAATGTATTAATTATTCTAGACTTAGACCTATATTAATACTATTAGTTGCTTTTGTACTAGCCCCACCAGGTTTTGAGATTGGTATCTCTAATTTCTTATGCTATCTAGAACCCTCGTGTTAGCAATTTTGTTGTTCTTTAAATTTTTGCCTATGTTGGACCTTTCTTACTGAATTAATCCATTGCGTTAGCTCCGAGTTTTGGTATTGGCTTACGTACTGGAAGAAATTGGTAGGTGCCATCATGACTTGTAAATCGGGTCGGTGAAAAGAGTGTAATACACTCTCCATTGTGAAACTGGTACTACATTTTGGAGGTTGTATTTAATTCATGCGAGAGTCGTTTAGGGAGGTAAATAATTGCCTATAAAGTTAAAGTGCTAAAGTAAATCGTGGTGACAAGTTCATGGGTATTTATACTCTTAATAATTGCCTATAAAGTTAAAGTGCTAAAGTAAATCGTGGTGAAAAGTTCAGGGGTATTTATACTCTTTCCCTATTCTTAACTATAAATTTGTAAGTAGAACTAATTTCTTGAGGTTTATTTTAGTATATTTATTTTTTTCTTAATTTTGTATAAACTAAGTTCAAATCATCACATTTATTTAACACAAATTTATGCCTTTCTTTAATCAAATTGTAATTACTTTACATATTTTAAATCATGTTATTATAAAATATCATATCTCTTGAGTTTGAGCTCGGGCTTAACATAAACTTTATAAAACTAGTATGTATATAAGTAAAACTTACATAAATTCCAATTAGTTTACCCCTAATTACTCCCTATCCCCACTCTTTGTTAAGTTCCAGATAATCTGTTATTTTACAATTTTTGAATACATAATTAGCATCCGAATATATAATTTTGAAGTTGAGATACATAATTTTGAACTTAAGAATGTAACAGTTAATTACTCCATTTTTGTTTGGATACATAATTAGCACCGGATACATAATTTGAAATTGAGATACATAATTTTGATTACTGAGATACATTTATTTGTGAAACTATTTGGTCGAGATACATAATACATTAACTAGACCAGAAAGGTAAATAGTTAAAATTATGTATCCAAAAATTTATGGGTTTGTGGAGATATTTGATTATTTTTTTTAAAAAAAGGGATTTAGGTAATTAATAAAAAAGATAAATATTTTATGTGATTTAATAAAGATTAGTTGTGGTGTTATGTAATTTTTCCTATGTTATATATTGAAGGAACAAAAATTTGTGTCATCTTTAATCTGGGAGATATATACTCCAATAATTCAATTTTTGAAGTAGGGATAAAAAAAACCTAAGAGGTTATTAAGATTCGGGTATAATCACTTCCTTTGAGATAGTCGATCATCTTATTTTCTTGAAGATTTTAAAATAAAATACGAAGTCATTTGAGAGCTAGTTTGATACAAGCCAAATGGCATTCGGGTTGCTAGAGAGGATGTTTATGGGTCAAATGACACTTGAATACTTCTTGATGACTATCAAAAGGCATCCATTGGATAATTATGATGAACAAGGAGACTCAAGGGATGCTAGAGAGGCCAATGGAAGACGAAATGTGGCTGGAATGCCCCTGGAAGAGGAAACGCTCCCCATCTGCTTTGGAGGTGTGCCCAAACCACTCTAGATCCACTACAACGGGTCAAAACAACCCACTATACCCTCGGGAAGCGCCCCATATGCTCAAGCAAGTGCCTAATGGGCTTCTATATGTTTGTCTTTCCTAAATGGTTCACTTTGGGACCCATATGATGTAGTAACTTAGCCTAGACTATAAATAATACTTCTTTTCATTTTAGTAGGGAGCTTTTGATGAATTATGAATGTAAACTCTATTGAGAGTGTGAGGTAAGCTTCGATTAGCTTGTGTTGATACCTTTGTTTAGAAACGTGAGTTGCTTGGGAATTGATTCCCTTGAGGTCTACGTAATATTTAGGTGCTTTGTTTGGTATATTATTGCACGTTTAGGGTTTGATATACCCTTTATTTTCTTTCAATTCCTTTCATTATATCTATCTTAATACCTTTCCGTTCTATCTTTATCTTTGTATTCGTATCTTAGTTGTAGTTTTCAATTCTGTAGTTAGTTCATGTATCATTTTATCAGAGCCGAGCTTGATTTCGTTCCTAAGAAGTCAACCTTGGGTTTGTTATCTCAAAAAAAAGTGTGTCAAAAATATTTTAAAGAAAATTTCCCTAAAAAATTTTGTGTTGTTGAGTCTTTCTTGTTGTTTCTACAATAGATTTGTTCCATCTAGTGATATTTAGTTGGAACTTGATCATTTAGTGTGTTTGGAAGTGCATTTGGAAGAACCCACCACTGTTGTCTTGAAATTTGAAGAAATGGGTTCTTAGATATACAATTTTTTAGTTAGAATTTGAGTTTGAGGAAGTTGTAAAGGTGTTTTCTACATTGAAAGAAGCTTAGGGTTAAAAGATGGTGTCATTTGGAGAAGTTTGAAAAATCCACCATTTTTACGATTTTAAAGGTTGAATGAAATACAAGTGAGTTTGAAAATCTGGAAGTTTTGGTAATGTTTTGAAGGCTAATGATGCATGTAATGTGTTACCTTATGTTGATGAGAGCCTAAGGTTAAAATTTTATGGAATTTCAAGCCAAAACAAAGAAGTTGTGCATTTTGGATTTTCAAAATTATTCTTGGTGTTCTTGAGAAGATTCATATCTTTAAGTTGAATCTTCATCAAAAAGTTGTTATTTGATACAAAAAGTATAAAGAAAAAGTGTACAAAAGTGTTAGTACAAGAGCACCTTTGAAGATCCTAAGAATATTCTAAGAGAAGAGGACAAAAAGGGACCATGACAAGTACACAAGCGTTTTGGGTGATCTGCCTTGGAAGTGCACCCAGACTTCTAAAGCAGGTCAAGGGCATCCCAAAATAATAGCTTATTTGTTGGGGATCCCCCCCCCCCCCCCCATATGCGCTAGGTCTGCTTCCGATCTGCTTCAGCTTGTTCTAAGTGTAGATCACCCTTTTCAACAACTTTTTGCAACATTCCATCAATATAACTTCATTTATTGATTCTTAAATTAATATTTTGATTCTTAAATACTATTAACAACTAATAATTGATCTATTAGTTGATTAATTGGTTCTAGAGTCCGATTCTTGTGTGCTTTTCTCTTTTTATTTTCGTCGAGCCTTCTTGATTCAAGTACGTTAGTTGTTTTTGTGTTTTTTATTTTAATTTCAAACAAGAATCTATTCCAGCCTCAAGCCACAATTAGTACCAAGTATTCTTATTGGAGTATAAACAATTTGTTAATGCTTGCGACACCCATTGAGAGATACACAAAGGTGTGAAGTTTGAGAGCTTGTGAGGTTGATTTCCTAACATTTAACTTGTTTGTTGTTTTTGTTTTGTTTAGTGTTTCTTAATAGGTACAATGGCTCAAGAAGGTGAAACATCACATACCATGGATAATAACACCATAAATTCTATGTTAGCTTCCATCATGGAGAAGCTTAATGCCATGATAACAGTCGATTAGGACCCCTTGAAGGAAGAATGGAAGGCATGGAAAACTCTCTTTCATAGAAGTGGATAACATAATAGAGCATCCAAGCTTTCCTAATCCACCCTTCCCAATCCATCAAATTTTCAAGCTCCCTTTAGTGGACATGCTCTAAATGAACTTCAAAGTAACCGAGATAACTCTTGCACTCTAGTGAATGAGGCTAGTAGGCAATTAAGTGTGAATGATAGCTTCTATTTAGGTGAGCCTAATGTCTCTTTAATTTATGATGATAATGTACAAATTAAGATTGTGGATACACTAGTTTATCTTAATGATGACAAAATTGACTCTTTTAGCAAGATCAATTTGTGCCCACCTAGTGTTAAAGCCATTATGCCGAGTGATAGTACATTGTCTTGTGGAAGTCATGAGGACCAACTTTTGTATGAACCTAACCTACCACTTGAGGATGTTTGTGAAGTGTTTAAATAACTTCAAGTGAATGGTGATGTTGAAAATATTGGTCGATTAAATAAAAGTGACCCTCTAATTACCTTTGTTGATGATCATGCTAGTATATAGGGTATAAATGATTATATTAGTGGTAATCTTGGTGGAAAGAAGTGTTTCCTAAACCCATGTCCCTGGTCACTCTACCCATTTAATCCCGGTGATCATTTGAACTATGGTGGTTCTTCTCCACACCACTTGGTGCTTGGGCAAGAATACAAGCCAACTGTAACGACCTAAAAATTTGATGAAAATATGTGAAATTTGTGATTTTATGTGATTTGACTATTTTAACCCTCTCCATAGTTTCATTATGGTATTTCTGGGGTGTGAGAGTGATTGACATGTTTTTCAATACATTTTGGTATCATCTATGCGATATTGTGGGTTTTGATGGCTTCGAGATCCTTATTTTAGACTTATGGGAATATCATTTGATTCATATGATGGATGGCCAAACGGATTGTGCCAGTAGCTCTGGAGTATCAATTTTAGGATAGATATACCTTTGTTTCGGGTCTTGTGCACTCGAGCTCATTTCGACCTATTGATCGGAGAGTTGAAAAATTAGAAATATGGGTGTGGAACCCACATTTAGTGAAAATAACCTCGGATGGAAAATTCAACTTTGCCAGTATATCTAAAATATTAGTTTTAGATTTTTAGCATATTTGGTGTGATTTTACGGCTTTTAAATCTCATTTTAACCCTCGGCTTGAAAAATTGCGATTTCAAATTTTGGGGTTCAACTTTGTGAAAACGATATTTTTTTTTTTGAAAATCTAATCTCGCCATCGTGTACAAAATGTTGAATTTTGTATGTTTGAATAGTTTTTTTGTGTGTATCAGACTTCGAACGAATTTCGAACACCCCATCGAAGTCCGAATTAGACTTAAAAAACAAAAGTTGTGCACAAAAATCTGCACTATTTATACCAATTTTTGGGCCTATTTTGCTCATTTTTCATGTTGTTTCTTGGGAGTTAAACCCTAAAATAGTGTGGTAGCTTAAAATTAAAGTTTGTGAGAGCTTGGGAAGCTAGATTAACACCTATTTACAGATTTAAGATAAGAATACATCATTTTCTTAGTAATTTCTTGATAAATTTCTCAAAACCTCAAAAATCTTAGGCTTGACTTTAAACCCCAATTTCACTCCTTTTCACTTGAATCATGTTTTTATCTTATAATTACTAATTTTCATCAATAGTTTTTCTTCAATTTGAACCTCATTTTTGACTCGATTTAACTTGGGTTTTAGCTGTATGTTCCTAAAAATATGAGAAATTTGAAGTAAAATTCTGATTTTACCCTTCTTTTTTGAAAACCCATTTCGGGGGTCCGTTTTGACCCCGAACCAAAAGTAGTCAATATGAGTGTCGTTGGTTTTGTTTTGATGCATAAATTTCATATTTGATGTTTTTAGTGGAGTTCAAGATTGTTTGTTAAAAGTAAGGTCGTGAGTTCAAAGTGTAGCGGACCAGTTTCGGCTTTTGAGTTAGGTTCTGGCTTAACTTTTTCAAACTGGGCTAAGTAGTAAGTGATGATACAAAATGAATGTTAAGGGTGGTAACTAATCATGAAAATGGATATTTATATGTTGTGACCGTGTGGGGGCCTATATGTGATATAATTGTCAAAATTGAGTTATTATGTGATATGTCTGACCGTGTGGGGTCTCATGTGATATTAATAGCCTTGAATACATGTGAATAATTGTATTGTGTTGTTAAAATGATTAATATGGTACCATCAGTGTATTGTGATTATATTCATACTTTATTGGCATATGAGACATATAGAAAATCGTGGATGAAACTAAAATAATAAAAGGATATTGGCTCACGTGGTTGTGAAATAAATCGTTGTGATTGGTTGTGAAAATATATCATGTGGTTGGTTGTGAAAATACTCATTGTGA
The DNA here is from genome assembly GCA_030864225.1 of Capsicum baccatum var. pendulum. Taxonomy (NCBI): domain Eukaryota; kingdom Viridiplantae; phylum Streptophyta; class Magnoliopsida; order Solanales; family Solanaceae; genus Capsicum; species Capsicum baccatum. The sequence goes on along the minus strand of CM061559.1, from coordinate 200,512,960 downwards.
TTAGTTGTGAGAACCACAGCCTCATATCATACTCATTCATAAAACAATGGTACCACTAAGGCAATATCTGAGAAACACCGACAACACCTTTTTAAAACACTCCCCGAGGGATGTACCAGAAAGAATATATTGTAACACCTTATAAAAATCTTTTCGAGGGATGTGACAGAAAGGAGCTATGAGATATGGGGATTGTATATGTGTAGCGCCCCGAAATCTAGTTCTCGGAATGCCACACGGTGCCCCAAACTACAAGTAGTCCTGAGCTAACCCTGGCTGCTTTCTACTAATCAGAGTCTCATAAAGGGTAATTATAAGCATAAAATCATAAAGAGTGCAGAAATCTATTTGAATTATCTAAACATGTCTCAAAGTACAAAATTCAATAGTCTGATAAAATAAAATGGAAAATATCTGAATATGACATCTGAAGTCTAAGTCTGAATCTAGTAGTCCGACAAGCCTCTAATGACTAAATATAGAGAGTCACTGGTACATGCCCCAACTGACTCAACTGTCTGAAATAAACGAATAAACGAATGATAAAACCTCTACTGCTAAAACTAGAAATCTGATTAGCATAAGTTTCCAAAATATGAGGACTCACCAACTGCAGGGATATAGATGAGTTACTCGGAAAGTCACTCTCGCTGCTGAGAATGAGCACCTGAACCAACATTATGACACAATGTAGCATATAGACATATATGTGGTTCAATACTTTAAGAATGTACTAAGTATATGGGGATGCATGCAATATGTAAAACAATATCATTTTAGTTTATAAGATCATACATGCTAAATGTAAATGGCTCACATAGCTTGAGAAGTCTGACCACAAGAACTTAACTTTGTTTCAGGTCAGTCTAGACATAGGAGACGCAATAAATGAGAAACCCTCAACAAACCGGTGGTAATAACCAGCTGGACCCAAGAAACTCCTAATATCTGACAAAGAGATAGGTCTAGGACAATTATTTACGGCTTCTATCTGTTGGGGATCAACTCTAATGCCACCAACATAAAAAATATGAACAAGAAAGGCTACTGATCTTAGCCAAAATTCACACTTGCTGAATTTGGCGAACAATTGGTGATCTCTAAGAGTTTACAGGACAATTCTAAGATGATCTACATGGTCATTCTCACTCTGGGAGTACACAATAATATCATCTATGAATACTATGAAAAACATATCTAGATACTATTTGAACACTCGATTCATGAGGTCTATGAAAGCTGCTGGAGCATTGGTTAGCCTGAAAGACATGACTAGAAACTCGAAATGACCATAGCGGGTTCTGAAGGTTATCTTTGGAATATCATGATGATAGGCGAATTTACGTGCCTATATCAATATATTTTGCCCATATTTTAGCCTAGTTTTGAGAACTAATTATCTATTTCATGCACTTTTAGTCCTTTTTCCTATAAATGAGCTAACAAACATGATTAGTAAAGTTTCAGGTATATATGATGCAAAATACAGCATTTTATGGCTTACTTGACGCAAAAGAAAGCTCACAAACGGAGTGGAAAGGAGCTGGACGCCTAAAGGACCAAATCTGCTGCATGGAAAATCTATCCCGGGCTAAAACAACAATTCTGAAGACTTTGGGGACTTACAGACACAAAGCTGGATTTTTACCAAGATACATTAACCTAGTGCAATTAGGTTATGTGTTTCACTAATCTATTTGGATTATGATATTGTAACCTTACCCTAGTACATTTGGGTCAAGGATTTCATTAGTATATTAGGATTTGGTTATTTATTTCATTAGCTTAGTAGGAGTAGGATATGAGTATTATAAATACCCTATCATGCTAGAGATTTTAAACACATCTTCTTACAATACAATTCTTCCATCCCTCTCTTCTTCCACTACAACACTTCTATTCACTCTTCTAATCTTTCCATTAATTCTATTATTTTTCTATCCATCTATTTCCACAACAAGAGAATCGTTACTTGCTAGGGAATCACCAAAACCACACGCCTAAACACCCACTTCTCACGCCATCCACCATGCAAAACGTGATATCCTTCGCATTCATGGGTAACTAAACCTCTTAGTTGGGGTTATGGAAGCCGAATGAGTTACTATCTATAGCTATGAGTTTGTGAGTTCAAGACAAGTATATTGCTTATATCATTACGCTCTTCATCCTAATCTACATTCTTTGCGGTTGCAAACGCAAGAATACGCCAGTCTAACATTTAACTTGTTCGAGAGAAAGGTTATTTGTCTGGAAAAGAGATAATGTCAAGGTAGTAGGACACCCTTTCCTATTAAAAAGCTAGTGCCGTAACTGGACTAACCTCTTGGATAATTCGTACCGTTAGCCACGCTTTAAGCTCGAGAGAGTTAAAGTGAAATAGTCCTTGTTTAGGTCGAGAGACGCTTGGATTTACCATCGACTACAATTCTCTATAAGAAATTGCATGTCAAGACTCTACACACTCATAGACAATAGAGACGTATACCTCAGAAGGTGGACATAATCCCAACGCTTCAATTCTCATTGTTTACAACTCACGTAACAATCTCTTTCTCTTTTTACTTTGCTATTTTCAGCTTTTATTTCATTACTTTGGTTACTTATTACAATCCCCCCTTCTTACGAGACTTGTACCAAAAGTCTGTTAATTTAGCTTACTTGCTGGCCAAGCTATTCCCTGTGGGATCGACACCTAACCCAGGTTGGGTTCTATATTTGCTAACGACCGCTTTACACTCCTACGAGAGCTGTAGATTGAGCGTTATCAAAAATTGGCGCCGTTGCCGGGGAATACGAGTGTCAATCAAGTTCGTAATAATTACTAGACCCTTTGGTCAAAGATTCTCGTACTTTTACGTTTAGTTTTTGTTTTTGTTTATTGCAGGTTTTTCTTTTAGTGCATGCCCCATACTAGAAGTTCTGGTCAACCTTTATTACCAATCAATCCTGAACCACAACGAATTAGAAGAATGGAAGCACAAGCTGAAATCGACAGGATGGCTGCTCAACACGAGCAAGCAAGATTAGCTGCTCTTGCCGCTGCTCAAGTCCAACAACAAAACATTGATAATCCTGGACGAGCAACAAATCCCGACGATGAAGATTTAGGTGATGACGAGTTACTGAACCCTAGGCGTGATGCTGAAATTACAACACCTGCCAATCGAAGAGGTCGACAAGCTCGGTATAGGTATGATCGCCAACCTTTGCAACCAGCTTTCGACGATGATGATGATGATCTTGATGGTGTCGGAGCCACTGGAGCCATAATTCCACCACCATTAGCGCCCGAAGCCAAGTTCAACATCACAAGCACCATGATTCAGTTATTGCAACTCAAGGGATTATTTGGTGGACTAGCAGGCGATGATCCGAATATGCATCTCATCAACTTTATTTCTACATGCAAGTCTTTTGACAATCCTGGTGTTGGTCAGAATGCTATTCGATTACGTCTATTCCCATTGTCTTTTTCTGGAGAGGCAACACTATGGCTCCTGATTCAATTACAAATTGGAGGCAATTGAGAGACGCTTTCCTAGAAAGATTCTTTCCGCCATCCAAAAGGGCTCAATTGAGAGATGAAATCAGCAACTTTCGTCAGCTTCCCTCTGAAGCTCTTCACGAAACATGGGAGAGGTTCAAGACAAAGCTAGCGAGATGCCCAAACCATCACATGACTAATGTTCACCTCATGGAGATCTTGTATAGAGCCTTGAATTCAGTAACTAAACCAGTGGTGGACAACGCAGCTGGAGGTTCTTTTATGGACCTTACCTTTGGTCAAGCAAGCAATATGCTAGATCGAATGACTAAGCAAAGTAGATCTTGGCATACCAGGGACTCTGAGGTAGCAAGCCCCACTTTATCTATTGGCATGTCTGCAGACCAAAGAAGAAGAGAAGAAGAACGTGAGCAAGACATGGCGCATATGAAAACACAATTGGATCTTCTGACAAAGCACTTATTATCAGGGAAGACCGAAAAAGTGAAAGTTGTGGCGCTGAAAGGAAGAGACGAATCTGATTCGGAAGAAGAGGCCAACTACTTGAACAATCAGGGGGGTTTCCGTGGGAATGCCCAAGGAAACCAAGGTCGGAACTATTATGATAAATCTGGAAGCAAAGACCAAGGTAGTTGGAAGAAAAATAATGAAAAGAGTGGTTTGTACGTTCCCCCTGGTAAACGTGATACCACCACATCTAATTCTATGGAAGACATGATGGCTAAGTTATTAAAAGGAGTGGAAGCAACGAGCGCAGGAGTTAAGGAGGTGATTGATGATTTGTCCTCCATGAATCAACTAGTTGATTCTCATTCCACTTCTATCAAGCAAATAGAGCAGCAATTGAGCCAACTTTCAGCAGCATTCAATCAAAGAAAGGCTGGCACCTTACCAAGCGATACTGTGCAAAACCCAAGGAATGATGGGTCATGCATGGCCATCACTACCAGAAGTGGTAAGGTGCTGGAAACTTCAGTAAAAGGCAAGCAAGTGGTTGACGTAGCAGCAGACATTGACGCCACACCTAGTGACGTTACAAGAGAAGAAGCCGCAACAACTACTTCAAACGTCAAGGATGTGTTACCTAGTGACGTGCAGCCTAAAAAAATGATAAACGGAAGCAAGAGGAGAAGAAAGCCATGGAGAGAACACTTCCATACCCACCACCACCTTTTCCACAAAGATTGAAGAAGGCGGCCGATGACACTAAGTTCAGCAAATTCATGACTATGCTCAAGCAGCTGACCATTAATGTGCCATTGGTAGAGGCACTTGAACAAATGCCTGGGTATGCAAAGTTTATGAAAGATCTTTTGACTAAAAAGAGGGCAGCAAGTTATGAGCTGAAGGATGATGTGCATCATTGTAGTGCAATTGCTACCCGATCGATAGTTCAAAAGAAGGCCGACCCTGGAGCTTTCACGATTCCTTGCACCGTCGGATCTTTGGACTTTGCTAAAGCATTGTGTGACTTAGGCGCCAGCATCAACTTGATGCCATTATCGATCTATAAGAAGTTGGGGTTAGGAGATCCTACACCAACTAATATGAGGCTTGTGATGGCGGATAGGTCGGTAAAACGACCGGTTGGTATTCTATGCGATGTCTTGGTGAAGGTATCTTCATTCATATTTCCAGCAGACTTTGTCATCTTGGATTGTGAAGTAGATTCAGAGGTTCCCATAATCTTGGGATGCCCTTTCCTTGCTACGGGAAGTGTGCTCATAGATTTGAGAGCTAATGAGCTTTCATTCCGAATAAATGACGAAGTGGTTCGCTTTGATGTTTGCAAATCAATGAAGCAACCCAAAGATCTGAGTGTATTTTCTGTGGCTGATGTTGTATTTGATGATGAGAACGAGTTACTTGCTGAAGAGCAAATTCTTGATGATCCTTTGGAGGTTTCGCTCATGAAAGGAGAGAATGATGATGCTGAAATTTCTGAAGACGATATTTGTGCTCTATCGGGATTAGGGACATATCACTATACCCCCAAAAAGATGGATCTTGATCTCAAGAATCGACCCACACCTCCAGCTATGCCATCTATTGAAGAACCACCCACGTTAGAATTGAAGGAGCTGCCAAGCCATCTGAAATACGCCTTCTTAGGAAGCGGAAACACTCTTCCAGTCATTGTAGCAGCCGATTTGGGTGAGCAGCAAGTTGCAGCTCTTATTGCAATCTTACGCAAGTATATTAGAGCTATTGGATGGACCATTGCGGATATTATTGGTATTCCACCTGGGATTTGCACACATAAAATTCAGCTTCAAGAAAAGTGCACACCCACCATTGAACATCAAAGACGTCTAAACCCACCAATGCAAGAAGTGGTGAAGAAGGAGATTATCAAGTGGTTAGACGCAGGAGTCGTGTATCCTATTTCTGATAGTACATGGGTAAGCCCAGTACAATGTGTTCCCAAGAAAGGAGGTATGATGGTGGTTGCGAATGCAAAGAATGAGCTTATTCCACTCAGGCCCGTTACTGGATGGAGAGTATGCATGGACTACCGCAAGCTGAATTCTTGGACGCTCAAGGATCACTTCCCCATGCCATTTATGGACCAAATGCTAGATCGATTAGCGGAGAAAGGATGGTTTTGCTTCTTGGATGGTTATTCAGGTTACAATCAGATTTGTATTGCCCCTGAACACCAAGATAAGACAACGTTTACATGCCCATATGGTACTTTTGCCTTCAAACGCATGCCATTCGGGTTGTGTAACGCACCAGCCACCTTTCAACGTTGTATGATGTCTATTTTCTCTGATATGGTAGAAGACACTTTGGAGGTATTTATGGACGACTTTTCAGTTATTGGTGAGTCTTTTGAAGCATGTTTGGCAAACTTGAGCATGGCATTGCAAAGATGTGTAGAGTTCAACCTTGTGCTGAATTGGGAGAAGTGTCACTTCATGGTAAAAGAAGGAATCGTTCTTGGGCACAAGATTTCTGAAAGAGGAATAGAGGTTGATCGCGCCAAAATAGAGGTAATTGAGAAGCTACCACCTCCAATTTCGGTGAAGGGAGTTCGTAGTTTTCTTGGCCATGCTGGGTTTTATCGTAGATTCATCAAAGACTTCTCCAAAATTTCTAGACCATTGTGCAAACTATTGGAGAAAGATGCGAAGTTTGACTTTAATGATGATTGCTTAAAGGCATTTGAATGCCTTAAAGAAAAACTCATTGAAGCCCCTATCATGGTAGCACCAGATTGGACGCCCCCGTTCGAAGTCATGTGTGATGCTAGTGGTGTAGCTGTTGGTGCTGTTCTTGGACAGAGAAAGGAGAAATTATTTCATCCTATCTACTATGCAAGTAAGGTCATAAATGAAGCCCAAAGGAACTACACTGTTACTGAACAAGAGCTTTTAGCGGTTGTGTATGCGTTTGAGAAGTTTCATGCCTATCTATTGGGTACAAAGGTGATCGTTCATACAGACCATGCAGCTCTCAGGTATCTAATGACGAAGAAGGATGCAAAACCAAGGCTGATTCGATGGGTATTGCTGCTGCAAGAGTTTGATTTCGAAGTCAAAGATAGAAGAGGTTGCGAGAACCAAGTGGCTGATCACCTATCTAGACTTGAGAATGAGTATGTGGCGCACCCAAAAAATCAGATTGATGATGCATTCCCTGACGAGGAGATACTAGCGACAACAATGGGGAAATTACCATGGTATGCCGACTTTGCAAATTTCGTAGTGAGTAATGTGTTACCTTCCAATTTATCTTACCACCAAAGGAGGAAGTTTATGCATGACGTTCAGCACTACTATTGGGATGAGCCTTATTTGTTTCGAAGATGCGCGGATGGTATCATTCGACGATGTATATCCCATGAAGAAGTGCCTACTATATTGGAAGCATGCCATACTTCGCAAGTTGGAGGACATCATGCAGGGAATCGAACGGCAAGGAAAGTCTTGAAAGCGGTTATTATTGGCCTACAATATTCAGAGATGCATATGACTATGTGCAAAGGTGTGACCAATGCCAACGACAAGGTGCTATTTCAAAACACCATGAAATGCCCATGTCCAAAATTCTGGAGGTAGAACTCTTTGATGTGTGGGGTATTGATTTCATGGGTCCATTCGTGAATTCGTTTGGAATGAAGTACATCTTGGTTGCTGTGGATTATGTATCAAAATGGGTTGAAGCTGTAGCATTGGCCGACAACGAAAGAAAGCGTATGGTAGCGTTTTTAAAGAAGAATATCTTCTCTCGCTTTGGAGTACCTCGTACTATCATAAGTGATGGAGGATCTCACTTTTGCAACAAGCTATTCAAATCTGTATTGGCCAAGTATGGAGTCAAGCAACACAAGGTAGCTACGCCTTATCATCCCCAAACTAGTGGACAAGTCGAGGTTTCCAACCGCGAGATCAAGCAAATCCTTGCCAAGACGGTTAATGCGAATAGGAAGGACTGGTCTCGAAAGCTAGATGATGCACTATGGGCGTATAGGACTGCATTCAAGACACCCATTGGCATGTCACCTTATCAGCTAGTTTATGGGAAGGCTTGTCATCTACCCATCGAGCTTGAATACAAGGCATTGTGGGCATTGAAGCACTTGAATCTGAATTGGGATGATGTGAAGAACCTGAGGTTGGAGCAGCTGAACGAACTAGATGAATTTCGTCTCCATGCATATGAAAGATCAGACTTATACAAGGAGCGGATAAAGAAGTATCATGATCAGCGGATTGTTCGACGAAACTTCCAAAAAGATGACATGGTACTACTCTTTAATTCCAGACTCAAGCTCTTCCCAGGTAAGTTAAAATCGAAATGGTCTGGTCCATTTAAAGTCATCCAAGTCTACTCGTCTGGAGTAGTCGAATTGGAAAACAAGGAGGGTGTTATCTTCAAAGTGAATGGCCAACGTGTCAAGCCATATATCGGTCCTCTTGACTCAATGAATGACATGGCCATCACTTATCTCGACGAAGTCTAAGTACTCAAGATTACTACGTCGAGCTACGACAATAAATAAGGCGCTAGATGGGAGGCAACCCATCGTTTTATTGTTTTATTGTTTTGCCGTTCTATCGTTTTATCGTTTCGTCGTTTTAGTATTTTTTTTCTTTTTGATAAATGAAAATCCAAAAATAAGAGTCGTGCCATGACCAAAACTAAGGCGCTTGGTGGGAGGCAACCCATCGTACTAATCGTTTTCATTTGTTTTGAGCAAATTAGGTGCAAGAAGTATGCAACGAGGAGATTGATCTCAATTGATGATTTGGACGCATTGTATGGTAAAGGCGGTAAGTTAGGAATGGTGATGCATAAGGCTATGAATTGAGCCTTTATCACGTCATAATAGGCCTCGAGGAAGGCTAGGCCTTGGTAAAAATAGGCCACGAACGATGCACAACCTATTCTATAGCCTAAGGACTCGGAATCTAGTGTGCTATACACTATGCGCCGCCTATTCCTAGGTATGCTTTTGACTATGCGCCGCCTATGCTATGTCATTTGAGATACTGAGACCAAATGCCATAGACTATGCGGCGCATATGTCTAGAAATACCATAGACTATGCGGCGCATATGTCCCATTATGCCATGGACAATGCGCCGCATATGTCATTGATATGCCGAGAGATATGCGCCGCATATGTGGTGATTTTGTCCCCAAATACGATTGTAAATGGGTCATAACCCGACCCATACTCTTCCTATATAAAGGAGACTTGGTTTTATAACACAACCACATTAGAAACAACCCTAAAGGCGCCGCATAACACTCCAAATCCTCTCAAAATTTTCTTCCTTTGTTCTTCCAATTCACAACAACTTCTCCACAATCTTCAAGCAAGTAAGTACTCTCTTATTCTTAATCTATTTATCGTAAATACTACGTTGCTGTGCTTATTATAAATTGCTAAATCATATGAGATTGATGGTGATGTTCATGTGCTTGGATAATTATTGCAAAATCGTGTGAGTGAATATGTACGTAGGGAATTCTTGACTTGTTTCCGACTTGAATTTTGCTCCGATAGCATTGATATGATAATTGCTGAATTGATATGACTATGAATATTGCTTAAGATTGTTAGTTGGATGATTACATGATAGACTATCCCGGCCATCGGGATAAGGTTATAGTGCCTATCGATTTAGGAGGTTGTGCTTGTTGTAAGAATAATAAGTCCATGTGGTATCCCCTAGGTTGTAGTGTTGCTATATCCACCATGAAAGTAGTCCAATGGCTGTAAATAAGTGATGTAATGCTGATTTTCTTGTCGGAATACAATCCTAAAACGTATGTCGACGAAATCTGAGTACTCGACCACTTTCACTTCACTGATTTGTGCTAACAAGATTAAGTGTGGGGTGGTACCCCTAGTGCTTGCATATAGATTGTATCAAGTGAGATTGTGCTGCAACTAACATTATTTCTAGTCTCAGGTACAATGGCACCTAAAGTAAGGCAAGGCAAGGAGAAGGCTACCACGTCCCGAAAGGACAAAAAGAGAAGTCGAAAAGACCAAGGAGAATCATCTTCAGCACACCTACCACGCAGAATGTTCGGAATAAAATGGGTTCTTGAGGAAGAAGCCAAATCATGGTACAGCAGCAACAAAGAAAAGAAATATGTGCACGTCGACTTGATCAATAAGGAGACCTTAGCAAAGAAGGAGCCGCAAATGTTGGCTAAAATAATGGCCTTAAAGCTAGATTTCATCTTCCGCGACATGGGAGAGTGCAATCTTGACTTGACAAGAGAATTTTATGCCAACTGGTCGCCAAACACAACAGGCAACGAAGTCAAAATTCGCGGCCAAGTGTTACAGCTTACAGCGGAATGGATCAACTCTTTTCTTGGCCTACCTTCGGTCGACACAGCACCATACAAAGAGCTGTACAGCAGGCCTCCTTACAAAGCAATCCGACACACGCTTTGTGGAAGCAGATCGATGGCAAGATGGGGCAGACATAAGGAAACAGGATGTCACAACACCTTCCCCTATGCTCCACTAAATAGGGAAGCAAGAATCTGGATGCGCATTGTCAACTCATGCCTTATTCCTGGGACGCAATACACCAAGATATCAAGAGATAGAGTGTGTTTGGTTTATGCGTTGATGACGAATGTCCCTATCAACTTTGGGGCAATCATTCGATCTGCCATGAGGAAAGCCAGACTCCACCGAAGGTCCCATTTCACATTCGGCAATTTGTTGACAGCAATGCTGCGGAAGGAGGATATAGAAGAGGAACCAGCTGACCACAAACTCCCACATAACCCAAAGAAGGTTGACCTCACAAAGGTCAAAGATGCTTAAACAACTCATGGAGTCAACCTTACTACTGCGGAGAGACATGCTCGTGATGAGAGTTTCTTCCGTCATCTCTATGGCATGACATGATTCACTATGATGAGCGGTGGACGTATTCCAACTGCTGAAGAGCTCCAACAGCTGGACCACGACTACCCAATGAACAGGCATGCCCGGGAGATGTGTGGAGTGGGCGTATATTTTGAGGAACCTCTCGACGATGACGTGCCAACTGATGATGATAGACGCTTGCCTGATTCTGATGATGAGGAGAACTCTGACGATGACTCTTATGATGATTCAGACGAAGGGGGTATGACCCCCGACATTGATGAGGAGTCCGACTAAACCAGGTTCTTCGCATTTATTTTCCACTGAGGGCAGTGTCCCGTCTAAATGTGGGGTGGCAGAATCTGCATGCTATACTTCTTTGTTTGCACCTATGTGTGTATGTTTGCTTGTTTACTTTGTTTTTTTTAGTCCATTTTTTTTGTTTTTTTTCGTTTGACGTTTTTTTAATTTTTTAGGAGTAAAATTTTTCTAGCTACGCATGAAATTATTTTGATAGGAAGCATGAGATTAGAACAAGAGTATGTGCTACAATTGTGACTATTGAGACATTTAGGCTCTAGTTGTGACTTATTATGTGATATTGTGTGACTCAATTCCTTCACTTGTTGGGTCGAGAGTCTATATTACTTCCAAACAAGTCGACCACGTGCCTTGTGTGTGCGAGATAATAGTATATTCTATGTTTGTGGCTGATGCTAGAACTTGCCTGGTATGTATGCAAAGCGAAAATAAGGAGTGTAAGTTTAGGATTGATTTAGGCATTTCTTTGGCAACCTATACATGTTTATCTTCAGTTTTACCTACCCATGTACATCATCCTAGTTAACCCTTTTGAGCCTTTAGCCTATTTCTTTGACAACCTTGTATGTAAGCCTAATCCATTTCTTTCAAGACCGTAATTTGATCCAAATTCCTAAGTGCTTTAAAGTGAAAAAGTCATGTGACTACATAAGAGGAAATTGGGTGAGCATGATGCTTTAAATTGTAATGGTGCTTGAATGTGTTATGAAAAAGAAAGTGCTGTCATAAGAGGTATGTTGTGAAAAGAAAAAAAAGAAAAAAAAGCTGAAAAGTGAGTTGTGCTTAAAATTGGAGAACAAGGGTGGTGGAACAAAAGAAAGAAGAAAGGTTGAAAGAAGAAAGTGTCAATGATACAATGTGATGTATTAAAGTGCTTAGGAACTTAGTCACTATTCCTGGCCAAAATAGTTGATCCTACCCGTCCCTTAGCCTACACTACAACCATCAAAAGACCTACTTGATCCTAATCTTAACATTCCGATATTTAGTAGAGTACTACATTAAAGGCAAGCTTATGGTCATTAGTTGCTACATATGAATTCTTTGTGAGAGTGAGAGCAAGGACATCTTGATACCCATGTTTGAAAAATATGCTATATTTGTGAGTGATTATGGGTACTATATTGTGAGACACACATGGTTGATGAGTTTGGATAGTTGTATATGATTCTAGGTACCTTAAATGTTTGCATGCGAGCTGATCACCATCACGAGTCTATGCTTGAGGTTAAATTGTTTCTACTTATAATCGGAAGGCTACTCTTTGTTGATAATTGTTGTGCTTGTCTTGATGAATATTTTGTTTTGTTGCTGTAAAAACCTTAAGTCGATGCTTAGAAGGACATGATATGTTGTTCGAGGACGAACAAAGCTCTAAGTGTGGGGTGTTCATGATAGGCGAATTTACGTGCCTATATCAATATATTTTGCCCATATTTTAGCCTAGTTTTGAGAACTAATTATCTATTTCATGCACTTTTAGTCCTTTTTCCTATAAATAAGCTAACAAACATGATTAGTAAAGTTTCAGGTATAAATGATGCAAAATACAGCATTTTATGACTTACTTGACGCAAAAGAAAGCTCACAAACGGAGTGGAAAGGAGCTGGACGCCTAAAGGACCAAATCTGCTGCATGGAAAATCTGTCCCGGGCTAAAACAGCAATTCTGAAGACTTTGGGGACTTACAGACACAAAGCTGGATTTTTACCAAGATACATTAACCTAGTGCAATTAGGTTATGTGTTTCACTAATCTATTTGGATTATGATATTGTAACCTTACCCTAGTACATTTGGGTCAAGGATTTCATTAGTATATTAGGATTTGGTTATTTATTTCATTAGTTTAGTAGGAGTAGGATAGGAGTATTATAAATACCCTATCATGCTAGAGATTTTAAACACATCTTCTTACAATACAATTCTTCCATCCCTCTCTTCTTCCACTACAACACTTCTATTCACTTTTCTAATCTTTCCATTAATTCTATTATTTTTCTATCCATCTATTTCCACAACAAGAGAATCGTTACTTGCTAGGGAATCACCAAAACCACACGCCTAAACACCCACTTCTCACGCCATCCACCATGCAAAACGTGATATCCTTCGCATTCATGGGTAACTAAACCTCTTAGTTGGGGTTATGGAAGCCGAATGAGTTACTATCTATAGCTATGAGTTTGTGAGTTCAAGACAAGTATATTGCTTATATCATTACGCTCTTCATCCTAATCTACATTCTTTGCGGTTGCAAACGCAAGAATACGCCAGTCTAACATTTAACTTGTTCGAGAGAAAGGTTATTTGTCTGGAAAAGAGATAATGTCAAGGTAGTAGGACACCCTTTCCTATTAAAAAGCTAGTGCCGTAACTGGACTAACCTCTTGGAGAATTCGTACCATTAGCCACGCTTTAAGCTCGAGAGAGTTAAAGTGAAATAGTCCTTGTTTAGGTCGAGAGACCCTTAGATTTACCATCGACTACAATTCTCTATAAGCAATTGCATGTCAAGACTCTACACACTCATAGCCAATAGCGACGTATACCTCAGAAGGTGGACATAATCCCAACGCTTCAATTCTCATTGTTTACAACTCATGTAACAATCTCTTTCTCTTTTTACTTTGCTATTTTCAGCTTTTATTTCATTACTTTGGTTACTTATTACAATCCCCCCTTCTTACGAGACTTGTACCAAAAGTCTATTAATTTAGCTTACTTGCTGGCCAAGCTATTCCCTGTGGGATCGACACCCAACCCAGGTTGGGTTCTATATTTGCTAACGACCGCTTTACACTCCTACGAGAGCTATAGATTGAGCGTTATCATATCACACTTCCTTACTTTAAGCTGATGATAGCCGGATCTAAGGTCTATATTCGAGAAATAACTTGCACCTTGCAATTGATCAAACAGGTTATCAATTCTAGGAAGAGGGTATTTATTCTTGATTGTAACCTTATTCAGCTGACAATAGTCAATGCAGATATGTAAAAATACATCCTTATTTCACATAAATAGAATGGGAGAACCCCAAGAAGAAAAACTGGGCCTTATGAAACCTTTATCTAAAAGACCTTTGAGTTGCCCTTTCAACTCCTTAAGTTCTGCGAGTTCTACATGATATGGAGGAATAGAAATAGGTTGGGAATCGAGAAGAAGGTCAATCCCAAACTCTATCTCTCTATCGGAAGGTACTCCAGGGAGATCTTCTGGGAAAACATCAAGAAACTCGTGAACTATGTTAACTGACTAAATGTAGTTGGAGTCTTAGACTTAGTTTCTTTAACTTGAACTAGATGATAGGTACAACCTTTGGAGATTAATTTTCTGGCTTTAAGATATGATATGAAATGACTCTTGGGAGATACTGAATTTTCGGACCACTAAAAAACTGGCTTATCTGGAAATTAGAACTTAATCACATGGGTCCGACAGTTTTTAGTTGTATAACAGGAATGAAGCCAATCCATACCCAGAATAATGTCAAAATCGACCATATCTAACTCTATCAAATCGCTAATATGATTCTGCGATGGAGTAATAGGACACTTTTTATAAACTTGCTCAACAACAACTGACTCACCTACTAGAGTAGAAACCAGGAAAGGCTCAGGGATCTTTTCGAAATTTATCTCAAAATTAACAGCAACTAATGGGGTCACATAAGAGAAACTTGACCCAGGGTCTAACAACACATAAACACCAAATTGAAAAACATGAAGCATACCAGTAATAACATCTAGAGAGCCTTCCTACTTCTGACAGAATGGTAGAGCATAGAACCTATTCTGGTTATGATCACCACCAGTACTGGATAAGGCGCCCTGAGGAGGGGCTGGACGGGCTAAAGCAGCTGATGCACTGTTAGCCTGAGTCTGGGGACGAACATATCTATTTCCCTATCTAGCATATGGGCAATCTCAAATATCGTGACCCTTCTGGCCACAACTATAACAACTTTTCTAACCTAACAAATATCTACCTCCATGATCCTTACTACGTTTAGCGCAGGGGGGACGATTGGGCCTTCCACTCATACTGTTTTGAGATCTGGACATAGAAGACTTATCCCACTTCTTTTGTTTATTTCTGGGTGTGAGAGAACTGGCTGATAAAGGTGCGGGCATAGACAAATGATTCTGAACCTGCGGACGGTTCCCACCATGGGATATAGTTTGACCATACTCAAACTGCTTCGATCTAGCCCTTTTATTCCCTCTTACTCTATCTCTCTTCTTTATCTTTTCTGCCTCAATCTGCTGAGCATGCATCATTAGTTTAGAAAAATCCATATCTCTATTGAGCATAGAAGTCCTTCACTCCCTAACCACCAACCCAGACACACTAGTCACAAACTTACTTATGCTTGCCCTAAAGTCTGCCATCTGATCAGGGGTGTACTTAGACAAATGATTAAACTTGAGGCAATACTCCTTCACTGTCATAGGACCTTGCCTTAGGTTCATGAACTCCTCTATCTTATCTTTCCTTATCTCAAGTGGGAAGGACTTGTCTAAAAATGCATCCTGGAACACCTGCCAAGTCATAAGAGTTGTATTATCCCCTCTATTCTTCCTTCACATCACAACCCAATCATAAGTAACATATTTAAGCCTATAAGATGCCAACTCTACACTCTCCTCCTAAAAACATGCATAACTTGGGTGATCTTCTTCACCTTATCAAGATATAACTGTGGGTCCTCTCCTGCCTTTCACCTAAAGAATTCCAGCAGATTCATCCTCATAAAGTCATGAAATCTGGTTGCGACTGCATTACCCCCTTTATGACACAGAACAACAGCCTGATTATTGTCTTGAAAATTAGCGGTAACTGCCTCAGCTAATGCCTGAAAGGTAGCTCGAAACTCAGCATGAGACAAATTCTTAATCAGGGGATCAACAGGCTAAGGTGGCTGGTTATCATTCCTACGGGCATTAGCTATGTGGGTAGGCATATTCTATCATAAAAGATCATAAATTAATAGCAGAAAGAGACAACTGTAAGTATGACAGATTATGAAAGAAAGTAATGACTTTTCCTACAATATCCTGTAGCCTCTTTCTCATAGATGTGGCGTGCTACACACCGATGATCAAGACTCTACGCAACGCAGATTGTCTAACTCCCTAGGACTCTTTAAACCTTACGCTTTGATACCAAGTTTGTATAGCCTTAAAATCTAGTTTTCGAGATTCCACATGGTGCCCTGAACTATAAGTAGTCCTGAGCTAACCCTGACTGATTTCTACTAATCAGAGTCTCATAAAGGGTAATTATAAGCATAAAATCATAGTGAGTGCAGAACTCTGTCTAAATTATCTAAATATGTCTCAAAGTGCAAAACTCAATAGTCTGATAAAATAATACGTAAAATATCTGAATATGACATCTGAAGGCTAAGTCTGAATCTAGTAGTCCGATAAGCCTCTAATGACTAAATATAGAGAGTCACTAGGACATGCCCAGCTGACGCAACTGCCTAAAATAAATGAATGATAAAACCATAATTGATGAAACTATAAATCTGATTAGCATAAGTCCCTGAAATATAAGGACTCACCAACTGCAGGGATATAGATGAGTTACTCAGAAAGTCACTCTCGCTGCTGAGACTGAGCACCTGAACCTACATTATGAGATAATGCAACACATAGACATATATGTGGACCAGCACTTTGAGAATATAATGAGTATATGGGGATGCATGAAATATGTAAAACAATATCATTATAGTTTATAAAGTCATGCATACTAAATGTAAATGGCTCACATAGTTTGAGAAATCTTAATATATAACTAATAAATAGTAAAACATATAATCTGAATTTCATGAACTATTTCACTTAGTTCTAAAGTCTGTATTCACTTCTTGTTCTCAAATCATGTAAGCAAGATAAAATCAGAAACTCATTTTGCATAGAAAGTACTTTATCTCAAGACCTAAAGTCTGCAAACTGTTTAAAGAGTGGGGGACATCTATTTGGGAGGTTTTTCTAACCGACATGTACACCATGTGAGCATCCATAGTTTTCCACGACAAGCCCCCATAAGTTTAGGACTGTTCTACCCTTGCCATCGAAATAGAACAATCTATCTCAGTGATCACAATCTCAGTCATTCATATAGAAGTGGGAATAAATGTCTCAACCTACGGTGGCACGTAGTTCTGGGGTATGAAACCGTAGTAATATGTCCAACTTGGTGCTAAATACTACTCCCAATCTTATGCTCAAAATCTCAAGAAAATCCACTTTAAAAGTAATCTCATGATTTATAACGAAATCAACTATAAAATCTATAATCTCATTCTGTAATGTGAATTTCAACTCTATTATGTCCAAAAGGTCAAATCTTTCAAAATTATTTCAAATAGTCTAATCACTAGGTGCATGTAGCACAAAATTCTTAAAATCACAATCTTAAATAGATCTTAATGACCCATATATCGAGATCATAATAAAACATCTCAAAATTCATGCTTGATAACATAAACATACATAATTCATCTTAAAGTCTAAAAATTTTAGCTTTATGCATAATAATATCAACATACTCATGTAATTCAACTTCTAAAACATTGAAAATATCATAATCTCATGAATAACAACATAGGGTATATATCCATACTTCAAATTCATAGGAAAAATGTAAAATCATACTCTCTCCATTTAAAAAAGAATGACCTACTTTGACTTGGCACAAAGTTTAAGAAAATAAAAAAGACTTTTGAATCTTATGGCCTTAAATTAAAGTTGTGTAAAATATACCAAAATGCCCTTCAATCTTGTGGTCCTAAACATGCCATGTGAAAAGTTGAAATTAAAGTATTGCCAAAAAAGGAAAGGGGTAATTCTTTTTTAAACGGACTAAAAAGAAAAGTAGTTCAGTCTTTTTGAAACGGAGGGAGTATATCTTTGTAAATTAATACAAGTTTTGGGTACAAAAATGAAATTATTGTTCTTGTTCAAACCCCACATACCTTAGATTATGAACTTTGGATGAACACTGCTTTTGGGAATCTATTTGTACTTTTGTAGGATGATTCTTTAAGCTCTTGGTCTGGGGATTCTAATTCTTGAATCAATTTTGAAATACTATGGTGGAACCTTGAGATTCTTGAAATTGGGTATTGAAGCTTAGGGTTCTTAATTTGAGAGGATTTGATGAAACTCAGCATATAATGCTTCTGAAAACCTTTAATCTTGTGTTTTGGGCGGATTGGGATTGGGAAATGACCCATTTGCCCTTGAAAATCTGAATAAAATAATGTTGCACAGGACTGCCCTTGCGTCGCGACCTCTACTTGGGTCAAATGTACATCGTGACGCAAACCCTAATCAAGTCAGATAGCCATCGCGTTACCTATCATGACACGACCCCCAGTCGGGTTGACTGACCCTGGCGGCGCGGGGCCATTGCGACCCCTCACTGGTTTGGTCATTCAAACTCGCCCTTATGCTAGTCCAAAAAACTCCAAATCTCACCCGAGATGTACTCTTGACTTTTCCTATGGTGAATCAACAAAAAAAATCAACTATAGGTCGGGATGGTTGGAAATAAAATCTTCTAAGTTCAAATGTCTCAAAAATGACTAAGTCCAACACTTAGCCAAATTTCTAAGTATGAGACCTCTCTTGACATGCTCTAAAAGCTTGGATAATGAGAAAAAATTTTGGGCTCTTACAATATCTCCTACTTAGAAACATTTGTCCTCTAATATCGCTAGTTAGGCTAAGAATACAGAGAAAACTGAGGATGAACAGCTGAAATAAATTACTACACTGACTCTACATCATTCTAAACTCTTGAGTACTTCAGAGAGTGCATGAACTTGTAATAAGAATAACTGTACAATTGAATCTTTGATTATAAAGGGCGGAGTTAAGAAAGAGTAGTACCTTCAGCTAGATCTGAATTTGCAGAGAAGAGATGAAGGTACTTGGCTCGCATGTCTGCTTCCCAAGTAGCACCCTCAATTGGCTGATTCCGCCAAAGATCTTTGACCAAGGGAACTTCTTTGTTCCTTAGTCTAAGAATCTGGTGGTCTAAAATCTCAACTGGAATCTTATCATATGAAAGATGGTTTTGAATATCTGGGCTCTCCGAAGGGTCTACAACCATGGAATCACCAATGAACTTCTTAAGCATGGATACATGAAAGATAGGATGAACATTTGACAAATCTATGAGCAACTCAATCTCATAAGCTACTTGTCCAACACATCTCAGAAATCTATAGGGGCCAACATAAAGGGGACTAAACTTCCCCTTTTGCCAAATATTTTCAACCCCTTCATGGGTGAAATCTTCAGATATACCAAGCCATCGACTTCAAACTAAAGATCTTCTCTTCTCACATTAGCATACGACTTTTGACGACTCTAGGCTGTCTTCAACCTTTCGCTAATCAACTTGACTTTATCCATAGCCTCAAACACTGTATCAGGCCCAAGCAAAGCTGCTTCACCCATGTAAAACCAACCTATGGTTGATCTACATCTCCTCTCATACAAAGCCTCAAATGGGTCCATCTGAATGCTAGAATGATAATTGTTGTTATAAGCAAACTCAATCAATGGTAAATGCTTGTCCCGACTACCTTTGAAATTAAGAGCACAAGCCCTTAACATATCTTCCAAGGTTTAGATGGTTCTCTCCACCTAACCATCTATCTGCGGATAAAAAGTGGAGCTAAGATGAACTTGGGTACCAAGACCCTACTGAAAAGCTCTCCAAAATTGGGAAGTAAACTAAGTACCCCTATCTGAGATGATAGACAAGGGAACTCCATGCAATCTGACTAACTCCCAAACATACAACTAAGCATAATCCTCAGTTGTATAAGTTGTATGCACTGGCAGAAAATGCGCTGACTTAGTCAATCTATCTACAACAACCCAAATGAATCATGACGATGATGCAAAAGGGGTAAACCTGTCACAAAATCCATATTCACCTTTTCCCACTTCTAAGTGGGGATACCAAAATCTTGCAATGTGTCACCAGGTCTTTGATGTTCTACCTTAACCTGTTGACAAGTTGTACATTTTTCCACAAACTTTGCTATATAGATTTCTCGTAAGTCGCAATATATCTTGGTAGCACCGGGATGAATAAAATATTATGCACCATTCACTTCTTCCATAATTATCTACCTCAAATCATCGACACAATGAACACATAATCTACCCTGAAACCTCAACACACCATCTCCCCCTTGGGAGAAAACCTTTACCTTTTGGTCCTTAACTAACTCCTTTAGTTTGACCAAAGTAGAATCTATGTCTTGTTTCTCCTTCACTTCAAAAACTAGAGAGGATTTAGAACTACTCTAAACCCAAATATTCCCCTCAGCTGAATCAACCAACCTAACCCCCAATCTAGCCAAACAATGAACTTCACGAGCTAACTCTTTCTTATCTTTCTCTATATGAGCAACCTGCTAAGGGCATCTGTCATTACATTGGTCTTACCCGGATGATACAACACATTCATATCATAATATTTTAGCAACTCAAACCATCTCCTTTGATGAAGATTCAACTCCCTTTGAGTGAACACAAACTGCAAACTTTTGTGGTCCGTAAAGACAACAACATGAACACCATATAGATAGTGTCTTCAGATTTTTAAAGCAAAGATCATAACAACTAATTCAAGATCATAGGTTGGATAATTCTTTTCATACAGCTTCAACTGTCTAGAGGAATAGGTTTGATATAACCTTACTTCTCTGCATCAACACACAACCCAAACCAACTCTAGAAGTATCACAATACACCACAAAACCCTCAGTACCATTGGGTAAAGCTAACACTGGCGCTGATGTGAGTCGAGTTTTCAACTCATAAAAACTCTTTTCACAGGAATATGACCACAGGAACTTACCTTTCTTTTGGGTTAGTCTAGACATAGGAGATGAAATAGATGAGAAACTATAAGACCCCTCAAAGGTTCCTCATCATTAAAGCCTTCAAAATGAGTCACTAGAAGTTTTACACTTAGAATTTTAGCTAAGTGTTCAACATTAATTTTATTTTGAGCCTTTGAACTTCGATGAATTATTTCCCAACCTTCCCGACCTCCATTTTTTTATTTTAAAGTTACGTTATGATGGGCCAAGTTGAGAGTACGTCTCGGATGAGTTTCAAGATTTTTAGACGAGCTTAAGAGAGTGTTTAGGTATCAAAAATAGTAGCTTAGGGTGATAAGGGGTCGCCTCCCAGGCTTCTCCCCCACTCTAAGAGGTGCGCCGCCCTGGTCCTTTCATTGCTCTAGCCAAGGCACCGCCCTGGGTTCTCCCAGGGACTAGGCAGGGCGCCGCCTTGGTAACTCCCGTCAGTTCAAATTTTAGCCCCATTTCCATCTTATTAAGGGTAAAATTAGTATTTTCCAACCCCTTATTATCTCTAACATGAGATTTAATCCCAAATACACCAAAATCCATCAATTTTTATCAAAATTGCTCAAGAACTGTCATTAGGGTTTCAACCCAAAAATCACTATATCTCAAGATTTAACCGTAGCTTTTCTATAAATTTTCCATATTTGGATTCTCCATTGTGAGGGCTACAAGAAGAACCCTTTAATTTCATGAATAGCAATACGGAGTTAGGAGTTCATTCAAAGCATTAAATTCAAAGTATATGGGGTTTGAACAAGAACACTCCTTTCATTCTTATACCCAAAGTTTTAGATTTCTTAAAGAATTTCATATTTTTAGATGAAATTATACCTAGTTTGCTATATTTCAACATTTTGAGATTATAAAATTATTCAAGCCTTGAGTTACATGATTATTTTGTTTAATTATGAATTGAATTGATCATTCATGCTATAAATTGCATAATCCTATATTGATGTGATAATTTCAAGTATTTCCAAGGTTGTTGTCATGGATTAAGTCTAATTGTGAATCCTTTTTAAGAATGAATTGTTCATATTTTCTAAAGTGTTTCAAGAAGTGTACTTATATTACCATGCTATTGAAGTTTTGAAGTGTATTGATGATAAGTGTACCAAGATTTCAAGAAAAAAGTTGATTTTGCTCCTAGGCTAAGAAATAAATCCACACCATCTTAATTTAAGTTAAAGGGAAGCATAGTCGGCTTCTATTATATCCGTTTGAACTATTTAAGGTGGATTTTCTTACAAGTTCTGAGTTAAGTTAGGGAGTAGTATTTAGCACTAAGTTGGGCTTGATTTCAAGGTCTTATGCCCCAGAACTACGAGCCACTATAGGATTGATTTACCCCAAGTGGGTTAAGCTAGTGATCACTAAAAGTAAAGGTTCTATTCCAATAGCAAGGATAGAACAGCTCTCCCCAATGTGGGAAAAACTTTGGACTCCATGTAGCTCACATAGTTTATGTTAGTTAGAAGAAGCCCCCAAGTTTTCAAGTGTCCCTAGTTTGTAAGTTCCTAAAGTCTAAGTCCTTGAGTTTAAAAGAAGTTTTATTCTCCTCAATATAAAAGTATGAGTCTGAAAGCAGATATATATATATATTGCAAGCTATGAATTCTAAGGTTCTTAAATGTCAAAATCTTTAAGTTCTAATAGAAGGTCCTTGTCTTCATAATACTAAAGTACATGTCCTGAAAGTTATTGTTTTAAGATCCCATCTAGTTTATAGGTTTGACGACAAAGAAAGAATCTAGATTTAAAGTAAAGTGTAGTGACTCACATGATTTATATAAATGATTTTCATTCAGGATTTATGAGAGTTTTATTCAAGCTATGTGAGTCATCTATAATAGCATGCATGTTTTCTATAAAAGATCTATGATATTATTTTGTGTAAATGCATACATCTCCATATACTCAGTACATCCTCAAAGTACTAATTCACATATACGTCTATGTGCTACATTGTGTTATAATGTAGGTTCAGGTTCTCAGTCCTAGCCGCGTCAGTGATCTCGAGTACCTTTATCTACATCTCTACAGTGGTGAGTCATCATGGTTCGAGGACCTCTCTTTAGATATTTCAGTATTTTCAGTAGTTGATATATTTCTTTCATCTGAGTATGAGTCAGTTGGGGGCCTGTTCCAATGACTCTCTAGTTTATTTGAGTAGTAGAGGCTTTGTCAGACTAGTTTACCAGATTATTAGTATGTTGAGGTTTTTAGTATTATGTCTGTTCAAACAAAGTATTTTCCTCGTATTTCCTATGATTATGATATGATAGTGCCACTTACTTGCATTATTCATCTCTAAGTAAGATTTATATGTAGTAGCAGGCTAAAAGTGTTAGCTTGGGGCTACTTGTAGCCTTAAGCACCGTGTGGCGCTCCAGGATGAGATTTTGGGGCGTTATAGAAACCCTTAACGAAATAGCGGTAATAACCATCTAGATCCAAGAAACTCCTAATGTCTGATAGAGAGATAGGTCTAGGCCAATTCTTTACGACTTCTATCTTTTGGGGATCCACTCTAATGCCATCAGCATAAACAATATGACCAAGAAAGGCTACTGATCTTAGCCAAAATTCATACTTGCTGAATTTGGCGAACAATTAGTGATCTCTAAGAGTTTGTAGGACAATTCTAATATGATTTTCAAGGTCATTCTCACATCGGGAGTACACAAGAATATCATCTATGAATACTATGACAAATATATCTAGATACTATTTGAACACTCAATTCATGAGGTCTATGAAAACCGATGGAATATTGCTTAGCCCAAAAGACATGGCTAGAAACTCTAAATGACCATAGCGAGTTCTAAAGGCTATATTTGGAATATCACACTTACTTACTTTAAGCTGATGATAGCTGGATCTAAGTTCTATCTTCGAGAAATGACTTGCACCTTGCAATTGATCAAACAGGTCATCAATTTTAGAAAGAGGGTATTTATTTTTGACTATAACCTTATTCAGCTGATGATAGTCAATGCACATACGCAAAGAACCATCCTTCTTTCGCATGAATAGAATGGGAGCACCCCACGAATAAACACTAGCCTTATGAAACCTTTATCTAAAAGATTTTTGAGTTTCTCTTTCAACTCCTTACATTCTACGGGTGCCATACAATATGGAGGAATCAAAATAGGCTGGGTATCAGGAAAAAAGTCAATCCTAAACTCTATCTCTCTATTGGGAGGTACCCCTGGGAGATATTCTAGGAAAACATCAGGAAACTTTTGAACTATGTTGACTGGTTGAATAGTTGGAGTCTTAGACTTAGTGTCTTTAACTCGAACTAGATGATAGATACAACCTTTGGAGATTAACTTTTTGGCTTTAAGATAGGATACAAAATGACTCTTGGGAGATACTGAATTTTTGGACCACTCTAAAATTGGCTCATCTAGAAATTGAAACTTAACCACACGGGTGCGACAGTCTATAGTTGCATAACAAGAATGAAGCCAATCTATACCCAGAATAATTTCAAAATCAACCATATCTAACTCTATCAAATCTACGAATATGACTCTGTGATGGATAATAATAGGACACTTTTTATAAACTTGCTTAGTAACAACTGACTCACCTACTGGAGTGGAAACCAGGAAAGGCTCAGGGATCTTTTTGAAATTTATCTCAAAATTAACAGCAACTAATGGGGTCACATAAGAGAAACTCGACCCAAGGTCTAACAATAGATAAACACTAAATTGAAAAACACGAAGCATACCAATAACAACATCTGGAGAATCCTCCTGTTCCTGATGGGATGGTAGAGCATAAAACCTATTCTAGTGTAGAGGAGGGGCTGGACGGGCTAAAGGAGCTGGTACAATGTTATCTTGAGTCTGGGGATGAACATATCCATTTTCCTATCTAGAATGCAGAAAATCTCTAATACCGTGACCCTTCCGTCCATAACTATAACAACATTTCTGACCCCACAAATATCTACCTCCATGATCCTTACCACACTTTGTGCATGGGGGACGATTGGGCCTCTCACTCCCACTGTTCTGAGATATATACATAAAAGACATACCCCATTGCTCTTGTCTATTTTTGGGTGTGAGAGCACTGGCTGATAAAGGTGCGGGCATAGATAAAAAATTTTTAAACTATGGGCGATTCCCACCATAGTTCTAGCTTGACCATACTCAAACTGCTCTGATGTAGCCCTCTTATTCCCTCTTACTCTATCTTTCTCCTTTAACTTTTCTACCTCAATTTGCTGAGCATGCATAATTAGTCTAGAAAGATCCATATCTCTATTGAGCATAGAAGTCCTACAATCCTTAACCACCAACCTAGACATACCAGTCACAAACTTACTCATCTTTCCTTAGAGTCAGCCATCTGATCAGGGGCATACTTAGACAACTGATTGAACTTGAGGCAATACTCCTTCACTGTCATAGGGCCTTGCCTCAGGTTCATGAACTCTTTTATCTTAGATTCCCTCATCTCAAGTGGGAAGAACTTGTCTAAAAATGTATCCTGAAATACCTGCCAAGTCATAAGAGTTGCATTCTCCCCTCTATTCTTCCTCCACATCACAACCCAATCATAATCAATATCCCTTTTCCTATAAGATGACAACTCTACACTCTTCTTCTCAGAAATATGCATAACTTAGGTGATCTTCATTACCTCATCAAGATATAATTGTGGGTCCTCTCTTGCCTTTGATCCAAAGAATTCTGGCAGATTTATCCTCATAAAATCACAAAGTCTAGATGTGGCTACATTACCCATTTGTTGATGTGGAACAACAGCCTGATTATTAGCTTGAACATTAGAGGTAATTTCCTGGGCTAACGCTTGAAAGGTAGCTCGAAACTCAGCATGAGACTCATTCTCATTAAGAGGATCAATAGGCTGAGGTGGCTGGTTATCATTCCTACGTGCATTAGCTCCATAGGGAGGCATATTCTATCATTAAAGAGCATGAATTAATAGAAAAGAAAGACAACTATAAGTATGACGGATTATGAAAGAAAGAGATGACTTTTCCTACAATGTCTTGTAGCCTCTTGCTCATATATATGGTGTGCTACACATCAATGATCAAGACTCTATGTAACGCAACTTGTATAACTCCTTGGGAATATTTAAACCTTAGGCTCTGATACCAAGTTTGTAACGTCTAAAAATCTAGTTCCCGGGATGCCACACGGTGCCCTAAACTACAAGTAATCCTGAGCTAACCCTGGTTTCTTTCTACTAATCAGAGTCTCATAAAGGGTAATTATAAGCATAAAATTATAATGAGCACAAAAATCTATCTAAATTATCTAAACATGTCTCAAAGTACAAAACTCAATAGTTTGATAAAACAATACAAAAAATATCTGAATATGATATCTGAAGTCTAAGTCTGAATCTAGTAGTTTGATAAGCCTTTAATGACTAAATATAGAGAGTCACTGGTACATGCCCCAACTGACTCAACTGTCTGAAATAAATGAATAAACGAATGATAAAACCTCTACTGCTAAAACTAGAAATCTGATTAGCATAAGTTTCCAAAATATGAGGACTCACCAACTGCAGGGATATAGATGAGTTACTCGGAAAGTCACTCTCGCTGCTGAGACTGAGCACCTGAACCAACATTATGACACAATGTAGCATATAGACATATACTGTCTAAAATAAACGAATGATAAAACCTCTACTGATGAAATTAGAAATCTGATTAGAATAAGTCCCCGAAATATGAGGACTTACCAACTATAGGGATGTAGATGAGGTACTCAAAAAGTCACTCTCGTTGCTGAGACTGAGCACCTGAACCTACATTATGAGACAATGTAGCACATAGACATATATGTGGATCAACACTTTAAGAATGTACTGAGTTTATGGGGATGCATACAATATGGAAAACAATATCATTATAGTTTATAAAGTCATGCATGCTAAATGTAAATGGCTCACATATCTTGAGAAATCTGAAGATATAAATAATGAATAGTAAAACATATAATCTAAATTTCATGAAATATTTCATTTAGTTCTAAAGTCTGTATTCACTTTTTGTCATCAAATCATGTAAGCAAGATGAAATCTAAAACTCATTCTACATAGTAAATACTTTATCTCAAGACTTAAAGTCTGTAAATTGTTTAAAGAGTGGGGGGAATCTATTTGGGAGGTTTTTCTAACCAACATGTACACCATGTGAGCATCTATAGTGTCCCACAACTAGCCCCCATAAGGTTAGGACTGTTCTACCCTTGCCATCAAAATAGAATAATCGATCTCAGTGATCACAATCTCAGTCATCCACATAGAATTGAGAATAAATATCTCAATTTATGGTGGCACATAGTTCTGGGGTATGAAACCATAGTAACATGCCCAACTCAGTGCCAAATACTACTCCCAATCTTATGCTCAAAATCTTAAGAAAATCCACTTTAACAGAAATTTCATGATTTATAATGAAATCAACTATAAAATCTGTAATCTCATTCTATAAAGTGGATTTCAACTTTATTATGACCAAAAGTTTAAATCATTCAAAATTATTTTAAAATAGTCTAATCACTGGGTGCATGTAACACAAAATTCTCAAAAACACAATCTTAAATAAGGCTAAATGATCCATATATCAATATCATAATAAAACATCTCAAAATTCATGCTTGATAATAGAAACATGCATAAGTCATTTTAAAATCTTAAAATTTTAGCTTTATGCATGATAATATCAACATACTCATGTAATTCAACTTCTAAAACATTGAAAATATCATAATATCATGAATAACAACATAGGGTATATATATCCATATTTCAAATTCATAAGAAAACATGTAAAATCATACTCCCCCCATTTAAAAAAGAACGACCTACTTTGACTTGGCATAAAGTTTAAGAAAATAAAGAAGATTTTTGAATCTTGTGGCCTTAAATAAAAGTTGTATCAAATATACCAAAATATCCTTTAATCTTGTGGTCCTAAACATGCCATATAAAAAGTTGAAATTAAAGTATTGCCAAAAAAGGAAAGTGGTCTTTCTTTTCTAAACGGACTAAAAAGGAAAGTAGGTCAGTCTTTTTAAAATGAAAGAAGTATATCTTTGTAAATTAATCCAAGTTTTGGGAACAAAAATGAAAGTATTGTTCTTGTTCAAACCCCACATGCCTTAGATTATGAACTTTGGATGAACACTTGCTTTTGGGATTCTATTTGTACTTTTGAAGGATAATTCTTGAAGCTCTTGGTTTGGGGATTCTAATTCTTGAATCAATTTTGAAATACGACGGTGGAATCTTGAGATTCTTTAAATTGGGTATTGAATCTTAGTTTTCTTAATTAGAGAGGATTTGATGTAACTTAGCATATAATGCTTTTGAAAGACTTTAATCATATGTTTTGGGCAGATTAGGATTGGGAAATAACCCATTTTCCCTTAAAAATCTGAATAAAATAATGCTGCATAGGACTGCCCTTGCATCATGGCCCCTACTTGGGTCAAATAGCCATTTTGACACAAACCCTAATAAAGTCAAATGGCCATCGCGTTACCTATCATGACACGACCCCCAGTTGGGTTGACTGGCCCTCGCGGTGCGGGGCCATCATGACCCCTCACTGGTTTGGTCATCTAAACTTGCCCTTATGCTAGTCTGAAAACTCCAATACTTAGCCAAATTTCTAAGTGTGAGACCTCTCTTGACGTGCTCTAAAATCTTGGAAAATAAGGAAAATATTTAGGGTCTTACAATATGGGTTGAAGAATCCCCCATGGGTCCTTTGTTGGGAGGCTTGCCTCCGTAGATGTATACGAAGATTTTGCAATGATCCCGAAAGTTGTGCGACAACCTCATGCAAAATCATCATTATGTACATTGCACTTTTTTTATTATGTTATGTTGTATTGCCATATTGACTTTTCGTCTATGTATTTATCGTATCTTCTTTTACTTGTATTTGATGATCTTGTATATGTATATTCCCCCTTGTTCTTCTTATATGTGGTACAATACGTATGTTTGTTCTATCTTAGTGTGATGTTATAATATATTTGAGATATAGTAGAACTGTTAGTGTAAGCGGTGTGGGGATTTTCTGATTGTAGGTGATGTGTCCTTAGTGTATATTTTATATGCTTTAGTTACTACTTTGCTTGGTCAGCCTATGATACCTATTGAGTACAAGTGGACCATACTCATTTCTATTGCGCTCTTTCGGTGCAGTTCCTAGCTCGAGAGCGCCTTAGCTTGGTTGACTCATGCGATTATCGGAGCTTCCAAGGTAATGGTTGGACATTTATGCATCCGAAGTTCACCTTTATCTTTCTATAGTAGTTATATCTTTATTAGTATTCGGAGACAGATATTATGCCCTTGTGGCAATTTTTTCGATATATTTGACTCTTGGATTGTATTAGTAGTTCTTACACTATTGACACCTGATTTTGGGAATGATTGATATTTTAGATAAGTTCTTTCCTAATTGTTATGATTACTTTTATGGTTTGAATTTGTTCTAGAAGCTTTACATTAGGATATTTTTGTCTTTTTCTCTTCTTGTATCGGGTTGGGTGATAGGCTTACTTGTCAAGGTATGCCGTGATAAGTACCATCATGACCTTTATTTTTGGGTCATGACAAATTGATATCAGAGCAGCATTTATTAGTCTCAATGGTGTAAGAACGGAATGTCTAATAGAGTCTCATAAATCGGTATGTAGACATCTGTATCTATCTTCGAGAGGCTATAGTACATTTTTAGAAAACTTTTCTCATTTTATTCTTTATCATGTGAAGTTCTTTCATATCTTATATTCTGAGTTGTGTTTTTCTCTTTCCGCATGAATGGTGTGGCTGATACTACTATTATTTGAGAGATGTTGCGAGAGATTTGTAGAGATTATTTATCGGTTATAGGCCTATTAATGCTCCTGATTTATCGGGGGATTAGTTTGTTGATGCCTTTCTGGAGAGATTCATGCCTTACAGTTTGAGGGATCGTATGTGTGATGAGTTGGATCATTTGGAGAAAGGCTCCATGACAGTTGTTGAGTATGAGGCATGTTTTCCTTCCCTGTCCAGATATTTCTATGATAGTATTTCTATCAAGTCTAAGTAGACTCAGAAGTTTCTGAAAGGTTTGGATGTCTCCCTTGAGTTAGCTATGTTTCATATGGTTGTTCTTAGGTATTTCTTTTAAAGTATTATGGATCATGCTAAGATTACAGAGGGTATTCTTCAAGTATCTTAGGGTGGCGCCAAAAAGGTGCATTATTTTTGTGAGTTCAGAGGTCAGTCTCCCTAAGGTAGAGGTTTTAGTGGTTCTCGTGGATAGTGTAGGCCAGTGTAGGCGGTCTTATAGAGTTCAGGTGTTAGACCTTCTAGTTCAGCAGTTTAAGGTGGCCGTTCAGGCCTAGTTGTGCCTTCTCCTATTGAGACTGGTCGTAGAGGTTGCTATGTACCTGATGTGACTAGTTATGTGTCTAAGGACTGTTCTCATCTTGTGTTTAGATCTATTTTTATTTCAACTGTGAGGGGTAGGGGTGCTACCAGAGGTTTGAGGGGTAGGGTAGTAGAGTTTGTAGGGGTAGATGTGAGGCCACTTAAGTGGTTGGTGGTCATGGTTAGTGTTATTCTATGCCAGCCAGACCTGAGGTAGATGTTTCTGATGTTGTGATTATAGGTATTGTCCCCATTTTTCAGACCTACATCTGTGTTATTTGATCCTGGATCGACTTTCTCCTATGTGTCTATGTATTTTACTTTGGGTTTTGATTTTATTAGTGAGCCTCTTACCATTCTTATTCGTGTATCTACCCTAGAAGGTGATTCTTTAGTGGTGGTCGGGCGCATTGATCTTGTGTTTTGACTTTTGCCTTGCATAAGACTTTGGTAGATTTGCTTGTAT
Source organism: Capsicum baccatum var. pendulum (assembly GCA_030864225.1). Classification (NCBI taxonomy): domain Eukaryota; kingdom Viridiplantae; phylum Streptophyta; class Magnoliopsida; order Solanales; family Solanaceae; genus Capsicum; species Capsicum baccatum. Next base: position 200,481,957 of record CM061559.1, on the reverse strand, counting down.
TAGATATGGTCTATTTTGATGTTATTTTAGGCATGGATTTATTGGCTCTTTATCATGCTGTCTTAGATTATTTTGCTAAGACTATGACTTTAGCTTTGCCAGGAATGCAAAGGATAGCTTGGAAGGGTGTACTTCATTAAGTTCCTAAGGGGGTCATTATGTTCAAGCTTATAAATTCGTTGAGAGGGGATGTTTATCTTACTTGGCCCATATTCATGACACTAGTGTTGTTTTGCCTTCTTTCTTAGATTTTATCCGTGTTGTCCGTGAGTTTATGGATGTATTCCCTACGGACTTGCCTGGTATGCCTCTGGATCGAGATATTAATTTTAATATTGATGTTGAGCTGGGCGCTAAGACTATCTCTATTCTTCCTTATAGGATGGACCCAGTAGAGTTGAAGGAACTGAAGGATCAGTTCTAGGAGTTGTTGGATAAGGGATTTATCTGACCTAGTATTTCACCTTGGGTTGCACCTATCTTAATTTTGAAAAAAAAGGATGGGTCATGTATTGATTATAGATAGTTGAATAAGATGACGATTAAGAATAAGTATTCTCTTTCTCGTATTGATGATTTATTTGATCAACTTTAAGGTGTTGCAGTGTTTCTGAATATTGATTTGTGGTTCGGTTACCACCAGTTGAGGATTAGAGCTTTGAATATTCTGAAAATAGTTTTTTGGACTTGATATGGTCATTATGAGTTCTTAGTCATGTCCTTCGGGTTGACCAATGCCCTTGCCGCATTCATGGATTTGATGAACCAGGTGTTTTGACCGTATCTTGACTCTTTTGTTATCGTATTATAGATGTTATCTCGGTGTATTCCAAGAGTAAGGTTGAGCATGAGGAGCATTTGTGGATTTTTCTTCAAAGATTGAGGGATGAGAAGTTGTACGTGAAGTTCTCTAAGTGCAAGTTTTAGTTATAGTGTTTTTCTTTCTTGGGTCATGTGATGATAAAAAAGGTATTATGGTTGATCCATCCAAGGTTGTAGTGGTTCGTGATTGGACTAGACCTACTTTGCCCATCGAGATTTAGAGTTTTGTCGGCTTAGCAAGTTATTATCGACATTTTGTTGAGGGTTTCTCTTTTACTGCAACTCTTTTGACTAAGTTGACTCAGAAAAAGATTTCTATCTAGTGGTCTGATGCTTGTGAGGCGAGCTTCCAAAAGCTCAAGGATTTATTGACTTCAGCTCTTACATTGGCTTTGCCCAAGGTGGACATGGGTTTTACCATGTTTTGTGATGCTTTTGGTATTGTGTTGGGTGCTGTGTTAATGTAGGAAGGCAAGGTGATTGTGTATGCATCTCATCAAGATTGAAGCCTCATGAGAGGAATTATCCTACCCATGATTTGGAGTTGTGCACAGTTGTGTTTGCTTTGAAGTTGTGGAGGCACTACTTGTATGGAGTCCGTTGTGATATCTTCTTAGATCATCGTAGCATTCAGTACTTCTTTACCCAGAGAAATCTTTATATGAGGCAACACCATTGGCTTGAGTTGCTTAAGAATTATGACTTAACTATTCTCTATCATTCGGGCAAGGCTAATGTGGTTGCGGATGCCTTGAGCCAAAAGTTGACTAACGTGGATAGCTTGGTACATATTTTGACCCAAGAGAGGCCCTTGGTTTTAGATGTTTAGTATTTAGCTCACCAGATGGTTAAACTTGATATTTCGGCACCTTGGCATGTTTTGTCATTTGTGGAGGCTAGATCTTCTTTGATCGAGTAGATTCAAGCTCATTAGTTTGACAATATTGGACTAAGGTTGATTCGAGATAAAGTGTTGAATAGGAAGGCTAAGAAAGCCTCACTTGATTCAGATGAAGTTTTGAGGATTGGGGGTCAAGTTTGTGTGGCGAGAGAGGGTGACTGGATTAGGCTGATCTTGGCGGAGACCCATTATCCCAGATAATCTATCCATCTAGGTATGACTAAGATGTATCGTGATTTAAGGCAACACCACTGGTGGGGTGGTATGAGGCGAGATATGGCATATTTTGTGGATTGTTGCCTATGTTGTCAGTAGGTGGAGGCCGAGCATATGAGACCTGGTGGATTGCTTCAGAGGTTACCCATTCCTGAGTGGAAGTGGGAATAGATCACCATGGACTTTGTGACTTATTCGCCTTGTACATCTTATGGTTCTGACAATGCTTGGGTCATCTTGGATCGATTGACTATATCAGCTCATTTTATTCTGGTTTGGGTCTCAATTAGTGCTGAGAGGTTAGCCTCTATATTATTAGATTGTGCGTCTGCATGTTACGTCGGTGTTCATTATTTCAGATCGAGGTTCTGTGTTCATATCTCACATTTGGAAGACCTTTTAGGATGGGTTGGGTACTCGGGTTGATCTTAGCATAGCATTTCACCCAAGACTGATGGCTAGTCAGAGTGGACAATCCAGGTTTTGAAGAATGCTCCGCCCATACGTGATGGATTTTGCTGGTTAGTGGGAACAACTTTTGGCTTTAACAGAGTTTGCACATAATAATAGCTACCATTCTAGCATTGATATGGCTCCTTTTAAGGCATTGCATGGTAGGCGTTGTCGCTCCCTGGTAGGTTTGTTTGACGTTCCAGAGGTAAGACCTCAAGGTATAGACTTGGTTCGTGAGTCTTTGATCAGAGTCCAGATCAATCAGGATAGATTTTGAGTTGCTCAGAGTAGGAAGAAGTGGTGCTATATGGATCATAGAATTCATGCCTTGAGATTTGTGTTGGTAATCGTGTTTTCCTTTGAGTTTTACCCATAAAGTATGTGATGAGGTTTGGGAAGAGAGACAAGCTTAGCCCCAGGTATAATGGTCAATTTGACATTCCTCAGACTATTGGTGATGTGGCTTATGAGTTGGATTTTCCCCCTAATCTATCAGTTGTTCATCTAGTTTTTTTATGCTTCATTGCTATATTCATAATGAGTCTCATGTCATTCGTTGGGAATCGGTTCAATTGGATGAGCGGGTGTCCTTTGTTGAGGAGCCAATTTATATTTTAGCTAAGGATGTTAGGCGGTTGCGCTCTAGAGTGATCCCTTTGGTTAAGGTCCAGTGGAGACATTGACCCATAGATGAGCTACTTGGGAGGTTGAGTGTGATATACATAGTTCTTATCCCCAGCTCTTTGTTGATTCAGGTATTTCTTTTACCTTAGTTCTAGGACGAACTAGATTTTTAGTAGTGGATGATGTAACGATCTAAAAATTTGATGAAATATGTGAAATTTATGATTTTGTGTGATTTGATTGTTTTACCCCTTTCTGTAGTTGCATTATGGTATTTTTGGGGTGTGAGAGTGATTAGCATATTTTTCGATGCATTTTGGTATCATCTATGCGATATTGTGGTTTTTAATGGCTTCGAGAGCCTTATTTTAGACTTATGGGTATATTTTTTGATCTCTGAGATGGATGACTGAACGAACTATCCCAACAACTCTGAAATATTGATTTTAGGCTAGGTAGACCTTTGGTTCGGGTCCCTATGCACCCGAGCTTATTTCAGCCTATTGGTTTGAAAGTTGAAAAATTGAAAATATGGGTGTGGAATTCACATTTGGTTGAAACGACCTCAAATGGAAAATTCGACTTTGCCAGGATATCTAAAATATCAATTTTAGGATATTAGCATATTTGGTTTGATTTTATGGCTTTTAAATCTAATTTAGACCCTCGGTTTGGAAAATTATTATTTCGAATTTCGGGGTCAACTTTGTGAAAATGGTATTTTTTTTTAAATCTGATATCGCCATTGCATTTGAAAAGTTGAATTTAGTATGGTTGCATAGTTTTTTTACATGTATTGGACTCCGAACGAATTCCGAACACCCCGTCGAAGTCCAAATAAGATTAAAAAACCCAGTTTTTGTACAAATCTCATATCTTTTTTTACTTGTATTTGATGATCTTGCATATGCATGTTCCCCCTTGTTCTTCTTATATGTGATATAATACGTACTTTTTTTCTATCTTGGTGTGATGTTACAATATATATGAGATATATTAGAACTGTTAGTGCAAGCTCTTTTGCGGAGAAATGACTTTTTAGAGTTGCCACTTAATTTATTTAGGAAAATTAAGAAAAATTTTATAAATTACTCGAATAATTTCAAAATACAAAAAATTATTTAATTTTAGAAATTCTAGGTAAGCAGTTCTCATTAACATTTTAGGTAGGTTTTGAAGGCACCTAAACTGTCCGCTAACTTGCGGTTATCCAAACTGTTTGAATATTATTCTTTTGACTGAACTACTAAAAAAAATCGATTGTTGAAAAGAAATTGATTAAGGAATATTTTGAGGTTTATGCAAAATCAATTTTTAATGACTTTGTAGGGAATCTAACTAGTTCTAAGAAAATTAAAATCAAATAGAAAATAAGCATAGAAAAAAAAAGGAAGGGGGATGAAGCAAGTGATTAAGGCACTTAGGCCCAAATCAATCAGTCCTGTCCTAATCTAATTGGGCTTTTGGCCCATCTTCACCTATCCTAATCTATCTTTTGGGACCTTTTGGCCCATCATCGACTTCACCTGTATTAATTTACAACTTCGGCTTCAATGCGCAAATAAATGAATAAGTAAATAAATGAATGAAATAAATAAAGAAATAAATAAAAACAACAATGCAAATTTAGCGATCTTTTATCAATGGGTTTCGACCCATCCTCTTCTTTTGTCTTCTTATATCCGAATATCATATAATCAACTTGGGATTCAATTTTGAGGCTGACTCGAGGCGATGATGGGCGTCAATGGCCCATGAAGCAAATGCAAGGAGAAATTGAGTCCATTTTGGACTCAAACCTGCCGATACATGTAAAGAAAATGATAAGGATTAAAACCTAATGATAAATAAAAATAAATAAATAAAAGGGAAACTAATACTACGATGTTGAACAAAGATCATCTAAAGTGCTTCACCAAAACATCAAAGAAAATATAAGGAATTAAAGTTTAGTTAGTTGTTTCACCCTTCTTAACAATTTAAAGTTCAAAGCTCTTTGGAGGGATCCTTAACTTCACATAAAAAGATACTTGGGATAGGGAGGGGGGGGGAAGACTTATCATGTCCTCCAATCACAAACAGATTAAATCCAAGATTGAAATAGGTGTATTCAAACAACTCAAACTAGCTTAATCAAGACAAAACATAACAATTCAGACAATAAGAAACCAATGGTAATTAAACTCACCAACAAGTTTAAGAAGAAGAAGAGTAGTGACAAGACTACACTTTCCAGAGTATGATTTTACAAAAATCTTAGAATTTTAGCCATTGTCAAACCATGACCAAAACATTACACAAACTATCTCTAAAATCACATATTTTAAACAAAAATCTACATATTTCAAATCAGATCACGAGATTAAAATCACAACGATCATGATGATTGGGATTCAAAGATGTGTTGATAACCAACCATTATCAATTAAAATGCTGAACTAAAGAGATGAATAAAATTTAATCCTATCAAATAGTGTTTAAAGAAAATGGTAATAAGAGCCTTAAAGATTGAGAATCCAGGCCACATCAAAGTCAAAACAATCTTTGAAAAATCAAAAGCGAAAAAGAAAACAGAGGATCAAAATCATATAACATTATGCAAAGGCAAAGTGCTAATAACTACCAGTTTCAATATGTCAAGAATAGAAATGAAAACCAGTGTAAAACACTTTAATTATCTTGTTTGAAACCGAGCCATACTTCTAAGAATCTATAATCAATGGAATAACTGGACATTCATAAGAGATTATGCATACCCATCCGATATGTTTTAACGCCTACAAGAAAACTTAAGATTATGAAAAAGGGATAAGACAAAAAAATAAAAAGAACGACCAGTTTTAGACTTCTAAGCAATTATAAAAATCAAGAGGAAAGAAAATATGTTTTAGACGAAACATCAAAGTCACGGTGTTTCACTGCGTAGTAAACAGATTATAATTCAATACTGGAATGAAAGAAACTCATAACAGTCTTTCTAAAATGCTGGAAAGAACACATTGCTAAATTCAATTGTGTAATAAAATTCCATTCCCAATAACAAACCCTCATCAACATGGAATAAATATTGAAATCAAATCAGAATTAGAATCCAGAAATTAACCAAACAACTAAGACAGGAACAAGTTTTGGTAGAATTAACTATCAAGAAAGAAAAGAAAACCTATGACCTTCACGACCTCTACAATAACTAATCCCAGTATACAAGGCAATAATCAAAGCTACTACTGCTACAACCATTACAATGCAATAGTAAAAGAAAGGATCGAGTACTGGTTGGTTTTTTGACAGCAAAACAGGACCTCGAGCTTCGTCGAAATCTACTACCACAGGAAGTAGCCTCCGATTAAATGAAAAATTGATTGTAAAATTTTCAACTCTTTTCTTAAAAGTATTTTTTAAATACCTTCATGACATTTTGCTCATGGTTTTTCACCTCTTTGAGACTTGCCCCTTTTCAACTCACAGTAGACTTTTTATAGAAGGAAATCGAGGTTAAATTTTTTAGCTTCACCGATGTGGGATCAAAAGGTAAAGGGGGTAATTTTGGTATTTTCTTTGGAATTCCCAGCTTGAGGATGAGTCTTTATAACTATATTTTGTTCAAAATTGTATAAGTATTCAAAATTTGAAAAGATTTGTAAATTTTGAGTTTGCTGTTGTGGTCTGTTTGAGGATATTGGGTCATTATCTGTTTGGCTCATTGGGATTGAGTTTGGTTGAATTGTATTGAGCTAGGTTTATCGATGTCAGGCCAAAATGGGGTTGCTGATGCATATAGTACTGCTGTTGTTGCTTTGTCGTTGCTGTTGGATCGTTTGGGAAACTTTGTATAGGTTATATGTTGGGTTTGTACTATTTTAAATTTGCATCCATTTGCTATTATTTTAATTTATATTCTTAAAAAGAGTAGAAGGAGTAAAATGGGTTGGGTCAAAAGTTTGGTGTTGAGCCGCTGGTGGAGTTGATGATTTAGGTTGTTGGGTGTTAATGAATTGGGCTGAAATTTATTTTAAGTTTTGGGTTGGGGTAGATTAGGCGTTAAAATTTTGGAGGTTATTTAAAACATAACTTCCAATTAATCTTTAGGACTTAGTCAAATTTAATTAATAATTTGATCGAATAAAAAATTAAATTGTTCCATTGTATTGCAAATGTGTCCAATTTGATTTCATTTAGGGTCAAAATTTAATAAATTAACCAAATTAAATTGAAATTAGATATGAGTTAATACCTTGTTTAACTTCGAGATTTAATAAAAATTCATCAAATATTTTTCAAATAAATTATTTTAAGAACAAATTACATTTAAATCAAGATTTTAATCATTTGAATTTATTTTCATGATAAGACTTGATTAAAATTTGATATTTTGTAAAATAAATATTTAAGTAACAAAGCTATAAAATTTTGTAAGATTGAATACGATAATATATAATCGCTACTCAAAATGACAAATTTACCCAAATAAATACTTTAAAAATCTTTTTATTCGGATAAAATAAATGTTATAATTTTATTCACAAATTGAAGAAACTCAAAAATAAACTTAGTCATGGAGGAAAAAAATTAGGTGTCAACAACTTCCTCCTCCTTTTGGGTAGGGTGGATCCAAGTAACCCTAGGCAAAGGGAGCTTGACGTTTCTAATTTTTGTCCGACCACAAATTCATTTCCAAAATAGGTTAATTTTCGCACGAATTTGGGAGTTATTGCTGGACCTTGGTATCATATTTCCTATATATCTCAGTTCATATGAGAATTCAGGTCGTCTGTTGTTCATAAAACTTGATTCAAAGCACGATTTTTAAAGAAATCACAAGCTATATTGGTTTTGGAGTTTTTGATGAAATAGAAAAGCCGGAGAATAGAGGAATTTAAGGGGAGGTTGGAATGCAGTCGAGTTTTGAAATTAAGGCCCAACCTACATATCCCCAAGACTCAGTGAATTAGATTGTTTGTAGTTAGACTCAATCGATAGAAAAGATAGTCTTTTATTTCAGACGATCTTTTGCTCGGGAGGAATGACTAGTTGATCGAGTTACAGAAAAGAGGCTTGTAACCTCTTAACCATGAATGTGGGATCCTTCACATCCATAGGCAAGAACTTACCTGTGCATAATTTCCCAAAACTCTAAGTATGTTGTCACTCGAATTTGAAATAAAGAGAAGGCTACCATCGGGCATGAGTTTAGAATTATCCTGAAGGTGAAGCTAAAACTAGAATAACCAAAAAAATACCCACATTTCTTCTAATAGGGGTGTGGTTTGATGGTGGTGGCAATCATCCTTTATCTTGCGTCCAAAGAGTTTGACTTTTCTCTCTAGACTATGTCCTATTTTGCTGCTAAGAAAGAGTTCCACATTGTCCTGCATCCTATCTGGAGTATTCCACACCTGTGGTTTTGATTTGATATTTTTATCCTCTCAGATTCTACATACAATGTCTCAAACAAAAATAATTGGTGACAAGCATAATTCACGAAGGAGATATATAGTCTTTTACCATATCTCCATATGAGTTGTTGCCCTAAAAGCGAAGACATCATCTCATGTACCTATCTAGAAGAAAACAACTTGATATAATAAATACAACAACTCTCTTGGTTGTTGCATAATTAGCTCATTTTTCGATTGAATATATCTTCAAAGTAGGGTATTTCTTTTGGACACCGATGACACTTTAAGTAAAACGGTCCCTGCAACTGTGTAATCTTATGTTGATGCGGAAACCCTTTTGGTCACCTATAATGATGGTTGTATGTGGAATGATAACTTTTTCGGTTATTGACAATAATTCTTTGCATATGACCTCGGGTAAATCTTGCACATCTTTTGTATTGATACGACTTATAGATTTCCCTTGAATTGTCAATCATTGGATAATCTTGCGCATTATTTAATGTTGGATACCAGGCGACTTACATATATCCTTTGAATTTCTAGCTTTCAGGTAATCCCATACATTATCCTACCTTGGATAAGAGATGTATTACAGATATCCTTCCAATCGCTATTTCTCAGGTATTCCAGTACATCATCCGACCTTAGATACAATATGACTTTTAGATATCTCTCAAATTACTAGTGTTTTGGGTTATCCTGTGCATAATTTATCTTTTGATATGATTCGGCTTATGAAGAACCCTTGGACTTATTAATTTTATAATCTCACATATTCTCTGTTAAGTATTTAGTTGCGACTTATGAATAAGCTTCGGACTATCAATTTTTGGGTAACCTTGCACACTATCCAATTAGGATATTGTTGTGGCTTACGAATGATCTATGGGATATCAACTCATAGGTAATCTTGCACACTCTCCTATTTCAAATAATATGACTTATAGATGACCCTAAAATTCATAGTTTCTAGGAAATCTCATATATCATCCGTCTTCAGATAGTGACTTAAAGGTATCTCTTTGAGTCACGTGCTTTTGATACATTCAGATGTTGATTCATGAAATAATGACATATCCTCGATGCCAGAGTATTCTATCTTCGTGTGTAAACATATGCTAATGATATCCTCGACGCCAATGTATACTATCTCGCATGTAAACAGATATTTAATATTGATGATATACTCTAACACCCCGAAATCTCATTCCAGAACGTCACACGGTGCTTGAGGCTACAAGTAGCCTCAAGATAACCCTTTGAACCTGTTACTGTCTATATCTCTCACTTTGGGATGTCAAACCAAACTAATATACTGAAATATATATATATCAACTCAAAACTGAAATAATCTAGAAAACAAAGTCTAAAACATCAAATAATGGAAGTCTAAAGCACCACTGCTAGTCTAGTCTGACAAAGCCTCTACTACTCAATTAAGCTAGAGAGACATTGGGACAGATCCGTAACTAACTCATACTCAAATGAAAAGGAGTAAAACAACTACTCAGAGAACTGAATTTCTGAAGATAATAGGCCCTAGAACCATGAGGACTCACCACTGTGGGGATGTAGACAAAGGGACTCGGGATCACTGATGTTGCCAGGACTGAGCACCTAAACCTACATTATGATGAAATATAGCACACAAATAAGTATGTGATCAGTACTATGAGAATGCACTAAGTATATGGGGTTGTATGCAATTACATAAAACAATATCAACATTCTTAATAAATTCACGCATGCAGGTATGAATGACTCACATAGCTTGAATACATCCGAAATTTGAACATATCAATCATAAAGGGTAAAACAAGTAATACAAATCTTGTGAGTCATTATACTTATCTCAAAAATCTATGTTCTCCTCTTATTATCAAAACTCGAGAACTCAAAAGAACTTTTTAAACAATACTTTCAAAACTCATGCTTTGATCTCAGGGAAAGCAAAACTTCTTCAAAACTCAAGGACTTAGAACTTTAGAAACTTTAAGACTTGAGAACTCTGGAACTCTTTGGGACTCGGGACATTTGGGAGTTTCTTATAACCGACATAAATCATGTGAGCTACATGGAGTCAAATGTCTCGCCCATGTTGGGGAGAGCTATTCTATCCTTTCCATAGGAGTAGAACCTCATTTTTAGTGATCACTATCTCAGCCTCGGGCTTATAATCTCAGTCCTACGGTGGCACGTAGTTCTGGAGTATGAGTCCTTGGAATCATACCCAACTCGATGCTAAATACTACTCCCATACTCAGCTCAGAACTCTTAGGAAATCCACCGCAAAATAACTCAAGGGTCTATAATGAAGACCAAAACATATTTCTCATTTCTTTAAATCATAATCAATGTGGACTCCTATCTCAACTCAAGATCAAAACAATCTTCTTGAAAAGCTTTCAATTATCTCAAACAAGATAATGAAAAATAATTCATAATATGAATCTTATGATTTCAACATCTCAAGGTTCATGTTTGACAACAAAACATTCATAATTATCTTAAAATCTGGAAATTTCAGCTATATGTATCAAAATATGAACATGCTCATGTAATACAACTTCTAAAACCATGAAAATCTCATAATCTCATGAATAGCAACATAGGGTATGAACCCAACTTCAATTTTCATAAGAAATCATGTAAAATCATGCTATTTAGCTTTCAATTCATGGAAAATATCAAAATCTTGCAACTAATGATAATGGGTAGGAAACCCTAACTTAACTTTATATAGAATCTCATAAATTTCAAAAGAATCTGTATTTAAATAAAGTTTTGGGCACAAGGATGCAAGGATTATCCTTGTTCAAACCCCACATACCTTAGAATTTTGAAATTAGAAGAACAAGCTTGTTGGAGACTCTTTTTCTTACTCTCTGGAGAGGGTTCTTGAAGCCTTTGTCTTGGGGACCTTGAATCTCAACTCTATTTGCAAAATCTATGGTGAAATCTTGAATTTCATAGAGAAGCATTTGGATTTGCTCTTGAGGGAGAAAACCCTAGCTTTTGGGATATTTGGAGGAACAAATGAAACCCTCAGCTTCATTTTGGATATACCTGAGGGTTAAGAGGTTGGGAAAAGACCATAAAACCCTTTTAAAAATGACTTAAAATCACTAAACGGAATAGGCAATGGTGGAGTGCGACGGTTCATCGAGGACCCAACAATCTGTCGGTCCTAACCATCGCACCTAAGCCAGAACTGGGCTCCCTGTCTTACTGGCGACGGCATGGGAGATAGTCCATTGTTAGCTTGACGGACCGTCGACCTCACCATCGCTTCTATCCAGAATGAGGGTCTCACTGCCCATACTATGATGGTTTGGGTCGATGGTCCGTCGGCCCTCTCCGTTGTTCCTGGATAGAATAAGGTCTTACTGCCTCCTCTACGATGGTCTGGGTGATGGTCCTTCACTAGCTCGATGATCCGTCAACCCTTTCCATCGCACCTGGGCAGTTCAGACTTCTTTTTGTAATTCTGTCATATCTTTCTATTCCGACATCAGATTTTGACGAAATGGGTATCTTTGGAAAGATAATTCAATTCCACACATGATAAGAAGTCAAAATTAGGAAAACTCTATCTGGTTAAAACACTACATACTTTGGAACTCATTCCTTAACACTTTAGAAGCGACATTGAGCTCTTAGAAGGTTTGGGGTATTACAATATCTTCCCCTTGGAAACATTTGTCCTGGAATGTCACTAGTTAGGCTGAGAATACGGAGATAAAATCGAGAATGTATAGATGAAACAACTTACTAAACTGACTTTCCTTATTTAAAAATCTTGAATACTTTAGAGAATGCATAAAATCATAGAGAAGACCAATATATGGCTGAATACACAGGATTAGAAAGGAACTGAATTAAGGAAGAGTAGTACCTTCAGCTAAATCTGAACTCATAGAGAAGAGGTGTGGATACTTGGATCACATATCTTCTTCTGCTTCCTAAGTAGCACCCTCAACAGACTAGTTCTTCCATAGAACTTTGACCAAGGGAACCTCTTTGTTCCTTAGTCTACGAAATTAGGATCAACTCATATGAAAGACTAGTCTGAACATTTGAACTCTCCGAAGGATTTACAAGATTGGAGTCACCAATGTGCTTTATAAGAATGGAAACAGGAAAGATAGGATAAATAGCTGACAGTTCTACGGGCAACTTAACTTCATAGGCTACTTTCCCAACATGGCTCAAAACTCTATAAGGGCCCAACATAACGGGGAATAAGCTTTCCTTTCTTACCAAATCTTTTCACCCCTTTTAGGGGTGAAATTTTTAGATAAACTAAGTCATCCACTTCAAACTCAAGATCTCTCCTTCTCACGTCGGCATATGACTTCTGACGACTCTGAGCTGTATTTAACCTTTGTCTAATCAATTTCACCTTCTCCACAGACTCAAACACTTCATCGGGTCCAGTCAAAGCAATTTCACCGACTTCAAACCAACCTATGAGTGATCTACATCTTCTACCATACAAAGCCTCAAATGATGCCATCTGGATGCTAGAGTGATAACTATTGTTAGACGCAAACTCAATTAATGGCAAATGCTCATCCCAATTTCCTTTGAAATCAAGAGCACATGCCCTCAACATATCTTTCAAAGTTTGGATGGTCCTCTCAGCCTGACCATCAGTCTGCGGATGAAAAGCAGAACTCAAATAAACTTGGGTACCCAAACCCCTCTGAAAAGCTCTCCAAAATTAGGAAGTGAACTGAGTAGCCCTATCCGTAATGATAGACAAGGGAACTCCATGAAATCTGACTAACTACCGGATATGCAATCTAGCATAATCCTCAGCTGTATAAGATGTATGCACATGTAAGAAATGTATTGACTTAGTCAACTTGTCCATAACAACCCAAATCAAATCATGATGATGACGAAAAGAGGTAAACCAGTCACAAAATATATATTCACCTCTTCCTACTTCCAAGTGGGTATACTAAACTTTTGCATCACACCATCAGGTTTTTGGTGCTCAAACTTAACCTGTTGGCAAGTCGCACACTTTGCCACAAACACTGCTATATCCTTTCTCATACCACTCCACCAATAGATTTCCTGCAAGTCATGGTACATCTTGGTAGCATCGGGATGAATATAATATCGCTCACCATGCACTTTAGCCATAGTCCTCTGCCTTAGATTATCAACATCAGGAACACACAATCTAAATTGTAATCTTAATACCCTATCTCCACCTTAGGAGAAAACCTCTACCTTTTGGTCTTTAACTGACTCCTTCAGTTTGACCAAACTAGCATCTAAGTCTTGCTTCCCCTTCACTTCCAAAACTAAATAGAGCTCGGAACCACTCTGTACCAAAATATTCCCCTCAGCAAAGTCAATCAATCTAACACCCAATCTAGCCAACTGATGCACCTCACAAGCTAATTCCCTCTTATTTTCCTCTACATGTGTAATGCTACTCATAGACAACCTACTAAAGGCATCTGCCACTACATTGTCCTTTCCAGGGTGATACAACACACTCATATCATAGTCTTTTAAAAACTCTAACCACCTCCTCTGTCTAAGATTCAACTCCCTTTAAGTAAACACATACTGTAGGCTTTTATGATCAGTAAACACATCAACATGCACACCATATAGATAGTGTCTTCAAATTTTCAAAGAAAACACTACAGCAGCTAACTCAAGATCATGGGTTGAGTAATTCTTTTTATGTGGCTTCAATTGTCTAGAGGCATAGGCTATAACCTTACCTCTCTATATCAACACGCAACCCAAACATACTCTAGAAGCATCACAATACACCATAAAACCATTCGTACCATCAGGCAATGTCAATACTAGAACTGAGGTGAGTTGAGTCTCCAACTCTTGAAAACTCTTCTCACAAGAATCTGACCAAACGAACTTAACTTTCTTTTGGGTCAACCGAGTCATGGGAGACGCAATAGAAGAAAACCCTTCAACAAAATAGTGGTAATACCCAGCTAGACCCAAGAAACTCTAATGTCAGACAAAGAGATAGGACTAGGCTAATTTCTTACAGCTTCTGTCTTTTAGGGATCAACTCTAATGCCCTCGGCTGAAATAATATGACCTAAAAATGCTATGGACCATAGCCAAAACTATCACTTGTTAAATTTGGCAAATAGTTGATGATCTCTAAGAGTTTGTAAGACAATTCTAAGATGATCGGCATGGTCATCCTCACTTCGGGAATACACAAGGATGTCATCGATGAACACTATGAAAAACATATCAAGATACTGCTTGAACACTCGATTCATAAGGTCCATAAAAGCTGCTGGGGCTAGAAACTCAAAATAACCATAACGGGTTTGGAATACTGTCTTCAGGATATCACAATCCTTACTTTAAACTGGTGATAATCAGATCTAAGGTCTATCTTGGAGAAGTAATTTGGACCTAGCAATTGGTCAAACAAATCATCAATCCTAGGAAGAGGGTACTTGTTCTTGACTGTGACCTTATTAAGCTGACGATAGTCAATGAATATACGCAAGGAACCATCTTTCTTTCACACGAATAGAATAGGTGCACCCCAAAGAGAGACACTGGTCTTATAAAACCTTTATCTAGAAGATCTTTGAGTTTCTATTTTAACTCCTAAAGCTCTGCAGGTGACATACGATAGGGAGAAATAAAAATAAGTTGCGTATCGGGAAGAAGGTCGATCCCAAACTCTATCTCTCTATTGGGAGGTACCCATGGGAGATCTTTTGGAAAGACATTAGGAAACTCATTTACAATGTTGACTGACTGAATAATGAGAGTCTCAGACTGAGCGTCTTTAACTCAAACTAAATGATAGATGCAACCTTTGGATATCAACTTACTGGCCTTAAGATAGGAAATAAAATGACTCTTTGGAGATACGAAATTTCCAGACCACTCAAAGACTGGCTCATCGAGAAACTAAAATTTAACCACACGGGTCTGACAGTCTATAGATGCATAAGAAGAGTAAAGACAATCCATCCCCAGAATAATATCAAACTCAACCATCTCCAACTCTATAAAATCAACAAGTATGACTCTATGAAGAACAGTGATAGGACACTTTTTATACACTTGCTTGGCAACAACTAACTCCCCTACTGGAGTAAAAATAAGGAAAGGCTCAGGAATATTTTTAGGACTCTTCTCAAAATTTATAACAACTAATGGGGTCACATAAGAGAAACTTAACCCGGGGTCCAATAACACATAGACATCAAAACAAAAGACACAGAGCATACCAGTCATAACATCGGTAGAATCCTCCTGCTCCTGGCAGAAAGGTAAGGCATAGAATCTGTTCTGGAACTAACCACCAGCAGTACTGGATGGAGTGCCCTGAGGAGAAGCTAGAAGGGCTATAGTAGCTGGTGTACTAGTAGCCTATGTCTGAGGTCGGGCATCTTTGTTCCCCTGCCTAGCCTGCGGGCAATCTCTAAGTTTGTGGCCCAACTTTCCACACCCAAAACATCCTCGCTACTCTGCCAAACATTAAACTAGATGGTCTCTACCACACTTAGCACATGGAGGATAGCGAGTTTTATTATTTACACTGTTCTACAATCTAGACATAGAAAACCTATTTCTTGCTCCTGCCTATTTTTGAGTGAAGGAGAACTAGATGATGAAGGCACTAGCATAGATGATCGACTCTAAAATTGAAGATGGTTCTCTCCATAGGACCTAGTCTAACCATAATCCTGCTGCTCGGATCTAACTCTTTTGTTTTCCCTCATACTATCTCTGTTCCTTATCTTATCTGCCTCTATCTGCTGTGCATGTATCATTAAACTAGCCAAATCCATATCCCTATTGAACATATCAATCCTACACTTTTTTAGCACCAAACCAAACACACCAGTCACAAACTTACTCATACTAGTTTGGGTGTCAGTAATCAAGTCAGGAGCATATTTGGATAGCTGGTTGAACTTCAGACAATACTCCTTTACAGTCATGGAGCCTTGCCTTAGGTTCATAAACTCCTTGATCTTTGCCTCTCTCATCTCCAACAGAAAGAAATTATCCAAGAATGTATCTTGGAATACCTGCCAAGTCATAGGGGTATCATTTTTCTCTCTACTCTTCTTCCATGCTACCACCAAGTCACAAGCGATGTCTTTCAACCTATAAGATACCAACTCGACACTTTCTTCCTAAAAAATATGCATGACCTAGGCGATCTTTCTCACCTACTCAATATATAAGTACGGATCCTCACCTACCTTGGACCCATAAAACTCTGGCAGATTCATCCTTATGAAATCTTGAATTCTAGTAGTAGCTAAATCACCTCCCTACTGATGTGGAGCTGCGGCCTGATTATTCTCCTGGACATTCGCGATGACTGCTTGGGATAACGCCTGAAATGCCGTCCAAAACTCAGTATGACACACAGTCTCATTCAAGGGATCAACAGGTAGAGGTTGCTCATTATTATTTTTGCGGGCTCGTCGAGGAGGCATTTTCACACTGTTATAAGAGAGAGCATGAATTAATAGCAGAGAAAGGGACAACTTTAAGCACGATAGATTCTTAAAGAAAGAGATGACCTTTTCCTAAAACATCTTGTAGCTTCTTGCTCATAGATGTGTCGCGCTACACACAGATGATCAAGACTCTACTTAACGCGGCTTGTCAGACTCCCTAGGACTCCTTAAACCTTAGGATCTGATACCAAGTTTGTAACGCCCCAAAATCTCATCCCAAAAAGTCACACGGTGCTTAAGGCTACAAGTAGCCCCAAGCTAACCCTTTAAGCCTGTTACTATCTAATCTCTCACTTTGGGATATCAAACCAAACCAATATACTAATATATATATATATATATATTAAATCAAAACTAAAATAATATAGAAAACATAGTCTGAAACATCAAATTTTGGAAGTCTAAAGCACCACTGCTAGTCTAGTCTAACAAAGCCTATACTACTCAATTAAGCTATAGAGCCATTGGGACAGATCCCCAACTGACTCATACTCAAATAAAGAGGAGTAAAAAAACCACTCATAGAATTGAATGTCTGAAGATAATAGGCCCTTGAACCATGAGGTCTCACCACTATGGGGATGTAGATAAAGGTACTCGGGATCACTGATGTTGTCGGGACTGAGCACTTGAACCAACATTATGAGGAAATGTAGCACATAGACGAGTATTTGATCAGTACTTTGAGAATGTACTGAGTATATGGGGGTGTATGCAATTACATAAAATAATATCAACATTCTTAATAAATCCATGCATGCAGGTATGAATGACTCACATAGCTTGAATACATCTGAAATCTGAACATATCAATCATGAAGGGTAAAATAAGTAATACAAATCTCATAAGTCATTATTCTTATCTCAAAAATCTGTGTTCTCCTCTTCTTCTCAAAACTCGGGAACTCAAAAAAACCTTTTTAAATAATACTTTCAAAACTTATGCTTTTATCTCAGGGAAATCAAAACTTCTTCAAAATTCAAGGACTTAAAACTTTAAAAACTTTAAGACTTGAGAACTCTGGGACTCTTTGGGAATCAGGAAACTTGGGAGTTTCTTCTAATCAACATAAAACATGTAAGCTACATGGAGTTAAACGTCTCGCCCACGTTGGGTAGAGTTGTTCTATTTTTTCCATTGGGGTAGAACCTCATCTTTAGTGATCACTATCTCGACCTCGAGCCCATAAATCTCAGTCCTACGATGGCACGTAGTTCTGGGGTATAAGTCCTTGGAATCGTACCCACTCAATGCTAAATACTACTCTCATACTTAGCTTAGAACTCTTAGAAAATCCACCTTAAGAACTCTTAGGAAATCCACCTCAAAATAACTCAAGGGTCTATAATGAAGACCAAAACATATTTCTTATTTTTTTTAAATCATAATCAATGTGGACTCTTATCTCAACTCAAGCTCAAAAAATCTTCTTGAAAAGCTTTCAATCATCTCAAACAAGATAATGAAAAATAACTGATAATATGAATCTTATGATTTCAACATCTCAAAGTTCATCTTTGACGACAAAACATTCATAATTATCTTAAAATCTGAAAATTTCAGCTATATGTATCAAAATATGAACATGCTTGTATAATATAATTTCTAAGACCATGAAAATATCATAATCTCATGAATGGCAACATAGGGTATGAATCCAACTTTAATTTTCATAAGAAATCATGTAAAATCGTGCTATTTGGCTCTCAATTCATGAAAAATATCAAAATCTTGCAACTAATGATAATGGGTGAAAAACCCTAACTTAACTTTATATAGAATCTCATAAATTTTAAAAGAATCTGTATTTAAATAAAGTTTTGGGCATAAAGATGCAAGGATTATTCTTGTTCAAACCCCACATACCTTAGAATTTCGAAAGTAGAAGAACAAGCTTGTTGGAGACTCTTTTTCTTACTCTTAAGAGAGGGTTCTTGAAGCCTTTGGCTTGAGGACCTTGAATCTAAACTCTATTTGCAAAATCTATAGTGAAATCTTGAATTTCTTGAAGAAGGATTTGGATTTCCTCTTGACGGAGGAAACCCTAGCTTTTAGGATGTTTGGAGGAAAAAATGAATCCCTTGACTTCATTCTGGATATATCTGAAGGTTAAGAGGTTGGTAAAAGACAAAAAATCCCTTTTAAAAATAACTTAAAATCACTGAACGGAATAGGTGATGGTGGGGTGCAACGTTCTATCGAGGACCCGATGATCAGTCGATCCTGACCGTCGTATCTGGGCCAGAACTGCGCTTTTTGTCTTATTAGCAATGGCATGGGCGATGGTCCATCTCTAGATCGATGGTCCATCGCTAGATCGATGGTCCATCGCTTCTATCCAGAATGGGGGTCTCAGTGCCCATACTACAACGATTTGGGTTGATGGTCTGTCGCTAGGTCAATAGTCCATCGGCCCTCTCCATTGCGCCTGGAAAGAATGAGGTATTATTGCCTCCTCTGCGATGGTCTTGGCAACGGTTCTTCGCTATCCCGATGGTCCATCGGTCCTTTCCGTCGCACATGGGTGATTTAGATTGCCTTCTGTAATTCTGTCATATCTTTCTAATCCGACATCAAATTTTGATGAAATGGGAATCATTAGAAAGATAATTCAATTTCCCTCATGATAAGAAGTCAAAATTAGGAAAACTCTATCTGGTTAAAACACTAATCACTTTGAAGTCATTCCTTAAAACTTTAGAAGCAATATTAAGCTCTTAGAAGGTTCAGGGTATTACATATACTCAACGCCAGCGTATGTTATCTCACATCTCAACATACATTAAATGCTGAAGATATCTTTGACACCAGTGTATGCTATCTCGTGTGTCAATAGATATTAAATATTGATGATATCCTCAACACCAGCATATGCTATCTCACATATCAATAGATATTAAATGATATGGCTCTTTTGGCAATATTTTGAAATAGCCCTCTCGACGATGATATAAAATAGTCCTCTTGGCAATGCCATGAAATGACTCTCTTGGTAATGACATAAAATTTTCCTATTGGAAATGGCATGAATGTCCCTCTTGGTAATGAAATGAAATGGCCCTCTCAGAAATGATATGAAATGGCCCTCTCGATAATTATGGGAAATGACCCTCTTGAAAATGGCATAAAATAGATCTCTCAGCAATAAGATGATATGAAATGGCCCTATCAGCAGTGAGATAATATGAAATGACCTTCTTGGCAATGGCATAAAATTCCCTCTCGGTGATGATATAAAATTACTTTCTCAGCAATGGAATAAAATGGCCCTTTTAATAATGAGATAATATAAAATAGCCCTCTCAGCGATGATATAAAATGAACTTCTCGACAATGGCATTAATGACCCTCTCGACAATGAGATGATATAAAATAGCCCTCTTGGCAATGCCATGAAATGGAACTCTTGGTGATGATATGAAATGAACCTTTCGGCAATGGCATAAAATAGCCCGCTCATCAATAAGATGATATAAAATATCCTTCTTGGCAATGAGATAATATGAAATTGCCCTATTTTCAATGGCATGAAATGGCCCTCTCGGCAATGAAATGATATGAAATGGTCCCCTCGGCATAGCCTTCTTGGTAATGGAATAAAATAAAATGGTTCTTCTAATGATTTGAAAACAGTTTTACCTGAGTCCATTTGTCTGCGCTTTTCTTTCTACATGTACCTGTACTCATGGCAGATAGTTAGTAGACATAATAGTGCTCTCACTGGCGACCACAGTCATGCTTTATGATAGTTTAATGACAAATACTGAGCATCATAATTTAAATAACTTATTCTGTTATTAATATTCTCTTAGAAATAATTAAATAACAGATCCACCGAATGCAAGTAAATGGGAAAAAAATCCTTATTTAGGGATTACTCAAATACCGTTTGCTTCGCTTTAAGGCGAATTTTGAGGATGACTTTCTGCTCTTTCTCCAATTGATTGATCCTTTTGATTATTGTATTTATTATACCGACTCCCTTTAATGCACTGTTCTTTAGCATTATATACTTTGGTATGGATCGCAACTCATTTTAGGATTTTTTTTGAAAAAGATTCTCATTTTTGTGTATTGATCCCTGCATCCGCAGAAAAATGATTAGTTTTTAGTAAAACTAGTTCGTGTTGACCTTCTTCAATCCTTGGTTTGCCTCTCGCCATCTTTAGAGTGCTTCGTCATATTGGAACTTCCACTCTGACTCCCCGTTCCACTAGATGCCTAGGCAATCACCAAGTAAGAATATTTGCATATATTTTTGAAGGTAGTCTTAATTTTTTTAAAAACTAGTTTCAAAACTTTTGTAAAAAATTTAGAAAATCTCTGCTATTCATTTCATATACTAGCTCAACGAATATCTTTTTCTTGGTTTTGACTATATTCAATGTTTGATGGAGGAATTCCATGAATTCATCATCGTCGCTGAGGGTTTCTATCAACAGTTCTATCATAGCTGGAGATTTAGTCTACCTAGACTTTGTCGCATATGGCGACTTCTAAAGCTTGACTTTAACCTCTGGTGTTAGGGGGATTTGAAATATATTCCAATATATTAGTGAAAATTTTGAGGACCTCCTCAAAATTTCTACCCCAGTTTAATACTATTGGAGATGACCTTGGCTTGAGAGGATCGGCGGTCTTCGCAGGTCTTCATCTTTATTTTGGATCGTGATCTTCATCTTATGAATTTTTTAGATTCCTTCTAAAAAATTCTGGCCCTGTTTTCACTTCCTGGGGTTATATAACCGAGCCGTTGGGGCGCCTACATATCCCGTTGAAGAGGAATCAGGTCAAATGTAGTTTAGGATACTCTAGGGATAGAAAAATCTAATGAGTTGACCGAAGCCGACATAGGCTGCCCACTTATCCTATTCTTGGGAATTCATGTCATCACGTAGTTCATACCTAAAAGAAGACAGTAAATTCTTCTAAGGGATTGATCGAAGCTAACATAGGACACATACGTATCCCTTTCTTGGGAGTTCAGGTCAAACATAGTTTGTACATAAAAAGAAAGAGATTCTAGGAGATTACACATCATAAAACAAGTTCTATCATAAAAACGGTTACAAATTAACCAAGGAAACAAAACTAAAATATCTTTCAAACAGAATATCGCTTTATCACATCAGAATTGATTGATTTGGTCCACTCTTGACCATCCATATCAGATAGGATCAGGGTTCCTCCAGATAGTACCTTGAGAACTATATATGGTCCTTGTCAATTTTGAGCAAAGTTGCCTTTGTACACTTCTTGGTAAGGGAATATGCGTTTGAGGACTAATTGCCCAACTTTAAATGTTTGATCTCTTGTTTCTTTTTTCGGATCTTGCCGTTCTTTTCAATAGTAGGACAATATTGGCTAGCCATGTTGGATATTTTGTGACCTCCACAACCTTAGACTGAATTTTCTTCGTCATTTCTTCCTTAATCTTCAAGCTTAAGTCCAGCTTGAATCTCCGCACTTTTTACTTAAATGGATCAAAACTTGGGAATTATTGGTAACTAATGCGGCATGGTTGGTGCTCAATCCCAGCATATCATCATAAGACCAAGTAAATATGTCAATGTATTTTTATAGAAAATGGATGAGTTCTTTTCAGTTTCCTCCAGGCTGGTCTTTTCCCGTTTTCAAGTTCTCCTATGTCTTCCACTAACCGCTCCTCATCATGGTCTTTTCATTCATCATCATTCACCTCATTTTGTTCATATAGTCCTTGACATGATATAACATTGGCAGATTTTAAATTATTGCTAATGAAACAAACCAAGTTAGATGATAACAAGATAATAAAAGAGAATAATATAATCGTATTTCAAAATAAACTTCTTAAATAAAGGGAGACCTTTTTGGAAAATAAATACAAACTATGGCTCATGACCCGCGCAAATGCAGGTCCATGCCTTTTAAAAGCAGTAAAACACAAAATTAAAATTTAAGACATAAAAGGGTGGATCACGGGGCCTCCTTTGGATCATCCCCGATTTTTAAAACTACTAGTAATTATTCTTTCATCTACCACGATGGGCGACAAGTTATGAGTGAAGTGGAGGTCCAGTTTTGCAAAGCCTCACCCGATGCAACCTTCTTCACCCCACCAGACTTCGGAAAATCCTCTGGTATACATTGTATCCCTCGAATAAATTTTCTATCCCATCCCTAAGACCACCATCTTTTGATA
Organism: Capsicum baccatum var. pendulum; assembly: GCA_030864225.1. Classification (NCBI taxonomy): domain Eukaryota; kingdom Viridiplantae; phylum Streptophyta; class Magnoliopsida; order Solanales; family Solanaceae; genus Capsicum; species Capsicum baccatum. The sequence goes on along the minus strand of CM061559.1, from coordinate 200,458,850 downwards.
TCTCGCGTACAAGAAATGACTGGTACAGGAGTGACAATGGTTTAGACAGACTTGTCTTTGACTTATCTTCAATATCATCTTCTTTTCTAGGCTGGTATCCTAACCCATGTTTAGATACTTTTTCTGGGATCATAATAGGCTCAATAATTCCTTCTAAATCCCTACTCAATACACTTAAGGCAGCCATGAATTTCTCTGTTTTCTCCACTTCTTCTTTCTTTTGGGGATTTTTTGAATCCACCTTAATGATGGTCTTGATAGACACCTATTCGCCATCTATTTTGATCATATTAACTATGGCTTACCTATGATTAGGCAGTGGGTCACTGTGATATTTGGTGTCATCTCCTAAAGAGTGATGATCTTCTAATCAATTAAGTCTTGGATCTTGTGTTTTAGGTTGATGCAATTTTTTTGTATTATGCTCGGCTGCTCCTGAAAGATAAGAACAGACTTGATTAGCCTGAAAGAATCAGGAATTGAGATTGGTGGGTTTAGATGGAATAGGCTGTAAATAACCATCTTTTATCAATCTTCCGAAGAGTTGGGTACAACTTTCAGCCAATGGAGTGAATTTTCTAGGAGGTTTCTTTTTGTAGTTTAGACATGGGGGGTTATACTAGTTTTGATTAGCGGGAGAAGGTACTTGATGATAGTTTGGGGGCGCTTAAACCTTTATTTGGTTGTTTGGGAGGGGAGCTTGAACATGAGACTGATAATTTAGATGCGGAACTTTGTACTGGGGTAAAATATTTGGAAGTGGAGCTTGGTATTGGGATTGGGCATAGAATACAGGCTAAAAACTTGGTAACAGCAGAGAGGACGGAATGTTCCTGGGCTTAAATTTCTTCTTTAACTTAGCAATAGAATCAGTAGAGACCTCACCCACATCTTTTTTTTCTTCTTTGGAAACACAGAAGCCCCAGATGATTTTGGGGTTTTGATAATATTTTGTTTTCGAATGCCTTCCTCTAGAGATTCCCCAATATTTACCAAATCATCAAAAGTCGCCCTATTGAGGATACCATCCTAGTGTAAAATTCTCCCTCCTGAGCACAAAAGAAAATCGATACCTTTTCCTCCTCAGACATGAGGGGTTGTATTTTAGCAGCTTCTTTTCTCCAATGAAAGTCATAGTCTCGGAAACACTAATCATTCTTCTTCTTGATCTAGTCTAGTGAGTATCGGTCAGGGACTATCTCGATTTTAAATGCAAATCTATCGAGAAAAAATTTTAGCCAATGTCCTCCAACTAGACCATCTTTTCAGTTCCTGAGATGTGAATCAATCTAAGGCTTCACCGCCTAAGCTTCGACTGAATAAGCACGTTAATAACACCTCATTTCTTTCTACACTAATTATTTGATCATAATACCTTCTTAGATAGTCCATTGGATTTTTGGTATTGTTGAACACTTCAAATTTAGGGACTTTGTATCGTGGATCTACTTTGGGGTGCGAATACAGATCATCGTACCTCAAAGCATCATTATCACCTACCCCATGATATTCCTTGATCCTCATGATCTCTTCATTTATTGCCAGCAACTTTTTTCATGCTCAGTCTTCTACTCTTTTTCCTTCTCTTCATAATGATCTACCTCGAGATTGGGAAATAGATTGTAGATGTCAGAGATATGATGACATGACTCAGATTTGGAAGGGTAGCTTGATTTTAAGGATGAAAGGAGGTTGGGTGGTAGATGGGAAGGACATTTTGGAAATTGAGAATATTTTGTGAAATTTCAGAGTAGTTTGGTGGAATTTGAGAGTGATTTTATGGACTTATAAATGAATTTTATGGATTTGGAGATGGATTTTATGGATTTGAGAGCTGATTTTGTGGATTTGCGAGCGGGTTTTGTGGGTTTGAAAATGGATTTTGGGGATGTGGGGATAACTTTTATGGATTTGGAGATGAATTTTATGGATGGTAAGTATCTGGGTTATTTTCTCGATTGGTGTTTTGGACAAGTTGAGGAGTGAAGACGGATGATATATTATTTAGATGGTCCCCGAGAATAGGTGTATTGAGGGGAGAGATCTGGAGTGGTGTCCCATGTCCTCTTAGAGCGAGAGCATTGGCAGTGATGGCCAGATTAGTCAAATCTTTAGTACAGTTCATCTTCGCCTGAAGCATTTCCAATTTTCTCGCGAGTTCAGCAATCATCTCGCTTTGTTCTGCGATTACATTGTCCCTGGTGGCCAACACATTGTCTTCATTGCTTCCAGTAATTTTTGAATAATGGTCAGAGGATGGGATTTTATGAACTTTTGACCAGGTGAAGTAAGGATGTTCTGCCAGTTTGTTTCAACACGGAGTAGTTTTCTGTTATCTGTATAGTAAAATAACTCAAAGGAAGAAGTGTGAGTTCCCATATATGATAAATAATATAAGATATTTGACAAGTAACCACATAGAGTTATTTGCCTCATAGACAAACTGATCCACGAGAACATAGTGGATAAGTTTGTCTTTGATTCAAACGATCGCACATAAACACATAAGGCAATTATATCACAAAATAAACGCATATCCTAGTTGGGTAACCCTGTTGAGCCAAAGGTTGGCCTAATATATTTGAAGGAAGTATATGATTTTTAAAACCAAACCGTTATCCCCAAAAACCTTCATAGGTGTACATAAATGACATAAATACCTATAAAAGTTGCACAAAAGGTATACCATCTTTAGGGAAAGGGTAAATAACATGATTAAAAAAACAACATTCCGTGCAGGGGAAGGAAATACTAGTTCCTGAATGCTCTTCTTATCATTGGCGATATCTATTGATAATTAAGCGATTTCTATATAATTGTGCTCTAGATGCAACCGTTTAAATAGATCAACTTCTTTCTTAGCTCGCTTCAATTCCCTCCTCAATTGGTGTATGATTGAGACATCCTTACACGAAATTAAGCAAAGCAAGCCTTCTGTCGACCCCCCAAAGGACAATGGATTGGATTAAACAAACATATATTTCTTCAATATATAAATATGATTCATCTGTAATTGACTCGAGTTCAATAGACACAGGGCAAGTTTTCTAATGGTCCCAATACCTCCTCGGGTATTGAGTCGTCCTAAGCTCATGCCTTAAATGAATTTTAGTTTAATTCTATCCTGGGTGTATAGAGTAGGTTTGGACATAGGTTCCCAAGTGGACAACTTGGGTTTGGAAATACGAACAACCTCTGACCTCCTAATGTGTTGATAAACTATTGTATTCTGAACACTTGATTTAGAGTTGAACAACAGGGGTCGGGACATCTACGAACCCCCAAAATGGTTTAATAATCATGCGGTATTATGCCATGAAATGCAACAATTAAATTTTGTTTAATTGAAACATATAAGCACGTAAATAAATAGTCAGTCAAAAGATAAATTCAAACATTTGGTTAAAACCTAGTTAAAATTCCAAGCAGAGTCATCATTTCTGTTTTGTGGAGAAATGAATTTTTAGAGTCGCCCCTTAATATATTTAGGAAAATTAAGAAAACCTTTATAAATTACTTGAATGATTTCAAAATAGAAAAAATCATTTAAGTTTAGAAATTCAAGGTAAGCGGTTCTCATTAACATTTTAGAAAGGTTTTTAAGGCACCTAAAATGTCCGTTAACTTGCGGTTATCTGGACTATTTGAAAATTATTCTTTTAACTAAAATCCTAAAAGAAAAAATTGATTGTTGAAAAGAAATTGATTATGGAATATTTTTGAGGTTTATGCAAAATCAGCTTTTTAGCGACTTTATAGGAAATCTAACTAGTTCTAAGTAAATTAAAATCAAATAGCAAATAAGCATAGAAAAAAAGGGGAAGGGGGAAGAAGCAAGTGATTTAAGCTCTTAGGTCAAAATCTATCAGCTCTATCCTAATCTAATTGGGCTTTAGGCCCATGTTCACCTATCCTAATCTATCTTTTTGGACCTTTTGGCCCATAATCAACTTCAACTATATTAATTACAACTTCGGTTTCGAGACCCAAATAAATGAATAAGTAAATAACATAATAAAATAAATAAAAAAATAAAAAAACCAACAATGTAAATTTAGTGATCTATCATCAATGGGTTTAGACCCATCCTCTTCTTTTGTCTTCTTATATTCGTATGCCATATAATCAACTTGGGATTCAATTTTGAGGATGACTCAAAGCAATGATGGCTCTCAATGGCCCATGAAGCAAATGCAAGGAGAAATTGAGTCCATTTTGGACTCAAACCCGTCGATACATGTAAGGAAAATGATAAAGATTAGAACCTAATGATAAATAAAAATAAATTAAATTAAATAAATAAATAAAAATAAAACTAATGCTACCACGTTGAACAAAAACAGATCATCTAAAGTGCTTCAGCAAAACATGATGTCTCAAAGAAAACATAAGGAATTAAAGTTTAATTAATTGTTTTACCCTCTTTGACAAATTTAAAGTTCAAAGCTCTTTGGAGGGATCCTTAATTTCATATAAAAGGTACTTGGGGGGAGGGGAGACTTATCATGTCCTCCAATCATAAATAGATTAAATCCAAGAATGAAATAGATGTATTCAAACCACTCAAACCAGCTTAATCGATACAAAACATAACAATTCAGACAATAAGAAACAAATGATAATTAAACTCACTAATAGGTCTAAAAGAAGAAGAGCAGTGACAAGACTACACAAATATTTCTTTACACTTACTAAGAACATAACAACCAGTTTTTGGAGTATGGTTTTACAAAATTCTCAGAATTTTAGGCATTGTGAAACCATGACCAAAACAATCCGCAAATTATTTCTAAAATCACATATTTCAAACAAAAATCTGCATATTTCAAACTAGATCACAAGATTAAAATCGCAACGAGCATGATGATTGGGATTCAAAAATGCATTGATAAGCGATCATTATCAATTAAAATGCTGAACTAAAGCGACGAATAAAATTTAATCCTATCAAATAGTGCCTAAAAAAATAGTAATAAGAGCCTTAAAGATTGAGAATCCAGGCCACATTGAAGTCAAAATAATCTTTGAAAAATCGAATGTAGAAAATAAAATAGAGGATCAAAATCATATAACATTATGCAAAGGCAAAGATCTAATAACCATTGGTTTCAATATGTCAAGAGTAGAAATGAAAACCAGACTAAAACACTTGAATTACCTTGTTTGAAACCGAGCCATACTTCTAAGAATCTATTATCAATGGAACAACTGGACATTCATAAAAGGTTATGCATACCCATCCGATTTGTTTTAACGCCAATAAGAAAACTTAAGATTATGAAAGCAGGGATAAGACAAAACAAATAAAAAAAATGACCAGTTTTAAACTTCTAAACAATTATACAACTCAAGACAAAAGAAAATATTTTTTAGATGAAACATCAAAGTCATGGTCCTTCACTACGTAGTAAACAAATTACACATTCAATATTCGAATGAAAGAAACCGATAGCAGTCTTTCTAAAATGTTGCAAAGAGCACATCGCTAGATCCAATCGTACAGTCAAATTCCATTCCCAATAACAAATCCTCATCATCATAGAACAAATATCAAAATCAAATCAGAATGATAACTCAGAAATTAACCAAAAAACTAAGACAGGAATGAGTTTTGGTAGAATTACCTATCAAGCAAGAAAGAAAAGCTATGGCCTTCACGACCTCTATAATAGCTAATCCTAGCATACAAGGCAATAATCAAAGCAACTACTGCTATAACCATTACAACACAACAGTAGAAAATAGAAAACCTATTGTCACTTTGTCGTTGTTGTTGGATAATTTAGGAAGCTCTGTGTGTTGTACGTTGGTTTTTTGCTATTTTGAAGTTGCGGCCATTTCCTATTGTTGTACATTATATTCTTAAAAGGAGGAGAGGGAATAAAATGGGCTGTGTAGGAAGTTTGGTGTTGGGCCGCTGGTGGAGTTGATGATTTGGGCCATTGGGTATTAATGAATTGGGCTTAAATTGGTTTTAAGATTTAGATCGGGGTAGATTATGTGTTAAAATTTTGGGGCTATTTAAAACAGAACCTCCAATAAAAATTTAGGACTTAGTTAAATTTAATTAATATTTTGATCGAATTAAAAATTAAATTAGTCCATTGTATTGCAAATGTGGCCAATTTAATTTCAATTAGGGTTAAAATTTAATAAATCGACTAAATTAAATCAAAATTCGATATGAATTAATACCTTATTTAATTTAGAGCTTCTCGATTTAATAAAAATTCAATAAATATCCTTTCAAATAAATTATTTTAAGAACAAATTACATTTAGATCAAGATTTTAATCATTTGAATTTATTTTCAAGATAAGCCTTGATTGAAATTTGATAGTTTGTAAAATAAATATTTAAGTAACAAAGTTATAAAATTTCTTATAATTGAATACAATAACATATAATCTCTATTTAAAATGACAAATTTACCAAAATAAATACTTTGAAAATCTTTTTATTAAGATAAAATAAATGTTGTAATTTTATTTAAAAATCGAAGAAACTCAAAAATAAACTTAGTCGTGGAGGGCAAAAATTAGGTGTCAACACAAGCGATGTGGATTACTGCTGTGGGATATTTTCTGATTGCAGGTTACGTGCCCTAAGTGTATATTTTGTATGCTTTACTTACTACTTTACTTGGTTGGCCTATGATACCTACCTACTAAGTACAAATGGTCCATACTTATGCCTATTGCGCCCTTTCGGTGCAGGTCCTAGCTCGAGTGTGTCTTAGCTTAATTGACTCGGGCGATTGTTGGAGCTTCCAAGGTAGTGGTGGGACATTCATGCGTCCGAAATTCACCTCTATCTTTCTACAATAGTTATGTCTTTATTAGTATTTGGAGGCAAATATTATTCCTTTATGGTTATTTTTTCAATTTATTTGACTCTTGGATTGTATTTGTAGTTCTTACACTATTGACACCTTGTTTTGGGTATGATTGCTATTTTGGATAAGTTCTTTCTGCATTATTATGATTACCTATATGGTTTAGCTTCATTCTAGAAATCTTACCTTAGGATATTTCTGTCTTTTTCTCTTTTTGTATCGGGGACAAATGCCATCATGACCTTCATTTTTAGATCGTGACATCAACCATGGGTGAGGGTTTTGGAACTCATCCCTATGACGGAAAGTCTTTCTTGGAGATTTCTAATCTACTTGAGAGGCTAAGGAAAGAGTCTCCAACAAAGATGAGTGTTATGGAAGGGTTATAAGGTTATTGAGACTTGGAATCCATGTGAGCCTTCATGAGCGGTTGATTGATTACTATGTTTGTTCTAGAATACCCCTTTGTACAAATCTCTGGAATGACCAAGTAGCTCTTACTTTGTGTGGTTATACACCCTTAGTTGATCATTTTGATGCATGGTTATATCTTAAGTGTGTGCAACCTTGGCATGATGGTATGATTAGATGTGATAACTCTAAATCTCATGCTATGAGGATATTGTGTTTGTTTGTCCTTTTTTTGGTGTTGCAAGGTTTGGATTCGAGGTTGAATCTTTTTCAAGAAGAGGAGGATGATACAAGCCAAATGGCCACTGGGTTACTAAAGAGGATGTTTACAGGTCAAATAACACTTGAAGACTTCTTGATGGCTATCAAAAGGAGTTCATTGGATGATTATAACGATCAAAGAGACTCAAGAGACGTTAGAGAGATCAATGGAAGACAAAATGGGGCTAGAAAGACCCCGGAAGAGGAAATATGCCCTCATCTATTTTAGAGGTGCGCCCACCCCACTCTAGATATGCTAGAGCGGGTCAAAACAACCCACTATACCCTTAGAATGCGCCCTATATGCTCAAGCAAGTTCCTAATGGGCTTCTATGTGTTTGTCTTTCCTAAATGGTTCACTTTTGGGCCTATATGATGTCATAACTTAGCCTAGACTATAAATAGGACTTCTTTTCATTTTAGTAGGGAGCTTTTGATGAATTATGAATGTAAACTCTATTGAGAGTTTGAGGCAAGCTTGGATTAGCTTGTGTTGATACCTTTGTTTAGAAACGTAGGTTGCGTGGGAATTGATTCCCTTGAGGTCTACGTACGATTTAGTTGCTTTGTTTGGTATATTGATTGAGGGTTTAGGGTTTGATATAACCTTTATTTTCTTTCAATTTCTTTCATTATGTCTATCTTACTACCTTTCCGTTCTATCTTTATCTTTGTATTTGTATCGTAGTTGTAGTTTTCAATTCTGTACTTAGTTCGTGCATCATGGTTTGAAGGTGTGGTATATAGATATTAAATTCTGCATAAATAATATTACGTTCAGCAGCTAGTTAGGAGACAATTTTTTTTATGTATAAAATTAATACTTGTTTGGTTTGGAATTTAGAAATCCATATAACTGAGAATCTATGTTATTTTATGCAATTGAAAGCAGAATAACTAATACATAAATAACTATTCATGCATAACTAAATACCTGTATAAAATAATAAATACATTTTTCCATAATTAATCCCTACAATATTACTAATACATGCATAACTCTTACTAATTAATTAGTTTTGTTATTTAGAAGGGATATATTCTTATTAAAAAAGTGATGCATATGTATTCCGTCGTTTAAAAAATTATAAAAAAATAATTTCAAAACTAATTATATCCCATAATTAAATACAAGATAAATTTCTTTTGCTCTAATATTTTATTCCAAAATTAGTATTACTTATTTGCTATTCCACGTGCAGAACGACTCCTCAATTCAAACAGATTTTCATTCTATGAAGTATCATCTTACTATGTACGCTTTTGATTGACTTATTACGTACGCTTTTGATCGGTGTTGTTTTACACCATAGTGTATGACAAATTAAATACTCAATCATATGACGTACGCTTTTGATTAATACTTATTACACGATCTTGTCAAAAATAATCGTTCAATTCACAATTGATTTTCTGTCGTTTGCTCCAGCCACTTGTTCATACATATATACCACATATTTTGTACTTTAGTTTATTGACATATATATCTTAGTACTGAATTTTCAAGTGTGGTGACTAATTTCCTTTGAATAACGTTGGCATAGAAAAAACATTACCATTCAAAAGCAGCTTCAAGATTTTCGGTTTACGGATTCTAAATTACACTGTTTTCTCTTTTACAGTTTTACTTAATTTTGAATAAGTTGTTTACACATAGTAAATGAAATTTTTAATGCAGAACATGATTGGGTCAAAGTTATTGAGTTTCGTCGAACCCGTAACTATAACGGTCGTTCCATTCCTGATTAACAAGTTACCAGCCTCCAAATCTTGTGATGAAATGAATATAATTTCCTCACTCCTTGACGAGAAGTCTGGAATTCGAGCCATGAAATAGACGAAATCCGGTAAGGAGCGCTTTTCCTAGCTGGAATGTGAATTTGAATTAATTGAGGCTCAAATTAGATATCAAACATTGGACGAATATAAAATAAAAATATTACCATGAATGCTGGCCTTCATGCTAAAAACAGTATACTAGGGTTACAAATACAGCTTTGTGATTGCTACAGTTCATGGCCGCATCCATATCTCTCCATCTGTATCATTTTCATGATAAAATTAATTGTAGAAAATTCTATTATAATAAAAAATTGTTAAATTTGTTGTCCACCTAAAGTTCAAAAAACCAACCACATTACCAAAGCGTGTTGTGAAATGAATGGTATTCAGGAATATTAATATATTACATATACCACCAAAATGTCATTGTTGAAAGCAACACATATGACCTAGATAGAAAGCTTCCCAAGCACTACATCTAAAACTTCATACTAGGGCTTTTGCCCTTCTTCTTTCATAACTAGGGTTAAATTTTTCCTATATCTTGTTGGAAAATGCTTGGGTCGGGTTCATTCAAAAAGGGTGCTAATTAGCTCATTAATTAACTTGTTCTTGTACTAGAAACAACACATTTTCCTACCATAATATGACGGTTAATATTTGCATACAGAAAATTCTTAGCATCCTAGCTAGTACAACTTATTTAGCTCGCGAGAATATATAAGAGAGTTAATTCATCTTGTAATGATTTTTTTTTACGATTCATAACTCGAGTTGTAATTAATGTAAATTGAATCTACCTCCGCAAGGAGGAAAAACATAAATTTCCTCTACTAGTATTTACTATTCTCTGTTTTGTTTACTTTCTCTTTTAATCCGTTTAAAAAAGAATGTTTTTTTCCTTTGTTGGCAACTCTTTAATTATAACTCTTCACATGATATGCTTAAAATCACAAGATTAAAAGAAATTTTGGTACACTCTACATATCTTTAACTAGTTTATAAGCCCACAAGATTTAAAAGTCTTCTTTACTTTGTTAAATTTCGTGTCAAGTCAAACCCAAACAAAGAAATTGCAATGAAGGGAATACTAATATCGATTTCGGCACTTAACACCTTGTATAGATGGCTGTTACATATCATTTCATCATGTATCATGTTATATCATATTGTGTTGTGTTGTTATACTATATTATTTTGATGAATGCAATGTTTTGATAGATTATAGCGTTTTTCATCATTACATAATGTCACACATCAATAATCTGAACGATAAAATCTACAAGAATAGTAGGGTACGGGGTAAAACTATTATAAAAAAAGTAAGCTAAAGGATAAAATAGAATGAGTATAAGATAATAAACAAAGACAAAATGAGAGGGCAAAAAGTTAACATGTTGTCACACCAAACCGATCGTTACATAAAATGAGATGACGATACAATACAATCTAATATAAATAACAATCATAATAAACACAACACAATTCATAGCAACCATCCAAAATAATCGATCATAAAAGGATGCTACTTAGAGAAATACAAGCTTATGGAATGTTATGCCTCGCAGAGAATCTTCAAAGGTGAAAAATACAGAAATGAAATGATATATGGATCATTGATCCATTCTTTATTATCGGCAAAGGGGATGTCAATATAAAATTTCTGCACAATCAACTAATTTATAAGGTAATTAATTACATATAAATAAGGTAATTGAATACATGTGTGTGTATATATAGTTATTTGTAACCAATAAAAAAGGGTAAATAAGCCATGTTGGTCGGATTGGACTCTTCGCAAATGACATCAGATATATCTTGGATTATTCAAAAGTAAAACAGTTTTGAAGGATCCGAGCAACTTAGTAAATAAGTACCTATCATAACATGTTAAATTATTATACTATCATTTTATGCAACTTAAATCCGTATGATATAAAGGTTTATGAATATATATTGTAGGATGAATTTTGTTTCTCACCTTTAATACTGTAGGAAATGTATTGTTCATTCTTGATGATCATTTTTTCTTAATTTCTTGTTATTACCTCCCAAATCTTCTTCCTGAATAATGGATTCAACGTCAACCTGGAGAGTTGGATGTATGTTTGGTGAAACTGAAAATCTTCTTTTGATACCTTTTTTGGGTGCAGGTGGACACGTTGTCATCACTGGGATTTTGTGATCCGAAGAAGTTGGTGTCGTAAATCCATCATCACTGGAATTATTTCTCGATTTTTGTGTGTCATCCTCGAGTGGCTCCACTTGTATTGATCTCCTCTGTATCATTCCAATTATATCGGATTGACCTGGACATGACCTACCTTTATCATCTTGATCCTCTGAACAGTTTTCCTCACGAAATATTTCTTTTTTCTTAATATTATCATCACCATCATCATCATCTGGATTATTTTCATCTTGTTTTGCGTCAACGCTATCATGTTGACCAGGTGCAATATCTATGCACCTATCTGGATTGTTGGACGTGGGAAGTTGAATGTCATCACTGGATATAATTTTTTTATCATCTTCTTCCTTCACTTGGAAAAGGTCTGAATTTGACATACCAAAAATTATTCTGTTTTCCAGAGAGAAGAAAGATCAAAAGTAGACCTGAAAAGAACAAGCACGAATTACGAAAAATTAAAGAGGTAGAAGGATCTGAAATTATAGTTGATCGACCACCAAATGTCACTAATGACTGAGTTGAATTATGAGCATGTCAATTTGTCAAGCTAGATCAAAACTTTAGTCAAAAGAGGATAGGATTGAGGAAGAGAGGAGGAGACAAAGAGAAAGAAATATGGTCACTTCAATAACGGAAAAGGCTCAAAAATATCCGTCGAACTATCCGAAATAGCTCAAACATGTTCTTCGTTAGATTTTTGGCTCAAAAATACCCCTCCGTTAAATATTTACTCAAAAATATCCCTCCCTCTAACGGATTCAGAAAAAGATCAAAAATACTCCTGAACTATCTCAAATGAGTCAAAAATATCCCTCTGTTAAATATTTGGCTAAAAAATACCCTCCCTTAACGAAATTAAATTATTTTGATTATTTCGTTAATTTATATAAAGTTCATCATTTAATTTATATTTCATTAATTTCTTTATGTGAAAATTCATATTTCGCTAATTTCGTTAATTTATATTTCGTTAATTTCTTTAAAGATTAAAAAGATGTAAAGTGAAAATACCTTTCTAGAATAAATGTATGTTTATTTTTCAAATTAAATTCAACCAATTTATATTATAATTCAAATACTTTTTTTCATTATCTTATTTTTAAAATTAAAAAAATACTTTTATGTAAAAAAATTAAAGTATTAGGGTTAAAAAGTTAAAATTTGGGTTTAATTCAATCGAAATAATTTAATTTTGTTAAGGAGAGGGGTATTTTTGAGCCAAATATTTAACAGATGGGTATTTAATGAAATTAAATTATTTTGATTATTTCGTTAATTTATATAAAATTCATCATTCAATTTATATTTTGGTAATTTCTTTAAGTGAAAATTTATATTTCGTTAATTTCATTAAAGATTAAAAATATGTAAAGTAAAAATACCGTTTTAGAATAAATGTATGTTTATTTTCAAATCAAATTCAACCAATTTATATTATAATTCAAATACCTTTTTTCATTATCTTATTTTAAAATTAAAAAAAATACTTTTATGTAAAAAAAAAATTAAAGTATTTGGATTAAAAAGTTAAAGTTAGGGTTTAATTCAACCGAAATAATTTAATTTCGTTAAGGGGAGGGGTATTTTTGAGCCAAATATTTAACAGAGGAGTATTTAACGAAATTAAATTATTTCGATTATTTCATTAATTTATATAAAGTTCATCATTTAATTTATATTTCGGTAATTTCTTTAAGTGAAAATTTATATTTCGTTAATTTCTTTAAAGATTAAAAAGTTGTAAAGTGAAAATAACTTTTAAGAATAAATGTATGTTTATTTTCAAATCAAATTCAACCAATATATATTATAATTCAAATACTTTTTTTCATTATCTTATTTTAAAAATTAAAAAAAAATACTTTTATGTAAAAAAAAATTAAAGTATTAGGGTTAAAAAGTTAAAGTTAGGGTTTAATTCAATCGAAATAATTTAATTTCGTTAAAGGGAGGAGTATTTTTTAGCCAAATATTTAACAGAGGGGTATTTTTGACCCATTTCAGATAGTTCAGGGGTATTTTTTATCCTTTTCCGAATTCCATTTGAGGAAGGGGTATTTTTTAGCCAAATATTTAACGGAGGGGTATTTTTGAGCCAAAAATCTAACGAGGGGCATTTTTTAGCTATTTCAGATAATTCAGAGGGTATTTTTGAGCCTTTTCCGCTCTAATAAATAAAGTGAATAAGATCATTTTTTGGTTGTCAACGTTTTCAGTCAGCTGGCTAAACACATTTTCACCCTCCTAGCAGTAACAATAATTAAAAGATATTATTGGTAGATAGTCATTGTATAACGTGTGTTTAATAAGTATAGAATGTATACTTTGGATATATATATATATATATATATAAAATGTATATAAGTATATAGTGGTATATATTTACGTTTTGAATATTTTTTATTTTTTGAAAAAGGCAAAAGCCAAAAGATATTAAAAGAAAGGTATATAATGTATGCATATTAATTATACATAGGTTAATTTATTACATAGTATTTGTAAATATTAAATACTAGAATTATCTTAAATTGTGAGCTTTGTTAGGTGCTCTTGTTTAGTGTAAATCTCAACATCAAAAGCGCTCCGTATATGTAGTTTTTTCTACCAAATGATCATTGGTTTTAATTTTTTCGAGTTAATTCCTTATATTGTCATTGAACTATTGATAATATCCCATAAAAGTCACTTTTATTTTTTTTATGATAAAAATGTCACTGAACTATTACTTTATGTCTCATATTGTCATCCTAACATTTTAACCTAATAAACTCACTTAATTACGTTTAAATTTAATGAAAATTCATTAAATTATACCACCCCAAGTACATAACAAAAAATGAGTCTAATATAAAAAGCAAATATACATTTTTAAATAAACAAAAATTAGACATATTGAGATGTTTTTTTAAAAAAAAATACTTGAAATTTTATAGGACCATTTAAAAGAAAAGTATACTCTCTCCATTTCATATTATTTATAGACTTTTCTCTTTACATGTTTCACTTATGGAATCAGAATTTAAAGTTTATGAATTCTGATTTTTTTAATTAATATGTATGCATTCAATAAATTTTTAAAATAAATATAAAAAATTTAAAACATATACATTGAATTTTCTTAATTTACATTTTGCTTTTGTTCACTTATTTTAGAACAAGGAGAGTATTAACTAATCTTTTTGTCTCATATATTTTAAGTTATTATTGATTTATAGGACTAAAATTAAATTATTATTCATCGTTATATTAATTCATTTGAAAGTATAATATAATAAAGTTTCCAAAAAAAATCTTATATTATTAATTTTGGTATTTATGACACCACTAATAGAATGTATTAAAAAATTACAAGGTAAATTAGTAAATTATCTTTCTTATTTATAATTGTTTATGGGATGTGTAGAGAAAGGTGAATAAATAATATGAAACGGAGAGACTGGCTCCTTACAAATTTTAAAAAATGGGTTCTATAAAATCTCATATTTTTTTTAATTTTTAAAATTATTTTCACCGTGTATAATTTATCTTTATTTAAAATCTATTTTATTTTAGTGAATTTTATTGTTTTTATAATAAAATTTGTTTATTGCCTTTATACTAAAATCATTTTTTATTATATATTGAGTTGTATATTTCAATGAACGTGTCATTAAAATTGAATTTATAATGCCACTTAAGAAAATTAAGTGAGTTTAGTAGCTTAATATGTTAGAATGATAATATGAGAGATAAAGTAATAGTTCAATGACATTTTTGTCATAAAAAATACAAAAATAACTTTTGTGAGATATTATCAATAGTTCAATGACAATATGAGAAATTAACTCAATTTTTTAAGCTTATGGGGATTGTGTAAGCTTTATTCCGCTTGCGTTAGCTTGTTCACATTTTTGGTTCCAAGTTCATATAAAGTAAGAGGGTTGTCGACGATCAATTGAAAACGTCTTTATCCCGTAAAAATAGGCATAAAACCGCATACATTTTCTTAGCCTTCCGGATCTCGCTTGTGATTTTAACTAGATCTATTGTTGTTATTATTTTGTGTATAAGCATATATATAAGGTAAGGAATCTAAGAAGGTAAAAGGAGAAAGAAGCATGCAGTTATCTATATCTATATCTATAATGTTGGTCAACAATTGTTGCTCTCCTTTTGTCAACAATTGTTGCTCATATTTCAACAATTGTGGATGATGAAGACATTTGTGACTTTTTGTTTTCAACATCGGTGGCTGCATTCACACATGAAGGAAAGACTTTTGAGGTCCAGATTTGGCTATAAAAGCCAATGCTACTTCATTTGCAAAGACACCCACACAACATTTCAATAGTCAATCTCTCCTTTATATTTTCTTCTTTCTCTACTTCTTGGTTGAGTATTTCTATACTCGTAGAGAATTTGTAAGGGGCTATTTTGTCTTGTTAGTCTCGAGAAAATATTTTGTACTCTCGTCAATATTAGTGGAATCTTTGGCTCTCTCGCCGGTGGTTTTTTTACCTCTATTTAAAGAGGGTTTTTCCACCTAAAACCTTGGTGTCAATTTTACTGTTTTTATTAATTTCTCAAAATCTTTGGTTGAATTTATCACGCTTCCACACTCTGTAGCCCTACAAATTGGTATCAGAGCCACGATAATTCAACCGGGATTTTTTTTTAATTAAAAATGTCGACGAAGTTCGATATTGAGAAATTTGATGGTAAAATTAGTTTTGCTATCTGGCGAGTCCAGATGCTGGCTGTTCTTACCCAGAATGGCCTAAAGAAGGTTCTGTCCGGCAAATCGGCGAAGCCAGCCACTACAACGGAGGAGCAGTGGGAAGATACGGATGAAAAGGCATTATCCACAATCCAATTATGCTTGTCCCGTGAGGTGCTACGCGAAGTCATCAATGAGAAAACTGCAGCCGGCATATGGAGTAAATTGGAGTCTCTGTACATGACCAAAAGTCTTGCAAATAAACTCCGGTTAAAGGAGCGACTTTTCACACTTCGTATGTCTGAAGGTACACCCATCCAATCTCATCTTGGTGAATTTAATTCCATCATAATTGATTTGGAAAATCTGGATGTCGAAATTGATGATGAGGATAAAGCCGTACTACTTATTGTTTCTTTGTCACCCTCATATAGACATTTCAAAGAAATTATGCTATATGGTAATAATGTTACCTTGAGCTTTGATGATGTCAAGTCTAACCTACTGTCAAAGAAAAATTTGATACCCAAATTCATTCTGAAAGTTCGAGTGAGGGACTAGTAGTTAGAGGGAGAAACCACGAAGTAGGTTCTAGCGGTAAAAACCAATCCAAATTCAAAGGTAAAAACTCTAAGTATTGCCGTTATTGCAAGAAAAGAAATCATGAAATCTCTCAGTGCTACAAATTGAAAAATAAGCAAAACACAGAAGATAAGGGTAAGTAACCCGAAAAATCTGCCGAAGCTAGTTTTGTAGAAACCGAATCTGATGGAGAGTGTTTTATTGCTTCTGGTACTGACCAAAGGTCAAAAAATGAGTGGGTTCTTGATTCTGGTTGTACATTTCATATGTCTCCTAATAGAGACTGGTTTAGCACCTATGAATCTTTTAATGGTGGTCTTGTCTTAATGGGCAACGATGCTCAATGCAAAGTTGTCGGCAAAAGCACAATCAAAATCAAGACACATGATGGAGTCATTAGAACTTTGACCGGTGTCAGACATGTCCCTGATTTGAAACGGAATCTCATTTCCCTAGGCACTCTTGAATCTCAAGGATGTAGATACTCAGCTAAAGGTGGAGTTTTAAAAGTGTCCAAAGGAGCTCTTGTGTTACTAAAGGCAATTCGATCTGGTAGTTTGTATTTGCTTTAGGGTTCAACTGTTATAGGTTCTGCAGCCGTCGCCTCATCCAACAAAGACAACACGAAGTTGTGGCATTTGAGGTTGGGCCACATGAGTGAGAAAGGAATCCAAATTCTCAAAAAGAAAGGCTATCTTGGCAACCATTGTACCGGTAAGGTCGATTTCTGCGAGCATTGCATTTTTGGTAAGCAGAGAAAGGTTAGCTTTTCAAAAGCCATTCACAGGACCAAAGGTACTTTGGACTACATCCATTCAGATCTTTGGGGTCCATCGAGAGTTCCCTCCAGAGGTAAATGTCATTATATGCTGACATTTATTGATGATTTTTCACGTAAACTCTGGGTATATTTTCTCAAGCAAAAGAATAAAGTTTTTTCCACCTTTAAAGAGTGGAAATTATTAATTGAGAACCAGGCTGGCAAGAAGATCAAGAGGCTAAGGACAGACAATGGCCTCGAATTTTGTTCTAATGAGTTTAATGATTTCTGCAAGAAAGAAGGTATTGCCAGACATTTCACCGTTCCAAGAACTCCACAACAAAACGGAGTTGCTGAAAGGATGAACAGAACTATCTTGGAGAAAGTTCATTGTATGCTCTCCCATTCTACTCTGGGGAAAGAATTTTGGGCAAAAGCAGCTTCAACATCATGCTACTTGATAAACCGCTCACCAAATCGATCACTCGACTGCAAAATTCCAGAAGAAGTTTGGTCAGGTAACCCTGTTGATTATTCTAATTTTAGAATATTTGGTTGCCCTGCTTATTCTCATGTGAACGAGGGAAAATTGGAATCTCGTGCTAAGAAATGCATTTTCTTAGGCTATGGCCTAGGGGTTAAAGGCTATCGTTTGTATGACCCTGAATCTCGCAAAATATTTCATAGTCGGAATGTAACCTTTAATGAAAATGGTATGCTATCTTCTGAAAAAGATACTGTTGTTCCCTCCACTGATACAGGTGATCAGGAGGATGTTCGAGAGAAGGTGGAGTTTGAGACTGAAGCTCCCATTCTGGAAGCAAATATCCCTAATTCTTCCACCACTCAAAAAGATGAAGTCACTGCTGAACAAATGAGTCCACGACAACATCCACCTCAACGTCGAGGTTTACCACAACCATGGTCTATGGCTCAAGAACTTCCACAACAAAGGCCAAGAAAACCGACTCAAAGACTGATCACAGAATCTGCCAACATTGCTTATGCATTGACTGTTGCACAAGATATGGGTGAAGATGGTGAACCCAAGAATTATTCTGAAGCTATCTCTGGTGATGACTCAGCAAAGTGGACTGCTGCTATGCAAGAAGAAGTCGAGAGTCTTCTCAAAAATGAAACATGGGATTTGGTGATGTTACCAGAGGGCAAGCGAGTCATTAGTTGCAAATGGATTTCTTAGAGAAAAGAAGGCATCCCCGGTGTTGAAAATGCAAGGTACAAAGCAAGATTCGTAGTAAGAGGTTTTGATCAACAGGAAGGTATTGACTTTAACGAAGTATTTTCTCCTGTTGTTCGTCATTCTTCAATTTGTGTATTACTTGCTCTAGTTGCCTTGTATGATTTGGAGCTGGAACAGTTAGATGTGAAAATTGCTTTTCTTCATGGTAATCTTGAGGAAGAAATTTATATCCAGCAGCCAGAGGGGTTCGTTGTTCCTGGAAAGGAGAACCATGTATGTCGTCTGAAGAAATCTCTTTATGGTTTGAAGCAATCACCAAGACAATGGCATAAAAGGTTTGATTCCTTCATGACTGGACATGGCTATTCTAGAAGTAGTTATGATAACTGCGTCTATTTTCAAAAAATATCTGATGGATCACTAGTATACTTGCTGTTATATGTTGATGATATGTTAATTGCTGCAAGAGATAAAACTCTTGTTGACAAGTTAAAGGTGCATCTCAACAGTGAATTTGATATGAATGATCTAGGTCCTGCCAAGAAGATTCTTGGAATGGAGATTAACAGAGATCGTCAAGCTGAAAAACTTTTTCTATCACAGAAAAAGTATGTAATGAAGATGCTTGACAGATTTGGAATGCGAGATTGCAAAGCTGTTAATACTCCACTTGCTGCCCACTTCAAGTTGTCATCAGATCAGTGTCCACAATCAGAAGAGGAACAAAGGCGCATGTCACATGTCCCGTATTCTAATGCAGTCGGAAGCCTTATGTACGCTATGGTATGTACTAGGCCTGATTTGGCTTATGCGGTTAGTGTTGTTAGCAGATTCATGCACAACCCAGGAAAACAGCATTGGGAATCTGTCAAATGGATCCTTCGTTACTTGAAGGGTTCTCCTGATATTGGTTTGGTATTTGATAGACAAAGGTCTGATCCAGGAGGCGCAGTTGGTTATGTTGACGCCGACTGCGGTGGTGATTTAGATCGGAGAAGAGCACTTTCAGCCTATATCTTTACACTCTGCGGCTCTGCTATCAGTTGGTATTCATCACTTCAAGCCATTGCGGCTTTGTCCACCACTGAAGCAGAATATATTGCTGCTACTGAAGGAGTGAAAGAGGCTATCTGGCTCCGAGGCTTGGTTGCTGAACTTGGTTTACAACAACACATTCTTGTTATGTTCTGCGACAGTCAGAGTGCTGTCCACTTGGCCAGGAATAGCAAGCATCACTCAAAGACCAAGCATATTGATATTAAACGCCACTTTATCCGAGATATTGTTGATGCAGGAGAAATTACTGTGGAAAAAATCCATACAACTGAAAATCCTGCAGATATGTTAACCAAACCACTTCCAGCCGCTAAGTTCGATCATTGCTTGGACTTAGCTGGTATTATTCATTATTAACAGGTTTTCATGGCGAGAGAGTATTTCCGGTCAAAAGGAGATCAAGGTGGAGATTTGTTGGTCAACAATTGTTGCTCTCCTTTTGTCAACAATTGTTGCTCATATTTCAACAATTGTGGATGATGAAGACATTTGTGACTTTGTGTTTTCAACATCGGTGGCTGCATTCACACATGAAGGCAAGACTTTTGAGGTCCAGATTTGGCTATAAAAGCCAATGCTACTTCATTTGCAAAGACACCCACACAACATTTCAATAGCCAATCTCTCCTTTATATTTTCTTCTTTCTCTACTTCTTGGTTGAGTATTTCTATACTCGTAGAGAATTTGTAAGGGGCTATTTTGTCTTGTTAGTCTCGAGAAAATATTTTGTACTCTCGTCAATATTAGTGGAATCTTTGGCTCTCTCGCCGGTGGTTTTTTTTACCTCTATTTAAAGAGAGTTTTTCCACCTAAAACCTTGGTGTCAATTTTACTGTTTTTATTAATTTCTCGAAATCTTTGGTTGAATTTATCACGCTTCCACACTCTGTAGCCCTACATATAATTTATAATCTATAATATATTAGAAGTGTGAAGACCTTAGAAATGTGATTCGAATTGGTTGTCCTTCGTTAAAAGACTTACTTTTAGACAAAATCGTCTTTACACTCATTTTTCTAAAATATTATTTAATTATTAAAATATTCTAAAATATATAAGAGCAAAATATGAAGAATTAATGTTAATAGATTTTGTGTGTGAAAAAACTACTAAAATATTTGGTAAGATGAAGAAAAAGGAGAAAAATCAGAAACGACACTTCAAATTAAACTATTTCTACGAAAATGGTCATGGAATTTAAATTCCACTTTCTAGTCATTTTAATTTGGTGACTTGTTCTATACCGTTTCTATAGATCTTCTATACAGTTTCTATACATATCTTATACATATAAATATTCTATACGAAAATTATACAGTTTCGATACACAATTTATACAAAATTGTACTTTTTTTTTTTTTTACATATTTTATACAATAACAATATAATTTTTATACACTTTTTATATTTTTTTTTATATATTTTATACATATACATATTTGATAGAACTATACAATTTTTATACATATATCTTATATAGATACATATTCTATATAATAATTATACCATTTTTATATAATTATATTTAATAATTATTTTTAAAAAATAACAAAAAAACAGAATATTTTTTCAGTTAAAAAATTTATAGAAAAAAAAAAGACTGAAATATTTTTAAAAGGGTCGAATGACCCAAGTTAAAAACTGTATCAGTATTGCATTGGACTGTATCAGTATCGTATATGAATTGTATCTGAAATAAATGGGCCAAAATGATCCAAATTAGGAAACGACTATAAAATGAAAATAGTATACCCAACTGACTACTTTTTAAAAAAATGTCAAACTTGAACTATCTATTTTAAAAAGTGCTACATAGTGCTTAAGAATAAAGAGTACAAATTTACGTGAGGTTTTAAAAGATACCGATGAAGTCCTAATGTTAATAAACTACAATTTGCAATAAGTCATTTTCTTTGTGCAAATTACCTTAAAAAACTTAATTTTTCTAGTGCCAATAAACTATTGTTAGCTGACAATATACGTGAACTGATTATAATTAGTTATTCTTTTTTTCAAATTACCTTTAAAACCTTACTTTTTCTCTATTAAATTGTGTTAGAAAATTAAATCTCAAGAAATCATAATATTTAATATTTTGAAATTAATTAAAACTTTACTTTATATAAAAAAAGAATTGCTATAATTTTATTTAAGTAATATTTTCATCAAACTTTTTTGAAAACATAAGACTTCTTCTACAAGCATACGACTTTTCGAATCATAATCTTTAACAATTTGAAATTAATTAAAACTTTACCTTACATTAAAAAAAATTAAAAAAATTCTATAATTCTATTTAAGTAATATTTTTATCAAACTTTTAAAAAAAACTAAGACTTCTTCTACAAACATACATTTTTGAAACAAACTTTATAAGAAACATGTCTTTTTTTTATTTGTGCTTCTGCATCTTATTTTGATTGAGTTGTCTTTTGCATCATTGGCATGATCCTTTTGTTTTTTTTTTCTAAAATTTCTTGTATATATGATTATCATCTATTCTTGATAGACAATTGCTAATTAAGAAGGTTTTTTTTTTATGTGAAATCTTAAGTTATCTTACGATTGAAGAGACAAGTTTGATTGTAATTTATTATGTTCTTCATGTATATAGTCTTGATAGTATCTATGCTTGAAGAAGACAAACTTGCTTGTGATTTGAGATGCGTTTTCATAAATTTTAGAATATTCTTGAATTTTACAATAATAAATTATAATGTATTCTTGATGAACAACTGCTAATTGAGAATTTTTTTGATGAAATATTGATAGTATCTATGATTGAAGAGACAAATATATTTACGATTTGAGGTAAATTTTCTAAAATTTTAGTACATTCTTAAAATTTACAATAATAAATGAGTAATTTCCATGGATAGTCACCCATATTTTGAAAATTACCTACAAATATCACTTTTATTTCTTTTAGGACAAAACTATCACTCAACTATCCCTATTTTCCTCAAAATATACTTCTTCTTTTTTTTGGTTTCCCAAGTATCCCCAAGCCCAACAGGTCAAGGACTAATCTTCCGCGGATCTGAGCTCCATTTAAGGGTTTGCCGCTAGCCAATTGGTTGTTGCATGCACAAGGCGAGAATCGAACCCCCAACACTTGGTTAAGCGACCTAGTGAACTAACCACTAGGCCAACCAAACTTGGTTTCCTCAAAATATACTTGATACTTCAAAAACATTTCTACTCTCCTAGTTGACATGCCATGTCATTAAAATTTCTTTTTTGTATATATAATGAATAGATCTATTTTAACTTATCAAATTTATTTAACTAAAATTTTATCCTATTTTTTTTTTTTTAAAATTAAACACACATGATATATTTATCATTGAGGAATAATTTAATTATGTACTTTAAATTTTATATTTATTTTGTCTTTCTTAAAAAAAGAATATAAATTATATTTATTCTTTATTCGATACCAAAAAAATTACTACATCACGTGATAAAAATATCAGATACTCACACAACTTAAAGGGAAATAATCCGTCCGGTAATGCTATGCGCATTACTCATTAATGTAATAGTTGATGTGCAAAGGTTTGAATTATTTTATTTGGTACTTTTCAAAGTTTTACTAATTTATTTATTTCTCCATTTAATAATATTTTTAAAACTAAAGATATTTATATGAATTAGTACTAATTTAATAGTTTTTGATTATTTATTTCATATACTAAAGAATCTTAAAATGTAAAATAATAAAAATGATGGCTTTTGGATTTTCATATACTTACTAAATGTACTATTTTTGTGGAAAGAAAAAATATTTAGTCATGAAACAAATTAAATTTTTTAAAAAATATTAACAAAATGATCTAATATTACAAATGAATCTTTATAATAGTACCCAACCAGTTATAACTTATTTTTTGTGGATTTAGGATGAGAAAAGAATAAAAATTGACGTTTAATTTTATAATAAAGCAAAATATAGTATAATAGAGATAAAAATTAATATGAAAAACCTAAATTAAAAATAATAATTTTTTTCTAAAGTTTTTTGCCTATGCTAACTTTGCGGATTTGATTGAGTCATTTATAAATTTACTTGTGGAAAATTCGCAAGATGAATCCATTTTTTGTCAAAAAGATCTTGCTTAAAATTTTGCAGATGATCTACATTAAAATTAAAATTTTCAGGTGATAATTAGCTTTAAGATTTTTCGATCAAATTTTATTTGACACAAAAAAAAAAATTATTCGATTTTCTCCTTCAAATTTTGTTTGATAGAAAAATTTGTAGGTTTTTCATCGAATTAGTTTAGTTGAAAAATTTGTAGAGAATCAGGTTACCGGTAAATTCTTTTGCATATTTTCTATAATTTTTTTTTACGTAATTTAGATTTTTCTTGCAGTTTATAAGACATAGGTTTGAACAAATGAATTTGAAGAATTAAACAAGGTTATCACTAAGAAAATAAGATTTTAACAACATGGCATGTCAAGTAAGAGAGAAGAAGGTTTTTAAACTGTTAAGTATTTTTTGAGAAAAATAGAGATAGTTGAGTGATATTCTTGTCTTAAAAGAAACAAAAGTGATATTTGTAGTTAATTGTTAAAACATGAATGACTATCTATGAAAATTATCCAATAATAAATTGTCATGTATTCTTGATAGCCAATTACTGAAATTGTCTTGTTTATAATTTTTATTAGATTCTTGGATTGATACATTCTTTCTCAAGAAATTGGTTAGTCATTCGAACTCTAGAATTCTTGATAGAGGAACCAACCCCCAATACAAAAATAAGACACAAACACAAGAGAAACCAAGAGCTCAACAAGAACACTCTCTCGGCAGTAGCTAAAACACAAGAGAACCGAGAAAACCAAGGGTATCACAAGGTGTATTTCTACACCAAAACAGTAGCGATAACACGTGATGAACACAATATAACAAGAACAACAACAAGAGATAACAACAACCCACGATTTTCACTAGAACAACAACAAACAATTACAGGAATAGAAGGGATAGGTAGTGAGACATTAACCCTTACAAGAACTAAGAACCTAGGTGTATCTTAAACACTAAGACCCTTAACTATTGTAAAAGTAACACCAACACTCTTACCATGACACAAGAGGGTATGGACCACTCAAAGAACAAGGTTTTTAACAATATTTTGCAATACTAGTGATTCCACACTAGCATCACCCTCCTTTTAGTTTGGTGGCTATTCCAAGCCTTACAACTAAGGTATTACACTCCTCATGCTAGAGAGAGTTTGGTTCAAGTGTCACAACTTTCAATATCAATAAACAACTAAAGATCTAAAGACCTAAAACTAGTCTACTTATAGACTTATTACAAACATAAGTGAAATGTCCCAAATGCCCTTAATAAAGGGAAAACTAAAGGTGTCTATAGAGTGTAGTGTATTGACCGTTATTGGTGTGTGATATGGTGTTCCTTTGTACTTCACTTGCACACTTCGAGTCTCGGGTTTGACGTGTACTCTCATAAGTTCATCTCCTTGATTATTCTTGTATCATCCTCTCCATCTTGAGAGGAATTTGCCCACAAATTCATGGCTTCACTTCGTTCAATTGGCCACTTAGAGGAAGCCACTCAAAATAGTTCACAAAACATGGAGAACTCGTAAGCTTAATAACAACACATCTCGACCAACATCTTCATTTTGAATCTTAGATTTCTCTCCATCTTGAGCTTTACCTTTAATCTCATCCGATTTAAGTCTCCTACCATCATACAAGCATTGTCGTAGACCACATATCATTCATGTTCCTTTCTACCATTCTCCTCTACATGGATATATTAGTTTTGGTAACGTGGAGCTTTGATCAAGAGGGTTGGTTTAGTGAAGCAGAGTTTCGGTTGTGGAGCTTGGATGAAAGAAATTTGAATTGGTAAAAGTTGATGCCTTTGGTTAAGTGGATCTTAGATGGGAGGGTTCAATTTTAGTGTAGTCATTTGGCGTCCAAGTCCTTGTTAGACTTGATCGAATTGTGGGGAAATAGGCCTAGTTATGTCTCGATTTTGAGGGCTATTTAGAGCTTGGCTTGCGGCATTAGGTGATGGTCTTGGAGGATTGGTGATTGGAAGTAAAGTTTCGGGAGTAAAAGCAAGAGAGTTCCTTCGACTCTCCATTCGATCCAAACTCTCACTCATAGTTACCATATACGAGCCAATTTTTTTAAGACTCGCATTCGCCCTAGCAAGGTCATGGTACATAGCATCAAGGAGGGTCAAAATGGTACTTGTAGCATTGTGGTCCACCGTGGGTTGAGGGGATGAGGTCTCGGGTTCCATTTCTCCAAAATAGTCCACAATGTCACAAAAACAAACAACAAAGGACACAAAACAATCCCAAAATATCACACACAACAACACCAACAAACGTTCAAGTCTTGAACCGCAAACAACAATACCACATAAATTAAACTCGTATTGTTGTTGTAGTTGAAGTATGATGTTTTTCAAACTTGAGTTGTTCAATCTCTCTCCTTGATGATGAAGTTTCGGTTATAGTGTAGGTGAACAAGGTTTGTACTCTCTTTTCAAGAGTCAAAGGCTTCCATCAACTTTTCACCAACTTGAACTAATTTGGCAAAACACCTTTTTGTAGTAGCATTATCTCTTTCCTCTTCTTGAAAAGTGTTTGTCAGCCTTTTACTAACTAAGCTTTTTGGATACCCTTTGTTTCTTTACCACTTTGGTGTTGTCTTGAAAGTATTCCCAAGACAAACACAAAGCCTTGTCTCTCTCTTCTCTTTTCAAAATCAAACAACTCCTTTTGTTGAACACCACTTCAAGAACAATTGAACAACAATAACCTCTTAGTCGTTCACCCTTCAACAACACTTTGACAAGAGCTCAAATCTTGGACTTTAGACTCAAAGGGTGTTAGTGAACAACAAACTAACACAAGAAACTACTAAGACAACAAAAACACACCTAAATCTAGACAGAAATCTCAGCCCAAAACAACAGCAAAACACAATTTCGGCCAAGACCACAATAATGGACAACTTTACTTCGTTTTGGGATTTTTAATTTTTCAACACTTATTTTTTTGATTTTGACTTAGAGAGCCCAAGATCAGTAGTTTAGGAACACAAAAGCCTTAGCTTTGATACCAAATGATAGAGGAACCAACCCCCAATACAAAAATAAGACACAAACATAAGAAAAACCGAGAGCTCAACAAGAACCCTTTCTCGACAGTAGCTAAAACACAAGAGAATCGAGAACACCAAGGGGATCACAAGGTGTATTTCTATACCAAAACAATAGCGATAACACGTGATGAACACAATATAACAATAACAACAACAAGAGATAACAACAACCCATGGTTTTTACTAGAACAACAACAAACAATTACAAGAATGAAAGGGATAGGTAGTGAGACATTAACCCTTACAATAACTAAGAACCTAGGTGTATCTTAAACACTAAGACCCTTAACTATTGTAAAAGCAACACCAACACTCTTACCATGACACAAGAGGGCGTAGACCACTCAAGCAACAAGATTTCTAACAATGTTCTGTAATACTAGTGATTCCACACTAGCATCACCCTCATTTCAGTTTGGTGGCTATTCCAAGCCCTACAACTAAGGTATTACACTCCTCATGCTAGAGAGAATTTGGTTCAAGTGTCACAACTTTCAATATCAATAAACAACTAAAGAACTAAAGATCTAAAACTAGTCTATTTATAGACTTATTACAAACATAAGTGAAATGTCCAAAATGCCCTTAATAAAGAAAAGACAAAAGGTGCCTATGGAATGTAGTGTATTGCCCGTTCTTGGTGTATGATATGGTGTTCCTTTGCACTTCACTTGCACACTTCGAGTCTCGGATTCGACGCGCACTCTCATAAGTTCATCTCCGTGATTATTCTTATATCAATTCTCTTTTACTTTAATATAAGCAACTATAACATCATTATTTTTAATAATAGACTTTAATGGTTGTCGTCTTTTTTGGTACAAGATATATCATTTAAATAGATATAAAATTTAATTTTATGCCGACTTTCTACTTGCTAATAATTTTATTTTTTTGTGTATAATTTTAATTGATTGACCGGAAACACATAGACTAAACCAGTTAGAATAAAAGAAGGGAAAAGGTAGAGCTCAAGCAAATATTGTAGCGGGTAATTTGTATTTCTCAATTCTTAATTAATCAAAAGTATCATATCGAAATTTTAAAAATGAAATCACCTCTAATATAGAAAGCTTTACTTTTTTAATGGTAGGATTTTTTAATGTAAACGCGAAATAATTTAGCCTCAATGTGGCCGGACATTATGTGAAAACGAAAAAACCAAGGTAGAGCCTTTGGTGAAGGATCCAATGCACACAAATTCTAATATTTTGCATTTCATTTTTAATTGTCTTTGTCAATTTTGCATAGAATCAGAATATAGTAAGTGCAAATCCTAAATGATATTGTTCAATGTTCATAGTAGGTTAGAACTTGGTAATTGTAGGAGTTTAATGATGCAACCAACACGTGTGGTGATCTTAGTTTTCAACTTCTCATGACTTTTTAACAACTACTACTACTAATTCCCCCTATAAATTAATGCTAGGGTGTGCGTGGTCATATATAATCTTAACTAATTTTTTAGCACCTGAGGTTTATATCATCCTAATACTCTTGGTATATTTATGATCGATAAAGTAAAGTCAAAACACTCCCTTGTCATTTTACGAGGCATCGGTTGACTTGGTATAATTATTTTTTTAAAAAAAGTTTTGAAATTTGTCATCTAAAATAATCTTTAGATATTTGTGTGATTATAAATTATTTATTAAGGATAAAAAAGAAATTTAAAAAATTAAATTATTTTTAATATAGTAAGATAACATTCTTTTTTGAAATGGGTTAAAAAGAAAAAGATATCACATAAAATGAGGACGAAAGAATACTTTTATGGGTCTTTTTTCTTCATTTACTTCTTTAATTAGGAAGAACTCATTTTCACTTCTTACATCAAATTATTCGTATTGAGTTCACAAAAAACTAGTAAAAAAGAGTGTGGCCTCTCACACATGAAAAATGAACTTGAAGGTAAACTGCTTGATTATCCTCTCCATGTGCGTGAGATATACGCTGGAGGCCTTATTCCAATCTAATTTTTAAAAGGAAAAGAAGGCCTACCCAAAAAGTGTACCACATCTTTGATTGTTGTAATTCACCATTAGTTCTCTCTTCTTTTTTAGGCTCCCCATAAGTTCTCTCTAGTTTTTTTTTTTCTTAGCCAATTTGTTTTTGCAAATGCTAAATTTTCAGCCACAAAGTACAAATGTTTGAAAGTGTTATTAAACTTTGGGGAGCAACTAGTCATAACAATTTGCATCCTAATTGAACTGATAACCACTTTAGAGATAGTGGCATGTGTTACCAAAATTGTAATTGTTTTATTTCTGTTAAGTTTCAATAATGGGTGTAATTGTTCCAACAAATAAATGTGTCACATGCATGTGTGCATAAACTTTTAACACCTGTCTCGTTAAATTTCTTAACTAAAGTAAATTGACATGATTTGATGTCAATATCCTTTGTGGGAAAGTATTCCTTCAATTTTGTTATGTCAAAATTCATGTTTTTTTGGTTCTGAGTCACCATCACTAAACAGGCAGCAATTATGTAAAATTTCCTTCTGAGAGAATAATGCCTTTTCCTACCTAGCCCTGAATGTCCAGTGGGCTTATTCTATCAAAGCCTGTAGGACTATCTTGTTCCGAGGCCCAATTTTGGCTACCCCATGAATGGGAACGATGGTTCAACTAAAAAGTTGCAAGGGTAGTGAGATCGACTACAAATTTATGCTAGTTTATCAGCATGGTTGAAATATACGTAACATATACATTATCAGTGTTATATGTACAGTATATATTTCATATATAGTATATACAACCAATATGCTTTATATAAATTTTGTAAATTAGCTGACTGAGATGTTTAGGGTCATAATTTTTCCTTCTTAAAGTCCTGCTAGATGTCTTCATTTTTCTCCTCCTCCATCTTCTCCTCTTTTACCTTCTTCACCTCCTTCCAATAAATCTAACATATGGCTTATCTTTGTCTCTATTTTCGATTGGTTTCATTGGAGAAACTTGAAGAACATCATTATTGGGATTTATCGAGTTTGACTGTTGATGAAGACAAAGTAAGTATATTGATTTTTGAAGGTTAGAGTTAAAACTATCAATTGAAAATTGTTTGGACTAGTATTAGAAGGCTGGATATTAATTTGAAGTTGATTTGGACTGTTTAGAAGAAAAACTATGATACTCAAATTTTGTACAAGAAGTTTATAGCGACTTCCAAAAATTATAAGGATCCGATGGTCAATTTATGACGATCTTTAGTATTTATGACAAGGTAACTTGACGAATTTTATGATGATCTACCAAAATAGTCAAGATTAGGTGACCAATTTTGAGATATTTGACCACATATTTCTTTTTATCAAACTTCTTAA
This sequence comes from Capsicum baccatum var. pendulum, assembly GCA_030864225.1. Taxonomy (NCBI): domain Eukaryota; kingdom Viridiplantae; phylum Streptophyta; class Magnoliopsida; order Solanales; family Solanaceae; genus Capsicum; species Capsicum baccatum. The sequence continues at coordinate 200,428,582 of CM061559.1, read as the reverse complement.
AACGAGGTCAAAATTTAAATGGTAACGGTGAAAAATATTCTATTTGTGCCAATTAGGGAGGCTTAATAAAAATCATCTTCCATTAGTGTTTACATTAAAATTGCATGAATAGTTTTCTTTGAGGCCGCTATTCAAACTTTGTTTCCTTTCAAAAAAACATTTGCAAATATGGCCATCATTTGCTCCAAGCGAGAAGGATTATTGAAAAATTGTCCACACAATGACTGAAATTGCCAATATAAAACGTAAAATGAGTATTTTTCTATGTCGTAGGATCAGAATTGAAGGAAGAAATCAATGGATAAGGATGAAACTATTGTATGATATGTCGATCTCACAAAAATTCAGTAGTTTTTGTCTAGATTCTAGGTCAATTGAGTAAAAAGTGAAAAAAAGAGTTTCAAAATGAGGTGTTGGTGACTCAAGTTTTAATAATTGAGAGTAGGTGACAATTATCTTATTATTGATTAAGAAAGTTGGGGGAAGTTTGAGAATAGCCCACAAGTTTTTTAATTTATACTTTGATCCAAATGTTAACCTAATATAATAGGAAACAAAGGAAAAATGGGTGTTTCTCTCTCTTCTCATCCATTGTTGTTTTCTCTCTCTTCGTGATTTTTGTTGTTCATTGTTGCTACTGCTTTATTCATCATCTTCTGCCTTATTATCATCGTCATCTTCTTCATTATCATCCTCATCTTCTTCTTACTGACCATTGTTGCTGTTGTTACCCCTACTATTGCTACTTGACTAATTTTTTAGGTCATATTTTGTTTCGTATATCACTTTGGCATCACTTCATAGATGATTTTGGTAAGTAAAATTATGATTTTTAGTTGAATTTATCATTTCGGGACACTACTACTACTACTACTACTATTTTTTTCAACATGGATAAAACCCAAATATGGATCCAACATAAGAGCCATCTGTTTCAATAGATCACTTATCTGTTGCGAGAAATGAGTAATTTGTTGCAATGAAAGACTCATATGTTCAATTCATGTTTATGGTTCTATAGTGTCGTAACATGAATTGAGCAGATTGGTCATCTGTTGCAACAGACGAGTTATCCGTTGCAATAGAGGAGTCATCTGTTGAACTAAATTAGTCACCTATTGCAATAGAACCTGAACTCGATTCCAATAGATGCATCGTCTGTTGCAACATATTAGTTATCTATTACAATATGTCACTCATGTAACACCTCGCACTTTTGGGCTAAAGTTTGAATTGTCTTTTATACGCGTATAGACCCAAACCCAACGATTCTTTGTTAATATATGTGTGATGATCAATCCTATAGTGTGTGAATACCTTTTAATATGAATTGAGGTCACAAAAATTTCCTAACTCAAAGACGAGTTGAAAATCCTTCTATCGAATAAGTTTTGGTATACGTCTAAACTTGGGTCAAGTTCTGTCAATCATAACTTCTTGTATATATTGAGTTAGAGGGCCTCCTATATATCAAATGAAAGTTCTTTGAGTCTTCTTTCCAAAGAAACTGGTTTCACCTTAATCTGATATTGGAGTAGAAAATTATGCTCATTTTACTTTGAAGTGTTCGTCTGCCAAAATATGACGACGAGGCTGATGACCTATCAACTAGGTGACGGCCCATCAGTCCTAGTCATCAGCCTAGGGCAGAAAGTGGTAAACTCTATCCCAAAAGTGATGACCTAGGTGACGACCTATCACCTGAGTGCGGGTTATCAACCATGGTCGTTAACTGATGAAATTCTGTCTTCTTTGATTTCTTTAGGGGTATTTTGATCTTTTTCTCACCCTAAAACACACCCTACGAATATAAATTGTATCCTAAGGATTATAATTTATCTTTTATCAGTTTTACAACATCTCATTCCTCTCTACTCTAAAAAACAAGAGAAATTAAGGTTTCCTTCAAGAACAAGAAATCAAGAAGCTAATCCTTTCAATTCAAGATTCTCAAGAAAGTTTTCAAGATTAAGGTTTCATTTTTCAAATTAAACAACCTAAGGTATGTGGGACTACTCTAAAAATCTTGGGCATAAGTTTAAATATTTTATCAAGATTAAAGATCCCCAATTATATTTTATAATAAAGTATTCTATATTGTTTATGAAAAGTATGCATCGTGGGATTGTTTTGATGGAATTATATGTTGTCTTGAATCACTTTTCATGGAGATTGAATTATAACTATACATATATTATTTCGTGTATTTTGTAAGATTGATTGAGAGCATGAGTATGAATTCCCTCTCTTGTTTTGAACTAAAGTTTATATATTCATTGCGAATGATTTGAAATGAATGTTTTAAGATTTGAAAGTGATCTTCTCAATATCATGGTGTATGGCATGGTTTATATATAATGAGAGGGAGTTTCTTGTTATAACTACATTCTTGCTTTAAAGGAAAATAATTGCATGTGATTGAAGAAATTGACTTGACCACCACATGTTTTGAATGTTGTAAGGAGAGGATAAATGCCTAAATTTTCTTGAGATTTTAAAGTGATGACAATATTATGGTGTTATGAATCTTGGGTGGTCATGTGCATGTTTTGAATATGATGGGCTATGAATTTGATATTATATTGACTTGCATGTCAGGGTATGACGATACCCGGCAATGATATGCCCTTAATAAAATAAGTATTGATCGTTTTGAAAATATAAAGCATGATTTCGAAGAATTAAAATTTGGGCTTAAGAGAGATAGTTGGTTATCCGAAGAAGGCGTTTGAGTGTAAGGAATCATCATTGGAAACTGTAGTTGCCGATACAGGTATTATCTTGAAAGGGGGATAATATGGACGTCATGTAAGGGTGTTGCCACGGTATACTTTTAAGGGGGTATACCAATTTATTAAAACTCCAATCCTTGCGGCATACTTGGATTGGAGGCTTGGACGCTGTGTCAAGGGCAGATTCCATATAGCCCATGGAATTACATACTGTAGGGTGTACTGATAAGCTTAGAAGAGTAACAAAGAATTGAGTTATGATTGCAAGAAAGTTTTTGAAACTCTAGATTATGTCCATGTGTTTTATTTAACTTATGTGTGATGTTTTATGAAATACTCTCATCTCTTTTGTTTAAAACCATGTTATTTTGAGTTGTTTCACATACCAGTACAATTGTATTGACTCCCTATATTTCAGGATCTGATACACAATTTCGGGGTCCCGCTAAGCAGTAGATTGGGTTGTCCAAAGTTTGCAGTTGGTGAGCCTCCCTTATTTCGGAAGGCCTTGTTGATTTTACATTAATATTTTATTTTGGTTAATGGTCTGACTGGGGGCTTGTCCCAATATTCAGACATTAGTGTTTTTGAGTTATTAGAGATTTCCCAGACTAGTGTCAGGTGTTTTTGAATATTTCATGAACCTATTTATGTATTGTTCAGTTGAAGCAAAAGAATGACCATGTTTCCATTTTGTCATTTTTTTTTTGTATTTTCCTTATAGTATACAAATTATGTATATGATTGCTAATTAGAGAAGGGCTCTCAGGCCTTCACGATTTGGGATGTCCGTCGTGGCCAGGGCTTCAGCTTGGGTCGTTATAAACTTGGTATCAAAGCACGGTTCATAGTCCCAGGGTGTCTGCGAAATTGTGTTTAGTAGAGTTTTGGTTATGGGTGTCTTGTGCACCACTTATAATCAGGAGGCTACCGGTCATTTAAGAGTTGTTTCTTATTCTTTCATACTCTAGTTTATGCTATAGTGTCATTCATAAGAAAGTTATCTAAATTTCTTCCTTGTTCTAATTTCATGGGCCATGCCTCATTGTCGAGGCGATATAAGTCTAAAAGTCTTGCTCCCCCAGCAATGTGGTTCTCTTTGATTGAGTTATCCATAAAGTTATGAGGTAGCACAAGGACTTGGGAGGAGTCCATTAGTGCTTCAAAGTGTATTGATTCGAGTGTATACCTTTATCCTGATGAAATCATACTTTTCAGCCTGAGGTACAAAGTATATTTAGTCTCTTTATAAAATTCTTGTTGCAGATGTTATGTGTAAGGGTAATGATGTGTACCAGAATGTTGGAATTGTATTTCCACTTGAGTAGTAGTATATGTTAATATGTCATGACCTACCTCGGTAATGAGATGGTCCAGATGTTGGTTATATGAAGTCACAAGGTTAGAAGTTAGAGCGAGGGTGACTTTCGTATAAATAAGTAGGTTTAGTTGCCGCTGATTGAGGGATGGTTTTGTATTTTACAGTGGTAGACTAATGTGGTAGCAATATTTATAGATTGTGTGGTAGTCTATGAAGAAAGTGTTTGACTATGATTATTATTTATTTAAATTAGGGAAGGAGCCTAGAGTGGATAGTTATGGTGGTTATAGAAATTAGTTATAGGTTATAAATGGAAAGGGGTAGACTAGTAAATAATATATGGGTAGAGACTCATTGGTGTTTATGGAATTCTGTGATAGTGAGAATGTATACATGGGCAAGTAAGTATGATGTGAGAAATTAGAATATGTTGATAAGATTGAAATGGGTTATATTATAAAGTTAAGATCGACTATCCTTATTATGTGACTTTTCCCCCTTGATTGTCTTTTCTTTGGTAGCTGTAAGCTAGTACTACACGTGAAAAGATGTGTGGTAGATTGTAAGGTGTGGCAGTAAAGTTGTGGAGAGGATGAACTTGTGGGCGATAGTTAAGTTAAATGGTGTAGTTGGGCTAATTCCCAAATTTGATGAATTAGTATAGCATGTGGCATGCTTCGTTGGTGGTACATGATTGATGTTATACTATAGGCTTGAACATTAGAGGTGAAGTGTGGTAGTAAGAGTAGTAGCTTAAGACTAATGGTGCATGTTTTTTTGGAATTAATTGGCAATCTTGATGTGATGTGTGAAATGACCTAGGTTGATAATTTATGAAAGGTTTAAGTGGTAATCGGGAGATATATGTGTACATGAGGACTAGTGTTGAAACGATGAATTATGGTTGTATCATTACGTGGATAAGAACGTGAGTATAAAGGAATAAGCTGAACACCAGGTAGCAGGTTGTTAAATAAAGTTTTATGTGTATAAATGTTTGGTGTACTTAGTCTGTGTTCTTGAAATTTATAGTATGGAGACGTTTGGGGAAGACTAAAGAGTTATTGTATGGTTTTCATTATAGAGGAATTGAGAAAATATAGGTAGGCAATATATGCCTTTAGTATAGTTTCACAAATTTTGTTAAGTTGTAAGTTGTGTGATTAGAGGTGTAAAGCTAGCATTCTAAGGAATTGAAGATGGAGTGTTAAATGCTTAGAAGCATAGGTGTCTATGTCTATGATGATGGTAGTCGTAAGTTAATGACCTTGGGGGTTGGAGTAAATTACGATTTATTCTCCCCGAAAGGGAGAGATTCTAGAAAGAATTTCTTATCTTTATGTATTTATTGAAGGGAGTTTTTGTTCATATGTATATTGATATCCCTTTGTGATAAGGAGTGTGGATACATACACTCATGAGAGTGAGATTTGTAGAGTGATGGCTATAGAGGCTAGCGAAAGTTAAGAGTAGCATTTACGAAAAAGCAAGGCCTTCAGAATATAGTTATAGTTCATCAGGGAGAGTTTAAAGTCTAAGTATGTGGTGATGTCTCTTTTGCGTTGAGAGTTGTGGCTATAGATTTTGATGAGAGGTTATGTCTACAAGTGTAGGAGTGTGACATTGATCTAACGGGGAGATAATAGAATGCAACAGTTCTCGAATTTTCTTGTGGTGTCAAGTTTCAAGTAAGAATCATGAAAAATCAATTCCTATTCAAGCAAGCTCCTCCTACTTCGATTTGAATAGATGTCTTATGTATTTATGTCTTGCCTATGCCTAAAGTGTGAACTCTCTATGTTATTCATGTCATGTTCCGACCTCCAAACAAGAAGCAGTAATGTCCCTCAGTTATCCAATATTCCAAGTATCCAAGCCATATGTTATGTTGCTCATGATCCAAATATATGTCTCACAATATGTCTGGTCCTAAGAAAATATGTCTCTATATCTCACTGAATCATTTTATGCTGGAATTAGCAAAAGTGATAAAGTTTATGCTAACTCATGGGAAATTTCAGTTCTTTAAATGAGGATCAATCGCGTTGAGTGTCAATCCTTGTCTTAGTTGTTAACTACTTAAATTTTGGCCTTATTCCATATAGCCCATGATATGTGCACCCATGTTTCTCATCATGGTTTGTCCTAAGTAAACCATGTTTTATTGTGTTTGTGCTGAACAACTCCTTACTTATGATCCGGACAGTTGATATATAAAGCACTTTGTGTCTATTCTATCGTATCTTCACCTCATGTCCCTCCTTGAGAAGTGCAATAAGTATAAGTTATATATTGATAAGTGTTACTTCTAGTCATGATGTGTATGTTCGGGTCCCTCAATGACCCTCCGTATGTTCGTATGATGGTTGTTGTGGAAGCTCAGTGATGTGTTAGGTAGGGGAGTAGATGATCTTGAATGTGAAAGTTTAGATGTGATTTCTTTGGCAAAAATTTTAGAAAAGAGGGGGAAAAAAGAAGATGAACTTTTGTTATGTAAAAAAGTTAGGAATGAGATATGTGGCGTAAGTCTATGTAAGAGTGATTGAAATTGTGAGACTTAGTGGCAAATCCTCGAAGTGGGTGTAGAAATGGTAGGCTTGTAGATTGTGATTGATGAAAACACAAACTAATGCGCTATACGATTAGTACTCTTTGATTTAAAACTTAGGTGTGTTTGTCAGTAGTGATAAGGTGAAGTAATTTTCTTAATGGGGTGTAGAGTGCAAGGTCCCATATCTTAAACTAGCACTTCTATTCTCTGAGTTGGGCTTCAACATAGGAGTCTTATACAGTGGGACTCAAGATCTGGTGGTTAGATGTGTGATGGAAGAATTGTAAGTTGGAAATAATGAGGTATGTTATTTATTGTTTGGGGAATAGATGAGTAGTGTATCTAAGTATAAGTCTATTCATGCTATCATGTAAAATAGAAAATACTTCTATCTTTATCTTCCATGAAATCTTATTTCATGATTAGTACCGATGAAAATCAGGCCTATGATCACCAAATAAACTTATATCATATGTTGTGATGGTCATGATCCCTAGAATTCATGTACAAGATCATCTCTATGTCAGTTCACATCCTCTCATATTTCATGCTTACACGATTCACTTGGCGACATCATGAATGCTTTTCGTAAGGTTTGTGTATGTTTCCTTCGGAGAAAATTCTTAGAGTAAGGTTTCGTCCTTTATTTCATATTTTTGGAGCTTCAGAAAGTCCCTACCCATCATTCAGGGATGAATGACCCCAACGGGGATATAATGTCTGTAACGCCCCAAAAATCTATCTCGAGACATCACACGGTGCTTAGGACCACAAGTGATCCCAAGCTAACCTTTATACTGGCATAACTCATGAGCAACTGTTTAAAAAACATAAATCTGAAGAAAATACGAAAAGTAAATCTTTTCTGAACTTGATCAATACAAAGCTACATTAAGGTAAATACAACTCTACTTATACAAAATAAAAACTGAAATTGAATACATCAACTATACTGACTGTCTATGAAGCCTCTACTAGTATTGACTATAGGTAGCCGGGTCATGACTCCCAACTATCCCAACTAAATATGACTAAATAAAGAAAAAATAAAATATTTCTCAAACTATATTACTGATTCGAGCCCTTGAATCAAAAGGACTCATCACCTGTTGATTGAAAGCTGCAACTGGCTGAATATGGTATGTGTGCTACAACTTGTACCTACATTATGAGACAATGTAGCACATAAACATATATGTGGATCAGTACTTTGAGGATTTACTGAGTATATGGGGGTCCAATGCATAAATAAAAAATTATCTCAGCATCATAATTTATAAAACAATGCATGCTAAATGTAAATGACTCACATAAGCTAGAATATCTGCAATACTGAAATATAATAATCATGAGAAGAAAATCATGCTTTATAAATTTAGTGAGTCATAAAATTTAGTTCTAAAAGATGTACTTATACTTTTTCTATAAATCATGTTGTCTAAGTGTTGGAAGGACTCACTCTTAAATCTGAAATCTGAAATCTAATATCTTTCTGGAATGCGAAATCTGATTAAAAATTGTGAGCCTTCACACTTAGTTTTCTAAAAGCTTTTTAATCATTCTTTTCTTTTGGAACTTAAAGACTTAGGAGCTTTGGAAACTTTTGAAACTTGAGACTTAGGGACTTTAAAACTTAGAACTTTGGGAATCTTATAACCATAGCTTTCAAAACATATACTTTATCTTGAGGAGAGTTGGGGACTTCTTTGGGAACTTAGGGATTATAGAACTTTGAGAATCTTAAAACCATATCTTTAAAAACATATACTTTATCTTGAGGAGAGTAGGAGACTTCTTTAGGAATTTAGGGAATATAGAACTTTGGGAATCTTAAAACCACAGCTTTCAAAACATATACTTTATCTTAAGGAGAGTAGGGGACTTCTTTGGGAACTTAGGGATTATAGAACTTTGTAAATCTTAAAACCATAGCTTTCAAAACATATACTTTATCTTGAAGAAAGTAGGGGACTTCTTTGGGAACTTAGGGATTATAGAACTTTGTGAGTTTCTTCTAACCGACATAAACCATGTGAACTGACATGGAGTCCAACGTCTTGCCCACGTTAGAGAGAGCTGTTCTACCCTTTCCATCAGAATAGAACCTTAACTTTAGTGAACACTTTCTTAGCCCACTATGGGTGCTCAAAATTTATGGTGGCACATATTTCTGGGGTATGAGATATTGGAATCATATCCAACTAGGTGCTAAATACTACTCCTATACTTACGCTCAGAACTTTTTAGGAAATCCACCTTAAAACAATACAAGGGTCTATAATGAAGACCAATTATACTTCTCTTTTCTTTAAATCATAAATAATGTGGATTCCTACCTTAGCTTAGGATCAAAAGATCAATCTTTGCTTTTGAAATCACTTATCAAAACTTGTCAACAAAACTTGAGATCATAATCTTGCTTAAAAATCTGAATACTTGCTTGTAAAAAGATGCTTAAACATCATCTTTCTTGAAGATCAAGACTAAAACTTAGGGCTTACACCCCATACATGGAAATCAGGTCAAATCATACTAAACTTCATGCTCACAATAATAATCTTGAAACAACAAATCTTTAAATTAGGGATTAATGACCCATACGTCAAACTCATGTTAAAACACCAAAAGATTCATGCTTGATTATGTAAATATTGATTAATCAACTCAAATCTGGAAATTTCAGCAATATGCATGAAAACATAAACATACTCATGTAATTCAACTTCTAAATCATTAGGAATATCATAAGCTTGGAAATCACAATAATGGGTATAAACCCTAACTTGTATTTCATGGAAATTCATATAAAATTCAGTAATTTATAAATTTAAAACAAGTTTTAGGCGCAAGGACGAAAGAATTGTCCTTGTTAAAACCTCACATACCTTAATTGATGATCTTATATGAGAAAGCTTGAATCTTTGATTCCTATGATGAATTAAATGTAAAATCTTGAACTTTGAATCCTTTGAAGATGATCTTGCAATCATTCTTGAAGTTCTTAGATTAGGAACCCTAAATTCTTGATCTTGTTGTTGAAAAGAAGAAAGATGAAATTGCTTATTCTTGAAGGAATTGATTAGGGTTGTTCTTGAGGGAAAATTGGAGAATTAGGGCAAATAAGACTCCAATTAAAGCCTTAGATCGTGTTTTTACGACTTGGGTTGAGGTGAAAAAAGACCTCATTTTCCCTCCATAATTTAAAATAAAAATTTGTAACCCGTATTGCCGTTTGAAGGGCCACCACGATGCGGTGTAATCGTGGTGAGCTACTACCTCATACGAAAAATATCATAACTTTTGACTCGGGTATTAAATTTTGGTAAAATTGGTATCGTTTGAAAGCTAACTCAATTATCTATAATTTGGTGGTTCTTGATATAAAAAATTCTATATACAGCAAAATTTATATACTTTCAAAGTTGACCCTTGTAGAATTGAACACCAAACATTGGACGAATTAAGGGATCTTAGCTCAACTTGGCTCTAAGTGATTTCTAGAGTCATTTTTCACACAATAAGCATTTCATACACTAGGATAAAGGTCAGGAAATATACATTTCAAATTATGGATCAAGGACATGGCAAATATGCCTTCACCGTAATGCGGTGATCCCGTCATTGCTATACTCACTGCGACGTAATGGAATCACAGTGAGTTACTAGAAATTGACAATTGCCTTTTCACACTCCACCGTGATGCGATGGAACTCTTGGCGCTATACTGACTGCAACGTGATGGAATAGTAGTGAGCTACTGGAATTTAACAATTATGAATTTGCCCTTCACCGTGACGTGATGGTTCCTTGAATAGCACACTGTCAGTATTAAAATGCCATACCTTATCAACCGCATATTAGATTTGGGCAATTTGAAATTGATGGAAAGATTATTCAATTTTTCACATAATGGAAGGTCTAAAATCTAGAAAATTCCATATGAAATAAATGTTATTCATTCTTGAAGCTAATCTTTGGCATTCTAGGGACGAAATTAAACTAGGAAAGATGTGGGGTGTTACATTATCTATCCCTTGTGAACTTTCGTCCTCGAATATAGCTAGTTAGGCTGAAAATACTAAAGAATATGAGGCTATAAGATATCATTCATAACTGAAATAAATTGTATGACTGAATCTCAACATAGTGAGCTACTGAACTAATATGTGAGTGCATTAACTTACATGAAAATAGCTATATGGATGGATTTGAAACTGAAAAAGAAATGAATAAAGGAAGACTATCACTTTCATCTGAATCTAAGTTCACGGAGAAGATATGAGAGGTTTATGACATGAAAACTTAGGATATTATAATGTAACACCCCTCACTTTTGGGCTAAAGTTTGAACCATCTTTTATATGCATAAAGACCCAAACCCAATGATTCTTCATTAATATATGTGTAAAGATCAATCCTATAGTGTGTGAATACCTTTTAATAGGAATTGATGTAAAAAAAATCCCCTAACTCAAAGACGAGTTGAAAACCCTTCTATTGATTAAGTTTTGGTGAACGTCTAAATTGGGTCAACTTCAATCAATCATAACTTCTTGTATATAACAATTTAAAGGGCCTACTATATATCAAATGATAGTTGTTTGAGTCTTCTTTCCAACGCAACTGGTTTTATCTTAATTCGATATCGGAGTAGAAAGTTATGCTCATTTTACTTTGAAGTGTCCGTCTGCCAAAATATGATGACGAGGCTGATAAGCTATCAACTAGGTGACGACCCATCATACATAGTCGTCAGCCTAGGGTATAAAGTGGTAAAATCCATCCCAAAAGTGGCAACCTAGGTGACAACCTATCACATGAGTGATGGGTTATCAACCATGGTCGTCAACTAATGAAATTTTGTGACTTCTTTGGTTTCTTTAGGTGTATTTTCGTCTTTTATTCACCCTAAAACCTACCCCATGAATATAAATTGTATCCTGAGCATTATAATCCATCTTTTATCAGTTTTACAACATATCAATCCTCTCTACTCTCAAGAACAATGGAAATTAGGGTTTTCTCCAAGAATAAGAAATCAAGAAGCTAATCCTTTTAATTCAGGATTCTAAAGAAAGTTTTCAAGATTAAGGTTTCATTTTTCAAAGTAAACAACCTAAGGTATGTGATACTACTCTAAAAATCTTGGGCATAAGTTTAAATATTTTATCAAGATTAAAGATCCCTAATTATGTTTTATAATGAAGTATTCTATATTGTTTACGAAAAGTATGCATCATGGGATTGTTTTGATGGAATTATATGTTGTCTCGAATTGCTTTTCATGGAGATTGAATTATAACTATACATATATGATTTTTTGTATTTTGTAAGATTGATTGAGAGCATGAGTATGAATTTCCTCTCTTGTTGCGAACTAAAGTTTATATATTTATTGTGAATAATTTGAAATGCATGTTTTAAGATTTGAAAGTGATATTCTCAATATCATGGTGTATGGCATAATTTATATATGATGAGAGGGATTTTATAGTTATAACTACATTCTTGCTTTAAAGTGGAAGAATTGCATGTGATTGAATAAATTGACTTGACCACCACATGTTTTGAATCTTGCAAAGAGAGGATAAATGCCTAAATTTTCTTGAGATTTCAAAGTGATGACTCTATTATGGTGTTATGAATCTTGGGCGGTCATGTGCATGTTTTGAATATGATGGGCTGTGAATTTGATATAATATTGAATTGCAAGTCAGGGTATGACGATACCTGATGATGATATGCCCTTAATAAAATAAGTATTGATCGTTTTGAAAGTATAAAACATGATTTTGAAGAATTAAAAATTGGTCTTGAGAGAGCTAATCAGTTATTTGTAGAAGTCATTTGAGTGTAAGGGCTCATCATTGGAAACTGTAGTTGCCGATACCGGTATTATCTCGAAAGGGGATAATGTGGACGTCATGTAGGGGTGTTACTATGGTATACTTTTAAGGGGGTATACCAATTTATTAAAACTCCAATCCTTGAGGAATACTTGGATTGGAGGCTTGACCTCCACTCAAGGGCGGATTCCATATAGCCCATGGAATTACATACTGTAGGATGTACCTATTAGCTCAAAAGAGTAAGAAAGTGTTGAGTTATGATTGCAAGAAAGTTTTTGAAACTCTAGATTATGCCCATATGTTTTATTTAACTTATGTGTAATATTTTATGAAATGCTCTTTTCTACTTTGTTTAAAAACATGTTATTTATAGTTGTTTCACATACCAATACAATTGGATTGACCTCTTATATTTTAGAATTTGAGACACAATCCCGGGGTCTCGCTAAGCAGTAGATTGGGTTGTCCAAAGTTTGCAGTTGGTAAGCCTCTGCTATTTCAGAAGGCCTTGTTGATTTAACAATAATATTTCATTTTGGTTTATGGTCCAACTGGGGGCTTTTCCTAGTATTCAGACAATAGTGTTTTTGAGTTGTTAGAGATTTCACAGACTAGTGTCAGGTGTTTTTGAATGTTTCATGAACCCATTTATGTATTGTTCAGTTGAAGCAAAAAAATTACCATGTTTTCGTCTTGTCATGTTTTTCCACATTTTCCTTATAGTATATGAATTGTGTATATGATTGCCATTTAGAGAAGGGATCTTCGGACTTCACGGTTTGGGAGGCCCTGACCGTCTGTCCATTACGGCCAGGGCCTTAGCTCAGGTCATGACAACTTATCTATTGGAATTAACTTTAAAGGTTCTTTAGTAACGTAACAGGTTCTTCATCTATTGCAATAGATGGAAAATCTATTGCAATATATGATTCACTTGTTACAAGAGATGACTCATCTATTGAAATCAACTTCAGGTTCTATAGTACCGTAACATGAATCCCAATAGCTGAGTTATTTTTCACCTATTGCAACAGATTACTCATCTGTTGAGGTTCATGTTATGGCACTATAAAATCACTATTAATTTTATTATGTAATTATTATTATTATTTTAACAAATGACTTTATTTAGGTACCACTAATGGAGGAATCAATAACAATAGGGGTGGATTGTCATGGTGAATGGATTGAGAAGAGAAATCGATATATATGGTGTTGAAAAGAAGTTTAAATGCTAGAGACGATAGCTTTGACGGTCTAAAGTGATGTTTTATATGACGATTTTGTGAACTTAATCATCATTTATTATGGACTGAATTGTCAACCAGAAGAACTCATCATTAGCTGCATGCACAGCTCTTTTGAAAAACAAAGGGTATTATCTTTCAAGATAACTGATCAGGTTAGGTTGTGTGCTTATCTTAATGGTTTAGCTAGCCAATGTTAAAGGTGTACGTGATTGAAAAACCGAGAGAGAATGAGAACTAGAATATAGAAGAAGAACAACAATAAGACATCTTTGGTAATAAGTTGGATAATCGTAACATAAATATTTCAGATGATGATCGAACACCTATGCCCGTCATTGCAAGCAATACAATGGACAGTTCTTCTCAATTGACACACTCGGGCAATTGTCAAGATGATGAGACTGGATTTTACAAAGGAATTTCATTCAAAGATAAGACAAAACTATCTACTTTTTTGTTTATTGCTTTCTTGAAAAAAGATTTTAGAATAAAGAAGGTGATTAATTCGAGCAAAGTCTTTTCCTTTATATGTAGCTCATACCTAGTTTAAGTAGTGAAAAGATGATAGAGGCACAGATGCAGTGTCGATAGAATGGGAGGAGTTTGCTACCACCTTCTTAGAGAGATTCTTACCATTGGAGCTGAGGAAAGCTAAGGTATTAAAATTCATCAATTTAAAATATGGAAACATGAGTGTGAAAAAGTATTCCCTCAAATTTACTCAACTAGCTAGGTATGCTCCTCATGTGGTAGCTGATACCAGGTCCAGGATGAGCAAGTTTGTGTCTGATGTATCTAATTGTGTAGTCAAAAAGTGCAGGACCGTAATATTGATTAAGGAGATGGACTTATCTGGGATGATGGTCCATGCACAGTAGATAAAGGAGAAAAAAACTATGAAAAGAGAGAGGGAGAACAAGAGGGCTAGAACAGGTAGCTTTATTTTTTTTAACCAAAGTAGAGGGTGATAATTGTCCTCAATTTCATCAAAAATATTCAGTCCCAGCTCCGTCATCGGCTAGTGCACCAGTTCTCGAATTCAAAAATAATAATAGGGATAGGGCACCAGGCTCTATGTCTCAGAGTAGTGTGACCAGTGCTTGGACGAATCCACTTTGCCAGAATTATAAGAAAAACCATCGGGGTGTTTATAGAGCCGACAGTGACATATGTTTTGGGTGTGGCAATCCAGGCCACCGAGTCAAGGATTGTCCAAAGAGTGGTCCACAGGGTTAGTCCAGTCATCCCCTAGTTTCATTTGGTCGCCCAGCTTAGTAGGGTGGCACTTACAGTTCCACTAGTGGTCAGCACTCAAATAGATTGTATGTACCTTAGTCCCTATAGGATCAGGAAAATTATCCAAATATGGTTACTGGTATGTTGTAGGTCTTTTTGTTAGATCCCAAAGATTCTCTTTCTTTTATAACCCTTACATAGCTATCGATTTCAGTGTCAGTCCTAAGATTTTAGTAGAACCCTTTTCAGTGTCTACCCCAGTAGGTGTCACCATTATAGCCAGGCAAGTATTCAGAAACTGTCCAGTCACAATATCCAAGAAAGTCACTTCAGTTGATCTTGTAGAGTTAGAGATGATGAATTTTGACATCATTCTAGGCATGGATTGGCTCCACTCATGCTATGCTTTAGTTGATTATAGAAATAGAGTTGTTCATTTTTAGTTCCCAAATAAACCAGTCCTAGAATAGAGGTGTAGTACTTCAGCACTTAGGGGTCAACTTATTTCATACCTTAGAGTGGTAAAAATGATATCCAAGGGGTGTGTCTACAATTTTTTTAAGTTAAAGACTCCAATTTCGAGACTCCTAGTCTTGAGTTCATTTCTGTAATGAGGGAATTTCCATAGTATTCTCTGAAGATCTTCCCAAAGTTTCTCCCAAAAGGGAAATCGACTTTGGGATAGACCTTCTCCCAAATACCCAGCCTGTCTCTATTCCATCATATAGAATAGCTCCAGCTAAACTCAAAGAAATAAAAGCACAACTAAAAGATCCCCTAGATAAAGGATTCATTAGGCCCAGTGTTTCCTCATGGGGCGCTCCATTCCTTTTTGTGCAAAATAAAGATGGTTCTCTTAGAATGTCCATTTTGCTTACCGTTAGGGTGCCAGTTATTTCTCTAAGATAGACCTCAGATCCGGCTATCATCGGCTCAGAGTCAGAGAATGTGATATTCCAAAAACAGCTTTCAGAACTTGATATGGTTACTTCAAACTTCTTATCATGTATTTTTTTCTTACAAATACCCCAACTGCTTTCATGGACTTGATGAACAGTGTGCTCAAGTAGTACTTGGACATGTTCATCATAGTCTTCATAGATGACATCCTTGTTTACTCCCGTAATGAAAATGATCATGTAGACTACCTCAGAATAGTATTTTAAACTTTTAGAGCCCATCAGTTGTTTGCCAAATTTAGTAAGTGAGAATTTTGGCTAAGATCAGTAGCTTTTTTTGGCCATATCATTTTCGGTGATGGCATTAGAGTTGACCCGCAAAAGACTAAAGTAGTGGGAACCTGGCCTAGACCTATTTCTCCATCAGTTATCAGAATTTTCTTGGGTTTGGCTGGCTATTACCAGCATTTTATTGAAGTGTTTTTATCTATTGCATCCCTTATATCGAGATTGACTCAGAAGAAAGTCAAGTTTTAATGGTCAGATTCCTGTGAGAAGAGTTTTCAGGAGTTGAAGACTCGACTCACCTCAACCCTAGTTTTGACTTTGCTGGATGGTTCAGATGGGTTTGTTGTGTACTGTGATTTCTCCAGAGTTGGTTTGGGCTATGTTTTGATATAAAAGGGTAAGGTCGTAGCCTATGCCTCTAGACAACTTAATCCACATGAAAAGAATTACCCTACCCATGATCTAGAACTTTTAGCCATTGTGTTTTCGTTAAATATTTGGAGGTACTATTTTTATTGGGTGCATGTTGATGTGTTCACGGATCAAAAAAGCTTGCAGTATGTGTTTTTGCAGAAGGATTTAAATCTGGATCAGAGAAGATAGTTAGAATTATTAAAAGATTATGATATGAGTATTCTGTACCACCTGAGCAACACCAATGTAGTGGAATATACCCTTAGTAGACTGTCTATGGGTAGCATTGCTCATGTTGAGGATGATAAGAAAAATCTAGTTAGGGAAGTTCATCAGTTTGTTAGATTAGGTGTCCGTTTGGTTGATTCAACTGAGGGTAATGTTTGGATACAACATAGTTCAGAAACTTCTTTGGTTGCCAAAGTGAAAGAAAAACAAGATAGGGATCTCAATCTAGTTAAGTTGAAGGAGTCAGTCAGAGATCAGAAGGTGGAGATTTTCTCCCAAGGGGGAGATGGTGTGTTGAGTTGCCAGAGTAGATTGTGTGTGCCGTGTGTAGATGAGTTGAGACAGCAAATTCTTGCAGAAGCAAATGGTGCACGTTACTCTGTTCACCCAAGGACCACTAAGATTTATCGTGATTTGCGGGAAATCTATTGGAGGATGGTATGAAGAAAGATATTGCAGTTTGTAACTAAGGGCTTTAATTATCAGTAGGTTAAGGTTAAGCAAGAAAATCCTAGTAGTTCTATGCAAGAGTTCAGTATTCCCACTTGATAGTGGGAGGAAGTGAACATGGACTTTGTGATGGGTTTTCCTCGTACCCATTGTCAGCATGATTTGATTTGGGTCATTGTGGATAGGATGACCAAATTAGACCACTTCTTGCTAGTTTATACTTTTTATTCATCCTAGCACTACGCTAAGATCTATCTCAGAGAATTGTTTAGGTTGTATGTAGTACCATTGTCTATCATTTCAGATAAAGGTATGTAACACCCTGAGTCTGCACCCGAGACACCTCACGATGCTTACGATCCCAAAGGACGACAAGCTAACCCATGACTGGTATATGCTGTGAGCACTGAATAATAATACTGACATAATGCAAAAGTTACGCTGAAATGCCATAAGGTTCATAATTTGAATACTGATAAATGTAGCAACTGATAATAACATCTAAAAACTAAATACTGTCTGAACTAGTCTAGTCTGAAAAACCTCTAACTGAACTATCTGAATATGGAGTTGATGGGATAAGCCCTCAACTAACTCCGACTAATTGAATACTAAATTTACTATAATACTGAAATAAATAATATCCTCGATAGATGAAGACTCACTACTGAATCTATTATTGCTAACTGAATCTGGCTAAACGCGATCAGGAACCTAAGCGTCTGAACCTATGATATAATACATTATAGCATAAGAAAAGAGTATGAGATCAGTACATAGAATGTACTGGTATGCTAGATGAGGTAAGGCTGAAATTTATGGGTTTGTATGCATGAATAATAACTGACTTAGTGATATGAATATAATAGAATGAGAGTACACGGATAACTGAAGCTACTATAAACATTAATTATGCAATACTGCACCTATACATATATATACTGTATCTGAGATTTCTACTAAAACTGAGTATTGATTAATTGATATCTGAGATTACTGATAACTGAATTACTGATAACTGGGTGACTATTTCAGACAGTCCTGATTTTGTAAAACTGAACTGAGTTCTATGTTGAGACTAAAACTAAAACTGTTGAAGGTAATCATCTAACTGACATGCCCCTCTCTAAAGTTATTGGGGTCCAAGATGTAATCCCAGTTGGAAGGGTGTCAGTACTGTGCCACGAGTATAGATACTGGCTGTGTGGATCAACTGAACTGCTGTCCCGAAGGACTAAGGGTCACCCTCTACTGGCAAGTTCCCTGATGGGAATGGTATTACCCTCAACTGGTAGGTAAACACCTTATCAATCCTCAACTGGCAGGTTGATATCTAAACCTACACTGGCTACGTAGTTCTGAAACACAAGGATTGCTACTAAGGATCACACCCTCTAATGATAGGCGAGCCTCCAGTCTTGGGTTCGCTCGGTGATGGATCTTACTCCAACTGAATGACACTGAGTATTAAATAAAACTAAACTGACTGAGTTTCACTGAGTTTTGTAACTAACTGAGTACTATTGTTCATGATATTACTGAGACTATTTGGTAACTACTGTGATCTAGGTAGATAGATAAATTTTTTGGGTATTGAATACCCCTAGGACTCGATAGAATCAATTGTAAAATATGGCACAATCTTTAAAGCATACTAACTAATCACTTAGTCATGATTTATTCACTGAGACATTTTGACAAACACTTGCAAGGCATGAACTTGTACATGAATGGGAACACATGCTAACTTGTCATGATTGCACTATTTAATTCACATAGGCATTCTAACAAATACTTGGGGAGCATGATTATTTCATATAATAATAAATATATATAAATATCATGGCTACACCATTCAACTTGTAAATTCAAGGATTTAACATGACAATCACATAATTCACTACACATGCTATCTTAATTTCATAATACTTGTAATTAATCATGGATTGAAACCCAAACAACATCATGAACATGTATACAATCTAATTCAAGCATAGAAATCATAAATCCAAAAACTTGTATTCTTGAAAAGGGTCCTTGGACTCCATGGGTGGTAAGGGCCCATGGATGAACACCTAACAAACCTAGAAAGATGAGTTCTTGAAGTTTCTTGGTGGGATTCTTGAGGATTGCTTTTGATTCTTAAAGGCTAGGGTTGTGCTAATTGAGAGAATGATTTTCTATTTGGGGAAAATTTACTGAATAATGACTTAACTAGGTTATTAGGGGTTAATTAATGTGTTTAGACTGATTAGGGTCGTGGAAAAAAGATTAAATTACCCCTGGAAGGATTTAAATTTTTGTCACTAGAAGTACCAATTTTAGCCTTCACCGTGATGCGGTGGTATCACAATGATCCATGAAAAGTCAGTTAAAACTATTAAAAAAAAAAGACAACTGGGAAATTGACTTTTGGCGCGATGCACCATTATCGCGGAGCCTCACTAGAAATCAGCATTGGCGCGACGCGGGCCAATCACGGTACCCCACTGGAAAATGCCAATTGGGAACTAGCGCTTTACTGTGATGCACTGGAATCACAGTGCTTCACTGGAAACTGATAAATGCCATTTTGACTTTCACCGCGACGTGGTGCTTCTCACTTTTGCATCCTATTTTACTAAAGGGCTATAACTTCTCACCCGAATATCGAATTTAGTCAAAATTTATATTGATGGAAAGCTGACTGAATCTCCTACACATTGGTAAGTCTTAAATTTGAAAATTCTAAGTGTATTGAAAATCTCATAATGAAATCCTCATGTACGGAGAGCTAAAATGAGCTAGGAAAATATGGGGTATTACAATATTTCCCCTTTGGTAACATTTATCCTCGAATGAGACTGATTAAGATGAGAAATACTGATAGACTGAGTTTACATGCTTAAATAAAGCATGAAGTACATAATTGAATATGATTCATGAATGCATGACTATCAGAAAAATGATATGCAATGTTAACTGATACCAAGTTTGTAACTGTAACTGAACATGGAACTGAGTAAATCTAAGAAAGACTCTTATCTCAAGCTGAGTCGGAGTTTGCAGAGAAGAGGTAAGGATACTTGGTGTGCATATCTGCTTCTGCTTCCCAAGTAGCTCCCTCAACAGACTGGTTCTGCCAAAGTACTTTGGCTAAGGAAACTTCTTCGCTCCTTAGTCTTCAAATCTGACGATCAAGGATTTGGACTGGAACCTCTTCAAAAGAGAGATCATTCTGAATATCTACACCCTCCAAGGGGACTACCACTACTGGGTCACTAATGTATTTATTTAGAAAGAAATCATGAAATATTGGGTGCACTGATGCTAAGTATGAAGGAAACTCAAGCTCGTAAGGTACCTTTTTTAAACGACTGAGAATTTTGTAAGGATCGACATATTAGGGACTAAGCTTTCCTATATTGATGAACCTCATCACTCCCTTCATAGGAGAGATTTTCTTGTACATAAAATCACCACTATCAAACTTGATATCCTTTCTCCTCATATCTACATACAATTTCTATCGGCTCTAAGCTGCCCTAAGCCTTTCTCTGATCAACTGAACCTTCTCTAAGGCATCAAATACTAAATCAGGCCCTACTACTATGGCCTCACCTACCTTGAACCAACCAATTGGAGATCTACATCTCCTACCATAAAGAGCCTCAATTTGAGCCATCTGAATACTAGAATGATAGCTGTTGTTATATGCGAATTCAATCAAAGGCAAGTGGTCATCTTAAATACCTTTAAAATCAACAACGCATACTCTTAATATATCTTCTAGAGTCTAAATGGTCCTGTTTTCCTGACTATATATTTGAGGGTAGAAGGCTGTAATGAGGTGAACTTGGGTACTGAGACCCTTTTGGAATATTTTCCAAAAATAAGAGGTAAACTGGGTACCTCTATTTGAAATGATGGATACTGGGACTCTGTGTAACCTGACCATCTCTCTAATATAGAGTTTGGCATAGTCCTCGGCTAAACAAAAGGTATGGACTGGCAATAAATGAGTGGGTTTGGTTATCCTATCTACGATAACCCAAATTAAATCATTTTGATGATGAGTACGAGGAAATCCCATAACAAAGTTTATGTTCACTTCTTCTCATTTCCATGTGGGAATACTAAAATCATGCATAGACCCACGAGGCTTCTGGTGCTCAATCTTAACCTGGTGACACGTAAAGCACTTAGCTACAACTCTTTGATATCCCCCTTCTTCCCACTCCACTAATAGTCTCTCGCAAATTGTGGTATATCTTAGTGTCCCCTGGATGAATCAAGTAATGTGCACCATGCACTTCTGGAAGAATTAGTTGGCTCAGCTCATCAACATATGACACATATAGTCTACCCTGGCAATGCAATACACATCTCCCCCTTGGGAGAAAACCTCTACTTTCTGATCTCTGACTGGCTCTTTCAACTTAACAAGGCTGGGATATCTATCCTACTTTTCCTTCACTTTAGAAACCAGTGATGACTCTGAACTATTCTGCAGCCACACACTACCCTCTGCTGAATAAACTAAGAGAATACCTAATCAATCAAGTTGATGAACTTCCTAAACTAACTTTTTCCTAATATTCTAAACATGAGCAACACTACCCATAGACAACCTACTGAGATAATATGCCACTACATTGGCCTTGCCCGAATGATATAAAACACTCATATCATAATCTTTCAACAACTCTAACCACCTTCTCTGATGCAAATTCAAATCTTTCTGATAGAACACATTTTGCAAGCTTTTGTGATCTGTGAACACATCAACATGCACCCCATACAAATAATGCCTACAAACTTTTAAGGCAAACACAAAAGCTGCTAATTCAAGATCATGGGTAGGGTAATTCTTTTTATGGGGCTTAAGCTACCTAGAGTCATAAGCTATGATCTTATCTATCTATATTAGGACATAACCCAAACCAACTCTGGATACATCACAGTACACAACAAACCCATCTGAACCATCTAGTAACATCAAAACTGGGGCTATAGTAAGTTGAGTCTTTAATTCCTTAAAACTCTTCTCACAAGAATCTGACCAGTAAAACTTAACTTTTTTCTAAGTCAATCTGGACATTGGGTATGCAATAGATGAAAACCCCTCAACAAACCAATGGTAATAGCTAGCTAAACCCAAGCAACTCCTGATATCTGATGAAAAAATGGGTCTATACCAGTTTCTCACCGCCTTGATCTTTTGAGGATCAACTCTGATGTTATCACCAGAAATAATATGACCAAGGAATAATATTGACCTTAGACAAAATTTGCACTTACTGAATTTGGCAAATAATTAATGGGCTCTGAGAGTCTAAAGTATGATTCTGAGGTAATCTACATGATCATTCTCACTATGAGAATAGACAAGAATGTGATCGATGAAAAATATAACAAACATGTCTAAGTACTATTTGAACACATGATTAATTAAGTCCATGAAGGTTGCTAAGGCATTTGTGAGACCAAAGGACATGACTAGAAAGTTAAAGTGACCATATTGGGTTCAAAAAGTTGTTTTTAGAATGTCATATTCTCTGACTCTAAGCTGATGATAGCCTGATATGAGGTCTATCTTAGAAAAGTAACTGGTGCCCTGAAGTTTGTCAAACAACTCATTGATTCTAGGAAGTGGGTATCTGTTCTTGACTGTGACTTTATTTAACTGATGGTAGCCTATACACATTCTGAGTGAATCATCTTTCTTACACACAAATAAGACTGGTGCGCCCCATGAGGAAATGCTAGGTTCGATGAACCCCTTATCTAATAGGTCCTTTAACTGTTCTCTTAACTCTTTGAGTTCATTTGGAGCCATTTTATATGGAAGAATATATATAGGTTGAGTGTCTGGAAGGAGGCCTATTCCAAAGTCGATTTTCCTTTCGGGAGGAACTCCAGAAAGGTCCTAGGGAAACACATCTGAACTGACTTAAGACTAGGAGTCTCTGAACTGGAGTCTTTGACTCACACATGATGATAGACACATCCCTTGGATATCATTTTTCTCTCTCTAAGGTATGAAATCAACTGGCCCTTAAGCGCTGTAGTACTACCCCTCAATTCAAGGACTGGTTTATTTGAAAACTAAAAATGAACAACTTGCTCCTACAGTCAGGTGAGGCATAGCATGAATAGAGCCATTCCATGCTGAGAATAATGTCAAAATTTGTCATATCTAACTCTACTAAGTTTGCTGAAGTGACTTTCTGAGATATCATAACTGGACACTTCCAGTATACCCGGTAGGCTATAATAGACTGGTCCACTAGGGTAGAAAGTGAGAAAGGTTATGTTATAATTTTTGGTTTGACTTTAAAGTTGACTGCTATGTAAGGAGTTATAAAGGACAAAAAATCTCTTGGATCTAATAAGGTATAAACATGAAAATGAAAGATATGTAACGTACCGGCGACTATATCAGGAGAACTTTTCTGATCTTCTCTAGACTAAAGTGCATAAAGCCTATTTTGGCGTTGCCCACTGGTGGCACTGGAGGTGGTACCCTGCTAATTTGGGAGATCAGACTGAGCTGAGGAATGGTTGTACTAACCCTATGAGCTTGAATAAGGATAATATTTGATTCTATGGCTTGGCTTTCCACACCCCAAACATACATCACTGCTAACTCTGCACACACCGTGATGGTTTCTGCCATAGTTCTGCAAAGAGGATTTGTTTGAGTACTACTGACGCTACCTTGAGATTTAAAGCCTGTCTCCCTATATTTGTTACAATTTCTGAACTTAGGTACTTGATCACTGGCTAAGGATGAAGTTGGAATTAAAGAATTTAGGCAAAAATGGGAACGGTTATCGCCCTCTAACTTAGGTTGAGTAAAATTGAAGCTACCTATGCTAGATCTATTTTTTCCCTATCTCTATTCTTATTATTAGAATCTTTTATCTAATGAGCATGTACCATTATCCTGGATATGGCCATATCGTTAATTAACATTGCGGTCCTGCACTCCTTGACCACACTCTCTAACACCCCAGATACAAACTTGCTCATCTTGGACCTATTGTCTGCTACTACATGAGGAGCATACTTGGCTAACTAAGTAAACTTGAGGGAATACTCTTTAAAACTCATGCTGCCTTGCCTGAGATTGATGAACTATAACACCTTGGCTTCCCTCAACTCTAAGGGAAAGAATCTATCTAGAAAAGCATTAGCAAACTCTTCCTATTCTATGGGCTCTGCATCTGTGCCCCTATCTACCTTCCACTTCTTAAACCATATATGAGCTATATCTTGTAGCTGATAGGTAGCTAAATTAGAACTCTCAATGGAAGTCACTTCTATAATAACTGTGACTTTTTGCACCTGATTGAGAAACTCCTATGGATCCTTTTCAGACTTAGATCCTAAAAATAGGAGAGGATTCATTTGGGTGAAGTCCTGAATTCTAGCTGCAGTAGTATTGGCCACTAGGTTGGACTAAAAAGTAGTTGGCCGTTCATTTTGATCTGCTATGGAATGGGCTAAAGTAGTGAACATAGCTTTGAATTCTGCATGGAAGACATGCTCGCCCAGGGGATCTGCCTAAATAGGTGGAGGTGTTGGCTGGTTTCTAATTCTTCTTCTGTTGGTCTTTTTGGGAGGCATATTCTGTAAACAGAAGAAAGAAATGACTGAGAGTTTAATTTGAGCTCATGTTTACTCTTACGACATGAATACTAAAAGAAGAGAAACTTTTCCTAAAAATACCTCGTAGCCTCTTGCCCATAAGTGTGGCGCTATACACCCATGCACAAGACTTTACTTGATGTGGCTTTTAGGATCCCTAGGACTCTTTAGAATCTTAGGATCTAATACCAAATTTTTAATACCTCGAGTCTTCACCCCGGATGCCATACGATGCTTACGACCCCAAAGAACCACAAGCTAACCCATGACTGGTACCTGCTGTGAGCACTGAATAATAATACTAAAATAATGTTTTGAAGTTAGGCTTAATTCCATAAGGTTCATAATCTAAATATAAATAAATATATAAAATGATAATAATAGCTGAAAACTAAATACTGTCTGAACCTTTCTAGTCTGAAAAGCCTCTAACTGAACTGTCTGAATGTGGAGTTGATGGGACCAGCCCCAACTAAACCCAACTAATAGAATAGTGAATTTATTGTAATACTGAACTAAATAATATCCTCGATGGATGAGGACTCACTACTGAATCTACTGCTGCTAACTAAATCTGGCTAAGCGTGGTCAGGAACCTGAGCATTTGAACCTTTGATATGATACATTATAGCGCAAGAAAAGAGTATGCATCAGTATGTGGAATGTAATGGTATGCTAGATGAGGTAAGGATGAAATTCATGGGTTCATATACATGAACAAAAATTGACTGAGTGATATAAATATAATTGAATAAGAGTACATAGATAACTGAAGTATCACGCCTCATATCCGATTGGGGCGGACTAACACCCGTAACTGAGGAGGCCCGAAAGAACCAGCTCATAACCTTATACATCCCATGCATACCTCTATGACAACCCGAAATTCGGACAGCATCATATCGGATATAAAAGAAAATAATCACCTGTATAAGCTCGAGCACACATATATATGTATATACAATACTTGGCCATTGGAGTTATCACGTATATTAACAAAACACCACCTTTCCTTTACATTAGGTTTACAAAGCCTCTAGATAATACACAGAGTTTAACTAAGGTTGGGACACACCCCGCCATATAACTAACTTCTATACAATACCAAAAGTGACTAGATATGACACGAAAAGCCCCAAAGCAAACTGGAGCTCACCAAAATTAGTTGGATATCCTGGCTCCTACTTGTATGGTGTATGAGCTGAGGTACCTGTGCCTGCAGCATAAAATACAGGTCCCCCGTGGTGGACGTCAGTATGAAATATGTACTGAGTATGTAAAGCTGTAGATAATCACATATGATATAGGAGCTCAATAGAAATCAGAAACAAGTGAATAAATCGTAATAGGAGTGGACCACACTTACTAGAACTTGTGACAACCTTTGATACTTTGAAACAATGATACATCAATAAGAGACATATAAATAGACCATCAATGCAATAACAATGAAGTAAGAACTCATTGGTACATCAATGAAGTGTTTTGGAGTCATCAATGCCATAACAATGAAGTAGGAACTTATTGGTATATCAATGAAACATTTTGGAGTCATTAATAGCACATGGATCTTGTTTGAGTAACCGGATACCTTATAACATTCATTAGTGCAATAAACATGTAAGAGTTGGAAGACAAGTAAGTATTGGAATGTCTTGATATCTTGTAGGGTGGAAACAAGTTCATTGGTAATGTAGGACATCATACAAAACCATTATGGATCACATGTTATTGAATAACTTTGGAAACTTTCTTAATAAAACAATTGTTCACTTTCATCCCAAAGATATGTTATAGAGTATGCTTTACATACCTGACTGTCAACCTTCAATACTAGTCCCAAATGGACTTCCCGTCTTTTCAAATTACTTATCTACATTGAACATATATAGCAATCTAGTATTAGCAACCAAACGTCACAATTCAATTATTTGAATTCACCAAACTAGTGGTTGAGTAGTAAGCCTTAATTACACCATAAAGGGTGTCACTTTAAACTTCTTATACTCCAATTACATTCACATGCCATGCATATTCATACAACATCCTCCAATATCAAGTTTGGATAAATTTATCCTTCCAACCAATCCATTAAACCAAATTGAGCCATAGACATAAATAACCATCAATTCAATAGTATATCACCATATCCACCTTACATAACCCAATTACCATATCCACCTTATATAACCCAATTACCATATCCACCTTCCACAATTAAATACAACCAAACCATGCAAAATAGTCCATAACCCTATTTCCATCACCTTTCAATAACAACCAATACATATAATCCTCTATCACACATATACATATGGAAAAGAACAAGGCAAACAATATTCATACCTTAGAATTCACCTCTTAATTATGCAATACTTTTTGCATAAATAATAGGTGCCGTTCGAAGCTCTCGAGATGACAAACGCAGTTATCAGATTACTTTGGAATTTCTACGGTTGAATCAAAAGTAATTTAAAGGTCAAATTTGGATAGGGTTTGTTCTTTCTCAATGATTGATGATGAAAATGAGTTTTTGAAATCATATATATGTGTACATACACATATTCCTATCCATAATATAATCGGAAATGACCAAAATGCCTTTAAAATTTAAATAATGCCAAATCTGTCATTTGGTGGACTGTTTTAATAAGCTAAAGTAGATCGACCGTAACACTTTGCTCCAATATCGGATTTGGGTGAAATTGGTATATTTGGAAAGATAATTCAAAGGTATTTCATTTCATCTAAAGTAGTCCACCCAGTTTGTCCTGTACAAGGAGTTATGGTCATTTGAAGTTTACCCTAAAAATCTGTTTTGAGAGGTTGAAGTAAAACGAGTATAACTCCTTACTCAGACGTTGGATTTGGATGAAACCAATTGCATTGGAAATAAGAATCAAAGATATTTCTTTTAATAGGTTGCAGCTCTCCCAGTTCATTATATTAAGGGAGTTATGATCGTTCGAAGTTGACCCAAAAAATTGGCTGGCCTCAGTAGTTTGTGTGCAGGAAATTTTCCTGCACATTTACTATTCCCAAATATCCCGGCCACCGTTTTATATTTTCGAACGTGCTTGATTATATACGAAACCTATCCATTTTTGGAAATGTGTATATCGTTGGAAAGCTTATTCAATAACCTTCGCATGGAACCATCAATGGACAAATTTCGGTATAAATAAAATAAAAAAATTAATTCCATATAAATAAGACCAATACACGTACTTGAATACACCAATACACGTACTTGAATATGGGGTGTTACATCCTTCCCCCTTTAGGACATTCTTCCTCGAATGTTAGCGTAGTAATTCAACTAAAACAAGTTCAAGTCCATCATTAACATTCAAATCATCACATAAATGCTATGCATATATAAAAAAAAACTTACTTGTTAATGTTCTAACTCCGTTTCTTGAACTTCCTCTTCATCTTTGAACAAATGAGGGTACTTAGATTTCATTTCTTTCTCAGCTTCCCATGTAATCTCTTCCCTTTGACGATTTCTCCAACGTACTTTTACCGATGCTATCTCTTTAATTCTCATCTTCTTAACTTGGCGATCTAGAATAACAATAGGCACTTCCTCATAGGTAAGATCTTCCACAATTTGCACATCCTCAGTAAAAGTGATATGTGATGGATCTCCGATGCACTTTCGAAGCATTGACACATAAAACACCGAATGAACTGATGAGAGCTCTTGGGGTAGCTCTAATTCATATGCAACTTGTCCAAACCTTTGAGTGATATTATACGGGCCTATATAACGTGGACTCAACTTCCCTTTCTTGCCAAATCTCATTACCCCTTATATTGGTGATACCTTCAAAAATACCCAATCACCTATAGAAAACTTTAGCCCTCTCCTTCTAGTATCCGCATATGACTTGTGTCGACTTTGGCCGATTTTTAGTCGTTGCTGAATTAGTTTAACCTTCTCTATGTCTTGATAAACAAGATCCGATCCGAACAAAAGAGTTTCACCAACTTCGAACCATCCTATTGGTGATCTACACTTCCTTCCATATAAAGCTTCATATGGTGCCATTTTGATACTTGAATGATAGCTATTATTGTAGGCAAACTCAATAAAAGGTAAATGATCATCCCAGTTGCCTTTAAAATCTATTACACAAGCTCGTAGCATATCTTCAAGTGTTTGGATGGTACGTTCTTCTTGTCCATCTGTTTGAGGGTGAAAAGCTGTACTCAACTTCATTTGTGTTCCCAAACACCTCTGAAAACACTTCCAAAAGTTTGCGGTAAATTGGGTTCCCCGATCTGATATAATAGAGACTGGTACTCCATGTAATCGGACTATCTCTTTAATGTACAGCTTTGCATACTCTTCAACTGTGTAAGTGGTCCTAACTGGTAGGAAATGTGCGGATTTGGTAAGCCTATCAACAATCACCCATATAGAATCAAACTTTTGGGATGTACGAGGTAAACTAATAACGAAATCCATGATGATCATGTCCCACTTCTAGCTTGGAAGATCAATGCATTGCATATAACCTCTGGGTTTTTGGTGCTCAACTTTAACTCTTTGATAATTTGGACATTCAGCTACAAATTCTGCAATGCTCTTATTCATGTCATTCCACCAATACATATCTTTCAAATCTTGATACATTTTGGTTGATCCTGGATGAATGGAATATCTTGAACAATGTGCCTCTATCATAATCTTCTTTCATATCCCGTCTACATCCGGCACACACAATCGGTTTTGGCACTGAAGTACTCCTTCTTGCGTAAGCTCAAATGCCTTGGTCGCACCATTCTGAACCTTCTCCTTAAGCTGTAATAAAATAGGATCTACATATTGCTTCTCTTTCACTTCAGCTACTAATGAAGATTCTGCAACATTATGTACGATAAGCTCTTTATTCGGAGTTTCAAGAAGGTGAACTCCCAAACTAGCTAACTGGTGAAGATCTTTAATCATCCCTTGCCTTTCTATAGGCGCCATCATAGCCTTACGACTTAACACATCAGCTACCACACTTGCTTTCCCTGGATGGTACAAGATATTAACATCATAGTCCTTTAATAGTTCAAGCCATCTCCGCTGCCTTAAATTTAGATTCTTCTGATTAAAAATATATTGCAAGCTCTTATGGTCAGTCTATATATCAACATGAACCCTATATAAGTAGTGACGCCATATCTTTAAAGAAAA
Source organism: Capsicum baccatum var. pendulum (assembly GCA_030864225.1). Lineage (NCBI taxonomy): Eukaryota > Viridiplantae > Streptophyta > Magnoliopsida > Solanales > Solanaceae > Capsicum > Capsicum baccatum. The sequence continues at coordinate 200,398,541 of CM061559.1, read as the reverse complement.
AATAATTGTTGCCAGCTCAAGATCATGTGTAGGATAATTTTTCTCATGTGGCCGCAATTATCTAGAAGCATATGCTATTACCTTACCATGCTGCATCAATACACATCCTAAACCAATTCTGGAAGCATCACAATACATTGTATACCCTTCGGTGCCTTTTGGAAGTACCAACACGGGTGTAGAAATCAACTTGTTCTTTAAATCTTGAAAACTCTTCTCATAGGCATCATTCCATTGGAATTTGGATGCTTTATGGGTTAGCTTGGTTAAGGGTGCTGAAATGGAAGGAAAGCCTTTAACAAACCTTCTATAATAACTAGCCAACCCGAGAAAACTACGAATCTCCGTAGGCGTTGTGGGCCTTGGCCAGTTCTTCACAGCTTCTATCTTTTGAGCATCAACCTTTATCCCTTCACTAGATACAATATGACCCAAAAATGCCACCGACTTTAACCGAACTCACATTTAGAGAACTTTACATAAAGCTTACAATCAGGAAGAGTCTGCAATGCCTGTCGTAAGTGATTGGCATGGTCCTCTTCTGATCTAGAATAAACTAGAATATCATCTATAAAAACTATCACAAATACATCCAGGAATGGCTTAAACACCCTATTCATCAAATCCATAAAAGCTACGGGTGCATTTGTTAGCCCAGATGACACAACTAGAAACTCATAATGACCATACCGTGTTCGGAAAGCTGTCTTGGGTATATCCTTCTCTTTGACCCTCACTTGGTGGTAACCTGACCTCAAATCAATCTTAGAAAAGCACTTGTAACCCTGTAACTGATCAAATAAATCATCAATTCTTGGGAGAGGATATTAACTTAATAGTCACCTTATTCAATTGCTGATAATCAATACACATCCTCAGCGAGCCATTCTTTTTCCGTACAAATAACACTGGTGCTCCCCAGGGAGACATACTAGGCCTTATGAATCCCTTCTCTAGCAAATCTTTTAATTGTTCTTTCAATTCTAATAATTCTGCTGGGGCCATTCTATACGGAAGAATGGAGATTGGTTGGGTGCCTGGTATTACATCAATACCAAACTCTACTTCTCGTTTAGGAGGCAAACCTGGAAGATCTTCAGGAAATACATCAGAAAATTTATTTACCACCGGAACAACGTGAAGAGTTGGTGGCTCCGCTTCTGTATCCCTTACTCTAACTATATGATATATGTATCCCTTGGAAATCATTCCTCTTGCCTTAAAATAAGAAATAAATCTACCATTTGGCGCGCTAATTTCACCTTTCCATTCAAGGACTGATTCATTTGGAAAATGGAAATATACCTTTTTCGTGCAGCAATCAATTATGGCATAACAAGACGCCAACCAGTCCATACCCATTTTAATATCAAAATCTACCATTTCTAACTCCACAAGATCAACCATCATATCACGACCACAAATAGTTACTATGGAGTTTCGGTAAACCCTTCTAGCTATAATAGATTCCCCAATCGGTGTGGACACTTCAAATAGATTAACTAACAGTTCGGGTATTCTTTCGAACTTTCCAGCAACCAATGGAGTAACATAAGATAATGTAGAACCGGGATCAATTAAGGCATCTAAATAGAATGAAAAGATAGACAACGTATCCGTAACCACATCTGGGGAAGCCTCTAAATTCTGTCGATCCTCTAGAGCATACGTACGATTTTGAGCCTTGCTAGAATTCGTGGCTCCTCTATCACCTCTAATACAACCCATTGGTTGTGCACCCCTTCCTGAATAAGGAATCGATGATGATGATGCAACAAATAACCCCGTAGGTCATGCCATACCCCCTATTCCCCTTCGTGGGCATTCTCTCATCATATGCCCTGACATACCGCACCAAAAGCAAACATTGGTCCCCAGCTAACATGCGCCCAAATGATACCTTCCACATTTATTGCATGGCTCTCGAGGAGGTCTCGATTGGCTCATATTCCCTTGCCCTTGGTACCCCACTGTCCGTGAACTCTGACTCTCACTTCTGTGCCCAAATTGATTTCCTCTGTACCCTTGGAACTGTGGTGAGGCACTAGCTGTAGAATAAGAAGATAATGGCCTAGGTGGTCTAGCAGAAAACTGTGGTCTGAACCTTCCTTGGGATGCCATGAACTGCCCTGTAGATCTGGCCCTCTTGGAATATCCTCTTTCTAATTCCTGTGTTCTTCTCTTTGGCCTCTGATCTTCCATTTTCTGTGTAAAAGCTTGGATCCTCGCTATGTCCATATCTTTGTTCAAAGCGGCAATAGTACAATCTCTAACCAGATATGGATCTAGCCTATCCATAAATTGATGAACTCTATCATCCATAGTAGCTACAACATTAGGAGCATATCTCGACAAGGAATTAAATCGGAGACTGTACTCCCTCACGCTCATATTCCCCTGACGAAGATTTAAAAACTGATCTGCACGGGCCTGACGAATCTCGAATGGAAGATAATGATCAAGAAATGCCTCTTTGAACTCTTTCCAAGTAGCTGGGGGTGCATCAATACCCCTAGATCGTTTCTAGTCCTCGTACTAATATTTAGCCTCTTCTTTAAATCTATACACTGCTAACTCTACTGTCTCTCTACCCGTTACATGCATAACATCTAAGGCCCTTTGAATTTGATCAATAAAGTCCTGTGGGTCCTCGTTAAGATCTGATCCAGAAAAAGTGGGAGGATCCATCTTAAGAAAATCCTGTGTTCGAAGGCTATCCACCCTATCTGTACCACTAGGACCCGTGGTAGGAATGGCTTGCCCTTGAGCTTGCCGAGCAACTATACGAGTCAAAAGTTGCACTGAATTTCTAAGATCTTGATCAACAACATTAATAGGTGGCTCTGGGGATATAGTTCTCCTCTCCCTTATTTCTTCCGGAGTGGAAGAAGTTTCTGATGCATGCTCAGCTGGAGCCTCACTTTGATTAGCTGGTATAGTGGGTGTCTTACTAGTCCCCTCTCCGATAGCCACATCTACTTGCTTACCGGTATTCTTGTTTCTGGTAACCGGCATCATTACTATAATAAGAGAAACAAATGGATTCAGTGGTCAACTATGACTTCATATACAATATAGGCTCTATCGCACGATCTAAGACATAAAGAAAGAAACAATTCCTAAATGTCCATAGCCTCCTGTTTATAGATGCAGTGCACAACATACTGATAAATAAGACTCTACGTAGACACGGCTTTGTAGACTCACTAGGACGAACTTCTCTGATACCACTTTTCTCATGCCTCAAATCCTATTGGGGCGGACTGGCACCCATAACCGAGAAGGCCCGGGTGAACCAGCTCATAACCTTATACTTCCCATGCATACCTCTATGACAACCCGTAATTTGAACAGTATCATGTCTCATATAAAAGGAAATAATCACCTGTATAAGCTCGAGCACACATATATATGTATATACAATACTTGGCCGTTGGAGCCATCACGTCTATTAACAAAACACCACCTTTCCTTTACATTAGGTCTACAAAGCCTCTAGACAATACACAGAGTTTAACTAAGGTCGGAACACACCCCGCCATATAACTAACTTCTATACAATACCAAAAGTGATTGGATATGACACGAAAAGCCCCGAAGCAAACTGGTGCTCACCAAAATCAGCTAGATATCCTGGCTCCTACTTGTGCGGTGTATGAGCTGAGGTACCTGTGCCTGCAGCATGAAGTGCAGGTCCCCCGTGGGAGACGTCAGTACGAAATATGTACTGAGTATGTAAAGCTGTAGATTATCACATATGATATAGGAGCTCAATAGAAATTAGAAACAAGTGAATAAATCATAATAGGAGTGGACCACACTTACTAGAACTTGTGACAACCTGTACATTGTATTTATTCAATCACTTTACCTTCGTTCATATCATCTTTGTAATCATTACTGTACTATACTGTGACCATTAGGCTGCCTCCACTATAAATCAACTGGGATCGACCCATGATAGGCTTATGCCCCTGGGATACCACCCATAAATACATAAATAGGGATCGTCCCATGATAGGCTTATGCCCCTGGGATACCACCCAATAAGAGAGAACTTCCATCACTTGGTTCAATTAATCTTTGAGATTGTTATTTCGGTCACCACCGCATCTTTGATACTTTGAAACAATGATACATCAATAAGAGATATATAAATAGACCATCAATGCAATAACAATGAAGTAAGAACTCATTGGTACATCAATGAAGTGTTTTGGAGTCATCAATTCCATAACAATGAAGTAGGAACTTATTGGTATATCAATGAAACGTTTTGGAGTCATTAATAGCATATGGATCTTGTTTGAGTAACCGGATACCTTCGGACATTCATTAGCGCAAGAAACATGTAAGATTTGGAAAACAAGTAAGTATTGGAATGTCTTGATATCTTGTAGGGTGGAAACAAGTTCATTGGTAACGTAGGACACCATACAAAACCATTATGGATCACATGTTATTAAATAAATTTGGAAACTTTCTTAATAAAACAATTGTTCACTTTCATGCCAAAGATATGGTATAGAGTATGTTTTACATACCTGACTGTCAACCTTCAATACTAGTCCTAAATGGACTTCCCGTCTTTTCGGATAACTTATCTACAATGAACATATATAGCAATCTAGTATTAGCAACCAAACGTCACAATTCAATTATTTGAATTCACCAAACTAGTGGTTGAGTAGTAAGCCTTAATTACACCATAAAGGGTGTAACTTTAACCTTCTTATACTCCAATTACATTCACATGCCATGTATATTCATACAACATCCTCCAATATCAAGTTTGGATTCATTTATCCTTCCATTCAATCCATTAAACCAAATTGAGCCATAGACATAAATAATCATCAATTCAATAGTATATCACCATATCCACCTTACATAACTCAATTACCATATCCACCTTCCATATCCCAATTACCATATCCACCTTCCACAATTAAATACAACCAAACCATGCAAAATAGTCCATAACCCTATTTCCATCACCTTTCAATAACAACCAATACATATAATCCTCTATCACAAATATACATATGGAAAAGAACAAGGAAAACAATATTCATACCTTAGAATTCACCTCTTGATTATACAATACTTTTTGCACAAATAATAGGTGCCGTTCGAAGCTCTCGAGATGACAAACGTAGTTATCGAATTACTTTGGAATTTCTACGGTTGAATCAAAAGTAATTTAAAGGTCAAATTTGGCTAGGGTTTGTTCTTTCTTAATGATTGATGATGAAAATGAGTTTTTGAAATCATATACATGTATATATACACATATTCCCGTCCATAATATAATAGGAAATGACCAAAATGCCTTTAAAATTTAAATAATGCCAAATCTGTCCTTTGGTGGACTGTTTTGATAAGCTAAAGTAGATCGACCATAACTCTTTGCTCCAATATCGGATTTGGGTGAAATTGGTATCTTTAGAAAGATAATTCAAAGGGATTTCATTTAATATAATTTAGTCCACCTAGTTCGTCCTGTACAGGGAGTTATGGTCATTTGAAGTTGACCCTAAAAATCTGTTTTGAGAGGCTAAAGTAAAACGAGTATAACTCCTTACTCAGACGTTGGATTTGGATGAAACCAATTGCATTGGAAATAAGAATCAAAGATATTTCTTTTAATAGGTTGAAGCTCTCCCAGTTCATTATATTAAGGGAGTTATGATCGTTCGAAGTTGACCCAAAAAATTGGCTGGCCTTAGTAGTTTGTGGGCAGGAAATTTTCCTGCACATTTACTATTCCCAAATATCCCGGCCACCGTTTTATAGTTTCGTACGTGCTTGATTATATACGAAACCTATCCATTTTTGGAAATATTTATATCATTGGAAAGCTTATTCAATAACCTTCGCATGGAACCATCGACGGACAAATTTCGGTATAAATAAAATAAAAAAAATTAATTCCATATAAATAAGACCAATACACGTACTTGAATACGCCAATACACGTACTTGAATATGGGGTGTTATATCCTTCCACCCTTTAGGACATTCGTCCTCGAATGTTAGCGTAGTAATTCAACCAAAACAAGTTCAAGTCCATCATTAACATTCAAATCATCACATAAATACTATGCATATATAAAAAAATACTTACTTGTTAATGTTCTAACTCCGTTTCTTGAACTTCCTCTTCATCTTTGAACAAATGAGGGTACTTAGATTTCATTTCTTCCTCAGCTTCCCATGTAATCTCTTCCCTTTGACGATTTCTCCAACGTACTTTTACCGATGCTATCTCTTTATTTCTCATCTTCTTAACTTGGCGATCTAGAATAGCAATAGGCACTTCCTCATAGGTAAGATCTTCCACAATTTGCACATCCTTAGTAGAAGTGATATGTGATGGATCTACGATGCACTTTCGAAGCATTGACACATGAAATACCGGATGTACTGATGAGAGCTCTTGGGGTAGCTCTAATTCATATGCAACTTGTCCAAACCTTCGAGTGATATTATACGGCCCTATATAACGTGGACTCAACTTCCCTTTCTTGCCAAATCTCATTACCCCTTTTATTGGTGATACCTTCAAAAATACCCAATCACCTATAGAAAACTCTAGCCGTCTCCTTCTACTATCCGCATATGGCTTGTGTCGACTTTGGGCTATTTTCAGTCGTTGCTGAATTACTTTAACCTTCTCTATGGCTTGATAAACAAGATCCGGTCCGAACAAAAGATTTTTGCCCACTTCGAACCATCCTATTGGTGATCTACACTTCCTTCCATATAAAGCTTCATATGGTGCCATTTTGATACTTGAATGATAGCTATTATTGTAGGCAAACTCAATAAAAGGTAAATGATCATCCCAGTTGCCCTTAAAATCTATTACACAAGCTCGTAGCATATCTTCAAGTGTTTGGATGGTACGTTCTTCTTGTCCATCTGTTTGAGGGTGAAAAGTTGTACTCAACTTCATTTGTGTTCCCAAACACCTCTGAAAACACTTCCAAAAGTTTGTGGTAAATTGGGTTCCCCGATCTGATATAATAGAGACTGGTACTCCATGTAATCGGACTATCTCTTTAATGTACAGCTTTGCATACTCTTCAACTGTGTAAGTGGTCCTAACTGGTAGGAAATGTGCAGATTTGGTAATCCTATCAACAATCACCCATATAGAATCAAACTTCCGGGATGTACGAGGTAAACCAATAACGAAATCCATGCTGATTATGTCCCACTTCTAGCTTGGAAGATCAATGCATTGCATATAACCTCCGAGTTTTTGGTGCTCAACTTTAACTCTTTGATAATTTGGACATTCAGCTACAAATTCTGCAATGCTCTTCTAAATGTCATTCCACCAATACATATCTTTCAAATCTTGATACATTTTGGTTGATCCTGGATGAATGGAATATCTTGAAAAATGTGCCTCTATCATAATCTTCTTGCTTAGCCCGTCTACATCCGGCACACATAATCGGTTTTGGCACTGAAGTACTCCTTCTCGCGTAAGCTCAAATGCCTTGGTCGCACCACTCTAAATGTTCTCCTTAAGATGTAGTAAAATAGGATCTGCATATTGCTTCTCTTTCACTTCAGCTACTAATGAAGATTCTGTAGTATTATGTACGATAAGCTCTTTATCCGGAGTTTCAAGAAGGCAAACTCCCAAACTAGCTAACTGGTGAAGATCTTTAATCATCCCTTGCCTTTCTATAGGCGCCATCATAGCCTTACGACTTAACGCATCAGCTACCACACTTGCTTTCCCTGGATGGTACAAGATATTAACATCATAGTCCTTTAATAGTTCAAGCCATCTCCGCTGCCTTAAATTTAGATCCTTCTGATCAAAAATATATTGCAAGCTCTTATGGTCAGTCTATATATCAACATGAACCCCATATAAGTAGTGGCGCCATATCTTTAAAGAAAAAATAACTGTTTCCAGCTCAAGATCATGTGTAGGATAATTTTTCTCATGTGGCCGCAATTGTCTAGAAGCATATGCTATTACCTTACCATGCTGCATCAATACACATCCTAAACCAATTCTGGAAGCATCACAATACACTGTATACCCTTCGGTGCCTTTTAGAAGTACCAACACGGGTGTAGAAATCAACTTGTTCTTTAAATTTTGAAAACTCTTCTCACAGGCATCATTCCATTAGAATTTGGATGCTTTATAGGTTAGCTTGGTTAAGGGTGCTGAAATGGAAGAAAAACCTTTAACAAACCTTCTGTAATAACCGGCCAACCCGAGAAAACTACAAATTTCCATAGGCGTTGTGGGCCTTGGCCAGTTCTTCATAGCTTCTATCTTTTGAGCATCAATCTTTATCCCTTCACTAGATACAATATGACCCAAAAATGCCACCGACTTTAACCAAAACTCACATTTAGAGAACTTTGCATAAAGCCTACAATCAGGAAGAGTCTGCAATGCCTGTCGTAAGTGATTGGCATGGTCCTCTTCTGATCTAGAATAAACTAGAATATCATCTATAAAAACTATCACAAATACATCCAGGAATGGCTTAAACACCCTATTCATCAAATCCATAAAAGCTACGGGTGCATTTGTTAGCCCAGATGACACAACTAGAAACTCATAATGACCATACCGTGTTCGGAAAGCTGTCTTGGATATATCCTTCTCTTTGACCCTCACTTGGTGGTAACCTGACCTCAAATCAATCTTAGAAAAGCACTTGGCACCCTGTAACTGATCAAATAAATCATCAATTCTTGGGAGAGGATATTAACTTAATAGTCACCTTATTCAATTGCTGATAATTAATACACATCCTCAGCGAGCCATTCTTTTTCCGTACAAATAACACTGGTTCTCCCTTGGGGGACATACTAGACCTTATGAATCCCTTCTCTAGCAAATCTTTTAATTGCTCTTTCAATTCTCGTAATTCTGTTGGGGCCATTCTATACGGAAGAATGGAGATTGGTTGGGTGCCTGGTATTACATCAATACCAAACTCTACTTCTCGTTTAAGAGGCAAACCTGGAAGATCTGCAGAAAATACATCAGAAAATTTATTTACCACCGGAACAGCGTGAAGAGTTGGTGGCTCCGCTTCTGTATCCCTTACTCTAACTAAATGATATATGTATCCCATGGAAATCATTCTTCTTGCCTTAAAATAAGAAATAAATCTACCATTTGGCGCGCTAATTTCACCTTTCCATTCAAGGACTAATTCATTTGGAAAATGGAAATATACCTTTTTCGTGCAGCAATCAATTATGGCATAACAAGACGCCAACCAGTCCATACCCATTTTAATATCAAAATCTACCATTTCTAACTCCACAAGATCAACCATCATATCATGACCACAAACAGTTACTATGGAGTTTCGGTAAACCCTTCTAGCTATAATAGATTCCCCAATCGGTGTGGACAATTCAAATAGATTAACTAACAGTTTGGGTATTCTTTCAAACTTTCCAGCAACCAATGGAGTAACATAAGATAATGTAGAACCGGGATCAATTAAGGCATATAAATAGAATGAAAAGATAGACAACGTACCCGTAACCACATCTGGGGAAGACTCTAAATTTTGTCGATCCGCTATAGCATACGTACGATTTTGAGCCCCGCTAGAACTCGTGGCTCCTCTATCACCTCTAACACGACCCATTGGTTGTGCACCCCTTCCTGAATAAGGCATCGATGATGATGATGCAACAAATAACCCCGTAGGTCGTGCCATACCCCCTATGCCCCTTTGTGGGCATTCTCTCATCATATGCCCCGACATACCGCACCAAAAGCAATCATTGGTCCCCAGCTAACATGCGCCCAAATGATACCTTCCACATTTATTGCATGGATCTCGAGGAGGTCTCGATTGGCTCATATTCCCTTGCCCTTGGTACCCCACTGTCCGTGAACTCTGACTCTCACTTCTGTGCCCAAATTGATTTCCTCTGGACCTTTGGAACTGTGGTGAGGCACTAGCTGTAGAATAAGAAGATAATGGCCTAGGTGGTCTAGCAGAAAACTGTGGTCTGAACCTTCCTTGGGATACCATGAACTGCCCTGTAGATCTGGCCCTCTTGGAATATCCTCTTTCTAATTCTTGTGTTCTTCTCTTCTGCCTCTGATCTTCCATTTTCTGCGCAAAAGCTTGGATCCTCGCTATGTCCATATCTTTGTTCAAAGCGGCAATAGTACAATCTCTAACCAGATATGGATCTAGCCTATCCACAAATTTATGAACTCTGTCATCCATAGTAGCTACAACATTAGGAGCATATCTCGACAAGGAATTAAATCGGAGACTATACTCCCTCACGCTCATATTCCCCTGATGAAGATTTAAAAACTGATCTGCACGGGCCTGACGAATCTCGAATGGAAGATAATGATCAAGAAATGCCTCTTTGAACTCTTTCCAAGTAGCTGGGGGTGCATCAATACCCCTAGATCATTTCCAGTCCTCGTACTAATATTTAGCCTCTCCTTTAAATCTATATGCTGCTAACTCTACTGTCTCTCTACCCGTTACATGCATAACATCTAAGGCCCTTTGAATTTGATCAATAAAGTCCTGTGGGTCCTCGTTAAGATCTGATCCAGAAAAAGTGAGAGGATCCATCTTTAGAAAATCTTGTGTTCGTAGGCTAACCGCCCTATCTGTACCACTAGGACCCGTGATAGGAATGGCTTAACCTTAAGCTTGCCCAGCAACTATACGAGTCAAAAGTTGCACTGAATTTCTAAGATCTTGATCAACAACATTAATAGGTGGCTCTGGGGATATAGTTCCCCTCCCCCTTATTTCTTTCGGAGTGGAAGAAGTTTCTGATGCATGCTCAGCTGGAGCCTCACTTTGATTAGCTGGTATAGTGGGTGACTTACTAGTCCCCTCTCCGGCAGCCACATCTACTTGCTTACCGGTATTCTTGTTTCTGGTAACCGTCATCATTACTATAATAAGAGAAACAAATGGATTCAGTGGTCAACTATGACTTCATATACAATATAGGCTCTATCACACGATCTAAGACATAAAGAAAAGAAACAATTCCTAAATGTCCATAGCCTCCTATTTATAGATGTGGTGCACGACACACCGATAAATAAGACTCTACGTTGACACGGCTTTATAGACTCACTAGGACAAACTTCTCTGATACCACTTTTCTCATGCCTCAAATCCTATTGGGGCAGACTGGCACCCATAACCGAGGAGGCCCGGGAGAACCATCTCATAACCTTATACTTCCCATGCATACCTCTATGACAACCCAAAATTCGGACATCATCATATCGCATATAAAAGGAAATAATCACCTATATAAGCTCGAGCACACATATATATGTATATACAATACTTGGCCGTTGGAGCCATCACGTCTATTAACAAAACACCACCTTTTCTTTACATTAGGTCTACAAAGCCTCTAGACAATACACAGAGTTTAACTAAGGTCGGGATACACCCCGCCATATAACTAACTTCTATACAATACCAAAAGTGACTAGATATGACACGGAAAGCCCCGAAGCAAACTGGAGCTCACCAAAATCAGCTGGATATCCTGGCTCCTACTTGTGCGGTGTATGAGCTGAGGTACCTGTGCCTGCAACATGAAATGAAGGTCCCCTATGGGGGACATCAGTACAAAATTTTTACTGAGTATGTAAATCTGTAGATAATCACATATGATATAGGAGCTCAATAGAAATTAAAAACAAGTGAATAAATCGTAATAGGAGTGGACCACACTTACTAGAACTTGTGACAACCTGTACATTGTATTTACTCAATCACTTTACATTCGTTCTTATCATCTTTGTAATCATTACTGTACTGTACTATGACCATTAGGCTGCCTCCAGTACATATCAACTGGGATCGACCCATGATAGGCTTATGCCCCTGGGATACCACCCGATAAGAGAGAACTTCCATCACTTAGTTCAATTAATCTTTGAGATTGGTATTTCGGTTGCCATCGCATCTTTGATACTTTGAAACAATGATACATCAATAAGAGACATATAAATAGACCATCAATGCAACAACAATAAAGTAAGAACTCATTGGCACATTAATGAAGTGTTTTGAAGTCATCAATGCCATAACAATGAAGTAGGAACTTATTGGTATATCAATGAAATGTTTTGGAGTCATTAATAGCACATGGATCTTGTTTGAGTAACCGGATACCTTCTGACATTCATTAGTGCAATAAGCATGTAAGATTTGGAATACAAGTAAGTATTGGAATGTCTTGATATCTTGTAGGGTGGAAACAAGTTTATTGGTAACATAGGACATCATACAAAACCATTATGGATCACATGTTATTGAATAACTTTAGAAACTTTCTTAATAAAACAATTGTTCACTTTCATCCCAAAGATATGGTATAGAGTACGCTTTACATACCTGACTGTCAACCTTCAATACTAGTCCCAAATGGACTTCCCGTCTTTTCGGATTACTTATCTACAATGAACATATATAGTAATTTAGTATTAGCAACCAAACGTCACAATTCAATTATTTGAATTCACCAAACTAGTGGTTGAGTAGTAAGCCTTAATTACACCATAAGGGGTGTCACTTTAACCTTCTTATACTCCAATTACATTCACATGCCATGTATATTCATACAACATCCTCCAATATCAAGTTTGGATTCATTTATCCTTCCAACCAATCCATTAAACCAAATTGAGCCATAGACATAAATAATCATCAATTCAATAGTATATCACTATATCCACCTTCCATAACTCAATTACCATATGCACCTTCCATAATAGAATTACCATATCTACCTTCCATAATTCAATTACAACCAAACCATGTAAAATAGTCCATAACCCTATTTCCATCACCTTTCAAAAACAACTAATACATATAATCCTCTATCACACATATACATATGGAAAAGAACAAGGCAAACAATATTCATACCTTAGAATTCACCTCTTGATTATGCAATCCTGTTTGCACAAATAATAGGTGCCGTTCGAAGTTTTTGAGATGACAAACATAGTTATTGGATTACTTTGGAATTTGTAAGGTTGAATCAAAAGTAATTTAAAGGTCAAATTTGGCTAGGGTTTTTTATTTCTCAATGATTGATGATGAAAATGAGTTTTTGAACTCATATACATGTATATATACACATATTCCCATCCATAATATAATAGGAAATGACCAAAATGCCTTTAAAATTTAAATAATGCCAAATCTGTCCTTTGGTGGACTGTTTTGATAAGCTAAAGTAGAACGACCATAACTCTTTGATCCACTATCGGATTTGGGTGAAATTTGTATCGTTGGAAAGATAATTCAAATTTCTTTCATTTCATATAAAGTAGTTAACCCAGTTCGTCCTGTATAAGGAGTTATGGTCGTTCGAATTTGACCCTAAAAATCTATTTTGAGAGGCTGAAGTAAAACGAGTATAACTCCTTACTCAAACGTTGGATTTGGATGAAACCAATTGCATTGGAAAGAAGACTCAAAGATATTTCTTTTAATAGGTTGCAGCTCTCCCAGTTCATTATATTAAGGGAGTTATGATCGTTCGAAGTTGACCCAAAAAATTGGCTGGCCTCAGTAGTTTGTGTGCTGGAAATTTTCCTGCACATTTACTATTCCCAAATATCCCGGCCACCGTTTTATAGTTTTGAATGTGCTCGATTATATCCAAAACCTATCCATTTTTGGAAATCTTTATATGGTTGGAAATCGTATTCAATAACCTTCGCATGGAACCATCGACAGGCAAATTTTGGTATAAATAAAATAAAATAAATTAATTCCATATAAATAAGATCAATACACGTACTTGAATACGAAAATACACGTACTTGAATACGGGGTTTTACATGAAGCTACTGTAAATACTGATTATGCAATACTGCACATACACATATATATACTGTATTTAAGATTTATACTGAAATAGTGTACTGAGTAACTGATATATAAGATTACTGATAGCTGTATTACTGATAACTGGGTGACTATTTCGGACAGTCTTGATTTTGTAGGACTGAATTGAGTTTTATGCTGAGATTGAAATTGAAACTGTGGGAGGTAATCATCTAACTAACGTGTGATACGCCTAAATTACAACTCTCGTTAGAATGTGTAAGCGGTCGCTGTCAAATATAGAACCCAACTGGGTTGGGTGTCTAATCCCACAGGGAATACTATGGTCACTAAGTATTGCGATTATTATTAGACTGTTGATCGAAGGTTCCAAGATAAGGGGGTTTTTAGTTGAAGTGCACAATTATATTATCAGTGTAACGATGAGATGATATGTGTAATTATATTTGATCACAGAGAATGACAAGTTAGGGTTATGTCCACCTTGTAGCTTCTACTTCTCTATTAACTATGAGTAATATGGATTTTATACATGCATGCACTTATAGAGAGACGTATTCTAATTCTAAATCCAAGTGTTTTTCAACCATCAAGGATTTATTCACCTTAGTTCTCTCTAATCCAAAGTGTACAACCAATTGTACGAACTCTCCAAGAAGTTAATCCTGCTAGGCCATTAACGTGTAAAATAGAGGTTGGAAACCCTATTTTCTCGTCACACTCTCTTTTCCAAGCAGTAAATTTTCTATCGAACAAGTTATTGCTATAATGGCGCATTCCCTATGATTGGAACCATGAGAATTCAATCAAAACAAAGAGAGTAATGATATAAGTGGCGTGACACATCATAAGTTCAAAAACCCATAGCAATAGAGAGCATACTACAAGGTTTCCATAACCCTAACAAATAAACTTAGCTACTCATGAATAAAGCGAAAATCAAAATAGACATATTCATCATACCAAAACATAGAACAATCTTGGTGATGAGGATGACTAGCGACAATGAGAGAGAAACGCGATTCCCTCTCTCCGTCCTCACGCTAAGCTGTTTTTCTTCTGTTCAAAAATATTACAGAATCTGAATAATACCTAAAAATTCTTTAATAAGTTGCTACTGCATCCTTAACTATTTAAAAATACTGAGTTTGCCCGAGAAAAAGTTCCCATGCATCACTTTCAGTCCAAAAGCTGCCTTCCCTTTTATGTGAAGTTTTCCTTTGCTGTCCACAGGTCCCCAAAGTGCTGAAATCTTCCTCATTAGTACCTGAAAAGCACGCTAATCACATAGGTCAGCTCACTTAATTGAAAATAGACTAAAAGTGCAAGAATTATGTATTTTATCTTCAAAACTTAGCTAAAATATGGGTAAGTTATGGTGCTTAGACGTATAAATACGCCCAACATCACCAACCCATATTTAAAGCTTTGTTTGTCATCAAATAAAATAGTACATCCATGTGAATACCTACTAAACTTCACAAGAGTCAACACAAAATTTTCAACAAGACATGCACGACAATTATTAACAAAGAGTAGATTTCTTGATCATTACTAGAAATAACTCACCCTCCAACATAGACTCATTAAGTTGGTTAATTAGTATACACAAGTTAAGCCAAAGAAAATCATATAAAACTACCCAACAATCATCAACCATGTGCGCTCACACAAAATGTTACCCATAATCACTCATAGTTTTGCATTTTTCAGAAATATGGGTATAAGAACTTGCTTGCTCTCACTCTCACAAATAATTCTTAGATTACAAGTGATGACCATATGTATGCCCTTACTGTAATGCTCCACTAATATCAGAATGCTAAGGTTAGGATCAAATAGGTCTTTATGGGTTGTAATGTAGGCTAAAGGGACAGGTAGGACTATTTTGGCCAGAAATGGTGACTATGTTCCCTAAGCGCTTTAATACACTACATTATGCCATTTACACTAACTTTTAACAACCACTCTACCTTCCTTCCATCTATCAACCCCCTTTCACCCATTTTGTTACTCAATCAGAAACACAATGATGGGAATATACAACTCTTTTTTTTTTCTCTTTTTTTTTTATTAAGCATCCCTATGATAGCCACCCTCGATCACAATATTTTCATGTACCAATAACTAAACTTAGGGGAATCCCTTTCACTATTTTCCTCTTATTTTGCCACACTCTTTACTCAACTTGATTCTACAATTTAAAGAGCTTAGGAGCTTTTGGATCAAATTATGGTCTTTTCAAAAAAATGGATTAGGCTACATATGAGGTTGCCAAACAAAATAGCTAAAGGCTCAAAGGGTGTTCACTAGGAAAATGTACAAAGGTAGGTAAAAAGAAGATAAACAAAATCAGGGCTGCCAAAGAAATGCCTAAATCATCTCCTAAACTCACAATCTTTATTTCGCTTCACACACACACCAGGCAAGTTCTAGCATCAGTCACAACAAAGAATATACAATAACCTTACACACACATGGCACATGGTCAACTTAATTAGGAGCATTATAGATTCTTGACCCAACAGATGAATGAATTAAACCATAATCAATTATCACAGAATGAGTCACAACTTAGAGCCTAAATATTTCAATAGTAGTGATTCAGCACAAACTCCTGTTATAATGCTATGCCGTCTATAAGAACAATTTCATGCAAAGATCTGACTAATTACAACTAACTAACTACGACTAAATCAAAAAAACTATAGAATAAATGCAGGCAGACAGTATGCAATACAACAGACAAGGCAATCCGCAAACATATACCCGCACCCCTCACTTAGACGGAACACACTGCCCTCAGTGTAAATAAATAAGCAAAAACCTAGTTAGTCAGACTCCTCCTCTATATCCGGGGTCATACCCCCTGCGTCATAATCATCATCAGAGTCTTCATCATCAGAGTTGTCCTCCACATCAGAGTCTAGCAGTCGGTGATCATCGTCTGTCGGCACATCATCATCTAGAGGTTCCTCAAAATTTATCCCCACTCTACACATGGCCCGAGCATGCTCATTAAGCGGGTAGTCATAGTCCAACTGTCGAAGCTCTGCATCAGTCGGCACATGACCCCCATTCATCATAGTAAACCGAGTTATACCATACAGATGGCAAAAAAAACTCTCATCTCGAGCATGTCTCTCAGCAGTTGTAAGGTTGATGCCTTGACCAGTTTTTGGATCTTTGATTTTCATAAAATCTACCTTCTTTGGGTTATGTGGCAACTTATGGTCTGCTGGCTCCTCCTCAATGTGCTCTTTCCTTAAGATTGCAGTCAACAAATTGCCGAAACTGAAATAGGACCTTTTGTGCACCCTTGCTTTTTGCATCGATATTCGTATAACTGCACTAATGTTGATGAGAACATTTGTCATTAGAGCATACACCAAGCAGACTCAATCACGCGTGACCTTAGTGTATTGTGTCCCAGGAATCAAGCAAGAGTTGACTATTCTTAACCATATGCGAGCTTTTCTATTCAAACAAGCATATGGGTAAGTATTGTGATGACCATTATCTTTGTGATGAGTCTACCGGGTCATGACCTTGATCCACATACCGTATGTCTGATGGCTCTGTAGGGAGGTCTGTGGTAGAGCTCCTTGAGTGGTGATTGATCCACACTTGGAGTACCCAGGAAAGAGTTGAAGAAATCAACGTTTAATTGCAAGACTTGCCCCCGAATCTTTACTTTATTTCTCGTAGTCCTTGGGGACCAGTTGGCATAAAACTCTCGAGTCAAATCAAGATTACATTCGCCCATGTCTCGAAAGATAAAGTCAAGATTTAGTGCCATAATCTTTGCCAAAATGCGAGGGCAGTTCTTTGCTAAACTTTCCTTCTGCATCAAATCCACATGTACATATTTCTTCACTTTATTATTTCTATACCATTCCTTCCCTTCCTCCTCCAGAACCCATTTGATCCCAAAAGTGCGTCGAGGCACTTGATGAGAGGAGGAATCAACCTGGTCCTTTTTTGACCATTTTTTACCTTTTTGTGAGGTGGATGCTTTCTCCTTTCCCTGTCGTCCTTTCGGAGCCATGTTACCTGAGATCATAATCGGGTCATGTTAGTCTTATTTCTTAAAATTCACTATAACCGAAAAAGAAAATAGTGATAGCACCACCCCACACTTAATTTGTTTGCACAAACTAATTGAGTGAGTATGTTCGATTACTCAGACTTCATCGACATACATATAGATGGTATGTGCCAACAACATTATTCGTGCAGTCACACTTTCAACCCTTCACTGTACATAACAATTCCTCAGTTTGATATAGAGAAGCAGCACACAATGGTCTTCTAATCTTAACTATCATTTCTGACTTTATTTCATTGGGGCAATGCAATCTTTGAACAAGACTACCACATAGAAATCTTATCATGCTATAGCATAGAAACAATCACACAATCTTATGCTTTTGGCTAACCATGAGCATTGCATCGATAAACGAGTCACTCACATAGTCAAGCTTACAACTCCCAAAATTATGCATTAAACTTCAATATTTCAACTCCATAATAATAAAAAATTATGACAGTGAATACCAATCAGTACATGCCAAAGTAAAATCAAGATTACCTACGAGAATCCTTTCACTCAATGAGATGTATTTTTCAAAAATCATAACAAACTAACCATACTCTTATCACCAAGCACTACTACAAAATCTAGTTAACCATTATAAGCGTAGAACTGAAATAATTACGGAACATGAAATAACAACTTACTTGGTGATAAACTCGTGATGAATCGGGAAGGTGAGCCTGCAGGATTAGATGAGAAAAGAGAAAAACTTGGAGAGGGCAAGGGTTCTTGGGCGGCGCTTAGGTTTAAGAAAAATTGAGTGGTGTTCAAGTGTAGAGGATATATTTAAAGGATGAGCCCTGGGTCGGGTTGGTCCATTCACAAACGGGTTAGTAGGCCAAATTTACGGTGATAGGCGACGCCTATAGCATCGCCTAAGCATAAGTAGGTGGCGCCTAACCTATTGCCTATGTTGGCATAGGAGGCGCCTATCCTATCGCCTATGTTGGCATAGGTGGCGCCTAGCCTATCGCCTATGTGAGGCAGTGAGCATAGGCAATGGCATAGGCGGCGCCTAACCTATTGCCTATGTTGGCATAGGCGGCGCCTAACCTACTGCCTATGTTGGCATAGGCGGCGCCTAGCCTATTACCTATGTGAGACAGTGAGCATAGACAATGGCATAGGCGGCGCCTAACCTATTGCCTATGTTGGCATAGGCGGCGCCTAACCTATTGCCTATGTTGGCATAGGCAATTGGAAAAACGGCGCATTCTTGGTCAAAAAAGGTCCATACCTCGAGGTCACAAAATAACTCGAGGCGCAACTCTAATGCAAATCATACTTGAACCTTACACATTTGACCACTCCCACTTATCTGTATTGTTCCATCATTCCTAGACTTACCACCATTTACATGACTCACTTCCAAGTCAAAATTGGGTCTAATCTCCTCCTTTTTACTTCATGCACCTACACTTAATCAAAAACAACAAAAATGATTAGAAGGATGGGTTGCCTCCCACCAAGCTCCTAAGTTTTGGTCGTGGCTCGACTCTTCTTTTTAAATTTTTATTTACCAAAAACAAAATCCTAGTAAAATGATGGGTTGCCTCCCATGTAGCGCTTGATTTATTGTTGCGGCACGACATAGTTATCTCGATTACTCAGACTTCATCGAGATATATGGTGGCTATACATTTTATCGAGTTGGTTGGACCGATATATAGCTTCACTCTTTGGCCATTCACCTTAAAGACACCACCATCATTGTTTTCTAACTCCACTACTCCAGATAAGTAAACTTGGCTGATTCTGAATGGACCAGACCATTTAGACTTCAACTTACCTGAAAACAACTTTAGTCTGGAGTTGAAAAGAAGTACCAAATCACCTTTCTGAAAGTTTCACTGGATAATCCTCCGATCATGGTACTTTTTCATCCTTTCCTTGTAAAGATATGCTCTTTCATATGCATTTAGATGGAATTCATCCATCTCTTTCAACTGTCCCAATCTTATATTTATAGCATCATCCCAGTTCATGTTAGGCTGCTTCAGTGCCCACATTGCTTTATGTTCTAGCTCAATTGGCAAGTAACAAGCCTTCCCATAAACTAGTTGGTATGGTGACATGACAATTGGTGTATTAAACGCGGTCCTATATGCCCATAAGGCATCGTCCAGCTTTCTGGACCAATCTTTCCTGCTGGCATTCACAGTCTTAGCAAAGATCAGCTTGATTTGCCGGTTTGAAACCTCTACCTTCCCACTAGTTTGTGGGTGGTACGGTGTAGCTACCTTATGTTGATTAACCCCATACTTTTCCAATACTGCTCTGAACAGCTTGTTGCAGAAATGTGATCCTCCATCGCTTATGATGGTACGAGGTACCCTAAAATGAGAGAAGATATTCCTCTTTAAGAACGCCACAACACTCTTACCTTCATTATCAGCTAGCGTGACTGCTTCGACCCATTTGGATACATAATCCACAGCAACTAAGATATATTTCATCCCAAATGAGCTCACAAATGGGCCCATGAAATCAATACCCCAGACATCGAATAACTCTACTTCAAGCATTTTGGACATGGGCATCTCATGGTGCTTTGAAATAGAACCTTGCCGCTGACACTGATCACATCTTCTTACAAAATCGTAGGCATCCTTGAATAATAAAGGCCAATAGTAGCCACTTTGCAGTACTTTCTTGGCCGTCCGATCACCTGCATGGTGACCTCCAACTTGGGAAGCATGGCTTGCTTCCAGTATGCTAGGCACCTCTACATTTGGGATGCACCACCTAATAATACCATCAGCACATCATCGAAAAAGATAAGGCTCATCCCAGAAGTAATGTTTCACATCATGCATGAACTTTTTCTTTTGATGAAAGGAGAGATGCTCAGGAATCACTTCGCTCACCACGTAGTTGTCATAATCAGCATACCACGGTAAGTTTTCCACCATAGTTGCTAGAATCTCTTCGTCGGGGAATGCATCATCAATATCAAGGTCGGTCTACACTGTGTGATCACTCTCAAGTCTAGATAGATGATCAGCTACTTGGTTTTTATAACCTTTTCTATCCTTTACCTCGAAATCGAATTCTTGAAGCAGTAACACCCACCTAATTAGCCTTAGCTTAGCATCCTTCTTTGCCATTAGATATCTTAGAGCTGCATGATCTGTATGAACCACTACCTTGGTTCCCAACAAGTAAGCACGGAACTTTTCAAAAGCATAAACAACTTCTAGAAGCTCTTGTTCAATGACGGTATAGTTCTTCTGTGCTCTATTCAAGGCCTTACTCGCGTAGTAGATTGGATGAAATAGCTTTTCTCTTTTATGACCAAGTACAGCACCCAAGGCTACAACACTTGCATCAACATAACTTCAAAAGGTAGAGACCAATCAGGTTCTACAATAATAGGGGCTTTAACTAGCTTCCTCTTGAGGCATTCAAATGCCTTCAAGCAATCTGTACCAAAGTGAAACTTTGCTTCCTTCTCTAAAAGTTTGCATAATGGGTTTGCAATCTTGGAGAAGTCTTTAATAAACCTCCGATAAAAGCCAGCATGACCGAGAAAACTACGAACCCCCTTCACAGAGATTGGAGGTGGTAGTCTCTCGATAACTTCAATCTTGGCTCGATCAACTTCAATTCCCTTTTCAAAGACTTTATGCCCGAGAACAATGCCTTCCTTAACCATAAAATGACATTTCTCCCAATTTAGCACCAGATTGAATTCAACACATCGCTGCAAAGCCATATTTAGATTTGCCAAGCATGACTCAAATGACTCACCTACAACCGAAAAGTCATCCATAAACACCTCCAAGGTGTCTTCAACCATATCAGAGAAAATGGACATCATACAACACTGAAAAGTGGCAGGTGCATTACATAGCCCAAATGGCATTCGTTTGAATGCAAAAGTACCATATGGGCATGTGAAAGTGGTCTTCTCCTGATCTTCAGGAGCAATACAAATCTGATTATATCCGGAATAACCATCCAAGAAACAGAACCATCCCTTTCCTGCCAATCGATCAAGCATTTGATCCATGAATGGCATTGGGAAGTGGTCCTTTAACGTCCACAAATTTAGCTTCCGGTAATCCATGCACACCCTCCACCCTGTGACAGGCCTGAGTGGAATTAGCTCATTCTTCTCGTTTGCTACTAATGTCATGCCCCCTTTCTGGGGCACACATTGTACAGGACTCACCCATTTACTGTCTGAGATTGGATACACCACCCCTGTATTTAACCACTTTATAATTTATTTCTTCACCACCTCTTATATAGGTGGATTCAGACGATGCTAATACTCAATAGTGGGTACACAATCTTCCTCGAGCTGAATCTTGTGCATACATATGCCAGGAGGGATACCAATTATATCAGCAATAGTCCAACCAATAGCTCTCTTGTACCTCTTCAAAACAGAGATGAGAGCCTCTACCTGTTGTTCACCTAAATCAGCAGCAATAATAACTGGCAGTGTATTTCCACTACCCAAGAACACATACCTTAGATGACTGGGTAGCTCTTTCAATTCTAGCACCGGTGGCTCTTCAATGGATGGCTTCACCGGTAATGAAGGTCGATTCTTAAGGTCAAGGTCCATCTTCTTGGGGGCATAAGAATACGACCCCATTCCTGTCAAAGCACAGATAGTTTCTTCGTACTCTTTAACATCCTTACGATCGAAGTTCAAAAGCATAGCAGCCAATGGCTCAACAGTAAGCTGCTACTCTAAAGATAATTCCTTCTCATCCTCATAATAAACATCAGCTATAGAGAACACATTCATATCTTTAGGCTGCTTCATTGATTTGCATACATCAAAATGTACCACTTCGTCATTCATCCAAAATAAAAGCTTATTTGCTCGCAAATCAATAAGTACACTTCCTGTTGCGAGGAAAGGTCGACCCAAGATTATGGGCACCACGAAATCCACCTCGCAATCCAAAATAACAAAGTCTGCAAGAAAAATGAAGGTAGATACATTCACTAATACATCATACAAAATACCAACAGGCCATTTTACCGACCTATCTGCCATTACAAGCCTCATGTTGGTTGGTGTAGGATTGCCCAACCCCAACTGTCTATAGATGGCTAGTGGCATCAAATTAATGCTAGCCCCTAGATCACATAAAGCTTTAGCAAAGTCTAAAGATCCAACTGTGCAAGGAATAGTGAAAGCACCCGGATCTGCCCTTTTCTATACCAGAGACCTCGTGGAAATTGCACTGCAATGATGAAAATTATCTGCCAGTTCATAGCTCGCTTCCCTTTTCTTTGTCAAAAGGTCCTTCATGAATTTGGCATATCCTGGCATTTGCTCCAGTGCCTCCACCAAAGGCACATTTATAGTCAGCTGCTTCAGCATGGTCATGAATTTACTGAACCTGGTGTCATCAGCCTTCTTCTTCAGTCTCTAAGGAAAAGGTGGTGGTGGATTTGGAAGAGTTTTCTCCACCACTTCCTTTTTATTGTGCTTTCCATTATCAATCTTTTCAGACTGTTGGCATCTAGGTGTATTATCATGAACGTTCTCATCCTGATCTTCAACTTCTATAGAATCATCACAATCTGCTTTAATAACAATCTCCTCTATACTATCAACCATGGGCTTGCCCTTTGATAGATTTTCCAACACTTTACCACTCCTGGTTGTAATAACCAAACATGATCCATCTTTTCTTGGGTTTTGGACAGTGTCACTTGATAAAGTGCCAGCTTTTCTTTGATTGAATGCCGCTGATAGTTGACTCATTTGTTGTTCCAGATATTTTATTGAAGGGGATTGCGAGTTAACCAATTGATTTATTGAGGACAAATCATTTTTTACCTCAGTTACTCCTGTGTTGGTTACCTCCACTCCTTTCAACAGCTTAGCCATCATGTTCTCCATGGACATCTTCCCAGAGTAAGTTGCAGTAGCTTCATGATTTCCAGGAGGGACATACAAACTGCTCCTATCATTCTTATTCTTACAATTCCCTTGGTCTCGGTCCTTGTATTCGGATTTTTCATAATAGTTCCGACCTTGATTTCCTTGGACATTGTCTCAAAAACCGCCCTGATTATTCAAGTAATTTGCTTCCTGCTCAGAATTGGAGTCATCTCTTCCCTGTGATACAACAGCCTTGACCTTTTCTGTCTTTCCTGATAATAAATTCGTAGTAAGAAGGTCCATCTGCATTTTCATGTGAGCCATATCTTAGTCACGTTCCTCTTCTCTTCGCCTCTGTTCTGCCGTTATGCCACTATATACAGTAGAGCTTGCTACCTCAGAATCCCTGGTATGCCAAGCTCTACTCTGTGTTTCATACGATCAAGCATATAACATTCCTCAATAAAGGTAAGGTATATGAATGACCCACCCGCAGCATTATCTACCACTGGCTTAGTCACCGAGTTCAAAGCCCTATATAATATTTCCATCAAGTGTACATTGGTCATCTGATGATTTAGGCACCGCATAAGCTTCTTATTGAACCTCTCCCATGTCTCGTGGAGAGCTTCAGTTGGAAGCTATCTGAAATTGCTTATCTCATCTCTTAATTGTGCTCTCTTGGATAGCGGAAAGAATCTTTCTAGGAAAGCTTCTTTCAGTTATCTCCAATTGGTAATAGAGTCAGGGGTTAGCCCGTTTAACCATAGAGTTGCCTCTCTAGATAGAGACAATGGAAATAAGCACAGTCGGATCGCATTCTGTCCAACCCCTGGATTATCAAATGATTTGCATGTTGAGATAAAATTAATCAGATGCATATTCGGGTCATCGCCTGCAAGTCCACCAAATAACCCTTTGAGTTGCAATAGCTGGATCATGGTGCTAGTGATATTGAACTTGGCTCTGGGTGCCAAGGGCAGAGGAATAATAGCCCCTGTGGCACCAGTCCCATCCAAGTCGTCATCATTATCATCAAAAGCGACTTGCACAGCTCGGCGTTCGGGTCTCATTCTAGCTTGACGATCTCTGTCGACATTCCTGTTCAATGGTACAGCCACATCATATGCACGCCTTAGATTTAATAACTCATCATCACCCAGGTCCTCATCATCAAGGTTTGGTACCCGACCTGGGTTATCAGCATTCTATTGATTTACTTGCGCAGCTGCCAATGCAGCTAATCTAGCCTGCTCCTATTGAGTAGCCATCCTTTCAAGATCTCGTTGCGCATCCATTCTGTCAATGAGTTGTGGTTCAAGATTTATAGGTAATAATGGTTGACCAGATCTTCGTGTATTTGGCATGCACTCTACTAAACCTGAACAAAACAAAAACAACAAACAAAAAGTAAAATTTGAGAATCTTTGACCAAAGGGTCTATTAACTATCACAAACTTAGTTGACAACCGTATTCCCCAGCAATGGAGCCAAAATTTGATACGCACAAATTACAACTCTCGTTAGAAAGTATAAGCGGTCGCTGTCAAATATAGAACCCAACTGGGTTGGGTGTCGAATCCCACAGGGAATACTATGGTCACTAAGTATTGCGATTATTATTAGACTGTTGATCGAAGGTTCCAAGATAAGGGGGTTTTGGTTGAAGTGCACAATTATATTATCAGTGTAACGATGAGATGATATGTGTAATTATATTTGAGCACAGAGAATAACAAGTTAGGGTTATGTCCATCTTATAGCTTCTACTTCTCTATTAGCTATGATTAATATGGATTTTATACATGCATGCACTTATAGAGAGACGTATTCTAATTCTAAATCCAAGTGTTTTTCAACCATCAAGGATTTATTCACCTTAGTTCTCTTGAATCCAAAGTGTACAACCAATTGTACGAACTCTCCAAGAAGTTAATCCTTCTAGGACATTAACGTGTAAAATAGAGGTTGGAAACCCTACTTTCTCGTCACACTCTCTTTTCCAAGCAGTAACTTTTCTATCGAACAAGTTATTGCTATAATGGTGCATTCCCTATGTTTGCAACCATGAGAATTCAATCAAAATCAAGAGTAATGATATAAGTGGAGTGACACATCATAAGTTCCAAAAACCATAGCAATAGAGAGTATACTACAAGGTTTCCATAACCCTAACAAATAAACTTAGCTACTCATGAATAAAGCGGAAATCAAAATAGACATATTCATCATACCAAAACTTAGAACAATCTTGGTGATGAGGATGACTAGCGACAATGAGAGAGAAACGCGATTCCCTCTCTCCGTCCTCACACTAAGCTATTTTTCTTCTGTTAAAAAATATTACAGAATCTGAATAATACCTAAAAATTCAGCAATAATGCTTTTAATAACATCCTTCTCTAATAAGTTGCTACTGCATCCTTAACTATTTAAAAATACTGAGTTTGCCCGAGAAAAAGTTCCCATGCATCACTTTCAGTCCAAAAGCTGTCTTCCCTTTTATGTGAAGTTTTCCTTTGCTGTCCACAGGTCCCCAAAGTGCTGAAATCTTCCTCATTAGTACCTTAAAAGCATGCTAATCACATAGGTCAGCTCACTTAATTGAAAATAGACTAAAAGTGCAAGAATTATGTATTTTATCCTCAAAACTTAGCTAAAATATGGGTAAGTTATGGTGCTTAGACGTATAAATACGCCCAACATCAACGTGACTCTCTCTAAAGTTATTGGGGTCTAACCTGTAATCCTATTTAGAAAGGTGTCAGTACTATGCCACAAGTATAGACACTAGTTGTGTGGATCCACTGAAATGTCATCCCGAAGGACTAAGGGTCACCCTCTACTGGCAAGTTCCCTAGTAAGAATGGTATTACCCTCAACTGGCAGGTAAAGATCTTATCAAGCCTCAACTGGTAGGTTGATATCTCAACCTATGATGTTTATGTAGTTATGGAATGCAAGGAATTCTACTAAGGATCACACCCTCTACTGGCAGGTGATCCTCCATTCTTGGATTTGTTCGGTGCTAGATCCTACTCCCAACTAAACGACACTGAGTATTAAACTAAACCAAACTAGACTGAGTTTCACTGAGTTCTGTAACTAACTGAGTACTACTGTTCGTGACGTTACTGAGACTACTTGGTAACAACTGTGATCTAGGTATACAGCTAGATTTTTTGAGTATTGAATACCCCCAGGACTCAATAGTAAAACATGGCACAATGTTGAAAGCATACTAGCTAATCACTTAGTAATGATTGATTCATTGAGACATTTTGACAAACACTTGTAAGACATAAACTTGTACATGAATGGGAACGCATACCAACTTGTCATGATTGAATTATTCAATTCACATAGGTATTCCAACAAACACTTGGGGAGCATGATTATTTCACATAATAATAAACATATATAAATATAATGGCTACAATATTCAACTTGTAAATTCAAGGATTTAACATGAGAATCACATAATTCACCACACATGCTATCTTAATTTCATAATACTTGTAATTTATCATGGATTGAAACCCAAACAACATCATGAACATGCATACAATCTAATTCAAGCAATGGAATTATAAATCCAAAAACTTGTACTTTTAAAAAAGGGTCCTTGGACTCCATGGATGGTAAGGGCCCATGGATGAACACCTAACATACCTGGAAAGAGAAGTTCTTGAAGTTTCTTGGTGGGATTCTTGAGGATTGCACTTAATTCTTGAAGGCTAGGGTTTTGCTAATTGAGAGAATGATCTTCAATTTAGGGAAAATTGAGTGAATAATGACTTAACTAGGTTATTAGGGGTTAATTAACGTGTTTAGAATGATTAGGTCCATGGAAAAGACTAAATTATCCCTAGAAGGATTTAAATTTTTGTTACTGAAAGTCCCAATTTTGGCCTTCACCGCATCGCGGTAGCATCGCGGTGAGCCACTAAAACTGTTCAAGAGAAGGACAAATACGAAATTGACTTTTGGTGTGATGTGCCATTATCGCAGAGCCTCATTGGAAAGTGACAATTCTAAAGATGGGCATTAGCGTGACACGGGATAATTGTGGTACCCCACTGGAAAATGATGCATTGGAATCACGGTGCCTCACTAAAAACTGATGAATTCTATTTTGACTTTCACCGCGACACGATGCTTCTCACTTTGGCATTCTATTTTACTAAAGGACTATAACTTCTCACCTGGATATCGAATTTGGGAAAAATTTATATCGATGGAAAGCTGATTGACTTTTCTACACATTGGTAAGTCTTAAACTAGAAAATTCTAACAGTATTGAAAATTTTATATATAAATTATCATATGCGGATAGCTAAATTGAGCTAGAAAAATATGGGGTATTACAAGGTACCCAGTTTACCTCTCATTTTTGTAAGGCTTTTCAGAAGGGTCTTAGTACCCAAGTTCATCTTAGTATAACCTTTTACCCTCAGACAAATGGTCAAGCAGAGAGGACTATTTAGAACTTAGAGGACATGTTGAGGGCATGTGTTATCGACTTTAAGGGCAGTTGGGATGATCATTTGCCATTGAATGAGTTTGCTTACAACAACAGCTATCATTCTAGTATCCATATGGATCCGTTTGAGGATCTATATGGGAGGAGATATAGATCTCCAATTGGTTGTTTTTAGGTAGGCGAGACTACTTTGATAGGGACTGAGTTAGTATATTAGGAATTGAAGAAAGTTCAGTTGATTAGAGAGAGGCTTAAGATAGACCAAAGCCAACAGAAATCTTATATAGATGTTAGGAGAAAAGATCTTGAATTTGAGATTGGTGATTTTGTATATCTGAACATCTCTCCCATGAAAAGAGTAAAAAGATTTGTTAAAAAGGGAAAGCTCAGTACCCAATATATTGGCCCTTACAGAATTCTGATCCACTTCAGAAAGGTGGCTTACGAGCTTGAGTTGCCTGCAGATTTGGCATCAGTGCCCCCAGTGTTACACGTCTCTTTGTTAAAGAACTTTATCAATGAACCAGTGGTTTTAGTCCCCATAGAAAGCATAGATGTTCAGAACAATCTCTCTTATGAAGAAGATCCTGTCGAAATACTTGATCACCAGATTCGACTAAGGAACAAAGAAGTTCCCTTGGTCAAAGTTCTTTGGCGGAACCATTCTATTGAGGGAGCCACTTGGGAAGCAGAAGCAGATATACAGACCAAGTACCCTCATCTGTTCTCTGCAAACTTAGACTCGATTTAAGGTAACAACTTTTATTTTCCATACCTAGTCCTAGTTGCACATCATTCTTATGTCATTCCTGCATTCATGAAATCAGTTCAGTCATGTTTAAAATTTTAAAATCAATCATGTAATCATGTTTATAGAATGTATACTCAGCATGTAACCTCAATTCCTCAGTGTTCTCAGCCTAACCAACCTCATTCGAGGACGAATGTCCCTAAAGAAGAGATATTATAATACCCCGAGAATCCAAAACAATGTTAGAACTATGCTTCAAGCTTATGAGAAATAAATTATAGTACTTTGGTAGTTTTATGAGTGTGTTTGATGTATTTTATGGCCTCAAATAACTCCTAGCTATTAGACAAATCAAAATATCCCTTACTGATTGAGTTCTTGAGAAGGATGTTGCTATAGTCAACTTCAAACAAGCATATATTTCATTTTACAAAGAATTTTTGAGCTTATAACCCACCAATATATAAATAATTAAATTAACTTTCCAACGATACCGATTTTATCTTAATTCAATATCGGAGTGTAAGGTTATGCTCATTTTACTTTAGCATGTCCGTCTGTCAACAAAGTGATGACTTGAGTTGATAAGCCATTAACTAAGTGACTAATTATCAGCCCAACCAGAAAACCATCAACTTTAGCTTTCTAAGTAAAGACC
This sequence comes from Capsicum baccatum var. pendulum, assembly GCA_030864225.1. NCBI lineage: Eukaryota > Viridiplantae > Streptophyta > Magnoliopsida > Solanales > Solanaceae > Capsicum > Capsicum baccatum. Next base: position 200,368,822 of record CM061559.1, on the reverse strand, counting down.
TGAAGTGATAAGCCATCACCTAAGTGATGACTTATCACACCAAGTCGTCACCCATAAGCAGTATGTGATAATTTTAGCCACAAAGTGACGACATGAGGTGCTAAGCCATCACCTAAGTGACTAATTATCAACCCAAGTCATCACCCATGACTACACTTGATCAACTTCACCCTTAAATAGTTTCAAAGGGGTATTATGAATCAGTTTCAAAAGCTCTTAACCCTCTTTATTCCCAAGAACAATATTAGGGTTTCTTCTTAAGATAATCTCCTAAGAATTTCAAGAATCCCTTACACTCTCAACAAGATAATCAAGAATTTAAGGTTCCCAATCCAAGAATATTTAAGAAAAGTTGATTCTATTTCAAGATCAAAGCTTTAAGGTATGTTAGATGTTCATCCATGGGTCATTTCCACCCATGAAGTCAAGAATCCAATTTCAAATTCAAAGTTGTGATTTTTATAAGTTACTGTAATTTTAATAATGAATTGCCATGAATTTTTATTCTATACTATGTTTATATGTAATTGTTGTTGTTATTAATCCCAACACGTTTGAATGGTGTTGTTTGCTGAATTAAACCTTAATTGGTGATTTTAGTAGTAAGATCATGCTATTACTACAAGTTTTAAAACTATTTTCATGCTTAGCTTATACCATGAATTACAAGTGTTTGATGAAATGCCTACAAGAATGAGTTTTGAATAAATGCTTACATATCATGTCCTCAAAGTTTTAGTATAGTCTTGCTATTATTAATATCGAGTCCTAGGGGTTTGAATACCTAAAATTTAGCTGCTTACCTAGTTTTCAATATCTACAGAATGATTTCAGAATAGTTATGAGCCCTATTATTTTAGTCAGTTCCATAAACAGTAAACATAGTTCAGTCCAGTATCTAGTGTCATTCAGTTGGGAGTAGTATTTAGCACCAAGCGAACCTAGGGACGACGGATCACCTGCCAGTTAAGTATGTGACCCTTAGTAGCAATCCCTACATTCCATAACAACGTAGCCAGCATAAGTTGAGACGTTAACCTGCTAGTCAAGGGTTGACACCTATCTCATAAGTTTACCTGCTAGTTGAGGGTCACACTTAGTCCTTCGGGAAAACACTTTAATGGATTCACACAGCCAGTGTTAGTACCCGAGGAATGGTAATGAAACCCTTCCAATTGGGGTCATAGGTTGACTTCAATTTGCTCATATTGGGGCATGTCAGCTATATGATATCTCCCACTTTCTCAGTTCAGTATTCAGTATACTTTAGTTTAGGTTTGCATTGACCATAGCATACTGTTATCTCTTATTCAATTATCATATCTCTGTATTTCAGTTTATAAACTATTTCAGAACATGTGTTATGGTTGGTCATGCATTCTCAGTCTTTACAGATTTCATGCATTCTACTTAGTACTTTGTGTTATTCATTCAGACAGTTACAACTCATGTACATAAAACCATACATATTAGCCTAACCTTATTTAGCATACCAGTATATTCAAAGTACTAACCGTATACTCAGTTTTTGTGCTATGGTGTCTCATATCATAGGTTTAGATGCTCAGGTTCCCGACCGCACTTAGATATCCAAACACACCAGCAACAGCAGTAGTGATTCCTCATATTTTGAGGACCATTTATGTTTATTTCAGTTCAGTTCAGTAGTCAGTTGGAGTTAGTTAGGGGCTTGTCCCATCAACTCTACAGTTAGTCAATTTAGACATTTTTAGATTAGTATAGACAGATAGTCAGTTTTCAGTCGTTATTATAGTATGTTTCAGTCATTTTAAAACTATGATACAATATTGATTTTTAGTTGTTAAAACCTTATGGCATTTATCAGCTAAGCTCCACACATGTATTCATTATTTTATTCAGTGCTCACAGTAGATACCAGCTCATGGGTTAGCTTGTGGTCCTTTGGAGCTGTAACCACCGTGTGGCATCCAGGGTATACTCTCGAGGTATTATAAATGTCCATCTATTACAACACATGGGTAATAAAATTTTGAATTCCCAATAATGATTTAAAATTATCAAAGTCTATATCAAACAATAACAGAAGTTTACTATTACAACGATCATGGTGCATTACGTATGTAGCACTTGTTTATCTTGATGGGCATGCAGTCCTTTGACATTGAAGATGGTTACCCTTTAAGCCTCCATAGTTTTTTACACTAATTCACATTAGAACTGAATATTAAACATTGTTTGACACTATGAGGTAGGGAAAATAAGGTATGTGTAGATGGATGAATCCACTTTTATGTATGAGAGTTATGTATTACTGATCAGGTAATTGTGACAACAAACATAAAGTATAATGATTTGTGAATACAATTTTTTATCGATCAGGCATTGATCCTTCAAATAAGATCCTGCATTTTATAGTTAAGTTTGATAGGTGCAAATTGATAAAACTAAAGGGTTCCAAGAAGGTGGTGTTGATACCCTATAGCAATTTAATTATGGTTTTGCTTATTTTTATGCGTCAAGTTCTGAGAAAGGATCAATATCTAGTGGCATTGTAGATATTTAATAGTGATTGAACTAATTTCAATGGTGCAATGGACTTTGAGAAGGCATTTAAAGCCTCCCATTACAGCAAACAAGAATGCAAAACCAATAGAAATTTCCTTAATCCAAATTTATATGAATGGGTTGCTCAGGGAGACTATTATACAGTAGAAGATGCTTGGGAGAATAACTGTGCAGGAAAGGGGAGGTGGAGAAGATCATATATCATCTTAGATCTTGTTAAGGAGAAAACACAAGGAAGCAAGCAAGGAACTTCAAGCCAATCTAGCCAATAAAATTGTCTTGAAAGATAAAAATCTAAATGAGCTGCAAATGTGAAAGTCTATCAAAAAATTAAAATCCGTCAATTGTTGTTGAAAACAAAAATGGTAAAATGGACTGGAGCTTGACACTTTGCCAGGTAACTACAAAAATCAAAGGAATTAGCTTAGCGAGCACCAATGGGTGGTGAGATGGTCTATCAGGAACGTAACTTAAACCAACAACTCCTAAAGTAAAAATAAGGAATTAAGTCAAAGTGGCAATTTTTGCAGTTAAACTTACATCCCATGCCTTTTGTTTGTGGTTTTGATCAGGTCAATGACAGTAGAAATAAAAAGTTCTAAATTTGGGCAGAAATCCCATGCCTTTTTATTTCCACTACCTTTGACTTGATCAAAACCACAAACAGAAGGCCTAGGATGCAAGTTTAACTTCGGAAATTGCCACCTTGGCTTGATTCCTTATTTTTACTTCAGTAGTTGTTGGTTTAAGTTATGTTCTTGATAGACCATATCACCACCCCTCGATTCTCGCTAAGCTTTTTCCTTTGAGTTATGACCGTGTACTTTGTGTATCATCATTCAGGCCATGCTAACTAGTCGTAGTTACCTAGCAAAGTGTCCAGATCCATTCCACTTCATCAATTTTCTTTTCAACAATGAGTGATGTATTTTCATTTTGGATACACTTTTATTTTTTAGCTCATTCAATTTTTTCATTTTTCATGTCAATTTCATCAGCCAAATTTGTTGCACGTTCCTTGCTACCATGTGTTTCTTCTTTAATAAGTTCTGAGTTGATATATCACCTTCAACATCTCCTTTTTCCTAGAAAATATTCTTCCAAGCACCTTCTAATGTATAATTGTTACCCCGAGCAACTCAACCATATAAATTTGAACCAGGACAATGACTATATTGATTTCAATCATTGTTTGTAACAATGTGAGGCTTTGGAGGCCTTTCAAAAGTCCATTGAACCCTTAAAATCAATCCAATCACTATTAAATCTTTAAACCATCACCAAAAACTTTGATCCCTTCTCCAAAATTAACACATAAACATTAACAAAACCATCATTAAACTATAACAGAGTTTCTACACTACCTATTTGGTCCCTTAGCCTTATCAGTTTGAACCTATCAATCTTAACTATAAGATACAATATCTTATTTGAATGATTAATGCCTAATCGGTAAAGAACAAAATTTAAAAAATCAGTGTACTTTATGTGTGTTTTCACCATAACATGACTAGTAATACATACCTCCAATATATGAAATGGTTCCTTCTACAAGCAGCTTATTCCTCCAAACCCATTTTTACTCTAGCCTTTTAGGTTGGTTGGGCAAAAGTTGATCCACTTTCACTCTCTTTTATCTAAAAACAAGAGAAAAAAAATTAATGTCAAATAAAAAAAGAACAAAAAGAACATTACAATTGATGTTTGCATAATTTTATAAAAGGGTAACACAAAATTCAATAAATACAACATATTACAACAAACATTCTAATAGATAACCCATCTGTTCAATAGATGAGCCACTTGTTGTAACAGGTAACCCATCTGTTGCAACAGGTGGGTCATCTTTTGGAATAAATCAAACCATCCGTGCTATTGGTTTGATTTCTTCCACTAGGTATTCCCTCTGTTGCAATAGATGGGTTATCTGTTGTAAGAGCTATTTAGATTTATTCCAACAGCTGATTCATCAATTGCAATTAATAGGTCATCTATTGTAAGACTTATTTTAATATCTTCTACCATATGTTCCAACACAACCAAGACCACCACCTTCCAACACAACCAAGACCACCACCTTCCAACACAACCAAGACCACCACCAACATCAATAATAACATCAACAACAAAGAAACAAGGCCATATATTCCAACACCTATTGCAATAGATGTCAATATTTATTGAAAAATTTCCAACAGATCAGTTATCTGGCGCAATAAATGGCAACGTCTATTTGATAGTTTAAAATAGATAAGTCATCTCTATTAACAAATTAATTTATCTGTTTGATAATTTACAATAGATAAGTCATCTATTGCATTGGTATTGGTGTGAGTGGTGGTGGTCTTGGTGTTAGTGGTGGTCTTGGTATTGGTGTGAGTGGTGGTGTGGGTGGTATTCGTATTACTGGTGGTGTTGGTAATGGTGTGGGTATTTATGTTGGTGGCATTGGTATTGGCATTGGTGTTGGTGGTGTTGGTATTGGTAGTGGTATTGGTGTTAGTATTGGTGGTATTGGTAGTGGTATTGGTGGTGTTGGTGTTAGTATTGGTGGTATTGGTATAAGTGTTGGTGGCATTGGTATTGGTATTGGTATTGGTATTGGTGGTGTTTGTGTTGGTATTGTAGGTGTTGGTGGTCTTGGAGGTGGTGTTGGTATTGGTATTGGTGTTGGTGGTATTGGTATTGGTATTGGTATTAATATTGGTGTTGTTTGGTGTTAGCGGTGTTGGTCTTGGTAGTGTTGGTGGTGTTGGTGCTGGTATTAGTATTGATGTTGGTGCCTTAGTGGTCCATCTGTTTCAACAGGTGGAATATCTATTGGGAGATATTAAAATAGGTCTTCAAATATATTCCCCATCTGTTGCAACAAATATTTCAGCTATTGGCATAAAACAAACCAGTATCAAGACTGTTTTGATCTCCCCCAACAAGTTATTCATCTATTGCAACATATGGTGCATCTGTCAGAACAGATGGTTCATCTGTTCCAACTGATAGGTTATCTATTAGAATATTTTTTTTTATAATATGGCGTATAAAACATTATTGAATTTTGTCTTACCTTTTTTTCAAAATTATGCAGACATCAATTGTAGTGTATTTTTTGTTTTTCTCTTGTTTGTAGGTAAAATATGTCTCCCAAAAGAAAAACAAACTGAAAGTGGATCAACTTCTGACCACCTAACAAAAAAGGCTAGAGTACAGATGAAATTAAAGGAACTTCTTGAACAATTTTAGTCAGGGAAAGTGAAGCTAAAAAAAGTTATGAAAATGATGTTGAGGGAGGTGGATAAAGGTATGTAGAGGCTGGTGAGGAAAATAAAAGTGAGGAGGAAGAAGAAGAAGATAAACAAGAAGAAGAGAAAGTAAAAAGTGAGAAAGATGATGATGATCAACATGATGATAATGCATCACCCATGGGTCGTGAATTAAGATCGAAATCCCAGTATGATCCTATCAAAACTATTAGTATTAATGGGTTTTAAGTTGAAATGTTGATAGATAAACCTACAGAACTAATTGGCGATTTTGTAGTTAAATCTCAGTTGGGGAAACCTTTTGATGAATTTAGGAATACTATGAAGAAGGAAAAACTAAAGGAATTTTTTAAGAAGAGCTGCTTTGGACACTTTCTTGAGCTGGCTGAGGACAATAATGTCTATTTCCAAATGAGCATGGTATATGGTCTTCTTGAAAGTAGGATCAAGTACGTGGGGGAGGATAAATATTTGAAGAAGGTGGGGGGGGGGGGCAAAAAGATGGATGAAATCTGTATCAACTATTGTGGCATGTCGGTTTATTTTGGCATTAAAGAGTTTGCCATAGTGACAGGCTGAAGATGCGATCATCCAAAAGAACCTCTCATCATGGAAATACCTAGCAAAAAGTCCAAGGCAAGCAGGACAGCCAAACCACTACCATCAGTTAATGACAAGGCATTGTCTAAGTGACCACCCACCAAAACCAACAAATGCAAGGAAAAAATAGATGGGTTATTGGACATTGTTGAACGTGGATAAAAATCCACGATTTTGTTAGAAGATCTCAAAGATAAATCCATACCAAACAAGTACAAGAAGCAATTTTGCTTAGTTTGGTTTGCCCATTCTGTTACATTGGAAAAAGACGTCTACAAAGTCATAAAAGATGATTTATTGGAGCTTGCTGAGGATTTTGAGAAATTCAACAATTATCCCTGGGGATATGACTGCTACAATTTGACTGTCAAATATTTATTAACAAAGCTATCCCCAAAGTTGATCTCCTTATACGGCTTTCCTTAGGATTTCATGGTAAATTTAATAGCTATTTGTTTACGCTTGCATTAGTTTATAATTATATTAAATAATTATTATGACTTTTTTATGTTTTCTTCCTATTTACATTTATTAGGATTGGGCATTTGAAGTCATTCCTCCCATCCGAAAGTAGGTAAAGGATTACCCGAATGAGGTTTCTAATCCAAGGATCCTTAGGTGGTTAGCTTCAAAGAGAAACACAAGAATTAAGGAGGTTGATCTCTTTAACCCTCTGGATGATGCAGTAAGTTTTCGTTTAATTAAAATAATTTAACTCAAAGAAAGATATTGAAACAAAAGATTCATATATTGCCACAGATTGGTAATCTGTTGAAATTTACCATAACAAATTACCCGCCTAGTGTAATCTGTTGTAATAGATGAGTCATTTTTCACAATATATTACCCATATGTTGCTTTGGTTCTCTGAACATGACTTAACAAATTACTTATCTACTGCAACTTATGCAATAAATTGCTAATCTAATATAATAAATGGTTAATCTGTTGCCATATATAAATCATTTGTTGCAACATAAGGATCATCTATTGTATAAGTTGTTTGTGTTAACATATTACCTAACTAACTGCAAATTATTATTTGATTTAAACATATCTATTCTTTTTTTAGGTTGTGCATCCAGGGATTATGTCTACTGAGCATGTGTTGGGGATGGATTCTTTTATTACTCTAGGTCTTATGGATATAATAGCATACCCAATGGTAGAGTTAATAAAGAAGGAGTTGGCTAGAGCAACAGCCATAAGAAGAGCAGTTAGTCAAGGTCAAACTAATGTTGAGGCTCTTCATAACCAACTTGCTATAATAAATTTGGGTGTTTCTTCTGGGGGTGTTGCTATTGGAGTTGTTGATGTTGATGGTAGTCATGCTACTGCTGCTGCTGCCAGTTGTGATGATGAGCATGTTGATGCTCAAGAAAAAATAAATATGTTTGAAATTCCCTTTATAGTGGTCTCTCTCACCCTTACAATGGTCCTTCTCACCCTTACAGTAGTCCCTCTCACCCCTCTTTACACTCATGTTCTCACTGCAGATGCAATGAGTGCACGGACAGGCAGGATAAACTCCTTGAAAAAATAGTTGCTCTCACTAATAATGTTGAGGAATTGAAATTCAAGAGGGGTGTCATACCATCCAAGGAGGTAAAAGAGTCATACACTCCTACGGTGGAGGTTAGGAAGAAAAAATAAAGCAATTAGACATATACTCTCAAATATGAAACCAAAAAAAAATTGCAACTCTTCCTCCTCCAAAAGTTGATGAAGTTCAGGGACCACTAAAGAATGTGTACATATACGCAAAACTTGATGCCAAATAGAAGGTTGTTTTTAGAAAAACCATAAATTCCAAGCAACGCGCAAAAACCTTCACCATGAATACCTTCCCTCCCAAGACTTCAAGAAGATGACAGATATGGAAGTGTGGTATATGGACATGGTAAGTATTCTTTCTATAACCTAGCCTTCTAATCTACTCAATGAAGAAGAAGCTACACAATATATGTGTCATCTATTATAACAGTTAGGTATTCTGTTTCAACTATCGGTGGTTCTGTTGCAACAGATTACCCATCTATTGCATAAGTTGCATTAGATGGGTAATTTGTTAACAGATTCAGAGAACCTTGTGCAACAGATGGACCATTCATTGCATCTTTCCACTTTATTTTTCCTTTTAAAAATTACTAACCTATTTAAAAATTATCTTCTTATATCACAGTATGTTGATGAAATTCTCTGCCTCGTGAGGGGCAAACAATTATTGTACTCAGATACTTATGATGCTGGCGATAGGATAATGGATCTCAACTTTTCAACAATTTCAAGGATAGGTACGATGAGCTCATTAAGCTACCGTCAACTTCTGGTAGCCGGGATTTAATTTGTTAGTTTATCAGTTAGAATAGAATGATGATTAATTATGTTAGAGGAAAGAGGACATATCCACACAACAAGGACTGTACCAAGGCAAAGAGAATTCTTGCAATCATAAATGTAGACATAAAATATTTTCTGGCACTTGAGATACTACTCGAGAAGGGAATGATAAGGTTTATGATTGCAACTTACTGTATTCGATGAGGCTGATGTTTTTCAAGGATGCAACCACTATTGGACTTGTTCCCTAACTTATTAAGGTAGAGTAAACTGGTGAATCATTTGCCAGCAAAAGTGTTGAATGAAAGATGGGATTTTGAAGGTTGAAACAAGGACAAGGACCTTTCAAAAATTAAAATTGGTACCGTGTGTGGGTCATACGTGCTTGTACACATCGAATATTTACTAACCAGCAAAAAATGACAACCCAACAACCTTTCTGTGTGACAACACAGTGGCAAGGATGCAAGAGGCCTGGGCTTACGGGGTACTATCTAAATGGTTGGAGCCTGTGTATAAAAAAGAAGTTGTAAGAACACAAATACCATGACAATTTTTATTTCAAATCACTCCACTTTACATGTGGTGATAATTTTTTATATTTGATAAAAATTGAATTTTTTATAATGCAACCAATTGTCTATCTGTTGTAACAAATAGTCTATCTGTTCTGATAGATAGCTTATCTGTTGCAATAGGTTGGTCATCTATTGCATTATCCAGATATTTATATCTAAGTCTATCTATTGCAATATATAGGTTATCTATTGGAACAAATCAAAATAGTAGGAATACATACATTATAATTTTCAATAGATGACCTACATGTTGCAACATGTCTAAATCTATTTGATAATTTTCAACAGATATGTCATCTGTTGCAACAGATATGTCATCTGTTGCAACAGATACATTATCTATTATAATTTTTTAATCTAGTATTCCATTTCAATTACTAAGTTCAAATCTAAGGATAAAATAAAATTCATAGACAAAATAAAATAAACTGAAGCCTTCAAAAATTACATGAAATAAATCAACAAATAAAGGAAATGTAAAAAAACTGTTATGGGTAAAGATGATCTACTTAAAAAATAAATCAAAAATTTAAGTTTTGGTGCCAATAATTACTAAGGAGAGGTTATTACTTTGAAAGATTCAAGCTATAAATATCAACTTATTATGGACAAGTTGTTCTTCGTCCAGTGCTATGAAATTTGGCTTTGATCGTCGTGGATATTTAATGTCGCTTGTGTACGATTTCTGAGCTTTCATTTCTCCATATTTTCATTAAATAGTAGCTTATATTTTATAGAGTAATTCAGAATCAAGTCCATCATTTGGTACTTGTAATCCATCGCTCAAATACTCGGCATAAGCGGCAATAAAAAGATCACAATCCCTACGTTGTAAAAATCAGATAATCCATATCTTGCAATTAATGTAAGCGTTGTGAAATTTATGAAATAAAACAAATCATGATACTTGATTGATACTTAAAGGCTACCAATAGGTTATTGAGCTATTCCTTCAACATATTCTATATCAAATAGATTGCCCATTTTATCCCGATATGCTTTAATCGTCGACCAATCAGTACGAACCTTTTTATACAAAAATCCACTTATATCAAGGTAAGTAGTCCATATTTTATCCAGCTTTTGTATCTCATATGATGGCCCAGAATGTCTCCTTCCAGACATCGAGTCGTAAACTCGGATGTGCCTCTCTATTTGAACAACGACAATCAACACCCAATAGAATCCATCACCTCAATTGATTGGAATGTAAACTTTATCGACCGAATGCTAAGGAAAGCTATCTGAAATGCTAAAATCTTTGATTATGTTTATTAAACATTCCTCATTTTGGAAAACTTTAGACTATTGTTGACAATACCTATCGTAGACATTAATGATGTAAACTTTGTCCAAATAATTGTTTGTCGTGTATCTGTATTTTTTTTGTGTTTGGAACTTATCCTTCTTTCGGAGGTAGTAAAAAATGACATCGATGTGCTGCATATATTATCAAACACTTCAGATTATGTGACAATAAAATTAATACATAAATATAATTAAGTATTAATAGTAAGATGTTAATAGTAAGATGTATGACATTTAAACCTCATCATTCCAGTAAGTTTGGAGTTGTGACATCAAATAAAACCAATTCTTTATTCTGGGATGTGCAACAACAAAGTTGAACATATCAAAACCAAGACCCGATTCGTTCACTTTGTAGTGTTTGTCATTTTATTTTCTGCATGATTTATATGTGTTAATGTCATGTTTTTACAACAAGAATTGTATAAATCAATATCTTCAAAAATAATTTATGTACCTGCAGGTATGAAGCTTTAACAACCCATTGGCAATCCATTCCGAATAGTCACTGATTAACTTTGTTTGTTTTTTTGGAGCATTTTCCGAGATGTTGAACCCTTCAAATGGGTAATTCTTTCATTCTTTTGGCTGATAGGCTTCACTTTTTGTTCATCTTTGGAAGTAGTTGATGAATTATCAATTATGCTATTATGTTGTTCAATAGTAGCTTCTTCTGTCACATCCACCTAGATAGAATTGTCAATACTAATCACAGAGATAAAAAAATAGAAAAGAATAACTCATATAATTTAGCAACTTGAACAGGTCTTTCTTCTGTTTTAAATTGTATCAACAAATTATCTATCGATTACAACAAATGGATTATCTATTGGGACAAATTAAACATAGGAGGAATACCTATATGATAATTTTCAATAGATGAACCATCTGTTACAACATATGACTCATCTATTTGGACAAACTAAAATAGTAGCAAGTCTTGATTTAATTTGTACAAACAAATGACCTATATGTTGCAGCAGATAGATTGTAACTACCTAAAACTCTAATGAAATATGTGAAATGTGATTTTATGTTATTTGACTATTTTAAACCTTTTCGTAGTTGCAGTATTATATTTCAGGAGTGTGGGAGTAATTGACATGATTTTCGATGCATTTTGGTATCATTTATACAATATTATGATTTTTATGGCTTTTAGAGCCTTATTTTGGACTTATGTGGATATTTTTTGATCTGTGTGACGTATGGCCAAACAAATTACACCATCAGCTCCGTAATATCAATTTTAGGTTGGGTAGACCTTTGGTTCGGGTTTCAGTGCACCCGAGCTCATTTCGACCTATTGATTGGAAAGTTCAAAAATTAAAAATATGAGTGTGAGACCCACATTTGGTCGAAACGACCTCGGATAGAAAATCTGACTTTGTCAGCAGATCTGGAATATCGATTCTAGGGTGTTAGCATGTTTGGTATGATTTTACGGATTTTAAATATCATTTTGACCATCGGTTTAGAAAATTCTAATTTTGGGTTTCGGAAGTCAACTTTGTGAAAATTATATTTTTTGAAAATCTGATATCGCCAACGCATCCGGAAAGTCAAATTTAGTATGGTTGCATAGATCGTTTGCATGTATCAAACTCCAAATAAATCCCGAACATCTAATCGAAGTCCGAATTGAACATAAAAAAAATAACTTTTTGCTACAGCAGTGCAAAAAAATCTGCAATAATAAATAGCTTTTTTTTTTTTACTTATTTTGCTCATTTTTCATCTTGGCTCTTGGGAGTTAAACCCTAAAATAGTTTGGAAGCTTAAAAATAAAGTTTGTGAGAGCTTGGAAAGCTAGATTAACACCTTTTTCTTGATTTTATTATGCATTAAAGGTAAGAATTCACCATTTTCCTTGTAATTTCTTGACTAACTTTTCAAAACTCCAAAAATCTTAGGGCTTCATTTTAAACCCTATTTTCACTCATTTTTACTTGAATAATATTTTTATCTTATAATTACTAGTTTTTCATCAATTTAACCTTCAAAAAAACTCTGATTCTTGATTTTGACCCGAATTTCAAAGATTTTAACGGTAAAGCTCAAAAATGGTTTTTCTTCAATTTAAACCTTGTTTTTGAATCGATTTAACTTGGGTTTTTAGATGTAGGTTCCTAAAAATATGGGGAATATATTTTTAAAGTAAAGTTTCAATTTTGCCCTTATTTTTCGAAAACTCATTTTGGGGTTTCGTTTTGACCCAAAACCAAAAGTAGTCAATATGAGTGTCATTAATTTTGTCTTGACACATAGATTTCATATGAGATTTTTAGTGGAGTTTGGGATTGTTCATGAAAATTAAGGTCCTGGATTGAAGTGTAGTGAATAGTTTCGACTTTCGAGGTAGGTTATTGCTTAACTCATTCAGACTGGGTTGAGTAGTAAATGATGGTACAAAATTCATGTTAAGGGTGAGAACTAATCATGAAAAATATCTATCTATATGTTGTGTCAGTGTGGGGGCTTATATGTGATGTAATTATCGAAATTGAGATATTATGTGATACGTGTGACCGTGTGGGGTCCTATGTGATATTGATAGCCTTGAATACATATGAATAATTGTATTGTGTTGTTAAAATGCTAATGTGGTACCATTTTTGTATTGTTATTATATTTATACTTTATTGCCAAATGAGGCATGTGAAAATTCATGGATGATACGACAATAATGAACGGATATTGACGCATGTGGTTGTGAAAATGTATCATTGTGATTAGTTGTGGATATATATCATGTGTTTATTTGTTGAAATACTCATTGTGATTGGTTGTGAGCATTACATCTTTATATCATACTCATTCATAAAATATTGGTACCACCGTGGCAACATCTGAGAAACACTAGCAACACCTTTTTAAAAAATATTATAACATCTTATAAAACCCTATTCCAAGGGATGTGCTAGAAAAAAGATATGAGATATGTGGATTGTATATGGGTTGACGAACCCTCCATGGGTCCTATTTGGGAGGCTTGCCTCCGTAGGTGTATACGGGGATTGTGCAATGATCCTGGAGATTGTGCGATTACCTCGTATATCATCATCATCATCATATACATTTCACTTATTTTATTGCGTTATGTTGTGTTGTATTGGCATATAAATTTATCATTTATGTATTTATCGTATCTTCTTTTACTTGTATTTGATGATCTTATATATGCATTCTCCCCTTGTTCTTTTTATATGTGATGTAATACGTACTTTTCTCCTATTTTGGTGTGATGTTGCAATATATGTGAGATATATTAGAACTGTTAGTGCAAGCGGTGTGGGCTACCATTGTGGGATATTTTCTAATTGCAGGTGACGTGCCCTTAGTGTATATTTTGTATGATTTATTTACTACTTTGCTAGGTTGGCCTATGATACCAACTAAGTACAAGTGGATCATACTCATGCCTACTGCGCCCTTTTGGTGCAGGTCCTTGCTCGAGTGCTCCTCAACTTGCTTGACTTGGGCAATTGTTGGATCTTCTAAGGTAGCGGTTGAACATTCATGCGTTCGAATTTTACCTCTATCTTTCTACAGTAGTTATATCTTTATTAGTATTCAGACACAGATATTATTCATTTGTGGTTATCTTTTTTATGCATTTGACTGTTGGATTGTATTAGTAGTTCTTACACTATTGACACCTAGTTTTGGGCATGATTAGTATTTTGAATAAGTTCTTTCAGCATTGTTATGATTACTTATATGGTTCCCATTGTTCTAGAAGCCTTATCGTGGGATATTTCTGTCTTTTTCTTTTGTATCAATTTGAGTGATAGGTTTACTTGTCAAGGTATGCCGCGACAAGTGCCATCATGACCCTTATTTTTGGGTCATGACAAGATGGTATCAGAGTAGCCATTTTTTGTTGCTCTTAACAGTGTAAGAACGAGATGTCTAATAGAGTCTCGCGGATCGGTACATAGACATTCGTATCTATCTTTGAGAGTCTATAGGATGTCTTTAATAAAATTCTCTCATTTTATTTTTTATCGTGCAAAGTTCTTTGATACCTTGCATTCTGACTTGTGTTTCACTCTTTCTACGTGAATGAAGTTGCTTATACCTCATATCAATTATGAGATATTGTGAGAAATTAGTGAATATCATTTGTCAATTGTAGGTTTGTTGATGCTACTGAGTTGTCATAGGATCAGTTTGTTGATGCCTTTCTGGAGAGATTTGTACCTTTCAGTTTGAGAGATCGTATGTAGGATGAGTTTGATTATTTGGAGTAGGGCTCTATGACAGTTGTTGAGTATAAGGCATGCTTTCATGCCCTTTCTAGATATTCCTATGATAACATTTCCATCGAGTTTGAAAAGATTTGAAAGTTTGTAAAGGGTTTGGTTGTCTCTCTTCAGTTGGCTACATCTCAGATGATTGTGTTTAGGGATTCTTTTTAAAGTATTGTAGATTATAATAAGATGACAGATGGTATTCTTAGTGAATCTCATGGAAGCGCCAAGAAGAGGCAACATTTTGGTGAGTTCAGAAGTTAGACTCTACGAGGTAAAGATTTTAGAGGTTCTCGTGGGTCTTCTAGTTCAGCAGTGTCGGGTGGCCACCCAGGAAAGTTTAGAGTTTGCTATGTATGTGATGAGACTAGCCATGTGGCCGAGGACTATCCTCGTTGAGTGTTTATAACTACTCCTATTTCAGCTGTGAGAGGTAGGGTTTTTCCAGAGGTATGAGAGGCAGAGGTATTGGATCCTGAGGTAAGGGTTATGGGGATATTTAGCCAGCTAGTGGTTGTGGTCAATGTTATGCCATGCCAGTTAGAACAAAGGCAGAGGCTTTAAATATTGTGATTACAGGTATCTTCCTTGTTTGTTTTAGACCTATATCTGTATTATTTGATCTTGGATTGATTTTTTTCTATGAGTCTATGTATTTTACTTTAGATTTTGATTCTATTAGTGAGCCTCTTTCTATGCCTATTTATACATCTACCCCGATAGGTGATTCTTTAGTGGTGGATTGGGTATATCGATCTTGTGTTATGACTTTTATCGGGTGTGAGACTTTGGTAAACTTGCTTGTGTTAGATATGATCAATTTTGATGTTATTTTGGGTATGGATTGGTTAGATCCTTATCATGTTGTCTTAGATTATTTTGCTATGACTGTGACTTTAGCTTTGGCTGGTGTGACAAGGATAGCTTGGAAGGGTACACTTCATTTGGGTCCTAAGAGGATTATATCTTATGTTCAGGATCGTAAATTGGTTGAGAGGGGATATTAATATTACTTGTCCTATATTCGTGAAAAAAGTGTTATTTTGCCTCCTTTCTTGGATTTTGTCTGTGTTGTTCGTGAGTTTATGGAGGTGTTCCCTACGGACTTGCCTAGTATGTCTTCGGATCGAGATATTGATTTTATTATTGATGTTGAGTCAGGCACCAAGCCCATTTTTATCCTTTCTTATAGGATGGCTCTAGCAAAGATGAAGGAATTGAAGGATCAGTTGTAGGAGTTATTGGATAAGGGATTTATTTGACCTAGTATTTCACCTTGGGGTACGCCTATCTTGTTTGCGAAGAGAAATGATGGGTCTATGCGGATGTGAATTAATTATTGGCAGTTGAATAAGGTGACGATTAAGGATAACTATCCTCTTCCTCGTATCGATGATTTATTTGATCAGCTTCAGGATGTTGTAGTGTTTTTGAAGATTGGTTTACGGTCCGGTTATCACCAGTTGAGGATTAGAGCTTCAAAAATTCCAAAGACAGATTTTTGAACTTGATATGTTCATTCTGAGTTCTTGGTCATGTCTTTTGGGTTGACAAATTTCCTGCCCCATTCATGGAGTTGATGAATTGGGTATTTCAATCATATCTCGACTCCTTTGTTATCATATTTATAGATGATATCTTGGTGTATTCCAAGAGTGAGGCCGAGCAGGAGGAGCATTTGTGGATTGTGCTTTAGAGATTGAGGGATAAGAAGTTGTATGCTAAGTTCTCTAAATACGAGTTTTGGTTGGAGTCTGTTTCTTTCTTGCGTTATGTAGTGACTAAAGAAGGTATTATGGTTGACCCATCCAAGGTTATCGCGGTTCGTGATTGGGATAGACCTACTCCGCGCATTGAGATTTAGAGTTTTATTGACTTAGCGGGCTATTATCGGTGTTTTGTTGAGGGTTTTTCATCCATTGCAGCTCCATTGACTAAGTTGACTTAGAAGAAGATTTCCTTCCAGTGGTATGATGTTTGTGAGGTGAGCTTTCAAAAGCTCAAGAATTTGTTGACTTCAGCTCTTATTATCTTTGCCTAAGGAAGGCGTGGGCTTTATTATCTTTTGTGATGCTTCAGGTGTTGTGTTAGGTGTGTGTTGATGTAGGAGGGCAAGGTAATTGCGTATGCATCTTGTCAAGATTGAAGCCTCATGAGAGGATTTATCCTACCCATGATTTAGAGTTGTGCGTAGTTGTGTTTTCCTTAAAGTTGTGGAGGCACTACTTATATGGAGTCCATTATGACATCTTCTTAGATAATCGTAGCCTTCAGTACTTCTTCACCCCGCGAGATCTTAATATGAGGTAGCGCCATTGGCTTGAGTTTCTTAAGGATTATAACTTGACTATTCTCTTCTATCCGGGCAAGGATAATGTGGTTATGCATTCCTTGAGTTGAAAGTCGACTAGCATGGGTAGCTTGGCATATCTTTTGATCCAAGAGAGGCGTTTGGCCTTTGAGGTTTAATTTTTAGCTAACCAGATAGCTAGACTTGATATTTTAACATCGGCATATGTTTTTGCATTTGTAGAGGCTAGATCTTCTTTGATGGGGAAGATTCGGGCTCATTAGTCTGACAATGTTGGATTGAGGTTAATTTGCAATAAGATATTGAGTGGCAAAGATAAGGAAACCTCATTTGATTTAGATAGAGTTTTGAGAATTGAGGGTTGAGTTTATGTACCGAGAGTGGTGATTGGATTAGGTTGATCTTGGAGGAGGCCCATTGTTCCAGATATTCTATCCATCTAGGTATGACTAAGATGTATTATGATTTCAGACAACATTATTGGTGGGTGTGGTATGAGGCGAGATATGGAAGATTTTATGGCTCATTGCCTATGTTGTCAGTAGGTGAAGGTTGAGCATATGGCTTGATGGGTTGTTTCAGAGGTTATCCATTCTCGAGTGGAAGTAGGAACGGATCACCCTGGATTTTATGATTGGTTTACCTCATACATCTCTTGTCGGATAGTTCTGACAGTGTTTGGATCATCGTGGATCGATTGACCAAGTCATCTTATTTTATTTCAGTTCAGGTCTCATTCAGTACTAAGAGATTAGCCCCTATCATCATTTGTGAGATTGTATCTTCATGGTGTGCGGGTGTCCATTATTTTAGATCGAGGTCCTATGCTCACATTTTACTTTTGGAAGGCTTTCCAGGATGAGTTGGGAACTTGGGTTGATCTTAGCACAACGTTTCACCTCCAGATTGATGGCCAGACAGTGCAGACTATCCAAGTTTTGAAGGATATGCTCCGCGCAGGCGTGATGGATTTTGATGGCCAGTGAGAGCAGAATTTGGTTTTAACAGTGTTTGTATATAGTAATAACAACGATTCCAGTATTGATATGGCTCTTTTTGAGGCATTATATGGTAGGCGTTGTCGCTCCCCAGTAGATTGGTTTGATGTTTCATAGGTGAGACCTCGAGAAATGTACTTGCTTCATGAGTCGTTAGATAGAGTCTAGGACATTCTGGATAGACTTAGATCGGGTCAGAGTAGGTAGAAATTTTATGCTGATCGTAGACTTTTTGCTTTGAGATTTGGTGTTGGTGATTGTGTTTTTCTTCGTGTTTAATCCATGAAGGGTATGATGAGGTTTGGGAATAGGGGCAAGCTTAGCCCCAGTTATATTGGTACATTTGAGATTCTTCGGAATGTTGGTGATGTGGATTATGAGTTAGCTTTTCCCCTTGATCTATCTACTGTTCATCCAGTTTTTTATGTTTCTATGCTTCTTCGTTATATTCCAGATAAGTTCCATTTCATTCGTTGGGAGTCAGTTCAGCTAGATGAGCGGTTGTCTATTGTTGAGGAGCCAGTTTCCATTTTGGCTAGGGATGTTAGGCGGTTGCGCTCTAGAGTGATCCCTGCGGTTAAGGTCCAGTTAGGGGTGTGCATCGGTCGGTTCAGTTCGATTTTATGTGTTATTGGTTTGGTTTATCGGTTTTCGGTTATTAAATATGTTAAACCAATAACTAACCAATACGATATTTTCTTATCAATTTCGGTTTATCGATTTTTGGTCCTTAACGATTTGGTTTTCGGTTTAACCAATAAGAAAATACTCATAAAATAGAAATAGTAACAACTAACATAAAAAAAATGAAATCTTAGTTACCGCCAAAATCCTATGCCAATGCATTTTAGTTTACAAGAATCTTCAAACTTAAACTGAATGTTAGTTCGGAAAAAAACTAAATCCTAATTGTTGGAAGCTACTAAATGTTTCAAGTTTTCTAATACGACAATACTCGAGCTTTATATTGTTCCTTTGTTGCCCTGAATAAGTTAATACTTTGTGAATCATTGAATTGTGAATAAACAGTGCATGTATATATATATATATAGAGAGAGAGAGAGATTTATGTATATAACATACATAGCAATAAAACAATAACTTAGTGTATCCTTATTGGATAAGCTAAAGTCGAAACCGAATCGTTTACCCAATAAATTTTTTTATAAAACCAATAAAAAATTATTAAACTAATAATCCAATACCAATAACCCAATAACATTTTTATTGGTTCGGTTTATCGGTCGGTTCAATTTTTGGACACCCCTAGGTCTAGTGGCGACATCGACCTGTAGATGAAGTTACTTGGGAGGTCGAGTCTTTTATGTGTTGTCCTTATCCCCAGCTCTTTATTGATTTAGGTATGTTTTTTGCCTTTGTTCAAGGACAAACTAGATTTTTAGTGGTGGATGATGTAACGACCTAAAAATTTGATAAATTATGTGAAGTTTATGATTTTGTATGATTTGACTATTTTATCCCTCCCCATAGTTGTCGTATGATATTTCTGGAGTGTGGGAGTGGTTGACATGATTTTCGATGCATTCTGGTAGCATTTATACAATATTGTAGTTGTTGATGGCTTTTAGAGCCTTATTTTGAACTTATGAGGATATCTTTTGATCCGTCTGATGGACAGACAAACGGATTGCGCCAGCAGCTCTAGAATATCGATTTTAGGCTAGGTAGACCTTTGGTTCGGGTCCTGTGCACCCGAGCTCATTTCAACCTATTGATCGGAAAGTTAGAAAATTGAAAATATGGGTGTGAGACCCACATTTGGTCGAAATGACCTCGGGTGAAAAATTCGACTTTGTTAGTAGATCCAAAATATCAATTTTAAGGTGTTAGCATGTTTGATATGATTTTATGGCTTTAAAATCTCATTTCGACCCTCGATTTAGAAAATTATAATTTCGAGTTTCGGGGGTCAACTTTGTGAAAATGATATTGTTTGAAAATTATAATCTCGATTTAGACGCATCTGGAACGTCAAATTTAGTACGGTTGCATAGATCGTTTGCATGTATCAGACTTCAAATGAATCCCGGACATCTAATTGAAGTCCGAATTGGACTTAAAAAAATAACTTTTTGCTACAGCACTGCAGAAAAATCTACAATAATTTAGCTCTTGGGAGTTAAACCCTAAAATAGTGTGTGAGCTTAAAAATAAAGTTTGTGAGAGCTTGAAAAGCTAGATTAACACTTTTTTCTTGATTTTATTACAGATTAACGGTAAGAATTCACCCTTTTCTTAACAATTTCTTAACTAATTTCTCAAAACCCCAAAAATCTTAGGGCTTCATTTTGAACCCCATTTTCACTCATTTTCACCCTTTTTATCTTATAATTACTAGTTTTTCATCAATTTAACCTTCAAAACAACTTCAATTCTTTATTTTAACCCGGATTTCAAAGATTTTACCCGGTAAAACTCAAAAATAGTTTTTCTTTGATTTAAACCTCATTTTTTTTACTCAATTTAACTTGGGTTTTCAGCTGTAGGTTCCTAAAAATATGGGAAATATGTTTTTCACTACTAGAAAACTGTAAATTACATGGAAATTTTATCTAGGAAATAATATTGCAGGAAATACATGTGGATTTACCTACGAAAATATTAAATTCCTCAATATTAAAATGTATTACCTGCAAACTATATATTTTCAATAAATTCCGCAAGTAAATTTAGTGCCATATTGCGCAAATTTCATACTTGTGATATTATCTGGGAAAATATATCGGCGGGTATTTTATCTCTAGGTAAATCCGTAACTATATGGACAAATATATATATTTTTTAAATCCGTAGAAAAATCTCCAGGTAATTTATCCTACGGATTTACTTAGTGATATTTTGGTAAAAATTTATATAGTAGATTTTATTACCGAGAAAATTATTTGGGGTTTTTGTGCTGCGAATTTTGCTGGGGATTTATTCTTGGAGATTTACCTGCGAAATTATTACTTGCGACATTACCTGAAAAAATATATCAGCAGGTATTTTATCTCTAGATAAATCTGCAGGTGTATGAACAAACATATATATTTTTTGAATCCATAGGTAATTTATCCTACGGATTTACTAAGAGATATTTTGGTGAAAATTTATGTAATGGATTTTATTACCCAGAAAATTATTTGGGGATTTTGTGTTGCAAATTTTACTAGGGATTTTTTCTTGGGGATTTACCTGCGAAATTATTACTTGCGACATTACCTGGGGAAATGTATCGGGGGTATTTTATCTCTCGATAAATCCGCAGGTATATGGACAAATATATATATATATATATATATATATATATATATATACGTATAAAATAAATATATTATTATGTGTAGGTCATATTACTAAATACCAAAGTTTTAAATAGATAACATAAAATTTTGAAGATAAAAAAGTATTGTCGATTAAAGAGGAATGATAAATCACCGTCACACTAATAATTAAGAAGAAAAATTAAATGTAACCAAAAATATATTTCTCGTTTAAATTTATACAATTCTCTTTAATCTTTTTCTATAAGTTGATGGTCCGAATTAATGACAACCACAGTTTAGACACTGTAGATAATATTTCGTCATTATACTTATTTCTTAATTTTAAAAACACTCTTTTATAACAGAGAGTTATTTTTGTTCTAGGAATTCTATATTTTATCAAAATTGAGGGCATTTTAGATGATCATACACCTTGAACATGTTAGAGGTCGTTTGATTATTGAATACGAGTAGAGTTCTTCATGAATTTAAACTATATATAACTTAATGCAACGATAGGTGGATAGGAAATAAGTTATTGATGAATAAATTTAATATAATGTTTGATTTACACTTTAAAAATCATCATAAGTTATTCATGTATACTGATACATTAAACCCCTCCTAGCTAATTTATGTATTACTAATACCTACATAACTTTAATCAGCTACCAAATTAGTGTTATTGAGGTTATTCTTAATTAATTTAATAATATTTTTGACATTCTACATATTTTCAAATTAAAATCACAAATCAAATGTTTAATTGTCCTTTTTACATTTTGTGTGAAGTTGAAACAGTCAAGCAAAAATCATTTGTATAGATTTATGTGGCACATCTGTAATTTTTCTTTCATAAACTACTTATAATTTTCTGACCTTATACATATTTTAGTGTGTGGTGGGGTCCTTTTCGAATCCTGCGCATAGCGGAAGTTTTAATGCATCAGATTGTTCTTTTGTTTTTACACATTGATTTATTCAATTAAAATAGTAGAACTATTAAACAATACAAAAGTAAACATGATAACTAATCATCACACTCACACTAAGAATTAAGGAGCAAAAACTAAATGTAGTTAAATTTTTTTTTTGCCATTGATATCAAAGTTAAAATTTTGTTTTTATCAATACACGAAAATTCACTCCAAACAGTAAAAATTTTATTCTCAAATTCACACTCAAGCCAGCAACCAAATTAATTATCTTCATTACATCTTTTAAACCTACTATTAAAGAAGGCACCTTTAAAACAAAAAAGTACCCATAAACTAAAACCTAAACATCCAATTATGCAAACACTAAAAATACAAAAAAAAAAAAAAAAAAAAAAGAAAAAGAAGAAGAAGAAATCTTTCACCTTACACAATAACTATCAGAAAAATAAAGAAGAAACCCAATTTGAATTTACAAAATCATACAATGGAATAGAATAACAAAATCTAAGATGCCTGATCTACAATGTCGAAAGAATCTATAAGAACTTGTCAAAGACTAAAATAAAAAGTAAAAAATTAAGTACTACATTAGAACCCTTGTTTTCCTTGGGAACCTTTTGTAACTCTGAATGTACAAACACAACATCAAATCAGACACTGAATTCGAGTGGAGAACAATGTCCATGGTGGTGGTTATTTATTCTTTTTCAGCTCTTCTTTCTCCATCTCATCAAAGCATCCAGTACACTTATTGTGACCTCGTTTAAGATTCGTATTATTCGATAAGCACCCGTAATAGCTGCAAAGGTAATTGCTCCACCTCATAATACACATCCTGGGTCGTTCATGTGGACTCGTCAGTTGAATTGAGCTTGGAGGCCCTTGTCAAATGCCTACTCTTCGGCAGAGTATCACAACTACTATATAAGCTTCTAAGTCAATTAATTCCAATCATCTTTACAATATGAATCAAATCATAATTCCATATTCCTCCAATTCTTTCTTCACCACATACAAGCATGGCCTCTATGTGTTATAAATCCTCCACATTCCAAAAATATTAGCCTTCTTATGTCTGTTCCCCTTTGGAGTTAAATCATGAAGTTATTAATCATGGAACTTCCTTAATTGTCATATTCCCAAATAAGGAAAACCTATCACATTAAGATGTTTATTGTTTAATTCTCATATTTTAGGAGTTTATTTCTAATCGAGCATGTATACAAGGAAATATTTTTTTCCATACATTTTAGGAGTATTTCTTAAATTCTAATTCTTTTAATTCTCTTATGTATACAAGGAAACATTACTTTAATTTCTTTTTTTATGTGTACAAATACAAGTAAAATTCCTTCCTATATATTTTAGAAGACTTCTTTGTAATTTGTCTATTTTAGTACGTGAAAAAGTAATATAATTAAATACTATAATTTAATAAAAATAGTGAAATGACAATTTTATCTATTATAAAGTGTTTTAACGAAAGACAAAAAGTTCAATCAGTATATCTATAGATCTTCAAGTAAACCCCATCTATAGTACTAAGATAATTTCAATCTTAGAATTATCTCAACTAATATATAATTTCTTCACTAAAATTAATTATTTTATTCAATGTTTTAAATATAAATGATAAACTAAAATCAATCTAAGTAATCTAAAAAAACAATATAATTGTTATAAGTTTTCTGTTTCAACAAAAGTTACTCGCCCCCCCCCCCCCCCCCCCCGCCCCCCCGCCCCTTTTTCATTTTTTCATGTTAACAACGTATTGAAATTTTAAGACTATACCTTTATAGACCTTTTATTGATTGTTTTTAATTTTAGTGCAAAATTAATATCTAGCTCATTATTAAGTTAAGAAAGACCGCGACACAACGTTGGTGAAATGACCAATTTTATTCTTTTTGTTGAAGGCGGTTTTGGCTCACCTCACGATTTACTTTGGCCAAGGCACTGCAAAATGCCTCAAGGCTTACGTGTGAGAATCAGTTTATTTGTGAGACTTGCTTGCCTCAATATTTTATATGATTCTGTGTCAAATTTTTCTATTAATATATTGACTCTCATAATTCTTTAATAGATGAATGATGGAAAAGACAAGTAAAAAAAATTTAAACTCAAAACTTTCATATTCTTGAACAAAAAAAATAAGCTTTAATTTTTTGGATTTGTCTGCATATTATCTTTCAACCAATAAAATCCTCTTCTAAAATTCTGAATGTAAAAGATACACAAAGCATTATATCACACACACATCACTCAAAACTTAACCTATCCAAATTCACATTCAGTGAAGAAGAAGTCACCTTACTCTAGCTTGTCAACATGTAAATGAAATAGTGACAGCTATATCCACAGACTTGTAATAATTTAAAAAATACATAGAACCAAAACTATTGGCAGTTTTGATTTTTGTTGGATGAACCGACTATCATACTGATAATAGATGATATAGAGAACTTTAGAATCAATTCTAATTAACTTACTAATGGATATAAGAGAAGTTCTACCTTTTTTAAAAAACGAATTGCATGATAATTACACTAAATATCTGAACTCAGCAACGTGATCAATAGTTTTTAAAAGCTCAAAATACTTGGTCTTATTACTCTTGAACTCTTCTGATACAGAGGAAGCAAAGTTGTTTTCCTTGTTATGCAAGTGCCATGATCCTATTATATATGAAATCATGGTTCTCATTGCACCCGAAAAACTCATATTTTAATCATTGTGTCACAATATGAATAAGAAATAAAATTAAGAAACAATACCTTCAAAGTCATTGTTAATTGACACGAATTCTCAATCACACGCTACATATGAATCTTCGTTCAATTGCACAAGATATTAAAGAATCAATCAATAATGAATCGTATAAACTTGTTCATGTATTGACTGAAGAAGATAGAATATTTAAATAACTTTACAAAACAACAAACAGAAATTATTAATGATGAAAACTAAATAAGAATAGAGGAAAGTGAAGAGACATAAAATTTATTGGATTAAATTCATATAAAATTTGAATTTGAGCCATATGTTATTGGATTTAAACTTATTTTGGGCTAAAAAAAAATAATAAGCCTATTTAATTCTTCATCAAGGTCCATCTCACTTTGAAGCCCAAACTCATCAAGTGACATAGCATACCAATCAAATTCAAAACCAATGAGACGCCGTCATATGTACAAATGATGTGGAAATCTCATTCAAATTCAACAACCAGTCAAAAGGTGTCAAGTGTCAAAGTGACATGTTTCGGCCAATCATAAGCATCTAAGGCCTACCCCCACAACTATAAATAAAGGGTAACATAACATTCTAAAAAGAAAAAAGAAAAGAAAAAGGAGGATTCTGCAAGCATTGGAGGAAGCTTCTGCATTGACTGCACGACTCTTCAACGAATTGACTAACGGAGTTCTGCTCGGAGATCAACTCGACAAGACGAAGTGCTGTTAAACAATTCCTGAAGATCCAAACACATTTCTAGGAGGCTCAAATCACCCGGAAGTTCAAGAATTACACTACAAAGGCCCTCAAATCATGGAAAAACTTAGGAGAGAAGAATCGAGAGAATAACAAAATTGTACCCGCAAAATTTATTTATATAAAATTATTCTTTTTGTTTATTTTATTTTTGCTTGCAGTTAATTTTCAACATTAACAAAAATTAATTGCGAACAAATTGGCATGGCCAGTGGGACCAGTTCTGCTCTTCATCTCTTCCTCCTACAAGTCAAAGAAAATCACATATTCAACTACTACAATGAACTTCAGAAAAATCAATGAAGTTTTGTGCAAGAAGTCTACCACTGCCACGTCTACTGAGATCAAACTTATTGGCTCTATCAATCAACGCAATCTTAACTCTTGTGCTTTGGATGGATCCCAATACTTCACCATTTTGGAGATGACAAAAAGGAGAAAATCTCAAATTTCGGCAGTAACTACAACCCCTGGGGGCAACTTCGCATCTATGTTATCAGACGAACCATCTGAAACTAGCTACAACTTTGGAGAATCTGAAAACATGATGAATTCTCCAACTTCAATGAAAGTTAACACCTTCATGGTTGATGCAATTGACTTGGACGAGAAGTTTGCAATGATGGAGCAAACCATTGAAGCCTTGAAGAAGTCCATTGATGAGAAAGATCATCAAATTGCCCGACTTATGAGAAAGTTGGATCTCTACGACCCTGGAGAGTCAAATTATGATCTAACACCGCGAGAAAAAGTTTATGGTGAATCTGTCATCACGACAAGTGACAATTACTGTGATGATCGATCCGCTTCAGTGGCTACTCTAACAATTCAACAACTGCAAGATATGATTGCAAACACTATTAAGGCACAATATATCGGTCTGTCACAAAGTTTCGTAGGATACTCAAAGCCGTATTCTAAGCGAATCGAGGGCTTACCAATGCCAATTGGATATCAACCGCCAAATTTTCAACAATTTGATGGAAAGGGAAATCCAAGGCAACACATCTCTCATTTCGTTGAGACTTGTAGCAGTGCTGGTATACATGGTGATCTTCTGGTCAAGCAATTTGTTCGCTCCTTGAAAGGCAACGCATTTGATTGATACACAGGGTCAATTGATTATTGGGAGCAACTAGAAAGTCAGTTCCTAAATCGTTTCTACAGTACCCGTTGTATGGTCAGCATGATGGAGTTGACAAACACAAGACAAAGTAAAGATGAGCCTGTACTGGATTACATAAATCGCTGGCAAATATTAAGATTTGATTGCAAGGATAAACTTTTTAAAACTTTCACGGTTGAAGTTTGCATTCAAGGGATGCGTTGGGGCCTTGTGTATATCCTCAAAAGAATTAAGCCTCGAACTTTTAAAGAATTAGCTACGCGCACTCATGACATGGAGCTAAGTATTGCAAGTCATAGAATGGCGTCACCTATTTTTATTCTAAGAAGGAAGTCACGAAATTCAAAGACTCATCTGAAAGTCAAATTAGGGAATCTATGACGACAACTGTGAGTTTTATGAAGTCCCCTACAAGATAAAAGTTAAAAGAGAAAGCTCCAAAGCAACAAATGCGAGAGGTAAAAAATCAACCAACCATGAAAGAGTTACAAGTAAGGGTATATCCTTTTCTCGACTCTGATGTTCCTGAAATTTTTGACGAGTTGTTAGCCAAAGAAGTCATTGAACTTCCTAAGTCAAAGCGACCCGAAGAATCAAACAAAGTCGATGACCCTAAATACTGCAAATTTCACCGCATTGTTGGTCATCATACCACAAAATGCTTCATCCTGAAGGAAAAGATCATGACATTAATGCAAGAGGGAAAGATCATCATTGATGAAGGCGATACAGTTAACACAAATAATGTTAGTGCCAAGCTTTACCATATGAAAGGTTCAATTTCAAAAGCTCTACAAGCCATGCGCTTTGTGGAATCACCAAAAGTTGTAGTAATCATCATGCTAAAATTTGGGAGCTTTGACCCATTTGGAGTTCCATCCTTGAAGAAAACAATGGGAAAATCCATGCAAAATAGCTTCTCCAATAGCAAGAAGGGTGATACTTGGACATCGATCACTTGCAAAATAAGAAAATATCAAAGGACTTCTAAACTCCAACTTTCAAAAGTCGACACAAGATCAAGTGCAAATCTGCTTCAATCAATGGGGGCAATAAATACCAAACAAAAGTGCAACAATACTCCATTACAAAGGGTTGGAAGAAAATTTACATTACAAGAATTCCTCCCCAAAATGCTCCTTGCTGCACAAGCCTAAACTGCAAGTCAAAATGCTCCTTGATGCACGAGCCTGAACTGCAAGTCAAAACGCTCTTTAAGGCACGAGCATAAACTACATTATGATCCTCGATGCACGAGCCTAAACTACAAGTCAAAATGATCCCCGATGCACAAGCCTAAATTGCAAGTTAAAAATGCTACTCAACGCATGAGCTTAAACTGCAAGCCAAACCGCTCCTTGATGCACGAGCCTAAACTACAAATCAAAATATTCCTTGATGCACGAGCTTAAACTGCAAGTCAGATCACTCTTGGCCCACATGATTCTAAACTGTAAACAGCTCTAAAAAAAGAAAGGAAAAGTATGAAGCTAGAATACATACTTGGAGTCCTTTGAAGATGTCGTCTTAAAGCAAAAGGATTCTTCATTATCTCTCAAGCAATAAAGTCTTCTCGACAAGAAAAAGACTTGTGATACTTTGAATATTTCTCTAGTATGGCCTTCAACATATTGCGGAAGTGATGCGACCCAAAACCTTGAAGTAGATGATGAAATTCATGAAGCATCCAAAATCCGAGGAGAAATAGAATATCACAAGATTTAGGCTGCAACTTTGGAAAAGCACCTGAGAAAATATAGAGGCTATATACTGATGGATTTCACGCAAAATGTAGATCTATGAGTCTACTTTCCAATGCAAACAAACAGAATCTGATTCCGATACTTCCACATCAAGATATGGAATTTATCGTGACGCTGCGCAAAGTTGAAATAACCAGTGAACCAAGATTAAAAAGCTATGTTTGGAGCAATATCTGGGACTATTCGAATGCAACCTAATTGTGATTTCAGCGTGAGACATAGCTCTGCGAGTCTACTTTCCAATGAAAAAAATACAACTTGATTCTAATACTTCCACGTCAAGATATGGAATTTATCGTGACGCTGCGTAAAACTGAAATAACCAGCGAACCAAGATTAGAAGGCTATTTTTGGAGAAATATATGGGATGATTCGGATGCAATCTAATTATGGTTTCCACGTGAGACGTAGCTCTGCGAATCTACTTTCCAATTCAAAAAACAAAACCTGATTTAAATACTTCCACGTCAAGACATGGAATTTATCGTGACGATGCGCAAAGCTGATGAAACTAGCGAACCGAGATTAGAAGATCGGTTTTGGGGCAATATCTGGGATGATTTGGGTGCAATCTGATTGAGATTCCCGTGAAATACGTAGCTCTACGAGTCTAGTTTCTAAAAAAAAATGGCTCCTGATTTCGATACTCCTACATTAAAATATGGAATTTATCGTGACGCTGCGCAAAATTCATAAGATAGGATATTGAATTCCATTTTTATGAATCAAACAACTCATATTTTTGTTCTCCCGTCGAAGAATAAATATTTTTGTGGACGTGTGCTTAGTACTTGCTCACCAAAGTCAGAAAAGGCTACTCCCTGTGTCAATATTATCAAGCTAGATGGCACCACGTACGTGCTCCTAGAAAAGAATATGATGCTCTCACTCGAAGCTTCTTTATCGTCGAGCTCCACGGATGAGATGCACCACATACTTGCTTTGCAATGATGGACTGCAAACACTCAGAACTTCATCATCACAAGGTCGCAAGAATGACACCAAGTACATGCTCGCTGAAGCTAAAATGGAAAACTTTCAGCGTCGTCAAGGATAAAATCAGATTATTCCTAGTCACTTTCTTATCAAGCAGTAAGGAAGTAGTGCACTAAATGGTTCAACATCAATCATGTCGACCTTTTTAGTCTGACATTAAGACCATTTGCATAAACCTGCACAAAAAAAATAAAAATGTAACACATCTACAGTGTTGACCGGATGAAGCTTCTCAGTTCTATGCGGATTGATGCTAACTACGTGAAACTTTAATCTGGCGATAAGTGTCGGTACCAAATGCACGATGCTTCAATTTGGCATGATCAACATTGGGAGAAATAAATACCTTTGAAATCATGAGAATGAAAACATATTCATGAGTACTTCAAGTCTCGCCGCCAAGTTTCGTCAAGCCTACACGTCGACCAACCTTAAAGTAGGGGGCATCTGTAGACACATAAAATTTATTGGATCAAATTTATATAAAATTTGAATTTGAGCCATATGTTATTGGATTTAAACTTATTTTGGGCTAAAAAAATTAATAAGCCTATTTTATTCTTCATCAAGGTCTATCTCACTTTGAATCCCAAACTCATCAAGTGACATGACATCCCAATCAAATCCAAACCTAATGAGACGCCGCCATATGTACAAATGACGTGGAAATCTCATTCAAATTCAACAACCAGTCAAAAGGTTCCAAGTATCAAAGTGACATGTTTCGGCCAATCACAAGCAACTAAGGCCTACCCCCACAACTATAAATAGAGGGTAACATAACATTCTAAAAAAGAAAAAAGAAAAGAAAAAGGAGGATTCTGCAAGCATTGGAGAAAGGTTCTGCATTGACTACATGGCTCTTCAATGAATTGACTAATGGAGTTCTGCCCGGAGATCACTCGACAAGATGAAGTGTTGTTAAACAATTCCTGGAGATCCAAACACATTTCTAGGAGGCTCAAATTATCCGGAAGTTTGAGAATTACGCTACAAAGGCCCTCGAATCATGAAAAAACTTAAGAGAGAAGAATCTAGAGAATAGCGGAATTGTACCCACAAAATTTATTTATATAAAATTATTCCTTTTGTTTATTTTATTTTTGCTTGCAGTTAATTTTCAGCATTAACAAAAATTTGTTGCGAACAGAAAGCATGCACCAATGTATGAAAGTCATAACATATAAAGTGAATTTAACACTCTAAAAATATAGTGATAGTATAGCTAGGCAATATAGTTAAAATTTGTGACCTCAAATTAAATTAAACTCTGACTTATTGTCAAATCTTCATACTTCTACATAAATATTTAGCAATATAGTCAAGAGAATTGACACAGTCTCAAATCAATCTAGTTAGCCTCTTCATGGATCCTACGTAAAATCTGATTCATAACAGGTGTTATTTCTTCCAATGAACTCAACTTGTAATCTTTTTCTACCTGCACAATCAATGCCACAATCAGTTTGTTAAATTAAACTCAAAAGAATTTAGCTTTACGAAATATTCGAAGTCAGGGCAGAAAACAAATATGTTAACCCTTCAGGTCATATGTGCCTATTATAATAAATAACATATCTTATATTCAAGATTTCAGGCTTGCTTGTGATTAGATTGTGTAAGCAATTATTTATCATAAACAGTATAAAACTTAAAATCATTCTTCTTCAATTCCAATATGTGTGGCATGATTAGAATTTTGAGATTCCCAATATGTGTCGCATGATTAGAATTTCGAGATTCAACCCTTTAAACTTTGACTATGAATTCATCATACTACGTAGAAAGTACTATAAATCACAATAAGTAACAATTTAAAATATTTAAAAGATATAAACAATTTCGATTAAAAAATAAACTTGATTACTATGTAGAAAGTACTACAAATCACAATAAGTGACAACTTAAAATATTTAGAAGACAAAGAATTTTGATTAAAAAATAAATTTAATTGACTCTCAAAATTTTAATTGTATCACATAAAGTTCGATGGGGAGAATAATTGATCTCACCTTCAAACGGAGAGAACAAAGGATAAACTAGTCCACTTTTTAAACATCCAGATGAAGAACACACAACCTAAGGCTTGCAAGCCTTGATTTTATTCTAGGAGATATGTACATACCCATAAACCAATCAAAAGCCTTGATTTTATTCTAGGAGATACGTACCCATCAACCAATCAAAAGCCTTGATTTTATTCTAGGAGATACATACCCATAAACCAATCAAAACTCTGTTGAACAATAATTTCATTTAATATGCAAAAATTAAAAAATAAATTAACTCATAATTACAAATTTTTCTGACCAATGTTTTCACGCTCTTTGGCTATGGCTATTGCGACGATGATGACATTAATTTGATTTTATTTTTTACCTAACAACAACGTATATGGTTATTATTTTTTTTATATATAAACAAAAACCTTCCATAAATATTGATTCTTCTTCCAATATATTTTAGGACTCCCTTTTTCTTTCCATATATTTAGGAGTCTATATTATAAAAACAATAATATAATAATTTTAGAAAATAGTAAAATGATGATTTTGTCTATTACGGAGTCTTTTAATGAAGAGCGAAAAATTCAAATCACTTTTCTAAGGGTCTTCACACTTTTAATATATTATAGATATATTAAATTCAAAGAAAAATTTTCAGGTAATTTCTCCTACGGATTTACGTAGAGATATTTTGGTAGAAATTTATGTAATGAATTTTATTACCAGAGAAATTATTTGGGGATTACCTAAGAAATTATTACTTGAGAAATTATTGAGGGATTGTATTGCTACAAATTTATCTGAAACTATTTCTTGAGAATTTACGTAGGATTTTTGTGACTTGAAAAATTTAAATAGGAAAAAGATAAACTTGAAGAATAAAAAACATAAAAAAAAACAGAAATTAGACATTAAATCGGTGGACACGTATAATCAAGCAAAAGTGGCTCAAGAAATTAAAATTAGTTTGTTTACATAGATGGTATCACAAATGTTTTCGAGCCGAATAAACCTTAGCTTGACTCATTATGTTATCACCAAAAATTAAAGAGGTGAAACTTCGTTGACCTAAGATAGGGCGAAGAACGACTCAGGGCTCAAATAGAGCGTGTTTTTCTATTGGTTGATTTAAATATAATTGTAAGGCATCATACTTCCCACAATAATATAATAAATCAATATAATCTACTTTTAGGAGTCGTTTGGTGTGAGATATAAGGTATAATAATTATGAAATAAAATAAAAGTTATTTTATTTTACATTGAGTTGAAAGTATTAGGTAGTTTCAGAATTATGTATATGATGAGATTAGGGATGGGCATTCTGTTTGTTTGATTTTCTTGTTTAATAGCGGTTCGTCTTTTTAATTTTTGGGTTGACGAAAATGACAACCGTAATCAAACCAAAATAAATTTGATTTCTATAAATTTGGTTTAGTTATTTTGAATTTTTATTTCGACTTTGAAGATTAAAGTAGTGAGTCTTTCTTTGTCATGACCGAGCAGTTAAAATTTGTGATTTCTTTTTAGAAAAAAATTATTTTTTCTCAAACCTATTTTTCATTTTCAAATATAAATAACTCAACATGGATGAAATGAAATGAAATAACGGGAAAACATTATTTATGCTGAATATAATATATATATATATATATATATATATATTATTGTTATCGTTGATTTTAAAGTAATATATTATGATTCGTATTTTTAGTTACACAATTTATTTATAACTAATCTGAGAATAATTATATTATTTATTTTACTATTACTATTATTATTATTATTGTATTAATCCGCAACCTTAGTCAATTTAATTTTTCAATTTATTTCTTTTCTTGTCTGATTTTGCCAATTTATAACAATTTTAGCCTAATTTTATCCAATATTACAATCCTAGCCCAAATTGTGTCCAATTGAATTCAACTTCAAATTTCATTCAATTTTTTTAACTGATTCTTAATCTTTAGATCTTAGCTGTCGATCAATATTTATTTATTATTATTATATTTATTTTTAATATTAATTTTATATAGCTAATATATTTATTAAATATCAACTCAATTCAATTCAATTTCCTAATTTATTTAAATTCTAGCCATTTATACTCAATTTGTGTCAATTGAGTTTAATTTGACTCAATTGAAATCCTCAATTCAATTTTTTTAACCCCAATATCTAATCCCAATTTAACTCATCTCCTCAATTCTAATTTCAATCGTTCATCATATTTGATCAACGACCAATATTAAATCAATTTTCACTAATATTTTTTTTAAAATTGGATAGCTTCAAACTATTTTTCTTGAACCGAGGGTCTATTGAAAATAATCTGTCTACCTTAGCAGTATGGTCTTCGTACACTGTACCCTCCACGAACTCCAATTTATGAAAATAAATTGGGTTAGTTGTGTTGACAATCAATTTTGACCTCCCGATACCCCTCTTAGACTGCTATGTTAGCAATTATTAATTTTAAATATTTATATTTTCTACGCATTATTTTGATATCAAAAAAATATTAACGTGTCACATTCATGATTTGAAATTATATGATTTATTTTATATTATTATTTTTTACATTATATAATATTTTACGTAATTTTGCTAATATTTATTAAATCATTGTCCCAATTATACATGCCCATAATTTACAAACATTGTCTATTATTATTATTATTATTATTATTACGTCTTTCCTACATTTATTAAATAACAACCTAAGTCAATTTAATTTGCCCAACTTATGTAATGTCTAGCCTAATTCTTATTCAATTAATATCAATTTTAGTTAGAATTGATATTTATTCAAGCAGAAAACACCTTAGCTTGACTCAATTTTAAAAATACTTGTAAAGCTCACACGGGTTGATCAAGCAGCTGAATATGATATCAAAGATGTATTTGAGCTGATCATCATTCTTAGCTTGACTCGTTATTGACATCGAGAAATTAATGGTCATCAGTGACAAATAAGTAATTCAATATTAACTAACACCTCTACACAAATGCACGTAAAATAGGTGTCGTCAACATGCCTTCTTCTTCACCTGCTTTAGCTACTCCGTGATTTTACTATATTACCCCCTAATTATTTATTATAAATTATTTCCATATAAAAAAATTAATAATATTTAATAAAAAATAAAATAGACATTTATAACATGTCGGTTTCAGCTGCTATTGACACCTAATTTTGACCTCCTTATTCTCTCTAAGACTGCTATTTTATCAAAATTATTTAATTTTAAATATTAATATTCTTACACATTATTCTTGTATAATATAATTAACGACGTGTCGTGCCCATAATTTAAAAATATACAAATTACTTTTTATTATTTTTGTTATCTTTTTTTATAATTTATTAATTCAAATATAATATTTTATTTATTTATTCATTTTACATAATTTTATTAATATTTATCATATGCACACTCACAATTTACAAATACATTCTTTAGTTTTTATTATTACTATTATTATTATTATTATTATTTATTATTATTTATTTTTATTATAGCAATCCCCTTTTTTATTATTTGTTTATTTAATTTTCTCAACTTATTTAATTTTAACTTAATTTTTCCAATTTATGATAATTTTAGTCTAGATTTTGCACACTTGAGTTTAATTTTAACTCTTCAATTCAATTATGGCCCTATTTTAAATATCTTGTAACTTTAAATCTTAGCCATATATCAAATTGATCAATGACTGAATTGATTCTCTATCTCTTTCCTTTTTAAAATACCAAAAGGAGAGTTTAATTGATCAAATTGATCAAACTGAGTTTAATTTGACTCAATTGAAATCCCTAGTTCAACCTTTTTAGGGAAAATTACCCGAATCAGCCATTATTGGTCTTTTCTTACCACTTAATTTCCTATTAATTATCCCTAAATTATTTCTTGGAGAAAAAATTCTACAAAAGATGGGTTAGAGTGAGATTCTCCTCCTTCTCTCTAAACTTGTCTCCTTCCACTACTACTACTTTACAACGTTAATTCCTTCATTACAACTCAAATCAACAGTCCCCTTCACAAACGAAATCACTATGGAAGAGGGGAAACCCTCATATAAATCTATAATTACAAATCAACTACAAGCGACGACACTCGCTTCGGATTTTATCATTGAAGATGCTCTCTCAGTTTGCCCACCTACTAAGTCTATTGCTCTTTCCCCTGAAGATAAAAGATGACTCTATGATCCTTGGTTGTTCGCTGTCATCATCAAGCCATTCAGGAAAAAATTTACCCACCCTTACCTAAAGACTAAGCTTGAAGCTCTTTGGAAACCCATTGAACCTCTATGCCTTATCGATCTGGGCTACAACTTCTTCACAGTAAAATTCTCTGATCCGAAAAGCCAGGAAAAGGCACTTCAAGGAGGCCCATGGTTCATCGCTGGGAGCTTCCTCTTAATACGAAAATGGGAACCTGGTTTCGTCCTCTCTTCAGCACCTCCAGAGGTAACGACGATCTGGGTTAGTTTGCCGTAATTACCAACAGAATTCTACAATGCTATCATTCTACAAAGAATAGGGCAATCTTTGGGGAAGCTGGTGAAGATTGATGCATGCACACTGGCCATAATCAAAGGAACATATGCCCGGATCTATATCCAGGTAGCACTTAACCTACCGGTTTAGACGTCTATAACCATTGGCGACCACCACCAAACTTTAGTGTACGAAGGCGATGGGATCCTCTGCACAAGATGCGGATTTATCAGACACACAGAGTCCTTCTATCAAAAGTACCAACCTACGTTAGATTCGGAGAAACCAACCACCACAGAACAACCTCAGGAACAAATGAACGAAGGCTAGAGAACCGTTTCATTTGCCAGAAGAAAGAGAAACCCCAGCGAAATAGGTATTCGACCAACGGCTAAACAATCCACTCAAGGTAACATGCATCCTCCAAATACTGGTAAGTCTCCGACCTCACCATCTTCCATACCGCAAATAGATGATGCATATCAGAATCAGCTAGGTGAAAGTAATGGTAAGCCCTTCTACTCACGGCACGGGTCAACTTGAACGACGTAATGGGCCTCTTTCATTTGAAATTATAAACGCTTGGACTTCTCATCATACGTGGGAGAATGACATACCTCCCTCTATGGGGGCTCATCCAGACGGAAAATAATGGGCCATCTCCCAATTCGGGATATGAATTGGGCCGGCCTCAACCCCAAAACATCTGTTTCTCTTGGATCTCCCAAAACCTAGAATAAGCCCATATTAATTAATACTTATTCTCATACCTCTTTTACTCTCAACTCTTTAAATACTTCTTTTGAAATTGCTTATACTAAAGAAAATAACTCTATTGGTGGATCCCATAACTTCCACATTAACTTTCCCTATCACACAAACATCACTAATCATTACCAAAAGCCGACTTCGAACTCTTAATCTTTCCCTCCTGACATGATGGATATTATCAATCCTTCAGACCAACCATTAAATGTTTCCACTTTGTCTGAGGGAAAACCTCCTTAACTTTCCTCCTTATTAAATAATTTTTCTACTCAATCTAACATGCATACACCTCCAGTTGCTCATAATGAACTCATCTCTGAACATGACCACCTTAGTGACAAAACCCTTTTCCTTAGAGCACATCCCAGTATCTTGGTTGGAAATGCACCTCTCTAATCAATTAATACCTTTACTTGTTCGCTGGGAAGGAAATCTTCTAACACTTCATGTTCAGATACTGAGCTACCTAGAACAACTAACACTAAACTTCCTAACTCAGGGTCTCAACGAATTTGGTCACAATGTGTGGATGGCAGCCCTGTTCAATGTCCTCAATCCAAGATTTCAGGAGGACATCATCCCCCAAAAGCTAACAGAATTGATGACTCAAGTGCGCTAAACCCTCTCTTTCTTCCCTCCTCCAAATCTAGCTCTCCTAGCTCAGGGACTAGCTTTTGTGAGTCGAACTGGGGAAAACCTGGCAACGTCAGCTTTCCTCTACCCCCTCTTAATCTCTTGACTCCCCCATTTCCCACCATAATAGAATTCCAGGAAACCTTACAGTCACTGAAGGAAACCAACAGAGACTTAAGGCAGATGCTAGCACATCTGAAACTACCTAAGATAGATGTCTTCACATTGACAAACCCTATAAATCTAGAGTTCTCAGACGTCATCCATGAGCTAGTGATTGTTCTCTTACTACCTCATCTAAGAAAACTAGACTTTAACATAAATCTTCTAAGCCTTACTCTAGAAGATCCACTCAAGGTGAAACCTCTCCCTCTGACCAAAAAGAGAAAGTCTAAGGACTCATCACCTCTCACTTAGGGGAAAGGGAAAGCTTTGATGCAAACTCACTAACACAATCCCAATTCGATGATGTCTAACTGTATTATATGGAATGTTAGGAGAGCCAATGGCTCGAATTTTAGAAAGCATTGCAAAGCTTTGATAGACATGCATCAGCCAACCATCTTAGCCCTCCTTGAAACTAGGATGACTGTCACTCTAAGATGATGAAAGAGCTTGGTTTCCATTGCCTCATCCAGTCTAGTTTAGTAGGTACCTCTGGTGGTATCGTCCTCATGTGGAAGGACACCTTAGCTATCAGTTCTATCTCCATTACCCCTCAAGCTATTCATGCCACTATCAAGGCTAGTTCCCTTCCCTCTATTTGGATTCTTAGCATTGTCTATGCTAGCACTGACTTTATCTTAAGAAAACAGTGGTGGGAGCAACTTATGAACGTTTTTGATACTCTCACAAGCTTAGATAGCTCTGTTTGGCTTATTGGGGGGGGGGGGACTTTAATGAACTCCTCAGAGCTAGTGAGAAATTTGGTGGTGCCACCTTAAATATAACTAAGACTGTTAAATTTTGGAACTATATCAATAATGGTCACCTTCATGACCTTGGTTACAGAGGTAGTAAATACACTTGGTCGAACGTGATATATAGACAGAGACAGGGTCTTATATTAGAAAGGCTAGATAGATTTTTTGTTAATGACTCCAGGCTCCACATGTTTCCTGAGTCATCTGTCATGCATCTGGCAAGGACTCACTCTAACCATTACCCTTTATTAATCAACCTTTTTAGATCCTCTCCTATTATTACTAAGCCTTTCAGAATTGAGTCAAT
This sequence comes from Capsicum baccatum var. pendulum, assembly GCA_030864225.1. Lineage (NCBI taxonomy): Eukaryota > Viridiplantae > Streptophyta > Magnoliopsida > Solanales > Solanaceae > Capsicum > Capsicum baccatum. The sequence continues at coordinate 200,329,908 of CM061559.1, read as the reverse complement.
GTGGTGCAACCATAGATACTTTCAAAACATGGTCTCTAATTTCTTTCAACGCCATAATGACCTTACTAATGCTACCCTGGCTTTTGAAGCTACTGTCAAAACCTGGAATAAAGAGGTATTTGGTAACATTTTTCATAAGAAAAGACACTTGCTAGGCTAGAAGGCATTCAAAAGTCTCATAGCTACCCTACTAGCTCTTACCTTCATTCTCTAGAGCAGTTCCTCTTGACAGAGATCAATTACATCTTAGATCAAGAAAATGAATTTTGGAAATTTAAATCAAGGATTAATTGGCTTATTGAGGGTGACGGGAATACTAATTTCTTCCACACTACTACTATTAGTAGAATAAGAAGAAAGTGCATTACCTCCTTTCTTGTTGATGATAACTGGATCTTTCAACCCAATGATATTAAGCAGACTATTAAAGACTATTACTCTTCTCTCTACTCTACTGATCATTTAAGTTCTTGGCTCAGATGCCAGATTAATCCCTCTAGCTTTGGTTCTATTCCAGTCTCTGCTCATGATTTTATTGATTCTACTCTTACCCTTGAAGAGATTAAGCATGCCTCCTTCTCTTTCAAGCCTCATAAGGCTCTAGGACTTAATGGGATGGACCCCTTCATGTATTGGAAATACTGGGCCACTATGGCTCCACTTCTTCTGAAGTTCTGTAATACTCCTTTTCAATTATACTATGGCTGATAAAGCTAATACTACTTACATTTGCCTCATTTCCAAATGCAAGAATGCATCCTCTTTGAAGAATTTTAGACTTATTGGCCTGTGCAATACACAATACAAGATTCTCATCAAGCTTATAGACAACAGAATCAAACCTTACCTCCAAAAAGTAATTGGTCCTTCTCAGGCTAACTTTCTTCCCTCCAGAAGAGCTGCTGATCATGTTATCATTGTACAGGAATACCTTTTACGTTTTAGAAAGATGTCTGGGATAAAGAGTAACATGCTCCTTAAAATTAACCTTGAGAAGGCCTTCGATACTTTGGAATGGTCCTTCATTAGGCAAGCCCTGGGTTTCTTCAATTTCTCTAAGGCCCTCTCTAGATTAATTATGTCTTGTATCTCAACTTCCTATATCTCTATTCTTATTAATGGTAGCCCCACCTCTAGCTTTAAGCCCACCAGAGCCATCAGACAGAGGGACCCTATGTCACCTTATCTCTTTATCCTTTGCATGGAATTATTGTCTAGGAAAATCAACCATGAGGTTGACCTTCTTTACTGGACCCCTATCTCTATTGAAAGAAGGGCCCCCTTTATTTCTCATCTCTTCTTTGTTGACGACCTTACCCTTTTTGCCAGGGCTGACAAACCAAATTGTCAAACCATCATTAATACCCTACAAAACTTTACTTCCTACTCTGTCCTTAAAGTTAACTATAGCAAATCTAAAGTGGTCTTTTCTAAGAATTGTAACTCAACTACTCAATAGGTCCTTTCTAGCATCCTGGGAATCAAGCATGCCACCAATTTTGGGAAATACCTTGGATTCCTAATGTTCCATTCCACTTCTAAGACCTCTAACTTCTACTTCTTTCTTGATAATCTGCAGGCAAAACTTGCTGGCTGGAAAATAAATTTTCTCAATATGGCTGGCAGAATTACCTTGGGCAAAGCCACTCTTGCTGGGATTCCCAATCATATCATGCAGATTAACCTCCTCCCTAGCACTATGCATAAGAGGATTGACAAGATCCAAAGGAATTTTATCTCGGGTACTACTACTCTACAAAGAAAAATGCACCTGGTTAGTTGGGGTACTATAACCAAGACTAAGAAAGAGGGTGGTCTTGGCATGCAACAGGCTAGTATAAAAAATCAAACTATGCTTTGCAGTTTAGCCTGGAGGATGCACTCTTTACCCTCAACACTTTGAGCTATGGTCCTCACCGATAAACACAGTAATAACAACCCTAATCATTTGTCTTACAACTCTAGAATATGGAGAAATATCACTAGAAGCTGGTCTCTTTATAGGGATACTATTTACTGGGCTATTCATGATGGGACTAATGTGTATTCTTGGAGGGATAAATGGATCCCTAATCTTCCACCCCTTTTTCATCTAATTCAAGGGTCATTCCCTCAATCCCCTACTATCCATCTCTCTGATATTTGGTATAATGGGACCTGGAACTTTGATGCTCTCCCTTTCTAAATTACTATGGATATCCAATACTCTATTATTCACACCTTCACGCCCAATTTTAATCTAAAGGTTGACTCTCCCCTTTGGGATCTTAGTGGTAAGGGGACTTTCTCCTGTAAGAGTACATATGTTTTTCTTAAAAAAAGGCCTGTTAATTGACCCCTCCTGACAAATCTTGGTCATGGATTTGACATTCAAAAATTTCTCCTAGGATTCAACATTTTCTATGGATGCTGCAACTCAAAAATATTCCTACCAAAGCAACCCTGGCTCATAGAGGCATTAACATAAATACTACTTGTGATTTTTGTTCCCATCCTTGTGAAGACATTCCTCACATCTTTTTCTTATGCACTTATGCTTCTGTTCTGTGGACAAACCTAACTCAATACTACAAGGGCAACTTGTCAATCTCAACACAACTTTTCTCCCCTTTAAATTGGTCTACCACCTGGAAACTTCTAAACACTACAACTTTTGATAACCTTATACCTTGGCCCACTCTTCTACTGTAACGCCCCGAAAAATGGGTCCCGGAGCATCACACGGTGCTTGAGGCTACGAGTAGTCCCAAGCTAACCCTTTGAGCCATTTTCATTCAGTTTAACACGAATCAATGGGGTTTCCATAAATAACTCTCAAATATTAACAAAGTAATCATCATCCAAGAATAAGAGAATGTCAGAAAGATAACAAAATATGACTTATTAGTCAACTCCCAACATCTAAACTAGTTTGACAAGCCTCTAAGAAAATCAATAAAACCAGCGAGCTATTGAGACATGACCCAACTGACTCATACTCAGTTATCAAATGTAAACAATTTCGTGAAACCAACATCAGACATCACGTCCTCGGAACATGAGGAATCACTACAACAGAGGATGTAGAACAACGTGCCCCCAGAATCACTGTCAAACCTGGAACTGAGCACCTGAACCTACATTTTGAGAAAATGCAACCCACATCCGAAGATGTGGGTCAGTACCATGGAAAGGAACCGAGTATATGGGGGTGTATGCAGTTTTATAAACATCATCATCATAAATATTTATAAGAAATATGCAGGATGTATGAAAGACTCACATAGCCCGAAGAAAATCATCATAATCATGAGAGGATGAAATAAGTACAATAACACATGTGAATCATCATATAATTTGTCAATCACTTTCAGTTCATCAAGAATATCAATTCTCATAATGTGAATATCATTTAAATCTTTCGAAAGAATAACTTTCACAATTCCACTTTCAAATCACTTCACCATTCACCATAGACACAAGGAAACACACACACACTGGGAGATCCTATAACCGACATAAACTATGTGAGCTACATGGAGTCCAACGTACAACCCACATTGGGGAGATCCATCCTATCCTTGCCATCGGAGTAGGACTATCGATATCAAATCCACATAAACTAGTGATCACTATATAAATCATCCTCATGCTCACTCCTACGGGGGGACGTAGTTCTAAGGAAGTAAGGTCGCTTTGTACCTCTCACTCGGTGCTAAAGATTTCTTCAGAAGTTAGCTCAGATCATTTCAAAGACAATCCACAACAAAATAATTTCAGTAATATATAAATATACATCGGGAGCCATCATGCTTCTTATCTATCAAAATCAACCACGTTGTGGATTTATTTCACACTCGAGTTCAAAACAACTCCATTAAGATCAAAAGGTCAAATCATTCAAAATATCTCAAATATTCAACAACAACGTGCTTATAACACACTTTCTCAAGAAAACACAATTTCCAATGGGGATTCAAGACCCAAATATCAAAATCATGATAAATATCATTCAAGATTCATGCTTTATACCTCCACACATGTAAATTCATCTTTCAAAATCATAAACATCAAGATTTCATAATAATCATCATAAGATATGGGTTCATGCTTCAAATTCCTAAAAATCAAATAAAAATCATGCCTTTGTAAAGAAAATTACTTTTGGGCACAAGAACGAAAGAGAGTTCTTGTTGAAAAACCCCACATACCTTGAATGATGAACTTTAGATCGATACTCATTTTTTAGATATTAATCGTACCTTTGAATGATGGTTCTTGGAGTTATTGAACTAGGAACTTGGAATCTTGAATAAATTTGCAGAATAAATGGTGAACTTTGGAGGTTCTTGAAGTTGGATGTAGGAGCTTAGGGTTTTCTTTTTAAGGAAATTTGATGAAATATAACATATAATGCTTCTAATAGGCTTTAATATAGGGTTTAGACAAATTTTGAGTGAGGGGGAATGACCAAAACGCCCCTAAAAATCAAATAATTCTTGAATCTGTCCTTTGGTGAACTGTTTTGATAGTCTGAAGTAGATCAACCATAACGTTTTACTCCGATATCCAAATTGGATGAAACTAATTTAATTAGAAAGAGGACTCTCATATCTTTCCATTGATATATAGTATCTCACTAAGATCATTGTGTACGAGGATTTATGATCGTTTGAAGTTGACCCAAAAATTTGCTTTTGGTAGGCTGAAGTAGATCGACCATAACGTTTTGCACCGATTAAATTGGATGAAACCAATTTCATTGTAAAGAGGACTCGCAGATCTTTTTGTTGATATATAGTAGATCACCAGATCATTATGTACAAGGAGTTATGATCATTTAAAGTTGGAGCAAAAATACAGTACTTTTTCCTGCACGTCTTGCTGTTCACTATTATTCACGGTTCGATCGAAATGTTCATAACTCCCCGCTCGGGTGTCCGTTTTGGATGATCCACAGATCGTTGGAAAGATTATTCGATACTCTACGCAATGGAAGTTCATAATCTCAGACATTCCATATGGAAAATTTATAATTCATTTTAGAAGATAGAACCTAACACGTTGACGCATAAAATTTCAACAAAAAATTTCCCAGGGTATTACATTGTCCCCCCTTGGAAATATTCATCCTTGAATGACGCTATACATGACAAGATTAGATAGGGAATAGAGTATACAACTGAAACCATTCGTTAGACTCATCACCACATCATTTCTCACTCCGAATGCAACATAGAATGCATAAATTCAAGAAACTACAGCTGCACACATAATAAATGACAGTTGAACTACTGCAACTTTTATCAAAAGTGCATGATTTAGGAAAGAACGGTACCTTCGGCTTGATCGGAGTTCACGAAAAATAGGTGAGGGTACTTGGATCGCATATCCGCCTCAGCTTCCTAAGTTTGCACCCTCAACAAATTGGTTTTGCCACAACACCTTGACCAAGGGAACTTCTTTGTTCCGTAGTCTTCGGACACTGAAATCAAGAATCTCAACAGGAATCTCATCAAAAGAAAGATTTTCTTGAATGTCAGCACTCACAGAGGAATCCACTACCACAACATCGCTAATATGCTTTCTAAGCATGGAGACATGGAATATTGGATGAACAGAGGACAACTCGGAAGGCAACTTGACCTCATAAGCTACCTTACCAACACAGCTAAGAATTTTGTAAGGACCAACATAACGGGGACTAAGCTTCCCCTTCTTTTCGAATCTCTTCACCCCCCTCATGGGTGAAATTTTTAGATACACTAGGTCACCAACTTCAAACGTAAGGTCTCTCCTTTTAACATCCGCATATGACTTTTGATGACTCTGCGAAGTTTTCAACCTTTCCCTAATCAACTTAACTTTTTCCAGAGCCTCAAATACCGAATCAGGACCACTCATAGCCGCTTCACCCACCTCGAACCAACCTATGGGTGATCTATACTTCCTCTCATATAAGGCTTTAAATGGAGACTTGTCAATACTAGAGTGGAAACTGTTATTGTAAGCCAACTCTATCAACAGTAAGTGATCATCCCAACATCCCTTAAAGTCAAGTGAACAAGCTCTCAACATATCCTCCAAGGTCTGGATGGTCCGCTCAGCCTGACCATCGGTCTGTGGATGAAAAGCAGAACTCAAAAGCACTTGGGTACCAAAACCCTTCTGAAAAGTTTTCTAAAATTGCGAAGTGAACTGAGTACCTCTATCCAAAATGATAGACAAGGGAACTCCATGTAGTCTGACTAGCTCTCGAATATACAATATAGCGTAATCCTCAGCAGTATATGAAGTATGAATAGGCAAGAAATGAGAAGACTTAGTCAACCTATCAACCACAACCCAAATGGAATCATGATCGCATCGGGAAGGAGGTAAACCAATCACTAAGTCCATATTTATCTCTTCCCACTTCCAGGTGGGAATACTAAACTCTTGCATCATACCACCAGGTCTTTGGTGTTCAACCTTAACCTGTTGGCATGTTGCACACTTAGCTACAAACACTGCTATATCTTTCTTCATGCCACTCCACCAATAGATTTCCCATAAGTCTCGGTACATCTTGGTGGCACCAGGATGAATATAATATCGCGCCCCATGCGCTTTAGCCATAATCCTCTGTCTCAGATCATCAACATTCGGGACACACAATCTACCCTGCAATCTCAACATACCATCTCCCCCTTGGGAGAAAACCGCTACTTTTTGGTCCTTGACTGACTCCTTCAGTCTGACCAAACTAGCATCTAAGTATTACTTTTCGTTCACTTCCGAAACCAAAGAGGATTCGAAACTACTCTGAACCCCTATACTACCTTCAGCAGAGTCAAACAACCTAACCCCCAATCTAGCCAAACGATGTACATCACGAGCCAACTATTTCTTAACTTCTACCTCATGTGAAACACTACCCATGGACACTCTACTTAGGGCATCCACCACAACATTGGCCTTGCCCGGATGGTACAACACACTCATATCATAGTCTTTTAATAATTCGAACCATCATCTCTGCCTAAGATTCAATTCTCTCTGGGTAAACACATACTGCAGACTCTTATGATCAATGAAAACATGAACATGGACACCATAAAAATAGTGTCTCCAAATTTTCAAAGCAAACACAATAGCAGCCAGCTCAAGGTCATGGGTGGGGTAATTTTTCTCATGGGGCTTCAACTGTCTAGAAGCATAAGCTATCACCTTACCCTTCTGCATCAATACGCAACCCAACCCAACTCTTGAAGCATCACAGTACACCACAAAACCATCAACACCATCAGGCAAAGTCAAAATAGGGGCTGAAGTGAGTCGAGTCTTCAAATCTTGAAAACTCTTCTCACAAGATTCGGACCACAAGAACTTCACTTTCTTTTGGGTCAACCGATTCATAGGAGACGCTATAGAGGAGAAACCCTTAAAAAAATGGTGGTAATAGCCAGATAAACCCAAGAAACTTCAGATATCAGTTGAGAAATAAGTCTAGGACAATTTCTAACAGCTTCGGTCTTTTGGGGATTAATTCTAATACCCTCGGAAGAAATGATATAACCCAGAAAAGCAACTGACCTTAGCCAAAACTCACACTTACTGAACTTGGAAAACAACTTGTAATCTCTAAGGGTTTGCAAGATAGTTTGGAGATAATCAGAATGTTCATCCTTACTACGGGAGTACACCAGTATATCATTGATGAACACTATGACAAACATATCCAGATATGGTCTGAACATTTACAGTAACAGCTTGGGCCAGTACCTGAAAAGCTGTCCGAAATTCAGCATGAGACACGGTTTCATTCAATGGGTCAGCGGGTTGAGGTTGCTGACCATCATTATTTCTTCTCTCTCAACGTGGAGGCATATTTCTAAAAGAGGAGAGCACAAATCAATAGCAGAGAGAGACACTTTAAGCATGATAGACTTCTGAAAGAAAGAATCATACTTTTTCCTAAAATATCTAGTAGCCTCTTGCTCATAGATGTGGCATGCTACACACCGATGATCAAGGCTCTACTTAACGCGGCTTGTTAGACTCCCTAGGACACCTTAAAACCTTAGGCTCTGATACCAAGTTTGTAACTCCCCGAAAAATAGTTCTCAGAGCGTCACACAATACTTGAGGCAACGAGTAGCCCCAAGCTAACCCTTTGAGCCATTTTCATTCAATTCAACACTTATCAACGGGGTTTTCATGAATAACCCTCAAATATCAATAGAGTAATCATCATCCAAGAATAAAAGAATTCAGAAAGATAACGAAATAAGACTTATTATTCAACTCCCAACATCTATACTAGTCTGACAAGCCTCCAAGAAAATCAATAAAACCAGCGAGCTATTGAGACATGCCCCAACTGACTCATACTCAGTTATCAAATGTAAATAATTTCGTGAAACCAAAATCAGACATCACATCCTCGGAACATGAGGAATCACCACAACAGAGGATGTAGAACAACGTGCCCCCAGAATCACTGTCAAACCTGGAACTGAGCACCTGAACCTACATTCTGAGAAAATACAACTCACATCCAAAGATGTGGGTCAGTACCATGGAAAGGAACCGAGTATATGGGGGTTTATGCATTTTATAAACATCATCATCGTAAATATTTATAAAAAATATGCAGGACGTATGAAAGACTCACATAGCCCAAAGAAAATCATCATAATCATGGGAGGATGAAATAAGTACAATAACACATGTGAGTCATCATATAATTTGTCAATCACTTTTAGTTCATCAAGAATATCAATTCTCATAATGTAAATATCATTTAAATCTTTCGAAAGAATAACTTTCACAATTCCACTTTCAAATCACTTCACCATTCACCATAGATACAAGGAAACACACACACACTGGGAGATCCTATAACCGACATAAACTATGTGAGCTACATAGAGTCCAACGTACAACCCACATTGGGGAGATCCGTCCTATCCTTGCCATCGGAGTAGGACTATCAATATCAAATCCACACAAACTAGTGATCACTATATAAATCAGCCTCAGGCTTACTCCTACGGGGGTACGTAGTTCTAGGGAAGTAAGGTCGCTTTATACCTCCTACTCGGTGCTAAAGATTTCTCCCGAACTTAGCTCAGATCATTTCAAAGACAATCCATAACAAAAAAATTTCAATAATATATAAATATACATCGGGAGCCATCATGCTTCCCATCTATCAAAATCAACCATGTTGTGGATTTCTTTTACACTCGAGTTCAAAACAACTCCATTAAGACCAAAAGGTCAAATCATTCAAAATATCTCAAATATTCAACAACAACGTGCTTATAACACACACTTTCTCAAAAAAATACAATTTTCAATAGGAATTCACGATCCAAATATCAAAATCATGATAAATATTGTTCAAGATTCATGCTTTATATCTCCAAACATGTAAAATCATCTTTCAAAATCATAAACATTAAGATTTCATAATAATCATCATAATATATGGGTTCATGCTTCAAATTCGTAAAAATCAAATAAAAATCATGCCTTTGTAATGAAAATTACTTTTGGGCACAAGAACGAAAGAGAGTTCTTGTTGAAAAACCCACATATCTTGAATGATGAACTTTAGATCGATACTCATTTTTGAGATGTTAATCATGCCTTTGAATGATGGTTCTTGGAGTTCTTGAACTAGGAACTTGGAATCTTGAATAAATTTGCAGAATAAATGATGAACTTTCGAGGTTCTTGAAGTTGGATGTAGGAGCTTAGGATTTTCTTTTTGAGGGAATTTGATGAAATATAACATATAATGCTTCTAATAGGCTTTAATATAAGGTTTGGACGGAATTTGGGTGAGGGGGAATGACCAAAATGCCCCTAAAAATCAAATAATTCTTGAATCTGTCCTTTGGTGGACTGTTTAGATAGTCTGAAGTAGATCAACCATAACATTTTACTCCGATATCCAAATTGGAAGAAACTAATTTTGTTAGAAAAAGGACTCTCATATGTTTCCGTTGATATATAGTATCTCACCCAGATCATTGTGTATGAAGATTTATGATCGTTTGAAGTTGACCCAAAAATTCACTTTTGATAGGCTAAAGTAGATGACCATAACTTTTTGCTCCTATAGAAAAATTGGATGAAACCAATTTCATTGGAAAGAGGACTCACAGAGATTTCCGTTGATATATAGTAGATCACCCAGATCATTATGTACAAGGAGTTATGATCGTTTAAAGTTGGAGCATAAATACGCCAGGCCTCAATACTTTTCCTACACGTTTTACTGTTCACTACTATTCATGGTTTGATAGGAATGTTCATAACTCATCGCTCGGGTGTCCGTTTTGGATGATCCATATATCGTTGGAAAGCTTATTCGATACTCTACGTAATGGTGGGTCATAATCTAAGACATTACGCACGAAAAATTTATAATTCATTTTAGAAGATAGAACCCAATACGTTTACGCACAAAATTTCAATGAAAAATTTCCCGGGGTATTACACCTACCTTATTGCCTTTGGCATATTTGGAAAAATAGGAACAAAAATATTTTCAATTATCTTCACGGCAACCCCAGTTTTAGGAATGCTTACCCTGAGGCTGTAGAAATCTTTCACCTTTCTAATCATAATGTCCCTCCTTCTCGCATTTCTATCTCTTTATGCTGGACCCCTCCTCCTACCAACCACTACAAGCTTAACACTAATGAAGATTGCAAAGGAAACCCAGGAAAAGGAGGTATTGGGGGTGTTTTTCGCGACTCTAATGGGAACTGGGTAGGGGGCTTCTACCAAACTTTCCAGCTCACTACTAACACCCATATGGAGCTCTTGGCTCTTCTCAAGGGGCTTACTTTGGTTCATGCTTGTAATTGGAAACCCTTAGAGATAAATACAGACTCACAAATATTAATTGATTTACTGCAACATGGTCATTTATTAGATAATCCTATTCTTGATGCTTGTAGATCACTGATACGATCGATGGGTGCACCGCTAGTTCGACATTGCTACATGGAACAAAATAGAGTTGCAGATGCCTTGGCAAATGAGGGAATCAAAAGCAACCACTATGCTGAATGTACTTTTTTAGACATACCACCACCTTCTATAGCCCGTGAACTTTGGGCGGATAAGACAGGATGTTGCTATCATAGAAATATTTTGACTTATGCCCCTCCCATAGGGAATAGTAGTCATGTTTTCGTACTTGAGCCAGACTAGGCCATGGACTCTTGTAATTAATGCTTTATCTTTTATTTAATGCATATTCTCAATCAAAAAAAAAAAAAATTATCCCTAGTTATTATTCATAGCTTCTCTCATGTATTTTTTTTTTCTATTTTCTATTACTCTCCTTTTCTTTCCTTTTTCAATTTTTTCTTCATTTTTTTTTTGTTTTTTCTTTCTTTTTCACTTTTTGGTTTTTTATTTTATTTTTTCATTTTTCTTTTTTGTTCTTTTTCTTTTTTTTCCTTTTTATTTTTTCTCCTTCTTTTTTTTCCTTTTTTCTTTAATGTCTATTACTTTCCTTTTTTTTTTAATTTTTTTTTGTCTCTTTCTATTTCTCTCATTTTTTCTCCTTATTTTTATTTTATTTTTTCTCCTTTTTCTCTTATCTTTTCTCCTTCTTTTTATTCTTTTTCTTTTTTTTCTTTTTATTTTTTCTCCTTCTTTTTCTCTCATCTTTTCTCCTTATTTTTTTTTCCTTTTCATTGTTTCCCCTTCGTTTTATTTATGCGTACTAGCAAATATAAATACAAATGCGAACTATAAAATATAAATACAAATGTGAACTATAACATACAAATACAAGTGCGAATTATAAAATACAAATACAAATGAGAAATATAATATACAGATACAAGTGTGAACTATCATTTGTATTTTTTAATTATTAAAAAGGAACGATTGATTTTCTTTCTACGAATGTTTGTTTGTATTTATTGATACTAGTTGTATTTATTTATACAAATAAATACAACTCAAATTTTTATACAAATACATATTGCATTTGTATTTGTAAAATCATTTGTTTCATTTGTTCGTCATTGTATTTATATCAAGTGATATTTATTTATTTACAAATATGAATGATAATTTTGATATACAAATACAAAATGGTACATTTGTATCAAATGATACATTACATATTTATATATTTTAGAATCACAAAAATACAATTAATGCACTTACTTGTTTGTATACAAATACAAATGATAAATTGTAGATAGTCACGACTAAATACAATATGCAATTAGCTTACAAATACAAATACCAAATAATTTCTTAAAAATAAAAAGGTAATGAAGAAAATAGAATACAAATACAAGTATAATCCAAATAGAATCTAAATATATAAACACAATAAAACCATAATATAAATATAATTCAATATAATATGCAATCAATTATAAAATACAAATAAAACATAGTTCTTAAAAATACATGTGTGAATTATATAAAATATAAATGATAGCGCAAACTAACAAATACAAATACAAGTGTGAACTATTAAATACAAATACAAATACAAATGTGAACTATAAAATATAAATACAAGTGCGAACTTTAAAATACAAATACATATACAGTGATATCAATAAAAAAATTATAAATAGCGGTGTGACTACAAATACGATAAGCAATTGTGATATTTACGTTATAATCCATGACTTGTGCTCGACTGGTCATATTTTTTGTAAATACAAAAAATATAAAATAGAATAAAAAAATAATAAAGAAAATAAGTATAAAAAAGAAAATAAAAAAATCAAAGAAGAAAAGAAAAGAAGAAAGAGAAATAGAAGTAAGTGATTAAAGGGAGAAAAAAACAAAAAAACAAAATGAAAGAAACGGAAAAAATAAAATTAGGAAAAAATAGAAAAAAAAAAGAAAAAATGGGAAAAACACAAAAAATAGAAAATATATAAAAAAAAATAATGGTAGTGTTAGGTAAGAAAATATTCAGTTCAATGAGATAATCGTGATTAAATTTTTTTCCTTTTTAATAATATTGAATTTCATTTTTGTCGCAACTAAATAGGGACTGTATTCATATTTTATATGAATACATACTATCTGTAAAATCGAATATAGCAGGTATAAATTGAATACAATGACTATAAATGGTAATTATGTAACATGTGGCTATGAAAGGTGGGTTTTATAGCAAAATGCTGTTATTTTTGAAAGATCCCTGTTTTTTAAACCCAATATCTAATCTCAATTTGACTCATCTCATCAATTTTAATCTCAATCGCTCATCATATTTGATCAATGGTCAATATTAAATCAATTTTCACTAATACTTTTCTTGAAATTGGACAACTTTAGACTAATTTTCTTAAATCAAGGGTTTATTGGAAAGAACCTATTTACCTCAGTGGTAAGGTCTGCGTATACTGTACCCTCCACAGACCCCAATTTGTGGGACTAAATCGGGTTAGTTGTTGTATTCATTTTCTCGAAATCTCATAGAGAAAACAATTAAAAGATGTCACCTTAATTTTTATTTATATTATTATTATTATTATTATTATTATATTTATGCTCAATTTATTTCAAATTTATTATCGACAATTTTTATATAATATTTTCTATGTGACAAACGTGATTTATTGTAAGAATAACAATTTTTATAATATTTTTTAATTTATTATAACTATGAATTTATTATAATATTTAAATAGTAGTCTAAGTTAATTCAATTATTTTCTCAATTTTATTTAAATCTAGTCAGCCTTATATCTAATTGATGTCAATTTTAACCTATTTTTGAAATCAATTTGGTTCATTTTAAAACTAATTTTTAATTTTCTTTTAATTTTAATCACAGTTGTCGATCTCATGAGATTGACGGCTGATATTAAATCTTTTTTTCATATATAAATATTCAAATACCAAAACTTACTTTTTTATTTTTATTTTTTACAAAATATTTTTTTGATGCTATTTGCGACTACAACAGTCATAATATTTGGCGATAAATTTTAAAAAATATGTATTTCGACTGCTGTAGTATTGACACCTTATTTTGACCTCCCGATGCTCCTTTTAGGCAGCTATTTTACAAAAATTATTAATTTTAAATATTGATATATTTTACGTATTATTTTGATATCAAACAAATAGCGACGTGTCATAGTCATGATTTCTAAATAGATAATTTTTTTTATCAAACAATTTTATATTTTATGTAATTTAAATATAATATTTTATTAATATTTATTATATTATTTTCACAAATATGCACATTCGTAATTTACAAAGATATTATATTATTATTATTATTATTATTGATTTATTTCAAACTTTACTGTCAACGATTTTATATAACTTTTTTTTACGTAACATTAATTTTACTTACATAGTTTATTTTAATATCGACATCTTATTATTTTTCTCGTTTTTATTATTACGTCAGTAGTACATTTATTAAAATAACATCCTCAATTCAATTCAATTTCCCAATCTGTTTGATTCTTAGTCACTTTTTATATCCAATTAATATCAATTCTAGCCTTTTTTTTGTCAATTTTCCATCCCCACCTCAATTTTAATCACAATCGTTAATCTCATGCGATCGACAAATGAGATTAAATCTTATTATTCATACATATAACGCCCTAATACCTAAAACCTATTTTTGAGAAAATGAGCCGCACCTTTTCTCATGCTTCTCTCTTATCTCTCTCTAAGGTCAACTACCGTCGAACACCACGCTCCAGTGAGTTGTTGCAGAACAACCATGAAGCAGGCGAGCAAACCAGTGCTGCTGCCTCTCATCATCTCCTCTGTTCGTTACCAGCACCGGTATCCAGCCCAACGACCAGCCGATGAGAAAGCCGCCAGTCGCACCGGCGAGCCTCCATCAGGTGCCGCCTCCCTTCTTCGTTCCCTTCTCCGCCGTTGAAGCTCTAGTTAAAGTAAAAAAAATATTAGCCAAGCGCCACTGCTTCCCATTTAAATTTCGGTAGAAAGTGATGAAATGCATCCATAAAGCCCATGAAGCGTTGGACATTACTCTCATTTCCTATTTCGTTACATTACATCCATAAGGCCTTCAAGGAAATTTCTTTTACAGGTGCTTTTTTTTTATTTTTAAATTTTATTTTAATTTTTTTTTTGGCTTGTTCTGGTCCTTATTATACCGTTTTATTCAATCAAAATAATTAATAATGCGTTCATCTGAAACTAGTTGTATCATGAAAGATGAAATATCTACATCCATATGTTCCTATTGGGCCCTATTTCATTTACTCTCTTTATTTTATTGGGAATAAGTACATTTTTTCTTTAACAGACTTCAACTGATATCAAGTAAATTTTCAAGCATGTTTGGTTTATTACATAGAAACCCCATCACTAATACATGTTCAAGTTAATGAGTGAATCTATATATATTGATGCAGTATAAAAAGTGGAATAACAATACATGAATGACTAAATCTTGCATTACTAATAACCACATAAATAATGTATTAAACCACAACTCAAAGGATATAAATATAGCAATTTTTTTCTATAATAGCTTTAAATTCATTCACAATTAGTATTGAGCTTACAGTGACATGATAAATATTTTAAGACTCTTGACTTTAGAAGGTTCTATTGATCCCCATTGGGGTTCAATCCACTAAAAAAGAGTTAAGAAATTGATAGCTAGTTTGGAGTTTTAAAAGATACCTATTTATGTCATTTGAAAAAAGATCTCTAGAACCGTCTTCAAATCTTTAGAGCCGTTGAACTTGAAGGTTGTAGATGTTTGGCGAGTGTAGAAACAACATAAATCACAAAGCCAAATAATAAAGAAACAACAAATTAGTCATCTTTTTACGTTGGTGGTTGTATCAATCTCCTTAGTGGGATTCAACCCATTAAAAGATAAATCTAAGAAAGGAGATAGTTGAAAAAATTACCTGGAAGAGCTCATTTGACATGACGAACAAGCTTCGGTCACTATTAATGAGGTCGTTTAGCTTTGGATCTCAAAGAAGTTAGCTCAGCTGGTAGGAAGATCATTATCACTTTAGCATGGAATAATTCGACATCATAGATGACATTTAATAATGCTACGATCCCAGAGTTCTGTAGAAGCTTCATCTGTCTCTTTGGTTCCTCTTTTTAGGATTTTGATTTTGCTTTTTAGTTTTCTAATTTATTTGTTTGATTTATATTTGATTTTTTGATTTCAAATTTTGACTTTGGAACTTTGTGCATAATAATTTGGTAATATTATTGTATAAACACTGATATAAATAATAAATTAGGGGACTACTCGGGGCGAAAATTTATGTGTAGTTACTTGAAAGGTGAACTTTTGTTTTGAATTTAGTTTAGTTTGGTAACTTGTGAAGTGAATTAGTGACTTGAAATTTTTAAGTGTAGGTACTTGAAAGGTGAACTTTTGTTTTGAATTTAGTAAGGTACATGGTCACTGGTGAAGTGAATTAGTGACTTCAATTTGTTTAAGTGTAGGTATTTGAATTGTGAACTTGTGTTTTGAATTCAGTTTAGTTTGGTAACTTGTGAAATGAATTAGTGACTTGAAATGTTTAAGTGTAGGTACTTGGAAGGCGAACTTTTGTTTTGAATTTAATAAGGTACATGGTCACTTGAGAAGTGAATTAGTGACTTCGATTTATTTAAGTGTAGGTACTTGAAATGTGAACTTGTCTTTTAAATTTAGTTTAGTTTGGTAACTTGTGAAGTGAATTAGTGACTTTAAATGTTTAAGTGTAGGTACTTGAAAGGTGAAATTTTATTTTGGATTTAGTAAGGTACATGGTCACTTGAGAAGTGAATTAGTTACTTCGATTTGTTTAAGGGTAGATACTTGAAATGTGAACTTGTGTTTTGAATTTAGTAAAGTACATAGTCACTTGAGAAGTGAATTAATGACTTGGAAATATTTTAAATGTAGGTACTTGAAATGTGAATTTGTTCTTTGAATTTAGTAAAGTGTGGTCACTTGAGAAGTGAATTAGTGACTTGAAAATATTTAAGGGTAGGTACTTGAAATGAGAACTTTTGTTTTGAATTTAGTAAAGTACATGGTCACTTGTGAAGTGAATTAGTTATTTGAAATGCTTAAGTGTAGGTACTTCAAATGTGAACTTTTGTTTTGAATTTAGTAAAGTACATGGTCACTTGAGAAGTAAATTAGAAACTTGAAAATGTTTAAGTGTAGGCACTTGAAATGTGAACTTTTGTTTTGAATTTAGTTTTGTTTGGTAACTTGTGAATTGAATTAATGACTTGAAAATGTTTAAGTGTAAATACTTGAAATGTGAACTTTTGTTTTGAATTTAGTTTTATTTGATAACTTGTGAACTGAATTAGTGACTTGAAAATGTTTAAGTGTAGGTATTTGAAATGTGAACATTTGTTTTAAATTTAGTCTAGTTTGGTAACTTGTGAAATAAAGTAACGCCTCGGGAATGGGTCCCAAAGCATCACATGGTGCTTAAGGCTACAAGTAGCCCCAAGATAACGTTTTTGATCCCGTTACTATCTTTATCTCTCACTTTGGGCCATCAAGCCAATCAATAATATCATAATATGTCAACTCAAAACTGAATAAATTTGAAAAACATAATCTGAGATATCAAACTCTGAAAATCTAAAATACAACTGCTAGTCTAGTCCGACAAAGCCTCTACTACTCAATTAAACTAGAGAGCCATTGGGACAGATCCCCAACTGACTAATACTCAAATGAAGAGAAGTAAAACAACTACTCATGGAACTGAATGTATGAAGATAACAGGTCCTCGAACCATGAGGACTCATTACTATGGGAATGTAGATAAAGGTACTCGGGATCACTGATGTTGCCGGGACTGAGCACCTGAACCTACATTATGATGAAATGTAGCACATAGACGAGTATGTGATCAGTACTATGAGAATGTACTGAGTATATGGGGGTGTATACATTTACATAAGATAGTATCAACATTCTTAATAAAATCATGCATGCAGGTATGAATGACTCGCATAGCTTGAATACATCTGAAACCTGAACATATCAATCATGGAGAGTAAAATAGGTGATACAAATCTCGTGAGTCATTATACTTATCTCAAAAGTATACGTTCTCCTCTTATTCTCAAAATGCAAAAACTCAAGAAAATTCTTTAAACAATACTTTCAAAACTCAGGTTTTTATCTCAAGGAAGGTAAAACATCTTCAAAATTCAAGAACTTAGAACTTTAGAAACTTTAAGACTTGAGAACTCTGGGACTCTTGGGATTAGGGCTCTTTGGGACTCGGGACACTTGGGAGTTTCTTCTAAACAACATAAACCATATGATTTACATGGATTCCAACATCTCGCCCACGTTGGGAAGAGCTATTCTATCCTTGCCATCGGAGTAGAACCTCATCTTTAGTGATCATTATCTCGGCCTCGGGCCCATAAATCTCAGTCCTACGGTTGGTCATAGTTCTGGGGTATGAGTCCTTAGAATCATACCTAACTCGATGCTAAATACTACTCCCATACTCCGCTCAGAACACTTAGGAAATACACCTCCAAATAACTCAAAGGTCTATAAGGAAGACCAAAACACATTTCTCATTTCTTTAAATCATAATCAATGTGGATTCCTATCTTAACTCAACCTCAAAACAATCTTCTTGAAAAGCTTTCAACCATTCCAAAACAAGAGAATGGAAGATAACTCAAAATATGAATCTCATAACTTCAACATCTGAAAATCTCATGTTTGATAATAAAACATTCATAATCATCTTCAAATATGGAAATTTCAGCTATATGTACCAAAATATGAATATGCTTTTGTAATACAACTTCTAAAACCATGAAATTCTCATAATCGCATGAATAGAAACATAGGGTATGAACCCAACTTCAATTTTTATAAGGAATCATGTAAAATCATGCTATTTGACTTTCAATTTATGGAAAACATCAAAATCTTACTTTTAATGATAATGGGTGAAAAACCCTAACTCAACTTTATATAGAATCTCATAAATTTCAAAAGAGTCTGTATTTAAAATAAAGTTTTAGGCAGAAGGAAGAAAGGATTATCCTTGTTCAAACCCCACATACCTTAGATTATGAAATTAGATGAACAAACTTGTTGGAGACTCTTGTTCTTACTCTTAAGAAAGGGTTCTTGAAGCCTTTGGCGTGGGGACCGTGAATCTCAACTTTATTTGCAAAATCTATGGTGAAACCTTAAATATCTTGGAGAAGGATTTGGATTTTCTCTAAAGGGTTATCCTTGAGAGAAAACCCTAGTTTAGATGCTTTGTGTGAACAAGGAAGCCCTCAAGCTTCGTTTTGAGTATATATGAGGGTTAAAAGGGTGGCAAAAGACCAAGAATCTATTTTTAAAATGACTTAAAAATCACTGAATGGGATATGTGATGGTGGGGTGCAACATTCCGCTGAGGGCACGACAGTCCGTCGGCTCTCTCCGTCGCACCTAGCTAGAATGAGGTCTCATTGTCTTCTCTGCGATGGTTTGGTTGACGGTCCGTCGGACATCTCTGTCATACTTAAATAGAGTGCATCTTTTCTGCTCACCTACAATGGTTTGGACGACGGTCCGTCGATAGCCCGACGGTCCATCGACCCTCTCTGTCGCACCAAGGCAACTCAAACTACCTTCTGCAATTTGTCCATATCTTTTTACTCCGACCTCGGATTTTGATGGAATGGGTATCATTGGAAAGATAATTCAATTTCCCACACAATAAAAGTCAAAATTAGGAAAACTCTATCTGGTTAAAATACTACTCACTTTGGAAGTCATTCCTTAACACTTTAGAGGCGAAATTGAGCTTTCAAAAAGTTCGGGGGTATTACAATTTCTCCCCCTTGAAAACATTCGTCCTCGAATGTCACTAGTTACGCTAAGAATACAGAGATAAAATCGAGAATGCATAACTAAAATAATTACTCAACTGATTTGCATCATTCGAAACTCTTGAATACCTTAGATAATGCATAAACTCATAGAGAAGACAATTATAGAGATGGATACATAGGATTAGAGTCGACTGAATTAAGAAAGAGTAGTACCTCCAGATAGATCTGAACTTGCAGAGAAGATGTACAAATACTTGGCTTGCATATCTACCTCTGCTTCCCAAGTAGCACCCTCAACTGACTAGTTCCACCATAGAACTTTGACCAAGGGAACCTCTTTGTTCCTTAGCCTACAAATTTAATGGTCTAGAATCTCGACTGGCATCTCTTTGTACGAAAGACTATTCTGAATATCAATGCTCTCTGAAGGATCTACAACAAAGAAGTCGCCAATGTGCTTTCTAAGCATGGAGACATGAAAGATAGGATGAAAAACTGATAGTTCTGCGGGCAGCTCAAATTCATAGGCTACTTTCCCAACACGGCTCAAAACTCTATAAGGGCCAACATAACAGGGACTAAGCTTCCCCTTCTTGCCAAATCTCTTCACCTCTTTCATGGGTTCAGATACACCAAGTCATCCACTTCAAACTCAAGATATCCTTTTCTCACGTCGGTATATGACTTTTAAAGACTCTGAGTTGTCTTCAACCTCTCTCTAATAAGCTTTACCTTCTTCATAGCCTCAAAATAATGCATCGAGTCCAGTCAAAGCAGCTTCACCCACTTTGAACCAACCTATGGGTGATCTACATCTTCTACCATACAAGGCCTCAAATTGTTCCATTAGGATGCTAGAGTGATAATTATTGTTATAAAAAACTCTATCAATGGCAAATGCTCATTCCAACTACCTTTGAAATCAAGAGTGCATGTCCTCAACATGTCCTCTAAAGTTTGGATGGTCCTCTCAGCCTGACCATCAGTCTGCGGATGAAAAGTAGAACTCAAATGAACTTGGGTACCAAGACCGCTCTAAAAAGCTCTCCAAAATTGGGAAGTGAACTGAGTACCCCTATCCGAAATGATAGACAAAGGAATTCCATACAATCTAACTAACTCCCTGATATACAATCTAGCATAGTCCTCAGCTGTATAGGATGTATGCACAGACAAAAAATACACTTGCTTAGTCAACCTGTCTACAACAACCCAAATTGAGTCATGATGACGACGCGAAAGGGGCAAACCAGTCACAAAATCCATATTCACCTCTTCCCACTTCCAAGTGGGTATACAAAACTCTTGCATCACACCACTAGGTCTCTGGTTCTCTACCTTAACCTGTTGGCAAGTTGCACATATTACCACAAACACTGCTATATCTTATTCTTACCAATCCACCAATAGATTTCCCATAAGTCCTGGTACATCTTAGTAGCACCGAGATGAATAGAATACTGCGCGCCATGTGTCTCCGCTATAATTCTCTGCCTTAGATTATCAACATCAGGAACACATAATCTACCTTGCAATCTTAATACCCTATCTCTACCTTGGGAGAAAACCTCAACCTTTTTGTCGTTAACAGATTCCTTCAGTTTGACCAAACAGCATTTAAGTCTTGCTTCTCCTTCACTTTTGAAACTAAAGAGAACTCAGAACTATTCTGCACCAAAACATTCCCTTCAGCGGAATCAAACAATCTAACACCCAATCTAGCCAACATATGCACCTCACGAGCTAATTCTTTCTTATCTTCCTCCACATAAGCCATACTACCTATAGATAACCCGCTAAGGGCATCTGCCACTATATTGGCCTTGCCCAGATGATACAACACACTTATGTCATAATTTTTTAGCAATTCCAACCACCTTCTCTATATAAGATTCAACTCCCTCTAAATCAACACATATTGTAGGCTTTTGTGATCAGTAAACATATCAATATGCACACCATACAAATAATGTCTCCAAATTTTCAAACCAAACACTACAGGAGCTAACTCAAGGTCATGGGTTAGGAATTCTTTTCATGAGGTTTCAACTGTCTAGAGGCATAAGCTATAACCTTACCTCTCTGCATCAACACACAACCCAAATCAATTTTGGAAGCATTACAATACACCACAAAACCATCTGTACCATCAGGGAAAGTCAACATTGGGCTGAGGTGAGTCGAGTCTTCAACTCCTGAAAACTCTTCTCACAGGGATCGGACCAAAAGAATTGAACTTTCTTTTGGGTCAACCCGGTGATGGAAAATGCAATAGAAGAAAACCCTTCAACAAAATAGAGGTAATAGCCAGCTAAACCTAAGAAACTCCTAATACAAACGGAGAGATAGGTCTAGGCCAAGTTTTAACAGTTTTTGTTTTTTGGGGATCAACTCTAATGCACTCGGCTGAAGTAATATAACCCAAAAAAGCTATAGACCTTAGACAAAACTCACACTTATTGAATTTGGCAAACAGTTGATGATATCTAAGGGTTTGCAAGACAATTCTAAGATGATCGACATGGTCATCCTTGCTTTGAGAATTCACAAGGATGTCGTCTATGAATACAATGATAAACATATGAAGATACTTCTTGAACACTCGATTCATGAGGTCCATGAAAGCTGTTGGGGCATTAGTTAGCCCAAAAGACATGACTAGAAACTTAAAATGACCATAATGGGTTTGAAAGGCTATCTTTGAGATGTCACAGTCCCTTACTTCAAGTTGATGGTAGCCGGATCTAAGGTTTATCTTGGAGAAGTAACTCGTGCCTTGCAACTGATCAAATAAATCATCAATTCTAGGAACAGGGTACTTGTTCTTGACTATGACTTTATTAAGACGACGATAGTCCATGCAATATGCAAAGAACCATCTTTCTTCCACACAAATAGAATATGTTCACCACAAGGAGAGACACTGGGCCTTATGAAACCTTTATCTAGAAGATCTTTGAGTTGCTCTTTCAACTTCTTAAGCTCTGCAGGTGACATAGAGTAAGGAGGAATAGAAAATAGGTTGTGTGTTACGAAGGAGGTCAATCCTGAACTCTATCTCTCTATCAGAAGGTACCCCTGGGAGATCTTCTGGAAAAATATCAAGAAAATCATTTACAATGTTAACTGACTGAATAGTGGGAGTCTCAGACTGAGTGTCTTTAACTCGACTAAATGATAGATGCAAACTTTGGATATCAACTTTCTGGCCTTAAAATAGGAAATAAAATATCTCTTTGGAGATACGAAATTTCTAGACCATTCAAAGACTGGCTTATCAGGAAACTAAAACTTAACAACACGAGTTTGATAGTCAATAGACGCATAACAAGAGTGAATCCAATCCATTCCCAGAATAACATCAAAATCAACCATCTTCAACTCTATCAAATCAGCAAGTATGACTCTATGAAGAACAGTGAAAAGACACTTTTTATACACTTTCTTGGCAACAACTGACTCCCCAACTGGAGTAGAAACTAGGAAAGACTCGGGGATTTTTTTAGGACTCTCCTCAAAATTTATAGCAACTAATGAGGTCACATAAGAGAAATTATACCCAGGGTCTAATAACACATAGACATCAAAACAAACAACACGGAGCATACCAGTCACAACATCGGGAGAATACTCCTGCTCCTGGCAGAAAGGTAAGGCATAGAATCTGTTTTGGCACTGACCGCCAGTAGAACTAGATAAAGTGCCCTGAGGAGAAGCTGGATGGTCTATAGGAGATGGTGTACTAGTAGCCTGTGTCTGAGGTCGAGCATCTCTGTTCCCCTACCTAGAATGCGGGCAATGTCCAAGTCTGTGGCCCAACTTACCATACCCAAAACATCCTCGCTACTCTGCCAAACACTCACCTAGATGGTCCCTACCACAGTTAGCACAAGGAGGATAGCGAGGTATATTACTTAAATTGTTCTGCGACCTAGACATAAAAGACCTATTCCCTTGCTCCTGCCTGTTTCTGGGTACGGGAGCACTAGCTGATAAAGGTGCTGGCATAGATTATCGGCTCTAAAACTGGGGATGGTTCCCTCTATGGGACCTAGTCTGACCATACTTCTACTGCTTAGATCTAGCCCTTTTGTTTTCCCTTACTCTATCTTTCTCCCTTATGTTATCTACTTCTATCTGCTGTGCATGTATCATTAACCTAGCCAAATCCATATCCCTGTTGAGCATAGAAGTCCTACACTCTTTCAGCACCAAACCAGACACACCTATCACAAACTTACTTATACTAGTGTGGGCATCAGTAATCAAGTCAGGAGCATATTTGACTAACTGGTTGAACTTCAAACAGTACTTCTTAATAGTCATGGAGCCCTATCTCAAGTTCATAAACTCCTTTATTTTTGTCTCTCTCATCTCCAACATAAAGAACTTATCCAAGAATGCATCTTGGAATATGTGCCAAGTCACAGGGATAACATTCTTCCTTCTATTCTTCTTCCATGCAACAACCCAGTCATAAGCAATATCCTTCAGATGATAAGATTCCAGCTTAACACTCTTCTCCTCAGACACATGCATGACTTAGGTGATTTTTCTCACCTTCTCAAGATATAACTATGGGTCCTCACTTACCTTGGATGCATAAAACTCTGGTGGGTTCATTCTCATGAAAAACCTGAATCCTAGCAGCAGCTAAATCACCTCCCTGCTGATGTAGAGCTGCAGCCTAATTATTGGCCTAGACATTCATGGTGACTACTTGGGCTAATGCCTGAAAGGCCGCCCGAAACTCAGCATGAGACACAGTCTCATTCAAGGAATCAACAGGTGAAGGTTTCTCATTATTGTTTTTGCGGGCTCATAGAGGAGGCATTTTCACACTGTCATAAGAGAGAGAGCATGAATTAATAACAGAGAGAGGCATAAATTTAAGCACGATAGATTCTAAAAAAAATAGATAACTTTTTCCAAAAACTTCTTGTATCCTCTTGCTCATAGATGTGGTGCGCTACATACCGATGATCAAGACTCTACTTAACGTGGCTTGTCAGACTCCCTAGGACTCCCTAAACCTTAGGCTCTAATACCAAGTTTGTAACGCCCTGGGAACGGTTCCCGAAGTGTCACATAGTGCTTAAGGCTACAAGTAGCCCCAAGCTAACCCTTTGATCCTGTTACTATATTTATCTCTCACTTTTGGACATCAAGCCAATCAAAAATATCATAATATGTCAACTCAAAACTGAATAAACTTGGAAAACATAATCTGATACATCAAATACTGAAAATCTAAAATACAACTGCTAGTCTAGTCTGATAAAGCCTCTACTACTTAATTGAACTAGAGAGCCATTAGGATAGATCCCTAATTGACTCATACTCAAATAAAGAGAAGTAAAACAGCTACTCATGAAGCTGAATGTATGAAGATAATAGGTCCTCGAACCATGAGGACTCACCACTGTAGCAAAACTAAGCATATGGGAGTGTATGCATTTACATAAGACAGTATCAATATTCTTAATAAAATCATGCATGCAGGTATGAACGACTCACATAACTTGAATACATCTGAAATGTGAACATATCAATATGGAGAGTAAAACAGGTGATACAAATCTCGTGAGTCATTATACTTATCTCAAAAATCTATGTTCTCTTATTCTAAAAATTTGGAAACTTAAGAGAATTCTTTAAACAATATTTTCAAAACTCATGTTTTTAAATCAAGGAAGGTAAAACTTCTTCAAAACTCAAGGACTTAGAACTTTAGAAACTTTAAGACTTGAGAACTCTGGGACTCTTGGGATTAGGGCTCTTTAGGACTTAGGACACTTTGGAGTTTCTTCTAACCGACATAAACCATGTGAGCTACATGGAGTCCAACGTCTTGCCCACATTGGGGAGAGCTGTTCTATACTTGTTATCGGAGTAGAACCTCATCTTTAGTGATCACTATATCGACCTCGGCCCCATAAATCTCAGTCCTATAGTGGCACATAGTTTTGGGATATGAGTCCTTGGAATCATACCCAACTCGATGCTAAATACTACTCCCATACTCAGCTTAGAACTCTTAGGAAATCCACCTTAAAATAACTCAAGGATCTACAATGAAGACCAAAAAATATTTCTCATTTTTTAAATCATAATCAATGTGGACTCCTATCTTAAATCAAGCTCAAAACAATATTCTTAAAAAGCTTTCAATCATTCCCAAACAAGATAATGGAAGATAACTCATAATATGTATCTCATAACTTCAACATCTGAAAATCTCATGTTTGATAACAAAACATTCATAATCCTCTTAAAATCTGGAAATTTCAGCTATATGTATCAAAATATGAATATGCTCATGTAATACAACTTCTAAAACCATGAAAATCTAATAATCTCATGAATAGAAACATAGGGTATGAACCCAACTTTAATTTTTATAAGGAATTATGTAAAATCATGCTATTTGACTTTGAATTCATGAAAAACATCAAAATCTTACAATTAATATTAATGGGTGAAAAGCCCTAACTTAACTTTATATAGAATCTAATAAATTTCAAAAGATTCTATATTTAAAATAAAGTTTTGGGCACAAGGAGCAAGGATTATCCTTGTTCAAACCCCACATATCTTAGATTGTGAAATTGGATGAACAAACTTGTTAGAGACTTTTCTTCTTACTTTTGAGTGAGGGTTCTTGAAGCCTTTGGCTTGGGGACCTTGAATCTCAACTCTATTTGCAAAATCTATGGTGAAATCTTGAATTTTTTAGAGAAGGATTTGGATTTTCTCTAGAGAGTTATCCTTGAGAGAAAACCCTAGTTTAGATGCTTTGGGTGAACAATGAAGCCCTTAAGCTTTGTTTTGTATATATATGATGGTTAAAATGGTGGGAGAATGCCAAAAAGCCCTTTTTAAAAGACTTAAAAATCACTGAAAGGGATATGCGACGGTGGGCCCGACGGTCCATCGAGGGCCCGATGATCCATTGAGGGCCCGACGGTCCATTGGCTCTCTTCATTGCACCTAGATAGAATAGAGTCTCACTATCTTCTTTGTGATGGTTTGGTCGACCGTCTGTCGCTAGGTCGACGGTCCGTCAGACCTCTCCATTGCACTTAACTAGAGTGCATCTTTTCTGCCTTACCTGGAACTATTTGGGAAACGGTCCGTCGTTTGCCCGATGGTCCATCTGCCCTCTCTGTTGCACCTGGATAACTCAGACTGGCTTCTACAATTTGGCCATATCTTTCTACTCCGACCTCCGATTTTGATGAAATGGGTATCATTGGAAAAATAATTCAATTTCCCACACGATAAAAAGTTAAAATTAGGAAAACTCTACCTGGTTAAAACACTACCCACTTTTGGAAGTCATTTCTTAACACTTTATAGGTGAAATTGATCTTTCAAAAAGTTTGGGGTATTATAAGTGAATTAGCGACTTGAAGTGAAAACAGTAAAAGCGATCACATATGGTCAGTTTTTGTCGTCGCTTTTCTTGTTTTTTCTAGTAGTGGTAGTTACTTGAAAATATGGTTAAGTATAGTGACTTGAAACGTGTACTATTGACTTGAAAATGGTTAAAGTGTAGTTACTTGAAAGTGGTTAAGTATAGTGACTTGAAAATGGTTAAGTATAATTATTTGAAATGTGTAGTTACTTGAAAATGGTTAAGTATAGTGACTTGAAATGTGAATTAATTATTTGAAAATGGTTAAGTGTAGTAATTTGAAATGTGTACTAGTGAATTGAAAATGGTTAAGTATAGTGACTTGAAATGTGAATTAGTTACTTGAAAATAGTCAAGTGTAATGACTTGAAATGTGTACTAATGACTTGAAAATGGTTAAATATAGTGACTTGAAATGTCAAATTAGCTATTTGAAAATGGTTTGAGTGTAGTGACTTGAAATGTGTACTAGTGACTTTACATGTGAATAAGTTATTTGAAAATTATTATGTGTAGTGACTTGAAAATGATTGAGTGTAGTTACTTCAAATTGCGAACTTATGATTTGAAAATGGTTAAGTGTAGTTACTTGAAATTGTGACTTGAAAATCATTAAGTATAGTCACTTGAACTATGTACTAATAACTTGAAAATAATAAAGTATAGTTACAAAATAAATTTGTTTGGTTATATGAAAAGATCTTTTCTTTGAAAGTTTTTCATCGAGTAAATCTTCTTGTATAATCTATTGCAGTGTACCTGACAATGTATAATCCATTGAGGTGTACGTTTTATAATCCATTTGGCCGGGTACGGAGTTTTAAGAAATAAGAAAAAGAGTTTTCTTAACATGAAGTCTTAAATACATGGAACCACTTGAACCCTTCCTCTTGTTATCTTATTCTTGTAGTTTCATCCTCTGTTATCTTAATAGAACAAGTCATAACAATAGCCACAAGAATCTGAAAAATAAACTTTGAGTTTATGATGATTTGTATGATAATATATACATGTTTATATTTGTTGATTATTATGATTTCATTTGATACTATAATGTCATATAATTTATGCTAATAATGTATTTTTAGCACTTTTTATGGCCTGAATTAACATATTCTTATGCAAAATAAGTTTGAAAGAAAGAAAAAGGAAATATTAGCTGCTCAAAGTGCATCAATTGTGGAGGGAGGATGAGAATGGAATTGGAATTGTTGATGAAGCACGTATACAAGAAATCATCTTTAAATGATGAATGCCCATCTTAAGAAGACAACAAAGCTTATGAGGATGAAAGTAATGGTAACTGTGATGACGTGAATGAAAGTGATAATCCTGATAACGTGAATGAAAGTAATTCTGACCCTGATGGTTGGTAATTTTATTGAGGATTAAATTTTGAAATATTTTATTTTGGACCATTTAACAATCATACATTATTGATATGGATGTTTTGAATTATGTTTTTTTTGTTAGCTCTAATGGTTTACATTAAACTTGTATTGAATGATGTTTTTGAGAATTATTGAAGGTTTTGAATAGCATTTTGATTATTTGTGAAATGTTTCTAGTAATTTACGTGCAAATTATTAATTGAAAATTGTCGTGAAAATCTGCAGGTAAAATCCCTTTTTATGAAAATTTACCAAATAATTCATTCAAAAATTTGCTAGTTAATCGCAAATAAAATCGTAAATAACGTACCTGTGGATTTATTTCCACAGCTAAATTACCTAGGGATTTACTTGGCAATCTTTGTGGAAAATAATTTGTGATTTTTTTCGTAGAAATCTGTAGTTAAAATTCTTTTTTATGAAATCTTATCAAATAATTCATGCAAAATTTGGATAGTTAATTGCAAATATATCCATAAATAACGTATCTGTGAATTTATTTTTGCAATTAAATTACCTAGGAATTTACTTGGTAATCTTAGTAGGGAATAATTTGTGATTTTTTTCGTAGAAATTCGCAGGTAAAATCCTTTTTTTATGAAATTTTACCAAATAATTCATGCAAAATTTTGATAGCTAATCGCAAATAAATCTACAAATAACATACCTGCTGATTTATTTTTGCAGCTAAATTACCTAGGAATTTTATAAACCCGCAGGTAATAATTATCTACGAAGGTATTTTCTTTGGATTCTAATTGGTAAAAAAATCTGTAGGTAATCAAATTACTTGGGGATTTTACCATATTATTCCTATGAAAATCTCCAGGTAATAAGCACTTTTCTTATAGTGAATTTGAAGAGAAGTTTCAATTTTGGCCTTCTTTTGCGGAAACCCATTTTGGGGGTCTGTTTTAACCCCAAATCAAAAGTAGTTAATATGGGTGTTGTTGGTTTTGTATTGATGCGTATATTTCATATTTGATGTTTTTAGTAAAGTTTAGAATTATTCATGAAAATTAAGGTCGCGAATTCAAGTGTAGCAGATCAGTTTCGACTTTCGAGGTAGGTTATGGATTAAATCTTTCAGACTGGGCTGGGTAGTAAATAATGGTATAAGATACATGTTAAGGATGGAAACTAATAATGAAAAATGCTATCTATTTGTTGTGTCTGTATGGGGGCTTATATGTGATGTTATTATCAAAATTGAGATATTATGTGATATGTGACCGTGTGGGGTCCTATGTGATTTTGATACCCTTGAATACATATGAATAATTGTATTATATTGTTAAAATGCTAATGTGGTACCATTTGTGTATTGTAATTAATTCATACTTTAATGGCAAATAAGGTAGGTGAAAATTCATGGATGATACGAAAATAATGAGCGGATATTAACACATGTGGTTGTGGAAATGTATCATTGTTGTTGGTTGTGGAAATATATCATGTGGTTATTTGTGGAAATACTCATTCTGATTGGTTGTGGGCATTACATCTTCATATCATACTCATTCATGAAACATTGGTACCACCGTGACAACATCTGAAAAACACTGGCAACACCTTTTTAAAAGATATTGTAACACCTTATAAAACCCTTTCCAAGGGATGTGCCAGAAAGTAGATATGGGATATGTGGATTGCATACGGTTTCATAAACCCCCATGGGTCCTACATTGGTAGGCTTGCCTCTGTAGGTCTATACGGGGATTGTGCGACGATCCCGGAGGTTGTGCGGCGACCTCCTGCTTCATCATCATCATAATCATATACATTGTATGATGTGTCCTATTGTCATATTGACTTGTCATCTATGTATATATTGTATCTTCTTTTACTTGTATTTGATGATCTTGTATATGCATGTTCCCCCTGTTCTTTTTATATGTTATATAATATGTACTTTTGTTCTATTTTGGTGTGATGTTGCCATATATGTAGGATATATTAGAACTGTTAGTGCAAGCAGTGTGGGCTACCATTGTGGGACATTTTCTAATAACAGGTGACGTGCCCTTAGTGTATATTTTGAATGCTTTATTTACTACTTTTCATTGTCGGCCTAAGATACCTACTGAGTACAAGTGGACTGTACTCATGCCTACTTCGCCCTTTCGGTGAAGGTCCTAGCTCGAGTACGCCTCAGCTTTCTTAACTCGGGTGATTGTTGGAGCTTCTAAGGTAGCGGTTGGCCATTCATGCATCCAAAGTTCACCTCTATCTTTCTATAGTATTTATGTCTTTATTAGTATTTGGAGACAAATATTATTCATTTATGGTTGTTTTTCTGATGCATTTGATTCTTGGATTGTATTAGTAGTTCTTACACTATTGACATCTATTTTTGGGCATGATTGGTATTTTGGATAAGTTTTTTCTGCACTGTTATGATTACTTATATGGTTCGTCTTCGTATTAGAAGCCTTACCGTAGGGTGTTTTTGTCTTTTTCTCTTTTCATATCAGTTTAAGTGATAGGCTTACTTGTCAAGGTACGCCCCGACAAGTGCCATTATGACCCTTATTTTTGGGTCATGACATAGATCATCTGTTCGTACAAATTAAAATAGTAGGAAGACTTATTTGATTTGTTTGATAATAGATAATGCATCTGGTGCTACATGTTAGTCAACTGTTGCAGTGGATGCATATATTTGTTTGATAATTTTCAGCAGATGTGTCATCTGTTGAAACAAATATATAGTCTATTTATTTGTTGAAAATGATGATATATATTAACCTTCTTCAACTCATGCTGCTCTCCCGTGGCCCTTTTACATTGATCAAAAGTGCAAGAAAAAGACAAAGGAGTTTCAATTTTGCTTTTTTCGATGCTTGATGATGCCTTAGAAATTTTTTCCTTTTCCTCTTAGCCTCCTTAATATTTAATGAAGTGTATGGATATGAAATTCTATTTGATGGAATGATACTCCTCTTAGATATCAATTTCTTTACAAAAGCAGTTAATGCAGTAATAACATTAATCACTGCATCATGTTTTGTCTTGCAGTCTTGACATTTTCATGCCAAACATTGGCTAAGAGGGACAAAATCTATATAACAAGTATGATCGTAATTCTAATGGTTTGTTGTTTTAAAAACTGTAAGAGGAGTATCAACAACACCACTACCACTACCACTACCACCACCACCAACTCCATCACCACTAACACTATCAACAACAACAAGCCCACCCTCCAAAATTATTTTTCTTGTGATAGTTGTTGCTCCAAACAATTTTTTTTATTTTATCAATGACCTCAGGGTCCGATAAAGTTTGCATAGAATGTAAACTAAGAAAAAATGGCAACTTAAACTCTTAATTGGTCAGAACAAGCCATGGATGCCCAATCTAAAATAACTCAGTACATATATTAGAATGATGATCAAATCATTTAAAAAAATCATTAATTAAAATAAAAAACTTAATTAGAATTAGACTTATTTCTTTCTTCATAGGTTGAAGATATCAAGAAAATTTTGCATTTTTATCAGTTTTGGCTGACAACCATCTCAGGATTCTTGGAATGAAACTTCTTCCTGGTAGTTTAGTTGTTGTCTCAAATAAGGAATGTCTTCAAATGTCCAAGCCTATAAAATAACGCTAATAAATCAAAAGTGTTATTCAATAAAAAATAAATGAATCATAATAAAAGAAATATTTATCATGAAAGCCCATGAAATATCATATAAGTTGACTATCTGTGGCGTTAACGGAGTCACAAATATTTGACAGTCATTTTGAAGCTTTCATAGCCCCAAGGATAGATGTGAAATGCCTCAAGATCCTCTGAGAGATTTATTAAACCAATTGGTATGTTGTTGGTAACGTCTCTCACTCAAAGAATACTATGTACATACCAAACCAAGAACAATGATTGCTTGTGTTTCTTTGAAAGTCTTTTACCTTTCAACGCTTCTATAAAATTTTTGTTTTGAAGCTTGGAAATACAATAGACAACAAGTCATCACCATCATCTGACTTTCCTTTACCTTTTTTGGGTGTGTGGGGTGATTTTTTGTTGGGTTAGAATAGGTATAACTTGAGAGGGAGAAGGGGGATAACATTTTAGTTTAGTAACTATGGCAAACTCCTTCCAACCAAAAAAAACAGCTATGCCACAGTAATTTATCCATACCTTATCCATCTTATCTTTATTTTCATACATAAACCTATTCTTGAGAATATTATATACCTTTTTTATTTGGAGCATTGTTGTCCTCCGACAAATCAAGATATTGCCCAAAGCAGCTGACCCTAAAATAAGCATAAAATTTTTGATCTTAAAGTATTTTTCTGAAGGCATCAAAAGATTTTTCCAAGGATTACTTAACCATGAAATCACTAGTCGAATCTGTGGAACCATCGCGCTGTATTTTCATAGGATAACTATCAATGCTGAAGGTTTTGACCAACTCTTCAGTGGAAGGGCTATTAGAATTTGGATCATCTCTTTTGAAACATTCCTTACCCCTATGTTCATTATCTTTTACTTCTGATTGATATATCACTTTTAAAGTAAGCTCATAGAGTGGTGGATGTAGCCTAGCTGCTTCATTTGCTCTTTTACTTGGACTTGATTTAGTTTTTTTTCTTTTGAAAGCTATATTATCTAAAAGTAATAGGAAACTAAAAAAGATTATAATTGATTAATGCATCATTAAAAAAGGATAACAACAAATCTAACATGTGCAATAGTAAAATAATAGTTCCAACAGATCACATATCTGTTGCACTAGGTAGGTTATCTATTGCAACATATAACTAACCTGTTGCAATAGATGAGTTGTCTATTGGAAATAAAAAAAATAGAACACTCATATATGATAATAAATGATTTGTTGGAATTGGTATCAACTGTCAATATTATTTAGATTTCTTCCAATAGAAGGTCCGTCTATCACAACAGATGAAATAATCTATTAGATTGTTCATCTGCAATATTAGATGGTTCATTTGTTATATTAGATGGTTCATCTTTTGCATTAGATGGTTATTCTGTTGTATTAAATGGTTAATCTATTGCATCATGAGGTTAATCTGTTAGACCAGATGGTTAATTTGTTGCATCAAATGGTTAATTTGTTGCAAAAAATAAAAACCAGTAGCAAGATTTTATTCAATATAACAAAAATAATATCACTATTTAATATAAAACACAATAATTTTATCAAGAACAACAACTAATCAACCCAGAAACACCAATACAACACACGCAACACAAATACCAAGAACATCAATAGTGACTAAAAACACCAACATCTTTGTTTTGTTTTTACAAATACAAACAACAAAAATCAAAGTTCAAAAACTCAGTAGACACCAAAAAATTGAATCAACTGTTCGATAATAAGAACTATAATAACAACAAAAAACTATATTTCACTCCAGAAAGAGAAGAGAAGAAATACTAGAAATTAGGATTTTCTTCAGTCCCCATTTCAAATTTATACAATAAATATTAAAATTATTAACCAGTACTAGAAGAGAAGTTGGTTCAACTTCCTCTTTTTCTTCATAACTGAAAAACCATAATTTTTTACCTGTGAAAAAAATGGGACAATGAAGAACTCAAAGTTGTTATTGTAGGAGAGCAATGTGTCACACCGATTGACAGTTGAAAGTCAAAAAGGAACTCGAATACCAACTATTTGTCTCCGGAGTTTGAAGTTATCGGGATTTGAAGGGAGAAATTTGTAGAACTGTTAGTTGGGAGAAGTTTGAGAGAAACTGTCTAGAGAGAGGAAGAAAGGAGATAGACAGTTGATTTGGATAGGAGAGGGTGTGAGTTGATTTGTAATTTTGAAAATATTAGAAAGTTTTAAAAATATTAATCAAGTCCATAATTAACTTAATTAAGTTTTCTAATTATGTTTAACGGTTTAAGTTGGTTAATGTCACCAATCCCACAATGAAGACTTAAAAGACACCTTTTATTCAGTTTTCTATAGATTCTATGTATGTATTTAGAATTTGTTAAATATCTATACATATTTGGATATAAACTCAATTATTACCCAATTCCTAGTCATAACTTTGGATAAAACCTACCAAAGAGTCCAAGAAAATAGGCAATCATTAATGTAACTTAATAAATAAGTATAGAGTAAAACATCTAGTACCCCCGTGGAACTATGACCAAATTTGATACGAACTATAACTTCACAGAGGTACTATTACCCTCCTGAACTCAATTTTAGTGCATTTTTGTAACCATTTTATGCTGACGTGGTACCTTTTGTCAAACCTTTTAGCTAATGGACACCTTTGACATGGGCCTCATTTTATGTAATAAAGGCACTACGTCAGCATAAAAGGGTGAGAAAAATGCGCTATCATTGAGTTCAGGGGGTAAAAGGACCCCTATAAAGTTGGAGTGTGTCGTAGCAACTTTCACCATAATTTGAGGGGGTACTAGATTCTTATCTCATAAATATATAACATTATACTATGTTAAAAGATTAATTAATACACCTCATTTTTAATTCATTTTTACTTCCCTGTTAAGTCAAATTACTAAAGTCAATTCTACTCTTCAAATACGGTTGATTCTATCATAGATATGACAAAATCTGCTAGAGGAGAACTAGTTTGCTAGTGAAGAATAATAAGAGTAGAGAAAGTGCATCGTCTTTGTCAATGATAGTTGTTGAGGAGGTTGGCTTAGTCACTTGCTTAAGACAACAATAAGGAGAAGATAATTGTCACGACCCGAGAATACCCCCTAGTTGTAACACGGTGCTTGGAACTATGAGTGATCCCAAACTAACCCATGAACTGGCATACTGCTTGAGCAACTGATTTAAATTATAAAAAACTAAATTTGCTGTGCGGATGCATAATCATGAGAAAGTCTGATTGAATGTAATACTGTATGAGCTTACAACATGATACATTTGATTAAAGAACTTGATTTACAATATCATGACTTTGACTGACTATCTATCAAGCCTCTACTATACTGACTATAGATAGATGGAATATGCCTCTAACTACTACTAACCAATACAAATGAGTAATAAAAATAAAGTACATGAACTACAACTAAGTGGAGTTTCTAAAACAAGAGAACTCATCACATGCTGGATAGAAGCTGCAACTATCGAATTATGTTGTGTAGGCCATAACTGATACCTACATTATGAGATAATGTAGCACATAGACATATATGTGGATCAGTACTTTGGAATGTACTGAGTAAGTGAGGGTGAATGCATTAAGTATAACTAATTATATATTGTAATACCCCATAATTTTCATAGTTTAGTTCAGCTCCTAGTTGCATGTTTAGGAGGCTTAAAGCCTGAAAATTTCTCTAAGTGTTGCAGACTTAGTCATTTTGAAGGCCTCTTTACGTCAAAGATTTTTAAATGGGTCTTCCCCACCCTGAGACGTAGGTTTTTGAGTCAATTCATGTTTAGGGGTATGGGGATCATAACTCGAGAAAGTTTTGGATTTTTTAGATGAGGATTGGATCGTGTTTAAATTCTAATTCCAGCAGCTCACCGCGATTGCATCATATTGTGGTGCCTATAGCGATGGACTCCTCATTGAATCGCAGTACCCCTTTAAACCAAATTGCCATTCTGAATTTAATTTCCTAAGGGGTAGTTATATCTTTTCCCTTCAACCCAACTTGTAAATCCATGACTTAAAGCTTTAGTTAGGGTATTATTTGCACATATTCTCCAATCTCCTCTCAAATAAACCCTACCAGTTTCCCAAGATCATCAAATTCCATTCCTTTCCCTCTAAGGAAACCAAGAAATCAAGTTCCCATATCCAAGAACCTTCAAAGAAGCTTATAGATTTGTGTTTCTCTTTCAAGGTTTGAGGTTTAAAGTATATGTAATGTTCATCCATGGGCCCTTTTCATCCATGGAGTTCATGAATCCCTTTTTATGTTTTAAATAATGAATTTTACATGTTTTATGATGAATTATTTCCATGAATCCCTTATGAATTTTGAAGTGTTTTGATGTAATGAGTCTTTACACGTTTAAATGATGAAATTTTCATGTTAAATCCCTAACTTATGGTTTTAGTATTGTAATTATGTTATTATCACATGACTTACCCATTCCTATGTTTAAGTTCATGACTCTCATGTGTTTAATGAAATGTCTAAGTGTTGGATTTTTAACAATGATCCCCTACTATTGTTTCAAAGCTTTTATATGTCCTTATTGTTATTTCCATTCAGTACTGGTGGGTTATGAACACCCGATACCTAGTTATTTACATAAATTTAATATCTTCAGAATGATTTAAAAAAAACTATGTGCATTGCCATTCAATCAAGTTATTTATAATTAGTTGTTTGATCAGTTAAACTTAGTTCAGCCAACAATCAATGTCAGTTTAGTTAGGAGTAGAATTTAGCACCGAGCAAACCTAGGGATGGGGCTCACCCGCCAGCTAAGATTGGGTCCTTAGAAGTGGTCCCTAAGTTCCAAAACTATATAGCCAGCGTAGGATTATAAAATATCGCCCACCAATTTAGAACTGACATTCTCTAAGATGTCACCCGCTAGTTTAGGACTGACTCCCTAGTCCTTCGAGACACTAGTTTAGTTGATCCACAAGCCATGTATTGTACCAATGGTACGGTATTGACACCCTTCTAACTGGGGTACAGGGTTGACCCCGATTAACTTAGATTAGGGCATATCAGTTAGATGATACCTCCCACAGTCTCAGTTTAATATTCAGTACAAATTCAGTTCAGGTTTGCTTGACCATAACATACAGATTTCTAGTTACTCAGTTATCAAATTTTAGTAATTTAGCTTATAGATTATTTCAAAAACATTATATACTTAGTATTACATCCTCAGTATTTCAATTTTCATTCATGCATACTCAAATATCTCATGCTATTCAGCCAGTCATTATTTCACGCACAGTTAACCTTTGCATTACAACCTAACCCATCTCATATAACAATACACTTAAAGTACTGACTGTATACTTTTCTTTATGCTATTATGTCTTATATTATAGGTTTGGACACTCAATTTCCTGACCTTGCTTAGATAAGTTCCACGTAACAGCAATATCAACAACAACAGTGGTGAGTCCTTATCCTTCGAGGACAAGTTTATCTTTTATTCAGTCATTTTAGTATTCCTTTATTACAGTCAGTTGGAGTTAGTTGGGGGTTTGTCCCATCAACTCCATAGTTATTCAGTTGAGGCTTTTCAGACATTCAGACAGTTGGTCAGTTTATTAATTATTTTATCAGTCTTTTCAGTATGTCTTCATACATTTCAAATCTATGATTTAATCGTGTAAATACTATTGTCGCGACTAGGGGGTAGCCTCGGATCATGACATATATGTAATCTTAACACATGTATGCTAAGTACAAGTAGACTAACCAAGTGACTGAAATAAAATCAAAGCTAAAGTATCTTAAAGCATGAGTAACAAACATAATCTGATAAGCTTATTTTCTTAAAATCTTTACTTTTGCAATAAGTAGAACTGAAGTTGGGAAGAGGTTGAACATGAATACTGTATGTAAATCTCATGTAAAACTAAATAGACTATAAAAATGAACTGAGGATCATGCATGGGTACTGAACATGAAAAATAACATGAACATGTAGAACTAAGAATGGAAGACCAAGCATAAACATGTGTTGACATGATCTGAAATCTGAATAACTGAAATTTGTATAACTGAACATTTGAAATCTGTACTCTTGGTTATGAAAACCTGAATTGACATACTCCAAATACGAAACTAAGACTGTGGGAGATAGCTATAGCCGAAATGCACAAATCTAATCTATCAGGGTCCAACCTGTAATCCTAGTTAGAAGGGTGCTGGTACCTTGCCAAGGGTACTAGCACTGACTGACAATGTGGATCCACAAGGCTGAGCTGAAGTCTCGATGGACGAGGGTGTCATGCCAAACTGACGGGGGACCCCTTATAATCAACAGTGGCACCATAGGTCTAGAACTTAGGGATTGCTACTAATGTCTCATGCCTAATTTATAGGGGAGACACCATCCCTACATTTACTCGGTGCTAAGTGTTACTCCCAACTGAATGACACTGATACTAGAATGCACTGAATTAAATTCAACTAAACATACAACTGACATTGCTCATCATGGTCTGATCATAACAAATAACTGAATGATAATACTCATGGTTTAATTGAAATCATTTCTGAGATACTGAAATCATGTAAAGCAACTAGGTATCGGGTATTCATAAGCCACCAGCATTGAAAGATCATAAAGTTGATGATAAAGCTTTAAAACTACAGTATGCGATTATGGTTCAAAGACCCAAAAGCATACACATTTCATCAACATGTGAGAATCAAGAACATTAACATGGGAATGTATTAGACATAAGAAAACAACATGATTACATGGATAATTTCATTATTCAGGGTTTAACATGAAATCAATGGGCTATGGCAAAAAAGTAAGTGAACTTGAAAAGGGGATCATTTTTACCGGGCTAAACACATGAGTTTAACAATTTGAATTGGTATTGACCAACCATGACATGTAAGTTTGGGGTTTGAATCACATAGAACCATAATTTACATGATAAAGCTAATAATATTGCTTGAATGTAAAAATAGTGTGGAAACATGGATATAAGTAAAGCTTAACGCACTTAAAGACTTTAATCTCATGGAAACATTATAATTAAAGTAAATTTGTATCGTATGAAAGATAAATAAATTATCTATCATTTGGTGGCTCTTGAGATAAAAATTCCATGTTTATAAAAAGTTATACACATTTAAAGTTGACCTTTGTGGAATCTAATACCAAAATTTGGCCGAATCAAATGCTCTTAGATTACTTTGCTCTACGTGATTCTTATGAATATTTTTCACATCATAAGCACTTGAAATACTAGGATAAAGATAATGAAACATGTATTCAAATACTAATCATGGGATTAGAGTTTACACGTGTAGGAACGACGGTTTAAAGTCTAGCCTGAAAATGTGAGGTGTTACATTATCTCCCCCATGGAAGCATTCATCCTCGAATGATGGATAACAGCTAGAAATATGGAATAATGTACTCATGAAATTTCTGGTAATGAAGGATATAGATGAGATAAAATTTTACAATTTTATCATGAAACTAATTTTTAGGTTGACTTGACTCTATTAACTGTAAAGAGCTGAATCATGCTGAGAGTTTAGAACTCATTTACAATGTTCACGATATGAACTTAAATATAGAATTGTGAGGTGATAACTTATTCAAGCACGGATCATGAGATCACGAGACTAAGATCGTACAGGACATACTACACTATTTAAGCTGAAATACATGGAAAACTGAGGTTATTCACTGAACACTTATGAACTGAATCATGACTATATAGCTAAATCTAAAACATTATGCATGAACGGAACTGAATTTGTAACTTTCATGGACATGAATGACTTACCTCATGGAATAGCCATATTCATGAAACTTTGGATGGTAAAACTAGGTGGAAAGATGGAAAACCATAGGAGCTTATCTGTCTGATTACTTAACTGAATTGCTGGCTATACAGAGTAGATCATACTGAATGTTTATACCCAACTTGAGTATTTTATCAACACTCTTTGCAAGAAGTTATAATAACATTGGGGACAAAGGAATTATTGGGCATGATCTGAATAAGATATTTGAGTAAGGAATATTAGCATGGATATAACTCTATAACATGGAATGTAGGGCTATGACACATAAGCTAGGATACCACCACTATGCTCTAAGTAAGGAAACTTCTAACGCTCAAGATTAGCCCCAAATTTGAGTTGAACTACATACCCTTACTAGTTCAAGCCTAACTTTAAATCACCAGATACTGCACATAACACCATAATACTAGCCTGAGCCATGAATTTGATACCCCATGCATTTTCACAACTTCTCATCTCAAGAATAATTCTTCTTACAATTTCAACAACTAAATTCAACCTCTTACTATAAATTAACTTGTGTGCAATGTGCCCATCCACTTATTTACTATCATGACATTAAAACCTATCATTATGACCACATATAAACTTTTGGGCATTCTACCCACTTTGATTTTTCTCCATATTCTCTAACACCTCTTGTCAATAAAAACTTACATACAATATATTAAGAAGAAACACATGGAATTCTCAATTAACCATGACATATACCAAAATATTTGGCTTAATCATCCTTACACTTATAGCCTTAGGTAAAACAAGCACACAACAATCTTTACCCAACAAGAAAAATTTACTCTTTCCTATCTAGACAACGGTTCATCACCACTATAATTTCATAAGTAGAGGTCACTAAAAGGTTAAAACATGAGATCCTAAAGTATGAAAGAATATTATCTATAACTTGACACTTAACTGAGGCCTGAGGAATAGAGTATAAAAAGCATGAATTCATTAGAGACATCAAAACTAAGGATATACAAGACATGATCTGAAACTTACTGACCAATAAGAGTGTAACATGAGTACCTTGAACTGAACATATTGTAAAACATGAGTAATGAGTCATGAGCTTCATGGACAGAGTTTGGAGTTCATAAATTCATGGAATATGATTGTACTACTGAATGAATTGGAACTCCTCACACTAGATATTAGAAGCGTACAAAATTTTATGGAAAATGTAAGAATATGAGCTATAATCATGGATCTAACTTGTAAGGCATGAGTAGATATTATGATGGCTGAAGTACAAAATGTTGTACTGGGATAAGAATGGGTTGGGGATTATCCTCCCTTACTACTGTTCTACAATATTCTAACATCACTGCTCAGATCAGAGGGCTTGACCTAGTTCCTCGTTCTATCATCTCCCCTTAAGGTTTAAGCCATTATTCTAAGTCTATGGGACCCTTCAATAAACTATAACTTGAACTGTGACCCACTTTACTCTTGAGCCCAAGATATAACAATACACATCAATACTAAACTCACCCTAAAAAAATGTACCTAAAAGTAACAACCCCCTATGTAACACCCTAAATTTGGTACCTAGAATGCTACACGGTGATCATAACTCCAAAGGACGATAAGCTAACCCATGACTGATATCTGTACCTGAGTACTGGATAATGTTCTATAAAAATATATTGTAAGGCCGTAATGTTCAAAACTATAACACAAATAATAAAAATAAACATTTGGATGGGGTATAAGGCCCCCAAAATAACTAAAATACTGTCTGAACAACTCTGTAGTATTGTAGTCTGAAGGCCTCTAAAATTGATTGTCTGAATAAGAAGTTGATGGGATATAGCCCCAACTAACTCCAACTACTAA
This sequence comes from Capsicum baccatum var. pendulum, assembly GCA_030864225.1. Taxonomy (NCBI): domain Eukaryota; kingdom Viridiplantae; phylum Streptophyta; class Magnoliopsida; order Solanales; family Solanaceae; genus Capsicum; species Capsicum baccatum. Next base: position 200,287,973 of record CM061559.1, on the reverse strand, counting down.
AACAAAATAAGTACTGATATACTAAAATGATAGAACATCCTCGAATGATGAGGACTCACTGCTAGTTTGTCTGCTGAAAGTCTGAAATACTACTAATGCTCTAAAGCTCGCGTCTCTGAACCTATGGTGTAAAGTAAGACACCATAGCACAAATACATTAGTACGATTGAATGTACTGCTGCAAGTAGAGAAGGCTTAATGTATTAGAGTTCATATGCATGAACATAAACTAACCGACTATTTATCAAGAATCTTAGAATATATACAGGAATGTAAAACTATAAATGAATTTGTGATAATACGGACTACTGAGTTTGGATACTGGCAACATGAGTTATTGATAGATAATATAGCTGATATAATAAATACTAAGCGACTGTATCTGATAGTCTAAGTTTTGATAGAATTAATTGAGTCCCGTACTGTACTGAGTAACTGTATCTGACAGTCTTAATTTTGAAGAACTATCTGAGTTCTTTTACTGAGACTGATACTGAGACTGATACTGAGACTGTGGGAAGTAGTCAACTAACCAATATGCCCCTGATAAGATATTATAGCTAAATTAGGGTCCAATCTGTAACCCTAATTAGAAGGGTGTCAATATTTCGCCACTGGTAAGGAGAGGCTGTGGGTGACCCTCATCTGGCAGTGTCCCTAAAAGAGAATAGTGGGACCCTCATCTGATAGTGTTAATCTACCTTACCAACCCTTACCTGGAAGAGTTAATGTCTCAAGCTATGCTGGCTACATAGTTCTGGAATGCAAGGATTGTTTCTAAGAATCAGACCCTCATCTGATAGTGTGTGTTCTCAACCTTGGGTTCACTCGGGGCTAATTCCTATTCCCATCTGAATAGACCCTGAACATGATTATCTGAACTAAACTAGGATGAATTCATTAAGTTTTGTTGACTGATGAAATAATACTGAGATTACTTAACTTCTGAGTTTATTAAGTTTTCTTGAGTCATATGGCTGATTGTGTTCTATGAATCATTTCTTTTCTAAGAGTATCTTTAAAACATGACAATGACTCTAGGCACACAACTATATTTTTCAGGTACAAGTAACCCCAGGACTCAATAGAAGGAAACTGACAAGACATGGCATTCTTGAATACATGACCAACATCAATAATTTATAACATAATAATTTAGGGATTTCATGAAGCACATGGTTATCATAGTTTAGTACATGAATAAGATTGCATGTAAATATGACATGATTTCAGAAGGCAAAGTCATGAGAAATCCAACAATAATTTCAATGCATAAGAGTAACATAGAAGTCATTTGAACATAAAATCATAACATGCATTTACCCTTTAGGTCATAATTGCACTAGAACACATAATTCCTATCCTCTTTGGCATTTTATCGAACACCTTGCATACTCCATTTAGGGAATAGGAATAATCATCAAATTGAAACATTCTATCTAAATAAATACATAGCTTTCAACTCACATGCCAACCTAGTCTCCTAAAAACACATAAAGATTCTAACTTGGGAATCATACAACAACAATCACATGAACAAATCAATTTACAACATGAACATCATGATATATAATTTAAAATAGGATTCTCAAGCTTTATGGATGAAAGAAATCCATGAATGAATACGATGCATACCTTAGATGAAAAATTCTTGAAAACTAACAGTGAAATTCCTTGAATTTTAAAGATTTTATGAAGCCCTAGGCTTGTTCTTGAGAGTTTTTGAGAGAAATCAAGTATATATTGATAAATTATGGCTGAATCTCGTGTTTGTGGGTATATATACAGGTGAAAAATAACTAATTTGCCCTTTAAAACATAAAGCTGAAATGCAAGAAATTTTACCTAGGTGGACTAGTCAAGGCGCCTCCCTGCCTAGTCCACCGGACTTAGCAAAGCGCTGCCCTACTTAGTCTGCCAGACTTACAAGGCCCCATCTCTGTTGGTGTAGGGCGATTATCAGGGCGCCGTGGGCCTATCGCCTTTAGCTACTATTTTGGGCACCTATAACACCCCCAGCCTAGTACCCAGAATGCTACATGGTGCCCATGACCCCAAAAGACCACAAGCTAACCCATGACTTATATCTATACCTGTACACTGCATAATATACATATATAAGTGCACAAATAAAGGCTGCTAGCCCATAAGGTTCCAATCTAATAAAGCCTAATCATAATAATGTGGTATACAATACCAAAACAAAACCAAAAACAACTAAAGTATGAATCAAATCTGAAATCTAGTCCGAAAAGCCTCTATAACTGAATAATCTGAATAAGGAGTTGATGTGATATGTCCCCAACTAACTCCATCTAATGAAGTAGTAAAAAAATGAAATAATCTATTCCTCACATGATGAGGACTCTCCACTAAATCTGAGTACTGAAAGATGAAATACTACTACTACTCTGGAACTGGAGCTTGTGCACCTGAACCTATGGTATAGAATAAAAAACCATAGCGTGAATGTGTTTGTATGATTGAATGTACTGGTATGCATGTGAGGTAGGATAAATACAAGGTTCACATGCATGAGTAATACTAACTGACTGTCTAACATGAATATAAGAATACATGCATGAATACATAATAAATGTAACTGAATTCGTGATAACAGGATTACTGAGTTTGAGTACTGATAACCTATGTTACTGATAGCTGATGTAACTGATACTGGACGATTGTATATGACAGTCTAGATTCTGATGGAACTAGCTGAGTTCTATACTATTCTTAGTTGACTGAATCTGAAGAACTATCTGAGTTCTTTTACTAAGAATGATAATGAAACTATGGGAAGTAGTCATCTAACCGACATGCCCCAAATAAGCGAATATTATTGAACTGGGGTCCAATCTGTAACCCCAATTAGAAGGGTGTCAATACCGCGCCATTGGTAAGGACAAGATGTGAGGACCATCTAATGGCAGGTACTCAAAATAAGAATGGTGGGAACCCTTTACTGGTAGGTAGAAGTCTCAAACTACGCTTGCTACGTAGTTCTGGAATACAAAGATTGCTTCTAAGAATCACACCCTCTATTGGTAGGTGAGTTTCCATCCTTGGGTTCACTCGGTGCTAATTTCTACTCCCAACTGAATAGACACTTATCATGATTTACTGAACTGGACTGAGTTAACTAAGTTCTATTGACTGGCAGATTAGTACTTGAGATTACTAAATTACTGAGCTTTCCTAAGTCACATGCCTGACTGAGTTCTAGGGATCATGGCTTGACTAAGGGTATCGCGGAAACATGATACTGGCTCTAGGCACACAACTATATTTTTTGAGTACCAGTACACCCATAACTCGATAGAAGAAAACTGACCTAACATGGCCCTTATAGATTATAGGACTAAAGTCTACAACTCATAGTATCATAAGTTGGGGATTTGATACTATCCATTGTTCTCAAAATCTTATACATGGAAGAGAATGCATAACACAACATTCCCTAAGTCCATCCATCTAGTTTCATAAACATCCTATCAACAACCATAATGCATAACCATATAATAAAAGTTATTAATTTCGTAAGGGTATGGCATGCATTTGTCATTTAGGTCACAATTTATCTATAATACATGATTTCTAGTCTCTTAGGTATTTTACCAAACACCATACATGCACAACTTAGGCATAGGTAAAGTCATCAAGTTATTCATCATGAACAACGAAAATTACATGTTTCCAATTCATATGATATCATAGATTCATAAAAACACATAAAGATTCCAACTTGGGAATCATTCAACATCAATAATAGGGTTACAAACTAACCCACAACATAAACACCATTATTTATAAAAAAAACAAGGTTCTTGAGCTTCATGGATGTAAAGGAATCCATGAATTAACACAACGCATACCTTAGTTCGTGATTTCATGAAGTTTCACAGGAAGAATTTCTTGTCATTGAATCTTCTATAAAAATCTTAGCTTGTTCTTTAGAGAAAATTGGGAGAAACTAGTATATTTTGGGTTGTTAAAGAGATTATATATGGATGTAAAAATGATCAAAATACCCCTTAAATCACGGAGGTGAAATGCTAAAAATTGGGCCAAAAGTCAATGGGAGGGGCGGTGCCCTGCTTAGACTGGTGGTCTAAGCTGGGCGGTGCCTCACTACTGCCTTTAGATAATGGTTTGGCATACAAAATATGCCCTTACACCACTCCAAAAATTCAAAAACTCATCCGATATGTACTACGACATTTCCCCATCGCAACGCAACTTAAAAATCTAAAAACGGAGTTTGGGAAGGTCATCAAATAAATCTCCAAAGTTCGGAGGTATAAAATAAGTCTAAGTGTTGAACAATTAGCTAAAAGTTTCTATGTGTTTGACCTTCAATTGAGCTTCAAGGAGCTAAACGAGCTGAATTTAAATGCATGATTTTGCGGGGTCTTACATTATCTTCCCCTTCAGAATATTTGTCCAAAAATGAGACTGACTGAGAGGAGAAACAATAAGCTAAACATGAATGAAACATGAATGACTGAAACATGATCTCATGACTTATAAACTGAATATATCATGCTGAACATGCATATCCGATGCATGTGTAACTGATTCATAAATGCATGACTAAGTTTTTTGATGAACGGAGTTTCTCACAATAAGAATGCATATCTGATGCATGATCATATCGATGAACTGATACATGAATGAATGGATGAATATGGAGTGGTACTTGATACCAAGTTTATAATGAGAACATGAGCATGAAACTGAATACCAAGTTTTTAATGAATACTAAACATAAAACTTAATGAGCTTAAGGAAAACTGTTACCTTGATCTTGGTATAAGTTGGAGAAAAAGAGGTGAGGGTACTTGGTATGTATATCTGATTCTGCGTCCCAAGTAGCTCCCTCAACGGACTGATTTTTTCAAAGAACCTTGACTAGAGAGACTTCTTTGTTCCTCAGTCTACGAGTCTAATAGTCAAGAATTTCAATTGGAAATTCTTCATAGGAGAGGCTATTCTGAACATCAATGCTCTGAATAGGGACTACAACTGCTGGGTCATCTATGCACTTCTTGAGCAAAGAGACATGAAAGACTGGATGAATTGAGGCTAGATCTGAAGGCAGCGACTGTGAATCTTGAAGGAACCGACATATCGAGGACTGAGCTTCCCTTTCTTGTCGAATCTCTTTACTCATTTCATGGGAAAAATCTTTAGGTAGACAAAATCAACAATATCAAACTTGAGATCCTTTCTACGGATATCTGCATAAGACTTCTGTCGGCTCGGAGCAGCCCAGAGTCTATCTCTTATCAACAGGACTTTCTCTAAGGTATCGAACACCAAGTTAGGACCTATAACTGAGGCCTTATTCACTTTGAACTAACCAACTAGAGATCTACATCTCCTACCATAGAGAGCTTCGAATGGAGCCATCTTAATACTGGAATGATAGCTATTACTGTATCCAAACTCAATCAAAGGAAAGTGGTCATCCCAACTACCCTTGAAATCAATTGCACAACTCCTTAGTATATTTTCTAGAGTCTGAATGGTCCTTTCTGCTTGACCATCTATCTGAGGTTCAAAGGCTGTACTGATATGAACTTGGGTACCAAGACCCATTTGGAATACTTTCAAGAAGTGAGAGGTGAACTGGGTACCTCTATCTGAGATAATAAGAAATGGAACACCGTGCAATCTGAACAACTCCTTGATGTAGAGTTTGGCGTAATCCTTGATTTAATAGGAGGTATGAATTGGAAGGAAATGAGCTAATTTGGTCATTCTGTCTATAATGATCCAAACTGAATCATGCTGATGACGAGTTTGAGGCAAACCCATCGCAAGGTCCATGTTCACTTCTTCCTACTTTCAAGTAGGAATGGTGAAATCCTCCAAGGAACCACTAGGCTTCTGATGCTCTATCTTAACCTGTTGACATATAGAGCACTTAGCCACAAAATCTGCAATATCTCTCTTCATCCCACTCTACCAATAAATCTCTCTCAAGTTGCGGTATATCTTAATGTCCCCTAGATAAATAGAGTAGCGCATACTGTATGCTTCTTCAAGAATTCGATGCCTCAAACCATCTACACCTGGAATACACAGACGACCCTAACAATGCAAGACACCATATCCCCTTTGGGAGAAAACCTCCACTTTCGTATCTCTGATCGATTCTTTCAACTTGACAAGGCTGTGATCTCTATCTTGCTTTTCTTTCACCTCAGAAATTAGAGATGATTCTGAGCTACTCTGAACACATACATCACCCTCTAAAGAATCATCTAAGCAAACGCCTAATTTGGCAAGCGGATAGAATTCCTGAGCTAACTTCTATTTACTTTCCTCAACATGAGAAACACTACCCATAGACAGTCTACTGAGAGTGTCAGCCATTACATTGGCCTTTGCCAGATGATAAAGGACACTCATGTCATAATCTTTTAAGAGATCTAACCACCTTCTCTGATGAAGATTGAGAATTTCTGAGAAAAGACATACCAGAGCCTCTTATGATCTGTGAACACATCTACATAAACTCCATACAGATAATGCCTCCAAATATGTAAGGCAAATACTATGGCTGCTAACTCAAGATCATGAGTAGGATAATTATTGTCATGAGGCTTTAACTGTCTGGAGGCGTAGGCTATGACCTTACCATATTTCATGAGGACACAACCCAAACCTACCCCAGATCCATCTTAATATACTACGATCCCATCTGGACCATCTGGAAAAGCTAAAACTAGAGCTGAGCTGAGTCAAGTCTTCAACTCCTATAAAATCTTCTCGCAAGCATCTGACCACTGAAACTTGGCCTTTTTCTGAGTCAATATGGACATAAGATATGCAATATAATAAAATCCCTCAACAAATCATCTGTAATAGCTAGCCAAACCCAAGAAACTCCTAATATCAGATGGAGATAAAGGGCGAGGCCAATTTCTTACTGCTTCGGTCTTTTGAGGATCTACTCTAATGCCATCACTGAAAATGATATGACCAAGAAATGCTACTGACCTTAGCTAAAATTCTCACCTACTAAATTTGGTGAATAACTGATGATTTCTGTGAGTCTACAATACTATCCTTAGATGATCTGAATGATCTTGCTCACTGCAGAAGTAAACAAAGATGTCATCTATAAAGACTATGAATAACATGTCTAAGTACTGCTTGAATACCTGGTTTATCAAGTCCATGAAGGCGGTTGGGGTAGTGGTATGACCAAAGGACATGACTAAGAATTCGATGTGACCATACTGAGTACAAAAAGCTGTCTTCGGGATGTAACATTCTCTAACTCTAATCTAATGATAGCAAGATCTGAGGTCTATCTAAGAGAAATAACTAGCACCCTAAAGTTGGTCAAACAAGTCATCAATTCTGGGAAGTGGATACTTGTTGTTAAACGCAACTTTATTGAGCTGACGGTAATCAATGCACATCCTGAGAGAACCATTTTTTTTACTCATGAATTATACTGGTGTACCCCACGGGGACACACTAGGCCTGATGAATCTTTTTTCTAAGAGATCCTTCAACTATTCTTTCAATTCTTTGAGTTCTAAAGGTGCCACTTTGTATGGCAGAATAGAAATAGGCTTAGTGTCTTGGAGAAGATCAATGTCGAAATCTATTTCCCTTTCGGGAGGAATTCTTGAAAGATCTTCGGGAAAGACATTTGAATATTCACTCATGATTGGGATTGATTCAAGGATGGGAGTTTCAAAACTAGAGTCCTTAAAATGAATGAGATGATAGATACACCCCTTAGCTATTATTTTCCTTGCTCGAAGTTAGGAAACAAGCTGACCTATGAATGCTGAAGTACTACCCCTCCACTTTATGATGGGCTCATTCGAAAACTGAAATTGAACTATTTTGTTTTTGCAGTCAACTATGGCATAGAAGGAATGAAGCTAATCTATGCCGAGAATGACATCAAAACCAGTCATCTCGAATTCGACTAAGTCTGCTGAAGTGGCTTTCTAGAATATCATAATAGGGCAGTTCCTGTATTCCTGTCGAGCTTTGATGGTTTTATCCACTAGGGTAGAAACTGAAAAGGGCTCTGCTAGAATTTTAGGACTGACTCTGAAATCGCCTGCTATATAAGGAGTAACAAAAGTATGGAAAAAGGGATGAGTAAGGGTGCTACTAATATTGCCTTAAGATTGAGAGCCTGGTGCCCTATATCTGAACTTAGAAGCTGGAGCAATATCTGAAAAAGGAGATGGAATGAATGACTTAGGAAGAAACTGGGAACGGTTTCCTCCTTTTGATTTAGGCTGAGCAAAGTCAAAACTGCTTGACCTTACTCTCTTATTCTGCTTATCCCTCATTTTAATATTCTACTCTTCTATCTGCTGAGCATGGGTTATGAGTCTAGCTAAAGTTATGTCACTATTCAGCATCGTAAACCTACACTCATTTATCTTACTATCATTCACCCTTGAGAAAAACTTACTCATCTTAGCTCTACTATCTGCAACCACATGAGGAGCGTATCTAGCTAATTGAGTAAACTTAAAAGAATATTCTTTCACAATCATGTTGCCCTTCCCGAGGTTGATGAATTCCAACACCTTAGCTTATCTAAGCTATAGTGGAAAGAATCTATCCATAAAAGCAAAGGCAAACTCCTCCCATTCTATGGGCCCTACATTATCTAATTTTTACGACTTCTACTATTTGAACCAAGTTTAACCAATATCATACAACTGATTTGCAGCTAGCTCAACACTCTCAACATTAGCAACCCCAATGATGTCTATGACCTTCTGAACCCGGTCAAGAAACTGCCGAGGATCCTCATCTAACTTAGACCAAAAGAAGGATGGAGGATTCATTCGGGTGAAGCCCCAAATCCTGGTTCCAGCTGAATTGGAAACTGGATTGTTCAGAACAACTACTGGTCATTCATTCTGAGTAGCAACTGACTGAGCAAGAGTAGTGAATATGGCCCTGAACTCCGTATGAGAAACATTTTTATCTAAGGGATCTTCTTGGACAGGTTGATTTCTTCTCTTGGGAACCATATTCTGTAAATGAGGAGGAGAAATAGATTAGACTGAGATTTTAACTTGAGATTATGCTAACTGTCACGACATAAATACTAAAAGAAGGGAAACTGTTCCTAAAATAGCTCATATCCTCCTGTACATAAATGTGGCGCGCAACACACCCATGCACAAGACTCTACTAGATGCGACTTTCAAACTTCCTAGGACACTATTGAACCTTAGGCTCTGATACCAAGTTTGTAACACCCCAAGCCTGGTACCCAGAATGCTATATGATGCCCATGACCCCGAATAACCATAAGCTAACCCATGACTGATATCTGTACCTGTACACTGAATAATAAAAGTATATAAATGCGAAAATAAAGGCTTATATGCCATAAGGTTCATATCTAATAAAACATAATCTGAATAATACGATATACAATACTAAAATAAAATCACAAATAACTGAAGTATGAATCAAATATAAAATCTAGTTCGAAAAGCCTCTATAACTGAATAATCTGAATTAAGGAGTTAATGGGATATGTCCCCAACTAACTCCATCTAATGAAGTAATAAAATAATGAAATAATCTATTCCTCGCATGATGAGGACTCTCCACTAACTCTGAGTACTAAAAGCTGGAATACTACTGCTACTCTGGAACTGGAGCTTGTGCACCTGAACCTATGGTATAGAATAAAACACCATAGCGTGAATGTATCAGTATGATTGAATGTACTGGTATGCATTTGAGGTAGGCTAAATACAAGGTTTCACATGCATGAGTAATACTAACTGACTGTCTAATATGAATATAAGAATACATGCATGAATACATAATAACTGTAACTGAATTCGTGATAACATGATTATTAAGTCTGAGTACTGATAACTTGAGTTACTGATAGCTAATATAACTGATACTGGGCGACTTTATCTGACAGTTTATAATTTGATGGAACTAGCTGAGTTTCATACTATTTTGAGTTAACTGTATCTGATAGTCCTAAAATCTGAAGAATCATCTGAGTTGTTTTACTGAGACTGATACTTAAACTATGGGAAGTAGTCATCTAACCGACATGCCCCAAATAAGCAAATATTGCTGAATTGGGGTCCAATCTATAACCCCAATTGGAAGGGTGTCAATACCGCACCACTGGTCAGGACAAGCTGTGAGGACCCTCTACTGGCAGGTACTCAAAATGAGAATGGTGGGAACCCTCTACTGGCGGGTAAGCCACCTCATCAACCCTCGATTGGCAGGTAGATGTCTCAACCTACGATGGCTAAGTAGTTCTGAAACACAAGGATTGCTTATAAGAATCACACCCTCTACTGACAGGTGAGTTCCCATCCTTGGGTTAACTCGGTGCTAATTTCTACTCCCAAGTAAATAGACACGGATCATGATTTACTGAACTTGACTGAGTTAACTGAGTTTCATTGACTGACTGATTAGTACTTGAGATTATTGAATTATTGAGCTTTCCTGAGTCACATAACTAACTGAGTTCTAGTGATCATGGCTTGACTAAGGGTATATTGGAAACATAACACTGACTCTAGGCACACAACTATATTTTTTGGGTACAAGTACCCCCAGGACTCAATAGAAAGAAACTGAACTAACATGACCCTTATAGATGATAGGACTAAAGTCCACAATTCATAACGTCACACCCCTTTTTTGACCGAAAAGATTATCTATTTTAAGGTTCGAAAGGGTTTTCATTTTTAAAATTACAAAAGATTGATAATTATTTTGAAAAAGGATAATTTAGATTATTCAGAGTCTCCACTTGGCATAAATCCGGTGTGCCAAGTCACTTTTGAAAATCCTTTTCAAAAATAGTTTGACTCTAAAAACTGATCTGTGAACAGAGATTCCAGATAAGGATTTTTATTGACCGAGGGGAAGGTGTTAGGCACCCCTCAATCCCGTGGTTTGAATATGGTCGCTTGGTGGAGCGTATCGATTATTTTGACATTATAAAATATATAAAACCACATAAACACACAAAAACAAGCAAACAAACAAATCAAAAAAAATTCAAAACTAAAGTAATGTCCAGTCCAAGTTATACAGTCCAAAAATAGAAAAATACAGAAATTCAAATCCTATTTAGACTAATCCTAAACTATGATCCAATGCTTTACCCGATGCCTCGGGCCTTCGTAATGATTGCCCTTCAAGTACAAGATACTTTGGGGCTTTCCCTGGATAAATCAATACAAATCCTCGAGGCATTCACCGGCCAAATGAATACATTTTTAGCGCGAGAAAATCAAACTATTCAACAAAATTTCAAACATTCCACAAAATTTCTAACATTCAATCAAAGCAACAAATTCTAAACTTTGCCTACCCAACCTATGTTTGCCTAAACCAATTGACGTATCATGATACTACCGAGTTTAATTAATGTTCATTTCAAAATTCACCCCCAAACCAATCAAACTAACCAAAATTCACCAAATATATCAAGTTTTCAATTCTAACCCCCAAATTAATTCTCAAACTTCCAACCATTCACGATTACTATTTCAATAATCCACAGTCACTTTTCAACAAAATTAAGCAACAAAGTCAACATCAAAGTATCAATCCATAACCAATCAAAATCAAACAACACACGAGATTCATTCCATCAATAACGAAATATAAAGATAAAACGAATAGAATTGGACCTTGAATGAGCTTTTTATTAAATCAACTTGAAACAGTGGCGGGAACCTCGTGAACCCATGAACCACGAACAGACCTCAAACTCAACTCCCAAATTCTCAAAGGCAAAGCCACATTTGTTTTTTGATGTTTAGAATGGTTTTGACAGGTTTTAGCGCATCTCCGGTGAAATTCTTAACAGTTTGTAAACTGCTGTGACTGATTTGGTTACCAGCTACTATTTTCCATTGGGTGGATGAACTGACGTATTTATCATAGGCTGCCATCAACGATGAAGCTGTTCATCTGTTCCAGTGAGCTTTTTCTGGAAAAGCTCAATACCTGTTCTTTTACTTTTTCTTGAATTTTTCAATTCTTCACTAATAATTTTTCTTTTTGTTTCTTATCTCTCCCTTGATTTTATTTAACTTTGATCTTTCTCTCTCCTCATTACTCTCTCTGTTACTCTCTCTCTTGTGTCTCATGCTTAAATCCCTCTAATTTCCAGTATGTGTACCAGTGAATTTTAGTGTGTGCGTAGAATTTTTGGTGAGGCGCATGAAGCTGCCTCGATTTTTCGGTGAGACACTCCCTTTTTTTGATCAATTCATTATTTTGGGTTTTGTGTGTTTTTGGATCTTAGTGATTGTGGGGGTGTCTGATTTATGTGTTAATAGGTCAAGAAAAATAGAGTGTCTATGGTAGTGCGTGTATTCGTGAGCCTCCAGGAGAAAATGGAGTCCTTTCTTTTTTGTATTGTTCTCTTTCTTTATGAAGAAAAAATGTGAGGGGACATGTGGATGGGGTAGTGGGGGTAGGGTATAGGGTAGGTGGGGTAGGGTGAGTTGGTTAGGATAAGATTTGTTAGGATAGATTAAAACAAGATAAAATTTGTTCGGAATTTTGTTAAGGGTTGTAATTTTTTGTATTTTTGTGGGGTATAATCACATAGGTGAAGGTATGTAGTTAGGTGAGCTAAAAATGGATAAAATTCAATTTTGGGATGACAAAATTAGGTGTCTACAACACGCCCCCTTTGAATGTAAACACGAAGTGTTTTCAGACAAAGAAGTAGACGATGAGACAGAATTTTGTCCTGACCATTATTCAAAGAGAATGAAACAAAAGGGAGGAGGGAAACCGAGTCTACACCAGGACATCCTAACTACCCAAGTTATGAAGGAATTAAGTGATGGGTGTCTCAAAATATTGGAAGGAAGATGGACTATATCGAGTTGGAGAGTTGAGTGAGGTCCCGTCGAGGTTCCGGTCTACAGCTCTGTTATTACATTAGAAATGAAAAGTACAAGTTAAAAATAAATAAAATTACAAAAATCCTATCAATGAATCTTTTTTTGGACTCTAGACTTGAGTTTCATCACCCTATTCTTCAGGAGGGCTCCTGACTTGCAATTTCTTCAACTTGTAGTTTGGCTTTCAATTTCTTCAACTTGTTTGACTTTCAATCTCTTAACCTTGTTACTTGACATTCAATTTTATCACCCTATTCTTCAGGCGGGCTCCTGACTTGCCATTTCATCACCCTGTTCTTCAGGCGGTTTCCTGACTTTCAATTTCATCACCCTATTCTTTAGCCAGGCTCCTGACTTTCAATTTTATCACCCTATTCTTCAGGTGGGCTCCTGAAACCAAAATCAAAACTAAAACAAAAATTATCCCAAACAAAGATTATGATAAAGAAAGATTTCATTCATTCATTTTTTGTTGAAAGTAATGTCCAATTTTCCAGGAGAGTCCTGAATATAAAGTAAATTACTATTTTTCAGGAGGGTCCTGAACATGATGTAAATTCCTATTTTTTCAGGAGGGTCATGAATAGAAAATAAAGTACCATTTTTCAGGAGGGTCTTGAACAGAAAGTAAAATCCCATTGTTCGAGAGGGTCCTGAACATATAGTAAAATCCCATTTTTCAGGAGGGTCCTGAATAAAAAATAAAGTCCCATTTTTAGGAGGGTCCTAAACAGAAAGTAAAATTCTATTTTCCAGGAGGGTCCTGAACAAAAAGTAAAATCTCATTTTTTCAGGAGGGTCCTGAACAAAAGTAAAATCTCATTTTTCAGGAGGGTCCTGAGCAGAAAGTAAAATCCCATTTTTCAGGAGGGTCTTGAACAGAATGTAAAATTCTATTTTTCAGGAGTGTCCTGAACAGAAAGTAAAATCCCATTTTTCTGGAGGGTCCTGAACAAAAGTAAAATCCCATTTTTCAGGAGGATACTGAACAGAATGTAAAATCCTATTTTTCAGGAGGGTCCTAAACAGAATGTAAAATCCCATTTTTAGGAGATTCCTGAACAAAAAGTAAAATTCCATTTTTCAGGAGGGTCCTGAACAAAAGTAAAATCCTATTTTTCAGGAGGGTCTTGAAAAAAAGTAAAATCCTATTTTTTTGAGGAGGGTCCTGAACAAAAGTAAAATTCCATTTTTCAGGAGGGTCCTGAATAGAAAGTAAAATCCCATTTTTTAGGAGGGTCCTGAATAGAATGTAAAATCCTATTTTTCAGGAGGGTCCTAAATAGAAAGTAAAATCCTATTTTTTAGGAGGGTCCTGAACAGAATGTAAAATCCTATTTTTCAGGAGGGTCCTAAACATAAAGTAAATTCTCACGGATGTGTATTTCCAATGGTAGCTGAATTAAGTGAAGCTAATTTGCCCCTATTTCAACAAAGAAAATTTGTCAGTAAAAAACTTAGTGGTGGCTTGCGGCACTGGGCTATCCTGCCAATTGCTCCAGTGTTCATTCCCTTTATTTTGTTTTATATTGGTGGCACTTGGGCTTTATTTGTCGTGTCATTGACCCAAACTCAGATTATTAAGAGTGACTCCAAAATAAACACAGTATCTCTGCTTTGTCATACTTCTCAGATAAACTCTTTAAACCTTGGTATTTTCATGAGTTCCCAAGCTTGTCTGTTGACAAAGATTTCTGCATGCCTTATTCGGCTCACAATTATGTCTCTTTCATTTTCTAACTTTGTCTTTCTTTGTCCAATTGAAGAAGCTGGTAGCCAGTTTTGAAATCTTTTCTCATATATTTTGTCATGGACTTGACTCAAAGATACGAGAAAAATAATAATGATTTTTTTATTTGGATATCTGACTCAAGAAAATCAAAATAAAGATAAAGAGAAGAAAGAAAATACAATGAATGTCCCCACTTGAAACAAAGAAATAAATTTTTTATCTAAAATGGCAATCAACTCTAATGATTATGCCATGCATTTGGATTAAGCTGCCTGATCTTTTTATCCAAACTTTCACCAATTGTTGTTGAGCTAATGACCTGGAAATTGAGTTACTTCCTTGGGTCAATTGCATTCATAGACCTCAATCGGCTAGTGACACCTTGAATGGTTTTCGTCAATAAGTCTCTCTCATTTTCTTTCTCTTGGCTCACCATTGCCTTATGGTATCCGTGAAGTTTTTTCACCAATGAGATTCTCTAATTTTTATTTGTCTCAACTCACTGTTGTCTTATAGTGCCTGTGAGGGTTTTCACCGATAAGACTCTCATTTTTATCTTTCTCAACTTACCATCACATTACGGTGTCCGTGAGGGTATTCATCAACAAGGCTCTCTCATTTTTATTTCTCTTCGGATTCCTTATGCTAAGGAAGACAAGTAGTACCCAAAATGCGTCATCACATCCATTGCATGCTTATCCTTAACATCTTCAATGATTGATATGATGGCCTTTCTTTGACTGTAAATTGGATTTTGGATAAGGTAAGAAAGAAAGGATAACATGAGGCTCAAACGACACTTGAAGTGGGGTAGAATCGACTTAAACCATGAGGATTAGCTCATGCCCTAGTTTCCTTTAATTGGGTAATTCTAAATTATTCATTTGGTTGGACCAAGCCCAGAGAAGGGCAGCCTATATATCTCACCCCCGAGAGAGGAGAATCAGGTTACGCGTAGTTCTGGCAGCTTGCTATGCTTTTGATCTGATTTCATTTTTTATTGAATTTTTCTTTGAAACTTGTCTAAATCTATTTTTATTGATGCTCTTCTCTTTTCTTTCTTTTTGGAAACATTTTTTCTCATTTTTTTTCTTTTTTTTTACTCTATTGTTTTGCTCGATACTTTTGTTTTGATCTTTGCTGACTCTATCTTGATTTCAAATGAGGGGTATAAAAGAAAATAATACTAAGGCTCAAATGGGGTAAACAAAGGATGACAAAATGTCTTAATAGTTGAATGAAATTCCTTCGTCATATCAATCCTTGAAGATGCTAGCACATAGCATGCAATGTGAAAGTGAAAGATGAAGATCATTTGTGACACTTTTTACTGCAATAACTTTAACTGATCTTGTGTAACACTACTTCTTTAGTAGACTCCACCTTTGTTGTACATTCCTTATATCAAATGACTTATGCTTTTGAGGAGTTGATTTTTTTCTGTCCCTCGGGATCACACATCCGCTATTTGACTTATTTAAGCTATGTTTTTCAATTGATGACCAAGTTATTCTTGTGATTCTCAAAATAATTTTCAAAGAAGGCTTGAACTTGTCACCAAATGTCTCAGCACTCTACCTATTTTCTCATATTCTCTCTTTTTCTAACTTTAACCCTTTTATTCAATGTCCATGCTTAAACCGAATTTTAAGATCTGACTGAAAATTCTATTAGCATGTCATATCACTAGAGTCAACATAAAATGTAATGTGGAAAAAAACAAACAAAAACATATTTAAAACACAAAGGAAAATAGGAAACTTCATTTAATCAGAATGAAAGATATAAGGGTTTGAACATAATGACAAAGGAACAAAACAAGATAGATCCCAAACTAGAACCCAAAAATAATTTGGATAACAGGAAATAAAACAAAACAAACTACCAGGCCTCTTTCTAAGAGAGAGAGGGGTGACTTCTTAATTGCTCAGCCTGACATCTTATCCACTGGTTTGCATATCAGCAAAACTAAAGCTTTCCTCACTGTCAATATTCTTCACCATAATTGATCTATCTTAAATCATCTTTTCAATTTCTCTTTTCAAAGCCCGACAATCTTCAATACTGTGACCCTAAACATCAGAATGATATGCACATCGTACACTAGGGTCAAAGAATGCTTGTCAGGAGTATACCCAAAGAGAAGAGTGACCATGCCCTGCTTTACCAATCTCTGGAATAAACAGGCATATGACTATCCAATTAGTGTGAAGTTATCTCTTGACTTAGGCTTTATTTCATTGTTTGGCTTGGACCAAAAATATAGCTTAGAAGGGTTTTGGTATGTTTGTGGAGTTTGAGGATGACTCTGATAAGTTGGTGCACTCCATGGTTTGTAAGAAATCCATAGTTGGTAAGAAGAAAGTTGAACATATGGCTGTGCGCAGTATACTAGATATAGAGGTGGGGAAATAGAGTATAATGGATTTTGAGAGGGATTATAGAGAGCTTGGGTATGAACTTAGGCTTAAGAATGACCACAACGCTTCTTAGATGTGCTCGTTCTCCAACTACAATAGCAGCTGTATCTTTCTCATTCTTCTCCTCTCCAGTTTCCTTTAATTGACTCCAATATTGTCCTAAATATTTCAAGGATTCCTCCTGTCTATCTTGCTCTTCAAGTTTTTATATCTCAATGATTGAAGGAAGGCTATCACTTAAAGACATGCCCCATTCCTTATATGAAACATCTTCTTTACCCACATATTCTAGGGAACTTTTCCTAGTATTTTCTACATTCTTCATTTTTCCAACCATTTTCTCTGGCTCTTCTAACAAGCTAGAGTTTTTGTTAAAAAATTTTGGTGGTCCAATTAGCTTAAAAGTAGAATTAGGAGTATTATAATGATCACCAATAGTATTGAACAAGGGTCCACTATTAGCATGGGAAAGCACAACTGTTGGGTGGCTACCCAATGTAGAAGCCTCAGTAGAGGACTGAGCAACAAGATCATGGACGACATGTGGTGTTGTGAATGTAGCAGGCTTATATGGAGGAGCTAGAGGAAATGTGGTGGAAGTATTGAGATGCTTTGGGATTGGAATAAATTCTGAGTTATGTTGTGGTGCCTCAACAACAGTAGGAAACTGACTCCAATTTTGGTGGAAAACTCGAGGTATTTGTATGATCAATAGTAGGAAATAGAGGAGGAGGAAACCCACTAGACCAAGCTTGATGCATTTCTATCATTTGTTACCTTAACCTCCTAATCTCTTACTTCAAACTCTCATTATCCTAATTCTTTTTTTGATCCATGATGTCACTCTCTATGTCCTTGTCGGACACAGTTAACTCTCTCTCGAACCTGGGGTAATGTGGAGGATCGGCCAGGATGCCACAAACCAACCACCTTAAACTAATGAACAAGAGATAGCAAAGGCGTTAGAATGCAACACTTTTTTTTTCAAAACCTCTTTTTCCTTTTCTTCTTTTACTCTTTTTTTTTTGAAACTTTGAGAAGAAATAATAACAAATTTTCAAAAGAATTGAAGAAAATCTTTTTGAATTTTTCAACTTTAACATCTCTATACAACATAAAATCTACGATTACCAAAGAAAAATCATTTTGGATTTTCGATTTTAAATTTCATATGAAAGTGAATTTTGAAACTACAAAAGGAAAATCTTTTTGTAGTTTTCTTTTAAAGATGTATATGAAACACCTAATCTAATAAAGAGTGAAGAAAATCTTTTTTTTTTGAATTTTTCAAATAATATCCCCGAATCAACAATAGGTTGCCTATGTATCTCACTCCCGAGAGAGGAGAATTAGGGGTGCATAGTTCGTCCAGATTGGACAATTAAGGATTAAATGTCAAACTAAACCCTGAATTGAGAGACAAGACTAAAGACAGACGAATAAAATCTTTTTGGGTTTTTAATTAGAAACTAACACCAATAACTATGAAAGAAAAAATCTTTTGATATTTTCGTTATATAAACATGTACAAAACTCCTATTGAAAGGAAACAATATTTCTGGAGTTTTTGAATTATCAATACTTACTAAAGAAATAAAAGGAAAATCTTTTTAACATTTTTGATTTTTTGGGAAATTAGTGCAAAAAGTAAAAAAAAAATATTTTTTTTTGAATTGTGAAAAACAAAAGCCATAAAGAATCCTAAATACTACCAAATCTTTTTTTTTCACTCTATTTTTTTTCTTCCCTTTTTTTCAACAATTTCTTACCTACACACTTTGCTTCTAACTCATGCTTTTGTCTAAATCAGTTTGTCAAATGACCTCGTTACCCTCAAAGATGCAACATTTAGCATGCAGGGATGCTTTAGAGGTGAGTCTCCTACAAAGGGACACATGGGTCCCGATAGATCTCAATATGATGCAAATAAGCATGACCTAAAGGCTGACCTATGTTGGGGTTCACTAACAAGGCTATTCAGGGGAGCATATGATCGATAGTGGATGCTTTGGCTGTCCACCTACTCCATACCGGCCGACGGCTTTCCCTCCTAAAATAAGGGTGACTCAACTATAGGCCGTGTACACAACGTGTACTATCGAACTTAATGCAGAAAGAATTGACTCGGGTTATGCACATGACTCCAGTTATAAAGCGGTAACACATAAGAGAAAAACTGTAAACAAAGAGCACGTAGGCACTCAACAATGATAAAATAAACAACAAACAATAACACAAACAATGTATACACCCCCATAATGTTAAACTAAGCCGATACATCTCCACAAAAGGAAGCTCGAATTCTGAAAGATCCCCAGTAGAGTCGCCAGAGTTGTGACAACCCTTTTTTGATCGAAAAGATTATCGATTTTAAGGTTCGAAAGGGTTTTCATTATTAAAGTGACAAAAGATTGAAAATTATTTTGAAAAACAATTATTTACATTTTTTATTCAGAGTCGCCACTTGGCATAAATCAGGTGTGCCAAGTTACCTTTGAAAATCCTTTTCAGAAATAGTTTGACTTGAAAAACTGATCCGCGAACAGAGATTCCAAATAAGGAATTTTGTTGACCGAGGGAAAGGTGTTAGGCACCCCTCGATCCCGTGGTTCGACTACGGTAGCTTGGTGGAGTGTATCTGCTATTTTGACATTATAAAATGTATAAAACCACATAAACACACAAAAACAAGCAAAAAAACACATCAAACAAAATTCAAAACCAAAGTAATGTCCAGTCTGAATTATACAGTCCAAAAATAAAAAAATACAGAAATAGAAATCCTATTTAGACTAATCCTAAACTATACTCCAATGCTTTACGCTATGCCTCGGGCCTTCATCACGATTGTCCTCCAAGTATAAGATACTTCGAAGAATTCTCCGGATAAATCAATAAAAATCCCTCGAGGCATTCCGCGGCCAAATGAATACATTTTTAGTGTGAGAAAATCAAACTATTCAACAAAATTTCAAACATTCCACAAAATTTTGAACATTCAACCAATGCCACATATTCTAAACTTTTCCTACCCAACCTATGTTTGCCTAAACCAATCGACGTATCATGATACTAACAAGTTCAATTAATGTTCATTTCAAGTCAAACAAACAATGAATTTAGCTAACCAAAATTCACCAATTATATCAAGTTTTCAATTCTCACCTCCAAATTAATTCTCAAAATTCCAACAATTCATGATTACTATTTCAACAATTGACAATCAGTTTTCGACAAAATTAAGGGAAAAAGTCAACATCAAAGTAGCAATCCATAACCAATCAAAATAAAAAAACACATGAGATTCATTCCATTAATAATGAAATAAAAATATAAAAAGAATAGAATTGGACCTCGAATGAGATTTTTATTCAATCAATTTGAAACAGAGACGGGAACCTCGTGAATCCATGAACCACAAACAAACTTCAAACTTGATTCCCAAAATCCTAAAGGCAAAGCCACTTTTGTTTTTCGATGTTTAGGATGGTTTTGACAGGTTTTAGCGCATCTCTGGTGAAATTCTAAGTAGTTTATAAACTGCTGCGGCTGATTTGGTCGCATGCTACTATTTTCCAATGGGTGGCTAAATTGACGTCTTTATCGGAGTCCAGCATCAATGACAAAGCTATTCGTCTATTTCGGCAAGCTTTTGCGGGAAAAGATCAACACCTGTTCTTTTTCTTTTTCTCGAATTTTCCTATTCTTCGCTACTAATTTTTGTTTTTGTTTCTCCTCTCTCCCTCAATTTTCTTTAACTCCGATCTCTCTCTCTCCTTGTTACTCTCTCTATTACTCTCTCTCTCATCTCTCACGCTTAAATCCCTCTGATTTCCAGTATGCATACGAGTGAATTTCAGTATATGCGTATAATTTTTGGTGAGGCGCATAAAGATACCTCAATGTTCCCGTGAGACACTCTTTTTTTTGATTGGTTCATTATTTTGGGTTGTGTGTGTGTTTTCGGATCTCAGTGATTGTGTGGGTGTGTGATTTGTGTGTTAATGGATCAAGAAAAATAGAGTGTCTATGGTAGTATTTGTATCCGTGAGCCTTCAGAAGAAAATGAAGTCCTCCCCTTTTTGTATTATTCTCTTTCTTTGTGAAGAAGAAATGTGAGGGGTCACGTGGATGGGGTGTAGGGGTAGGGTATAGGGTAGGTGGGGTAGGGTGAGTTGGTTAGGATAAGATTTGTTAGGATGGATTAAAACAAGATAAAATTTGTTAGGAATTTTGTTAAGGGTTGTTATTTTTTGTATTTTTGTGGGGTATAATCACATGGGTGAGGGTATGTAGTAAGGTGAGTTAAAAATGGATAAAATTCAATTTTGAGTGGACAAAATTAGGTGTCTACACACATAAGTTGGGGATTTCATACTACACATCGTTCTCAAAATCTTATACATGGAAGAGAATGCATTATACAACATGCCATAAGTCCATCCATCTAGTTTCATGAATATCCTATCAACAACCATAATGTATAACCATATAATAGAAGACATTGATTTCATTAGGGCATAGCATGCATTTGTCATTTAGGTCACAATTTAGCTATAATACATGATTTCTATTCTCTTAGGCTTTTACCAAACACCTTACATGCACAACTTAGGCATAGGTAAAGTCATCAAATTATTCATCATGAAAAACCAAAATTACATGTTTTCAACTCATATGATATCATAGATTCATAAAAACACATAAAGATTCCAACTTAGGAATCATTCAATATGGTTACAAAATAACCCACAACATAAACACCATGATTTATAAAAAAACAAGGTTCTTGAGCTTCATGGATGTAAAGGAATCCATGAATTAACACAATGCATACCTTAGTTCGTGATTTCATGAAGTTTCACAGGAAGAATTTCTTGTCATTCAATCTTCTATGAAAATCTTAGTTTGTTCTTGAGAGAAAATTGAGAGAAACTAGTATATTTTGGGTTCCAAATAGCTGAATTTCATGTTAAATATCTTATATATGGATGGTAAAATGACAAAAATACCCCTCAAAGCATGGAGGTAAAATGCTAAAAATTGGGCCAAAACGCTATGGGAGGGGTGGCGTCCTGCTTAGACCCCCGATCTAGCCTGGGCGGCATCCTGCTTAGACCGGTGGTCTAAGCTAGGCGGCGCCTCACCATCACCTTTAGATACTAGTTTGGCACACCAAACATGCCCTTACGCTACTTCAAAAATTTCAAAACTCACCCATGATGTACTACGACCTTGTCCCATCGCAACACAACTTTAAAATCTAAAAACAAAGGTCGGGAAGGTCGTAAGATAAATCGCCGAAGTTCGTTGTTCTAAAATGAGACTAAGTGTTGAACACTTGGCTAAAATTTTCTAAGTGTTGGACCTGCAATTGAGGTT
Organism: Capsicum baccatum var. pendulum; assembly: GCA_030864225.1. Taxonomy (NCBI): domain Eukaryota; kingdom Viridiplantae; phylum Streptophyta; class Magnoliopsida; order Solanales; family Solanaceae; genus Capsicum; species Capsicum baccatum. Next base: position 200,265,516 of record CM061559.1, on the reverse strand, counting down.
CAAGGAGCTAAACGAGCTGAATTTAAACACAAGATTTTGCGGGGTCTTACAACACCCAAACATGCCCTTATTCCATTCCAAAAATTCTGAAACTCACCCAAAATGTACTATTGACTTTCCCCATCGTGACGCAACTTAAAAATAAAAAATTGGAGGTTGGGAAGGTCATGAATTAATTTCCTAAAGTTTGGAAGCTTAAAATGAGACTAAGTGTTGAACACTTAGCTAAAATTTTCTAAGTGTTAGAACTTCTAAAGAGCTTTAAGGAGCTTAATGAGCTGATTTTAGACTTAAGGTTTTGCGGGATCTTACAATATCCCCCCCCCCCCCCCCCGGGAACATTCGTCCTCGAATGAGACTAACTGAGAGGGGAGAAAAGATAAATTGATGTTCATATAGAGCATGAACAACTAAAACATGAATTCATGACTGACATGACTGATAAACTTAATATATCATACTGAACATGTATATCTGATGCATGGATAACTGATTCATGAATGCATGACTGAGATTTTTGATAACTGACTTCTCTCAATGAGAATGGATATCTGATTCATGATTAAATGACTGAAATAATACATGAATGCATGACTTAAAATGTAATGGCACTTAGTACTAAGTTTGTAATGGAATTCTGAGCATAGAATAGGTACCAAGTTGTAATTGAAATCTGAACATGAAATTGAAAAACTTAAGGAGAATTGCTACCTTGAGTTAAATCTAAGTTATCTTAGAAGAGGTGAGGGTACTTGGATAATATATCTGCTTCTGCTTCCCAACTAGCTCCCTCAACAGACTGATTCTGCCAAAGAACTTTGACTAGAAGGACTTCTTTGTTCCTCAGTCTATGAGTCTAATAGTCAATAATTTTGATCGGAATCTTTTCATAAGAGAGGCTATTTTGAACATCAACGCTTTGAATAGGGACTACAACTGATGGATCAGCTATGCACTTCCCTAGCAAGGAGACATGGAAGACTAGATAAACTGAGACTAGATCTGAAGGCAACTCGAGCTCATAAGCTACTTTGCCAAAGAAACAGAGAATCTTTAAACGACCGACATATCGAAGAATAAGTTTTCCCTTCTTGCCAAATATCTTCACGCTCTTCATAGGAGAGATCTTTAGATAAACATAGTCACCCATATCGACCTCAAGATCTTTTCTACACACATCTACATAGGATTTCTGTTAGCTCTGATTAGCTCAAAGTCTTTCTCTGATCAACTAAAGTTTTTCTAAGGCATCGAATACTAAGTTAGGCCCTATGACTTAAGCCTCACTAACTTCGAACCAACCAACTGGAGATCTGTATCTCTTACCATAGATAGCTTCAAATGGAGCCACCTTAATACTGGAGTGACAGCTGTTGTTGTGTGTAAACTCAATCAAAGGCAAGTGGTCATGACAACTACCCTTGAAGTCAATTACACACAACCTTAGTATATCTTCTAAAGTCTGAATGGTCCTTTCTTCTTGACCATCTATCTGAGGATGAAAGGATGTACTAAGATAAACTTGGGTACCAAGACCCTTTTGGAATTCTTTCTAGAAATGAGAGGTAAACTAAGTATCTCTATCTGAGATAATAGATAACGAAACATTGAGCAATCTAACCAAATCCCTCATGTAGAGTTTGGCATAATCCTCAACTGAATAAGAGGTATGAACTGGAATAAAATGAGCTAATTTGGTCATCCTATCTATAATGACTCAAACTGAATCATGCTGATGATGAATACGAGGAAAACCTATCACGAAGTCGATATTCACTTCTTTCCATTTCCAGGTGGGAATACTAAACTCCTGTATGGACCCACTAGGCTTCTAATTCTCTATCTTAACATGATAACATGTATAGAACTTAGCCATAAAATCTACAATATCTCTCTTCATCCCACTTCACCAATAGATATCCCATAAGTCACGATACATCTTAGTGGCCCCTGGATGAATAGACTATTGCACACCATGCACTTTTGCAAGAATTCGCTACCTCAAGTCATCTACACCTGGCACATAAAGATGACCCTGAAAACACAATACACCTTCTCCCCCTTGGGAGAAAACCTCTGCCTTTTGATATTTGATAGACTTTTTCAACTTGACTAGGAAGGGATCTCTTTCTTTCTTTTCTTTCACCTTGAATACTAGAGATGATTCGAAACTACACTAAACATATTATTGCCTTCTGCTAAATTGACTAAGAGGATGCCTAGTATGCCAAAATAATGAACATCCTGAGCTAACTTCTTCTTACTATCCTCAACATGAGTAGCACTACCCATAGATAGTCTACTGAGAGCATTGGCTACTATATTGGCCTTGCCCGGATGATAAAGGACACTCATGTCGTAATCCTTTAAGAGCTCTAACCACCTTCTCTGATAGAGTTTGAGGTATTTCTAAGAGAATACATACTAAATTCTCTTATGATTAGTGAACACATCCACATGAACACCGTACAAGTAATGCCTATAAATATTTAAGTCAAAAACTACAGCTCCTATATCAAGATCATGAGTCAGATAATTTTCTCATGGGGCTTTACCTGTCTGGAGTCATATGCTATGACCTTACCATACGACATGAGGAAATAACCCAAACCTACTCTGGATGCATTGCAATATACTAGGATACCATCTGGACCATCTGGTAATGCTAGAATTGGAGCTGAGGTAAGTCGAGTCTTCTGCTCCTAAAAGTTATTCTTGCAAGGATCTGACCCCTAAAATTTGACTTTATTTTGAGTCAAGCTAGACATAGGGGATGCAATAAAAGAAAATCCCTCAACAAACCTTCTATAATATCCAACCAAACCTAAGAAACTCCTGATATCTGATAGAAATACAGGGCGAGGCCAGTTTCTTACTGCTTTAATCTTTTGAGGATCAACTCTAATGCTATCACCTTAAATGATATGACCAAGGAATGCTATGGACCTTAGTCAAAACTTGCACTTACTGAATTTGGTGAACAACAGATGATTTCTGAGAGTCTAAAGTATGATTCTTAGATGATCTGCATGATCATGCTCATTGTGAGAGTAAACAAGGATGTCATCAATGTAAACTTTGAAAAACTTGTTTAAGTACTGCTTGAACACACAATTCATCAAGTCCATGAAAGTTGTTGTGGCATTGGTAAGGCCAAAGGACATGACTAAGAATTCAAAATGACCATATCGAGTATGGAAGACTATCCTTGAGATGTCATATTCTTTGACTCTGAGCTGATGATAGCCTGATCTGAGGTCTATCTTAGAGAAATAACTGGAACCCAAAAGTTGGTCAAACAAGTCATTGGTTTTAGGAAGTGGATACTTGTTCTTGATTGTGACTTTATTGAGCTGACGGTAATCAATGCACATCTTGAGAGAACCATCTTTCTTGCATACGAATAAGACTGGTCTGCCCCATGGGGAAATGCTAGGTCTGATGAATCCCTTATCTACGAGATCCTTCAACTGTTCCTTTAATTTTCTGAGTTCTGCTGGTGCCATTCTGTATGGAGGAATAGATATGGTCCGAGTATCTGGAAGAAGATCAATGCCAAAGTCTATTTCCCTACAGGGAGAAATTCCTGGAAGATCTTCGAGAAAGACATTTGAATATTCATTCACAAGTGGGACTGATTCAAGACTTGGAGTTTCGGAACTAGAGTCTTTAACATGAATAAGATGATAGATACACCCCTTAGATATCATTTTTCATGCCAGAAGGTAGAAAATAAGATGACCTTTTAAAGCTAAAGTTCTACCCCTCTACTCTAGGACAGGTTCATTCGAAAACTGAAACTAGACTATTTTATTTCTACAGTCGACTGTGGCATAGTAGGAATGAAGCCAATCCATGAGAATGACATCAAAATTAGTCTTCTCTAATTCGACTAAGTCTCCTGAAGTAACTTTCTAAAATATCATAATCGGACAGTTCTTGTATACCTGCCAAGATATGATAGTTTTACCCACTAGGGTAGAGATGGAGAAGGGCTCTGCTAGGGTTTTGGGACTAACTCTAAAATCAACTGCTATAGAGGGAGTAACAAAATACAAGGAAGCTCTTGGATCTAGCAAAGCATAAACATGCAAGTGAAAGATCTGTACTGTAACAGTAACCATATTAGGAGAATTTTCTTGATCTTACTGGGACTGGATAACATAAAGGCAGTTTGGGCATTGCCCACTAGTAGGACTGGAGGTGGCACCTTTCTAATTCAGACGATCAAACTGAGCTAAGGAATGTTTTTGCTGACCCTTATAACCTGACTGGGGACAATCTATGACTCTGTGGCCTGGCTTTCCACAATAAAAATACACATCGCTGCTACCTCTGCAAATACCCTTGTGGTTCTTACCATATATATGACAGAGGGGATTGATTCGGGAACTGCTAACACTCACTGAGACTTAGAGCCTAGTGCCCTATCTCTTCTGCTATCTCTGAACTTTTGAACTGGAGCACTAGCTGACAAAGTATCTAGAACTGATGACTTAGGACTGAAACGTGAGCGGTTTCCTCCCTCTGACTTAGGCTTATCCCTTATCTTATTCTTTTGCTCTTCAATCTACTGAGCATAGTTCATGAGTCTAGCTATGTTCATGTCACTATTCAACATCACTGATCTTCACTCATTCACCATGCAATAATTCACCCCAAAAATAAACTTACTCATCTTGGCCCTGCTAACTGCCACTACATGAGGAGCGTATTTGGCTAAATGAGTAAACTTAAGAGAATACCCTTTCACCATCATGTTTTCCTGACTCAAATTGATAAATTCTAATACCTTAGTTTCTCTAAGCTCTAGGGAAAGAATCTATCCAAAGAAGCAGAGACAAATACTTCCTATTCTACGAACCCTGCATCAACGACCCTTTCTGACTTATACTGCTTGAACCAAGTATGAGCATATTTTGCAATAGATATATTGATAGCTTAACACTCTCAATAACCGAAACCACCATGATATCAATAAACTTCTGAACCTAATCAAGGAATTCCTATGGATCCTCATCTAACTTAGAACCGAAAAAGGATGGAGGATTCATTTGGGTGAAGTATCAAATCCTGGCTGCAACTGAATTGGCTACTGGATTGGCTGGAATGATAGATGGTCGTTCATTCTGAGCAGCAAATAACTGAGTAAGAGTAGTGAATGTAGAACTTAATTCTGCATGAGAAACATGTTCGTCCAAGAGATCTTCCTGGATAGGCTAATTTCTTCTCTTAGGAAGCATGTTCTGAAAACGGAAGAGAAAAGGATTAGACTGAGAGATTAACTTGATTTATGGTCACTGGCATGACATGAATACTGAAAAAGGGAAAAGTTTCCTAAAACATCTTATAGCCTCCTGTATATAAATGTGGGACGCAACACACCTATGTACAAGACTCTACTAGATGCGGCTTTCAGACTTCCTAGGACACTATTGAACCTTAGGCTCTAATACCAACTTTGTAACACCCCGAATCTGGTACCCAGAACTCTACACGGTGCTCATGACCTCGAAGAACCACAAGCTAACCCATGACTCTGTACCTGAGTACTGGATAATATAATGTAAAAATATGCGGAATAAAAGCTGTAAGGCCATAAGGTTCAAAACATTAAAATAACTGATAAAATAAATATTTGGATGGGGTATAAGGTACCTAAAACAACTAAAATACTGTCAGAATAACTCTGTAGTATTGTAGTCTGAAGTCCTCTAAAACTGACTGTCTGAATAAGGAGTTGATGGGACATGTCCCCAACTAACTCCAACTATTAAAACAAAATAAGTACTAAGATATTGAAATGATAGAACATCCTCAAATGATGAGGAATCACTGCTAGTCTATCTGCTAAAAGTCTGAAATACTACTGATGCTCTGGAGTTCCTGTCTCTAAACCTATGGTGTAAAGTAAGAAACCATAGCACAAATGGATCAATACGATTGAATATACTGGTATGCAAGTGGGCCAGTCTTAATGTACTAGGGTTTATATGCATAAAGATAAACTAACTAACTGTATATCATGAAGATGAGAATACATGCAGGAATGTAAAACTGTAACTGAATTTGTGATAATATTGACTACTGACAACTTGAGTTACTGATAGCTGATATAACTGATACTGAGCGACTGTATCTGAATGTCTAAGTTTTGATGGAACTAGTTGAGTCCTGTACTGTACTAAGTAACTATATCTGACAGTCCTGATTCTGAAGAACCATCTTATTTTTTTTACTGAGACTGATACTAAGACTGTGGAAAGTAGTCATCTAACCAACATGCCCCTGATAAGATATTATAGCTAAGTTGGGGTCCAATTTGTAACCCCAATTGGAAGGGTTTCAATATCACTCCAATGGTAAGGACAAGCTATGGGTAACCCTCATCTGACGGTATCCCCAAAAGAGAATGGTGGGACCATCATCTAACTGTGTTAATCCACCTCATCAACCCTCACCTGATAGTGTTGATGTCTCAACCTATGCGGGCTACATAGTTCTGGAACGCAAGGATGCTTCTAAGAATCACACCCTCATTTGATAGTGTGTGTTCCCATCCTTGGGTTTACTTGGTTCTAATTCCTACTCCCATCTAAATACACCCTGAACATAATTAACTAAACTGAACGAGACTAAATTCATGGAGTTTCGTTGACTGATGAAATACTACTGAGATTACTGAACTACTGAGTTTAATGAATTTTCTTAAGTCACATAACTGACTGAGTTGTATGAATCATGCCTTGACCAAGAGTAACTTTAAAACATGACACTGACTCTATGCACACAACTATATTTTTCGGGTATAATTACCCCTAGGACTCAATAGAAGCAAACTGACAAGGCATGACATTCTTGAATACATGACCAACATTAATAATTTATAGCACAATAATTTGGGGATTTTATGAAGCACATGGTTATCATAGTTTAGCACATGAATAGGATTGCATGTAAATATGACATGATTTCATAAGGCAAATTCATGAGTAATCCTACAACAATTTCAATACATAAGAGTAACATGGAAGTCATTTGAACATAAAAGCATAACATGTATTTACCCTTTAGGTCATAATTGCACTAGCACACATAATTCCTATCCTCTTAGGCATTTTATCGAACACCTTGCATGCACCATTTAGGGCATAGGCATAATCATCAAATTGAAACATTCATGCACCATTTAGGGCATAGGCATAATTATCAAATTGAAACATTCTATCTAAATAAATTCATAGCTTTCAACTCACATGCCAACCTGTCTCCTAAAAACACATAAAGATTCTAACCTGGGAATCATACAACAACAATCACATGAACAAATCAATTTACAACCTGAACATCATGATATATAATTCAAAATAGTATTCTTGATCTTCATGGATGAAAGAAATTCATGAATGAACACTATGCATACCTTCGATGAAAAATTCTTGAAAACTAACGGTGAAATTCCTTGAATTTTAAAGCTTCTATGAAGCCCTAGGCTTGTTTTTAAGAGGTTTTGAGAGAAATCAAGTATATGTTGCTAAATTATGGTTGAATCTCTTGTTTGTGGGTATATATACGGGTGGAAAATGACCAATTTACCCTTTAAAAATGGAGATGGAATGCAGAAAATTTTGCCTAGGTGGACTAGCCAAGACGCCACCCTGCCTAGTTCGCCGGACTTAGCAAGTTGCCTTGCTTAGTCCGCTGCATTTGCAAGGCACCGGTCCACCTGGTGCAGGGAAATTACCAGGGCGTCGTGAGCCTATCACCTTTAACTACTGCTTTGGGCACCCAAACATACTTTTATGCCGTTCCAAAAAATTCCAAAACTCACCTGGAATTTTCTAAATGAGACTAAGTGTTGAACACTTCGCTAAAATTTTCTAAGTGTTAGACCTTCTAAAAAGCTTTAGGAGCTTAATGAGCTGATTTTAGACGTAAGATTTTGAGGGGTTTTACACCCTACTAGTACTTTCTTCTGAGATACAACTCTTATATTTCCATAGCCTCAATAGTCACCATACAATAACTTAAACACTTAGTAACTTAGAATCTTCATGAGTATCACACTATCATGAGTTCACACTATCTAGAATTTCATCTCTTCTTTTTATTAGATCATTTAACCAAGATTCAAACTTAAATTCTAATACTTAACATGGATATCCCCAAACTTTTAATGAACTATACTAACTTCATTCTTGAGCACTCCCGTAATATACACTACCTTTAGCTTCAAAAATCATCATCACATACATACACCCTTTTCGGCAACACACTTGCCTCAATAAACACATAATCTGCTTCTTTTCCTTCATAACCTACTAATATCACACCTCTAAACCTATATTTTCCCCTAAACCATGAGAATTACCACTACACTAACGTACCCAACATCAACATACTAAATTCTTGAATCAACAAACTTAAATTCTTGTATGCACTATTTCAAGCCTACTGATTCACCTTTCATACAACTATCCCTATGGATACAAATTCTACTAAATCCAGACAAATACTATCCCCTCTTTACTACTGCTGAAATTTTGGGTACATACTTCTAGCTCTAGGTCATATGCTATCATAGGATTCTGAGAAGGGATCTGAGGGCACATGCGACTTTGGCTTAGTGCATGATTTTCATGAACATGAATAAGATTTTACAAACTTTTGAACTTAAAAGCACTAATGAGGTACTTTTGAGCTTGCATGCAATCCCATAACTTATTTGTTGGGACTTCTGAGGAAACTCTATCGATAGAAAATTAATCTTGAATGTTTCTACTACCTCAAAAATAAGAAAAAGTTGACATGAATGGCGTAAGATGAGAATATGTGTAAATTTCTTAACGGACACTTCTACTGCATGATCTGAGACATGAAAAAAGGAAAACATTTCTTAAATGCCCTGTAGCCTCTCAAAGAAAAGTACAGATGTCTCTGTACCATTCCATAAGACTCTACTAGACATGACTTTCTAGACGCCCTAGGAAACTTGAACTCTGTGCTCTAATACTAAGTTTTTCATGACCTGAGAATACCCCTTAGTTGTGACACGGTGCTTGGAACCACGAGTGATTCCAAGCTAACCTATGAACTGGCATACTACTTGAGCAATTTATTTAAATCATATAAAAACTAAATTTGCTGAGTGAAAGCATAATCATGAGAAAATTTGATTGAATGTAACACTGAATGAGTTTACAACATGACACATCTAAATAAAGAACTTGATTTACAATATCATGACTCTAACTGACTATTTATGAAGCCTCTACTATACTAACTATAGATAGCTGGGCCATGCCTCCAACTACCACTAATTAATACAGATGAATAATAAAAACAAATTACATGAACTACATTGGCTGGAGTTCCCTAAACAAGAGAACTCATCATGGCTAGAAGCTGCAACTGTCTGATTATGATGTGTAGTCTACAACTGGTACCTACATTATGAGACAATGTAGCATATAGATATATATGTAGATTAGTACTTTAGAATGTACTAAGTAAGTGGGGTTGAATGCATTAAGTAAAACTGATTATAAATGTAATCTTAAGACATGCATGCTAAGTGTAAGTAGACTCACCAAGAGACTAAAATGAACTATAAAAATAAACTGAGGATCAGCATCGGTATTGATCATGAAAAATAACATGGATATGTAAAACAGAGAATGCAATACCAAGAATAAACATGTAATGACATGATTTGAAATATGAATAACTAAAATTTGTATAACTGAATATCTAAAATTTGTATACTTGTTCATACAAACTTGAACTGACATACTTTGAATACTGAACTAAGACTGTAGGAGATAGCTATAATCGATATTCCCTAATTTAAGCTATCAGGGTGCAACCTGTAACCCCAATTGAAAGGGTGTTGATGCCTTGCCAAAGGTACTAACACTGACTGACAATGTGGATGCACAAGGCCGAGCTGAAGTCTCGATGGATGAGGGTGTCATTCCTAACTGGCGGGGGTCCTCTCATAATCTACGGTGGCACCGTAGGTTTGGAACTTGAGGACGTCTACTAATGTCTCATGCCTAAATGACAGGGGAGACACCATCCTTACATTCACTCAGTGCTAAGTATTACTCCTAATTGAATGACACTGATACAAAATTGAACTGAATTAAATTCAACTAAACATACAACTAACATTTCTCATCATGGTCTTATAATAACAACTTACTGAATGATAATACTCATAGTTTAACTGAAATCATTTCTGAGATACTAAAATCATGAAAAACAACTAGGTATTAGGTGTTCATAATCCACCAACACTTAAAGATCATAAATATGATAATAAAGCTTTGAAAATATAGTATGAGATTATGGTTCAAAGACCCAAAAGCATAGACATTTCTTTAAATATGTGAGAATCCTGAACTTTAACATGGGAATGTCTTAGACATAAGAAAACAACATGATTACATGACTAATTTCATAATTTAAGGATTCAACATGAAATCAATGGGTTACGACATGAAAGTAAGTGAACCTAAAAAGGGGATCATGTTTACAAGGCTAAACACGTCAGTTTAACAATTTGACTTGGTATTGACCAACCATGACTTGTGTGTTTGGGGTTTGAATCACATAGAACCATAATTTACATGATAAAGCTAATAACATGGCTTGAACGTAAAATTAGTGGGGAAACATGAATATAAGTAAATCTTGATGCACTTAAAGCCTTTAATCTCATAGTAACATCACAATTCAAGAATCTGACTAATTGGGTATGAAACCTAATTTCAAATCAAGAACTTTAATCTTTAAAGTAAGTTTTGGATACAAGGATGAGAGAGGATCCTTGTTCACAAACTCCACATACCTTAATTGATGGATTCTTGAATAAATCTTGAAATTAAATCTTGAATCCTTGTGTTTTTAAGAGGAAAATCTTGAACTTTGTTCATGGGGGAAAGGGGAGGGTTTTTACATGAGTTGATTTGAAGAAGATGGGCAAATAACGCCCTTTTGGGTGCTTTAATTCATGCCTTGAACATTTGGGGTTGAGGGAAAAGGACTAAAGTGCCCCTTGACCCTTAAGAAGCTGAATCAGAGGGGGATTAATCTCCATGTCACATCCCTTATCACCTAGAGAGAGCAACACATTACTCCCCTTATCTCATTGAGAGAGCGCTGCGTTGCCGCGAAATTGCCGACCCTTATTGCCTCACACAAAAAATGTCATTACTTTTTACTCGGGTATCAAATTAAGAAAAAATTGGTATTGTTTGAAATATAAATCAATTATCTATCATTTGATGATTCTTGAGCTAAAAAATGTCACGTATATAAGAATTTTACATTTTTAAATTAGACCCTTGTGGAATCGAACACTAAAATTTGGCCGAATCAAAGGCTCTTATCTCAATTTGCTCTAAGTGATTCTTATGAATATTTTTTATCTCATAAATACTTTACACACTAGGATAAAGATCACGACACATGTATTCAATATCAATCATGGTATTAGAGTTTACATGTGTGGAAATTACGATTCAAAGTCTAGCCCAAAAATGCGGGGTGTTATAATTATTATGGATAAATGTCATAAAAGATTAGGAGTTAGGCTTTATGGATCATATAGGTGGGTATAATGTTGGGTCTTGCTAGATGAGTGAGAATAATAATTAGATTAGGAAAGTAATTTAAGTGGAATACAAAAAGGTAAAAAATGGATATAAATATCCTTAGATTATTTAATTCAAGATATAACAAAACTTTTTAGTTATCTACTTATAGCAAATTTTGGTATAAAAAAAGGAAAAATGTGTTTTCTTTTAATTAAAAAATAAAATACAAATTCTATATAAGGAAAAAAAGATTTTTTCTATTTATGAAATTGTATACTCAATATGTAATGTAAATTTTGATTTATATTATAATCACACATATATATACTACAAAACTTAAGTATAAAACTAATAAAAATATATTAAAACTACATAATTATTGATTTCAGACATCTGATATCAATTTTAATACCAAAATAATACTTGATACAAACAATATATAGTATAACACAATTTATATCACAAAACATGAATTCAACACTTTTACATTTTTTTATATCATATGTAATGCAAAAGAGTATTCCCTTCAGTAAGAAAACTAAGTACTATTTGTACACCATATCATATATTCAACAATTTAATAATTTCATTCAGTTGATATCACCTTTAATGCCAACAAAATTCTCAATATCAATAAAGTACTACATTATAGTATTTATATATATCATTGATGGTGAAATCAATGGATAATATCGACATATACTGATATTTAAGAAAAAAGCTTGATAAATGAAGTGAAATTGAACCCTAAAGATATAAACGTTTGATAGCTATGAAATTTGATACTAAAATAATACCCAAAGGAAGATACTTATTTATGAAGATGAATGAATAAAAAAAAGCATAGTGAAGATGAAACGTACAATTTTTGGCAAAAAATATTATTTCAACAGAGTTATTCTAGAAAAACGTGAGTTTTTTTGAAAAAAAAAGTAAGAATGATGATAAATATAGATATAATATTGAACATATTTTACTCCTTAAATAATTATCAACACATTTATTTATGAGATATTTGTAATGCCCCAAGCCTTGTGCCTCGGATGCTACATGGTGCTAGCAATTCTGAAGGACCACTAGCTAACCCATGACTGGTACCTGTTGCTATAATTGAATATAAAATACTAAAATACGCAGAAATAATGGGCTGAAATGCCATAAGGTTCAATATTGTATCATACTAAATAAAATAATGTTTGAATAAGGTATAAAAATACCCAAAACTGAAATAAACTATCTGAACATGCTATAGTCTAAAAGCCTATAATACTGAACTGTCTGAATAAGGAGTTGATAGGACATGTCCCCAGCTAACTCCAAACTACTAAAATCATAATATAATGAACTAATAAAATAATAATGTCCTCAACCTATAAGGACTCACCACTGACTCTATCTGCTATAAGATGAACTACAAAGCATGCTCTGGAGCGCGTGCATCTTAACCTATGGTATAAAACATCGCAGTGCAAAAGAAAAGTATGTGTCAGTACGTGAGAATGTACTGGTATGCAAAGTGAGGTATGCTGAATGCAAGGGTTCATATGCATTAACTATAACTGAATGATAACATGAACATAACTGCGTAATAATACATGCATGAGTATATACAACTGAAACTAAGATAATGATAACACAAAATACTGGATCAAGAACTGATATTCTTATAACTGATACAAATGATAACTGAGTGACTGTGTCTGGCAGTCCTAATTTTGATAGAACTAACTGAGTTCCATACAGAACTGAGTGACTATATTAGACAGTACAAAAATCTATAGAACTATCTGAGTTTTTTTATTGAGCTGAGTGACTATATCTAACAGTCTTATTTTGTAACTGAAACTGTGGGAGAATTCATCTAAATGATATGCCCCAAATAAGATAACTGAGTTGGGGTACAATTTGTAACCCCAATTAGAAGGGTGTCAATACCGCGCCACTGGTAAGGACAAGCTATGAGTGATCCCTTATCTAACAGGTACTCTAATGAGAATGACGGGACACTCATCTAACAAGTTAAGCCACCTCACCTTCCCTCATCAAGCAAGTTTGATATGTCAACCTGCGCTGGATACGTAGTTCTGGAATGCAATGATTGCTTCTAAGAATCACACCCTCTACTAGCAGGTGAGTTCCTATCCTTGGGCTAACTCGGTGCTGAATCCTACTTCTATTTGATTAGACACTGAACTGATTAAACTGAGTTGAACTGGACTGACTTTACTTAGTTTCGTTGACTAACAGAATACTACTGAGATCTGATGACTGACTGAGATTACTGAGGTTACTAAAATTATTAAGATTACTGAGATTACTAGACTGATACTGAATTTACTGAGTTTTCCTGAGTTATGTGACTGACGGAGTTCACTGATCATGTATTGACTGAGAGTATCTTGAAAACTGACTCAGGCTCTAAGCATACAGCTAAATTATCAGGTACAAGTACCCCTAGGACTCGATAGCATGAAACTGACAAGACATGACACTTCTTGCACACATGACCATAGTCCACAATTCATTATATAATCATTAGGGATTTTCATGAAGTATTTGCATGACATAAGCTTACACATGAATAAGAATGCATATAAATATGTAATTCTTTCATACGTCTAATCTCATGAATATTCCATCAAACAATTTTAGTGCAAAATAATAACATGGGAGTCATTTTGAACATATGGGTAAAGCATAGATTCATCAATTTGGTCACACTTGAGTCCTAAGGCATAATTCATATTCTCTTGGGAATTTTATCAAACACATTTCATGCATAAAATGAGGATTAGGCATATACACTAAATCAATACATCATGGTAACTTTAATCAACTCATATTCATAGTTTTCAACCCACATGCTAGCATAATTTCAGGAAAACACATAAAGATTCCAACTTGGGATTCATAAAACAACACCAACATGATTAAGATCAACTCACAACATGGAAATCGCAATTCATAAGATTAAAGTTGGATTCTTGAGCTCCAAGGATGAAAGAGATCCTTGGATGAACATTGATTCTGTGGAGTTTGGGATGAATTCTTAAGTTTTACTAATTGATCTTGATGAAGCTAGGGTTTGTTATTGAGTGGATTTTGTGAAAATAATGAATGAGTTGGCTATTTGGGGCTTTTATCCCGTGATATGTAACCATTGGGTGAAGGGAAAATGACCCTTTTCCCTCAAGAGGTCAGGCTTAGACTGTAGGAATAGGGCCTATCCAAACTAAGCAAGGCGGCACCCTGCTAAGTCCACCGGGATAGGCAAAGCGCTGCACCACCCAAAGCGGCACAATAGCAAGGGCAACACGGGCCTATCGCGGAGGGTTATTAGTTTGGGCGACCAAATATGCTGTTATGCTATTCAAAAATACCGAAGCTCACCTGAGATGTCCTATTGACTTTCCCCATCGTGAATCAACAAAATAATCAACAAACGGAGGTTGGGAAGGTTATGAAATAATTCCTCGAAGTTTGGATTCTTAAAATGAGACTAAGTGTTTAACACTTAGCTAAAATTTTATAAGCGTTGGGATCCCTTAATGAGCTTTAAGGGTTGATTTAAACTTAGAATTTTGCAAAATCTTACAATATCCCCCCTTGAGAACATTCGTCCTTGAATGAGACTTATTGAGTTGGGAGAATAGACAGATTGAAGTACATACTTAATATGAAGAACTGAAACATGATTTCATGACTGACATGACTTATAAACTAAAATTATCATGCTGAACATGCATATCTGATGCATGAATAACTGACTCATGAAAATATGACAGGGATTACTGATAAGCTGAGTTTATTATACTAAACATACATATCTGATGTATATATACATGAATGAATTGACACATAAATGCATGATTGATTATGCAATGGTATTTAATACCAATTTGCAACTGAAATCTGAACATGAAACTGAATGAACTTAAGGAAAGCTATTACCTTGGGCTGAGTTTGAATTTGCAGAGAAGAGGTGAGGATATTTGGTCTGCATATCTTCTTCTGCTTCCCAAGTAGCTCCCTCAATGGACTGATTCTGCCAAAGAACTTTGAATAGGGACTTCTTTGTTCCTCAGCATGCGAATCTGATAGTCAAGGATTTTGACTGGAATCTCTTCATAAGAGAGGTTGTTCTGAACATCAAAGCCCTCTATAGAGACTATAACTGTTGGGTCACCCATGCATTTCTTGAGCAAGGAGACATAGAACACTGGATGAACTGAGGCTAGATCTGAAGGCAATTTGAGCACATATGCTACCTTGCCGAAACGATTGAGAATCTTAAAGGGACCGATATATGAAGGACTGAGATTTTCCTTCTTACCAAATCGCTTCACTCTCTTCATGGGAGAGATTTTCAAATAAACATTATCACTAATCTGTATAAGACTTCTATTTGCTCTACACAGCCTAGAGTCTTTTTTTGATCAACTGGACTTTCTCTAAGATATTAAAAGCCAAGTCAGGCAATACTACTCTAGCCTCACCGACTTTGAACCAATCGATTGGGGACTTGCATCTCCTACCATAGAGAGGTTTAAAAGGAGCCATCTGAATACTTGAATGATAGCTATTGTTTTATGAAAACTCAATCAAAGTCAAGTGGTCATCCCAAATTCCCTTGAAATCAATTGCACACGCTCGCAGTATATCCTCTAAAGTTTGAATGGTCTGTTCTGCTTGACCTTTGGTCTGAGGATGAAAGGCTATACTGAGATAAACTCAGGTACCAAGACCTTTTTGGAATGCTTTTTAGAAATAAAAGGTGAATTGAGCACCTCTGTTTGAAATAATGGACAATGGAATACCGTGTAATCTGATAAACTCTGTGATATAGCATTTGGCATAATCCTCAGCTGAATAAGAGGTATGTACTAGAAGAAAATGAGATGATTTGGTCATTCTCTCTACCATGACCCAAACTGAATCATGCTGATGACGAGTATGAGGCAAACCCATTACAAAGTCCATGTTCACTTCTTCCCACTTCCAAGTAGGAATACTGAATATCTGCATGGACCCACTAGGCTTTATATGCTCTACCTTAACTTGCATACATGTAGAGCACTTAGCTACAAACTCTGCAATATCTCTTTTTAATCCACTCTACCAATAGATGTCCCGCAGGTTATGGTACATCTCAGTGGCCCCTGGATAAATAGAGTAGCGCGCACTATGCACTTATGCAAGAATTCATTGCCTCAAGTCATCTACACCTAAAAAACATAGAAGACCCTGATAACACAACACACCATCTCCTTCTTGGGAGAAAATATAAGACCTTACAAAATCCTAAGCTTAATTCAATCCATTTATGCTTGTTGAGGGGGTCCCATACATAGAAAATTCTAGCTAAGTTTCCAGACTTAGTTTATTTTAGCCTTCAAAGGTTTTCAATCTCATTTCATGAAATTAATATTCTCTAATGGCCTATATTTTTGTTAAAACCTAATCAGGAAAGTCAATAAGTATTCTTGGACAAGTTTTGGATTTTTCAGAACTCGTTTAAACCAAGTTTGGGGTCCCAAAAGAGTGGACCAATTCTATCTTAGCGCGCCATGCCTCCTGTCGCATTGGTTAACATTTATGCAGGTTGCTAGAGCCAAAATACTGAGTCTTGATGCGATTATGGTGTGATGCATTAGGAGTCGCATCAAGCTAGTGACCCCGCTGCGTCGCTTGTAGCGTCGATGCCCAGTTTTCAGTCTTTAATTGTCCATAATTTTAAGGGTAAAAGGGTCAATTTACTATCCCTATAAAAGTGAAAACATAGGATTTGGCCCTAATTGAACAAAAATACTCTCTTCTCTCAAAATAATCTTAAGAACAAATTAGGGTTTCAATTGGGGATTCAAATTCAAGCAAGTTCCACTGCTGATCTTCGTAGAATCATGAACTAAGGTATGCATAGTGTTCATTCATGGATTTCTTCCATCCATAAAGATCAAGAATCCTATAATTATTTATAAATTATGATGTTTATGTTGTGCATTGATTATGTTCATGCAGTTATTGTGGTATGATTCCCAAGTTGGAATCTTTATGTGCTTTTATGAAACTATGTTAGCATGTGAGTTGGAAATCATTAATTTAGTTGATTATAATATGTTAATTTCATGATCATGCCTTATCCCTAACTCACACAATCTAGATGTTTGATAAAATGCCTAAGAGAATAGAAATTATGCCTTATAGCTAAATTGTGACCCAAGTTATGAAAATATGTTTTACCCTTATGTTCAAATGACTTCTATGTTATCTTTATGTACTGAAATTGTTGTTGGAATACATCATGAATTTGCCTTATAAAATTATGACATGTTTACATGACTTTCCATTCATGTACAAAACTATGATGACCATGTACTTCATGAAATCTCCAAATTATGGTAGTATGGATTGTTGATGTTGGTCATGTGTTCAAGAGGTGTCATGCTTTGTTAGTTTTGTTTTATCAAGTTCTGGGGGTACTTGTACTTGACAATTTAGCTGTGTGCCTAGAGCTAGTGTCATGTTTTTAAGATACTCTCAGTCAAGCCATGTTCAGTATAACTCAGTCAGCCTGAAGAAAAACTCAGTAAACTCAGAAATTTAGTAATCTCAATTCAGTCCTACTCAGTACTCAGTAATATCAGTAATCTCAGTCAGATATCAGACATCAATTATATTTCGTCAGTCAATGAAATTTAGTGAAATCAGTTTAGTTCAGTTCAATTTATCATGTTTAGTGTCTATTAAGATGGGATTAGGATTTAGCATCAATTGAGCCAAAGGATGGGAACACACCTATTATTAGAAGGTGTGATTCTTAGAAGCAATAGTTGCGCTCTAGAACTACGTAGCCAGTGTAGGTTGAAACATCATACCTACTATATAAGGGTAGATGAGGTGTCTTAACCTGTTATATGAGGGTCCTTCTATTCTTGTTTGAGTACCTATTATATGAGGGATCACTCACAGCTTATTCTTTCTAGTAGCGCGGTATTGACACCCTTCTAATTGGGGTTATAGATTGGACCCCAACTTAGTTATATCACTTTATTTAGGGCATGTCAGTTAGATGACTACTTTCTACAGTCTCAGTCTCAGTAAAAGAACTCAGATAGTTCTTTAGATTTTAGGACTGTCAGATATAGTAAACTTTGTACAGTACTGAACTTAGTTAGATCTATCAGATTCTACATTGTCATATTTAGTCACTCAGTATAGTATGGAACTCAGCTAGTTCCATCAGATTCTAGACTTTCAGACATAGCCACTCAATATCAGTATTAGTATCAGTTATATCAGTTATCACTAACTCATATAGTCAGTATTCAAACTCAGTAGCCAGTATCTTCATGAACTCAGTCACTTATTCATACATGTATTCTCATGTTCATGTTATACAGTTAGTTAGTATTGTTCATGCATATGAACCCTTTGCCTTTAACCTACCTCACTTGCATGCCAGTACATGAGTGCTAGAGCATCAGTAGCATTCTAGTTTTAGTAGTCAGAGTCAGCAATAAGTCCTCATCATTCAAGGATGTTATCATTTGATTTTTTATTATTTTTAATAGTTCGGAGTTAGTTGGGGACATGTACTATCAACTCCATAATTTTTAGACAGTTTAAAGGCTTTTAGGCTATAGTATGTTCAGATAGTTTATTTTAGATTTTGGTATTTGTATACCCCGTATAGATATTACTTAATCAGATATGTTACAGTTTTGAACCTTACGGCCTTACAACTTTTATTCCACATTTATACAGTAATCATGTAGTTTTCAGGTACATATATAAGTTATGGATTAACTTATAGTCCTTTGAGGTCATGAGCACCGTGTAGCTTTTTGGGTACCATATTTAGGGCGTTACATACTTGGTATCAGATCCTAAGGTTCAATAGAGTCTAAGAAGTCTGAAAGCCGCATCTAGTAGATTCTTGTGCATGGGTGTGTTGCGCGCCATATTTATGTAGTGGAGGATATGAGATATTTTAGGAATAGTTTTCCTTCTTTCAGAATTCATGTCATGCTAATGAGTATGAGCTAAAGTTAATCTCTTAGTCTAATCCGTTTCCCCCTTTTCTTTATAGAACATACCTCCCAAATGAATAAATCATCTTATCTAAGAAGATTTCTTGGATGAATATATTTCTTATGCAGAGTTTGGGCTACATTCACTACTTTTGCTAATTTAGTTGCTACCCAGAATGAATGGCCAGCTATTATTCCGACCAAACCAGTGGCCAATTCAACTGCAGCCACGATTTGAGACATGGTTTAATATCATGGGGGTGTCAGCTGTTAAGAGTGCTGAGCTAGCTGCATATCAGTTGCAACATATAGCTCATACATGGTTCAAATTGTGAAAGGCAGAGAGGGCTACAGATGTAGGGACTATAGAGTGAGAGGAGTTTGCCACTGCCTTTCTTGATAGATTCTTTACCCTAGATCTGAGGAAAGCTAAGGTGTTAGAATTTATCAACCTCAGGAAAAGCAATATGCCAGTGAAAGAGTATTCTCGTAAGTTTGCTCAACTAGATAGATATGCTTCTCATGTAGTGGCACACAATAGGGATAAGATGAGTAAGTTTGTTTCTGGGGTAAATGATAGTGTGGTCAATGAGTGCACATCTGTGATGTTGATTAGTGAGATGGACATAGCAAGGATTATGATCCATGCTCAACAAATAGAAGAGCAGAAGATTAAGATGAGAGAGAAGAAAAATAAGAAATGAAGGATAAATAATTTCAACTTTTCTCAGCCTAAGTTAGAAGGAGGGAATCGTTCTCAGTTTTGTGCTAAGTCATCTATTCCAGCTTCTTTATCAACCAGTGCTCCAACTCTGAAATTTAGAGACGATAATGGGTATAGAGCGCCAGGCTCTAATTCTTAGGGTAGTGTTAGCAGTGCCTGAACCTATCCCCTTTGTAAGACTTGTGGCAAGCATCATCAGGGTACTTGTAGAGTGGGCAGTGGTATTTGTTTTAGATGTGGCAAACTAGGACACAAAGTCAGAGATTGTCCTCAGCCAGGTCCTAAGGGTCAGCTTAACCATTCCTCAGCTCAGTCCGGTCGCCCAAATCAGCAGGGTGCCACCTCCAGTGCTACTAGTGGGAAACACTCAAATAGACTCTATGCTCTTTAGTTCCGACTGGATTAGGAAAATTCTCCTGATATGGTTGTTGGTATGTTACAGATCTCTCACTTGCATGTTTACGCTTTGCTAGATCTAGGAGCTTTTTTGTCTTTTGTTACTCCTTATATAGTAGTTGATTTCGTAGTCAGTCCCAAAATTCTAGCAGAGCCCTTCTAATTATCTACCCTAGTGGGTAAAACTATCATAGCCCAATGGGTATACAGGAATTGTCCGATTATGGTATCTCAGAAAGTCATTTCAACAGACTTAGTTAAATTAGAGATGACTGCTTTTGATATCATTCTCGACATGGATTGACTTCATTCCTACTATGCCACCGTCGACTGCAGAAACAAAATTGTCTAGTTTTAGTTTTTGAATGAAACCATCCTAGAGTGAAAGGCTAGTACTTCAATTTTTAAAGGTCAGCTTGTTTCCTACATTCAGGCACGAAAAATAATATCTAAGGGATGTGTCTATCAACTTGTTTAAGTTAAGGACACTAGTCCTAAAAATTCCTATCTTGAATTAGTCCCAGCAGTGAATGAATATTCAGATGTCTTTCCCAAAGATCTTCCAGGAATTCCTCCCAAAAGGGAAATAGACTTTGGCATTGATCTCCTTCTCGATACTCAACCTATATCTATTCCTACATATAGAATGAAACCAGTAGAACTTCAAGAATTGAAAGAACAGTTGAAGGATCTTTTAGAAAAGCGATTCATCAAAACCAGCTTTTCCCCGTAGGGTGCACAAGTCTTATTCATGCACAAGAAAGACGATTCTCTTAGAATATGTATAGATTACCGTCAATTCAATAAGGCCATAGTCAAGAACAAGTATCCACTTCCCAGAATTGATGACTTGGTTGACCAACTACAGGGTGCTAGATATTTCTCTAAGATAGACCTCAGATCAGGCTATCATCAGCTCAGAGTTAGAGAATGTTATATCCCAAAAATAGGCTTCTATACTCGGTATGGTCACTTTGAATTCTTAGGGATGTCCTTTGGTCTTATGAATGCTCCAGTAGCCTTTATGGACTTGATGAATTGTGTGTTCAAGTAGTACTTGGACATGTTCATCATAGTCTTCAAAGATGACATTTTTGTTTGTTCCCGCAGTGAGCGTGATCATGTATACCATTACAGAATAGTATTGCAGACTCTCAAAAATCATTTCACAAAATTCCTTAAGTGCAAATTTTGGGTAAGGTCAGTAGCATTTCTTGGTCATATCATTTACAGTGATGACAATAGAGTTGATCCTCAAAAGACTAAAGTAGTAAAAAACTGGCCTCATCTCGTATCTCCATCAGATATCAGGAGTTTCTTTGGTCTGGCTGGATATTATAGATGGTTTCTTAAGGGAATTTATTCAATTGCATCCCCTAGTCTAGATTGACTCAGAAGAAATTCAAGTTTTAGTGGTCAGATCCTCACGGGAAGAGTTTTCAGGAGTTGAAGACCTGACTCACCTCAACTCCAGTTTTGGCTCTTCCAGATAGTTTAGATGGGTTCATAGTGTATTGTGATGCATCCAGAATACATTTGGATTGTGTCCTCATGTAGTATATTAAGTTCATAGCCTACGCTTCCAGACAACTTAAACCCCATGAGAAGAATTATCCTACTCATCATCTTGAGTTAGCAGCTGTAGTTTTTGCCTTAAAGATTTGGAGTCATAATTTGTATGGTGTTCATGTAGATGTCTTCAAAGATCATAAAAGCCATCATTACGTATTCTCTTAGAAAGATCTCAACCTTCGACAGAGAAGGTGGTTAGAGCTCTTGAAAGATTACAACACGAGTGGCCTCTGCCATCCGAGCAAGGCCAATGTAATGGCCGATGCTCTCAGTAGACTTTCTATGGGTAGTGTTGCTCATGTTGAGGACAGTAAGAAAAAGTTAGCACAAGAATTTTATCAGCTTGACCGACTAGGTGTGCACCTAGTTTACTCTTCAGAAGGTAATATATGGGTTTAGAGCAGCTCAGAATCATCTCTAGTATTCGAGGTAAAAGAAAAGCAAGATAGAGATCCCAGTCTAGTCAAGTTGAAAAATTCAGTCAAAGATCAAAAAGTAGAGGTTTTCTCCCAAGGGGGAGATGGTGTTTTTTCTTGTCAAGGTTATCTCTATGTCCCAGGTGTAGATGACTAGAGGTAGCAAATTCTTGCAGAAGTGCATGGTGTGGGATACTCTATTCATCCAGGGGACACTAAGATGTACCGTGACTTGTCATAGATCTATTCGTGGAGTGGGATAAAGAGAGATATTGTAGAGTTTGTGGCTACGTGCTCTACATGTCATCAGGTTAAGATAGAGTATCAGAAGCCTAGTGGTCCCATACAGGAGTTCATTATTCCCACCTGGAAATGGGAGGAAGTGAACATGGACTTCGTGATGGGTTTTCCTCGTACTCATTGTCACCATGATTCAGTTTTGGTCATTGGAGACTAGAAGACAAAATCTACTTATTTTGTTCCAGTTCATACAACTTATTTAACTAAGGATTACACCAAACTCTATATCAGGGAGTTGATCATATTACACAGTGTTCTATTTTCTATTTTATTAGATAGAGGTACTCAGTTCACCTCTCACTTCTAGAAAGCATTCCAAAAGGGTCTTGGTACCCGAGTTCATCTCAATACAACCTTTCATCCCCAGACAGATAGTCAAGCAGAAAGGACCATTTAGACTTTAGAAGATATGCTGCGTGCGTGTGCGATTGATTTCAAGGAATGTTGGGATGACCACTTGCATTTGATGGAGTTTACATATAAAAACAAATATCATTCTAGTATTTAGATGGCTCCATTCGAAGCTCTTTACGTTAGGAGATGTAGATCTCACGTTGGTTGGTTCAAAGTTAGTGAGGCCTTAGTTTTACGAACTGACTTAGTATTCGATGCCTTAGAAAAGGTCCAGCTAATCCAAGAAAGACTCTGAGCTTCCCAGAGCCGATAGAAGTCTTATTCACATGTGCACAAAAAAGATCTCGAGTTTGAGATTTGTGATCATGCTTATTTGAAAATATCTCCCATGAAGGGAGTGGTGAGATTCAGCAAAAAGGGAAAGCTTAGTCCCTGATATGTCGGTCCCTTTAATATTCTCAGTTGCTTCGACAAAGTAGCTTATGAGATCGAATTGCCTTCAGATCTTATCTCAGTTCATCTAGTCTTCCATTTCTCTTTACTCAAGAAGTGCATAAGTGACCCATCAGTTGTAGTCCCTAGTCCGAGCATTGATGTTCAGAAAAGCCTCTCTTACAAAGAGATTCGAATCAAAATCCTAGACTATCAGATTCGTAGACAGAGGAATAAAGAAGTCCCTCTAGTCAAAGTTCTTTGGCGGAATCAGTCCATTGAGGGAGCCACTTGGGAAGAAGAAGCAGACATGCAAACCAAGTACCCTCACCTCTTCTCTGCAAACTCAGACTCATCTCACGGTAACAGTTCTCCTTAAGTTTATTTAGTTTCATGTTCAGGATTCCATTACAAACTTGGTACTAGGTACCATTGCATATTCAGTCATGCATTCATGTATCAGTTCAGTCATACAATCCTGCATAAAATATGCATTCTTATTGTGAGAAACTTAGTTCATCAGAACACTCAGTCATGCATTCATGAATCAGTTACTCATGCATCACATATGCATGTCTGTATAATATGCTCAGCCTATCAGTCATGTCATTCACGAAATCTTATTTCAGTTGTCATGTTCAACATGTATTTCAGTGTATCTTCTTCCCCATCTCAGTTAGTCTCATTCGAGGACGAACATTCTCAAAGGAGAAATATTATAAGACCCCACAAAATACTAAGCTTCATTTAGTCTATTTATGCTTGTTAAGGGGTCCCATACATAGAAAATTCTAGATAAGTTTCCAGACTTAGTTTATTTTAGCCTTCAAAGGTTCATAATCTTATTTTGCCACCTTAATTTTCTCTAATGGCCTATATTTTTGTTAAATCCTGATCAGGAAGGTCAATAAGTGTTCCCGGACAAGTTTTGGATTTTTCGAAACTCATTTAAAACAAGTTTGGGGTCCCAAAAAAGTGGACCAATGCTATCTTGGCGCCCTGCATCACCTATCACATTAGTTAACATTTGTGCAGGTTGCTAGAGCCAAAAAGTACTTAGGCTTGACACGATCATGGTGTGATGCATTAGGAATCGCGTCGAGCTAGTGACGTGCTGCGTCACTTATATCGTCGATGCACAATTTTCAGTCTTTAATTGTCTACAATTTTAAGGACAAAAGGGTCAATTTTCTATCTCTATATAAGTCAAAAACACGGGATTTGGCTCGAATTGAACAAAAATATTCTCTCTTCTCTCAAAATACTCTTAAGAACAAACTAGGATTTAAATTGGGGATTCAAATTCAAGAAAGTTCCACTGCCGATCTTCATAGAATCATGAACTAAGGTATGCATACTGTTCATTCATGGTTTTATTCCATCCATGAAGCTCAAGAATACTATTTTTATTTATAAATCATGATTTTTATCTTGTGGGTTGATTATGTTCATGTGATTATTGTTGTATGATTCCCAAGTTGGAATCTTTATGTGCTTTTATGAAACTATTTTAGCATGTGAGTTGGAAATCATGAATTTAGTTGATTATAGTATGTTAATTTTATGGTCATGCCTAATCCCTAAGTCACGAAATCTAGATGTTTGATAAAATGCCTAAGAGAATAGAAATTATGCCTTATAGCTAAATTGTGACCCAAGTTATGAAAGTATGTTTTACCCTTATGTTCAAATAACTTCCATGTTATCCTTATGTATTGAAATTGTTGTTGGAATGCATAATGAATTTACCTTATGAAATTATTCCATGTTTACATGCAATCCTATTCATGTACCTAACTATGATAACCATGTGCTTCATGAACTCCCCAAATTATGGTAGTATGGATGTTAATGTTGGTGATGTGTTTAAGAGGTGTCATGATTTGTCAGTTTTATTATATCGAGTCCTGAGGGTACTTGTACCTAACAATTTAGCTGTGTGCCTAGATCTAGTGTCATGTTTTCAAGATACTCTCAGTCAAGCCATGTTCAGTAGAACTCAGTCAGCCTGAAGAAAAACTCAGTAAACTCCGAAATTCAGTAACCACAGTTCAGTCCTACTCAGTACTCAATAATGTCAGTAATATCAGTCAGTTAATACATTAGTAATTTTCTCTTAGTCAATGAAATTCAGTGAACTCAGTCTAGTTCAATTCAGTTAATCATGTTCAGTGTCTATTCAGATGGGAGTAGGATTTAGCACCGAGTGAGCCTAAGGATGGGAACTTACCTGTTATTAGAGGGTGTGATTCTTAGAAGAAATCCTTGTGCCTAGAACTATATAGCCAACGTAAGTTGAGACATCATACCTGCTATAAGAGGGCAGATGAGGTGGCTTAACCTGTTATGTGATGGTCCCACTATTCTCATTTAAGTACCTATTATATGAGAGATCACTCACAGCTTGTCCTTACTAGTGGCGTGGTATTTACACCTTTCTAATTAGGACTAGAGATTGGACCCCAACTCAATTATATCACTTTATTTGAGGTATGTCGGTTATATGACTATTTCCCACAGTCTCAGTCTTAGTCTCAGTAAAAGAACTCAGATAGTTTTTCAGATTTTAGGACTGTCAAATACAGTCAACTTAGTACAGTACTGAACTTAGCTAGTTCCATCAGATTCTAGACTTTTAGATACATTCACTCAGTACAGTACGAAACTCAGCTAGTTCCATCAAATTCTAGACTATCAGACACAGTCGCTCAGTATTAGTATCAGTATCAGTTATATCAGTTATCAGTAACTCATATAGTCAGTATTAAAACTTTGTAGTCAGTATCTTCATGAACTTAGTCACTTATTAATGCATGTATTCTCACGTTCATGTTATACAGTCAGTTAGTATTGTTCATTCACATGAACCCTTTGCATTCAACCTACCTCACTTGCATACTAGTACATTCAGTCGTACTGACGCTTTTGTGCTATGGTGTTTTATTACTATAGGTTTAGAGGCATGAGTGCCAGAGCATTAGTAGTATTCCATTTCAGCAGTTAGAGTATGTAATAAGTCCTCATCATTTGAGGATGTTATCATTTGATTTTTTTTATTATTTTCAGTAGTTCGTAGTTAGTTGGGGACATGTCCCATAAACTCCATAATTTTTAGACAGTTTAGAGGCTTTCAGGCTATAGTATGTTTAGATAGTTTATTTCAGATTTTGGTATTTCTATACCCCATACAGATATTACTTAATCAGACATGTTACAGTTTTTAACCTTACGGACTTACAACTTTTATTCCACATTTATATAGTATATTATGCAGTGTTAAGGTACAGATACCAGTCATGGGTTAGCTTGTGGTCCTTTGGGGTCATGAGCACCGTGTAGCATTCTGGGTACCAGATTTGGGGCATTACAGAAAATCTCTACCTTTTAATCAAGAGCTCTAACCACATTCTCTGACGGTGGTTGAGATCTTTCTGAGAGAGTACGTACTGAAGTGTAATGCCCCAAATCTAGAACTAAAAAAGCTACACGATGCTCATGACCCCAAAGGACCATAAGCTAACCCATGACTGATATCTTTACTTAAACACTGCATAATATACTATATAAATATGGAATAAAAGGTGTAAGGCCGTAAAGTTCAAAACTATAACATAACTGATAAAACATAACGTCTTGATGGGGTATAGAATGTCCAAAACAAACTGAAATTTATCTAGACAAGCTACTTTGAAAGCATCTAACTGACTAAACTGTTCAAATACGGAGTTTATGGGACATGTCACTAACTAAATCCATCTACTGAACTATACAAAGTACTGAAATACTAAAATGATAGAACATCCTCGAATGATGAGGACTCACTACAATTCTGTCTATTGAATGTCTGAAATGCTACTAATGCTCTAAAGCTCGTGCCTCTGAACCTATGGTAAAATAACACCATAGCATGAATGCATCAGTGCGATTGAATGTACTGGTATGCAAATGAGGTAGGCTAAATGCAAAGGGTTCTTATGCATGCACCATACTAACTAACTATATAACATGAACGTGAGAATACATGCATGAATAAGTAACTATGACTAAATTCATGATAATATTGACTACTAAGTCTGAATACTAATACATAACATAAGTTATTGATAAATGATATAACTGATATTGAGTGACTGTAACTGACAATCTAGATTCTAAAGGAACTAACTATGTTTTGTACTATACTGAGTTGATTATATTTGACAGTCCTAACATCTGTAGAAATATATGAGTTCTATTACTAAGACTGAGATTGTGAATATGCAAAGTAGTCATCTAACCAACATGCCCTAAGTGTGCTATTATAGCTAAGTTAGGGTCCAATATGTAACCCCAATTAGAAGGGTGTCAATACCGCACTACTAGTAAGGATAAGCTCTGAGTGATCCCTCATCTAATAGGTACTCTAAGGAGAACGGCAGACCCTTATATAATAGGTTAATCTACCTCATCTACCCTAATCTAATAGGTTGGATGTCTTAACCTATTCTAGCTATGTAGTTCTAGAATACAAGGATTGTTTCTAAGAATCACACCCTCTATAATAGGTGAGTTCCCATCCTTGGGATCACTCAGTGCTAAAATATACTCCCATCTGAATTTGACACTGAATTGAGTATACTGGATTGAACTGGACTGAGTTCACTGAGTTTCATTGACTGATGGAATACTACTGATGTCTGACTGAGATTACTGATATTACTGAGTACTGAGGAGGATTGGACTGGACTGAGATTACTGAGTTGTACTGAACATAACTTGAATGAGAGTATTTTGAAAACATGACACTGGATCTAGGCACACAGCTAAATTGTCGGGTACAAGTACCCCCAGGACTCAATAGCATGAAACTGACAAGATATGACACTTCTTAAACACATCACCAATATTAAAAATTCATAATATGCTAAGTTGGGGATTTCATGAAGCATTTGGTTATCATAATCTTGTACATGTATAGGAATTCATATAAACATGGCGTAAATCCATACTCTAATATCATAAATATTCCAACAAACATCTACAATGCACCACCAGGGCATAGGAGTCATTTGAATATAAGAGTAAAGCATGAACTCATCATTTAAGTCACAATGGTGCTAAAGCACATAATTGCTAGTCTCTTAGGCATTTTACCAAAGATCTAGGATGTATGGCATAGGGCTTAAGAATAATCATTAAATTAACATGCTATAGTCAACTAAATTCATGATTTCCAACTCACATGCTAGCATAGTTTCATAAAAATGCATAAAGATTACAACTTTGGAATCATACAACAATAATTACATGAATATAATCAACCCACAACATAAACATTATGATTTATAATTTAAAATTTGATTCTTGAACTTCATGGAAGAAAGGAATCCATGAATGAACACTATGCATGCCTTAGTTCATGATTCTACGAAGATTGACGATGGAACTTTCTTGAATTTGAATCCCCAATTGAAAACCCTAACTTGTTCTTAGAGTTTTTGAGAGAAAAGAGTATATTTGGCTTCAAAGTGGCTAAATCTCATGTTTATGAGATTATACAGGAATAGAAAAATGACCATTTTTTCCCACAAAGTTTAGGCTGAAAGCTGAAAAATTTGACCCAACAGGAGTATCCAGGGTGGTGCCCTTCTTAGACCGAGGGTCTAGCCTGGGCGGCGCCCTACATAGGCCGGTGGTCCAACCTGGGTGGCGCCCTACCAGCGCCTTTAGCTAATGGTTTGGGCATCCAAGCATGCCCTTATGCTATTCCTAAAATTCCGTAATTCACCCGAGATGTACTATTACTTGCCCCATTACAACGCCACTTGAAAATAAAATAATGGAGGTCGAGAAGGTTATGAAAAAATTTCCCAAAGTTTGGAGGCTAAAATGAAACAAAGTGTTGAACACTTAGCTAAAATATTCTAAGTGTTGGAGCTTTTGAAGAAAATAAGGAGCTGAATTTAGACTTAGACTTTTATGGGGTCTTACATGAAGGCTTTTGTGATTTGTGAACACATCTACATGCACCCCATACAAGTAGTACCTCTAAATCTTTAAAGTAAATACTACGGCTGCTAACTTAAGATAATGAGTTGAATAGTTCTTCTCATAGGGCTTAAGCTATGTGGAGGCGTAGGCTATGACCTTACAATGCTGCATGAGGACACAACCCAAACCTGCCCTGGAAGCATCACGGTATACCACAACCCTATTTTAATCATCTGTTAGAGTCAAAACTAGAGCTGAGGTGAGTCGAGTTTTCAACTCCTAAAACCTTTTCTCGCATGAATCTGACCACTACAACTGAACCTTCTTCTAAGTTAGTCTAGACATAGGGGATGAAAAAGAATAAAATCCTTCAACAAATCGATGGTAATAAATAGCCAAACCCAAGAAAGTCCTGATATCTGATGGAGAGATGGGTCTGGGCTAGTTTCTCATTGCTTTGATCTTTTATAGATCAACTCTAATGCCATCACGGGAAATGATATGACCAAGGAATGTTACTGAGCTTAGCCAAAATTTGCACATACTGAATTTAGCAAATAATTAATGATTTTGGAGAGTCTACAATACTATTCTAAGATGGTCTGCATGATCATGCTCACTGCGGGAATAAATAAGGATGTCATCTATGAATACTGTAATGAACATATCTAAGTACTGCTTGAACACTCGGTTTATCAAGTCCATGAAAGCTGCTGGGGCATTAGTAAGACCAAAAGACATAACTAAGAATTCAAAGTGATCATATCGAGTCCTGAAAGTTGTCTTTGGGATGTCACATTCTTTAAACTATCTGAATAAGGAGTTGGTGGGACATGTCCCCAACTAATATTGAACTATCTAAATAAGGAGTTGGTGGGAAATATCCCCAACAAACTCCAAACTACTAAAATAATAATATAATGAACTAATGAAATAATCATGTCCTCGAACTATGAGTACTCTCACCACTGACTGCTAAGTGTGATCGGGAACTTGAGCGTCCAAACCTATGGTATAAAACACCATATCACAAAAGAAAAGTATGTGTCAGTATGTGATAATGTACTGGTATACAAAGTAAGGTAGACTGAATACAAGGGTTCATACGCATGAACTACAACTGACTGATAATATGAACATGCTTGAATGAGAATACATGCATGAGTATATATGACTATAACTGAAAATATGAGAATTCTGAATACTAAGTCTGAATACAGATATCATGGATTTCTAATAACTGATATAATTGATAATTGATATATTGATTACTGATTAACTATATCTAACAGACCCGATTCTGATGGAACTAGTTGAGTTCCTTAAACTGAGTGACTATATCTGACAGTCCTAAAATCTGAAGAAATATATGAGTTTTATTACTAAGACTGAGTGACTGTATCTGACAATCCTAATTTTGTAACTAAAACTGTGGTAGAATTCATCTTACCAACATGCCCCAAATAATATAACTGAGTAGGGGTCCAATTTGTAACCCCAATTGGAAGGGTGTCAATACCGCGCCACTGGTAAGGACAAGCTGTGAGTGACCCTCATTTAACAGATACTCTAATGGGAATGGTGGAACCCTCATCTAATAGGTTAAGCCACCCCATCAACCCTTATCTCGCAGGATAGGTGTATCAACCAATGCTTTCTACGTAGTTCTAGAGCAAAAAGACTGCTTCTTAGAATGACACCCTCTACTTGCAGGTGAGTTCCCATCCTTGGGCTCACTCGGTGCTGAATCCTACTCCCATCTAATTAGACACTGAACTGATTATACTGAGTTAAACTAGATTGAGTTTACTAAGTTTCATTAACTGACGAACTACTACTGAGATATAATAACTGACTGTGATTACTGAGTTAACTGAGTTTACTGAGATTATTGAGATTACTAAGATTACTGAGATTACCGAGATTACTGGACTAATACTGAATTTACTGAGTTTTCCTAAGTCATGTGACCGACAGAATTCTATAGATCATGGCTTCACTGATAGTATCATGAAAAATGACTCGGCTCTAGGGACACAGCTAAATTTTTGGGTACAAGTACCCCCAGGACTCAATAGCATGAAGCTGACAAGACATGACACTTCTTGAACTCATATCCATAATCAAAAACCCATAATGCAATCATTGGGGGATTTCATAAAGTATTTGCATATCATAAGTTTAGACATGAATATGAATGCATATAATCATGTCATAATTTCATAAGTCTAATTTCATGAGCATTTCATCAAACAATTTTAATGCATAATAATAACATAAGAGTCATTTTGAACATAAGGGTAAAACATTGATTCATTAATTTGGTCACACATGAGTTCTTATGGATAATTCTTAATCTCTTAGACCTTTTATCAAACACATTTCATGCATAACATTAGGCTTAAGCATATACACAAAATCAATACATCATGGTTACTTTAATCAACTCAATTTCATAGTTTTCAACCAACATGCTAGCATAATTTCATGAAAAACATATAACGATTCTAATTTGGGATTCATACAACAACACCAAAATGATTAAGATCAACTCAAAACATGGAAATCACAATTCATGAGATTAAAGTTGAATCCTTGAGCTCCAAGGACAAAAGGGATCCTTGGATGAACACTTTACATACCTTAACTATTGATTCCGTGGAGATTAGGATGAATTATTGAGTTTTGATTCTTGAACTTAATGAAGATAGGGTTTGTTATTGATTAGATTTTGTGAAAATAATGAATAATTTGGATATTTGGGGCTTTCATCGCGTGATATGGAACCATTGGGTGAAGTAAAAATGACCCTTTTGCTCTCAAGAGGCCAGCCTTGAACTATAGGAATTTGGCCTAGCTGGACTAAGAAAGGCGCTGCCCTACTAAGTCCACTAGGCTAGGCAAGATGCCTCCCAGCCTATAGTGGTGCAATAACCAAGGCGATGAGGGCCTATCGCGGAGAGTTACTGGTTTGGGCAACCAAACATGCCTTTATGCTATTCCAAAAATTCTGAAACTCACCCGACATGTACTATTGACTTTCCCCATCATGAATCAATTAAAAAAATTAATAAACGGAGGTTGGGAAGGTCATAAAATAATTCTTCGAAGTTTGGATGCTTAAAATAAGACAAAGTGTTTAACACTTAGCTAAAATTTTCTAAGTGTTGGGATCCCTTAAGATGCTTTAAGGGCTGATTTCAACTTAGAATTTCGTGGGATCTTATAATATCTCCCCCTTGAGAACATTCATCCTTGAATTATATTGATTGACGTGGGAGAAAATATAGACTAAAGTACATACTGAATATAAACAACTGAAACATGATTTCATAACTGACATGACTGATAAACTAAAATTATCATGTTGAACATGCATATCTGATGCATGAATAACTGATTCATGAATACATGACTGGGATTACTGATATGCTGAGTTTATTATATTGAACATACATATATGATGTATGGATACATGACTGAACTGACACATGAATGCTTAACTGATTATACAATGGAATTTAATACCAAGTTGTAACTTAAATCTGAACATGAAACTTAATGAGCTTAAGGAAAGCTATTACCTTAGGCTGAGTCTGAATTTGAGGAGAAGAGATAGGGATACTTGGTCTGTATATTTGCTCCTACTTTCCAAGTAACTCCATCAACAGACTGATTCCGCCAAAGAACTTTGACTAGAGGGACTTCTTGTTCCTCAGTCTGTGAATCTGATAGTCAAGGATTTTGAATGGAATCTTTTCATAAGAGAGGTTGTTCTGAACGTCAATGCCCTCTATAGGGACTACAACTGGTAGGTCACCCATGCACTTCCCAAGGAAGGAAACATAGAACACTGGATGAACTAAGGCTAGATCTGAAGGAAATTCAAGCTCATAAGCTACCTTGCTGAAGTGACTGAGAATTTTGAAGGGACCGACATATTAGGGACTGAGCTTTCCCTTCTTGTCAAACCTCCTCACTTCCTTCATAAGAGAGATTTTCAAATAAACATGATCACCAATCTCAAACTTGAGATCCTTTCTGTGCACATCTGTATAAGACTTCTGCCGAATTTGGGCAGCCAGGTGTCTTTCTTTGATCAACTAGACTTTCTCTAAGGTATCGAAAATCAAGTCAGGCCCTACTACTGCAGCCTCACCAACTTCGAACCAACCAATTGGAGACCTGCATCTCCTACTGTAGAGAACTTCGAATTGAGCCATCTGAATACTAGAATGAGTGCTACTGTTGTATGCAAACTCAATCAAAGAAAAGTGGTCATTAAAACTACCCTTGAAATCAATTGCAAAAGCTCGCAATATATCTTCTAAGGTCTGAATGGTCTTTTTTGCTTGACCAACTATCTGAGGATTAAAGGATGTATTGAGATGAACTCGGGTACCAAGAACCTTTTGGTATACTTTCCAGAAATAAGAGGTAAACTAGGTACCTCTATCTAAGATAATAGACAATGGAACACCATGTAATCTGACCAACTCCCTGATATAGAGTTTGGCATAATCCTCGGTTGAATAAGAGGTATGAACTGGAAGAAAATAAGTTGATTTTGTCATTCTGTCTATAATGAGTCAAACTAAATCATGCTGACTACGAGTATGAGGTAAACCCATCACGAAGTCCATGTTCATTTCTTCCCACTTCCAAGTGGGAATACTGAACTCCATGGACCCACTAGGCTTTTGATGCTCTATCTTAACCTGCTGACATGTAGAGCACTTAGCCACAAACTCTGCAATATCTCTCTTCAGCCCACACCACCAATAGATCTCCTGCAAGTCACGGTATGTATTAGTGGTCCCTGGATGAATAGAATAACACACTATGCACTTTTGCAAGAATTTGATGCCTCAAGTCATCTACACTTGGAACATACAGACGACCCTGACAATGTAACACACCATCTCCCCCTTGGGAGAAAACCTCCACTTTCTGATCTCTTACTAACTCTTTCAACTTGACTAGACTGGAATCTCTATCTTATTTTTCTTTTACCTTAAAAACTAGAGATGATTGTAGCTATGCTGAACCCACACACTACCTTATGCTAAGTAGACTAAGCAAACACCTAGTCGGGAAAACTGATGAACTTCCTGAGCTAACTTCTGCTTATCTTTCTCAATATAAGCAACACTACCCATAGACAGTCTACTAAGAGCATCAGCCACTACATTGGTTTTGCCCGAATGATAAAGGACACTCATGTCACAATCTTTAAAGAACTCTAACCACCCTCTCTGATGAAATGTGAGATCTTTCTGAGAGAATAAAAACTGAAGGCTTTTTTGATCTATAAACACATCTACATGCACCCCATGCAAGTAATGCCTCTAAATCTTTAAGGCAAATACTACGGCTGCTAACTCAAGATCATGAGTTCGATAGTTCTTCTTATGGGGATTAAGCTGCCTGGAGGCGTAGTCTTTGACCTTACCATACTTTATGAATGCACAACCCTAACCTACCCTGGATGCATCACAGTACACCACAAACCCATCTGAACCATCTGGAAGAGTCAAACTGGAGATGAGGGGAGTCGAGTCTTTAACTTCTAGAAATTCTTCTCGCATGAATCTGACCACTGAAAATGAACCTTCTTATGAGTTAGTCTGGACATAGGGGATGCAATAGTAGAAAATCCTTCAACAAATTAATGGTAATAGCCAGACAAACCTAAGAAACTCTTGATATCTGATGGAGAGATAGGTCTGGGCCATTTTGTCACTGCTTCAATCTTTTGGGGATCAACTCTAATGCCATCACTAAAAATGATATGACTAAAGAATGCTATTGACCTTAGCCAAAATTCATACTTACTAAATTTGGCGAATAACTGATGATTTTTTAGAGTTTGCAATACTATTCTGAGATGGTATGAATGATCATGCTTACTACGGGAATAGACAAGGATGCCATCTATGAAGACTATGATGAATATGTCCAAGTACTGCTTGAACACCCGATTTATCAAGTCTATAGAAGCTGCTGGGGCATTAGTAAGACCAAAGGACATAACTAAGAATTCAAAATGACCATACTGAGTCCTGAAAGCTATCTTCAGGATGTTAGATTCTCTGACTCTAAGCTGATGATAGCCTGATCTGAGGCCTATCTTTAAAAAGTAACTGGAACCCTAAAGTTGGTCAAAAAATCAAAAATTCTGGGAAGTAGATACTTGTTCTTGACTGTAACCTTATTGGGTTGATGGTAGTCTATGCATATTCTGAGAGGGCCATCTTTCTTATGCATGAATAGGACTAGCGCACGCCACGAGGAAACTCTAGGACTGACGAATCCGTTATCTAAAAGATATTTCAACTGTTTTTTCAATTCTTTGAGTTCTGCTGGTTCCATTCTGTATGAAGGAATAAATAATGGTTAAGTATCTAGAAAAATGTCTATGCCGAAGTCTATTTCCCTTTTGAGTGAAATTCCTAGAAGATATTCGGGAAAGACATCTGAATATTCATTCACCACTAGGACTGATTCAATACTGGGAGCTTCGAAACTAGAGTTCTCAACTCAAATAAGATGATAAATACATGACTTAGATATCATTTTCCTTGCCTGTAGGTAGGAAACAAACTGACGTCTGAACACTGAAATACTACCCCTCAAGTCTAGGATGGGTTTATTCAGAAACTGAAACTAGACAATTCTTTTCCTATAGTTGACTATGGCATAGTAAGAATGAAGCCAGTCCATGCCAAGAATGACATTAAAATTAGTCATCTCTAATTCGACTAAGTCTGCTGAAGTTAATTTTTAAGATACCATAACCGGACAGTTCCTATATTCCCATCAGACTATGAGAGTGTTACCCACTTGAGTAGATACTGAGAAGGGATCTGCTAGAATTTTAGAACTAACTCCAAAATCAACTGCTATATAGGGAGTAAGAAAAGACAAAGAAGCTCCTGGATCTAGCAAAGAATAAATATGCAAATGAAAAATATGTACTGTACCAGTGACCACATCAGGAGAATTTTCCTGATTCTGTTGGGACTGAAGAGCATAAAGTCTATTTGTGCGTTGCCCACTAGTAGCACTGGAGGTGGAACCCTACAGATTAGGGAGACCAGACTGAGTTGAGGAATGATTTTTCTGACCCTGGGAACCTGGATGAGGACAATCTATGACTTTATGGCCAAGCTTACCACATCCTAAGAAAACATCACTGCCAGCTCGGCAAATACCTTGGTAGTTTATGCCACAAGTCTGACTAAGGGAATGGGTTTGGGCAATGCTAACACTTCCTTGAGACTTAGAGCCTTGCGCTTTATCCCTGTTGCCATTTATGAATTTTGATGTTGGAGCACTAGATAAGGAAGGAGCTGGAACTAATGACTTTGGGTAGAACTAAGAATGATTTCTACCCTCTGACTTAGGTGAGCAAAGTTTAAACTAACTGTCCTTTCTCTCTTATTCTGCTTCTCTCTCTCCTTAATCTTCTATTATTCTATCTGCTGAGCATATATCATAAGCCTGGCTATATCCATCTCACTAATCAACATGGTAGTCCTTCCCTCTTTGACCACACTATCATTCCACCTAGAAATAAACTTACTCATCTTAGCCCTGCTGTCTGCCACCATATGCGGAGCATATCTAGCTAATTGAGTAAACTTAAGAGAATACTCTTTCACTGTCATGTTGACCTTCCTAAGGTTGATGAATTCTAACACCTTAGCTTCTCTAATCTCTAGGGGAAATAATCTATCTAAGAAATCAGTGGAAAACTCCTCCCACTTAATAGACCCTGCATCTATGGCCCGTTCTGCTTTCCACTACTTGAACCATGTGTGAGATATATCCTACAACTAATATGCAGCTAGCTCAGCATTTTCACTAACAGTCACCCCCATGATATCTATAACCTTCTAGACCTTGTCAAGAAATTCTTGAGGGTTCTCATCTAACATAGACCTGGTAAAAGATGGAGGATTCATTTGTGTGAAGTCCTGAATCCTAACTGCAGCAGTATTGGCCACTGGGTTAGCCAGTACGATAGCTATACATTGATTTTGAGTAGCAACTAAATGAGCAAGAGTAGTTATGTAGCTCTGAACTCTGCATGAGAAATATGTTCATCCAAGGGATCTACTTGGACAGGCTGAGGGACTGACTGATTACCGTTTCTTCATTCAGGAGGCATATTCTGTAATAAAAAAGGGAAAAATGGATTAGACTGAGACTTGAGTTCATGCTCACTGGCATGACATGATTATTGGAAGAGGGGAAACTGTTACTAAAACATCTCATAGCCTCCTATACATAAATGTGGTGCTCAACACACCCATGCACAAAACTCTACTAGATGTGGTTTTTTAGACTTCCTAGGATATTATTGAATCTTAGGCTCTGATACCAAGTTTGTAACACCTCAAGCCTAGTATCCCAGATGCTACACGGTGCTAACAATCCCAAAGGACCACTAGCTAACCCATGACTGGTACCTGCTGCTGTAACTGAATATAAAATACTAAAATATGTAGAAATAATTAGCTGAAATACCATAAGGTTCAATACTGCATCATATTAAATAAAACAATGTCTGAACAAGGTATAAAAATAACCAAAACTGAAATAAACTGTTTGAATATGCTATAGTCTGAAAGCCTCTAATACTAAACTTTTTGAATAAGGAGTTGATGGGACATGTCCCCAGCTAACTCAAAACTACTGAAATAATAATATAATGAACTATTGAAATAATCATGTACTCGAACTATAAGGACTCACTACTGACTCTGTCTGTTGAACTCTGGACTGCTAAGTGCGATCGGGAGCCTAAGCATTCAAACCTATGGTATAAAACACCATGGAATTAGAGAAAAGTACAATTCAATATGTGAGAATGTACTAGTATGCAAAGTGAGGTAGGCTGAATTCATGGTTTCATATGCATGAACTATAACTGACTGATAACATGAACATAACTGCATGAAAATACATGCATGAGTACATATGATTGTAACTGAAAACATGAGAATTTTGACTACTGATTCGGAATATTGACATCATGGATTTATGATAATTGATATATTGATTACTAAGTAACTGTATCTAACAGTTCTGATTCTGATAGAACCAATTGAGTTCCTTACTAAACGGAGTGACTCTATCTGATAGTCCTGAAATATTAAGAACTATTTGAGTTCTATTACAGAGGCTGAGCAACTATATCTGACAGTCCTAATTTTGTAACTGAAATTATGGGAGAATTCATCTAACCGGCATGCCCCAAATAAGATAACAGAGTTAGGGTCCAATTCGTAACCCTAATTGGAAGGGTATTAATATCATTCCACTAGTGAGGATAAGCTGTGAGTAATTCCTTATATAACAGGTACTCTAATAAGAATGGCGATACCCTAATCTAACAGGTTAAATGCCTTAAACTACACTGGCTATATAGTTCTGGAGCATAAGGACTATTTCTAAGAATCACACCCTCTACTAGCAGGTGAGTTCCCATTCTTAGGCTCACTCTGTGCTGAATTCTAATCCTATCTGAATTTGAAATTGAACTGAGTATACTGGACTAAACTGGACTAAGTTCGCTGAGTTTTGTTGACTGACGGAACACTATTGATATCTGATAACTGACTGAGATTACTGAGGTAACTGAGTTTACAGAGATTGCTGATACTACTGAGATTACTAGACTGATACTGTATTTACTGAGTTTTCCTGAGTCATATGACTGACTGAATTCTACTGATCATGGCTTGACTGAGAGTATCTTGAAAACTTACTCGAGCTCTAGGCATACAACTAAATTGTCGGGTACAAGTACACCCAGGACTCGATAGCATAAAGCTAAAAAGACATGGCACTTCTTGAACTCATATCCATAATCAACAACCCATAATACAATCATTGGGGAATTTGATGAAGTGTTTGTGTCATAAGCTTGCACATGAATAGAAATGCATATAATCATGTAATAATTTCATAAGTCTAATCTCATGAGCATTCCATCAAAAAATTTCAATGCATAATAATAACATGGGATTCAATTTAAACATAAGGGTAAAACATGTATTTATCAATTTAGTCACACTTGAGTCCTAACACATAATTCTTATTCTCTTGGGAATTTTATCAAACACATTTCATGCATAACTTTAGGCTTAATCATATACACTAAATCAATACATCATGGTTACTTTAATCAACTCAATTTCATAGTTTCAACCCACATGCTAGCATAATTTTATCAAAAACACATAAAGATACCAACTTGGGATTCATACAAAAACACCAACATGATTAAGATCAACTCACAACATTGAAATCACACTTCATGAGGTAATGTTTGATTCTTGAGCTCCAAGGATGAAAGCGATCCTTGGATGAACACTTTACATAACTTAACTATTGATTTCGTAGAGATTGGGATGAATTCTTTAGTTTTGCTTCTTGAACTTGATGAATCTAGGGTTTGTTATTGAGTGGAGTTTGCAAAAATAATGAATGATTTGGATATTTGGGGCTTTAATCCCGTGATATTGAACCATTGGGAGAAGGAAAAATGACCCTTTTGCCCTCAAGAGGTCATGCTTGGACTGCAGGAATTTGGCCTAGACGGACTAAGAAAGGCATCACCCTACTAAGTCTCTTGGGCTAGGCAAGGCACCGCCCCACCTAGAGAGGCACGAAAGCTAGGGCGACAGGGGCTGATCGCAGAGAACTACTGGTTCGGACAACCAAACATGCCCTTATGCTGTTCTAAAAATTTCAAAACTCACCCTAGATGTACTATTGACTTGCCCCATCATGAATCAACAAAAATATTGATAAACGAAGGTCGAGAAGGTCATGAAATAATTTCTCAAATTTCGAATGGTTAAAATAAGACTAATTGTTTAACACTTAGCTAAAATTTTCTAAGTGTTGGGATCCCCTTAAGGAGATTTAAGGG
Organism: Capsicum baccatum var. pendulum; assembly: GCA_030864225.1. Lineage (NCBI taxonomy): Eukaryota > Viridiplantae > Streptophyta > Magnoliopsida > Solanales > Solanaceae > Capsicum > Capsicum baccatum. The sequence continues at coordinate 200,224,777 of CM061559.1, read as the reverse complement.
CTAATTTCAACTTAGAATTTTGTGGGATCTTACACTATGTCCATTTCACTAATCAACATAGTGGTCCTGTACTCTTTGACCACACTATCATTCACCCCAGAAACAAACTTGCTCATTTTAGGCCTACTATCTGCCAACTCATGCGGAGCATATCTAGATAATTGAGTAAACTTAAGAGAATACTCTTTCACTATCATGTTTCCCTACCTAAGGTTGATGAATTCTAACACCATAGCTTCTCTAAGCTCTAGGGGAAAGAATCTATCTAAGAAAGAAGTGGCAAACTCCTTCCACTCAATGGACCCTACATCTATGATCCACTCTACTTTCCACTACTTGAACCATGTGTGAGCCATATCTTGCAACTAATATGTAATTAGCTCAACACTCTCACTAGCAGCCATGACTGGTACCTGCTATAACTGAATATAAAATACTAAAATATGTAAAAATAATGGGCTGAAATTCCATAAGGTTCAATATTGCATCATACTGAATAAAACAATGTCTAAATAATATATAAAAATACACAAAATTGAAATAAACTATCTGAACGTACTATAGTCTGAAAGCCTCTAATACTGAACTGTCTGAATAAGGAGTTGATGGGACATGTCTCCAACTAACTCTAAACTATTGAAATAATAATATAATGAACTAATAAATTAATCATGTCTTTGAACTATGAGGAATCATCACTGACTCTATCTACTGTAAGCTGTACTGCTAAGGATACTCTGGAGCGTGTGCGTCTGAACCTATGGTATAAAACACCATAGCGCAAAAGAAAAGTATGCGTTAGTATGTAAGAATGTACTGGTATGCAAAGTGTGGGAGGTTGAATAGAATGGTTCATATGCATGAACTATAAATGACTGATAACATAAACATGACTGCGTGAGAATACATACATGAGTATATATAACTGAAACTAAGATCATGATAACACTGAACACTGGATCAAGAATTGATAACACGGATATCTGATAACTGATACAACTGATAACGGAGTGATTGTGTCTGACATACTTGATTCTGATGGAGCTAACTAAGTTTCATACTGAACCGAGTGATTGTATCTGAAAGTCCTAAAATCTATAGAATTATTTAAGTTCTTTTACTGAGCTGAGTGACTGTATCTAACAGTCCTGATTCTATTACTGAAACTGTAGGAGAATTCATCTAACCGACATGCCCCAAATAAGATAACTTAGTTGGGGTCCAATCTATAACCCTAATTGGAAGGGTGTCAATATCGCACCACTAGTAAGGACAAGCTGTGAGTGATCCCTCATCTATCAGGTACTCTAAGGAGAATGGCGGGACCCTCATCTAACAGGTTAAGCCACCTCATCAACCCTCATCTAGAAGGTTTTATGTCTTAACCTATGATGGCTATGTAGTTCTGGAGCACAAAGATTTCTTCTAAGAATCAAATCCTCTACTAGTAGGTGAGTTCCCATCCTTGGGCTCACTCGGTGCTAAATCCCACTCCCATCTAATTAGACACTGAACTGATTATGCTGAGTTGAATTAGACTGAGTTTAATGAGTTCCGTTGATTGACGAAATACTTTAGAGATCTGATGACTAACTGGTATTACTAAGGTTACTGAAATTGCTGAGATTACTAGACTAATACTAAATTGTCAGGTACAAGTACTCCCAGGATTCAATAGTATGAAACTGACAAGACATGAAACTTCTTGCACACATGACCATAGTCTACAATTCATTATACAATCATTGTGGAGTTTCATGAAGTATTTGTATTTCATAAGCTTACACATAAATAAGAATACATATAAACATGTAATAATTTAATAAGTCTAATCTCATGAATATTTCATCAAACAATTTCAATGCTTAATATTAAAATGGGAGTCATTTTAAACATAAGTTTAAAGCATGGATTCATCAATTTGGTCATACTTGAGTCCTAAGGCATAATTCTTATTCTCTTGGGCATTTTCTCAAAAACATTTCATGCATAACTTTAGGCTTAGGCATATACACTAAATCAATACATCATGGTTACTTTAATCAACTCAATTTCATAGTTTTCAACCCACATGCTAGAATAATTTCATGAAAAAAACATATAGATTGCAACTTGGGATTCATACAACAACACCAACATGATTAAGATCAACTCACAACATGGAAATCACAATTGATGAGATTAAAGTTATATTCTTGAGCTCCAAGGACGAAAGGGATCCTTGGATGAACACTTTACATACCTTAACTATAGATTCTGTGGAGATTGAGATGAATTCTTGAGTTTTGATTCTTGAAATTGATAAAGCTAGGGTTTGTTCTTGAGTGGGCTTTATGAAAATAATGAATGATTTGGCTATTTGGGGCTTTAAACCCGTGATATGGAACCATTGGGTGAAGTAAAAATTAACCTTTTGCCCTCAAGAGGTTGGGCTTGGACTACAGGAATTTGGCCTAGCCAGACTAAGCAAGGCACCACCCTGCAAAGTTCGACAGGATAGGCAAGGCGCTACCCCTCCTATAGCGGCGTGATAGCCAGGGCGACACAGGCCTACCGCAGAGAGCTACTAGTTTGGGCAACCAAACATACCCTTATGCTATTTAAAAAATTTTAAAACTCATACGAGATATACTATTGACTTGCCCCATCGTGAATCAATAAAAAAATTTATAAGGAAGGTCATGAAATAATTCCTCAAAGTTAGAATGCTTAAAATGAGAATAAGCATTTAACACTTAGCTAAAATTTTCTAAGTGTTGGGATCCCTTAAGGAGCTTTGAGGGCTGATTTCAACTTAGAATTTTGCAGGATCTCACAATATTGGATACTAATTCCTAAAAAGAGGACTTAATTATTCTTTAAAAGATTATTTACGAATAAATAAATTAGTTTTTAATAAATTGCTACAACTTGCAATTAAAATGTTAATAAAATAATTATCTAAAAGTATTGCTATAACTTGCAATAAACTATCTAATAAATGCATATAAGATAATTTTGTCATAAAAAATGAATATCCACTTAAGTTCCACGTAGAATGATAAAAACAGAGACACGAGTCTTGATAGCTCGATGGTAAATATGAGCTCAAAGTTGAATGATGGAGACAAATATATCAAAAAGTATGAAAAATAAGAAATACAACCTTTTTCTAAGAATACAAGGGCATATATAACTTTGTTCAAAGAAAATGTGCGAGGTAATTATTTTATTTCCATATGACATTTTTAAACTAAAAACCAATTTAAGATTTTTTTAAATTCAATATATTGACAAAAATGGTAAACATGCATCATTTGTTAAACAACGAGAATATATATACACCATTATTAGATGAGAGATTATATATGCACTCGTGTTTAACAAATGATGCATATATAACCTCTCCTCTAACAATGGTGTAGACATACCTGTATTGTTTAACAAACAGTACACAAGATAACCCATTTTTTAGTTTCCTAAAATAACCTTATTATTTCTAGCGACTAAATACTTCCTCGCTTCTTATTTTCTTACTCGTTACCTTTTTAAGTTGCACACCCCTTAATAAAAGTATTAACTAGAAGGTAATTTGGCTAAATCACCCTTATTTATTGCTCATATTTGTTTGATAATTATCTTTTTTGCAGTATATTATTATTTCTCCATATGTATGATTAAGGAAAAAGATGAAAACAAAAAACTAATTATATCTTGATCTTTTTAAAATGACAAGTATTATGAAATATCTAAATCTAGTAAGTACGACAAATATTTAGAAACAGAGTGAGAAATAGTGACTTTTATATCATTTAACTAAAATTTCCAATCATTCTTAGGATTTCTAAATTAACATCAGACCTTTAATGTTCATTCCACCCCTTTGCTCAATTTCTCCTATTTCTTCATATTCATTTCAGCTATATATTTTTTAAAAGAACTAAGTTATTAACTGAACAAAATAATCTATATAACTAAGTGAGGTTCAATTTATATAGTGAAACAAACAATCGATTGGCAATTCAAGTGATCAGAGCTATATTTTTGTAGTTTTTTAAAATATTTATGCGAATTCCTAAAAATAAATTTTCTTCCAGGAAGATATTCTTAGAGTACAAAAAATGAAGAACCAAGAGACAAGATTAAGTTTTATTTGCTAGATCCTTATCACTTTAAGCTTAAACTTGTTATTGGCTAATTAATAGCGCATTAGCGTTAGTGATTGACCAGTGTTGTAAAATTGTTTTATTGTGCACATGTACTAATACTATAGATATAATTTGATTAGGATTAGATTTGTTCAACTTATTTAGGCGTTAGTTGTATTAGATGTAGTTATCTGTTCCTACATTCTAGGAGTTATTTTACACTAATTTTGATTATTTCAGCTGTATATAAACTGCACTATAGTCCTATCAAATACACATTCATTCTTTTGCTCTATTTCTATGCTCATATATGGTATCAAAGATGACAACACAGTTGTGAATATTGGTGCGGTAAGTTACGCCACTGAGAACTATTATTGGAATCCTGAGGAATAGCACTTTGATTGGGTTGTCTATTTTGGGGACACTAATTGTTGTTGTTGTTATTGTTGTTGAGTGGGTGTCGATTATTGTGTGGTGTTAATTAGGAATTTGTGACACATTGAGCAACTGCTGCAGTGACTTGTGTGGTCTCTTTTTTGAGGTCATAGTGTTATAGGAACACTTTGTGATCAAGAAGTGTGTCAAAAAGTTCTTCATAGCTGATTGGAGAGTCTCAGGCCCATATAGCCGCTTAAATCTCATGGAACTCTAGAAGGAGTCCACTAAAAATTTTCACCACAAGTTCTTCGTTATTGACCGGTGAACCAGCTGTGGCGAGCTCATCAGACAGAGAGCGAATCTTACGTAGATATTCAATAATAGATTTGTTATTTTTACTGACCTGACAGAGATGGTGACAGAGGCTAAATATACAGGTCTGCAATTTGTTTGCAAAGGAGGTGTGAAGGTGATCCTAGGTAGCTTTAGAGTTGTTTACAGAAGTGACAATGGTTGCGATTGTGGCATCAACAGAGACCATAAGAGCAGTTTATATTAGTTTATCTTGACAAAACCAATTCGTGTATTCAGGGTTGGTAAATTCAATTTTGTTAGTGATGATTGTTTACGAAGAGGACAATCTGGGGCCATCAAGATGACCATAGAGGTCATGGCTATAAAGTAGCATGTCAATTTGTGGTTGCCAGATAGTTTAATCAACAATTGGAAGGCTGAGTTGAATTGAATTAAGTTTTTGATGACAGGGGAGGCATCAAAATTAGAAATTACGGTGGAGGAAACCATTGATGTGCATGAAAAAAATAATTCTATTCCTGTAACACACAAGAAAGCACAAAAATTCTCATATTGGAGCGATTCTATGAAGGCTAAATTTGATGCATTAATGAAGAACCAGACTTGGAACTTGGTTCCACCAGACCATGCCTGAAGTACTATCCCTTATAACTGGTTGTTTCGAATCAAAATTAAATTTAATAGCTCCATTAATAGGTACAAAGCACGTTTAGTTGCAAAAGGGTTCACTCAAAGGACCGGATTTGATTTTCACAAGGCATTCAGTCCGGTGGTTAAATCAATTACAATTCAAATGGTACTTGCAATTGTTGTATAGATGAACTGGCCGCTACGTAAAGTAGATGTCAATAATGCTTTTCTTCAGGAAAAGATTCAAGAATACATGTATATGTCTTGACCTCCTAGCTATAAAGATATGAATTATCCTAACTATGTTTACCATCTTAAAAAGGTAATTTATGGACTCTGGCAAGCTCCTAAGTTCTGGTATGATGCATTAACTAGTTCTTTGATTCAAATAGAGTTCAAGATATCTGATTGTGATAATTCTCTCTTTGATCTACACAATAAGGGGGTCACTATTTATATTTTGATCTATGTGGGTGACCTCATAATAACAGGGAGTGATCTAACACTCATTCAACATGTTATTACCTCTCTTTTGAAATTTTTTTCTCTCAAGTACCTTAGTTTATTACACTATTTCTTGGGTGTTGAAGTACACAGAAATACTGATGGCTTGTTTCTCAGTCAATCCAAGTATATACAGGAGATTTTACATGACACTCAGATATAAGACTACAAAGGTATTCAGTCACATATGAGCATGTCTGATACCCTACTAGTTGATGATACAACACCTAAAATTGATGGGTAAAAATACATAAGTGTTATCGATAAGCTTCAATACCTTTCATTTACCCAACCTGACATTACATACTCTGTAAACAAGCTTACTCAGTTTAACACCTCTCATTTTTTGCTTCATTGGAAGAAAGTTAAGTGTATCCTGTGATACCTTAAAGAAATATCCCAGCATAGCATTCGTATTTCCCCACAAAAATTAACTGATCTCTATGCCTATGTTGATGTTGATTGGGCAGGTGACATCAATAATCGCCTTCTATCTCGGGCTACATTGTTTATCTAGGCACAATGCCCATCTTGTGGAGTTCTTATAAGCAACCTTTTATCTTTAAATCCTCCACTGAGGCTGAATATCGTGTGGTTAATTTTGCCTTGTATGAAACAAATTGGGTTACTCACTTGATTAAAGTTATTTATGTGTCATTCCGTGCTACAACTATAATACTTTGTGATAACCTTGGAGTTACATACATTGCTAAGAATCTTGTACACCATACCAAAATAAAGCACCTTGAGGTTTAGCTTTACTTTGTTTGTAACCCGGTCCGCAATGGATTGGTCCAAATGACGCACATACACTCTGCTGATCAACTTGCAAATCCACTTACCGAACCATTGTCCAAGCCAGCTTTCCAATTAATGCTTCCCAAGTTACGTGTTGTCTCTTCACACTTAACTTGAGAGGACGTAATACCGTATTAGTATAAGTGGTTGACCAGTGTTGTAAAATTATTTTACTATGTACATGTACTAATACTACAAATATAATTTGATTAGGATTAGATTTATTCAACTTATTTAGGCGTTAGTTGTATTAGAAATAGTTATCGGTTCCTACATTCTTGGAGTTTGTTTATACTAATTTTGATTATTTCAGCTGTATATAAACTGCACTGCAGTCTCATCAAATATGCATACTTTCTTCTACTCTATTCCTCTGCTCTTATACTAATCTCTATGAGTTTGCTTTTTATAGCATATTAGTTTTTCTGATCTTTTTCTCAATACAAGTCAGTACTTTTTGCCAAAAGCTCCATTAACACTATCCTAAAAATTAAACCCACATCTATAGGGTATTAACTCTAAACCACATCCTAGATGGAGTATTTCCATAAGTTCAAATAAATGTAGTAGATGGGTTAATGGCATGGTTTTCTTGCATCTCAAAAATTTATTTCTTATTTTCTATTTATTTAATCTCTTAGTATAAGATTTTGAACCTTTAATTATTGAATTACATGAAGAAAAGTATGATTGTCAATGAAAGTATCTTTGGTGTTAATTAGTTGAATCTGGTAGAATTTAGAAGTAATAAATTGAAGGAGGACGGGAAGAACTAAAAAGAGAGAGAAAGACAATTGGGTTAAGTGTGTTAAGATTAAAAGGCCCATCACTTGAGCATACTCTTAATTTTCAATCAAGGATATTAAATAAAACTAAAAAATAGATATCTTTCTAACATACTAGTTAGCAAATTGTAAGACCCCGTAAAAGTCTAAGCATAAATTCAGCTCCTTAAGCTCTTTAAAAGCTCCAACACTTAAAAAATTTAGCTAAGTGTTCAACAATTAGTCTCATTTTAAGTTTCCAAACTTTGGGGATATATTTAACGGCCTTCACGACCTCTGATTTTTAATTTTCAAGTTGTGTCATGATGGGGCAAGTCAATAGTACCTATGGGGTGAATTTCGGACTTTTTGGAGTCCGTTTAGGGCGTGATTGGATTTTGAAATATTAGTTGCGTGTGATATACGTGCGCCGCACACTCTAATCCACACCTCATAGCATGCGATAGAGAATGCGACGCACGCTTTAGTCCGCAGGACTAGAGCATGTGATGCACTCTTCATCGCACACTTTTGAATTTTTTAGCTTTCAGCTAAGCGTATTTGAGGGTAAAATGGTCAATTACCTATCCCTATGTAAGCTGAAAAACATGGGATTAAGCCCTATTTGGGCTCAAATATAGCATATTTTCTCAAAAATTCCTCAAGAACAAGTAGGGTTTTCAATTAGGGATTTAAGTTCAAGGAAATTCATCGGTTAATCTTCAAAATTTTCCATCTAAGGTATGCGTCATGTTGAGTTATGAATTCCTTTCATCCATAAAGCTCAAGGACCCTATTGCAAATTATAAATCATGATGTTTATGTTGTGGGTTGTTTGTAGCCATGTTCATCTTGTTGTATGTCTCTCAAGTTAAAACCTTTATGTGTTTTTCATGAAAATAAGTTAGAATGCAAGTTGAAATTCATGAATTGAGACGTTTATGATGTGTAATTTGGTGACTACACCTATGCCTTAAGTTGTTCATGAAAGGTGTTTGATAAAATGCCTAAAGGGATAGACATTTTGCCTTATAGCTAAATTGTGATCCAAATGACAAATGCATGCTTTTCCATTATGTTCAAAATGACTTCTATGATATTGTTGTATATTATGGATGTTTAAAGGAATACTTATGGGACTAATTGATGAAATGATGATATTTTTATATGTATTTCCTTTTCATGTACAAGACTATGGTAATCATATACTTTATGAAATCCCCAACTTATTGTATTATGTAATGTTAATGTTGGTCATGTATTTAAGAATGTCATGCTTGGTCTATTTCTTTCTATCGAGTCTTGGGGTGCTTGTACTAAAAAAATATAGTTGTATGCCTAGAGCAGTGTCATGTTTTCAAGTTACTCTCAGTTGAGCCAGGATCCATAGAACTCAGTCAGTCACATGACTCAGGAAAACTAAGTAAACTCAGTAATCTCAAAAATCTCAAAAAGCTCAGTAAATCAGTAAATCTCAATAGCATTCTATCAGTCCATAGAACTTAATGAAAATAGTCCAGTCCAGTGTAGTTAATCATGTTCAGTGTCTATTCAGTTGGGAGTAGAAATTTGCCCCTAGTGAACCCAAGGATGGGAGCTCACCTGCCAGTAGAGGGTATGATTCCTAGAAGCAATCCTTGTGTTCCAGAACTATTTAGCCAGCATAGGTTAAGAGATCTAACCTATCAGTAGAGGATTGATAGGGTGGGTTAATATGCCAGTTGAGGGTTCCCACCATTCTCATTAGAGTACCTACCAGTTGAGGGTTACTCATAGCTAATCCTTACTAGTGGCGCAATATTGGCACCCTTTCAATTGGGGTTATATATTGGACCCCAATTCAGCTATATTGCTTTATTTAGGGCATATCAATTAGATGACTACTTTCTATAGTCTCAGTCTCAGTATCAATCTCAGTAAAAGAATAAGATAGTTCTTCGAATCTTAGGACTTTCAAATACAGTCAACTTAGTACAACACGAAACTCAGCAAGTTCCATAAGAATCTAGACTATCAGCTATAGTCACTCAGTATCAGATTTAGTAACTCATGTTATCAGTGTTCAGACCTAGTAATCCTGTTATCATGCATTCAGTCATAGTTATATATTTATTCATGTATTCCCATGTTCATGTTATTCAGCCGGCTAGCATTGTACATGCATATAAACCCTTTGCATTCATCCTACGTCACTTGCATACCAGTACATTCAATCGTACTAATGTATTTATGCTATGGTGTCTTACTTTACACCATAGGTTCAGAAGCACGAGCTCTAGAGTATCAATAGCATTCCATTATTTAATAGTCAGAGTTAGCAGTGAGCCCTCATCCTTCGAGGACATGATCTTTATTTTATCATTTCAGTACTTAGTCTATTTCAATAGATGGAGTTAGTTGGGGATATATCCCATCAGCTCCTTATTTAGAAAGTTTTGTTTTAAAGGATTTTGGACTATAGACTACAATTATTTTAGTTTGTTTTGGGTATTTTATTCCCCATAGAGATATTGATTTACTAGACATTTTATAGTTTTGAACCTTACAGCCTTGAAGCTTATATTCCGTATATTTTTAAAGTAAATTATGCAGTGTATAGGTACAGATATCAGTCATGGGTTAGATTATGGTCCTTCAGGGTCATAAGTATTATGTTGCATTCCGAGTACCAGATTTGAGGTGTTACAAACTTGGTATCTGAGCCTAAGGTTCAATAGTGTCCTAGGAAGTTTAAAAGCCGCATCTAGTAGAGTCTTATGCATGGGCGTGTTACATGCCACATTTATGTATAGGAGGCTCTAAGATTTTTTAGGAATAGTTCCCTTCTTTTAGAATTCATATCGTGCAGTAAGGATGATCTCAAGTAAATCTCTCAGTCTAATTCTTTTCTCTTCCGTTTTCAAAACATGCCTCCCAAGAGAAGAAATCAGCCTATCGAAGAAGATCCCTTGTATTAACATGTCTCCCATGCAGAGTTCAGAGCTGCATTCACTACTCTTGTTCAGTCAGTTGTTCCTCAGAATGAACGACCAGTAGTCATTTTGTCCAACCTAGTGGCCAATTTAGCTGCAGCTAGGATTAAGGACTTCACCCGAATGAATCCTCCATCCCTTTTTAGGTCTTAGTTAGATAAGGACCCCCAAGAATTCCTTGACAAGGTGAAAAAGGTTACAAACATAATAGGGGTTACTTTTAGTAAGAGTGTCGAGCTAGCTACATATTAGTTGCATGATGTGGCTCATACTTAGTTCAACCAGTGGAAGTCAGAGAGGGAAGTTGATGCAGGGTTCGTAGAATTGAAAAAGTTTGTCTCTACTTTTATTGATAGATTCTTTCCTCTAGAGCTGAGGAATGCTAAGGTGTTAGAGTTTATCAACTTCTGGTAGGGAAACATGGTGGTGAAAGAGTATTCTCTTGATTTTACTCAATTAGCAAGATATGCTCCTCATGTGGTTACAGATAGCAGGGCCAAGATATGTAAGTTTGTTATGGGATGAATGATAGTGTGGTCAATAAGTGTAGATCTATGATGTTGAATAGTGACCTAAACATAGCCAGTCTTATGACCCATGCTCAGCAGATAGAAGAGCGAAGATTAAGATGAGGGAGAAGATGAATAAGAGAGCAAGAACAGGTAGTTTCAACTTTGCTCAGCCTAAGTCAGAGGAAGAAAACCATTCTCAGTTTTATCTTAAGTCATCAGTTCCAGCTTCTTCTTCATCCAGTGCTCCAGCTCCTAAGTTCAGGGATGGTAATAGAGATAGGGCGCTAGGCTCTAAGTCTCATGGCAGTTTTAGCAAGGCCCAAACTAATCCTCTTTGTCAGACTTGTAGCAAACACCATCAGGGTATTTGCAGAGCAGATAGTGATATTTGTTCTGAATATGGCAGGACAGTCCATAGAGTCAAAGATTGTCCTCAATCAGGTCCTCAGGATCAGCACAACCATTCCTCAGCTCATTCTATTCACCCGAATCAGCAGGGTACCACCTCCAGTGCTACTAGTGAACAACGCCCAAACAGACTTTATGCTCTACAGTCTCGACAAGATCAGGAAAATTCTCCTGATGGGTTACTGGTATGTTACAGATCTTTCACTTGCATGTTTACGCTTTGCTAGATCTAGGAGCTTCTTTCTATTTTGTTACTTCTTATATAGCAGTTGATTTTGGAGTCAGTCCCAAAATTCTAGTAGAGCCTTTCTTAGTCTCTACCCCAGTAGGTAAAACCGTCATAGCCCGATGGATATACAGGAACTGTCTGATTATAATATCTCGGAAAGTCAATTCACCAGACTTAATTTAATTAGAGATGACTGATTTTGATGTCATTCTTGGCATGGATTGACTTTATTCCTGCTATGCCATAGTCGACTGCAGAAACAGAATAGTCCAGTTTCAGTTTCTGAAAGAATCCATCCTAGAGTGGAGGGGTAGTACTTCAGCTTTTAGGGGTCAACTTATTTCCTACCTTTGGGCATAGAAAATGATATCTAAAGGAAGTTTCTATTATCTCGTTTATGTTAAGGACTCTAGCTCTGAGACTCCCAGCCTTGAATCAATCCCAGTCGTGAGTGAATATTTAGATGTCTTTCCCAAAGATCTTTCAGGAATTTTCCCCAAAAGGTAAATAGAATTCGACATTGATCTTCTTCTAGACACTCAGCCCATATCTATTCTACCATACAGAATGGAACCATCAGAGCTCAAAGAATTCAAAGAATAGTTAAAGGATCTCTTAGATAATAGATTCATCAGACCTAGCATTTCCCCATGTGGTGCACTAGTTTTATTCGTGGGCAAGAAAAATGGTTCTCTCTGAATGTGCATTGATTACCATTAGCTCAATAAAGTTATAGTCAAGAATAAGTATCCACTTCCCAGAATCGATGACTTGTTTTATGAACTCTAGGGTGCCAGCTATTTCTCTAAGAGACCTCAGATCACGTTGTGATCAGCTCAGAGTTAAAGAAAGTGATATTCCGAAAATAGACTTTCATACTCGGTATGGTCACTTTAAATTCCTAGTCATGTCCTTTGGCCTTACCAATACCCCAGTAGCCTTACTCGATATAGACTTGATGAACCGTGTGTTAAAGTAGTACTTGGACATATTCACATAGACTTCATAGATGATATCTTTGTCTACACATGCAGTAAGCGTGATCATGCAGACCATCTCATAATCGTACTTCAGACTATAAAAAATCATTAGTTATTCACCAAATTCAGTAAGTACAAATTTTGTCTAAGGCCAGTAGTATTCCTTTGTCATATAGTCTCTGGTGATTGAATTAAAGTAGATCTTCAAAAGATCAAAGCAGTAAGAAACTGGCCTCGCCCTGTCTCTCTATCAGATATCAGGAGTTTCTTAGGTTTGGCTGGCTATTACAGGTGGTTTTTTGAGAGATTTTATTCTATTGCATCCCCTATGTCTAGACTGACTCAGAAGAAGGTTAAACTTTAGTGGTTCGATCCTTGCAAGAGAAGTTTTCAAGAGTTGAAGACTCGACTCACCTCAACTTTAGTGTTAGTGCTTCCAGATGGCCCAGAAGGGTTTGTAGTATATTGTGATAAATCCAAAGTAGGTTTGGGTTGTTTCCTTATGCATCATGGTAAGGTCATAGCCTACGCCTCCAGACAGCTTAAGCCTCATGAGAAGAATTATCCTATTCCCGATCTTGAGTTAGTAGCCTTAGTATTTTCCTTAAAGATTTGGAGGCATTATCTATACAGAGTTAATGTAGATGTCTTCACAGATCATAAGATCCTCCAGTATATATTCTCTCAGAAAGATCTCAACCTTCATCAGAGAAGGTGGTTAGAGCTCTTAAAAGATTATGACATGAGTGTCATTTATCATCTGGGAAAAGCCAATGCAGTGGATGATGCTCTCAGTAGATTGTCTATGGGTAGTGTTGCTCATATTGAGGATAGTAAAAAGAAACTAGCTTAGGAAGTTCATCAGCTTGCCATACTAGGTGTCCGCTTAGTCGATTCAATAGAAGGAAATATATGGGTCCAGAGTAGTTCCAGAGCATCTCAAGTATCCGAGGTAAAAGAAAAGCAAGATAGAGATCCCAGCCTAATCCAATTGAAAGAATCAGTCAAAGATCAGAAAGTACAGGTTTTCTCCCAAGGGGGAGATGGTATGTTGCGTGGTCAGGGTCATCTCTGTGTGCTAGGTGTAGATGACTTGAGGCAGCGAATTCTTGTAGAGGCACATGGCGCGCGCTACTCTATTCATCTAGGGGCCACTAAGATGTACAACAACTTACGGGAGATCTATTAGTAGAGTGGGCTGAAGAGATATGTTGAAAAATTTATGGCTAAGTTCTCTACATGTTAGCAGGTTAAGATAGAGCATCAAAAGCCTAGTGGTCCCATACAAGAGTTCATCATTCCCACTTGGAAATAAGAAGAAGTGAACATGGACTTCATGACGGGTTTGCCTCGTACTCATCATTAGCACGATTTTGTTTGGGTCATCGTAGATAGGATAACCAAATTAGCTCATTTCCTTCCAGTTCATACCTCATATTGATCCAAGGATTATGCCAAACTCTACATCAGGGAGTTGGTCAGATTGCATGTTGTTCCATTATCTATTATTTCAGACAGAGGTACCCAGTTCACCTCTTACTTTTGGAAAGTGTTCCAAAAAGTTCTAGGTACCCAAGTTCATCTCAGTATAGCTTTTCAACCCCAGACAGATAGTCAATCAGAAAGGAAAATTCAAACCTTATAAGAATGTTGAGAGCGTATGTAATTGATTGCAAGGGAAGTTGGGATGACAACTTGCCTTTGATTGAGTTTGCATATATCAACAACTATAATTCCAATATTCATATGGTTCCATTTGAAGCTCTCTATTATAGGAGATGAAGATCTCCAGTTAGTTGGTTCAAAGTTAGTGAGGCCTCAATTATAGGGCCTTACTTAGTGTTTGATGCCTTAGAAAAAGTCTACTTGATCAGAGAAAGACTTCGAGTTGCTCAGAGCCAACAGAAGTCTTATGTAGATGTACGCAGAAAGGATCTCAAGTTCGAGATTAGTGACTTTTTCTACATCAATATCTCTCCCATGAAGGGAGTGAAGAGATTCGGCAAGAAGTGAAAGATCAGTCCCCGATATGTTAGTCCTTCAAAATTCTCAATCACTTTGGTAAAGTAGCTTATGAGCTCGAGTTGCCTTCAGATCTATCTTCAGTTCATCTAGTCTTCCATATTTCTTTGCTCAAGAAGTGAATAGGTGACCCATAACTTGTAGTCCCTATCCTGAGCATAGATGTTTAGAACAACCTCTCCTATGAAGAGATTTTAGTTTAAATTCTTGACTATCAGACTCATAGACTGAGGAACAAAGAAGTCCCTCTAGTCAAAGTTCTTTGGCAGAACCAGTCCATTGAGGGAGCTACTTGGGAAGTAGAAGCAGATATGCGAACCAAGGATCCTTACCTCTTCTCCACTAACTTAGATCTAGCTCAAGGTAATAGTTCTCCTTAAGCTTATTCAGTATTAGGCTCAGGTTTCATTACAATCTTGGTATCCATTTCATGCTCAGAACTCTATTATAAACTTGGTACTAAGTACCATTGAATATTCAGTCATGCATTCATGTAATAACTCAGTCATATAATCATGCATCAGACTTGCATTCTAGTTGTGAGAACCCCAGTTATCAGAACACTCGATCATGAAACCATGAATCAATTATCCATGCATCAGTTATGCATGTCCATCATGATATATTCAGCTTATCAGTCATGTCAGTCATGGAATTATGTTTCAGTTGTTTATGCTCAGTATGTACGTCAGTTATCTTTTCTCCCCTCTCAGTCAGTCTCATTAGAGGACGAATGTTCTCAAGTATGAGATATTGTAAGACCCCGTAAAAGTCTAAGCATAAATTCAGCTCCTTAAGCTCTTTAAAATCTCCAACACTTAGAAAATTTATCTAAGTGTTCAGCAATTAGTCTCATTTTAAGCCTCCAAACTTCGGGAATTTGTTCGATGACCTTCCCAACCTCTGTCATGATAGGGCAAGTCAATAGTACCTATGGGGTGATTTTGGAATTTTTGGAGTCCGTTTAGGGTGTGTTTGTAGTTCAAAATAGCAAATGCATGTGATATGCCTGCACCACATGCTCTAATCCACACCTCATAGCATGCGACGCACTCTTCAGTCCGGAGGACTAGAGCATGCGACGCACGCTTCAGTCCGGAGGACTAGAGCATGCGACGCATGCTCCATTGCATGCCTTTGAGTTTTTCAGCTTTCAGCTCAACATATTTGAGGGTAAAATGGTAAATTACCTATCCCTATATAAGCTCAAAAACATAATATTAAGCCCCATTTGGACCAAAATATTACATCTTTTCTCAAAAAACCTCTCGTGAACAAGTAGGATTTTCAATTGGGGATTCAAATTTAAGGAAATTCATCCGTTAATCTTCAAAAAAATTTCATCTAAGATATGCGTAGTGTTGATTTATGGATTCCTTTCATCCATAAAGCTCAAAGACCCTATTTCAAATTATAAATCATGATGTTTATGTTGTGGGTTGTTTGTAGCCATGTTCATCTTGTTGTATGTCTCTCAATTTGAAACCTTTATGTGTTTTTTCATAAAAATAAGTTAGCATTCAAGTTGAAATTTATGAATTGAGATGTTTATGATGTGTAATTTGGTGACTACACCTATGCCTTAAGTTGTGCATAGAAGGTGTTTGATAAAATGCCTAAAGGGATAAAAATTATGCCTTATAGCGGAATTGTGATCCAAATGACAAATACATGCTTTTCCATAATGATAAAAATGACTTCTATGATATTATTGTGCATTATAGATGCTTGAAGGAATAATTATGAGGCTAATTGATGAATTTATGATATGTTGAAATGTATTCCCTTTTCATGTACAAGACTATGGTAACCATGTACTTCATGAAATCCCCAACTTATTGTATTACACATTGTTGATGTTGGTCATGTATTCAAGAATGTCATGCTTGGTCATTTTTATTCTATTGAGTCCTAGGGGAACTTGTACCTAAAAAATATAGTTGTGTGCCTAGAGTCAGTGTTATGTTTTAAAGTTATTCTCAGTTAAGCCTGGATCCATAGATCTCAGTCAGTTACGTGACTCAGGAAAACTCAGTAATCTCAAAAATGTTAGAAAGATCAGTAAATCAGTAAATCTCAGTAGCATTTCATCAGTCCATAAAATTTAATGAAAACACTCCATTCCAGTAAAGTTAGTCATGTTCAGTGTCTATTCAGTTGGGAGTAGAAATTAGCACTAAATGAACCCAAGGATTGGAACTCACCTGTCAGTAGGGGGTGTGATTCTTAGAAGCAATCCTTGCATTCCAGAACTACGTAGCTAGCATAGGTTGAGATATCTAATCTTCCAGTAGAGGGTTGATAGGTTGGATTAACCTGCTAGTTGAGAGTTCCCACCGTTCTCATTAGAGTACCTGCTAGTTAAGGGTCACTCACAGCTTGTCCTTACCAGTGGCACGGTATTGACACCCTTCCAATTGGCGTTACAGATTGGACCCTAATTTAGCTATATTGCTTTATTTGGGGTATGTCGGTTAGATGATTACTTCCCACAGTCTCAGTCTCAGTATCAATCTCTGTAAAAGAACTCAGATAGTTCTTTAGATTTTAAGACTGTCAGATACAATTAACTCAGTAGAATATAAAACTCAGCTAGTTCAATCAGAATCTAGACAGTCAGCTATAATCACTCAGTATTAGATTCAGTAACTCATGTTATCAGTATTCATACCCAGTAATTATGTTATCACGCATTCAGTCACAATTACATATTTATGCATGTATTCTCACATTCATGTTATTCAGTCGTCTAGCATTATGCATACATATAAACACTTTGCATTCAGCCTACCTCACTTTTATACTAGTACATTTAATTAAACTGACACATTTACGCAATGGTGTCGTACTTTACACCATAGGTTCAGAAGCATGAGCTCTAGAGCATTAGTAACATTCTAGTATTTAGCAGTCAGAGTTAGCAGTGAGCCCTCATCCTTCGAGGACATATCATTATCTTATCATTTTAGTACATAGTCAATTTCAGTAGTTAAGAGTTATTTGGTGATATGTCCCATCAGCTCCTTATTCAGACAATTCAATTTTAGAGGCTTTTAGACTACAGACTATAGTTATTTCCGTTTGTTTTGGGTATTTTATTCCACATCCATATATTGTTTGATTAGACCTGTTACAATTTTGAACCTTACGTCCTTGCAGCTTATATTTAGATTATTTTTAAATTAAATTATGCAATGTACAGACACAGATATCAGTCATGAGTTAGCTTGTGGTCCTTCCAGGTCATGAGCACCGTGTAGCATCTCGGGTACCATATTCGGGGAATAACACAATCCCCCAATCTATCTCTATCTATATATGTATATGACTTTTTAATAAAGAAGAAAGAATCCATTTGAGTAGTTTGCAATTGGTCAAGGATTGTAGGAATTTTCCCTCTCCCTTATTGTCATGAAAGTTGAAGGTTTTGAGTGTATTTTTAATGCTGAAAGTTGCTGGAAGAATCCTTGAAAGACTATTTTGGTGCATATTTAAAACCTAATGGTTACTGATTGTATCTAAACATTGAGGAATTGCTCCCTTCAACACACCAGTACCTCAATAACCACTTAAATAAGTGCGAAATCAGTTGCCGCATCCTGTGCTCATATCAGATCTGCACCAAAAGGGAATAGTAGGGGTGGGTATTATCCATATATACTCAGTAGGTATCATAGGCTAACTGAGCAAAACAAAATAATATAAGTAAAGAAAACTATGAACATGTTACTTGCAAACAGTGAAGTACCAAACGTTAGCTCCTATCATCTCCACTAATAGTTCTAATATAAATTCTAAAAATAAAGCAAGTACAAATACATATGAAAATACATGAAACCAAACACAATTAAGGGAAAACTAAAAAATCATGAAAGATAAGTATGCAAAAATGCAATACAACGAGGATGAGATGAATAATTAAAGTTATTGCATGACTTTCATATATACCTACTGAGCTTGTAGCTCCTAGGTAGGAACCATGAAAGGGTCGTAACCCATTTACTATATCTCATGTCTTAAATCTTAAACCACCTCTTTGAATCATATTCATGTAGAGGGTTTTTATAAAAATATCTTTTTTTTTCAAAAATAACGATCCTCAATGGTATCAGTATCTCATGAATATATATGTATGAAATTAGGATATAATGTTTACTATCAAATTAGTATGAAGATATGCAATTCATCCAACACGTATATAAGTGAGCCCCAAAATCAACTCAATAAGTCCATATTTCATGATTATCAACTCTAATTAGGCACCATCAATATAAATATACATATAGTACATTATTAGTCTAATATCAGTCCATAACTCAAGAATTTCTATCATGATAAAGGAAATCAATACTCAATAATGCCTATAAATAAAAATTCAAGCCCCTACTTGGGAATTGTATTAGAGTAAAGACATTTAGGTGTATAGATAAGGCCAATGACGTCAAGTAAATCCCCCACATGGGCAACACATAGTATCTATTGTGTCCTATAAGTTTGACGATTTTATTTTGATAGATCCTATGTGTTTTAATGCATTTTAAGATTGAATGATGATTACGAATGTTAACCGGACCATTAGAAAGTGTTTAAGAATTTTTACAATGAGTTTTGATGTATAATAAAACTCCAAAACAGTAAGGGTTTATGTTTAGACCGTGCCATGGAGGCAAGGAACACCCAAACACAAAACACAGTGGCCTGGAGTAGTAAGGGAATGCCATACCTAATGTATGCCACGATAAGGGTGTGCCATGCTATTGGCTTGGCATGATAATGACATGTTGCGCTAGTGGTCGTACTGCAGCCAAAATCTTTTTTTTATTTAGTTTTCTAACAGTAATTTAGTCAATTAAGTCCTAAATATTCCTATAACTAATACTTAAGCTTTTTACCTCACCCCATAACTCAAGTTCACTATTTTATCTCCTCTAAATCTCTCAAAAACACAAAAAAGAAGGCTTCCTCTCAAAATGCCATCTCAAGGATTCTATATACAAGTTTCCTTCAAGAAATTTGCTAAGTTCAAGTATGTGGGATTTCAACAAGGATTTCTTTTTGTCTTTGATTCCAAAAGATCTATTTTTATATATATTTATGGATTTGATGATTAGGGTTCATACCCACTTTCCATACTTTTGAAATTATGATACTTCCTTATGGCTGAAATTTTATTTATTGCAAGAATTCATATTTACTCATGTTTTACTCACATGATTGATATTATGAATTAAGTGTTAGCATTTTGACATAACGTTCCATGATTTTATAAATGTACATGACTTTAGCATTATTTATTCAATTTACAAGCAACTTGGACTTGCTATTTCATATTACAGTCTATCACAGTATCATTACAATCTCTGTTTTGATCTTATGATCTCAGACATAATATGAAATTCACATATTTACTTATGAACATGATTTAACAACAAAAGTATGATTGATTTTAAACTTATAATCTATATGCTTACTTTATGGTGAATTTTATATATTATGAGAACTAGTATGTTTTGGGAGTAGTATTCAGAACCAAGGGGATGTGGGTTTAATGCACCTAAATTTTTAGAAATTATGTGAAATCGTAGGTGTAAGGTATCCTCTCCAAAGAGGGTCTCCCTTACTAAATGAACTTAGTTTTGTGTTCCCTCTAGTTAAGGTTCTGTATAGACTGTAAGGTATGGAGCAACCCTTCCTAGTGTGGATCAGATGTTAGACTCTATATTGCTCACATGGTTTATGTTGATTATAAGAATCTCACACAAAAAAGAGGATTTCAAAAACTAAGTGTAATGACTCACTGATTTTAACAAATTAATGCTTTATAGTATGTCAATTACTTTATGATTCTGTATACACTTAGCATACATGTTTTTAAGATTGTGGTTTATATAAGTTTTTTCTTATTGAATTCACTCCCATACACTCAGTACATTCCATAAGTATTAACCACATATATTTCTATATGTCAACATGTTTCTTAATGTTGGTTCTATTGTTTGTCCTCAGCAATATGATTAGCCACGGTCACCACTTCTTACCTCATGTCAATTGGTGAGTCCTTATGTTCGGAGGACCTAGATTATGTTTTCTTCTAGTAGTTCAGTGGTGTTCATGTTCAAACTTTATATTTTCATTTTCGGTCAACTGGGGTTTGTCCCAATGGCTCTTCAGTATGTTAGAGGATTTTCAAGACTTGTTAGTTGTTTTTAGACATTCATGAGTTTTAACTGATGTTTAGTTTACAGTGCTTTTTTGTTGAGATTGTTTACCTACTTGAATTTATATTATTAAGTCAAATTTTCCACTCATGTTTTAGGTATATTGTAATACTTTGTGTGCTTAAGTTCACTATGGAATCTATGACTCACTCAACAAGTCGTGAACACACATTATGAGTCATAAAATTAAATCATAGTCAAGACAGTGTGGGATGGTTGAGGTTCTATTTTGGTTATGACTCATTCTAAATGAGTCGTAATAAGACTATATGAATCATGTGGTCTAGTCGTAGTCATATCAGTGTGGAAATCAAATGTTTCTGGTCATATGATGACTCAACCCTATAGGTTATTATGAGTGATTAAGATTTTTATAGTGAGAGTAGTAGCGTCAATAGTGTAGGAACCCTAAGTTTCAAATCAGACTACGGTTGGTGACTATGAGTCGTAGTGGATGGCTATGAGTTATTGGGTACAACTCATATCCAGAATAGCATGTACCCTTCCTGTTACTAACAAGACTATGAGTCACTGGGAAGACTCGTATCCAGATGTCCCGAATCGTAAGGGGACTCTTGAAGACTGGTGGCCAAGTCTCTATATGTTCAATTAAGGGGTCTTTTAGTCTTTTTTCCTCTTAAAACTTCCAACTCACGAGTTAAAACATAAAAGAGGCATTATTTTCCCCTATTCTTAATCAGTTAATGATATCCTTTCTTCTTCCATTCTCCAAAACAACAAAGCTAGGGTTTCTTCTTTAAATTCACTTCTCAAGTCCCCAAGTCTAAATTTCCTTCAAGGAAGTTGAGCAAATCCAGGTATGTTGGGTTTGAGCAAGGAACATCTTTCATTCTTTTGCCCCAAAGCTTAAATTTAATGTTGAATTTATATAATTTCAATTAGGTTTCATACCCAAATTCTTATATTCTTAAATTTATGGCATTATCATGTGAATTTAAAGTTTAAAGTGCATAGGAGTTTGCCTTTAAAGTTTAAAGCGCATAAGAGTTTGCCTTTATTCATGTTTTGACTTGCATGATTGCTACTATGATGTGATTTCCATTATTTTGACTTGGATTTTGATGAATTAAAGAAAGATTTCAAATTGAGTATTGAGCATAATATTTTTCCATGAGTTTCTATGAAAGAACGCATGAATTTCCAGACTTTAATACAAGGTGTCGAGTTACAAGAAGTCTAAGATTATAAGTTCAATTTACTAGTATTACCACATGATGAAAGTTCAATTTTGATCTTATGATCACATTTAAGACTCGAAATCCGCAACATCACCCCATGATTTGATTCAAGTAAGAAAAGCATAGTTGGTTTTCAGCTTACAAACCCATATGCTATTTTAAGGTGGATTTTCTAAGTATGAGTGTGTGTGTGCGTGTATATATATATACTGGGAGTAGTATTTAGCACCAAGAATGGGAGTGTGAGTTTAGCGCATCCTATTTTCTAAAAACTATGAACCACCATAGGTTTAAGGGACCTTTCCTGATAGTGTCTTCTTTTCCACTATGTGCTAAGTTTTATGATCACTTACGTTAAAGTTCTATTCTAATGGCAAGGGTAGGATAGCTCTCCCCAACGTGGGTAAGACATTTGACTCCATGATAGCTTACATGGTATATGTTGGTTATAAAAATCTCCCAACAGAAAGAATACAAGTAAAGATTTTGGAAACTAAGTGTAATGACTCACTAAGCTTATACATTATGCTTTATCATTCATGTTTTATAATCTTTCAGATTTCAGTTTTATTCACTTCCAAGGTGAGTCCCTTTACACTTAGCATGCATGATTTGAAAGTGAATTAAATTAAGTCTTATTTATGCATTCACCCCCTTATACTCGGTATATTCTAGAAGTACCAACCCACATATATGTCTATGTGATACATTGTTTGATAATGTAGGTCATGGTGCTTATTACCAGTAGCATGATTGTGGGAATCTTCTCCTACATCTGGATACTTGGTGAGTCCTCATAGTCTGTGGACCAAGTATATTAGAGTTTCATAATTTATGGATGTTTCTTAGTTATTTTATTTCCTTTATAGATCAGCTGGGGTCTGTCCCAGTGCCTTTTTAGTTATAAGATTAGAGGCTTGTCAGACAATGTTTATTTCAATTAAAGAGATTTTAATAAGATTTCAAAGTTGTAAATTTCAAAAGGGAGATTTCAAAATTGTTTTCTTCTGGTTGTTATGTATATCTTAGTCTACCTTCCTATGAGTTTAGTTCCAATTAGATATCATGGGTTAGATTGGGACTATTCATTGTCTTAAGCATCGTGTGAGGTCCAGGGTGTATTCTCAGGGCATTACATATATTTATCATGGTTTGTTGCTTAGTAAACATCATGGGTTAGATTTGGGGCTACTCATAGTCTTAAGCACTGTGTGACATCAATGGGATAGTCTCGGGGTATTACAATATCAGATATCATAAGTTAATAAAAACTGAATATATTCCCCCACAAAGGCACATAACAGTAATAACGATCTCAAGATATAAACCCCATAGTTATTTTTCCCAACCCATAACATGCTTTACTTATTTATTAACTGCCCAACTCAATCTAAAAGAAGTTATACCATAACCTACATTGAAATAACTAAATACTGGCCTAAAGTGCCTCAACATGGATATTTACCCTTTCGAACGGGCTAAAAATCAACTATAATATTCAAATAAAGTATCTACCCATTAAAAGAAAGATGATACCTATATTGTCCATATTTGAGCTAAGTCCAAATTTGGTTTGAAAAATGAGTTTGAAAACAAAAGGTCTAAAAGTAGAAATTTATTTTAGAAATACAGTTCTCAAGGTTGTAGGAGTCATAGTTGAAAACCCATGCAAAAATTAATAAAAAATGAGGTCCAAAATAAAGAAAAACTATTTTAAAGCTTTACCAGTAAAGGCCTCAAAAATCTATTTCAAAATCATGATTAAAAGTTGTTTTCAAAGATATAATAAATGAAAAATAATGAAAATATGATTAAGGAGTTTACCCAAGAAAGAATGGTGAGAAAACCCTAAGAAATCAACTTTTTCCAAAGCTTAGAGGTAAAAAAAAGGTGAAATCGTGAAAATAAGGCTTTTATATTATTTTGTGAATAGTGTCTAATGAACACGGTCAACCCTTAGAGTTTGTGAGGGTCGACGCTGACCGACCAAGTATTTGTCCTTCGCTTTCACAGCAAAGGCTTCATGTTTGCCAAAGTTGATGAATCAGGCCTTTTTATTTTCGACAACCTTGTCACATTTGCGATTAATGACTCCGCTTCCCTTCTCAATTATGGACAGCACCATGCGATTGCGATGAAGGGTAAATTTTCTTCTTCACGTCTGAGGATAAGGACCTGTGTTTGCGAAGAAGGTTCCATGCACCAGATATCAGCTATGCACCAGTAGATTTGCATGGTTTCATATTCTCCGAATGAGCCCTCAAAATTTGTTTGGGACTCGACAGATATAAACCATATATGAAACTAGGATATTTTTTATGTTTTGAACTTAATGCCGTATCTTGAAAATAATATTATTTTCAATAAATTAACCGCCAGGACCATTTTTGGACAATTTTTCCAACAAAGGGTCGAAATACAAAATAAACTATTCAAATTGCCATCTAACACTCAAGTCATTCCCAAAACAAAAAATAGTTCCATCTAACACTCAAAACAAAAAATATTGACCAAAGTCAACTATATGACTTTAAAGCCTCTAGAAATCACAAACTCGATAAAGTCATTCCCAATCACATCGAGAAGAACACCAACTATCTCCACACCCCAAAGTCAATAGTAGCGACTATTAGGAAGGACAAAATAGTCGAAACAGACAAAAAAATAAGCTTTCATAATTTAGGTCATTAAAAAATCCACCACTGAAACTCTAGTTTTTCCTCGAAATAAAAGGCAATAAATACCTGTATCCATAGAAAGCTTAGCGTAACTACTATGCATCCCAGACTCTATATACCAAGTAGCCTCTTCTACAAAATAGTACCTCCACTAGACCTTAACCACTGGAATATCTCTAGAACAAAACCATCTAACCTCTCCGGATAAAATGGACACTGGCTCTTCTACAAAGGTCAACTTCTCATTAAACCGAAATAAATCCCAACTAAGCACATGTGACTTATCCAGAATATAGCACTAAAGAATAGATACATTAAGAACTAGATGAATGGGTATATAGTCTAGGTGTAAGGGAAACTCATAAGTAATCTCCCTAATAGTCTGAAGTGTCACAAATGGTCCAATTTACCGCGAGCTAAGCTTTCCCCTCTTTCAAAACCTCATCATGCATAACATAGACAATACATGAAGAAAGACTCAATAACTCTTCCCAAAATTTGGGGCATGAAGCTTGTGGCCCACATAACTCTTTTGCCTACTCTGGCCTGCTGGAAGCCTATCATGAATCATTAGAAACTTTTATAAAGACTTTCAAAGTAAGTCAGTGCCACAGGGTCCAACTTTTGAAGTCTCAATGCCCCAAAAGATGCCATTTCAATACTTAAATGGTAGATATTATTATAAGCAAACTTCTCTAAAGCCAAATGCTAGCTACTCCCACTGTTCTTTGAAGTCCATGACATATGCATAGAGCATATCCTCCAAAACCTGAATAGTTTACTTTGATTAACCATCGGTTTGGGGGTGGAAAGTTGTCCTAAGGTCAACTATAGTAACCAACTCCTCCTAAAAAGTCTATCAAAATCTAAAAGAGAACACTGATCCTTTGTAAAAAATAATAGACTCGGGTAACCCATGAAGACGAACTATATCACAATCATATATACGATACAACCTCTTGGCACTGAAGAAATTTTGAATAGGTATGAAATGGTCTAATTTGGTCAATCGATCCACGATGACCCAAATACTTTCAGAACCAAGAGAAGTACGAGGCAACCCGTTTATGAAGTCTATAGTTATCCACTCCTACTTCTTCTCTAGAATGGATAATCTCTAAAGAAAACCATCGGTCTCTAATGCTTGACTTTCACCTGATAACAACACAAGAAACGAGCTACAAAATCTGCTACATCTTTGTTCATACCACCCTTCCAGTAAATATGATTTAAATCATGATACATCTTAGTTAACCTAGATAGATAGAATAACTGGAGAAATGCACCTACTCCAAAATCAATCTCACCTATCCACAAACTCTTGACACACAATATTTCCCTCAAATTCTCAAATCACCATAAAAATCAAGAGATGCCGCCATAGTATCACCACTCAACCCTTTATCTCGAATCACCCTTAAACTATCATCATCAAACTAGTGAGCTCAAATATGCTCCATTAAGAAATATCTAGATTTAACAAAGGCTAAAACATATCCATGTATCAATATACTGGTCCTAACTATTTTGTCAGCAAACTACTGAACCTCAAAGACTAAAGACCACCACTGGGTCAAGAGATGGGCTAAACTTCCCTTACTAGTCAACTTCCAGCTCAAGGCATACGCTACTACATTAGCTTTACCCGAATGATGCAGAATAGTGAGGTCATAATCCTTATGCAATTAAAGCTAACACTACTATCTTATATTAAGATCTTGCCGACAGAAGAAGTATTGAAAGCTGCGATGGTCTGAGAAGATCTCATAAGGAAATCCATATAGGTAATGATGCCACAACTTCAGCACAAACACCATGGCTAACCAAATCCAAATCATGGTTAGGGTAATTTCTCTTTTGAGGCTTCAAATGACAAGAGGAATAAGAAATCACCTTACACTTCTGCATTAACACCACACCTAAACCAATACCAGAAGCATCAAAATACAATAAAACTTACACCTTTCTTAGCCAAGTTCAAATAAGAGCTAAATTTAACAACTCTTTGAGCTCTTGGAAGCTCTTTGAACATACACTGACCACTATCATTTTTTCTGAGTCAACTTGGTCGAAGAAGCCGTAATAGATGGAAACCCTCTACAAAATACTGATAGTAACCCCAAATCCAATGAAACTCTAAATCTTAGTAGGAAAAGTAGGTCTAGCCCAATCATGAATCACCGCTATCTTGGTCAAATCAACCATACTACCATCCTTGGTCACCATATGACCTAAGAAAGAGATAGAATCTAACAAAAATTCGTACTTGTAAAACTTTGTGTACACTTCTCATCACATAACCTCTATATTACAACCCTTAAAATGCTTTACATGATTGGCCTCATTGTTGGAATAAACCAAGATGTCATCTATAAATATAATCACAAAGGAGTTAAGATACGGTTGAAATACCAATTCATAAACTCTATACGCGATACAAGGAAATTGGTTAATTCAAAAGACATGACCAAAAACTCATAATGATCATATCGAGTCTGAAAAGCTATATTTGAAATATCTAAAGCTCTAATCTTCAACTGGCAATACTCGAATCTCAAATCAGTCTTGGAAAATTATAACGCCCCAAGATCCCATCCCGAGACGTCACACGGTGCTTAAGTCCACATGGGGCCTCAAGCTAACCCTTTAAGCTTGTCATTACTTCTATAACTTACTATGATAATAATCAAGCTATAATAAGGAAAAAATCATGTCATGAACATACTGGAATACAAAGAAATACTATCTTGCTCAGTCAAAATGCTGAAGTTCTATACATATTGGTACTTCAGTCTTACAAAGCCTCTACTACATAAGACTGAGGAACCATTGGGACAGATCCCAAACTGACTCATACTAAACTGAAAAATAAACAACCATTTACTATCAAGACAAAATCAGGGACATAGGTTCTCGAACCATGAGGACTCAGCAACTATAAGAATATAGATGGAGGTACTCAAAGATCACTGTCGTTGTTGAGACTGATCACCGAACCTATATCACAAGAAAATGTGGAACACAGAAGAGTATGGGAATCAATACTTAGGAATGTACTGAGTATGTGGGGGTGCAGACAACATTTAAATAATATTATAAATGTATAATAAAATCATGCATGCTGGTAATAATGACTCTCTTCGCTTGAGTTACCTAAAACATATTTTCCATAAATCATCAATAATAACACATGATTCATAAATCTCATAAACCATTGGACTTAACTCGAAATATTTTGACTTAAAACTTAGAGTGACTTGGTGTCTCAAGAAACTTAACTATTATAGACTTGGGAGTTTCTTATAACTGACATAAACCATGTGAGCTTACATGGAGTCCAACGTCTTGCCTATGTTGGGAAGAGTTGTTCTATCCTTGCCATCAAAGTAGAACCTTAACTTTAGTGATCACTGTCTTGGACTATGGCCCTTAATCTTAATCCTACAGTGGCATGTAGTTATGGAGAAGTAGGATGCGCTAAACCCACACTTCCCGCTCGGTGCTAAATACTACTCCCAGACTTAAGCTCAGAACGCATTAGGAAATCCACCTTAATCAACTCAAGGGTCTACCATAGGGACCAAATCATAAATATTTCTCATCTTTAAATCAAAACAATTGTGGATTCCTAACTTAACTCAAAGTCAAACGACCTTTCTCAACATGAAGTGTACTTGCTCATTAACTCATATCAAATGTCAAAACTTCAAGAAAACATCAAAGAACTCATTCTTGACTTTCAAGCTCAATATCAATATATATTCAATAGTAAAACTTCTCATGGAAAGGCATAAATCATGACACTTATCTTAAATCACTTAGAAATCATCATTTCATGATAACAATATGCAACTCATGGAATAAATTCTCAATTTAAGAAATAAGACAATGAAGTAGTCATGTATGTCAATCTTGTATAACTCAAATCTCATAAATCCTTGATAAGGTAATTTGGGTGTAAACCCACTTTGCAAAAAAAATCATGAAATTCAATAGAAATTAAATATTTGGACACAAGAACGAAAGAAGTGTTCTTGTTCAAGCACCACAAACCTTGGATTATGATTTTTAAGATGAACAAGCTTGATTGGAAACTCTTCTTTACATTTTTTGAGTTAAGTTTCTTGATGCCTTTGACTTGGAGAACTTGATTCTCGAACAACTTGGTGAAATCTTTAGAAGATTCTTGAATTTCTTGGAAGAAGGTTTGATTTTTGGGTTCAGAGAAAACCCTAGCTTCTTGAATATTCTTAGAAAAGAATTAGAGAGAAATAAATTTCTCTCCCCTGTTTTGGATATATATAAAGGTTAAAAAGGGGTGAAAGAGACCAAAATACCCTTGCAAAAATGTCCCTTAGTTGCTGTAAGAAATAGCTAACGACATCCTTGATAAGCCGTCAAACCTATGACAAGTCGTCATGAAATGCCATCACAAAAGGGTAAAATTTTCATTTTTCTGGTTAAGGTTGATGACATTGGTGATAAGGCGTCACGGGCATGACGGCTTATCACAACATGTCATCACTGGGGTTGGAAATATGCCCAGGGATGACGACATTGGAGACAAGCCATCACGCTCATGACAGCTTATCACGAATGTCGTCACTCAGTTTCGCAACCTGATATGCCGGAGTAAAATGGGCATAACTCTTTGTTCCAATATCGGATTTTGGAGAAATTGGTATCGTTGGAAAGATAATTCAATTATTTATATTTTGGTAGGTCATGGGCTCAATAATTCGTAGTATAATGATAGATATTCTCATTTGAAGTTAAATATGGAAAAATCCTTCCCAAGAATTCAATCGGTAAGGAATGTTTTGATTCACCCAATCGTTAGGACATCTTTAAGGCTTTAATACACACCATCCATGATCATAAAACAACCCAAAACACTATAATTTATTTCTCATGAGTTTGATTCATGTTTGACCTATTGGTTAAAGTCTCGAGGTATTACAAAAATATCAAAGCACCCTAAAGCTGGTAAAAAAGATCATCTATGAGAGGAAGAGGGTACTTTTACTTAATTTTTACCTTGTTCAGTTGTATATAATCAATAGACATAGGCATAGAACTAACCTTTTTCTTCACAAACAAGACTGGAGCACCTCAAGGAGATATATATGGTCTAATAAACCCCTTTAGCTCCATTGGCTCATCCATAGCCATCCTATAGGGAGGGGTGGAAATAGACTTGGTGACTAACTCTACATCAATTAAAAAATCAATAACATGATCAAGAGACATACTAGCTAAATCTATAGCAAACCACATATATAAACTCGTGTATAACCCAAATAGAATCTATAAGCAGTGGTGAGTCAACACTAGTACCACAGATATAAGCTAAATAAGACAACAACTATCTCTATCATGATTTGGGCATGTAGAAAAAATATAACACCCTTCTGATCCAAATTAAGAGTACCCTTCTAAGCTTACCTTGCCATACCTATTGTAGCTTAGGTCACGGTCTTGACATAATAGTCCAAAATAGTGTAATAAGAAGTTAGCCAATCCATACCAAAAATAACATCTAAGTCAACCATATCTAGGATAATCTAGTCTACCCAAGTCTCCCAGCCTACAAACGTAATCATACAAGATCGGTACACTCAACCCATTGCTAAAGAATTTCCTATGAGGGTTGACATATGAAGAGGTATAACAAATGGATCATACACAAGATAAAAAATAATAAAAATATGTTGACACATAGGATATTATATACCCAGGTTCAAATAATATAGAAGTAGATCTATAGCAGATTAGGATGATACTAGTAATAACTGCATCAGAAGCCTACACGTCGGGTCTCCTAGGTATAGTAAACACTGACCACATTAGCTTCAAAATTGAGTAACCCTATGACCACCTCTACGAGCTCCACTACCTCTACCTCTAGCAATAATGATACCTCTTCTACAACTCTGTGAATCACCTCTTACTTTAGACATTAGAGTAGGGTAAAATCGAAGCTGGAAACCTTGATGAGTGGGTTCATACACACATCGAGGGAAATCCCTAGACACATGAAACTCATCATATATAAAACATCCCATGTGGCCTAATTAATATGAGAAGGCACAGATGTACTTGAATGACTGCCCTGGCCTGAAGAACTAAACTTTGAGGCTTCGCATGCATGACCTAATTCCTAACTACCAGAAGCCGCAGAACATAAAGGGCTACCACTTGATCATTAAAATACGGTTTGAACTGTCCTACCATGATAACCATGGTAGCCTCTACTAGAGAAATCTCTACCTTGAAAGGCATGCCCCCTAAATTTACCTTGATGATGCACCTTCTTGGTGCATCCATGAGTAGCTTGGATAATAGATTTAGTCATATTTACATGCTCAATAATATTTTAAAAGGATAACCCTAGAACTACCATCTTTCCTATAGCCAACGAATTTGTACCATCTAACCTCTACACAAATTTTTGAACCTTCTCAGACGTAATGGAAATACTTGCAGCTGAATAGCTGGATAAGGTGTAAAAAGGTGCCTCATACCCGACAATAGACATGGTGCCCTACTCTAAATGATCAACTCATCCATCATCTAATATCTCAAGCTATACAACACAAACCGCTCAAAAAAAGCCTCAGAAAACTAATTTCAAGTCATAGTAGGCAAACCCAAAGGCCTACAATTGGTAAGAAACCTCCATAATTCCCTAGCCATATCTATCAAGTGATTAGTAGAATTAGAAACTCTATAAGACTCAAGGGATCCAACATTATGTAGCTTCTATTGATAATCAATCAAAAACACATATGTATCCTCACAAATAGCTCCACTAAACTTAGGCGATCCCAAGCGAATAAATATCTTAAATCTCTTTTGATCATCAGAAGACATAACTTACCTAAAATAATAAGAGTAATAATGTGTCTTGTAGGCAAAGAGTCCATACCTAGGGATACTATAAATGATGGTTGCACCCTAAAAGTAGAAATACCATAAGCATATGCCGATACTAACATGGAAAATCACTCAAAGTATAAAAAATACTAGGTATACTTAAGAGAACACCTTTCAAATGACTTAAAAGACGAACTGGAAGACTCAAAAACACTAAGGTGTTGACTGAACCCCGTGGAACCTGATCTTGCCTCACACCTCTAATATGATTATCATCTCTTGAATACACAACCTTATGCTTGGGGAGAGTCCTCTCTAGCATATTCTTTAGCTGGGGCAGCTCCTCTAGCCCATCCTCTACCTCTGGGTCGACCACGATCCCTGCCTCATCCTCAAATTGAGGTTGACATATTGGGTGTTAGGTTAGTATATCTAGCTTATCTGGACCTCGTCCTCACCATGAGCATATAAAAGAGTTGAACACAAATTTAGAATATTGGTTATGAACAACCATATGACAAGGAATCAAATTAGAGATATTTTTTCAAAAGATATCTTATAGTCTTTCGAAGATAGATACGTACATCTACGTACTGATTTGCAAGACACTACTATATATCCTACTCTTATACCTATGAGATCAATGAATCTAGGGCTCTGATACCAATTTATTATGACTCAAAATTAGGGTCATGATGGCACTTATCATACCCAGCCTTGATAAGTAAGCCAACCATCCAATAAGAAAAAAAACTCACATAAACTAACAGTAATAAATAGACAAAACTTCTAAAACAAAGTGAAGCCAACTCATAAACATAATAAAGTGAAAATATGAAAAAATAACATTAAATCCCAAAATTTGATGTCATAAGAGTAGAGCATCTCAGTACAATTCAAAAATACTAGAAGTATGAATGTCTTTCTCCAAGAATAAGTAAGGAAATATAAAATAGGTAAGAGGATTTACGAAGTTACCTCTAAAAGACATAGAGCATACCAACACCTCAAGCACCACTCAAATAAGTTCGAAATTAGTTATTGCATCTTGTGCTCATACACGGATGTGCATCAAAAGGGCACAGTAGGAGCAAGTATGGTCCATTTGTACTCGTTAGATATCATAGGACAACTAAGAAAAACACAATATAATGTAAGTAAAGAAAACTATGACCACATCACCTACCTAGTTCAATCTAAAAGAAGTTAAGCCATAACCTACCTCAAAATAACAAAATCTGAGCCTAAGATACCTCAACACGGAGCTTTAACTATTTTAACAACCTTATAATCAACAACAATATTTAAATATAGCATCTGTGCATTAAAAAAAGCTATGATACCAATATCGCCTATATTTGAGTCGTGTCCAAAATGGGTTCAAAAAATGAGTTTGAAAATAAAATGGGTAAACTAGAATTTTATTTTTTAATTACATTTATCAAGGATATAGGAGTCTACAGGTTGCAATCCACATGACAATGGGTCAAAAATGCGGTCCAAAATGAAGAAAAATTATTTTTAAGCTTTATCGATAAAAACATTAAATTTTTATTTTAAAATCATGCTTAAAAGATTTTTTTTTCAAAGATTTAATCAATGAAAAATAATGTAAATATGATTTAGAAGTTTACCTAAGTAAGAATGGTGAAAAATTCTTTAAAATTCGTCTTTTCTGAAATTTGAAGGTCCAAAAATGGTTGAAATCGCAAAAATGAGGCTTTTATACTGTTTTGTTAATAGTGACTCGTGAGCATGTACAACCCATTGCATTCATGAAGGTCAATGCTAACCATCAAAAATTTTGGGCTTTACATTCACGGCTAAGGCATTGCATTCACGAAGGCTGATGAATCAAGCCTTCACATTCGCGATAACCTCGTCGTGTCTGCGATTAAGGACTCAGTTTCCCTTCCCGATTGTGCCCACCACCTCACAATTTTAGTGAAGGATAATTTCTTCTTTTTGTTCACGTCTAAGGGCCTGTGTTGTCAAAGAATACTCCATGCACTAGATATCAGCTGTGCACCAGCTCATTTGTTTGGTTTTGAATTTTCCAAATAGACCCTCAAGATTCATTTAGGACCCGACAAAAATAGACTATGTATTATTCCAGCCTATTTTTGACCTTCCAAACTCAAAGGAGACATTAAATTTTCAAGAAAAGATTTTTTCCAATAATTTAACTCTGGGCCCCTTTTTGACAATTTTCTATACAAAGGGTCAAAGTTTAAAATAAAGGTTTCGAACCCAAACCAATCATGCTACTAACAAATATTCAACATTATGGACCTAATAGTATTGTTCAAATTGCTTTTGGATAGTCAAAACAACAAAAGTTGACCAAAGTAAACTATATGACTTCTACATCCTTTAGAAAGCACAAATTTACCCAAGTCATTTTCAACCACATTGGGAACAACGCCAACCAGCTCCACAACCTAAAATCAACATATAACAACTATGAGAAAGTAAAAAATAATGAAAATACATAAAAATCTATACTTGATAATTCATTTCATTACACTATTCTAAAATATACTTATTAATTGACAATGAGATGCATGTACATTGCATGAGATACACGTTAGTAAATGAGATACACATGTGATGCATGAGATACACGTGTCTAATTTATTTGAATATACTTAAAATATTTTGTGAAGATATGACTTTAGGCTACCAAATTTATTGAGCATCCCTTTTTAGGAAAGATGACCTTGCAACTACTTATTGCTTAAATCAGTCCACCTTAGTGAATTGGACTTAATATCCTTAGGCCGACTAAAAAATTGGTTATTTCTCAAGTCTAAATATCTTAGTGATGAAGTCGGAAGAACATCCATGACGGTATTGTTCCATTCGATGAGTTATCTCCAATGGGTGGTTATTTCTCAAGACTCTATATGGGTGATATTTTGAAAGAGGTTTAATAATGATCCCTCTATAGTTGCGATAAAAAAGATCAAATACTGTAATGAAGTTAGGTAGCCAAGAGGCAAAGGAAAATTATCAGAAAAATTGACGTAACTAATATCTAACCATCTGAGAGATGCACTATTATTCCATTTGGTCTTCAGAACATAATCACAAAGCTGATCATTATGAAATAAGTCAAGTATTTTTAGGTTGAACATGTGAAAAGTACTCACAGGTATTATCCCATACAACCTCAGAGTTTCTTAATGGGCCAAACCCATCGGTAGCCCCCTAAACTTGGCACGAACTTTCACTTAGGCACCTCAAGTGAATGTTGTTCACTTTTAACACCTGAAGTATCCACAAAGTGTGTCACTTTAACACCTTTTGTTGAATCAGCAAAGAGAGTATGTTGCACTCTCTGCCAGGCGCATTTTAGGGTATATAACATATAAATGAACCAATTATAAAAGGACATTTGACATTTTTATAAAAATAATTTTTATATAATTAATTTAAATTAAAAAAAGAATTAATAACCCACCCAACCCTTATATCATCTTCCTAACTACCCCACCCCACCCCATATCATCTTTCTCAGCCCACCCCATCCCCAAATCACTGCTGCCACCCCCACCCAAAAATAATCTTCTCCCACCCTCCCCCACCCCCATCCATTTTTTTGTCTTAGTATAATTGATTTTTAATAATTTGAAAGAATGCAAGTTGATGTAGATTGTAGATTTCTTCTTCTTCTTCTTCTTCTTCTTCTTCTTCTTCTTCTTCTCTTTCTTCTTCTCTCTTTCAACCATTAATTTTTCACTATTTGTTTCTTTTCTTAACACATCTGTATTCCTTCATTTTCTTGTCTAATTTTTGAAAAAATGGCAAAAATGACCCATATGTTGAAATTTGATGAGATTATTATGGTATTTTTGAGAAAGTGGCAAAAATGATTTTCGTCAATGGAACAATGGTGTTTGCTATTGTTGACTTGGTGAATTTGTGCTATATGTTTTCAATTCGTTGAGAAGTGAATTTATTGTTGGCAAAAATTATTGTTGAGAAGTGAATTTTTCTTGGAAGAGGTGCGGTTGTTGGATTGGTTAGCGATTGGGGGGGGAATGGAGAAGATGACTTTAGGGTTTGGGGAGTGGGGTGGAGGTGGGGGTGGGGGAGGAAAAATGGAGAAGATAACGGGAGGGGGGCTGCTATGTAGAGAAGATGACTTGGGGGTGCTGGGGGGATGGGTGGTGGTGGAGAAGATGACTTTGGAGTTTGGGGGTGGTGGGGTGGGGTGGTATGGGGGTTGGGTTGATAATTTTATAATTATTTTTTAAAATGACACATGTCAGTAATTAATTGGTTCTTTTAATTTAATTATGTGTATATATATTAATAAGTTGGATGATTATTAATAATCATGTATTTTGGCCTTTTGTTTTTTTTAAAAAAATTAATTGTGAATATAAATAATTATGTGGCAATTTAAATGAGTGGGCACAAATCAATTGGTCGTTTTGTCCACATTGGCATCGAGTGCAACACACTCTCTTTGCTGATTCAGCAAAAGTGTCAAAGTGACACACTTTGTGACTACTTGAGGTGTTAAAAGTGAACAACATTCTCTTAAGGTGCCTAAGTGAAAGTACATGCCAAGTTTAGGGTACCACCGATAGGTTTGGACTTCTTAATGAGAAGAAAAATTCAGAGGAAGAGTGGTAGAGATTTTTATGCAGGGAAGATGAAACACTCTTAATTATGTCAAATTTTGAAGGAGCAATTTAAAATTATGAGGTCCAAGTATATTATGTCATAATATGTATATAGCATTAGAGGTTCTAACTTGGTAAAATAAGAGATGTCTAAAGAAATTTTATTTGAGAAAGGTGACTCAAAAAGATCAAGATGCACAAAAATTGAGAGCCTGGTGAATTCAAGGGAGATGTGAGAATCAGATAGGTTATTACCAAAAAGATCAAGACTTCGTAGATGAGAGAATTGGAATAGGATGCTATTGGAATCAATGGTCCAAAAATATTCCTACAGCTGAGGTCAGACTAAATGATAAGGCTAGTCATCTCATTGCATAGAATTCCATCCCATGTGCAACAATCTCTTCTCATATTCCATAAACTCTGAATGTTTATAATTTCAAAGAGAATAAAAATGAATGGATCTATAGTATGGTCCTTCTTGAATTATAGAAGGGGAATGTTTTGATGTTTGGTACACTGAAATATGGATGAAGAAAAAATAATTTCATGAAAGACAATGAAGAGATACACAACCGGGTAGCCCATGTTATCATCAAATACTTAATAATAAGTTCGTTGTGGGAACTAAGAAAAAGGGGAAACTTGTTGGACTAGTCTCGGAGAATGTCAAGTTGCAATAACTTTGATACAATTGCTACCATATATAAGAAATTTATATCTAAGCACCTATTGTAAGGGTATTCTGTTACTGATTTTTTCATGATGATATCGAAACTAATTAAAGAACATACTCTTTACTCTAAAGACCCATCATCATTGGCTTATTATACATTTAAGTCTTCCTTTACTATTTTTAAAAAAACTTTTGTTGCTCCCTAAAGTAAAAAAAGGATAATAAAAGTAAAGTTTTTACTAGTGTTAAATCATTAATTATATTGTGAGTACCAAAAGGACATGCTATATACTGAGTTTTCTTCATATGATCTTTTAAGACCAAAAGGACATGGTATATAAAGGATATGGTATACAAAGAAGATAGAACAATGTCCATTGGAATCATCATATGAATTAGTAGAAAAATATCCAACAATGGGTTCACGAGGTCATCAAAACTCAATACTTCAAAGTCAAATGTATGTGTAAGTATGTGTGTACAAGAATATACGTGCATTAATACCGTATAAATAGAATTACATATATATTTCAAAACTTAGAACCTCGAATTTCTGAATTTGTTGCTAATATGAATATTACTAGGCATGTTTTACTATACTTCTTTATCCAAGAAAATACAATTAGACACTTGTCACATATAAAGTTAATGGAATACTGGACTTATAGCAGCCATAAAAAATCATTCTACTTTCTTAGCTCACAAATACAAGAATATTTCCAAGTCCTTGTACAAGTCTTTCCATGAAAATTTCAAATGAAAGTTACTTAATAAACAGGTCCCTTTCACTTTGATTTTTCATTTTTGATGTGAATACTTAGAACATACTCTCTACTCTAAATGCCCAAGGATCATGACTCAGTTTTTATGCATTTAGGAATTCTTCTACTTTTTTCTTTTGGTTCTCGAATACATTTTATAGATTCTCACTTGTTCAATTTGTTGCTAATTGGGAAAATAGTAAGAGTAGAGACATACAATTAATGAGAAAATGTCTCTAGTCAAAATCCCAAACACAAAATCTATATTTAAGGATAGATGGATCTATTATGACCCAAACGGTCATGATTAACCCCAGCCTTAACCTATGGCCGGAGAACCATACTCATTACCCACTTAAGTGTCATTTCTACATTCACATTAGTATTATCTTTTGTGATTTCCAATGATTACTATAGATTTCACATTTAATTGCTACTAATTATTCAACATCATCATCTACAAAGCATAATAGAGTATGGAAACCTCTAGACATTATAAATCCTCAAGACTTGAAGTCACCGTATAAGAACATCTCAAAAGATCAAATAAGTCTGAAACAACACATCATCAAAAAATATAATAAAAGAGAAAATCATCTTACTCCCAAAATAAAAGACGTAAATATCATAAGAAGATTTAAAGGTTTCTCAGACATGGTTCTCGACCTCGAATCAAGTCTGGATCACTATCTGGAACTGATGTCTCATGTCAACCACTGGAATACGTTTTCAATCAACAAAAAGAAGAGTTCAAATAACATCAGTACATCAACAAGTACTGGTAAGCATCATAAGTCGACTAGCTTAATAATTTACAAGTAAGCAAATCAACAAGTACAAATGAGATAATAACAAGAATCATAATCAATGATATCGGTCAAATAACACATCATAATTTATCATATTGTTATGCCTATAAGGTCACTTTCATAGACATTCATACTTATTATTTTATCAATCATTCGTCATCATATATGCTCATAAAATGGCACTCAATACATGCAAATTAGTGCATGTATGAAAGATGTGCACATCATCTCTTACCCTTCTCATCTTCCTCATTACATCATAGCATACCAACATAGTACCCAACCTATTATCATATCACATCATATTGTACTAATATGTTACCCAACCCATTATAATAACACATCATATTATATCGATGTGGTACTTAATCCAGTACCACAACACCTCACTGGAAATGCAATGTAGACATCAAAATACAAACCATGCTAAAAAGAAAATTATAGATGTTCAAATCACAAACAACCACAAAGCCAAGAGAGTCTAAGGGCCACATAAAATCCTAACCTACCTCAACCCCTTTTTTCAAAGTAACCTTTAGTATACACTTTTTTCACTCTTGGTCAACCTATTCTTGATCTATACAACTACCAAATGAACCCTTATTTTAGTAGTTCATTCTTTTTTAACAACTACGAGCTTAAAATCACTGATTTTAATCATATATTATCCTATTTCGTTATCTTATGAGTTCCTTAGCATTTTAACTTCAGGAACACCACTCAATTTATTGTATTTAGTCATAATTCTAGCCTTATTAGTGTTTTCAACACCTTAGAATCGTTATATACAGAATTTATAAGAAATTCCCTCACTTACATCAATATCCTTAAACTAGGATTAAATCTTCAAATCCTTCATTGATTTTCTAGTAATTTTCTAAGGTTAAACAAAGTGAATTTAAGTGTAAAACATAATTACTTACCTCCAAAGAGGAACAAACTTGGATATTTTCTAAAAATCACCTATCACTTGTGCCTTGTCGCATTCTTTGAAAAGTGGAAAATGAAAATATTTTTGGAGATTAGAAATTGATATTTTACTATGTCTTATCACTGTAGATGATAATGGCCACTACAGTGGTTTAATTTTTGTTGCAGCAGTTTTCTTCTATTTTTGTGAAGGCTACTACTGTCATTTCTATGACTGCTACTGCAGTACCGTAGCAACAATTACTTTTTTTACTACAGTGGTTTGAGGCAGGAACCCCTTCTCAGTTTTCCTTAATTTATAACATACACTACAAATCTCAAAATCGTGAAACAAACCCTTAGGATAAATGCTATAGTCGAAGTTCTATAGCTCTATTTTAGGTGTTGGAAGTTACCATGGCTTTGTATACACATTGGCTATCCAATGTTATATCAAAACCCATTATTACTAATCATATCAATAACATATTTCAGTCAACTAACACACCCTTAATTTTAGCCCAAAACTAAACTAGCCATGAATTCCTTAAATTTTAGCTAAGCGGAGTCTAGGTGTAACTTTTACCTCCTAATTCAGTATAACAACATTTTGAGTCATTGCATTAGATAACGATTTACCATTCGTTTATCCTCAAATGACAACTAGTCCAAAAACATAAAAATTGGAGTAAGATCTACCTTAATTAATAAACAAGTGCTAATACCGCTTTCATTTGTCCACTTCAATCTTCCATGTAGCTTCATCAGTGCTATAATTCCTCCACTGAATATTCACAGAAGGAATAACTTGATTCATCTACTTTCTCTCATATTTGGTTAGAATAGAAATTGGTTCATCTTCATAGGATAACTCCTTATCAAATAACTCTGGGTTCTAATGGATAATGTAGTCATTATCTCCATGATATTTCCTTAGCATAGATATAGG
The DNA here is from genome assembly GCA_030864225.1 of Capsicum baccatum var. pendulum. Classification (NCBI taxonomy): domain Eukaryota; kingdom Viridiplantae; phylum Streptophyta; class Magnoliopsida; order Solanales; family Solanaceae; genus Capsicum; species Capsicum baccatum. The sequence continues at coordinate 200,184,426 of CM061559.1, read as the reverse complement.
GAATACGGGGTGAACCCTAAACTTACCAGGGGGTAAGGCCAATCTATATACTACCGTATCCACTTCTTTCTACACCTCAAAAGTTCCTATGTACCGTGGGATCAATTTACATTTTTTATTGAATAGCATTACACCCTTCATTGGTGACATCTTTAAAAGTGGTTTCTTCTCCTTCTTGAACTTTATGTCACTTACCTATTTATCTACATATCCCTTTTTTCATCTTTGAGCTTTTCCTATATGAATATAACTTTTTCCATTGAGTTATTAATTACCAATCCCCAAGGCCTCACCTCAAATGCATTAAACCAACCGATTAAGGGCCTACATTATCTACTATATAAATCCTCAAAATAAGCCATGTCAATGCTAGAGTGGTAGCTGTTGTTGTAGGAAAATTCACACAACGGTATGCATTCATCTTTTTGACCCCCAAAGTCCATGACATAAGTAGAATTATATCCTCAATAAGTTGAATAGTCCACTTAGATTGGCCTTCGGGTAGAAAGCTGTGGTCAGGTCCAATCTATTCCCTAGCTCAAATTGAAACCTATCCTAAAAATTAGAGGTAAATTGAATACCCTTGTCAGACACAATTGACACTGGTACCCCATGCAATTTTATAATTTTCTTCACATAAAATTTGGATAACTTAGCCACATTAAAATCAACCCTCACCAGAAAAAGGTGAGCTAACTTAGTTAATTAGTTAATTATGACCCAAATAGAGTCTTCCTTAAGGTTTTTGGAATACCAACCATAAAACCATCATTATAAATTTCCACTTCCACTTTGGAATGGGCCTTTGCTGAAAAGTACCACCAGGTTTTTTATGTTTATATTTGACACTAAGCCACAAAATCTATTATGTCTTTCTTTATCCATCACCATTAATAATATTGCCTCAAGTATTTATATATATCATTAACAGCTAGATGTATAAATTATTTGAAATTATAAGCCTCAGCTAGACGGTAGAAATTAAGTATATGACCCCGCCAAATTTCTAGCTTAATTCTATCTTTTAAGCTTATCAAGGGGTCCCAGACTTCGAATATTAAGCTAAATATTCAGACTTAGTGCCATTTTAGCCTACGAAAGTTGGAAATCTTATTTTGCAACCTTTACATCCATAAAATGTTGATATTTGAATTAATTCATGATTAGGAAGGTCCATAGGTGATCCCAAACAAGTTTTGGATTTTTTGAACCTCATTTGAAAGACATTTGAGTGCCCAAAATAGTGGGCCGACACGATCTCAACACATTGCATCGACCATCACACCAATTAGATAGTTTCTCCTCAACCCCAGTGCAAATTCTAGTGATCCAACATGGACTGTGGCGCATTGGGCATCACGTCGATGCCACCAATGCGGGGCATCGACCCATGCATTGGTAACCTAGTTTTCAGTCATTAAAAGACCATGTCCTTGGGGGTATTTAGGTCTTTTTCCCTGAACCCTCAGCCCCTAAAACATGAAATTTATCACCCTAGATAGCAAATAAACTCATTCTTTCTTAAATTTTCCCAAGAACAAAACCCTAGAAGACTCAATTTTGAATGAAGAACTCAAGATTTCCACCATCTACTCTCAGAAATTCATTAACAAAGGTATGTGAAGTGTTCATACAAGGGTCCCTTCCACCCTTGGAGTCCAAGAGTCTCTTTTAAAATTTCCAAGTAGTTGAATTTATGATTTCCATGGTTGGAATTAAAGTGTATTCATTATTTAATACATATTTTATTTGGAATTGATTATTATGTGTGTAGATTCATGTGAATCCATGATTAAACCCTTGAATTAGGAAATTAGAATTGAATCATGATGCTCACTTGTTTTACAAATTATGTGCACATATGATGCTCACAAAGTGTTTGATGAATTGTTCATATGAACCATTAAGAGGATGAAAAACATGTCAAGATAGCCTATGTGCAAGTTGTATCGTGCAAGTGTTTGTTAAAATGCCCCAATTAATGAATGATGATCAAGTACTTAGCTTACATGTTTCAAGTTTATGTCATATCTCTTAATTTATGCTATCGAGTCATGGGGGTATTTATACCTGAAAATTTAGATGATTACTTAGAGCCATAGTCTATCATAGAATAGTATCAATCACATCATGACCAATAGTATTCTCAGTCAGTTACAGAACCCAGAAGAACTCAGTAGACTTAGTATCAGTATAGTCTAGTTTAGTCTAACTCAGTATTCAGTTTAGACCTCAGTAAACTCAATTGGTTAGCAAAATTTAGTAGTATTACGACAGTCAACTGAATTTAGTAAACTTAATTTATCTTAGATAAACAGTAAATTCAATAACAATTTAGTCCATCCTATTACAAACTAGAAATCAATTCAGTGTCTATCTAGTTGGGAATAGGATTCAGCACCGAGCTAACCAAAGGATGGGGGTATTTCTGCCAGCAGAGGGTTTGACCCGCAGTAGCAATCCTTGCATTACAAAACTACATAGCTAGCGTAGATTGAGATGTCTTCCCACCAGATATTATGAGAGTTGATACATATCACATGAGTTTTCCTACCAACGAGGGTTGACATAAGAGCTTCATATAAGAGTGGGTAACTCAAAGCTTATCTCTACTCGTGGCACGGTATTTAAACCCTTCCAACTGGATTTATAGGTTGGACCCTAATAAGATTAGAGAGGGGAATGTTGGTTAAATGATTACCTTCCATAGTTACAGTTTTAGTTTTAGTCTAACTCTCAAAATAGAATTTAGTTCCGTTCTACATATTCAAGACTATTAGATATAGTCACTTAGCTCAGTATGGAACTCAGTATAGTTGTATAGATCCAGAACTATCATACACAATCATTCAGTTATTAGTAATTCAATATCAGTAAAACTCAAATATCAATAAATTAGTATTCAGAACTCAGTACTTAGTGCATTCACGATCTTAGTTACAGTTTACATATTTATGCATGTCCTCTTATTCAGTCATACTCATGTTATTCAGTTAGTGTTGTTCATGCATATGTACCCATACATTTCAGCCTATCACTCTGAGCATACCAGTATATTCAAAGTACTGACGCATACTTTTTACACTATGATGTCTTATATTAGAGGTTCAGACGCACCGACTTCAGAGCACCCTTAGCAAATAAGATTTTTAGCAGTCAGAGTCAGTAGTGATTCCTCATAGTTTGAGGACATATTTATTGGTTACAATATTTGAGTTTATTTTAGTAGACAGAGTTAGTTGGGGACTTGTCCTTCCAATTCCATAATTCAGAAAGTTTAGAGGCTTCCTAGACTAAAATATATTTAGATAGTTTTTCATATTTTAGTATATTGTTTAGTTTTGGTATTTTGATACCGCATTCAGATTTATCATTCACATTTGAACCTTATGGCATGTTTCTGCCTAATTTCTAAATTTATAATAGTATTTTTATATAGTTATTGAAGCAAGTACCAATGGGTTAGCTACTTTGTATCAGATCCTAAGGTTCAATAGAGACCTAAGAAGTCTGGTAGTCGTATCTAGTAGAGTCCTGTGCATGGGTGTGCAGTATGCCACACTTATGGGCAGGAGGCTAAAAGATGTTTTAGGAACAGTTTCCCTTCTTTCAGTATTCATATCGTGCTAGTGAGTATGAGCTCCAGTTAAAGTCTTTTTCTAATCTTAGTTTCTCTTTTTTTTATATAGAATATGACTCCAAAAAGGATTTAAGGAAGAGGAATAGGAGACCAGTCAGCCCCTCAGTCCATCTATCCAGATCTTTTGGATAGGCATGTCTCCTACGTAGACTTTAGAGTATCCTTCACTACCTTAGCTCATTCTGTGGTAGCATAGAATAAATGCCCAGCTGTGGTTTTGGCCAACCCAATGGCCAATGCTGCTACTTCCAAGATTCGTGACTTCACTCAAATGAACCCTCTATTATTTGTAGGTTCTAATTCATATGAGGACCCTCATGAATTTCTTAACCAAGTGCAGAAAGTAACTGATATTTTGGGGGTGACTACTGTTGAGAGCACTAAGCTAGACGCATATCAGTTACAGGATCTGGCATACTCTTTGTTCAAATAGTAGAAGGCAAAAAGGGTCACAGATACAAGGTCCATAGAATATGAGGAGTTTGAAGTTGCTTTTTTGGATAGGTTCTTCCCATTAGAGTTGAGGAAAGCAAAGGTGCTGGAGTTTATAAACCTAAAGCAAGGCAACATGACAATACAGAACTATTCTCTCAAGTTTACTAGTTAGCCAGATATGCCTCGCATGTTGTAGCAGATAGCAGAGAGAAGATAAGTAAGTTCATGTCAAGAGTGTCAAGCAGCATGGTCAAGGAGTATAGGACCGCAATGCTTATTAAGTATATATACATAGCCAGGCTTATTGTCCATGCTCAGTATATAGAGGAGGCTAAGAATAAAGAGAAAAAGAGAACGAGAACTGGTAGTTTCAATTTTGCTTAGCATAAGTAAGAGGGTGGGAATCTTTCTTAGTTCCATCTAAATTCTTCAGTTCTAGATCCATCCTCAGCTAGTGCTCTAATGCCAATATTCAGAGACAGCTACAAAGATAGGGCGCCTGGCCATAAGCCCCAGGGTAGTGTTAGCAGTGGCCGAACCAATCCTCTTTGCTAGAAATATGGTAGAAACCACTAAGGTATCTACAGAGCTGGCAGCAATGTATGTTTCAGATATTGCAAGCCAAGCCACTGAGTCATACAGTGTCCTCAGGTTGGGTCATAGAGTCAACATAACCGACCTCCAGCTTAGTCTGATCACCTAAATCAACAAGGTACCTCATCCAGTACCACCAGTGGGCAACGCCCAAATAGAATCTATGCTCTTTTGTCCCAACAAAACCAAAAACGTTCTCCTGATATGGTCACTAGTATGTTACAAATTTATTATTTGCATGTTTATGCTTTCCTAGATTAGTAGCTTCTTTGTCTTTTGTTACTCCATATATAGCAGTTGATATCGAAGTTAGTCCCAAAATTCTAGCAGAGGCTTTCTGAGTCTCTACCCCAGTGGGTAAATCCATCATAGCTAGGCAGGTATACAGGAACTATCCTGTTATGGTATCTCAGAAAGTCACTTTAGCAGACTTAATTGAAGTAGATATGACTGATTTTGATGTCATTCTCAGCATGGATTGGCTTCATTCCTGTTATGTCTCAGTCAACTACAAAAATAGAATTGTCCAGTTTTAGTTTATAAATAAGCCCATCCTAGAGTGGAGGGGTAGTACTTCAGCACTTAGGGGTCAGCTTATTTCCTACCTAAGGGCGACGAAAATTATATATAAGGGATATGTATACCATCTTATTTGAGTCTAGGACACATCTTAAATAAGTGTTAGTATCTTGTGAATTTCCAGATGTGTTTCTCGAAGATCTTCCCGAAGTTCCTCCCGAAAGGGAAATCAATTTTGGAATTGATCTTCCCCCATATACTCAACCCATCTCTATTTTGCTATACAGAATGGATCCAGTAAAACTAAGAGAATTTAAAGAACAGTTAAAGGATCTCCTAGATAAGGGATTTATTAGAACCAGTTTGTCCCCATGGGGCGTGCCAATTCTATTCGTGCACAAAAAAGACAGTTCTCTCCAAATATGTATTGACTACCTTCAGCTAAACAAAGTCACGGTCAAGAACAAGTATCCACTTACCAGAATCAATGACTTCTTTGACAAACTTTAGGGTGGCAGTTATTTCTGAATGATAGACCTTAGCTCAGGCTATCATCAGCTTAGGGTCAAAGAATATGACATTCCAAAGATAGCCTTTAGAACTTGGTATGGTCACCTAAATTTCTTATTCATGTCCTTTGGTCTTACCAATGCTCCAACAGCCTTCATGGACTTGATAAACCATGTGTTCAAGTAGTACTTGGACATGTTCGTCATAGTCTTCATAGATGACATTGTTTTTTACTCCCATAGTGAATGTGATCATACAGACCATCTCAGAATAGTAATACAAACTGTCAGAAATCAGCAGTTATTTGCTAAATTTAGTAAGTGTGAATTTTGGCTAAGGTCAGTAGCTTTTCTTGTCCATATAATTTCCAGTGATGGCACTAGAGTTGATCCCCAAAAGATCAAAGCAGTGAGAAACTGGAACAAACCCACCTCTCTATTAGATATCAGTAGTTTCTTGGGACTGGCTGCCTATTACCGACAGGTTTTAAGGGATTTTTGTCTATTGCATCCATCCCCTATGTCAAGATGGACTCAGAAGAAGGTCAAATTCTAGTGGTCAGATTTTTGTGAGAAGAGTTTTCAAGAGTTGAAGACTCGACTTACTACATCTCAAGTTTTGTCCCTACCAAATAATTCAAATGACTTTATTGTCTATTGTGATGCCTCCAGAGTTGTCTTAGGGTGTGTTCTGATGTTGAGAGGTAAGGTCATAGCCTATGACTCTAGATAGCTTAAGCCCTATGATAAGAATAATCCAACTCATCATCTTGAGTTAGCAGCAGTAGTGTTTGCCTTACAAATTTGGAGGCACTATTTATATGGTGTCCATGTGGATGTGTTCACTGATCATAAGAGCCTGCAGTATGTGTTCTCTTATAAAGATCTTAACCTCAATTATTGAAGGTTGTAGAGTTGCTAAAAGATTATGATATGAATGTCCTATACCATACGGGAAAGGCCAATATAGTGGCTGATGCTCTCAGTAGAATGTCTATGGGTAATATTGCCCATGTTGAGGACAGTAAGAAGAAGTTATCTTAGAAAGCTCATCAGTTAGCCCGACTTGGTGTCCGCTTAGTCGATTTAGCAGAAGGTAGTGTATAGCTGCAAAGTAGTTCAGAAACATCCCTAGTTTCTGAGGTGAAGAAAAAGCAGGAAAGGGATCCCAATCTAGTTAATTTGAAAGAATTAGTCGGAGATCAGAAGGTAGAAGTTTTCTCCCAAGGGAGAGATAGTGTGTTGCGTTGCCAGGGTCAGCTATGTGTGCTAGGAGTAGATAACTTGAGGAAGATAATTCTTCCAGAAGCGCATGGTGCGTGCTACTCTATTCATCTAGGTGCCACTAAGATGTACTGTGATTTATGGAATATCTATTGGTGGAATGAGATGAAGAGTGACATTGCAGAGTTTGTGGCTAAGTACTCAACATATCAGTAGGTTAATATTGAGCATCAAAAGCCCATTGGGTCCATGCAAGAGTTCCGTATTCCTACTTTGAAGTGGGAAGAAGTGAATATGGACTTTGTGATGGGTTTGCCTCGCACTCGTTATCAGCATGATCCAATTTAGGTCATTATAGATAGGATGACCAAATTAACTCATTTACTACTAGTCTATACCTCTTATTCAGTCTAGGATTACAGCAAACTCTATATCAAGGAGTTGGTCAAATTACACGGTGTCCTATTGTATATTATTTCAGATAGAGGTGCCCAATTCATCTCTCACTTCTAGAAATCATTCCAAAAAGGTATTGGTACCCGAGTCCATCTTAGTACAGCCTTTCACCCTTAGAAAGATGGTCAAACAAAAAAGACCATTCAGACCCTAGAAGATATACTATGAGTATATGCGATAGACTTTAAAGGTAGTTGGGATGACCACTTGCCTTTGATTGAATTCGCGTACAACAACAACTATTATTCCAGTATTCAGATGGATCCATTTGAGGTGCTTTATGGGAGGAGGTGCAGATCTCCCATTAGTTGGTTTGAAGTGGGTAAGGCTATAGTAGTAGGGCCTGACTTGGTATTTAATACCTTAGAGAAGGTCCAGTTAATCAGAGAACAACTTAAGATAGCTCAGAGCCGGCAGAAATCATATGCAGATGTCAGGAAAAAGGATCTCGAGTTCAAGATTATTGACTATATGTATCTAAAAATCTCTCCCATGAAGGGAGTGAACCAGTTTGTTGAGAAAGGAAAGCTCAATCCTCGATATGTAGCTCCTTACTTAAGTCTCAGCCATTTTGAAAAGGTATATTTTGAGCTCGATTTACTTTCAGACATAGTGTCAGTGCATACTGTATTCCACGTCTACTTGCTTAAGAAATGCATAGGTCAACCAGATGTCTTAGTCCTTGTTGAGGGAATAGATATTTAAAACAGTCTCTCTTATGAAGAGATCCCAGTCAAAATCCTTGACTATTAGATTTGAAGACTGAGGAACAAAGTAGTCCCTCTAGTCAAAGTTTTTTGGATAAACCAGTCCGTTGAGGGAGATACTTGGGAAGCAGAAGCAGACATGCAGACTAAGTATCGTTATCTCTTCTCTGTTAATCCAGACTTAGGTCAAGGTAATAGTTTTCCTTAAGCTTATTCATCTTTATGCATAGATTTCCAATACAGACTTAGTATCAGTTACCATTGCATATTTAGTCATATGTTCATACGTCAGTATGTCATGTACCTATGCATCAGATATGTATGTTCAGTATAAAACTCATCTTATCAGCAATCTCAGTCATGCATTCATGAATCATGTTCAGCTATATACTCATGTATCAGATATGCATGTACAGTATAGTAATTCAGTATATTGGTACTCTCAGTAATGAAATCATGCATCAGATATGCATGTTCAGTATGTAATTCAGTATCAGTTCTGCCATCTTAATTAGTCTCATTCAAGGACAAATTTTCCCAAAGGCAAGATAATATAACACCTCATAAAATTTCTAGCTTAATTAATTTCTTTAGCTTGTCAAGGGGTCCCAGACATAGAATATTTAGCTAAGTATTCAGACTTACTGCCATTTTAGCCTATGAAACTTGTCAATCTTATTTCACGACCTTTATTTCCATCAAATATTGATATTTGTGTTAATTCATGATCAAAAAGGTCCATAGGTGAACCCGAAAATTTTTTGAATTTTTTAGACCTCTTTTGAAACACGTTTGAGTGCCCAAAATAGTGGTTAGATACGATCTCGATGCATCACGTCGACCATCGTGTTGATAAGATAGTTTTTCCTCAACCCAGTGTAAATTATAGTGAACATATGCAAACTTGGCATGACGCTTTGGATATCACATCGATGCCACCGACGTGGCACGTCAACCTGCACATCGGTAACCTAGTTTTCAGTCAACAAAAAACCGCATCCTTGGGGGTATTTGGGTTTTTATCCCTCGACCCTCATCCCATAAAACACGAAACTTATTACCTTAGATATCAAATAAACTCATTCTTTCTCAAATTTGCACAAGAACAAAATCCTAGAAGACTCAATTTTGAATCAAGAACTCAAGATTTCAACCATCTACTTTTAGAAATTCATTAACAAAGGTATGTGAAGTATTCATCCAAGGGTCCCTTCTACCCTTGGAGTCCAAGAATATCTTTTAAAAATTTCTAGTAGTGGACTTTATAATTTCCATGGTTGAAATTAAAGTGTATTCATGATTTATTACATGTTTCACGTGGAAGTGATTATTATATGTGTAGATTTATGTGAATCCATGATTAAATCCTTGAATTGTGAAATTAGAATTGAATCATGACTCTCACTTGTTGTTCAAATTATGTGCATATATTATGCTCACCAAGTGTTTGATGAATTGTTCACGTGAACCACTAAGAGGAAGAAAAACATGTCAAGGAAACCTATGTGCAAGTCGTATCATGCAAGTGTTTGTTAAACTGCCCCAATGAATGAATAATGATCAAGTACTTAGCTTACATGTTTCAAGTTTATGTCATGCCTCTTAATTTATGCTATTGAGTCTTAGAGGTATTTATACCCAACAATTTAGATGATTACTTAGAGCCATGGTCAATCATAGAACAATATCGGTCACATCATAACTAATGGAATTCTTAGTCATTTACAAAACTCAGAAGAACTTAGTAGACTCAGTATTAGTCCAGCCTAATTTAGTCTAACTCAGTATTTAGTTCAAACCTCAGTAAACTCAGTAAACTCAGTCAGTAAGCAGAATACAGTAGTATTCCGTTAGTCAACAGAATTCAGTGAACTCAATTCAACTCAGCTAAACAATAAATTTAGTAATAGTTCACTCCAGCCTAGTGTAGACTAGAAATTAGTTCAGTGTCTATTTAGTTGGGAGTAGGATTAAGCATCGAGCTAACCCAGGTATGAGGGTATTCCTACCAGCAGAGGGTTTGACCCTTAGTAGCAATCCCTACATTACAGAACTATGTAACCAGCGTAGGTTGAGATGTCTTCCTGCCATATATTATGACGGTTGATACATCTTATTCAAGTTTTCCTGCCAGCGAGGGTTGATGGAAGAGCTTTCTGTTATAGAGGGTTAACTCACAGTTTGTCTTTACTCATGGCACGGTATTGACACCCTTCCAACTAGGTTTATAGGTTGGACCCCAATCAGATTAGAGAGGGGCAAGTCGGTTAGATGATTACCTTCCATAGTTACAATTTCATTTTTAGTATCAGTTCAAAATATAACTCAATTCAGTTTTACAGATTCAAAACAATCAGATATAGTCACTCAGCTTATTACAGAACTCAGTATAGTTCCATAGATCTAGGACTTTCAGACATAGTCATACAATTATCAGTAATTCAGTATCGGTGAAACTCAAATATCAGTAAACTAGTATTCAGAACTCAGTACTCAATGTATTCACGATCTCAGTTATAGTTTACGTATTTATGAATGTAGTCTTACTCAATCATACTCATGTTATTCAATTAGTATTGCTCATGCATATGAACACATGCATTCCAGCCTACCTCACTGAGCATACCAGTACATTCAAAGTACTGATGCATGCTTTTTGAGCTATGATGTCTTATATCATAGGTTCTGATGCACGAGCTCCAGAGCACCTTTAGCATATCAGATTTTCAAAAATCAGAGTTAGTGGTTAGTTCTTATAGTTTGAGGACATATTTATTGGTTATAGTATTTCAACTTATTTCAATAGATAGAGTTATTTGGGGACTTTTCCCATCAACTCCACAGTTTATACAGTTTAGAGGCTTCCTAAACTAAAGTATTTTCAGATAGTATTTAGATTTTAACATTTTATTTAGTTTTAGTTTTTTGATACCGCATTTAGATTTATCATTCACATTTGAACCTTATGGAATGTTTCCGCCTAATTTTTGCAATTATTACAGTGTGTTTATATAGTCATTGAAGCAGGTACCAGACATGGGTTAGCTTTTTGTCCTTTGGGATTATGAGCATCGTGTAGTGTTTGGGGTACAGACTCGGGGCATTACATTAAGTTACCAACCCTAGGTGTACACAACTAACCTCTGATTCTTAAGTCCACTTCTTCACATAGAATGGCCTCAATCACTGATGATAGGTGAATTTACACGCCTATATCAATATATTTTGCCCATATTTTAGCCTAGTTTTGAGAACAAATTATATATTTCATGCACTTTTAGTCCTTTTTTCTGTAAATGAGCTAACAAACATGATTAGAAAAGTTTCAGGTATAAATGATGCAAAATACAGCATTTTATGGCTTACTTGACGCAAAAGAAAGCTCACGAACGAAGGAGAAGGAAGTGGGACGCCTGAAGGACCAAAACTGCTGCATAGAAAATCTGTCCCGGGCTAAAACAACATTTCTGAAGACTTTGGGAACTTACAGACACATAGCTGGATTTGGACAATGATACATTAACCTAGTACAATTGGGTTATGTATTTCATTAGTTAATTTGGATTATGATAATGTAACATTAACCTAGTACATTTAGGTTAAGTATTCCATAGGCCTAGTAGGATTTGGTTATTTATTTCATTAGCATAGTAGGAGTAGGATAGGAGTATTATAAATACCCTATCATGCTAGAGATTTTTATTCATCCCTCACCACAATTCATTCTTCCATCCCTCTCTTCTTCCATCACAACAAGTCTACAACTCTTCTAATCTTTTCATTAATATTATTTTCTTCTATTCAACTATTCAATTCTTAATTTCCGCAACAAGAGAAACGTTACCTTGCTAAGGAATTCACGCCTAACGCCTATCACTTGATCTACACGCCATTACTCAATATCGTGATATAATAACAATGTCAATCGTGATCTCCTTCGCATTCATGGGTAACTAAACCTCTCTGTTGGGGTTATGGAAGCCGAATGAGATACTATCTATTGTTGTGAGTTTGTGAGTTCATGACACGTATATTGCTTATATCATTATTCTCTTCATCATAATCTACATTCTTTGCAGTTGCAAACGCAAGAATACGCCAGTCTAACATTTAACTTGTTCGAGAGAAAGGTTATTTGTCTGGAAAAGAGATAATGTCAACGTAGTAGGACACCCTTTCCTATTAAAAAGCTAGTGCCGTAACTGGACTAACCTCTTAGAGAATTCGTACCGTTAGACACGCTTTAAGCTCGAGAGAGTTAAAGTTAAATAGTCCTTGTTGAGGTCGAGAGACGCTTGAATTTACCATAGAATACAATTCTCTATAAGCACATGCATGTCACAATTCTACACACTCATAGGCAATAGAGACGTATACCTCAGAAGGTGGACATAACCCCAACGCTTCAATTCTCATTGTTTACAACTTACGTAACAATTTTTCTCTCTTTACTTTGCTATTTTCAGCTTTTACTTTATTATTTTCGTTACACATTACAATCCCCCCTTTTACGAGACTTGCACCAAAAGTTTAGTAATTTTGCTTACTTGTTGTCCAAACTATTCCCTGTGGGATCGACACCCAACCCAGGTTGGGTTCTATATTTGCTAATGACCGCTTTACACTCCTGCGAGAGCTGTAGATTGAGCGTTATCAAAAATTGGCGCCGTTGTTGGGGAATACGAGTGTCAATCAAGTTCGTGATAATTACTAGACCCTTTGGTCAAATATTCTCGTACTTTTACGTTTAGCTTTTGTTTTTGTTTATTACAGGTTTTTACTTTAGTGCATGCCCCATACTAGAAGTTCTGGTCAATCGTTAATACCAATCAATCCTGAACCACAACGAATTAGAAGAATGGAAGCACAAGCTGAAATCGACAGGATGGCTGCTCAACATGAGCAAGCAAGATTGGCTGCTCTTGCCGCTGCTCAAGTCCAACAACAAAACATTGATAATCCTGGGCGAGCAACAAATCCTGACGATGAAGATTTAGGTGATGACGAGTTGATAAACCCAAGGCATGTTGCTGAAACTACAACACCTGCCAACAGAAGAGGTCGACAAGCTCGGTATAGGTATGATCGCCAACCTTTGCAGCCAGCTTTCAATGATGATGATGATGATCTTGATGGTGCCGGAGCCACTGGAGCTATAATTCCACCACCATTAGTGCCCGGAGCCAAGTTCAACATCACAAGCACCATGATTCAGTTATTGCAACTCAAGGGATTATTTGGTGGACTAGCAGGCGATGATCCGAATATGCATCTCATCAACTTTATTTCTACATGCAAGTCTTTTGACAATCCTGGCGTTGGTCAGAATGCTATTCGATTACGTCTATTTCCATTGTCTCTGTCTGGGGAGGCAACACTATGGTTGAATGAGTTGACTCCTGATTCAATTACAAATTGGAGGCAATTGAGAGACGCCTTCCTAGAAAGATTTTTTCTGCCATCCAAAAGAGCACAATTGAGAGATGAAATCAGCAACTTCCGCCAGCTTCCCACTGAAGCTCTTTATGAAACATGGGAGACGTTCAAGACAAAGCTAGCGAGATGACCAAACCATCACATGACTAATGTTCACCTAATGGAGATCTTGTATAGATCCTTGAATTCAATAACTAAACCAGTGGTGGATAATGCCGCTGGAGGTTCTTTTATGGACCTCACCTTTGGTCAAGCAAGCAATATGCTAGATCGCATGGCAAAACAAAGTAGAGCTTGGCATACCAAGGATTCTGAGGTAGCAAGCCCCACTTTATCTGTTGGCATGACTGCAGACCAAAGAAGAAGAGAAGAAGAACGTGATCAAGACATGGCGCACATGAAAACACAAATGGATCTTCTGACAAAGCATTTATTATCAGGAAAGACCAAAAAAGTGAAAGCTGTAGCGCTAAAAGGAAAAGACGAATCTGATTCTGAAGAGGAGGCCAACTACTTGAACAATCAGGGGGGTTTTCGTGGGAATGCCCAAGGAAACCAAGGTCGGAACTATTATGATAAATCTGGAAGCAAAGACCAAGGTAGTTGGAAGAAAAACAATGAAAAGAGTGGTTTGTACGTTCCCCCTGGTAGACGTGACATCACCACATCTAATTCTGGAAGTATGGAAGACATGATGGCTAAGTTATTGAAAGGAGTGGAAGCAAAGAGCGCGGGAGTTACAGAGGTGATTAATGATTTGTCCTCCATGAAGCAATTAGTTGATTCTCATTCCACTTCTATCAAGCAAATAGAGCAGCAATTGAGCCAACTTTCAGCAACATTCAATCAAAGAAAGGCTGGCACCTTACCGAGCGATACTGTGCAAAACCCAAGGAATGATGGGTCATGCATGGCCATGATTACCAGAAGTGGTAAGGTGTTGGAAACTTTAGCAAAAGGCAAGCAAGTGGTTGACGAAATTGCGGACATGGACGTTACACCTAGTGACGTGCACCTAAAAAAATGGAAAACCGGAAGCAAGAGGAGAAGAAAGCCACGGAGAGAACACTTCCATACCCACCACCACCTTTTCCCCAAAGATTGAAGAAGGTGGCGGATGACACTAAGTTCAGCAAATTTATGACTATGTTGAAGTAGCTGACCATTAATATTCCACTGGTAGAGGCACTTGAACAAATGCCTGGGTATGCGAAGTTTATGAAAGATCTTTTGACTAAGAAGAGGGCAGCAAGTTATGAGCTGAAGGATGATGTGCATCATTGTAGTGCAATTTCTACCCGATCGATAGCTCAGAAGAAGGCCGACCCCGGAGCTTTCACTATTCCTTGCACCATCGGATCTTTGAACTTTGTCAAAGCATTATGTGACTTAGGAGCCAGCATCAACTTGATGCCATTATCGATCTACAATATGAGGCTTGTCATGGCGGATAGGTCGGTAAAACAACCTGTTGGTATCTTATGCGATGTCTTGGTAAAGGTTTCTTCATTTATCTTCCCAGCAGACTTTGTCATCTTGGATTGTGAAGCAGATTCTGAGGTTCCCATAATCTTGGGGCACCCTTTCCTTGCTACAGGAAGTGTGCTCATTGATTTGAGAGCTAATGAGCTTTCATTCCGAATAAATGACGAAGTGGTTCATTTTGATGTTTGCAAATCAATGAAGCAACCCAAATATCTGAGTGTATTTTCTGTGGATGATGTTGTCCTTGATGATGAGAAAGAACGACTTGAAGAAGAGCAAATTCTTGATGATCCTTTGGAGGTTTTGCTCATGAAAGGAGAGATTGAGGATGCTAAAATTTCTGAATAAGCTATTTGTGCTCTATCGGGATTAGGGACCTATCGCAATACTCCCAAGAAGCTGGATCTTGATCTCAAGAATTGACCCACACCACCAGCTAAGCCATCTATTGAAGAACCACCCACGTTAGAATTGAAGGAGCTGCCAAGTCATTTAAAGTACGCATTCTTAGGAAGCGAAAACACTCTTCCAGTCATAGTGGCAGCCGATTTGGGTGAGCAACAAGTTGCATCTCTTATTGCAATCTTACACAAGCATATTAGAGCCATTGGATGGACCATTGCGGATATTATTGGTATTCCACCTGGGATTTGCACACATAAAATTCAGCTTCAAGAAAAGTGCACACCCACCATTGAACATCAAAGGCGTTTAAACCCACCTATGCAAGAAGTGGTGAAGAAGGAGATTATCAAGTGGTTAGATGCAGGAGTTGTATATCCTATCTCTGATAGCACATGGGTAAGTCTTGTTCAATGTTTTCCAAAGAAAGGAGGTATGACGGTGGTCGCAAATGCGAAGAATGAGCTTATTCCACTCAGGCCCGTTACTAGATAGAGAGTATGCATGGACTACCGCAAGCTGAATTCTTGGACACTCAAGGATCACTTCCCCATGCCATTTATGGACCAAATGCTAGATTGATTAGCGGGGAAAGGATGGTTTTGCTTCTTGGATGGTTATTCAGGTTATAATCAGATTTGTATTGCTCCCGAAGACCAAGACAAGACAACGTTTATATGCCTATATGGTACGTTTGCCTTCAAACGTATCCCATTCGGGTTATGTAACGCACCAGCCACCTTTCAACGTTGTATGATGTCTATTTTCTCTGATATGGTTGAAGACACTTTGGAGGTATTTATGGACGACTTTTCAGTTATTGGTGAGTCTTTTGAAGTGTGTTTGGCAAACTTGAGCATGGCATTGCAAAGATGTGTAGAGTTCAACCTAGTGCTGAATTGGGAGAAGTTCCACTTCATGGTAAAAGAAGGAATCGTTCTTGGGCACAAGATCTCTGAAAGAGGAATAGAGGTTGATTGAGCAAAAATTGAGGTTATTGAGAAGCTACCGCCTCCAATTTCGGTGAAGGGAGTTCGTAGTTTTCTTGGCCATGCTGGGTTCTATCGTAGATTCATCAAAGACTTTTCCAAAATTTCTAGTCCATTGTGCAAACTACTGGAGAAAGATGCAAAGTTTGACTTTAATGAAGATTGCTTAAAGGCATTCGAATGCCTTAAAGGAAAACTCATTGAAGCCCCTATCATGGTAGCACCAGATTGGACGCTCTCGTTCGAAGTCATGTGTGATGCTAGTGGTGTAGCCGTTAGTGCTGTTCTTGGACAGAGAAAGGAGAAACTATTTCATCCTATCTACTATGCGAGTAAGGTCCTAAATGAAGCCCAAAGGAACTACACTGTTACTGAACAAGATCTCCTAGCGGTCGTGTATGCGTTTGAGAAGTTTCGTGCCTACCTATTGGGTACTAAGGTGATCGTCCATACAGACCATGCAGCTCTTAGGTATCTAATGACGAAGAAGGATGCAAAACCAAGGTTGATTCGATGGGTGTTGCTGTTGCAAGAGTTCGATTTTGAGGTCAAAGATAGAAGAGGTTGCGAGAACCAAGTGGCCGATCATCTATCTCGACTTGAGAATGAACATGTGGTGCAACCTGAAATTCAGATTGATGATGCATTCCCTGACGAGGAGATATTAGCAATAACAATGGAGAAATTACCATGGTATGCTGATTTTGCAAATTTCGTGGTGAGTAATATGCTACCTGCCAATTTATCCTACCATCAAAGAAGGAAGTTTATGCATGACGTTCAGCACTACTATTGGGATGAGCCTTATTTGTTTTGAAGATGCGCGGATGGTATCATTCGACGATGTATATCCCATGAAGAAGTGCCCACTATATTAGAAGCATGCCACACTTCGCAAGTTGGAGGACATCATGCAGGCAATCGAATGGCAAGAAAAGTTTTGCAAAGTGGTTATTATTGGCCTTCGATATTCAGAGATGCCAACGTCAAGGTGCTATTTCAAAACACCATGAAATGCCCCTGTCCAAAATTCTGGAGGTAAAACTCTTTGATGTGTGGGGTATTGATTTCATGGGTCCATTCGTGAATTCGTTTGGAATGAAATACATCTTGGTTGCGGTGGATTATGTTTCGAAATGGGTTGAAGCTGTAGCATTGGCCGAAAACAAAGGAAAGCGTGTTGTAGAGTTCTTAAAGAAGAATATCTTCTCTCGCTTTGGAGTACCTCGTACTATCATAAGTGATGGAGGATCTCACTTTTGCAACAAGCTATTCAAATCTGTATTGGCAAAGTATGGTGTCAAGCAACATAAGGTGGCTACGCCTTATCATCCCCAAACTAGTGGACAAGTAGAGGTTTCCAATCGTGAGATCAAGCAAATCCTTGCAAAGATGGTTAATGCTAATAGGAAGGATTGGTCTAGGAAGCTAGATGATGCATTATGGGCGTATAGGACTACATTCAAGACACCCATTGGTATGTCACCTTATCAGCTAGTTTATGGGAAGGCTTGTCATCTACCCATTGATCTCGAGCACAAGGCATTGTGGGCATTGAAGCAATTGAACTTGAATTGGGATGATGTGAAGAATCTGAGGTTGGAGCAGCTGAACGAACTAGATGAATTCCGTTTCCATGCATATGAACGATCGGATTTATATAAGGAGCGGATGAAGAAGTATCATGATCAGCGGATTGTTCGACGAAACTTCCAAAAGGGTGACATGGTACTACTCTTTAACTCCAGATTTAAGCTCTTCCCAGGTAAGTTAAAATCGAAGTGGTCTGGTCCATTTAAAGTCATCCAAGTCTACTCGTCTGGAGTAGTCGAATTGGAAGGCAATAAGGGTGTTGTTTTCAAAGTGAATGGCCAACGTGTTAAGCCTTAAATCGGTCCTCTTGACTCGATGAATGACATGGCCATCACTTATCTCGATGAAGTCTAAGTAATTGAGATTATTACGTCGAGCCATGACAATAAATAAGGCGCTAGATGGGAGGCAACCCATCGTTTTATCGTTTTATCATTTTGTCATTTTGGTACTTGTTTCGTTTTTGATAAATGAAAATCCAAAAATAAGAGTCGTGCCACGACCAAAACTAAGGCTCTTGGTGGGAGGAAACCCCTCGTACTAATCGTTTTCATTTGTTTTGAGAAAAAATAGGTGCAAGAAGTATTCAACGGGGAGATTGATTTCAATTGACGATTTGGACGCATTGTATGGTAGAGTTGGTAAGTTAGGAATAGTGATGCATAAGGCTATTTCTCATGCCCAAATAGGCATCGAGGAAGGCTAGGCCTTGAAAAAAATAGGCCACGAACGATGCACAACCTATCCTATAGCCTAAGGTCTCGGAATCTAGTGTGCTATACACAATACGCCGCCTATTCCTAAGTGTGCTTTTGACTATGCGCCGCCTATGCTATGGCATTTGGTCTCAGTATCTCATATGCCATAGACTATGCGGCGCATATGTCTACAAATGCCATAGACTATGCGGCGCATATGTCCCATTATGCTATAGACAATGCGCCGCATATGTCATGTCTATGCTAAGCATTATGCGCCGCATATGTGGGAATTTTGTCTCCAAAACCGATTGTAAATGGGTCATAACCCGACCCATACTCTTCCTATATAAAGGGGACTTAGATTTATAACACAACCACACTAGAATATACCCTAAAGGCGCCGCATACTCTTCCAAATCTTCTCAAAATTTTCTTCTTTTGCTCCTCCAATTCACAAAACCATCTCCACAAGTTTCAAGCAAGTAATTACTCTCTTATTTTTCATTTATTTATCGTAAGTACTACGTTGCTATGTTTATTATGAATTGCTAAATCGTATAAGATTGTTGGTGATGTTTATGTGTTTGGATAGTTGATACAAAATCATGTGAGTGAACAAATACGTAGGAAAATCTTGACTTGTTTCCGACTTGAATTTGGTTTCAATAGCATTGTTATGATATTTACGGAATTACTATGGATATGAACATTGCTTAAGATTGTTTTTTGAATACTTACATGTTAGACTATCCCGGCCGTCGGGATAAGACTTATAGGGCCTACCGACTTAGGAGGTTGTGATTGTTGTATGAATAACGATTCCATGTGGTAACCCTTATGTAGTAGTGTTGCTATATCTACCATGAAAGTAGTCCAATCGCTGCAAGTAAGTGATGCATTGCTGATTTTCTTGTCGGAATACAATCCTAAAACGTATGTCGACGAAATCTGAGTAACTCGACTACTTTCACCTCACTGATTTGTGTTAACAAAACTAAGTGTGGGGTGGTACCCCTATTGCTTGCTTATAGATTGTATCAAGTGAGATTGTGCTGCAACTAACACTAATTCTAGTCTCAGGTACAATGGCACCTAAAGCAAGGCAAGGCAAGGAGAAGGCTACCACGTCCCATAAGGGCAAGAAGAGAGGTCGCAAGGACCAAGGAGAATCATCCTCAGCACAACTACCCCGCAGAATCTTTGGAATAAAATTGGTTCTTGAGGAAGAAGCCAAAGCATAGTACAGCAACAACAAAGAATGAAAATATGTGCACGTCGACTTGATCAACAAGGAGACCTTATCAAAGAAGGATCCGCGTATGTTGGCAAAAATAATTGTATTAAAGCTGGATTTCATCTTCCGCGACATGGGAGAATGCAACCTTGATTTAACAAGAGAATTTTATGCCAACTGGTTGCCGAACACAACAGGCAATGAAGTCAAAATTCGGGGCCAAGTGTTACAGCTCACCGCGGATTGGATCAACTCTTTTCTTGGCTTACCTTCGGTCGACACAGCAGCATTCAAATAGCTGTACAGCAGGCCTCCTTATAGAACAATACGACACACACTTTGTGGAAGCAGATCGATGGCAAGGTGGGGCAGACATAAAGAAACAGGCCGACACAACACCTTCCCCTATGCTCCGCTAAATAGGGAAGCAAGAATCTGGATGCGCATTGTCAACTCATGTCTTATTCCTGGGACTCAATGCACCAAGATATCAAGAGATAGAGTGTGTTTGGTCTATGCTTTGATGACGAATGTCCCTATCAACTTTGGGGCAATAATTCTCTCTACCATGAGGAAGGCCAGACTCCACAAAAGGTCCCACTTCACATTTAGAAATTTGTTGACAGCAATCTTGTGGAAGGAGGATATCGAAGAGGAACCATCTGACCACAATCTCCCACATAACCCAAAGAAGGTTGACCTCACCAAGGTCACAGATGCTGAAACAACTCATGGTGTCAACCTTACTACTGCGGAGAGACATGCTCGTGATGAAAGTTTCTTCTGTCATCTCTATGGCATGACATGATTTACTATGATGATTGGTGGATGTATTCCAACTGCTGAAGAGCTCCAACAGCTGAACCATGACTACCCAATGAACATGCATGCATGAGAGATGTGTGGAGTGGGCGCATACTTTGAGGAACCTCTAGATGATGATGTGCCGACTGATGACGATCTACGCTTGCCTGATTCTGACGAGGAGGAGAACTCTGACGATGACTCTTATGATGATTCAGACGAAAGGGGTATGACCCCCGACATTGAGGAAGAGTCCGACTAACCAGGCTCTTCGTATTTATTTTCCACTGAGGGAAGTGTCCCGTTTAAGTGTGGGGTGGCGGTATCGCATGCTATACTTCTCTATTTGCATCTATGTTTGTTTACTTTTTTTGTGTGTTTTCGATTTTCTTTTTAGTTAAGTTAAGTGTTTTTTAGGAGTAAATTTTTTTTTAACTTCGCATGAAATTATTTTGACAGGCAGCATGAGATTATAACAAGAGTATGTGTTACAATTGTGACTATTGAGACGTTTAGACTCTAGTTGTGACTCATTATGTGATATTTTGTGGTTCAATTCCTTCACTTGTTGGGTGGAGAGTCTATATTACTTCCAATCAAGTCGACCATGTGCCTTGTGTGTGTGACATTAATAGTATCTTCTATGTTTGTGGCTGATGCTAGAACTTGCCTGGTATGTATGCAAAGCAAAAATAAGGAGTGTAAGTTTAGGAGATGATTTAGGCATTTCTTTGGCAACCTATATTTGTTTACCTTCAGTTTTACCTACCCATGAACATCATCCTAGTTAAACCCTTTTGAGTCTTTAGCCTATTTCTTTGACAACCTTGCATGCAAGCCTAATCCATTTTCTTTCAAGACCGTAATTTGATCCAAATTCCTAAGTGCTTTAAAGTGAAAAAGTCATGTGAAAACATAAGAGGAAATTGGGTGAGTATGATGCTTTAAATTGTAATGGTGCTTGAATGTGTTATGAAAAAGAAAGTGCTATCATAAGAGGTATTTTATGAAAAGAAAAAGGAAAAGAAAGCTGAAAAGTGAGTTATGCATAAAATTGAAAAACAAAAGAGGAGAACAAGGGTGGTAGAATAAAAGAAAGAAGAAAGGTTGAAAGAAAAAAGTGTCAATGATACAAAGTAATGTATTAAAGCGCTTAGGAACCTAGTCACTATTCTTGGCCAAAATAGTCCTACCCGTCCCTTAGCCTACATTACAACCATCAGAAGACCTATTTGATCCTAATCTTAGCATTCTGATATTTAGTGGAGTATTACACTAAGGGCAAGCCTATGGTCATCAGTTGCTGTATACGAATTCTTTGTGAGAGCGAGAGCAAGGATATTTTGATACCCATGTTTGAAAAATATGCTATACTTGTGAGTGACTATGGGTAATATACTGTGAGACATACATGGTTGATGAGTTTTGGATAGTTGTACATGATTCTTTGTGCCTTAACTTTTGAATATGAGTTAACAACCATCACGAGTCTATGCTAGAGGTTAAATTGTTTCTACTTATAATCGAAAAGATACTCTTTGTTGATAATTGTTGTGCTTGTCTTGATAAATGTTTTGTGTTGTTGTTGTAAAAACCCTAAGTTGATGTTTAGAAGGACATGATATGTTGTTCGAGGACGAACAAAGCTCTAAGTGTGGGGTGTTGATGATAGGCGAATTTACACGCCTATATCAATATATTTTGCCCATATTTTAGCCTAGTTTTGAGAACAAATTATATATTTCATGCACTTTTAGTCCTTTTTCCTGTAAATGAGCTAATGAACGTGATTAGAAAAGTTTCAGGTATAAATGATGCAAAATACAGCATTTTATGGCTTACTTGACGCAAAAGAAAGCTCACGAACGAAGGAGAAGGAAGTGGGACACCTGAAGGACCAAAACTGCTGCATAGAAAATCTGTCCCGGGCTAAAACAGCATTTCTGAAGACTTTGGAGACTTACAGACACATAGCTGGATTTGGACAATGATACATTAACCTAGTACAATTGGGTTATGTATTTCATTAGTTTATTTGGATTATGATAATGTTACATTAACCTAGTACATTTGGGTTAAGTATTCCATAGGCCTAGTAGGATTTGGTTATTTATTTCATTAGCATAGTAGGAGTAGGATAGGAGTATTATAAATACCCTATAATGCTAGAGATTTTTATTCATCCCTCACCACAATACATTCTTCCATCCCTCTCTTCTTCCATCACAACAATTCTACAACTCTTCTAATCTTTCCATTAATATTATTTTCTTCTATTCATCTATTCAATTCTTAATTTCTGCAACAAGAGAAACGTTACCTTGCTAAGGAATTCACGCCTAACGCCTATCACTTGATCTACACGCCATTACTCAACATCGTGATATAATAACAATGTCAATCGTGATCTCCTTCGCATTCATGGGTAACTAAACCTCTCTGTTGGGGTTATGGAAGCCGAATGAGATACTATCTATTGCTGTGAGTTTGTGAGTTCATGACACGTATATTGCTTATATCATTATTCTCTTCATCATAATCTACATTCTTTGCGGTTGCAAACGCAAGAATACGCCAGTCTAACATTTAACTTGTACGAGAGAAAGGTTATTTGTCTGGAAAAGAGATAATGTCAAGGTAGTAGGACACTCTTTCCTATTAAAAAGCTAGTGCCGTAACTGGACTAACCTCTTGGAGAATTCGTACCGTTAGACACGCTTTAAGCTCGAGAGAGTTAAAGTGAAATAGTCCTTGTTGAGGTCGAGAGACGCTTGGATTTACCATAGAATACAATTCTCTATAAGCACATGTATGTCACAATTCTACACACTCATAGGCAATAGAGACGTATACCTCAGAAGGTGGACATAACCCCAACGCTTCAATTCTCATTGTTTACAACTTACGTAACAATCTTTCTCTCTTTACTTTGCTATTTTCAGCTTTTACTTTATTGTTTTCGTTACACATTACAATCCCGCCTTTTATGAGACTTGCACCAAAAGTTTAGTAATTTTGCTTACTTGTTGGCCAAGCTATTCCCTGTGGGATCGACACCCAACCCAGGTTGGGTTCTATATTTGCTAACGACCGCTTTACACTCCTGCGAGAGTTGTAGATTGAGCGTTATCAATCACCTTCCCTTGTAATAATTTTTCCTTGAGATCAACTCTTATCCTCAAACTATTATCTCTTTATCTGATAATAAAAGGTAGACTTAACCTCCATATGTGCTAAAACCTTATCTTTTTAGTTTTGTTTAATCTTAGAAAACTGTTATCCAAAAAACATACCACTCTTGTCTATGGGAGCCAAGATGTCTATAGAAATGTTAGGATCCACATGCTTACTAGTTTTCACCTTATTACATCCACCATCACATGAGCGTTACCTGGGTAATGCAAGATTATGATATCATAATATTTAGTCAACTAGATCAATCTCCTATCTTAGGTTTAGATCCTTCTGAGTAAACATATGTTGAAAGTTTGGTAGCCGGTGAGCAACTTACTTCGCCCCATAAAGACAATGTCTCAAAATTTCCAGTAAGAACACTACAACTGCTAGCTCTAAGTCATATATATGGTAGGTTTTCTCATAATGATTCATTTCCCTCAACATATAAGCAATTATAATTACTATATTAACATAACACCTAAACCTAAATGTGAGGCAAAAAAAATACAATAAAATCCTTATCCTCGACTGATAGGGTTAGGGTCAGTACTGAAGATGAAGTTAACATAGTTTTTATCTTTTCAAATCTCTTCTTATACTTGTCATCCAATTTAAAAGGAACTTCTTTAAAAGTCAAATAGGTTAGGTGTGAAGCAATGGTAGCAAATCCTTTAACAAACCAACGATAGTATAATTATTGTGATCCCTTATGATTTATAATAAGGAAATTTTTTCCCTTACCTCTAAAATTTAACAAGATTTATGGTAAAATTCTAGTGTTAAAATGTGAGTAGCAATACAGATTTTTCCAACAATTTGAATTTCTTGTGATTGAATTTTATTGTCGAATATCAACAAAAAATTTATTCTCACAGAGTTTGTAATATGAGTCAAGATTTAAATAACAGTCAAAGGTTGGTGGTGTTTGCAACAAATTTTATAGTGCTAGAAAATAAAATGAAATCGCAAATAAAACATGAAGAAATAAGAATTTTAAAGATAGTGAATATGGGTACAATTTTGTTCCTTTCTTGATTCTTCTCTATGAATTTTTTTATAATTTAAAGACCTTTAGTAGCGTATTTCTTTAATGTTGAATGATATCCTTATGAATATCTCATTAATTTGTGTATATTGGAGATGCCTTTTATGGAAAACTTGCCTCTTTATATAGGCATAATTTAGGATTTACGTTAGAGTAGCCTCCAAGCTAGTCCTAAGATAAATTAGCGTTTAAGAATTCTACGAGAAATTGGATTCATCTAATAGAGTCCATAATATTTTGATGTTTACAAAAGTCCATATTTCAAAGATTGTTGGATTTAGAGTTGACGACACTCAAAGATGGGTCTTGAAGTACTCTTCCATTTTTTTTAATTCTATAGCTCCAAATTTGTAGATGTGATTTGTAAGAGAAGAGATGAAGGCATATTTGGTCCCACTGAGTGTGCCAATTCATTTGCAGCAAGTTTTATTTCATGGAAGATAAATGTCAACCACAAATAAAATCTAAAGAAACAAGAACTTTTTATTGATAAATAATAATATGCGAGAACAATTATGTTTGTTCCTTTGATTCTTCTCTGTGAATTTTTTTTTTTTTGGTAATTCAAGGGCAGTTAGTAGTGTACTTCTCAAATATAGGGTGATCTCCTTATGAATATCCCATGAATTTATGGGACATCGGAGATGCCTTTTTCAGAAATTATTTGTCCCTTTATAAGGCATAATTTAGCGTCTATGGTAGAGTAGCCTCCAAGTTAGGTTTAGAGTAAAGTAGCCTCTAAAATCTACGATAAATTGGATTCATTTGATAGTGTCCACAAAATTTTAATTTCTACAAATGTCCCTACTTCAAAAATTGTCATAGTGTAGAGTTGTTGAAGCTCAAAGATACGTCTTTATGTACTCTTATATTCTTTTAATTTTGTGGCTTTGAATTTGCAGATCTGATTTGTGAGAGAAGAGATGGAAGGACAGATTTGGTCCTACCAAGCATGCCAATTTATTTGCATCAAATTTATTTTGTGGAAAATAAATTTCAATCACAAACAAAATTTGAAGAAATAAAAACTTTTTATTGATAAACAATATGCAAGTACAATTCTATTTATTCTCTTATTTTTCCTATGTAATTTTTTTATAATTCAAGGGTCATTAGTAGCGTATTTCACGAATGTAGGATGATCTCTTTACGCATATCCATGAATTTGTGAGATATTAGAGATGTCCTTTTTAAAAAATATTTCTTTTATATATGCATAATTTAGGATTTATGGTAGAGTAGCCTGCAAGCTAGGTTTGGAGAAAGGACTCTCTAAGAACACTGAGAAAATAAATTCATCTGATAGTGTCCACATAATTTTGATGTCTACAGGTTAAATGGATACCGTGCAAGAAAAAGAGGGGAAGAAGGCCTAGATGACATTTTGTAACTTGTGGTATGGGCATTAACAAAAATTGGAATGGCTTCTATTAAGGAGTAATTGGATTTAAATAGTCCAAATTTACAAATATGACTTTCCTATGATATTTAACTTTAATACTGTACAAGAAAATATGGAATTTTCTTAGATTGTGCTCCGTCAATCACTGATATTGAAACAATCATAAAAAAATTATATACGTTGACAGTATAAATAATAAAAAAGAGTGTGTTGACATCTAATTTTGTGCTCGCTCTTTTTTCTTTAATTATTTTTTCTATGTTTCTTGGTCCTAAATAATTTTTTAAAATAAATTCGTGCTTCAATTTTCATAAATTTTGAAAAGAATGAAACAGTGGATTTATTTTTTCATATCATGTTTTAAAATATTTTTGCTAAATATAATTAATTATTTAAACATCAAAAGTCACACACAAAAAATATTTTGATAATTACATTCACATTTTTGTCTAATTTTATTTTTGGACTATATATTGATAATCACACACACATATATGCATATCCTTATTAATAGTATATATTAATTTTCAAAATTGTTTAGTTAGATGCGTATACTAAATTATTTATATAATTTATATACGTACCTATTAAAATAATTTTAAGACAATAAGAGCATTGATAAAATTAATTTGGATAGAAAAGGAGTATTTGGGCCAATATCAATTCAATTTCAATTTTTATTTTACTCAAATCCAATTTTTATTTACAAATTTCAGCCAAATAAGCTCAAAAAATGGCTCAAAACCTAGTCCAATCTCCACATCCACCTAATCAATCCATCCCATCCCATACCCACCAATCGGGTACTTCGACATCAAGGGCCCCAAAATTATATATATATATATATATCTTAAATCTTAACCGTTCAACTAAACGGTCAGACGGTCCATATTCCAATTAATAAAACCAATACAAAAGACATATTTTTCTATCCCCCCAAAATATCAGAACACACGTGACCTCTTCCCAAAAAGTCATCAATGGGTCTTCATCCCCATTACCCAAAAAACAAGAAATTCAGATGACTATCTCTTCTCGCTAATCCTTTACTCTCTGCTACACTTTCCAAGCCAAAAATCTCTAGCGGCTATAGCTGCCGTAGGTCCGCCACTAGGCCTGTCAAGATTCTCCCATTTTTGGTTGTTCCAACCCGTGAAACTAGCGATGAAAGAAAAGTTAATCTCAAATCCATGAAAAAATTCAAATTCGAACCTCAAAATCTTTCACAAAAGGGATGACACTCAAGGATTTCAAACCCCCTCTTTTTTTACACATTTTTTTACAAATCTTCATTTCAAATTCAGACTTTCAAGTTTAGATTTGTACCTATAAATAGGAGTCTCCCCATTTTCATAGAAGACAAGTTACATAGGTCGAAAAGTGAAAAATAGAGGTGAAATAAAAAATCGGAAAAGAGTGGAAAAACAAAGTAGCCGTTTGGCCATGAAAACTAAAATTTTTTGGAGTTGGAGTTGAAGTTCGAGTTGAAATTGGAGTTGAAGTTGTGTTTGACCATGTCTTTTTTGAAAAAGAATTTTGACTATAGAAAAAACTTTTTTAAATTTGATTTTATGCCCTAACTTTTATAAACTATCAAAATCACCCAACTAAAAATTACCTACTAATGAAAAAAGAACACAATTAGTTACTATTACAAAAATAATTAATATACATGGTCATATTAATGTGCTGATAATGATATAAATGTGCATATAAGTGTCAAAGTATGTGTTTACAATGTTTAATGGTGTTTTCACATGAGTTTTGATTCAACTTGTTCATTTAGAGTTCAACCGAGAAAACTAGTGTTCCTAACTTGAGCGAGGTGTTTGTCTAATATATCGTGTTGGGTTCTAACGTGTTTAATGAGCTTCTATGGTTTTATTGTGTATTTATATGTGAAAAAACTTGTTGGTAATGTTCAAGGTTCAATTTTATGAAGACGAGTTAAAACAATAAGTTAGAAATCAAAGTAAATGAAGACTATGCTTAGATCGTGTTTCTAGTTCACTGTCTTGGATGTTGTGTTATTTTGAGCTCTAAATTGTGATTTTTTATAATATAGGATAATGTTTTGATGGATTATTATGATATATGAAGGATATATAAGCTTCTAATTAAGTTTAAACAACTCAAAAAGGCTCGGAATGGCTTAACAAAAGCACAATACACAACTTGGATTCAATTTGGACACTTGGAATGTCCTGGGAGAGTGTATGCACGTGGGTAGATCTATAGGCATGTAATACATACTAAAATAATCATAATACACCCAAAATAGTGTACCCTCGCTATGAGGCCATTTTGTGACACCTAATTAAGTCAAATATCCCTCACGATGCGACCCTATTTAAAATACAGGCAAAAGTACAGATTTGAATCCTACACGACTTGGGACTTGTTCATTACTATGAATACATATTTGTACTCATTATTATTCACTTTTTAACATACTTGGAATATTTAGAGTCTACCAAAACTTTTTTTTAGGTTTTATCATTCTTTAATTTAGTTTCTTTCATGGTTTGTATCATCAATCCAAGGGATTGGATGATGAATAATTCCATTAAAGGCTAAAACTCCCTTTTCGGGGTTAAGGCCAAGATCATGATTACATTTATTTTAAATTAAGTTTTTTGATTTGCTTCTTGTTTATTCTTGTTTTAACTATTTTAAGGATTAGCTACCCTTAGAATATATTAATTGTCAACCTTGTGATCTCTGAGAGGGAAAAGAGAGATAGAACAAGGGAATAAGTAAAGTATGGTTCTTGTTTCTTTATAAAATAAGATATTTGAATTAGCATCTAGGAAAGGGATGTACTTAGATGCCTTACTTTATTCACACATAGGATGACAGCTTACATGCACTTAATTAGATTATTACATCCCCGCTCAATGATGTAGTTGTAATTTCTAATCTAGGTAAGGTTGGGAAAACATAATCACTCTATTAATGCTATGAATCATCAACCAAGATAATCAAGTTAACGAATAAAGTTCAACAACGTAGTAGGATTGTTCGTAAGCCTTAACCCTGGGCTTCTATCCATTGATTGTCCTAAGTCATTACTTTTCTACATAGTTTAGTTTCTTTTTAGTTTATAATTCTAAAACCTTTTTGTTTAATTTTTATCAATTATTGAACTAGAATTGGATAGTCGACGAATGCAAGTATGTGACAGATTGATACTTCCACTTTACTACTTGATATGACCACGTACACTTTCGTGTGCGCTGTCAAGTTTTTGGTATCGTTTTCGGGGACTTGTAATTAGGCAACTATCTTAATTTTAGTTTTTATATATTTAGTTGTAAATAGTTTTTTTATGTTTTTTTATTTTCTTTTTTTTATCACACTTCTTGACATGGTAGACTGGGATAGATAGTGTTCAAGTGATGACAACTCTATATGGTGTATGGTTTGTGGCAATAGTGGTCATTCTAAAGATATGTCTGCTATCAACCCTGATTTAGTAATGTTTAGGAGCTATGGTCAAAGGTAATACTATGTGAACGCCTATAATCAACAGCGGCAGTTTCAACAGCCACACGTTCAGAATTACCAAGCCTCGATTCAAATGAGTAATATGGAAGAAATCCTAAAACAACTTTTAGATAATCAACCATAGTTGTCGATAGATATGAAGAGTAATGCGACAATTTTAGAGCATCAAAAAATTGTCATGAGGAACTTAGTGATGCAGGTAGGGCAAGTGCAACAGGTAAATACTACCAGACTTCAAGGTGATCTGTCAAGTGACAGTGAACAAATAAGTGAAATCACTCTGAGGAATAGTACAGAGCTCAATGAAAAACCTTCAAAGACAGCTAAGGAGGCAGATGTAGAGTTGACTTCCCAATTTATTGAAGACAAAGTTGCTAACAATTCGAGGAAGTCTGAGTACTCAAAAACTAAAATTGTTGAAATTGTTAAGGAAATACCACCAACACCATATAAATCGCAACCATTCAATTTTCATCTTTCTCTTGAGACTGACATTGAGGAAGTGAATAAGAGTGAAGGTATTGAAGATAGTGTAAATTTTGAAGTAAGATCGGTTGGGCTTATTCAAAGCACTTTTCTACATTTTGTTTAGATTATGTCTTGTCTGTGGAATCATTTAAAGTAGTGGAAGAGTGTGAAGAGGAGGAATAAGAATCCTATATTCTTTATTTTACACCAGATAAGCTATATAAAAACACACCTAACTATAGGGCCGAGTGGTTTACCATACACATTCCATTACTGGGTTCCTTAAGTTTTGTACCACCACCCTATGGGCGAGGCAAAAAAATGGATGCTAAGTTGGGGATGAAATTCATATCCTCAAGTTGATGGAAAAAGTTTATATTGGTCGGGCTGCGACACTACATTAGGCACTTCTTGGGAGGCAACCCAAGCTAAGGTATATTTTCTTTTTAGTTTTTTTTTTTAGTTTTTACTTCACGTAGTTTTTATTTTGGTGAAGTCACAAGTTAATGAGAATTCTGAGTACCATAAACTTGAGCTAAGGAGTATGGAAAAAATAGAGTGTGGGGTCCCATAGATTTTTCTATATGTGAAGATGCTACTAGATAGGCCTAGAGGACGTAGGGAGTATTGCTATCTCTTACTTTAAAAAGTTCACTTCGGGGACAAAGTAGATTTTTTAAGTGTGGTGTAGGGAAATTCCCAAATTTTAGCTCAATTTAAAATTTTTGTATAGGAATAAAAAAGACTTGAAAGTGTTTTGTTGATAAAAGCATGTTGACTGAGTGAATTGTTATTTTTGAGACTCTTGGGCTCATGTTTGTGACTCTTGTACTTGTTGGCTTAAATTTGAATTCATGCTTGTTTGGTTGGGAGTCTACGATGATCCTATTGAGTTGAGCATGTACCATGTGCATGTAAGGTTTTTTTGTATATTCCTTGTTGCATATGATGTCTAGAAATTGCCCGGTGTGTTTGTAAAGCAAAATAAAGAGTATGGGTTTAGGAGATAATATATGCATTTCTTTGATAGCCTTATTTTATACCTTCTATTTGTCTTACCCATTGAGCATTATCCTATTTAAACCCATTGTGCCTTTAGCTTATTTTCTTTGGTAGATGCATAAATAGACTAATCCCTTCTTTGATAAATCATAATTTGATCCAAAAAGATCCTAAGTGCTCTAATGAAAAATTGAGTTAGTAAGGATCTTGAGTAATTGAAGAATAAATATGTGAAATTGATGCCCCAAGGTAATTGTTATTGATGTTTATATTTGATGTGTAGTGGTTGGGAGTGATATAAATGGAGTTAGAAATATTTTCATGATTGTAGAAAAAGAAAAAAATTAAATTTTGAAGGAATAAACAATATGCCCACCATGTGTTTGTGAAAATGCTTAAAAGAGATGGGGCAAAATAAAAGGATTAAGATAAAAAAAAAACAAGTGTGAATAGGTTGTTTCAGTGGTTTTATGTGAAATATTGTGATGTATTAAAGCGCTTAGGAAAGATAGTCACTATTCTTGGCCAAAATAGTTTTGACTCCTCCCTTAGCCTACATTACAACTCATAAAAGACCTATGTGATCCTAAATTTTAATTTTAATATTAGTGGAGTATGACAGAAAGGGCAAGCCTATGGTTCATTATGTGCAATTTCTGAATTCTTTGTGAGATTGAGCATAACTTAATTTTTATACCCATTATGATAATTGCATTATTGTGAGTGTTTATGGGTAACTCTCTTGGTTGTGAGGGAACATGTTTGATGAATGTGGGTGATTTGTTTGATGTCTTATATTGAACAACATGCATGATTTTTCCATGAATGGAGTCAATTCTTGAGGCTAGGATGTTTTTGAGTAGGGTTCTTGTGATTTCAATTGTGTACAACATGCATATTGTTGTAAACGTGCATTCCATGTAGTCGTTGTAGTACTAGCTTGAGTTTCTTTCATGTAGTAGAAATGTGGAGATTTTCCATCTCATGTTGTTTATAGTTAAGGGTTGTTCGAGGAAGAACAAGGCTTTAAATATGGGGTGGTGATGTTGGGTGAATTTATGCATTCTAGTGGTGCTATTCTAACCTTTTTAGCCTTGTTTTGAGGATGATTCATGTGATTAATGTGTTGATAAGAACATAAATGTGCATCTAAGAATCCAAGCATGTGTTTACAATATTTAATGGTGTTTCACATGAGTTTTGATTCAAATTGTTCATTTAGAGTTCAACCGAGAAAACTAGTGTTACTAGCTTGAGCTAGGTGTTTGTCTAGTCTATCGTGTTGGGTTCTAATGTTTTTAATGAGTTCCTAAAATTTTTATTGTGTATTTATATGTTAAATAAGTTTTTGGTAATATTCAATTTTCAATTTGATCAAGACAAGAGTCAAAACAATAAGTTAGAAATCAAAGTGAATGAAGTCTATGCTTAGATCGTGTTTCTAGTTCATTGTCTTGGATGTTGTGTTGTTTTGAGCTCAATATTTATGCTATAGGATGATTTTTTGGTGGATTATTATGATATATTAAGGATATACAAGCTTCAAATCAAGTGTAAACAACTCAAAAAGGCTCGGAATATCTTAACAAAAGAACAATACACAACTTGGACTCAATTTGGACACTTGGAATGTCTGGGGCGAGTATAGATGCATGGAAAGCTCTATAGGAGCGTGAAACATACCAAAATACTCATAAGATACCCAAAAAAGTGTACCTTTATAATGAGGCTGCGTTGCAACCCCTATTAAGTTAAATGGCCCTCGCGATGCGACCCTATTTAAAATATGGGAAAAAGTGAAGATTAGAATCCCTTACGGCCTAGGACTTGTTAATTACTATAAATACATCTTTGTACTCATTATTATTTACTTTTGAATGTACTTAGAAGATTCATAGGATACAACAACTTCTTTTTAGGTTTTATCATTCTTTAATTTAGTTTCTTTCATGGTTTGTATCATCAATCCAAGGGATTGGATAATGAATTATTCCATTAAAGGCTAAAACTCCCTTTTTGGGGTTAAGGCCAAGATCATGTTTACTTTCATTTTGAATTAATTTTGTTGATTTTCTTATCATTATTTATTGCTTGTTTATTCTTGTTTTAACAATTTTAAGGATTAGCTACCCTTAGAATACATTGATTGTCAACCTTGTGATCTTGGAAGAGGGAATAGGGAGATATAACAAGGGAATAAGAAAAGTATGGTTCTTGTTTCTTTATAAAATAATAGATTTGAATTAGCATCTAGGACAGGGATATACTTAGATGCCTTAACTGATTCATACATAGGATGATAGCTTGCATCAGTTAATTGCATTATTACATCCCCGCTCAATGATGTAGCTGTAATGTATAAGTTAGGTAAAGGATTAGAGGTTGGGAAACCATTATCATATGATTAACGCTATGAATCAACAACCAAGATAAGCAAGTTAGTGAATGAAGTTCAACAACGTAGCAGGATTGTTCGTAAGGCTTGACCCGTGTAAGACCCCACAAAATTTCCTCGTCGTCTAATCCCTTTAAAGCGTGCCAAGGGAAGTCTCACACATAGAAAATTTGGCTAAGTGTTGGAACTTATTCATTTTCAAAAGCCTTCTAACTTTGAGGATTTTATTTTCAAAAATTATATTTTAAAGAAAATTTCTTATGTTTTGAGATTGGGTTTATACCCAAAAGTATCTTATTGATGATTTTGAGCATGATATGATTGAATTACGAAATTCCATGTTTGTTTTGAGTTAAAGAATACTTCTTTATGATTTTGAATACCAAGAGCATGTTATGAGATATTGATTTCAAATTTTCAATTGAGTTTAAGCATATATTCGTGATTCTTGATTTTAGAATTTTGATATGGCTGAAGTATTTTCAACAAACCTATTGAGCATGATGATTTACTATGAAATTACATAAGTTTGAGACATGAGTTATTAGACCCTAGTTTGAGTATTGAGATTTCAAGAACTTGTGCTTTTAAGCACCTTGAGATTAGCATATTTTTAATTATATAAATAGAATTTGATTTTGGATCCACAGTTTAGGTTGGAAATCCACTTTTCAAAATTTATTTCAAATCACAGATTTAGACTATAGATATACAGCTAGTTTTCATTATAAACCATTATACTACTTTAAAAGTGCATTTCCAATGAGATGAGCGTAGAAAATAAAAGGGGAGTAGTATTTAGCACTGAGTTGAGTATGATTCCAAGGTCTAATACCCCAGAACTACATGCCACCATAGCATTCAGATTATTCCCACTTCTATATGGATGACTCAGATGTGATCACTTAGCTAAGGTTATACTCCTTGGAAGGAGTATGACACCTCTTCCCTAATGTGAGGTTTGTTTTCCATTTAGGAAGGCGAGACGTGGGACTCCATGTAGCACGAATAGTTTATGTCGGTTAAGAGAACCTCCCTGCTAGTATAAAATAATGAAAAACTTTTCAGATAAAGCATTTTCCTTGAAGTTTTAAAGTTTACAGACTACAGATTCTAGAGCAGAAAAGTTTTTCGAAAACCAAGTGTTCAGGCTCACAAACTATATCAGATTATGCTTTGCAAAAAGATTATAGTTGCAGACTTCAGCTTTCAGCCTTCAGATTTTAGAGTAAACCCCTTTTTACACTTAGACAGTATGTTATAAAGAAGGAATACGAGTATAGCTTTTAGAACTAAGTGTTATGACTCACAAGCCTTGCATTAGATATTTTACTCTTCATGATTTATGATACTTAGATTTCAGATAGCTCAAGCCTATGTAATTCATTTACATTTAGCATGCATTGTTTTATAAACTAAGATTACATTGTTTACTTATTGCATACACCCCATATACTCAGTACATCCTCAAAGTACAGATCCACATATGCGTCTATGTGATACATTGTCTAATAATGTAGGTTCGGGTGCTCAGTCTTAGCAGCGACAGTGATTTTTAAGTACCTCATCTACATCCATACAGTTGGTGAGCTCTCGTAGTCTGGGAACTTAGCTCTTAAGATTTTCAAATTATTATTATAAATTTTTTATCTATTTCAGACAGTTTGAGTCAGATGAAACATGTCCCAATGGCTATCTAGATTCAGTTAGTAGAGTCTTTTTGAACCAGTAGATTCAATTTTAGAACTCAGATGTCGTATTTAAATCTTTTAATATTTGATTTATCAGATTGTTGAGATTAGCATTTTTAGATATGCTCAGACAATTTCTGCATTTGTTGTGGTTTTATACTTATATTTCCTCATTATTGAGATTCAAACTTAGTAGAAAGTAGCTAGGGTTAGCTTAGGACTACTTGTAGTTTGCAGCACCGTGTGGCATCCCGGGAACTAGATTTTGGGGTGTTACAAACTTGGTATTAGAGCCTAAGGTTTAAAGAGTCCTAGGGAGTCAGACAAGCCGCATTCTGTATATCCTTGATCATTGGTGTGAAGCACTCCACATCTCTGAGAAAGAGGATAAGAAGCATTTTAGGAAAATCATCTTTTTCTTTCATTATCCATCGTACTTATAGCTATCTTTATCTGTTCTTAACTCATGCTTTTTTATAAAAGAATAGGCCTCCCTACAAAGATAATGCCCATAGAAATGATAACCAGCCACCTCAGGCTGCAGATTATTTGAATAAAACTATGTCACATGCAATGTTTTGGGATGCCTTTCAGGCACTAGCTCAAGCTGTGAGAACTAATGTTCAAGGTAACCGTCAGGCTATAGCCATACCTTAGCAAGATGGGGACTTAGCTGTAGCCAGAATCAGAGACTTTATGAGAATGAATCTACTAGAATTCTTCGGGTTGAAGGCAGGTGAGGACCCACAACTTTATCTTGATGAGGTAAAGAATATCACCCAAATTGTGCATGTTTCTAAAGAAGAGAGTGTAGAATTAGCATCTTATAGGCTAAATGATTTTACTTATCATTGGGTGGTGATGTGGAGGAAGAGTAGAAGGGAGGATGCAGCTCCCTTGACTTGGTAGATATTTTAGGATGAGTTCTTAGATATGTTCTTTCCACTTGAGATGAGAAAAGATAAGATAGAAGAGTTCATGAACCTGAGGCAGGGCTTTATAACAGTGAAAGAGTATTGCCTCAAGTTGAACCAGTTGTATAAGTATGCCCCTGATCAAATGGCTGACCCTAGGTCAAGTATGAGTATGTTTGTGACTAGTGTATCTGGGTTTGTAGTTAAGGAGTGCAGGATTGTTATGCTCAATAGAGACATAGATCTTTCTATATTGATAATACATGATCAGTACATTGAGGCAAAGAAGATAAAACAAAGAGAGAGAGTAAATAAGAGGGCTAATTTGATTATGGTCAGAATTGGTCTGGAGGAGGAAATCATTTATAGTTTCAGAATCATTCATCTATGCTAGAACAATCTTCAGCCAATGCTTCTGCACCCTGAAATAGGCAGGAATAGTAAGGTAAGTCTTTTATGTCAAGATCTCAATATAGTGTAAGCGAAATACCTCATTATCCTCTTTATGTTAAATATGGTAGGAATTATCTTGATGAGTGCTTGGCTGTATAGAAAGGTTGTTTTAGTTGTGGTAAGATAGGTCATGGAGTCAAAGAGTATCTGTATACTAGATAGGGAAACAGAGATATTTGCCCTTAGACTCAAGCTAATAATGCACCTTCTTTAGGTCGCCCAGCTTCTCCTCAGGGGGCATCATCCAGTACTGATAACGCTCAATCTACAGCTCTTGTAGGAGTGTAAAGCGGTCGTTAGCAAATATAGAACCCAACCTGGGTTGGGTGTCGATCCCATAGGGAATAGCTTGGCCAACAAGTAAGCAAAATTACTAAACTTTTGGTGCAAGTCTCGTAAAAGGGGGGATTGTAATGTGTAAAGAAAACAATAAAGTAAAAGCTGAAAATAGAAAAGTAAAAAGAGAAAGATTGTTACGTAAGTTGTAAACAATGAGAATTGAAGCGTTGGGGTTATGTCCACCTTCTGAGGTATACGTCTCTATTGGCTATGAGTGTGTAGAATTCTGACATGCAATTGCTTATAGAGAATTGTATTCGATGGTAAATCCAAGCGTCTCTCGACCTAAACAAGGACTATTTCACTTTAACTCTCTCAAGCTTAAAGCGTGTCTAACGGTACGAATTCTCCAAGAGGTTAGTCCAGTTACAGCACTAGCTTTTTAATAGGAAGGGGTGTCCTACTACCTTGACATTATCTCTTTTCCAGACAAATAACCTTTCTCTCGAACAAGTTAAATGTTAGACTGGCGTTATTCTATGCGTCTGCAGCCACAAGAATTTGCATTTAAGATGAAGAGAATAATGATATAAGCAATATACGTGTCTCGAACTCACAAACTCACAGCAATAGATAGTATCTCATTCGGCTTCCATACCCCCAACAGAGAAGTTTAGTTACCCATGAGTGCGAAAGAGATCACGATTTGCATTGTTATTGTTGAGTAATGGCGTGTGGATTAGGTGATAGGCGTGTGGCGTGATTCCTTAGCAAGTAACGATTCTCTTGTTGTGGAATTTAAGAATAGAATTAATGGAAAGATTAGAAGAGTTGTAATTGAGAAGTAGAATGTGTGTCTCCGCTAAGGGAGGAGTTGCCTCTCCACTAAGGGAGGACTTATTTAAAAATCTCTAGCATGATAGGGTATTTATAATACTCCTATCCTACTCCTACTATGCTAATGAAATAAATAACCAAATCCTACTAAACTAAGGAAATACTTAACCCATTTGTACTAGGTTAATGTAACATTCTCTTAACCCAAATAAACTAATGAAATACATAACCCAATTGTACTAGGTTAATGTATCATTGTCAAAATTCAGCTTTGTATCTGTAAGTCCCCAAAGTCTTCAGAAATGTTGTTTTAGCCCGGGACAGATTTTCCATGCAGCAGTTTTGGTCCAGGTCCCCAGAGTCTTCGGAAATGTTGTTTTAGCCCGGGACAGATTTTCCATGCAGCAGTTTTGGTCCTTAGGCGTGTAAACTTCCTTCCCTTCCTTTGTGAGCTTTCTTTTGCGTCAAGTAAGCCATAAAATGCTGTATTTTGCATCATTTATACCTGAAACTTTCCTAATCATGTTCGTTAGCTCATTTACAGGAAAAAGGACTAAAAGTGCATGAAATATATAATTTGTTCTCAAAACTAGGCTAAAATATGGGCAAAATATATTGATATAGGTGTGTAAATTCGCCTATCATCAAGTACTAGTGGCAGTTAGCACCAAAATAGATTTTATGCTTTGCCATCCCATCAGGAGTAGAAAGATTCTCCAAATGTTGTTATTGGTATGCTTTGTGTCTTTCATATGTTAGACCCAGGGTCAAGTTTTTCTTATGTGACCTCGTTAGTTTATGTGATTTTTGAGATAAATTCTATAATGATCCCTGAGCCTCTCTTAGTTTCCAACCCAGTAGGTGAGTCAGTTATTGCCAAACAAATTTATAAAAAGTGTCCTATCATTGTCCATCATAAGTTCTTATTAGCAGACTTGATAGAGTTAGATATGGTTGATTTTGATCTCATTCTTGGTATGGATTATATCCGTTCTTGTTATGCAACCATAGATTGTTGTACCCGAGTGGTGAAGTTCCAATTTCTAGATGAGCCAGTCTTTGAGTGGTCAGGTAATTCGTTGTCTCCCAAGAGTCATTTTATATATCATCTCAAAGCCAAAAAGTTGATCTCTAAAGGTTGCATTTATCATCTAGTTCGAGTTACGGAGACTAAGTCTGAGACTCCACCAATTCATTTAGTTAGAGTAGTTAATGAGTTTCCAGATATTTTTTTAGAAGATCTCAAGGGCACCTCCCTAGAGAGAGATAAAATTCGGGATTGACCTTCTTCCCGATACACAGCCTATTTCTATCCCTCGATATCATATGGATCCTGTAGATCTTAAGGAGTTGAAAGAGAAACTAAAAGATCTTCTAGATAAAGGTTTCATAAGGCCTAGTGTTTCTCCATGGGGAATTCATGTACTATTTATGTGAAAGAAGGGTGGTTCTTTACATATGTGCATTGACTATCATCAGCTAAATAAGGTCACAGTTAAGAATAAATACCCTCTTTCTAGAATTGATGACTTGTTTGATCTATTACAAGGGGCTAGTTATTTCTCAAAGATAGACCTTAGATCAATCTATCATTAGAATAAAGTAAGGGAGTGTGATATTCCAAAGACAGCCTTCAGAACCTGCTATGGTCACTTTGAGTTACTAGTCATATCTTTTGGGCTAACCAATTCTCTAGCAGCTTTCATAGACCTCATGAATCAAGTGTTCAAATAGTATCTAGAGATGTTTGTCATAGTATTCATAGATGATATCCTTGTGTACTCCCGTAGTGAGGATTACCATGTATATCATCTAAGAACTATCTTGTATACTCTTAGAGATCATAAATTATTCACCAAATTCAGCAAGTGTGAATTTTGGCTAAGATCAATAGCCTTTTTTGGTCACATTGTTTCTACCAACAGCATTAGAGTTGATCCCCAAAAGACAAAATCCGTAAAAAATTGGCCTAGACCTATCTCTCTGGCAGATATTAGAAGTTTCTTTGGTCTAGCTGGCTATTACAACTATTTTGTTGAAGGTTTCTAGTCTATTGCATCTCTTACGTCTAGATTGACCCATATAAAAGTTATGTTCATATGGTTAGATTCCTGCAAGAAGAGTTTTTAGGATTGAAGATTCAACTCACTTAAGCCCCAGTGCTCAATGGTACACATGGCTTTGTAGTGTATTATGATGCCTCTAGAGTTGGTTTGAGTTGGAAGTTGATGCAGAGAGGTAAGGTCATAGCCTATGCCTCTAGAGAGTTAAAGCCTTATAAAAAGAATTACCCAACCCATGATCTGGAATTAGCTGCTGTGGTGTTTCCTTTAAAATCTGGAGACATTATCTGTATGGTGTACATGTTGAAGTGTTTACAGACCACAGAATTTGCAGTATATGTTTACTCAGAGAGAGTTGAATCTTCATCAGAAGAGATGGTTAGAGTTGCTAAAGGATTATGATATGAGTGTGTTGTATCATTCGGACAAGGCCAATGTAGAGGCAGACATACTTAGTAGACTGTATATGGGCAGTGTTGCTTATGTGGAGAAATATAAGAAAGAGCTATCTTGAGAAGTTCGTCGACTGGCTATATTGGGTGATAGGTTCCTTGATTTATCTCTGTTCTAATAATATATTCAGCTATGTAGTTGTCCTCATTGTAAGTTTATGCTCACACAAATTTACTCAAAAGCTTACAATAATCTAGATTCAGTTATCTATCTTGTTATTTTAGTTGTGTATGTTATCATGTATCCTCGTTATTCTTAGCCTAACTAGAAACATTCAAGGATGAATGTTCCCAAGGGGAAAATATTGTAAGACCCCGAAAAATTTCCTCATTGTCTAAGCCCTTTAAAGCATGCCAAGAGAAGTCACACTAAGAAAATTTTGCTAAGTGTTGGAACTTAGTTATTTTCTAAAGACTTCGAAGTTTGAGGATTTTATTTCCAACCTTTCTAACCTCAGAAAGTTAACTTTTAAGTTGATTCATGATGGGGGAAGTTAATAGTACATCTCGGATGAGTTTTGGATTTTTTGAACTAGCGTAAGGGCGAGTTTTGATATCCAAAATAGTGAAGACTTGCGATAGGCCCGCGTCGCGAGGGCCAATTAACCCAGATAAGGTTCACAATGTGAGGGATATTTGACTTGATTAGGTGATGTGTTGCGAGGGATATTTTACCCGAGCGGGGGTCGTGACGTGAGGTGGCCCCTATTCAGCATT
The DNA here is from genome assembly GCA_030864225.1 of Capsicum baccatum var. pendulum. NCBI lineage: Eukaryota > Viridiplantae > Streptophyta > Magnoliopsida > Solanales > Solanaceae > Capsicum > Capsicum baccatum. Next base: position 200,143,296 of record CM061559.1, on the reverse strand, counting down.
ATATTATTCGCCTTTTTAAGGGGAAAGTGGTCATTTTCCTACCCCCAATCCATCCAAACACAAGATTTAAGTTTTTATAAGAATTATATGCTATTATTCATCAAAATGCCTCTCATCCAAAACCCTAGACTTCAACATTCATCTTTAAAAAATCCCAAAATGCCATCATTATTTCTTCAAATTAATCAAAGATTCAAAATTTCCAATCCGAGACTTTCAAGAATTTGCATCCAACAGTACGAATAGAATCTCAAACGCAAGTTGTTCATGTAAGTTCATCATCCAAGGTATGTGGGATTTTCAACAAGGACAATTCTTTCATCCTTGTGTTCAAAATTATATTTTTAAGCAAATTTCTTATGCTTTAAGATTGGGTTTATACCCAAAAGTATCTTATTGATGATTTTGAGCATGATATGATTGAATTACAAAATTCCATGTTTGTTTTGAGTTAAAGAATGCTTCTTTATGATTTTGAATACCAAGAGCATGTTATGAGATATTGATTTCAAATTTTCAATTGAGTTTAAGCATATATTAGTGATTCTTGATTTTAGTATTTTGATATGGCTGAAGTATTTTCAAGAAACCTATTGAGCATGATGATTTACTATGAAATTACATAAGTTTGAGACATGGGTTATTAGACCCTAGTTTGAGTATTGAGATTTCTAGAACTTATGTTTTTAAGCACCTTGAGATTAGCATATTTTCAATTGTATAAACAGAATTTGATCTTTGGATCCCCAGTTTATCTTGGGAATCGACTTTTCAGATTTAATTTCTGATCATAGATTCAGATTATAGATATACAGTTAGTTTTCATTATAAATAATTATACTACTTTAAAAGTGGATTTCCATTGAGATGATCATAGCAAATAAAAGAGGAGTAGTATTTAGCAACGAGTTAGATATGATTCCAAGGTCTCATACCCCAGAACTACTTGCCATCATAGGATTCAAATTATTCCCACTTCTACGTGAATAACTCAGATATGATCACTTAGCTTAGGTTATACTCCTTGGAAAGAGTATGATAGCTCTTCCCCAATGTGATTTTTGTCTTCTATTTAGGAAGGCAAGACGTGGGACTCTATGTATCTCACATGGTTTATATTGGTTAAAAGAACCTCCCTGCTAGTATAAAATAATAAAAAACTTTTCAGATAAAGCATTTTCCTTGAAGTTTTAAAATTTACAGACTACAGATTCTAGAGCAGAAAAGATTTTCAAAAACCAAATGTTCAGGCTCACGAATTATATCAGATTATGCTTTGGAAAAAGATTATAGTTGCAGAGTTCAGCTTTCAGTCTTCAGATTTTAGAGTAAACCACCTTTTACACTTAGAAAGTATGTTATAAAGAAGGAATACAAGTATACCTTTTAGAACTAAGTGTTATGACTGACAGGCCTTACATTAGATGTTTTACTCTTCATGATTTTTGATACTCAGATTTCAGATATCTCAAGCCTATGTGAATCATTTACATTTAGCATGCATTGTTTTATAAACTAAGATGATATTGTTTACTTATTGCATATACCCCCATATACTCAGTGCATCCTGAAAGTACTGATCCACAAATATGTCTATGTGCTACATTGTCTCATAATATAGGTTCAGGTGCTCAGTCTCAGCAGCGACAGTGATTTCTCAATACCTCATCTACATCCCTAAAGTTGGTAAGCCCTCATAGTCTAGGGACTTAGCTCTTCAGATTTCTAGATTATTAGTAGACGTTCTTTATCTATTTTAGACAGTTTGAGTCAACTGGGGCATATCCCAATGGCACTCTAGATTTATTTAGTAGAGGCTTGTCAAAATACTAAATTCAGTTATAGAACTCAGATATTATATTCAGACCTTTCAATATTTTTGTTATCAAATTGTTGAGATTAGCATTTTCAGATATGCTCAGACTGTTTCTGCATTTATTGTGATTTTATATTTATATTTCCTCTATGTTGAGATTTAGACTTAGTAGAAAGTATCTAGGATTAGCTCAGGACTGCTTATAGTTCGGAGAATCGTGTGGCATCCCGCCAACTAGATTTCAGGGCATTATAACCCTGGCTTCTATCCATTGATTGCCTGAGTCATTACTTTTCCACATAGTTTATTTTCTGTTAGTTTACAATTCTAAAACTTCTTTGTTTACTTTTTCTCAATTGTTGAACTAGAATTGGATAGTCGGCGAATGCAAGTCAACGAGAAATCGATACTTGGTCTTTCTTGAAGCTACTTTACTACTTAATAAGACCATGTCCACTTGTGTGTGTGCTTGAGTACTGTTAATAACATGATTGGGATAGAGATCGTGATTGGAGGGACAAGGAAACAGAGAATGACAGATATGTTTCCCCCATGACTGAGCAAAGAGCAAATTGTCTAATTCCATTAATCTTAAAAATTCAAGAATGAGGATATGTTGGCAAGAATCTTGATGAAAGTGAAGGGGATGGACAAGATGGTCTGAGAATTAAGAGAATATTTTTTGCAAATCAACCTAATAGTTGTATCACTCTCCACCTCAATCAAATAATTGGAGATCCAAATTGGCCAAATCTCTGCTCAACTTAATGTTAGACAAAGAAGGGGATTTCTTAGTGATACCATTGTGAATCCAAAAAATGATGTTCAAGTGTTGTAAATCATCACTAGGAGTGGCAAAGCCCTCATTTATCATGTGGTAGAGGTTAAAAAAGAGGCCAATATTGAACAAACAAATACGACAAAGAAGCTTGTGGTTTTTTCAAATTAGGAGGCTTCAATGTCTCAAGAAAGAGATGAAAAAGAACTAATAATAGTTGAAGAAATAGTTGATAAAGAGAGAGCATCTAAGGTATTTGAGAATGATGAAATGCAAATTGATCCATAGCCTATCATGAATGTTCCTCCTTCATTCCCTAAATTACTCAAAAATAAGGAGATCAATGCAAAATTCAACATATTTCTTGCTAAGCTTAGCAATTTTTCAATTAATATCCCATTGCTAGAGTCTATTCAAGAGATTTTGGGATATGCTAATTTTATGAAGAAGTTGATATTAAATAAACATCTTGTTGATGGTGAAACCATTGAAGTTACCCATGGGTATATCTCTATTATGACTAGTGCTATAGCGGAAAAGAAAGAGGCGCCCAAGGCTTTTACAATCCCTTGTATCATAGGGACACAAGAGTTTGAAAAAGCTTTGTATGACCTTCGTGCAAGCATCAATCTCATGCATTATGCAATCGATCGAAGACTTGGTTTGGGCACTCCTACTCCAACAACAATGAGGCTTTTAATGGCAGACTGGTGTATCAAGAGACTAGATAGAGTTTTGTTTGATGCTTTAGTAAAGGTAGATCACTTCATTCTTCTAGTGGATTTTATTGTAATTTATTGTGAAATCGATATATACCTATTATTCTTGGCTGACCTTTCTTTGTAATCAGAAGAGATATTATTGATATGGAGTTAGGAGATATGAAATTTTGGGTCCAAAATAATGAAGTGTCCTTTAAAGTATGTAAGACCAAGAAACAACCCATGAAACTACAACTGGTGTCCGTCCTTGATATGGTGGACGAGGAAGTTGATGATGGGTCCCTCGATGATCAATCTTGAAAGTTAAATAATGTCATGCCGCAATGATAAATTAGGTAATGGATGGGATACAATCCCTCAATACAACGAAAGTGATCTGTATCTTTATTTTTGTTTAAGTAGAATAAGTTTCGTTTTTATTGGTGATTAATCCATGAAATTGTGGTATTATGATGTGTTCTGAATAAGGTTGAGAAAGGAAAAGTGTGGTATATTTGAGTAATGGACTGAACAAGAAAAAATAGAGGACCGAATTTGGTCTCAGTTACTATGATTGTGGTATGCATGTCACCATGATCATGGTAGCTATGTGACCATAATTGTGGTCAACTCAGTTTTAAGAATTGAAAAGTCATCCATTTCCCCCTACACTCCTTTCTGATTTTCTCTCAAATAGGAACTGATTTTTGTTGAATTTTAAGCATCCTAGTTGTGCATCAACATCCCCTTTGCATCCTCAGTCCAGTATGTGGTTCAAATCCTCTCTTTTTATGCTTTTGTGTAGGCCTTAGAACCCATGCTTTAGGAAAGGACTAAACATATGATTTGTATGTTAAATTTATGATTAAATGTGTTTGTTAGTGTGCTTAAATATAGTTAGTTCGTACACTAATGAGGAAGTCTTGAGTAGCCTAATTTTATTTTAATTTGATAGAAATAGTGTGTGCACACTAAGTGCCCGATAAAGTCACCAAATGAATTCATAATATATTTTCTATATTTTAAGGGCATGATCGAGTATCTAGGGGCAAAGTTTCATATGCATAATGTAATGATGTGGAACCCAAATTGGCATTGAAATTGGATGAATTGAGTTTTTACAAATTTTGGTCGATCAAGCCTCCGTTATCACAATTGGGGCCATAGCATCGCGATGTGTTAGCGCAATCATGACTCATTGGCTAATGCAATAGCAACTTAGTGGCCTGCAATTGCGCTAATTGAGGTTGTTTCTTGGCTTGGTCCAAAAATTGTCAAGTCCATTTATCGCTATAAAACTGCTAAGACACCATCCCATTAGCTTAATTTGATAACATAGTAGAGTTTTTTCATATAAATGTTGATAATTAATGCTAATATGTAATTCTCAGGTTTTCAGTGCTCACAATGGAAAATTATGACGAAACTCGATACATGGCCCTAGAATTCCACTCTTAGTACTATATCGACCTCCCCAAAACCAAGTTGCTCCCTGAGAGAGGCATTTGTTTTGACAAAGTGGTGGAGAAACTCCAAGCCTTTCATGACCGCCTGGTAGACACTGATTAGAGTTGCATTTCCCTAAATCCTTGTTGGGTAAATGAACATTGGGCAAGGGAATTCTACGTTAATCTTAGCATACTATCTTTCTCCAAACTAGTTGTAAGGATCTGGGGGGAAATTTTCACTTTAGGTCCGAGAAAATTAATGATCCATATGGCTATTGGATAAGGACACGAGCCAATTTTAAGTGATAGGGTATGAAATAGGAAGTTGGTTGGGTAAGAAGTTCTGTCCTAATAGAGAGGTCTCTTATGCTTCCCCCAAGATGGGGATATAATTGCGTGACTTCACCATTGAGGTGATGATATTGTTAAACATCATCTATAACTGGGTATCTCCATGCACTCACATAATATATGTTTTGGATATGTGAGCCCAGATGGTTGGTTGTATCCTAGACAATATCTCTTTGAATGTTGGACAGTTGATGATTTCATATATGAGGCACTTTAGGAATCGAGGTGGCACACTATCTTATTCCCATTAGTGATTATTGAGTTATGCATGAGAGCCAAGGTTGAGGAGTATCCTAAAAACACATGGGTGGATCCAAATAACCTCATTTACCCTCTTGAGATTTAGGGTTAAGGAGCATCTGGGAAAAGTAAGAAGAGGAAGATTAACTTGGGTAAGTCGATAGGTGAGGAGACAGACTTATGTAGGCCATCCACAATAGGGATTTTTTAGGAGATATCCATGGAGATAAGCGTGAATAAGAATTTTGTAGCAGGGTTGCCTCAGGGATCGGGAGAATCTTCCACTACTTACCATTCCCATGTGGCTCAGTCCGACTATGAGAAGTACCTGGAGGATTAGAAGAAGCAAGAGGCTACCATTTCCAAGCTTGAGAGAGCTTACTTATCTGTAGTACATTTGCATAGAAAGCTCAGGGACTCATATCAGAAGATAAATAAGATGGAGAAAAAGAGGGATAGATTTTTTATAAAGATATGGAAGAGGGTGAAGGGCCTTTAGAACATCCTTAAACCTAGTAATAGACTTCCTTCTTCGAGAGTTGATAGTGATGATGAGGCCCCAGCTGAGCGGTTAGGCTTAGATAATGCTGGAGGTGGTGGAGATGATGAAGAGTTTGAGGGCGAGGACAGTCCTTGATATGTTTACAGGGAGCACCCTTTACTCTTTTCTTAAGCTTTCTTGTTATGTAGTGAGGACACTGTAAGCTTTTAGTTAAGGGTTTCGATCCCTGTATTCATTTATTTGCTCTGTATTATTAAGATATTTGTGGATGTTTTTATGTGATTTGTATGATTTTTATCTTTATTCAGGGTTGTCATTTTCAGCACTCGATGGTGCCCATATTTTGTGGATTAATTGCTTGTTTCATATTTAGATTTTTATTTTATCTTTATCTTGCTTATGATGTTGTTGGATGAGCCTTTCCCTATGATATATTGAGTGACAACATTATAAATAAAAATCACCATGATTGGGTCTTATACCATACCATATGCTTTCCCTTATTTTCAATCGTCATTACTATGAATACACTTAGATGGAGATCTCAAAGGACCATTTAATCTTGTAATGTAGGTTCGAGGAAAGGGTATGATATCATTTAGGAACAAAGTGACTACACCCTCCTTAAACATCTACAACATAATATTCAATCCAACTTTTGGACTATTTCATTTGTTTCCAAAATTCACACATGTCTACTTTTGCTACCTTGATTTACCCATCTCCTTGAAAGCATTTTCTTTTCGACTATTTCTTTGCAAACCATGCTATCCTTCTTTTTATGATTCCTTTCTTTTTCACTTTTTTCACTTTCTCTCTTTGCTTAGCTTTTTAGGCATCCACTTACAACATCATGGCCTAAGGTCACTTTTTTCAAAACTTACCACCCACAATTTAGGCATTTAGCCTAAAGTTTCATTTTCAATATTCTAGGAGGGTAGGGTTCAAAAGAGGGATAAACTTTAAATGTTGGGTAAAGGATTCTAACTCGGAGGGTTCCTCTTTGTAATCCATCCCTGTGGTTACTGAATTTCTTGAAGTTTTTTTAATGATCTTCTTAGAATTTCTCCCAATGAAGAAATAGATTTTGGAATTGATCTTCTACTGAATACCTATCCCATTTGCATTCCTCCCTATAAGATGGCTCCAACTGAACTAAAAAAACTGAAGGAGCAGTTAAAAGATCTTCTTAATAAGGGTTTTTATCTATTCTAGTATTTCTCTGTGGGGTGCTCCTGTTCTTTTTATGCAAAAAAAAAGATGAGTCTCTTTAGATATGTATGGACTATTGCTATTTGAATAAGGTTACAATAAAGAATAAATATCATCTTCCTAGGATTGATGACCTATTCGATCAGCTTAACGGTGTTAGCTATTTCTCTAAGATTAATCTTTGTTCGAGCTACCATCAGCTAAATATTAGGGAGGTTGATATTCCTAAGACTGCTTTCCAAACCCGATACAACCATTATGAATTCTTGGTGAAGTTATTTGGGTTGAATAATGCCCCGACTACTTTTGTGGATCTTATGAATTGGGTGTTTAGGCAGTTCTTAGATTTGTTTGTTATAGTCTTCATTAATGACATCTTGGTGTAATTGATGACATCTTGGTGTACTCTAAAAGTGAGGAAGATCATGCCCATCCCCTTCAAATTGTGTTGTAAATTCTCTTTTGCACTTCTGGCATTCATTTCAGAAAGGTCTGGGTACTTGAGTGAATGTTAGCATCGCTTTCCACCCTTAAATGGATGGACAAGAAGAGCGTACTATTTTGACTCTAAAGGATATTCTAAGGGCCTGTGTGGTGATTTTAAAGGTAGTTGGATTAATCATTTGTCTCTTATTGAGTTTGCATACAATAACAGTTATCATACTACTATTCAGATGGCCTCTTTTGAGAATCTCTATGGAAGGAGGTATAGGTCTCCTTTTTGGTGGTTTGAGATTGGTGAGAATAGGTTGTTTGGTCCTGACTTTTTCCACCAAGTCATGGAGAAGGTAAAAGTGATTAGAGAAAGATTTAAGACTTGTCAAAGTTTTTAGAAGTCTTATGCGGATGTGAGACAAAAAGGGTTGGAGTTTGAAGTGAGTGATTGGGTGTTCTTGAAGATTTATCCTATGAAAGGAGTCATGAGGTTTGGTAATAAGGGGAAGCTCAGTCCCAATTATGTTGTTCCATATCAGGTTGTGAGGAGAATTAGGAATGTCGCTTATGAGTTGGATTTGCTAGCAATTTTGGCCTTTATTTATCTTGTATTCCATGTGTCTATACTGAAAAAGTGTATGGGTCTTCTTTAATAGAGCCTGTTGAGAATATTGTTATTTTAGACTCTCTATCTTTTGAGGAAGTTTTGATTGAGATGTTGGATAGGTAGGTTCATAGATTAAGGAATATGGATGTGGCTTCGGTAAAAGTGCTTTGGAGAAATCAAAAAGTGGAAGAAGCTATGTGGGAAGCTGAGAAAGAAATAAAAGTCAAGTACCCGTTCTTGTTCCCCTAATTGATAAAAATTCCTGAGGTATAGTTTTCAATTCTCCATCTTGTGGCAATTCAAATTTGTCCTTAGATTCTATTTGTATTCTTTCTATTAGCATGTTAAGGGTGCCTGATGTATGAGCAAAAGCTAACATATTTAATGCTTTTTATCCCAAAATAATAACTCTTGTTGTTTTGATGTGTTTGCTCATAATATTGCAGAAAAAGACTGAAGAAATGAGAATAAATAATAATGGAGCAACAGAGTTAAAAATTTGAGCAAAATAGAAGAAAACATGGCTAACGACCTTCGTGATAAGTCGTCAACCTCGTGATAGCCTATCAGCATTGGCGTCAGCCTTAACCAGGGATTTGCACTTTTAGGAGCAGTTCTGACGACACCGGTGATGTGGCATCAAAGTCGTGCTAAGGCGTCAAGAATGGCATAAGCCTTAAGAAGAAAGTTAGCATGGGAAAAAGATATCTGACGACGTTGGTGATACAACGTTAGATCCATGACGCGGCATCAGCAACATCGTCATCCTAAGATAGAACCTGAAGGCAACTGAAGCCTCTCTGACTCCATCCGTGATAGGGCGTCAACTTCTTGACGCGACGTCAAAGAGAGATACGTATTTTTGCTCTCTTTCATAAATAGCATCTTTCATGAATAGCATCTTTTAGGGTTTTTGATTCATTCATAATTCATCTATTAAACATCAACTCTAAGAAGAGAGACATGTATCAACTATTTTTGGGGTTTCTACCTTATGATTAAATCAGAGGAACTACTTGTTGTTGTCTATTCATTCGTGAGTTTATCATTATAATCATAAATTCAACTTGTTATTTCGTTCATCAAATCATGAGCGGCTAATTTCATTAGCCAGAGTTATGGGATCCATGGATTAGGATTTGATATGATACTAGGTATTTAACGGATTCAAAGAGTAGTAAAAAATCTTGAAATTTTGTTGTTTTAACTAAAATCTAGTGGTCGCAAACATTAGGTTATGTCTTAGGTTTTATTTACTTCTAACGGAGAAATAGACTAGAGGACGTGAATTATCAACAGGGACTCAGAAGCTACCAACCTTCTGTTTAATGATTAATGTCATAATTGGATTAATCTACCTGAGATAACATCCTATTGGAAATAGATAAGTTGTCTAAGTTTGAGAGAATTAGATAATAAATTGTCTGGTGAGGTAAACAGATAAGTCAGATAGTATAATCGTCCGGGATGTTCTATTGTTGTACTCATTTCGAGAATCTCTAGCATTACCTAGTATCTGTCAATTCCCGAAACCCTTGATGAACATAGCTATGGTTTCCCATTTAGATTGATTTCAAAACACTAAAATATTGAAAGTGACAATTAACTCTCTATGAACCTTAAACCCCCATTTTATCTTTTTATATCGATTGTTTGAATTTAACTTGTAGCTATAATTTCAAACTATTTTAATCGCCACTCACATTGTTCCTTGTGGATTCGATCCCGACTCCAAAGTTGGGTAAATATATTGACGACGATCGCCTTACACTAAATTGAGGTGTAAGTTGAGTGTTATCAGTGCCCTAACTCCTCATTCGAGGACAAATGATCCCGAGGTGGATGGGTGGGGTAGATATTGTGAAACCTCATGTTCTTGAACTTTAGACCTTCTAAGAGTTGAGTAATTGAATTATCCAAGTTTTTAAAGTAAAGTTAAATTGCCAGTGACAACAGGCCCTGACTACGAGTCTTTGTTATGACTCATGATGTCATACGATGAGTTGTGAAAAGGATTCATCATCATAACAGTGAGGGACTAGAATTTTGATCCTCAAGTAATGACTCCAGTCCATGACTCGTGGTCAAGCCTTATGAGCCGTTACCCTATGTCGTGATGACTGTACGAAATTTTTCCATCATGTTTTAATTAGAAACTCTTTGTTCTTTTCCACCCTTTACTCTATTCTCGGGACTTAAATCACTCTTATGACCCCTCTAACATTAGCTATCAAAAATTCAATATTACTTTTTTCTCTTTAACTCCTAAGACAAAAGACACTAGGGTTTTACAAAGAATTAAACATTTAGGTTGTAATCCATGATCCCTCTTCAATTTCTTATGAATTTCAAACATGTTTCTCATCCCTAAACTTGTATTTTACATTATGGAATAAATTAATTCAATATTCAGGAGATTTAATTGTTGTGTTGAAAATGGGTTGAGGGCTTTTGATTGGTCTCTTCTTGAATTGTTTTCGAATTATTTAAATATAGTATTCATGCTTTGATTAATGGTTTTGGGGGATAAATGGGTGCATTATCATGTATTGGAATAGGGAGCATGGCTTTTCTTTATCAAATTGATGGATTTTTGCCTTAATAATGACATTAACCTTAACCTACCTTCATAACTTTGGTTTTGAATATAGAATTTGCATAATTTAACTTGCTTTTGGAACCTTGTATTGCATTTAATGATAATGGATAATGAAAATGGTTTTGGAATGCCCTTGGTTGCAATGGTTTGAATTTAAAATGAAACTTGGGAGTCTAATGATTACATGAATTAGTTGACATAATTATATAATATTGCAAGTATAGTGGTATGATGATATATTGCTGATAAATGCCTTAATAAATGACTCCTTGGTAAATGGTTGGGTTTATATGCAAACTGCTTTAATTTGGGCTTAAAGAAAATTGTATAGCTCACCATGAAGGTGTAGGTCCTAGGGGGACCAACACTGGAAACCATATTTTTTTGTGTGAGAGTCTATGTGATCGTGTGCTTGATTCATAAATTATATTATGGATGAGTATCACCTTGGTGTCTTTAGCCTTTCCTCGATTCGTACGACTAATACACACTAGGAAACTTTCAACAGGGGGGAGCTGAACCTATATAGCCCGTGGGTGCCATTAGGACGGAGATAGTTCAGGCTAATGGTTTAAACTATCATGTTAATGGATCCTTTTCCTTATACCGGCATCCTATATGTATGTATATAAATGTTGTGCATGTGGTTTTAACTGGTTTTTGACAATAACATTATTTTATCACTTTTCCCTATGTTATATATCTGTGTTTGCCCCACTGACCATCCTTGGACACTTCATCATTTTATGACAGGGTTTGAGGGCTTTTCTGTTACCCCTGTGCAGTGTTAGGTGGTGTGGTATGTTGGTCGAGTTGCTCTGAAGTGGTGTGCCTTCATCTTTTGGAAAGTCCTGCCATTTCATTAGGTTTCTTTTCAGATTTTGGGAACTATGGATTCTCTTTTGTCATGGTCAGGGGAATGTCCCGACCTAGTTTGCTATTTCTCATTTAGATACTTCCGTGGACAGTGTTGGGATATTTTGGTTATTGTGTTTTGACTCTTAACACTTTATTAGACTTATCTATCTTTACTATATATTCAGGTTGGCTTCCATTATTGTTAAATTGTGCTCTGGAGGTTAGGCTAAAGGGGTAATCTTTGACCACGGTGGGCTTGAGACACTCGTCACGACTAGACCCTAGTTTAGGTCGTGAAAATTGCCTTATTATTTGTTGATCCTTTTAGATGTAGTTTCAAAGTCCCAACTTTCACAAAATTATCATCTCAGTACTTGGCTAATTCTTTTGAAAAACCAACTCTTACCTCAAAAAATATTTTTAATAAACATTAACATGGCAACCTCCATATTTAAAAAAAAAAAATTCAATATTAATTTAGTAGGAGAATAAGTCACTAAAAATTTTGGATTTTCAAAAATCACCAACTTCGATTTATTTCAACAAATTAAAATATTCTTATTTACATTTTATTTTTCAACATTTGTTTCGAGTTTTCTTCAGATCCCAAAAGGCTAAAAAATCATGAGGTATATATATACACATATTACATAAGGTATTTTAAGAATTATTACATTTATTTTTTAAATCATTATTATTTATACTTTATTTTTAACTCTACTTATACATGTATATTTTTGCATTTTATTTTATCCATTATCAAGTATTTTACCTTTACCCAATTTCATCTATTTTACGAATAAAAGAACAATAACATGATTACTTATGTTTTAAATATACATAAAATATAATTTACTCAAGAAATAATGTGTTAATATGTTTCAACATTTTTCTTTACTTTTTGCATTAAACTGTATAGATTTATTAAATATATTTTCATATCCTCTTCACACTCTTGTATTCCCATATTCATTTTATAATGAATAAAATTTCACACATTCTTAAAATTATATTTTTCTTCACTTGAAAACTATTTCATTCATATATATAATTTCATATTCTATTAAGTATTATATTCTGCTAAAATTCTATTATATTTTCCAATGTACATATTATAATAAGGATACCATTATGGGTGTAACTCTCACACCCTTTAACCTCCCCCATAATGTTCTTGTTTAATATCATTATTATGATAACCTTTTGCGTGCCTCTATATGATATTATAAATAGAGGTATAAGGGTTCATATTGTATACACTTGAACAATTGAAATACTTGAAAGAATGAAAAGATCTCTTGTCTTGTCTCCTTATTTTCTTGTTTACTTCTTCTTCATGTTGTTATTGCATAGATTAATTTTAACACGTTATCAACATGAATCTCTAATTTTCATCTCAATATCATCTCCGAATTCAATTTGATTTGATTGCATAAGTGGTGACTAATTTGATGCCTTTGATGCTTGGTACGCTTTCCTAAAATTATCTATATTAATGTGCATAGTTACGAATTTGATTTCAGAGGTCTACTATTTATATGTTTTGGGTGTTCTATTACCTAATCAAATGCAAATAGTATGCATGCTTTATACACTTATTGTTTTCTTTCTAATATTAAAATAATTTTGTATTAGAACTACCAATATTTATTTTTAGTGAATGCTAATATTTATTTTATTTTGAAATAGAGAGTATTATCTTGATACCAACGTTAGGTCAACATTAACTCTATTACTTATATAGAGTTATAGTGTAGAATAATTATTTTAATTGGTTCACATGAATTAGATTTAATCGCATTAATTACATTGCTGAGGTGTCGCAGGAAATTCTATAAATAAAGAATCAATTGGCATTTTGTTAAGAGTAAATTTGAGAGTCTCAAGGATGAGTCTATTGTACTCGGCCAACTATATAATTGGTTGATGGTAAGACGGTGAATTCAAGTCCCATCGCAACAAGAGGGTAAGACATTAGATTAAAGTCTTGATGTATCATGCATATGATAAAATATTGGGTTTAAGTCCCACGGAGTTATGGCCTAACACGGCTTTATATGGGTAAGACATTTGGTTTAAGTCCTAATTCACCACAGTAATAATATTGAGGACTAAGACAAAAATAATGTACTTTGATGAAAGTCATGTAATCCGCCACATTGATTTACTCCATTCTTTGATATGAATGTGGTAGCATTGCGTAATAAGGTTGAAAAAAAAAACAAATGATTTAATATATGTGCGCGTGAAGTTACAAAAATATAATAGTCATCATTTTGGTAATCGTAAAAGAAAGACCATTACGGTTTCTCAAAATTGTCCTTCAAAAAGTGAAGGTATTTTTTTTGTTAACCATCAATTTGATAAGAAAGACAGTGGGCACACGGTTGTTATGCAACCTAATTTGATAGGTTTTATAAATCCTCCACCAAAAGAGAAAAGAACAAAAGTGAAGATACATTTGGTCTTTCAAAGTGATGTTGAGGTGGGTATAAAATATGATAAATGTCAAGGCATGACAATGAACTTATAAAATAAATTATGAAGCACATATGATAGACCAATTCTTGAAGAGAATGTGACTGGTGATAAATATCGTGGATGTCCGACCATTCATGAAAGTGAATGTGTCAAGATATGATGAAAATCAAGGACAAAGACATGCATACATATGGTTGGATAAATACCAAAACTCACCTCTACGGGAGGTTTGAGGAAATAAAGAAATTTTAATTTGGTATAAAAATGTCATTGATGCTATAGTATATTTTTATCATGATCTACCAAAGGGTAAAATCATGACGTAATTCTTGAATATAAAAGTTTTGACCATGACCAAAATAATTATGGTGTGGTTGAACGAATTTTTCATTGATCGCATAAATATGGTATGTCCAAAAAGGACTTTGTCAAATATTGTAAAATATATTGTAAAGGCAAGAGTAAAGCAAGAAAGAGGCCTTACATATAATGATTTTGACTAAATGAGAATAATTTTCTCCCTAAAAGGAGATGATCACCATATAAATGATGTTTTGAAATATGAGGTAGTACACAAGTTTTTTATAGCTTCAAAAAGGTAATATGTTACTACATGGAGGAATGAAATCATTTGTGATATCGAAATTATTGTAAGTTTTCCAAGAAACTTTTAAAATTTTAGGAAAAGTGACAAGAAAAGAAATTATTATTATTTTGAGACTATAAATTATGAAAAGTTTTTGTATCTTCATGGGTTATAAATATTTATGAAAAATTCTACCTATCTTTCTCATGTTTATGGATACCAATATAGGCATGGTGATGAAATCACATGCGTTAGTAAACGAAAAATTTACAAGAAATAGATAAGTTGGAATGACCAGTTGACCATCCCGGTTCAAATGTGATGCATAGAAAATTGAGAATTCATGCGATTTTACATTGAAGAAATAAATAATTCTTCAAGAATTCTCTTATGTTGCTTGTTCTCACGATAAAATACTACACCACTAAGGCTATGGTTATATTCTCTAAATTCTTGAAAGAATATGGGCTCGTTCACCTTCCATGTAGACCATTTATTATGAAATGAGATATATTTATGGTTGATCATATGTGCTTTGCTATTAACTTGCAATTTGATTTTTGCAAGATTGTTTACTCAAATTGATAAATTGTGAGCATGGTTCCATACTATAAAAGTTGATAATGCTGATTGGTTTAGCAGAAAATTATGTGCCTCCAATTAGAGCCGAACCATTGGTTATGAGAACAACTCTACTAAAAAGAAAATTTGGTATGCGGAATTTATTTAGATATAGCAACATTTATATGCATCAAGCCAATAAGGTTTTCCTATTTGTTGGTTCAGAGTCAGAAACCAAATAAATCCATCTAAATAATTTGAATGTGCAATATCCATCACGCACAAAGATAGATCCTCAAATAAGATTGGGGTGAATGTTAGATTTCCTAACATTAGGGGGAGATATGATTATTAGATGAAATGTATGGAATGAATTATCGAGACTCACATAATAAAAATAATAGTGAACTTGAAGTTCAATTGATAATTCATGATTTGCAAAATGTTGCAAGTTCATTGTCTGACTGATCCTATGTTATAATTCAGCTACAAATGCTCCAATGAGAAGTCCTTAAAGTACAGAGTCTATGGCACGTTTGAAGCGTGATAGACAAATTGATTCCAAACATAAAACTCCTTGAAGAAGGAGAGGAGAAAATGATAAATATGGTCAATGATAATGAGGCAAGTTCTTTAAAAGCTCCAAGATGTAACTCTTCATAAAACCTTGACAAAGGTTCAGGTACCTGAAAATGATAAAAACCAAGAGATCGATCTTTATATGTTATTTTGTAATGAAATCGATATCAAATAAACATCAATGGTATTTTTTGATATAATATAGCGCTCACCATTACAAATGGTAAAGGGGATCTTGAATTTAAATATGTCGAATAGCGTGGATAGACAAAATACGTAATTCAAGTATATTATGTTTTACTTGAAAAGTGATATTTTAAAATTAGTAGATAGACTAAGGTATAATGTCAGTGGGATACAAATTAGTGATTGTAAAAAAATTAAAATCATAAGATATAAAATGCGACTTGCGACTTGAGGCATAAAGGTTTTTTGCAAAGTCCTGACATTATTGTTTGGAGATGTGTTCTCCTATAGTTGATACAATAAGATTTTTTTAAATCTATTAATGTATGAAAATCTTGAATGCGTATAACGAATGACTTTTATGTCTAGCTAGACAACAAATGTTATAAGAAAATCCTTGAAGGATTTAAAAGATATTCAATCAATTGAATATCCCAATGATTGAGAATTTACTTATCATAAAGAAAGATCAATTTTGATATCATGAAATGGTTAGAAAATACCATGTATTAGTTCAATTGTTGCACTTATGTATCCTGCTATTCTATACATGAGATAACAATTTTTATAGTTGTGTATAAAGACATAATTTCTCTTTTTTGTGAATGTGATTAAAATCAAATATTATTGATATAAATTTATTATTTCTAACAAATATTGACAAAAGATTGTTGATTATGCAAATGCACGTAAAATATTTAATCTACAACCATTTTAAATGAAAGAGTTCACAACAAGTTGGTATTGCTACAAACAAGTTCAATGTTCAAATAACTTGTGTAACACTCCCATTTTCGGATTAGAATTCAAATCGTTGTTACCAAGTGTACAAATCGAAACACAATGACTATATGTTTATATATGGGTAATGATCAGTTATATAGTGTGGAAATGTCCTTTGATATCAGCCGAGGTCATAAAGATCTCCCAACTCTAAAACGAGTTGTGGATGCTTCCATTGATTTAGTCTTTAGAAAACATTTTAGTTTGGGTCAAATTTAAATGACCATTATCCTCGTACATAAGGAGTTATAAGCACTACCTTATATCAAATGAAAGATCTTTAAATCCTTTTTCTAACGCATTTGGTTTTACCTTAATATGGTATCGGAGCCAAAAATTATAGTTATTTCACTCTAGTATATCAGCACTATCAATATAATGACGACCTGCGTTGACGGGCTGTCACCTATGTGACGACTTATCAGCCCAAGTCATCAGCCTTAGGCAGAAAACACTAATTCCGGCTTTCAAGTGACGATCTAGGCTGACGAGCCATCACCTAAGTGAACACTTATCATACCAAGTCGTCGCCCTTTTTCCGTAAGTGACAATTTTAGACTCAAAGTGATGACCTGGGGTGACAGGCTGTGACCTAAGTGACAACTTATTAACCCAAGTCATCACCTATGACCTCACGCGATCCAGATTACCCTTAAATAGTTTCAGAGGGGTATTTTAGTCTTTTTCCTCACCTCCCACGACTTAAATCATCAAAAACATGTACATGACCTTCATAAATCAGTTTTAAAAACCCTTAATCCTCTTCATCCTCAAGAACAATATTAGGGTTTCTCCTTGAAATCATCTCTCGAGAGCTTTAAGATTCTATTATGTTCTCTTCAAGATAATCAAGAACTTGAGATTTCTAAGCCAAGAACTTCAAGAAAAGCCTCCAAGAAGGTTCTCAAGGCTTCAAAAATTCAACTTGTTCTATCGAATCAAGCCAAATAAGGTATGCGGGGTATGAACGAGGGTTTTCTTCAAACCTTGTACCGAAATCTTGATTTTAAGTTAAATTTTGCATAAATTGAAGATAGGGTTGATACCCAATTCTTATTATTTTTAGTTTATGAAATTATCATGTTAATTAAGTCCTCAATTGCATAAGATTTACATAAATCCATGTTCGAAATCATGACATCCATATTATGAGTTATATTCAACTATCTTGATTGTGATTGTTGAAAGCTTTTTAGATGATTGTTGAGCATGAAGTTTAAATATGATTTTTGATGCATTAAAGCTTTTTGTTTTATTCCTAAGTACAAGTGATGCGTTTATATGGAGATTATGATCTCAAGTTTTATTGACAAGTTTTGATAAGTGCTTTCAAAAGTAAAGATTGATCTTTTGATCCTAAGCTAAGACAAGGGATCCACATTGTTCATATAGTTTGAGATTTAAAGAAAAGAAGAATAATTAGTTTTAATTACAAACCCTTGTTCTATCTTAAGGTGGATTTTCTAAAGTTCTGAGCCATAAGTATAGGAGTAGTATTTAGCACCGAGTTGGGTATGATTCCAAAAGGTTCATGTCTCAAAACTACGCGCCACCATAGTTATATGATTTACCCATAGTAGGATAAGATAGAGATCACTTAAGATAAGGTTTTGGGTAAAATAGCTCTCCTCAACATGGGTAAGACATTGAACTCCATAACAGCTTACATGGTTTATGTAGGTTAGAAGAACCTGCCAAAATCCCTAAATCTTAAATCAAAATGTCAAAATAGTTTTTAGAGAACTAAGTATGGTTGATTACAAGAGTTTCTTTACGCTTCGTTACTCATGATTTATGATTTGATAGTTTTATTATTCAAGCCAAGGTGAGTCACTCATATTTAGCATGTCATTTTGAAAATTTATTTGAAATGTTGCATCTATCTACATTCCGACAGTTGATGAGTCCTCATGGTTCGAGGACCCATTTTGTAACGACCTAAAAATTTGATGAAATATGTGAAACTTATGATTTTATGTTATTTAACTATTCTACCCCTACCCGTAGTTGCATTATGATATTTCTGGGGTGTGTAAGTAATTGGCATGATTTTTGATGCATTTTGGTATCATTTATGCAATATTATGATTTTTGATGGTTTTAAGAGTCTTATTTTGGACTTATGTGGATATCTTTTGATCCATACGATGGATGGCCGAACGGACTGCGCTAGTAGCTCCAGAATATAGATTTTAGGCTACGTAGACCTTGGGTTTGGGTCCTGGTGCACCCGAGCTCATTTCGACCTATTGGTCGGAAAGTTGAAAAATTAAAAAGTTGGGTGTGGGACCCACATTTAATCAAAACGTCCTTGGATGGAAAATCCGACTTTGCAAGCAGATCAAGAATGTCGATTTTAGTGTGTTAGCATATTTGGTATGATTTTAAGGCTTTTAAATCTTATTTCGATCCTCCGTTTGAAAAATTGTGATTTCAAATTTCGGGGGTCAATTTTGTGAAAATGACTTTTTCTAGAAAACATGGTATCGCAATCGCATCCATAACGTTGAAATTAGTGTGATTGCATAAATTGGACTTCGAATGAATCCCGGTCATCCCATCAAAGTTCATTTCGACTTAGAAAAAAGACTGCACAGCTACTGCAGAAAATCAGCAATTTATAGCAGATTTTTTCACCCTTTTTGCTCGTTTTTCATCTTGGCTCTCGAGAGTTAAACTTTAAATAGCTTGGTAGATTAAAAGAGAAGTTTTTGGGAGCTTGGAAAGCTAAATTAACACCTATTTCTTGATTTTATTACGGATTTAAGGCAAGAATTCACTCCTTTCTTAGTAATTTCTTCATTAATTTCTCAAAATCCAAAAAATCTTAGGGTATGATTTTAAACTCAAATTTTACTCATTTTCACTTGAATAATACTTTTATCTTATGATTACTAATTTTTCATCAATTTAACCTTCAAAACAACTTTGATTCTTGATTTTAATCTAGATTTTAAATATTTTACACGGTGAAGCTTAAAAATGATTTTTCTTCAATTTGAACCTCATTTTTGACTCGATTTAACTTGAGTTTTCAGATATAGTTTCCTAAAAATATGGGGAACATGTTTTTAAAGTAAAGTTTTGATTTTGCCCTTCTTTTTCGAAAATCTATTTTGGGGGTCCGTTTTGATCCCAAATCAAAAGTAGTCAATATGGGTGTCGTTGATTTTATTTTGATGTACAGATTTCATATTTGATGTTTCTAGTGAAGTTTGAGTTTGTTCGTGAAAAGTAAGGTCGCAGGTTTAAGTGTAGCGGACCAATTTCAGCGTTCAAGGTAGGTTATGGCTTAACTCTTTAAACTGGGTTGGGTAGTAAATGATGGTACAAAATGCATTTTAAGGGTGGGACCTAATCATAAAAAATATCTATCAATGTGTTGTGACCGTGTGGGGGCCTATATGTGATGTAATTGTCGGAATTAAAATATTAGGTGATATGTTTGATCGTGTGGGGTCCTATATGACATTGATAGCCTTGAATACATATGAGTAATTGTATTGTATTATTTAGTGTGGAACCATTGATATATTGTGATTATATTTTACTTTATTGGCATATGAGACGTTGAAATTTATGGATGAAATAAAAATAACGAGTTAATATTGGCTCATGTGGTTGTAGAAATGTATCATTGTGGTTGGTTGTGGAAATATATCATGTTGTTGGTTGTGGAAATATTTATTGTAATTGGTTGTGAGTATTAGATCTTCATATCATACTCATTCATGAAACATTGGTACCACCGTGGCAACATCTGAGAAACACTGGCAACACCTTTTTAAAAATATTGTAACACCTTCTAAAACCCTTTTTCAGAGATATGCCAAAAAGAATATATCAGATATATGGATTGTATATGGGTTGACGAACTCCCCATGGGTCCTACGTAAGGAAGTTTTAGCTCCATAGGTGTATATGGGGATTATGCGATGATCCCGGAGGTTGTACGACAACCTCGTGCATCATCATTATTATCATATACATTGCACTTACTTTATTGTGTTTATGTTGTTTTGTAATGCCTTATTGACTTGTCATCTATGTATTTTCCTTACTTTCCTTTACTTGTATTTGATGATCTTGTATCTATATGTTCTCTCTTGTTCTATTTATATGTGACATAATGTATACTTTAGTTCAATATCTTGGTGTATTTTTGTAATATATGTGAGATATACTAGAACTATTAGTGCAAGCGGTGTAGGCTACCATTGTGGGATATTTTCTGATTGTAGGGGACGTACCCTTAGTGTATATTTTTTTATGCTTTATTTACTACTTTGCTTCATAGGCCTATGATACCTACTGAGTACAAGTGGACCGTACTCATGCCTACTGCGCCCTTTCGGTGCAGGTCCTAGCTTGAGTGCGCCTCAGCTTACTTGTTTAAGGCGATTGTTGGAGCTTCCAAGGTAGTGGTTGGACATTCATGCATCCGAAGTTCACCTCTATATTTCTATACTAGTTATGTATTTATTAGTATTCGAAGATATTTATTATTCCTTTGTGGTTATTTTTCTGATGTATTTGACTCTTGAATTGTATTAGTAGTTCTTACACTATTGACACCTGATTTTGGGCATGATTGGTAGTTTGGATAAGTTCTTTTAGCATTGTTATGATTATTTATATAGTTTGACTTCGTTCTAAAAGCCCTAACTTGGGATATTTCTATCTTTTTTTTCTTTTTGCATCAGTTTGGGTAATAGGCTTAATTGTCAAGGTAAATCGCGATAAGTGCCACAATGACCCTAGTTTTTGGATCGTGACAAATTCGTATCAGAGCAGCCAGGTTTCATTGGTCTCAATGGTGTAAGAACGGGATATCTAATAGAGTCTCA
This sequence comes from Capsicum baccatum var. pendulum, assembly GCA_030864225.1. Classification (NCBI taxonomy): domain Eukaryota; kingdom Viridiplantae; phylum Streptophyta; class Magnoliopsida; order Solanales; family Solanaceae; genus Capsicum; species Capsicum baccatum. The sequence goes on along the minus strand of CM061559.1, from coordinate 200,121,726 downwards.
TGGATCGATACGTAGACGTCTGTATCTATCTTTGAGAGGCTATATGACGTCTTTAGGAAACTTTTCTCATTTTATTCCTTATTGTGCTAATTCTTTCATACCTTGTATTTTGAGTTGTGTTTCACTCTTTCTACACGAATGGAGTTGTTTATACCTTTTATCAGTTAAGAGATGCAGCGAGAGATTATTGGATATCATTTGTTTGTTGTAGGCTTATTAATGCTCCTGAGTTGTCATGGGATCAGTTTGTTGATGCTTTTCTATAGAGATTTATACCTTTTAGTTTGAGAGATCGTATGTGGGACGAGTTTGATCATATGGAGTAGGGATCCATGACAGTTTTTGAGTAGAAGGCATGCTTTTACGCCCTGTCCAGATATGAGTTTGAAAAGATTCAAAAGTTTATGAAAGGCTTGGTTGTCTTTCTTCAGTTGGATACATCTCATATGGTTGTGTTTGAGGGTTCTTTTCAGAGTATTGTGGACCATGTTAAGGTGACAGAGGGTATTATTAGCGCATCCCAGGGAGGCACCAAGAGGGTGCGTCGTTTTGGTAAGTTTAGGAGTAATACCTCTCGAGGTAGAGATTTTAGAAGTTCTTGTGGATACCATGGTAGGCCAGTGCAGACAACATTATAGGGTTTAGGTGGTGTACCTTCTAGTTCAGCAATACAGGGTGGCCGTTCGGGCCAAGTTGTATTTTCTCCTATTAAGACTGGTTGTTGAGGTTGCTATGTATGTGATGAGATTAGCAATATGTCCAGGGACTGTCCCCGCTGGGTGATTCGACCTACTCCTATTTTAGCTATGAGGGGTAGGAGTGCTACTAGAGGTGTGAGGGGTAGAGGTAGTGGAGCTCGTGGGGGTGGCCATCGGGCCACTCAAGCAGTTAGTGGTTGTGGGGCTACCCAGGCAGCTGGTGGTTGTGGTTAGTGTTACGCTATACCAACCAGACCTGAGACAGAGGCTTCTGATATTGTGATTATAGGTATTTTCATCGTTTGTTTCAGACCTGCATCTGTATTATTTGATCCCGAATCAACTTTCTCATATGTATCTTTATATTTTACTTTGGGTTTTGATTCTGTTAGTGAGCCTCTTGCCATGCCTATTTATCTATCTACCCTGGTAGGTGATTCTTTAGTGTTGGATCAGGTCTATCGATCTTGTGTTGTGACTTTTTTCGGGTATGAGACTTCGGTAGGCTTACTTGTGTTACATATGATCAATTTTGATGTTATTTTTGGGTATGGATTGGTTGTCTCCTTATCTTGTTGTCTTAGATTATTTTGCTAAGACTGTGACTGTAGCTTTAGTTGGTATGTAAAGGATAGCTTGGAAAAGGTACAGTTAATTTGGGTCCTAAAAGGATTATATTTTATGTTCAGGCTCCTAAATTGGTTGAGAAGGGATGTTTACATTAGTTTGCTTATATTCGTGAAGCAAATAATGTTTTACCTCCTTCTTTGGATTTTGTTTGTATTATCCATGAGTTTATGGAGGTGTTCCCTACAGACTTGCCTACTATGCCTTCCTATCGAGATATTGATTTTATTATTTATGTTGAGTCAGGTACCAAGCCTATTTCTATTTATTTTTTATAGGATGTCCCAAACAAAGTTGAAGAAACTGAAGGATTAGTTGTAGGAGTTGTTGGATAAGGGATTTATTTGACCTAGTGATTTACCATGGGGTGCGTCTGTCTTGTTTGTAAAGAAAGAGAATGGGTCTATGCGGATGTGTATTGATTATCGACAGTTGAATAAGGTGGCGATTAAGAATAGGTATCCTCTTTTTTGCATTGATGATTTGTTTCATCAGCTTCAGGGTGTTGTAGTGTTTTCGAAGATTGAATTATGGTTCAGTTATCACCTGTTGAGGATTAGGGATTTGGATATTTCAAAAATCACTTTTCAAACTCGATATGGTCAGTATGAGTTCTTGGTCATGTCTTTTGGGTTGATCAATTCGCCTGCCGTGTTCGTGGAGTTGATGAACAAGGTGTTTCAACTATATCTTAACTCCTTTGTGATCGTATTTATAGATGATATCTTGGTTTATTCTAAGAGTGAGGATGAGAAAGAGGAGCATTTGTGGATTGTATTTTAGAGATTGAGGGATAAGAAGTTATATGATAAGTTCTCTAAATGTGAGTTTTGGTTGGAGTCTGTTTCTTTCATTGGTCATGTGGTGACTAATGAATGTATTATGGTTGATCCAACTAAGGTTGCAGCGGTTCGTTATTGGGCTAGACCTACTTTGCCCACTGAGATTCAGAGTTTTGTTATCTTGGCTGGGTATTATTAGTGTCTTATTGAGGGTTTCTCTTCCATTACAGCTCCATCAATTAAGTTGACTCAAAAGAAGATTTCTTTTCAGTGGTCCGATGCTTGTAAGGCGAGCTTTCAAAATCTCAAGGACTTGTTGACTTCAGCTCCTATATTGGCTTTGTCCATGAAGAGAATAGGATTTACTGTGTTTTGTGATACTTTTGGTGTTGGATTAGGTTATGTGTTCATGTAGAAGGATAAGCTGATTGCGTATGCATCTCGTCAGTTGAAGCCTCATGAGAGGAATTATCCTATCAATGATTTGGAGTTGTGTGCAGTTGTGTTTGCCTTGAAGTTTTAGAGGCACTACTTGTATGGAGTTCGTTGTGAGATCTTCTCGAGTCATCGTAGCTTTCAGTACTTCTTTACCAGTGAGATATTCATATTAGGTAGCACCGTTTTCTTGAGTTAGTTAAGGATTATAACTTGACTATTCTCCACTATCAGGGCAAGGCTAATATGGTTGCGGATAACTTGAGCCAAAAGTTGACTAGCATGGGTAGCTTGGTGCATCTTTTGAGTCAGGAGAGGCCATTGGCCTTAGAGGCTCAGTCTTTCGCTAAACCGTTGGTTAGGCTTGATATTTCAATATCAGGGTATGTTTTGGCATTTATGAAGGCTAGATCATCTTTGATAGAGTAGATTCGAGTTCATCATTTTAACGACATTAGATTGAGGTTGATTCAAGATAAGGTATTGAGTGGGGAGGCTAAGGACGCCTCACTTAATTCGGATGGAGTTTTGAGGATTGAGGGATGAGTTTGTGTACCGAGAGTGGTGATCGTATTGGGTTGATCTTGGGGGAGGCCCATTATTTCAAATATCCTATCCATCCAGGTATGACTAAGATGTATCGTGATTTGAGGCAACGCTACTAGTTGAGTGGTATGAGGCGAGATATAGCAAATTTTGTGGCTTGTTGCCTATGTTGTCAGCACGTGAAGGCTGAGCATATGAGACCTGGTGGTTTGCTTCAGAGTTTACCTATTCCTGAGTGGAAGTGGGAACGCATCACTATGGACTTTATGACTGGTTTGACTCTTACATTTCATGGTTCTGACAGTTTTTGGGTTATTGTTGATTGATTGACCAAGTCAGCTTATTTTATTCTGGTTCAGGTCTTATTCAGTGTTGAGAAATTAGCCCCTATCGTTATTCGTGAGATTGTTCGTCTTCATGGTGTGCCGATGTATATTATTTTGGATCGAGGTTTTGTGTTCACATCTCACTTTTGGAAGACTTTTCAGGATGAGTTGGGTACTTGGGTTGATCTTAGCATAACTTTTCACACCTTGACTGATGGCCAGTCAGAGCAGACTACCCAAGTTTTAGAGGATATGCTCCGCGCGTGCGTGATGGATTTTGGTGGCTAGTGGGAGCAGTATTTAGCTTTAGCAGAGTTTGCATATAGTAATAGCTACCATTCCAGTATTGATATGGATTTTTTGAGGCATTAAATGGTAGGCGCTGTCTCTCCCCAGTAAGTTGGTTCGACGTTTCAAAAGTGAGACCTCGAGGTATAGACTTGCTTCGTGAGTCTTTGGATAGGGTCTGAATCATTCATGATAGACTTAGAGCGGCTTAGAGTAGGCAGAAGTGTTATGTTGATCGTAGACTTTGTGCCTTAATATTTTTTGTTGGTGATCATGTTTTCCTTCGAGTTTCACCCGTGAAGGGTGTGATGAGGTTTGGAAGGAGGGGCAAGCTTAGCCCCAGGTATATTGGTCCATTTGAGATTCTTCGTACTATTGGTGATGTGGCTTATGAGTTGGCTTTGCTCCCTGATCTATCAGCTTTTCATCCAGTTTTTCATATTTTTATGCTTCGTTGCTATATTCTCGATGAGTCTCATGTTATTCGTTAAGAGTCTATTCAGATAGATCAGTGGTTGCCCTTTGTTGAGGAGCTAGTTTTCGTTTTAGCTAGGGATGTTAGACAATTTCACTCAAAAGTTATCCTTGTGGTTCAGGTCCAGTGGCAACTTTGACCTGCAGATGTGGCTACTTGGGAGATTGAGTCTGATATGCATAGTTCTTATCCCCAGCTTTTCATTGATTCACGTATTTTCTTGCCTTAGTTCGAGGATGAACTAGATTTTTAGTGGTTGATGATGTAATGACCTAAAAATTTGATGAAATATATGAAATTTATGATTTTGTCTTATTTAACTATGCTACCCCTTCCCGTAGTTGCATCATGGTATTTCTGGGGCGTGGGAGTGATTGACATGATTTTTGATGCATTTTGGTATCATTTATGTAATATTGTGGTTTTTTATGGCTTTAAGAATCTTATTTTGGACTTATGTGGATATCTTCTGATCCATACGAAGGATGACCGAACGGAATGCGCCAGCAACTCCGAAATATCGATTTTAGGCTAAGTAGACCTTGGATTCGGGTCCTGGTGCACCCGAGCTCATTTCGACCTATTGGTCGGAAAGTTGGGTGTGGGATCCATATTTGATCGAAATGACATTGGATGGAAAATACGACTTTACAAGCAGATCCGGAATGTCGATTTTAGTGTGTTAGCATATTTGGTATGATTTTACGGCTTTTAAATCTCATTTCGACCCTCTGTTTGAAAAATTGTGATTTCGGGTTTCGGGGGACAATTTTGTGAAAACGACTTTTCCAGAAAAATGTGGTATCGCCATCATGTCCGGACTGTCAAATTTAGTGTGGTTGTATAGTTCTTTTGCATAAATCGGACTCCGAATGAATCCCGGGCACCCCATCAAAGTCCATTTCGACTTAGAAAAAAAGGATGCACAGTTATTGCAGAAAAATCTGCATTATATAGCAGATTTTTTCACCCTTTTTGGCCCAGTTTGCTCATTTTTTATCTTGGTTCTTGAGAGTTAAAACCCTAAATAGTTTGGGAGCTTAAAAGTGAAGTTTATGGGATCTTGGAAACCTAGATTAACACCTATGTCTTGATTTTATTACGGATTTAAGGTAAGAATTCACCCCTTTTCTTAGTAATTTCTTCATTAATTTCTCAAAACCCAAAAAATCTCAGGGCATGATTTTAAACCCAAATTTCACTCATTTTTTACTTGAATAAATCTTTTATCTTATAATTACTAGTTTTTCATCAATTTAACCTTCAAAACAACTCCGATTCTTGATTTTAACCCGAATTTCAAATATTTTACACCGTAAAGCTCAAAAATGGGTTTTCTTCGATTTGAACCTCGTTTTTGACTCAATTTAACTTGAGTTTTCAGCTGTACATTTCTAAAAATATGGGAAACATGTTTTAAAAGTAAAGTTTCGATTTTTCCCTTCTTTTTTAGAAACTCATTTTGGGGTCCGATTTGATCCCAAACCAAAAGTAGTCAATATGGGTGTCCTTGATTTTTTTTGACGCATAGATTTCATATTTGATTTTTCTAGTGAGGTTCGGGATTGTTCATGAAAAGTAAGGTCGCGGCTTCAAGTGTAGCGAACTGATTTCGGCGTTCGAGGTAGGTTATGGCTTAACTCTTTAGACTAGGCTGGGTATAAATGATGGTACAAAATACATGTTAAGGGTGAGAACTAATCATGAAAAATAGCTATCTACGTGTTGTGCCCGTGTGGGGGCCTATATGTGATGTAGTTGTCAAAATTAAAATATTATGTGATATGTTTGACCGTGTAGGGCCCTATGTGACATTGATAGCCTTGATTACATGTGAGTAATTGTATTGTATTGTTTAATGTGGAACCATTTGTATATTGTGATTATATTCATACTGTATTGGCATATGAGACATGTGGAAATTCATGGATGAAATGAAAATAACGAGTGAATATTGGCTCATGTGGTTGTGGAAATGTATCATTGTGGTTGGTTGTGAAAATATATCATCTGATTGGTTGAGAAAATACTTATTGTGATTGATTGTGAGCATTACATCTTCATATCATACTCATTCATGAAACATTGGTACCACTGTGGCAACATCTGAGAAACACTGGCAACACCTTTTTAAAAATATTGTAACACCTTATAAAACCCTTTCCGAGGGATATGCCGAAAAAGAGATATGAGATATGTGATTTGTATATGGGTTGACGAACCCCTATGAGTCCTATGTAAGGAAGCTTTAGCTCTATAAGTGTATACAGTAATTGTGCGATGATCCCGGAGGTTGTACGACAACCTCGTGCATCATCATCATCATCATTATCATATACATTGCACTTACTTTATTGTGTTTATGATATTTGTATAGCCTTATTGACTTGTCATCTATGTATTTGTCTTACTTTCCTTTACTTGTATTTGATGATCTTTTAACTACATGTTCTATTTATATGTGACATAATGTATACTTGGGTTCTATATCTTGGTGTGTTTTTGTAATATATATGAGATATACTAGAACTGTTAGTGCAAGCGGTGTGGGCTACCGTTGTGAGATATTTTCTGATTGCAGGTGACATGCCCTTAGTGTATATTTTGTATGCTTTATTTACTACTTTGCTTGGTCGACCTATGATACCTACTGAGTACAAGTGGACCGTACTCATGCCTAATGCGCCTTTTTGGTGCAAGTCCTAGCTCGAGTGCGCCTCAGCTTACTTGATTTGGGCGATTGTTGGAGCTTCCAAGGTAGCGGTTGGACATTCATGCGTCCAAAGTTCACCTCTATCATTCTATACTAGTTATGTCTTTATTAGTATTCGAAGATAGTTATTATTCCTTTGTGGTTATTTTTCCAATGTATTTGACTCTTGGATTGTATTAGTAGTTCTTACACTATTGACACCTGGTTTTGGGAATGATTGGTAGTTTGAATAAGTTCTTTCCGTATTGTTATGATTATTTATATAGTTCGGCTTCGTTTTAGAAGCCCTACTTTCTATCTTTGTTCTCTTTTCTTATCAGTTTGGATAATAGGCTTACATGTCAAGGTACGCCACGGCAAGTGCCACCATGACCCTAGTTTTTGGGTCGTGACACATTTATTCAGACTTTTAACTTTATGCAATATTTGCTCAGTTGTTTTTAATTCAGTTCGAGTCAGCAAGGGATCTGTCCCAACGACTCTTTAGTTATTAAAAGTAGAGGCTTGTCAGGCTGTTAGGCATATGTCAGATTTTCAGTATTGGTTGTTTAGATTTTAAGTTAAGCACTTTCAGACTTTACATTCATTTAAACTCAAATCAGATAAGACATTAAATGTTGTATTTAAATATTTTAGTAGATTCAACTGCCTAAGTTACCTTCATTATGAGTTTTAGAATTAGTGATAAATAAAAAGGGTTAGCTTGGGGCTACTTGTAGTCCTGAGCACCGTATGACATCTCAGAACTCATTTTTGGGACGTTACAACTTGCGACGATGAGGTTACAAATAATGTAATTGTGAAGAATTTATTTGGTTGAGTTCAAAGGTTTAACATATCCAAGAAACAAGAAAATGACATATCAGGAGTTCAAGAATGCAATATCTTCATGAATATATTTTGATCACAAAGGCACAATGAATATCAACATTTGAAAGCTAACATATAAGATTGGAGGAGACGTCTTTGAGAAGTGAAATGATGTTTGCATCCGGGGGAGTAAAATACGCACTGCACTCTTTTTTCCTTGGCCTAGGTTTTTTTCCAATGAATTTTCCTGGAAAGGTTTTTAGCGAGACAACAAATAAATGCGTATTATAAGATATATGTACTCTTTTTCCTTCATTAGGATTTTTTCCAACAGGGTTTTTTCCTAGTAAGGTTTTAATGAGGCACATCATCTATGGACATCCAAGGGAAAATGTTACAAAATAATATGTTTATGGTGGATGTCCATAATTCTTAGAATTAAGTAACTTCCACCCATCTTCTACATGATGTATAGTTAATCCTCCATTACTTCACACACCATTATGGGTGTAACACACCCTTTAACCTCCCCCATTATGTTCTTGTTTAATACCATTATTATGACAACCTTTTGCATGCCGCTATATGATATTATAAATAGAGGCACAAGGGTTCATATTGTATACACTTGAACAATTGAAATACTTGAAAGAATGAAAAGTTCTCTTGTCTTGTCTCCTTCTTTTCTTGTTTACTTCTTCTTCATATTGCTATTGCTTAAATTAATTTTAACAATAAATTATATTTTCCAATATACATATTATAATAAGGATACTATTATTAACTCTCTTCTTCTCCCTTTTTATTGTTAAGTATGTATGTGTGTGTATATCAGTCGGTTCGAAATAAGAGCGCGACAAAGGGTTAAAATACTTTTAACATGTTAAAAATAATTTAACTTTATTCTTCTTCTACGTATTGAGCTCCAACCTTTGAGACTATGTATCTTTTTTACCTATTGAACCCCAATGACCGTAATGCTGTTTTTTGGATTGAAAATTCTTAGGCTCTTTTTTGACAAAATTTTAAAATGACACACGTGAGTTTAAGAGCAATTATGGTTCAATAGGTAGGGGAGAGACACTTTTAACCCAAAAATTAACATTAAAAGCAGGTGTGATTCAGTAGGTGGAAAAGGAATAAATTTAAATCAGTGTCACCTATTTAATAAAAGTATAAATAACATAATCCCACTATTATGGGAGCTAATTATTCTATATCCCATATCTTTTCAATATTACACAAAATTTCATAAAGTTGTTAGCGGGATACATTACTTTTCTTCGAATACATGGCACTGCTAATATTTAACGTGTAATACATTTAGATGCATTCTTTTATGATACATAAGTTAGTAGGTTTGTTGTTATATATCATGACCATAATTAAATTAGGATACAAAAATTAACTAATAATACATCATCTCATGTACAGGTTTATTTGAATACATTACTTTTCGGATACATGCAAAATATGAGATGTGATGTAATTTATTAAAAGATATGAAATGTTATGTAGATATGGTAAGATTATCAGTGTTGTGATGTAATTTTTTGATAATATAATTGTAATCCAAAAATCAACCTCACATATGTCGTTATTTCTAAATTTTGTCAAAAAAAGAGCCTAAGTGGTTTTAGTAGTCATTTGGCCATGAAAAATTCTTTTTTCCGGAGTTGGAGTTGGAGTTGAAGATAAAGTTAAAGTTGGAGTTGTGTTTGGGCATGTCTTTAAAAAAAAAAAAATTCAGACTTTTGAAAAATCTTTTGTAAATATGATTTATGCCCTCAAGTTTTAAAAATTATCAAAAGCACTCAACTACTAATTTACCTACTAACATACAACCAAATGTTGAGAAAATAATTTATATTTCTTCAATTGATAAAATAATTAACAACAAATTAATTATTATGATTGCTATTCTTCTAAAATTTGAATAAAAATATCACAAGCATGAGCTAAATAAATTTATCTAACCATAATCGATTGAATAGAGAAAAAATATATTTTGATAAATATGATTGATGGATATAAATATATTTTATATATTCTTAAATTTGTTGATGAAAATCTTAATTATTTTCACTTAAATTAATTATTTTATTGAATTCGGTCTTTTTAAAAAAAAAAATACAGATGAATTATTTCTGAATAGATTAGTGCTAATTTTTTGCTTTTCCTTTATTGATGATATTGATTTTTCTTGAATATTATTGTATCATTAATATGGATCGGTACATTATGTTTGATATGCGATTTTATTGACCACTTGTTAATAATTTATTAAAATCATAATAGTCATTATATGACATATACAAAAAATTAGAATGACAAGAAAAAATATTAAATTTCTCACTTTTAAATAACATAATATACTAGGACTTATATTTCTCTAAGATAGTTCATTCAAAACAAAGTTGATATATTTTCACCATAGATTGTCATTTATTATTTTTTACTTCACGTTAGTAAATTTTGGTAAAAAGAAGAAAAAAAGACTAGAATATATGTAACAATTAAAAATGATGTTGTACCATAGAAAATAAATAATAATTTTTTCCTTGGTTGTTGATTGTAGTTAATAAGCGGGTTTTTTGTAAAACTTTAAAGATTGGGTATATATATAATAATAATGGAAGTTGGAATTGGAAGTGGAAAAAAGGAAAATAATATTTTGTTGTTTTCCCTTTTCGGAATTTAATTTCGAAATTATTTTTCGAATTTTCATGGCCAAACACCACAATTTTCAGCTCCAAAATTTTTTTTTGGAAAAAAGGAAAAAATTTTCAGGATCAAATGGCCCCTTATTTCAAAAATCAACATTGTGGTCAATTGGGGTTCAATAGGTGAAAGAAGATATATTCTTAACTCAAGAACTAATGTCAAGGGCTGAATACCTGGGAAAAGAATAAACTTAAATCATTTTTCACCTGCTAAAAGTATTTTAACTCCCGGTTTCAATCTTCAATTGACAATCAATGATTGTTTCAATATCTGTGATTGGTGGAGCACCTTTCAAACTTTCTTATTTGTTTGTACAGTAATAAAGTTAAATTTCATAGGAAAATCTTATTAGTAAATTTGGGCTATTGACAATCAATAACTCCTTAAAAGACACCATTCCGATTGGGTTTAATGCCCACACCACAGGCCACATAAATGGCATCTAGGACTCCTTCCCCTCTTTTTTCCCGGTTAGTGTCTATGCCACCAACCATCAACTACTATTTAAATCTTGACCTCATATTACAAACTTTGTAAAAATAAAATTTCCATCAGTATTCGGTGATAAAGTTCTGTCTAATCACAAGAATTTCAAATTGTTGAAAAAAATTTGTGTCGTTACTCAAAATTTTTAAAGAATCTTCAGAATTTGGCCACAAATTGTAACAATTCAAAAGTCGAGGTCATGATGGCAACTACCGAGACCCAGCCTCGATAGTTAAGCCAATTACCTAAAAAGAAATAAAATATACTATTATAAATAAAGTAAGATGAACAAGACTTCAAGAGTGAAGTTAGGTCAACACAATACATAATAAGCAAAAGTCTGAGAGAATGTCATAAAACCCTAAAAATATGGTGTCATAAATATAAGAGCATCTAGAAGAAGACTGAAATCCAAAGAAAAATATGTAAAATATCTTCGAACATAAATAAAGATAGCAGAAGAATCAAGGAGGTCCGAAATCAGCTTTGGACTTAAGAGTATGCCAACACCTTGAGTGAACCATAAAATAGCACAATCAGCTGTCATGTCTCCTACTCACACTAAAACTTGCACTAAAAGGACACAGTAGGAGTAACTATGATACACTTATACTTAGTAGGTACCATATAATAAATCAGAAAATAATATAATAACGAAATACTATGAATGCATCAACTGCAAAAGAAAAAATGCTCAAATGGTAACTCACACCGTCTCTACTAATAGTTCTAATGTATGTACATGAAATCAAAATAGAATTAAAGCACATGAAATGTATACAGAAACTAAGTACACACTAATGAAAATACATAAAGGAAATAAGAAAGATACATACTCAATGTAATTCCATGATGGAAGAGTCGTGACTGTTTGTAACAAATTTTTGTTGTGCTGAAAATTAACTGCAAGCAAAAATAGAATAAACAAAAAGAATAATTTTATTTAAATGAGTCTTGTAAGTACAATTTTGTTGCTCTCTTAATTTTTCTCTCCTAAACTTAGAACTGATCTAAGGGCCTCCAGTAGCGTGTTTCTCAAATTGTTGGATGGTTTGGATTCCTAGAGGCGTATCTCAATCATCAGAAATCTCGGAAAGTATTTTGCCTCTTTAGAATAATATCCGGAAAGAATTCCGTTAATTACTCCTTGCAAAAACTTCAGCAAGAACTTGATAGTCAATGATGATGTTACTAATGCTTGTTAAAGTCCTGTTTTTCGAATCTCTCCTTTTCAGAATCTCCTCTTTAGAATGTTATGTTACCCTCTATTTGTAGTTGTAGGGGGTAGGCCTAATTTCTTGTGATTGACCGAAACATGTCACTTTAACACTTGGCGCCTTTTGACTGGTTGTTGAATTTGAATGAGATTTTCACATCATTTGTACATGTGGCGGTGTTTCATTGGTCTTGAATTTGACTGTGATGCCACGTCACTTGATGAGTTTGGGTTTCAAAGTGAGATAGACCTTGATGAGGAATAAAATGGAGTTATTATTTTTTTTAAGCCCAAAATAATTTTAGACCCAATAAAATATAAATCAAATTCAAATTTTATATAAATTTGATCAAATAAATTTTACGTGTCTACAGATGCCCCCTAATTCAAGGTTGATTGACGTGTAGACTTACCGAAACTTGACAACGAGACTTGAAGTGCTCATGAATGTGTTTTAATTCTCGTGACTTCAAAGGTATTTGTTTCTCATCAGTGCATCCTACTTAGACCAATAATTGTGAGTGGTAACGATTTATTTATGGTGATCCTCATTTTTCATCCACAATCGAGTATAAACTCGATATTATTTCAAGAGTATTAAAAAAATGACCAATTTGATATTTTTTTACTCTTCTTGGATAAGTATGAACATGAGAAATCATCACCGTAATATTTATTTAAGTAGTTTTTACTTGCACAACAATGTGACCTTCTTAATGTATTTGAATTAAAAGGATCAATACAACTTCCTCACTTGACCTATTGCGCACATGTAGTAAAGAAGTTGACATGATCTTTTTGTACCAAAGGAAAATATTAACTTTCCTTTTGATTTCATGTATCAAAGTATAATACAAACTTCCATTTTGGTTTCATGTACCAAAGGAAAAAAATATTAACTTTCCTTTTGATTTTAAGAAAGAATTAAAGTCACCTTCAAATAAATCTCCTCAATATGGTAATTTTTCAACTGATTGGCAATTTAAATTCCCAAGAATTCTTATCTTCTAATTTTACCACAACATCCTTGTACACAAACTGAAAATTCTTCATATGATCCTCTATATGAGGAGATGTAATGAAATTACATCAACCACAATCTTTTAAAATCCATAACCCTTTCAAAGACATTCCCTGGCCTCTTCATGACCATGTATTTGGAAAACACTGCTGGTGCACCTCAACCTTAGTGGCAGCATTGGTAGACGTCACGCAAAGTATAAAGCCTCCCCGCAACACCGATCAAAGAAGTACATGGAGTGTCTTTCTTGATTTTCAACTTCAAACACTCGCAGAATAAAAATCACATCTGACTGTAGGATTGTCCAAATGTGGAACGACTTAGTTCTGAAGATACTGGACTTGTATTGCTGCATCACATCCAAAAATCAATGTCAAACTCCTTCTGTATTGACAAGAATCAATTTTTGAAGTTCATGTTATAAGCTGTCATGTCGTAACTCCAGATAGCATGTTTTGATCACTCCTTTTTACTTTTTTTTTTGCAGGTTTATTAAAAAATGCAAGTGGTGTCGATATCACACCAAGCATATACAAACATTGTCCAGATGATTGGTTAGGAACCACTTGAGGCATTATTTTTCGAGTTGCAGTTTTTAATGAGCAACAACTAGGAGCTTCACCCATTTTCTTGAGGATTTGGCGAGCAATATTCTCTCTCACAGATTGGAAATGGACACTTGGAGTGACTCTTTATATCCTTGGCAATAAAATTTGTTCCTAGTTTCTTAAATTTTGGCATAAAAAACTCCTTACATCTCGACATAGAAGATCAATGGTTGAAAACCAAATTTTATGCTAATCGGCATTAATATCAACCATGTTGAACAAAACTGATACGTTTCTCCCAATGTCGATCATGCCACATCGAAGAATTGTGCCTTTGGTACCGACACTTATTTCTAGATTGAAGTTTCACGTAATTGGCATCAATCCATATAAAACTGAGAAGCTTCATTCGATCAACACTGTAGATGTGTTTCATCTTTATTTTTTTGTGCAGGTTTATGCAAATGGTATTGATTTCAGACCAAAAAGGATGACATGATTGATATTGAACCATTTGGTGCATTACTTCCTTACTGCTTGATAAGAAAGTAACATGGAATGATCTTATTTCATCCTTGATGATGATGAAAGTTTCTCTTTTTAGCTTTACTGAGCATGTACTTGACACACGTTCACAAAAATATTTATTCTCCAATGGGAGAACAAAAATATGAGTTGTTTATTTCATAAAAATGGAATTCAATGTCCTGTACGTCTGTTTTATCAACTTTGCGCAGCTTCACGATAAATTTCATATTTTGACATAGGAGTATCAGAACCAGGAGTCATTTTTTGCATTAAAACCTAGACTTGTAGAGTAATGTCTCATGCAGAAATAACAATAAGATTACACCTAGATCATCCTATATATTGGCCCAAAATCAATACTCTAAACTTGGTTCGCTAGTTTAATCAGCTTTGCGTAGTGTCACGATAAATTCTATATCTTGACGTAGAAGTATCAAAATCAGGAGCCATTTTTTGCATTGAAAACTAGACTCATAGAGCTATGTCTAACTTAGGAATCATAATTATATTTCACCCAAATCATCCCAAATATTTCTCCCAAATCGATCCTCTAATCTTGGTTCACTAGTTTTATCAGTTTTGCGCAGCATCGCAATAAATTTTGTATTTCGGCATAGGAGTATCAAAATTAGGTGCCATTTTTTATTGGAAATTAGATTCATAGATCTAAAACATACATTAAAACCACACTCAACTCACTTATGGATTTATACAGATACGTCACCAAAGTTAGATTAGTTCGGAACTTGATGGCCTATTTTGCAATTTTGAGCGGCTATGATGGAAACTTCATAACTTGGCGTAGGAAATTTTGAATCATGAGTTGTCTTTTTTGTTGCAGAGAAGTCTCTAAGATCTACCACATCTATCAAAATAATGGTGAAAAACCCTATATAGATTTATATAAATATGTTGTCAAAATCCGCTTTGCCTTGCTAGTCTCTTCACCTTTACACGTCTGCGGTAAACTTAGTGATGGGACGTCTATACTCATGTGATATCCATGTCAATTTAAAGTTTTATTGTCGTGCTAAAAAATAACACACGCTTTTTCTCTTTTTTCTTAAATTCATACGACTAACTTAGAGTAAAAATACTCTAAGTTGCCTATGTACCTCGGGAGGATCAAGTCATAACATAGTTCAGGAATGATGAACTAATTTACTTTTTATTTCTGTAAATTTCTTTTTCTTTTTCTTTCTGGAGAGTCGTTCATAGTTTAGACTCATGCAGGCAAGGAGTGACATGCAGTTTAAGCTCGTGCCTTAAGGTGCATTTTGACTTGCAGTTTAGGCTCGTTTATCGAGGAGCATTTTTGACTTGCAGTTTAGGCTCGTGCATCAAGGTGCGTTTTGACTTGCAGTTTAGGCTCATGCATCGAGGAATATTTTTCACTTGTAGTTTAGGCTCGTGCATCAAGAAGAATTTTGACTTATAGTTTAGGCTCGTACATCGAGGAGAATTATTGATTTGTAGTTTAGGCTCATGCATCGAGGAGCATTTTGACTTGTAGTTTAGGCTCTTACATCGAGGAGCATTTTTAACTTGTAGTTTAGGCTCATGCATCGAGAAGAATTTTGACTTATAGTTTAGGCTCATGCATCGAGGAGCATTTTGACTTGCAGTTTAGGCTCATGCATTGAGAAGCATTCTTGACTTGTAGTTTAGGCTCGTGCATTAGGGAGCATTTTGACTTGTAGTTTAGGCTCGTGCGTCCAGGAGCATTTTTGACTTACAGTTTAGGCTCGTGCATCGAGGAGCATTTTGACTTGCAGTTTAGGCTCGTACGTCGAGGAGCATTTTGACTTGTAGTTTAGACTCATGCGACAAGGAGCATTCTTGACTTGCAATTTAGGCTCATGCACCAAGAAGCATTTTGACTTTCCTTTCAACCTTTTGTAATGGAGTCCTGTTGCACTTTATTTTGATATTTATTTCCTCATTGGTTGAAGCAGATTTGCACTTGATCTGGTGTCAACTTTTGAAAGTTGGAGTTTAGAAGCCCTTTGACATTTTTTTCTTTTTCTAGCGATCAATGTCCAAGTATCAACCTTCTTGCTATTGGAGAAGTCGTTTTTCATGGATTTGATTTTTTTTCTCTTCATGGTGGGAACCTCAATTGGGTCAAAGCTCCAAAATTATAGCATCATGATTTCTTCAAATTTTAGTGATTCCATAGAGCGCATGGCTTGTAGAGCTTTTGAAATTGAACATTTCATATGGTGCAGTTTGGCGCTAACATGATTTGCATCAACTGTATTGCCATCATTAATGATGATCTTTCCCTCTTACATTAATGTAATGATCTTTTCCTTCAGGATGAAGCATTTTGTGGCGGTGACCAACAATGTGGTAAAATTTGGAGTACTTAGGATCATCAACTTTGTTTGATTCTTCTGGTCGCTTTGACTTAGGAATCTTGATGGCTTCTTTGGCTAGAAACTCATCAAGAATTTCAGGAACATCAGAGTCAAAAAAAGGATATACCCTTTCTTGTAACTCCTTCAAGGTTAGTTGGTTTTTCATCTCTCACATTTGTTGCTTTGGAGCTTTCTCTTATAACTTTTTTCTTGTGGAGGCCTTCATAAAACTCACAGTTGTTGTCATAGATTTTCCAATTTTGTCTTTAGACGAGTCTTTGAATTTCATGACTTCTTTCTTAGGATAAAAAATAGGTGATGTCATTCTATGACTTGGAATACTTAGCTCCATGTCATGAGCGTGAGTAGTTAATCCTTCAAAAGTTCAAGGCTTAATTCCTTAGAGGATATACACAAGGCCACAACGCATCCCTTAAATGTAAACTTTAACCACAAAAGTTTCAGAAAGTTGATCCTTGTAATCAAAGCTCAATGTTCACCAGTGATTTATGTAGTCTAGTACAGGCTCATCTTTACTTTTCTTTATGTTTGTCAATTCCATCATGCTGACCGTACGACGAGTGCTGTAGAATTGATTTAGGATCTGACTTTCTAGTTTCTCCCAACAATCAATTGATCAAGACTCCACGTCCGTATACCAATCAAAAATATTTTCCTTTAAAGAGAGAACAAACTGCTTGACAAGAATATCACCATGTGTGCCAGCACTATTATAAGTTTTAACAAAATAAGCGATGTGTTGCCTTAGATTTCCCTTCCTATCAAATTGTTGAAACTTTGGTAGTTGATATCCAATTGGCATTGGTAAGCCCTCGATTCACTTAGAATATGGCTTTGAATATCCTACAAAACTTTGTCACGGACCGCCATATTATTCCTTGATGGTGTTTCCAGACATATCTTGCAGTTATTGAACTATTAGAGTAGCCATGGAAGCGGATCGATCATCGCAGTTATTGTCACTTGTCTTGAGGAGAAATTCACCATCAACTTTTTCTTGAGATGTTAGATTATAATTTGACTCTCCAGTATTGTATATGTAACATCTCAAAAATCTGTCCTGAGATGTCACACAGTTCTTAGAATGCATAAATCTATACAAAATCAATGGAAGATAACTCGTTTATGAATTTGATCAATACACAACTGAATTCACATGATTACAACTCTGCTTTTACATAACAAAACTGAAATTGAAGTTTACATAACTGATTTTGACTGACATCTGTGAAGCCTCTACTATGCTGACTATAGATATCTAGGACGCGACCTCAACTACCACTAATCAATACATAAGAGTAAGGAAGTAAAGAACATAAATAAATCTAACTATAGTCCCCGAAGTAGGAGGACTCATCATCTTACTGGCTAGAATCTGCAACTGTCTGAATCTGAATGTGCATACTAAATCTTGTGTCTACATTATAAGACAATGTAGCACATAGACGTATAGGTAGAGCAGTACTTTGAGGATGTACTCATCATATGGGGGTGAATGCATAAGTAAAAACATATCTCATAATCATCATTTATAAAAACAATGAATGCAAAATAGAAGTGACTCACATAAGATGAAATATCTGAAATACTGAAATATGTAGCAATAAAAAGCAAAACATTCTTTACAAATCTCGTGAGCCACAACATTTAGTTCTAAAATCCATACTTGTATTTTCTCATTAATTTGGACTGTCTAAGTATAGAAAGGACTCACTCATAAATTTAAAATCTGAAAATTGAAATCTAAAGTTATTATCTCTCTATAAAACATAATTTGAGTAAAACTTATGAGCCTTTACACTTAGGTTTTTTCAAAAAGCTTTTCTGTTCTAAAATCTGTAGTCTGTAATCTTTACAACTTTAGGGAAAATACTTAATCTTAAGGCTTTAGGAAATTCTCGTTTAAAAACTGTACTGCAAGGGAAATCTTTCAAAGCTTTAGGGAAAACACTTTATCTGAAGGCTTTAGGCTAAATTGAATCTGAAACTTACTCTGCATAGTAAACACATTATCTCAAGACTTTAAATCAATAAGCTATTTTAAGAGTGGGGGAAACATCTTTTGGGAGGTTCTTCTAGCCAACATAAACCATGTGAGCATTCTTCTTGGAGTCCAACGTCTTACCCACGTTGGGGAGAGCTTTTCTACCCTTGCCATCGGAATAAAACCTTAACTGAAGTGATCACAATCTTAGTCATCCACATAGAAGTGGGAATATTCTTTATCCTGTGGTGGCACGTAGTTCTAGGGCATAAAACCTTTGAATCATACCCAACTCGGTGCTAAATACTACTCCTAATACTTATTTCTCAGAACTTTTAGGAAATCCACCTTCAAATAGCACAAGAGTTTACAAGAAAACCAATTATGTTCTTTATTTTCTTTAAATCTCAAGTCATATGAACAAATGGGAATTCTTTATCTTATCTTAGGATATAAAAATTAAATATTATTTTATACAACTCAAAATATGCTAATCTTAGGGTGCTTAAAAGCACAAGTTCTTGAAAAATCAATACTCAAATTAGGGCCTAATAACCCATTTCTCAAACTCATGTAAAATCATAGCAATTATGCCTTTTAATGAACTCAATAATAATTTAACTCAAAATCTGAAAATTTCTACAAAAGGCATGAAAGGATGAGAATAGACATGAAATTTGTCTTCAAAATCTCTCAAAAATCATAATCTTGTAAATAGTGATAATGGGTATGAATCTCAATTTAGAACTCATGCATAAATATTCAAAATTATAGCAAAACATCATGCTCAATATGCTTCTTGAAAGTATTTCAACACTATCAAAATAATATGATCAAGAATCTCAATATCATGCTTAAACTTAATTGATAAAATCTGAAAATTCGTATTACATGCATAACTATATGAAATTAGCCATGCAATTCAAGGCTTAAATCACTTATAACTTTATAAACTCAAAACAAGATAATTTGAGCGTAAACCCCAACTTGCAAATCATGTAATCTTTAGTAAAATTCAAGTTTTTGGGCACAAGAATGAAAGATTTGTCCTTGTTCAAACTCCATATACTTTAGATGATGAAGTAGATGAACAACTTCCTTTTGAGACTCTATTTGTGTTCTTGAAGGTAGACTCTTGAATCTCTAAGTATAGGAATCTTGAATCTTGAATCAATTTTGAAAAACAATAGTGGAATCTTGAGAATTCTTGGACCTTGGATTGAAATCCTAAGGTTTGTTCTTGAGAGAATTTGAGAGAAAGTGAGTATATTTTGATTATTGAGGGTTGAATCTCATATTTTTGGGGCTATTCAAGGGTGGGAAATGACCCAAATAACCCTATTGGATGCGAATCTTGACTGCAGAAAATTACACTAGCTGGAATAGGCAGGGCATCGCGGGCTTATCGCCTTGGCTTACTGCCTCTTCACGAAAATGGATGTAACTTTTTGCTGAGGTATCAAATTTTGGCGAAATTGGTATCGTTTGAAAGCTAGTTCAATTATATATAATTTGGTGGATCTTGGGATGAAAAATTCCATGTATATAAAAAGTTATACATATTTAAAGTAGACCCTTGTAGAATCGAATATATAATTTTGGACGAATTAAGGGATCTTGCTCAACTTGGCTCTACATGATTTCTATGAACATTTTTCACCTCAAATACAAACCACACATCAGGATAAGGATCATGAAACTTATATTAATATAGGAATCAGTTAGTTTATAGCTTATAGACATAAGAACGACAGTTCATAGACTAGCCCAAAAATGTGAGGTATTACAGTAGAGATCTAACTTGCTCGTAAGTCGGGCAATTTGATAATCTCTATCATTAATGGATTTATTAAAAGCTTCAATGTTTTTATCCATCATTTCAAACTTCTAGTCCAAGTCTACTACATCAACCATGAAGGTGTTGACTTTCGTTAAAGTTGGAGAATTCATTAAGTCTTCAGATTCTCCTAAGTTGCAGCTAGTTTCAGATGGTTCATCTGATAACATAGATGGAAAATTGCCCCCAGGGGTTATAGTTATTGCTGAAATTTGAGATTTTTAAATTTTTATCATCTCTAAAAATGTGAAGTATTGGGATCCATCCATAGCACAAGCGTTGAGATAGCATCGATTGATGGGGCCAACAAGTTTGATCTCAGTAGATAGGCAGTAGAGACTTCTTCCATGAAACTTCATTGATTTTTCTGAAGTCCATTATAGTAGTTGAATTTGTGATATTTCAATTAGTAGAAGGAAGAGATGAAGAGAAGAATTGGTCTCATTGGGTTTGCCAAAAAAATTTCGCGATAAATTTCTTTGTGCTGAAAATTAACTGCAAGCAAAAATAGAATAAACAAAAAGAATAGTTTTATTTAAATGAATCTTATGAGTAGAATTCTATTGTTCTCTTGATTCTTCTCTCCTAAACTTTGAAATGATCTAAGGGATTTCAGTAGCATGTTTCTTGAATCATTTGATGATTTGGACTCTTAGAGACGTATCTCAATCATCAGAAATGTTGAAAATTATTTTGATACTTTAAAATAATCTCTGATAAGAACTCCATTAATTGCTTCTTGGAAGAACTTGAGCAAGAACTTGATAGTCAATGTTGACGTTGCCAATGCTTGTCAAAGTCCTCTTTTCCAAATCTCTGCTTTTTAGAATCTCCCATTTAGAATGTTATGTCACCCCCTATTTATAGTTGTAGGGGCTAAGCTATAAGTCCCCAAAAATTTTCCTCCTTGTCTAACACTTTATAGCATGTAAAAAGAAGCTTTATACTTAGAATTTTGGCTAAGTGTTGGGACTTAGTTTATTTTAGGACCTCCAAACTTTGTAGAATTATTTCGCGACCTTCTCGACCTCCATTGATTTTTTTATTAGTAAATGATGGGGCAAGTCAAAAGTACATTTAGCGTAACTTTAGGAGTTTTCAAACTAGCGTAAGGGAGAGTTTGGGTGGCCAAACCATTTAGGGGTTGCGAAGGCCCTGCGCCGCGAGGTCCAGTCAACCCGACTAGGGTAGCATCGTGATAGGTAATGCAATTGCCATCTGACTTGATTGGGGGTCGCGTTGCAATGTCCATTTGACCTAAGAAGGGGTCACAACGCGAGGGCAGGCCTGCACAACACTATTTTATTTAGATTTTCAAGGGTAAATGGGTTATTTCCTAACCCTAATTTTCCTAAAACACAGGATTAAAGACTTTCAGAAGCCTTATATGCTAATATTCATCAAATTCTCTCAAATTAAGAACCCTAAGCTTAAATACCCAATTTCAAGAATCTCAAGTTTTCACCGTTAATTTTTAAAATTGATTCAAGAATCAGAATCCGCAAACCAAGAGCATCAAGAATATCCATTCAAAGTTGCAAATACAGTCCCAAAAGCAAAAGTTCATCCAAATTCCTAATCTAAGGTATGCAGAGTTTGAATAAGAACAATCCTTTCGTTCTTGTTCCCAAAGTTATGCTTTTTATTAAGGAAATTCATGCTTTAAAGTGGAATTTGTGCCTAATTTACTTTGTTTTAAGTTTATGAGATTATAAATAGGTAAATTCTTGGATTGTGTATTTACCCTATCTATTATTGTTTGAATTGAGATTTTACCCCATGAATTGCATGTTCCTATATGAATTTCCATTTCCAAGTGTTTCTAATATAGTGTCAAGAATTAAGTTATATTATGAAACTATAATCATTTGAGTCTACATGTATTTACATGCTTTAGAATCCAAGAGTGAATTTTGAGATTTGATAAAGTATTTTGATGTTATTATTGCAAGCATGAAGTTTGCTGTGATTTGACATGATTTTAAGTATGGGATGTAAGCCATGAGTTTTAGTCTTGGTATTTAAGAAGGATAATTTTAAGAAATTTTTGATATTTAAGTCCTAAGCTAAGAAAGGAGTCCACATCATTTTTTAGTTAAGTTAAAAAAAAAAGCATAGTTGGCTTTTATTACACATTCTTGTATTGTTTAAGGTGGATTTTCCTAAAAGTTCTAAGCCTAAGTATGGAAGTAGTATTTAGCACCAAGTTGGGTATGATTCCAAGGTCTCATAACCCAGAACTATGAGCCACTGTAGGATTATGATATACCCCTAGTAGGTTAAAATAGTGATCACTAAAGTTAAGGTTCAATTCTGATGGCAAGGGTAGCACAGCTCTCCCCAACATGGGCAAGACGTTGGACTCCATGTCATCTAACATGGTTTATGTCGGTTAGAAGAAACTCCCACAGTTTCCTAATGGTTTTAAAGTGTCAAATTTTTCCCAAAGTGCTATAATCCTTTAGTTTTAAAAGAAGTTCCTTATTTTCATAAGATAAAGTATATGTTCTGAAAGTTATTATGTTAAGATTTCATCTATTTTACAAAATTTAAGAGCACGAAGAGGATACATATTTTAGAATGAAGTGTAATGACTCACTAGATTCATACTACATGCTTCATTATTCATAATTTATGAAATTTAGATTTTAGTTTTACTCAAGCTAAGTGAGTCACTTATATCAGTATGTATGATTTTTATAAAGATTGATTATATTGTTTTACAAATTTCATACACCTCTATATACTCAGTACATTCTCAAAGTACTAATCCACATATAAACATGTGCTACATTGTCTCATAATGTAGGTTCAGGTGCTTAGTCTTAGCAGCGACAGTGATCTCCGCGTACCTTTTGTCTACATTTCGTAGTTGGTGAGTCCTCATGGTTCGAGGACCTATTTTTTAGATTTATAGTCATGATATCAGTTGATTTTGCTTTCAGTTTGGTTTGAGTCAGTTTGGGGTCTATCCCAATGACTCTTTAGTTTCTTGAGTAGTAGAGGCTTTGTCAGACTAGATTATCAGTTGTGTTTAGACTTTTCAATATTTTGACTTTTTAGATAAGTGTTTCTTCGATAATCGTATGAACATGATATGATAGTACCATTGTTTTGCTCATTATCTTTAAGTAAGTTCCTAGACTTAGTAGCAGGCTCAAACGGTTAGCTTGGGGCTACTTGTAGCCTTAAGCATCGTATGACATCTCGAAATGAGATTTTGGGGCATTACAAACTTTGTATCAAAGCCTAATATTTAAAGAGTCCTAGGGAGTCTGATAAGCCGTGTTATGTAGAGTCTTGATCATTGGTGTGTGGCACGCCACATCTATGAGAAAATTCTACAAGATGTTTTAGGAAAAGTCATCTCTTTCTTTCATAATTTATCGTTGTTACAGTTGTCTCTCTATTCTATTGATTCATTCTCTTTTATAATAGAAAATGCCTCCTCACACAGCCAATGCCCGTAGGAATAATAACCAGAAACCTTAGCCTGTTGATCCCCTGAATGAGATTGTATCTCATGTTAAGTTTCAGGCTGCTTTTCAGGCATTAGACCAGGCAGTCACCACTAATGTTCATGTTTATAATCAGGCTACAGTTATGCATCAAAAAAGAGGTGATTTAGCTACAGCCAAGATTCATGATTTCATGATGATGAATCCGTTAGAGTTTTATGGGTCGAAGACAGGTGAGGACCCACAGTTGTATCTTGATGAGATAAAGAAGACCATATAGGTTATGCATATTTCTAAGGAAGAGAGTGTAGAATTGGCATCTTATAGGCTCAAAGATATTGTGTTTGATTGGGTTATGATGTGGAGTAAGAGTAGAGGGGAGAATGCTGCTCCCATGACATGGCAAGTGTTCCAAGATGCATTATAGGACAAGTTCTTCCTACTTGAGATGAAGGAAGCAAAGATAGAAGAATTTATGAACCTAAGGCAGGGCTCCATGACAGTAAAAGAGTATTTTCTCAAGTTCAACAAGTTATCTAAGTATGCTCTTTATTTGATAGTTGACCCCAGAACCAGTATGAGTAAGTTTGTAACTGGTGTGTCTAGTTTAGTTATTAAGGAGTGTAGGAATTTTATGCTCAATAGAGACATGAATCTTTCTAGACTGATGATGCATGCTCAGTACATAGAGGCAGATAAGATAAAGGAGAGAGATAGAGTAAGAGGAAACGAGAGTGCTATATTAGAGCAACATGAGTATGGTTAGACTAGATCCCATGGAGGGAACCTCTCACAATTTTAGAGCCATTCATCTATGCCAACGCCTTCATTAGCTAGTGCTCCCACACCCAAAAATAGGAAGGAGTAGGGGAATAAGTCAGTTGTTGCTAAGCCGGTTTATAAAAATTATACTATCACTCTCTATAAAGTCATATTTGCAGATTTGATAGAGTTAGATATAGTTGACTTTGATATTATTCTGGGTATGTATTGGCTTCATTCTTGTTATTCATCTATAGACTATCGTACCTGTGTGGTTAAGTTTCAATTTTCAAATAAGCCAGGTCTTGAGTGGTCCAGAAATTCTATATCTCCCAAGAGTCATTCCATATCCTACCTTAAAGATAGAAAGTTAATATCCAAAGGTTGCATCTATCATCTAGTTTGATTTAAAGACACTAAGTCTAAGGCTCCAACTATTCAGTTAGTCAACATAGTTAATGAGTTTCTCGGTGTTTTTTCAGAAGATCACCTTAGGGTACCTCCTAATAGAGAAATAGAATTTGGGATTAACCTTCTTCTTGACACACTGCCTATTTCTAGTCCTCCATATCGTATGACACTCGCAGAGCTTAAGGAGTTGAAAAAGAAAATCATAGATCTTTTACATAAAGGTTTCATAAGGCCTAGTGTTTATCCATGAGGCACACCTATCCTGTTTGTACGAAAGAAAAATGGTTCAGTACATATGTGCATTGACTACCATCAGCTGAATAAGGTTATAGTTAAGAACAAGTACCCTCTTCTTAGAATTAATGACCTGTTTGATCAATTGGAAGGTGCAAGTTATTTCTCAAATAAAGATCTTAGATCCGACTATCATCAACTTAAAGTAAGAGAGTATGATATTACAAAGACAACCTTTCGAACTCGCTATGGTCATTTTGAGTTTCTAGTCATGTAGTTTGGGCTAACCAATTCTCTAGTAGCCTTCATGGACCTCATGAATCGAGTGTTCAAATAGTACCTAGATATGTTTGTCATAGTGTTCATCGATGATATCCTTGTGTACTCCCGTAGTGAGGATGACCATGCAGATCATCTTAGAATTATTTTGCAAACTCTTAGAGATCATCAATTATTTGCCAAATTTAGAAAGTGTGAATTTTGGCTAAGGTTAGTAGCCTTTCTATGTCATATAATTTCCGCTGAAGGCATTGTAGTTAATCCGCAAAAGATAGAAGTTGTAAAGAATTGGCCTAGTCCGATCTCTCCGTCAGACATTAGGAGTTTCTTGGATCTAGCTAGTTATTACCACTGTTTTGTTGAAGGTTTATCAACTATTGTGTCTCCTATGTCTAGATTGACCCAAAATAAAGTTAAGTTCATGTGGTCAAATTCTCGTAAGAAAAGTTTTCAGGAGTTGAAGACTCGACTTACATCAACCCGAGTATTAGCTTTACCCAATGGTACTGATGGGTTTGTGGTGTATTATGATGCCTCTGGAAGTTGGTTTGGGTTGTGTGTTAATGCAGAGAGGTAAGGTTATAGCCTATGCCTCTAGACAGTTAAAGCCGCATAAAAAGAATTACCCAACCCATGATTTTGAATTAGCTGTTGTGGTTTTTGCTTTGAAAATTTGGAGACACTATTTGTATGGTGTCTATATTGATGCCTTTACAAACCACAAAATCTTGCAGAATGTGTTTACTCAGAGGGAGTGAATATTCGTCAGAGGAGATGGTTAGAGTTGCTAAAAGATTATGATATGAGTGTTTTGTACCATCCGAGCAAGGCCAATATAGTGGAAGATGCCCTTAGCAGATTGTCTATGTGCATTGTTGCTCATGTGGAGAAAGATAAGAAAGAGTTGTCTCATAAAGTTCATCGCTTGGTTAGATTGGGTGTTAGATTGTATGATTTAGCTGAAGTTAATATTTGGGTTCAGAGTAGTTCCGAATACTCTTTAGTTTTTGAAGTAAAGGAGAAACAAGGCATGGATTATAGTTTAGTCAAACTGAAGGAGCCAGTTAAATACCAAAAGATAGAGGTTTTCTCTCAAGGGGGAGATGTTGTGTTAAGGTTTCAGGGTAGACTATATGTTTCTTGTGTTGATGATTTGAGGCAGAGAATCATGATTGAAGCACATGGCATACGGTAGTCTATTCATCCCGGTACTACTAAGATGTACCACAACTCGTGGGAAATCTATTAGTGGAATGGCATGAAGAAAGATATAACAGAGTTTGTGGCAAAGTGTGCAACTTGTTAGTAGATTAAGGTAGAGTACCAAAGACTTGGTGGTACATTGCAAGAGTTTGGTATCCTCACTTAGAAATAGGAAGAGGTGGACATGGATTTTGTGACTGGTTTACCACATTTGCGTCAATATCATGATTTGATTTGGGTTGTTGTAGAAAGGTTAACTAAGTTAGTGCACTTCCTGCCAGTGCATACATCTTATACAACTGAGGATTATGCTAAGTTGTATCTCTGAGAGTTAGTCAGATTTCATGGAGTCCCCTTGTCTATCATCTCAGATAGGGGTACTCAGTTTACTTTCCAGTTTTGAAGAGCTTTTCAGAAGGGCCTTGGTACCCAAGTTCACCTTAGTTCCGCCTTTCATCCATAGATAGATGGTCAGGCTGAGAGGACCATCAAAACTTTTGAAGATATATTGAGGGCATGTGCTCTTGATTTCAAGAGTAGTTAGGATGAGCATTTTCCATTGATTGAGTTTATGTATAACAACAATTATCATTCTAGCATTCTGAATACCCCATTTGAGGCTTTGTATGAGAGGAGAGGTAGATCACCCATAGGTTGGTTTGAAGTGGGTGAAACATCTTTAGTTAGGCCTGATGTAGTGTTTTGAGGCTATAGAGAAAGTTAAGATGATTAGAGAAAGGTTAAACACATCTCAGAGTCATCAGAAATCATATGCAGTGTGAGGAAAAAGGACATTGCTTTTGAAGTTGATGACTTGGTGTATCTAAATATCTTACCTATTAAAGGGGTAAAGAGGTTTGTCAAAAAGAGGAAGCTTAGTCCCCATTATGTTTTCCCTTATAGAGTTCTGCGCCGTATTGGGAAAGTAACTTATGAGATTGAGTTTCCTGTAAATCTATCAGTTGTTCATCCTGTCTTTCACGTCTCCATGCTTAAGTGTATTGGTGATTTTCTTGTTGAAGATCCTTCATAGGGCTCGGATGTCCAGAACAGTCTTTCATACAAAGAGTTTCTAGTTGAGATCCTAGACTACCATATCTGGAGCCTAAGGAACAAAGAAGTTCCCTTGGTCAACGTTTTATGGCAAAATCAGTCAGTTGAGGGCGATACTTGGGAAGCAGAAGCAGACATGCGAGCCAAGTATCTGCACCTCTTCTCCTCAAATGCAGATCTAGCCGAAGGTATTAGTTTTCCTTAATTCATCCCCTTCCTAATCAAAGATTCAGCTATATAGCTATTCTTATTATGAATTCATGCATTCTCAAAAGTATTACAGAGTTTAGCATGATATAGAGTCAGTTTAACAATTTTTTTCAACTGTGCATCCCCAGTTTTCTTTGTATTCTAAGCCTAACTAGAAACATTCGAGGATGAATGTTTCCAAGGTGGAGATACTGTAAGACCCCACAAATTTTCCTCGTTGTCTAAGCCTTTATAGTATGTTAAAAGAAGCTTATACTTAGAATTTTGGTTAAGTGTTGGGACTTAGTTTATTTTAGGACCTCAAAACTTTGTAGAATTATTTTGCAACCTTCTTGACCTCCGCTTGTTGATTTTTTATTGATATATGATGGGAAAAGTCAAAAGTACATCTCGGGTGAGTTTTGGAGTTTTCAGACTAGCGTAAGGGTGAGTTTGGGTGACCAAACCAGTGAGGGGTCGCGATGGCATCGCACCGTGAGGGCTAGTCAACTGGATTGGGGTCCGCTTCGTGATAGGTAATGCGATGGCCATCTGACTTGATTGGGGATTGCTTCGCGATGGCCATTTAACCCAAGAAGGGGTCATGATACGAGGGAAGGCTTGCATAACATTATTTTATTCGAATTTTCAAGGATAATGGGTTATTTCCCAATCCCAATTTTCCCAAAACACAAGATTAAAGACTTTCAGAAGCATTATATGCTAAGTTTCATCAAATACTCTCAAATTAAGAACCCTATGCTTCAATACCCAATTTCAAGAATCTCAAGATTTCACCGTTAATTTTTGAAATTTATTCAAGAACCAGAATCCCCAAACCAAGAGCATCAAGAATATCCGTTGAAAGTTGAGAATAGAGTCCCAAAAGCAAAAGTTCATCCAAATTCCTAATCTAAGGTATGTGGAGTTTGAACAAGAACAATCCTTTCGTTCTTGTGCCTAAAGTTTTGATTTTTATTGAAGAATTTCATGTTTTCAAGAGGAATTTGTGCCTAATTTACTTTGTTTTAAGTTTATGAGATTGTAAATTATTAAATTCTTGGATTGTGTATTTACCCTATCTATTATTGTTTGAATTGAGATTTTACCCCAAGAATTGCATGTTCCTACATGAATTGCCATTTCCAAGTATTTCTAATATAGTGTCAAGAAGAAAGTTTTATTATGAAACCATTATCATTTGAGTCTACATGTATTTACATGCTTTAGAATCCAAGAGTGAATTTTGAGATTTGATAAAGTATTTAGATACTATTATTGCAAGCATGAAGTTTGCTGTGATTTGACATGATTTTAAGTATGGGATGTAAGCCATGAGTTTTAGTCTTGGTATTTAAGAAGGATGATTTTAAGCAAGTTTTGATATTTAAGTCATAAGCTAAGAAAAGAGTCCACATCATTTTTTATTTAAGTTAAAGAGAAGCATAGTTGGCTTCCATTACACATTCTTGCTTTGTTTAAGGTGGATTTTTCTAAAAGTTCTGAGCCTAAGTATGGGAGTAGTATTTAGCACCGAGTTGGGTATGATTTCAAGGTCTCATACCCCAGAAGTATGAGCCACCATAGGATTACGATATACCCCTAGTGGGTTAAAATAGTGATCACTAAAGTTAAGGTTCAATTCTGATGGCAAGGGTAGCACAACTCTCCCCAACATGGGCAAGACGTTGGACTCCATGTCATCTTACATGGTTTATGTCGGTTAGAAGAAACTCACACAGTCTCCCAAGGTTCTAAAGTGTCAAAGTTTTCAAAGTGCTATAATCCTTAAGTTTCAAAAGAAGTTCCTTATTTTCATAAGATTAAAGTATATGTTCTGAAAGTTATTATGTTAAGATTTCATCTAGTTTACGAGATTTGAGAACAAGAAGAGGATACAGATTTTAGAATAAAGTGTAATGACTCACTATATTTATACTACATGCTTCATTATTCATGATTTATGAGATTTAGATTTCAGATTTAGTCAAACTAAGTGAGTCATTTGTATCAGCATGCATGATTTTTATAAAGATTGATGATATTTTTTTACATATTGTATACACCCCCATATACTCAGTATATCCTCAAAGTACTGATCCACATATATATCTATGTGCTACATTGTCTCATATTGTATGTTCAGGTGCTCAGTCTCAGCAGCGACAGTGATCTTCGAGTACCTTTTTTCTACATTTCGCAGTTGGTGAGTCCTCATGGTTCGAGGACCTTTTTTTCAGATTTACAGTCATGATATCAGTTGATTTTTATTTTAGTTCAGTTCGATTTAGTTGGGGTACTGTCCTAATGACTCTCTATTTTCTTGAGTAGTAGAGGCGTTGTCAGACTAGATTTTTAGTTGTGTCTAGACTTTTCAGCATTTGTACTATTCAGACAAGTGTTTCTTCATATTATAGTATAAACATGATATGATAGTACCGTTGTTTTGCTCGATCTATCTTGAATTAAGTTCCTATACTTAGTAGTAGGCTCAAACGGTTACTTGTATCCTTAAGCACCGTGTGACATCTCGGAATGAGATTTTGGGGGGTTACATAGGCCTAGTTGCTTGTGATTAGCCGAAACATGTCACTTTAAAACTTGCCTCCTTTTGACTAGTTGTTGAATTTGAATGATATTTCCACATTTTTGTATATATGTCCGCATCTCATTAGTCTTGGATTTGACTAGGATGCCACGTCACTTGATGAGTTTGGGCTTCAAAGTGGAATGGACCTTGTTGAGGAATAAAATGAACTTATTATTTTTTTAGACCAAAATAATTTTAGATCCACTAAAACATGGATCAAATTCAAATTTTATATGAATTTGATCCAATAAATTTTACGTGGCTACAGTGATGAATAAATAAAAGTCATTACATGAACTTTTGTGTACACCTACCAAGACTCAACGCTCATAAAATAGGACCCCATGAGGGTTTCACAATCTATATATCTCAAAATCTCACCTCACCTCACCTCTTCGACTTGTGGTCACAGATCAAGAATTACATAAAATATCTTATTTTCTTTTAAAAATAGTGCTCCTCAATGGTACCAATAACTCATGAATACGTATGTATGAATGAGGATAAAATTCTCATAATCGAATTAGTATGAACATAACAATCCATTCGACATATGTATATGTGAACCCAAAGAACAACTAAATATGTAAATCATTCATGATATCATTCTCGTTTGGTACCATTAGAGTATATATTCGTGCAAGACATGATTAATATCATATCAATCCCTAACTCGAGAATTTCTACTATGATAAAGGCAAACAATACTTAAATAAGGCCTATAATATATATTCAAGTCCCCACAGATGCATCACATTGGGAATAATGAAATTTCAATGCACATATTATACCAATGATGTCATATAAAGCCCACATATGTGCAACACGCAGTATATGGCATGTTAAGTCAACCACAATAAGCATATAATCCCTAATATGGGCACCCAACATCAATAATAATCTCGAGATATAACTTCCAAGGTTATTTTCCCCAGCCCATAGCATGCTTTACATATTTATTAACTACAAAATCTAGGCTGAAGAAAGTTAAGACATAACCTATCTCAAATTGACAAAAGTTGAGCCTAAAGCCTTCAACAAAATCTTTCCCTCTTTGAACGGTCATAGAATTAATTAAAATATTCAAATATAATATCTACACATTAAAATAAAGTAAATGATACCTATATCGACTATGTTTAAGACGGGTCCAAAACGAGTTCAAAAATAAAGGTGTAAAGTTAGAACTTTATTTTAGAAATAATTTTCCCATAGTTGTAGGATTCTACAATTGAAAAACCAAGCAAAAATGAGGTTCAAATAAAATTAGAACCATTTTAAAGCTTTATTGACAAAACCCCCCAAAAAAATTCATTTCAAATTGAGATTAAAGTGTGTTTTTGAAGATATAATCAATGGGAATTAATGAAAACAAAAGTTTGGAGATTACACAAGATCAAATGATGAAGAAAACCCTCAGAATCATCCTAACCCAAAGCTTTAAGGTCTAAAAATACAAGAAAACCACAAAATTAGACCATATATACTGCTCGAGTGATGACCATTAAAGTGGCTAAATGATCACTTAAGAGATTACTACTTAAGCAGCTGGGATGTTGCTAAAACAACTAAGCCATACATAGTTGACCTTTTATTAAGTGGGACATTATTGCTTAATTAACGTCCACTAAATCAAAAATAAGCTTGCTTAAGCGATTGAACATGACATTGGTTGGTCACTTAAGCAGCTTCTGCTTTAACAACCAATTGGTCACTTAAGCACCTATACCAACTAATGCCAGAACCAAAAACATAGCAAAAATGGAATGTTTCTAATTAGACCCTCAAGATTCTTTCTAAATTCCAAGAATGCAAACGAACTATGAAGCTTGGATTATTCAGTGTTTAAAACTTAATGGAGACTACGATTTTTCGAGAAAAAGATAGCATCCAACAAATTAACCCCTGAAACCCCTATAAGCTTATTTAAACTAGCTTTTGTGAAAAGGGAAGAAATGCAATATAATGGTTCCAAACCTAAACCAACCTCACTACAAACCCAAAATTAACATTTCAAATCTTATAGAAATGTCCAAATTGTCATCCGACACTCGAAACATAAAATGTTGACTGCAGTTAACTAAATGTCTTGTTGAAGCCTCAAAGCCTCCCAAATCATTATGGAATTATTAGGAATGATTCCAACTATCTCCACACCCTAAAATTAACATATAACAACTATGGAAAAGAGCAAAATAGTCAAATTATATAAAAATCAAATTTTCACATATTAGGTTGTTACAGTATTCACTACTAAGACATTAGTTTATCCTTGAACTAAAATCAATGAAGTACCTAAATCGATAAACATATGGGGGTAACTACTATAAATTCCAAATTTCTTTCGGTTTGAAATTTATAAAATTTAGGCTAGGTTAGTTTTGATCTATTTCGGAGCGACTATGGTCTAGAGAAATATGTTATTAATTTAGATCAACTGGGTGACTTTGGTATGAATTTTAGTTAGCTAAGATGGTAAGGAACCGATAGGATTTTACAAAATTAAATTTGGGTAAGTAGGACTTTGATAATTGAACTTCGCATGATTGGCATTATTTGGAATGCCTGATTAAGGTATGTTGTAAATATAGAATTTTTTTTGGTGAAGATAAAATTTTTATCCCATCGACACCGCTATAGCAATTGGTACCCCACTATAGCAGTGAGAGCTATAGTGATAAAATTACTGCTATAGTAGTGGTCAAAGTAATCAATACCGCTACAAAAGTCGGGTGTCGCTATAGCGGTAAATATCACAAATTTATGTAATATTTTTCCAAAATATTTTATTATTTTTGTAAACTCATTTTGGGGTAAAGGAAGGGAAAACTATGGCAAATTCCATCTGAAACTCATTTTTTGGCTTTGTTAAGGTAAGTTATAATCCCCATTAACTTGTAATTGATGATTAAGTCTTAGAATCACCAATTCCCAGAGTTTGAGAAGGGTTTTAAGGCTGAATTTGGTAAATTACTAGTGCAAAGGGGGGGGGGCGAGAAGGAGAATTAAGGAATAAAATAATGGTTTTAGTTGAATTAACTCTTAATTACCCTGGTATTTTTATTAATCCCCTGATTTATCATGAGATTGGTAGTTGTAGGTGACTTATGGTACAAAAATCCTAGAATGGAAAGGGAGTGATCATGAACTTGGCCTTTGGAGTTGACTGTGAGTTATGAATTCCGACATTTTTAGATTATTTCTTGATGTATGTATTTGTATGTATGTTAAAGACCACGAGTAAGTGGAAATCACACATAAAGGTAAAGTTGCAGCTTAGAGGGTTGTGCAAGCTTTATTCGAGGTAGGTAATACTATTGTAGGTAATCCAACTTGAATTATATATGCATATTAACTACTTTGTAGTATAGATAGTTAATTCATATTGTCTGGTATAGACAATGAAATGCTTAATTGCTTAATGAATTGACTAAGCTTGTTTATAATTGTGAAATGTTTTGGTATTTGAAAAATTCTCATGGGTTATTGGTGAAACAAAGTTGGCAGATACTTGAGTTTGATATTTAGTGTAAGGATGATAATTGTCCCCTTCAGGTCATGGCTACAGGATTTTAGAAATTCCCTTAGCGTGTATGTACGATGGTCAGATAAGTTTGCTGGCTCCATAAGTGAATCGTGAAATTATGTTTCTATGCTTAATAAGTTGTCTTGACTAGTTTGACTTAGCTTAAATATACATACCATTGGTGATAACATGTCGATTGTTGGTGCACCTTAACTGTTGTTGTTGTTTATATGCTGGATGTATATGTGTTGAGCATGTACTGATTAACACTACAACAAAATTGATATATAGCTACGAAATTATTAGCTACGAGATGTAATTCATCACTAATTATTCACTTTTTGTGACGAAAATTACATTTCGTATCTACATACCTAAAGCACATACTTTTAGTGAAGAAACATAAAATTTCATAGCAAAGTTTTGTCCTCTAAAGTTTCCCACCAAAAAATATTTTGGCGCCATTTATTAATTACCATTAGTGACAAATTTTAAGTTTCTAGTGACACTCCTTTTGTCGTTAATAATGTATTCAATTCGTGACAAACTATTATTTGTCTTAAATTAGTTACAATTTTAGACACAAATTTTTTGTCATAAAAAATAAGTTGTTGCAATGGCGACGAATTAGAGTTCGTAGTTAAATATTGTAAGTTTTAGCTACAAAACTTGATATTTTATTGTGACCTTAATTTTGGTCACTAGTACTATTAATAATTAGTGACGCTCATTTTATTGTCTCTAATCAACCTGTGATTCTGTGACAACATAATTTTATCACAAAATATGTCATTATTAAACAGTGACGATTTAAAATTTGTAGCTGAATAATTTAATTATTTTCTACATAAAAAATTCATCGCTAAATATAAATGTGTTTGGCTATTTTTATTTATGATTATAAGTAAAGAAGCCCAAGAGCCACCAAAAAATAACTTTGAAATAGAAGAACTTATTAACCAATTAAAACGAATTGAATTAACTCCTAAACAAGAAAGAAAAAAGATAATAAGAAAACCACAAAAATGGACTTTCTATCAAATAGACGGAAAACCATCGAAAATAATGAAAGACAAGGAGAAGAAAGACAAAGAATAAGTTTTTCGGAGAATAGAATAGGAAATAATAATATATTATCCAGAATATGCAGAAGACAGCCTAATATGGAACAGAACCAAGAACTTAACGAAATAATAGATGTAGATAAAGATTTACAAATTTTCCAACAACATCAATTACAATTATTAAATCCTAAAATATTATATAACGCAGGATATTTTTCTACAGACAATCAGCTAAATAGACATTATAGGGAAGAACAAATATCAGCTATAGGAGAAGATTTTAAAATACTAGATTTAGTAAATGCTAATTCTTTAAGACATATAAAAAATAATAGAATGATATTGATGCATATGGGTTTAATTGTTATAGGAATAAAAGGTCTAACTAGAAAGAATCTAGGATCCAAAGTATTAATAACAATATATGATGATCGATGGTCAAACATTAAAAAATCAATAATAGGATTAACTGAAGTAGATATGACAAATAATGGAGGAATATTCTATATAAGTCCAGATTTCCTAATGAACTTAAAAGAATTTGGAAAAAACATTAAAATAGGAATCCAAACTAAAGGGTACAAAGAAATGAATAGTCAAAATAATTTATTAATGTGCATAGGGTTTATTGAAAAATTAACTTTAAGTAGTAATACTAAATTTAAACTAAAAGTAAATGATGTATTTGAAATAATGGGAAATAAAGGCATAAGTTTAATAAAACCAATAAAAATAGACCCAGAAATATATGCAGGTTTAGAATGGAATCTAAACAAATTTACTAAACCAAAAATTCTTACACCAGACTCTCGTCTATTATATACTACAAGTAAAGGAGAAACTTCAGTCAGGTTTACAGATTATAATTACACAACTAAAAGAAATTTAGACGATGACGAAATAGAGAGTAATATAAAAACAGAAAGCGAATTTATGAATATAGAAGTCCTACAAGAAGGATATGAAGTAGACATGGTCATAGAAAAAGCAGAAAACTTAGCAGAAGAATATAAGTATATAACTTTTAAATGTAAAGGATGTCAAAAGGACGAAATGAAAATTGAAGAATGTATAGAACATTTTAAAAACTATTTAAAGAGAAGTTATAATTTCGGATATAGAAATAACAAATTATTCCTTGAAAGAAAAGATGAAGACACAATTTCTGTATTAAGTTCCACAATAAGTTATAAAGAACTAGCAGAATTAGAACCTACTAGCTCTTCAAGTGCTAGCCTATTCCAACAAACAAAACCTAATCCCCAACCAATAGACTATAGTACAAGCAATGTACCTAGAAGACCAGCAATTAGGATAAACCCAGATACAGAACTTAGAGGAGATAATATAAAACCAGCAGGTAAAAGAATGCCAATAGAAGAACCAATTAAACTACAAGAAGGAGGTAGTAAAGGTAAAATTCTGAATATAGCAGCACACGATCCCCAAATGTGGGATACAGTGATAGATTTATGGAAAGGAATAGTAGCTGCAGATTACTTAAGACATTATACAGAAACAAATACAGAAACAATGTATAAATATTTAGAAACCTTCTTAGGAGAATCTGCAAAAGCCACATGGGAAAGTTTTAAGACAAATTGCCCATATGATTTCCACGTTTTATTAAGTATGGGACCAAACCCCTATAATTTCACAAATAAAATGCATATGTTATTAACTGGAAAAGATCCAAATAGTGGATTATTAGCACTACAAAAGGAAGCATTAATCAAACTAGAACAATTAAGTATTTCATATTGGGTATATATAAAGAAATTCCTACAAAACTAGTTTTATTATTGCACCGTCAGTGGAAATACCTTTAATGAAGAATTAGGCAAAAAGTTATTCAATAAATTACCTGGAGCCTTAGGAAGAGAGATAGAAGATAGATGGTATAAAAGAGATGGTGTAGTAGCCAACCCAAATCTAAAATGGACTATCGGACATAGAACACAACATATAATGGATATACTAACAGAAAAATGTACAAACATACAAATACAAAAACAATTAAAAAGAAATGAAATGAATTTCTGCAAATCTGTTATATACACAACCCAGAATTACGATCAGAAACAACATAGAAAATATAAGAAAAGACATAATCAAAAATCATATAGTCGTAAACAATACTTCTTAAGAAAATCAAAAGCTAAAAAACCGTGGTTAAATAGAGATAGACATGTTAGGAAATATAGAAATGATAGAAATTATAAAAACAAATTAGAATGCTATACTTGTGGAAGCGTCGACCATTTAGCTAATGTATGTCCTAAAAGAAATAATAATAGAACTAGAAATTCTCAACTAATAGAGGATTTCCAAGAAACTTTATTAAATGTAGACGAATACATGTCAGATACAGAAAGTATATACTCAATAATAAGTATTGATATAAATGATAAAGATAATCCAAAATCTGATTCTTCAGAATCAGAAGAAGATAACTTAGTTAATGAGCTAGGACAAAAGATAGAGTATTTAGACTTAAACAATCTAGTAATCAATAATTTAATGAATGTTACTCAAGAATGTATACATGAATTCCAAAGAAACAAAAGTTTAGACAGTAATAGATGTCGTATATGTAATTGGTATCCAAGTAAAGACAATAGAGCTAAATGCAAAAAATGTTACTTAGAAGCATGTATAAATTGTATAGAAAACACTTTAAAAATAAAAGTAGAACCAGAAATAAATAATGGACAAAAATATACAAATAATCAAATCCTAAATCTAAGGGTGTCTACTTTAGAAACCCGAGTAAATGATTTAGAACAAAGATTAACCATCATAGAAAAAGGAAAAACCAAAATTGCCATAGAAGAGACAGATACACAAGAAGCGATACATTTAGAAAAATTAGAGGAAGAACTTATGAATCTAGAAGATAATGACACTAGTCTAATATGTAACGAAGATAAAGAATTCTCTACCATAAAAGTTTTAGTAAAAATTAAAATAAAAGATGTAGAGATAGAAACTCTAGCATTAGTAGATCCCGGATGTACTAGCTGTTTAATCAATAAAGAAATAGTACCGGAACATTTACTAAAAGTACTTGAAAGACCTATAACAGCCACTCAAATGGATGGATCACAAAATATCTATAATTATTACATAGAAAAAGCACAAATAAGTTTTTAAAATAAATTCTATAACCCAGTTTACAATGTTAATAAAATATTAGCAAAAGATTTAAACATAGGATCAGATTTCGTTAACGGACCAGGATTTTGTATCTAGAATAAAGGAGGATGTCTCTTAACAAGAGATGGAATAATGCTCTTTAAAAACTTAACTTATACACCAGTACAAACAGTAACATTGCCAACAGTATATAGAACACTAAACACTCATAAAACGAAATTGCTTCCAGAACCATGTTGCGATGATTGCCAAAATAATCAATGCCGAAGCAGCAACCTATTAAAAGAAAACAAAAATATAAAAGAAAACCTAGAAGAAGTTAGAAATTATACTCTGCTTAATGCAGAAGGACAAGAATGCTTAACCGATATAGAAAAAGACTATACCCTAATAAGTATAGAAACTCAGTTTTATAATTTTAGAAAAGGAATGGATAAAATAGGAATAATAAACAGTCCAAAAGATTTAGGAAATATAATATTTATACTAGATAAAATGGAAATAATAGGGGAAAGACCGTTAGCCCATTGGGATGCTAATGAGATAATGTGTAAATTAGATATAATAAATTCAGAATACACTATAAAAACAGCACCTATAGAAGCAAATAATGAAGATACTAAAGAGTTTGATATACAAATAAAGGAAATTTTACAATTAGAAGTAATAAGAAGATCTACCTCTAGACATTGATTGGCCGCCTTTATGGTAAGAAATCATAGTGAACAAATAAGAGGTAAAGCTCGTATGGTAATTAACTATCAAATATTAAATGATAACACCAGAACAGATGAATATAAACTACCAGATAAAAGTTAGTTAATTAATAGAATTCAAAATAAAAAGGTATATAGTAAATTTGACTGTAAGTCAGGCTACTGGCAAGTCAAAATGCACCCAGACAGCATAGAGTGGACGGCATTCACATGTCTAGGTGGACATTTTGAATGGTTAGTTATGCCGTTTGGTTTAAATACAACTGCACCCATTTTTCAACGAAAGATGGATAACATATTTGGAGAATATAAACATTTTATATTAGTATATGTAGATGATATTTTGGTATTCAGTCAAAATATGCCAGAACATTTAGGACACTTACAAATAATTTTCAGATTATTTGTTAAACATGGAATAATAATAAGTAAAAAGAAAATGGAATTATGTAAGACTTATATTAATTTTTTAGGAATAACTTTAGGAAATGGAAAGGTAAAACTTCAACCACACATTTCAAAGAAAGTATTAGAAATGCCAGATAAATTAGAAAAGATAAAAGATTTACAAAAATTTTTAGGATTGGTAAATTATGCAAGAAATTTTATTCAAGACTTAGGAAAAATAGCAGGACCATTATACGCAAAGACAGGTAGTAAAGGGCAGAAATACTTCAATATAGAAGACATTAAGTTAATCCAAAAAATAAAAGAAAAAATTAAAAATATTTCAAACCTAAAAATTCCATTAGAATCAGATTATCTAGTCATTCAAACAGACGGTAGTGATTTAGGATGGGGAGCTATTTTAAAAGCACGACCTAAAAAATACAGTAACAAAAATGAAGAAAAAATATGTGGTTATATATATATATA
Source organism: Capsicum baccatum var. pendulum (assembly GCA_030864225.1). NCBI lineage: Eukaryota > Viridiplantae > Streptophyta > Magnoliopsida > Solanales > Solanaceae > Capsicum > Capsicum baccatum. The sequence goes on along the minus strand of CM061559.1, from coordinate 200,081,784 downwards.
TATATATATATATATATATATATATATATATATATATATATATATATATATATAAATATAAAGGAGGTTCATAAAAAAAGTGATGTGGCACCTCAATGTCCTCAATTCCTATTTTTCTTTTTTCTCTTTTTTTTTGAGTCTTTTACTTTTTTAATTTTTTAATGTAATAATAATAAATGACTTTATAATTAATTCTTCATATACTAATAAAATAGTTTTATAGTTCGAACCACTAAGATTTCTTATTTATGGAGGAAAAATAATTGAAAAAGTCATTGGCAATTCGAAGAATAATAAAACCACAAATAGTTATACACCGCTTAATTAAGAGTGATGCATAATGTTAATCTAATTTCAGCAATTTGGTCACTCTCAAAATATAACGTGCAAATCTTTAAGGGAAAAGGACACTCTACAATACTTTTTAAAACAAATATCCCAAGTTTGAAAACTTTTCAAAAAGTGGCCAGTCGGATATACTATTTTTTCTTTATAGCCATTTCCTAATTTGGGTCATTTTGGCCTACATAGTCTATATACAGTCAATATAAAATGCTGATACAGTGGATATACAATATTGATACAGTATTCAACTTGGGCAATCCAGCCCTTTTAAAAATATTTCAATTTTTTTTTTATAAATTTTTTAATTGATCAAATTTCTATTTTGTTTTATTATCTAAAAATAATAATTAAAAATGATATAATTGTTAAATAGGTTATGTATCGATATAAGATATATGTATAGAAATTGTATAGTTCTATCAAATATGTATATGTATAAAATATATATAAAAATATATAGAAAATGTATGAAAATTATATAATTGTTGTATAAAACGTGTAAAAAAATGTATAGTTACTCTATAAATTGTGCATCAAAACTGTATAATCTTCGCATTGAATATTTATATGTATAAGATATGTATAGAAACTATATAGAAGGTGTGTAGAAACGGTATAGAGGAAGTCAGTAAATTGAAATGTCTAGACAGTGGAATTTAAATTCCATGACCATTTTCATGGAAATAGTTTAATTTGGAGTGTCGTTTCTGTCCTTTCCCTAATCTTAAAACCATTTACCAACTACAATTAAATCTATTTACAACAACAACAACAACAAACCCAGTATATTCTTACATAGTAGGGGCTGGGGAGGGTAGTGTGTATGCAGTCCATACTACTACCTCTCAAGAGGTAGAGAGACTGTTTTTGATAGACCCCTGGATCAAGATAAAATGCAGTATGCAAATGCATCAAAAGCATAGAACACGATAAAATAACATAGAAATGACATCCACAAAAATAATGTACATTGCCTAACAACGGACACCAAGATCCACCTAATTACTAACTACGACTCAATCACATCCTTAGCCCTCTATCGTAGTGTTTTTCCTCTATATCTTCCTATCCAAGGTCATGTCCTTAGTCAGTTGTAACTGCTCCATGTCATGTTTAATCACTTATCTCTAGTATTTCTTCGGTCTACCCCTAACCCGCTTGAAACCTTTCAAGGCCAACCTCTCACACCTACGAACTGGGACATCCGTGCCTCTCCTTATAACATGACCAAACCATCTTAACCACAGTTTTCGCATTTTATCCTCCACCGATACCACTCCCACCTTCTCCCGTATTATTTCATTCCTAACCCTGTCAGCCCTTGGGAATCCACACATCCAACATAACATTCTCATTTCCGCCACCTTCAACCATTGAATATGAGAATTCTTAACCGGCTAATACTCCGCTCCATACAACATAGCAGGTCGGACTGCAACTCTATAGAATTTACCTTTCACCTTGGGGGTCACCTTCTTATCGCATAAAATTCCCAAAGAGAGCCTCTATTTCATCCAACCTGCCCCAGTACAGTGAGAGACATCCTCATCTATCTCTCCATTCCCCTGAATGATAGACCCGAGGTACTTAAAACTATCCCTCTTGGAAACCGCCTGAGAATCCAACTTCATTACGTCCTTTTCCTCTTACCTCGAGTCACTAAACTTGCACTCCAAGTACTCCATCTTGGTCCTACTCAACCGGAAATCTTTAGACTCTAGGGTTTGTCTCCAAACCTCCAGCTTATCATTAACCCCTTGTTGCGACTCATCAATCAAAACTATATCATCTGCGAAAAGCATACACCAAGTCACCTCGCCTTGTATATTCTGTGTCAAGACATCCATCACCAAAGCGAACAAAAAAGGACTAAGAGTTGATCCCTGATACAACCCTGTCAAGATTGGAAAATGCTCAGAATCTCCTTCCACTGTCCTTACCCGAGTCTTTGCCCCCTCATACATGTCCTTAATTACTCTGATGTATACCACCAGGACCCCTCTCACCTCCAAGCATCTCCAAATAACCTCCTTAGGGACCTTGTATTACGTCTTTTCTAAGTCAATAAACACCATGTGAAGATCCCTCTTTCTCTTTCTATGCTACTCTACCAGTCTTCGTACTAGGTGAATTACCTCAATCGTGGAGCGACCAGGCATAAAACAAAATTGATTCTCCGAAATAGACACAATCTCCCTTAACCTCCGCTCCACCACCTTCTCCCAAATCTTCATCGTGTGACTCAACAACTTAATACCCCGATAGTTGTTACAACTCTAATGTCACCCTTGTTCTTATATAAAGGAATCATTGTGCTACATCTCCACGCCTCGGGAATCTTCGCTGACTTAAAAATATTGTTAAACAATTTGATCAGCCATATCAACCCTATCCTACCAGAGAACTTTCAAAAATCCACCAGAATCTCATCGGGCCCCATCGCCCTGCCCCTTCGCATCTTGTGAATAGCCTCACTGACATCTCCTACCTTAACACGCCGATAAAAGCCAAATTTGTGATACTCTTCGGAGTGCTCCAACTCCCCTAAGACAACACCTCTATCCCCCTCATCATTCAAGAGCCTATGAAAATACGACTGCCATATTTTCTTAATGAGGGCATTATCCACCAAAACTTTGTCATCCTCCCCCTTAATACACTTCAACTGGTCCAGATCACGACCCTTACGCTCCCTAACCTTGGAAAGCCTGAATAACCTCTTCTCCCTACCTTTCTTCTCTAACAGCCTGAATAACCTCTTCTCCCTACCTTTCTCTTCTAACCCCTTATACAAACTCTCAAAAACTATTGTCTTAGCATCCGTAACTGCTAGCTTATCCTCTTTCTTAGCAAACTTGTACTCCTCCCTACTCAACCGCTTCTCATCTTCCTCCTTACTCTCAACCAACTTAGCATAAGCTGCCTTTTTTGTCTCCACCTTCTTCTTAACTTGTTCATCCACCACTAATCCCCCCGATACTGATAGGACCAGCTCCTCGAGACACCCAATACCTCTCTATCATCCTCCCTAATGTAACTAAAAGACTTATCCGACATACTATCCATGTACTCCCTGAGCTCCCACACCCCTATCCCCTCTAATTTTGCCTCTATCTCCATAGCACTAATCGGAGACAAACTGCCCCACCTAACTCTAGGTCGACCCTTCCCACCCTTCCTCATCTTGCCCTTCTTGATAACCAGGTCTATCACCAGAAGTTTGTGCTGGGCCGCAAGATTCTCGCTCAAAATTACCTTACAATCCTTACACAATGCTCTATCCCCCTTCCTATGCAGCAAGAAGTCAATCTGAGTCTTGGCTACCCTACCCCGAAAAGTAACAAAGTGATCTCTTTCTTTGGAAAGCTATAATTCACAACCACCAACCCAAAGACCGTCACAAAATCCAAAAGATCAGCTTCCTCATCATTCCTAACACCAAACCCAAAGCCCTCATACACATCATCGTACACTAACGGCAAGGACCTGATGTGCCCATTGAAATCCCCTTCTATAAAAATCTTCTCCGAACTAGGCACGCCTCTAACCACCTCGGCCAAAACCTCCCAAAAATTATTCTTCTCATCCTCGCCTAGGCCAACCTGAGGCGCATACGCACTGCAGATGTTCAAAGTAAACCCCCCAAGACCAACTTGATAGTCATAACCCTATCACTAACCCTTTTAACCTCCACTACCTGCCCTCTAAGCTTCTCGTCCACTAAGATACCTACGATGTTCCTACGCCTATCACTACCTAAATACCACAACTTGAACCCATCTACATCCCTAGCCTTGGAAACTACCCACTTGGTCTCATAGACACACGTAATAGTAATCTTTCTCTTCTTAAGAATATTAATCAGCTCTATCGACTTACCCTGTAGGGTCCCAATGTTCCACGACCCAACCCTCAAACTATCGAATCTTTTATCCCCTCTCTTAATACCTTGCACTCCACATCTCAGACCTAATCCAACATCAGCCCTCATACCCACCCCAGTCCCCCAGGACCTATAGGACATGACCCTAATCCACCATGTTTCACCCAAGCCACTACTCAACACAAAGTACCACAAAGGGTAACACAGCAATACCAATAAACAGCTCACGCAAAACACAAAATGCAACCCAAATTCTAGCACAATAGATACTAGAGAAATAAAGAAATATAGAGAACTAAAAAGAGAATATATAGAAATAAAGAAATCAATAATAAAGAGCAAGGTTAGAATTCAGAAAAAGGATAGAATTCACCAGGATATATTGAGGTGTGTTGCCGGAATCACGTCCCTAAAACTTTGATGGAGGATCGTCGAATTAAATCTGATGTGGGATCTGATAAGCCATCGTCACCACCAAAATCTACTCCTTTCATCGGTGTTGCTTTCTCTATTACCATCGCAGGAGTCGAGAATGAAACCCCACACCTCTGGCGACGGCACAATGGTAGGTTGTATGGAAAGAGGTCAGAGGAGGGATAGGAAGACTAAGAAAAGGGAAGAGGGGAGAGAGAGAGAAAGGGAGTAGCAACCTTACCTATTGCTGGCGATGTTACGCCGCCGATGTCTGCTTCACCGGAGCCGACCCAGTCACGTCAAAAGTGAAGTTGAGAAGGCACGTTGTTTGTTTGTGAACGTTAGTAAAGAGAAAAGGTGAGGAGAGAGAAAAATTTTGTGCTATTTTACAATTAAATCTATTTAATTTATGTTAATCATTCTCATCACATATCAAGTATATGCATATTCTTCGTATAAAACATTCTCATATTCTCAATAAACCAATATCAAAGAAATCCTCCCTCAAACTCGTGCCATTTATCAGCACTTGAGTAAGTTTTAGAGTAAATTCACAAAATGGTTACCCATGTTTGAAAAATTACCTACAAATATCACTTTTATTTTATTTAGGACAAAAATATCATCCAACTCTTCTTATTTTCCACAAAATATACTCATTAACACCACAAAGTTCTTCTCTCTCCTACTTAAAATTCCGTGTAATTAATTTTCTTTTTTAATAAATAGATTTATTTAACTTATCAAACTTATTTAACTAAAGTTTTATCCTATATTTTTTTTAAAATACAAGTGATGTATTAATCATTGTAGATTAATTTAATTACACCAAAAGCTTAAATTATTTATTTGGTATGTACTTTTCAAACTTCCTTTTATTTACTTAATTATTTCACCCCTTAATAATATTTAAAACTCTAATACTTATATGAATTGGCACTCTTTTAATTTTGTTTGTCATTTATTTTATATACTAAATATTCATAAAATGTAAGGAAATAAAATGAAGAATTTCATATTTTAGACATTAAATTTGTTATTTATATGAGAATAAAAGAATAAAATCCATTTTATTTGAAGGAAATAAAAATTATTTAGTCTTGAAAAAAATTAATTTTTTTAAGAAACATTAACAAGATGATCTCTTCTTTAGTACTATTACAAATGAATTTTTGAATTAGTACTCAATCAATTATTATTTGATTTTGAAGTATGAATATAAATTGACATTTAAGTTGATAATAAAATAAAATATAAATATAATGGTAAAAGAAATTTAAGAAAACAAATTAAAAATAATAATATTTTAAAAAAAAATTTATGTCTTACACTACGGATTTAGTTGATTTATTTATAGGCAATTACTTGTGAAAAAACTGCAAGAAAAAATTCATCTTTTCACTATAAATTTATCAAAAAATATCTTGCATAAAAATTTGTAAATAATTTACGTCCAAATTAAAACTTTCAGGTAATAATACATGTTAAAGTTTTCTCATTGAATTTTGTTTGGCAACAAAAAAGATCATAGATTCACCATCGATTTTTTTTGGTAAAATTTTTATGGGAAACTAGATTACCTAAAAATTCTTTTGTTTAATTTTCAGATATATTTTCACGTTATTTACATTTTTTTTGTACTTTGTAAGACATAAGTTTGAATAAATGAAATTGAAGAGCTAAATAGGTCTATTATTAATAAAATGAAATTTAGTGACATGGCATGTCAATTAGAAGTAAAGAATGTTTTGAAGTGCTAAGTATTTTTTTAAGAAAAATTGGGATAATTAAGTGATATTCTTGTCTTAAATAAAATAAAAATGATATTTGGAGGTAATTTCTAAAATATGGATAACTATTCATGGAAATAACTCGTAAGTTTTGTCATGTTTTCCTTGTTTTTACTTTAATTTCTCTTTATTTTCTTTAGTGAAAGTCAATGTTGAATTTTTATAATTTAATGATTGATGAATGAACGGAAGCATGAAGCAGAAAGGCTGCTGAATAATTTAAAAGTTTTGTAGGCCCTCATATTTCAACAAAATTAGAAAATGATATTTGAAAATCTAATCTTAATTCCAGTATGTAACCTTTGGTTGGATGTACTCACGTGAGATAAATTAGGGATCACATATTTGTTATAATTCAAGCATAATATTTTGAATCTATTTTGGTAATAGTTGGGCCATAAATACTTTATATGTTCTTTATTTAATGAGGAATATGTAGTTATGTGACACATTTCTTTTATAAAAGTGGTTTGAAATTTTTGGTTAAATAGTTTAAATTTTATTAGATAATAGTTTTCTAAGTTGTAGATATTTTTTTAGTTTTTTAAAAATTATTTATAAGAGATTTTTATTTTTATATCTAAGAAATTTTCATTGGTACATGAGAAATTTTAAAAAAATTATTTTCTTCTATTTAAATGATAAAACTTAAAAAATTTTATTTCCTCAAATTTACTTTTTAATGGAGAATGTAATGTTCTTCTAAGCCTGAAACATTTATTGAGCGAAATATTTATAGTAATTGTTGAACCAAGACCTAACAAACCACACATATCAGTTCTCAAGAGGTGCTCCCAACTCCTAAGTACTGAGGTAGGTGTTGAGAAGATCAAAATTGTGATAGAGAATTTTTTAATTTTATTGCAATGGATATTTTAATTTTCTAATTTGATTTTTTTTCCTATTTCAATTTTTAATATTTTATGTAGACAAACTATATTTCTTATGCTCCTACTCATGTAAGTTTGTATAATTTTCTCGAGCATTTTTTTCTTTAACACTAGTACAAATATGTTATTTTATGTTCTTATGTATAGTAATTTTGTTGTATAATATGTATTCGATGATTTTATTCTATATGAATGTATTATGTCATAGAATTTAAGAAAAAGAAATTATATACAACATTTTTATTGTATTATTCTTTCACTCGATTTTATTTTAATATAAAGTTTTTTAGTTGTGTAGAGAGTTCAAGAAAAGAAAATTAAGAATATGTGGTCTTAAATATATAAGGCTGTGTATAGACGTGACAAAACTAGCCCAAATTCATAAGATCTGTTCAATTCGCCCATGTTTTAATTGGTTGGGTTAGAGTGATTTTGAAGATGGACTAATTTGGATCAGTCCAAATAAACTCATCATAAATCATCAACCCAAATGGGTTCGCAATGATGCCCAACTTTGACCAATAAAGATGTTTAAACCTAGTAATTATAGTCTCACTTTTAATAGTTTAAATTTTTGTTAGTTGCTTCAATTATTTTTTTTCGTCTTGAAAAAATTGTTGTAGTAAATTATTTTTAATTGATTTTTTTTTTCTCTTACACTATCCCCGACCCCTACCCACCCCCTACCCACCAAAAAAGAGTTAAATATCTTTAAAAATTTATTATTTTTTTTTAAAAAAATTTACCCCACCCACCTCCCCTTATCCTGACCCCACTTCCCTTCTCAAAAAAATATTTTTTTAATTTTTTCTTAAAAAAGTGAATTCTTTCTTACACCCCCCACCCCCACTCAAAAAAAGATATTTAATAAAAAAAGATATTTAAATTTTTTTCTTACATTGCTCACACTCCCCATCTCGACCCACCCAGCCCAGCCACACCCCTTTAGTTTTATTTTTTTTGAATTTTCATACAAGAGGTTTAAAAATAAATTACATAAAAAATACTATGAATAAAAACACAAAGTCAAGTTTAAAATATAATATAGTCCGTATGTCTAGTTAATTAAGGAGAGAACTAATATCAAGAAGAGCATTATGATTAACTTTGTTGGTGTGATGGTTTTAAATAGTGGATCAAAATTAAACATTTAAGATACGAGGTAGGTTGTGTTGGGAGTAATTTTGTCTCATCCATGCCACTAATATTGAAAGCTTGGCTCATCTAGGTCACTGTCGTCATAGAAAGATTCACTCATGCCATTATTTTATAATGGTGATTTTTTAAAATTATTTTTACCACGTGACCTCTTATTAGTGGTCCTCATTACCAAATTCAAATCAACCAGTATAACTTAAAATAAATAATTAAAAATAGAACCATCTAGATAAAATTTGATCTTAAAATAAAAAATTAAACTACTTAAAATAAAATTTAAACTAATTAAAAATAAAATTCAAATTCATTAATTGTGTTTGATTTTATTCTCTTAGAAAATATGAAGTGATTAAGAAATTCATTAAATGAAAGGGTAAATATGAAAAAAAGTTTCAACAATTTTCTTGGGCTTTAAAAAATTTATTTATTTTGAAATTTAATTATTTTGATATGGAGGAAGTATATTAAATTTTCTCTTATTTATAATCTTAATCAAAAATCAAATATTATTAATTAATATTAATTTCTTTACAAAAAATATATTTGTAATATTTACTTGGTGTAAATATCACACCAAAGAGAATCACCGAAAGAGGAAAAATGGAGAAAGAAACCATTTTTGGTGCTTACGTTTTTTTTTTTTAGGTTTTTGTCTCCAAATGAATTTCAATAAAACCACCAACATATGAGATCTTAATGGATGAAAGCAACGTGCAGGTATGATAGTTTTAGTGACTGTTTTTTCACTTTCATTTTCTGTTGTCTTTTATCTTCTTAGCAAGGGAGGAAGGAGGTAAACGTTGGTTTGGACTTAAAATTTTTCTTTTTGTTTCTGACTTAAGACTTGAATTATGCTTGTTAATCACTTCGTATTGAAGTTTCAATCTATATGAAATAGGTTTTGATTTGTCTCTGCACGAATATTAGTGGAGCAATTTCATGACCTATTCTGTTAGATATTTATGTTTTCTTTATTTAAATAATCTATTTATTTCATTGACATTATTATACCCTATATTTTTCAAAACTCTCCTAAAATGTTGCCACAACCTTGCCAGATTCCTTAAAAAATGCTCTACTTTTGAAAGATTTGACACGCACCTATCAACCTTTTTGAAGAGTATTATAGATTATAGAAAGAGTGTTGATGGGTGTTCTGTGTTAGATAATCATATAATTTCTTTATAAACATAGGCATCCTAGTATTCTTTGAATTCTTGTTATCTCCTCGAGATTGTTGGAGCTTTAGTCCACAAACATGAAATCGAGGCTTCAACTTACCTTAGTATGCATAACATAGTAGTTGATCTGGTTTATATAAAACTATCTAATACATGATCATGTTAATGTAGAGTATTTGAGATAGAACTTAAAAGATGTAAATTATTATCTTATCATCTAAAGAAATCTCTCTAACTTGTATGTGTGTCTTATTAAGAAAGATTTAGATGTGAATAAGTATTTGGCTATAGGATTGAATTGTCTTAACTTCGTTGTTGAAGCCTGTGAAAAGCCCTGTGACTATGACTATATGTGGTGATATTCACGACCAATTCCATAATCTTGTTGAGCTTTTTCGTATTGGTGGGAAGGTACCTACAATTTTTGTCTCTTTCTTTCTATTTCTCTTTATGGATGTTTGGTCATCTAATTTTTCATTCCTTGCTTGATAGAAATGAACATCTAAAACCATGTTAGTAATGAACATATGAAAACACATTAGTCATTTGGTTGTAAAAAACTTCTCTATCCCTCCCCAACTCTGTCTCTCTACTAAAAGAGAAAGTTGAACTGTTCTTAATATTATTTGTAGAGTTATAAGAGAGGGTGCATACATACCTATCTATATATTGAAGTATAGGTATGTTGCAGTTGTCAATTCACTTTCTTTCTTGGTAGCAATGAACATTTGAAAATATGTTTGTCATTTGGTTGGAAAAGTCTATCTTTCTGCTGAGGACGGAAGGTACAGGTATGTTTTTCTCATATGATTTGTAGAACAAAAAACAAGCGTGCATATATTGTTATACTATTGAGGTATAGCTTTGTTACCATAATCAACTCCTTTTTCCATCCGAGGATAGGTCTTTGATATAGTCCCTTCATATAAGTTGAGGGCTAAACAAAACCATATGCAAGGGAAGGATTAAGGATGTGATGACCTTGGAAATCTTATGAGATGGTTAATCATTTCGATAATATGCTAGGACTTGCTAATTGTTATGGTTAATGAGCTATAAACTATAAAGTGTTACTTGCAAAGAGCAACAATTGGGTTCATTTGTTGGTAACTTTTCTCTTTAAATTTGGTAAATTTGTAATGCTTTTACTTTAATGAAGGTGATGTTAGTTGAATTTATTTTTCTAACATGTCCTATTTTTGTTTTACTTGCAGTGTTCTGACACTAATTATCTAGTTATGGGACATTATATAGATTGTGGATACTATTTTGTGGAAACAGTATCGGTGAGTTTCTTCAGTATGTAGGCTTTTATTCAGGAGTTGTTTAGCGATTTGCTTAAAATATTAGTAAAATTTCAAGAGAGTCGGACAAACGTGTCAAATGTCCCACGATAATAACATCATTTGAAATTTGGAGTAGCTTTACTAGTTAGAATTCTTGGAGAGAGGAAATTTCATGTTCAAGAGTTTTTAGAAGATATTTTCTATGCAGGATTGTAAAGGGAATTTAAAGGAAAAAATTCTTAAATGTTATTTTGGCTAATAAATTCCCACACATTTGATGAAACTAGCCACCATTCTTAATTACTTATAGGCCAGTTCTGCTAGAAGTAGCCTATATGCGTATAGGATCCTTACGAAGTATGTAAATTCTTTTACATCGTTATAGGGGTAACTAGCTTCTTTTTTATGTATGCTTTTCTGAGAGAAAGTAAACTGAGATCACACCATCATATTCCACTTATAATACTCATCTCGAACTTAAGACTCTGATAGCAATTATTGGGATAAATTGGCATAAAGGTCTTAACAAGGTGTGATATTGTTACTTTGGACCAAACCCACAACTGTTTTTGAAATAAGACCTCACACCATTAAGAGATCCTACACCTTATAATTAGCTTCTCAATCTTTTCAACTACCAATAGTGTGACTTTGTTCTCACTCCCAACAATTACATTAGTATCTTTACTGTAGCCAATCAGTAGTTCTATTGTATAAGATAAGAAGAAAGAAGATTATTTTTTTGGTGATGGTTTGCTTTTCTTGGTTTATGTTTTCCTATACGTTATAACCGTTGGAAGGTGGGCCGGCTAGAAAACTTCTAGATACTGAAGTACGGGAAAGTAAAGCCACAGTGTTGTATATTGGAAGGATCCTACATGGATTTTATGGGAATGAAATGGAAGGTTTACATTTCTCACATTGTGTTTTCTTTGTCCTCGTTCTAAGCCTTGAGATGTGTAAAAATCTGGCTTCTAGAGCTAAGGGCTACGCGTTGGATATATTCTTCAATTTTTGAAGTCCATAATAAATTTCTACTTTTATTATTTTCTCTCTATGTGGTAATCTTTTGATTATTTTGTTATATTCTGTTTTCTTGTGTCTTTTCCTCGTGACAGACAGGAAAATCAAAGCATTTTGTCTTCATAGAATTTGAGTCCCCTGATGTTGTTTCTTTTACTGAGTAATTAGTTGTGTTATGCACCCATATTTAGAGAATCCATTTGATCTTTTTATTTCCATTAATCTTGGGTTTTCGGACATCTACAGGTTTCTAAAGTGGTTACGAACACTATGCATAACTATCTATTATTTGATCACTTGTTGTAAGTTCATCTTATTCCTTATGAACACGTTCATCCTAAATTTTAAGGGTTTTATTTTCTAAACCAATTGTTATGTATTAAATTCATCTTAAAATTCCATATTTCTTGGGTCGCTAAGTTTAAGATTTATTCAAAACTTCAGAAGAGACCTGATGACAACCAACAATATTGTGGCTGGATCTAATATAAAAAGGATATGTTTCTAAAATGAGAGTCTTGAGAGTTCTCCTTTCTGACTAATTCCAATAAAAGTGTGTTAAGCTAATTTGGGAAGGATTACTTGTACTAGCGCTCTAAATCAACATCCATTACTTGGATAAAATAAGAATTATGTTATACATCTAAGAATATGGTCTAGTTGTCAATGGACTGAGTCGAAACCATGAATCAGGTCCAAATCTCTATTTCTATCTTTCAAAGCCTTGGAGGACAGAGGTAGTACCTATGATGGTGGGAGGTAGAAAATACCTCGTGGATTATTTAAGTTGTGCAGGCTGGTCTGGGCATCACAGTATTAAAAAAACCAGAATTACACTATCAACTTCTTCAGAATCTTGATATACTCCTTTTAGTAAGTTTTAAATGATGCATTTAAACTATTGTCTCTCTAATTTCCTTAAAGCTACCTTGAACTTTTTTTAATGCTAAAAGTGTGAGTTAGAATCTTCTAACAGTCTAGTCTCTTTTCATTAAATTAAGTCAGACTGTTCTGTTATATTCCTTTATTCTTTTGATGTGATTATAAGTTTCATAAGAATTTAAGTATTTTACCTGCAAATGTGTGCTGATTGACTGCATTTGAACTTCACAGATATGGTAATGCCATTATGTGGAAGGCTTTCACAGATCTGTTTATCTACTTTCCTCTCACAACTTCGGTTAGTATGCTTTGCTCAGTTTTTCTACGTTGTGAATGCTTTGCATGAGTATTTGTTTTACATTACTTTGCATTCATTTCTCTTTGTGGTTGTCTCTTTCTAGAAAATGAATTTTGCTATTGATATCGCTTAAATATTACAATACGAAAATCAAAGACCTTTTAATATTTTTATGGAATTGTATTGGGATGGACTTGATCTTGAATACCAATTCATTGTGTTCTAAGTTGAATTACACATCCCATAACTTGCTATTATGTATTTCTTAATTTGAGAGGGGGAAATATTAGTATTAGTGAACCTTGAAGTTTCTACATTGCTTTTTTACCTTTAAAAAATGAAAGGTTTGATATGTATGAATATTCCTGAATTTTGTAGGGTGAAGTGGTATTACACTTTCAAAATTAACAATTTATAAATTTTGTAAATTGTTTCAGCTTCATAGTTTGCTAATACTAATAGTGCTCCTCTCTGAATATTTATGAGATATGTAAGCATTTTGCCAAATGCATTACATTTAATCATTTGTTTATGACATGATTCATTAATCCATATTTGATGGAGATATGTTTCTAGTTGACATGTCATTAACTATTCAAAGAGTTCTTTTCTATCCCTCTCCTCCCTCCTAGTAGAGAGGATGATGGGAAGAAACTGCTTAGTAATTAGTTTGACCATGCATTCTGCCTTTAGATTTTTGTAAGACCCCGCAAAACTTTGCGTCAAAATTCAGATTGTTTAGCTCCTAAGAGCTCTTTAAAAGGTCCAATACTTAGAAAATTGTAGCTAAGTGTTCAACACTTAGTCTCATTCTAGACCTTCACACTTCGGAGATTTATTTGACTACCTTTCCGACATCTGTTTTTTGATTTTCAAGTTGCGTTGTGATGGGGCAAGTCAATAGTATATTTTGAGTAAGTTTCAGAATTTTCAGAATCCATTTAGGGCATGTTTGGATTTTGAAAAAGTAGCATCATGCGATTAGCATGCGACGCATGCTCCATCTCAGGGGTCCTAGCATGTGATAGAGTATACGACGCATGCTCCAGTGTGGAGGACTAGAGCATGTGACGCACGCTCCATCGCATGCTGGCGAATTTTCCAACTTCCAGCCAGCGTTCAAGGGAAAAATTGACCTTTTCCCCACACTCTATATACTCATAAACACAGAATTAAGGCTCAAAAACACCAAAATATACTCTTTTTCATAAATTTCTCTCAAGAACAAGAACAAGGGTTTCAATTTGAAGGCCCAAACTATCAAAGTTTCTCTGTGAATCTTTCAAGAATCATATAGTAAGGTATGCGTTGTGTTGATTTATGGACTCCTTTCTTCCATGAAGCTCAAGAACCCTATTTTAAACTATATACTATGATGTTCATATTATGAGTTGATTGTTGATCATGTTTATGTGGTGAATGATTCCAAGATAGAATCTTTATGTGTTTTTATGGAACTAGGATGACATGTTAGTTGAATTATGGTGTTTTGAAACATTAGTTAATAATGATACCTATGCCCTAAGTGGTGCATGGAAGGTGTTTGATAAAATGCCTAAGAGACTAGAAACCATGCCTAATAGCTAAATTATGACCTAAATGATGAATGCATGATATTCGGTTATGTTCAATATAACTTCCATGATATTGTTGTGAGTTATGATAGTTGATGGAATGCTCATGAAACTAGATTTATGAACTTATGACTTTGATTATATGCATTCCTACCATGTACAAGATTATGATAACCATGAACTTCATGAACTCCCCAACTTATTGTATTATGGATTGTTCACGTTGGTCATGTATTAAAGAAAGTCATGCTATGTCAGTTTCCTTCTATCAAGTCCTGGGGGTACTTGTACCCAAAAAATATAGTTGTGTGCCTAGAGCCAGTGTCATGTTTTCACGATATCCGCAATCAAGACATGCCAGTAGAATTCAGTTAGTCAGTCATGTGACTCAGAAAATCTCAGTAATCTCATGAACTCAGTCAGTTATAAGATATTAGTAGTATTCCATCAGTTAATAGAATTTCGTAAGCTCAATCCATGTAAAATTTAGTTAATTATATTCATAGTCTAATTAGATGGGAGTATAAATTAGCACCGAGTAAACCCAAGGATGGGAACATACACTGTCAGATAAGGGTGTGATTCTTAGAAGTCATCCTTGCATTCCAGAACTAGGTAGCCATCATAGGTTGAGACATCAACACTGTCAGATGAGGGTTGATGAGGTGGATAAACACTGTCAGATAAGGGTCACACCATTTTCTTTTGGGGACACTATCAGATGAGGGTCACCCACAATTTGTCTTTACCAGTGGCACGGTATTGACACCCTTCTAATCAAGGAAGAGATTGGACCCCAGCTCATCTATAATACCATATATAGGGTATGTCGGTTAAATAACTACTTCCCATATTTTTAGTATCAACCTCAGTAAAAGAACTGAGATAGTTCTTTGGATTTCAGGACTGTTAGATACAGTCAACTCAGATACAGTATAAAATTAGATAGTTCCCTCACATTTAGGACTGCCAGATACAGTCATGCATGTTATCCGTTATATCAGTCATGTTAGTTATTAGTAAACATGTTATCAGTACTCAAACTCAGTAATCATGTTATCACAATCTCAGTTATAGTTACGTATTCTTGCATGTATTCTAACTTTTATGTTAGATAGTCAGATAATATTACTCATGCATGTGAACCCTTGTATTTAGCCTACCTCACATGCATACTCAGTACATTCCATCGTACTGATGCATTTTAACTATGGTGTTTTCTTTTTATTTTACACCATAGGTTTAGAGACACGAGTTTCGGATAAGTATTAGCATTCCAATATTCAGTAGTGAGTCCTCATTCTTCGAGGACACGATTATTACTTTATTATTTCAGTTCAGTTTTTCTAGAAGGAGTTAGTTGGGGCATGTCCCATCAACTCCTTATTAAGATTATTCAGTTATAGCGGCTTTCTTAAATACTATGTTTCAGAAAATTATTTCAGTTGTTTTGGGTATTCAATACCCCACTTAAATGTTGTGTATTATCAGTTTTATTATGATATGGAATCTTATGGATTTTAATTTCATATTTCCACATTTGTATACATATATTATACAGTGTACAGGTACAGATATCAATCATAGGTTAGCTTGTGGTCTATCGGGGTCATGAGCATCGTGTAGCATTTTGAGCACGAGGCTCGGGGCATTACAAACATAGAATAAGAGAGCCTAAGGTTCAATATAGTCCTAGGAAGTCTGAAAGCGACATCTGGTAGAGTCTTGTAGATGGGTGTGTTGCACGCCACATTTATGTGCAAGAGGCTATAAGATGTTTTAGGAACAGTTTCCCTTCTTTCAGTATTCATGTCATTCCAGTGAGAATAATCTCAAGTTAATCTCTCAGTATAATCCATTTATCTTCTTGATTTCAAAACATACCTCCCACGAGAAGAAATCAGCTAGCCCCTTAGCCCGAAGATCCTTAGGATGATCATGTTTCTCATGCAGAATTTAGAGCCGCATTCACTACTCTTACTCAGTCAGTAGCTGCCCAAAATGATCGACTAGCTGTCGTTTTGGCCAACCTAATGGCCAATTCAGCTGCAGCCAAGATTTGGGACTTCACCTGAATGAATCCTCCATCCATCTTCGGGTCTAAGTCAGATGAAGATCCTCAAGAATTTCTTAATCAGATTTAGAAGGTGACAGATATCATGGGGGTGACTACTGTTGAGAGTGCTGAGTTAGCCGCATATCAATTACAGGATATGGCTCATACTTGGTAAAAACATTAGAAGTCAGAAAGGTTAGATGATGCAAGTCCTATTGAGTGGGAGGAGTTTGTCATGGAATTCTTAGATAGATTCTTTCCCCAAGAGCTGAGAGAGGCTAAGGTGCTAGAGTTTATCAACCTCAAGTAGGGAAACATGAAGGTGAAAGAGTATTCTCTTAATTTTACTCAATTAGCCAGATACGCTCCTTATGTGGTTATGGATAGCATGGCTAAGATGAGTAAGTTCATTTTAGGGGTGAATGATAGTGTGGTAAATAAGTGCAGATTCTCCATGATAAATAGTGACATAACTTTAGCCAAGCTTATGACACATGCTCAGAAAATAGAGGAGAAGAAGATTAGGATGAGGGAGAGCCAGAATAAGAGAGCAAGGTCAGGCAGTTTTAACTTTTCTCAACCCAAATCAGAAGAAGAAAACCATTCTCAATTTTGTCCTAAGCCATTAGTTCCAGATCCTTTTTCAGCCAGTGCTCCAGCTCCTAAGTTCAAAGATAGAGCGCCAGTCTTTAAGTATCAGGGAAGTGTTACCAATTCCCAAACTAATCTCCTATGTCAGACTTGTGGTAAAAACTACAAGGGTGCTTGCAGAGCTGGTAGAAATATCTGTTTCGATTGTGGAAAGCTAGGCCACAGAGTCAGAGATTGTCCCCAATTGGGTTATCAGGGTCAGCAAAAGCATTTCACAGCTTATTTCAGTTAAATGAACTAGTAGTGTGCCACTTCCAGTGCTACTAGTGGGCAATTCCCAAACAAAGTTTATGCTCTTCATACCCGACAAGATCAGGAAAATTCTCTTGATGTAGTTACTGGTACATTATAGATCTTTCATGTGCATGTTTATGCTTTTCTAGATTCAGGTGCATCATTGTCTTTTGAAACTCCTTATATAGCAAGCGATTTCAAAGTCAGTACCAAAATTCTAGAAGAGCCTTTTTCAGTCTCTACCCCAGTAGGTAAAACCATCATAGCTTAGTGGGTATGTAGGAACTGCCCAGTTATGCTATTCCAGAAAGTCACTTCAGTAGATTTAGTCGAATTAGAGATGACTGATTTTAATGTCATTCTCGGCATGGATTGTCTTAATTCCTACTATGCCATAATTGAATGCAGAAATAGAATAGTCCAGTTTCAGTTTTTGAATGAGACCATCTTAGAGTGGAGTGGTAGTACATTATCTTTTAGGGGTCAACTTGTTTCCTACTTTCGGGCAAGGAAAATGATATCTAAGGAATGTGTCTATCATCTCGTTCATGTTAAGGATTCTAGTTCCAAAACTCTCAGTATTGAATCAATCCCAGTTGTGGGTAATTATTCAGATGTCTTTTCCAAAGATCTTCCAGGTATTCCTCCTCAAAGGGAAATAGACTTCGGCATTAATCTTTTTCCAGACACTCAACCTATCTCTATTCTGCCATACAGAATGGCACCAACAAAGCTCAAAGAACTGAAAAAATAGTTGAGGGATCTTTTAGATAAGGGATTCATTAGGACCAGTTTTTCCTTATGGGGTGCACTAGTCTTATTCATGCGCAAGAAAGACAGTTCTCTTAGAATGTGCAATAATTACCTCCAGCTCAATAAAGTCACAATCAAGAACAAGTACCCACTTCCCAGAATCAATGACTTGTTTAACCAACTTTAGGATGCTAGTTATTTCTCTAAGATAGACCTCATATTAGGTTATCATTAGCTCAGAGTTAGAGAATGTGACATTCCAAAGGCATCTTTTTGTACTTGGTATGGTCACTTCGAATTCTTAGTCATGTCCTTTGTTCTTACCAATGCCCCTGCAGCTTTCATGGACTTGATGAATCGGGTGTTCAAGCAGTACTTGGACATTTTCATCATAGTCTTCATAGATGACATCCTTAATTGCTCCCACAATGAGAAAGATTATTCAGACCATCTCAGAATTATTCTTCAGACTCTCAGAAATCACCAGTTATTCACCAAACTCAGTAAGTGCAAATTTTGGCTAAGGCCAGTAACATTCCTTAGTCATATCATGTCCAATGATTTCATTAGAGTAGATCCTCAAAAGATCAAAGCGATAAGAAACTGGCCTTTATCTATCTCTTCATCATATATCAGGAGCTTCTTGGGTTTGGCTGGCTATTATAGATGATTTATTGAGGGATTTTCTTCTATTTCATCCCCTATGTCAAGATTGAATCAGAAGAAGGTCAAGTTTCAGTTGTCAGATCCTTGCAAGAAGAGTTTCAGGAGTTAAAAACTCGACTCACCTCAGCTTTGATTCTAGCATTACCAGATGGTCCAAATGGGTTTGTAGTGTATTATGATGCATCTAGAGTAGGTTTGGGTTATTTCCTCATATAGCATGGTAATTTCATATCCTACGCTTCCAGACAGTTAAAGCCCCATGAGAAAAATTATCCTACTCATGATCTTGAGTTAGCAGCCGTAGTATTTGCCTTGAAGATTTGGAGGCATTATCTCTACGGGATTCATGTAGATATGTTCACAGATCATAAGAGTCTTCAATATGTCTTTTCATAGAAATATCTTAATATTTTTCATAGAAAGTGGTTAGAGCTATTGAAATATTATGACATAAGTGTCCTTTATCATCTGGTCAAGGCTAATGTAGTGGACGACGCTCTCAGTAGATTGTCTAGGGGTAGTGTTGCTCATGTTAAGGACAGTAAGAAGAAGTTAGCTTAGGAAGTCCATCAGCTTGCCAGACTAGGCGTTCCCTTAGTTGATTCTTCATAGGGTGGTGTATATGTGCATAGTAGTTCAGAATCATCTCTAGTTTCTGAGTTGAAAAAAAAGCATGATAGAGATCTCAACCTTGTCAAGTTGAAAGAGTCAATCAAAGATCAAAAAGTATAGGTTTTCTCCCAAGGGGGAGATGGTATTCTTCACTGTCAGGGTCATTTGTGTGTTCCAGGTGTACATAAGTTAAGGCAACAAATTTTTACTGAAGCATATGGTGCACGGTACTCTATTCATCTAGAGGCCACTAACATGTACCGCGATTTGCTGGAGATCTATAGGTGGAGTGGGATTAAGAGAGATATTGTAGAATTTATGGCTAAGTGCTCTACATGTCAGCAGGTTATGATAGAGCATCAGAAGCCTAGTGGATCCATGCATGAGTTCACCATTCCTACTTGGAAGTGGGAAGAAGTTAACATGGATTTCGTGATAGGTTTGCCTCAAACTCGTCATCAGCATGATTCAGTTTGGGTTATTGTAGACAGAATGACCAAGTTAGCTCATTTTCTTCCAGTCCATACCTCTTATTCAACCAAGGAATATGCCAAACTCTATATTAGAGTGTGGGTAAGATTGCACGGTGTTCCATTCTATTATCTCAGATAGAGGTACCCAGTTCACCTCTTACTTTTGGAATGCATTCCAAAAGGGTCTTAGTGCCCAAGTTCATCTCAGCACAACCTTTCATCCTCAGAAAAATGGTCACACAAAAAGGTCCATTCAGACTTTAGAAGATATGATAAGGGCGTGTGCAATTGATTTCAAGGGTAGTTAGGATGACCACTTGTCTTTGATTGAGTTCGCATACAACAATAACTATAATTCCAGTATTCAGGTGGCTCCGTTTAAAGCTCTCTATGGTAGGAGATAAAAATCTCTAGTTGGTTGGTTTGAAGTTAGTGAGGCCTCAGTCATAGAGCCTGACTTAGTGTTTGATGCCTTAGAGAAAGTCCAGTTGATCAGAGAAAGACTTCGGCCTGCTCAGAACTGACAGAAGTCTTATGCAGATGTGCGTAGAAAAGATCTTGAGTTTGAGATTGGTCATTATGTCTATCTAAAGATCTCTCCCATGAAGGGAGTGAAGAGATTCGTCAATAAGGGGAAGATCAGTCCCTGATATGTCGATCCCTTTAAGATTCTCAGTCGATTCGGCAAGATAGCTTATGAGCTCGAGTTGCCTTCAGATCTAGCCTTAGCTTATCCAGTTTTCTATGATTCTTTGCTTAAGAAGTGCATAGGTGATCCATCAGTTATAGTCCCTATTCAGAGCATTGATATTCTAAACAGCCTCTCTTATGAGAAAATTCTGGTCGAAATCCTAGACTATTAGACTCATAGACTAAGGAACAAAAAAATCCCTCTACTCAAGGTTCTTTGGCGAAATCAGTCTTTTGAGGGATTTAGTGATAGATGTATTTGTCTCAATATCTTTCTTTTTATTTGATACAAATTAATTTTGTATTTCATGACAATCGTAATGTCAGTAATCATTATAAATTAGTGACAAATTTATATTGTCATTAAAAAAAACTATTTTTAGGGACAAAATGGTAGATTTAACTATGAAATTATTAACCTTTATTTTAATAATAAATTTGTCACTAATTCATACATTTAAAGACGAAAATATTTATTGTATGCAAAAAGTTGTCATTAGCGACGATAATACATTTGTTCACCACGAAATATATATAACTCTAGAGGCAATTAGTGTCATCGTTGATTGAACTAAATAATTAGGAATGATGAAATTATGTCACTATTAATAACTTTTTAGTGACAAGCATATCATCAACTATAATTAAATTACATTTTTATGACAAACAAATTCGTCATAAATGTTACACATTTCGGGATGTTTTGTTTTGTAGCTAATTCAATTCTTTTCGTGACGAAGTACTAAATAATCTTTTTATACTTTTAGCTACCCACTTTTGGAGACGATTAATTGACGAATTTTTTTCGTCACGCTAAATATTTTGTGACAAAAATGACTTATATGTGACAAAATCATTTTTCCTTGATAATCAAAATTATTGTAGTGATATTGGTTGTACTATATTTTTGTTATGTATTCATATTTTCATCTTGGGTTGGACATATAACTCTACCAGTACACTGTTGTTCTTGTTTGTTGATACTACACCTGTACTTACTTTTATGAGTGCAACAGATATTCCAACGGTTCTTGTATGACCTTGTCACCCAAATTAAACCTCTTAAAATCGTAAAATAGTATTTGAATCAAATATAGGACCAAACAAGATTAGGGCCAATTCCACGAGGAATATGCCAAACTTCTATCAAAAGTTTGTCTACATAACTGATAATTTAGTAAATAAAAGGGGGGGGGGGGGGTTAAAACTAAATTGTAGTAGTAGTAGTTACTGGTTAATTAAAGTGTGATCAATATAAGATGAGCGCTAGAATTATATTCTCCATGATTTTATAACTCCATAGGTTGTTTGTACTAGCATACTCCCCTGATGACATGCATGCAAAATATGACAAGATATGTAACATCAAGTAGTCTCTTAACCTTGGTTTAATGAATTTCACTCACCTCTTCTCGAACTCATAGTATCACATTTCTAACCCTTGTTCTATTATCTCAGATTCTCTATCCTAGTTAATTCTCAATTTACAGCCTTAACGTTCACCATAATATTTCACTGTAACATCAACTTTGTCTGATCGGCACACTCCAACGCCGGCGATGGCATAGTTGTGACAGCAACAGGTAAGGTTAACCCCTCTCCTGAGTTTCTCTCTCCTCTTAGTTCTCTTCATCGATTGCCCATTCCCTCCTCTTTGTTGCTATCTCCTCACTACTATTACCGGTGGAATTAGGGTTGCTTGCCGGCTTGACTTCAGTGATGGTCATATTGTGCAACAGTGGTCAAACAGGTCGGACAATTTCAGCAGGCATCCAGATCCCAGCAATACCTAGAAGGCACTCTAGGAAATAGTAATAACTGTCTGACATGCTATAGTCTGAAAGCCTCTAAACTGTCTGAATAAGGATTTGATGGAATATGTCTACAACTAACTCCATCTAACAACTGAAATAAATTGAAATGATAAATGAAGTAATAATTATATAGTCCTCAAATGAGAAGGACTCACTTCAACTCTGAACACTGGAATGCTACTGCTGATCTGAAGCTTCGTGCCTCTGAACCTATGGTGTAACATAAGAGAAAACACCATAGCGCAAATGTGTCAGTACGTCTGAATGTAATGAGTATTCAAGTGAGGTAGGCTAAATACAAAGGATTATATGCATGAACAATACTGACTGATATGAACGTGAGAATACATACATGCATACGTAACTGTAACTGAACTCGTGGAGATACTAACTACTGAGTCTGAATACCGACAACATGAGTTTACTGAAACTGAGATACTGAAAGATTGAGTTTACTGATATTGATATGTAAATCACTAATAAGTGATAGATCTAATACTGTATTATTGAATACTGAGAGACTGATATTGCATTATTGATAAGGAATAATTGTTTTTAATAGTTCGAATTATGAAGAACTGGTTAGATTGACTGTATCTGCCAGTCCTGACATACTGAAATCTGAAAAACTATTTGAGTTCTTTTACTGAGACTTAAATTAAGACAGTGGGAAATAGTTGTCTAACTGACATGCCCCAATAATGCATATAGCTAAGTTGGGGTCCAGTCTCTTCCCCAACTGGAGGGGTGTCAATACCACGCCACTGATAAGGACAGCTGTGAGTGACCCTTATCTGGTAGGTACTTAAAGGAGAATAGTGGGAACCCTAAACTGACATGTTAAGCCACCTTATCAACTCTAATATGATAGGTTAAGATGTCTCAACCTACGCTGGCTACGTAGTTCTGCAACACAAGGATGACTGCTAAGAATCACGCCCTAAATTGGTAGGTGAGTTCCCATCCTTGGGTTCACTCGATCGTAACTTCTACTCTCATCTGAAGAGAATGAATCATGAATAACTAAAATGAACTAATTCTGAGTTTACTGAGTTCCGTAGCTGATAAAAAATACTGATGTATGAGGATCTACAGAGAGTACAATAGTTGCTGAGATTTTACTTGGAATACTGTGGAATTCTAATTTCTATCTGAATAAGTCTGACTCTACTAGCTGATGGGGTTACTGAGGTTTTGAACTGAATACTACTGATATATGATAACTAGGTGAAAATACTGCTCTTTTTGAGTACTGAGTTTATGAGATTTCTAAGAGTACTAAATTACAGAGATTACTGAAGTTTCTAAGAGCACTAGAATTTCTGAAGCTTCTGATATCACTAAGTACTGAGATTAACTGGGTTACTAAAATTTCTTGAGTAACATGACTGACTGAGTTCTATGGAACATGGCATGACTGAGAGTATCATGAAACATGACATTGCTCTAGGTACACAACTATAGTTTTGGGGTACGAATACCCCCAGGACTCGATGGACTGAAACAGACTCACACATGACACGACTTGATCACAAGATCAGAGTCCACAATTCACAATATCATAAGTAGAGGATATTATACTTCATGTATTTATTCAACATCTCAAACATGTTAGGGGAAAGAATGGATATATTTCATGTACATAATTCATATCTCCATTATCATACATGCTTCATACCACAACAATAACAATACATAAATAGCATGAAAATCCATATTGAAGTGTATAACTAACATGGACTTGTCATTTAGATATCATGGAATCATGTAAATAGGAATTTCTAGCATCCTACGCATTTTAACAAACACCTTGCATGTATTCTTTAAGGCATAGGTGGATTTCATACTTGCATCATATCAAACAACCCAAAGTTCATGTTTTTTAACTAACAACCACATATATTCCATGAAAAAACCTTTAGATATCATCTTGAAACTTAAACAACAAACATCAACAAGTACATGATCATATCACCACAAAACGTTTACAAATTAACATTTAAAAGCATGATTTTTAAGCTCTATGAATGAATTGAGTCCATAGATGAACACTACGCATACCCTAGAATTAAAACCTTGATGATTTGCTGGAGAGTTCTTGGATTGGGAAACTTAATTCCGGATTATCTTGGAAAAAGGCTTGAATCTTTTTTTTGAGAGATGAGTTTGATGGAAACCCTAATCTTGTGGTTGAGAGTGTAAGAGAGGATTTTTAAGATGCTTAACTGAAGAAAAATAGGAAAAATTATGCCTCTTTAGGGTTATAAGTCATGGAAGGTGAAGGAAAAGAGCAAAATACCCTTATGAAGTAATTTCCCAGTTGCGGAAAATCATAGCTGACGACCTTCATGATGGGGCGTCACAAATGTGATAAGCTATCACGAATGTCATCACTTAGGGGCTGGTTTCAGCCTAAGGCTGACGACTTTCGTGATAGGGCATCACAATTATGATAAGCTATCACGAATGTCGTTACTTAGGAGCTGGTTTCTGCCTAAGGCTGACAACCTTCATGATAGGGCATCACAATTGTGATAAGCTATCACGAATGTCATCACACTATTTCTAGCCTAATATGCTGGAGTAAAATAGGAATAACTCTTTACTTCTATATCGGATTTAGCAAAATTGGTATCGGTTGAAATATAATTCAAATAGATTTCATTTGATATATAGCAAGCCACCCAGTTCATCATATACAATGAGTTATGGTGGATTGGAATTGACCCAAGTTTTGACGTTCACTGAAACTTGAACGATAGGTAAGCTTTCAACTTGTACTTTAGTTAGGGAACCTCTATGATCTAAATTCATGCTCAAATAGATTCCCACACTACATAATTGATTAACACTAAATTTACATAGGATTCAAGGCTTTTGAAATGTCTACGTATAGGAATGGTGAATTTTTATTCTAGTCCAAAATATGGGTGTTACAATATCTCCCACTTGGGAACATTCATCGTCAAATGAAACTGACTGATAGGGGAGAAAGACAACTGACGTGAGTACTGAGCATGAATGACTGAACATGATGTTATGGCTGACATGACTGAAAACTGAGCATATCATACTGTGCATGCATATCTGATGTTTGGGTAGCTAATTTATAAATATAGGAATGAGTGTTACGATAAATTGAGTTTGTCAAACTGAGAATGCATATCTGATGCATAACTAATAAGCTGAATGCATGCATATCTGATGCATGATTATATGACTGACATGATACGTGAATGCATGACTGAAAGTCCTGGTAAGCTGATCAAGCATATCTGATGCGGGAATACATAATTGAATTGACTCATGAACATGTAATGGTAAAGATACCAAGTTTGAACTAAAAACCAAGCATGGAACTAAATACCAAGTTTGGTACTGAAATTTGAACATGAGAATGAGTAATCTCAAAGAAGACTGCTACCATAAACTGAAAATACTGGTGAGTCTGAGATTGATTACTCAATATGCATGAGTAGAAACATAAGAACATAACTGAATTTGGAACTTGATTCATGAACTGAACTGAGCCTATAATGCATTACATAGATAGAGTATCGTATCGTGGACTAAACTGAAGTATTAATACATAGCTTACTGTTGATTTTTGGAGCTAGAGGGTCGGCTTATAAGTGACACTTTCTCCAAAATAGATTCATCAAAGAAAATGACATGTTTAAATCATGAATGTTTGGCGGCTACAGTGTATCTCCCCCTTGGGACACTATGTCCCTTGAACAATGCTAAACTTTACGGAGATACTGGGACGATGCTCAAGGCACCTAGGTACGAAATCATGACTGATTATCTGAGATCAGAAATTAAAGTGTTATGCACGAATACATAGACATACTGACTTATCTGATTAACTGAGTAACTAGTAACTGAATGCTGGGTATGCAAGGCTGAATTGTACTTATTCTGAATAGCTGGGATGAGGCCATAATGTATTATGCATATGAGAAAGGACCGACTGAGTAACATGAGATGACTGATCATAGATTTCATGAAAGCTATATTGTCTGAAAATGCAGGACCAAGCGTATTATATGATTTGAAAACATTCCATAGACTGAGGTATTGAAATACCTATAACTGAATAGCTGGTAACTATATGCTATAGTCCGGTAAGATTGAAATTGAACTGAATTTTCTGTTTTGATTATTGAACTAAAGTTGACATTATAACTAAGACTGCAACTGGGATCCATACTGGAACTAAATGTTGGGTCCTGATAACTGAATACTGAAACTGAGGTTTTGACTGATACTGAAGTGCTTAATTCTGAGACTAAGCTCACTATTTCTATTACCTTGAAAGTAAGGTAAAGATGACATGAGAGGAGCATGATGTGAAACTATATGGGTTCCTTAGAGAACCTTCCTATAGCACGCATGAGACACAAAAGAAAGGAAACAATTCCTAAAACATCTCATAGCCTCTTGTACTTAAGTGTGGTGCATAATACACCCATGTACAAGACTCTACTAGATGCGGATTTTAGACTTCCTTAGACACTATTGAACCTTAGGCTCTAACACCAAGTTAGTAACACCCCGATTTTCTGAACCGAAATTCTATACGATGCTCATGACCCCGAAGGACCACAAGCTAACCCATGACTAATATCTGTACCTATATACTGCACAATATAACATAAAAATATAGAAAACATGTAATCCAAGGACGTAAGGTTCAACTGAATAAACATCTAATAAGAATAATATCTAAAAATAGTATAACAATACCAAAACAAAACTGTAATAACTGTTTTACATGCTGTAGCTTGAAAGCCTCTAAACTATCTGAATAAGGAGTTGATGGAACATGTCTCCAACTAACTCCATCTAACAACTGAAATAAACTAAAATGATAAATGAAGTAATAATCATATAGTCCTCAAATGAGAAGGACTCACTTTAACTCTGAATGCTGGAATGCTACTATGGATCTGGAGCTCGTGCCTCTGAACCTATGATGTAACATAAGAGAAAGCATCATAGAGCAAATGTGTCAGTACGTCTGAATATACTGAGTATACGAGTGAGGTTGGCTAAATGCAAAGGGTTATATGCATGAACAATATTGATTGATATGAATGTGAGAATACATACATGCATATGTAACTATAACTGAACTCATGGAGATACTGACTACTGAGTCTGAATACTGACAACATGAGTTTACTGATACTGAGATACTGAAAGATTGAGTTTACTTATATTGATATGTAAATCACTAATAAGTGATGGATCTAATACTGTATTACTAAATACTGAGAGACTAATATTGCATTACTGATAAGGAATGATTGTTTCTGACAGTTCAAATTATGAAGAACTAGTCTGATTGACTGTATGTGACAGTCCTGATATAATGAAATCCGAAGAACTATCTGATTTCTTTTACTAAGATTGAAACTAAAACGGAGACTGTGGAAAGTAGTTGTCTAACTGACATGCCCCAATAACACATATAGCTAAGTTAGGATCCAGTATCTTCCCCAACTAAAGGGGTGTCAATACCGCGCTACTGGTAAGAATAGCTGTGAGTAACCCTTATCTGGTAGGTACTCAAATGAGAATGGTGGGAACCCTAAACTGACAGGTTAATCCACCTCATCAACCCTAATATGATAGGTTAAGATATCTTAACCTACGCTGGCTACGTAATTCTACAACACAAAGATGACTGCTAAGAATCACACCCTAAACTGACAGGTGAGTTCCCATTGTGGGTTCACTCGGTGCTAACTTCTAATCCCATCTAAAGAGACTGAATCATGAATAACTGAAATAAACTCATTTTGAGTTTATTGAGTTCCGTAGCTAACGGAATATATTGATGTATGAGGATTTACAAAGAGTACTATAGTTACTGAGATTTTACTTGGAATACTATGGAATTCTACTTTCTATCTGAACAAGGCTGACTCTACTAGTTGATGAGGTTACTAAGGTTTTGAGCTGAATACTAATGATACATGATAACTAGCTGAGAATACTGCTCTTTCTGAGTACTGAGTTCATTAGATTTTTGAGAGTACTGAATTATGGATAATACTGAAGTTACTAAGAGCACTTGAATTTCTGAAGCTTTTGATATCACTAAGTACTGAGATTACTGAGATTAACAGAGATTAACTGGGTTACTAAACTTTCCTGAGTCACATGACTGACTGAGTTCTATGGAACATGGCATGACTGAGAGTATCGTGAAACATGACATGGCTCTAGACACACAGCTATAGTTTTTAGGTACGAATACCCCCAGGACTCGATGGAATGAAACTGACTCACATATGACACGACTTCTTCACAAGATCAGAGTCCACAATTCACAATATCATAAGTAGGGGATATTATACTTTATGTATTTATTCAATATCTCAAACATGGTAGGGGAAAACATGGATATATTTCATGTGCATAATTCATATCTCTATTATCATACATGCTTCATACCACAATAATAACAACACATAAATAGCATGGAAATTCATATTGAAGTGTATAGCTAATATGGACTTGTCATTTATATATCATGGAATCATGTCAATATGAATTTCTAGCATCCTAGGCATTTTATCAAACTCCTTGCATGCATTCTTTAAGGCATAGGTGGATTTCATATTTGCATCATATCAAACCACCCAAAGTTCGTGTTTTTCAACTAACAACCACATATATTCCATGAAAACACCTTTAGATATCATCTTGAAACTTAAACAACAATCATCAACATGTACATGCTCATGTAACCACAAAAAGTTTACAAAATAACATTTAAAAGAATGATTCTTGAGCTCTATGAATGAATTGAGTCCATAGATGAACACTACGCATACCTTAGAAAGGAAACCTTGATGAATTGCTAGAGAGTTCTTGGATTGGGAAACATAATTCTGGATTATCTTGGAAAAAGGCTTGAATTTTTTTTGAGAGAGATGAGTTTGATGAAAACCCTAATCTTGTGGTTGAGAGTGTAAGAGAGGATTTTTAAGATGTTTAACTGAAGAAAAACGGGAAAAATTACGCCTCTTTAGGGTTATAAATCGTGGAACTTGAAGGAAAAAAACAAAATACCCTTATGAAATAATTTCCCAGTTGCTGAAAATCATAGCTGACGACCTTTGTGATAGGGCATCACAAATGTGATAAGCTATCACGAATGTCGTCACTTATGGGTTGGTTTCTGCCTAAGGCTGATGACCTTCTTGATATGGCATCACAATTATGATAAGCTATCACGAATGTCATCACTTAGGAGATGGTTTCTTCCTAACGCTGACGACATTCGTGATAGGGCGTCACAATTGTGATAAGCTATCACGAATGTCGTCACATTGTTTCCAGCCTGAAATGCTAGAGTAAAATAGGCATATATCTTTGATCCGATATCGGATTTAGGAAAAATTGTTATCGTTGGAAAGATAATCAAAGATATTTCATTTGATAAATAGTAAGCCACCCAGTTCATCATATAAAATGAGTTATGGTTGATTGAAGTTGACCCTAGTTTTGATGTTTTGTAAAACTTGAACGATAGGAAAGCTTTTAACTTGTACTTGAGTTAGGGAACCTCTATGATCAAAATTCATGCTATAATAGATTTTCACACTACATAATTGATTAACACACTAAATTTACATAGAATTCGACACTTTTGAAACGTCTACGCATAGGAATAATGGATTTTAATTCTAGCCCAAAATATAGGGTATTATAATTTTGGTGTTTATATAGTGGCTGAAGGGGAAAATGGTCGAATAGGGTCATATTCGAGGAGGTTAGGGTTAAAGGCTATTTTGGGAGGGGGTGAGGAGAAAAGGACAGGGGTAGGTTGGGGTATAGGTTAGACGTTAGGCTGTGTTTAGAAGACTAGGTGGGTAGGATCTAAGGCTAGGAATGTGGATGGGTACAAGCTCTGTTACTCAGAACGTGAGAGGCATCAGAATAGAGTTGACATCTTAGTGGATGCAGAGCTTAGAGGATAAGTGGTAGAGGTTAAGAGGGCCAGTGATAGCCTGATGAAGATTAAGTTGGTCATTGGATTTTTACATTACATGTGTTTAGTGTTTATGCATCACAGGTGGGCTTGGAAGAGGAGGTAAAGGCAAGATTTTTGGAGGATTTGGAAAAGGCGGCGAGAAGCGTGCCTAGCTAAGAGAATTTTGTCATAATAAGGGACTTTAATGGGAATATTGGGGTATTACTGGGAGGTTATAATGATGTGCACGGTAGTTTTGGCTTCGGTGTAAGAAATGGTAAAGAAGCTACCTTATTGGATTTTGCGAGGGCCTTTGGGATGGTGATAGTAAATTCGAGCTTCCCAAGGAAGGAGGATCACCTGATTACCTTTCAAAGTGGGGTAGCCAAGACTCAGATTGACTTTCTGCTACTTAGGAAGGGGGATAGGGTTTTATGTAAAGACTATAAGGTCATTCTGAGCAAGCACCTTTTGACCCAGCACAGGCTACTAGTGATGGACTTGTCTATCAAGAAGAGAAAGAAGAGAAGGGTCGGGGAGGGTCAACCTAGAATTAAGTAGGGCAGCTTGATGCCAGTTAGTTCTAAGGATATAGGGGAAAAGATGGCGGATATGCGGGCGTAGGAGTGTAGGGGGACGTGGATGTTATGTGGGATAGGGATGCCAGTTGTATCACAGAGACTTCTAAAGAAGTGTTGGGAGTTTTGAAGGGTCGGGCAGGTCAACATAAGGAGGAGTGGTGGTGGAATGAAGAAATAAAGAAGAAAGTGAAGATCAAGAAGGGGACGTATGTTAAGTTCATCGAGATTAAAGATTTAAAGGAGAAATGGGTAAATAGAGAGATTTACAAGGTATCTACGATGGAGGCTAAGTCAGCAGTTACAACTGCTAAGTCAGCAGCGTTCGAGAATACATATATAGGGTTAAAGGAGAAAGGACGATAAAAAAGGTTTTATAAGCTTTCTAAGGCTAGGGAGTGGAAGGGTTATGACCTAGATCAAGTGAAGTTCATTAAAGGAGGATGGTAGTGTTCTGGTGGAGGATGTTCACATTAAGAAGAGATGGAAGTAGTACTTTCATATACTTTTAAACGAGGAGGGGGACAGAGGCATTGAGTTAGGAAAGCTGAAGCACTTGAAAGAGAGCCACAATTTTAGATACTGTAGCTATTTTAAGGTTGAGGAGGTCAAAAAGGCTATTCATAGGAATCAAAAGGGTAGAGCGACGGGGCTGGATGAGATTCCGGTAGATTTTTAGAAGTATGCAGGTAGGGAAGGTCTAAGGTGATTGATGGATTAGTTTAACAAAATTTTCAAGACTGTGAGAATGTTTGAGGCATAGAGATGGAGTACGATGATTTCGTTATATCAAAGCAAGGGTGACATTCAGAGTTGCAATAACTATAGGGATATTAAGTTGTTGAGTTATACAATGAAGATTTAAGAGAGAGTGGTTGAGCGAAGATTGAGGAAGGTCGTGTCTGTTTCGGAGAAACAGTTCAGATTTATGTTTGTTCTCTTGATGACAAAGAAAATAGACTTGGTGAGGATATTGGTGGAGCATTATAGAGAATTAAAGAGGGACTTACACTTGGTGTTCATCGACCTGGAAAAGGCGTATGATAAAGTCCTGAGGGAGGTTTTTTTGAGATGCTTGGAGGCGAAAGGGGTCCTGGTGGTGTATATCAGAGCTATTAATGACATGTAAGATGGAGGGAAGACCAAGACGAGGACAGTAGGAGGAGACTTAGAGAATTTTTTAGTCGAGACAAGGTTGCATTAGGGATTGATTCTTAGTCCATTCCTATTTGTGTTTGTGAGGGATTTGTTGACACAGAGTTCTCAAGGTGTGGTGCCTTAGTGTATGTTATTTGAAGATTACGTAGTGCTAATTGATGAGACACGGAGGGGCGTGAGTGACCAATTAGAGGCTTGAAGGCAAACCCTTGAGTGTAAGGGGTTCAGGTTGAGAAGGTCCAAGACAGAGTATTTGGAATGCAATTTTAGTGACTTGAGGCAGGAGGACGATGTAGTGGTGATGTTGGACTCCCAAGATATTTGTAAGAGAGATAGTTTTAAGTATCTTAGGTCTATGATTCAAAGGAACAGAAGATTTATGAGGATGTCGCTAAACGTATTGGAGAAGGTTAGATGAAGTACAGGATCGCCTCAGGAGTGTTGTGTGATAAGAAGGTGCCCTTTAATCTTAAAGGAAGATTCTACAGAGTGGAAGTCCGTCTGTCCATGTTGTATGGAGCGAGTGTTTGCTAGTCAAGAACTCTCACATCCAAAAATTAAAGGTAGCATAAATAAGGATGTTGCGTTGGATGTGTAGGCTTACTATAAGGGACACTGCTAGGAATGAGATTATCCGGGAGAAGATGGGACTGGCTTTGATAGAGGAAAAGATTTGAGAAGTAAGGCTAAGATGGTTTGGCTATGTGATAAGGAGGGATGCAGATGCTCCAGTTCGTAGGTGTGAGATCTAGCATTGGATAGCTCTAAAAGGAGTAGAGGTAGGCTAAAGAAATAGTGGAGAGAGGGCAGACATGACATGGAGGAGCTGCAGCTTAATGAGGACATGACCTTAGATAGGAAGGTGTGGTGGTCACGAATAAGGGTAGAAGGATAGAGGAACGGTGTGGGTTGAAGAAAGCTATTAGGAGGGATCTTGTGTAGACGATTTAGTAATATTAGGACTGTGTTCATAGTTTTTTTGGTTTGTAAGTGCTTGTTACATCTAGGTGGATGTCCCATTCATAATTTCTTAGTTTCTATTTTCTAATTTCGTGTTACCTTATTGCTTGTATGTTGTATTTCTCTGAATTATATTATATTATTTCTTACTCCCTTTCTATTATGTCATCCATCCCCTTGTTTACTATTCTTTATCTTGAGCTTAGGGTCTATTGGAAACACCCTCTCTACTTCTACGGAGGTAGCGGTATGGACTGCATACATCTTACCCTCCCCAAACCCTACTTTGTGGGAATACATTGGGTTTGTTGTTGTTGTATATCCTTTTCCCAGTCTCTACCTCACTCTCAAGCAAGTCTAGAATATAGATGATATCCTAACATTGCAATTGTCAAGAAAGCAAATCAAATCAAAGAAAATACCAGTACAAGAACATCGGTCTAGAATGATTTCATGCTTAACCTTATTTTGTTAATTCATCGTGGTTCCCAAAACCCTAGTTATAGGATTTAACTTTTCATGATCCTAAGTACGCAAGAAGAATTCATAGATCGAAACATAATTGTGCACTTACTAGAATATGATCAAAACTCCAAATCTAAAATTGAATAAAAATCCTAAAATAATTGTTAATAATTCCAAGAATAATATTATGAAAGAACCTAAAAATAATCTAGAAGTGTGTAAACTACTCATAAAACACAATGGGAGTATTTATAGATACAAAATGAATCCTATCCTAAACTGTGTAGAAAAATCTGGTCGGCAGCTTCTATGACTCGTGGACTAAAGTCATAGATCAAACCCATGATTCATAGGTCTCTCTCATAGAAATAAGACTCGGTATCAATATCCAAAACATGGTTCATGACTCCCACTTACAAGTCATGGGTTGGAGATTCGTAGCTTGATTCGTGGAAATCAGACTTCACCTTCAGCTTCAAAACCTAACTCATGATTCCCACTCATTAGTCATGGGACTAATTTATGGGTCATGGAAAACACTCGTGAGTCCCAAACTTTTCCTCACCTAGCATATTTTTATCCCATTTTGGAATTTTCCTTCAAAACCTATTTTCTTCCAAACTAGCACAAAAACACATCATACCCAACAAAAATACCTAAGTTCTTACATAATTCTTTATTTTAAGCATCGAAAGTATCATAAAACAATGGACCATCAACACCCTCAATATAGAACGTTTGTATGTCCTCGAAAAAATAAAACACAATGAACACCTATGATGCTTAACCAAGAGAAATCTAAGGTACCTATGACAGTTAATTCATTCAATTCAACCCAAAATTCCAAACCCCCAACATAGTTTTTAAAACCACTATGTGTATACATAGAGCACACTATCATGACACAAAATGGACCGTGATGGCATAATATTACCGACAAATAACAAGCATGTATGTAAATGATATTACCCGAATAGGTGTGGTTTTGCTTTAGAATTTTAATCTAATTTTATCTTCTTTTTTTTCAATTTCTACCACACCCAAAATCTACTTACCTTTTTTTTCTTTTCTCAACTTCTTATCCATGGCCGTATCCAACTACACACCCCTATAATAGCTACCCTCAACTTAGACAATTTGCCTGAGTTGAGATACATAATGTCCAGGGAGGGACCAGGGCTAAGATGAGTTTATTGTAATCAAAATGGGAAGGTAAATACAAAAAAATTATCATTTAATCATACTCAAAGAAGTCGAGCGAGAGGGAATTGTAGATATAGAAGGTGAAAGTAAAATATCTAGAACCCTCTTACTACCCGCAGGATCTAAACCCTCTATCTTCTAAATACCCACCTCCTACTAACCATCTGATACCAACCTATCAATCTGCTTGATCATCTCTATGGGCTCCTAAAACAAAGCCATGCCATATGAGGTATAAGGATGTGCCTTCTTTTGTCTAGCTGGGATGGTGTTGTCTTTAATCAACCCTACATTAGCTATTTGAGTCACCTCAGCCAAATAATAACACATGTTCTAAATCAAACATGGGAATGGTATACTGGTAATCTCTCTAAATTCCTACTGGTGAATCTTACCTTGAATATAC
Source organism: Capsicum baccatum var. pendulum (assembly GCA_030864225.1). Lineage (NCBI taxonomy): Eukaryota > Viridiplantae > Streptophyta > Magnoliopsida > Solanales > Solanaceae > Capsicum > Capsicum baccatum. Next base: position 200,046,351 of record CM061559.1, on the reverse strand, counting down.
CATGAAAAATTAATATCATATTCATTTATAATACAGGCCCTAAGAACAACTTAGTCCAGGGTAAGTGAATTATCATCTCCATTCAGACACAACCTATTCCAAACTATAGACCATCAAAACATTTTTGCAAAGTGTAATGTAGAATTCTTAATATTAGCCTTCCCGTAGTCTCAAGGTACATTAACTCCATGCTTCGTAATCTGATGACCAACCCAACTCAACAATCTCACCAATAATCTCTCCTTTTCTTCGGATCCTTTATCTCTAGTTGATTCTTTATAATCTCCATCATGTAATCAAAATTCGAAGTAGGTGTCGGTATCTCATGTACATGCCTAAATAAAAATCTCTAAATCATCTGGTCGGATATCTCATCTCAAGTACCCATAACCAAAGTATATGCCAGTTGAGGTTGTCCCAAGCTCTTTTTCCTACAGGTGTAATCAGGTTTGCTTATGTGGCATATGGAGTATAATATTAATAAAATAACTCTAGACTATAAGATTTGAAAGGCTCTCTAATCCATCCAAGTATAAATGTATCGAATATATCCTTAATATCAAGGATCCCTACCAAGTCAGCTATCCAGGTATGGGGTTTCTTAGCTATATTCCATCTAAACCCACCCCGTTCAGCAATATCTCAATCATAGATATCCTTTATGTTTTATATATACAACATCTTATTTTCTTGGATACATACATAGTTGAGGTGTGTGTGGAACCCTATACCTCTACACTTGAAGTTGATGCAATACCATCCTCACTAGATTTTGAAGACTCTACTTCCTCTTCAGAATGGGGAGCATCCTTATCTCTCTCATTACTACTTGACTCTGCTATATTTATCCCCTTCTAAGATTGGGGAGCTGTTATCTCCTCCTCACTATCACTGGACTTATATATATATATATACACTCACCCTTATTATTCTAATGAGGTGGTGATCTTTGTGTATTCTTTATTTGAGGCTTTGCCGGTCCAATGGGAGATCGTTCAACCTGTGGCCTAGGTTGGGGCATTGCCTATGGTGCGGATGAGGTTCAGGCTATTTTACTGCCTAGGTTAAGTATTTTTCTTAGTTTTATGCCATGTTTGGTGAGGTATCAATGGGGAATCTTCTACCGGGTATTCTTTCGCAAACCCACTTCTTTTAGAAGACTTATCTTAAAGTCTGGACTATGGATCCTAGGCTCGAGCGTATTTGGTAGGGTCACCCTTCTTTTGCATTTCCTTTGGTTTCATAGTACCTGTCTAGAGAAACTTTATTACTCAAAACACATAACTAGGTAAACACTTAAAAAATATTTGAAATAAATGGATCCCATCCATGAGTCCAGTACATGACTCATGGACTGTGCTTATGAAGTTTATGTTTTAGTTCACGAGTCTTGTCTATGACACATGGACTATATTCACAAGTTGTGAACACAACTCATAAAAAATAGATCTAACTTCTAATCATTAGAATCTTAGGTATGGTTCGCACGAGTCTAATCTATGACTCGTGAATCCAGTTCATGAGTCATAGGTTGGACTTGTGAGTTGAACACTGAGAATCAACCCTATTGCTTAAATTTATCAATAACAATTGATACAACATTTTAACCATTTAGTTTATGTTTGGTCAAAAACTTCACAACTACACCCATTGAAACACCCTGGGTTTTGGAACCTTAGAAAATTTCCTGTATTTTTTATTTCTGGTCAAGGTACAACTAGGGGGTATAGGTCATATTCTAGGGTAAAGTTGGTATGGTTGCATCGTACAATAACTAGTGATGGTTGGTGGGTTGGATTGGTTTCTTGAATTGGTACGACTTAGGTTTGTATAAGTCGTATGGTCAGATACGAGTCATATAGTTGGGTTTTCCTTCACTTAATCTGAGACTTAGCAAAGTAACTTGGATTTGAGTATGAGTGGCTCACCATTGGTCCTGATATAGGGTAAGAGTCTAGATGTCCAACTCGTATGTTAGACAGTATAAACTCCTCTTGGTTCTGTTATGGATATGAGTTAAGGGTACTAGTCATATCCTTACATACGATTTGTCTTGCCTGGTCGTATGTCAACTAGTGTGTGGGTCTAAGGGAGGGATAGGGTATGAGTTTTTCGTGCCACTCTTATTCGAGGGTATGACCGGTATGGTTGAGTCATACCCACCTGCGGGGATTTTATGCAATTAAGTTAGAAGTTTATCTGGACATTTCCCCTCTTAACCTATTTTGACCCCACGACTTATATCATACTTGGGAGGTTATTTTATCTATTATTCGAATATAAAATACTTAGAAACACTTTCTAACCTCTCTAAGTCTCTTGGTTAAGAGAAGGCTAGGATTTCATCTAGAGGAGCAATTTGGGACTTAATTATGTGATTTCTCTCCATCATCTTCATCATCTAAGGAAAAATACTTCTTTCTCATTGTTATTTCCAACTAAAGGTTGGTTGGATAATTGGTTGCATGGGAATGGATAATTGGAATTGGTTTACAAACACTATTCCCCTAACATATTTGATAAAATGCATTATGATAATGCTTTTACTATACTACTGGAATTTTAATGGTACTATTGCATGGTATGATTTGGTAATGGAACCCTAAATATTATAAATGGTTTAAATGTATAAATGGTAAGGGTTGGTGGTTGTGTTTATGCAACAACAACAACAACAACAAACCCAGTGTAATCCTACAAAGTGAGGTCTGGAGAGGGTAAGATGTACACAGTCCATTACATGTAGGGTACATGGGATTCCCCCAGGCAAACATAATAATGTAACACTAACGGGGTACACGGGATTCCCCAAAATTAACTTGATAATATAATCTATGGGTACATAGGAATCCCTTTTTGCACAAAAAGGTTAGCTAAGGACATTGCTTGTAAGTTATTATCGGTATGATGATACCACTTCTTATAGCTTTGGTTAATATTAATGGAATAATGGTTTAGTTGGTTGGAAATAGTTTTAATTGGGCAATATTAGAGGGGTGTGATAGCTAATCGTGAAGGTGTGAGTCCAATAAAATAACACTAGAAACTCAAATTTGCCGACATGAGAGATTGGTCATAGCGACCATATATAATATTAGGAGGTAAATGAGCATCTTGTAAGTACACTGTACATACGTATCATTGAGAGAGAAACATGCTTGGGAATTCTCTACTCTTATGGTATCACAGTTCCGTGTGGCTACACGCATCGAGGCCTATTTAGAGGCTTACACTAGACCCATATAGCCCATTGGTAGTTTTAGGATGATTAAGCTACACATACCTAGGTTAATGGTTTTAAAGGCATGCTAAAATCGGTTCCCTTTCCTGGCATGGTTATATATACATCTATATATGTATATGTGGTTTGTATTCATATGGTTGGTTTACTTGGTTTTATTGGATGGCATTAGTTTATCCTTATCCTGAGTACTTGATAGCGTTCACTCGTTATTCCATCCTTGGGAAACTGTATCCCTACACAATATAAGAATCGGCCCTTCTACTCCTCCTACTCAGTGATCAAATTTGGGATCAATGATTGGATTAAAGTTTTGAGCTTCCATATTCCGCAAGGCCCTATTTCTTGTTGATGGGTGTTTTTACATAATTATGATATTTTATTGGTATTGGTTTTGGATATGGTTGGGGGCATATCCCAATCAAATATTGGTTTTCTTTTGGTTAGCGGCTTTTGTGTAACTACTATAGGTTGGTATGTGCTGGAACGATATTGATGCCAACCTTAGTATTGGCATTAGTATTGGGGATGATACCATTGGACTAAATTTCTCACTGTTCCATCCTTTTATATTATGTTATGGAACATAGTATGGTTATTATTATGGTTTTGGTTTGGAAATTTATTATTGGTATGGTTTTGAACATTAGACTTGTTTAGGTAGATCATGATCTTAGACCTATCCCAGAGTCAGAAAATTGAATAAAATACTCTATCTTGTTATATGTTTAAAATTCATCTGACTCAGGGTATATGCAGGATGGTTGGGTTGGGTATAAGGGGTGGTCTCCAATATTGGTTAGACTTGAGATACCTATTAGGATAAGGCCCTTGGTCGGGTTGTATCAAGTTGGTATCAGAACTTTAGGTTCATGGTAAATTAGGAGTCCACAAATCCATGTCGAGTAAAGTCTTATTTAAGGGTGTGTAGTGCACCACACTCATAAAAGAGAGGCTATAAGGCATTTAGGAATGTTTCACTTTCTTGGTATTCTCTTTTCAAGTTTGAATTCTAAGTCTTGGAATCTTCTCTAATCCAGGTTTGTTCACTTTTAAGATTATGCCTCAATGATCTAAGACACAAAGTAACTCTTCTGTCCTAACTGGGGACAACGTTGATGGGAGTATCACTACTCAGGGGACCCATATTCAGTCTAGGAGTTCAGTACCTGATATTTTTAGAGTTTCATCGGTTGCTACTAGTCCTCGTTAGGGTGAGGTGACTAATGCAAAATTTGGCCAATTGATTCATTTTACTTAGTGTGTTACTGCTCAAACTGAGCAGGATGCATCTGGTGTTTCTTCTATTGACTCCATAAGGGTTGGCTAGTTTATGTAGATGAATCCTCCTACTTTTACTAGTGTAAAGGTGAAGGAGGATCCTTAGGATTTCTGGAATAAAATGGAGAAAATTTTTAGGGTAATGCAGGCCACGAATATGGAAGGGGTGAATTTTATGTCTTATTAGCTTAAGGATGTAGCATACCAATAGAATAATGAGTTGGATAGGATGAAAGGTGATGTTGAGGAGTCGACTTTGTAGGCAAATTTCTCTAATGCTTTTCTGGACCGCTTTTTTTCTCATTAGTTAGGGGAAACAAAAGTAGAGGTGTTTTTCAATCTGAGGCAAGGAAAAATATTTGTCAAGGAATATGACTTGAAGTTTCATTAGTTGTCAAAGTTTTCTTCAGATATGATGTCTGATATTTGAGTAAAGATAAGAAAGTTCACTTCTGAACTATCTCAGGAGTTGATCCTTGAAAGTAATATTGCAATGCTGATCAAAGATATGGATATTTCTAGGTTAATTATTCATATACAACAGGTGGAAGAAGAAAAGAGGAAGAAAGCTAAATTTTGGAAAAGGTAGGGTAAGAAGTTTAAGTCTTCTAAATAAGGTGGTAGGGAACAACAAGTTGGTCGAGATGGCAGTAAGTGGCCAAAGGAAAAGTGGGAGAGTTCTGGCTTCTTTTCTATAGCAAGTGCCCTTTACCCAAAATAGTTGGGTGATAGGCATCAACAGGGTGGCGATAATTTTTAGGCAGAAGGTGCCCAATCTTAAGTAAGTGGGGCTAAGTCGGCCTCATTATGCCGTCTTTGTAGGTTATGTGGTAACTTGCATAGGGGTTTTTGTGATTAAAATAGGGATAGGTGTTTCAAATATGGTCAGCCAGGCCACATTCTTAGAGATTGTTCGACTGGTAAGGGTGATTCTTGAGCGAGTAAGAATCTAGTTGCTTCATCTATTTCTCTAGCACCAAAAGGTGCTGCTTCTGCATCTGTTTCTACTTCTGGTACTGGCACAGGTCAAAATAGGTTATATGCTCTTGCTACTCGGCAAAAATCTAAGGCATCGCTTGATGTCGTGATTGGTACATTACAACTCTTTTCTAGTGACGTGTATTGTTTTCTTAAGTCGGGGTCCATTCTTTCTTATGTGACCCCATTTATGGATATGTATTTTTCTTTTGATCCTAAGGTTATTTAGGATCCTTTTTTTGTTTTTACCTCTGTGGGATACTCTGTGGTTACTAAACGGGTCTATAGGGAGGTGTGGTATGTGTTTGTAGTAGGAAAACTTTGGTGTATTTATTTAAACTTGATATGGTGGATTTTGATATTATTCTGTGGATGGATTGATTACACTCTTTTTATACGTCCTTAGATTGTTGGACCCATAAGGTTGTCATTAGGTTCCCTGGTGAACCGATTATTGAGTTAGAGGGAGGTTCCCAAGATCTTAGGAGGAGGTTTATTTCTTATCTTAGAGCTCGGAGATTAATCTCCAAAGAGTGTCTCTATCATTTGGTTTGGGTTAAATATTCTAACTTGGAAGGTCCTTCTTTTCTTTTGATTTCCATACTGAATGAGTGTCATGCCCCAATTTTCCATCTTTTCTTTTGATTTCCATACTGAATGAGTGTCATGCCCCAATTTTTCTAAATTAGAACGCTACATGGTACTAGCAATCTTGAAGGACCACCATCTAAACCATGACTGATATCTGTACCTGTACACTAAATAATATAATATAAAAATACAGAAATAAAGGCTAAAAAGCCATAAGATTCAAACTGAATAAACATCAGATAAAATAATGCCTGAAAGAGGTATAATAATACCAGAAAAATTGATAATATTATCTGACATCTATAGTTTGAAAGCCTCTACTTGTACTAAATAAGGAGTTGAAGGAACATGTCTCCAACTAACTCCATCTACTAAAATTTCTAAGTACTAAAGTACTAAAATAAATAAATAATCATATCTCCCTTGAATGAAGAGGACTCACTACTAACTCAGACTGCTGAAATCTGCAATGATATTGCTGTTCTTGAACTCGTGCCTCTGAACCTATGGCATAAAGTAAAAGACCATAGCATAAATGCATTGGTACAACTAAAGATAATGACTATACGAGTGAGGTAGTCTAAATGCAAAGGATTTATATGCATGAACAATGCTGACTAATATAAACGTGAGAATACATACATGCATAAGTAACTGTAACTAAACTCGTGGTGATACTGACTACTGAGTCTGAATACTGACCACATAAGTTTCCTATCAATGAGATACTAAATGGCTTAGTTTACTGATATTGATATGTAAGTCACTAATTAGTGAGGAACTGATACTGTATTACCGAATAAATGAATGAATATTTTTGATAGTTCGAATTATAAAAAAACTGATCTGATTGACTGTATCTGACAGTCCTGAATCTGAATATATATAGCATAAATTTCATATAACTGATATACTGATAACTGAGCGACTGTATTTGATAGTCCTGATACTGATTGAACTATCTAAGTTCCGTACTGTATGGAGTAATTGAATCTGAGATCAGTCCTATCTATCGGGTGATCTCTAAGGATACTGATAATAAAGATTACTTGACTTAGTCTGAGATCAGTCCTACCTAGTGGGTGATCTCTAAATCTGATGATACTGATACTGTTTGACCATATTTGAGATTATTCCTATCTAATGGGTGATTCCGAAGTCTATTTATAATGATAAGGATTGACTGTATCTGACAGTTCAAAATCTATACTACTGAGATGGATTGACTGTATCTGATTGTGCTGAAATCTGAAGAACTATCTGAGTTCTTTTACCGAGACTGAGTTGACTGTATCTGACAGTCTTGGTTTAATAACTTAAACTTTGGGATGTATTTATCTAACCGACATACCCCTTTCTAGCTACTCTAGGGTCCAACCTATAACCCCAGTTGGAAGGGTGCTAGTATCACGCCATTGATAGAGACAACTACTGTGGAGTCAGTCCTAATCTAGTGGGTAACCCCTAATCACTCCTGTACTAGCGGGTGATCCCTGAGTATGCCAGTCCTATCTAATGGGTGACATCTCATACCTACGCTGGCTATGTATTTCTGGAACATAGGGATTGCTTCTAGGGATCTCAGTCCTATCTAACGGGTGAGCCCCCATCACTAGGTTCACTCGGTGCTGAATCCTACTCCCATCTGAATGACACTGAACATGATTAACTGAACTCAACTGATTTACTGAACAAAACTAATTTCCTATTTCATACTAAGATTATCTGAATTGAACTGATACTGATGATACTATTTAGCTAAATTGAACTGAGTTCACTAAGTTTACTGGATTCCGTTAACTGACAGAATACTACTAAAATCTGATGACTGACTAAGAGCATTGAGATTATAGATATTTTACGGAATACTGAGGTTTTGGAGATTTCTGAGTATTGATATCACTGAAATTACTGAACTACTGAGACTACTGAGTTTTTTGAGTTTTCCTGAGTCACATGACTGACTAAATTCTATAGATCATGGCTTAACTAAGAGTATCGTGAAAACATGACATGGATCTAGGCACACATCTATATTTTTTGGGTACAAGTACAACTAGGACTCGATAGAAGGAAACTAACACAACGTGACTTTCTTGAATGCATAACCATCAATAACAATCCATAATACACGAGGGATTTCATGAAGTACATGGTCATTATAATATCTAACATGAATGGGAATGCTTATAATCAAGTCATAAATCTCATGTTCTAATATCATAGGCATTCTGACAACATATACTTTTCATAACGATAGCATGGAAACCATCTACACATAAGGGAATGGCAAGCATGTAACATTTAGTTCATATTGTAATAATTGGGGATAACTCATGTGGTATTTCATAATCATGATCTTGTACATAACATGGAATTCATATAGATACACTATGAATCCATTCTCCAATCATCGTGTACATTCCATTAACACATTTATTGCAGAACAATGACATGTGAGCCCTTTGAACATAATAGACTAGCATGAATTTATCATATAGTTGACCCCTAAGCTATAATACATGATTTCTATCATTCTAGGCATTTTATCAAACACCTTACATGCACGACTTTGGGCATAGGTATATCTATCTATTTAACAATCTTAAGCCAACCAAATTCATGGATTTTAACTAACATGCTCACATACTTCATGAAAATACATCAAGATACCATCTTGAAAACCAAATAAGAACCATCAACATAAACATAATCATACCACAACAAGATAATCACAATTCATGATTTTAAAACTTGATTCTAGAGCTCCATGGATGAACACTACGCATACCTTAGTTCTTTATTTAATGAAGATTGACGGAGAGATTCTCGAAATTTGATGGTAGAATTTTCTTGAACTTGAATCCCTCAATTGAAATCCTAGCTTGTTCTTGAGAAGATTTTGAGAGAAATGACTATATTTTGGTGTAAATAAGGGCTAATTTCATGTTTGGGACTTATATAGGGGTGTAAAATAGACCAAAATACCCCTCAAAGCACGAAGGTGAAATGCTGAAATTTTTGGCAAAAGGCTATGGCCAGGGCGGCGCCTTACTTATACCCCCGGTCTAGGGTCTAGCCTGGGCGGTGCCCTGCTTAGACCGGTGGTCTAAGCAAGGCTGCGTGGTCCTGTAACTTTTGTCTACTGGTTTGGCACTCCAAAAGTGCCCTTACGCTATCCAAAAACATCTGAAACTCACCCGAGATGTACTACGACCTTACCCCATCACAATGCATCTTGAAAATCCAAAAATGAAGGTCGGGGAGGTCGTCAAATAAATCCCCAAAGTTCAGAGGCTTAAAATGAGTCTAAGTCTCAAACGCTTAGCTATATTTTCTAAGTGTTGGGATCTCTCATAGAGCTTTACGGGATAAATTTGAAATGCAATTTTTGTAGGATATTACATTATCTCTCCCTTGGAAACATTCATCATCGAACGAGACTGACTGAGAGATGAGAATGATCAACTGAAGTATGTACAAGACATATACTACATAAACATGATTTCTTGACTAACATGACTGGAAAGCTGAATATATCATACTGAACATGCATATTTAATGCATGGGTAACTGATTTATGAATGAATGATTTAGTGTTCTGACAAACTGAGTTTCTCAAAATTAAAATGCATATCTGAAGCATAACTGATAAGCTGAATCCATGCATATCTGATGCATGATTATATGACTGATAGGATACGTGAATGCATGATTGAAATTACTGATAAGTTGATCATGCATATTTGATGCATGAATATATGACTGAACAAACTCATGGACATATGACTGAACATATAATGGTAAAGGTACCAAGTTTGAACTAAAAATTGAGCATAGAACTGAATACCAAGTTTGGTACTAAAATCTGAATATGAGAATGAGTAAGCTCAAGGAAGATTGTTACCTTGGACGGAAAATACTGATGAGTCTCAGATTAATTACTCAATATGCATGAGTGAAAACATGAGAATATAACTGAGTCTGGAACGTGATACATGAACTGAAATAAGTCTATAATGTGTGACATGAACAGAGTATCATGGACTAACTAAGTAACTTGAGGAGACTGAACATGGATTTCGTGAAAGCTGTATTATTTGAAAATAGAAGGCCAAGCATATTACACAATTTGGACACATTCCTTAAACTGAGGTATTAAAATACCTATAACTAAGTAATGGATAACTCTACACTATGGTCAAGCAAGTCTAAAACTGAATTGAGCTTCTGAGATGATTACTGATCTAAAGCTACACTATAACTAAGACTGTAATTGGGACTTCTACTGGAACTAGATACTATTTTCTAACAATTGAATACTAAATAATGGTTTCTGATCTTTGTTTACTGGATAAATGTTGATTAATGCTACTGAAATACTAAAACTGTAATTGAGATGGCAGCTGAAATTAAATAGTCACACAATAAAGATTGACATAAGTCAAGGATCTGAATGTACACTCATACTCTAAAGTTTCTCGATTTCTAAGCACAACCTCTTGATAGCTATTCACTTGCATAATAACATGACATTCAAGCCTATCTTCCTAACTATACCCTCGTGTAAAACAAGAATGCAACAATATCCTCTTAACATGTAACATTTACTCTCTCCCATCTAAGCAATTACTCAACACTACACTGTTCTCACCAAGAGAGCTCACTGAAGGGGGTTTGAATTAGGAGAACCTGAAACATAAATGGACACTAGTTGAACATAACACATGACTGAGGCCTAAGAAAAAGAATACAAACATCATGGATTTATCAAAAAGGTCTGAACTGAGGATATACATGACTTATCCTGGATTTAACTTATTAGTAGGAGCGTAACATGAGTAATGGAAGCTAAGCAATTTGTAAAGTGTGACATATGTGTATGAGTCATGAGCTGTATGACCTGAGTTGGGAGTTTTCTGCATTCGTGGGCTATGATTTGTATTACTGAGGGGAATAGAACTGAACCTCTTATGCTGGGGACTAGAATCGTACATAATTCTATGGAATGTGTGTGAATATGAGTTATGTTCATGGAAATGAGATGTGAAGCATGCATAGGCATCATGATGATTGAAATACGAAAATTTACACTAAGATAAGGATGGGTTGGGAATTATCTTCCCTAACTTCTTTTTTGTACACACTGGCACTACTACTGAAATCTGAAAGCCTAACTTAGGTACTTAATCAATCATCTCCTCCTTATATTAAAGCCATCATAATAAGTTTGTGAACACTCTACTAAACTCTGAATTGAACTGCAATCATCATCATATGCCTATATTTTGATCGACACATGCTTGCCTTACCAAATACATTATCTGCTTCTATTTTTTTTTCATATGCTGCTAATATCACATCCACACCTTCATGCTTAATTTCAAGTCAATAACTTTAATTTCTAGCTCGTACTATTCAAGCCTACTAATTCATTCTAGTACAACTATCCACATGAATACATAATTTGTTCAATCTGGATAACATTATCCCAACTCTACTACTGCTAAACTTCTAGGTTCATACTTCTAACTCTAGGTCATATGCTCTCATGGGATTTTGAGAAGGAATCTGATAGCATATCTAAATCTAGGTTTGAGAATGAGCTCTCATTATCATGAATGAGATCCGTACAACTTTGGAACATAATGGAACTGATGGGATACTTTGATCCTGAGCATGTGGAATATCCCACAACTGTCTGTAGTGAGAAAGCCGTATCTTTAGGAATTGAGCTTCACTATTTTGTTACCTTGAAAGTAAGGTAAAGTTGACATGACGGGAGCATAATGTGAATCTACATGGGTTTTTTAAAGAACCTTGCTATAGTACAATCTGAGACATGAAAGAAGGGAAACTATTCTTAAAATATCTCATAGTCTCCTGCACATAAGTATGGTGCACAACACAGCCATCTAAAAGACTATACTAGATGCGACTTTTAGACTTCCTAGGACACTATTGAACCTTAGGCTCTGATACAAAGTTTGTAACGCCTGAATTATTCTAAATTGGAATACTACGTGGTGCTATCTATCCCAAAGGACCACCATCTAACCCATGACTGATATTTGTACCTGTACACTGACTAATATAATATAAAAATACAAAAATAAAGGCTAAAAAGTCATAAGTTTCAAACTGAATAAACATCAGATAAAACAATGCCTAAAAGTGGTATAATAATACCAGAAAAACTGATAATACTATCTGACATGCTATAGTCTGAAATCCTCTAATTGTACTGAATAAGGAGTTAAAGGAACATGTCTCTAACTAAATCCATCTACTGAAATGTCTAAGTACTAAAGTACTAAAATAAATAAATAATCATATTGCCCTTGAATGAAGAGGACTTACTGCTAACTCAGACTGCTGAAATCTGCAATGCTATTGCTATTCTTGAACTCGTGCCTCTGAACCTATGGTGTAAAGTAAAACACCATAGTATAAATGTGTCAGTACAACTGAAGGTAATGACTATACAAGTGAGGTAGGCTAAATGCAAAGGATTTATATGCATGAACAATGCTGACTAATATGAATATGAGAATACATACATACATAAGTAACTGTAACTAAACTCGTGGTGATACTGACTATTAAGTTTCAATACTAATAAGATGAGTTTTCTAACACTGAGATACTGAATGACTGAGTTTACTAATATTGATATGTAAGTCACTAATAAGTGAGGAACTAATACTGTATTACTCAATAAATGAACAAATATTTTTGATAGTTTGAATTATGAAACACTGATCTTAATAACTGTATATGATACTCCTGAATCTGAATATATACAATGTGGATTTCATATAACTGATATACTGATAACTGAGCGACTGTATCTTACAATCCTGATACTGATGGAACTATCTGAGTTCCGTACTGTATGAAGTAACTGAATCTGAGATCATTCCTATCTAGCGGATGATCTCTGACTATACTGATAATAAAGATGACTTGACTTAGTCTGATATCAGTCCTACCTAGTGGGTGATCTCTAAATCTGATGATACTGATACTGATTGACCATATTTGAGATTAGTCCTATCTAATGGGTGACCCCGAAGTCTATTTATAATAATAAGGATTGACTGTATCTGACAATCCTAAATTTGTACTATTGAGCTGGATTGACTATATCTGATAGTTCTAAAATCTGAGGAACTATCCAAGTTCTTTTACTGAGACTGAGTTGATTGTATTTGATATTCATCATTCTATAACTGAAACTGTGGAATGTATTTATCTAACTGATATACCTAGTTCTATCTAGTTTAGGGTCCAACCTATAACCCAGTTTGAAGGATGTCAATACCACATCACTGGTAAAGACAACTGCTGTGGAGTCAGTCCTAATCTAACGGGTGACCCCTGAGATCTGTCCTGTACTAGTGGGTGATCCCTGAGTATGCCAGTCCTATCTACCAGGTGACATCTCATACCTATGATAGCTACATAGTTCTGGAACATCAGGATTTCTTCTAGGAATCTCCATCACAATTAATGGGTGAGCCCTCATCCCTAGGTTCACTCGATGCTGAATCCTACTCCCATCTAAATAACACTGAACATGATTAACTAAACTGAACTAATTAATTGAACTAAACCAATTTCCTATTTCATACTAGGATTATATGAACTAAACTGATACTGATGATACTATTCAGCTAAATTAAACCGAGTTTACTTAGTTTACTAGATTCCATTAACTGATGGAATACTACTAAAATCTGATGACTGACAAACAATATTGAGATTAAGTGATTTCTAGGAATACTGAGGTTGCGGAGATTTCTTAGTACTGATATCACTGAGATTACTAAACTACTAAGACTTCTGAGATTTCTGAGTTTTCCTGAGTCACATGACTGACTGTATTCTATAGATCATGGCTTGAGTGAGAGTATTGTGAAAACATGACATGGCTCTAGGCACACAACTATATTTTTTAGGTATAAGTACATCCAGGACTTGATAGAAAGAAACTGACACAACGTGACTTTCTTTAATACATGATCATCAATAACAATCAATAATACATGAGCGAGGGATTTCATGAAGTACATGGTCATCATAATATCTAACAGGAAAGGGAATGCTTATAATAAAGTCATAAATCTCATGTTCTAATATCATATGCATTCCGAAAACATATATTTTTCATAATGATAGCATGGAAACCATTTGAACATAAGGGAATGTCAAACATGTAACATTTAGTTCATATTATAATAATTGGGGATAACTCATGTGGTACTTCATAATCATGATCTTGTACATAACATGGAATGAATATAGACACACTATGAATCCATTCTCCAATCATCCTGTACGTTTTATTAACACATATATTGCACAACAATGACATGTGACCCCTTTGAAAATAATAGACTAGCATGAATTTATCATCTAGTTGACCCCTAAGCTATAATACATGATTTCTATCATTCTAGGCATTTTATCAAACACCTTACATGCACAATTTTGGGCATAGGTATACTTATCAATTTAACAATCTTAAGACACCCAAAATCATGAATTTTAACTAACATGCTCAGATATTTCATGAAAATACATCAAGATACCATCTTGAAAACCAAATAACAACCATCAAAATGAACATAAACATACCACAACAAGATAATCACAATTCATGACTTTAAAACTTTATTCTTGAACTCCATGGATGAATGGGATCCATGGATGAACACTACGCATACCTTAGTTCTTTATTTAATGAAGATTGATGGAGAGATTCTTGAAATTTGATGGTAGAATTTGCTTGAACTTGAATCCCCCAATTTAAACCCTAGCTTGTTCTTGATTGGATTGTGAGAGAAGTGACTATATTTTGGTGTATATGAGGGTTATTTCCGTGTTTTTGACTTATATAGGGGTGGGAAATTAACCAAAATACCCCTCAAAGCACGGAGGTGAAATGCTGAATTTATTGGCAAAAGGCTATGGCCAGGGCGGCGCCCTGCTTAGACCCCTGGTCTAGACATAGTGGCGTCCTTCTTATACCGGTGGTCTAATCAAGGTTGCATGGGCCTGTAGCCTTTTGCTACTGGTTTGGCACACCAAACGTGCCCTTACGCTATCTGAAAAATTCCAAAACTTACTCGAGATGTACTACGACCTTGCCCCATTGCAATGCAACTTGAAAATATAAAAACAAAGGTTGGAAATGTCGTCAAATTAATCCATAAAGTTTGGAGACATATAATGATTCTAAGTCTCAAACATTTAGCTAAATTTTCTAAGTGTTGGGATCTCTCATGGAGCTTTATGGGTTGAATTTGACACATGATTTTTTTGGGGTCTTACAATGAGTTTATTAAGGTCTTTCTGGATGATCTTCCTTGTTTTCATCCAGATAGGAAAATTAAATTTGGTATTGATTTGGTTCCGTACACTTGTCCAATATCTATTCCTCCTTATAGATGACTCTGACTGAGTAGAGGGAACTCAAGAAGCATCTTAAGGATTTTTTAGAAAAATCTTTTATCCCTCCTAGTTTGTCTCTTTTGGGTGCACCAAATTCATTCATGCATAAAAAGAATGGTTCCTTTTTTATGTGCATTGACTATAGGCAGTTTAACAAGGTAATAGTTAAGAACAAGTATCCTCCTCTGAGAATAGATGACTTTTTTGATCAATTGTAAGGTGCCAAATTTTTTTAAGATAGATCTTCAGTCTGGGTATCATCAACTTAAGATTAGGGAGGAGGATATCCCTGAGATGGTTGTTCGTACTTTGTATAGGCCATTTGAGTTCCTAGTTATGTCATTGGGTTTGACTAATGCCCTAGTGGCTTTTATAAATTTATTGAACAGGGTTTTTAGGCAGTTTCTAGATTTTTTTGTCATTGTGTTCATTGATGACATTTTGTGTATTCTAAAAGTGAGTTGGATCATGCTAATCACCTCCATATGGTGTTGTAGACCTTAAAGGAAAAGCAGTTGTATGTCAAGTTCTCCCAAGTATGAGTTCTTGTTTAACTCTATGATTTTCTTGGTCATATTATTTCTAGTAAGGTAATAATAGTGGTTTTGGTAAAAGGTGGCCTAGACCCATGACTCCAATCGATATTCAAAGCTTCTTAGGTTTGGCTGGGTACTATAGGTAGTTCATAGAAGGTTTCTTTATTATTGTTGACCCATTGACTAAGTTAACTTAGAAGAAGGAAAAGTTTTCTTGGTTGGATATTTGTGAGGGGAGTATTGAGAAGCTAAATGATAAGCTATCTTTGACTTCGATTTTGAGATTGCCTTAAGATAATGAGGGGTTTGTGGTTTATT
Organism: Capsicum baccatum var. pendulum; assembly: GCA_030864225.1. Classification (NCBI taxonomy): domain Eukaryota; kingdom Viridiplantae; phylum Streptophyta; class Magnoliopsida; order Solanales; family Solanaceae; genus Capsicum; species Capsicum baccatum. Next base: position 200,029,950 of record CM061559.1, on the reverse strand, counting down.
ATGATGTATCCCGGGTGGGACTTGGTTGTGATTTGATGCAGCATGGGAAGGTAATTTCCTATGCTTCCAGGCAGTTAAAGGTATATGAGAAATATTATCCTACTCATGATTTGATTCTTTTAGTGGTGGTTTTTTCTTTGAAAATTTGGTGGTATTATTTGTATGTAGTGCATGTGGACATCTTTTCTGATCATAAGAGTCTATTATATATGTTCACTAAGAAGGATCTAAATCTTAGGCGGAGGATATATTTGGAGCTTCTCAAGGACTATGATATGAGTCTTCACTACCTCCCAAGTAAGGCTAACATGGTTAATAATGCTCTTAGCATGGGATCCATAGAGAGTTTGATTCATATGGAAAAGGAGAACTTGGAATTGGTGAAGGATATTCACTGCTTGGCTAATCTTAGAGTTCATGTCTTGGATTACAATAATGGCGGTGTGATGGTACAAGAAGTGGTTCAGACATTTTCTGGCACAGAGATCAAGGAGAAGAAATTTCTAGATCCTATCCTCATAAAGATTAAGAGTGATGTGGGTGGGCAAAGGGTGATGGTGTTTGAGATCAGTGGTGATTAAACCTTGAGGTACCAACAACGATTATGTGTTCCTGATATCGATGGTTTACGACAGAGGGTTTTGATTGAGTTGCATAAACTCCTCTATGTTGTTCATCCCAGTTTGACAAAAATATGTCATGATCTCAAAGAGATATATTGGTGGAATGGTAATAAAAAGATGTGGCTGATTTTTTGGCCAAATGCATGGTATCTCAATAAGTAAAAATTGAGCACATGAGGTCGGTGGGTTGTATCAAGAAATGGAATTGCCTGAATGAAAATATGAGGTAATCAATATAGATTTCATTACTAGTCCTCCCCGATCTCAAAACCAATTTTATTTGACTTAGGTCATCGTGGATAGGATGACAAAGTCCGCTCACTTCTTGCCAGTGCGAACTAACTTTTTGGCTAAGGACTATACGAGGTTGTATCTTCATGAGATTGTAAAGCTGTCTAGGGTGCCTATTTCGACTATCTCTAATCACGGTACGTAGTTTTTATCTAACTTTTGGCACTCTTTTCAGAATGGTTTGGGTACTAAGGTTATTCTGAGTACTGCTTTTCATTCGCAGATGGATGGGCAAGAAGAGAGGACTATTCAGACATTGAAAGATATGCTTCGAGCATGTGTGATTGATTATGGTGGAAATTGGGTTGAGCATCTACCTCTGGTAGAGTTTGCTTAAAATAATAGTTACCATTCTAGTATTGGAATGGTCCCTTTTGAGGCATTATATGGTAGGAGCTGTAGATCTCTTATTGGGTGGTTTGAGCTTGGTGACGTAAATATGTTTAGTCCAAATTTAGTTTATATGGATATGGAAAAGGTAAAGGTGATTCGAGATAGGCTTAAGGCTGCCCAAAGTTTCCAAAAGTCCTGTGTGAGGTTAGGGATAAGGTATTCCTAAAGGTATCTCCAATGAAGGAAGTGATGCAGTTCGATAAAACAAGGAAGCTTAGTCCCCAATATGTTGGTCTTTATGCTATTTTATGGAGGGTTAGTAACGTGGCATATGAACTAAAGGTGCCTTCTATTTTAATCTCCATTCATCTGATATTTCATATCTCCATGTTGATAAAATCTCTTGGTGATCCTTCTTTAGTTGTTTCTCTAAAAGGATTAGATATCTCAGGTTCTCTGTCTTATGAATAGGTCCCAATTGAGTTATTGAATTGGCAGGTTCATTGGTTACAGACCAAGTATGTGGTCTCAGTTAAGGTTCTATGGAAGAAAAACAACGTGGAAGAGTCTACAAGGGAAGCCAAAGCGAACAAGAAGTCCAAATATCCATATTTGTTTTCTACTTCAGATATTCGTGCGAAAGGAATGTGTTCTTGATCACATCTTTATTTTCAAACTTAGCTAATGGTTAGAATTGATCTTTGCATCTTTATTTTCTAACTTGGTTAAAGGTTGGATTGATATTTTATAATGCAAATGAATTATGCTCGTGTTTGACCTACATTTTCTATCATTCGGTGATGAATGATCCTAGTAGGGGAGACTGAAACACCTTGGGTTTTGGAACCTTAGAAAATTTCTCATATTTTTTGATTCTAGTCTAGTTATAACTAGCAGTACAGGTCGTATATTGGGGCATGGTTTGTAAGGTTGGGTCGTACACTAACCAGTGATGGTGAGTAGGTTGGAATGGTTTTTGGAATGGGTACTACTTAGGTTAATACGAGTCGTATGGTGGGATACCGATCATATGGTTGGGTTTTCTTTCACTTAATATGAGAGTTAGTAAAGTAACTTAGATTTGAGTACCAATGGCTCACCATGGGTCATAAGATAGGGTACGAGTCGTGTTGTCCAACTCGTATGTTGGACAGTGCAACTCCCCTTGGTTCTGTTATGGGTATGAGTTAAGGGTACTAGTCGTATCCTTGGATGTAGTTTGTCTTTCATGGTCATATGTCGACCTGTGTGGGTGTCTACGAGAGGTCGAGGGTATAAGTGGTGGGTACAACTCATATTAGAGTCTACGACTGGTATGGTTGATTCGTACCCATATGTCGGGATTTTATGCAGTTAAGGTGGGGGTAATCTGGACATGTTACCTCTTAACCCATTATGACCTCATGACATATATCATACTTGGGAGGTTATTTTCTCTATTATTCTAATCTAAAACACTTAGAAACACTCTCTAATTCTCTCTAAGGATCTTGGGTATGAAAAGGCTGGAGTTTTATCTAGAGAAGCAATTTGGGGCTTAATTGATTGATTTCTATCCATTATCTTGATCATCTAAGGCAAGATACTTCTCCATCATTGTTAGTTCAAACTGAAGGCATGATTTATACATTTTTTTCTTGTCATGATTATTGTATGGTTTTGGGGTTTTCAAATATGTGTTGGGGTTTGTGGTATTAAATACTTGGTTATGGTTTTTCAATGTTTTATTTATGTGTTTACATTCTTTAATGGTGGTTTGGATAATTGGTTGCATGAGAATGATAAATAGGTAATTGGATTTTTTTTAGAAGCACTATGCCTCTAACATGTTTGATAAAATGCCTATGATAATGCTTTTGCTATAGTATTGGATTTTTAATAGAATTATTGCATGAAATGGTTTAGTAATGGAAACCTAAAGGGTATAAATAGTTTAAATGGGTTGGAATGGATAAATGGTAAGGGTTGGTCATTATTGCTATGGTTAATTAAACTTCCTTGTAAGGTACATGGGATTCCCCCAAGCAAATATAATAATGGACCACTTGCGGGGTACACAGGAATCCCCCAAGTTAACTTGATAATCTAATCTATGGGTACATGGGCATCCTTTTTTGCCTAAAAAAAGTTGGCTAAGGACATTGATTGCAAGATATAGTCATTATGAAGATACCACTCTAGTAGCCTTGGTTAATATTAATGGAACAATTGTTTGATTAGTTGGAAATAGTTTAGTTGGGCAATAATGGCAGGGTGTGATAACTAATTGGAAATGGTATAGTTGGGCAATAATGATAGGGGTGATAGCTAACTGTGAAGGTGCGAGTCCAATGGACGGACACTGGAAACTCATATTCATCGATATGAGGGGTTAGTTATAGAGACTATATATGATATTAAGAGGTACATAGGAATCCTCTAAGTACACTATACATATGTATCATGGAGAGCAAATGGTACTTGGGAATCCCCTACTCTTATAGTATCTCCGGTTTATGCAGATACACGAATCGAGGTCCGTTCAGGAGGTTACACTAGACCCATATAGCCTATGAGTGGATCTAGGACGGTTAAGATACATACACCCAAGTTAATGATTTTAAAGGCATGCTAAAGTCGTTTCCTTTTTCCAACATGGTTATATATATGTGTGTGTATCTATTTGGTTGGTTTACTTGGTTTTACGTGATGGTATTATTTTATCCTTATCCTAATTACTTACTAGCATTCATCTGCTAACCCATCCTTAGGGGGATGTATCCCCACGCAATATAAGAATCGACCATTCTACTCTTCCTGCTTAGAGATTGAATTCGGGATCGGCTATTGGATTAGAGTGTTGAGCTTCCATATTTCGTAAGGTTCCATTTCAAGTTCATTGGTGTTTTTACATAATTTGAATATTTTATGAATATCATTTTTGGGTATGGTTATAGGTATGTCCCAACCAGATATTGGCTTTCTTTTGGTTAGAGGCTTTTATGGAACTACTATGGGTTGGTATGTGCGGGAACGGTATTGGTGTCAGCCATAGTATTGACATTGGTATTGTGGATGATACCATTAGACTAAATTTCTCACTATTCCATCCTTTTATATTATGTTATAAACTTGATTTGGTTATTTTTATGGTTTTTGTTAATGGTTTGGTTTGGCAATTAATTATTGGTATGGTTTTGGACGGTTGGACTCATTTGGGTAGGACATGGTCTTAGACCTATCCTAGAGTCTGGAAATTGAATAAAATACGCTATCTTTTTATATGTTTGGAATTCATCTGACTCAGCGTATATGATGGATGGTTGGGTTGGGTATCGGGGGTGGTCTCTAGTCTTTGTTGGACTTGATATGCTTATTAGGATAAGGCCCTTGGTCGGGTCGGGTCAAGTTAGTATCAGATTTTTAGGTTCATGGTCAATTGGGAGTCCATAAAGCCCTATCAAGTAAAGTCTCATTTAGGGGTGTGTAGCGCACCACACTCAATTGGTCGGGTCGGGTAGCCCATTTAGATCATATTGATTAAATTTGGGGACTAGAATTTGTGAAACAACCCTAAGACAATTTAAAGAGTGAATGCACATACCTTAGCAAGGATGGTGATTTCAAATAACGAACAAAGAAATTTCTCAGTTGGGATTCTTTTTCGCATGGGATTAGGGTTTTGGTTGGTATTATCACTGTAAAGATGTAGTAAGGTTTGGATATAAGTAGAAAAAGAGGGAATATATGGTGGTAGTGTTTGAGTTTAAATGAGACGTGGTTTGCTTTTTTTTGTTTTTAAATTGGGTTAATATTTTGCTTAAAGGGAAAGGTCGATTAGTTGGGTAATGGGTTGAGTCGCATGCCCCTCTTAATGTAAATAGAAAATTTACTCATTCGAGCCCATGAAATTGACCCATGAGTCGTAGGTACGACTCACTACCCGTATATTGGGCTCGTGGTTCATGATATGAGACCTAAGCTAGCCTTTGATTTTTTTGAGAGACCGATCCACCAGTCATTGGTATGATTCACGATCCCTGGGTTGGGCTCGTAGGTCGTGTTCTGAGAACAAGAAATCCACTCCTATTCTTACGAGTCCATTCCACGAGTCATAACCCAAGTCATGACCCATAGACTCTACTTGTGAGTATACTTACCTAAAATTTTCTGGTTTTCCATTTTTTACCTTATGTCAATATATTTTGCATACTTCCTTACCCGAGAAAACTAATACAAAGTTAACATTAAAACCTTGGGTTGCCTCCTACGCAGTGCTGGAATTAATAATGTGGTACGACATGGCTATGTTGGGTACTGATACTTCACCAACAATCCCTCGGATTACCTCTCGTGAAGCACCTAATTTAACGTCGCAGCATGACCCAACTCCCTTAACTAGTTAAACTTCATCAAGGCTCAAATCCACACATAACATAATCTTTTTTGTGTTTCCTATATAGTGATTAACACGTTCCTCATTCACTTTGAATGGGATATCACCATTTCGTTGTATCTCAATTGCACCATGTGAAAATACCCACCATAATGTGAATGGTCCAGACTATCTATATTTGAACTTGCTAGGAAATAAGCAAAGTCTATATTATAATGCAAAACGAAATTATCGTGTTGGAATTTTCTCTTCTTAATTTTTTATCATGGTAAAATTTTAATTTTTCTTGTATAGGGTTGAGTTGTCATAGGTATGGAGGCAGAACTCATCCGTCTAATACATCTTCTCCAGTCTTAAGTGTGCTCTATTACTCCACTTAAAATTTAGCTTTTTTCCAGTGCTCATAGGGCCATATGTTCACATTCAAACGACAAATGGCATGTTTTTCCATACACAAGATGATATGGACATGCACTAATAGAAGTCTAATATGCAGTTTGGTAGGGCCATAATGCATCGTCTAGAATTTGAGACCAATCATTCTTATTAGAATTCACAATATTCTCTAAAGTAGACTCTGTCTCTCGATCAAAGGCGTCAACTTTCCCACTTGTTTGAGGTTGGTAAGGTGTTTCAACCTTATGTTTCACATAATATTTATCAAGTAAGGCTTTGAAAAGACGATTGCAAAAGTGCGAGCCTCCATCACTAATGATTTCCCAGGGTGAACCAAATCTGGAGAAATTTTTCTTCTTCAAGAATGTTGTGACACTCTTACCTTCATTATTTTGAAGCACAATTGCTTCCATCCACTTTGAAATATAGTCGACTGTCACCAAGATATACTTCATCCCCTAGAAACTCATAAATGGACCTATAAATTGATACCCTAAACATGAAACAACTCAAGCTCAAGAATGGGCATCATATGAAGCTCATGTTTTCGTGAAGCCCTAGCATAATCATGTTCATCCTTATAGATAACAGTGTAATAGTAACAATATTGAAAGATTTTGTGCACAATGTGAGTACCTTATTCATGACCCTCAATTGGGGACAAATGATATGCCTCCTAAATACTCAGCATTTAAACCTTGGGAATACACCTCCTTGTTATACCATTAGCACACAACCAAACAAATATAGATCATCCCAAAATAACTTCCTTACCGCATACATAAATCACTTGTGCTTTTGGAACGACATATATTTTAGGAGAAAATCACTTGCCAAATAGTTGAAAAATCTGCAAACCAAGGGATTAAGTCTTGTGATACTGCAAAAATTTGCTCATTGGACAAAATATCATCAGTTTCAATCTCATCCCTTATTTTTAGCTTGCTTCCTCTTCTAGTGTCATAACCCAAACCAGGCCTGACCGTGACGGGTATCCCAAGTCCCACATAAATCGGAATCACCCCTGCACCTAACAAAACCAAACATAATATCCCCAATATCTGATGAATTTCAAATATATAATAAGATATAAGGCAAGATTAAGGAAATTCAAACACATGTCTATAACCGATAACTGATAATCAGCCAAACAACCTACCAATATCACCCAAGTCCATAGTAATCCAATGAAGCCTTTTAATTAAACACCACAACCCGGTCTTGGTCAGGACATAACCTCGACTTTGACAGATGACAATAACAATGACTATGTTAATAATAATAAAACTCTCAACTCTAATATTTCATTATGACTAATAAAATATCTAAGTCTTCTAAAGTATGAAATCTAACCACTTCACCACAATAAACCTACAAATTGAGCCAATCCACCAAACTCTATGCAGAAAAAGTAGACCTGCTGTCAGACCCTACATCGCATAGGGATACAGAATCTGGAGATGGTAAATGGTGTGAACACTAGCATAAAACTCAAGGATAAGAGAGAAAAATAATGCCATGAGCAACGCTTCAAAATCAGTCCAAAATCCAATGCATAAAACTATATTCATATATATATATATATGTATATCATTTGACGAGATAGGGAAGAAGGCTTAACATGCACATTAAAATTTTAGTCTGGATTGTGTAGCTCAACCGTCATAACATAAGAAGGCACCTATGGGCCATAAGGTCCTAGCTATCCCCCAGCTGGTAGGGCCCCAGTACATATGGCCGCACAAAATAGAGGGTATACATATGCACTATGGGGGACTCAAGTTGTAATGCCATGAGAGCACACCTTGGGCGTTACCCGATGCTTACAGTTTCAAAGGACCATAATCTAACCCATGAGCTGGTACTTGCTGTGAGCACTAAATAAAATAATCATGAATGTAGAAGAATAAATGATATGCCATAAGGTTTTAATACGAAGATCAATACTAGAATAAAAATCTAGAAAACAATTGTCTGAATCTAACAAAACACTGATAAATTGAACAACTAACTATCATATCTGAAAAGCCTCTAACTGAATACTGTGATTTGATGGGATAGGCCCCAACTAACTCCATCCAACTACTATACTTACACTAAGAAATAACATAATTTATCCTCAAAGTATGAGGACTCACCACTGCTACTGTACTACTAAGAGTATGAGAATCTAAGCATGGTCCAGGAACTGAATGTTTGAACCTATGATATGATACACCATAGCTCAAAAGAAAACGTATGAGATCAGTACTTTGAATGTACTCGCATGCTAAATAAGGTAGGCTAGCATGCAAGGTCTCATGAATAGAAATAATGAACTATCAGAACATACATATAAATCATGGAATACTGAATAGAGATCATAAGAACTGTAAATACTAGTGATATGTGAAGCATGAGAATAGTGTATATGCATGAAGGTTTGTAAATACTGAAAATACGTGAAAATATGTAGACACTGAGGATACATGACCAAGCATATAACATGGACTGAGTAAAATCTTTAAACTAAAATACTAAAATAACTAATATCTGTATGCTTTGGTCAAACAACACTATGACTAAATAACTAAATTGAGATTGTAACTGACACTGTAACTGAGAATGTATTTGAGACTATGGGACGTATCATCTAACGGACATGCCCCAATCTGAGCAAATCAGGGTCCAACCTGTAACCCCAATTGGAAGGGTGTCAAAACTATGCCACGGGTACTAAGTCTAGCCGTATGGATCCACTGTACTGATATAATGTCCAAAGGACTAAGGGTGTCAAGCCTGAACTAACGGGTGACCCATACAAGATAGTCAACCCTAATCTGATCGGTGACTACTCATATCCTACATTGGCTATATAGTTCTGGGGTATAGGGTTTGATACTAATGACTCTGCCTATTTGATGAGGAAAACACCATACCTACATTCGCTCAGTGCTAAATCCTGCTCCCAACTACAAGACACTGAAGCACTAGACTGTTCTGAGTTTAACTGACTGATATTTGACTATTTTGATAATGCTCATAGTTTGTTCTGAAGGCTATTATGTAATATACTGCGACTACATTGAATAACAAGCTATGGTTTTGGGGTATTCAATACCCCCAGGAATCAAAACAACAATAGTAAAATGACTCTAAAAAATAGGGGACAAAGCCTGAAGGCTTATATTAAATCATTCACTCTTGTAGGCATTTTATCAAACACATATAGTTCATAGTTTAAAACAATCATAGTAATATCATGAAGTTTATAGAAATAGCATGAATTCAACATACTAGTAGTAAATTATGGTTTAGTTCAATAAATAATACTGCTTAAAAACATGGGGAACCAAAATATAATAATAATTTCATGGAAACATGGTAATAAATCATAATTCATGGAGATTCATGGGTGAAATTATAATTTGATATCATGAACCTTGAAAAAGGTGACAACTTTGAAATTAAATTGGGTACTTGGACTCCATGGCTGAAAGGAACCCATGGATGAACATCAAACATACCTTAATAGATGAATTTCTTGAAGTTCTTGGTGAATTCTTGAGGATTGACCTTGAGTTTTGAGAGCTAGGGTTCTTGTTCTTGAAAAGAGGATCTTGATTGTGAGAGAAATTGAAATAATAATGACTACTTAGGGTGTTTAAGGGTTAAATTTCATGTTTTAGGTTAATTAGGGCCATGGAAAATAACCCAAATACCCCTGGCTAAATTTAAAAATGAAAAGTAGGAATTGAAGATCCCAATTTCTAGCCTTGGCGCGATGTGACACTATCGTGCCACGCCACTGGAAAAGGGAAAATTGGAATCTTCACAAACACCGCGATGCACCATAATTGTTGAGTCACACTGGAAGTTGACAATTGTCATTTGAACTGTCCTAGCGATGCGCTAAGGCTTAAAATGGCGTGGTTTAGTAACTAGAATTTTAAATTGCCATAACTTCTTACCCGATTATCAGATTTAGGCAAATTTTATATTGTTGGAAAGCTAATTCAATTTCCTACACAATGGTAGTCTATAAACTAAAAAATAAAAAGTGTTTCAAAAATTTTATACATGAACACTCATGCAATAGGACTTAGATTATGCTAAGGAAATGTGGGGTATACAATATCTCCCCCTTGAGATCATTCGTCCTCAAATGAAATTGGTTAATCTGAGGAAAACTATTGAACTGAGCTTACACAATGAACATGCATATCTGATGCATGGAAAAATGATTGAACTGATTAGTAAATGTACGACTGGCATGAACATAAAGTGCAACTAAAACTACACATGATAGAGAGAAAACTTAGGAATATTAGTACCTTATGCTGAGTCTGGATTAGAGGAGAAAAGATAAGGGTACTTGGTCCGCATATATGCTTCTACTTCCCAAGTGGCTCCTTCAATAGATGATAACACTCAAATTACGCCTCTCTTACGAGAGAGTAATCGGTCTTTGTCAAATATATAACCCAACTAGGTTGGGGTCGAATCCCACAGGGAATATGGTTCTAATTAAGTTGTATGTAGATTAATTAAATTTTAATCATTTGTTTCCATAAAATAAATGGGGGGGTTTGATTCAGTTCACAAAGTAATGGTTTCAGTTTAACGAGAAGAAATATGTGTAGTAGTATTCAAATTCAGAGAAATAGCAAGCTAGGGTTATGTCCACCTTGTAGTTTTCAATACTTTCTAACTATGGGCTTTACAAATTTATACATGTATCGTATTTATAGAGAAACGTATTGTATTTAATAACATAATCCAAGTGTTTATCAACCATCAATGACTAATTCAGTTTAGTTCTCTCAAATCAAAAGCGTTTACCAAAAATAATACAAAATCTCCAAGTAGTTAATCCTGCTAAGGCATTAACTTATGAAATAGGGGTTGGTAATCCTAATTTCTTTTCACTACTCTATTTTCCAAACATCGACCTTTCTTTTGAACAAGTTGTGTTTTAAGGCATATCCTCTATGTTTGCAACCACGAGAATTCAAGATAAGCGAAGAGAGTATTATGTAAACTAATCAATGCATAATGAATTCAAAACCCAAAGTGATAGATTGTATGCTACAAGGTTTCCATAAACCTAACTAATAAACTTAGATACTCATGAATAAAACAAAAATCATCATAAATATATTCATCATACCAAAAACTAGAAGACAATCTTGGTGTGCAAATAGTGAAACAAGAGAGAAATATTTTTCTCTCTCCACCCTAAGCCGCTATTCCCTTCTCAGAATACTACAGAATAATTCAATTCTTAATAAAAATTTAGTAATTAAGTCTTTTAGTAATCTCTTCTCTCCTAATTTCCTTCTAAGTCCCTGAACTAATTATAAATGACCAATTAGTCTTGGACATAGTTTCTAGGCGCCACATTTGGTCCAGATTGCTACTCTCTGTTGTGTCATATGTCATCCGCATTCCATAATCCCATTATGTCTTCATCTACTTAATTAATACCTAAAATCATGCTAATCACATTGGTTAGCTCAATTACATAGAAGTAGAGTAAAAACATAAGAAACTAGGCACTTTGTTCTCTAAGCTTAGCTAAAATATAGATAAATTATGGTTCTTAGGCGTATAAATACACCCAAGATCAATAGACTGGATCTGCCAAAGAACTTTGACTAGTGGAACCTCTTTGTTCCTTAATCTACGAACTTGATGATCAAGAATTTTGACCAAAACTTCCTCATAGGAAAGACTATTCTGAACATCTACACTTCCTAAGGGAAAAACTATAGCTGGATCACCAATACACTACTTCAATAATAAGACATGGAACACTGGGTGTACTGAGGCTAGATCTGAAGGCAACTCAAGATTGTAAGCTATCTTTCCGAAATGACTGAGAATTCTGAAGGGACCGACATAGAGGGGAATAAATTTTCCCTTCTTGCCAAACCTCTTCACTCCCTTCATGGGAGAGATTTTTGAGTATACAAAATCTCCGACCTCAAACTCAAGATCCTTTCTCCTCATATCTACATATGATTTTGTGGGATCTGGGTAGTTCTAAGCCTCTCTCTTATCAACTGAACCTTCTCTAAGGCATTAAACACCAAGTCAGATCCTATTAGTATGGCCTCACCTACTTCAAACCAACCAATTGGAGACCTACATCGCCTACCATAGTGAGCTTTAAATAGAGCCATTCAGATACTACAATGATAGTTGTTATTATATGCAAATTCAATCAAGGGCAAGTGGTTATCCCAACTACCCTTGAAATCAACAACGCATGCTCTCAACATATCTTTAAGGGTCTAAATAGTCCTTTATGCTTGACCGTCTGTCTAAGGGTGGAAAGTTGTACTGAGAAGAACTTGGATACCAAGACCCTTTTCGAACGCTTTCCAGATGTGAGAGGTAAACAGGGTATATCTATCTGAGATGATAGATAAAGGGATGTCGTGCAACTTAACTAACTCTCTAAGATAGATCTTCGCATAGTCCTTGGCTGAATAGGAGGTATGGACTGGCGAGAAATGAGATGATTTGGTCATCCTATCTAGGATAACCCAAATAGCATCACGCTGATAACGGGTACGAGGCAAACCTATTATAAAATCCATGTTCACTTCTTCTCATTTCCATGTGGGAATACTGAACTCTTGCATGCCCACTAGGTTTTTGGTGCTCAATAACTTGTAACATGCATAGCACACAGCTAAAAATTTTATAATATCTTTCTTCATCCCTCTCCACCTATAGATCTCTCACAAATTGTGGTGTATCTTAGTGGCCCCTAGATGAATAGATTAACGCGCACCATGCGCCTTTGCAAGAATTGATTTCCTAAATTCATTACACCAGGCAAACACAATCTACCCTAAAAACTCAACACACCATCTCTCCCGGGAGAAAACCTCTACTTTCTAATCGCTGACTGATTCTTTCAACTTAACTAGACTGGGATCTCTATCCTATTTATCCTTTACCTCAAAAACTAAAAATGATTCTAAACTACTCTACACCCACACACTACCTTCTGCTAAATCAACTAAGAGGACACTTAGTCGAGAAACCTGATGAACTTCCTGAGCTAATTTCCTGTTACCATCCTCAATATGAGCTACACTACTCATAGAAAATCTACTGAGAGCATCAGTCAATACATTGGCCTAGCCCGAATGATACAAAACACTCATGTCATAATCTTTCAATATCTCTAGTTGCCTTCTCTGATGCAAATTCAAATCTTTCTGAGGAAAAACATACTAAGGGATTTTATAGTCTGTGAACATATCTACATGCACCCTATAAAAGTAATGCCTCTAAATCTTTAAGGCAAACACTACAGCTTTTAACTCAAGATCATGAGTAGGGTAATTCTTCTCATGGGCTTTAAGTTCTTTGGAGGCATATACTATAACCTTACCTCTCTGCATGAGGACATAACCCAAACCTACTCTGGATCCATCATAGTACACAACAAACCCATTTGAACCATCTGGCAAGGTAATTACTGGGGCTGAGGTGAGCTGAGTCATCAACTCCTAAAAACTTTTCTCACAGGAATTTGACCACTAAAACAAAACTTTCTTCAAATTCAATTTGTACATGGGGGATGCAACAGATGAAAACCCTTCAACAAACTAATGGTACTAGCCAACTAAACCCAAGAAACTCCTGATATCTTACGGAAAGATAAGTCTGGGCTTGTTTCTTACCGCCTCGATCTTTTGAGGATCAACCCTAATGCCATCATTGGAAATAATATGGACAAGGAAAGCTATTGATCTTAGACAAAATTCACACTTACTAAATTTGGCAAAAAAATTGACGGGCTCTAAGAGTTTGAAGTATTATTCTGAGGTAGTCTACATGATCATTTTCTCTATGGGAGTAAACAAGTATGTCTCCAATGAAGACTATGACGAACATGTCCAAGTATTGCTTGAACACTCAGTTCATCAAGTCCATAAAGGTTGCTGGGGCATTCGTGAGACCAAAAGACATTACTAGAAATTCAAAGTGACCATACCGGGTTTGAAAAGCTATTTTTTGAATGTCACTTTCTCTGACTCTAAACTGATGATAGCCGGATCTGAGATCTATCTTTGAAAAGTAGCAGGCACCTTGGAGTTGATCAAAAAAGTCATCAATCTCAAAAGTGGATATCTATTCTTGATTATGAACTTGTTTAACTAACGGTAGTTAATACACATTCTGTGAGAACCATCTTTTTTACACATAAATAGAACAGGTGCGCACCATGGGGAAACACTGGGTCTGATGAATCCCTTTTCTAGAAGATCCTTTAAGTTTTCTTTTTAACTTTTTGAATTCAGATGAAGCCATTTGGTATGTCAGAATAGATATGGGTTAAGTATTTGGAAGAAGGTCTATTCCAAAGTTAATTTCCCTATCAGGAGAAACTCTGAGAAGATCTTTAGGAAATACTTCTGAGAATTCTTTTACAACTAGAACAGACTCAAGAGTTGGAGTTTCTAAGTTAGAGTCTCTGACTCAAACAAGATGATAGACACATCCCTTGGATATCATTTTTCTCGCTCTAAGTATGAAATCAATTGACCCCTAAGAGTTGTAGTACTGCCCCTCCATTCAAGGACTAGTTCATTTGGAAACTAAAAATGAACTATTCTATTTCTACAATCAACTGAGGCATAGCATGAGTGGAGCTAATCCATGTCGAGAATCACATCAAAATCTATCATCTCTAACTCCACAAGATCAACTTAGGTAACTTTCTGAGATATTATGACCGAACATTTCCTCTATACCTATTTGGCTACAATGGTAACACCTACTAGAGTAGATACTAAAAAGGGTTGTACTAGATTTTCGAGACTGACTCCAAAATTGACGGCTATATATGGAGTTATAAAAGAAAGAAAAACTCTAGGGTCTAGTAAAGCATAAACATGTAAGTGAAAGATATGCAATGTACCAGTAACTACGTCAAGAGAATTTTCCTGATCCTAGCGGGACTGAACAGCATATAATCTATTCAGACACTGACTACTGGTAGAAATAGAAGCGGCACCCTGTTGAGTTGGGTGACCAGATGGAACTGACAACTGATGGTATTGGCCCTACTAGCGCACTTCCTTACCTTTCAAAGAAACTAACGACACTCTTGAATCTGATGGCCTAGCTTTCCATACCCGAAGCATACATCACTACCCGTTTTGCATTCACCTTGATGGTGTTTGCCATATATCTAACATAGAGGATTTATATGAGCACTACGTACAATGACCTAGGACTTAGAGCTTGGTGCCCTATCCCTATTGTCATTTCTAAATTTAGGTACGAGAGCACTAGATGAAGAAGGTGTTGGGGCTAAATACCTCTAATAAAACTATGGGCGATTACTACCCTCTAACCTTGGTTGACTAAAATTCAAATTTACCATCTTAGTTTTCTTATTTTCTTTCTTTCTCCTTAATCTTCTGCTCCTCTATCTGTTGAGCATGGACCATCAGACTAGACAAGTCCATCTCACTAATTAGGATTATGGTCCTGCACTCCTTGAACACACTATCATACACACCATACATAAAATTACTCATCTTGGATCTACTATTAGCTACTACATAAGGAGCATATCTCACTAACTCAGTTAACTTGATGCAATACTCCCTCATATTCATGCTGCCCTGCCTCAAGTTAATAAAATCTAAAACTTTGGCCTCCCTCAACTCCAATAGAAGGAATCTACCAAAGAAAGTTGTGGAAAAATCTTGCCATTCTACAAACCCTTCATGAATACCCCTATCAACCTTCTACTGCCTAAACTAAGTATGTGCTATATCGTGTAACTGATATGCAACCAACTCATCATTCTGACTAAATGTCACCCCTATAGCATCTGTTACCTTTTGGGCCATATACAAGAATTCCTGTGGATTCTCTTTAGACTTAGACCCCATTAAAGAAGGAGGATTCATTCGAGTAAAATACTAAATTCTGTTGGGAGTAGTATTAGACACTGGGTTGGCTAGAATAGAGTTGGCCATTCATTCCATGTTGCTATGGAGTTTGCTAGAGTGGTGAACGCAGCTGTGAATTCAGTGTGAGAAATATGCTTGTCCAGAGGATCTTCCTGAATGGGCTAAGAGGCTGGCTGATTTCCTGCTCCACTTCTGTTATTCTTTTTGGGAGGCATGTTTCGTAAACAGAAGGGAGAAAGGGATTAGACTGAGAGTTTAACATGAGCTCATGCTTAATTACACGACATGAATACTGAAAGAAGGGAAACTTTTCCTAAATGCCTTCTAGCCTCTCATCCATAAGTGTGGCATGCTACACACCCATGAACAAGACTCTACTTGACATAACTTTTCAAACATCCTAGGACAATTGAAAACCTTAGGCTTGGATACCAAGCATACAGTGCTTATAGTCCTGAAGGACCACAAGCTAACCTATGAGTTGGTATCTGCTGTGAGCACTGAATAAAATAATCATAAATATGGAAAAATAACTGATATGCCATAAGGTTTTAATAATAAGATCAATACTGGAATAGAAATTTGGAAAACAACTGTCTGAATCTAACAAAAAACTAATAAACTGAACAACTAACTATAGTGTCTGAAAAGCCTCTAACTGAATACTAGAAGTTGATGGGACAGGCCCCAACTAACTCCATCTAACTACTAGACTGAAATCAAGAAATAACATAATCCATCTTTGAAGTATGAGGACTCACCACTACTATTGTACTGCTGAGAATCTGAGAATCTAAGTGCGGTCTGGGAACTGAGCATTTAAACCTATGATATGATACATCATAGCGCAAAATAAAAGGTATGCGATTAGTACTTTGAATGTATTCATATGCTAAATGAGGTAGGATAGCATGCACGGTTTCATGAATAGAAATAATGAACTATCTGAATATACATGTAAAGCATGAAATACTGAATAGAGATCATGAGAACTATAAATACTTGAGATGTGTGGAGCATGAGAATACTGTATATTCATGAAGGTTTATAAATATTGAAAATACGTGAAATCTGTAAACACTGAGGATGCATAACCAAGCATATAATATGGACTGAGTAAAATATGTAAACTAAAATACTAAAATAGCTGATATCTGTATGCTTTGGTCAAACAACACTAAGACTGAATAACTAAACTGGGACTATAACTAAGACTGTATCTGAGACTGTGGGAGGTATCATCTAACCGACATGCCCTAATATGAGAAAATTGGGGTCCAACCTGTAACCCCAGTTACAAGTATGTGAATACTGTGCCACGGGTACTAGAACTGGCTATGTGATTCTACTGTATTGATATATTGTCCAAAGGACTAAGGGTGTCAAGCCTGAACTGACGAGTGATGCCTGCGAGATAGTCTAGCCTAACTGACGGGTGACTACTCATATCCTATGTTGGCTATGTAGTTTTGGAGTATAGAGACTACTACTAAAAACTTTGCCTATCTGACAAGGAAGCCGCCATTGCTACACTCCTCGGTGCTAAATCCTACTCTCAACTAAAAGTCACAGAAGCACTAGACTGTTCTGAGTTTAACAGACTGATATTTGACTAGTCTGATAATGCTCATAGTATATTCTGAAGACTAATTTGTAAAATACTAAGATTAGACTGAATAATTAGCTATGGTCTTCGGGTATTCAATACCCCCAGGACTCAAAATAATAATAGTAAAATGACTCTAAAACATAGCGGACAAAGCATGAAGACATATATTAAATCAATCACTCTTGTAGGCATTTTATCAAACACTTGCAGTTCATAGTTTAAAACAACCATAGGAATGTCATGCAGTTTAAAGAAATAGAATGAATTCAACACACTAGTAGTAAATCATGGTTTAGTTCAATAAATAATACTACTAAAAACATGGAGAACCAAATAATAATAATAATTTTATGAATAAAATGATAATAAATCATAATTCATGGAGCTTCATGGGTGAAATCTTAATTTGATATCATAAACCTTGAAAAAGATGATTACTTTGAAATGAAATTGGGTACTTAGAATCCATGGGTGAAAGGAACCCATGGATGAACATCTAACATACCTTAATGAATGAATTTCTTGAAGTTCTTGGTGAATTCTTGAGGATTGCCTTGAATTTTGAGAGCTAGGGTTCTTGTTCCTGAAAAGAGGATCTTGATTGTGCGAGGAATTTAAATAATAATGACTACTTAGGGTGTTTAGAGGTTAAATTTAGTATTTCAAGTTAATTAGGGCCATGGAAGAAGACCCAAATACCCCTGAATAAATTTAAAAGCGAAAGCTAGAAACTAAAGATCCAGATTTTTGGCCCTGGCGCGACACACCACTTTCGCGCCAAGCCATTGGAAATGGGACAATTGGGACCTGGAAAAACACCGTGATGCGGTATTATTTGGATGCCAATTTGGCCACCTCCGTGACACGCCATCTTCATGGATTCTCACTTGAAATTGACAATTTTCATTTGCACTGTCTCTGCGACGCGCTAAGGGTTAATATGACGTGGTTTAGCGACTTAAACTTTAAATTACCATAACTTCTTACCTGAATATCAGATTTAGGCGAATTTTATATCGTTGGAAAGGTAATTCAATTTCCAACACAATGGAAAGCTCTAAACTGAAAAATAATGAGTTGTTCAAAAAACATTTGTATGAACTCTCATGCAATGGGACTTAGATTATGCTAAGGAAATATGGGGTATTACACGAGCCTCCCGACATATTAAGGTGACACAAGAACCAAATCATATAATAAAATATAGGTGCTCAAACAACCCAATAAAATGATATCAGTAAGGGGGAATCAAACCATCCAGTTATATAGGACCCCGCGTCGGCAGCCACGGTTTCCAGTACTAGTCCTTCAAGACCTCCACTTTCGCTAATTAGCTAGACAACCCTCATTGAAGCTAAATTAAAATAATTAGCACATACATTATTATTTATTGAATGATGATATACATATAGGCATACATTGTTGGGATCATCATACCAACTACACTTGCAAGGAAACATCAATATGCCAAGCCAATTACCATCACTTGGAGAATTCACAACCCCCTTTGGTTAAATTTCACATTATGTTATGAAATTACACAACCCCA
This sequence comes from Capsicum baccatum var. pendulum, assembly GCA_030864225.1. Lineage (NCBI taxonomy): Eukaryota > Viridiplantae > Streptophyta > Magnoliopsida > Solanales > Solanaceae > Capsicum > Capsicum baccatum. Next base: position 200,010,845 of record CM061559.1, on the reverse strand, counting down.
TATGGTTCAATTTAAAATCATTATGCTTCATTAACCTTTTTACATTATGCAATAGTTCAAGAGTTGTTCAATGTGCATGTTTTCATATTCTAAACCAATTCCGCGCTATGGAATTGAGGTCATAAAGTCACAAGTTTGGGAAATCACAATCCCTAGTTCATTCACCAGTCCCATGAATTAATTTGATTTTTAAATCCACTTAATAAACATAACCCATGTAGGGACAAGCATGAAACATCACATAAACAACAATTATTAAAAACCGTAAACCTATGTTTTCAAAACCAACCTCAATACCATATGAACAAAAATTTATAACTTATGATTTAAGCAAATTAATAATTAGGGAAGAGTAACATTTATGAAATACCAAGTTTCACAGAATGAATTCAACGCTTGATCCCTTGGATGATCTACTCCTTGGAAACCATAAGTATGGCTGCTTGAGAGACTTGAGTGAGTTGTGGAAGTGTTTGAGTATGTTATGAATGAGAAACAACCACACCTAAGTGCTTTATGAACATTGGATTTTAATAGGGTGAGAAGGGAATTATCCAAAGTTCCCTCAATTTAAAAACATAAATTTAGTTGTCAATGACTACGGTCACTATACGACTCACCACTATGTGTCTTCGCCAAGAGTATTTCTAGGACACCCATACACTGATGACACAACAAATCAATTGACATGACTCATAATGGGAACGTACGACTCATAGGGTCCATTCATAGTCAACCCAGCAACCATTTGGTGCAAACACTAGACATCCTAAAATTTACAACCAATGACTCATAACAAGTCTTTACAACTCATAGTGAGTCACTCATACTTAGAATAGAAATCATCCACACTCTTACTGTAATGCCCCGAGACCACCCCTTGACATCATATGGAGCTTAGAACAACGACTAATCCTAAGCTAACCCATGATACTTGCATAACTCATGAGCAACTAAATATGTTACATAAATCTAAAATAAATAAGTGAAACAGATGTCTTTGGATAAACATGTTCAAAACAAAACTAATTAAAATGATTACAACTCTTGTTATACAAATAAAATTGAAAGTCAAACATCAAATCAAAATGACCGTCCATGAAGCTTCTACTAATATTGAATATGGGTAGCTGGGACATGTCCCTCAGCTATCCCTAATCAATACGACTGAATAAAATAATGATACTGAAACTATACATAACCCGAGCCCTTAAATCAAAAGAACTCTTCATCTTCTAACTGGAAGCTGTGAACTGTCTGATTATGATGTGCTACAACTGTACCTACATTATGAGACAATGTAGTACATATACATATATGTGGGTTAGTACTTCTAGACTGTATTGAGTATGTGGGGTTGAATGCATAAGTAAAATAATAACTGAATATTCATATGAACTTTAAAATGATACAAGCTAAGTGTAAATGACTCTTCATGCTAAGTGTAAATGACTCACCTTGAGATTGATTAAAAAAAGACTGTAAAATTATAAAAATGAGTAATGAAGAATAAGGATAAATTTTGTGAGACATAACACTTGGTTTTTAAAAGTTTTCTTAATATCCTTTCTTAGAGAGGTTCTTCAAACTGACATAAATCATCTGAGCCATCAAGGAGTTCAACATCTTACCCACGTTGAGGTGAGTTGTTCTACCCTTTCCATCAAAATAGAACCTTAACTTGAGTGATCACTATGCTTAACCCATATTGAGACTTAAAACCTATGTTGGCACGTAGTTCTGGGATATGTGACCTCAAACTCATACCAAATTGGTGATAAATACTACTCCTATGTTACGTATATGTTCATACTTTAGGAAATCCACCTTAAAATATCCCAAGAGCTTATAAAATGAAAACCAGTTATGATTCTCTTTATTTAAATCATAATTCGGATGAATAAATAAGGATTCCATATCTTATCCAAAGATCAAAAGATTAACCTATGCTTTAAATCATGATATAAAACTTGTGCAATGGAGCTAAAGAACATAATCTCCTTGTATACTCAATACTTAAATATTGGCTTAAAATTAATACTTTAAATTAATAATAAAACTTCATGCACAATAATCACATAAAAATCCTTCAACAATATTGAGTCAATATGATGAAATCGAAATCACAATATTAATCTTACAAGTAAAACGAATATAGGCAATTCTTAATATACTTAAAGCTTTCAAAATCATGGTAGTAACATACTTTAAGAATAAAGAAATTTGGGTGTGAACCCTAATTCAAAACAAGTAAATTAATTCCTAAAACCATGCACTTTGGGCACAAAGGTGAAAGGGTACCTTTGTTCATAAACCCCACATACCGTAATTGAATGAACTCTTGAAAAAGCTTGAAATTGGAACTTGAATCCTTGAATTCTTGAGGAAAAAATCTTGAATCTTGGGACTTGAATGATGAACTTGTGAAAGGAACTCTATTATTCATGTTTTGTTGAAGATTCTTGAACTTAGAAGATTAAAATCTTTTTTTCTTAGGGAAAAGAATTTGGATTTTGTTCTTGGGAAAGAGGAGGGCTTACATAAGGTTTTGATGATGAAAAATGGGCAAATTATGCCCTTTGGGGCTTTAATCTGTCACTTGAGTGCTTGGGGGCAAAGGAAAATGACTAAAATGCCGTTTGGATTTATTTATGGGAGAAGGAAACTATCTTCTACATTGCAGAGGTTGACTCGATAACTTAAGCCCGCATCGAGAGTTATCGCGGCAGGTACTCTCTCAACTATAATTTCCCCTTAAATACCCAAATAGTTTGATTCAACTTATAATTGCCACATGGTACTGATAACTCTATCTACTAAAGTCTGATCTCAACTAAATTATCTCACCATGTTCAAGCCTACTTGAAAGTACAAGGTATAACACATAATACCATATCACTAGTATAAACCATGAATTCGACACCCAATGCATTTTCACAATTCTCATCCTAAGAATAATTCTTCTTACCACTTCAACAACTAAATTCAACCTTTTACTAGGAATTCATTAGTGCACAATGCACCCATCCACTTATATACCATCATTTTATTCAAGCTAGTCATTATAACCACATATGAACTTCTAGGAAAATGCCCATAAAATTATCCTTCTCTATTCTCTAAACCTCTATGAATAACAACTTTCTTGTACTATTCTTAAGAAGGAACATGGAATTCTCAGCTATCCATGAAACATACCAAAAGTTTCACCTCAATCTTTCTTCACATTTTTAGCCTTAGAGAACACAAGAATACAACAATATTTCCCTAAAATAAAACATTTACCCTCTCGTATCTAAATAATTACTCATCACCACTAACATTTCATAAGGAGAGGTCACTGAAATCTTAGAATATGAGATCCTGAAGCATGACAGAATAACTTTAACACTTAACTAAGGCTTAAGGAATAAGGTAGAAAAGGCATGAATTCATTAATGATATTTAAACTGAGGACATGTATAACATAATATGAATTTCATTGGTCATTAAGAGTGCACCATAAGTTATGGGAATTGAGTATACTATAAATCATGAGTACATGAGTACATGCGTCATGAGCTGTATGGCATAATTCTTTAGTTCATAATTTTAGGGAATATGATTCATACTACTGAGTGAACTGGAATTCCTCATACTAGGAACAGGGAGCATACATGATTCTCTATTATGTGCATGTACATGATCTATGATTATGGAGTTGACATGTAAGGCATTAGTAGATATCTTGATGACTGAAAACTTTGCACTGGGGTAAGAATACGTTGTTCATCGTCCTCTCTTACTGCTGTTCTACCATATACTGGTACCACTACTAGAATTTGAGAACATGAATTAGTTACTTGTTCTATCACATCCCTCTTAGACTTAAGCCATCATTCTAAGTTTATAGACCTCTTTAATAAACTTTAGACTGAACTAAAACCACTTTACTCAAGCGCCCGAGATATAACAATGCACATAAATAATAAACTTACCCCGAAAGACTACACCTAAAAGTGTAAAACCTCCTACTAGTTCTTCCTTCAGAGATATAACTCTTAACTTTATATAGCCCCAATAGTCATCATATAACAACTTAAATACTTACTAAAAGTAAATCTTCAAAAGTGTCACCGTATCTTGAGTTCACACCACCTAGAATTTCAACTCATCTTTCTATTAGCTCGACCATCCATAATTCAAACTTAGATTCTAACACTTAACATGGATATTCTCAAACTTTTTAATGAGCTATACTAATTTCATTCTTGAACTCACCCTTAAAATATATACTATCCTTAACATTCTTTAGCTTCAATAATCATCATCACATACTTACACCCATCTTGATAACATACTTTCCTCACTAAACACAAATCTCCCTCTTTTCTTTCATAGCCTATGAATTTAACATATCTAAACTTTAATATATATATATATATATGTGTGTGTGTGTGTGTGTGTGTGTGTATGTGTGTGTGTGTGTGTGTTTGTGTGTGTGTATGTTAAACCATGAGAATTAGTATTTCACCAAAATCCAACATCAACAACTTATAACCCATAACTTAGCTGGTAAGAACACCATATACTACATTACTAGCCTTATTCGCACTTAGAAACTCAAGGTACTATCTAATCACACACACTTTAGAAACTTACAAATACTACAATCCCATATCACCTTGGGCACACCTCTAGATCACACCCATACCATCATACTTAATTTCGAATCAACAAACTTAAATTCCTGCATATACTATTTCAATCCTACTGATTCACCTTTTATACAACTAGCCCCATGGATACATAATCTACTAAATTCAGATAACGCTATCCCCACTTTACTACTATTAAACTTCAAGGTCCATGCTTCTAAATCTAGGTCACAAGCTTTTATAGGATTCCGAGAAGGGATCTGAGGGTACATATGACTTTGTCTTAGAGCATGATTTTTATAATAAGTAGGAATTTAAGCTTGACTGTATCTATTACCTGAAAAACAAGGCAGGGCTAGCATGAATGGAGTAAGATGAGAAACTATATAATTTTCTTATAGAAAATATCTACACCACGATCTGAGATATGAAAAAGTGGAAATATTTCTTAAATGCCTTGTAGCCTCTTAAAGAAAAGAACAAATGTCTCTGTATCGTTCCATAAGACTCTACTAGACACGGCTTCATAAAAACCCTAGGAAACTTGAACCTTGTACTCTGATACCAAGTTTATAATTCCCTGAGACCATCCCTGGATGTCATACGGTGCTTAGAACCACAAATGATCCTAAGCTAACCCATGATACTTGCATAACTCGTGAGCAACTAAACATGTTACATAAATCTAAAAAAAAATAAGCGAAAGAGATTTCATAGGCTAAAAATGTTCAAAACAAAAGTATTTAAAATGATTACAACTCTTGTTATACAACAAAAAACTAACATTAAAGCATCAAGTCAAAATGACCGTCTATGAAGCCTTTCCTAATACTGACTTTGAGTAGTCGGGACATGACCCCCAGCTATCCCTAATTGATACAGCTAAATAAAAGAATGATACTAAACTATAGGAGACTCAAGCCCTCAAATCAAGAGAACTATTCACCTTCTAACTGGAAACTTTGAATTGTCTGATTATGATGTTCTACAATCGGTACCTATACTATGAGATAATGCAGCACACAGACATATATGTGGGTCAGTACTTCTAGAATGTACTGAGTATGTGGAGGTGAATGCATAAGTAAAACAAAAACTGAATATTCATATGAACTTTCAAATGATACATGTTAAGTGTAAATGACTCACCTGGAGCTTTAATAAAACAAAGGACTGCAAAATCATAAAAATGAGTAATGAAGCATACGGATAAATATTTAAAGCCATAATACTTAATTTCTAAAAGTTTAACTTATTATACTTTCGTAGGGAGGTTCTTCTAACCGACATGAACCATGTGAGCTATCATGGAGTCCAACGACTCACCCACGTTGAGAAGAGTTGTTCTACCCTTGCCATCGGAATAGAATCTTAACTTGAGTGATCACTATACTTAACCCATATTAAGGCTTAAAACCTATGGTGGCACATATTTCTAGGGCATATAACCTAAGACTCATACCAAATCGATGCTAAATACTACTACCATGTTACTTATATGCTCATACTTTAGAAAATCTACCTTAAAATATCACAAGGGTTTATAAAAAAAAATCAGTTATGCTTCTCTTTCTTTAAATCATCAAAAGGATGAATAAATATGGATTCCATATCTTATATAAAGATCAAAACATCGATATTTTCTTTAAATCATGATATAAAACTTGTCAAGGGAGCTTAAGAGCATAATCTCCTTGTAAACTCAATACTTAAACTTAGGCTTAAAATTCATGCTTTAAATTCATGGAAATCATAATAAAACTTCGTGCTCAATAATCATATGAAAATCCTTCAACAATATCGAGTTAAGATGATGACATCAAAATCACAATATTAATCTTACAAGTAAAACATGAATATAGGCAAGTCTTAATGCACTTAAAGGTTTAAAAATCATGGTAGTGTCATACTTTAAAAAATAGCAATTTGGGTATGAACCCTAACTAAAAACAAGTAAATGAAGTCTTAAAACAATGAACTTTGGGAACAAAGGTGAAAGGACACCCTTGTTCATAAACCCCATATACCTTAGTTGAACAAATTCTATAAAAAGCTTGAAATTGAAACTTGAATCCTTGAATTCTTGAGTAAGAAAGCTTGAATCTTAGGACTTGAATGATTAACTTGTGAAAAGAACCCTATTCTTCATGGTTTGTTGAAGATTCTTGAACTTGGAAACTTAAAATCTTTATTTCTTAAGGAAAAGAGTTTGGATTTTGTTTTTTTGGAAGGAGGAGGGTTTACATAAGGGGTTGATGATAAAAAAAAATGGGCAAATAATGCCCTTTGGGGGCTTTAATCCGTAACTTGGGTTCTTGGGGGAAAGGAAAATGACTAAAACACCCTTTGGGCTTGTATTTATGTATGTAGGAAAACTATCCTCCGCATCACAGAGGTAGATGTGGTAACTTAAGCCTGAGTCGTGGAGCTATCGCGACAGCTTACTATTTCTGATGAAAAAGATCATAACTTTCTGATCGAGTATGGTAAAAAAGCAAAATTGGTATCGTTGAAAATTTAATTCCATTATCTATTATTTGATTGGTATTGGGATGAAAAATTCCACTTATATACGAAGTAATACGCATTCAAAGTTTACCCTTGTAGAATCGAATATAAAATTTTGGCTGAATCAAAGGCTCTTAGCTCAAGCTTGCTCTAAGTGATTTCTATGATTATTTTTCACCTCATAATCACTTCATACACTAGGATAAATATCATGAAACATGTATTAAAATATAAATAATGGGATTACAGTTTACACATGTACAAATGATGCTTTGATTTCTAGCTCAAAAATGCATGGTGTTACATTACTCCCCCTTGGAATTATTCATCCCCTAATGTGGATAGGAGTTTGTTGATGCAATATTAGAGTGGAATGATATACACATGACATTTATAATAATAAAGGATATAGCTGAGTGAAGACATTATAACTTTATCATGAAACTAATTTTTGAGCTAACTTGACTCTATTGACTGTAAGGAGTTTATTCATACTAAGAGATTCAAACTCACTTGAAACGTTCATGATATGAACTTACATAAAGAACTAAAAAGTGACAAATAATGAAGTAAACTTCCAAGATTTACTAAGGATAAAATAAAGTATGTAACTTCTCAGTAGGTATTGTCCCTCAATATAACACATTTGGAAATCAAAGAAAAGGGCTTAATGGCATCACCAAGTACATTATGTAAGAACGAATCATGAGATAAGGAGACCAAGTTCTTACAATGGATATCACAATGTCTGAGCTAGAATACTTGGAAAATTAAGATCATACACTAAAAAATTATGTACTGAATCATGACTGAATAGTTGAATCTGAAACATGAAGCATGGACTGAACTGAATTCACAACTTACATGTATGCAAACAAATTAAATCATGGAATAGCCATATTCATGAAACTTCAGATAGTAATACTAGATGGAAATATGGAAATTCATAGGATCTTATTTGTCTAATTTCTAATCTAAATTGCTGTCTATAAGGAATGAACCATACTGAAACATTATGCTCAACTAGAATATTTCTTCAACATTCTTTCTAAGATGTTATAATAACATTAGGAAGAAAATAATCTTGGGCATGATCTGAATAAGATATCTTAGTATGGAATCTTCACATGGCCATAAACTATAACATGGAACATAGGCCTATGAACCATAAGCTAGGATAGAATTACTAGGCCTTAGGCAATGCAACTGCCCAATTCGAGCTTAGCCACACTCCTTAAAAACTCTCTAAAATATACTTTTCCCCATAAATACCATTCTTATTTGATTACACTTATAATTCTCACATGGCACTGATTACTCCATCAACTAAAGTTCGATTTGAACTAAATTCTCTCACCATTCTCAAGCCTACTTTAAAGTATAAGGTATAACACATAACACCATATCACTAGTATAAACCAAGAATTTGAGACCCCATGCATTTTCACAACTCTCATCCTAAGAATAAATCTTCTTACCACTTCAACAACTAAATTCAACGTCTTACTAGGAATTCACTAGCGCACAATGCACCTATCCACTTATATACCATCATGACATTCAAGCCAATCATTATAACCACATACGAACTTATAGGAAAATGCCCATAAAAGCATCTTACTCGTATTCTCTAAACCTCTATCAATAATAACTTTCTTGTACTACTCTGAAGAAGACACATATGGAATTATCAACTAGCAATGACATATACCAAAAGATTTGATAAGGAGAGGTCACTGAAAGGTTACAACAAGAGATTCTGAAGCATGAAAGAATAACTTTGACACTTAACTGAGGCTTGCGGAATAGGGTAGCATAGGTATTAATTTTTCAAAGAGATTTTAACTGAGGACATACATGACATAATCTGAATTTCACTGATCATTATGAGTGCACCATGAGTTATGGGAACTGAGCATACTGTAAAGCATGAGTACATGAGTTATAAGATGCATGACCTAATTTCTAGTTCATAATTTTAGGGAATATGATTCGTACTACTAAGTGAACTGGAACTCCTTATACTAGGAACTGGGAGTGTACATGATTCTCTATTATGTGCATGAACATGATCTATGATCATAAAGCTAATATGTAAGGCATTAGTAGATATTATGATGAATGAAAACTGTGTTTTGGGATATGAATAGGTTGGGCATCATCCTCCCTTACTACTGTTCTACCACGTACTAGCATCACTACTAGAATCTAAGAGTCTGACTTGCTTACTTGTTCTATCATATACCTCTTAGATTTAAGCCATCATTCTAAGTCTATAGGCCCCTTTAATAAACTTTAGACTGAACTTCAACCACTTTACTCAAGATCCCGAGATATAACAATACACATAAATAATAAACTTACCCTGAAAGTCTGCACCTAAAAGTGTAAAACCCGCTGCTAGTACTTCCTTCGGGGATATAACTCTTAAATTTATATATCCCCAATATTTATCATATAAACACTTAAACACTTACTAACATAGAATCTTCTAGAGTATTACCATATCTTGAGTTCACATCACGTAGAATTTCAAATCTTCTTTCTATTAGCTCTACCATCCACAGTTCAAACATAGATTCTAACACTTAACATGGATATTCCCAAACTTTTTAATGAACTATACTAACTTCATTTGAACACCCCCTTTATATATACTACCCTTAGCTTTCTTTAGCTTCAAGAATTATCATCACATACTTACACCCTTCTTGACAACATACTTGCTTCACTAAACACAAATCTCCCTTTTTTCCTTCATAGCCTATTACTATCACATATCTATATATATCTATATATAGATATATATATATTTTAAACCATGAGAATTAGTATTATGCCAAAATCCAACATCAACAACCTATGACTCATAACTTAGCTGGTAAGAACACCATATACTATATTAATAGCCTTATTCACACTTAGAAACTCAAGGATACTAACTAAGCACACATACTTTAGAAACTTACAAATACTACAATCACATATCACCTTGGGCACACCCTTAAAACACACCCATACCATCATACTTAATTTTGAATCAACAAACATGAATTCTTTCATACACTATTTCAGCCTACTAATTCACCTTTCATAAAACTATCCCTATGGATTCAATATCAACTAAATTTATATAACACTGTTCCCACTTTACTACTATTAAACATCTAGGTTCATGCTTCTAACTCTAGGTCACATGCTGTCATAGGATTTTAAGAAGGGGTCTGAGGGAACTTATGACTTTAGCTTAGTGCACGATTTTCATAATCATGAATAAAATACTTTAAAATTTTAGAACATAAGGGAACTAATGGGATCAATTTAATCATGCATACAATCTCATAACTATCTACGGGGACAGTCTAAGAAAACTCCATCAGTAGCAATTTAAGCTTGACTGTATTTGTTACCTTCAATACAATGTAGAGCTAGTATGTATGGAGCAAGATGAGACTCTATATAAGTTTCTTAGAGAATATCTTTACAGCATTATCTGAGATACGAAAGAAGGAAAATATTTCTTAAATGCCTTGTAGCCTCTTGAAGAAAAGTACAGACGTCTCTGTACCATTTTGCCACTAGACACGACTTCATAGACAACCTAGGACACTTGAACCTTGTACTCTGACACCAAGTTTATAATTCCCTGAGACTACCTCTGGACGTCACACGGTGCATAGAACCTCAAGTGATCCTAAGCTAACCAATAATACTTGCATAACTCGTGAGCAACTAAACATGTTACATAAATCTAAAAGAAATAAGAAAAAGTGATTTCTTTGGATGAACATGTTCAAAACAAAACTATTTAAAAATATTATAACTCTTGCTATAAAATACAAAACTAACAGTACAACATCAAGTCAAAATGACCTTCTATGAAGCCTCTACTAGTATTGACTATGGATAGCTAGGACATGACCCCCAACTATCCCTAATTAATACAACTAAATAAAAGAATGATATTGAAACTGTAGTTGACTTGAGCCCTCAAATCAAAAGAACTCTTCACCTTCTAACTGGAAGCTTTGAACTGTCTGATTATGATGTGATACAATGGGTACCTACATTAAAAGACAATGTAGCACATTAGCATATATGTGGATCAGTACTTCCGGAATGTACTAAGTATGTGGGGATGAATGCTTACATAAAACAAGAACTGAATATCCATATGAACTTTCAAATGATGCATGCTAAATGTAAATGACTCACGTTGAGCTTTAGTAAAACAAAAGAGTACAAAATCATAAAAATGAGTAAAAAAGCACAAGGATAAATTTTTTGAGCCAGAACACTTGGTTTCTAAAAGTTTTAATTATTATACTTTGGGAGTTCTTCTAACCAACATAAACCATGTGAGCTATTATGGAGTTCAACATCTTACCCACGTTGAGGAGAGTTGTTCTACCCTTGCCATCTAAATAGAACCTTAACTTGAGTGATCACTATACTTAACCCATATTGAGACTTAAATCCTATGGTGGCACGTAGTTCTAGGGCATGTGACCTCAGACTGATACCAAATTGGTGCAAAATACTAATCTCATGTTACTTATTTGCCCAAACTTTAGGAAATCCACCTTAAAACATCACAAGGGTTTATAAAATGAAAACCTGTTATGCTTCTCTTTCTTTAAATCATAATCTGGATGAATAAATATGGAATCCATGCCTTATCGTAAGATCAAAAGATCAATCTTTGCTTTAAATTATGTTATAAAACTTGTCAATGGAGCTTAAGAGCATAATCTCCTTGTAAACTCAATACTTAAACTTAGGGCTTAAAATCCATGCTTTAAATTCATAGAAATTCATAGAAAAACTTCATATTCAATAATCAAATTAAAATCCTTTTACAATATTGACTCGAGATAATGCAATCGAAATCACAATATTAATCTTACAAGTAAAACATGAATATAGACAATTCTTGATGTACTTAAAGCTTTCAAAATCATGGTAGTAACATACTTCAAGAATATAGTAATTTGGGTATGAACCCTAATTCAAAACAAATAAATTAAGTCTTAAAGCGATTCTCTTTGGGCACAAGGATGAAAGGGTAACCTTGTTCATAAACCCCACATACCTTAACTGAACGAATTCTTGAAGAAGCTTGAAATTTGAACTCGAATCCTTGAATTCTTGAGGAAGAAAGCTTGAATCTTGGGACTTGAATGATGAACTTGGAGAGGGAACCCTATTCTGGATGTTTTCCTAAAAATTCTTGAACTTGAAAGCTTAAACTACTGATTTCATGGGGAAAAGAGTTGGGATTTTGTTCTTGGGAAGGAAGAGGGTTTACATAAGGTTTTGATGATCAAAAGTGAGCAAATAATGCCCTTTGGGGGCTTTAATCCGTCACTTGGATGCTTGGGGGGCAGGGGTAAATGACTAAAACACCTTTTGGACTTGTATTTACAGATGCAAGAAAACTATCCATCGCATCTCAGAGGTTGATGCGGTAACTTATGCCTGCATCGCGGAGCTATTGCGGTAACTTATTGTTTCTGACAAAAATGGTCATAACTTTTCTCTCAGGTATCGGATTAAGGTGAAATTGGTATCGTTGGAAAGCTAATTAGATTATCTATAACTTTATGGGTTTTGATATGAAAACTTCCACAAATATAAAAAGTTATACACGTTCAAAGTTGACCCTTATGGAATCATATATAAAATTTTAGCGGAATTAAAGTCTCTTAGCTCAACCTTTCTCTAAGTGATTTCTATGAACATTTTCACCTCATAAGAACTTCTCACACTAGGATAAAGATCATGACACATATATTGAAATACAAATCATTGTATTAGACTTTACACACGTGGAAAGGCGGTTTGATTTTTAGCTTAAAAATTCAAGGTGTTACACTTACTGATTTTATTTTGATTTTGTCCAACAACTCGTAAACACTCTCTACGATGCGCAGGGGTGTCATAGTTAGGACGGTAAGGATAAAATTTTAGAAGTTTTCAAGGACAAAAATCCCAGGGTTTTACATATTATCATTTATCCTTGAATGATTGGACAAGGAATTTAATAGCACGATTTGACTTCAACCACTATCAGACTTACCTTTAACAAAGATAGAAAACAAAGATGTTAAGGGATACACATACCTCAAACACAATTTTCCAAAATGGGAAACAAGAATGGGTACTTGGACTTCATGTCCTCCTCGGATTCCTAAGTAGCTTACTCTATCTTTTGGTTTCTCCAAAGAACTTTTAATGATGCCACATCCCTAGTCTGTAATCGATGGACTTGCCGATCCAAAATCTTAATCGTGACTTTCTCATAATACAAGTAATCCAAAATACTCACCTTCTCCAAAGGAAAAACCATCGAAGAATCACCCATATGCTTTCTCAACATCAAAACATGAAACACCAGATGGATGGAGCTCAAACTAAAAGGCAACTCCAATTCAAAGGCAACATTTCCAACACTCTTTAAAACCAAGTAAGGACAAACATAATGGGGACTGAGTGTCGCCTTCTTACAAGACTACATCACTCTCTTAATAGGAGATACCTTCAAGAAAACCTAAACACTAACATCAAATTCCAACTCCCTTTGCATAACATCAACGTAGGTATTTTGGCGACTTTGGGCGGCCTTGAGTCGATCCCAAATCATCTTCACCTTCTCCATGGCTTGGTCAACCAAATCTAGATCAAATAACTTATTTTCACCAACCTCAAACCACCCAATAGTAGATCTACACTTCCTATCATATAAGGCCTCAAACGGGGCCACAGTAATATTAGAGTGATAACTGTTGTATAGGAAAATTCTATGAGAGGCAAGTAGTCAACCAAACTACCATCAAAATCAAACACACAAGCCCGAAGCATATCTTTCGAGGCCTAAATTGTCCTTGATACTTGCCCATCCATCCGTTGGTAGAAAGTGCTACTAAGGGTTACCTTTGTCCCCAAACCTCACTAGAAGGGACTTCAAAGTGAGATGAGAATTAGGTGCCTCAATCAGATATGATGAAAACTGGAGTGCTATGCAATTTCACGATCTCCTTAATGAACAACTTGGCATAATCCTCAAAATAGTAATTAGTCATCATTGGCAAGAAATAAGAAGACTTAGTCATCCTATCCACGATAACTTTAATCAAATCAAATTATTGGCGGCACAATGGAAGATCGGTAATAAAATCCATATTAATTATTTCCCATTTCCACATCGGCAGCTCAATCTCTTGAGTCAATACACCAGGCCTCAAGTGCTCCACCTTCACTTGCTAACATACCATGCACTTAGCCATGAAATTGGCCACATCTCTCTTCATATTAATCCACTAATAAATCTCTTTAAGATCATGATACATTTTCATCAAACCAGGATGAATAGTATAACACAACTCATGAGCTTTGTCCAAAATCCTCCTTCGCAACCCATCAACATTGGGAACACATAATCTTCCCTTGGTACCTCAAGATACAATCACCACTAATCTTGAAAATAATCACCTTCTTCCTACAGAGATCATTCTTAATTTGCATCAAGATGGGATCTAATATTTGTTTCTTCTTCACCTTAGTACCAAGAGATGACTTAGTCACCTCATGAAAAATCACACCCCCATCCTTGAAATCCAAGAGACGGACTCCAATATTTGCCAAACAGTGAATATCCTTTACCAAATACCACTTCTCTTCGTCTACATAAGATAAGCTTTCCATAGATAACCTTCTAAAATGTTATCAACCACATTAGTTTTACCTCAATAAAAGTGAAGACTCATGGCATAGTCCATGAGAAACTCAAGCCATCTCCTTTGCCTGAGATTTAGCTCTTTCTGAGTGAACACGTATTGCAGTCTTGTATGATCAGAATAAATATCAACATGGATCCCATACGAATAATGTCGCTAGATTTTTAATGCGAACACCACAACCAATAATTCTAAATCATGAGTTGGATAATTATTCTCATGAACTTTAAATTGTCTAAAAGCATATGCATCTACCTTGACATGCTGCATCAAAATACAACCCAGTACCACCCGAGATGCATCACAATATACAACAAAACTATTAGTTCCCTAAGGTAGAGTCAAGACCAGAGCAGAAATCAACTTATCCTTTAGCTTCTTGAAACTACCTCACAAACATCGAACGATCAGAATTTTACCTTCTTTTGAGTTAACTTAGTCAATGGGGCAGCTATAGAAGAAAAACTTTACACAAACCTTCTATAATAACCTGCTAAACCCAAGGATCTCCGAATGTCAATTAGAGTCGTGGTTCTAGGACACTTCTTAACTACCAAAACCTTCTGTGTATCCACCATGATCCCTTAAATAGAAACAACATATCCCAAATAAGTCACAACATTTATCCATAACTCACACTTTAAAAACTTTGCATACAACCACTGATCTTTCAAGGTTTGAAATACAAAGCGAAGGTGATTATCACAGTCCACCTCGCTCTTAGAATACACCAAAATATCATTGATAAACACCATCACAAACAAATCCAAGAATTAATGAAAAACCCAATTCATAAGATCCATGAATGATGTTGGGGAACTAGTCAAACTGAAGGACATTACTAAAAACTCAAAAAGACCATAACGGGTTTAGAAAGCATTCTTAGGGATATCCACCTCCCTAATCTTTAATTGATGATAACGCGACCATAGGTCAATCTTAGAAAATAACTTAGCACCCTGAAGTTGATCGAACAGATCATCAACCCTTAGCAGGGCATACTTATTCTTCACAGATACCTTTTTAAATAGGTGGTAATAAATACACATTCGAAGAGACCCATTCTTCTTACACACGAAAATAATAGGATAACCCTACAGAGAAACTCATGGGTAGATAAAACCCTTATCTAGAAGATTTTTTAGTTGCTCCTTGAGTTTTTTTAACTTAGCTAGAGCCATTATGTAAGGAGGGATAGAAATAGGATACATGTCCAAAAGAAGATCAATCTGAAGTTTATATCCCTATTGGGAGAAACACTAAGAAGATCATCAGGGAACACCTCAAAAAATTCACAGACCACGGGGATAGTCTACAAAGGACCTTTGGATCTACAATCCTTAATATGTACTGAGTGATAGAAGCACACTTTAGAAATTAATTTCTGGGATCTAAGATACTAAATGAAACTTTCTTTGGGCACTAAGGCACAACCTTCCCCAATAAATTACTTGCTTATTAGGGAATTGAAAACTGACCCTTCAGTTCTGACAATCAAGATAAGCATAGCACGAATACAACCAATCTATTTCTGGATTGTGTAGATCAACCGTCATAATATAAGAAGGCACCCATGGGTTATATTAGACCAACTCTCCCCAACTGGTAGGGCCCTAGTGCGTGTGATTGCACGAACTAGAAGGTATACATATGCATTATGAGGGACTCGAGCCTCCCAACATATCAAGGTGACACAACTACTAAATCATATGATACAATATGGGTGACTCGAACCTCCCAATCAAATGATATTAATAAGGAGGACTAAAATAACCCAATCATATATACCCCTATGTCAACAACTACGATTTTGAGTATTGGTCCTTCAAGACCTCCACTTTCACGACTCAGCTGCACAATCCTCATTAAAACCTAATTTAATCAATTAGCACATACATTATCATTTGTTAAACCAAGATATATATTTAGTCATACATTGTTGGTATCGTCTTGCCAACTACACTTGCAAGGTAACATCAACATGTCAAACCAATTATCATCACTAAGGGGAATTCACAACCCCCTTTGGTGTAATTTCATATTATCTAGGGCATTACACAACCCCATAAGGTTCAATTCAAAATCATTATGCTTCACTAACCTTTTTACATTACGCAATAGTTCAAGAGTAGTTCAATGTGCATATTTTTCATATTTAAAACCAATTCCTATTAATAGGGTTAGGGTCTTAACCACTTCAAAAGTAACAAGTTTGAGAAATCAAAATATCTAGTTCATTCATCATTCCCAAGCATCAATTTGATTTTTAAAACCACCATATAAGCATAACCTATGCAAGGAAAAATATGAAACATCACATAAACAATAGTTATAAAAAACCCTCAACCCATATTTACAAAACCAACCTCAATACTATATGAAAAACACTTTAAAACTTATGTATTAGAAAATTAATAATTAGGAAAGAGTAACATTCCTAAAATACCAAGTTTCATGAAAAGAATTCAACCCCTGAGCTCTGGGATGACCAAATTCTTGGAAACCCTAAGTATGGCTGCTTGAGAGAGATTTAAAAGTGTTTAAGTACGTTATGAATAAGAAATAGCCCCTTCTAAGTTCTTTATGAATGTGGGGTTTTAATCAGGAGAGAAGGGAATTATCTAAAGTGCCCTCAATTTAAAAACTAAAATTTAGTCATCAGTGACTACGGGTCACTATACGACTCATATAGACTCATTACGACTAGGCACTATGAGTCATAGCCAAGACAGTATCAAGGAAATCCATACACTATAACCCTATGACTCAATTTACATAACTCGTAATCGGACCCTATCACTCGTAAGGTCCAGTCGTAGTCAATCCAGCAGCCATTTAAGACAAACACTAGACATCTTATGATTTTCACCCAATGACTCATAACAAGTCCTTACGACTCATAGTGAGCCACTCGTACTCAGAGTAGAAGTTATCCACACACATACTGATTTGGTTACAATTTGGTCAAAAAACTAGTCAAGACTCTCTACGAATCATCAGGGGAGTCGTAATTAGGACAATAAGGATAAAATTCAGAAGTTTTCAAGGACCAAAAACCCAGGGTGTTATATCTAGGCAAAGAAAATGATAAGTAACTTGGCTTTCGGTGCCCTTTTGATCCTTAGCCTCAAAATCAAATTCTTATAATAGAAGTACCCATTGAATTAATCTCCACATTGCATCTTTCATCATCAAAGGTACCTAAGAGATGTATGGTAAGTATGCACGATAACTTTGTTGTCAATCAGGTATGACCAGAATTATTTAAAAGCAAACATTACTACAAGAAACTCTTGTTCAATCACCATGTAATTTTTCTGCACAGGATTCAGTGCATTGCTTGTATGGTAGATGGGATGGAGCATTATTTCTCAGTTTTGACCAAGGACTACTTTTAGTGCCACGCCACTAGTATCACATAATACTTCCAATGGTAAGGTACAATCAGGGGACACAATAATGTTATCTTAAGTCAGCCTCTATTTCAGGCACTTAAAAGCCTTAAGTAGGCATCATCAAATACAAATTTCAGCTTTTTCTCTAACAATTTGAAAAATGGATTCGCAATTTTAGAAAAATCCTTTATGAACTGCCTTTAGAAACTTGCATAACCCATGAAACTTTGTATGCCCTTCATAGAAAGTGGTGGAAGAAATTTTCCAGTCATCTCAATCTTAGCCTTATCAATCTCTATTTGCTTTTTAAAATATTTTATGCCCAAGAACTATCCCTTCCTTGATCGTAAAGTGATATTTTTCCCTAATAAGGACCAAATTGCACTCTTTATATCTTTGTAAGGTGTTGGAAAAATGAACTAAATAACCATCAAATGAATTACCCATAACTGAAAAATCATCCATGAAAACCCTAATAGTGTCTTCCACCATGTAAGAGAAAATGAACATAATAGAATACTGAAAAGTTGTGGAAGCATTACAAAGACAAAAAGGTATCTTCATAAAAGAAAACATTCCATATGGACAAGCAAAAGTAGTTTTTTCTTGTTCCCCGATAGCAATAGAAATCTTATTATACCCTAAATAACCATTAAGAAAACAATACCATCCTCAACCTGCAAAATAATCTAATATTTGATCTATGAATGACAATAAAAATGGTCCTTCTACTTCTATGTATTCAGTTTCCTGTAGTCCATGCATACTCACTATCTAGTGACTCTTCTCATAGAAACTAACTCGTACTTCTCATAAGGCACCACAATGATTCCACCTGTCTTTGGCACACACTAAATTGGGCTCACCCATTTGCTATCGATAATCAGATAAACTACACCTGCATCTAACCACTTGATGATTTCATTCTTCACATCCTCTTGCATATGTGGATTCAATCTGTGCTAATGCTTAATTCTAGGTATACATTTCGGTCGAAGCTATATTTTTTTGAGTACAAATTCTAGATAGAATTCCAACTACGTAAATAACCAATAGCCCTCTTAAACCTCTATAAAGTCAATAAAAAGGCTTAAACGTACCACTCTAATAAATCTATTGTAATAATAATCAGCAAAGTATTGTTGGTCCCAAGAATTCATAAATCAAATAAGAGGGAAGGGCCTTCAATTCCAAAGCTTGTGACTCCTTAATAGACGGTTTGGTTGGTGGGGCTGTTCTATTCTTCAAATCAAGATCCATATTCTTTGGTGCATAAGTGTATGAACCTCTACGAATAAGTGCATTCACAATCTCATAATACCTCTCAATATCATCATTTTCAAAGTCATTAGCATAGTTGCAAGTGCCTCAACACTGAGTCACTCCTTAATAGGAGCTACTTATACATCTCATCTACAGTGGCTATCACAGAAACCACACGCATACCCTTTGACTACTTCATCAATTAATATACATATAAGGTAAATTTTTTATCATTAAGTCAAAACTTTATTTGTCATATCTCCATGTTAACCGATGCCCTACCCATGGCTACAAAGGCATTCCCAAAATCATAAGGACCTCGAAGACAACCTCATAATCAATAATCACAAAATTAATTGTAAATATGAAAGATGATACTTTTAACAACACATCACATAATATATCGATGAGCTTATTCACTGTGTGATCCATCATTTAAAGTCTCATAGAGGTTGGTTTAGGCGACCCTAACCCTAACTATTTATAGGCAGTAATATCAAGTTAATACGAGATCCTATATAACATAGGGCCTATGAAAAAATTAAAGACCTAATATTAAAAGAGAAGATAAATGCTACCAGACATTACTTCTTTTTAACTAAAGATCTAGAGGCAATGACGAATTAGTAGTGTATATTATCTCCAGGCTATCAAATCTTTCATAAACATTTCATACCCTGACAACGATGCTAAAATTTGATGTCACTTAAATTAAACCTTGCAAAAATATAAAGTGGTCACTGAATCAAATGTAAAATCCAAGAAGTTTGGGGTCGATCCCATAAGGAATGGGCCAAACTTTTATTCAAGAGTTTTTCTATGTAATAGATAATTTAGTAAATAAAAGGGGGGGTTCTATAAAAGTAAATTATAGCAATAATAGTTGTTGGTTGATTGGATTATGATCATTATGAGATGAGCACTAGGATTGTGTTCCCTACGATACCATAACTCAATGGGTTGTTTGTGCGAGCAAACTATCCCAATGTCTTGCACATAAAATCTAACAAGATATGTATCATCTAATAGTCTCTAGAACTTAGTTAAAATGGATTTCATTCATCTATTTTCAAACTCAGAGCATCTTATTTTCTATGATCTCATATTAAATATCCTAGTTAAGGCTCAAGTTAATTAGATGAAGGTTGTTAGGTTCAAATTATTGTTTTTATCTCCTTTCTTAATCTCTATATCTCTATCGCACAAGCCTAGAATACATGTGAGTTCCTCACATTTGCAACCATCAAGAAAGTAATCAAATTAAAGGAAATGCAAATGCATGAAAGCATATTTGTCTAGAATGACTTCATACTTAACCCTATTTCATACATTTATGGTTTCCATAACCCTAATTATGGGATTTAGCTACTCATTATCATAAGCATGCAAGAAAAAATCATAGATGAAAGAATGATTGTGCACTTACAAGAATAAAATAAAAAATCCAAAATGTCAAATTGAATAAAATCCTAAAAACCAATATTAATAATTCCAAGAACAATAATATGTCTTTGAACTTCCAAACAATGTAAAAGTGTATAAACTAATCATAAAACACAACGGGAGTAGTTATATAGACAAAACACATCCATCCTAAACTATGTAGTAAAATCAGGTCGGCATCTTCTACGACTCATAGACTGAAGTTGTGGATCAGAACCATAAGTCATAGGACTCTCACCTAGAAATCAGACACTAGATTAATGTTCAGAACAAGTTCAAGACTCCCACTCACAAGTCGTAGGTTGGAATAATGGGTCATAGTTTGATGCATAGAAATTAGACTTTACCTTCACCTTCAAAAACTCAACTCACGATTCCCACTCATGAGTTTGGGTCCAATTAACGGGTCATGCACCACACTCCTGAGTACCTAACTTTTCCTTAGCAGATTTTAATCATTTTTCTCATTTTTTTCTCCAAAACCTATTTTCCTATACAATTATCTCAAAAACATCATACCCAACAAAAATTCCTAAGTTCTTACATAATTTTCTTATTTTAAGCAATAAAAGTGCTATGAAACCATGGCACATCAAGACCTCATACGTACTAGTAGCCGAGTTCTAGATATCAAGGTGAGAAGTATGTTTTGAGATACCATGGAAATGTTCTCTATTGACATAGTTATTTTCTCTTGATTATAGATTTTTACTAGTTTTGGGGTTGCATTCTCTTTCTCTTGATACTCATAGAAATTTTAGTGCGATGACATTTGGGTCCTAGGGATATTTTCTTGGTTAAGTACAATGGTTCCATTATAAGTTGTACTTATGCTTATTCATTTAGAAATTAATGTTTATTTAATGAAATATTTTCATGTTTAATTATATGTTTTGATTATTAAATCTAGGCTATTTGTTCTTCCACACAATGAGTATGGTGGGGCCTACTCACGATGGGGTTGGGTTATGATGAAATAATATCAGAACGTAGGTTTGTCATTCTCGCTGTACTAAAAAAGGTCTAATTGAGTCTTGCAGAATGATAAGAAGATATTTATACTTCTCTTAGGGAGTCTATATGACTTTACAAGAATTGGTAGTTCTTGTTTCCTTCATGCAATAGTATAATTCAAATTGGTATCTGGTGATCCAAATTAGTATCTAATGCTTTTCATTCCTTTGTATACAAATGGTGAATACTAGGTCTAGAAAACACCCCACCAACAGCTCCTGCTTCAGTCACTTCTGCTATGAAGCCAGCTGAGAGGGGAAGAGGATGAGTGAGAGCTACTAGAGGTAATGGAAAAGAGCAAGAGATACACCTACAAGGGGCAAAGCTCAAGCAGCAACTGGCCAGAATTTTAAGAGGACACCCTTACCTTTCCTACCTCGGGATCATGTAAAGGTGGTAGAGGTAGTAGAAGAGCAAGATGTGGAAAAAAGGTAGAAGTTTTGAATGGTATTAAAATATTAACTCTATGCCAGCTGAGGTTGTTCAGAAGGTACTAGATTTTCTGAGTGGGTTGGTTGTTATTGGAGCCATATCCATAGTACTAGCTTATTAGGCTATAATTGTTCATCCTACTATTATCATAGCTTCTAAAGTGGATGAGCTTTACGGACCAGAGCTTTTCCTCATATGCTATAAGGTTCGATGATGACTGGTACAAAATATGAGTTATCTAAAAAGTTCTTGAAGATAAACCCTCCAAAATTTCCAAGGTACTAAGTCTAAAGATGCCTTCAAATTTACTATTAATTGCTATGAAAGGTAGAATAAGATGGGAATTGTCAAGAAACATTGTTTTGAGTTTGTGATCGTCCTAATGGAAAAGGAAGTTGAGTAATGGTTGGGATCATATGTTTAGTGTCATTTACCTATCTTACCTCTATTAACTTCGCAACAGTTCCATGTTATTTTCTTGGAGAGGTATGTTCCACAAACTCTCAATAACTATACAAAAAATTAGTTCTTGGTATTAGAGCAGGGAGAAATGTCATTTTGTGTTATGAGGACAAGTTTTATGCTTTATCCTGCTATGCTACTTAAATTTTGAATTTCGAGGAGAAGAGAATTCACCTTTATGTAAACAGTTTGAACTATGACCTTCAGTGTTGTTTGTGCATATAGTTTCTATAAATAAGGGGTTTAATGAAGTTTTTGATAATGTAAAGAAGTTGGAGGGAGTTAATCAAGCATATCAGGCTAAGTTATTTTCCAAGAGACCTAAGAATGATGAGAATTTTGGTAGATCTTATGCTAGGGTTTATGGTCAGCAAGCCTATGAAGCTTGTCCTATTTAGTCAGCCATGACAACATCTATTGTGGTACCAACTAAAGGATTTTCTTAGGTAAAGGGTGTTAAGGTCCAAGGTACTTCTTACTTTTCTACCGATAGGATTTCTCTTAAGAGGGGATATTTTTATTGTGGCAAGGTTGGTAAGTTTAAGAGAAAGTGTTATCTAAGGCAGGTGAATACCCAGGCATAGTAATAATCTCAGGCCTCTTTCCAACAAGTAAATGGGGAAGCAGTGATAAGGGACATCCACAGACTGGATGAGGAAATTCAAATGATAATCGAGTGGCCAAGAAAATAGTGGGTTAGATCGAAGAGCACATCCAGGGAGGGATTTAGCCCAAGTTGATGACTAGGCTCACTATTATCTATTTTGGAAAAGACTAATATATAGGCTTTGGATACAGTGATCATGGGTACTATTTATGTATGTGACCAGATGGCTTCTATTTTATATGATTCAAGGTCTACTTATTCTTATGTGTCTGTCCAATTTGCGAGGGGTTAGAATTTGGGTGATGTACTTGATTATCTTATTCATGTTCCTACTCTGATTTAAGAGTCTATGATAGTAATCCATGTTTGTCGTTCTTGACCAGTATTTTTTGTGGGTTTTTAGACTTAGGTAGACTCGATTATTCTGGCTATTTTGCTGTAAGAACCCACAAATTTTCCTAGTCATTAAAGCTCTTTAAAGCATGTTAATAGAAGCTTCATACCTAGAAAATTTGGCTAAGTGTTGGTATATCATCATTTCATAAGCCTTCAAACTTTGATGATTTATTTCGTGACCTTCTCGACCTCTGTTTGTCAATTTTTAAGTTGATTTACGATAGGGAAAGTCAATAGTACATCTTGGGTGAGTTTTAAAATTTTTTGAATAGCGTAAGGGCATGTTTGGTTGCCCAAAATAATAGCTTAAGATGATTAGCCCGCGCCGCCCAAGATACTCCCCAGAGCTAGGCAAGGCACCGCCTAGGATACTCCCTCGGGCAAGGTAGGGCACCGCCCAGGAAACTCCCCCAAGCTAGGCAGGGCACTACCCTGGGTACTCCACCTGGGCAAATTTTCAGTAGTTTAGCCCCGTATTATCAAGGGCAAAACGGTTAATTTTGCACCACTATATAACCCCAATAACACGAGATTCAGCGCTTTTTCATCCAAATATAGTCGTTTTCTCTCAATTTCACCCAAGAACAAGTTTAGGGTTTTCAATTGAGGATCCAAATTCAAGAAATTCCACTGTCAAACTTCAAAAAATCAAGAACTAAGGTATGTTAGATGTTGATTCTTGGGTTCCTTCCACGCAAGAATTTCAAGAATCCTTTTTAAAATTTTAAAGATTGTATATTTATGAGTTATCATGATTTATGTGAATTGAAATTCATGTTCATATTGTTGATGAGTTTTAATTCATGTCGTAGAGAACAAGTTTCAAGATTTGATCTTAGTATGTGATGACTTATGTGATGTTCAAGATAAACCCCTTCAAGTTGCATATTAATTGATGTATCCATGATAATTTAGATATTGAGATTGTTGTAAAACCAAAGCATGCTCCCCATATGTTTGACAAAATGCTTATGTGAAGGAAATAGAGTCATTATAGCTTGCTGACAACAAATCTCCAATAATGTATAAGTTAATGCATGCCTAGTGTTTGTTGAAAGGACTTAGTGAATGAATTATGCTATGTTGCATGTATTCCTCATTCAATAAATTATGAGACATTAGTATACATCCCCATATATCTATATGTTTAAGACTTCCAAGCGCTTGACGAGATGTCACATTGATTGTATTATGAATGATAGTTCATTGTCATGTTATTCAAGAGTTGTCATGTCTGGCATTATTTATGTTATCGAGTCCTAGGGGTTTTTAATACCAGATAATCTAGCTGAATGTCTAGAGCCTGAGTCAGTTTTCAAGATAATATTTGTCGTGCCATAGTCAGTAGAACTCAGTCAGTCACAAAACTTAGAAAGACTCAATAATCTCTGTATCAGTCTATTCCAGCTCAGTATGCGGTTCAGACCTAAATAGTACTCAAGTATTCAGTTCAGAACTTCGTAGCTTTCAGTCAAATAACAGAATTCAGTAGTATTCTGTCAGTTAATGGAACTCAGTAAGCTCAGTTTAGTTTAGTTAATCAGTATAATTAGTAGCAGTTTAGTCAAGCCTAGTATGGACTAAGAAATCAGTCAGTGTCTTCAGTTGGGAGTAGAATTCAGCACCGAGCGAACCTAGGGATAGGGGCTCACCCGCTAGATAGGACTGAGATCCCTAGGGTCAATCCCTAAGTTCCAGAACTACGTAGCTAGTGTATTTATGAGATGTCATGTGTTAGATAGGACTAACATACTTAGGGATCCCGCACTAGAATAGGACAAATCTCAAGAGTGACCCGCTAGATTAGGACTGACTCCACAACAGTGCAGTTGTATTTACCTATGGGATGACACTGACACCCTTCCTTCTAGGGTTACAGGTTTGACCCCACTAGTTAAGATTCGGGGCGTGTCAGTTTGATGACTACCTCCTATAGTCTCAGTTTTAAATTCAGTCTCAGTGATAGAACTCAATTTAGTTATACAGATTTAGGACTATCAGATATAGCCAAACAGTATCAGTATCAGTAGATATAGAGATCACCCACTAGATAGGCTTGATCTCCAATTTAGTCAATCATTTTTATTATCAGTAGATTTAGAGATCACCTGCTAGATATGACTAATCTCAGATAGAGTCAATCAAAATCAGTACCAATAGATTCATAGATCACCCGCTAGATAGGACTGATCTTAGATATAGTCAATCAGTATCAGAAAACTCAGATATTAGTATCAGTAGGCTCAGTCATTCAGTATCCTAGTATTATTAAACTCAGATGTTAGTAAATCAGTATTCAAAATTTAGTATCAGTAAATTCCGATAGCAGTCATCAATAAATCTAGTTATTAGTAATCCAGCTATTTGAACTCAGTATTTAGTGTTACTATGATTTTAGTTATAGTTTATATATCCATACATGTATTCCTCATTCAGTATACACATGTTATTCAGCCAGCTATAGTTCATGCATATGAGCCTTTGCATTTAGCCTTACCTCATGTAGCATACCAGTACATTCTTACGTTCTAATGCATACTTTCCTGTGCTATGGTGGTTTATACCATAGGTGCAGAAGCACGAGCTCTAGAGAACCCTTAGCAGTTCAGCTTGCAGCAGTCAGAGTCCATGGTGAGTCCTCATTTTTCAAGTACATGGTAACTTCATGATTTTAATACTTAGTTCATTTTTATTAAATGGAGATAGTTGGGGGATTGTCCAATTAACTCTACAGTTCAAACAATTTAGAGGCTTTTAGACTAGATTTTCAGATAGTTGTTTTTGTTTTGGTATTGTTATACCTTATGCAATTTTATTTTAGATGTTTGAACCTTATGGCAAGTT
Source organism: Capsicum baccatum var. pendulum (assembly GCA_030864225.1). NCBI lineage: Eukaryota > Viridiplantae > Streptophyta > Magnoliopsida > Solanales > Solanaceae > Capsicum > Capsicum baccatum. The sequence goes on along the minus strand of CM061559.1, from coordinate 199,984,108 downwards.
TTTTGCCAGTTTTTTTCATATTTACAGCATACTATTCATTTCTTAGTTACAAATATCAGTCAAGGGTTAGCTTATGGTCCTTCTAGATTATGAGCATCGTGTAGCGTCCGGGGTTCAGAATCTAGGGCGTTACATTTGGACTTTAATATAATTTTGGGTATAACTTGGTTATCTCCATATCATATTGTTTAACATTGTAAATGCTAAGACAATGACTCTAGAAATGTCGAGATTGTATAGACTAGATTGGGAGAAAGTGTATAAGGATAACCTAATGAGAAAGTGTATAAGGATAACCCAATGAGAATTATTGTAATGCCTCGAGACTACCTGTTGGATGTCATATGGTGATTAGGACTACAAGTGATCCCAAGCTAACCCTATACTGGTATGATATTTGAGCTACTAATTAAAATACATAAAACTGAAAGTAACAAATGGAAGAGAAATCTTTAGTTAAACATGCTTCAAAAAACTATTTAAAATGATTACAACTGTTGTCATCCAAAACAAAACTGAAATCAAATACAACAACTCCACTGACTATTTATAAAGCCTCTACTAATGCTGACTATAGGTAGTTGGGACATGACCCCCAACTATCCCTAATTAATATGACTAAATAAAAAGAAATGCTACCAGAACTAGAGTTAACTCAAGTCCTTGAATCAAAAGAACTCTTCACCTGCTAACTGGAAGCTGCAAACTATTTGATAATGATATGGGAGCTACAACTGGTACCTACATTATGAGACAATGTAGCATATAGACATATCTATGGGTTAGTACTTCTGGAATGTACTAAGTATGTAAGGGTGAATGCATAAGTAAAACAATAACTGAATGTACATATGGGCTTTAAAATAATGCATGCTAAGCGTAGATGACTCACCTTGAGCTTGAATAAAACAAAATCTCAAAAATCACAAACATGAGTAATGAAGCTTAAAGATAAACTTTGTGAGCCATAACACTTAGTTCTAACAGATTTACTAATATTCTTTCTTTTTGGGAGGTTCTTCTAACCAACATAAACCATTTGAGCTATCACAGAGTTCAATGTTTTACACACTTTAGGGAGAGTTGTTCAATCATTTCCATCAAAATATAAAATTAACTTGAGTGATCACTATACTTAACCCATATTGGGACTTAAACCTATGGTGGCACGTAGTTCTATGGTATTTATCACGACCTGAACTAGGGCTTGGCCATGACGGAAATCCCGAACCATAAATTCCTGGAACTCCCTTCTTTATCTGGTAATCATGCACAACATTCATATAATAAAGAAGATGCGGAAACATAATCTGCTATGAAAACATGGTCAATTCTGAATTCAACATAAGTATGGAAACTGTTAATCAACTACATCTAAATAACATCTGACTCAATCTGTGAAATCTTTACTACATGAAAATATGACAACTGTCGACCAAAACCATATTTAATAATAGTTGTCTGAAAGTAAGCAGGCCTTCTGGAATAAAAAAGGTTCACCAACTGGGCACTGTAACTCTGTCTGATAAAATCTATTGCTTTTTTAGACCCCTAGACTGAGCCTTAGAACCTGGAGGGGGGAGGGGGTCAATACAGATGTACTAGTACGCAAGGTAATCCAAAATAAAACTTTTATATAAGTAAAAAAAATGGAGAGCAATTTGTTAAAACATCATGTATAAACAGTTGTCAGAAACATGGGCACTTTCTAAAAATCATAAGTCATTCTTGTCAATGCACTGTCTGTTCTTTGTAGTACTTCTGAGTTAAGTGGTACTCCCCTACAATTCTAAAATCACAGGGCTATATGGAATCTTCCATTGACTCGGCGGGAAAGCCCCCAACCTGAGTGTGCCGCAAGAGTTGGAGTTTCTAATTATGATATGCCACATGGCACTAGGCCAGCATAATATAATATACCTGTATCACAAAATCATGGTTTCGAGCAACGAGTTGTCTGAACTTGTTCCTTCTTCGAGGAACCACCTAAGCTCTCTTTATGCCCAATTTTATCCTGTTCTGATTCATGCATTTTTCTAGTTTCAACATCTGAAAAGTATGATTTCAAACGTGCATTCTATTCTGTTCTGAATTATCATGGCATAATTTGAATTGGTGTCGCCACACCAAGACTTTCAAGTCCTATTTCTGAGCCATAGTACAATAAGCATGATCTTTCATTAAATCATAGTTTAGATCACCCAAGCATGCAAATAGTCTAAGAGATTTCATGTTCTGAAGCATAAATAAAAACTATGCAAGAATTCTTTAAACATATGGTGGTCATGTGCTTTTGGAAAAATCATACGCACTTTCATTAAATAAATATTTTATACTTTTATCAACAGAACTACCCTCTCTTTTGAAATTTAAATCTTAATCCAATCATAACACAATTCAAGACATTTTAAACCATGTTTTTCAAGGATGCATTCAAAGCATCGATAGTATATGATAAGTAAAGGAAAATCAAAACAAGAGAGGGATTTTAGATAAGTCATGCTCTCAATTAAATCATCAACCTCAAAACACAAGCATACATATATATACAATTTCGAATCAATGTGGGGGAAGATCTAAAGACCAAAACAATACCGTCAAGATTTCTAAAACATGAATGTATTCATAAAGATTAAAACCTCTTTCTTAAAATCATGATTTTTATCCCCGTGAGATTTTAGGAAAACCCCGCATACCTCTATTTAAGAAATAAAGAATGCTCCTTGATGCGTACGACTTAGGGATTCCAAAATCTCCAATTTGTTTCGAAATTCCACAGTTAAATCTTGAGTCCCACTACCTTACCGTGCTGCATAAGAACACATCCAAGTCCCACTCAGGATGCATCACACTATACAACAAAACCTTTTGTACCCTATGGAAGAGTCAAAACAGGAGCAGTAGTCAACTTGTCTTTAAACTTCTCAAAACTATTCTCACAAGAGTCAGACCACAAAAACTTCACCTTTTTCTGAGTCAACTTAGTAAGCAATGCCGCTATGGAAGAAAATCTTTCTTTGAACCTTCTATAATAACTCACCAAACCCAAGAAGCTCCAAATGTCAGTTGGAGTCGTGGGTTGGTGTCATTTTCTCATTGGCTCAACCTTTAGGGGATCAACCTTTTTCTCCTCACTAGACATAATATGCCCCAAGAAAGAAATAGCATTTAACTAGAATTCACACTTGGAGAACTCTGCATACAACCTATGATGTTTTAGAGTCTGAAGGGTAATTTGGAGGTGATTGGCATGGTCCTTCTCACTTTTTGGAATAAATCAAGATATCATCAATGAAAACTATGACAAACAAGTTTAGAAACTGATGAAACACCCTATTCATTAGGTCATGGAAGCTGCGGGAGCATTAGTCAACCCAAAAGACATAACTAAGAATTCATAATGACTATATCTAGTTCAAAAAGCTGTTTTAGAAATGTCTGACTCCCTAACTTTCAACTAATGATATCCTGACCGAAGGTCTATTTTAGAAAAACACTTAGCACCCTGAAGTTGATCAAAGAGGTCATCAATTCCAGGAAGAAGATATTTATTCTTAACAGTGACCTTATTCAGCTGACTGTAATCTATGCACATACGCAGGAACCCATCTTTCTTTCGTAAGAAGAGTATAGGTGCACCCACGGAAAAATACTAGAATGAATGAAACCTTTATCTAGGAGGTCTACTAGTTTCTCTTTCAACTTTTTCAGCTCTACTGGAGCCATTCTATATAGAGAAATAGAGATGGGACGGGTGTCTGGCAATACATCTATGCCAAAATTTATCTCCCTATCAGGTGGTATTCCTGGTAGATTATCTGGAAAGACTTCTGGTAATTCATTTACTGGAAGGAAATACTGAAGAGGAAGACTTTCGGAATTAAAATTTTTAACCTGAATAAGATGATACACGCAACCCTTGGAAATAAGTTTACGGGCTCTAAGGTAAGATATGAAGTGCCCTTTAGGTGCGAAAGAGCTCCCTTCCTATTTTATTTCTGGCTCATTCAGAAAATAAAAGTAACCTTTTAGGTTCTATAGTTTAGTGTGGCATAACACGAATGGAGCCAGGCCATCCCTAGGATAGCATCAAAATCAACCATATAAAGCTCAATGATATATTCCACAGTATCATAGCTAAGAATAGACACAACACAATTTTTATATATCCTCCTCTCCATAACAGAAACACCCACCGGAGTGGAAACAGAGAAAGGGTCGGTAATGACTCCGGGATCAAACCCAAAACCAACAGCCACATATGGGGACAGATAAGACAAGGTAGACCCGGGATCAAGTAACACATAAACATCATAGAAAAAGATTTGTAATGTATCGAAGATAACATCTGGTGAGGCCTCTGCCTCCTGGCGATTAGTCAAAGCGTACAGCCGGTTGCGATCGCTTCCGGCCAGGCCCTTTTGAGATGGTGGTGGTGCGATGGAATTTTCCTGAGAGTTTTCCCCACCAACATTCTTTCTAGCAGATGGATAATCCCTCTGAAATTAACCCGTCTGACCTCAAGAATAGCACGCAAATACGCCTAGCTGACACCTTCCCAGATGATGCCTACCACAAGTCTCACACCATGGATAAGGGTGATACTGCTGAGCCATACTGCCCTGTGACTGGGAATCCTGAGCCCTAGGTCCGCGACTAGTCTGAAAACTCTGAGATCATCTATCCACGGGGGTTCTGGACACTGGGGTGCTGGTTGCAGACTGTGTGTTACTCCAAAACATTTTTTTTCCATTTACTACCCCAGTTACCACTCTGTGGCTGACTGTGGTTCTGATCCACTGTTCTGGCTCTCTTTTCCTGCCTGTCCTTCTCTCTAAATTCGGCAATTTTATTTTTCTTCTTTTCTACCTGCTGCATGTGGACTGGCAGCCTAGAAAAGTTCATATCCCTATTTAGCATCACCCCTTGGCATTTAAGAGCTAGATCATCGGCAAGGCGGGATGCAAACTTCCTCATCCGGGCTCTCATATTACTTGTCATTTTTGGTGCATAACGAGCTAGTTGGTTAAACTTCAGAGTGTACTCCTGGACACTCATTTTCCCCTGTTTAAGATTCATAAATTCCTCTTTCTTGGCTTCTCTCAACTCTAGAGGAAATAATCTGTTAAGTAAAGCTTCCATAAATTCGCTCAAAACTGTGGGCTTAACACTCTCACCCTTTTCCTTTTCCCACTCTTTATACCATTGGTTCGCTACATCTTTAAGTTGGTATGCTGCTAACACAACCCCTTCCACCTGATCCACATGTATTACTCTAAAAATCTTTTCCATTTTATCCACGAACTCCTGTGGGTCCTCTTATACCTTAGTGCCCAAAGGTTTGGGGGGGTTCATCCTCATAAAATGGCCTACCCTAGTAGCCTATGAAGTAACAGATGCAGACCCAGTATCCTCTGACCTCTGAGTCTGTACGGCTACCAGTTGTACAAGCATATGAATGGATTGCCTGAATTCTGCATTTGATATATCCCTCTGAGAAGAATGAGCCTGGTTAACATTTGTCCTTGGAGCTCGAAGATGACTGGTCGGGACTGGAGGTACTCCCAGAGTATAAACAGGTTCTGGGGTATGCGCTCTTTTTCGGGTTTGCATCCCATGGGTGGGGCGAACTTCATTATCCTGAGTATCCTGGTTGTTGGAATGATGAGGAGGCATGACTATTTTCTAAAATACGATATATCACTGATTAGGGGACAATTCTATCGTATACTTTAAAGCACGAACTAAATCACAAAGGGAGAAAATATTCCTAAATGCCCAGTAGTCTCTTACTTATAAGTGTGGCGTGATACACACCCATAAACAAGACTCTACCTGACCCAATTTCGCAGATACCCTGGAACCATGAACCATGCTCTGATACCAAGTTTTCCATGACCCAAACTAGGGCCTGGCCTTGACGGACATCCCGAACCATGAAGGCCCGAAATGCTCTTCTCTATCTGGTAATCATGCACAACATTCATACAATAAAAGAAGATGTGTAACATAATCTGATACAGAAACATGGTCGATTCTGAATTCAACATAAGTATAGAAACTACAAATCAACTACATCTACAAAATATCTGACTCAATCTGTGAAATCTCTACTACATAAAAATCTGACAACTGTATGAAACTAGGACAAGGCCCCTAGTTGACCAAAATCATATCTAATAATAATTGTCTAAAAGTAAATAGGCCTTCGGGAATAAATAAAGCTCACCAACTGGGCACTGTAACTCTATCTGATAAAATCTATTACTTTTCTGGACCCCTAGACTGAGCCTCAGAACCTGGAGAGAGGGGGTTCAATACAGATGTACTAGTCCACAAAGTAATCCAAAATAAGACTTTTATATAAGTGAAATAATGGAGAGCAATTTGTTAAAACAACATACATAAACAGTTCTCAAAACACATGGGCACTTTTTGAAAATCATAAGTCATTCTTGTCAATGCACTGTCTGTTCTTCGTATTACTTCTGAGTTAAGTGGTACTCCCCTACAATTATAAAATCCCATGGGCTATATGGAATCTCTATTGAATCGGTGGGGAAGCCCCCAACCCGAGTGTACCGCAAGGGTTGAAATTTCTAATTTTGATACGCCATACAACACTAGGCCAGCGTAATATAATATACCAGGATCAGAAAATCACGATTTTGGGCAATGAGTTATCTGAACTAGTTCCTTCTTCGGGGAACCACCTATGCTCTCTTTATGCCTAATTTTATCTTGTTCTGATTCATGCATTTTTCTAATTTTAACATCTAAAACGTCTGATTTCAAACATGCATTCTATTCTATTCTGAATTATCATGGCATAATATGAATTGGTGTCGTCACACCAAGACTTGCAAGTCCTATTTTAGATCCATAGTACAATAGTCATAATCTTTCATTAAAACATAGTTCAGACCACCCAAGCATTCAAATAGTATAAGAGATTTCATGTTCTGAACCATAAATCAAAACTATGCAAGAATCCTTTAAACATGTGTCGGTCATCTGCTTTTGGAAAAATCATGCGCTCTTTCATTATATGGATATTTTCAACATTTATCAACACAACTACCCTCTCTTTTGAAATCCAAATCTTAATCCAATCATAACATAATTCAAGATATTTTAAACCATGTCTTTCAAGGATACATTCAAAACATCGATAGCATATGATAAGTAAAGGAAAATCAAAACAAGAGAGAGATTTTACATAATACATGCTCTCAATTAAATCAACAATCCTAAAACAAAATCATACATATATATACAATTTTGAATAAATTTGGGGGAAGGTCAAAAGGCCAAAACAATATGGTCAAGATTTCTAAAACATGAATGTATTCATAAATCTGAATACCCCTTTCTTAAAATCATGATTTCTATGCCCATGATATTTTAGGAAAACCCCGCATACCTCTATTTAAGAAATAAAAGGATGCTCCTTCATTCCTATGTCTTAGGGATTCCAAATCACATATTTGTTTCGAAATTCCACAGTTAAATCTTAAGTTATTTGGGATTCTTGTTTGAAACCCTAGGGAGAGTTCTGGATGGATTTTGGTGAGAGTAGGTGTATTTTGGTGTAATAGGGATTAAATCCTATGTTCAAGATGTTAAGGGGTTGCAAAATACCTCAAATACCCTAAATAGATGGGTATTAAATATAACTAGGAGCCCAATTTCATGAGCTACCAAGACGCGTTACGATCGCGGTGGCTCACTGAAAATTGATGAATGGGAATTTATCTCACTCCGCATTGCATCACCATCATGGAGTCTTACTGGAAATTGATCATCACCATTTACACCCTCTCCATGATTCACCAAGGACAGGAATGATGGTGTTTTACAAGTAGGACTTAAATTAACCATAACTCCTTCGCCGAGTATCCGTTTTGGCCGAATCTTAGGTCGATAGAAAATTTATTCGGTCATCTACATAATGAAAAGTTAAAATCTAAAAAATTCCACAGGGAAATAAGTAATAATCATTATTGAAGCCAATGTTTAATACTTTAGGGACAAAATTTAGCTAGGAAAAACTTTGGGGCGTTATAGTATGCGACCCCGGACTCATACCCAACTCGGTGCTAAATACTACTCCCATGTTACTTATATGCTCATACTTTAGGAAATCCACCTCAAAATAGCATAACGGTTTATAGAATGAAAACTAGTTATGCATCTCGTTCTTTAAATCATAATCGGGATGAACAAATACAGTTTTCATATCTTATCTTATGATCAAAAGATCAATCTTTACTTTAAATCATGATACAAATTTATGACTGGAGCTTAGGAGCATAATCTTCTTGTAAACTCAATAATTGTACTTAGGACTTATAATATATTCTTAAATTCATTCATGACAAAACTTTATGCTCAATAGTCATCTTTAAATCTTTCAACAATCTCAGTCAAAATAATAAAACTAAAATAACAATATAAATCTTATAAGGTAAAACATGAACATAAGCAATTCTTGATATACTTAAATCTTTAATCTCATTGTAATAACATGCTTCAAGAATATAGCAACTTGGGTATGAACCCTAATTAAAAAACAAGTAAACTAAATCTTAAAATCAAGAACTTTGGGCACAAGGGTGAAAGGGTATCATTGTTCATAAATGCCATATACCTTAAGTTTTATGACTTGTGGATAAAGCTTGGAGCTCGGGACTTGAATGATGAACTTGTGAAATAAACCCTATTCTTGATAATTCTTAAAGATTTCTTGAACTTGGAAGCTTGAACTCTTGAATTCTTGAAGAAATCTTGAATTTGAAACTTAAATCCTTGTATTCTTGAGAGAAGAAGCATGAATTATTATTCTTGGGAAAGGGAGGTTTTTTACATGATTTGATTTGAAGAAAATGAGCAAATAATTCCTTTTTGGGTGCTTTAATTCATGCCTTGGACGTTTAGGGCTGAGAGGAAAACACCAAAGCGACCCTTTACCCTTATGAACTTGGAAAAATGGGGAATAAACTCCTCATTGCATCCTATATCATGTTGAGAGAGCAACATTTTATTCCCCTAATTATGTATAGATACCAGTGCACAACAGCCAAATCACGAACCTTTACTGCCTCTCACAAAAAAGGCTATAACGTTTCGCTTAGGTATTCAATTATAGCAAAATTGGTATCGTTTGAAAGCTAACTCAATTATCTATCATTTTGTTGGTATTTAGATGAAAAATTCCACAATTATAAAAATTTATACACATTCAAAATTGACCTTATAGAATCGAATACCAAAACTTGGCCAAATCAAAGGCCTTTAACTCAACTTTGCTCTAAGTGATTTCTATGAATATTTTTAACCTCTTAATCACTTCGCATACTATGATAAATATCATGACACATATATTCACATACAAATCATGGGATTAGATCTTACACATATAGGAATGCCAGTTCAAAGTCTAGCCCAAAAATGTGAGGTGTTACAATTATATCATTTATCTGAGCCAGAAGGTTAGTGGGGAAGGGTGTTTACCATTTTTAGAACATATTAGGGATCTATATGAAGGGTCCCTTCCTATTGAGTCATTTTTAGTGGTTTCTGAATTTTCAAGATGTGTCTTTTTTAGACCTACCCAGTATGTCTCCGAATAGGGATACTGATTTCTATATTAATCTAGAGTTGGGCACTTACCCAATATCTATTCACCTTATCAAATGGCTTCAAAAGAGTTGAAGGAAATTAAAACTTAATAGTATAGGCTACTTGATAAAGGTTTTATTCATCCCAATGCTTCACCTTGGGGTGGCTCAGTCTTAACTGTAGAAACCACTTTATACAAATTTTATAGTATTTTATGATGCTTTACTTTTGGGATTGGGTGTTGTGTTAATAAAGGATAAACATGGTACTGCCTATTCTTTAAGAAATTGAAGACTCGTGAAAAGAACTACCCAACCCATTATTTGGAGTTGATAGTGATGGTCTTTACACTAAATATTTAGAGGCACTATCTTAATAAAGTCAAGTGTGAGGTCTTCATAGACCAGCGTAGCCTGTAACATATGTTTATGCAAAGAGATTTGAATCTTTGGTGGCATATATGGATTAAATTACTAAAGGATTATAATGTAACTATATAATATCATGTGAGAAACGCTAATATAGTGGCAGTGGCATTGAACCGAAAGGCTATAAGTATGGGTATCTTGTCCTATCTAAATATTTTTAGGAAACCTTTGGCTAGAGAATTTCAGAATCTAACATTAGAGTTCATGTAATTTAGTATGTTGAGTAGGGGTGGGTGTTGACTAGTATTGAGGTTAAGTCAGTATTTCTAGATCAGATTAAAGCTCAATAGTGTAAAGATTAGAATTTGAATGCACTCTAGCATAAGGTGTACATGGAGAGGTGGAAGATGCCACTCTTGACGTAGGTGGGGCACTGTGGTTTAAGTAAAAGATATATGTTGTTCGAGTTGGATATTTGATTTGTGAAGTACTTTTCGAAGCCTATGGTTTGCATTACTCTATTAATCTAAGTATAACCAAAATGTATCGTGACTTGAGGTAGATTTATAAGTTGTTTGGAAGAGGCATAGTGAAGCATGTGTCTAAGTATCTCAACTGTCAAGAGGTAAAGTATGAACATCAAAGGCCCATGAGATTGCTTAAGAGAATCACTATGCTGGTTAGAAATTAGAGACTATTGTTATGGATTTCATGATGGGTTTTCCTAATACCTTGGGTAAATATGATTTTATTTGGCTAATAGTGGATCAATTGATAAAATTAGTAGACTTTTTACAAGTTTGAGTAGACTACATCTCCAAGTAACTAGTTAAAATATATGTCGTGGAGACAGTGAGGCTTCATAGGCTGCCCCTTACTATAATTTCTCATAGAAATGAAAAATATACTTCTAAATTTTAGGGCTTTTTTAGCAACTCTAGTCATCTCCTCTGATTAAGACTTAGATCCTTCTAACTGAATAGCTTCATGATAAGTTGGGAACCAAGATCACTATTAGCATAGTCTTTCACCCTCAAATTGATATGCAGATGAATAGGCCAATACAAGTGCTAGAGGAAATATTGAGAGCCTTTGGATTGATTTTGGTGATTACTATGACTAATTCCTACCATTGTATGAGTTTTCATAAGAAAATAGTTATCACTCTAGTATTGATACGAGACCATTTGAGGCATTCTATGGAAGGAGGTGTAAGTCACCTATTAAGTGGTTCTATACTAGAGATGTTAAACCTTTAGGAACCAACATGGTAAAAGAGGCTTATTAAAAGGTAAGGTTTATATAAGCTAAATAATTAATTTCTTAAAACAGACAAAAAAGTGTGTAGACTGCAAGGTAAGAGACATGGCTTTCAAGGTTGGTGAACTGATGTTTCTTAAAGTGTCTTTCATTAAGGTAGTTATAAGGTTTGACAAAAAAGGCAAGATCAACCCTTGATATATTGGTCCCTTTGAGGTTTTACTAAATGTGGGTCATATTATGTATAGAATAGCATACCGTTGGGGTTTTTGGAAGTTCATCCAGTGTTTTATGTGTCCATGCTCATAACGTACCACAGGGATGGAACTTGAGTTTATTAGATAATGTTTATTCTGAAGAGTAGCCAGTGAAAATTCTAGATTGTGATGTTCCAAACTTGAGTAAAAAAGAAATTAAATCAGCCAAGATTCAATGGAAACTTCATTCGGTTAAAGAAGCCACTTTGAAATTCGAGAAAGACATGTGGGACTAGTACTCTCTCTTATTTGAGGATATAGGTACTCTATCCTTTCCTTATTTTAACCTATTTTTCTTGTTTGATTATTTATGAATGAAAAATAGGTAAATTAGTATCTACTGTAATGACCCTCTCCATCGTTACATGTAAGTCTGTCATCTAAAAATTTAAGCCAAGATTCTCCCCAAATTTAAAGTTACTACGCTACTCTCGGATGAAATATTAGTGAGGTATGGTCTAGATCAATCCGTGAATGGATTTGATAAATATGTAATACCCTGAGTTTTCATGTCTTAAACCTCCTAAAAGATAGGCCGCCAAGTTAACCTTCCAACGCATCAAGCCTCATCTTAATCTGAGGTCATGGCAAGAAGTTATGGAAATTTTCCCTTAAGGGCCTCACAAACTTCCATGGCTATGACTCAAGGTAACAAGTCATTACCACTCATGATGAGTCAGCATGAGTGAGTCATAGCCACTCTAGTGAATCCCTTAGCAGTAGCCTAGTGATGAATATGACACCTCACTACAACTCATAATTAGTGGCCACGAGTCGTATGTAGGGACTCAAAGTCAAAACAATAACTAAGAATCCCTTCCAGTGGTTACAAGTCTAGGACTCGACTTGTAGTCAGACTTATGAGTCATCGTGTGGACTTGTAGCCTGACCAGTAAGAGATCTATGAATCAAGCCTCAGACTACAATTTCACCTAAATAACTCGTAATCAGTCAAAATGAGTCATTAGGATGCAATCGTAGTCAGACCAGAATGTACGCAAAATCCTAGGATACCAGGTTACCACTTAGATCATGATTTGTAACTAATCGTTATGAGTCGTAACGACTGGGAGCATATTTTCCTACTCGTTTTCCCAGGGGCTTTTATGTCTTTTACCACTTCTTTAAAAGAAAACCCCATGTTATTTTGGTTTTCCAAGGGTTGGTATAAAAGAGACAAAATCCCTGATTCATAACATAATCCTCAATTCTACCAAAGAGAATCAAAAGAGATAGTTTTCCTTTCTTTCCCAAGCAATTAGGGATTTCTCATGAACAAGATCAATTTCAAGGATTTCCCTAAAGATTTTACTTAAGCTATCAGAGATATTCATCAATGGTTCCTTTCCGTCCATTGAGTCCCAAGAACTTTTTATTTATACAAGTATAAACCCTACGTCCCAAATTGGTGAAATTTTATGTAGACTATGAATCTTATAAATTTTCCCTCAATTATTTTTATTTTAAACCATGAAAATACATTCCCTTATGATAGTGGTGTTTTCCATATGTTTGATAATGAAAATGTCTACTCCAAGATTTATTATTAAAATATTAGATATTGAATAAAATTTTCTGCCACCATGGATTGTTCATTCTGCATTAGATAGTTCTGATGGGTTATAAACACCCGATGCCTAGGAAAATAGTGCATGTTTCAAACTTTCAAGTGATAAGTCATTCAGAACATATTTATATTATTATATTTATATTATAAATGCACTATTATTTTCAGCATACCATATTTGAGCAAATCAGTTATCAGTGCATGTGCTAGTTTATTCTTCTATGTCAGTTTAGTTGGGAGTAGAACTTAGCACCAAGCAAATTTAGTGATGAAGGCTTTCTTTCCAGTCGAGAGTGAGACCTTTAGTAGCATTCCATGAGTTACAGAACTATGTATCCAGCGTAGGTATGAGAGGCTTTCCTACCAGTAGAGGGTTGACATTCTATTAAGGGCACCTGCCAGTCGAGGTTGAAACCCTAGTCCTTTGGAACATCAGCTTAGTGGATCCACACAGCCAGTGTTAGTACCCATTGCAAGGTAATGACACCCTTCCAACAGGGTTTACAGGTTGGTCCCTAATTATATTAGATTGGGGCATACCTATTAAATGTTATCTCCCATAATTTTAGTCAGTATTCGGACCATATTAGCTCAGGTTTGCATGACCAAGTGTTTGAATATTCATTATTCAGTTATTCAGTTATACAGATTATTTCAGCACATGCTTTACTTGGTTTTGCATTCATTTTACATATTCATGCATTCATTCTCGATACTTATATGTATTTTGGTTAGTCTCTATCTCATATAACAGTATATTTAAAGTAGTGAATATATATTTATTTTGAGCTATATTGATTTCACAATATAGGTATAGTCGCTCAGTTTCTCGATTGCACTTGCACAATTTGTACGCCACTTAACTGTAGTTGTAGTGAGTCCTCATTCTTCAAGAATAAGTTATCCATAGTTATTTTTAGTACTTCTTGTAATGCATTCAGTCAGAGTTAGTGAGGGGTTTGTCCCATCGTCTCCTATTATTTTAGAGGCTTTCAGATAGTTAGACATGTTCTCAGTTTCATCAGATGTTCAAACACATGGTGTACTTTCTTCAGTATTATTTACTATCTAATTTTTTAGTTTACCTTCCGCATATTATGTTATTATCATCCTCAGTGCTCACAGTAGATACCATACCATGGGTTATCTTGGGGTCCCTTATGACTCTAAGCATCATGTTATGACTAGGGATAGTCTCAGGTAGTTACAAATATGATAGTGTTTATCCTAATTTTTAGTTAGTTAAGACGATAAGGGACCCGTAGGATTTTTTAAAATTGAATTCAAGTAAGTAGAACTTTAAAATGGACCTCAAAATGAAGGAGATTATTTGTAATATATTAGATTTAAGGTGTGCTATGAAAGAGAAGAATTCTGGAGAAAATCATACATTTTATCTCATTCTTGTCTCTATATCTACATGCATCTTGATGTAGAGATATGTCCAAAAGCAAAATAATTCCCACTAAAGAAATTAGTCAATGTAGTCAAGCGCCACTACAGTAATAGGGCTGCTATAGTAACTATGTCGCTATAGTGATGTTGCTATCGAAACATATGTCACTATAATGACATAGTCACTGTAGCATTATAAATCATTATTTTATTCTAACTCCCCCCCCCCAAATATGATTTATTTATTTAAAAAGCATTTTGGGGCTTTAGCATTAGTGATTTGGGCAAAAATCATCAACTTTTCATTGTTCTTCTTTGTTAAGGTAATGATTGCATCCCCGTTAAAATAAATTAATAATCTAGATTTAGAATTGCAAGTTTATATTATTGGTGGAGGGTCAAGGTTGATTTTAGTTGATTTTCTAGTGCAAGAGAGTAATTTAGGTACAAAATTATTGGGTTTTGATTAATGATCATTAGGTTAACCTTACATATTGCTAATTCACTTAATTATCCATCAAATTAGTAGTTTTAGGTAAATTATGATAGAAATGTCCTAGAATTGAAAGGGCATGATCATGAACTTGGTCTTAGGGGTTAGAAATGAGTTATAATCCCTAATGAGGTAGGTCATTGCATTGATTATGTGTTTTGTAATTGTCTCTAGACTGAAAGTAAGTGAAAATTACATGAAAACACAATACTATAGCTTAGTTGAGTTGTGCAAGATTGGATTGAGGTAGGTAATAGTTACGTAGTTTAATCCAACTTGTATTATATATGCATGTTAACTATATTCTAGTATTACTTACTGATGCATGTTGTTAGGTATAATCATATTTCACTGAACTTATATGTAAAGTTTGTGAATTTTACAAGTGTTGGTTATTATCCTTGTGTTATGTGATTTTTTATATATACATACCATTGTAGATTGTGGAATGTTTTGATTATTGGACATTCTCATGAAATTTTGGTGGAATAAGATTGGTAGGAACTTATGTCTTGGGTTTAGCACATTGACCGGATTTTTCCCTTATAAGTCATGACTAGTAGGCCATCATAAAACCCTTAATTTGTATGTACAAGGTAGAGGTGAGTTTGACAATTCCATGAGTGAACTAGGGACATATATATAGTTGTTGTACTTTTATAATTAACTTGACTTCACTTGGATTGACTAGCATATTTGTTGATCTCTTTTGACCTTTTGCTAAGATGACTGGAAGTGCTCTAGGTGTTATTTGTTTCATTAAGGTATAGTAAGAGGTGAGCATGTATTATCTTATTATACTGTGCTAGGGGTAACGATGTTGAGTCATCCCTGTAGGATGATTTCTCCAGTGCCTTTTTAGACCGATTCTTTCCTCAAGAATTGAGATAGTCAAAGTCAAAAGTATTTGTTAACCTAAAGAAAGGTAAGATGTTAGTCAAGTAGTAATCCTCAAAGTTTCACCAGTTATCTCAGTATGCTCCAAAGTTGGTTTAGAGCATAAGGTCTAGTATGAGGAAGTTTACTTTTGGTTTTCTTGAGACTTGATTTTGGAGAGTAAGGTTGCCTTATTTAATAAAGACATGGACCTCTCCAGGTTGGTTGTGTACATGTAGTTGGTTGAAAAAAAGAATAGGAAATAAGCAAAAATTGGGGAAAGGCAGAGCAAGAAGTCTAGATTTTCTGAGTAGGGTGGTAGCCAACAACAAAGTGGCAGGGATAGTGGGAAATTAACCAAAAGAAAGTGGGGTAGTTCTAGGTATTACTCGTCGACTAGTGCTCCCTACCCAAAGCCATCGAGTGATGGAAGTTTTCATGATGGAAATAATTATAGGGAATAGGGTGACCAATCTTAGTCTAGTGGGGCCTAATCAGTTCTATCCTATCCTACATGCAAATTTAATGGTTAATTACATCAGGGATACTGTGATAAACGAAAGGACAAATGCTTCAACTATGTTCAGCTAGGGCACATGATTAGAAACTGTATTTTTGGTAAGGTTTATTCTGGGGAAAACAAGGTTACCATTGCCTCGTCTTCTTCTCTGGCACCAAAAAGGTGAACCATCTGGCTCTGGCACTGGTCGAAACTGACTCTATGTTTTCACTACCCATCAGGAGTCTAAGGCATCACCTAATGTCATTACAGGTATATTGAAACTCTTTCTTATGTAACCCCATTTGTGGTTGTGCATTTTGATTTTGGCCCCGAATGTATTCAGTACCCTTTTTTGTTTCTACTCTAATGGGTGACATTGTGGTTGCCATGAGACTCTATAGGGGTTTTGTGGTATATGTGGGTATTCGGGAGACTTTGGTAGATCTATTTAATTTAGACATGGTTTATTTTGATGTCATATTAAAAATGGATTGGTCATACTCATGCTGTGAATCTTTAGATTGTCGAACCCGTAAGGTCATATTCAAATTCCTAAATAAGTCGATTATTTAGTGGGAGGGTGGCTCTCTAGCTCCTAATGGGAGGTTCATATCATAACTTAGAGCTCGAAGATTAATCTTCAAGGTGTGTCTCTATCATCTGGTCTGAGTAAAAGATTCTAACTTGGAGGGTCCTTCTTTAAATTTCATCCCAGTGGTGAATGAATTACCTAAGGTCTTCCCTAATGACCTTCCTGGTGTCCCTCCCTATAGGGATATTGATTTTGGGATTGATCTTGTTACGAGCACTTTTCATATTTCTAATCCCCTATATAGAATGCCTCCAGCCGAGTTAAAAAGGCTTAAGGATCAACAAAAGAATCTTTTAAACAAGGGTTTCATCTATCCTAGTGTGTCTCCGTGGGGTGCACCGGTGTTATTCATGTGTAAGAAGGATGGTTCACTTTGTACGTGTATTTATTACCGAAGATAATGCTCACCTATACCATCTAAAGTGGTAGAGGATGGTTGTTGTCAATAGCTAAACTTTCATTGAGGTCGAATCCACGAGGAGCGAGATTTAGATTTCGTGTCCTATAGGTATCAAAATTACTAAAAATTTACCCGAAGTTTACAAAACATAAAATACATAATGTAAAGTTGGAGGGGATGGTCTGGAATAGAATCTTATCTAGTCAAGCAACACACAAAGATAAAACTTTTTGTTTTAGAATTCAAATTTGGAGAGATCTTGGGATTATGTCTACCTAAGGGAAAGGTGTACATGGGGTCATGATGGTTTTGTAAAAGTCCTAATTGTTGATGACATGTTAGGCTAGGTTAACAGTCCTTAAGGCTAGTTTGTCAACAAGTCCTCAAGGATGTCATTCCTTGACTCTTTTGAGTAACTAACAAGTGTATCAATAAAAGCCACCCAAAACCTCAATTGGGCATCCCTATTTCTGGGTAGAATCCCATGACATAACCTACTCTCCATCCACCCTTATTTCTAAGATGGCAAAAGAAAGTAAGCTATATTCACCATTTTCCACTATTGATTTGGCCCCCTAAAGCCCTCTTTCAAGGAATCTATGGGTTCCTAAAGATTCACCCACATCCCTCTTTCAAGGATAATGAGAGCTTTCAAGAGTTTGGGTTCTTACCCGACAAACCCATTTTGGGTATTTGGGGTTTTCACCCACAAATCCCAACTATTTAAACCAAGCAATAGTAGAATCCATAATCAACAACTAAGAATTACAAAAACACATCTTCACATAAACACAATTGTACCTTAGTTCAACATAATCCCAAAACTAGAGAATTTAGCTACTTATGAAATGAAAGAAAAGAAATATACCAAATAATTCATTCATGGAACCCATAACAATGTAGGACAAGGAAAATCTTCACTTTACACTTCAATTTCACCAACTTCAACTTGAAATTTTAAATACAAAAATATTTCTCCAAATTCTAGGGTTCACCAATTCTCAAATTTTTCAATATTTGTTTAAAGATCAACTCCCCCAAAGAAATAAAGATTTGTTCGCTTATATAGGAAGTGGAATCAGCTATGTCAAATTACAAAACTACCTTAGGCCAAAATCCCGCTATGCCGCGACCATATCAGTTTTGCCGCATTCACAGCTACCGCGACCGCGATAGGATCAATGCTATGGATGACCAATCTTCATTGGCCACAATCATTATCCTCAGACCGCGATTGCGACCCTTATACTGTGATCGCGTTAACTGTGCAGGGTCTTCAGCTTTGCAGTTTTTCTTTTCTTTCGATCTCTATTTAGATCAAATCCTTATATTTCTATTTCATCAACTGTGTGCATGCAAGAATGTGGAAAATAATGCATTTAATTTTAAACATGTCTCCTTTACACATTCAAATCATAATAGTGTGCACAAATATTGGGAGCAAATGAGTGGTAAATTCACCACTCATCAATAGGGGTGGCCATATTTTGGTTTAAACCAAAAAAAATGAAAAACCAAACCAAAATTTAATTTTGGTTTTGGTTTTTTGGTTTTTTGGATCGGATTCGATTTGTAATTTTAAAATTTAGGTTTTTCGGTTCGGTTTTTGATTTTTTTAAAAAAAATTCGGTTCAATCGAAAAACCAAAATTTTATAAATAAATAAATAATATATATATATTATTATATATATATAATATTATATTATATTATATATATAATATTTAGTAATTCACATTCACAATTAACATTTAACAGCAAATTCGCATACGTCGCAGGCTGTTTATGGATTGTTTTAGTGACTCAAATATTTTATGGACTATTTTGATAACTTTGGACTGTTTTATGGACTATTTATGCAAGGTTATATCATATGTAATGATTAATGACGTTATGTATTACGTTAAGCTTATGATTATTTCATTTTGTTTCATCCATGTTGAGTTATTTGTAGTTATTTATATTAGGGAATGAATAATAGGTTTGAAAAAAATATTTTTTCTGAAAAAACTCATCAATTTTAAATGATCATTTATAAAAAAGAGAGGCTAACTACTTTAATATTTCAAACCAAAATAAAAATCCAAAATAACCAAACCGAATTTGTAAAAACCGACCCAAACCGAATTTATTTCGGTTTGGTTACGGATGTCATTTTTGTCAATCCAAAAACCAATAAACTGAACCGATATTAAAAAATCAGACTGAACCGACCGAACGCCCACCCCTACTCATCAACACCCCCCCCCCCCCAACTTAGAGTTTTTCTTGTCCTTAAGAAACACTACCTTTTACCATGAGACAATGCACATGTATTCCCAAATTATATGACCCAATGATCACAATGACTTCAACTTGAGTATAGCCACAGATAGCTCTTCAAACATGGGAAAATAGATTTTCACGACACCCCTCAATATAAAAGGTGATTTTCAAGGATTCAAAAGACATCATAGAGAAACCATGTATCAATCACTAATACTCTAGAAGTGGCTCACCTTTTTGACCACAACTACATTTAATCCTTTTGCCTCAATTTTTGGGAGGTGACAAAATCACCCACCTCAACTTATTTACATGCCTCTTCACAAGAAAGAAAATTTCACACACCAAGTTATCAAATGTGCAACAAGGAATTTCAGTGTGAAACACTTCTCTCTCTCTCAAGAATTCTCGATGATAACAAGCACCATGTCGTAGGCTTGCCTATATTTTCAATCATCACTACAATTACTACACTTGGTTGGAGATCTAAAAGGGCTTTTTGAGCTTGTAACATAGATTTGGGGTAGGGTAGGATATTATTTAGGAAGACATGGCTATAACCTCCTTGAACATCTACATCACATTATTCCATCCTACTTTTGACCATGGTACACTTATTTTTGTATTCACTTTTACACATGTGCCTACTTTAATTTCCTTGGTTCACCTATTTACTTTTCATTTCTTTTTCTTGCACCCTTTGTGCTTCTGTTTACTTTGTTCGATCCTTTCTTTTTATATTCAATTGTTCTCAGTGCTAAATCCCATAGTCACTCACTTACAACTTCATGGCCCAAAGTTACCTCTTCCAATCTTCACCAACCCCAACTTAAGTTTTTTAGCTTCAATTTTCATTTTTAAGTTCAAGGAGGATAGGGTTCAAAAGAGGGATAAGATTGAAAGACTCACGGCTTGCAATGTGACTTCCAAAGAAAGGTATAAAGTCTCAAAGTGGGTGACTAAGGATAACATCTATGAAAGGATAAGTTTTTTAAGGTAAAGTGGACTTCTAATGTCACAGAGATGGCCTAAGATCATCTCACCAACCAAGTAGAATCAAAATTATCCTTGAAAGACTAATGGGACAAGTTTTAGATGGTACAATTACACATGAGATTTGGACAAATGAGCTCACCACACATGGCATAAAAATTTGCTAAAGAGGCACAATTTCCCCTCCCACTAGAGACAAAAATAGAGTATCTATCGATTTCTACGAGACAAAATCTTTGGAGTCACAAAAAGAGAAAAAGCCTTGTTACAAGGCCGTTCACGTCCATGTCCTTGATTCGTAAAAAAATTTTGACGGTGGGGGTGTTTGCTTTACATATGCACCATGCACAATTCACTAACTATGACACTAGACCAAGCCTTCGTCTCATATTTTGGCTTTCATATGGGCAAACCATATGTCTACTCAGACTTCGCCATAAGTATAAGTGCAACCCCAAATTCAATATGCCACAGGTACTCAAATTTTTCTTGCATTTATGACCTCAATGCCATGAGTACTCAAACGTCCCCTGTATCCATGGCTAAAAACCCATTCACCACACTTTTCCCTTAAGAATGTCATCACTCAGTCTATCATAAGAAAGGCATGTCTAAACAAACAAAACAAAGGTAGTTTCACACACACCCAACTTAGGGACCTGAAGTACCCTCACTTTAGCATATACAAGAAGTATAGGGTTTAGAAGGGGCTCACTTAAGCAGAAACTAGAATGTCCCTCATATTTTGCAATGGCGACAGAATGTCCAACGATCAAGGTAACTGAGGCTGAAATACCCTATTTTTTTCTTTATTTTGATTTTCCTGCATAACTGCCATTTTCCAGCTCTATTTTGCCCCTATTTTTTGGGGCATTGAGCTTGTGTTAAAATACCTACAAAACATTGAAACAAACAAAACTGAGTCAAGTATGGGTTGCCTTCCATTAAGTGCCTAATTTAACATTGGGCACGACTCTCTTTTTTCACCACGTAGTATCTTTAAAGAGAACAAAATCCCCCTTGACCACCACTGAAGCTTTCACATTTTAGTGCTTCACCATTTGGCCATAAATCATAAACTTTTTGTTCATGATCTTTCAATTCAATGGCACCAATAGAGTAAATGTTAGAAATTACAAATGGTGCTGACCATTTAGAAAGAAGCCTCCCCGCAAAGAATTTCAAATGATAATTGTAAAGGAGTACATTCTCGCCAACATGGAATTATCATCTTAATATTCAAGCATTATTCCATTTCTTTATTTTATCCTTATACAATGCAAAACTCTCATAAGCCTTGAGTCGCAAATCTTTTAACTCATGGAGTCTTGTGACCCTCGCTTTGGAGGCTTCTCCCGAATATATGTTCAACATTTTTAAAGCCCACAAAGCTTTATCTTTGAGATCGATGGGCAAATGATATGCCTTCCCAAATACCAATTGGTAGGGGACATGCTAATTATGGTTTTTTAGGCCGTTCTATAAGCCCAAAGTACCTAATTAAGCTCCCTTGCCCAATTGGATCAGTCTATATTCACCATCTATTTAAGTATTGCTTTTATTTCTCAATTTAGAACTTCAACTTAGCCACTCATTTGGGGGTGATATGGGGTATCCACATTGTGCTTAACCCCATACTTGTCAAGAAGTATCCCGAGTACCCAATTAGAACAATATGAGCCTCCCAGCACTAATGATGACACGCGGCATTCGGGACCTTCTAAAGATGTATTTCTTCAAAAAAAAAGGTAACACAGTTGCTCTTATTATTTGAAATTGGCCTGGATTTCACCCATTTAGAAACATAATCAATCGTTACTACTATGTATTTTTTTTCCAAAAGAGCTCACAAACAGGTTCATAAAGTCAATTCCCCGCACATCAAAGAGTTCAACTTTGAGGTTTGGTTTGAGAGGCATTTCATGTATTCTTGAAACACCACCTTGAATTTGATATTCGTGACATGATTTACCCACTCAATGGAATCCTAATGTATGAAGGTGCAATATTACCCATATTGAAGAATTTTGGCGGTAGTTCAGATTCCCCCATGGTGACCACCGTAGGGTGAGGAGTGGAAAGCTTCAAGGATATCATTCATCTCAACATCTATAATACATTTCCTAATTTCACCATTCATTCACTCTCAAAACAGGAATGGTTCATCCTAAAAATATCTCTTCGCACCAAATAAGAACTGCTTCTTTTAATGGTAGGTAATCCCCTCAGGAAGTACACCACTTGCTACATAGTTGGCATAGTCGATATACAACGGTACATATTTTTCTATAAGACACATGAATAACTCATTGGTAAAAGCATCATCAATTTCAATTTCTCCATGCCTTTCATGGTTACCTTTACGACATGGGAGATGGTCGACCATTTAGTTTTCGCACCCTTTTCGATCTTTTACCTCAAATTTGAATTATCGCAAAAGTAAAATACATCTAATTAGGTGTGGATTTTATTCCTTCTTTGACATGATCTACTTAAGGTTGACATGATCCATGTACACCACTACTTTCGTGCCTAACAAGTAGGGAAAAAATTTTCAAAAGCATACACAATCGCCAACAACTCTTGTTTGGTAACGGTGTAGTTATATTGAGTATTATTCAAGGTCTTCCTTGCATAATAAATAGGATGAAAGAGTTTCTCCTTTTGATTACCAATCACCGCACGCAATGTAATGCCACTTGTATCACACATTACTTCAAAAGGGGATAACCAATCTGGGGCCACCATTATGGGGGCCGAAATAAACACCTTAAGATGCTCAAAGGATTTTAATAATGCCTCATCAAAGTTGAATTTTGTCTTCTTGTCAAAGATTTTTCACATTGGATGAGCTATTTTGGAGAAATCCTTAATAAAATGATGATAAAACCTGGAATGTCCAAGAAAACTCCAAACACCCTTTATGGATATGTGGGGTGGTAACTTGGAAATTACCTCTAACTTTTGTTGATCGACTTGTATACATTTCCTTGATATTTTGTGGACTAATACAATACCCTCTTTGACCATGAAATGATATTTTTCCCAATTTAGGATAAGGTTGGTTTCCACTCATCTCTCAAACACCTTGGTTAGATGCTCAAGATATGAGTCGAATGAGTTTACCACCATCAAGAATTCATCCATAAAGACCTCCATTGGTTCTTTGACCATATCCGCAAATATTGACAACATCTAACGTTGAAAGGTTATTGGGGCATTGCATACCTCAAAGGGCATTCACTTGAATGGGAATGTCCCATTTGGCAAAGTAAAAGTCGTCTTCTCTTGGTCCTCCAGGCTGATAAAAATTTGATTGTACCCTGAATAACCATCTAAGAAGAAATACCATCCTCGCCCGACCAACTTATCCAACTTCCCATAATCCATTCATACCCGCCACCCATTGATCGGTCGAATGGGCATAAGTTCATTTGTTTTAATCTCAACTATCGTAATGCCACCTTTCTTTGGGATTGTACCAAACCCACCCAAGTGTTATTTAATATAGGATAGATTACTCCTGCATCAAGCCATTTTATGATCTCTTTCTTTACCACCTCTTGCATGGGTTTATTTAGCCTTCTTTGACATAGCACTCTTGGTATATAATCTCGCTCTAGCTTGATTTAGTGGGAACAAATACTGAGGTCGATCCCTATGATGTTCAAAATTGTTCATCCAATGGCTCTAATGAACCTTTTCACCACTAACTTTAAAGCTTCCTCTTAAGAGGTCTCAAGGCCACTTGCAATGATAATAGGTAATGTGTCCTCGTCCCCCAATAACACATATTTAAGATAGGGTGGAAAAGACTTTGATTCAATTTTTGGTGGCTCGAGAATGGATGGTTTTGTGCGTGAGATCTTATGGTTTTTAAGATTAAGGTAAAACTTTATCGGGTTCCTAGGATTGGATCCAAGTCCCATTAAAGATACAACCACCTCATCAAATTCTTACACTTCTTCCCTTTTGCAATTCTGTAACACTCTTATCAAAGTATCATCCAACAAGCTCACATCAACATAATTTGTCATCCTTCCAGCAATGACATCAATTATGAGATGACTTGTTAGTCAATTGATTTCTTTATGGACATACATACATTAAAAGACACCTCCTTGTTATTCAACTGAAACTTTATCTCATCGGATTCCACATCTACCAAGACATTCTTGGTGTCTAAGAATGGCCTCCTAAGAATTATAAAAACTTCAATATCCATTGCACAATCCAAGATCACAAAATTGGCCAGGAAGATAAATTGGTCAACTTTGACTAGAACATCATAAAAAGCTCCGATCGACTTCTTTATGGAATGGTCAGCTATGAGAAATTTCATTGTTGTAGGTTGCATCTTCCCCAATATAATCTTGTGAAATATGGAATATGGCATTAGGTTTACACTCACTCCAAGGTCACACAATGCTTTTTTGAACTTGATTAATTTGATGGTGCATGGAATTGTAAAAGCACCGGGGGTTTTCTTCTTTTTAGCCAATATGCTTGATATGATAGCACTACAATGATGTGTTACTTCTATTATTTCATCTTCCACAAGCCACTTCTTAGATATCAGATCCTTCACAAATATAGCATACCCCGACATATCTTGCAAAGCCTCAACTGAAGGAGTAGCTATGGATAGGGTACTAAATTTATCAAAGAGCTTGTTGAACTTTTCATTTTCTCTCTTCGGTGAGAACCCTTTAGAGAAAGGGGGAGGAATATTTCTTGATGTAATGGATATAATCTGGCTCTCATTTATCTTTGACTTTTCAAACACAATCCCACTTATTTTTGGCTCATCATTATATAACCTCTTTCTCTTTACCTTTGTTTACTCATCCTCTTATTTTCCATGGGAGTTCTCAAGCTCTGTACTATTTTGAGACCCTTTCCATCTTGATTGCCCATAGCATTTGTTACCTTCCCACTTAACATCTCTTCATTTTGCTTCTCTATAAGATACATTGATATTTAATTCAACATTGCCTCTAGTTGTAAGATGGAAGTTGAGTGGGACTCAACCATTTGGTGGAGCATGGATAACTCACTTCATATTTCTTTACTATTTTGTTGGTCCCTTCAACACAAATTAAGATCTGAGCCAAAATTTCTTCATTGATGCACCCTTCCTTTTCGCATTATGACATTCTTTGACTTTCATGGTTCCGACCTTGATTCCCGCCTTACCCTTTAGAGTCAAGGTTGAAACCCTCCACATATTTAGGAAACACACTTAATTTTTCATCAACTATCTATTTCTCCGCACTTTCACATGGCTTAGCCTCTATTGAATTTATCATATTTAATCTTTCAATTGGGACTCCCAATATACGATTCGTAAGGAGCTCAAGGTGTCACATTACCTTGATCATGTTTGCATCTTTTTTATCCTCTTGACCTTTTATATCTTGTCACACAAAGGATGAGGAGGGATACCCCATGGCCTCCTCGGCATCTTTCATGTCCCATCCCCTAGACAAACTTGCTACTTCATCCAACACCTTTGATGCAACCCCATATGATGATTTAATGAGAAATCTACCGGATGTATTATATACTATTTCTTTCTTGAGTTGTTTGAATGCCCTATAGAAGATATGTAGAATCATCTTCTCCGTCATCTCATGGAAAGGACATTTTAAGAACTTCTCCTTGAATCTTCCCTAAGCTTCATACTATAGTTCCTCATGTTAATTGGTAGAAATTAATGATTTCATCCAGTAATTGTAACATCTTAGAAAATGGTAATTATTGACTTAATAAACCCGCCGTAAGACTTATCCATGAGGTGATGTATCTGGTGAGCAAAGATCTTAGCCATAGCACTACCTTTCCCGTTAGAGAGAATGAGAAAAGGCACAATCGGATGGACTCATAGGATATGTGTGCAATATTAAAGGGTGCACAAACTTCTACAAAGTTTTTTAAGTGAAAATTCGGATCCTTATGTGCTTGACCCGCAAAAATTCCCTTCAAATAAAGCAATTAAAGTATCACACATGTGACATAAAATACTCTATTTCCCTCGGTGGGGGAAATATGGATTGCACTTTCATGCTCATAGGTGCTAAGATTATCCAAGCCATATTGACTCATGGTTATTAGGTAGAAATAGTGATTACCTAATAAAAAATCAAAAACAATAATAGAATTATTTATAAATCGCCACTGTTATACCCAAAGTAACATTCAACAACACACTAGTGAAATCTAGATTTCACTCCCCAATAACGATGCTATTTTGATAATGCTCACCTACACCATCTAAAGTGGTAGAAGATGGTCATTGTTAATAGCTCAACTTTCATTGAGGTCGAATCCACATGGAGCAAGATTTTGGTTTTGAGTGTTATGCGTGTTGAAACTACTAAAAAGATACCCGAAGTGTACACAACATAAAACACATAATGTAAAGTAGGGGGTTAGTTTGGTTTTGAATAGAGTCTTATCAATAGCAAGTCAAGAAACACACTAAGATAACACTTTTTATTTTAAAATTCAAATTTGGAGAGATCATGGGATTATGTCTACCTATGGGCAAGGTGTGCATGGGGTCATGATGGTTATGTAAAAGTCCTAATTGTTGATGACATAGAAAGATAGGTTAAGAGTACTTGAGGCTAATTTGTCAATAAGGCCTCAAGGATGTCACTCCTTTACTTTTTTGAGTACCTAACGAGTGTATTAATAAAAGCCACCCAAAACCTCAATTAGGCATCCCTATTTCAAGGAAGATGTCCATGACATAACTTGCTCTTCATCTACCCATATTTATAAGATGGCAAAAGAAATTAAGCTATATTCAAAATTGTCCACTATTGCTTTGGCCCCCTATATCCCGATTTCAAGAAAACTATGGGTTCATCCCTCTTTCAAAGATGATAAGATCTTTCAAAAGTTTGGGATTTCCACCCAACAACCACATTTTGGGTATTTTGGGTCTTCACGCAGAAATCTAAACTATTTAAACCAAAAAAAGTTGAATCCATAATCAATAACTAAGAATCACACAAACACATATTCACACAAATACAATTGCACCTTAGTTCAACATAATCCCAAGACTAGAGAATTTAGCTCCTCGGGAAATTAAAGAGAAGAAATATACCAAAAAATTCATTCATGGCATCCATAACAATGGAGGACAAAGAAAATATTCACTTTACACTTCAATTTCACCGACTTCAACTTAAAATTTTAAATATAAAAATGTTTTCCCAAATTCTAGGGTTCACCAATACTGAAATATTTCAATCTATTTTTTAAAAAATCAATGCCCCCAAATAAATATAGATTTGTGCCTTATAAAGGAAGTGGAATCAACTATTTTAAATTATAAAACTACCCTAGGCCAAAATCCCGCAAAGCCACGATCACATCAGCTTTGCCGCGACTGTGATAGGAACAACGATCACAGTGAAAGACCAATATTCAGCGGCCACGATCGCCCCTCATACCATTATTATGGTAACTGGGCCTAATCCATGCAGGGTCTTTAATTGTGCACTTTTCCTCACCTTTCGATCTCTATTTAGCTCAAATCCACATCTTTCTATTTCATCACCTATGTGTATGTAAGAATGTGGAAATTAGTGCATTTAATAAAAAACATGTCTCATTTACATATTCAAATCATAATAGTGTTCACAAATATTCCGAGCAAATGAGTGGTAAATTCACCACTTATCAACCGGCAATTGAATAAGGTCACGATAAAGAATAAATACCCTCTTCCAAGGTAGATGATTTGTTTAATCAACTTCAGGGTGCTAAGTTTTTCTCTAATATTAATCTCTGTTCTGGGTATCATCAGCTAAAGATTAGGGAGGTGGATATTGCTAAGACTGTCTTCCATACCTGGTATGGGTATTTTCAGTTTCTGGTTATGTCCTTTAGGTTGATCAATGCCCCGACGGCATTCATGGATTTGATGAATAAAGTCTTTTATCAATCTATGTATTTTTTCATTATCTTATTCATAGATGATATTTTAGTGTATTCTAAGAGTGAGGTGGATCATGTCAATCACCCCCGTATTACATTGCAGACCCTGAAGGAGCAGCAGTTGTATGCCAAATTTTTTAAATGTGAATTTTGATTGAACTCTTTTACTTTTCTGGGTTATGTCTTTTCTATGAAAGGATCATAGTGGATCTGCAGAAAGTTGCAGTAGTTAAGAACTGGCCTAGACTCATGACTTCAATTGATATTCGGAGCTTCTTGGGTTTAACCGATTACTACAGGAGGTTTGTGGAGAGCTTTTTTATTATAATTATCCTATTGACTAAGTTAACTCAGAAGAAGGTAGAGTTCTTATGGTATGATGCTTGTGAGGGTAGCTTTGAGAAGCTAAAGGATTAGCTAACTTCATCATCGTTCTAGACTTTGCCTGAAGGCATGGATGGGTTTGTGGTCTATTCTGGTATGTCCCATGTGAGGCTTGGTTGCATCTTTATGCAGTATGGAAAGGTGATAGCTTATGCCTCTAGACAGTTGAAGCTGCATGAGAAGAATTATCCGACTCATGACTTGGAATTACTTTTTTTAAAAATGAACATGTTATTCCTGAGTAATCCAAGTACAAGGTTGGATCAAAAGATCCTGGGAAATACAGCTACAAGAAATAAACAGGAAACTAATAAAGTCGATTACAAAAGTAAAGAACATCAAAAAAGAAAACTAAGAATTCTCATCTCATTGTACATCGCCAGATTTCTTGAGGATTTCTGTACTCCGATGGCAAAGACCTTGACTTGTGGATTATCTAACACAACCATTCTCCTACCATCAATTCAAGATTGAGGAATTTGGATTTATTGCTCAAAAGGCACTCTAAAAAATTCAAACAAATGCCGAGTTAATCCAATCCATGAAGACGTCTTCAATTCCTCAATTCGTATCATAACTAGAAGAGATCATAAGTATAGAGAAACTACATCCAATCAGCACAGCCCTCAGCCTGTAATATCTTTTACCCAGAGATGTTCTTGAACTACCTGGAATACGTCCAGGTGTGTTACTTTGATGTACAATTACTACTCTTCATTCTCCTTAGAGTATTGATCCATAGACTAATACCACTACCGAAGGATGGAATGTAAAGTGATAATTGATCATCTATGACACACTGTTAACATGCTGTATTGTATTGTTTGCTGTTATACTCCAGCTCTGTTGTCTTTAGTTATGTTCCTGATGTGATGTTGAATTCCTTATTCTGTTGCTTCTTGATTCTGATATTTGGTATGTGATTTTTATCCATGTTGAGGATTGTCTTTGCCTTAGTTGGTAGATCCTAAAATGAGTTAAATGTTAGTTAGTGAGTACCTGCAAAACAATAAATATAGTTAGCTAACAAATCAGCAAGCATGTTTCCTTCTCTGAATATATGTGCCACTTCTACCGACATATTAACCATTAATCTCCTTATCAACTTAATCTCCATGGAAATTGCCCATGGTACCTCCCACAGACCCTGTAAGAAATTCTAGACTACCATAGAGTCAATTTTAATCACTAAAGGTGTGTATTGGTTGCTGAGGCAGTATTGTAGTCCTATCCTAACAGCTATCACTTCAGCTTTGAGGGAGTGACCTTCATCAATTTTCCTTAATTCTGCATAAATCAAATTTCCCTCCCAATTTTGAACACAAAAAGTGACTGAAATGATACCTGTCTCCCCTTTGTATAATCCATCAGTATTATACTTGTATACTGCTTGATTTGGCACTGACCATTTGATAACTTTTGCTTGAATCGTTGTCTTATATTATGCCAAAAATACTAATATTCTAGGCCATGAGGATGGAAAGTGTGTTAACGAAGGGTAATTGTTCCTTGAAAGAAGAGAAATGCTGGTATTGACTTCCATCTCCATTCTCCAATACGAGTATTTACCTCCATGCTTTATTGCATTCCTAGCCTTCAAAATCTGCCAAAGAAGGAAGATTGGCATGGCTTGATATAATGGTTTCAGCTTAGAGTTACATGGCACATTCCACCAGCTGTAAATTGAGCATTTAAGCTGTAAGAATAGACCTGTTACACCTGTAATAGAGGAAAATGAGTGCCATAATCTAGCAGCATTGTGACATGATAGAAAAAAATGCTCCCAGTTTTCAGACTCCTGATCATTGCAGTAGGCACATAATACATTATCTGCAATACCCATGCTCCGATTCACCTCTCCAACAGGGAGTCTTTATTTGCATAGTCTCCAGAAGAAAAATTTATTTTAAAGGGGATTCCTTTAACCCACATTAGTTTATAAAGTACCTTTGGATCAACTCTTTGTCTAATTAACTCCCATGCAGAACTCACTGAAAACCTACTAGTGCTTGTATTCATCCACCAGGGATGATCCCAATTATCATCATCATTCATGACAAGGATTTCAGAGAGGATTTGCTTACAAATATCTTCAGGTAAAACTTGTTCAATAAAGGCCTCATTCCAACCCCCATCTAACCACAGTTGCTTCTGGTCCTCTACCTCAAAATTGAAAGAATAATTAATAGGAAATAAGTAATACAGGGCACCCCATTTAGACCAATTATCAAACCAAACGCTAGAATGACCATATCTAGGTTCCCACCAAATATCTTGGTCTATGAAATCTCTGGCTTCCAACATGTATTTCCAGGTCTGCAAACCTCCTTTCCAAGCAACCAATTCAGGTCTAAGTCTTTTGTAGTATTTATTCCAAAGGAAATTGAACCACAAGGATTTTTTGGTTCTAAAAATCCACCATAATTTTCCATAAAGAGCCTTGGAAACATCAAAAAGGAATCTAAAGCCTGGCCCTCCTTCCTCTTTAGGCAAGAACATATCAATCCATGAGACCTAGTGCTTACTCCTACCTACTTTCTCGAAATTCCAAAAAAAATTTAGCACTCTATGTAGATCGTGTAAAACACACTTAGGAGGTGAGATAATAGTTAGAAGGTATATAGGGATGCTCTGCAAAACATTCTTGATAAGAACATATTTACCTCCAAAGGACAAAAGTTTTCTTTTCCAAGCTTGCAAATAGTTTTAAACTTTCTTAACCAAGTCAGAAAAATGTACTTTCTTTTTCTTAGCATGACCTATAGGACATCAAAGGTAAATAAAAGGAAACTTACCTTTATTAAAACCATTAATACCTTCAACATCATGTACAATATTTCCAGCAATTTTATTGTGGACGTAGAAGAAAGATTTGCCTTTGTTTATCTTTTGACCCGGTTGTAATTCATAAGTAGAAAGATTATTCTGAAGCATTTGCATGGTTTTCTTGTCTACAGATGTGAAAATGATGGTGTCACCTACATATGAGAGATGGTTAATCCGTTCGCTCCATTTTGGCATTCCAAAACCCTTAAAATCCCTGTTGCTAAACAATTCATTTAAGTTTTTAGAAAGACTTCAGTAGCTAAAATGAAAAGCATAGGTGATAAAGGATCCCCTGCTTTACTCTTCTAGTGGAGTGAAAGAAACCATGCGCTTTCCCATTAATTAAAACAGAATACCAGTTATTAGAAAGCAATCTCCAAATTTTATCAAGAAAACCTTTATCAAAACCCATTTTTTCCAACACCTTAATTAAGAAGCACCATTCAACTCTGTCGTAAGCCTTAGCCATATCAAGTTTAATAACCACATTAGCAGGCTTACCCCTTTTCCTAATATCGGTGATAATTTCTTGTGCCATCAGAATATTTTCAGATATATTCCGATCTTTCACAAAATCAAATTAATTTTGAGAGATAAGTTTTGGAAGTAATTTTTCCAACCTATCATGTAAGATTCTTGAGATAATCGTCTAAAGTCTGAAAAAGATTGAGTGACTTCTTTTTCATGAATAAGGACCAAGTTTGTATGATTTATGGATTTAGAAAGATTTTGACCTTGAAAGAAAGCATTAACCACTGTGCACACATCTTTTCGTGTTATCTCCCAGGTCATTTGAAAAAATAAACCATTGAATTCATCGGGACCATAAGCACTCTCACCATTTAACTCAAAGACAGTAGCTTTAATCTCATCTTCAGAGCAGTAAGCTTTTAAAACTCTATTTTCTTCCACAGTAACAGTTTGGGGAATTGATTCCAGCAGAGTCAAATCAGTTTAATGTACCTGAGAAGTGAATTGGTCCTTGAAAAAGAAAACGTCATCAGTTACAACCTGTTGTGAACCTTCTGCCAAGTCTCTATTAGCCTTTTGAATCCTGTGAATACTTAATCTATTGCGTCTACCTCTAATCAAGCTATGAAAAAACCTGGTATTATGATCTCCTTCCGAGAACCATTGGATACCTGCCCTTTTCCGCCAGTAGTCCTCCTCCAACTTCAAATATTTAACTAACTCAGTTTGTGCAAGCCTTAAGAATGCCCTATTCTCAGAGGTAGGAAATTCTTCAAATAACACTTTTTTTAATTTCACTACTTCTTCCCTAATTGTTAGTTGCTGGAATATGTCCCCCAGAACCTCTCTGCTTGTAACGCCTCGAGCCTAGTGCCCGAAATGCTACACGGTTCTCGTGACCCCAAAGAACCACAAGCTAACCCATGACTGATATCTGTAACTATAAATTGTATAATATCTCATAAAAATATGGAAACATGAATTGAGAGGCCATAAGGTTCAATACTAAACATAATCTAAATAAAGTGGTATAACAATACCAAAACAAAGCTGAAATACTGAAGTCTGAATCAAATCTAAAATCTAGTCTGCATCTAGTCTGGAAGCCTTTACTATCTGAATAGTCTGAATAAGGAGTTGATGGTACATGTCCCAAACTAACTCCATCTAACAAGACTGAACTGAAATAATTAATAACATAAAGTAATGATTATGTCCTCGAAGGATGAGGACTCACTGCATAAAACTCTGATTGTTGAATACTGAACGGCTACTGAGGGTTTGGAGATCATGTCTCTGAACCTATTGTGTAACATAAAAAGAAAGCAACATAGCTCAAATACGTCAGTACAGTGGAATGTACTGAGTATGTATGTGAGGTAGGCTATATGCAAGGGTTAACATGCATGATCAATGCTAACTGACTGTCTAACATGAACGTGAGAATACATGCATGAATACATAACTATAACTGAGATTGTGATAACACGATTACTAAATCTGAGTGCTGATAATATATGTGTACTGATAGCTAACATGACTGATATAACTGATAACATGGGTAACTGTATCTGATAGTCATGAATCTGATGGAACTATCTGAGTTTCGTACTGTATCTGAATAACTGAGTCTGAGATCAGTCCTATCTAGTGGGTGATCTCGGAGTATACTGATAGTATGGATGATTTGACTTAGTCTGAGATCGGTCCTACCTAGCGGGTGATCTCTGAATCTGATGATACTGATACTGATACTGATTGACCATAGTTGAGATCAGTCTTGTCTAGTGGGTAATCTCAGAGTCTAATGACAATGATAAGATTTAACTATATCTATCAATCCTGAATCTGTACTACTAAGCTGAGTTGATTGTATCTAACAGTTCTGAATCTGTACCACTAAGCTGAGTTGATTGTATCTAACAGTCCTGAATCTGTAACTGAAACTATGAGATGTATTCATCTAACTAACATGCCCCTTTCTAGCTAGTCTGGGGTCCAACCTGTAACCCCAGTTGGACGGGTGTCAGTACCGCGCCACTAGTAAAGACAACTGTTGTGGAGTCAATCCTCACTAACGGCGACCCCTGAGTATGTCAGTCCTATCTAGCGGGTGATCCTTAGATCAGTCCTAGTCTAACGGGTGATATCTCATAACCTAAGTTGGCGACGTAGTTCTGGAACTTACGGATTGCTTCTAGGGATCTAAGTCATATCTAAAGGGTAAGCCCCCATCCCTAGGTTAACTCGGTGTTGAATCTACTCCCATCTGAAAGACACTGATCATGATTAACTGAATTGAACTGATTAGCTAAACTAATAGTATTGCTTAGCTGAGCTGAGCTAAGTTCACTCGGTTTTGTTGACTGACGGAATACTACTGAATTCTGATAGCTGACTGAGATTACTGAGATTACTGAATACTGAGTTCATGAGATTACTGAGATTTTCTGAGTCATGTGACTGACTGAATTCTACTGAACATGGCTTAACTGAGGATATCATGGAAACATGACACAGGCTCTAGGCACACAGCTATATTTTTCGGGTACAAGTACCCCCAGGACTCGATGGAAAGAAACTGATAAATCATGACTTTCTTGAATGAATAATCACATCATGAGTCCATAATATAATATATTGGAGAATACATAAAGTACAATTTCTAAAGCACAACAATGGCCACACATACATCCATAATTTATTTAATAAGGCATTTCATCAAACACTTGACATGCTTGAACTTGTACATGAATGGGTATTTCATATTATCATGCTAGTAGGGCATTTTTCCTTCACATGGGCATTTAATCAAACACATGGTGAGCATGGTATATGTAGACAGCATCACACAACAACTAAATATCATGAATCAACTCTAATTTCACCATTCAAGGGTTTTATCATAGATTCACGTGAAGCTACACCTTTAATAATCCATTCCACTGAAGATTTATCACTAAACATGGAATGGAATTTAATTAGTCATTATCAACATGAACAAGAACAAATCCAATGTGGAATTCATAAAAATTCAAATACCTAAATTTTGAAAAGAGATTCTTAGGCTTCATGGACGAAAGGAGTCCATAAATGAACACTATGCATACCTGGGATGATAGATCCTTGAAGGTTCTTAGAGAATTTCTAGACTTGTTCTTGATTTTCTTGAATTTATTGAAGGAGGATTTGGATCTTGTTCTTGGGAATTAAATATTGAGAGAAAACCCTAATTTTGATGTTGAAGATGAAGAATGAAGCCTTCAGCTTCGTTCAAGGTATATATAAGGGTTAAAAAGGATGGGAAAAGACCAAAAAGCCCTTTTTAAAATTGACTTAAAATTTTCGATCGAGACATGCGATGGTCCGTCGTATGGTCGATGGTCCATCGGACTGACCATCGCGCAAAACCAGAATTGGGACTCACTGCCTTGGGGTGACGGTGGGGTGCGATCGTTCGTTGAATGGTTGAAGGTCTGTCGGACCTCTCCATCTCACTCAACCAGAGAGTGGGCTCACGACTTCGATGCGATGGCATGGGCGACAGTCCGTCGCTAGCTCGATGGTCCGCCAGCCTTCACCATCGCACATGGGCAGTTTTACTGCCTTCTGTATTTTGGCCATAACTTCTTCTTTTGATGCCCGATTTGAATGAAATTGGTATCAATGGAAAGTTTATTCAATTTTCCATATGAAACAAAAGTGAAAATACTAAAAATACCACATTAATAAAAGTGGATTCATCTATCAAAGTAAGACCCTATCATTTTGGGACGTTTTCAAGCTAGAAAGAAGTACAGGGTATTACACTGCTCTATTTTTGTAAAGCTAGTTTTGTCATCTTCATTTTGAGCTTTAAATTTATGAAAACATCTTCATGAGCAACGGAATGCCAGACAATTTGAACTACATCCTTGAATCCTTTAGTATCCGACCAGATTTTTGAAAATCTGAACGGTCTGAAAACCTGCTCTTCTAGTCCACCACAGGAAAGTAAGACTGGAGCATGATCGGAGCTGCTCCTTGTCAGATGTTCTAGCTCAGCCTTACCAAAAACACCACAGAAATCCTGATTAACAAGTAATCTATCTAGTCTCTTGAAGATACATTCTGCATCAGCCCGACCATTCCACCATGTAAAAGGACTACCTTTAAATTTTAAATCTACTAAATCACATGAATTGATACAAAAGGAAAAGTCTTCATATTCTTGAGGATAAACAGGGAGCCCTCCAATTTTCTCTTCAGCATCCAAAATAACATTAAAGTCCCCATCCACCAGCCATGGTAGGGGCAATTTATTATAAATGGCATATAAATCACTCCACAAATCAATTCTTTAAGTTAGATCACATTTTGCATAAATAGATGTGACCACTAACTCCTGATTATTATCCATGAACTTTAGTTTGGTGGTGAGCTGTTGTTCAGAATCAACCAGAACTTCCACTTGAATGTTGTTTTGCACAAAGATCCATATCTTCCCGTTTACGTTACAATAATTATACTTCATGTTCAATTTTTTTTATACTTCTGCAGTTGACTAGCCTCGTGGAATGGTTCCATTAGGGCTACAAAGCTGAAATTATGATGCTTATGAAGTATTTGAACACTGTTAAAAGCATAAAAAATCCTCAGAGATCATATGTTCCAAAAAAGCATTTTCAAAGTTTTAGATCAGATTATTAGGATCCCCTTTTAGGCAGAACTCTCTTAGTTTGTAGCATCTCTGATTTTCCTTTGATTCTCTTTGAAAGAGACTTTAACGCGGGTGTAGACCCTGCTAACCTTATAACTTCATTCAGATTTTAAGCATTGTTCTCTTCATCTTTGTCTTCCTTACTACCTTCAGCACTAATGGAATTTTATGCCTCTTCACTGGTTTTAGTACATCTGTGGGATTCTATAT
This sequence comes from Capsicum baccatum var. pendulum, assembly GCA_030864225.1. Taxonomy (NCBI): domain Eukaryota; kingdom Viridiplantae; phylum Streptophyta; class Magnoliopsida; order Solanales; family Solanaceae; genus Capsicum; species Capsicum baccatum. The sequence continues at coordinate 199,946,977 of CM061559.1, read as the reverse complement.
CATGGAGTTTCTTGATAGTAGGTGATGTCCTAACCTGTTGAATTGGGATTGGCAATGGAACCAAGTCTTGTAACTTTTAAGTTATTGTGGAGTCAGTTTCTGTTGTGGTAATTGCAGGTGGGAATCTACATGTGGCCTCAGTTTTGTAAGCTACTTCAAAAGTGGTGTCTACTTGCAAGGGCTCATGATATGTTGCATTGGATAACGGCTTCTCCTGATCACTGATTTTCTCCATTGTTAGTGCATTCTCCAGACTTGCTTGGTTAACCTCCCTATTTTTGCTTGAAATATTTAGATTGAGCTTCTCATCTTTCTGGGCAGTAAATCTTGGCTTGTTTGTGACATTATCATCAGTAGCTTCATTACTCCTGCTGAAATTCTCCTATTTCTTGCTATCAGTGATCTCTGCATTTTGTGTAAGAATTGTTGATAGGTCCGCTGAATTATCCTGAATTATGGAACCATCTTCCTGATTTGATTGAGCTTTATCAATTCTTTAATCCTGGTTATATCCACTATTAATTTGTTTTCAGTGCAGCCATTTTGCTCCTTGCCAAGGAGAGAGGACAAAGCTGCATCCTTATCTGTATTTTCCTCCAAATCACTACAATCATTTTCACTGGTCTGCAACATCCCAAAAGGATTGGAGGTATTAATTCCCATGCCCTCTTTATATTCTGCCGCTGTACTCATAGCCCCTTTATCTATTTTGAATAATTTGTTTGTTGGATTCCATTTGACATGAAATATTTTCCCATTGATGTATCTTCTTTGCACTGGATTTCTGTTGGTATCTTCCTGTTGATCATTTTGTGCCTCTTCCAACTGGGAGTTAATTCTTTTGGGTCTTAATTTCGGGTGCAAACTTCTGCATTCATCTTCATCATGTCCTTGTAACTTGCAAGCGTGGCAGTACTTAGGAAGCGTATCATATTTGATTCTGATAGGTTGAACAGTAATCTCTGTAGTTTTCTTGTTGATCACTTCTATTTTGACAAACTTCGGTAATTTCATAGCAACATCCACTTGTACTTTAACTTTGGCACAACTAGGATGCATTTTATTGATTGTAGCCATGTCCAACTGAATGGGTTTTCCAATTGCTGATACTAATGAGAACAAATATTCCTTACAAAAAAATGTAGGTAATAGATCACGGAAAGTGATCCAAGCCATGGCTTGAGTTGTTTCTTCTTCTGGTTTGAACTTTACATCATAAATCAGAGGTCACATCTGGTACACCAGACCATCTTTACCAATAATATAATAAACATTTTTGGAAAGCATATTGACATAATCCTCCATAAGATTAAATCGCATCAGTATATGTCTATGTCGTAGCAAACTAATTTTGCACTCATCTTTAATCTTGCATTGTCTTGGGATTTTCACACTCAGGTCTTCTAATTGTGGCCATCCATACAAGAATTTCCCAATGATAGCTAATTGCAAATTCTCCAAAACATTCATCTTTTGAACTTCTTCTTCTATCCAGGTTACTCGTGGAACTCCATTATGATAGATTGTCGGTTTTATTTCCACAGATACACGATCAGCAATTATAGTTTGCAGAGTAGGGTTTTTTTATTTTAACAAATCAGCGCACTTCAGTTTGTTTGCTTCATCGTTATTCGCAGCATTCGCAGCAGTGGAGCTCTGGCAAGACACGGGAAGATCGGCCAGGCGGCAAATATAATTCAATGGTGGGTGGTAATTTTTTGATGGAGGAAAACGTCAATAGTAGAGATGACTGAGTTGGTGATTTGGAGTTTTAATGAAGATTGCTCATATAATTGTTGGTGGAGGAAGAAGAAGGAACGAGATGAGGCATTAGTTCATCAGTCGATCAGCAGTGGCCAATGGTGTTGATATTGAATGAGAAAGATAAAATTGGAGGTGTATGTTTTTTGATATTTTTAGCAGTTGGAGTATTGGTTGTTGTTCTAATTATTGTGCGCAAGAGAAAAGAAAAAAAATGGCATAAGGGAGATTGGAGGTGTTGGAAGGTTGTAGGTTAGGGAAGATGAATTTACTTGGAATTACTGGTTGTGATGTTCACATTAAAAATCTAACATCATTATCTGTATGGAATGCATGTGGATATATTTTTAGATTATAAGAGCCTACAGTATCTGTTTACTCAGAAAATGCTGAACCTCAGGCAAAGGAGATGGCTTGAGCTACTCAGGGATTATGACATGAGTCTTCACTACCATCCAGGTAAATCTAACGTAGTTGTTGATTCTCTTAGAAAGTTATCCATGGGGACTCTAGCTCATGCGGATGAGGTAAAGCAGAAATTTGTGAAAGATATTCACTGTTTAGCTAACCTTAGAGTTCACCTCTTTAACTCTGAGAATGGTTGTGTGTTTGTTTAGGAGGGTGCAAAGTCATCCCTGGGTGCTGAGGTGAAGGAGAAAAAAGTGTTAGATCCTATCATAATAAGGATCAAGGGTTATGCAAGTAGGCAGAAAGTAATGGCTTTTGAGATTAAAGGTGATGGTACCTTGTGGTACCAAGGGAGATTGTGCATTTCAGATGTAGACGGATTGCGAAACATGATCTTGACCAAGGCGCATGAGTCGCGCTATGATATTCATCCTGGTTCAACAAAAATGTATCATGACCTTAAGGAAATGTATTGGTGGAACAATATGAAATGGGATGTGGCTAGTTTTGTGGCTAAGTACATAGTGTGCCAGCAAGTGAAAGTTGAGAACATAAGGCCTGAAGGGTTATATAAACAGATTGAGTTGTCTATGTGGAAGTGGGAAGTGATCAACATGGATTTCGTTATCGATTTTCCTCGGTCTCAGAATCAGTTCAATTTGATTTGCGTCATCATGGATAAGATGACTAAGTCTGATCACTTTTTTCTAGTAAGGACCAACTTTTTGGTAGAGTATTATGCTAGGTTGTACCTCCAAGAGATTTTGAAGTTGCATGGTGTAATACCCCTCAATTCTCAAGCTTAATTTAGCTCTAAGTACAGGAGTAATCTTGTATTAAATTTGTAAAATACTCAGTATTTTTCAGTTTAGAGCTTAAAATAGCATAGGAAATTCAGTCATCTTTCAAATGATATAAAATTCGCCCAAATTCGATACCCGGGTGAAGAGTTAGAGCCATTTTTGTAAAATAGTGTGCCAAAATACACATCAGCGCATTGCGGAGAGGGTGCAAATAGAAATTGTAAAAATCCATTAAGCCACCGCGATCCCACCGCATTGCGACCCCAACCATTTTCCCAATTGTTACTTTCCAATGTGACTCCGCGATCATGGTGCTTTGTACCAAGGGGAAAAATCGCAATCAGTGGGGTACCGCAATTCCTCCACGTCGCACCGAGCCCCCAGTTCCCAATTTTCAATTTCCAGTGACACGACGCGATAGCGCCGTATCGCTCCAGTGGCCTTTTTTGAAAAATTTTGACGAAAATTAAAAGTTTCATCCAGGGTTAAACTAGTCTTGTCCCATGATTTTAATATGCCCAGATATGGGATTTAATCCCTAAAAAGGTTTTAAACTCATTCTTTATTAACTTTTCCCCAAAATCAACAAGCTTTCTCTCTCAATTAGCAAACCCTAATCTTCAAGCAGTCAAGATCAAATCTCAAGAAGCTAACCAAGAACTCCAAAAACTTATAAATTCAGGTATGTTAGGTGTTCATTCATGGATTTCTTTCACCCATGAAGTCCAAGCACCCTTTTTAAATACACAAGATCTCAGATTTATGGTTTCTATGCTTGGAATTGAGTGTATTGATGCTCATGGTAGTAATTAAGTTTCAATTCATGATTAATTGTAATTTTTCACGAAATTAAAATTGTCTATGTGATAAATTATATGAATTGCATGCTAAACCCTTGAATTTGCAATTGAGTATTGTATTCATGATGTTCATGTGTTGGCCATTATCATGAGAAATAATCCATGCTCCCCAAGTATTTGTTAAAATGCCTATGTGAAGTAAATAGTGAAATCATGACATGTCATTATGTGGTCCCAATCATGTACAAGCTTATGCCCTACAAGTGTTTGATAAAATGCCTCTATGGATAAATTATGAACAAATGGACATTGTTATGGTTTTCAAGATCATGCTATACTTTACTTTCACTCTATCGAGTCCTCGGGTATCTAATACCCAAAAATTTAGCTGATTACCTAGAGAAACATTAGTTATAGAATAGTATAAGTCATGTCACAATCAGTAGTACTTAGTCAGTTACAGAACTCAGAAACTCCGTATCAGTATAATTCAGTCAGTTAACATAATTAGTAACAATTCAGTTCGGTCTAATAGTCAGTGTCATTCAGATGGGAGTAAGATTCAACACCGAGTGAACCCAAGGATGGGGGATCACCGGCCAGTAGAGGGTGTGATCCTTAGAAGCAGTCCTTGCATTCTATAACTACATAGCCAGTATAGGTTGAGACATCAACCTACCAGTTGAGGGTTGATGAGTTGTTTTAACCTGCCAGTTAAAGGTTTCACCATTATCATTAGAGTACTTACCAGATGAGGTAACTCTTTAGCTTATCTTTACCCGTGGCACATTACTGACACCCTTTAAACTGGGGTTACAAGTGGGACCCCAGTAATATTATTTGGGGTATGTTGGTTAGATAATTACTTCTCACAGTCTTAGTTTCAGTCTCAGTTTAGAAGTCAGTTCAGTTCTACAGAATTAGGGTTGTTTGATATAGTTACTCAGCTATCAGTAATTTAGTTATCAGTAATCTCATATATTAGTTATTCAGTTATTAGAATTCAATATTCAGCTTCAGTAAAATCTCAGAGACAGTATACATGTATATGCACAGTGTTGTATACCCAGTATTTATAGCAGTTTCAGTTATCTATGTACTCATATTCAGTTACTCTATAACATTCAGGCAGTTATTGTTCATGCATTTGAACCCTTGCATTCAACCTTACCTCATCTAGAATACCATTACATTCCACATACTGACGCATACTCTTTCTTTATTCTATGATGTCTCATATCATAGGTTTGGATGCTCAAGTTCCTGACCGTGCATAGAAAAATTTAGATTCAGCTAGCAGTGTCAGCTTTAGTAGTGAGTCCTCATCTATCGAGGATATGTTTTATTTTAGTATTTTAGTAGTCAGAGTTAATTGGGGGATTGTCCCATCAACTCCGCTTTCATACACTTCAATTAGAGGCTTTTCAGACTAGACTAGTTCAGACAGTATTTCAGATTCAGATGTTTTATCAGATGTTATTATTTATCAATATTTCAGAATTTGAACCTTATTACATTTCAGCCTATTTTCTACTTTTATTTTAGTATTATTATCCAGTGCTCATAACATATATCAGTCATGGGTTAGCTTATGGTCCTTTAGGGTTGTAAGCACTGTGTAGCGTCCGGGGTACAGACTTGGGGTGTTATACATGGAGTGCCTATTTCTATCATCTTGGATCGTGGTATGTAGTTTTTATCTCACTTTTGGTGGTCGTTTCATAAGGGTTTGGGTACCAAAGTAAGTCTAGTATGGCTTTCCACCCGCAGTCGGATGGGCAAGTAGAAAAAACTATTCAGACATTAGAAGATATGATATAGCTTGCGTGATTGACTATGGTGGTAGCTGGTTTAAGCATTTGCCTTTTGTAGAGTTTTCATATAATAATAGCTACCACTCTATTATTGGGATGGCTTCATTTGAGGCCTTGTATGGTAAGAGGTGTAGGTCTACTATTGGGTAGTTTGCAGTTGGTAAGGCGGAGTTCTATGGTCTAGATTTGGTTCACCAAGCCATGGAGAAGGTGAAGGCAATTCAAGATAGGCTTAAATCTGCTCAAAGTTGCAAGAAGTCCTATGTAGATGTGATGTGTAGGAATTTAGAGTTTGAGGTTGGGGATAGGGTGTTCTTAAAGGTATCTCCCATAAAGGGAGTAATGTGGTTTGGGAGAAAGGAGAAGCCAAGTCCCTGGACATTGGTCCATACTTAGTTTTTAGAAGGGTTGGCAATGTTTCATATGAGTTAGAGTTGCCATCTATTTTAAGCTCCATTCACTCGGTGTTCTATGTATCTATGCTAAGGAAGTGTATAGGTGATCAATTCGCAAATTATGCCTATCAAGGATATTGGTATTTTGAATTCCCTGTCTTATAAGGAGGTCCCTATTAAAATCTTCGACTGGAAGGTTTGTCGGTTGCGGACCAATGACATAGCTTCGGTAATAGTTCTATTAAGGAACCATAAGGTGGAAGATCCTACATAGGAAGCTGAAGAGGACATGAAGTCCAAGTATCTATTCCTATTTCCCATTCTAGAAAATTGTGGTTGAGGTATGTGTTGTTCCTAACATCTTTGATTTCTGTCCTTATTGAAAGTAGATTGTGAATTCCTAGGTAATCTATTTTCTTTATTAAAGATAAGGGTAGAGATGTTTGGGGGTTTAATTGTGCTAGTCACTGCCCAGCCCCATCATTCTAGAATGAATGATCCAAGTGGGAGAGAATTAAAACACCCTAGGTTTTGGCCCTTAGAAAATTTCCTGATCTTTGAGCTCAGTGTCCTAGTAACAACCCATCATACGAGTTGTATGGTATGCGCACGGGTTAGGTGACGCTAGTTATTAGGTATCCAATGAGTAGTGGTTCATTTTCGGACTTGGTAACGACTCGATGGTACGGATCATTAGGTGTGGTGATAGGTTGTTAGGGAGGTCTTTAATCAAATTAGAAACTTAGTGACTTGACTTGGATCTGAGTACGAGTGGCTCACTAAGAGCCGTAAGGATAGTTATGAGTGGTAGGGTTAAGTCGTATGTCATCCAGTTTCTAATCCCTTGGGTTATGTCTGAGATACGACTAGACCAAGGAGTTGTGATAGCCTAAAGAAAGGCCAAAACACGAAATTGATACTAGATAGCAAAAATCAGCAAACACACAAAGGGAAAAACAACACCCTTAGAAGAAAAGAGATGAAGAAGAGATGCATAAAGTAAAGATAGTAGAGAGACCCTCACTTCCACCAATGATTATCACTAGAAGGTGTATCAAACCTTCAAATACACCTCAACAATGTAAGATCAAACCTCACTCTTAGGTGAACCAAAGGAATTCACACTCCCTCTATCACACCTTTTTTGCCAAATGTTCAACATAAATGAAAATCCATTCAATTGCATTAAAACACTGAAGTTTCGATTTCTACACTAAACTAAGACTAAGAACTACACTCTAAAGAGTAATCTTTCAATATTCATCAAAAACTAATGAAAAGACTGAAGAAATAGTCTACTTATTTTATTACATGCCAAATGACAAAACTACCCTTAATGAACTAAAGAAAAAGGGGCGCCCCTTGAATGTTGGATTATAAAGTGAATAGTCCTTATTACCCTTCAAGTGAGGCACCTCTTGAGTGTAGTGGTTTCCTTCTCCTCCTTCAACCTGAAAAGACCTTTAAAAGGCTCCAAACATTTGTCAATTTCGAAGATTGAACCTTTGAGAAGTCCTTGCAATCCTTATGCATTTTAGGCTTGTATCATCCTCTACATCTTGAAAGGAATTTGTCCTCAAATTCGCATCTTGCAAAACCAAAGAAAAGGAAAACAAACACACAATCCTCATGATATAAGGGTTAGCATTAGTACAATAAGTGAGGTAAACATGCCAGGTGGGTACACTCTTAGAATACAACTAACCATCCTTTGTGAGGAGTAAGAAAATTCGACCAGTAACATCACAAAGGACACCCTTAAAGCAAATATAAATGAGTGGAGGATACAATCTAAAATCAACACATAGGCTACTTATTTTAAAGGGAAAACAAACACTAAAAATTGGACATCTATGACTTAGGAAGGTTCCCTTAACAACACATATTCCATCACTCCAAGGTTGTTCACACTTGACATACACCCATATATCCTTGGTATTCAACATGAAAATCTTAGCATCCAACACCTCTCACAAGTAACCTAGGGTCAAAGGAAAATAGTAGATATGGGTTAAGGCCGTAACTACCTTCCCTTTTCACTTGAGGATCAAAATCATAATTTCCCGAGGCATTAGACATAATTTTAGCATACGCATGGTCGCCTTGAACAATACTAACTTCATGTCTTTTATCACACAAGTTCAAAGGACCATACTCATTGACAAGATCAATATCACAACATCTTAAACTTAAGGGAGTGTAGAGTGTACCAATTTTACCTTGATTTGTACTAGGGCAGCCCACTTGTTTTTCAAAATGGAAAACTAGTGTGTGAATACTCTTTTCACTTGGTAATGGAACTTTATTCAAGTTATAAGTGCTAGCACTAGATGGACACAAATCGTTCTTACCAAAAGAATTGATTTTGTCATCTAAAGGATCAACTAGTGCTTGTGTACTCACAATAAGATCTTGGTCCTTATGCAACCTAACAACACCAAGAGCATCACAAAATGAAGAATCATACACTCCTACACTAAGAAATTTCAAAACTACTGCACCTTGGCCACTACTAGCCACATCACCACAATTCAAGTTTCTAGGGGTGTAGAGAATAACTTTGTTACCTTGTAGATCATGGGAAGTGTGTTATTCACTTGGTTTTACATTAGGGAAGCCTTCATGCTCCACATTAAAAGGCAATATTTCAAGGTTTCCTTTTGGACTAACTTCTTTATCACTTATCATAAAATTAGGACTTTTGGCCAAGGGCTTGAAAGGAACTTTCTTGGGCTTCTCATTGGGACTTCTAGGGTCTTGAACCTACACATGAGAAGAAAAAATACTAGACGAAATGCTAGTATTTGGGTTAGAGTGTAATAAGGATTCTTTGTCGACAAGATCTACAATCAAGCATTTTTTCCCCTTCCAAATTCACTATCCATGGTTTTCCTTTCCCTTTTCCTCTTTTTTTCACACTCTTATTGTACCTCACCATCCATTTTCTTTCCATATTGAGGCTTGAACTCGTTATCCTTGGAATCTAACTTATGGAGAGGAGCCATTGGATTTGGTTGATGATGGGTTTAGATTTGGTGGTTTGAATTTTATAGAGGCTTTGGTGGACATAATCTATCAACCCCCGCTTTAATTCTAATTATGTCACGCCTCATGGATCCTAAATCACCTTTTCTAATGTCAAACCCACCCTTCAATTCTCTCCTCATAGCATTCATATCACCCTTCATACCTCGGGCAAGAGCCTCAAAGTGAGCCTTTAAGTCCCCCACAATATCATTTCCCAAAGGTTGGGATGAAGAACCCTCAGGTTCCATGGTCAAATTTACCTAAAAGAAGAAAACAAAATAGTGAAGGAAAACCTAAAAAATGAACAAACAAGTTAGTTCAAAAGCCTCACTTCACTCACACTCAACCTCATCTCACAATTGGCCTCATAAGTGTTGGATAATTGGCAATACTTGGTAGTTACTTGAGTGGCGAGAAGCTTTAATCCAGAATCGATATTTCTTTGAAACAACTTAAATAAAGTGATGAATGGACTTGAACCAACAAAATACTATGACTTAAAAATGAGAAAAGCACACAAAAATCAAAGATACGAAATAAACGAACTCTAGACTAATTACCAACCTAGTAGGTACTTACTAGTTTGCTAATTAGTTTTAGAATTAGCTTAAAAAAACTAGAATCAAAAATTAAAAACTAAGAAATCTAATTTTAGAGATGAATTTGGTTGATCACAATTGATGATGTGGCACTACATGGTTGGTTGTCACTTTTTGATTTTCAATTCTTCCCAAAACCTTGTTTCGGCCAAATAACACCTTGGGGAAGAAGAGTTTTTGGATTTGGACGGGTAAGTAAGCAATTTAGGGTCCTTTCAAGTCTCAAATGGAAATTGAAAAGTAATGGTCCCCCCCTATACTTGCAAGTGTACTTTGTTGTTCCCTTGTCCCCTCCACCTTTTTGAAGAATGGAATATTCTTTGAATATGATTTTGGACTAACAACTTTCTCACTCACTTTCTTCCCTCTTTTGGATCAAACAGCACATTTGAATATTCTTCTTCACTAAGATATGAAGATCATGGATGAACAAGATGAATATTCAAGTGTTGACCAAGTTTGACCAAAAAGCAAATGAACTCCAAATCCGGTTTTTTTTAAGATCTAGGTTCCTTAGGACAAAAAAAACTCAACCCACTAAGAATCAGACACAAAACACACCTAAATCACTATGCCAAATTTGGATCTAGCTCAAAAAGCTTCAAAACTCCATGGCCATGGTGGATCTTAGCTCAAACTCAACCAAACTTCACTCTAAAAGTAGATCTAGACGCTTTTAGCATTATAGAACAATAATCTAACACTAGAAACTACCAAAACACAATAGAAAATTGTATATCTAACTTGAAAATTTCGTATCTACAACAAACACACAAGACAACACTTTTTTTTTATATTTTCAGATTTAGACTCTTTTTTTGTTGAGATTTTCTAGATAAGAACACTAAAACCAAGATTTAGGGATGTAGGAACAACCCTAACCAAGGCTTTGATACCAAATTATATCCTAAAGAAAGGCTAAAACACGAAATTGGTACTAGGTAGCAAAATTCAGCAAACACACAAAAGGAAAAACAACACCCTTAGAAGTAAAGAGATGAAGAAGAGATGCATAAAGTAAAGATAGTAGAGAGACCCTCACTTCCACCAATGATTATCACTAGAAGGTGTATCAAACCGTCAAACACACCTCACCAATGTAAGATCAAACCTCACTCTTAGGTGAACCAAAGGAATTCACACACTCTCAATCACACCTTTCTTGCCAAATGTTCAACATAAATAAAAATTCATTCAATCGCATTAAAACACTCAAGTTTCGGTTTCTACACTAAACTAAGACTAAGAACTGTACTATAAAGAGTAATCTTTCAATATTTATCAAAAACTAATGAAAATAGTGAAGAAATTGTCTATTTATACTATTACTTGCCAAATGACGAAACTACTCATAATGAACTAAAGAAAAAGGGGCGCCCCTTGAGTGTTGGATTGTAAATTGAATAGTCCTTTTGCCCTTCAAGTGGGGTTCCTCTTGAGTGTAGTGGTTTTATTATCCTCCTTCAACTTTACAATACATTTAAAAGGCTCCAAACACTTGCCAATTTCGAAGCTTGAACCTTTGAGAAGTCCTTCCAATCCTTATGCACTTTAGGCTTGTATCAATTTGTATGATCAGGTCACGAATGGGGTCATGGAGTCATATAGTGGACAGTGTGAAGGTTTCAAAATCACTTTCTTGGTGATGACTTAAGGGTGCAAATCATAAGATATGGTGACGAGTCGATGGGTTGACTAGTAACCAATGATGATATTTTTATAGCTTTAAGTTGGGGTCACTTTAGACATTTACCACTCAAAACACTTTAAGACCCCACATCCCTATAACACTTTTTGTTTATTCATTCCATACTTTACATGATTAAACATCCTATTTACTCTCTCAAAATCCTCTCAAGCAAAATTGGCTAGGGTTTCTCCAAATGGTCATCTAAGGGATTAAGGATCAATTTCTCTCTGTTAATCTTTTTAATTCAGGCATGTGACTCTTCCCTCATTGTTAGTATATTAAAAGAATATGTTTAAAGAATTGTTCAAGAATCACAAATTATGGTTTTGAAACTAAAGGTTGAGGGGTTTCGATGCATATCATTGAATATTGTTTCCTATATTTTAAATTGTAACTATGCATGATTAATTATGGTTTTGCACATGTGGGTGCATGGGAATGGTTATTTAGTTGAAGGGTCATTTTTGTGCCCAAAATTTGATGATTTTTGCTTTGGTAATGGCATGCCCTCAACCTGTATATGAAATTGTCAATGAGAATGATTTTGTCACATAGTTTGACTACTTTTGGAATCTTTTCATTGCATAAACAATTAAAGAAACATGAATTGATTTTTTTTAGTTTCATATTATTTTGGAAAGGCCTTGGTGGCCACGATTTACTTATAAATGGTTTTTGTTAATTAGAAATAAGGGAGTCTAATTTGGCCTAATGGTTTATATGGCATAAGGTAATGGACTTTCAAGCTTTGATTTTGTTAGGACGATACTAATGGTTAAGGCTTAATTAAAAGACTCCTTGGTAAATAGTTAGGAATATATAAATGATTTAATATGGAATTAAAGGGGGTTGAGTAGTAAAGTCGTAGAAGGTGGGGGTCCCAAGGGAATCGACACTGAAAACTCATATTTGTCGATGTGAGGGTAGTCTTGGTCACTGTGTTCATGATCTCACACTTTATATTTTTTAGATGTACTAGTTATCTCAGGTTCTTTTCTCTGTTCGTGCGGCTAACACACATTGGGGCCCTTTTAGCAGGGAAAGCTGAACCTATATAGCCTATGGGTGGTTTTAGGATGGCCAAGCTACACAACCCAGGTTAAGGATTTAAATGCATTTTAAACCTTGTTCCTTATTCCATCATGATATATATATGTATACATGTGATTACATATGGTTATTTAATTTGGTTTTGAATAATCCCATTATTTTACTTTTATCCTTGAGTTACATGTTAGCATTTACCTAGCTAACCGTCTTTGGGTGTTGTATCCCTATGCAATGTAGGAACTGGACATACTATTATTCCTCCTGCTTAGTAACTTAGATTAGGGGATAGCTTTAAGTTAGATTAAAGTGGTAAGGTTCCATACTCTGGAAGACTCTATTTCATGCTATGGACTTCTTTTCATTATTGTTATTTCCTTGGTTTTGATTTTGGCTATGGTTGGGGGCATTTCCTGACCGGATGTTCTTTGTTCTAGTTAGAGGATTTGTCGAACTACTATGGGCATGGCAGTGTCGGTATTAGTGTTAGCCTTGGTATTGGTATTGGCATTGGGATTAGAAATGGATGTTTGATTGGTTATGGTTTTCATCTTTAGTTTTAAGCTTACTTTATTGTCTTTAAATTATTATTGTTTTATCTTATTATATGCTCGACCTTTTTCCAACAAAGGAGGAGGGTGGTTACGATTGGATATTGGGGGTAGTGTCCAATCCTGGTCAGACTTGAGATACCTGACACGACCAGGCCTTGGTTTGGGTTATGTTAACAAATGACCCTACCAGTACACTATTGTTTTCTTGTATACTGATACTATAATTGCTCTCACTTTTTTTAGTGTGGCGCATATTCCATCGACTTCTACAAGACCTCACTTGTGACTCTAGCATTTGATTCAGATTCAAAAGTGAGCAACATTATTTGGGCTACCATGGATCCTTTTTTGATGATATAGTCCTTTGTCCTAGACTTATGTATTTCATTTTTGCTTTGGTGGTTGCATCCCCTTTTGACAATCCTTAGTAGTTTTAGTACATCGACTTTGGAATTCTAGGGATGGGTATTGATAATGTTTTGTATTTTTTTCCATTTGTTTTAGGCATTGAATCTCTTTTTGAATTATTAATGGACTAGTTTCTTTTATTTCTTTGAATATTGATTTATGCTTCCGAGGTAATTAGTTCTCCCACCAGATAATGAGATGGGTGCCACTCACATCCATTTAGGTTGTGACACCAAAAGTATATTTGGTATGAATTATACGTAGTTGAGGATTATAAGCATGTTAGTGGGTTATAAAATTGGTAAGGATGACCAACGAATGAGATAAGTGTGAATTGGGTTAGAGTAGGTCATTTGTGAGTTCATAGGAATTCATAGAGTCATTTGGGAATAGAGAGAGTAGAAATATGAGACCTGAGTATAGTGACATATTTGGTCAATTGAAAGAGTCAAGGAGCATACATATGTGGTTATGTTTAGTTGGATAATAGTGTTATGACTAGGGTCAGGGTAAATGAGAAGAAGAGCCTGGGGGAGATTTAGTATTCGAGATAGAGGTTTCTAAATAATGGAAATGTGAGAATTAGGGTCAAGCTTAGTATTTTAGGATTGGGTGTTAGGTAAAGGTATAAGTGATGACTTGAGAGTATGATTGCATGTTGGTGAGTATGAGTCATCGGGTATCATCTGAGAGGGATACTCTATGTGTTCTTATATATTCTTATAGATGTCTCAGGCATATGAACGTACAAGATATGCATTTAAACAACTTTTGGTATTATGAGAATTATTAATTGTAGTAAAGATTTGTTTTACTCTGTGCTTATAAGATAATCGATTGTTTGTAAATATTTTTGGGCACTAATTGTGATTTGTAATTGTATACTCCAAATTACAATGATGATGATGATGATATTAAGATCATATTGAGATGATATTGTCATGTTGATGATGTTGAAATGATGATGAGGTTATGGTATGATAATTTTATGATGATATTGAGATCATATTGATGGTTTCTTATGTGAATCAATTATTTGATGAAATATTATGGTTCTTTGGGTGGACCGAGTTATGTTGATAATATGACGATGATAAGGTGGAGATGATATGATATTACTGATGATTATGAGATAACACACACATTTTGCGTGCATCCATTAAAATAATTATGGAGTGTCAATATATGTATGGAGTATTAAACCTAGTTGTGGAACTTGCTTGATGTAATTGACTAATTACTTATTAAATTATATATATGTTTATATGTGTATATGTGGAAGTAAAGAGTGTTGACTATATTTAGTTGTATTTCAGGTGATCGGATTATGAGGGTAATTCGTTGCCCGGTCCAATACTTATAGTATGATGAATAGTCAGGACCATAGTATTGTATGTAATTTGTAGAAGTAGAATCACGGGATTGATTAAAGGGAGATAATATAAGACTAAGGATATATAAAGAAGGGTTCTTTTGTTAAAGGATAAGGACAAACAGAAATATTAAATGATAGGTAGGTCATAGAGATGCTGAGAGCAATATGCCAAAGACTAGGTGAAGAGGGATTTGCATCCAAAATTTTATTTGATGTCATGATTTTTCTTCTTATTTGCATTTATTGTTATTTGTTTCTAACTCTAGTTAGTCGATGATACCTATCAGTACGTGTGGCTTGACTGATACTACACTTACTATACTTTCTCTTAGGGGTATAGCCATGTTACAATTCGATTGAAGTTTTAAAAGAAGCAACAATGATCACTCTTCAATAGTTCCCATCCTTTCACTTTAATATGGATGTTGTGTCCTGAATTTTTCTACTCCTTATTTTATGCTCTGGTACCAATTTACATTATGTTCTAGGAAATCTTTGCTAATTATTTTCCTCATTACTTTTATCTACCAAATATACTTAATAGAAGTTGATATATGATTAATGGATTTATTGTCTTTTATGGATTGTTTTATTAACTTTTATATTAATTGATGGCTCGGTAGTAAGCGTTCTTCTATCTAGGGTTGAGTTGGGTAGGTGCCCACATGATCCGTGAATTGGGTCGTGATAGATGCTCCAATATTAATTATTCTATAATGATGATACAAGTCAAGATATGCTAGAAAGCCACAGAAATCCCTTCAAGGGTATTACAATAGCTAAAGAGAAAAAAAATAAGAAACAAAGAACATCAAATTCAGCTCCCACACAGGCGTCACACGTATAATAATATCTGAAAATAGTAGTAATACTCAAACAAGACTAATATCAGCTTCCCATATGGACAACACAATAATAATAATCAACCTTTAAAGGATAATTAGCAAGGTATTCCCCAACCCAAAGTATGCTTTGCATGAATAGTTAACTACCCAACCCGGGCTAAGAAAATTAAGTGATAACCTATCTCAAAAGTCAAAAACTCGACCCCAAACCCTTCAACAGGAAGCCTTTCTCGATCAATGTGGTTTTAAAATAAACCTAATCTATCAAAAATATAATCTACACATAAATAGGACTATAATGATACCAATATTAGCATACATTTGTGTTGGGTCAAAAACACTTCAAAAATCGACCCCCAAAAATAAAAAGGTAAAACTATAATTTTACTAAGGAATCAAGTCACACATACTTTAGGATTCTAAATCTAAAATCCCCTTCAACAAATAATTTGAAAAAGAGCTTGAAATTCTTTCACTTTACCGGATAAAATTCATAATTTCAAGTTTAAAATTCAAGTTTTAAAGATGTTTATGAAACATAATTAGTAGGTAATGATATAAATTAGGTTTAGAAGCTTACCCAAGCATGTTTGAAGAAAAACTCTTTTTGAAATTGCCTATTCCGCGGTCCCAAAGCTCAAAATTGGTGAAAGTAGTTGGAATCGCAAAAATAAAATTTTTATACTGTTTGGTGAGCAGTTCATTGAGATTGTAACACCCTTCATATGATCACAATGTCAATGATTGAACACATTTAAAATGGCCATTACAATCATTGGAAGAGGCCACACGACTACGATGCACACCCTACCCGAACCTCATAATTGCGCTGACCCGACAAGAGATCGCGATGACTAACTTCCCAACTCTTCATATCACGACAACCCCCTTTACGATAGAGATTAGCAATTTTCTAGTGCATCAGAAACTGCACCAATAATGAATTTTGGACAAGAAAATATCCCGATTAAACCTTCAAAATTCATTTGAAATCCCACAAAAACAATTTGATAGCACTACTAGGATAATTTCAGCATTTTGGACTTAATGAAACTATTAAATTCCCAAAATAAGTTGTTATCAATAAGTTAACCCTCGAAACCCCTTTAGGCCAAAAATACTAGTTTCGTGTAAATTCTAAAAATTCATACTATAGCCTCAAAATTTGAACCAACCCCGTTAGTAACCCAAAATGGACATTTTGGATCTAATACAATCGATGAAAATCTCATCCAACACTTGAATCACAAAATGTTGATCAAAGTCATCAATTACACCACTAACTACTAAAAAAAAGGGAAAACCGACAGAAAAACCGATCACAACTGGTCGGCTTTTCCCAATTTCGGACCACAAAATCGACAAAACTTTATGGTCTTTAAAGTAGTGGTCACTTTTTATAAAACCGACCACAAGTGGTCGGTTTTCTATTAAATTAATTATTAATTTATTGGAAAACCGATCACTAGTGGTCGGTTTTCTGCTAAACATTTTTTGAAACATCGACTACTTGTGGTCGGTTTTTCTTATAATTTTTTTAGAAAAATAAAAATCAACAAATGGTCTAACATGAAATACAACAGCAGCAACAACAAGAAACCAAATGTAAATACTTTTAAAAGTGTACAACATATACAAAATGTCCAACAAAAGTGAAAGTATAAAAACTACAACAAAATATCTAAATTCAAAGTACAACACAACATACAAAAGTCAAGAAACTAGAAGTCATCTTCATCGAATTTGTCCTCGTCTTCTATATCCTCATCTGTGTTGATATCATTCGGGGGGCATAGACCTTTTGCATCCTGAAATATATTATCAGGACATGGAGGAATAATCCCTGCAGTCTGAATGAAAGAGTTGAACTACTCCTGCAACATTCTGATTTGGGTTAATGTTTCCTGCTCCTTCTTCTACACCCTCTCTCTCTGTGCTGCAAGCTCTTTAGTGAGTTTAGAAACCTTATTTTCTAGTCCTTCAATGATTTCTCTATCAATTGAAGAGCTAGAGTATGCATCATGGGATGAACACTTAATATTATCGCCAAAAAAAATTTTGTGGTATCCGTAGTAATGGACTCTATCTGAAGGACCCACAACTTTTGCCCATAACTCCTCCTCTACATGTTGGGGTAGTGGGTCACCCTAACTTTCAGGAGGCTGAGTACTACGATACTCACTAAGAAGACGCGTATATTCGTCCCATATTCAAAGTAAAGTTAATACTAAAAGTCAAAAAATATTAAAGTAGTTATAATTGAATAATATCAACTTTGAGAAAAAAATTCATTAATTCAAAATTTATTTCTTACATGGATAGCTTTTGCACGAGCTTCAACCCAGACATCTTCATCAGTCGGGTTTTTTTATTTAGATGAGTCTCCTCGAATAGCTCACCATGTGGTTTTTCCCTACCTTTTTCTTTTTCCTACATATGAAAAAATTATCAATGGTCAAATAATCAAAAAATTTAAATAGAAACAAACAATTAAAACTGTAAAAGTTGCATACCATTTTTTCCAGCACAACAATAGTACTTCTGGAACCCGCAGTATATACGGAGCCACCCTTGAATTATGCTCGGGCTTTCTTTCCTTTTTTCCTCAACAATTGGTATTCTTCGCTACTCCAACAGCAAAGATACTTTTGCCATGCGGGTTCAGGAATCCACTTAGGTTTTACCAATTTGGTTCAGGCATAATCCAAGAGACCGTTAAATCTGGCTCTACATCTTATGAAAAAGTTCCTCTTTATAAGAAATGCATTTGCATCATCCCACCATTAAAATTTCTACAACAAAAATATAATATTCAATCTTTTGTTCTAACAAAGTGTTAATAAGTAGTTGATAAGTTAAACACTTACCTTAAATTCTTGAAACATTCTTTCCCTGTCAATTTTTGAAACCTTTTGCCAGCTGGTCCAATAGCCATTGAAGTACAGAGAAATGCATTTTTGCTCCTTTTGTCCATTTCCAGCATCCGACCTAAACCTACAACACAAGATCACAAAAATTTCATAGAGCATAATAATTTAGTAATGAAAAAAATAAATAACGTTATTATATTTAGAAATCTTACCCTTTTGCAAATGAAATAAGATAAATCCTTCCAGAATCATCAATATCTCCTGGCTATGAAGTAAGTGATGGTGGATGCATTAGCATGGGCAGATCTGAAGCACCAGATGGAGTGCCTCAAATCTGATGATCCGACAACCCAATAGATCCAACAAAATTACTGTTCGAAGTTGCGTGACAGCTACAAGAGGGTAT
The DNA here is from genome assembly GCA_030864225.1 of Capsicum baccatum var. pendulum. Taxonomy (NCBI): domain Eukaryota; kingdom Viridiplantae; phylum Streptophyta; class Magnoliopsida; order Solanales; family Solanaceae; genus Capsicum; species Capsicum baccatum. Next base: position 199,928,175 of record CM061559.1, on the reverse strand, counting down.
CAATAATGGTAGATGTCTAGATATGCCAGCGGCTGTCCGATAGTATTATGATGGCAGTGGCACGCTGATAGGAGTAGAATGAGTTAGAGTAGATCCATGAAGTGGCCCCACATACACAAGAGTAGGTATCGAATGCTGAGATGACGTAGAATATGAGGGTCGTGCTATTGCATCTGCAAACCTACACTCAGATATATGAATACCTATCGGTCGTCTATAAGGCGGAGGTTGTCTTTTCTTTTTTGGTTTCATAGTATCAACTTTTCCCTTTCCTTTGTCACATCTGCCTGACATCTAAGTTATGTAAAGTTAACAAGTAGTTAGTTCCTACAAAATGAATATATATATATATATATATATATGAAAATATACCAAGTAACTAATTTCAAGTCACTAATACACATTTCAAATCTCTCTAACAACACGATATATAGACAAGAATATTTTTATTACTATATAAATCAAGGAAGAGTGAAAACAACAATATTAAACAATATATTACATATCAATCTTAAACAAGAAATATAAAGGTAAGTATATAGTACAAAGCATAAAGTATCAATACATAACAAACACAACCTACACAACTAATCCTCCTCTTCTAAAGACTCTCCACTAAACCATTTACCCTTTCAAAAGTTTCCTCATCTCCTACCCACTCAGCCTCTTCTTCCACAATATTAACTTTTTCAAATATATTTTTCGGGTGATTCAAACTATCCACTAAGTCAATGTCCACTACCTAGTGATCAATCTGCATTTCATTTTGATATGCAATCTCCAGCATATTATCAATTTCTACCCATCCTATAGGCTTTGTTTTGATTACAGCCCACCAATCAGACTTGTCATTGTGAAATGGATAAGGATCATAATACACGTGTTTAGTATTTTGAGCTAGAACAAATGGATCGTAAACAGGATACGACTTATTGTGCTTCACTTTAATGATGTTATGCTCCTGATGTACTCTTGTGCCTCTTGTACTTGGATCAAATCACTTACATCGAAAAAAGATAATTTTTTTTATTGGGAAACCAGTATACTCCAGTTCTAAGATCTAGTATATGATGTCAAAGTAATTAACATCATCACCACCTTTAACCCAAACACCACTATTGTTTGTTTTCTTGATCTGGAGTGTTGTTCGATGGAAAATTTAAACCTATTTACTGTGTAATGGGACATTACATGATCTTCAACTAGATCCAAAGAAATATCTCTCAAGAGCTAATCATATGTGGCTGCATTTGGTAAATAGTGTACCTAATAATACTATACATATATATATATATATGTGTGTGTATGTGTGTGTGTGTGTTAGTTTAGGAATGTGTAAATGTTTAAACTTTGTAGAAATATTAATACACTTATGAACCTCATTTTTAAACCATGTTGCAAAGGATGCAACACTTGATTTTCATGGAATTGAGTCTTAAATGAACTGAAGATCCAACATGCAAAACACAATTAGTTTCTTTAAGGGAATGAGTAAATAAATAAGATATGTTAAAATTTTAATCTCCTTACATCAGAAAGGGCTCAATTTCTAGGCAATTCAGCAAGACATATAAAGTTGATTTTCTCTCCGTGGGAGTGAGTTGGCAACATATGGTCTTTTTAGCCTTACAATCAGATTGATTAAAAATTGATATTAATTGCAAATGAGGCTCATTTACATCGTCCTGATGATATAGCTAAACTATAGAGCCTTCTACCCTATATTTATTTTTGGGACCCCTTTTCAATTTTCCAATTGCCCTGTTCAATCTTAAGGTTAGATGTTTACTATATTTAAAAAAGAAATGTATGTATTTAAATATGTTGCAAATGCTTACCGTTAGAATGGATACATCCACCTAGTTTGAACTGGACTGCCTAGCCAAGCTTCGTGTACAAGGGGAATGGGAAGATGTTCTATTACATCGAAGAATGCTGACGGAAAAATCTTCTCCAGCTTATTAGTGATAAAAACAATATTACTTTCTATTCACACCAGATTTTCTTCAATTAATGTGGTGGCGCATGAGTCTTTGAAGAACAAAATGATCTCTGTTATTAATTTTAATATGTTTTTAGGTAAACTAATAAAAGCAATTGGAAGTAATTGTTTCATGAAAACATGACAATCATGGTTTTTTATTCCATGTAATATTTCTTGTGTCATAACAACCCTCTTTCCTAAATTTGAGGCATATCCTTCAGACATCTTCAAACTTTGAACCCACTCACATATTTGATGCTTTTGGTCCAACTTGAATGTAAAAATAACCTTGGGCTTAAGAACATTGGCATTGGGCCCCTGCTGTAAGTATAATTCTCTGTGTTTGCAATATTCTGGTAAGTCAAGTCTGGCCTTAGGATTTTCCTTTGTTTTGCCAGTGACATCCATAACTATGTTGAACAAGCTGTCAAAATAATTCTTCTTAGTATGCATGACATCAACATTATTTCTATGTAAATTATCTGGCTAATATTCTAACTCCCAAAATATACTTTGCTTAGTCCAGTTATGCGAAATGCCATATCCATCAAGCTTGTACAATTATTTCTCACTGTCTTTAGGGAAATCCTAAACTATTTCCCAGACGTCATGACTAGATAGCCTTAGAGATGGACCATCATGTTCTGTTCTATTCCTTTTGAATGCATTGCTGAGTCTCCTAAATTCATGATCAGGTGGCAAGATACAATGATGACAATCAAACCATGAATTTTTCCTGTCATGTCTCAATGTGAAAGATTTTGTTTTTTTTCATGAAGTATAAACAAGCCAGCTTTCCAGCTGTCATCCACCCAGACAACATTCCATAAGCAAAAAAATCATTACCAGTTCATATTAGATATGCATACAGATTGAAATTCATTTTAAGTGAGATATCCCAAGTTTCAACCCCCTCATGCCATAAAATTTAAAGTTCATCGATCAAAGGTTGCAAGTAGACATCTATTCCACTTTTTTGAATTACGCGGGCTAGGAACAATACAATTCAAAAATATATAGGGACTACTCATCAATATTTTAGGAGGAAGATTATAAGGGGTAATAAATATAGTCCAACATGAATATGGCGCAGCACCAACTGAAAAAGGAGAGAATCCATCCGCACATAATCCCAAATAATTATTTCGTAGCTCAGCTACAAAATCTGGATAAGTTGCATTAAAATGCTTCAAAGCCTCTCCATCAGATGGATGACACATAACACCAGTAGGCCTTCTATTTTCATTGTGTCATCTCATATGAGAAGCTGAGTTGTTTGAAGAATACAACCTCTACAACCTTGGTATTAGAGGTAAATAATGCATCGCCTTAATAGAAATTTGATTTCCACTAGAACCACGCTTATATCGAGGATGCAGACATAACTTACAGGACACTAGGTTAGCATCTTTCTTAAAGTATAACATGCAGTCATTTTCATAACAATCAATTCTAATCGAGAAGAGACCTAACTTTGACACCAATCTTTTTGCCTTATAGAAAGAACCAGGAACCTCCAAGCCATGGTTAACTAACTCTTTAATAAGGTCTATCATTGAGTCCATTCCTCCTTCAATAATATTTTAGTGAGATTTAATACTTAATAATCTAATAGCAATAGACAAACAAGAGTGTGAACACCCATAAAACAAAGGATGACTAGCAGCATGCAATTCTTTGTTGAAATTACCCGCTTCGCTATTAGGAACATCTTCAACATTTTTTCTGAAGTTTCCCCCTTGTTGCAACCCAAAAGCATCGTGCACCAGTTCTGTCATCCTAGTATCTTGATATTCATTATGCCCTTCCGACCTACTACTTTCTCCTAACAACAAAGTTATTTTGCACAACATTACCATGAATACCTATAACACCCCGAGCCTGGTGCCCAAAATAGTACACGATGCTCATGACCCCAAAGGATGACAAGCTAACCTATGACTGATATCTGTACCTGTACAGTGCATAATATATGTATATAAATGTGAAAACATGAACAGAAAGGCCATAAGGTTCAATATCATAATAAAACCGATAAAACACAACATTTGAGTGAGGTATAGAATACCCAAAACAACTGAAATAACTGTCTAAAACATGATAGTCTAGAAAGCCTCTATAACTGAATAATGTGAATAAAGAGTTAAAGGAACATATCTCCGACTAAATCCATCTACAAAAAATGAACCAAAATAAATAATAACATAAAGAAATGATTATGTCCTCGAAGGATGAGGACTCACTACTAAAACTCTGACTACTGAATACTGGATGGCTACTGAGGGTCTAGAGCTCATATCTCTAAACCTATGGTGTAGCAGAAAAATAAAGCACCATAGCACAAATGCGTCAGTACGATGAAATGTACTGAGTATGCATGTGAGGTAGGCTATATGCAAGGTTTCACATGCATGATCAATGCTAACTGACTATCTAACATAAATGTGAGAATACATGCATGAATATATAATAACTGTAACTAAGTTTGTGATAACATGATTGCTGAGTCTAAGTACTGATAACATGTGTTTACTGATAGCAAACATGACTGATATAACTGATAACATGGGTGACTGTATCTGATAGTCCTAAATCTGATGAAACTAGCTGAGTTCCATACTGTATCTGAGTTAACTGTATCTGACTATCCTGAAATCTGAAGAACTCTCTGAGTTCTTTTACTAAGATTGATTTTGAAACTGTGGAAAGTAGTCACCTAACCAACATACCCCATATATGCTATTATAGCTGAGATGGGGCCGAATCTCTGCCTTGATTGAGAGAGTGTCAATATCGTACCACTGGTAAAAATAATTTATGGGTGACCCTCATCAGACAGTGTCCCTAAAGAAGAACGATGGGGCCCTCATCTGACAGTGCTTATCCACCTCATCAACCCTCATCTGATAGTTTTGATGTCTCAACCTACGCTGGCTACACAGGTTTTGAACACAAGGATGACTGCTAAGAATCATACCCTTATCTGACAGTGTGTGTTCCCATCCTTGGGTTTACTCGGTGCTACTTTCTACTCCCATCTAAATAAACTCTGAATATAATTAACTGAATTATACATGGACTGGGTTTACTAAATTTTGTTGACTGACAAAATACTATTGAGATCTAATAACTGATTGAGTACATATAACGCCCTAATTTTCTAAACTGGAATACCACACGGTTCTCATGACCCCGAAGGACCACAAGCTAACCCATGACTGATATATGTACCTGTACACTACATAATATAACATAATAATGCAAAAATATGCACTAAAAGGCCATAATCTTCAATACTGCATAACTGGATAATAATAATAACATCGGAATAAAGTGGTATCACAATACCAAAATAATACTGAAATACTGAAGTCTAAATCTGATAATATTGTAGTCATCTAATAGCCTTGATCTGAGATACTCTAAATAAGTGGTTGATGGGATATGTCCCCAACTAACTCTATTAATTGAAAACTGAACTGAAATAATAAAAGAAATAATAGTCATATCATCCTCGAATAAAGACGACTCCCTACAATTTTGAGTACGGGAATGCTACTGCTACTGATGATCTAGAACTCGTGTCTCTGAACCTATGGTGTAAGATAAAATAAACACCATAGCGTAAATACATCAGTACGTTGGAATGTACTGAGTATGTAAGTAAGTTAGGCTGAATGCATGAGGTTCATATGCATGAATAATACTAACTAACTGGCTAATATGAATATGAGAATACATATATGAATACATAGAAACTGGGATTGGGGAAACATGATAACTGAAGCTGTCTACTGATAACATAAGTTTACTGACATCTAACATGACTGATAGTGAGTTCTGCTATGTGATATAACTGATAACATGAGCGACTACATCTGACAGTCTTGAATCTGATGGAACTATCTGAGTTCTGTACTATATCTTAGTTGACTGTATCTGACATTCCTGATATACTGAAGTCTAAAGAACTATCTGAGTTCTTTTACTAAGACTGAGACTGAAACTATGGAAATTAGTTATTTAACTAACATGCCCCAAATGTGCTATAATAACTGAGCTGGGGTCCAATCTCTTCCCTGACTGGAAGGGTGTCAATACCGCGCCACTGGTAGAGATAAGTTGTGGGTAAACCTCATCTAATAGTGTCCCCAAAATAGAACATTGGGGCCCTCATATGGCAGTGCTTATCCACCTCATCAACCTTCATCTGACAGTGTTGATGTCTCAACCTCTGCTAGCTATATAGTTCTGCAACATAAGGATGACTGCTAAAATTCACACCCTCATCTGACAGTGTGTGTTCCCATCCTTGGGTTCACTCGATGCTAACTTTTACTCCCATCTGAAGAAACTGAACATGAATAACTGACTGTATAGGGACTGAGTTTACTGAATTCCATTGACTGATGAAATACCACTGATATCTGATAGTTAACTGAGTTTATGAGATTACTGAGATTTCCTGTGTCACATGACTGACTGAATTCTATAGATCATGGCTTGACTGAGAGTATCGTGAAAACATGACATGGCTCTAGGCATACAGCTATATTTTTTAGGTACAAGTACCTCTAGGACTTGATGGAAGGAAATTGACACAGCCACGACACTTCTTGATCATAGAAATAGAGTTCACAATTCATAATGCCATAAATAGGGGATTTTATACTAAACATAGTTCTCCACAGCTTGTACATAGTCAATACACAACAATAGCATAGAAATCTTAAACCACCCAAACTCATGGGTTTTCAACTAACATGCTCACATACGTCATAGAAATACATTAAGATACCATCTTGACAACACGTATATCAACCATCTAATATGAACATGATCATACAACATCATGAAAATCATAATTTATTATTTAAGAGTTGATTCTTGAGCTTCACGGATAAAAGGGATCCGTGGATGAACACTACTCATACCTTAGATTGAATCTCTTCAAAAATTAACGGTGAAATCGCTTGGTTTTGATTCTTCCAATAAAAACCCTTGCCGTAGTTCTTGAGAGAAATTGATGAAAAGAAGTATAATTTGGTGTAAATAGGCATAAATTCCATGTTATTGTCTTATATAGAGGTGGGAAAATAACCACATTACCCTTTAAAATGCGTATATTTAATGACTGAAAACTGGGCATCGACACTACAAACGACGCAGTGCATTATTCAATCAATGCGATGGTCGATTCGTCATGTCATGATCACATCGAGCCTCAGTACTTTAGAATCTGCAACCATCACAAATATGGACCAACACGATAGGCGACACAGCGCGCCATAATCATGTCGATACACTACTTTTCAACTCTGAACTTAGTTTAAACGATTCCTAAAAAAGTCTAAGAAACTTAGTTCAAATTCTAAGCATGGGACCCCCTTATCAAGAACAATTACAATATCTCCTCCTTGAGAACATTCATCCTCGAATGAGATTGACTGAGAGGGGAAATAATAAGATGAACATGAACTGAACATTAATGACTGAAACGTGATCTCATGACTGATAAATTGAATATATCACATTGAACGTACATATTTGATACACGTGCGATTGATTCATGAATGCATGGCTAAGATTTATCATAACTGAAGTTCTCATAATGATAACGCATATATGATGCATGAATATATAACTTTTGTATGAATGTATGACTAAATATGCAATGGTACTTGATATCAAGTTTATAATGAATACTGAACATGAGGCTGAATAAGCTTAAGGAGAACTGTTACCTTGAGTTTGGTCTGGATTGGTGGAGAAGAGGTGAGGATACTTGGTATTTCCCAAATATCTCCCTCAATAGACTAATTTCACTAAAGAACCTTGACTAGAGGGACTTCTTTGTTCCTCAGTCTACGAGTCTGATGGTCTAGGATTTTGACAAAAATTTCCTCGTAGGAAAGACTGTTCTACACATCAATGCTCTGAATAGGGACTATGACTGATGGGTCACCTATGCACTTCTTGAGTAAAGAAACATGGAATACTAGATGAACTGAGGCTAGATCTGAAGGCAACTCGAGCTCATAAGCTACCTTGCCAAATCTACTGAGAATCTTGAAGGGACCGACATATTGAGGACTGAGTTTTCCCTTCTTGCCAAATCTCTTCACTCCCTTCATGGGAGAGATCTTGAGATAGACATAATCACCAATATCGAACTCAAGATCCTTTCTACTAACATTTGCATAGGACTTCTGTCAGCTCTGAGCAGCCCGAAGTCTTTCTCTGATCAACTGGACTTTCTCTAAGGCATCAAATACTAAGTCAGGCCCTACGACTGAGACCTCACTAATTTTGAAAATACCTACTAAAGATCTGCATCTCCTACCATAGACAGCTTCGAATAGAGCCATCTGAATACTAGAATAATAGCTATTGTTGTATGCAAACTCAATCAAAGGCAAGTGGTCATCCTAACTTCCCTTGAAATCAATTGCACACGCCCTTAGCATATCTTCTAGAGTATGAATGGTCCTTTCTGCTTGACCATTTGTCTGAGCATGAAAGGTTGTACTGAGATGAACTTGGGTACCAAGACCCTTTTGGAACGCTTTCCAAAAATAAGCGGTGAACTTAGTACCTCTCTATGAGATGATAGATAAAGAAATACCGTGTAATCTGACCAACTCTCTAATATAAAGTTTGGCATAATCCTCGGCTGAATAAGAGGTATGAACTGGAAGGAAATGAGCTTATTTTGTCATTCTGTCTACTATGACTCAAACTGAATCATGCTAATGACGATTTTGAGGCAAACCCATGACGAAATCGATATTCACTTCTTCCCACTTCCAAGTAGGAATGGTGAACTTCTGCATGGAACCACTAGGCTTTTGATGCACTATCTTAACCTGCTAACATGTAGAGCACTTAGCCACAAAAGCTGCAATATCTCTCTTCATCCCACTCCACCAATAGATCTCCCACATGTCGCGGTAAATCTTAGTGGCCCCTAGATGAATAGAGTATCGCACACCATGCGCTTCTACAAGTCACTGCCTTAGGTCATCTACACCTGGAACACATAAACGACCCTAACAATGAAGAACACTATCTCCCCCTTGGGAGAAAATTTCTACCTTCTGATCTTTGACTGACTCTTTTATATTGACAAGGATGGGATCTCTATCTTTCTTTTATTTTACCTCAAAAACTAGAGATGATTCTGAACTACTCTAAACATATATACTACCCTCTGCAGAGTCAAATAAGCAGATGCCTAGTCTGGCAAGCTAATGGACCTCCTAGGCCAACTTCTTTTTACTGTTCTCAACATGAGTAACACTGCCCATAGACAGTATACTGAGAGCATTGGCCACTACATTAGCCTTTCCCAGATGATAAAGGACACTGATGTCATAATTCTTCAAAAACTCTAACCACCTTCTCTAACGAAGATTGAGATCTTTCTGAGAAAAGACATACGGGAGACTCTTATGATCTGTGAAGACATCTACATGGATTACATAGAGATAATTCCTCCAAATCTTTAAGGCAAATACTACGGCTGCTAACTCAAGATCATGAGTAGGATAATTCTTCTCATAGGGGTTTAACTATCTGGAGGAATAGGCTATAACCTGACCATGCTACATGAGGACATAACTAAAGCCTACTCTGGATGCATCACAATATACTATGAACTAATCAGAACCATTGAGAAATGCTAAAATTGGAGCTGAGGTGAGTCGAGCCTTCAGCTCCTGAAAACTCTTCTCACAAGGATCTGACCACTGAAACTTAACTTTTTTCTGAGTCAATCTGGACATAGGGGATTTAATAGAGAAAAATACCTTAACAAACTGCCTGTAATATCCAGCCAAACCCAAGAAACTCCTAATATCTAATGGAGATACGAGGTGAGACCAGTTTCTTACCGCTTCAGTCTTTTGAGGATCTACTCTAATGCCATCACCTGAAATGATATGACAAAGGAATGCTACTAACCTTAGCTAAATTTTGCACTAACTAAATTTGGAGAATAATTGGTGATCTATAAGAGTCTGAAGAATAATTCTAAGATGGTCTGAATGATCGCACTCAGTGCAGGAATAGACCAGAATATCATCTATAAAGACTATGACTACGGTTCATCAAATCCATGAAATCTACAGGGGCATTGGTAAGACCAAAGGACATGACTAAGAATTCAAAGTGACCATACCGAGTATTAAATCTGTCTTTGGGATGTCACATTCTCTAACTCTGAGTTGATGATAGCCTAACCTGAGGTCTATCTTAGAGAAATAGCTAGTGCCTTGAATTTGGTCAAATAGGTCATCAATTTTATGAAGTGGATACCTGTTCTTGACCATAACTTTATTGAGCTAACGGTAATCTATGCACATTCTGAAAGAACCATCTTTCTTGCATACAAATAAGACTGGTGCGCCCTACGGGGAAAAACTGGGGCTACTGAATCCCTTATCTAAGAGATCCTTCCACTATTCTTTCAGTTCTTTGAGCTCTGCTGGTTCCATTCTATATCGCAGAATAGAGATAGGTTGAGTGTCTGGAAGAAGATCAATGCCAAAGTTTATTTCCTTTTCGAGAGGAATGCCTGGAAGATCTTCAGGAAAGACATCTGAATATTCATTAACCATAAGGACTGATTCAAGGCTGAGAGATTCGTAACTAGAGTCCTTAATATGTACGAGATGACAAACACACTCCTTTGCTATGATTTTCCTTGCCCGAGGGTAGGAAATAAGCTGAACCCTGAAAGAGAAATATTACCCCTCCATTCTAAGGTGGGCTCATTCGGAAATAAAAACTGAACTATTCTGTTTTTGCAGTCAATTGTGGCATAGCAAGAATGAAACCAATCCATGCCGAGAATGACATCAAAATCAATCATCTTTAATTTGACTAAATCTGTTAAAGTAAATTTCTGAAATATCATAATCGGGCAGTTCCTGTATACCCGCCGAGCTATGATGGTTTTACCTATTGGGGTAGAGACTGAAAAGGGCTCTACTAGAATTTCAAGACTGATTCCAAAATTGCCTGCTATAAAGGGAGTAACAAAGGACAAAGAAGCACCTGGATCTAGCAAAGCGTAAACATGCACATGAAAGATCTATAACATACCAGTAATTACATCAGGAGAATTTTCCTGATCTTGTCAATTCGAAAGAGCATAAAGTCTATTTAGGCGTTGCCCACTAGTAGGACTAGAAGTGGCACCCTACTGATTCGAGCGACTGGACTGAGTTATGGAACGGTTCTGCTAACCCTGATAACCCAACTGGGGATAATCTCTGACTCAGTGTCCTGTCTTGCCACAATGAAAATAGACATCACTACCAGCTCTCCAAGCACCCTAGTGGTTCTTACCACAAGTCTAACATAAGGGATTAGTTCGGGCATTGCTGACACTACCCTGTGACTTAGAGCCTAGCGCTCTATCCCTATTTCCCTCTCTAAACTTAGGAACTGGAGCACTCGCTGAAGAAGAAGCTAGAACTGAAGGCTTAGGATGAAACTAAGAATGGTTTCCTCCTTCTGATTTGGACTGAGAAAAGTTGAAACTTCCTGACCTTGTTCTCTTGTTCTGCCTCTCTCTCATCCTAACCTTCTTCTCCTCTATTTGCTGAGCATGAGTCATAAGCCTGTATAATGTCATGTCACTATTCAGCATCGCAGACCTACCCTCATTTACCATACTGTCATTCACCCCTGAAGCGAACTTGCTCATCTTAGCCCTACTATCCGCAACCACATGAGGGGCGTATCTAGCTAATTAAGTAAACCTGAGAGAATACTCTTTCACTGTCATATTACCCTGCCTGAGGTTGATGAACTCTAGCACCTTTGCCTCCCTCATCTCTTGGGGAAAGAATTTGTCTAATAATGCCATGACAAATACATCCCACTCTACAGGACCTGTATCATCTAACATTTCTGACTTCCACTGTTTGTACCAAGTATGAGCCATATCCTGCAACTGATATGCGGCTAAATCAACACTCTCAACAGTAGTCACCCCCATGATATCTATTATTTCCTGAATCTGATCAAGAAATTCCTGAGGGTCTTCATCCATCTTAGACCCAGAGAAGGATGGAGGGTTCATTCGGGTGAAGTGCAAATCCTAGCTGCAGCTAAATTGGCCACTAGGTTGGTTGGAATGACAGCTGGTAGTTCATTTTGGGCAGCGACTGACTGAGAAAGAGTGGTGAATGCGGCTCTAAACGCTGCATGAGAAATATGTTTGCCCAAAGAATCTTCGGGCTGAGGAGCTAGCTGGTTTCTTCACTTTGGAGGCATGTTCTAAAATAAAGAGAAGAATGGATTAGACTGAGAGTTTAACTTAAGGTTATGCTCACAGGCACAACATGAATACTGAAAGAAGGGAAACTGTTCCTAAAACATCTTATAGCCTCCTGTACATAAATGTGGCATGCAACACACCCATGTACAAGACTCTACTAGATGCGGCTTTCAAACTTCCTAGGACTCTATTGAACCTTAGGCTCTGATACCAAGTTTGTAACTGCCCAATTTTCTGAACTGGAACATGACACGGTACTCATGACCCCGAAGGACCATAAGCTAACCTATGACTAATATTTGTACCTATACACTACATAATATGATATAATAATGCAAAACATGCACTGAAAGTTCATAAGGTTCAATACTGCAAAATTGGACAATAATAATAACGTCTGAATAAAGTGGTATCACAATACCAAAACAATACTGAAATACTGAAGTCTAAATCTGATAACACTGTAGACTTCTAAAGGACTCTATCTGAGATACTCTGAATAAGGAGTTGATGGGACATGTTCCCAACTAACTCCATCAACTGAAAACTAAACTAAAATAATAAAAGAAATTATAGTCATATCGTTCTTGAATGAAGAGGACTCACTACAACTTTGAGTACTTGAATGCTACTGCTACTGTTGATCTGGAACTCGTGTCTCTGAACCTATGGTGTAAGATAAAAGAAACACCATAGTGCAAATGCATCAGTACGTTGGAATGTACTGAGTATGTAAGCGAGGTAGGCTGAATACATGAGATTCATATGCATGAATAATACTAACTAACTAGCTAATATGAACGTGAGAATACATATATGAATACATAGAAACTGGGATCATGGAAACATAATAACTGAATCTGTCTACTGATAACATAAGTTTACTGACATCTAAAATGACTGATAAGTGAGTGCTGATATATGATATAACTGATAACATGAGCAACTGTATCTTAAAGTCTTGAATCTGATGGAACTATCTAAGGTTCGTACTGTATCTGAGTTGACTATATCTGACAGTCCTGATATACTGAAGTCTGAAGAACTATCTGAGTTCTTTTACTGAGACTGAGACTGAAACTATGAAAAGTAGTTATTTAACAAACATTCCCCAAATGCACTATAATAGCTGAGCTGGGGTCCAATCTCTGCCCTGACTGGAAGGATGTCAATACCGCACCACTGGTAGAGACAAGTTATGGATAACCCTCATCTGATAGTGTCCCCAAAAGAGAACGTTGGGGCCCTCATCTGGCAGTGCTTATCCACTTCATCAACCCTCATCTGACAGTATTGATGTCTCAACCTATGTTGGCTACATAGTTTTGGAATGCAGGGATGAATGCTAAGAATCACACCCTCATCTGACAATATGTGTTCCCATCCTTGGGTTCACTCGGTGCGAACTTCTACCCCCATCTAAAGAGATTGAACATGAATAAATGATTGTATAGAGACTGAGTTTACTGAATTCCGTTAGATGATAAAACACTACTGATATCTGATAGTTAACTGAGTTCCTAAGATTACTGAGGTTTCTTGAGTCACATGACTGACTGATTTCTATAGATCATGTCTTGACTGAGAGTATCATGAAAACATGACATGGCTCTAGGCACACAGCTATATTTTTTGGGTACTAGTACCCCCAGGACTCGATGGAAGGAAACTGACCCAACTACGACACTTTTTGATCATAGGAATAGAGTTCACAATTCATAATGCCATAAATAGGGGATTTCATACTAAACATAGTTCTCCACATCTTGTGCATGGAAGGGAATGCATATAACATGTAAATACTTTCATGATTTCAATATCATGAACTTTTCATAGAACAATAGCCAATACACAACAATAGCATAGAAATTGTGTTGAATCATAAGGGATAGCATGGACTTGTCATTTAGGTACTATTGAGTCATGAAAATATGATTTTTATCATTCTAGGCATTTTATCAAACACCTTTCATGCACACTTTATGGTATAGGTGTAACCATCAACTTAATAATATTAAACCACCCAAACTCATGGGTTTTCAACTAACATGCTCACATACATCATAGAAATACATTAAGATACCATCTTGACAACACAGATATCAACCATCTAATATGAACCTGATCATACAACATCATGAAAATCATAATTTATTATTTAAGACTTGATTCTTGAGCTCCATAGATGAAAGGCATTCGTGGATGAACACTACGCATACCTTAGATTGAAGCTATTTGAAAATTAATGGTGAAATTGCTTGGTTTTGATTCTTCTAATGGAAACCCTTGCCCTAGTTCTTGAGAGAAATTGATGAAAAGAAGTATATTTTGGTGTAAATAGGCAAAATTTCCATATTATTGGCTTATATAGGGGTGGGAAAATAACCACATTACCCATCATAATACAGATATTTAATGACTGAAAACTAGGTATCGACGCTATAGAGATACGGCGCGTTATTCCATCAACGCGATGGTCGATACGTCGTGCCGTGATCGTGTCTATCCTCAGTATTTTAGGCTCTACAACCTGCACAAATATGGACCAACGTGATAGGCGATGCGGTGCGCCATAATCGCGTCGATACACTATTTTACCACTCCGAACTTGGTTTAAATGAATCCCAAAAATTCCAAAACTTGTTCGGGAACACTTATTGACTTTCCTGATCATGAATTAATGAAGATATGGACCATTAAAGGACATGGAGGTCGCGAAATAAGATTGAAAACTCTTGAAAGCTAAAACAAACTAAGTCTGAGAAACTTAGCTCAAATTTCTAAGTATGAAACCCCCTTATCAAGCACAAGTAGACTGATTTAAGCTTAGGATTTTGCGGGATCTTACAGTTCATGAGATTACTGAGATTTACTGAGTCACATAACTAATTAGATTCTACTGAACGTGGCTTGATTGAGGATATCATGAAAACATGACACAGGCTCTAGGAACACAGCTATATTTTTCAAGTACAAGTGCCCCCAGGACTCGATGGAAATAAACTGACAAATCATGACTTTCTTAAATACCTAATCATATCATCAGTCCATAATATAATAAATTGGAAAATTCATAAAGTACAAGTTCTAAAGCACCACTATGGCCAGACATATATCCATAATTCATTGATTAAGACATTTCATCAAACACTTGACATGCATAAACTTGTACATGAATGGGGATTTCATATTATCATACTAGTAGGGCACTTTTCCTTCACATAGGCATTTAATCAAACAGATGGTGAGCATGGCATATGTAGACAACATCACACAACAAGTAAACATCATGAATAAACTCTAGTTTAACTATTCAAAGGTTTTATCATAGATTCACAAGAAGCTACACCTATAATAATTAACTCCACTTAAGGTTTGTCACTAAACATAGAATAGAGTTTAATTGGTCATTATCAGCATGAACAAGAACAAACCCAACATAGAATTCATAAAAATTCATACACTTAAACTTTGAAAAGATATTCTTGGGCTTCATGGACGAAAGGAGTTCATGAATGAACACTATGTATACCTGGGATGATAGATCCTTGAAGGTTCTTAGAGAATTTCTAGACTGGTTCTTGATTTTTCTTGAATTTCTTAAAGAAGGATTTAACCCTAGTTCTTGGCTTTTGATCTTGAGAGAAACCCTATCTTGATGTTATGAATGAATAATGAGAATGTGATATCTGGCCGGATTTAACTAGGTATATAATTGAGTGGTAAAAGACCATAATACCCTTTTAAAAATGGCCTGAAAATATTGAACGTATGGTGCGATGGTCTAGGGCGATGGTCTATCGCTATTGTGATAGTCCGTTGGACCTAGGCAGAAACGAGTCTCACTACCTTAGTGCAACGGCAGGCTCCGACGGTCCGTCGATTACTACCGTTGTTTTTTGTTATAAAGTAGGTCCACTTCCTCAATTGTGACAACCGTCTCAATGGTCCGTCGAGCTAGCGACGGTCCGTTGACCTGTCCGTCGATTCTGGGTAGTCCGAACTGCTTTCGTAAAATGTCCATAACTTCTTCCCCCGATATCAGATTTGGGCGAAATTGGTATCATTGGAAAGCTTATTCAATTTCCCACATGACAAAGAGTACAAATATTGAAAATACCATATGAATAAAAGTGTATTCATATACAAAGAAAATCTTGAAAATTCTTGGGATGAATTTAAGCTTGGTAAAAGTACAGGGTATTACAATACCACGCAATCTTAAAAAGTCCTCGTGAAATCCCCTTCTGTAAAGATGTTCCTTTACATCTTCTTTATTTATAAGATTTATACCATCACAACTAACACAAGGACAATGAATAGCTCGAAAACGTGTCCAAACATCAAGTATCCTAGCATGTTTAACAAAACTTTTAACACCTTCAACAAATTCCTCCCTAATGCCCATTCTATTATCATTGTTTCATTGATATATCCAGCTATAATCAGGTTTCATCAATGCAATCAATAAGAGTTAACGAATTAGATCAAGCACAAAAATTCAATTATTACGAAACATAGCCATATTACTTAAAACACTTTTAAAGTCCCCACACTTAATTATTTTCAATCTACCAAGTTACCAAACATAACCACATTCAACCTACCAAGTCGCCTTTAAAGTACCTAAAATTAACCATTTTCAAGTAACCAAGTCACCAACCAAACCACATTCAAAATAAAAAAATCTCCTTTAAAGTTCCTACACTTAACCATTTTCAAGAAACTAAGTCACCAACCAAACCACATTCAAAACAAAAAAATTCTCCTTAAAGTCCCTACACTTAACCATTTTCAAGTGACCAAGTATCAAAACAAAACCACATTCAAAATAAAAAATCCCTTTTAAAGTCCCTACACTTGAACATTTTCAATCAACTAAATCACAAACCAAACCACATTCAAAACAAAAAAAATTTCCTTAAAAGTTCCTACACTTAACCATTTTCAAGAAACTAAGTCACCAATCGAACCACATTCAAAACAAAAAAAATCCCCTTTAAAGTTCCTACACTTAACTATTTTCAAGTAACTAAGTCACCAACCAAACCACATTCAAAACGAAAAAAATCCCTTTAAAGTTCCTAAACCATTTTCAAGCAACTAAGTCACCAACCAAACCACATTCAAAATAAAAAAAATCCCCTTCAAAGTCCCTACACTTAACCATTTTCAAGGGACTAAGTATCAAAATAAAACCACATTCAAAATAAAAAAATCCCCTTCAAATTCCCTACAATTAACTATTTTCAAACAACTAAGTCACAAATCAAACCATATTCTAAATAAAAAAAATACTCTTTAAACTCACTACACTTAACCATTTCAAGTGACTAAGTCAACAACTAAACCACATTAAATATAAAAAAAAATCTCTTTAAAGTCCCTACACTTAAAAATTTTCAAGTAACTAAGTCACAAACCAAACCACTTTCAAAACAAAAAAAATCTCTTTTAAAGTTCCTACACTTAACCATTTTCAAGCAACTAAGTCACCAACCAAACCACATTCAAAACACAAAATCCCCTTTAAAGTCCCTACACTTAACCATTTTCAAGTAACTAAGTCACCAACCAAACAACATTCAAAACACAAAATCCCCTTTAAAGTCCCTACACTTAATCATTTTCATGCAACTAAGTCACCAACCAAACCACATTCAAAACAAAAAAATTCCCTTTAAAGTCCCTACACTTAACTATTTTCAAGTAATTAAGTCACCAACCAAATCACATTCAACACAAAAAAATCCCATTTAAAGTTCCTACACTTAACCATTTTTAAGCAACTAAGTCACCAACCAAACCACATTCAAAACAAAAAAATCCCCTTTAAATTGCCTACACTTAACCATTTTCAAGTAACTAAGTATCAAAACAAAACCACATTCAAAATAAAAAATCTCCTTTAAAGTCCCTACACATAACCATTTTCAAGCAACTAAGTTCACAAAACAAACCACATTCAAAAGAAAAATATCCCCTTTAAAGTCCCTACATTTAACATTTTCAAGTGACTAAGTATCAAAACAAAACCGCATTCAAAATAAAAAATCTCCTTTAAAGTTCCTACACTTAACCATTTTCAAGCATCTAAGTCACAAACCAAACCATATTCAAAACAAAAAAAATCCCCTTTAAAGTTCCTACAATTAACCATTTTCAAGCAACTAAGTCACCAACCAAACCACATTCAAAACACAAAATCCCCTTTAAAGTCCCTACACTTAACCATTTTCAAGTAACTAAGTCACCAATCAAACCACATTTAAAACACAAAATCCGCTTTAAAGTCCCTACACTTAACCATTTTCAAGCAACTAAGTCACCAACCAAACCACATTCAAAAAAAAAAAATTTCCTTTAAAGTCCCTACACTTTACCGTTTTCAAATGACTAAGTATCAAAACAAAACCACATTCAAAATAAAAAAAAAAACTTTAAAGTCCCTACACTTAACCATTTTCAAGAAACTAAGTCACAAACCAAACCACATTCAAAACAAAAAATTCCCCTTTAAAGTTCCTACATTTAACCATTTTCAAGCAACTAAGTCACCAACCAAACCACATTCAATATAAAAAAATCCCCTTTAAAGTCTCTACACTTAACCATTTTCAAGTGACTAAGTATCAAAACAAAACCACTTTCAAACAAAAAATTCCCTTTAAAGTCCCTACACTTACTCATTTTCAAGTAACTAAGTCACTAATCAAACCACATTCAAAACAAAAAAATCTCCTTTAAAGTCCCTACACTTAACCATTTTCAAATAACTAAGTCACCAACCAAACCACATTCAAAATAAAAAAAAATTCCTTTAAAGTTTCTACACTTAACCATTTTCAAGTGACTAAGTCACCAACCAAACCACATTCAAAACAAAAAAATCCTCTTTAAAGTTTCTACACTTAACGATTTTCAAGTCAGTAAGTCACTTGCCAAACCACATTCAAAATAAAAAAACTCCCCTTTAAAGTCCTTACACGTAACCATTTTCAAGCAACTAAGTCACCAACTAAACCACATTCAAAATAAAAAATCTCCTTTAAAGTTCCTACACTTAACCATTTTCAAGTGACTAAGTCACCAACCAAACCACATTCAAAACAAAAAAAATCCCTTTAAAGTCGCTACACTTAACCATGTTCAAGAAACTAAGTCACCAACCAAACCACATTCAATAAACAAGCAACAACAAGACCAACAAGATGTCAACAACAATGCTAGTGAATTGAACAAGGCCACACACGGCTTCACTAGCCTTCAATATGAACAATAACAAGAAAATAACAACAATGCTAGTGAATCGAACAAGGTCACCCATGGCTTCACTAGACTTCAATATTTACAATAAGAAGAAGATATCAACTTAGCTTTGCTTGGCATAAATTAAAGTGAAAGAGATAAGCGGTCACCGAAAAAAATAGCAAAGCAATCCTTTCACTGAATTTAAAATCTGTCAAATAGTAAAATTATTACAAAGAATAATCTTTCGCTTAAATTATTACAATAATTTAGTAAAGGAATAGGAATAAGATTTTTCTAAAAAAAATTAAACAATTAATGAGTAAAATGGATAAATAAGTGTCAAGGCTAACCAAAATTTAGGTAATTCAAAATCAAATTAATGTAGTAACAAGCCTAAAATTAGCTAATTCAATCTCAAATTCCAAAAATTAGCTAAAATCTAGATGAATAAAAAAAATATCCAAACCCTAGAACTCAAACCACAATCAATTTAGTTAATTATTACCTTGCCCAAAATTAAACAACCCAATATTTGAATTGAACAACCAATCTAGCTAATTGTTATTTGTTTTTCCAAATTTAAGAAAACCAAACAAGGTACTAACTTCAACTACCTCAAATTCCAATAACAAGTTTAAAGTTAGAGCACTTAAGGAGAAAACAACAGAGGAAGAAGTTAAGTCTGTTGACGGTAATTTGGTCTACAGAATATTCACAAAATCACAAATTCACGTTACTTGAAGGTAATTACAAGTAAATCTACTTACGACAATCAAATGGCTGAGACAGTGGTTGTTGTTGCCGTCGTGACTGAGACGGTGGCTGAGACGGTGAGCTATCGTCGATGGGTGTGTTGTTGATGTACGTTGTTATTATGAGCCGAGGAATTTTGAGAGTTGTACATCGAGGGTGGTAGTAATGAGGGAGGGTATTCTAATTAGGGTAATTAGAAAAGAATTTTGGAATTAGGTCAGGTCGCATCGGACCAATAATTGGGTGTACGAAAACCGACCACATGTGGTCGATTTTCATAATATAAAAAAAATATTTTTAATAAATTAAAATTTTAATAAATTTTATAATATTTATAACAACATTCAATTAATTTAATACAATTCATATATATATATATATATATATAAATACGCAGTACATACGCTGTGTATGGGACCGGGACAACATCCAATTAATTTAATAAAATTTGTATATAATAAATCAGAGATAAGTAGTTATTTTATCAACACACACGGAAACGAGTAGTATATTTCCTCAATAGTATAATAATATTAATGAATATTGCAAATTACGATAAAGTTTTTATTAATTAGCTTTTAAATACAATATTATATATATATCGTAATACTACTCTTACGTTATTACAACTTCAACAACATACGCATGTCTACTTCCTCAATAATATGATATATATCAATGTATCATTCAAACTATTTTGATATATAGATTTAGTTATCTAGCTTTCGATTACTACATACGTCACTACATGAGATATACGTTTATATACATATATTCAATTGTCTATCAGCTTTCACATACGTACTATAAACATCACATACATGATTTTACTACCCCATAATAATATACAACATATTTCACAAATACTCAGATGAATTATAGATTACATTATCTTATGTCATTAATATACCTTCACTGTATAATATGAATATACTATATATATATATATACATACACACATATACATACTATCGACTATATCAAATTCTAAATACGTACTATATATATCACATACGTACACAAGTATATTATCCAATAATATAACGCGATATGTTTCTTATACATATGCAGATGAGTGATCGAATAATTATATTTGATTAGCTTAATATACTAGATTTTGACTACATCGTTCATCAATCGATCACTACATGATATATATATATATATATATAAAGATATTTATATATATGAACTCTTGAATGCGTATATATATATCACATACGTACTATATATATCACATACGTACACAAGTATATTATCCAATAATATAACGCGAAGTGTTTCATATACATACGAAGATGAGTGATAGAATAATTATATTTGATTAGCTTAATATACTACGTTTTGACTATATCGTTCATCAATCGATCATTACATCATATATATATATATATATAAAGATATTTATATATATGAACTCTTGAATGCGTATATATATATCACATCAACAAGTATATTACCTTATAATATAACACGTTCATTATATTTTTATGAATTATCGGTTATATATTACATTATTATGACAGAAATAGTAACATAATATCATTATCTCAATGGTATGATATATATATATATATATATATATATATATATATATATATATACACACATATTCATTATACAAAGATTATGCATGTTTAACGCCATTTAACGTATATACGAAAGAAAATATTTATTTTATATATTGAAACATTAGTAAAAGATAAAGATTATGTTTAACATAATTTATTTATTTTATTTGATATATTTTTAAATGTAATTTTTTCAAAAAATTTAAGAATGATTGATTTTTATTATTATTACACTGATTATCGACAACGCGTGATCAATGTAATTTAAAAAAATTATATATATTACATTATATATATAATTATTTTTAATGAAACTAAAATATATATTTGATTACATATATATATATATATATATATATATATATATATATATATATATATATATATATATATATATATATATATATATATATATATATATATTGATTACATATAAAGATTATGTTTAAAAGTATTTTCTTTTTCTTTAATTAAAAACCAACCACAAGTGGTCGATTTTTGTAAAGCATTTTCTTTTTTAAAAAAAAATAAAAATCGACCACTATTGGTCGATTTTGTTATTTTTTAAATTTTTATTTGTAAAATAAATTATAATTAATATAAAAATTATTGAAATAATTATTTTGATTATTAAAGATATAAAAGCGACCACATGTGGTCGCTTTTTAAAAAAAATGTAAAAATCGACCACGTGTGGCCGATTTTTTTCGACCACATTTTATGGTCATTTTTTCATTTTTTTAGTAGTCTAGGCTACTCAAAAGCCTCAAACTCATATAAATCACTCTCAAATACTTCAAAAACCGTGTCAATCATCTCCACAACTCTTAAATGATGTAAAACAACATTGATGAAGGACAAAATCATCAAAACACAAAAAATACTAAAACTCACAACAAAAATTGTTACAATATAAACTTAAAATGAATGACTTAACCTTTTACTCGTTTATTTGTGTTTAAAGTGAAATAACTATTCTTTCAAAATGACGCGACCAGATTTCATCATAGCATTTGCACTTTTTCTTATTTTTTTCTTTGTTCTTAAAATTAACCCTCCTTGTTCCACTACAACTAAATTTAATTCTCGCTAGTTCAGTGGGTTCTCAATCTAAGAATGGAGATTGTGGATGGTGTAATTATAATGACAACCGGTGTTTCAAAAAGCAGGAGTGTGAGAGGAGATATTTTATTCATCACGAGGTGAGGTGTCAGCCCCGTCCCTCAATTCCCGAGGTAGGATTATCATTCTCTGTAACTTGGGAAAGTATGCCAAAAAGGCTCTTTTGAAAACTATTTTGTGATTTATTAAAAAGTTATGAAAACTTTGTCAAATACTCTATTTAATCCACATCACCACAAATTTATCCAACTCAACAAATTCACCCAGAAGCTTTTTAATACTACACTTTAACCCAATATTTCCAACTTAACAAATTCATCCCCAAGTTTTTAATAATACACTCCAACCCACTCCATCATCCACCATTATAAAATATCTAGGTTTTTAAAAATATAAAAAAAAATTCAAAAGCATATATATGTGTGTGTGTGTGTGTGTGGTTCTTTCCCTCAAAAAAAGGCTCCAATTCTGGCATCCTTTCCGGCATTATTTTTCGGTGATCAGCTTTAAATTAGTCCACAAACCTCATAAGCTCGTCCATTGCATCCATTTTACCCCATTAGTTTGTTATCTTCTCAAACATACTTTCTACCATTGTTAAAAAAGCTTGAAATCAGTCATATCAATTAAAAACTCTTTAGAAGTACATTACAATAACTAAGGCGACTGAAAGTTCATTTCTCTATCCCATAATCCCAACAACCCTTGATTAGAAGCAATATTTGCAATTTTAAGCTTTTGTATGGATATTTGTGCAGTCATTGACCCGTCATCATAATTCATTGACCGTGCATACATCCTGACATAGACCCTAAAATATTAATCTACTGTCGACCAAACGTTAATTCTAGGATGTCTGTAATAGAATTTGTTTTGATTGCAGGTGATTTCATGGGAGAATGGTTGAATACTCCTAGAGGTTGGAAATAGAGATCTTTTACCAAGGTGACACTGCCCATTACTGTTCACCGCAACAGTTTATATGATGAATTGGCTGCAAGCGTAAAGTAGAGCGGGGATCTAGATTGCGCGTCAAGCAACGTGGTGATTAGTTATCTAATGCATTTGAGGGAAAAGGTGAATCCTATGATCATAAATAATGATGCACGTGTGTCCCTCTATATGATGGATGTTGATGCAGATGGCTTTAGGCCTATTTTAAGGATAAATGTAGTCGATAGGTCCTTCGAAAGATTGATGAATTCATCACCATCCCCACCTCGATGCCCGACAGTTGACGACGGTTTGAATGATTACGAGAGCAGTGGCGATCATCCCATGAATATGAAAGATGACTGTGTGCATATGGAAGGCATTTCATCAGACTCAATATGCGAAAGAAAACTGTGGAATAGGATCCCAACCAATACATTCCTTCTCCGACGAAACCAATTTATATCATGATCAAACATTTGCCGATAAGAAATAGCTCAAAATGCTACTAGATGGAGAAGCGATGAGGAAGTCTTTTGATTATCGTATGGAGAAAAGTTGCACCAAATTATTAAAGGTGAAATGTGTATCTCCTGGTTGTGGCTGGTTGTTGCGGGCAAGGAAGTACGAAACCTTGGACAGATTTCACATATACAAGTATGTTGGGGTGCACACGTGCGGTGTTGAACATGCCACCCGTAAGCATAAGAAAATGTTATCCGATTTGATTGCTTCACTATTCGTAAATCATTTTTGAGATTTTAAGGGTCCAAGAAAAAGTGAAATTCAAAGGATTGTCTCAAGGAGTTGCATTGCCACGTAAGATACTGGATGTGTTGGAAAGAAAGTGTAATTGTCAAGAACATTATTCGCAGGACACTGGAGCATGGATATGCTTGCTTGCTGATTTTTTCCCACATGGTGGAGTTGTTGAACCCAGGGTCTTCCTACTCTATCATGGTAAACCAGATTGATGAATTATTTGTTTACTACTTCTTAGCATTCATAGGTTGCATACGAGGATATGTCCACATGAGAAAGGTAATTGTCGTCGATGGCACACATTTGTATGAAAAATACGGGGGGGTGTTGCTGAGTGAATTGGCATAAGACATCGAAAATCACATCTTTACAATTGCCTTTTGTGACGTCGCTAAACAGAACGATGCTTCTCAGACCTTCTTCTTCCAGAAGTTGAAGTCTATTGTAGAAGATGAACCAGATCTATGTGTCATGTCTGATAGGCACATTAGCATCACTAATGCCTTCTCCCGTGCACATCACGGACTTTGCATGAGGCACCTCGCCGAAAGTCTCCGTGTAAATCAACACTATGGAGAACATCTTTATCTATTCTACGCCACAGCAAAGGCTTATTCCCTTGATGAGTTTAGCGAGAATTTTGAGAAATTGAAGTATAATTGCCCCCAGGAAGCACATGTCCTTGAAAATGTACTTGATTTTGAAAAATGAAGTAGAACACACTTCTCGGGCAATAGGTATGATGTGATGACCATAAATATCGCCGAGTCGCTCAACTCGGTTTTTATGGATGAACGGGAGTACCCCGTGTCATACATATTCAATTCAATTGCTGAAAAATTTGGTCAAAAGTATAGGGAGAGGTATGCCTATGTGGATGGTAAAAAGAACATATTTGTGCCTTGTGCGGAAAAAATCCTAATGAATAACAAGAGTGCGAGTGATTCCTTGTATGTGACTAATCCAAATGGGGTTCTCGACCAGTACATGATGTTCATCAATAGTGTTACTGCCAAGGTCAATCTCTTGGAGAGGAGTTGTTCTTATCAGAAATTTGACTTGGTGAAAATATCGTGCGAACATACGATGGCAGCTTTGCGAGCAAAGTATGGCGATGGCGTAGGTTATGGAAACTCTATCTATGAGCACTCTTCGCCAATTTATAAAGCTGCAATTTACCTCCTCGCATACTCAAAAGTAATTAACGTTGTCCCTCCAGAGGACGAATGGAATGTGACACAGGAATTGCTAGACACTAAAATTTCTCCACCCCCCTATGATCACAAACTCGGAAGGAAGAAAGTCAAATGCACTAAGGGCATTGGTGAGACATTCAAGCCCAAAATGAGGAATATGTGTTCAATATGCAAGAAACTTTGGCACAAAAGAACCACGTGTAGCATGGCCAACAAATCGTAGATAGGCTTTATTTTGCTTCAGTTGTAAAGCTGCTATTTTGGGGTATAAAGGTGCATTTTAGTAGAATTTAACGTTCAGTTGTTATCGACTTAAATTTTTGTCTACGATAGACTACATACATTCAATGGAATATTTTTAATGTAGTCTATTAAATAATATATATTTGTTATATGATTAATCATCAAACACGCTATGTAGGTATTTATACCGCCATATCTTTCTAATAGATACTTTGAATCATTATTTCCTGTTCCCAATTAATTAAAAGTTGCAAACACGTCTGTTCTCAAGAAAAACCATTGGTATATGCAAACCAAACATTTTCTATTCCCACACACGTCGACTGACCATTGGTTGGTTATACTAAAGGACTCCATCTATAGGTCTATAAGTACAGGCCCTATTTCTACGTAACCCTTCACTTGTCCCTAAATCCAAAACATCAGAAACCCTCTTCTTCTTTCCCAAAACACCAAAAATCATGCCTGGTCGTAGAATGGCCCTTCGTCCAATCAGACAAGTTCCCCCTCGTCACTACAATTTTCTTCTACTTCGAAATAATTTTTACCGGCTATTCTACCGCCTGGGAGAAGACCTCCGTTACTTGGAGCATGAGCTCCGATGAATTGCTTGATTCCTCCGAGCAATTCTGGAGCGTCTTGGAATGGACGGCGACGACTACATCACCCCCCCATCATCCCCATAATTTAGTTTACTATGTTTTTGGGTTTATGTTGTTAAGTTTTTGTTGGTTTGTTCTTTGTTGAAGAAGCTTTCTCAGTAGGACTTTGTTAGAAGAAAGCTTTCCATTTTCCCCCTTTTGCTGTAAATTTTATCAAGTAATGTAATGAACAAGTTTAATATCAGTTTCAGTTTCAGTTTCAGTTTAATGAACAATTTCAGTTTGAACATTATGTTTACCACATTTGTTATGATTTATTTATTTTTCTTGTGGCGGTTATTCTTCTGTACAAACGCAAATTTCAAATATGTATGTCTTGTTCAATTAACAGTACTGTAGTTTGACTTGATTAATTTCAAGTTTCTGTAAAAAGTGATATATAGTCTATCATGAATCACATACTCCGTCATTCATTGACCTTGTATGGTAGTCGATCGAAGACAATGTGAGTCGATGCGCTATCGGTTAAATTAAAATAGACAATAACATATTTTGGGGCTAGTGGAACAAAATAATTAAATTAAAAATAATTTAAATAGACAATAACATATTTTGGGACTGGTGAAACAAAATAATTAAATTAAAAATAATTTAAACAAACAATAACATATTTTTGGACTGCTGAAATAAAATAATTAAATTAAAAATGATTTAAACAAACAATAACATATTTTGGGGCTGATGGAATAAAATAATTAAAATAAAAATGATTTAAACAAAAAATAACATATTTTGGGGCTGGTGGAATAAAATAATTAAATTA
Organism: Capsicum baccatum var. pendulum; assembly: GCA_030864225.1. Classification (NCBI taxonomy): domain Eukaryota; kingdom Viridiplantae; phylum Streptophyta; class Magnoliopsida; order Solanales; family Solanaceae; genus Capsicum; species Capsicum baccatum. The sequence continues at coordinate 199,900,647 of CM061559.1, read as the reverse complement.
AAAATGATTTAAACAGATAATAACATATTTTGGGGATGGTGGAACAAAATAATTAAAATAAATAGATGATCTTGAGGGTCCATCGATTAGTCTAGTCTATAGACTGGTGGTGATAGTTAATAGATCGTAGTAGATCATGGATTATGTCAGTCATCGATTAGAATGGTCTACCATAGACTTACACCTTTAGATGTGCATCGATTGATATCATAAGTATGCATGGACCACGTTGATCGATGTGCACTGCCATTGACCGTCACTTGGATGTAGTTAAAAAATAAATAAATAAATTAAAAATAAATATAGTGTTGATTTCTACACATGTGAGTGAGTGTAAACAAGATACACAATCATATTAGAGCTTGTACAAAGTGAATTAAGGAGTGTGTGAATGGGTAGTGGTTGAATGTTCAATATGCTAAGAGTAATGTGTGCCAAAGCACAAGTATGTATTAATGATATATATTGTATTTGATGACTACACATTCCACATACTCCTTCCATCACCACCCCTAAATCAAAATAGTGTGTGGAATGGATAGTGGTTGAACAATCATCATCCTCAATACAATATATATCCTTAATACATACTTGTACTTTGACAAACATTACTCTTAGCATATTGAACATTCAACCACTACCCATCCACACACTCCTTAATTCACTTTGTACAAGCTCTAATATGATTGTGTGCCTTGTTTACACTAACTCACATGTGTAGAAATCAACACTATATTTATTTTTATTTTATTTATTCTTTTTTTAACTACATCCAAGTGACGGTCTATAGAAGTGAACATTGATCAATGTGGTCTACGCATACTTATCATATCAATCGATGCACATCTAAAGGTATAAGTCTACAGTAGACCAGTCTAATCGATGGACCCTAAAACCACAAGTATATTTTTTACATGATTTTGACATGGGTCAACAACGACGGAAGTATATTTTTCAAGACTATCTATTTATATCATTTTTAATTTAATTATTTCCTTCCAACAGCCCCAAAACATATGATTATCTATATAGATTATTTTAAATTTAATTATTTTATTCCACCATTCAAGTGATGGTATATATATGAGTACATAGATCACCATATTCTAGGCATAATCAGAAGATCAATCGATGCACTACTGAAGGTATAAGTCTACGGTAGACTAGACAAATCGATAGATGACATAGGTCATGATCTACGATGGTCTATTAAGTGTCACCGCCAGTTCAAAAAATAAAATTATAGCTCCAATGGTAATAAACGGCTACTTTTATAATCCATCAGTGTCAACACTTCATTTTTACTTCATATATAAAGTTGGTCATCCCTCATTATTTTATTTCATTCGTTTTGTTTTGTTTTTAAAAATTCTACAATGTCTCAAGCCTCTCAAACATCTAATTCTAAAAATATTCTAATTTGTCATTGTGGAATGCGTCTGTCCTGAGGACATCACGCACGGACTCAAATTCAGGTCGCAAATTTAATAATTGTGCAATTATGAAGGTGAGCTGTGTGTGTCTTTTTTATGAAGTTAAGTTAGTCGTTATGTAATTATTATTTTTTCTAGGATAATGGTGCATGCTCGTTTTTTAAATGACTTGATGAGCTATCACCTCCAACCAGTCCATCAACGTTGAGTCCGAGACCCAAGACATCAAATTTTTAAGGCTTGGCAAAATTTAATCTACTACAAAGGCTCCAACAATGCGAAGAAAATAAAGATTTTCTCATGACTTTGTTCAAAGAAGCCGAAGAATAAAGGGATCACTTTAAAGTGTTGCTACATGACATCAAAATAGAGAGGGATCAACTAAAATAAAAATTAATTTTGGTCAAACAAAGGAAAAATGGCCTAAAAATGATGTTATGTGCTATAATGCTAGTATTCGTTCTTTGGAAATGTGTAACATGGATGTAGTGATATTGAATAAATAATAATACTTTTATTTTTCTATAATATTAATACTATTTTTGATAGAATCATGGTCGATCAAATAACGCGTCGATTTAAAACCGATCAGCATGGTAATAATAGACCATGCATGCAGTATACGAAAGATTAAGTATGCATTCTAGGACATCAACCATACGTTATACAACTATGACAACACCCTGCATATTCAAATGGTCAAGCCACTAATCAGTTTAATAGAGACAGATTCAGTGCAGAATCATAACCACTACCATAAAATAAAAGAATGTTTCTAATATCCTACCAACAGATCCTTAAACTTTCATACTTGTCAAATAAAAAAAATATTTGTCCGATCCTAACTACTGATCATTCAACAACACATTAATAATATTAGCATTCAAATGTCTTTTTCCCTGTCTTACTCATCAACACAAATGTTAATGTTGATTTCACCTACGATATCCATGACCACATATTTTCGATCAGCTTCAACTCTTTTTTTCTCAGCAGCTGCAGCTGCTTCTTCATGCTCGCCTTCTTCTCCTTCTATTTCAGCATCTGCTAGTTGATGCTTCTTTGGCTGGTACTTCTTCACCCTCTTCTCTTTTTTCCTCAACATCTATTGCTGCTTCTTTTTCATTTTCTTCTTCTGCTTCTGCAGCTATTTCTTTTGGACTTTCTTCGGCTGGTACTTCTTCACTTTCTTCTCTTTTTTTCTCAACATCTGTTGCTACTTCTTTTTCAGTTTCTTCTTCTACTTCTGCAGCTGCTTCTTTTGGAATTTCTTCTTGGCACATATCTTCTTCCATTTCTTCTTCTTCATCCTTCTTTTCTTCTTCTTTTTTCTCTCCCGCTACAATAAAGGCCAACTCATCCATTTTGATTATTTTTCTCTTCATTCATTCCTCTCCAATTCACAAAGGTCCACATTTACTGTATCATCATATTACAAAGTATTACTGATATTTAAAGCTGAAAATTCATTAACAACATCAATTATTAATTGAATGAAGTTACCTTTCTCGTGTTGTCGCTCATCTTGTTTCTTTTTCTTCAATCTTTTTTGTCTAATATAGGCAGCAATATCCAACACCGCTTTCTCGAGCACAGCAACATACTTATGAAGATCCCCGGGGGATGAGGTACCTGCTGTATCTTTGTAGGTGTTCGGAGTACCATCATCACCAACGCATACTTCAACGAGATTACCACCCAAATCCCCGTCATCATCACTGTCCTCATTTGAAATAAGTACAGTCACCCCTTCTAACTCTTTCTTTAAGCCATCGAGGATGTTATTCTTTACCTCGTTCGTATATAGCTCAAAGAAAATCATGTAATCCATCTTCGTCTCACAAAGAGTATGATGGGTGCACGTTCTACAAAATATCAATTAACAACTACATAACATTCGATACAACAGTGGTATTATTATTGCATAATAAAAATAAGTTCATACCTCTATAAATTTTCCTTTGTACTTGAATGGGTCGCCTTCGATTATCTGGTCACTTTTTGTAGTGTGCCATCTGAGGATGCGGGGAATGGGAAAGGACTCATCCGTTGATTTTTCAGCAAATTTTCCAAGATGAGGAAGGCCTCGTGGATCCAAACATATAAGCAGTACATCGGTGAAAAAGGAACTTAGAGTCTATTACATAGTAAAACTAAAACAAGAATCTACGATAAACTCACTAAAGGGTTTATGCTAGATACCATGAATGCCCAGGGAAATCTGAATAGAGCATAGGATGCCTTTTGTTTCTCATCAAATACTTTCCTCTGCTTCTTCAGGTCACTTTTATTCTTTAGATAGTCCAGGGTCAGTTGAAATGTCTCTTTCCCCCACAAATAATTCTCAAGGAAACTCAAAGAATCGACCATTCGAATCAGTTTCGTGTCGACAACCTTCGTCGAATCTTTTGCAAGCAACATGGTGTGCAAGAACCACAGTAAACAACACTTAAATTTTTGGTCCTCATTCAGATTATTCCCTCTGACCAGGTGTAGCAAGTTGGCCACCGTAATATTTTTGTTTTTCATCACCTTAAAGCAAAAATTCTTTCCCTTTGCTAATACCTTCTTCATTTTTTATTCACTGGGGTATGATGAGCAATTCAGCCCTGTGATCAAACAAAACTCTTTCAAGCTAAAACAGGCAGGCTTGTTTTTAACACAAAACCACATCTCGTGACGTATCTTATCGTTCTTGACGCATCGCTGCAGCAAATAATGGACCAACTGCCCATTGAACTTGAGATGTTTCGGCAGGTTTCTTAGGTGTCCAAAACAGGACCGCTTGAATCTTTTCCTCAACTCTTGGTCGACAAGAACTTACTAAAATTCTCGATAAGCAGCCAGTCTTGATCTGACCTATATCTTTGACAGGAAAGATCCGACCTCGTCCATTATCATTCGAAGGTCATACCGCTCCACGAAAATGAACCTTAAAAGAGATGTCATGGACAAGGGATCATTATCCCCATCATCATTGTTTCTTCCACTATTGTCGCTCTTTTTACTATCCCCACTAGTACTGTGCTTGGCAACATTATCATCGAAATCAAAGTAGTCGCTTATCTCCTTTAAGTCCCAATCTGATTCAGACACCAACTCTTTATTTTTCTTCCTTTTTGAGACTTTCCAACTGCCTCAGCTTCCTTTTTCTACTACTACCAGCAGAATCAGAAACGGTATTGGCTTTGTGTTTAGAAAGGATGTATTTTTTACCCATTTTCAATACAATCTACACCTGCAGAACAAATCTCTCATTTTCAGTCCATAGATCACAAGTCTATCAACAGAAATAACTCAATGCTTAAATGAAACCCCATCCCCCAAAAAAATTAAGAAATACCCCCACCAAAATCCAATATGCAGTATCAAAATCAAACTAGTGCACCTAATCAAACTAATTAGCTATTAATCTCTTAATTTTTACTATTTTAGCCATCATATTTTAAATGAATTTCATACGTCTAAAAATTGATTTTAATCTAGGATATTCTCATTTCATAGAACACGGGTCGATTTCATAGACTACGGGTCTACGGACAGAAACAGGTCACTGTTTGAATCAAAATACCAAAATAACTCTTCCACCATCAAACAGTTCACTACACATATCAATAACTGAAACCAAAATCCAACATGCAGTATCAAAACACAACAATTTCTAAAAATCAAACTAGTGCACCTAATCAAACTAATTAGCTATTAATCTTTCAATTTCCACTATTTCAACAACCATATTTTAAAAGAATTTCATACGCCTAAAAATTGATTTCAATCTAGGGCATTCTGATTTCATAGACCACGGGTCGATTTCATAGACCATGGGTCTATGAACAGAAACAGATCGTTGTTCGAATCAAAATGCCAAAATAACTCTTCAAATAACGATTATCCCACCATTCAACACTTTTTTGCTAAACAAAACCTGAACTAAACCAAAACTCCTTAATCAATCAAATTTAAAAAAAAAAAAAATTCCTACATCACTACGAATCGATTAGCAAAGAAACCCGTTTAAATGGATCTAGAAATGATCGCAACTTGATTTTAACTAACCTTACGAAGCAATAACAACCCCTTAGCTGCTGGAGAAGAAGAAGAAACGAAAATGACAATTTTGGGATGAGGGTTTCTTAAGCGGGAGTTGAGAGAATTAAATAGGAAAGAGAGAGGGTTTTTTTGGATATTGGAATAAGTGAAGGGTGTTAGTGTATTATATTAAATTTGTAAAGTTCTAAAAATGATGAAATGGTCCCTTGGTCCACCTGTGGGCCCCACATTTTAACTTTTTCTAACTTTTTATACCCCAACCCTAAACATTAAATCAAAAATAATTTTAGTAGGTAAATGACAAAATAGTTTTGGAAATGGGTATTCTAGCCAATTTTTCCCCTGTAACTTGGGATTTCTCTACCACTGCACATAGATATATCAGATAACTTGGGATTATCCTTCTCTTTGATTTCTCTACCACTGCATGTCTATATAATATCCACAGCTCCCCACCCCACTCCAATTTCTCTTTTCCTAGTGGGTTGGGGGCAGGTCATTGGGTTAGGGACAGGTCTTAATGAGGGGGTCGAGGGTTGGGAGGGGGTTGGAAAAAGTTACATTTGATTTGGTCCCCGACAAAATTGAGGATGTTTTGTCCAAAGCATCCAAGACTTACCTCTGTCCTCAAATTAATTAATTCCTTACAGTTTAGACATTTCTCTTGGATGCATATTATATACTTAATATGAATTATTTTATTGTATTGGTTTCCTCCCTGCATAGAATATTCAGAAAAGAGTAAACTTTAACTTTGATTTTAAGATGCACATGATACCAGCGCTGAATGAACCAAGTAACATTACATGCAAATAAATTATTTCTATGGGATACTGCAGATTTGATTTGTGCTCAATTATTGCATAAACCTCAGGAATTATGTGTAGTTAATTAATTAGTAAGTGTGTCGATGGAAGCAATTTTAGTTGTTGTTGTTGTTCTCTTTCTAAATCATAGAACAACGCACCACTTTTGCTGTATGCATTCAACATGACAATATATTTTTGACCACTATGAAGGACCATTAATTTGGTATACATAAATTTATGCACAAGGTCCCCCGTACGATTGTCCAGCGATAGACAATAACTCTCCCCGAACAATTTGGTTAACCGCATAAAACATAATTACTGTTTCAGATTTCAGCTAGCATAACATAATTACTGTTTCAGATTTCAGCTAGCACAATTAATCCAAAGTCGGGTCGGTTGCTTAAAAACTTAAAACTTTTGCTTAACTAATTAATGCAGTGTTTGGTCGGAGTTTTATTAAACTTAATAATACCTATACACTGTATGAAAGAATATAAATCAATAAATTCATGCGAGATAAAATGTGATCGAATATTAAAGAAAGAATGTATTTGTGCAATACGTGAATAAGAGTACGCAGCCAAACATGCTCTTAAACAAGACAATCCGTAGCTAAACATAACTCTTAAATAAGACAATCCCGACATAAAAAAGATAATTCAATGCACTGAAGTTTTCAATATGCGTGGAAGATTACCTTGTATTCTGCAAGTGGTTGTTTTCACATCTTGAGCATGTCTCCTCCTCGTAACATGAGAACACTTTTACTAGTTACGCCAAGACTTTCCTTTTCACAATCCCTACATAATTACATTCTATCTTTTCATAATGATCGTCAAATTATTAATCCTTGCATAACAATTCCTACGTATACATTATTAATCAGCATATAAATATTTTTCTATATTACTACAGCTTGTGTATAAACGTGAACCAAACGACTCTGAATAATTAGCAAAGGTAAGATGAATGCTAAGTCAAGAAGTTTAATAATCAAGAAGCTTAAAGAGTAAGTAAGCAAAGATCCTCTTGAACTCTTAAAAAGCAAACTAATAATAAAACAAAACTAGACAGTGAGAATAAACCTGGACCTAGCTAATTGTATGTACAGAAATCCAATTGCATGCTATAAAGCCCTTTAGCCACTTATATATATTCTCATTCGCTTTAGCTTTATTCTCTCTTGCTTTCTCTAGTGTTCCATTTTGATGTGATATTCTCCACTAACAATATCTCATTCCAAAAACCCCAAACTTTTACAAAAGTGAATTTTACAGCATCATTCAAGAAACTATGGTTTTTTCCTCTATTTCTGCTTATCTTGATCCATCCAACTGGCAACAGGTATGGTTGTATGTTTTTTATTTCTAACAATAATATGATACTTCTAAATTCTAATGTCAATGGCTTGTTGAACAAAAAAGTGAAGAATTCACAAAAGATAAATATTCCTCTCAACTTTTAATTTGTTTCAAGCTTCTTTAAATTTGTATAGTATATACTAGAATATATATAGTTTTTTTCTACATTTAATTCTTTGGGTGTTTTTCTTTTTCATTTTTCAGCAAGTTGGATATGGCATCCCAAATACCCAGCTTCCATCAGCACCACCACAACCTACGCCGCCGCATCCACTAGCGACTACACCACCACCTCGGCCCCATGGTGTGGTTGGTGAAGATTCAATACGACCGGGCTCCATGGCTGACCGAGCCCGGTTAGCAAATATACCAATGTCAGAGGCAGTTCAAAAATGCCCTCGCTGTGAGTCAACAAACACAAAGTTTTGCTACTTCAACAACTACAGCCTCTCCCAGCCTCGTCACTTCTGCAAGACCTGCAGAAGGTACTGGACGAGAGGGGGCGCTATAAGGAGCGTCCCAGTGGGTGGAGGTTGTCGCAGGAACAAAAGAAGCAGCACTAACAGTACTACTACTAGTGCTACTAAATCCAGCAACAATAACAATACTTCTAAATCACCAGCTTCTAGCCAAGCTACTAATTCTGGTTCCACAAGCAACAATAGTTGTACTTTTTCAAGCCAATCGTCAGCAGCTAGTTTATTAGGTCTAATGAACCCTCAACTTCATCCTCTCCGTTTCATGTCCCCTTTAGGCCAATTGACTGATCAACACTTCACCCAAAATGATAATGTTACGATGAATTACTCTTCATTTTCTTCTTCATCACCAGCTCCAGTCATTGTGGGATCAACCATTGAAAGCACGAATTTTCAGCTCGGAATGAGTAACAATTTAGAGCAGTGGCGGCTGCATCAACAACTGGCGAGCCAATTCCCATACAATTTGTACGGGGGATTGGATTCGTCTTCTGCTTCTGGCTCAGGGCTTTACCATTTCCACCCAACTCATTACTCAAGTAATGAGGTGGGTGGTGGTGGTGGTGTCATAAGTCAAATTAGGTCAAAAGTTTCGAACCCTATGTTGACTCAGCTGGCATTGATGAAAATGGAAGACAATCAAGACCATCTAGCAACTATGCCACGACAGTTTTTAGGGCACGAAAACTTGCCAAGTAATGGTAGTCATGCTAATTGGAATGAGCTTTCCGTGAGTTTTAGCTCCTCTTCCACTAGTAATGTACTATAATTATCAGTCGATGAAATGTTCAGAAAAATAACGCCAAAATAGTCGCAGATACAGAGTTAACACTATCTTGCTTCCAGTTCAGTATCTGACCTTCTTTTCCTATTTCAATATTAGTCATTTGGAAGCTGACAATTTTGTCAGCAAACTGTAGAAGGAAGTCATATGCTAGGAAGAAAAATTGTCTGAAACCCTAGAATTTGTAGTTTTTCTTCTTTTTGGTTTCCCTTATTTCTGGGTTTATCTTTACATTTAGTTGTAGTTTGCTTTGTTTTAATTATGTTGAATATGTTTGGAGAATGAATGTACTTTTAGTTGTTCCTTCTACTAGCATCATGTTATTAGTCATGAAATCTAAATTTAATTTCTAAGTACTCATTTCACAGTTCTAAATACTTAAGTTATTGAATGCTAATGCTCTCCCATTTCACTAACTTGATTAAATCAGTCTCCACACGGATCAATCAAATGATTTTGTAGATCTAGAAACAATTTTATGCAACTTTCTTTAAAAATTGTGTGACCTTCAATATCAATAAATCAGAAATTACAAAGCTGAGGGGAGCACAAGTTTAACCCTCTGCCCAGTTTGTTGTCAATGATTGCGCCCAAAATAAAGCATATGCAGAAACTATACAAGTTTTGCATGAATATACAAGTCCAGCGTGATAGGCGAAAGAATAGCTTAACATCTCAACTAAATCATTTCTATAGAAAATAATTCTTCTTTTGTTTAAGGTGAAGGGGCTCCATTTATATGAGATAAGTCTATAAGGTCCGAATGGCCATCGATAGAAAGATGAGAATGTGCAAAAATATTCAAATCCTTGTTTGTAACATTTCATTTTTCTAAGAGATGTGCGACTTGATCGTCTTCTCTATAGCAACGATGCACCTTACAAATAACCAATACTTTATATATTTTAAATATGAATAATGATGTTCTTCATTTGCCGAGATAACTGTAGTTTCAAGATTCAATAGCTTTTAAATTCAGATGCCATTAGAAAATCACATGTATTAATTATTATTTTATTTTATTTTTGTATTTTTTTATATTGCTCTCACTATAAGGCACGTGCCTCTTGTTGTAAAGAATATCTTTGAAAGAATTCTTTTTAAAAAAAAAGTGTCTTTAAGCTACTCAGAGTAGGCTAGCTATATTAGATTAGTGAAGAATCTTTATTTTTTCTCTTTCTCAAAAATAAAAAAAAATAAAAAAAACTTTTGGTTATTCTCATAGGCGAATTTAAGATTTCAAAACTACGAGCGTATCATTGTTTTTAAAATAAGACATAAAATTTTATAATGATAACCACTTGATGAACAAATAATGATTAATTACATTATCATAAAACTATCAACAGCTTACATGTTTTGATTGTTGTTCTGCATGTACAATAAGCGGATTTCGACCTGAAGGAGTTAAGACCAGCTCTCAACCGGTGCATCGCTCAGATACTTTTGATCATAGATGAGCTCAAATAATATGCAAATTATATATCGAGTTTAGTCGAATGATCATGAGTTCACCTGACCATTTTTATACACTTAAATTCGCCAACCGCTATTCTCATGTTTGTTTGGTCCATGAATCTAATATATTTTAGCTCATTCTTTTTTTTTTTTTTAAATCAAGCTCGCTTTCATCAACAAATTTTTGGGTTTGATTTCTCATCCCTGAATGGTACCGCTATTTTAAAGTTTGACTAATTCAAATTTAGGTAAAAAAATCACTTTAAAGAGTAAAACAATAATACTCCTGGTCAAGTACCGATGACAACTTTATTTTTATGAGTTGAATTATAGGGGGTGCAGATAACTCGGGTAATTTGCATGGTTAGTTAATATTAAATTCTTTTCCATGACTATTTCTAATAATTTTCTAAGGTTAACTTTATTCCAAGTAATCTTTCTTCTAATTGTCTCCTTTCTCTTCTAAGCTGATTTCTGTAATTAATTTCTTCATATAGCCAACTTTTTCTTTCTCTAATTCTTCTAATATATTCTAACATTTTTAATATGTATAATATCCGTCTGAATAGTAGCTATCGTCATTTAAGTGTATTTGTTCTAATTCATCTTCTATCCAATTTTCTAATTCTTCATCTTCAATATCAAATATCTTTTCCCATATAATTTTCTTTATATTTATTATCTCTATATACTTAAGTACATATAAAATAAGTATCTTAAATTCATCTATCATTTCATCAGGTAAGTAAGTATTCATTTTTTATATGATGCTATTTTTCAAAATATTCCCTCCAATCATATACATAACAAAATATGATCATCTTAGATCACTATATACTAGATTATTCTTAAATAACATGTTCTTCGATCACTATTAGCATGGTAATCTGGATACTTTTCCGCTAAACTGCATCTCTACTCTGGTTACTCCCATATCACGGCTTCTTTGCCTTACCGGTTTCACCTTTAGGATGGCATAGTTCTAGGAATTTTTCTCCCTTTCCTCTTTGCTAATAAACTTCAAAACATATTATTTCTTGAATAATTCTACTATAAAGTAACTAACATTAGCTTATTTTATTATACTTATGATTGTCAGGAATTTATGAATTTAATTATTCATAATAGTAAATGAATATACTTGTTCTTGTAGCTTTGATAATTATGTGCTTTGCTCATCCATAGCTTAGTGTAAAACTGAATACCTTTATTAATTATATGAGAGGATTTTTGTTGTATACAAGAAGGCTTGTTTTCCGTGTAGAAAGTCTTGCCTTAACTTAGCAAATGTTTTTTTTCTATTTATAACCTAAAAAAGAGAAAACGCGTATACTATTCTAAACTATTCCTACTTTACATTTGTCATCTTTACAAAAGTAGAAAAGACTAAAGTAGCTTTACAAAAAGTCCTAAAGCTATCCTAGAAAAAAGACAAAATTGATAATGGCACTTTGCCAAAGAAAAGTCAAAAAGCTAATAAATGTTATATAATAATTTACATATTCAAAGTCAAGAAAAGTTATCTAATAATTCATATGTCACTTTCATAACTTTAATATCTTGTCTTTTTATCTTCTTCTTCAGCATTGTTTCGTTGTTTTCTATATTTTGTCAATCTTCCAGCTGGCTTCCTTATCTTCTTTTATTCTAGTTGAACTTCTGGAATAATATTATCTTCTCCGTTAAATCTCAAACATAGATGGTCTGCATATTTATGCCCTATTAATTTATAGTATCTGGTCAATAATTTGTCTGAAATAAATTTTTTCTTAATTGGTCTGGTAATTAGTCGTTTCTCTGAATTAAGTAGTATTATAATCCATCTCTGAACTTCTTTCATATCTGCTTGTCTTAACTCTCTTGAATTTGAAAAGATCATTAGTTGTTCTCTTGAATAATAACTTCATATTGAATTTTTGTTTAGGTAGTTATTTGCTAATTCTTGGATAATTGTAGATATTCCAATAATTCTTTTATTCGCATAAAAATCTGGTATATCTATTTTGGGTATTTCAACTTGCTGTTCAATATCTTCGGGTATGATCATATCTCGGGTCATTACTTTCTTCACAACTTGTATAACTGATTTAATTTCATCATACAATATCTCTGCCGGTGCCGTATAGAACTTTACAAAAAAAATAGGTTGCCCTTGGTTATGTTTTTGTAAGTGGTAATTGCTTTATATATTTTGGGTATAGTAGATAATTCACTTCCGTCTTGGGTATATACAATATTGAGTAATCCATAACTGAAACAGGTTTTAACTAGATTTGGGTTAGTTTTTGGCAATGCAATTAACTTATTGTATCCTTGTAGATTTTAGGTTATATAATCTGAATTTGGTTCTTGAATGTTTGTAGCTCTGGGTTTAAGGTTTAAGTAAGTTTGTATCTTGTGGATGTTTTCAATATATGATCTGGTTATGTGGTTATAAGCTTTCTTGTCTTGGTTTAGGCTATCTAAATATGTAATAGTTTGTGGGGGTATAAACAAAGGGTCTTTTGATGTTTTTGGTATAAATGGCTTGTCAAATATTTTATTTATGTTCATATTTAGGTTTCTTCTAACTCTTTTGCTTGTACCTGCAGAAGTAGATTGATAAACGTTATGGGTTTTTTGGAGTGTCCCAACGTCTTCTTTTATCTCTGGAATTTTATTGTCTTCCGATCGACATTTCTCTGCACATTGCTAAGTTATCTGAGTCATAGCTTCAGACTTCAGTTTAACTTCATTAGTCTTTAGCTTTTCTATCTCATTTCCCATACTATCCACTTTCATTGAAAGTGTAGTTAGATTTTTGAGTATTTCTTCTAGAGTATCGTCTTCTGTAATATCAATTTGGGTAGCTTCGTCTTGATATGTAATCTGCAATAACATTCTTGCTAGTCTTAATTACTTCAATTGTAAATGTAAAATTTAATATATTCAATACTAATCTCCGAATTTCCTTCGGTGTAACTGAATTTTGTATTTTTCTTGTTAACCACCATCGTACCTGTGTATTATCTATTCGTACAATAAACTTGTTAAATACAATATATGGCTCAAATGCTAATAAACATTTATATAATGAGCATAATTCTTTTCTATTTATTTTCCATTTTATTTCTGCTTCATTAAACGTTCCTAAATAGTATCTACAATGATGTTCTAATTTTTCTTCTTCATATCTATATTTAAGTACTCCTCCATAACTATATTCACTTGCATCTATTTTTACTATATATGTAAATTTTTTATTTCCGTCTGGAAATTGTAATTTTGGTAACTCTTTACAAAGTATTTTTATTTTCTGTACTTATTTTTTATCTTCTTCGTTGTAATTATATTCTACATCCTTTCTTAAGTTTTTCTGTAATGGCTTTAGGTTTTCTGCTAATTTTGGTATATATTCTCTTACTTGGTTTACTAATCCTAAAAATGATTGTAATTTCTTTTTTGTATCTATTTCTTCTTTTGAATTTATTATTTTTTGTACTATATGTTGTTGCATTTTTACTTCACTTTTATCTATTTGTATTCCTAAAAATTCTACCTGTTTTTTCGTTATTTCTCCTTTCTTTTCATTTAGACTTATTCCTGAATTTTCTATTATACCTGCAAATTGTTCTAATAATTTTAAATGTTCCTCTTTAGTTTTTGTATATAGTAGTATATCATCTATGTATACTATACAATTAGGTAATCATTTGAAATAACCATCCATAAAGTGTTGGTATCTACCTGATACATTTTTATATCCAAATGGTAACACATTCCATTCTTAAAATCCTTGTGATACTGTAAACGCAGTTAGTTTCTTAGAATATTCGTCTAACTTTAGGTGGTAAAATCCTGATTTACAGTCAAATTTGCTAAAGTAATTATATCCTTGTATTTGTCTTATTTTTAGTATCTTATTTGATATTGGATAATTATATGTCATAATTTTTGCATTTAGGTTTCTATAATCAATAACCATACTACTTTTTCCTCTTTTTTATTCACTGTATTTATTTGCTATGAATGTTGGGCTAGTGTTTACTATTACTTTTTTTGTATATATTATTTTTGTAATAATTCATCTATATTCATTTTAAATTCTTTTAAATCATCAAAGTTATATGTTAATGGTTTTTGGATTATTATACTATTTTTATCTATTAGCTCAATTCTTACAGTAGTCTTATATTTTTTTTCCATACTTTTAATGGATCTTCACTGTATAGTTGTCTTAATTTTTTCTTTATTATTTCTACCTTATCTATTGAAAATATAGATATTTCTTCTTTATTTATTGAAAATATAACTAGTTCTATTGTGTCTTCAATATTTTTTATATTTTCTAATTGTTGTGTGATTTTTTCACTTTCTTTTATCCAATCAGCTTTCTTTTTTATTTTATTGATAACTCTTTTTGCTCTTACCCTTAATTTGTTTACATGGTGTTGTAAATCACCAGTGTGTTTTAGTTATTATATGTGGGTATAGTTTATCTAAAAATGACATTCCTAAAAGCATATCTTTTGATGTTAGTTCATAATTATTGATCCCTTCTATTGTTAATATCTTATCCCATACTTGTATTTTTATATTTCTAGCTTTATAGGTGATTAAGCTTCTTTCATTATTAAATTCTTTGACTACTATTGGTGTTTTTAGCTTATCCCATTTGCCTCCTGGTAAACAATTATATCTACATAAGTTGGCTTCTGCACCTGTATCTATCATAGGTGTATAATATCTATTATAATATCCTTCTACTATTATTTTCATAAGTACATATATTTTCATGTTAAAGCTCTCTTTATTAATAATTTTTTCTTATTGTAAGTTATGGTTAATTATGTATGTTCTATATTGTAGGGTTTTATTTGTTCTAACTATTTTATCCCTAATATTATGTCTGCTTTTTGCATATCTTCCTTCATTTCAAATTCTATTTTTATTTTTTTAACTCCTATTATTATTTCTTTTTTAGTTGTATCTTTAATAGTTATTAAATTTCTTGGTAGATCTGGGCATATATTACTATTAGATTTTATTTCTTCATTTTTCACTAGGTATTTTGCTATATGATTTTCTTCTTGTCCTGTATTTAGGAGTATTAAATATTCTGTTTTATTTATTATTCCCGTTATATAATATTGAGTTAAATTAATTGTTGAAGTTATTTCATAATTTGTTCTTTTCGATGATCCTGATGATTCTAGTTTTTCAAAAGTTATTCTTTTTGTTGTGCTTGTTCTATCATTTATTATTTCTAAATCTTCTTTTTTATCTATGTCTTTGTAACTATAATCATTGTTATCAATTGTTTTTATAAATTGTTCAAAAGGACTTTCTATTTGTATTTTATTAATTTTATTTTTTTTTCGTTATTTTATATTTTGTTGTTAATACATATAGATTTTTACATCTTGCTGTAGATATTTTACTTCCTGGAGTTAGTTCTATTCTTGATATTTTCCAATATAGCACTAATGACTTATCTATGGTTTTATCTGTTGTTGCTACTGAATAATCTGCACTTATTATACATTTAAATTTTTGGTATATTAGATTTCGTCTTATAGCAGTTATTATACTTTTTTCTATAGGTTTTATAATTCTATCATCTGCTAAATATAATTCTATTGGTGTATCTATTCCTTCTCTAAAACATGCTTTTATTAATATTTTCGTTCCTTCAAGGTGTACGTATGTTATTGGGTCTTTACTTTTTATGTCGTTTATTTCTTTATTAATTATTCTTTTTGTTACTAGTGGTATACAAGCTTTACCTTTTGCATATCTACAGTCTATTACATGTTCTTTTTGGCTTACTACGTAGTATTCTTCTTTTCGTCTACTAAATATGTTTTTTATTGTTGGTATTTTAAATATTTTTTCTACACTTAAATCTAATTTTTTTCCTTTTATCTCGTCAAATATATTATTATCAAATATTATTTTCTGATTTGTTCCTTCTTTACTTAAATATTCTTCCTTTGTTATTATTTTTATATCTTCTTCAGTCATTTGATTCATCTGATTCACTATCTATTTCATTATCTGTTTCATTTTCCGAAATTTCATATATACTATCTTCACTTTCTAATTCGTAATCTATATAATCTATTTACATATATTCTGTATTTTCTATCTTTATTTCTGATATTTGTTTCTTTTTTGGGGTCTTTAGGTATTTTACAATCTCTAGCTAAATGTCCTAGTTTTCCACAATTATAACAAGTACATTCTTTTATAGATTTCTTTTTCCTATATGATCTTTTATATTTATAATTTTTTACATAATATCTTTTTCTTAGTTTCTTATACTTATATTGTGACTTTCTGTACTTCTTATATTTCTTATGTCTCTTTCTTTTCTTATAATATTTTTCTTCACATCCAAATTGGGGTGTTATTTTATCCTTGCAACATGCTAAATTTCTTTAAAATATTTTTTTTATTTTTGTTTCTTCGCTGTATTTTTCACATATATTCTTATACCATTGTTGTAGAAATTTTATTCTTGCTCTTAGGGTATCTACTATTTTTGATTCATCCCAACTCTTTATTATTTTTGAACTAAATGGTTTAGGTAATTTACTAAAATATAATCTTCTTCCTTCTTTACTTTCTTCTATGTTGTATGTTTTTGTCACGCCTCAAATCCTATTGGGGAGGACTGGCACCCATAACCGAGGAGGCTCGGGAGAACCAGCTCATAACCTTATACTTTCCATGCATACCTCTATGACAACCCGAAATTCGGACAGCATCATGTCGCATATAAAAGGAAATAATCACCTGTATAAGCTCGAACACACATATATATGTATATACAATACTTGGCCGTTGGAGCCATCACGTCTATTAACAAAATACCACCTTGACTGTACATTAGGTCTACAAAGCCTCTAGACAATACACAGAGTTTAACTAAGGTTGGGACACACCCCGCCATATAAATAACTTCTATACAATACCAAAAGTGACTGGATATGACACGAAAAGCCCCGAAGCAAACTGGAGCTCACCAAAAGCAGCTGGATATTCTGGCTCCTACTTGTGCGGTGTATGAGCTGAGGTGCCTGTGCCTGCAACATGAAATGCAGGTCCCCCGTAGGGGACGTCAGTACGAAATATGTACTGAGTATGTAAAGATGTAGATAATCGCATATGATATAGTAGCTCAATAAAAATCAGAAACAAATGAATACATCGTAATATGAGTGGACCACACTTACTAGAACTTGTGACAACCTGTACATTGTATTTATTTAATCACTTTACCTTCGTTCTTATCATCTTTATAATCATTACTGTACTGTACTGTGACTATTAGGCTGCCTCCAGTACATATCAACTGGGATCGGCTCATGATAGGATTATGCCCTTGGGATACCACCCATAAACACATAAATAGGGATCGACCCATGATAGGCTTATGCTCCTGATATACTACCCGATAAGAGAGAACTTCCATCACTTAGTTCAATTAATCTTTGAGATTGTTATTTCGGTCGCCACCGCATTTTTAATACTTTGAAACAATGATACATCAATAAGAGACATATAAATAGACCATCAATGCAATACCAATGAAGTAAGAACTCATTGGCACATCAATAAAGTGTTTTGGAGTCATCAATGCCATAATAATGAAGTAGGAACTTATTGGTATATCAATGAAACGTTTTGGAGTTATTAATAGCACATGGATCTTGTTTGAGTAACCGGATACCTTCTGACATTCATTAGTACAATGAACATGTAAGATTTGGAAGACAAGTAAGTATTGGAATGTCTTGACATCTTGTAGGGTGGAAACAAGTTCATTGGTAACGTAGGACATCATACAAAACCATTATGGATCACATGTTATTGAATAACTTTGGAAACTTTCTTAATAGAACAATTGTTCACTTTCATGCCAAAGATATGGTATAGAGTATGCTTTACATACCTGACTGTCAACCTTCAATACTAGTCCCAAATGGACTTCCCGTCTTTTCGGATTACTTATCTACAATGAACATATATAGCAATCTAGTATTAGCGACCAAAAATCACAATTCAATTATTTGAATTCACCAAACTAGTGGTTAAGTAGTAAGCCTTAATTACACCATAAAGGGTGTCACTTTAGCCCTCTTATACTCCAATTACATTCACATGTCATGCATATTCATACAACATCCTCCAATATCAAGTTTGGATTCATTTATCCTTCCAACCAATCCGTTAAACCAAATTGAGCCATAGACATAAATAATCATCAATTCAATAGTATATCACCATATCCACCTTTCATAAATCTATCACACATATACATATGGAAAAGAACAAAGTCAAACAATATTCATACCTTAGAATTCACATCTTGATTATGTAATCCCGTTTGCACAAATAATAGGTGTCGTTCGAAGCTCTCGAGATGACAAACGCAGTTATCGGATTACTTTGGAATTTCTACGGTTGAATCAAAAGTAATTTAAAGGTCAAATTTGGCTAGGGTTTGTTCTTTCTCAATGATTGATGATGAAAATGAGTTTTTGAACTCATATACATGTATATATACACATATTCCCGTCCATAATATAATAGGAAATGACCAAAATGCCTTTAAAATTTAAATAATGTCAAATCTGTCCTTTGGTGGACTGTTTTGATAAGCTAAAGTAGATCGACCATAACTCTTTGCTTAGATATCAGATTTGGGTGAAATTGGTATCGTTGGAAGGATAATCCAAAGGATTTTTATTTCATATAAAGTAGCCCACCCAGTTCGTCCTGTACAAGGAGTTATGGTCGTTTGAAGTTGACCATAAAAATCTATTTTGATAGGCTGAATTAAAACGAGTATAACTCCTTACTCATACGTTGGATTTGGATGAAACCAATTGCATTGGAAAGAAGACTCAAAGATCTTTCTTATCATAGGTCGCAGCTCTCTCAGTTCATTATATTAAGGGAGTTATGATCGTTCGAAGTTGACCCAAAAATTCGGCTGGCCTCAGTAGTTTGTGTGCAGGAAATTTTCCTGCACATTTACTATTCCCAAATAGCCCGGCCACCGTTTTATAGTTTCGAACGTGCTCGATTATATCCGAAATCTATCCATTTTTAAAAATCCTTATATCGTTGGAAAGCTTATTCAATAACCTTCGCATGGAACCATCGACGGGCAAATTTCGGTATAAATAAAATAAAAAAATTAATTCCATATAAATAAGACCAATACACGTACTTGAATACGGGGTGTTACAGTTTTCTTATAGTAGTATTCTTTAAATGCACACGTATATTCATCTATATAGCACATATTACATATTGCTAGTTTTAACATTAAATTCCTATTTGTATCTTTTTCTTTGTTTTGTTCTTCTTCTTCTGTTGTCATATGGCTAAATTCATCCCTTATAGCTATTTCATATTTTTTCAATATGTCTATAGGTGTTAGTTTAATTACTGTTGTTCCTTCTGTTTTTTATCAACCCTTAATACATTTTTACTATCTTTAGTTAAATTTAAAAATCATAATTTTGTTGTTTCTATTAGTGTTCTTTCTATATATTCTGGTGTATCTGTTGCATTTATACCATTGTGTAATAATTATTTTGTTATATATCCTATCTATAATTGTATTGTTTTATTTACATATATTACACAGTCTAAGTCTAAGAAGTTATAATTTTTATTAATTATTTATTTTGGTGTCCATTTGTTATATTCATCCTTTAGATTATATCTTTTATCTTTATAATAATATGTAGGTTTTCTTATTTCTGATGTACTAGGTATTATATTTTTATCATCTTTTGTATCAAGAGTATTTACTTCTGTGTTTGTTTCTTCTATATTTTTATTAATTGCTTCTAGTTTTTCCTTAATTTCTAGGTCTTCTATTTTTTCTAAATTTTTTGTATATGTTTCACTATTTTCTGAATCATAATCGTTTGTTTCTTTAGTGTCCATTGTTTTTACTTCTAATTCTTTGATTTCTAAGTCTTCATTTTTTATTTCTAATTATTCTTTGAATTGGCTTATTTCATCTAATAATCTCTGTTCTTTATGTTTTTCCTTTTCTTTTTGTCCTTTTTCATATAAGTCTTTTAACATTTGTAATTCTTTTTCTAACTCAGCAATCATATTATTTTTTATTTCTTCTATTTTTCAAATTTCATCTGTAGTTTGTTGTTTTATTTTCTCTATTTCCTTTTTTCTGTCTATTTTTTCATTTTCTTTTGTTATTCTTACCATAGCTGTTAATTTATCTTCTAATTTTAATTCTTCTTTTTCTAACATTAAATATAAATGTTCACCTATTTTCTTATATCTTCTTCCTAAATTAGAAAATACTATTCTTATTTTTAATCTTTCGTGATTTTCATATGTTTTTTCATCTATTATGAATTCTTCTTTATTCATTTTATCTATTTAATGGTATAAAAATCATGTTGATATATGTATTCTAGGTTATCTATTAGAGATTCTAAATATGATATTTCTTCTTTTTGTGCTTTTATTGATTTTTGACATACTCCAACAATTATGTTATATTGTAGTCTTTCTTTTCTTATTTTTAATTCTCTTCGTTTCTCAGATAATATTTGTTTTAGTTCTTTATATTTTAGGGATTGGTCTATATTATTCATTTATACAGTATTTATAATATTTTGGTGGATCTCTAAATCTAATTTTATCATAATTAGGTGGTATATACCTTATTCTTTTAGATTTTAAATGGATTATTAATTTTGCCTCAATACTGTATATCAAAGTAATTAGGTAATCTAATCTACGGAGGTCTTCTTTTGTTTTATTTAGTTTATTATATTCTAAATAATTACTATTTAGAATTCTTTTAACTTGTCTAAAAGCCTGTATATTTTTAAATGGTATTCTCATAATTAACAAATAACAATATAGTTAACAAGATAACACGAATTATAATTAACAATTAAATTAACATATTTCATAACTAACATACAAACATCATTTCTTTAACTTTAAAGAACATAACTCTGATACCAATTGTAGGGGGGTGCAAATAGTGCGGATAACTTAGATAATTTGCATGGTTAGTTAATATTAAATTCTTTTCCATGACTATTTCTAATAATTTTCTAAGGTTAACTTTATTCCAAGTAATCTTTCTTCTAATTGTCTTATTACTTTTAATTCTTTGATTTCTAAGTCTTAATTTTTTATTTCTAATTTTTCTTTGAATTGGCTTATTTCATCTAATAATCTTTGTTCTTGTGGACCACTCGGATAATTTGCATGGTTAGTTAATATTAAATTCTTTTCCATGACTATTTCTAATAATTTTCTAAGTTTAACTTTATTCCAAGTAATCTTTCTTCTAATTGTCTCCTTTCTCTTCTAAGCTGATTTCTGTAATTAATTTCTTCATATAGCTAACTTTGTCTTTCGCTAATTCTTCTAATATATTCTAACATTTTTTAATTTGTATAATATCCGTCTAAATAGTAATTATCTAGGTATGAATAGTAGTTATCGTCATTTAAGTGTATTTGTTCTAATTCATCTTCTATTCAATTTTGTAATTCTTCATCTTCAATATCAAACATCTTTTCCCATATAATTTTCTTTATATTTATTATCTCTATGTCCTTAAGTACATATAAAACAAGTATCTTAAATTCATCTATCATTTCATCGGGTAAGTAAGTATTTATTTTTCATATGATGCTATTTTTCAAAATATTCCCTCCAATCATATACATAACAAAATATGATCATCTTAGGTCACTATATACTAGATTATTCTTAAATAACATGTTATTCGGTCACTATTAGCATGATAATCTAGATAGAATATCTTGATAATTATTAACTCACATATTCTTTTAAACTACTCTTTATATTTCAATTTATGTGGCAATAATAATATTTAGGAAAAGATATATTCTTTTTATATATTTACAATTATTGTTAATTATATTATTTTTATATAATTTCTTAATATGTTAATTATCTATACTATATTAAAAGTGTGATGGCCCTTAGAAAAATGATTGAACTTTTAGCTCTTTATTAAAAAATTCTACAAGAGACAAAATCATCTTTTTATTAGTTTTTTTAAAATTTAAAACCTAAAAAAGTTAGTAAAATTTAGCTCTTAAACCTTTCCTTATTTGAAGTATATCGCCCCCGAATGAAGTGATAAAAAATATCAAAGGCTTATCTTTTTTTTTTCTTTGTTTAACTGGGACTTTGATTTGATTATATTATTTAACTATTTCGTTGGTATTATAGTTGAGTCTATAATTAAACTTATTTGTTGAGTTCTAAATATAAGGTTATAATAAGTGTTAAATCTTGATATGCATAACTTTGTTTGAATAATGAACATATAAATTTAACATTATAGTTGACTCTTT
This sequence comes from Capsicum baccatum var. pendulum, assembly GCA_030864225.1. Lineage (NCBI taxonomy): Eukaryota > Viridiplantae > Streptophyta > Magnoliopsida > Solanales > Solanaceae > Capsicum > Capsicum baccatum. The sequence continues at coordinate 199,877,890 of CM061559.1, read as the reverse complement.
CAATTTTGGGCTCACTAATTAAGTTTGAAGGCAGATCAAGTACATATTCATTGTAAATTGAGTCGAATTTATCTACCTACTATTATAAAATCCTGAATGCAAATGTTAGTTGAAAAAAATATCTTTTGAAAAATCTTCTCAATATATTGAAAACTATACATCAACCAATAAAGCTAAGAGATTGAGTGAGTTGAACAGATTAGTTGAGGAAGCTTCCGAAGAAACTGACAAGCCTAAAGAATCCAAATAAAATGATAATTGTGTTGATATGAAATTGGAGAAGTTGAAAGAAGAGATTGAGAGGATTAAAGAAAGAGAGAAGAGGTGAAGAAAAATGGCTCAAAGGAGAACTAAATAAAGAAAATATATTCTTTTTTATACACTTTTTTGTGTTTAAATTATTAATATACATATAGATGCTTTTCGGTTGACTAATTTCTATTTTTTCATAAAATTGAATAATAGTTGAAAGCAACCCTAAAGTGGAGATGCCAACAAATAAAAAGTATAATAAAAATTTTAAAAGACCGTCATGCTTTTTTATATCTTAAGTAATTTCATAAAATTGAACTCACTAAATTAAGATACATGCGCAAGACGTGTAAATCTAAACTAATAATAATATCAAAAAACTTTGAGAATCTCTTAAGCAAATTTATACCAAAACTATATACTTTGACCCTTATCCTTTAATTTCCACAAAAGGGGAACGAAGGGAGTACGGTCCTAGTAGCCTAGTCCGTGAAAGTTTCCAATCCCGTTTGAATAAGCTGAAAAAAACCGGCTGCAAAAAAGTACTTTTGAAAGTGCTGAATTTATTTTAAAAATAAACAGTTAAGTGTTTGGATAAAAGTGCTGAAACTTAAAAAAAGTTATTGATGTGTTTGATAAATAATGCTTTTAAGCACTTTTTTTGGTTAAAATGACTGAAATATCCTTATAGGTGTTAATAATATATAGAGTTGATTATTATTAATTTTTATTGCTAAAATGATTCAAATTAAAATAAATATATATTTTAATATATATATTAAAAAAATATTTTCATGAATGACTATTAATTTTTGCACTAAAATTTTTTTTTTCAAGAGTTTAAAATGTTGAATGTTTGAAAAATATAATTATATATTAAAAATTATTTATTTCTTCATGGTTACGTTAAAATTTCGTATCATTAATTTTTTTTTTATTCAAAGTGGGGCTAATCAGCCCATTTATTTATTTGAAAGACAAAATAAGATTGTTGATTAAAGATAAAATTGAAATAACATATAATTGTAAGAGACAAAATAGTAATTTACATAGTCAACTTAAAATTTCAAAAAAATAAGCACCTACTTGGCTGCTTCTTGATTTTGACTTAAAAAAGGTCAAAATCAATTTATTTTAAGCAATTTATAACTTTACCAAACACTATTATAAGCATCAAAGTGCTTATAAATTGTTTTGACCAAGTTATAAGCACTCTCAAACACCCTCTTATAACTTTTGTCCAATTGTAGGAATTATTCTCAGTAAATCTACCTAGACCTAGATGGTACAACAATATTCATGTCTCCAAGAAACTCGAAGTTATGCTTCCAATGCTTATTCTAATAATCGCAATTATTGCAACAATGATTCCTTAAACAATGAGTATTAGTATTTAATACTTTCTCCGTTTATTTTTATTTATCACATTTTAATTTGATACACTCATTAAAAAAATAATTATTGATATGGTTATTTTACTATAGTGCTCATTATTAAATGATGTTTACAATTGTCTTGGAATTAATTTAGATAAAAAATAATTAATGTTAAGGGTAAAATAAGAAAATAAAAGTTGTCTTTTTTTAATATGATAAATATGACAAGTAAAAATTGAAATCCAATTAGGAATTACGTGACAGGTAAAAGCGAACGAATAAAGTACTAATGATTCAATAATGATAAATTGATCATATAGTTGGTACTCTACTTGTTCATTTTTATTTATCCAATATTAACTTAATACTTTTTTCGCTCATTTTTACTTATCACTATTTTCCTTATTTGATTTTCATTTTTACTTTTTATTATTCATAAATCATGAAAAAGCAAAAAAAAAAATTAAATTATTTTCAATACCTATTACTAAATATCAATTAATAGAAGCAATATTGAAAGTCACTATATATCAATCATTATCTTTTTAATGAGTGGATCATATCAAAAAGTGATAAGCAAAAGCAAACGACGGAAGTACAATTCTTAAGACGCCATAAGTGAATTGATAATTTTATTACAACTAATAAATTTAATATTTTAAATAAATACGTTGAAGAATGACTATATGTGATTATTAATAAGAATAAATTAAGAATTAAGTGATAAGAGATTTAATTTTCTAAATCAAACAAGTACAAATGGTCATTTAATTTAAATATTATATTAAACAAATAAAAATATAGTAACACAAATTGTGAGTAGTGAAGAGAGAGAGTTTGTGGAGTACCTCCACACAGAAGAATATGGGGACATCATTCTTAAAAGACAAAATATGCCCACCCATTTCCATACAAGAAATCTAGACCACCTCTTACATTCCCAAACTCCGAGGTTTCTGGTTTAATGTACTTTTAACACCTCAGACTCACACAAAATATTCTAGGATTCCGTACCCAATCTAACCCCAACAATCACGCTAATTTTAATTTTTGAACTTTTAGGCTCATTTGGTGTAAAGAAATAGGGTTGATTAGTTTTGAGATTAATATTAGGATTAATTTATGATAATTGAAATAATTATTAAATAATTTATTATGAGATTAATTAATTTACGATTGTAGTGCCATTCTACTTAGATTGAAGGAATAATAATGGCGGAATAACTTTTTTTGAAATAAATTATTTCGATAAGACTTGTTTTCCAATCAAATAAGCCCTTAGTTAGTTACTCCTATAAGATGATTAATTGGTGTTATAAAAAAAAAAAGGACAAAAGGACATGGAATCATCATTTTCAAAATAATTGTTTTATATTTGAGCCATTAGATATTCATGATCAATCGGCCTAAATATATATCATATTATGGTCATTTTATAATTTGAGCCATTTTGGCTGAGAGAGTTCAGATATAATTCATAAATCATATTGATACAATTCATATATCATATTGATATAATTCGTGAAAAAAAAATAGGACATCAAATTTATGAGTAAAAATTGTATCATTATTATATAGAATATGCATTTTTTAATATGATGTGCATACAATTTTTATATATATATATATATATATATATATATATATATATATATATATATATATATATATATATATATATATATGTTTTATAGAATACACATCTGTTAAAGATATGTACCAAATTTGTATCAGTATTATATAAATCTGTCAGCAAATGGCTAGAAAATGAAATTAAAATTCAATAATCATTTTCATGTCAATAATTTCATTTGAAATGCTATTCATATTCTTTTCCCAAAAAATAACTTTGTAATATATAATATTTCTTTTTGGTAGAATTTAATATATAAAGAACTACTTAAATCTAAAATTAATTTAGCAATTGGGTGAGCAGTCAATTAAATTAATTGGCTATTTATGTAAAAAAAAATTAAAAAATAACTTTCTTGGTTTTAAAATAGTTTAGCTTTATTGACTTGACACTTCTCTAAAAAAAATATTTAATATAACTTTATTTTACTAAATTCGTTTTATTAATTATATTTTAGAAATATAAATTCAAGTATGTGTACTTTATGTTGTCATTCAATGATAGAAATAGTATTAGAAAAATATAATAAAATTCACATAATTGGGATAACTAAATTTAAATACTCCCTCCGTCCTAAATTATGTGTGGTCATTTTTTTTTTGGTCCGTCCCAAAAAGAATGTCGCCTTTCCTTATTTGGTATGTTTTTAAAGACACAATTACAATTTTATCCTTAGTGGTTCCACTTGATTTTAAATAGTATTACTCTTATTTTTATTTGTCTTTTCAATTAAAAGTGGTTCTACTTTATTTTAAATATTATTATTCCTTTTTCTTTTTAAGAAGGGTAATTTTATAATTTTAAAAAAATTTAATACTTACTTTTTAAATATCATTTTTGGTCAAATGACAACATATAATTTGAAACGGAGGGAGTAGTAAGTATTTTTAGCAAAAGAGTGGGAGTAAGAGATGAGGAAAGGAGTCAAATAAAACAAGACTGTAACATTCATGACAATAAGGTCGAAGAGTGATAGGATTGTACATGTTGTTCTGATTTGCTGCACAAAATTCGAGAAGAATAGAAGAGTCTTTAAACTGTTCTTCCACTTCTGGCTCAGAGATCCTTCTTTCTTGGTTTTGATGAACTCTGGCTGCCCGACTTGGTACTGCATGTTGCTTTTTGTATGTATGCTTTCATGCTTCTGACAAAGAAAATATCCTGTTTTGAGTCTGGTCCATAGACCATCCATATATGGTCAAAGTTGATCAGTTGTTTATATTTATTCAAACAGGAAAATTGGTATAATAATTTGAATAACTAATTAAAAGGTCTTATTATTGGGGCGAGAGACCAACATTCCATGTTTGTACAAAAGCTTTGCAACCTAATATATGGATGTGAATGTGACGTACTAAGTGAGTCTCTCGTTTGAGTGGGAACGTTCTGAGAGCATACTTTAATCTGTTTAATTATATCTTAATAAGATTTTCATGTACAGGTTAATTTTTTTTATTTTATAGATCAAAAATGTGAAAATTATTTTTGGTAAAGAGTGATGCACATTGAGAATCAATCTTTGAACCTCTGCCTATCTGATACCATGCATATTGAAGTATGTGTAATCATCTCATCTAAAAGTTTAAATTATTATATAGAATATACTTTTATTTATCTAATCATATTCTCAACAAGAATTAATCTCCTCATTAAATTCAACATATATAACTTATAAGTAATACTAGCTCACATAAGTATATACGAAGTGATGTATCAGTTGCCATAAAATGTGCTTTCGACCCCCCACCCACCCCCAAAAAAATAAAATTGATATATCATTTTATGCAAAATAAAATATGAAATAAGAATATGTCTATTAGGAAATTAAATTATGCAGAGATGAAAAATACAAATGCTCTTAAAGTAAATAGTTCTTGTATGACGATAATCCTATAAATATTAATTGACACATAAATAATGATCCGTGTATCCCTAATCACCCCATAACAATCACTACAAATTACTGATTACTACTTTGATAATTCATATATTACTTATCCTGCATAACAAATACATATTGTTAATCCCAACAGAACTTAATCATCGAACCAAATGATCCCTAGTAGAACGTGGGGGAAGGGGTATTCTTTTGTCAGTTCGGTCAAGTTTTGAAAATTGAATTATTTTAGAAAGAACACCCCTCATAGAATTCAGTTTTTATTGACCAAACAAAGATGAGCATGTGGATTAACAACTTAGAAATGGCAAATTATAACCGGTGGTAGTTTAATATACTCTTCTTTTTATTCATCAACTTCTTTTAATTTAGCATTTATATGGGGAGACAAAACGAAAGAATGGATACCCTTTTGAAAGTAGGCACGTACACACATGGGACTGTTGGAAAATATATTCCACGAATAAATATATCAGGCCTGTCAACTGGGCCGGTCCAATTCAAATCGACATCGGCCTAATTTTTGTTACCGATTTTTGGGTCGATCCAGTCCTGGTTTAGGTCTTAATGGGCCAGTTTGGTCCGGGCTCAATAGTAAAAACTGCCTAATCAGCCCGTGACTGGTCCACTTAGTCTAAAATCAATTTTCACATATCAAAACTGGTCAAAATGTAAAAAAAAATTAAAATTCGAATTTATATGTTTTTTTTCAATATATACTATATATACACTCCTATATATATTTTAAATATGTTAAACAATAAACGTATAACATATATACATTACATATTATACTACTTTAGATTTTAGAAAACATATACACATGTATACAATAAAATAAATATATACTTTTTTTATAGTTTAGACTTTAGTCTATACTCTATATAGAAAATATGTACATACAATAAAATAAATATATACTACTTTAGACTTTAGTCTATACTCTATATAGAAAATATATACAAGTATATACATACAATATAATATATATTACTTAAAATACTGTTTGAAACAATATACATACAATATATATACGTTATATATGTACTACTTTAGAAAACATAGACACATGCATTCATTAAATATATACTACTTTAGTCTATAGAAAATATATACACATATATATGTACAATATAATATATATACTACTTAAAATACTACATGAAACAATATACATAAAACATATATACGTTATATATATACTACTTTAGAAAACATATACACATGTATACATTAAATATACATATATACACATACAATATAATATATATACTACTTGAAACACTATACATACAACATATATACATATACACATGCATTCATTAAATATATACTACTTTAGTATATAGAAAATATATACACATATATATGTACAATATAATATATATATATTACTTAAAATACTACTTGAAACAATATACATACAACATATATACATTACATATATACTATTTTAGAAAACATATACACATGTATACATTAAATATATACTACTTTAGTTTATAGAAAATATATACACATATATACGTACAATATAATATATATACTAATTAAAATACTACTTGAAACAATATACATACAATGTATATATACACTATATATATACTACTTTAGAAAACATATGCACATATATGCATTAAATTTATACTACTTTAGAGTCTATAAAAAATATATACATATATATACGTACAATATAATATATATACTACTTAAAATACTACTTGAAATAATATACATTCAACATATATGCACTATATATATACTACTTTGAACAATATATACACATGTATACATTAAATATATACTATTTTAGAGTCTATATAAAATATATATACATATATTTAGAATCTATACTTAAAATACCACTTGAAAGTTGAAAGATATATACATATATGTTATAGTACTTTAGAAAATATACACACTATATACATACAAGATTACAATGTATACTACATAATATAATAATACTTGAAGTTTTAAACATATATTCAAAATTTTATAATTTTGCACATGAATGAAAAATCTACAAATCTTGCATCATTTTTTCAACTCATGCATGTTAATATTAACGGAAATTGCCATAGGAAAGACAAAATCAATGGAGGCAAAATCATGCATTGGACTTGATTTTGCTCAGTTCTCTCTTGAAGTCATAATTTCTTCAAGATTCTGTTTGTTTTTTGGCTCCTCCCCCATTCCTGATTTCTTTGTTCCGCTCTAATTCAATCTCTAAGGTAAAATAGAACATTCACAACATTGCTTCCCAATGAGTGTCGGTTGTCTCCAAGCTGTTGTCGTCCCTGAATAAAAGAGCTCTCCGATGCAACCGTTGATATTGAAACATTCAATGTATCTCTAGCTAATCTTAAAAGCACCGGATATTGTCTTTCATTATTCTTCCACCAATCCAGCGCGCAGATCCTTGCTCTATGATCCTTTATCGGTTGTCAAAGATAATACTTATGCTCTTTCCGAGAATATGTTCTACGTGATGAAGGTTGCACCCTGTCCCAAACATTTAAATAAAAAAAGTAATCATGATAACTACTATGTGTCTGCCTTTTAGAAGATGATGGCTTCTCCGGAGCTTGATGAGCGACAGTTGGAGTGATATTCATCGGTAACACTTCATCAAGTAAATCGATGTAATGATTATATGATGCTTCTATGTAATTGTTCGCATCACTCATAGCCGTAACACAAAGAAGGTTCTTCTTCAGGTTGTATCTCTAAAGAATTATAAATAATAAAACTAAATTCGACTATAGTTTTGTGTTTCATACATGGATTTATTATAGCACCAATCAAATAAATTGGGAGAAGAGGATAAAAATATTTTTTAAATTTAGCAATCATAGCAGTAATAGCTTCTTTGGAACCTTCTTTATTCTTATATTTGTTAAGCAAATAAGAAATGTTAATATTACAAATAGTAGGATAATAAGCACTAGAGAATTCAATTGTAGCTATATAAAAAAATTTGAACAAGATCATCAATTGCAGCCCAATCAGAATTATGTAACATACACTCAGGAAAAGAACCAGAATATTGATTAAAAGTCATTGTAATAGGAACTTTATAAGCAAGACAAGTTTTTAAATAAGTATAAGTAGCATTTCATCTAGTATCACATTATTCAGGCATAAATGTCGGTCTATGTCAATTTTGTTCATATATGATTTTAAATTCTCTCACTCTAGCTTTTCGATTATTTTCTTGAATAAAGCCAACAGCAAGCCGGATCTTTTCAATATAAAGCTCAAAAAATTCAAGACCATCTCTTACGATTAAATTATATATATGTCAAGTACACTTAACATAAAATATTTTGAGTAATGGCAGAGAAAATTTAGTTTTTAACAACTCAACAACAATTTTGTTGTTAGATGCATTATCAAAAGCTATACATAAAACTTTTCTTTCAATACCATAATATTTTGCTACTTTAGAAATAGATTCAGAAATAAATCTTTCAGTGTGTCTACGATCTTCATCATACAATAATGCTAGAATATGTTTTTACATAATAAAATTACTATCTATCCAATGACAAGTAATTGTTAAATAATCATTTTTGTTAACCAAACAACCAAGATCAGAAGTTAGAGCAATTCTACGTGAATTTTTTTTTAATAATGCAGATAAATAATAAGCATATTGTGCATGGAGTCTAGCCCGACAAATACTTCTAGGTATACCTATAAACATAGGATTATAAATTGCTTGAATATAATGAATAAAAACATCCGAAGAAGCAAAAGTGAAAGACAAATAACCCACAACTATCATTTTCGCTATTTCTTTTCGATCCTTCATTTTATTATAATTTTTAACCAATTGACTGGTTGTTGGGTTCAACCTAGTTTGTGCTGGACCACCAACAGCCTCATCACCTTGCGCTATACTTAACTCTCTTGCGTGGCTATCTCTTAAGTGTCTCATCAACGAACCCGTACCCCCTTTATTACCTCTGATTTTAGGCTCATGTACAATTTCACAAATATTACGCTATACCTTACTTTCTCCTTCTATTCCCGAAAAAAATTCTCATGTGCAGTACTAGTTCTTCTACGAGATCTTATAGGGACACGGGGAGGATAGGGAGGAAGATTAACTGATTCAGATCTAACATTAGCATTATTGAATTCGGGTGTCTCACCAATATTTTCATCATCTAATCTAAATTAACTGCGTCTACTTCATTCTCTTCTTCTATACTATAATTTTTTTGAGCTTCTAAATAATTCATATTGTGAACACCTACACGACTACACCTATTTCATCCCCAAAAGGTTGACTAATTGGTACCGGAGGCACACGAGTTTATCTAGTAGTTGAACTACCTCTATCGAAATCGCCACCAATCATTTTTTACTATCACAATCACTTTTGGGATAAATTTTTTTGACACTTTACCGAAGTTTCTTAATTTATCCATATTATAAATTAAACATAAAAATATTTAAAATACACAAAAATATTAAAAATAAATATTCAACAATTAAATACACTAATTAAAAACTAAAAATAAGAGATTAAACGACAATAACAAATTTTAAAAGTATCTAAAAGTTGCGACTTTAGAAAACTTCCACTTGATATTTGTAATTGCAAAATTAGAAAATAAAATTAAGCACTTTAGGAGATAATTAGAATATTTGAAAGAGAATGAGAGATTGAGAATGTGTGAAAAATAATTTTGAGCATAGGGTATTTATAGAATAAATTTTAAATTTTTTATTAATAATAATGGGAAAATGGGCCAAATGGCCGTTGAGCTCCAAACGACATTATAGTCATTGGGCCAACGATTCATTTGACCATTGAAGCAGTCCAGTTGGCAAGTTTCCAATTTTTTTTAAAAATTCTAATTACTGGGCTAGGCCGAGTCGGGTAATCGATGGGCCTGATCCGATTTTGTAACTAGGCCAATCCATCAGGCCATTCAACTCAGACGGTCCAGCCCCAGATTGGAAACCCAATAACTCGGAGGCCCACTGGACCAGGCTATCTAAACGGGCTAGGCTAATCGGGCCGAAATGGACCAATCTAGCTCAATTGATAAGTTTGAGAATATATACAAAATATACAAAGAAGAATGCAAAGATAAAGGCTTGACAATATGAATAACAACACAGGATTTGAGGCTTGAAATATGCATGCATCACTTTCCTAAAAACGATATTTTCTCCCTCTCCTCTACGAGATTACTACGGGATTATACATAAATAATTTTAGTGGATATGACAAGCTTATTGAATTCTGCACTAAGCAAATACGAAAGATATTCTTCTGAAAAGCAAGAAATCAGAACTTGATCTTTTTAGAGAAGAAAAATTTTCGTAAACACTACTAAAAAAAGGTAAAACCGACCATAAGATGTAGTCGAAAAAAACTAACCACTGGTGGTCGGTTTTTTAATTTATTGAATTTTTTTTTAAAAAACTACCACAAGTGGTAGCTTTTTTATTTTAAAATTCAAATTAATTAATACAATAATTTTAATAATAATAATTATTTATTTAACAAATACAAATTTAAAAAAAATAAAAAAACCGACCACAAGTGGTTATTTTTTTAAAAAATATAATTAAAAAATATTTAAATTGTTTTTAATTTTTTTTAATAAAACCGACTACTAGTGGTCGGTTTTTATAAAAAAATAATTAAAAAATACTTATAAAAATTGACCACTAGTGGTCAGTTTTTTTTAATTAATATAAAAATATTTTTAAAAAACCAACCACTTGTGGTCGGTTTTTGAAGAAAAAAAATTAAAACTTAAATAATTTTTAGTAACACTTAATTATATATATAATCAAAACCTAATAAATAAAGCTAATCAAATATAATTAATCGATCACTAATCTAAGTATGTATAAGAAACAGATCGCATTATATTATTGAATAATATACTTGTATACATATGTGATGTATATAATACATATTTTGAACTTGGTATAGTCGATAGTGTGCATATGTGTGTGTATGTATATGTATTGTCATGACTTGAATCGAGGCCCTGGTCGTGACGAGCATCCCGAACCATGAAGGCCTGGACACCCTTCAAACTTGTAATCATATATACCATTCATACATAAATAAGGAAATACAGAAAATATAGCGAAACAGAATCATGGTCATAAATCTGATATAAATTTGATAATAGAAAAAAACAATCCAAAATCATCTAACAACCTCTGGAAAATAGTTTGCGAAATCTCTACTACATGATCAATAACAAGTATTTGAAAACTGGGACAAGGCCCCCAGCAGACCAAAATAAAGAAATGATAACTGATTGAAGTCAAACTAGGCCTTCTGAAATGTAGAAGGCTCACCACTGAACTCTGCTCTACTGTCCGAAGAATCTACTGCTTATCAGGACCCCTAGACTGAGCCTCAGAACCTGAGAGAGAGGGGGTCAATACAGTTGTACTGGTACGCAGAGTAATCCAAAAGCAAAAATAAAATTTTTGTATAACATAGATGCGAGCTGCTATAAAACACTTTATCGAAAAATAGTTTGAAAACACATGGGCATAGTAAAATGATTTTTCAACAAAACTGTATTACTACTGACCTAGGTGGTATACCCTACAATATTTCACCAACTGCCAAATCCCGGTCGCCGCTAAGATTAGAGTATTAGTGAGGGGAGAAGAACACTCAAGATCACACAGCAGGGTGTCTCCATCCCAATCAAGTCCACATGTCAGGGTTGGGCTCAAGATCACAAAACAGGGCTCCTAACTGTTAGTCCCGAATAGGGATGACACAATACTAGGTACACAAGATCACATAGCATGGTACCAAGTTCCCCGTGTCGAAAATTCACGGTTTCCAGCTTAGAGTCATTTAACTTGTTCTTTCTTCGGGTAACCACCCGACTCATATAAAGTTAAGCTTTAAGCTTGATTTAAGATAAACATATATCATACTCTGTGGGGTATCATCATACCCCGACATGCAAGTCATCAGTATCATATCAACTCTCCAACTTTTTATGTCATTCATAACATGAACATATATAAGACTTTCTCACACATCAGACACATGAACAATGGTTCTCAACATATAATAATTCAAAAAGTTTTATCATTTATGAATAGTATCATAGACATTGCAAAACTCATGCTCTTGATAGTTTAAGACTAGTATCATGTGCGACACTAAAACATTATCATGGGGAAATTTAAAAAGTTCATAATTTATGTTCTTCTCATTCTTAGAATTCAAGTCACATGCCCCCAATTCAATAATTGAAATATATTCAATCAAACAACCCCATGATGTTTCATTATTCTTTCAAAATCATGACACAATACATCTTATGGGTATAAAAATGAAATTCCCACTTGTAATAACATATATACATGTATAAATATTAAAGTCTTGTGCAAATTCTTTTCAAATCATGCCCATGAAATTTAGGAAAATCCCACGTACCTCTATTTCATAAAATAATGGACGATTCTTAAAGCTTACGGATTGGGGATTCCAAATCTCTGATTATCTTCTAAAACCCACAGTTGACTCTTGAGTTATTTAGGATTCTTGTTTGAAACCCTAAGGGTGTTCTTGATGGATTTTTTGATGAAGTTATGAATAGAGTGGTCTTTTGGGAGAAAAATCCTGTGTTTGGACGTATTAGAGTGAGGGAAAATTATCCAATTTCCCCTTTAAGATACGGATTTTAAAAGCTGAAATAACTCGGCACCGATGCGTTTGGCGACACGGCGAGTCGAAGCCATCGGCGCTATGACCGAAGCATCGCGCCAAGCCTCAGTACTTTTTTCCTGGCATTTCCTGCACGAATTTGACCAACACGATGGGTGATGCAGCGTTCCAAGATCGCGTTGGTCCACTATTTTGATACACCAAACAAGGTCTAAATGTGGTCCGAAAGTTCCGAAACTTGTCTGGGAACACCCATTGATTTCCCGAGTCATGAAATGGCCAAGATACCAACTATAGAGGGTCGGGAAGGTCGAAAATAAAATCATCAAAGATTAAAAGCTCAAACTAATTCTAAGTCCTTTGACACTTAGAAAAATTTCTAGTCTTTTCAACTCTTTGAACACACTACTAGGAGCTAACATATGCACAAATTCTTTTATGGGGTGTTACATTATCCCCCTTGGTATCACTTCATCCCTGAATTATGATGCAGGATACAGATAAGAATAATTTCATGTATACTAAGGGCATAAAAGAACAAGTTAAGGATTGTACCTTCCATCTCATCATTCACCGGATCAAATAAGTTTGGGTATTTATTTCTCATGTCTTCTTTTGATTCCCAAGTTACTTCTTCAACTTTCTGATTTCTCCACAACACTTTAACTGAGGCTATCTCTTTGCTTCTCAACTTTCAAATTTGGTGATCCAAAATTGCTATAGGTTCTTCTACATAAGACAGGGAGTTTGACACTTTGATCTCTTCTATAGGTAACACTAGAGAATGGTCTCCTATACACTTCTTCAACAACGATATGTGAAATACCAGATGAACAGAACCCAAACTTGCAGGCAATTCTAACTCATACGCAACTCCACCTATCCTCCTCAAAATCTGGTATGGCCCTATGTGGCGAGGAGTCAACTTACCTTTCTTCCCAAATTGCATGACTCCTTTCATAGGAGAGACTTTGAGAAACACCCAATCACCAATCTCAAATTCTAAATCTCTTCTTCTAACATCGGCATAGGACTTCTGTCGACTCTGGGCTGTCTTAAGTCGTTCTCTAATGATTTTCACATCCTTCATTGCCTGGTGAACAAGATTAGGCCCAAATAACTGCGTCTCACCAACTTCATACTACCCTATAGGTGACCTACATCTTCTTCCATACAATGTTTCAAAAGGATCCATCTTAATACTAGCATGGTATCTATTATTATAAGCGAACTCTATCAGTGGTAAGTGATCTACCCAACTACCTTTGAAGATAATTACGCATGCTCTCAACATATCCTCAAGGGTATGAATGGTGCGCTCAACCTTCCCATGGGTCTGAGGGTGGAACGCGGTACTTAGGTTCACTTGGGTACCTAAACTCTCTAAAAAGACCTCTAAAACTGTGAAGAAAATTGCATACCTCGGTCAGATATGATGGATACCGATGCTCTATGCAAATGAACTATCTCCTAAATGTACAACTTAGCATAATCATCTCCTGAATAGTTGGTTCTAACAGGCAAAAAATGAGCTGACTTATTGAATTATACTGGTTTCAGGACCTCAAAAGTCTTGTAACGAAATCCATATTGATCATTTCACACTTCCACAGGGGTAAAACTATCTCTTGGGAAGTACTGCCAGGCCTCATATGCTTTACCTTAACTTGTTGACAGTTCAAACACTTGGCAACAAAGTTAGCCATATCACACTTTATATTATTCCACCAATAAATGGTTTTTAGATCATGATACATTTTTGTAGAGCCTGGGTGAACAACATACCTAGAAGTGTGAGCTTTGTCAAGGATTATCTTTCTCAGTCCATTTATATCTGGCACACACAATCTACCCTGATATCTCAAAATACTATTACCACTAATTTCAAAGGAAATCACCTTCTGTTGACCTATACCTTTCTTGATCTGCATCAAGATGGGATCTTCGACCTTCTTCTCTTTAAATTCATCACAAATGGATGATTTAGATATCTCATGAATGACCACCTCTCCATCTTTGGAATCTATGAGTCGCACTCCAAGATTTGCAAGTTGGTGAGTGAATATCTCTTTTCCATTCTTCAACATAAGAAAGGCTACCCATTGACAACCTACTAAGGGCGTCGGCTACCATATTTACCTTGCTCGGATGATAGTGCAGGCTCATGTCATAATTCTTTAGCAATTCCATCCAATGCCTTTTCCTGAGGTTCAATTCTTTTCGTGAGAAAACATACTCTAAACTCTTATGGTCAGTGAAAATATCAACATGCACCCCATAAAGATAATGCCTCCAAATTCTAAGCGCAAACACCACAGTTGCTAACTCTAAGTCATGAGTGGGGTAATTTCGCTCATGCACTTTCAACTGCCTAGATACATAAGCCACCACCTTATCGTGCTGCATAAGTACACACCCAAGTCCTATAGGAGACGTATCACAGTATACAACAAAACCTTCTGTGCCTTCCGAAAGAGTCAGAACAGGTGCAACAGTCAATTTGTCTTTCAACTTCTCAAAACTATTCTCACAGAAGTCAGACCACACAAACTTCGCCTTTTTCTGTGTCAACTTAGTAAGTGGAGCAGTTATGAAAGAAAATCTCTCTACGAATCTTTTGTAATACCCTGCCAAACCCAAAAAGCTTCGAAGGGAATTCAGCTGGCATTAATCTATGCACATACAAAGGAAACTATCTTTCTTTCACACGAAGAGTACAGGTGCACCCCAGGGAGAAACACTAAGATGAATAAAACCTATATCTAGAAGATATGTTAGCTGCTTTTTCAACTCTTTCAACTCTACTAGAGCCATTCTATATGGTGGAATAGAGATGGGATGGGTATCTGGCAATAAATCAATGCCAAAATCTATCTCCCTATCAGGTGGTATTCCCGGGAGATCATTTGGAAAGAGTTATGGAAACTCATTTACCATAGGAATAGACGAAAATGAAGGACTTTCACTAGAGTATTTAACCTGGATAAGATGGTACAAATACCCTTTTAAGATAAGTTTACGGGCTATGAGATAAGATATAAAGTTCTCTCTAGGTGCTAAAGAATGCCCCTCCCATTCTATCACTGGTTCATTTGGAAAAGAAAAAGTGAGCTTTTGAGTTCTATAGCCCAGTGTGGCATAATATGAATGGAGCCAGTCCATCCCTAAGATGGCCTTAAAATCAACCATATCAAGCTCTATGAGGTCTACCACCATATCCCGATTATAAATAGACATAACACAATTCTTATACACTTTTGTAGGAGCAACAACATCTCCACCAGAGTGGAAACAGAGAAAGGTTGAGCAATTATATCAGGCTCAAATCTAAACCTAACAGCCACATAAGGGGTTACATAGGATAAGGTAGACCTGAGATCAAGTAACATTTATACATCACGAGAAAAGATTTGCAATGTACTAGTAACTACATCTGGTGAGGCCTCTGCCTCCTAACAGTTGGATAAAGCATACAACTGGTTGCGACTGCTTTCGGCAGCTGAAGTGGCACCTTTTTGAGGTGGTGGTTGTGAAGAATTTGCTCGAGACTTGGTTTCCCCAACATTACCTCCATCAGCAGGGCAATCTCTCTGAAGGTGACCCACTTGGCTACAGGAATAATAATTTCTCCTCTCAAAGTAACATTTTACAGGATGATTCCTCCCACAGACACTATAACAGGGAAAAGATCATGTGAGCTGCATCACGCTACCTCGTGAATGGGTATCCTATATCCTTCCTCCACTATTGGTTGGAGGATTAATGGACCGCTAATTACGTGGAGATCTGGGCGTGGGGGCACTGGTTGCAAGTTGAGTATTTCCCTAATTCTTTCTTTTCTGTCACCTATTGCCCTAATTTCCACTCTGCGACTGACTGTGACTCTGGTCTGCTGTTTTGGCTCTCTTTGCCTGTCTGTCCTTCTTTATAGTTTCAGTGATCTTCTTTTTCTTCTCCTCAACTTGCTGTATGTGGACTGATAATCTGGTGAAGTCTATGTCTCTATTCAGTATCGCACTCTGACATTCAAGCGCTAGATTATCTGAAAGGTCGGATTCAAATTTTTTCATTCACGCTCTCATATTACTAGTCATCCCAGGAGCATAACGGGCCAGTTGGTTGAACTTCAGAGTGTACTCCTGGACACTCATCTTTCCTTGCTTCAGGTTCATGAATTCTTCAGCTTTGGCTTCCCTCAGCTCTAGAGGGAAGAACCGATCTAGGAAGGCCTCTACGAACTCACTCCACACTGTGGCCTCATCACTCTCCCCCTTCGCATCCTTCCACTCATTATACCATTAGTTCGCTACATCCTTAAGCTTGTATGCTTCCAATTCAACCCCTTACACTTGGTCTACATGCATTACCCTAAAAATCTTCTCCTTTTCATCCATAAAATCCTATGGATCCTCTTCTAACTTAGTGCTACAAAATTTGGGTGGGTTCATTCTCATGAACTAATCCACCCTAGTAGCCTCAGAAGTAACAAATGTAGACCAAGTATCCTCCGACCTCTGAGTCTATGTGGCTACCAGCTGTGCTAGTATGTGAATGGACTATCTGAATTCTGCATTAGATATATCCCTCAGAGAAGACTGAAGACGGTTAACATTTGTTCTTGGAGCTCAGGGAGGACTGGTCGGGATTGGAGGTACTCCCGGAGTAGGAACAGGTTCTGGGGTGTGCTCTCTATTACAGGTCTAATCCCATGGGTGAGGCGGACTTCATCATCCTGAATATTCTAATTATTGGAGAGACGAGAAGGCATGACTGCTTTTAAAATACAGGAGATCATTGATTAAAGGACAGATTAGACACCAATGCACGAACTGAATTACAAAGAGGGGAAACATTCCTAAATGCCTAGTATCCTCCAGCTTAAAAGTGTGGCGCGCTACACACCCATAAATAAGACTCTACCCAATGCGATTTTGCAAAAACCATGGGACCATTAATCGTGTTCTGAGACCAAGTTTTTCACGATCTAAATTGAGGTCTTAGCCGTGATGAGGATCCCAAACCATGAAGGCCCGAACACCCTTCTAACTTGTAATCATATAAACCATTCATACATAAATAAGGAAATGCAAAAAATATAGCGAAACAGAATCATGGTCATAAATCTGATATAAATTCGATAATAGAAAATAACAATCCAAAATCATCTAACAACCTCTGAAAATCGTCTATGAAATCTCTACTACATAATCAATAACAAGTATCTGAAAACTAGGACAAGGCCCCGAGCAGACCAAAATAAAGAAATGATAACTGACTAAAGTCAAACTAGGCCTTCTGAAATATAGAAGGCTCACCACTTAACTCTGCTCTACTGTCCAAAGAATCTACTACTTATCAGGACCCCTAGACTGAGTCTCAGAACCTGAGAGGGAGGGGGTCAATATAGTTGTACTGGTACACAGAGTAATCCAAAAGCAAAATAAATTGTTTTTATAACATGGATGAGAGCTACTATAAAACACTTTATCAAAAAATAGATTAAAAACACATGGGCATAGTAAAATGATTTTTCAACAACACTGTATCACTACTGATTTAGGTGGTACACCCTATAATCTTTCACCAACTGCCGAATCCTGGTTTTCGCTAAGATTAGAGTATTAGTGAGGGGAGAAGAATACTCAAGATCACACAACAGGGTGTCTCTATCCCAATTAAGTCCATGTGTCAGGGTTGGGCTCAAGATCACAAAGAAGGGTACCTAACCATTAGTCCCGAATAGGTATGATACAATACAGGGTACACAAGATCACATAGCATGGTACCAAGTTCCCCATGTTGGTAATTCACGGTTTTTAGCTTAGTGTCATTTGAATCGTACTTTTTTTGGGTAACCACCTGACTCACTGAAAGTTAAGCTTTAAGATTGATTTAAGACAAATATATATCATACTCTGTGGGGTATCGTCATACCCCGACATGCAAGTCATCAGTATCATATTAATTCTCCAACTTCTTATGTCATTCACAACATACATATATATAAGACTTTCTCACACATCAGACACATGCACAATGGTTATCAACATATAATAATTCAAGATTTTTTATAATTTATGAGTAGTATCATAGACATTGCAAATCTCATGCTCTCGATAGTTTAAGACTAGTATCATGTGGGGCACTAAAACATTATCATGGGAAAATATAAAAAGTTCATAATTTATGTTCTTCTCATTCTTAGAAGTCAAGTCACATGTCCCCAATTCAACAATTGAAACATATTCAAGAAAACAATCCCATGATGTTTCGTTATTCCTTCAAAATCATGACACAACACATGTTATGGGTATAAAAATAAAATCCCCACTTGTAGTAACATATATATATGTATAAATATAAAAATCTTGTGCAAATTCTTTTCAAATCATGCCCACGAAATTTAGGACAAACCTGTGTACCTCTATTTTGGAAAATAATGGATGATTCTTGAAGCTGACGGATTGGGGATTCCAAATCTCTGATTATCTTCTAAAACCCATGGTTGAATCTTGAGTAATTTGAGATTCTTGTTTGAAACCCTCAGGGTGTTCTTGATGGATTTATTTGATGAAGTTATGAATAGAGTGGTCTTTTGGGAGAAAAATCCTATGTTTGGGCGTATTAGAGTGAGGGAAAATTATCCAATTGCCCCCTTAAGATGCGGATTTTAAAAGATGAAATAATTGGGCACCGACATATTTGGCGACGCGATGCGTCAAAGCCATCAACGCTATGCCCAATGCGTCGCATATTAATCGCACCAAGCCTCAGTACTTTTTTCCTGGCATTTCCTGCATGAATTTGACCAACGCAATGGGTGATGCAGCACGTTAAAATCGCGTTGGTCCACTATTTTGATACACCAAACAAGGTCTAAACGTGGTCCAAAAGTTCCAAAACTTTTTCGGAAACACCTATTATCCTCTCGGATCATGAAATGGCCAACATACCAACTATGGAGGGTCGGTAAGGTCGAAAATAAAATCATCGAAGATTAAAAGCTCAAAGTAATTCTAAGTCCTTTGAAACTTAGAAAAATTTCTAGTCTTTTCAACTCTTTGAACACACTACTAGGAGGTAACATATGCACGAATTTTTTTACGGGATGTTACATGTATATATATATAATATATATATATTATATAGCGATGGTATATTAACGACATAACATAAATCAACCGATAATTTATTTGAGTATACGTGAAATACAATGGGGTAGTAAAATTGGGTATGTGATGTATATAGTACGTATATGAAATACGTCGTATTATATTATTGAATAAGATACTAGTGCATATATGTGATGTATATAGACTCATTGATATTGTCGATAATGTGTATATATGTGTGTGTGTATCTATAGGTATATATATATAATTTGACATATTATTTAGTGAAGATATATTAATAATATAAGATAAACCAACTGATATTTCAACTGAGTTTCTGTGAAATACGTAATATATTATTATGGGGTAGTAAAATCGGGTATGTGATGTATATAGTACGTCTTTGAATATTGATAGTCACTTGAAATGGTTATGTAATGCATATATATAATACGTATTTTGAACTTGATATAGTCGATAGTGTGCATATGTGTGTGTATATATATGTATATATATATATATATATAATATAAACATATTATATAGCGACGGTATATTAATGATATAATATAAATCAACCGATAATTTATTTGAGTATATGTGAAATACAATGGGGTAGTAAAATCAGGTATGTTATGTATATAGTACGCATATGAAATACGTCGCATTATATTATTGGATAAGATACTCGTGTACGTATGTGATGAATATAGTACTTATTGGTATAGTCTATAATGTGTATATATATGTGTGTATCTATACGTATATATATATAATTTACATATTATTTATTGAAGGCATATTAATGACATAAGATAAACCAACTGATAATTCAACTGAGTTTCTGTGAAATACATTGTATATTATTATGGGGTAGTAAAATTGGGTATGTGATGTATATATAGTATGTTTTTGAATGTTGATATCCAATTGAATATACTTATATATACGTATATCTCATGTAGTGATGAAATAGATATACCATTTTGTGTCAATATAATATAGACACACGCAAATTAACGTAACAAAAATAATTGATAATTTTTTTGATTAACACATTATTTTACGAGCGAGGTATATATATATATATATATATATATATCAATGAATTTGCTAATTTCGATAAATTTTTGGTTACTTAACTTTTAATTAAGATATTATATATATATATATATCATATCATAATTGGAAAAATTCATTGATATTATTATATTATTAAGAAAATATACCACTTCTGTTAATGTGTTGATAAATTAACCAACTATCTGATTTGTACATATATGCATTGCATTAATATGATGATAACATAAATAATTATATGAATTAATGTTTTTATTAAAATTGAGCACATGTGATTGTTTTTCAATAATAACTATTATAAGAAAACTAAATCGAACACTTATATTTTACTTTGTGATCATTTTTGTAGAATTTTAATTAGCTTAATTAATTGATTAATATTTTTTTTAAAACTATTTTATAAAAAAAGTTATATTTTAACCAATTAGAATATTTTTTTTATTAATTGTTTTTAATATTTTGACTAAAAAAGCCCAACCCAACCCGACCCCTTTAATATATGTTAAATCCCCAAAACAACCCCCCCATTCGAAAACACACATACACACACAAAATACATCCAATTCAAAGCCATACTTCAACTCTACCACCGTCTACTGTCCTTTTCTGCCGCCCCTAGCTCCAGTAAGTTCCAAAAATTCTAACACTATATTTTTCTTGTTAGATACTAGCTAAAGGTTCAAGAATATAATATTTTGGTACTAATTTTAGTTAGGTCAAAGTCAAAAAATTATTTATTTTAAAGCATTTGTTCTAGTTATTATGCTTCATTACATAAATTTAGTTAGTTCAAAGTAAAAAAAAGTAATGAAAATTTTCATTTAATTAGTTCAAGATTCAATTTTAGTTAGTTCAAAGTGAAGTTTAAATTTTAGTTAGTTCAATTTTAGGAAATTTCCATTTAGTTAGTTCAAGATTTCATTTAGTAACATAATTTTAGTTTGTTCTATATGTGTATTTTGTCAAGTGAAGCATATCAATATCCCCTCTTTGTGTGTTTTAACAAGTAAATTAGGGTTTACTTTTATTGATACTCCATTGTAGTTTTAGTATGTTGGTGTTTTTTTTTATGGTGATTTTAAGTTAAAAATATGAGAAAATAAGGATGTCAATATATTTGTTATTTTGCGTAATGATGAAATTTTTTTAATTCTACTTGCCTAATGGGTTGCTTGGAATTTGATGTTACCGTTTGACAGAATTTGAATTCAGGAAAAGGAGTGTGTTGCTTTTTTTTCGATGATTGCTTGTCTCTTTGACTTTAATTTAGGCCTAGCAAAGGTAAGTCAACTTTTTTCTAATTTGTTTTAACAAAGTCTTGTTATTTAATTTTTCATATTGAAGTCTAGTGAAGCCGTGTGTGGCCTTGTTCAATTCACTAGCATTGTTATTTTTTTCTTGTTATTGTTCATATTGAAGTCCAGTGAAGCTGTGTGTGGCCTTGTACGATTCACTAGCATTGTTCTTGACATGTTGTTGGTCTTGTTGTTGCTTGTTTCTTGTATTGTGAAATTGATCTTGTTTCATTCGGCATGTAAGGTCAAGGCTTGGTTTTGAATGTGTAGGGACTTAGTAGGTGTTTTTTAGTTTTAAGTTTAGGGACTTTGAGGAGGATTTTTTGTTTTGAATGTGGTTTTCGTTTGAGACTTATTTGTTTGAAAATGGTTAAGCTTAAGGACTTTGAAGGTGATTTTGTGTTTTGAATGTGGTCTGTTGGTGACTTAGTTGCTTGAAAATGGTTAAGTCTAGGAACTTTAAAGGAAAAAATTTTGGTTTTGAATGTGGTTTGGTTGGTGACTTAGTTGCTTCAAAATGGTTAAGTGTAGGAACTTTAAAGGATTTTTTTTTGTTTTGAATGTGGTTTGATAGGTGACTTAGTTGCTTGAAAATGGTTAAGTGTAGGAACTTTCAATGGTTTGTTGTTGACTTAGTTACATGAAAATGGTTAAGTGTAGGGACTTTAGAGGGGTTTTTTTGTTTAGAATGTGACTTGTTTGGTGACTTAGTTACTTGAAAATGGTTAAGTGTTGGGACTTTATAGGAGATTTATTCGTTTATAATATGACTTGTTTGGTGACTTTGTCACTTGAAAATGGTTAAGTCTAGAAACTTTAGAGGTAATTTTTTTGTTTAGAATATGACTTGTTTGGTAACTTTGTTACTTGAAAATGGTTTAGGGACTTTATGTAAGACCCCGCAAAACTTTGCGTTTGAATTCAGCTCATTTAGCTCCTTGAAGCTCAGTAGAAGTTCCAAGACTCAAAAATTTTTGCTAAGTGTTCAACACTTAGACTCATTTTAAGCCTCCAAAGCTTTGATGAATTATTTTTTGACCTTCCCGATCTCCGACTTGATTTTCTCATTGCGGTGCGATGGGGCAAGTCAAGGGCACATCTCGGGTGAGTTTCAAAATTTTTTGAATAGCTTAAAGGGGTATTTGGATTTCCTAACCAGTAGCAAAAACTGTTTAGCCCGCGTCGCCCAACTTTCAGTACCGCTGTAGCCAAGGAGCCTCCCTTGTCTTAACACAGATATTGCCAGGTGTCGCCCAGGATAGTCCCCCGGGCTAGGCAAGGCGTCGCCCTGCGGATCACCCTAGGGCAAAAATCTGCATTCCACCTCTGGGTTCTAAAGGGCATTTTGATTCTTTTCCAACTATATATAAGCTCCCAAACACAGGATTTAGCCTTATTTCATCCAAAATATTGATGTTTCGCTCAAATTCTCTCAAGAACACAAGCTAGGGTTTTCATAGAAGATTCAATTTCAAGAAAGTCTCTCCATCAACCTTCATAGATTCACGAAATAAGGTATGCATAGTGTTCATCTATAGATTCCTTTCATCCATGGAGCTCAAAAATCATGTTTTAAATAATAAATTGTGTTTATCTTGTTGTGGTATGATTGTGTTCATGTTGATGGTTGATTTTATGTTTCAAGATGGTGTCTTGATGTACTTTCATGAAGTATGTGAGCTTGTTAGTTGAAACCCATGAATCTGGGTGGTTTAATGTCGCTAAATTGTTAAGTACACCTATGCTCAAGGTTGTGCATGTAAGGTATTTGATAAAATACCTAGAATGATAAGAATCATGTTTTCATGACTCAATAGTGCTTAAATGACAAGTTCATGCTTTATCCCATGTGGTTCAACATAATTTCCATGCTATTGTTATGTATTGATTGTTGTGCAATGAAATATTCATGCTATTGAAATCATGCAAGTATTTACATGTCATATGCAATCCCTTCCAGTACAAGATATGGATAACTATGTTAGTATGAAATTCCCTATTTATGGAATTATGAATTGTGAATTCTATTTCTATGATCAAGAAGTGTCATGGTTGTGTCAGTTTCATTCCATCGAGTCCTGGGTGTACTTGTACCCAAAAAATATAGTTGTGTGCCTAGAGCCATGTCATGTTTCATAATATTTTCAATTAAGCCATGTATAATAGACCTCAGCCAGTCTCATGACTCAGGAAAAGATTCAGTAAACTCAATATCAGTCCAGTAAAACTCAGTATTAAGTAAATTTAGCAATCTCCATAATTCAGTACTCTCAGAAATCTTATGAACTCAGTATTCAGTAAGATCAGTAATCTCAGTCAGCTATTAGAATTCAGTAGTATTCTGTCAGTCAACAAAACTTAGTGAACTTAGCTCAGCTCAGCTAAGCAATACTATCAGTTCAGTTAATCAGTTCAGCTAATTCGTTCAGTTTAGTTAATCATGTTTAGTGTCTTTCAGATGAGAGTAGGATTCAGCACTAAGTGAACCTAGGGATGGGAGCTCACCCGTAAGATAGGACTGAGATCCCTAGAAGGAATCCCTAAGTTTTAGAACTACAGCACCAACGTAGGTTATGAGATGTCACCCGTTAGACCAGGACTGATCTAAGGATCACTCGCTAGATAAGACTGATATACTAAGGAGTCCCCGTTAGTAAGGACTGATTCCACAACAGTTGTCTTTACCAGTGGCGTAGTACTGACACCCTTCCAACTGGGGTTATAGGTTAGACCCCAAATTAGCTAGAAAAGGGCATGTTGGTTAGAGGAATACATACCACAGTTTCAGTTACAGAATCAGGACTGTCAGATACAGTCAACTCAGCTTAGTAGTACAGATTTAGGACTATTATATACAGTCAATCCTTATCATTATAAGTAGACTCCAGGATCACCCACTAAATAGGACTGATCTCAGCCATGGTAACTCAGTATCAGTATCATCATATTTAGAGATCACCTGCAAGGTTGGACTGATCTCAGACTAAGTAGAAATTATCTATACTATCAGTTTACTCAGAGATCACCCACTAGATAGGACTTGTCTTAGACTCAGTTACTCAATATAGTATGGAACTCAGATAGTTCCATCAAATTCAGGACTTTTAGATATAATCACTCATGTTATCAGTTATCAAAACTCATTTATCAGATATGTTACATATCATTAAACTCACTTTCAGTATTCAAACTAAGTAGTTAGTATCACCACGAGTTTAGTTACAGTTATTTGTACATGTATGTATTTTTACGTTCATATCAGTCAGCATAGTTCATGCATTTAACCCTTTGTATTTTTCCTACCTCACACGTATACTCAGTACATTCAGTCGTACTGATGCATTTGTGCTATGGTGTTTTACTTTATGCTATAGGTTCATAGGCATGATTTCCAGAGTAGTAGTAGCATTGCAGATTTCAGTGTTCAGGGTTGCAGTGAGTTCTCTTCCTTCGAAGATAATATGATTACCACTTTATTTATTATTTCAGTTTAGTTTTAATAGGCGGAGTTAGTTGGGGACATGTCCCATCAACTCCTTATTTAGATTACTCAGATAGTAGAGGCTTTCAAACTAGATACAGACTAGATTTTAGACTTGATTTAGACTACAATATTTTTAGTTTGTTTTGGTATTATGATACCACTTTATTGAGACGTTATTATTAATCAGATTATGTTCAGTATAGAACCTTATGTCCTTTTAGTACATATTTCCATATTATCATATTGTATTATGTAGTGTACAAGTACAAACATTAGTCATGGGTTAGATTATGGTCTCTCGGGGTCATGGGCACCGTGTAGCATTCTGGTTCAGAAAATTAGGGCATTAAAAACTTGGTATTAGAGTATAAGGTTCAATAGAGTCCTAGGAAGTCTGAAAGTCGCATCTAGTAGAGTCTTGTACATGGGTGTGTTGCGTGCCATATTTATTTGTAGGAGGCTATAAGATGTTTTAGGAAAGAGTTTACTTTCTTTCAGTATTCATGTCGTGCCAGTGAGCATAATCTCAAGTCATTTTCTTAGTTTAATCTAGTGGACAACGTCCATATAGGCTTGATGCACTTTTGTCCAGATAAGATCAGGAAAGTTCTCCTGATATAGTTACGGGTATGTATGAGTCTCTTATCTTCATGTTTATGTTCAGTTAGATCCCAAGGCTTCTCTTAACCTTTTAGTGGGACCTCTTTAATGTTGAGTAGTTACCTAGATGGGAGAGAATAAATTTTCTATGATTAAGGAAAGATTGTTGCATAATTATTTTATGCGAGGCTTTAGTCGTGAAGATAGGCTTGAATGATATATTGATGTGTAAGTGGCTAGAAATATTTCAGAGATTTCAGTAGGCTTAAATAGTGCATGCAATAATTTAAGTTAGTTGATTTGAAATTAAGTATCAAGGTGGGGATGTGAGTTAAGAGATGTGACATTAGCAGTCTATAAAGAAGCAGAAGCAGATAATATGTTTAGTGAGACAAGTATGTGATGAAATAGTGTAGAGTTCTAGCACATAGGGTAAAGATTTACATCAGCAAGGCACCATTAGTGGTTAGCGTTAGATTAGACTTTATGCACTCCAGACCCATCATGATCCGGAAAATTTGCCTAACCCAGATTCGGGTATCTTATAAGTCTTTCATGTTTATGGTATGCATTGTTAGATCTCTTTCTCTCATTTGAACTTATGTCTTAGCATAAGTTAGTTAGTAAAGTCAGCAAGCCAGTTTAGCAATCAAGCAGTCAGATTTGTATAGTTTGTTTTCTCATCCTGGCATCTATTCATGCTATTCAAAATCTCAGGGAATGTAACTATTCCAAGGTAGGACCTCATACTAGTTGCAAGTTCAGTTTAGTTCATGCATTAGTTTTAGACTCCCGAGGTTCACTTATAACCTAGTTCATAGATTTCCTATGCATCGCCCCAGTATCTCAGTAAGATGTGCGTTCTTAGAGGGACATAGCGTCCCAAGGGGGAGATACCCCAGAATTGCTTAATGCTCTTATGTCTTAAACCTTTCAGTTTGTCTTCGCATACCGAATTCAGTTTAGAGTAGAGGGTACTCATAAGTTGACCCTTAAAGTTTCAACTTCAGCGGTAAGCCATGTATTCAGAAGTTCAGTTCGGTTCATGATGTTCAGTTCATATGTCACGTATCAGACTCAGTTATGTTCTCATGTTTTTGCTCATGCATACTGAGTAATTAATCTCAGACTCATCTATATTTTCTATTCAAGGCAATAATCTTCCTCAAAATTATTTAGTCTCATGTTCGAATTTCAGTAACAAACTTGGTATTCAGTTCCATGATCAGTTTTTAGTTCAAATTTGGTATCTCTACCATTACATGTTTAGTCGCATGTTCATGAGTCAGTTTAGTTACGTATTCATGTATCAGATATGTATGGTCAGCTTATCAGTACTTTCAGTCATGTATTCATGTATCAGTACTTTTAGTCACGCATTCATGTATCAGTTCAGCCATATAATCATGCTTCAGATATGCATGGATTTAGCTTATCAGTTAAGCATCAGATATACCTTCTTATTTTAAGAAATTCAGTTTATCAGAACACTCAGTCCTATATTCATAAATCAGTTACACATGCATCAGATATGCATGTTCAGTATGATATGGTCAGTTTATCAAGTCATGTCAGTCATGAGATCTTTCAGTCATTCATGTTCAGTTCATGTTCAGCTTTTGGTTTCCCCTCTCAATTAGTCTCATTCGAGGATGAATGTTCCCAAGGGTGAGATATTGTAAGACCCCGTAAAACTTTGCATCTAAATTCAGCTTGTTTAGCTCCTTGAAGCTCAGTAGGAGTTCCAAGACTTAGAAAATTTTGCTAAGTGTTCAACACTTAGTCTGATTTAAAGCCTCCAAAGCTTTGATGAATTATTTCATGACCTTTCCAACCTTCGATTCTTGATTTTATTGTTGCGGTGTGATGGGGCAAGTCAAGGGTACATCTTAGGTGATTTTCAAATTTTTTTGGATAGCGTAAGGGGGTGTTTGGATTTCCAAACTAGTAGCAAAAGACGTTTAGCCTGCGTCGCCCAACTTTCAACACCACTGTAGCCAAGGCACCGCCCTGGTCTTCGCACAGATATTGCCAGGCGTCACCCAGGATAGTCCCCTGGGCTAGGCAAGCCGTCGCCCTGCGGATCGCCCTAGGGCGAAAACGTGCATTCCACCTCCGTGTTCTAAATGGTATTTTGTTTTTTTTCCAACTATATATAAGCTCCCAAACATAGGATTTAGCCTTATTTCATCCAAAATATTGTTGTTTTGCTTAAATTCTCTCAAGAACACAAGATAGGGTTTTCATAGAAGATTCAATTTCAAGAAAGTCTCTCTGTCAACCTTCATAGATTCACGAAATAAGGTATGCGTAGTGTTCATCTATAGATCCCTTTCATCCATGGAGCTCAAGAATCATGTTTCAAATAATAAATTGTGTTTATCTTATTATGGTATGATTGTGTTCATGTTGATGGTTGATATTTATGTTTCATGATGGTGTCTTGATGTATTGTCATAAAGTATGTGAGCTTGTTAGTTGAAACCCAAGAGTTTGGGTAGTTTAAGATTGCTAAATTGTTAAGTACACCTATGCTCAAGGCTGTGCATGTAAGGTATTTGATAAAATACCTAGAATGATAAGAATCATGTTTTCATGACTCAATAGGGCTTAAATGACAAGTTCATGCTTTATCCCATATGATTTAACATAATTTCCATGCTATTGTTATGTATTGATTGTTGTGCTACGAAATATTTGTGCTATTAAAATCATGCAAGTATTTACATGTCATATGAAATCCCTTTCATGTACAAGATGTGGAGAACTATGTTAGTATGAAACTCTCTATTTATGGCATTATGAATTGTGAATTCTATTTCTATGATCAAGAAGTGTCATGGTTGTGTCAGTTTCATTCCATCGAGTCCTGGGTGTACTTGTACCCGAAAAATATAGCTGTGTGCCTAGATCCATGTCATGTTTCACGATATTATCAATCAAGCCATGTCCAATAGACCTCAGTCAGTCTCATGACTCAGGAAAAGATTCAGTAAACTAAATATCAGTACAGTAAAACTCAGTATTAAGTAACTTTAGCAATCTCCATAATTCAGTACTCTCAGAAATCTTATGAACTTAGTATTTAGTAAGATCAGTAATCTCAGTCAGCTATCAGAATTCAGTAGTATTCCGTCAGTCAACAAAACTTAGTGAACTTAGCTCAGCTCAGCTAAGCAATACTATCAGTTCAGTTAATCAGTTCAGCTAATTCGTTCAGTTTAGTTAATCATGTTCAGTGTCTTTCAGATGAAAGTTGGATTCAGCACAGAGTTAACCTAAGTATGGGGGCTCACCCATTAGATAGGACTGAGATCCCTAGAAGGAATTCCAAAGTTTTAGAACTACGTTACCAGTGTAGGTTATGAGATGTCACCCGTTAGACCAGGACTGATCTAAGGATCACCCGCTAGATAGGACTGACATACCTAGGGGTCCCCATTAGTAAGAACTGACTCTACAACAGTTGTCTTTACCAGTGGCTCAATAGTAACATCCTTCCAACTAAGGTTACAGGTTGGACCCCAGACTATCTAGAAAGGGGCATATCGGTTAGATGAATACATACCATAATTTCAGTTATAGAATTAGGTCTGTCAGATATTGTCAACTCAGCTTAGTAGTACGGATTCAAGACTATTAGATACAGTCAATCCTTATTATTATAAATATACTCTGGGATCACCCACTGGACAGGACTGATCTCAGCTATGGTAACTCAGTATCAATATCATTAGATTTAGAGATCACCTGCTAGGTAGGACTGATCTCAGACTAAGTAGAAATTATCTACACTATTAGTATACTCAGAGATTAAACACTAGATAGGACTTGTCTCAGACTTAGTTACTCACATACAGTACAAAACTCAGATAGTTCTATCAGATTCAGGATTGTCAGATATAATCACTTATGTTATCAGTTATCAGAACTCATTTATCAGACATGTTAGATATCAGTAAACTCACATTCTGTATTCAAACTCAGTAGTTAGTATCACCACAAGTTTAGTTGCAGTTACTTGTGCATGTATGTAGTCTCTAATTCATATCAGTCAGCATAGTTCATGCATTTAGCCCTTTGTAGTTTTCTTACCTCACTCGTATACTCAGTAAATTCAGTCGTACTAATGCATTTGCGCTATGGTGTTTTACTTTATGCCATAGGTTCAGAGGTACGATTTCCAGAGTAGCAGTAGTATTGCAGATTTTAGTATTCAGGGTTGTAATGAGTCCTCTTCCTTCGAGGATGATATGATTACCACTTTATTTATTATTTCAGTTTAGTTTTTCTAGACGGAGTTAGTTGGGGACATGTCCCATCAACTCTTTATTCAGATTACTCTGATAGTAGAGGCTTTCAGACTAGCTACAGACTAGATTTCAGACTTGATTCAGACTATAGTATTTTCAATTTGTTTTGGTATTATGATACCACTTTATTGAGACATTATTATTAATCATATTATTTTCAGTATTGAACCTTATTTTTAGTACATGTTTCTGCATTATCATGTTATATTATGCAGTGTACAGGTACATATATCAGTCATGGGTTAGCTTGTGGTCCCTTGGGATCATGGGCACCATGTAGCGTTCTGGTTCAGAAAATTAGGGCATTACATTTTAGAGATAATTTTTTTGTTTATGATGTGACTTGTTTGGTGACTTTTTCACTTGAAAATGGTTAAGTGCAGGGACTTTGTCACTTGTTTAAAGATGCCCGATGGATATACCTTAAATTTGGGAAAGAGGGTTGATATGACACAAGGAGTTTTGCATGGAGTGAAAATCCATGACTGTCATGTTTTCATGGAATAATTACTTCCAATTGATTTTATTGGTTTACCTAAAAACATATGGAACCAATAGCAGAGATGAGTTTGTTCTTCAAAGACTTAAGTGCCACACACTTAAAAGAAGAAAATCTGGTGCGAATGGAAAGTAATATTGTTGTTATCACCAACAAGATGGAGAAGTTTTTCCCACCAGCATTCTTCGATGTGATGGAACATCTTCCCATTCACATTGTGCACGAAGCTCGGCTACAAGGTCTAGTTCAAACTGGGTGGATGTATCCAGTCGAACGGTAAACATTTGCAACATATTTAAATTCATACATATCTTTTTTAAATATAGTAAACATCTAACTTTACAATTGTACAGGGCAATTGGAAAATTGAAAAGGGGTCCCAAAAACAAATATAGGGTAGAAGGATCTATAGTTGAGGCATATCTTGCAAGATAAACTTCTCAATTTTGTTCATACTACTTTCATGAAGAAGCTGGTTGCTCAAGAAACCGACAGAATTGTCACCAGGACGATGTGAATGGGCCTCATTTGCAACTAATATCAATTTCCAATCAATCTGGTTGTAAGGCTAAATAGACCATACCTCGCTGGCTCACTCCTACGGAGCGCAAATCAGCAACTTTGTATGTCTTGCTGAATTGCCAAAAGATTCAGCCCTATCTGAAGTAAAGAGATTAAAATTTTGACATATCTTATTTGTTTACTCATTCCCTTAAAGAAACTAATTGTGTTTCCCATGTTGGATGTTCAGTTCATTTAAGACTCAATTCCATGAAAATCAAGTGTATGCATCCTTTGCAACATGGTTTAAAAATGAGGTTCATAAGTGTATTAATATTTCTACAAAGTTTAAACATTTACATACCCCTTAACTAATATATATATGTATAATATTTTTAGGTACACCATTCACCAAATGTAGCCACATACGATCATTTTTTGAGAGATATTTCTTTGGGTCTAGTTAAAACTAATGCAAGTCCCAATATAAAATAAATGGGTTTAATTTTTCCACCGAACAACACTTTAGAACAAGAAAAACAAACAATAGTGGTGTTTGGGTTAAGGGTGATGATGATGTTGATTACTTTGACATCATACACGAGATCTTAGAACTGGAGTATTCTGGTTACCCAATAAAAAAATTAACCTCTTTCGATGAAGTGGTTTGGTCCAAGCACAACAGGCACAAAATTACATAAGGAGCATAACATCTTTGAAGTGAAGAACAATAGGTCGTATCCTATTTATAATCCATTTGTGCTAGCACAAAATGCTAAGCAAGTGTATTATGCTCCTTATCCGTTGCGCAATCACAATTCTGATTGGTAGGATATAATCAAAACAAAGCCTATAGGAAGGGTGGAAGTTGACAATGTGATAGAGACTGCGTATCAAAATAAAATGCAAATTGATCACCAGCAAGTGGACGTTGAATTAGTGGACGGTTTAAATCACCCAAAAATTATATTTGAAGAACTTAATATTGTGAAAGAAGAGGCTGGGTGGGTAGGAGATGAGGAAACCTTCGAAGTGGGTGAATAATTTAGTGGAGTGTCTTCATAAGAGTAGGATTAGTTGTGTAGGTTGTATTTATTATGTATTGATGTCTTTATGCTTTGTACAATATATATATCTTTATGTTTCTTGTTTAAGATTGATATGTAATATACTATTTAAGTTTGTTGGTTTGACTTTTCCATGATTTATATAGTAATAAAAATATATATATATATCTTTATGTTTATTGGAGCGATTTGAAATGTGAATTAGTAACTTCAAATTAGTTACTTGGAATGTTTTCTTATATATATATATATTCATGTTATAGGAACTAACTACTTGTTAACTTAACATAATTAGATGTCAGGCAGAGATGACAGAGGTAAGAGAAAAGTTGATACTACGAAACCAAAAAAGAAAAGAAAACCTCCACTTTATATCCGGTCGACTAGTATTCGTATATCTTAGGGTCGATTTGCTAACACGTCAGCACAACCTTCATATTCTAGGTCGTCCGAGGATTTGATACCTACTCCTATACATGTGGGGCCACTATATGGGTCTATACTGACTCATCCTGATCCTATGACCATGCCACCACCAGTACAGTACTATCAGATGCCCGCTGGACCCTCTAGACATTGACCATCATTGATACCCTCCTACAGCAGTCACGCAACTTTGCATAGTGATTTTGTTGGATCTATTGGGTTGTGACATATTTAACATGGAGGCACTCTATCTGGTTCTTCATATCCACCCATTCCAGTGCATCCACCATCACTTAATAGGTAGCCAGAAGACTTAGATGATTTTTGGAGGATTTATCTTGTTCCAGTTGTGAGAGAGTAAGATTTCTAAATTTAATAACGTTATACATTTTTTCATTACTATATTATTATGCTCTATGAAATTACTGTTTGATCTTATGCTGTAGGTTTATGCCGGATGATGGAGTTGGAAAAAGGGCTCAAACATGCATTTCTCAGCACTTCAACGGCTATTGGACCAGCTCGCAAAAGGTACCAGAACTCGACCGAGATAGAATGTTTGATGAATTTAAGGTAAGGATTTAACTTATCGACTACTTATTAATACTTTGTTATAACAAAAGATTGAATATTATATTTTTGTTGTAGAAATTTTACTGGTGGGATGACGCAAATGCATTTCTGATAAAGAGGAACTTTTTCATAACATGTAGAGTCAGATTTAACGATTTCTTAGATTATGTCCAACGTAAATTGGTTAAACCTATGTGGATTCTTTAAACCGTATGGCAACAATATGTTCTCCATTGGAGTAGCGAAGAATACAAATTATTGAGTGAAAAGAGAGAGAAAGGCCGGGCATCATCCAAGGGTGGTTCCCTACATATTGCGGGTGCCAGAAGTACTCTTGCTGTGATGCAAAAAATGATATGTAACTTTTATAGTTTTAATTGTTTGTTTCTATTTAAATTTTTTTTATCATTTGAACATTGATAATTTTTTCATATGCAGAAAAAAGAACAGGGTAAAAAAATATCACATGATGTGATATACGTTGAGACTCATGTGTAGAAAAGAAAGAACCCAAATGATGAAGATGTCTGGGTTGAAGCTCGTGCAAAATCTGACCATGTAAGAAACAAATTCTGAATTTATAAATCTTTTTTTCAAAGTTGATATTATTCAATTATGACTACTTTAATATTTTTTGACTTTTAGTATTAACTTTACTTTGAATATAAGACGAATATATGCGTCTTGTGGGTGAGTATCATAGTTGTCAGCCTGTTGAAAGTCAGGGTGACCCAATACCCCAACATGTAGAGGAGGAGCTATGGGCAAAAGTTGTGGGTCCTGCAAATAGAGGCCATTTGGTCGGATACCAAAAAAAACTATTTTGGCGATAATGTTAGGTGTTCGTCCAGCCCTGTATACTCATGCTCTTTAGTTGATAGTGAGACAATTGAAAGACTACAAAATATGGTTTCTCAACTCACTGAAAAACTTTCTTCACAGAATGAGAGAAAAAAAAAGATGGAGAAGGAAACAACATCATGATTCAAAAAGCTGTAGTAGTAGTTGAGAGCTTTCATTTAGACTGCGGGGGTTATTCCTCCGTGTCCTGGTGATGCAGTTCGGGCTACAAAGGGTTGAATCCCCCTGAATCATTTCATCATGGATGATGATATGGAAGACGATGACGAATTTGATGATGATGAGGTTTAGTTTTTGGATTTTGTATGTGTTGTACTTTGAATTTAGACATTTTACTGTTTGAAACTATTGTTGTAGTATTTTGATAACTTACTTTTGTTAGACATTTTGTATGTATTGTACTCTTTTGAAAGTATTTACATTTATTTTTTTGTTGTTATTGCTGCTGTATTTGATTTGATACTTTTGTATAGCATTGTTGTTGTTGCATGCTGTATTTGGATTTTGATTTTTATTTTTTTATAAAATTCCCAAAAAAATTAACCACAAGTGGTCGGTTTCTTGAAATTTGTTTTGCAGAAAACCGACCACATGTGGTCAGTTTTGAGTTTGAGTAGTAAGGAGTCTTGTATCCACTACAACATAAAGATTTAGCTTATGAGTTGATTCCAACACACAATCCTTATTTTACCCTTCAATGCACAGTACTATCACCCCATTTTTGTCCAACAACATATATTTTTAGTATCCAATTTCAAGTTCAACCCCAACTTCCATTTTAAGCTCAATTTCTAAGGACTAGAGTTCCAAGTTTCAACACATATAGATATCCAACTCAAAGAAATGCTAAAATCTCAATGTATTTGTAACTTTGACTTGAAATTTAAAGCATTTGAGTTTAAAGACTTAATTGGTTGTTAAGATTTCTCAGTTTTTGTGAGTTCACCATGTTTCTATCCAAAATTCTTGTGAAATTCATGAAATATGAGGAAATCCAACAAATCGATGTGTGTTTTAGAGTGACTTCGTATGTTTAGAGCTTGAAATTTGTTTAGTAATAGAGGTATTAAGTTTTTGAAGTTTCATGTACCCAAATTGGGTACCCTATTTATTTAAAATAATGGATTTGGCTGGGTTGACCAATGACCCTCAACCTGGTATGTTTGTGTACGATTCATTTGTATGACTCATAACCAAAGATTATGGGTCTTTTTCTCCAATCATAATGGAGTTGATATGACTCAAGGTGACGAGTCGTATCTAGAAGGTATGACTCATTATGAGAGCCGTAAGTACTCCAGTGACAACTTACCTAGATCTGACTTAACTCCCAAGTCGTTACGACTCTTTCTCATGAGTCATTACTTTAAGATACGTGAAGAGTCCGTATGACCTAACTTCTTGGAATTTCTTTCTCTTTTTTGCAATCCTTAATCCTACACTCTGAACACACTTATTACACTATATATTATTAAGTACAAAAACATAGGTTGCCTTCCACGTAACGCTTTATTTAACATCACGACACAACGTGGCTAACTTGGATACTAGATTTCACCAACTAGCCTTATGGATTGCCTCCCATGTTGTGCTTGATTTAACGTTGCGGCACAACACCATTCCCTTGGTTACTCAGACTTTACCAAGGTCCATCTAAAAAATCACATTAATTTCCTTAGTGTTACCCATATAATGCTTCACTCTTTAGCCTTTTACCTTGAATGGGGCTTCACCATCCCACTTCAATTAAGAAACACCATATGAATACACTCTTGTTACCGTAAATGGACCATACCATTTTGACTTCACCTTACTAGAAAACAAGCGAAGCCTTGATTTGTAGAGCAATACCTTGTTGACTTTCTCAAATATCCTTTTCTCAATTTTGCCATCACGATGCAACTTTATCTTTTCTTTGTAAAGTGCAGAACTTTCATAAAACCAGAGTCAGAATTGATCCAAATCATTCATCTTGTTCAGCCTTGACTTTGCTACATCTTGCCACTCAAAATTCAGGTTTTTCAAAGCCCATAGTGCTTTATGTTGAAGTTCAACAGGCAAGTGATAGGCCTTGCCATAAACCACCTGATAAGGAGAAGCACTAATAGGGGTCTTAAAAGCTATTTGGTAAGACCATAATGCATCATCTAACTTTCGTGACCATTCAGTCCTATTGGCATTCACTATCTTTGCCAAGATGGACTTGATTTTTCTGTTGGACACCTCAACCTATCCACTAGCCTACGGATGATAAGGTGTTTCCACCTTGTGTTTCACTCCATACTTTTGATGCAAACTCTTGAATAGACAATTACAAAAATATGAGCCATCGTCACTAATGATTGTATGTGGCATGCCAAATTAAGAAAAAGTATGTTTTTTTTCAAAAATACAGTGACACTACATCCTTATTATTGGGGAGAGAAACCGCTTCCACTCATTTAAATACATAATCCACAACCACAAGAATATATTTCATGCTAAATGGACTCATAAAAGGTCCCATGAAATCCATACCCCGTATATCAAACAATTCCAATTCTAAAATAGGAGTCATAGAATGTTCATAGCGTCTATAGATGTTACCTTGGAATTGACATTGATCACAAGTTGAAGCAAAATCATGTGCATCTTTGTAAATTGTTGGCCAGTAGTACTCACATTGCAAGATTTTGTAGGCTGTGTGGGTTCCTCTATGATGATCCCCAACTAGTGAAGAATGGCAAGCCTCAAGTATACTCATCATCTCCACCTCAGGTTTACATCTACGAATAATCCCATCTGCACAAATTCTAAATAAATAAGGCTCATCCCAAAAAAATTTCCTTATCTCATGCATAAACTTCTTTCTTTGCTGGAAAGAAAGATCTTCTGGAACTAGATCACTTGCTATATAATTTACATAGTCAGCAAACCATGTGATTAGATTTTGAGAAGCTCCTAATAGATGCTCATCTAGAAAAGTATCATCAATCTTAAGTCCATCTTCAACATTCTGCATAACTTCCTCCTCAAGTCTAGACAAATGATCTGCAACTTGATTCTTGGTGCCTTTTGTATCCTTGAACTCAAAATCAAATTCTTGTAACAAGAGGACCCACCTAATCACTCTAGGTTTTGCATCTTTTTTTGCCATTAAGTACTTAATACTGCATGATCAGTTTGTACAACTACCTTTGTCCCAATCAAATAAGACCTACACTTCTCAAAGGAAAAAATTACCGCCAATAACTCTTGTTCAATGACTGTGTAGTTCTTTTGGCAGGGTTTAGTGCCTTACTAGAATAGTAAATAGGATGAAGGATCTTTTCTTTTCATTGGACTAGTACAACACCTAAGGAAACTCTACTCACGTTACACTTAATCTCAAATGATAAGGACTAATCAGGAGATACAATGATAGGAGCAATCATTAAATTCTCTTTGAGACATTTAAAATCCTTCAAGCATGCTTCAGTAAACTCAAATTTCACCTCTTTCTCAAGAATCCTAAAAATATTGTTGGCAATCTTGGATAAATCCTTGATGAATCACCTATAAAACCTAGCATGTCCTAAAAAGCTTCGAATACCCTTCACAGAAATTAGTTGTGATAATTTATCGATCTCCTCAATCTTGTCTGTATCTACCTTAATACCCCTTTTTGAAATCTTGTGCGCAAGCACAATATCTTCTTTAACCATGAAATGAAAATTTTTCCAATTAAGTATTAATTTGAATTCCTCACACCCTCGAAGAGCATTTTCCAAGTAAACTAAGCAGTCATCAAAAGAATTACCAATGACTGAAAAATTATCCATAAATACTTTGATGGTGTCTTTTACCATGTTAGAGAAAATTGACATTATGCATCTCTGAATTATGGATGGAGAGTTATATAACCCGAATGGCATACGTCTGAATACAAAGGTCCCATAAGGACAAGTGAAGGCTATTTTCTCTTGGTCCTCAGGTGCAATAGTGATTCAACTATAGCCTGAGTACCCATATAGAAAATAGTACCATCCTCTCTTACAAGCCTATCCAATATCTGGTCTATGAAGGGTATGGGAAAATGGTCTTTCTGAGTCCATGCATTCAGTTTCCCTTAATACATATACACTCCCCATTCTGTGACTGGCCTCATCGGCACTAGCTTATTCTTCTCATTAGGCACAACAGTAATACTACCTTTCTTTAGAGCACATTGTAACAGACTAACCCACTTACTATCAGCAATGAGATACACTACAATAGTGTCCAACCACTTGATTATTTATTTCTTCACCACCTCCTGCTTAGAAGGATTAAGACAATGCTAACGTTCTATACCTGGAATACAATCCGGATCAAGTTAGATTTTATGAGTACAAAGACTAGGTGGGATACCTAAAATATATGCAATGGATCAACCAATGACCCTCTTGAATTTCTGTAGCACTCATAACAAGGCTTTCGCTTCTATCTATATCAAGTCAGCTATAATGATTATCAGTAAAGTGTCACTGGCCTCCAAAAATACATATCACAGATAAGAGGGGAGGGACTTAAACTCTAAGATGGGTGAATCCTTAATAGATTGGAGAGCAGGTGTAGTGGTTTTATTTTTCAGATCCAAGTCAAGCTTCTTTGGTGCATAAGTATAAGAATTGCTCCCAAAGAGTGCACATACCATCTCATCATAGTCATCAATACCACTACTGTTAAAGTTCATGATCACAACTGCTAAAGCATCAATACCCAACCTTTCTTCAATATGGACAACATTAGAAGTATTTTTCCAAGTTGTTACTGCATCAATATCATGGAATAAGTCTAATTAATATCATGGAATAAGTCTATCTCTTCATTAAACACATCAATTACAGATATCACTCTTAACTTATCAGGCTACTTTATGGATTTACATACATTGAATATCACCTACTCATTATTGAGTCTCATCATTATGTCTTAGCTCCAAATGAATCAACGTCTTTCCTATAGCCAAGAATGGTTTTCCCAAAATAATTAGGACTTGAAAGTCCACTTCACAGTCTAAGATCACAAAATTAGCAGGAAAGATGAAAGAATCCACCTTCACTAATCGATCATACAAAATACCAATTGGCTTTTTCACTATCCTATATACCATCACTAGTTTATGGTGGTTGGTGTGGGATCTCCTAACCCTAACTGTATGAATACTTCTAAGGTAATGAGGTTGATACTAGCGCCCAAATCATACAATGCCTGAGTGAATTTGAAAGATCCAATGGTGCAAGGTATGGTGAATTCACCAGGATTTAGATATCCTGGAATTGGCTCTAATGCCTCTACAAGTGGAATATTGATTGGCAACTCCTTTAACATAGACAAAATTTTTTGATACTTACCCTCTTCTTGCTTTTTCCATCCTTTGAGAAAAATGAGGGAGAGGTCTTAACATGGGCTTCAAAACAGGTTCCTCGGCCCTATCTTTCCTTTATATTACGTGCTGTTTCTTTCCATATCAATAGAATCTTCATCTTTCTTTTGTTTATTTACAATGGGTACAGGAAGATTTATGGTGGTCTTACTACTCCAAATAGTAATGGCATGGGTAATGGAATGGCAGTGACCATTATTCTTTGGTTTTACCACCGTATTACTACGAAGAGTGATAGGTTGCCTTTGATTCTATGCGGACAAAAGCTAGCCATACTGCTGCTTCAAATACTTGATTGCGGTTGCATGTGACTCAACTTTCTAATTTAGCTTTGACAGATCTGCCTTAATCTCCTTTAGACAACTCTCTTTACTTTCTTGGACTTTGACTAATTTCAACAATATTGCTTCCATTCTAGACTCAGTATCTCGGCTACCTGGTGGTACATATGTGTCACTCTTTTCTTTGTAATAATTTTTGAATCTTTAATCACTATCTCGGTCTCTGTTTCTATCTTTGTATCTATTATTTTAATAGTTTTGACCTTGATTCCCATTCCATTGGGCTAAAAAATCTACCAACTGACATCAGGAAACTTTGCATCCTCTTTAGATTCAGTTTCAAAAGTCCTAGAAGTAGATATTTGTGTCCCAATTGCATTCACTTTCTCAGTACTTATTATTGCAAATTATTTTGTAAGCAACCTAATATCTATCCAAAGATGTGCAACCTGTTGTGCTACCAAATCATGACTAGCTCCATAATTAACAACCGCTCTAATAGCATATGTTCCCACATCTCATTCAGTGTCTCTACTATGCCAATCTCGATTGGTCATCAAAATATCATCTAGAATCTCTTGTGCAGTGTTCCACTGAAGACGCATAAATGCACCTCCCAAAATAGTATCTGCCATTGCTTTTGAGCTGACATTCATTGATCTATAAAAGACTTCCAATAGATTGGATCCTGCGATTTTGTGATTAGTTAACATGCTCAACTTCGTCATGAATCTAAGCCACGCCTCATACTTGGATTCTGTAGGTAGGTATTTGAAATTATAGATTTCATATTTCAACTGTATCATCCTTTTAGGAGAGAAGAATTTATTCAAAAATTGTCTATGTAACTTATGCCAAGTAGTGATTGAACCTCTCAAAAATTCCCCTAACCATAGTGATGCTTCTCCATTCAGTGAAAATGAAAACAACATTAACCTCAAAGCTTCTTGGTACATCCCTGAAATAGCATATGGCATGCTAATATAAGTAAAATTAGCAAGATACATGTTTATATTATCAGTTGTTAATCCTGAAAATGTACCTTCAAGTTAAGTAATTGGACCATTGCATTAGTAATGTCAAATTTAACATTGAAGGGTAGAGAAGAAGAAATGATGGATCCTTCTCAGTAGGTTCAACATATCCCATATCCTCATCTTCATCATATATCTGAAGATGCTGGTATATAAGAATCATCGAAGCCCTGACTCTTTAAACTCTATCTTGACGCTCGACCACTTGGCTTGGCCTAGTTAGTGTTGTTTCCTGGGCTACCCTATCTTAAGCTAATCATGATTCCTTAGCCACTCTATACTCTTCAGCTTCTGCTATTAATAATTGTTCAGTCTATTTGTCAGTAATATTTGGTGGATCATTAGGCGGGAGAACAAGAACATTCTGAGGGTCATGAACCCCAGCAGGAACACCATCATGAACTTGCCCTGACATCCTTCTTGGTATTTAAAAAATTCTTTCAGGATCTAGATCAAAAGAGAGTAAGGGCTTTCCTTTTCTTCTAGTGTCGTACTCTGGTGTGTGACAAATTAAGAACAAAAAATAAAACCCATGAACTTTGCCAACTTTAATCAACAATTCACATCTTCTTCCCCGACAACAGTTCTAAAATTTGATGTCACCCAAAACTAACCTCAAAAGAAGTATGTTGCTGTCGATGCCAAATATATTAACCCAATGAGGTTTGGGTCAAACCCATAAGGAAAACATTGAACAGTTGCTTAGCATGCTGAAATCCACGAGCAGTGTAGAAAAGTAAATGAGGCAATTTGGAAATCAATTGTACATAGTAACCAAACTTGAATGCTTTGAGTTTATAAACAATAGAAGAAAAACACTAGGACTGTGTTCCCCTGGCTTCTTAAATCTGTAAATTTCTTGTGTTCAACCTACCTATTCTGCTACTCTATATGTAAAGTCGACAAGATCATATTATTAACCATCTTGTGAATGTTTCGATAAATCTCACCCTTTACCTTATGGGTCTTAGGGCGTCACCTTATTGCTCATTTTCTATGACTTTAGTTCAACTCTCACCTTTTGAGTCTTGAGTTGATGAGATGAGATGGAAGAATAATAAGATGGACATGAATCTCTAATTACTACCTAGGCATTTGTATTTCAAAGCTATGGACACTGGTATCCTTATGATTTGTCCATATGAGTCATACACAAATTTTTGACTCGTCTTCTTCTGGGACTTCAACATTGAATAGCTACTAGAGTTTTTGT
This sequence comes from Capsicum baccatum var. pendulum, assembly GCA_030864225.1. Classification (NCBI taxonomy): domain Eukaryota; kingdom Viridiplantae; phylum Streptophyta; class Magnoliopsida; order Solanales; family Solanaceae; genus Capsicum; species Capsicum baccatum. Next base: position 199,835,326 of record CM061559.1, on the reverse strand, counting down.
TCTCTTTACGGTTCCTTGTTATAACCCGTATACTCTCTTTATGATTCATACTCTATAGTCGTATCTTCTCTTTACTTAACTTTTCTTCTTGGCTTTTGCTACTGTTATACTTATGAGTTGACCTACGATCTGTATGGAGTGTTTCCAACTGGTCTGCTGACTCGTATCATCTGCAGACTCTATTTTTTTCAATGTTTTTTCTTCCAATTTTATACCAAGGCTTTTATTTACATGTTTCACCAACAACAATCACGAAACCACATTATATCTACCAAAATAACCTAAGTACAAGCATAAATTCCTTGTTTTAAGCATCGAACGTGCCTTGTTTCCATGACACATCAATGACTGATTTCGTGCTAGTTAGAGATTAGTGATTTGAGGTGCTGGCACACTCTAGGGCTCTCAGAGTTAACTCCAGACCTCCTCTTATTTATTTTAATGTCTTTATTAGTTTTTGGAGACAAGTACTTGTATTTTTAGCATATTAGATGTACTTGTTGGGCTTTTATGTATTTTTTTTAGACTTTTGATAAATTTTACATATGTGTTGACCTGATTTCATTATATAAGTCTCGTCTAGTCTTATTTTATTATTATTTTGAATTTTCTTTACTTCGAGCGATTGGCCAATCTACCAAGGTTGGGTTGAGGTAGACATCATCATGACCTCATTTTTTGAATTGTGCCAAGAATAATTTGGCATAGAAAATTTATATAATTACCTTTGTCTATCTGAGAAAGCATGTATAATATAAAAGTAGTCCTATCATTTGAATAATTTATCTTGATGGAAAAGAAAATGATCAATTTAATGCACGATTGTAATGCCCTGAATCTTTACCCCAGACGTTACACGGTGCTTATGACCTCAAAAAACCTAAAGCTAACCCATGACTGATATCTGCTATGAGCACTGAATAATAATACTGTAATAATGCAGAGAGTAGAATGAAATGCCATAAGGTTTAAAAATCAGAAATATTGATAAAGAATATCAACTGTAATAATAATCTGCAAAACTTAATACTGTCTGAAAGTCTAGTCTGAAAAACCTCTAATTGAACATGTCTGAAAGTAGAGTTGATTAGACAATCCCCCAACTATATACAACTACTGAAATGCTGAAGCTACTGAAATACTAAAATAAAAGCATATCCTTGATAGATGAGGACTCACTGCTAAATCTACTGCTGCTATCTGAATCTGTCTATGTGCAATCAGGAACTTGAGCGTATGAACCTATGATATAAGACATCATAGAATAAGGAAAGAGTATGCATCAGTACGTGGAATGTATTGGTATTAGAGTAAACGTTAGTACATAGAATGTACTGGTATGCTAGATGAGGTAAGGCTGAATGCAAGGGTTCATATGGATGAGCAGTAACTAATTAAATAATATAGAGTAACTGAATATGAGAGTACATGGATTACTAAAACTGCTGTAAATACTGAGTATGCAATACTGTGCACATACATGTCTGAATACTACAACTAAGCTTTCACAAAACCTGAGTACCGAGTTCTGATACTGAGTAACTAATAATTTGAGATCACTGGTAACTGAGTTCCTAATACTGATTGAATGTGTCTGACAGTCCTGATTCTGCAGAACTGAATTGAGTTCTATACTAAGACTGAAACAGAGACTGTAAGAAGTAATCATCTAACCGACACGCCTCTTTCTAAATAGATTTGGGGTCCAACCTGTAACCCTATCTGAAAGGGTGTTAGTATCATGCCACGTGTAAAGATACATTGAAGAGTCACCCTCTACTGGTAGGTGCCCTAAATGATAATGGTGGTACCTTCTACTAGCAGGTAGAGCACCTCATCAACCCTCAATAGGCAGGTTAATGTCTCAACTTATACAGGCTACGTAATTCTAAAATGCAAGGATTGCTTCTAAGGATCACACCCTCTATTGGAAGGTGAGTCCCAATCCTTGGGTTCACTTGGTGCTGAATCCTACTCCCAACTGAAAGACACTGACTAATGTACTGAACTGAATTGGATTGATACTGAGTTTTCTTGTGTTCTATAACTAACTGAGTTTATTGAGTTTTATAACTGACTGAGTTTTACTGATTGTGACATGACTGGCACTATTCTGTAACTACTGTAGCTCTAGGTAAACAACTAAATTTTTGGGTATTGAATATCCCTAGGACTTGATAGCATGAAAAGTAAAGCATAGCATGATCTTGAAAGCATAACAATGTTCACTTGTCTATAATTCATTCATAGAGATATTTTATCTAACACTTGTAAGACATAAGCTTGTACATGATTGGGACCACATAATGAGATGTCATGATTCCACTATTTACCTCACATTGACACTTTAGAAAACACTCGGGGAGCATGGATTATTTCACATGATAATGGCCAACACATGAACATCATGAATACAATACTCAATTGCAATTTCAAGGGTTTAGCATGCAATTCAAATAATTCATCACATAAACTATCTTAATATCATGGAAACTTATAATTGATCTTGAATTGAAACTCAATTATTATCATGAACATGAATACAATCAATTTCAAGCATGGAATTCATAAATTTATGATCTTTTAAAAAAGGATTCTTGGACTCTATAAGTGAAAGGAACCCATAGATGAACACCCAACATACCTTGGAATGTTAATTTTTGAAGCGTGTTGAAGTAATTCATAGGCTTGTTCTTCATTTTTGGTAGCTAGGGTTCTGTCCTTTAAGAGAGAATGATTTTAATTTGGGAAAGAATGCACGAATAATGAGATAATAGGGTATTTAGGGGCTTAATTTCATTTTAAGGCTGATTAGGGGTTTTTAGAGTTGACCAAAAAGCCCATGAAATAAAATCACGAAAAACTAAAAATCCTAATTTTACATACTGGCGCAACGTGGTGGAATTACGCCAGCCCATTGGAAATTGGACAACTAGGAACTAGACTCTTAGCGCAACACGGTACAATTGCGTTGCTTTATTGTATGGGAATTTGACCCTTGGCGTAACATATCATGATCGCATCGGAATACTAGAAGATGACAATTGGGAAATTAGTTGGTGGCGCGGCATGGTGACATCACAGAGCTTCACTAGAATCTGCCAAATGCCATTTGGCCAGTCTTCGTGACGCGTTGAAGTGCCAGTTGGCACATTATTTTACAAAAATGGCTCTAACTTTTCGCTCGGGTACTGGATTTGGGTGAACTTTATATTGTTGGAAAGATGACTGAATTTCCTACACAATGGTAATCTTTAAACTAAAAAATACTGAGTATTTAGAAAAATTTATATGGGAATACTCATGTACTTAGAGTTAAATTAAGGTTGTCAAATATGGGGTATTACAATATCTTCCCCTTGGGAACATTCATCCTTGAATGAGACTGATTAAGATGAGAAAACACTGATAGACTGAGTTTACACACTGAACATAAATATTTGATGAATGGAATATATGAATGAAACTATGGAAAAGATGTGTTTTCATACTGAACATGCATGAATGGGAACATGAGAACACAACTGAGACTGAAACGTGATACATGAACTGAATATCATGAACTGAACTAAGCCCCTGAATACATGGCTTACGGATTATATTAGAACTTGAGGTTCAACTTATGAGTACCCACTAATCTAAACTACATTCGTTACATGAAGAGAAAATGTAAGGTTTAGGTCATAAAAACTCGGGGGATTATAGTGCATCTCTCCCTTGGGATAATACATCCCCTAAAGGATACTGACTTCGCTGAGCTACTGAAGAAAAACTGGGACGATACACAGGGTACCTACGAACTGAATTGTAACTAAATATCTGGGATTTGAAACTGAGGCATGATACGTAAACTGGGTTGAACTCACAACTAATGGGATTCTCTCTCTTGGAATAGTCATACCCATGAATAATACAACTAGATAAAAAGATGGGAAATCCTACAAACTTGTTTGCCTAACTACTAAACTGAATTACTGGCTTTACGAACTAACTCATGTTGAAAACTTATACTCGACTGGAGCATTTCTTTGATAATCTTTCTATAGAGTTCTAGTGATTTTAGAGAGTAATGAATCTTGGCATGTACTGACTAAAACATCTGAATAAGAAATTGCATCCTGGCTAAAATTCTGTAATATAAGAAGAGGCCTACAAAACATTATCTAAGATAGAGTTACTAAGCCTTATTCACTACGACCATAAATTTTTTAGCTCAGACATATTCCTTAAATACTCTCTCAACAATACCCTTCACCTTAGTATGGTACTCCACCTGGGATTACTGAAAAAATTCACATGGGCACTGAGCATGAATGCATAGCCATACTAACTTATCTAATTAACTGAATGACTGATAGTTGAATACTGGTCATGTAAGATTGAACTATACTTATTCTGAATAACTGGACTAAAACTTTAGAGTATTATGCGTAAGGTAAGGACTGAATGAGTAACATGAGATAACCGAGCAAGAATGGATGAAAATGGTATTATCTGAGAATGCAAGACTAAGTGTATAATATGATTCTGAAATATCGATAACTGAATAAATAATAATTGTATGCTATGGTCAAGCAAACCTGAGATTGAACTGAGTTTTGAACTGAATGCTGAACTGAGACTGTAACTGAGTTCTGATAACTATGTGATGGAGACTGACATAAATCGAGGATCAGAATAGATACTCACACTCTGTATTTTCTCAACTTCTCATCTCATGAAAATTCTAATACCTCCTTTAACAACTAAATACAACTTCTTGCTAGCCATTTACTAGCACACTAACCTAACATTCAAGCTTATTTTCATAACTACAGCCTCATGTAAAATAAGTATGCAAAAATCTTTCTTTAACATAAAATATTTATTCTCTCCCATCTAATCAATCACTCATCACTACATCATTTCATAAGGTGAGTTCATTGAAGGGTTAAAACATGAGGACCTGAAGCATGAATGAATATTATACCAAACTCAACACTTAACTGAGGTCTGAGGAATAGAATATCAACATCATGTATTTATCAAGAGATCTAAACTTAGAATATACATGACGTAATCAAAATTTAGCTGATCATTAGGAGTGTAGCATGATTCATGGGAACTGAGCATACTGTAAAGCATAACATGAGTACATGAGTCATGCGCTGCATGGCCTTAGTTTGGAGTTTCTGTATTTGTGGAACATGACTCGTAACACTGAGTGAATTGGAACTTTTTATACTAGGAACTGTAAGCGTACATAATTATTATCAACGTGCACAAATATGAGCTATGATCATAGAGATGACATGTAATACCTAAATAAATATCATAGTAACTGATGGGTTTTGAGAGTTTGGAGTATGATTCTGAGATGATCTGCGTAATCATACTTGCTACAGGAATAGACAAAAATATCATCGATGAAGACTATAACAAACATGCCCAAGTACTGCTTGAACACGTGACTCATTTAGTCCATGAAAGCTGGTGGGGCATTTGTAAAACCAAAGGATATGACTAGGAATTCAAACTGACCATACCGAGTTCTGAGAGCTATTTTTAAAATGTCACATTCCTTGACTCCGAGATGATGATAGCATGATTTGAGGTCTATCTTAGAAAAGTAACTAGAACCCATTAGTTGGTCAAATAAGTCATCAATTCTAGAAAGTGGGTACTTATTCTTGACTGTAACTTTGTTTAACTGATGATAGTCTATACATATTTTGAGGGAACTATCTTTCTTACGCATGAATAGAAATGGTGTGCCCCATGGGTAAATGCTGGGTCTGATGAATTCCTTATCTAGGAGATCCTTCAACTATTCTTTTAATTCTTTGAGTTTAGCTGGAGCCATTCTATATGGCGGAATAGATATGGGCTGAGTATCTTGAAGAAGGTCTGTTCTGAAGTCTATTTCCCTAACCATAGGAACTCTAAAAAGATCTTTGGGAAGCACATCTGAGAACTCATTTACTACTAGAACTGACTCAAGATTGGGAGTCTCTGAACTAGAGTCTTTGACTCGCACAAGATGATAGATACATCCCTTAAATATCATTTTTCTCGCTATAAGGTATGAAATCAGCTGACCCTTAAGTGCTGTAGTACTACCCCCTATTCAAATGCTGGTTTATCTAGAAACTGAAAATAAACTATTCTATTTCTATAATTGACAGAGGCATAGCTTGTATGGAGCCAATCCATGTCGAGAATAACATCAAAATCTATCATCTTTAATTCTACTAAGTCTACTGAAGTGACTTTTTGAGATATCATAACCGAACAGATCCTGTATACCCGTCGGGCTATAATAGACTGACCTACTGGGTATACACTGAGAATAGTTCTATTAATACATTTTGTTTGATATTAAAGTTAACTGCTATGTAAGGAGTTACAAAAGACAAAGAAGCTCCTAGATCTAATATGGCATAAACATGTAAATTAAAGATCTATAACATATCAATGACCATATCAGGAGAAATTCCCTGATCTTGTCTGGACTGAAATACATAGCGCCTATTTAGGAGTTTCCCACTGGTGGCACAGAAAGTGGCACCCTACTAATTCGGGCAACCGAACTGAGTTGGGGGACGATTATACTGACCCAAAAAACCTGACTGAAGACAATCTCTAATTCTGTGGCCTGGATTGCCACACTCAAAACAAACATTACTTCCAGCTCTGCAGACACCCTGATGGTTTCTACAACATTTCTGACAAAAATAATTGGTTCAAGCACTGTTGACACTACCCTAAGATTTAGAGCCTGGTGCTCTATCTTTGTTACTATTTCTGATCTTAGGGACTAGAGAAATGGCTGAGGATAGAGCTGGAACTGAAGACTTTGGATGAAACTGGGAACGACTATCGTTCTCTGACTTATGTTAAGAGAAATTGAAGCTACCTATTCTATCTCTCTTATTCCACCTCTCTCTCTCTCCTTATTCTTAGCCTCTTCTCTTTGTTGAGCATGGACCATGAGCCTAGATATATCTATATTCTTAATTAGCATTGCGGTCCTGCACTCCTTGACCATACTATCTAACACCCCAGATACTAACTTGCTCATTCTGGACCTACTATCTTCTACTACATGGGGATTATACCTATCTAACTGAGTAAAATTGAGGGAATTCTCTCTCAAACTCATGTTAACTTGCATGAGATTTATGAACTCTAACACCTTGGATTCTCTCAGCTCTAAGGGAAAGAATCTATCTAGGAAGGAAGTAGCAAACTCTTTCTACTCTATGGGCTTTGCATCTGTACCCTTGTCTACCTTCCACTGCTTAAACAACGTATGAGCTATATCTTATAGGTGATAGGCAGCTAACTCAAAACTCTCACTAGATGTCATTTCTATAATATCTGTGACTTTCTGAACCTAATCGAAGAACTCCTGTGGATCCTCTTCTGACTTAGATCCTGAGAATAGAGGAGGATTCATTTGGGTAAAGTCCCGAATCTTGGCTGCAGCAGTATTGTCCACTGGGTTAACCTGAACAACATACAACCATTCATTTTGAGCTACTACGGAATTGTCTAGAGTAGTGAATGCAACTCTAAATTTTGCATGGGAGACATGCTCGTCCAGAGGATATTATTGAATGGGCTGGGGTACTGACTGATTTTTGATTTTTTTATTAGTCCTTTTGGGAGGTATGTTCTGTAAATGAAAGGAAGAACAAATTAGACTGAGAGTTTAACTTGAGCTCATGCTTATTTGCATTACATGAATATTGAAAGAAGTGAAATTTTTCCTAAAACATTTCGTAGCATCTTCTCCATAGGTATGGCATGCTACACACCATGTACGAGACTCTATTTGATTCAGCTTTCAGATTCCCTAGGACTTTGTTGAAACTTAGGCTCTAATACCAAGTTTGTAACACCCCGAGTCTGTACCCTGAATACTACATGGTGCTTACAACCTCAAAAGACCACAAGATAACCCATGACTGATATCGGTTGTGAGTACTAAATAATAATACTGTAATAATACAGAGAGTAGGCTGAAATGCCATAAGGTTCAAAATCTAAAATAGTGATAAAGAATATCAACTTTTATAATAATTTGTAAAACTAAATACTGTCTTAAAGTCTAGTCGGAAAAGCCTCTAACTAAAACTGTCTGAAAAGGATGGGATGATCCCCCAACTACTCTAACTGCTAAAATGCTGAAGCTACTAAAATACTGAAATAATAGTATATCCTCAATTGATGAGTATTCACTGTTAAATCAACTATTGATATTTAAATCTATCTATGCGCAGTCAAGAACTTGAGCATCCGAACCAATGATATGAGACATCATAGCACAAATAAAGAAAATGTGTTAGTAGTTGGAATATACTGGTATGCTATATGAGGTAAGGCTAAATGAAAAGGTTCATATTCATGAACAATAATTAACTGAATGATATAGAGTAACTGAACATGAGAGTACATGGATAACTTAATCTGCTATAATAACTGGGTATGCGATACTGTGCACATACATGTTTGAATATTATAACTGAGCTTTTACGGAAGCTGAGTACTAAGTTTTGACACTAAGTAACTGATAATCTGAGATTACTGATAGCTGAGTTACTAATACTGATTGGTGGTGTCCGACAGTCCTGATTTTGTAGAACTGAACTGAGTTTTATACTTAGACTGAAACTGAGACTATGGGAAGTAACCATCTAATCTACATACCCCTTTTTGAATAGATTTGGGGTCCAACCTGTAACACTAGCTGGAAGGGTATTAGTATTGTACCAAGAGTAAAGACATTAAAGAGTCAACCTCTACTGGCAGGTACCCTAAAAGAGAATAGTGGTACCCTCTACTGGCAGGTAGAGCACCTCATAAACCCTCAACTAGTAGGTTGATGTCTCAACTTATGCTGGCTATGTAGTCTAAAACACAAGGATGGCTTCTAAGGATCACACCTTTTACTGACAGGGTCCCCATCCTTGGGTTTACTTGGTGCTGAATCCTGCTCCCAACTAAAAGACATTGACTGATACACTAAACTAAACAGGATTAATACTGAGTTTTCTTGAGTTTTGTAACTGATAGAGTTTACTGAGTTTTGTAACTAACTGAGTTCTACTGATCGTGACATGATAGATACTATTCTGTAATTACTGCAGCTCTAAGTAAATAGCTAAATTTTTAGGTATTGAATACCCCCAGGAGTGGATAGCATGAAAAGTAAAGCATAGCATGATCAGTAAATCATAGTATGATCTTGAAAACATAACAATGTTCAAACACTTATAAGGCATAAGCTTGTACATTATTGAGACCACATAGTGATATGTCATGATTCCACTATTTACGTTACATTGTAATGCCCCAAATCTGGTACTCGAAATGCTACATGATGCTCATGACCCCGAAGGACCACAAGCTAATCCATGACTGATATCTATACCTAAACACTACATAGTATACTCTAAAAATATGCGGAAACATGAACTGAAAGGCCATAAGGTTCAATATTGATACATCAATGATTTATGGTAAAATAATACAAAAACTGAACACAAATAGTGATAATATTGAAGTCTGAATATCTAGTCTGACATTTAGTCTGAAAGCATCTAAACTTTCTGAATAAAGATTTGATGGGACTGTCCCTAACTAACTCCGTCTACTGCCATAACTAAGTACTAAAATAAGGAAATAATAAAATAATAACATCCTCGAATCACTATAACTCACTGTTGACTCTGATGCTGAAAGCTGGGATGCTACTGATGCTTTGGATCTCATTTCTCTGAACCTATAGCATAAAGTAAAACACCATAGAGAAAATATGTCAATACGATTGAATATACTTGTGTGCGAGTGGGGTAGGATGAATGAAAAAGGATTCATATGCATAAACATGTACTAACTGACTGTATAACAAGAATGTGAGAATACATGCATAACTGAGAAACTATAACTGAGTTCGTGATAGTGTTGAGTACTGAGTTCTGACTACTGAGTCTATTGATACATGGATTTACTGATATCTGAATTTACTAATATTGGAATACTGAGTATACTGAATACTAAGGGACTGATGTTATCTCACTAATAAAGGAATGACTATTTTTGATAGTTCTGATTATGAAGAACTGGTCTAATTGACTGTATTTAATAGTTTTGAAATTGAATACTAATAACATAAGTTACTGATAATTGATATAGCCGATACTGAGTGACTGTATCTGATAGTCTAGGTTCTGATGGGACTAGCTGAGTTCCGTATTGTATTGAGTTGATTGTATCTGATAGTACTGAATATATATAAATGAGATGAGTTTTATTAATGAGACTAAATCTAAAACTAAGACTGTGGGATGTAATTATCTAACTGAAATACTCCATACTAAGCTAATTGGGGTCCAATCTTTTACCCCAGTTGGAAGGGTGTCAGTACCATGCCAAAGGTAAAGACAACTGCTGTGGAGTCAGTCTTAACTAACGGATGACCCCTATGATTAGTCCTATCTAGCGGGTGATCCCTGAGCATGACAGTCCTATCTAATGGGTGACATCTCATTCCTACGTTGGCTATGTAGTTCTAGAACTTAGGGATTGCTTCTAGGGACCCAGTCCTAACTAACGGATGTGCCCTCATCCCTAGGCTCGCTCGGTGCTGAATCCTACTCCCAACTGAAAGACACTAAGCTAATTTACTAGTTCATACTAGGCTTGACTGACCTTATGCTAATTATACTATTTAACTAAGCTGAACTGAGTCCACTAACTAGCGTAATACTGATTGATTTCTACTAAAATTACTGAATTACTGAACTTTCTGTGATTACTGAGTTTACTAAGTTTTCCTGAGTCACCTGACTGATTGAGTTCGATGAAACATGGCATGACTGAGAGTATCTTGACAACATGACACTGGCTCTAGGTACACAACTATAGTTTTCGGGTACAAGTACCCCCAGGACTCGATAGAAGGAAACTGACATGACATGCCATTCTTGAATACATAATCAACATCAACGGTACATAATACAATAAGTTGGGAATTTTTTGAAATACATGGTTATCATAATCTTGAACATGAATGCGAATACATATCAACATATCATAATTTCATCAACTAGTCCCATAAGTATTCCTTCAAAGATCCATAATGCACAACAATGTCATCGAAGTCATTTTGATAATAAAGGTAAAACATGCAATTGTCATTTGGGTCACAATTTAGCTATCAGACATAATTTCTATCCCTTTAGACATTTTATCAAACACCTTACATGCACAACTAGGGCATAGGTGAAGTCATCAAATTACAAATCATAAACCATCCAATTCACAGATTTCAACTCATATGATAACATAGTTTCGTAAATACACATAAAGATACCAACTTGGGAATCATACAACAACAATCACATAAACATAATTCAACCCACAACATAACATCATGATTTATAGTTTAAAAATAGGGTTCTTGAGCTTTATGGATGAAAGAATCCATAAATCAACACTACGCATACCTTAGATGGAAGATTCTTGAAGATTGACAGTGAAAATTTCTTGAATTTAAATCTCCAATTTAAAACCCTTGCTTGTTTTGATGAATTTTGAGGGAAACCAAATATATTTTGGTGTAAATGAGGTAGAATTGTGTGTTTTAGGGTATATAAACGGGTAGAAAATAACCAATTAACCCTTTAAGATACGGAGGTAAAGTGCAGCAAAACTTGACTCCAAGGCTATACCCAAGGCGACACCCTGCCTGGACCCCCGGGAAACCAAGGCGGGGCCTTGCTTAGACCCAGGATGAGACTTGCGCAGCGCCTTGCCTGGAACATGGGAAAACCTGGGCGGCACCCCTTTATAGCCTTTAGCTACTAGTTTGAAACATCAAACACGCCCTTATGCTATTCCAAAAATTCTAAAACTCACCCGGAATGTACTATAAACTTGTCCTATGGCAACGCAATTTGAAAATAAGAAAACGAAGGTCGAGAAGGTCATGAAATAAATCCCCATAGTTTGAAGGATTAGAATGAGACTAAGTCTTACACACTTTGCTAAAATATTCTAAGAGTAGGAGCTTTTGAAGATCTTAAGGAGTTTAATGAGCTGATTTTAGACATAAGATTTTGTGGGATTTTACAATATCTCACTCTTGAGAACATTCAACCTCAAATAAGATTGACTGAGAGGGGAGAAAGGATTAACTACCATACATACTAAGCATGAACAACTTAAAATATGATTTCATGTCTAACATGACTGATAAGCTAACCCATGACTGGCATGCTATGTGTAACACCCCAATTTTTTGAACCAGAATATTACTCGGTGCTCATGACCTCGAAGGACCATAAGCTAACCCATGACTGATATCTGTACCCGTATACTGCATAACCATACTATAAAATATGCAAAAACTAATACTGTAAGGCCATAAGGTTCAAAAATTGAAATAATACAAAATGTTTGATAAAACAATGTCTAAAAATGGTATATCTTTACCATAACAAAACTAAAATAACTGTCTGACACGCTGTAGCCTGGAAGCCTCTAAAATGTCTGAATAAGGAGTTTATGGAAAATGTCTCCAACTAACTCCATCTAACAACTGAAATAAACTAAAATGATAAATGAAGTAATAATCATATCATCATCGAATGAGAAGGACTCACTGTAACTCGTAATAGTGGAATGCTACTGCTGATCTGGAGCTTGGGCTTCTAAACCTTTGGTGTAACATAAGAAAAAACACCATGGTGCAAATGCATCATTACGTTTGAATGTATTGAGTATACGAGTGAGGTAGGCTAAATGCAAAAGGTTTATATACATGAACAATGCTGACTGATATGAACGTGAGAATACATACATGCATAAGAAACTATAACTGAACTTGTGATAGGACTGAACACTAAGTTCTGACTACTGAGTTTACTAATATTGACATCTGAGTCACTAATGAGTGATAAATACTGATGCTATATTACTATATACTGAGGGACTAATTCTATGTTACCGATACATGAATAACTAAGTCTAACAATTTTGATTATGAAGAACTGATCTGGTTGACTGTATCTGATAGTCTTGAAGCTAAAGACTGATCACATAAGTTCTGATAACTGATATATATGATAAAATAAGTTATGAGAACTGATATAAGTGATCACATGAGTGACTATATCTGACAGACCTGAATTTGATAGAACTAGCTAAGTTCCGTACTGTATCTGAGTTGACTGTATTTGACAGTCCTGAAATCTGAAGAACTATCTATGTTCTTTTACTGAGACTGATACTAAAACTGTGGGAGGTATTCATCTAACCAACATGCCCTAATTAAGAAAATATAGCTAAGTTAGGGTCCAATCTCTGCCCCGATTGGAAGGGTGTTAATACCACACTACTGGTAAGGACAAGCTGTGAGTGACCCTTATTTGGTAGGTACTCTAGTCCACCTCATCAACCCTAATATAACAGGTTAAGATGTCTCAACCTACGCTGGCTACGTAGTCCTAGAACACAACGATGACTGCTAAGAATCACACCCCGAACTAGCAAGTGAGTCCCTATCCTTGGGTTCATTTGGTGCTAACTTCTACTCCCATCTGAAGGACACTGAACTAAATAACTAAGATAAATAGAATAACTAAACTGAACTGATCAGCTAAACTGATACTGATTAACTGGACAAAACTAATTTTGAGTTTACTGAGTTTCGTAGCTGACGGAATAATACTGATATCTGATAGCTAATTGAGTTTATAAGATTACTAATCTTACAGAGTACTGAGTTCATGAGATTTATGAGAGTACTGAATTATAGATATTACTAAAGTCACTGGGTACTGAGATTTCTGAGATTAACTGAGATTAATTAAGCATTGAGATTACTGAACTACTGAGATTACTGAACTACTGAGACTACTGAAATTTCTGAGTTTTCCTGAGTCACATGACTAACTAAATTCTGTAGATCTTGGCTTGACTTAGTATCGTGATAACATGACATAGCTCTAGGCACACAACTATATTTTTCAGGTACAAATACCCCTAGGACTCGATGGAAGGAAACTGACACAACATGACTGACTTGATCATAAGATTGGAGTCCACAAATCATATTATCATAAATAGGGGATATTATACATCATGTAGTTCCTCAACAAATTAAGCACAGTAGAAAGTGAATAGATGTCTAAATGGACTTGCCATTTAGACATCATGGAACCATATAAGCATGAATTTCTAGCATCCTAAGAATTTTATCAAACACCTTGCATGCATTATTTAAGGCATAGGTGGTTTTTATACTTTCACCATATTAAACCACCTCAAGTTCATGGTTTTCAACTAACAAACATATATGTTCCATGAAAACACATTTAGATATCCTATTGAAACTTAAACAACAATCATCAATATGTACATACTCATATCACCACAAAAAGCTTACAAAATAATATTTAAAACATGATTCTTGAGCTCTATGAATGGATTGGATCCGTATATGAATACTACACATACCTTAGTTCTTGATTTAGTGAAGATTGATGGAAAGATTCTTGGAATTTGATAGTAGAATTTGCTTGAACTTGAATCCCCCAATTTAAACCCTAATGTGTTCTTGAGAGAATTTTGATGAAAAAGAGTATGTTTTGGTGGAATAATGTCTTAATTCCATGTTTAAATAGTATATATATAAGGTTTTGGAAAGTTACCATATTGCCCTTGATAAGTTTAAAACAAAAACTAAAAACTGCGGAAAAATTCATCCCGATTTTGGGCCCCGGCATGACGCGGAGCTTGGTAAAATGCCAATTATTGCGACCTGGAAGTTTGGCGCGAAGTGCGGTTATTGTGGAGGCTTTCTCAAAATTGAAGAGTGCCATGTTTTCCTCCGTCGTGATGCGCCATGCACTGAAATGGCATTCGTCTTACAACTGAAACTTAAAATAACCATAACTTCTTCACTGGGTGTTCGTTTTAGGCGAATTTGGTATCAACAGAAAGCTTATTCAATTCTCTAAAATTTAGAGGTATAAATCTTCCAAGATACCACTTATAAACCAAGTTATGACCATTCAAATATAACCTATGTGAAATAACACACAAAAATTTGGTGGTTTCAAAAGTTTTTAGCTTGGCTTACTCTAAGTGACTCTTATGAACATGGTTAAAACATAATAAGCTCTATTTTTACTAGGATACTCATCCTAATTCATGTACTCAAATATGAATCGTAGGATGGGAGGTTTCATGTGTAGGAACAATGGTTTATTTTCTAGCTTAGAAATATATAGGGTATTACAATATCTCCCCCTTGGGAATAGTCATCCTTGAATGAGACTGACTGATAGGGGATAAAGATAACTAACATGAGCAATTAGCATGAACAACTGAACATGATTTCATGGCTGACATGATTGAAAACTAAGCATATCATACTGTACATGCATATCTGACGCATGGGTAGCTGATTTATGAATGTAGGAATGAGTGTTCCGATAAACTGAGTTTCTCAAACTGAGAATGCATATCTGATGCATAACTGATAAGATAAATCTATGCATATCTGATGTATGATTATATGACTGGCATGATACATGAATACATGACTGGAAGTACTGATAAGCTAATCACGCATATCTGACGTGTGAATACATGAGGAAACTGACTTATGAACATACAACTGAATATGCAATGGTAAAGGTACCAAGTTTGAACTGAAAATTGAGTATGGAACTAAATACCATGCTTGGTAATGAAATTTGAACATGATAACGAGTAAGCTCAAAAAAGACTATTACCTTGAACTAAAAATACCGATTAGTCTAAGATTAATTACTCAATATGTATGAGTGGAAACATAAGAGCATAACTGAGTTTGGAACTGAGTTTGGAACGTGATACATGAACCAAATTGAGTCTGTAATACATAACATGGATAGAGTATGTTATCGTGGACTGAACTGAGCTATTAAATATATGGCTTACTACTGAGTTTTAGAGATAGAGGGTCGGCTTATAAGTAACACTTCCTCCAAGATAGCTTCATCAAAGAAAATGACATGTTTAATTCATGATAGATTGGGGGCTATAGTGTATCTCCACCTTGGGAAACTATGTCCCTTGAAGGATGCTGGGCTGACTTTTCTAAGATGTTAAGGAAGTTGAGGCGATACACAAGGCACCTAGGGACGAAATTGTGACTGATTATCTAAGATCTGAAACTGAAACATGATGCACGAATGCATAGACATACTGACTTATCTGATTAACTGAGTAACTGGTAACTGAATGCTGGGTATGCAAGATAGAATTGTACTTAATCTGAAAAGTTGGGCTGAGGCCATAAAGTATTATGCATATTAGAAGGGATTAACTGTGTAACATGAGGTAACTGATCATGGATTTCATGAAAGCTATATTGTCTGAAAATACAGGACAAAACATATTACATGGTTTGGAAACACTCCATAGACTGAGGTATTGAAATACCTATAACCGAGTAACTGATAACTGTACGCTTTGGTTAAGCAAGTCTAAAACTAAACTGAATTTCTGAGCTGAATACTGATCTGAAGCTGACACTATAACTTGAGACTGTAACTGGGTACCATACTGGAACTAAATGCTTGGTCTTGATAACTAAATACTAAAATTGAGGTTTAGACTGATACTGAAGTGCTTAATTCTGAGACTGAACACTAATTACTTAGTGTTGAGTACTGAAACTGTAACTGAGATGAAAACTGAGTTATGATAGTGCATAATGAAGGCTGACATAAGTCAAGGATCTGAATATACATTCACACTCTAAATTGTTTTCCAATTTCTAAGTACTACCGCTTGCTATCTATTTGCTTGCATACTAATAGGATATTCAAGCCTATCTTCGTGTCTACACCCTCGTATAAAACATTAATGCAATAATCTGCTCTTAACATGAAACATTAACTGTCTCCCATCTAAGCAATTTCTCAAAACTACATAATTCTCATAAACAGAGCTCATGAAGGGTTAAATTAGGAGAACCTGATACATGAGTGGATACTGACTGAATTTGACACATGACAAAAACCTGAGAAATAAAATGTCAATAATATAGATTTACCAAAAAGTTTTGAACTGAGGATATACATGACATAATCCAAACTTATCTGACCAGTGAGGCGTAGCTTGAGTCATGGAAGCTGAGTATACTGGGGAGCATGATACGTGTACATGAGTCATGAGCTGCATGACTTGAGTCTGGAATTTTTGAGTTTGGGAAACATGATTCGTAACACTGAATGAGCTGGAACTGAACTCCATATGCTGGTAACTAAAAGCACACATGATTTTATGGAAGGCATGTGAACATATGCTTTATTCATGAAATCTGAGTCATGAAGCATGCATAGGCATTATGCTGACTGAAGTACGAAGCTTTATGCTGAGATAAGAATGGGTTAGGAATCATCTTCCCTAACTGCTTTTCTATACATACTGACACTACTACAGGAATTTGGGAGCCTGACTGGGTTACTTGATCTATCATTTTGCCCTTAGCTTAAAGCCATCATCATAAGTCTGTGAACACTAAATTAATATCTGAATTACACTAAAATTATCATCACACATTTACACCTTCATGCTTAATTTCAAGTCAATAAGCTTAAATTTCTAAATCACACTGTTCAAGCCTACTGATTAATTATAGTACAACTATCTCTATGAACAATAGTCAGTTTAATCTGGATATCATTATCCCAACTCTACTACTGCTAAACTCCTGGGGTTATGCTTCTAACTCTGGGTCACATGCTATCATAGGATTTTGAGCAGGGATCTGATGGCATATCTAAATCTGGGTTTGAGAATGAGTTCTCATGATCATGAATGAAATCTGTACAACTTTGGGACATAACTGAAATGATGGGATACTGTCTGAGAAAGCCCTATCTTTTAGACTTGGGCTTCACTATTTTTGTAACCTTGAAGATAAGGTGGAATTAACATGAGTGAAGCATGATGAGAATCTACATAATTTTCTTAGAGAACCTTAATATAGCACGATCTGAGACATGAAAGAAGGGAAACTGTTCCTAAAATATCTCACAGCCTCTTGCACATAAGTGTGGTGCACAACACATGCATGTACAAGCTAACCCATGACTAATATCTGTACTCGTACACTGCATAACCATACTGTAAAATATGCAGAAACATAATACCGTAAGTCCATAAGGTTCAAAAATTAAAATAATACAAAATTTTTGATAAAACAATGTCTGAAAATATTATATCATTACCAAAACCAAACTGAAATAACTATCTGACATGCTGTAGCCTGGAAGCCTCTAAACTGTCTGAATAAGGAGTTGATGGAACATGTCTCCAACTAACTCCATCTAACAACTGAAATAAACTGAAATGATAAATAAAGTAATAATCATATCATCATCGAATGAGAAGGACTCACTGTAACTCTGAACACTGGAATGCTACTGCTGATCTAGAGCTCGATCTTCTAAACCTATGGTGTAACATAAGAGAAAGCACCATGGCACAAATGCTTCAGTATGTCTAAATGTATTGAGTATACGAGTGAGGTAGGATAAATGCAAAGGGGTTATATGTATGAACAATGCAGACTAATATGAACGTGAGAATACATACATGCATAAGAAACTGTAATAGAACTTGTGATAGGACTGAACACTAAGTTCTAACTACTGAGTTTACTGATATTGACATCTGAGTCACTGATGAGTGATAAAGACTGATGCTATATTACTGGATACTGAGGGACTGATACTATGTTACTGATATATGAATAACTAAGTCTGACAGTTCTGATTATGAAGAACTGATCTGGTTGACTGTATCTGATAGTCCTGAAGCTAAAGACTGATCACATAAGTTTTGATAAATGATATATATAATAAAATGAGTTATGATAACTCATATAAGTGATCACATGAGTGACTATATCTGACAGACCTGAATTTGATAGAACTAGCTGAGTTCCGTACTCTATCTGAGTTGACTGTATCTGACAGCCCTAAAATCTAAAGAACTATCAAATTTCTTTTACTGAGACTGATACTAAAACTGTGGGAGGTATTCATCTAACCAACATGCCCTAATTAAGCAAATATAGCTAAGTTGGGGTCCAATCTCTGCCTCGACTGAAAGGGTGTCAATTCCACCCCACTGGTAAGGACAAGCTATGAGTGACCCTTATCTGGCAAGTACTCAAATGAGAATGGTGGGACCCTAATCTGATAGGTTAGTCCACCTTATCAACCCTAATCTGACAGGTTAATATGTTTCAACCTACGCTGGCTACGTAGTTCTAGAACACAAGGATGACTGGTAAGAATCACACCCCGAACCGGAAAATGAGTCCCCATCCTTGTGTTCACTCGGTGATAACTTCTACTCCCATCTGAAGGACACTGAAGTAAATAACTAAGCTGAATGGAATAACTAAACTGAAATAATTAGCTGAACTGATATTGATTAACTAGACTAAACTGATTTTGAGTTTATTGAGTTTCGTAGGTGACGAAATAATACTCATATCTGATAGCTAACTGAGTTTATGAGATTACTGATCTTACTGAGTACTGACTTCATGAGATTTTTGAGAGTACTGAATTATAGAGATTACTGAAGTTAGTGGGTACTGAGATTTCTGAGATTAACTGAGATTAATTAAGTCCTGAGACTGCTGAAATTTCTGAGCTTTCCTAAGTCACATGACTAACTGAATTTTGTAGATCTTGGTTTGACTAAGTATCATGATAACATGACATAGCTCTATGCACACAATTATATTTTTCAGGTACGAATACCCCCAAGACTCGATGGAAGGAAACAGACATAATATGACTGACTTGATCATAAGATTGGAGTCCACAATTCACATTATCATAAATATGGGATATTATACATCATGTAATTCCTTAACATATTAAGCACGGTAGGAAGTGCATAGATATATTTCATGTACATATTGTATATCTCCATTATCATACTTCTTTCATACCACAACAATAGCAACACATAAAAAGCATGGAATTCATATTAAAGTATATAGCTAATATGGAGTTTTCATTTAGACATAATAGAACCATATAAACATGAATTTCTATCATCCTAAGAATTTTATCAAACACCTTGCATGCATTATTTAAGGCTGTAATACCCCGTATTTTCGTTCTAAAATTCTAACCATCGTTCTGCGCGTCTAAGAACTAATCCAAGTGATTCACAAATGAATAATAGTTACATGATCATTATCCTAGTATATGGAGTATTTTAGAGGTGGAAAATGTTTATAGCAATGACATAGAACAAGGTTGAGCTAAGACCAATTGATTCATCCAATGTTTGACATTCGATTCTACAAGGGTCAACTTCAAACATGAATATCTCTTAATATAAATGGAATTTTTCATTTTGATACCTATCAAATTTTATATAATTGAATTATCTTTCCAATGATACCAATTTTGTAAAAATCTGATACCCGAGCGAAGAGTTATGCCCTTTTTTGTGAGAGGCAGTAAGAGTGTGCGATGGGCAGTGCGCTGCCTAATCAAATGTGTGCGATTGGGAGTTCAAGGCACACTTCAATATCTGCCATAAGGTGTGCGATGCACACCTTAAGGTCTGCCATGGGTTGTGCGCTGCATACCTCATTTTCAAGTGCCAAAAACACCCCCATATGTCTATAACACGGGATTAAACTCCCACAACATCAAAATAAGTTTACTTTCTCTCAAAATCACCAAGAACAACCTTTAGGGTTTCAACATAAAAACCCCAATATCTAGATATTCAACCATGAGAATTCTATAATTTTTAGATATTCGGAATCCCCGTTACGAAGGCTACGAGTGACACCCAAAAGTTTGTGAATAGCACTACGTCATTCAAAAAGCCATTCAAAGCTTCAAGTTTAAGGTATGTGGGGTTTTTCAACAAGAACACCCTTTCGTTCTTGTACCCAAAAATACTTTCTTTTATGAAGTTATGAATTTTATATGATTTACTATGATTTTGATGCATGAATTTATATCCTATATTGATTATCATTAGATTATGATGTTTTTGATATTTTAGAAGTGAAATTATATGAGAATGATGATATTTTGTGCCTTTTGACTAAATTTCCAAATTTTGGAGGAATTTATATATGTTTATGATGTAAAGCTTGAACCTTGATAAATTTTCATATGATGTTGTGACATGAGTTTTGAACTCTAATTGAGATTGTCGTTTTTTCGAGAAATCATATATTATAAATACTTTGTGTTTGAATGAATTGAGATAATAATGAAGCTTTGACCTTTTGGTCGTAAAAAGGGGTTGATTTGAACTCAAGATGAGAAAAGAAATCCATTTTTATTGATTATTATAAAAAGGGTAGCATGATGGCTCCCGTTGTGAGTTGTTAAATTGTTTATTTGTGGATTTTCTTTTGAAAAGATCTGAGCTAAGTCCGGGAGTAGTAGCAGGATTGGTACTTCGCTAGAACTACTTTCCCCCGTAGGTTGTGAGCCTAAGGCAGATTTATATAGTGATCACAAGTGTTTGAATTGATGATTTAATGTCCTACTCCGATGGCAAGGATAGAACAGCTCTCCATAACGTAGGTTAGACGTTGGACTCTATGTAGCTCACATGGTTTATGTTTATTGTAAGAGACTCCCAATGTGTGTATGTGTATTCTCCTATCTAATATGAAAAGTCTTATTCTTCTATTTAAGATGAAAACATATTTGTTTGAAAGAATGAGTTTGAGAAAGTCATTGTTTTTGAAAGATTTAATGAACATATATTTCAAAGAGAATTGTTATGAGATTTGATTGCTTTGATGATTTGGAATCGAGATGGAAGTGAATTAAGATTTATTATGTTGACTCACATGTTTCACCCGATATATTTTACTCTCTTATGATTATGATGATTTTAATTCGAGCTAAGTGAGTCATTTATATCAGCATGCATAATTCTATAAACTGTGATGATATTAAGATATTTATTTATATATGCATTGCACCCCCATATGCTTGGTACATTTCTATGGTACTGGCCCACATATTCATATGTGGGCTAAATTTTCTCGCAATGTAGGTACAAGGTATAGTGTACATCTTCAGATCTAGTCAGTTCGCAGCATCCATTCAACAGGTGATGAGTCCTTTTAATTCAAGGGCTTCATTAGTTGTACAGTTTGAGAAGTGTTGTATTTTCTTTATCCAGCCGTATTTAGTTGGGATAGTTGAGATTCATGACCCAGCTACCTATAGTCAGTACTAGTAGAGGCTTCATAGACAGTCAGTAGAAGTTGATGTATTCCGTTTTAGTTTTGGTTATAAAAGCAGAGTTGTAATCTTGTAAATTTAGTTTTGTATCTATTATATTTAGAAAAGAGTTATTTTTTGCATATTTATATAGATTTATACTTTTTTTTCAATTGCTTATGAGTTATGCCAGTAGAAGAGTTAGCTTGGGGTCACTTGTGATCCTAAGCACCGTGTGATATAGGTTATATGTGATTTTTAATGATAGGCTTGAATGTTATGTTGGGTGTAAGATGATGAATGCAATATGCACTAGTGAATCCATATCAAGAGTTTTAAATTAGTCATTAAAGTGGTAAGGCATATTATGCTTAGGGTGTGAGCTCTAAGAAGATATAGGATATTTAACCTTGTGGTTTAGACTAGTATTGTGGTTTGACATGTTTTATCTTCTAATTTAGTGTTAGGCTTGATCATGGTGAGAGAACTTAGTTTAGTTTAGACCTTAGTAGAAAAATTTCACAGTGCCAGTATGAGAATTATAAGTTGAATCAAATGAGTATGGTATTTAAGGGGAATGGTATAGTTGAGAGAGCATTTGAGAAGTGATGATAAGCTTGAAAGTAAGAAGTTGCATTGCCTGCCTAGTAATCCTATCCTAGTTTATGAGTTATATATTTATATTCCATGCTATAGAGTTATATCAATGTTGTAATTCCTTAGTCAAATGTCTTGTTCAGAGCATGCCCGAAATTCTTTGCTCCCTACCGTAAATAGAAGTTCGTAGAAAAGTGCTGAAGAAATACTCCATTTGAGTATGGGTAGTCAGTATGATCCAGTGCATATAGCCGATAATCTAGTTTAGCAAGCAAGGAGATAAGCTCCTACAGATTCTTAATTTTCCAGCTAGTCTTACTATCCGCAGTCTTATACGCAAGTACATTCCAAGAGGCAATGTCTTTGTGTCCAATTAACTTATGAATTTAGCTCAGTTCATGCATCAGTTTCAGTTTCAGATATTAAGTCATGATTCAGTTCGTAAGTATCCTGTGTAGTATCATAGTCTCTTCCTAGTATTTTCATAAAATTATTATCATTCGGGGATGAACGATCCCAAGAGGGGGACGTTGTAATACCATGAGTTTTCATGTCATAAACCTCTTATCCTTTCTCATGAGATCAGATCTAGTGCAAAGTGATTGTTACTCATAAGTTGACACTCTCGTTTCTATCTTAGCCATATAGTTATTTTTCTTGAGGATTCATGCACATGTAGACCAGTTCAGTAGCACATTATTCTTGAGATCTAGTGATTCAGTTCTATCAGTTAGACATGATATCTTGAATACTAATATTCCTCTGTGTTTCAGGTTAATTATCCACATTTGAGAATGAATGTTCCCAAGGGGAAGATAATGTAATACCCCATATTTTCATACTAGAATTCTAGCCGTCGTTCGTGCACGTCTAAGATCTAATACAAGTGATTCTCATGTGAATACAAGTTGTAGGATCATTATCCTAGTCTATGGAGTAGTTTAGAGGTGAAAAATATTCATAGCAATGACCTAGAAGAAAGTTGAGTTAAGACCAATTGATTCATCCAAAGTTTGACATTCGATTCTACAAGGATCAAATTCAAATTAGTATATCTCTTAATATACATGGAATTTTTCATCCCAAGACCTATTAAATTTTATATACTTGAATTATCTTTCCAACGATACCAATTTTGCAAAAATCTGATACCTGAGCGAAGCGTTATGCCCTTTTTTGTGAGAGGCAGTAAGGGTGTACGATGGGCAATGTGCCGCCCAATAAAATGTGTCCAATTGGGAGTCTGAGGCACACTTAAATGTCTGCTATAAGGTGTGTGATGTACACCTTAAGGTCTGCCATGGGTTGTGCGCTGCATACCTCATTTTCAAGTGCCAGAAACACCCCTATATATGTCTATAACACAAGATTAAACTCCCATAACATCAAACTAAGTTTACTTTCTCTCAAAATCACCAAGAATAACCTTTTGGGTTTTAACATAAAAACCCCAATAGCTAGAGATTCAACCATGAGAATTCTAGAATTTTTACAGATTTGGAATCCCCGTTATGAAGGCTACGAGTGACACCCAAAAGTTCGTGAATAGCACTACGTGATTTAAAAAGTCATTCGAAAAGTCATTCAAAGGTTCAAGTTTAAGGTATGTGGGGTTTTTTAACAAGAATACCCTTTTGTTCTTGTGCCCAAAAATACTTTCTTTTACGAAGTTATGGATTTTATATGTTTTACTATGATTTTGAAGCATGAATTTATATCTTATATTGATTATCATTAGATTATCATGTTTTTGATATTTTAGAAGTGAAATTATATGAGAATGATGATATTTTGTGCCTTATGGCTAAATTTCCATATTTTGAAGGAATTTATATATGTTTATGATGTTAAGCTTGAACCTTGATAAATTTTCTTTTGATATTGAGACATGAGTTTTGAACTCTAATTGAGATTGTCATTTTTTTTGAGAAATCATGTGTTATAAAACTTTGTGTTTGAATGAATTGAGATGATAATGAAGCTTTGACCTTTTGATCGTAAAAAGGGGTTTATTTGAACCCAAGATGAGAAAAGAAATCTACTTTTATTGATTATTATTATAAAAAGAGTAGCATGACGGCTCCCGTTGTGAATTGTTTAATTGTTTATTTGTGGATTTTCTTTTGAAAAAATCTGAGCTAAGTCCGGGAGTAGTCTTTAGCATCGAGCGGGAGGTATAGAAGGATTGGTACTTCCCTAAAACTACATGCCCCTGTAGGTTGTGAGCCTGAGGCTAATTTATATAGTGATCACTAGTGTTTGGATTGATGATTTAAGGTCATACTCTGATGGCAAGGATAGGACAGCTCTCCCCAACATGGGTTAGACGTTGGACTCCATGTAGCTCACATGGTTTATGTCGGTTGTAAGAGACTCCCAATGTGTGTGTGTATTCTGCTATCTAATATGAAAAGTTTTATTCTTCTATCTGAGATGAAAACATATTTGTTTGAAAGACTGAGTTTAAGAAAGTCATTGTTTTCGAAAGATTTAATGAACATATATTTCAAAGAGAATTGTTATGAGATTTGATTGCTTTGATGATTTGGAATTGAGATGGAAGTGAATTGAGATTTATTATGATGACTCACATGTTTCACCCGATATATTTTACTCTCTTATGATTATGATGATTTTAATTCGAGCTAAGTGAGTCATTTATATCAGCATGCGTAATTTGATAAACTGTGATGATATTAAGATATTAATTTATATCTGCATTGCACCCCCATATGCTCGATACGTTTCCATGGTACTGACCCACATATTTATATGTGGGCTACATTTTCTCGGAATGTAGGAACAAGGTATAGTGTGTATCTTCAGATCTAGTCAGTTCGCGGCATCCAGTAAGCAGGTGATGAGTCCTTTTGATTGAAGGGCTTGATTAGTTAAACAGTTCAAGAAGTGTTGTATTTTTTTATCTAGCCGTATTGAGTTGAGATAGTTGGGAGTCATGACCCAGCTACCTATAGTCAGTACTAGTAGAGGTTTCATAGACTGTCAGTAGAAGTTGATGTATTCCATTTCAGTTTTGGCTGTAAAAGCAGAGTTGTAATCTTGTAAATTTAGTTTTGTATGTATCATATTTAGAAAAGATTTATTTTCCGCAGATTTGTATAGATTTATACTTTTTGTTCAGTTGCTTATGAGTTATGCCAGTAGAAGGGCTAGCTTGGGGTAACTTATGATCCTAAGCGCTGTGTAACGTCTCGGGACCCGATTTTGGGGCGTTACAAAGGCATAGGAGGGTTTCATACTTGCACCCTATTAAACCACCTAAAGTTCACGGGTTTCAACTAACAAACATATATATTCCATGAAAACACCTTTTGATATCATATTGAAACTTAAACAACAATCGTCAACATGTACATACTCATATCACCACAAAAAGATTACAAAATATTATTTAAAACATGATTCTTGAGATCTATGAACGGATTGGATCCGTAGATAAACGCTACGCATACCTTAGTTCTTGATTTAGTGAAAATTTAGTAGAGTTAGAGATGACTGATTTTGATTTCATTCTCGGCATGGATTGGTTTCATTCTTGCTATGCCACAGTCGACTGCAGAAATAGGATAGTTCAGTTTCAGTTCCCAAATGAGCCCGTCCTAGAATGGAAGGGTAGCATTTCAGCGTTCAGGGGTCAACTTGTTTCCTACCTTTGGGAAAGGAAAATGATTTCTAAGGGGTGTGTGTATCATCTCGTGCATGTTAAGGATTCCAATTCTGAATCTGCCAGCCTTGAACCATTCTCTGTTGTTAATGAATACTCAGATGTCTTTCCCAAAGATCTTCCAGGCATTCCTCCCTAAAGGAAAATAGACTTCGACATAGACCTTCTTCCGGATACTCAACTTATTTCTATTCCACCATAAAGAATGGCACCAACAAAACTCAAGGAACTGAAAGATCAGTTGAAGGATGTCTTAGATAAGTTATTCATCAGACCCAGCGTTTCCCCATGGGGTGCGCCAGTATTATTCGTGCGCAAGAAAAATGGTTCTCTCAGGATGTGTATTGATTACCGTCAACTTAACAAGGTCACGGTCAAGAATAGATATCCTCTTCCCAGGATTGATGATCTATTCGACCAACTTTAGGGTGCCAGTTACTTCTCCAAGATAGACCTTAGATCAGGCTATCATCAGCTCAGAGTTAGAGAATGTGACATTTCGAAGATAGCTTTTCGTACTCGGTATGGTCACTTCGAATTTTTGGTCATGTCATTTGGTCCTACCAATGCCCCTATAGATTTTATGGATTTGATGAACTGTGTGTTCAAGTAGTACTTGGACATATTTATCATAGTCTTCATAGATGATATTCTGGTCTATTATCGCACAGAGCGTGATCATGCAGACCATCTCAGGATTGTTCTTCAGACTCTCAGGGGTCACCAATTATTCTCTAAGTTCATCAAGTGTGAATTTTGGCTAAGATCAGTAGCATTCCTTGGCCATATTGTTTCCGGTGATGGCATTAGAGTAGATTCTCTGAAAACTGAGGCAGTAAGAAACTGGCCCAGACCTGTATCTCCATCAAATATTGGGAGTTTCTTGGGTTTGGTTGTCTATTACAGATGGTTAGTCAAGGGATTTTCTTCTATTGCATCTTCCATGTCCAGATTGACTCAGAAGAAGATTAAATTTCAGTGGTCAGATTCATGCAAGAAGAGTTTTCAAGAGTTGAAGACTCGACTCACCTCTGCTCCAGTTCTAACTATTCCAAATGGTTCAGAGGGTTTTGTTGTCTATTGTGATGCATCCAGAGTGGGTTTAGGTTGTATCCTCATGCATCATGGTAAGGTCATAGACTACACCTCAAGACAGTTAAAGCCACATGACAAGAATTATCCTACTCATGATCTTGAGTTAGCAGCGGTAGTTTTTTCCTTGAAGATTTGGAGGCATTATCTCTATGGAGTTCATGTAGATGTGTTCACAGACCATAAAAGCCTCTAGTATGTCTTTTCCCAGAAAGATCTCAATCTTCATTACAGAAGGTGGTTAGATCTCTTAAAGGATTAAGACATGTGTGTTCTTTATCATCCGGGCAAGGTCAATGTTGTGGCCGACGCTCTCAGTCGACTCTCCATGGGTACTATTTCTCACGTTGCGGATAGTAAGAAAAAGATGGCTTAGGAGATCCATCAGCTTGCCAGACTAGGTGTTCTCTTAGTCGATTCTTCAGAGGGTGGTGTATGTGTTCATAGTAGTTAGTCATCTCTAGTTTCTGAGGTGAAAGAGAAACAAGACAGGGATCCTAGCCTTGTCAAGCTCAAAGAGTCAGTTCAAAATAAGAAATTTGAGGTTTTCTCCCAAGGGGGAGATGGTGTTCTTCATTGTCAGGGTTGTCTATGTGTTCTAGGTGTAGGTGAATTGACGCAGCGAATACCTGCAGAAGCGTATGGTGCACGATACTCTATTCATCCAGGGGCCACTAAGATGTACCACGACATGCGAGAGATCTATTGGTGGAGTAGGATGAAGAGAGATATTACAGAGTTGGTGGCTAAGTGCTCTACATGTCAGTAGATTAAGATAGAGCATAAAAAACCTAGTGGTTTCATGCAAGAGTTCACCATTCCTACTTGGAAGTGGGAAGAAGTTAACATGGACTTTGTGATGGGTTTGCCTAGAACTCGTCATTAGCATGATTCAGTCTGGGTCATTATAGATAGAATGACCAAGTCATCTCATTTCCTTCCTATTCGTACTTCCTATTCCGCCGAGGATTATGCCAAACTCTATATTAGGGAGTTAGTCAGGTTACATGGTCTTCCACTATCTATCATCTCAGACAGAGGTACCTAGTTCACTTCTCACTTTTGGAAAGCATTCCAAAATGGTCTTGGTACCCAAGTCCATCTCAACACAGCATTTCATCCTCAAAAACATGGTCAAGCAGAGAGGACCATTTAGACTCTTGAAGATATGCTAAGGGCATGTGCAAGTGACTTCAAGGGAAGTTGGGATGACCACTTGACTTTGATTGAGTTTGCATAAAACAATAGCTATCATTCTAGTATTCAGATGGCTCCATTCGAAGCTCTCTATGGTAGGAGATATAGATCTCTAATTGGTTCGTTCGAAGTTAGTGAGGCCTTAATCATAGGTCCTGACTTAGTATTTGATGCGTTAGAGAAAGTTCAGTTGATTAAAGAAAGACTCTAGGCTACTCAGAGCTGACAGAAGTCCTATGCAGATGAAAGACTCCGGGCTACTCAGAGCTGACAGAAGTCCTATGCATATGTTCATAAAAAGATATCGAGTTCGAGGTCGATGACTATGTCTATCTTAAGATCTCTCCCATGAAGGGAGTGAAGAGGTTCTGCAAGAAAGAGAAACTCAGTCCCCAGTATGTCGGTCCCTTCAGAATTCTTTGTCGCTTCGGCAAGGTAGCTTATGAGCTTGAGTTTCCTTCAGATCTAGCCTCAGTCCATCTAGTTTTCCTTGTCTCTTTGCTGAAGAAGTGCATAGGTGACCCAACAGTTGTTGTCCCTATTCAAAGCATCAACATTCAGAACAGCCTCTCTTATGAAGAGATTCCAGTCAAAATCTTAAATTATCAGACTCGTAGATTGAGGAACAAAGAAGTCCCTCTAGTCAAGGTTCTTTGGCAAAATCAGTCTCATGAGGGAGCTACTTGCGAAGCAGAAGCAGATATGCATACCAAGTATCCTCACCTCTTCCCCGCCAATTCAGATCAAGCTCAAGGTAACAGTTCTCCTTACTCTTATTCAGTTTCACGTTCATGTTTCCAGTATAAAATTGGTACCTATTAACCATTTCATACTCATTTATGCATTCATGTGTCAGTTTTCCATGCATTAGTTATGTACGAGTTCAGTATGTTTAGCATGCCAGTCATGAGATCAAGTTTCAATTCTTCATGTTCAGTTTAAGATCTATTGTCTTGTATCCCTTCTCAGTAAATTCTCATTCTAGGATGAATGTTCCCAAGGGAGAGATATTGTAATACCCCGCATGTTTCTAATCTAGGAAGTGAATAAGTATTCCTACGTATGAAATCTTCTATCCTGTGATTCATACTTGAGTACATGACTTACAATGAATATCCTAGTGATAGGATAGATTATTATGCATTAGGCATGTTCATATGAGTCACTTAAGGTAATACAAGCTATGAGTTTTTTTGAATCCATCAAGTTTTAGTGTTCGATTTTGAAAGGATCATCTTTGAATGAGTATAACTTGATGTTAATGTGGTATTTTGGCTGATTTAGACCCACCAAATTGTATAAAATCGAATTAGCTTTCCAACGATACCAATTTCGCCTTAATCCAACACTCGAGCAAAAAGTTATGCCCATTTTCGTGAGAGACAGTAAGCATAGGTGATTGGTTAGGCGCCTCCCAACCCAAACATAGTGATTGGTTAGGCGCCTCCCAACCCAAGAATAGGCGATTGGTTAGGCTCAGCCCAACCCAAGCATAGGCGATCACTTGGGTGCCGCCTAAGTCAATTCCAGGTGCCAAAAACATTCTGTCTTGAGTTATTTTAAGGGTAATTAATTTTTTAACACTCCTTACACATTCCTAAACTTAACCCTACAAAATATATAGCTTCTAATCATATTAAAACCCTATTATCATCTCAAAGCTCATCATCCAAGAGCACTAAAAGAGAAAAACAACTAGGGTTGCATAATTGAGCTTGAAGATCCGATTTCAAGGAAATTCCTCCGTCAATTATTAAGAATCTTCCTTCTAAGGTATGCGTGAGTTGATTTATGGATCCCTTTCATCCATAAAGCTCAAAAACCCTCTTTTTCATTATAAAGTATGATTTCTATATTGTTGGGTGTTGATGATCATGTTGTTGATATTGGGTGATTCCCAAGATGGAATCATTATATGTTTTTATGAATTCATGATATCATATGAGTTGGATACATGTAAATTTGGTTGTTCATGATGTATAATTTGATGATTCCACCTATGCTTAAGATGTTCATGTAAGGTGTTTGATAAAATGCCTAAGAAACTAGAAACCATGCAATATTGCTAAATTGTGACTAAGTGAAGGATTCATGATATGCCCTTACGTTTCAATGACTTCTATGTTCATAATGTGCCTTGTAAATGTTGTTGGAATACTCATGAACTATTCTTATGAGATTATTCTATGTTTACTTGCAAATCCTACTTATGAACAAGATGTATGATAACCATGCAATCCACATGAACTTCTATACTATTGGTATGTGTTGCCAATATGATTTTGCAATGAACATGATATTAAGATTGTGCAAGTACTTCCATGTGATATGAAGTCCTTTCTATGCAATACATTATTGATAACCATGCTTAGTATGAGATCCCTACTTATGATATTATAAATTATGAACTCTACTTTTATGATCAAGTTAGTCATGTGTGTCAATTTCCTTCCATCGAGTCCTGGGGGTACTTGTACCCGTAAACTATGATCAAGTCAGTCATGCGTGTCAGTTTTCATTCCTAGATCCATGTCATGTTTCACGATATCCAAACTCAAGCTATGATTCCATAGACTTCAGTCAGTTATGTGACTTAGGAAAACCTCATGATCTTAGTCAGTTATCAGATATCAATAACATTCTGCCAATCAAAGGAATTCAGTAAGATTAAGTCATGCACAGTCAGCTATTCATGTCTAGTCCCTCCAGATGGGAGTAGAGGTTATCACCGAGTGAACCTAAGGATGGTAACTCACCCGCCAGTTTAGGGTGTGATTCTTAGTAGTCATTCTTATGTTACAGAACTATGTAGCCAGCGTAGGTTGAGATATCTTAACCTATCAGATTAGGGTTGATGAGGTGGCTTAACCCGTTAATTTAGGGTTCCCACTATTCTCACTGAGTACCCGCCAGATAAGGGTCACTCATAGGCTGTCCTTACCTGTGGCACGGTATTGACACCTTTCCAGTCGGGGCAGAGATTGGATCCCAGCTTGGCCATAGCAGCATACATGGGGCATGTTAGTTAAACACTACTTCCCATAGTTTCAGTATTAGTCTCAGTAAAAGAACTCAGGGCGTTCTTCAAATTTCAGTATATATAGGATAGTCAGATACAGTCATCCATGTTAATAGTTTTAGTATCAGTCTCAGTTAAAGAACTCAGGGCGTTCTTTATATTTCAGTATATACAGGACTATTAGATACAGTCATCCATGTTATTAGTTTCAGTATCAGTCATGACAGGTATAAGTAAACCATGTATTAGCTTATAAGTCATGTTATCACGTATTCACGGTCCCAGTTTCCATATATGTGTGTTTGCACTTCCATGTTCATATTAGTCAGTCAGTGTTGTTCATGCATGAAACCCTTTATGTTTAGCCTACCTTCCTCGTATACTCAGTACTCTAGTTGTACTAACACATTTGCGCCATGGTGCTTTCTTTTAATATTACACCATAGGTTCTGAGACATGATGATAGGCGATATTACGCGCCTATATCAATATATTTTGCCCATATTTGTGCCATGTTTCGAGAACAAATTATATATTTCATGCACTTTTAGTCCTTTTTCCTATAAGTGAGCTAACGAACATGATTAGCAAAGTTTCAGGTGTAAATGATGCAGAATTCAGTATTTTATGGATTACTTGACACCAAAGAAAGCTTCACGGAAGGAGAAAAGGAAGCTTGGACGCCTAAGGACCAAAAGTGATGCATGGAAAATCTGTCCCGGGCCAAAACAACATTTTTGAAGACTTTGGGGACTTGCAGTAACTTATTTGGATTAGGATAATAATACATTAACCTAGTACAATTGGGTTAAGTATTTCATTAGTCTATTTGGATTTGGATAATGTTACATTAACCTAGTACAATTGGGTTAAGTATTTCATTAGCTTAGTAGGAATAGGTTAAGTATTTCATTAGCTTAGTAGGAATAGGATATGGGTATTATAAATACCCTATTTTGCTAGAGATTTTATATCATCTTCTTCCCATCTTTCTAATATTCATTCTTCAACTATTAATCTTTTCTACTCTTCCAACAATTCTAATCTTTCCATTAATTCTATTTTTCTTCTATTCATCTATTCTTAATTTCCGCAACAAGAGAAACGTTACTTGCAAGAAATCACGCCGAACGCCTACCACACTTGTGCTACACGAAATTCTTATTGTGGTATAATAACAATGTCAATTGTGATTACCTTCGCACTCATGGGTAACTAAACTTCTCTGTTGGGGTTATGGAAGCCGTATGAGATACTATCTATTGCTGTGAGTTTGTGAGTTCGTGACACGTATGCTGCTTATATCATTATTCTCTTCATCTTAATCTAAATTCTTTGTGGTTGCAAACACAAGAATACGCCAGTATAACACTTAACTTGTTCGAAAGAAAGGTTATTTGTTTGGAAAAGAGATAGTGTCAAGGTAGTAGGGTCCCATCCCCTATTAAACAGTTAGTGCCGTAACTGGATTAACCTCTTGGAGAATTCGTACCGTTAGACGCGCTTTAAGCTCGAAAGAGTTAAAGTGAAATAATCCTCGAATAGGTCGAAAGACGCCTGGATTTACCATCGAATACAATTCTCTATAAGCACATGTATGTCGGAATTCAACACACTCATAGCCAATAGAGACATATAACTCAGAAGGTGGACATAACCCCAACTCTTCAATTCTCATTGTTTTACAATCTACCAAACATTCTTTCTTTTTACCTTGCTATTTTCAGTTTTTACTTTAATAAATTGGTTACACTTTACAATCCCCCCTTTTTATGAGACTTGCAATAAAAGTCTAGTAATCGTTGCTTACTTGTTGACCAAGCTATTCCCTATGGGATCGATACCCAACCCAGTTGGGTTCTATATTTGCTAACGACCGCTTTACACTCCTACAAGAGCTGTAGATTGAGCATTATAAAAAATTGGTGCCGTTGCCGGGGAATACGAGTGTCAATTAAGTTTGTGATAAGTACTAGACCCTTTGGTTAAAGATTCTCGTACTTTTACTTTTAGTTTTTGTTTTTGTTTACGGCAGGTTTTTATTTAGTGCATGCCCCATACTCGAAGTTCTGGTCAACCGTTATTACCTATAAATCCTGAACCACAATGTATTGGCAGAATGGAAGCACAAGCAGAAATCGAAAGGATGGCTGCTCAATAGGAACAGGCGAGATTAGCTGCTCTTGCCGCCGCCCAAGTACACCAACAAAACATTGATAACCCTGGACGAGCAACAAATCCTGACGATGAGGATTTAGGTAATGACGAGTTACTAAACCCAAGGCGTGATGCTGAAATCATAACACCTGCCAACAGAAGAGGTCGTCAAGCTCGGTTTAGGTATGATCGCCAACCCATGCAACCAGCTTTTGATGACGATGATGATGATCTTGATGGAGCCGGAGCCACAGGAGCCATTATTCCTCCACCATTAGCGCCCGGAGCCAAGTTCAACATCAGAAGCACCATGATTCAGTTATTGCAACTCAAGGGATTATTTGGTGGACTAGCAGGCGATGATCCGAATATGCATCTCATCAAATTTATTTCTACATGCAAGTCATTTGACAATCCTGGTATTGGTCAGAATGCAATTCGATTACGTCTATTCCCATTATCTCTGTCTGGGGAGGCAACTCTATGGTTAAATGGGATGACTCCTGATTCTATTATAAATTGGAGGCAATTGAGAGACGCTTTCCTAGAAAGATTCTTTCCGCCATCCAAAAGAGCACAATTAAGAGATGAAATCAGCAACTTTCGATAGCTTCCAACCGAAGCTCTTCATGAAACATGGGAGAGGTTCAAGACGAAGCTTATGAGGTGCCCGAACCATCACATGACCAATGTCCACCTAATGGAGATATTATATAGAGCCTTGAATTCAATAACTAAACTAGTGGTGGATAATGCAGCTGGAGGATCTTTTATGGACCTCACCTTTGGTCAAGCAAGCAATATGCTAGATCGTATGACGAAGAAAAGTAGAGCTGGGCATACCAGGGATTCTGAGGTAGCAAGCCCCACTTTATCTATTGGCATGACTGCAGAACAAAGGCGAAGAGAAGAAGAACATGATCAAGATATGACGCATATGAAAACACAAATGGATCTTCTTACAAAGCATTTACTATCAGGGAAGACCAAAAAAGTGAAAGCTATTGCGTCAAAAGGAAGAGACGAATCTGATTCGGAAGAAGAGGCCAACTACTTGAACAATCTGGGGGGTTTCCGTGGGAATACCCAAGGAAACCAAGGTCGGAACTATTATGATAAATCTGGAAATAGGGACCAAGGAAGTTGGAAGAACAAGAATGAAAAGAGTGGTTTGTACGTTCCCCTGGTAGACGTGACACCACCACATCTAATTCTGGAAGTATGGAAGACATGATGGCTAAATTATTGAAAGGAGTGGAAGCAACGAGCGCGGGAGTAACGGAGTTAATTACTGATTTGTCCTCCATGAAACAATTAGTTGATTCACATTCCACTTCAATCAAGCAAATAGAGCAGCAATTGAGCCAACTTTCAGCAGCACTCAATCAAAGAAAGACCAGCACTCTACCTAGCGATACTGTGCAAAACCCAAGGAATGATGGGTTATGCATGACCATCACTACCAGAAGTGGTAAGGTGCTGGAAGCTTCATCAAAAGGCAAGCAAGTGGTTGACGAAGCTGCGGACATGGATGACAACACAATAGGAGAAGAGTCCGCGGAAGACGTCAAGGACGTCACACCCAGCAACGTACAACCTGAAAAAGTGGAAAAATGGAAGCAAGAGGAGAAGAAATCCGTGGAGAGAACAATTCCATACCCACCACTACCTTTTCCCCAAAGATTGAAGAAGTTGGCGGATGACACGAAGTTCAGAAAATTCATGACTATGTTAAAGCAGCTGACCATTAATGTTCCATTGGTGGAGGCACTTGAACAAATGCCTGGGTATGCAAAATTTATGAAGGATATTTTGACAAAGAAGCGGGCAGCAAGCTATGAGTTGCAAGAAGATGTTCATCATTGCAGCGCAATCGCTACCCGAACAATAGTTCAGAAGAAGGCCGACCCCGGAGCTTTCACTATTCCTTGCACTGTTGGATCTTTGAATTTTGCTAAAGCATTATGTGACTTAGGATCCAGCATCAATTTGATGCCATTATCAATCTATAAGAAGTTGGGGTTGGGTGATCCTACTCCAACCAATATGAGGCTTGTCATGGCGGATAGGTCGGTAAAACGACCTGTTGGTATTCTATGTGATGTATTGGTAAAGGTTTCTTCATTCATCTTTCCGGCAGACTTTGTTATTTTGGATTGTGAGGCAGACTCAGAAGTTCCCATAATCTTGGGACGCCCTTTCCTTGATACAGGAAGTGTGCTCATTGATTTGAGAGCTAATGAGCT
Organism: Capsicum baccatum var. pendulum; assembly: GCA_030864225.1. Classification (NCBI taxonomy): domain Eukaryota; kingdom Viridiplantae; phylum Streptophyta; class Magnoliopsida; order Solanales; family Solanaceae; genus Capsicum; species Capsicum baccatum. Next base: position 199,799,053 of record CM061559.1, on the reverse strand, counting down.
TTCATTCCGAATAAATGACGAGGTAGTTCGCTTTGATGTTTGCAAATCAATGAAGCAACCCAAAGTTCTGAGTGTATTTTTGGTGGATGATGTTTTCTTTGATGATAAGAAAGAATTACTTGAAGAAGAGCAAATTATTGATGACCCTTTGGCGGTTGTGCTCATGAATGGAGAGACTGAGGATGCTGAAAATTGTGAAGAAGCTATTTGTGCTCTATCGGGATTAGGGACATATCGCTATGCTTCCACGAAGCTGGACCTTGATCTCAAGAATCGACCCACACCACCAGCTAAGCCATCTATTGAAGAGCCACCCACATTTGAATTGAAGGAGCTGCCAAGGCATTTAAAGTATGCATTCCTAGGAAGCGGAAACACACTTCCAGTCATTGTGGCAGCCGATTTGGGTGAGCAACAAGTTGCAACTCTTATTACTATTCTACGGAAGTATATTAGAGCCATTGGATGGACCATTGTGGATATTATTGGTATTCTACCTGGGATTTGTACACATAAATTTCAGCTTTAAGAAAATTGCACACCCACCATTGAGCATCAAAGGCGTCTACACCCACCTATGCAAGAAGTGGTGAAGAAAGAAATTATCAAGTGGTTAGACGTGGGGGTTGTGTATCCAATCTCTGATAGTACATGGGTAAGCCTAGTACAATGTGTTCCCAAGAAAAGAGGTATGACGGTGGTCGCGAATGCGAAGAATGAGCTTATTCCACTCAGACCCATCACTGGATGGAGAGTATGCATGGACTACCGAAAGCTGAATTCTTGAACACTCAAAGATCACTTCCCAATGCCATTCATGGACCAAATGCTAGATCAATTAGCGGGGAAAGGATGGTTTTATTTCTTGGACGGTTATTCAGGCTACAATCAGATTTGTATTGCCCCCGAGGACCAAGAGAAGACAACATTTACATGCCCATATGGTACGTTTGCCTTCAAACGTATGCCATTCGGGTTATGTAACGCACCAGCCACCTTTCAACGTTGTATGATGTCTATTTTTTCTGATATAGTTGAAGACACTTTGGAGGTATTCATGGATGATTTCTCAGTTGTTGGTGAGTCTTTTGAAGCGTGCTTGGCAAACCTAAGCATGGCATTGCAAAGATGTGTAGAATTCAACCTAGTGCTGAATTGGGAGAAGTGCCACTTCATGGTAAAAGAAGGTATCGTTCTTGGTCACAAGATCTCCGAAAGAGGGATTGAGGTTGATCGAGCAAAAATAGAGGTTATTGAGAAGCTACCGCCTCCAATTTCGGTGAAGGGAGTTCGTAGTTTTCTCGGCCATGCAGGTTTCTATCGTTGGTTCATCAAAGACTTCTCCAAAATTGCTAGTCCATTGTGCAAACTCTTGGAGAAAGATGAGAAGTTTAACTTTAATGAAGATTGCTTAAAGGCATTCAATTGACTCAAAGGAAAACTCATTGAAGCCCCTATCATGGTAGCACCAGATTGGTCTCTCCCGTTCGAAGTCATGTCTGGTGCTAGTGGTGTAGCCGTTGGAGCTGTGCTTGGTCAGATAAAGGAGAAATTATTTCATCCTATCTACTATGCGAGTAAGGTCCTAAATGAAGCCCAAAGGAACTACACTGTGACAGAACAAGAGCTCCTAGCGGTTGTGTATGCGTTTGAGAAGTTTCGTGCCTATCTATTGGGTACTAAGGTGATCGTTCATACAGACCATGCAGCTCTTAGGTATCTAATGACAAAGAAGGATGCAAAACCAAGATTAATTCGATGGGTATTGCTGTTGCAAGAGTTCGATTTCGAGGTCAAAGATAGAAGAGGTTGCAAGAACCAAGTGGCCGACCACCTATCTAGACTCGAGAATGAGCATGTGGTGCAACCTGAAATTCTGATTGATGATGCATTCCCTGACGAGGAGATATTAGCGACAACAATGGAAAAATTACCATGGTATGCCGACTTTGCAAATTTTGTGGTGAGTAATGTGATACCTGCCAATTTATCTTACCACCAAAGGAGGAAGTTTATGCATGACGTACAACACTACTATTGGGATGAGCCATATTTGTTTCGATGATGTACGGATGGTATTATTCGACGATGTATATCCCATGTAGAGGTGCCTAATATTTTGGAAGCATGCCACACTTCCCAAGTTGGAGGACATCATGCAGGCAATAGGACGTCAAGGAAAGTATTGCAAAGTGGTTACTATTGGCCTTCGATATTTTGAGATTCCTATGACTATGTTAGAAGGTGCGACCAATGCCAGCGTCAAGGTGCTATTTCGAAACACCATGAGATGCCCATGTCCAAAATTCTTGAGGTAGAACTCTTTGATGTATGGGGTATTGATTTCGTGGGTCCATTTGTGAATTCGTTTGGAATGAAGTACATCTTAGTTGCTGTAGATTACGTCTCAAAATGGGTTGAAGCTGTAGCGTCGGCTGACAACAAAGCAAAGCGTGTTTTAGTGTTCTTAAAGAGGAATATCTTCTCTTGCTTTGGAGTACCACGTACTATCATAAGTGATGGAGGATCTCACTTTTGCAATAAGCTATTCAAATCTGTGTTGGCCAAGTATGGTGTCAAGCAACACAAGGTAGCCACGCCTTATCACCCACAAACTAGTGGATAAGTAGAGGTTTCCAATCAGGAGATCAAGAAAATCCTTGCGAAGACGGTCAATGCTAATAGGAAGGATTGGTCTCGGAAGCTAGATGATGCACTAAAGGCGTATAGGACTGCATTCAAAACACCCATTGGCATGTCTCCTTATCAACTAGTTTATGGGAAGGCTTGTCATTTACCCATCGAGCTCGAGCATAAGGCATTGTGGACATTGAAGCAATTGAACTTGAATTGGGATGATGCGATGAATCTGAGGTTGGAGCAGCTGAACGAATTAGATGAGTTCCGTCGCCATGCTTATAAGAGATCGGACCTATACAAGGAGCGGATGAAGAAGTATCATGATCAGCGGATTGTTCGACGAAACTTTCAAAAGGATGATATGGTGCTTCTCTTCAACTCTAGATTGAAGATGTTCCCAGGTAAGTTAAAGTCTAAGTGGTCTGTTCCATACAAAGTTATCCATGTCTACTCGTCTGGAGTAGTAGAATTGGAAGACAATAATGGTGTTGTCTTCAAGGTGAATGGTCAACGTGTTAAACCTTATATCGGTCCTCTTGACTCGATGAATTATCTAGCCATCACTTATCTTGATTAAGTCTAAGTACTCGAGGTAACTACGTCGAGCCACGACAATAAATAAGGCGCTAGATGGGAGGCAACCCATCGTTTATCGTTTATTGTTTGTCGTTTATCATTTTTGTCTTTCTTTCATTCTAAGTACTTGTTTTGCTTTTGATAAAAGAAAATCCAAAAATAAGAGTCGTGCCACGACCAAAACCAAGGCGCTTGGTGGGAGGCAACCCATCGTACTAATCGTTTTCATTGGTTTTGAGCAAATATAGGTGCAAGAGGTATTCAACGAGAAGATTGGTTTCAAATAACGATTTGGACGTATTGCATGGTAAAGGTGGTAAGTTAGGAATAAAGATGCATAAGGCTATGGATTGAGCATTGCTCATGACAAAATAGGCATCGAGCAAGGCTAGGCCTAGGTAAAACTAGGCCACGAACAATGCAAAACCTATACTATAGCCTAAGGTCTCGGAATCTAGTGTGCGAAGACATAGGCGCCGCCCATGCTCAGGTATGCTATAGCATAGGTGCCGCCTATGCTAAAGCATTTGGTCTCAGAATCTCATATGCCATGCACTAGGCACTGCCTATGGTCCCTTTATGCATTACACTAGGCACCGCCTATGCTAGCTTATGCTTTGCATTAGGCGCCGCCTATACCATGCATAGGCAAAGCTAAAGGCGCCGCTTATGGTCCCTTTTTGTCTCCAAAACCGATTTTAAATGGGTCAAAACCCGACCCATTCTTTTCCTATATAAAGGGGACTTAGTCTTGAAACATCAACACATTGAAACTTGACCTAAAGGCGCCGCACATCCACTCCAAATCATCTCAAAATTTTTCTTTTTGCTCTTTCAATTCACAAGAACATTTCCAAAGGCTTTAATCACGTAAGTACTCTTTTATTCTTCATCTATTTCTCGTAAGTACTACGTTGCTATGTCTATCATGAATTGCTACATCTTGAAGAAATATTGGTGATGTTAAAGTGTTTGAATTGTTGATGCACAACCATGTGAGTGAACATGTACGTTAGGATAATCTTAACTTGTTTCCAACTTGAATTTGTCTTTAATTGCAGTGTCATACTCTTTGCGGAATTGCTATGGTTATGAACATTTCATAGTCTTGTCACTTGTATACCTACATGTTAGACTATCCCGTTCATCGGGATAAGACTTATAGTTGCCTACCGACATAGGAGGTTGTAATTGTTGATAGAAACTATACCATGATGAAACCCCTATGTAGTAGTCTTGATTTACCTAACATGAACGTATTGCAAAAGTTGCAAGAAGTGATACATCACTGATTTTCTTGTCGGAATATAGCTCCTTAAACGTATGTCGACGAAGTCTAAGTAATCGACCACTTTCACTTCACTGATTTGTATCAACGAACCTAAGTGTGGGGTGGTACCCAGATGGCTTGTTTATAGATTGTTTCCATTGAGTTGATGCTAACATGAAATATCATTTAAATCTCAGGAACAATGGCACCTAAAGCGAGACAAGATAAGGCTACCACATCCCAAAAGGGCAAGAAGAGAGGTCGCAAGGACCAAGGAGAATCATCCTCAATGCAATTACCCCGCCGAATGTTTGGAATAAAATGGGTTCTTGAGGAGGAATCCAAAGAATGGTATAGGAACAACAAGGAAAACAAATATGTTCATGTCGACTTGATCAACAAGGACAGCCTAGCGAAGAAGGAACCGCGTATGTTGGCAAAAATAATGGCATTGAATATGGATTTCATCTTCCGCGACATGGGATAATGTAATCTTGATTTGACAAGAGAATTTTACGCCAACTGGTTGCCGAAAACCACAGGCAGCGAAGTCAAGATTCGGGGCCATGTTTTACAGCTCAACGCGGATTTGATCAACTCCTTTCTTGGCTTACCTTCGGTCGATCCAGCACCATTCAAAGAGCTGTACAGCAGACCTCCTTATAGAGCAATTCGACATACACTTTGTGGAAGTAGATCCATGGCAAGGTGGAGCAGACACCTAGACACCGGACGACACAACACCTTCCCCTATGCTCCTTTGAATAGGGAAGCAAGAATCTGGTTGCGCATTGTCAACTCATGCCTTATTCCTGGGACTCAATACACCAAAATAACAAGAGATAGAGTGTGTTTGGTCTATGCATTGATGACGAATATCCCTATCAACATTGGGGCAATCATTCTCTTTACAATGCGGAAGGCCAGACTACACAAGAGGTCCCACTTCACCTTTGGCAACCTGTTGACAACAATCTTGCGGAAGGAGGATATCAAAGAGGAACCGGCTGATCACAAACTCCCACATAAACCGAAGAAGGTTGACCTCACAAAGGTCAAAGATTCTGAAACAACACATGGTGTCAACCTTACTACCGCGGAGAGACATGCTCGAGATGAGAGTTTCTTCCGTCATCTTTATGGCATGACACGGTTCACAATGATAAGTGGAGGTCGTGTTCCAACTGATGCAGAGCTCCAATAGCTGGACCATGACTATCCAATGAATATGCATGCACGGGAGATGTGTGGAGTAGGCACATACTTTGAGGAACCTCTAGACGATGATGTGCCGACCGATGATGATCGACGCTTGCCCGATTTCAACGTGGAGGAGAACTCCGACGATGACTCTTATGATGATTCCGACGAAGGGGGTATGACCCCCGACATTGAGGAAGAGTCCGACTGACCAGGTTCTTCGTATTTACTTTTCACTAAGGGCAGTGTCCCGTTTAAGTGTGGGGTGGCGGTATTGCATGCTATACTTCTCTACCGCATCTATGTTTGTTCACTTTGTTTGTTCACTTTGTTTACTTTATTTTATTTGTTTCATTTTTTTTTTGTGTGTTTCATTTTTTTAGTTTAAGTTAAGTTTTTTTAGTAGTAATTTTTTTACTTAGCTTCGCATGAAATTATTCTAATAGGCAGCATGAGATTATAACAAGAGTTTGTGCTAAAATCATGACTATTGAGACGTTTAGGCTCTAATTGTGACTCATTATGTGATATTGTGTGGATCAATTCCTTTACTTGTTGGGTCGAGAGTCTATACTACTTCCAATAAAGTCGACCATGTGCCTTGTGTGTGTGAGATTAATAGTATATTCTATGTTTGTAGCTGATGCTAGAACTTGCCTGGTATGTATGGAAAGCGAAAATAAGGAGTGTAAGTTTAGGAGATGATTTAGGCATTTCTTTGGCAACCTATATATGTTTACCTTCATTTTACCTACCCGTGGACATCATCCTAGTTAAACCCTTTTGAGCCTTTAGCCTACTTCTTTGACAACCTCATATGTAAGCCTAATCCATTTTTTTCAAGACTGTAATTTGATCCAAATTTCTAAGTGCTTTAACGTATAAAGTCATGTGACAAAATAAGAGGAAATTGGGTGAGTATGATGCTTTAAATTGCAGTGGTGCTTGAATGCGTTAGGAAAAAGAAAGTTCTATCATAAGAGGTATGTTATGAAAAGAAAAAAAGGAAAAGAAAGCTGAAAAGTGAGTTATGCTTAAAATTGAAAAACAAAAGAGGAGAACAGAGGTGGTAGAATAAAAGAAAGAAGATAGGTTGAAAGAAAAATGTTGATGAGACAATGTGATGTATTAAAGTGCTTAGGAACTTAGTCACTATTTCTGGCCAAAATAGTCCTACCCGTCCCTTAGCCTACATTACAACCATCAAAAGACCTATTTGATCCTAAGCTTAGTATTCTGACATTTAGTGGAGCATTACACTAAGGGCAAGCCTATGGTCATTAGTTGCTGCATATGAATTCTTTGTGAGAGCGAGAGCAAGGATATTTTGATACCCATGTTTGAAAAAAATATGCTATACTTGTGAGTGATTATGGGTACTATATTGTGAGACACACATGGTTGATGAGTTTTGGGTAGTTGTATATGAGTCCTTGTGCCTTAACTTTTGAATATGAGTTAACCACCATCAAGAGTCTATACTAGAGGGTTAAACTGTTTCTACTAATGATCGAAAAACTACTCTTTATTGATAATTGTTGTGCCTATCTTGACGAATATTTTGTGTTGTTGCTGTAAAACCCTTAGTTGATGTTTAGATGGACATGATATTTTGTTCGAGGACGAACAAAGCTTCAAGTGTGGGGTGTTGATGATAGGCGATATTACGTGCCTATATCAATATATTTTGCCCATATTTGTGCCATATTTTGAGAACAAATTATATATTTCATGCACTTTTAGTCCTTTTTCCTATAAGTGAGCTAACGAACATGATTAGCAAAGTTTCAAGTGTAAATGATGCAGAATTCAGTATTTTATGGATTACTTGACGCCAAAGAAAGCTTCACAGAAGGAGAAAAGAAAGCTTAGACGCCTAAGGACCAAAAGTGATGCATGGAAAATCTGTCCCGAGCCAAAACAACATTTCTGAAGACTTTGGGGACTTGCAGTAACTTATTTGGATTAGGATAATAATACATTAACCTAGTACAATTGGGTTAAGTATTTCATTAGTCTATTTGGATTTGGATAATGTTACATTAACCTAGTACAATTGGGTTAAGTATTTCATTAGCTTAGTAGGATTTGGTTAAATATTTCCTTAGCTTAGTAGGATTTGGTTAAATATTTCATTAGCTTAGTAGGATTTGGTTAAGTATTTCATTAGCTTAGTAGGAATAGGATATGGGTATTATAAATACCCTATTTTGCTAGAGATTTTATATCATCTTCTTCCCATCTTTCTAATATTCATTCTTCAACTATTAATCTTTTGTACTCTTCCAACAATTCTAATCTTTCCATTAATTCTATTTTTCTTCTATTCATCTATTCTTAATTTCCGCAACAAGAGAAACGTTACTTGCAAGAAATCACGCCTAACGCCTACCACACTTGTGCTACACGAAATTCTTATTGTAGTATAATAACAATGTCAATTGTGATTACCTTCGCACTCATAGGTAACTAAACTTCTCTGTTGGGGTTATGGAAGCCGTATGAGATACTATCTATTGCTGTGAGTTTGTGAGTTCGTGACACGTATGCTGCTTATATCATTATTTTCTTCATCTTAATCTAAATTCTTTGTGGTTGCAAACACAAGAATATGCCAGTATAACACTTAACTTGTTCAAAAGAAAGGTTATTTGTCTGGAAAAGAGATAGTGTCAAGGTAGTAGGGTCCCATCCCCTATTAAACAGTTAGTGCCGTAACTGGATTAACCTCTTGGAGAATTCGTACCATTAGACGCGCTTTAAGCTCGAAAGAGTTAAAGTGAAATAATCCTCGAATAGGTCGAAAGACGCCTGGATTTACCATCGAATACAATTCTCTATAAGCACATGCATGTCGGAATTCAACACACTCATAGCCAATAGAGACGTATAACTCAGAAGGTGGACATAACCCCAACTCTTCAATTCTCATTGTTTTACAATCTACCAAACATTCTTTCTTTTTACCTTGCTATTTTCAGTTTTTACTTTAATAAATTGGTTACACTTTACAATCCCCCCTTTTTACGAGACTTGCACTAAAAGTCTAGTAGTCGTTGCTTACTTGTTGACCAAGCTATTCCCTGTGGGATCGATACCCAGCCCAGTTGGGTTCTTTATTTGCTAACGACCGCTTTACACTCCTACGAGAGCTGTAGATTGAGCGTTATCAAGACACGAGCTCCAGCCCAGCAGTAGTGGTATCATTCCAGTCGCAGAGACACAGTGTGTCCTCATTGATTCGAGGACAATATGATTTGATTCATTTATTTATTTCTTTAATTCAGTTTTACGGATTTAGTTGGAGACATGTTCCTTCAACTCCTTATTCAGATAGTTTAGAGGCTTTCTGATTTATGTTTAGATTGAGTTGTTTTGGGTATTTTAACCCCCATTGTTTTATTCAGTTGAACCTTATGGCCTTACAGTTCCATGTATTCCATATTATTATATCATGATTTGTAGTATACAGGTACAGGTATCAGTCATGGGTTAGCTTGTGGTCCCTTGGGGTCATGAGCACCCTGTAACATTCCGGTTCAGCGAATCGGGGTGTTGCATAATCTCATGCGGGAATTGTCAGATTTGTAAGGTACTGTTATGCTTTAGAGATTGGGGAATATTTCAGATCTCATCCCATCTTTGTTGTCTTTATTTAACCATTAGAGAAAAATCTATGTTTTCTATTTTTTCGAGTTGTACTAAATGCTCTTACGCTTATGACAATTGTATCTTTGTGGTTTTATGTATGATTTTATTTTAGACTTCTTATATATATATATATTATATATATATATATATATATATATGTATTTGAGTTGAGCTGACTTCTCTGTAAGTCTAGTTATTTTGTTTAGTTTACTTTTTGGTTTTTTCATTTCTCCTATTTAGGTGATTGGCTTACCTACCAAGGTTAGAACTCGGTAGATACCATTATGAACTCAATTTTTGGATCATGACAAATTGGTATTAGAGAAATAGGTTCACCATTCTCATAAGTGTAAGAGTAATATGTCGAGTAGAGTCTCCCAAATTGGTACATAGACATCCAAATCTATCTTCGAGAGGCTATAAAATATCTTTAGATAAACTTCTCTAATTTTAATAATTATTGTATGGATTCTTCATACCTTATGTTCTAAACTTATATCTAATTCTTTCTACACAGATGGTGAAAACTAGATCCAGAGATATTGAGGAAATCAAACTAGAATACACTATTAAGGCCTCCATCAAGGGGTAAGGTAGGGTTCATGGACAACCATGAGGTAAAGAACATGCTAGAGGAGCTTCACCAGTCAAAGAAAGTGCTAGGAAGGCCTTGATCAAGCCTAAGATTAAGTATGTTGAGGGTGATTTTCAGTCGGGGGTGCGAGTACAACTCAAGTTCTATAGGGTTTGATTGAAACCCCAGTGCTTTAAGATCTATTGATTCATATCTTGTGTAATTTGGATAGTGTTCTTTTAAGTGTACCAGTTATTTGTCAGACTTCAAGTGGTGTTCCTCATTTAGTGTGGACTTTTACTTATGGTATTTCAACTTTAGGGGTATAACTATTTTCAATAGTACCCCCACATATAGATTGACTGCCTACTAGACTTATTATTCCTCCAGTTGTTTTCAGTCCTATAATTTTATCTGATGATTAGAAGATGATTGAGAACTTTATATGCTTGGCTCCTCCTAAGTTTAGTGGAACAATTAGAGAGAAAATATATGAGTTTTTGATTGACTTCCCAAAGAGATTGCATAATATAGAATCCCTTGAGTCTCATGGTGTTGCTTATATGAGTTATTAATTCAAATATATAGCTAGAAAGTGGTAGATGTCTCTTTCTAGTTGTAGACTATTGAATTCATCCGCTATGTCATGGACCTAGTATTTTAGGATTTTCTGGAGAGGTCCATTCATTATAGTTTAAGGGATCCGATGAGAGATGAGTTTGATTACCTAGAGTAGGTCTCAGTGACTATTACTGAGTATAAGGCACGCTTTCATGGTTTATAAAAATATTTTTTTGCCAGTATCTCCACTAAATCAAAAAGGATTATAAAGTTTATCAAGGGATTGGAAGTTTTATGAACTTTTTTTAGATCGTTATATATCATACTAAGTTGATTGAGTCAATTACCCACGCTACTCAGTAAGGCACCAAGAAGGTGTTTGGACAGGGTGAGTATATTGGACATATATCTCAAGGTAGGGATTTCTCCGGTAGAGGTTCCTATGGTTATCATAATAGGCTTGTTTAGGTTGATTTACAGGGATTATATGGTAGATCTTTGGTTTCTATGGCTCAAGGTAGCTAGGTACAAGATCACACTGGTGGAAGTTCCAATTTAGTTCATCGGGCTAAGGCAGTCATTCTAGTTCTTTTGAGCCCCCATAAATTAATTCATGCAATAGAGGGTGTTATGTCTGTTAGTTGCTTGGTCATTTGGCCAATTATTTCCTTTTTATGTGTTTGGCCTGTACAGTAGAGGTCTCAACTCCAGCTTTACCTTAATTCTATATCTATAGTCAGAGGTGGTTTACAGAGTGGCATGGGTGGTCATAGAGGTACTTGAGGTAGGGATAGGGTAGCTCAGGTGGTGGAAACGGAGTTACTCAGTTTAGAGGTGTATATGGTCAGTGTTATGCTATACCTGGGAGACCCAAGGTGAAGGCCTCTAATGTAGTCATTATAGGTATAGTCCAAGATTGTTACCGATCTGCTTCTGTGTTATTTTGACCCAGGTCTACATTCTTCTACATATCTATATATATTTTGTTACTAGTTTTGATATTGAATACGAGTACCTTATTGTTCCTCTTCATGTTTCTACCTCTGTAGGAGATTCTATAATGGTGGATTGAGTGTATCGATCTTTGTTGTTACCTTTTTGGGGTGTAAGACCTAGGTAGTCGTGATTTTCCTTTATATGGTTGATTTTGATGTTATTTTTGGTATGGATTGTCTTTCTCTATCATGATATCTTAGATTTTTATCCCAAGATCGTGATCTTATCTCCACCAAGTATGCCAAGGTTATCATAGATAAGTACTTTTCATTTAGGACCAAAGGGAGTTATGTAATTTCTACGTGCTCTACACATGGTAGAGAAATGGTGTCTTTATTATTTGGCTTGTATTCATGATATTAGTGCTGCCTTGCCACCACTTATTGAGGGAATTTTAGGACATATTCCCTACAAATATATCTGTTATGCCTCCAGATCATGAATTGACTTCACTATTGATTTTTGAGTCGGGCACTAAACTCATTCCCATTCTTCCTTATAGAATGGTCCCAAATAAGTTAAAGGGATTGAAGGAGAAACTATAAGACTTGTTGAGTAAGGGTTTTATTAGACATATGTTTCTATCTTATTTGTGAAGAAGAAGCATAGTTCCATGCGCATGTGAATCAACTATCGACCGTTGTATCGCACCTCTTTTTTACAAAACCTGATTTAATGTTCAAATGGATTTTATTATTGAAAGAGACTAAAAAAGGTGTTTCAAAAAAAATAATTTCATTTAAAACTTAGAGTCGTCACTTGGGATTTTTTTTTAGTGTGTCATGCCACCTTTAAAGTATTCCTTTTAAAAATGGCTGACTCTTAAAATATTGATCAACAATACAAAGATTTTAGTTAAGGAGTTTTATTGATGGAAGGGAAGGTGCAAGGCACCCTTTGATCCTGTGATTTTAACACGATCACTTTATGAGTTCATATGGGCTAGTTAAAGCTATGAATGAATGAAATAAAAAGGCACATAAGCCCACAAAAAATACAAGGATTTCAAAATGAAAATAAAGTTCAGTCCTATTATACAGTCCAAGGGAAATAAAAAGTGTGAAAACCTATACTAATCTATCCTATCCTAAAACTATTCTTTACCCGCTACCCCAGACTTTAATCATGAACGACCTCTGAATACATAGTACTTCAGGTTACATTCCCTAGTGAACTAATACACTTGATAGAAAATAAATGAAAAGAACATGGAGACAAACAATTCAAGTATGTCCATAATTATCAAATTAAAATTTGCCAATTCGATTCCCGACCTACACATGCTACTACCGGTCTGAACCAATCTAAATAATTATAACAAATGAATCTTAAATTAAACAAGTTAATATGAATTAACCAATTATAAATACCACCCCAGCTTCCCTACTTTTGATTCTTCAAATTTTCATTAACAAGTTCGACATTCAAATATTAAACAATTAACATGCTTCAAAGGCTAACATAAATCAGAATAAAACACTTCAATCCAACATGGGTTCATCCATCAACACCCAAAATACAAAAATCAATTCAAAATAGATTTAAAACCTAAAATTACCACAATTCAAGATCAAACAAAACAAGGATAAGAAAATAGACCTCTTGAAGCACGCTTTACACCACAAAATTGCTAATCATTATGAACGTAGCTTTCACAAAGCGAAAAACCTTGACTAATAACCAAAATCAAATGAAACCTTTATTTATCCTACTCGTCATAATTGGAAAGAAACCCTCAAATGGAAAACCAAATTAAGAAATCCAAAATCAATATAAACACTAAATGAATATTCAAACCCAATTGAAAATCACGAACTCCTAACACCAATCTATTTTGCCAGAACTGATGAGCTATGGTTTTTCAAATAAAATTGATTTAAAAGAGAGTGACATTGGCTAGTGGTTGGTAATATTTTATGAGGAATTTTGAGTCTCTGAAAATGGCTAAGGAAATGGGGGGTTTTAGTCACTTGAAAATTGAGAAAAATAGTGGTTTTGGTGGATTAAAAATGTAATATGGGTATTAGAGGGTTGATGATTGTGTGTTTAGGAAGTTATATTTCCGCAAGAATAGCCACAATGGTGGTAGTGGGGTATTTTTCAGAGATCTTCGATGGAAATCAAAATGGAGAGGGTGTTCGATTAAGTTTTTTTCTCCATATCAATGTATATGTCTATATGGTTGTGAGGGTAGGGGTAAAAAATATGAACTAGAATAGGGTAGCACATAAAGGTATAGGTTATAGGGTATGGGATGTGTGGTTGGGTAGGTGTAATGCTCTGAGTTTGTAACCCGGATGCTACACAATGCTCATAATCTCGAAGGACCACAAGCTAACCCATGACTGGTTCCTACTGCAATAACTGAATAATAATACTGTAAAATGCAAAAATTAGGCAAAAACTTTCCATAAGGTTCAATATAGAAATAAAACTAAATACAGTATAATAAAACAAAAATTGAAACATCTATCTGAAAATACTCTAGTCAGAAAAAGCCTCTAAAAACTGTCTGAAATATGGAGTTGATGGGACAAGCCCCTAACAACTCCAACTACTAAAACTGTATTAGTAAACTAACATACTAAAGAAAAAGATCATGTCCTCAAACTATGAGGACTCATCACTAACTTTGACTCTTGATAATCTGAACTACTAAGGGTGCTCAGGAGCTCGTGCGTCTGAACCTATGATATAAGACATCAAAGTTCAAAAGAAAAGTATGTATCAGTACTTTACATATACTGGTATGAAAAGTGAGGTAGGATGAAATGCATGGGTTCATGTGCATGAACAATACCGACTGAATGACATGATTATAACTAAATGAGAGTACATGCATGAATACGTAAACTATAACTGAGATTGTGATAACACTGAGTATTGATTAATTGATATCTGAGTATACTGATACTGAATTACTAAAAACTGAGTGACTGTATCTGACAGTCCTAATTATGTTGAACTATACTGAGTTCTGTACTAAGCTGAGTGACTATATGTGACAGTCCTAAACCTGTAGAACTTAACTGAGTTCTATACTAAAATTGAATCTGAAACTTAGACTGTGGGAGGTAATCATCTAAATGACATTCACCTTTATGAATAGATTAGGTTCCAGCCTGTAACCCTAGTTGGAAGTGTGTTAGTACCGTGCCACGGGTAAAGACAAGTTGTGAGTTAACCCTCTTTGACAGGAAGCTCTTTCAACAACACTCCTGGAAGAAAAACTCGAATGAGATATATCAACCCTCATAATATCTTGCAGGAAGATATCTCAACCTACACTGGCTACATAGTTCTATAACGCAGGGATTGCTACTCGGGGTCAAACCTTCTACTGGAAGGAATACCCCCATTCCTGGGTTCACTCGGTGCTGAATCCCTCTCCTAACTGAATAGACACTGAACTGATTTCTTAGTTCATACTAGGCTTTACTTAACTATTACTGAGGTTACCAAGTTTTGTTAACTGACAAAATACTACTAAATTCTATTAGCTGACTGAGTTTTTTGAAGTCTGAACTGAATACTGAACTAGACTGAACTGATAATGAGTCTACTGAGATTTCTTGAATCTTGTAACTGACTGTGAGTACTACTGATCGTGACATGTCTGAGATTATTCTGTAAATGACTCTGGCTCTAGGTAAGAAGCTAAATTGTCGGGTATTAAATACCCGCAGGACTCGATAGCATAAAAAGTAAAGTATCACATGACCTTGCATAGCATAAAAATTGCACACTTGTTCATAATGCATCTATAGAGGAATTTTATCTAACACTTGAATGGCATGAACTAGTATACATGCTAACATGATATAATTTCACTATTAAATTCACATGAACAACTCATCAAACACTTGGAAGGCATTGTATATGCACATAGTACTAATCAACACATGAGCTTCACAATTTAAATACCTAGATCACAATTTCAGTGCTATAACATGAATTCACATGATACTACATACATAATAATTTATTCTACATAAATCTTGTAATAAACCATGAAATAGAACCCCATCAAAATGATAATAATGAATACACTTTAATTTCAAATCATGAAACTCATGAACTCAATCAACTTGAAGTTAGAAAAAGTTTCTTGGACTCCAAGGGTGAAAGGAACCCTTGGATGAACACTTTACATACCTTAGTTGGCAAATTCTTGAAGAATAATGGTGGAACTCTTAAGTCTTGGATCTTGAATGTGATGAACTAGGGTTTGCTCTTGATAAATTTGAAAAGAATAAGTATATTTTGCCTCTTAGATGACTTAATGATATGTTTTGGGGTCTGGTATAAGGTGGAAAAAGACCCATTTACCCCTCTGGATGCGGATTTAAAAGATTGAAAATTGAACTACCGACGCACAGGCTGATGTGCTGCATCGTTGGCATCAACGAGATGGCTAACGCCCTGCTTTGAGTTGCATCGGTTCACTGGAAATTGGACTGAGCTGAGGGAAATTTTTTTTGTCGAGGTGATGGGCAACACGACGCATTGAGATCGCATCGACCCACTATTTTGGTCATTCGAACACGGTCTAAACGAGGTCCAAAAAATTAGAAACTTGTTCGAGTATACCTAAAGACCTTCTTGATTATGAATCAACCTAAAGGTCAATACTTTAAGGTCATTTGAGTCGTGAAATAGAGTTACCAACTTATGATGGATAAAATAACACTAAGTCTGAGTACTTAGTTGAAATTTTCTAAGTCTGGGACCCCTTAACAAGCTTAAAGGACTGAGTTAAGCTAAGAATTTTTTGGGGCCTTACAATATCTCTCTTTTGGGAACAATCATCCTCGAATAAGACTGATTAAGATGGGAGAACTTATAAACTGAAAGTATATACAGGCCATGAATGTCTGATGCATGATTTCATGACTGAAACTACTATTATCCTAAAATTTTATACTGAACATACGTATCTGATACATAAGTACATAGTTGAGCATGATTCATGAATGCATGACTGGGATTACAGATAAATTGAGCTTCTTATGCTGAACATGCATATCTAATGCATAAATACATAACTAAAAATGTAATGGTAATTGATACCAAATCAATCAAGGGAAATCTAAGTATGGAACTAAATAAGTTCAAGAAAATCTGTTATCTTGGGCTGAGTCTGCATTTGCAGAAAAGAGGTGAGTATACTTGGTCCACATGTCTGCTACTCATTCCCAAGTAGCTCTCTCTATGAACTGATTCTGCCAAAGAACTTTGACTAGAGAGACTTTTTGTTCCTTAGTCTGCAAATCTGATAATCAAGGATTTCAACTGGGATCTCTTCATAAGAGAGGCTGTTCTAAACATCGATGCCCTCTATAGGGACTACGGCTGCTGGGTGACGTATGCATTTCTTAAGCAAGGAGACATGAAACACTGGATGTACTGAAACTAAGTCTGAAGGCAACTCAAGCTCGTAAGATACCTTTCTGAAATGGCTGAGAATTTGGTAAGGACCAACATATTGGGGATTGAGTTTCCCCTTCTTACAAACCTCTTCACTTATTTTATAAGAGAGATTTTCAAGAACACAAAATTACCGATCTTAACTCGAGATCAGTTACTAAACATTCATGAACGGGAACATGAGAACATAAAAAAGACTGAAACATGATACATAAACTGAACTGATCCCCTCGAACACATGGATTATGGCTGAAATTGGAACTTGAGGGCGCACTCATAAGTATCCATTATTTCAAATTGGATGAATCGCATGAAGAGAAACTCGGAGGTTTAGGACATTAAAGCTCGGGGATTATTGTACATCTCTCCCTTGGGACATTATGTCCTTAAAAAATACTGACTTGGCTGAGATACTATGGAAAAATTGGGACGATGCATAGGGCATCTCCAAACTGAGTCATGACTAAATATCTGGGATCTAAAACTGGGACATGATACATAAATTAAGATGAACAGGCAACTATCTGGTTGCACCATCTTGTAATAGTTACATTCATGTGGTTTTGGATAGTGCGACTACGTAGAAAGATGGGAAACCAAATCATACAAACTTGTCTGATTAACTAATGGCTGATAGCTAAATACTGGTCATGTAAGATTGAACTATATTTAGCCGAGACTAAAATTGTAGAGTATTTTATGTATGCAGTAAGGGATGACTAAGCAACTGAGGTGCTGACCATGAAATCATGAAAACTATATTATTTGGGGATGCAAGACCAAGCATATAACATTATTCTGAAATAGTTTACAAATAAAGGTATTGAAATACTGATAACTGAATGACTGATAACTATACGCTATGGTCAAGTTAAAACTAAACTGAGTTACTGATATGATTACTAGATTGAGACTGTAACTAGGATAGTAATTGAGACTGTACTGGAACTGAATACTGAGTTATGATAACTGAGTAACTGATAGCTGTGATTACTTATAACTGAGTTACTGATTTGATCATTGGACTGGGACTAATATGGTAATTGAGTCTGTAACTGGGACTAAATGATGGGTTTGATAACTACGTGATGGGGACTAGCATGAATCAAGGATCTAAATAGGCACTCACACTCTGAATTTTATCAACTTCTCATGAAAAATTCTGATTTCCCCTTTACAATAACTAAATATGACTCCTTACTGGCCATTTACTTGCATACTAAACTGACATTCAAGTCTATCCTCATAGTTACATACTCATGTAAGACAAGCATGCAAAAATCTTTTCTTATTATTAAACACTTACTCTTTCCTATCTAAGAAATTGCTCATCACTATATCATTTGGTAAGGAGAGTCCACTGAATAATTAAAACATGAGGACCTAAATTATGAATAAATGTTAAACAAAATTTGGCACCTGACTGAGGCCTGAGGAAGAGAATGTCAACATCATAGATTCACCAAGAGACATAAATTGAGTATATGCATGACATAATTTAAATTTAGCTGATTGTTAGGGGCATAACATGAGTCATGAGAACTAAACATACTGTAAAGCATGACATGAGTACATAAGTCATAAGCTGCATGACCTGAGTCTATAGTTTCTGTATTTATGTAAAATGATTTGTAACACTGAGTGAACTTGAACTCCTTATACTAGGAACTGTAAGCATGCATGATTGCTAACGTGCACGAGTATAAGATATGATCATAGAGCTGACAGGTTAGATATAAATAAATATCATGATAATTGATATGTTTCGAGAGTCTTGAATATGATTATGAGATGATCTGCATGATCATTCTTGCTATGGGGATAGACAAGAATGTCATTGATGAAGTTAATAACAGACATACCCAAGTACTACTTGAACACGCGGTTCATCAGGTTCATGAAAGCTGTTGGAGCATTGTCGAGACCAAAGGATGTGATTAAGAATTTACAGTGATCATAGCGAGTTCTAAAAGCTATCTTTGGGATGTCATATTCTATGACTCTGAGCTAATGATAGCCTGATTTGAGGTCTATCTTTGAAAAGTAACTAGCCCCCTGAAGTTGGTCAAATAAGTCATCAATTCTGGGAAGTGGATACTTGTTTTTGACCATGAATTTGTTTAACTGACAGTAGTCAATGCACATTCTAAGAGAATTATCTTTGTTACGTACGAATAGAACTAGTGCGCCCCACGGGGACACACTAGGTCTAATGAATCCCTTATCTAGGAGCTTGTTCAACCGTTCTTTTAATTCCCCGAGTTCTATAGGTGCCATTCTATATGGTGGAATAGATATGGGTTGAGTATTTACAAGAAGATCGATTTTGAAATCAATTTTTCTTTTGGGAGAAACTCTGGGAAGATCTTCAGGAAACACAACTTGGAATTGTCATACTACTGACACAGATTCAAGATTAGGGGTTTCTGAACTAGAGTCTTGGACTTGAACGAGATGGTAGACACATCCCTTAGATATCATTCTTCTCGCTCGAAGGTAGAAACAAGCTAATCCTTAAATACTAAAGTACTATCCCTCCACTATAGGAAAGGTTCATTTGGAAACTAAAATTGGAAAATTGTGTTTCTATAGTCGACTGAGGCATAGCAAGAATGAAGCAAATCCATGATGAGAATGACATCAAAATCAGTCATCTCTAATTCGACTAAGTCTCCTAAAATGACTTTCTTAGATACCATACCAAATAGTTTCTATATACCCGCCGGGCTATGATAGATTTACCTACTGGGGTAGAAACTAAGAAAGGCTCTGCTAGAATTTTAGGACTGACTCCAAAGTTAACAGATATATAAAGAGTAACAAAGGACAAAGAAGCTCTTGGATCTAGCAAAGAATAAACATAGAGATAATAAACTTGTAATGTACCAGTGACCACATCAGGAGAACTTTCCTGATCCTGTTCGGACTAAAGTGCATATAGCCTATTTAGGCATTGCCCACTGGTGGCACTGGAATAGGCACCCTACTAATTCGAGTGACCGAACTGAGCTGAGGGACGATTATGCTGACTCTACAAACACACCTGAGGACAATCTCTTACTCTATTTCTTGGCTTGCCACATCTAAAACACACATCACTGCCAGCTCTACAGATACCCTGGTTGTTTATACCATATTTCTGGCAAAGAGAATTTGTTTGGCCACTTTTTGGCCTAGACATTCTGTCCCTCTTATTTTTTCCCCCTTTTTTCTATGCCTCTTCTCCACACTCTGTGGAGTATGATCCATAAGCCTTAATAGAATAATAGCTAGCTGATTATTCTAAGAAGCTATTGAATAAGCTAAGGCAGTGAAAATAGCTCTAAATTCAGAGTGGGAGACATGCTCATTTAGGGGATCTGTCTGAACGGGAGGAGGGGTTGGCTGATTTTCATTACTTCTCTCATTAGCTTCTCTGGAAGGTATGTTCTGGAATCATAAGGAAGAGGTGAATTAGACTGAGATTTTAACTTGAGGTTGTGCTCACGAATATGACATGAATACTAAAAGAAGGTAAACTTTTCATAAAACATCTAGTAGCCCCTTTCCCATAAGTGTGGCACGCTATACACCCTTGTACAAGACTCTACTAGATATGACTTTTAGACTTCCTAGGACTCTATTGAACCTAAGGCCCTGATACCAATTTATAATTCTCTAAGTTTGTACCCTAGACGCTACACGGTGCTCATAATCCTGAAGGACCACAAGCTAACCTATGACTGGTACCTACTGCAATAATTGAATAATAACATTGTAAAATACAGAAATTAGGCAAAAACTTGCCATAAGGTTTAATATTGAAGTAAAACTAAATACGGTATAACAATACTAAAACTGAAACATTTGTTTGAAAAAACTGTAGTCTTAAAAAGCCTCTAAAACTATTTGAAATATGGATTTGATGGGATAAGCCCCTAACTAACTCCAACTACTGAAACTATATTGGTAAATCAAAATACTAAAGAAAATAATCATGTCCTCGAACTATGAGGACTCATCACTAACTCTGACTGCTGATAATCTGAATTGCTAAGGGTACTCGGGAGCCCATGTATCTGAACCTATGATATAAGACATCATAACTTAAAAGAAAAGTTGTATTAGTTCGTTAAATATGCTGGTATGCAAAGTGAGGTAGGCTGAAATGCATGGGTTCATATACATAAGTAATACTAACAGAATAACATGAGTATAATGAATGAGAGTACATGCATGAATTCATATACTATAACAGAGATCGTGATAACACTGAATATTGAGTTTGAATAATAATGAACTGATATCTGAGAATACTGATACTATATTACTAAAAACTGATTAATTATATGTGACGGTCCTAATTTCGTTAACCCTTTTTAAATAGATTAGGGTCTAACCTGTAACCACAATAGGAAGGTTTTAGTACCATTCCATGGGTAAAGACAAGCTGTGAGTTAACCCTCTCTGACAGAAAGCTCTTTCGTCAACCATCGCTGGGAGGAAAAATTGAATGAGATGTGTCAACCCTCATAATATCTGAAGGGAAGATATCTCAACCTGTATTGTCTACGTACTTTTATAATGTAGAGATTGTACTAGGGGTTAAACCCTCTGCTGGTAGAAATGCCCCCATCCCTGGGTTCACTCGGTGCTGAATCTTGCTCCTAACTGAATGGACACTTAACTAATTTCCTAGTTCATACTAGGCTTGATTGAACTGTTATTAAGGTTACTGAGTTTCTTTAACTAATGAAATAATACTAAATTTTATTAGCTGACTGAGTTTACTGAAGTCTGAATTGAATACTGAACTAGACTAAACTGATAATGAGTCTACTTAGTTTTCCTGAGTCCTATAACTGATTGAGAGTACTACTGATCTTGACATGATTGAGATTATTCTATAACTGATATTGCGAAACTCCCTAAATCTGATACCCAGAATGCCACATGATACTTATGACCCCAAAGGACCACAGCTAGCCCCTAATGGATATCTGTACCTGTACACTACATAATATAACATAAAAATGCATAAAACTATACTGAAAGTCCATAAGGTTCACATTGCATAACTAAAAAAAATCAACATCTGAATAATGTGGTATCATAATACCAAAACAAAACTAAAAATAATGAAGTCTGAATCTAAAAACACTGTAGTCGTTTGAAAGACTCTAACTATCTGAATAAGGAGTTGATGGGACATAGTTCCCCAACTAACTCCATCTACTGAAAACTAAACTAAAATACTAAAATAATAAAGTAATAATCATATCATCCTCAAATAAAGAAGACTTACTGCAACTCTGAACACTGGAATGCTACTGTTGATCTGGAGCTCGTGTCTCTGAACCCATGGTGTAAAATAAAAGAAACACCATAGCGCAAATGTATCAGTACATTTGAATGTACTGAGTATGCATATGAGGTAGGATGAATTCATGGGGTTCATATGAATGAAAAATATCAACTGACTGACTAACATGAGTGTGAGAATGCATACATGAATAATTAACTGTAACTGACATCTTGATAAGACTGAATATTGAGTTCTGACTATAATTCTACTGATAACATGGATCAACTAAAAACTGAGTTTACTGATGTTGGGATACTATATAACTGAGTTTATTGAGATGAATATCTGAATAACTGTTTCTGATAGTTCTGATTGTGAAAAACTAATCTGGTTGACTATATCTGATAGTCCTGAATCTGAATACCGATAACATGAGTTTATTGATATCTAACATAACTAATAAATGAGTTCTAATAACTGATAACATGAGTAACTATATCTAACAGTATTGAATCTGATGGAACTGTCTGAGTTTCGTACTGTATCTGAGTTGATTGTATCTGAAAGTCCTAAAATTTAAAGAACTTTCTGAGTTCTTTTACTGAGTTTAAGAATGAATGACTGAGACTAAGATCATGGGAGGTAATCATCTAACTGACATGCCCCAAAACTAAATTGGTGGGGTCCAACCTGTAACCCCAGTTGGAAGGGTGTCAATACCATGCCACGGTAAAGACAACTACTGTGGAGTCTGTCCTAACCTAGCGGGTGACCCCTGAGATCAGTCCTGTACTAGCAGGTAATCCCTGAGTATGCCAGTCTTATCTTATGAGTGACATCTCATACCTACGCTGGCGACGTAGTTCGGGAACTTAGGGATTTCTTCTAGGGATCTCAGTCCTATCTAGCGGGTGATCCCCCATTTGCTCGGTGCTAAATCCTACTCCCATTTGAAAGACATTGAACTAATTAGCTGAATTGAACTAGAATGAGTTCCACTGACTGGCGAAATACTGATTGATTACTACTAAGTTTTGTTATCTAACTGAATACTACTGAACTCTGCTAGATAACTAAGTTTACTAAATTTACTAGATTCTGTTGACTAAAAGAAATATTACTGATATCTGATTACTGACTGAGAGTATTAATATTACAGAGATTTCTGGGAATACTGAAGTTACAGATATTTTTGAGTACTAAAATCACTGAGATTACTGAACTACTAAGACTACTGAGATTTCTGAGCTTTCCTGAGTCACATGACTGACTGAATTCTATAGATCATAGCTTGACTGAGAGTATAGTGGTAATATGACATGGCTCTAGGAACATAGCTATACTTTTCGGGTACAAGGACCCCCAGGAATCGATAGAAGGAAACTGGCACAACATGACTTTCTTGAATACATGACCCTCAATCATAATTCATACTACATGAGTGATGGATTTCATGAAGCACATGGTTATCAAAACATCTAACATGAATAGGAATGCTTATAATCAATTCATAAATCTCATGTTCTAATATCATGGATATTCCGATAACATATACTTGTCAATAACAATGGCATGGAAACTATTTAAAAATAAGGGAATGGCAAGCATTTAACATTTAGTTTATATTTGGGCTATAATACATGATTTCTATCCTTTCTAGGCATTTTATCAAACACCTTACATGCACAACTTTGGGCATAGGTATACTTATTAATTTAACAATCTTAAACCACCCAAATTCATGGATTTCAACTAACTTGCTCACATACTTCATGAACATACATCAAGATACCATCTTGAAAACCAAATAACAACCATCAACATGAACATAATCATACCACAACAAGTTAATCACAATACATGATTTTAAAACTTGATTCTTGAGCTCCATGGATGAAAGGGATCAATGGATAAACACTATGTATACCTTAGTTCTTGATTGCATGAAGATTAACGGAGAGAATTCTTGACTCTTGAATATTCTATGAGGAACCCTAACTTGTTCTTGAGAGGATTTTGAGAAAAAAGGATATATTTTGGTGTAAATGAAGCAAAATTCTATGTTTTTAACTTATATAGGGGTGGGAAATTGACCAAATTACCCCTCAAGGCACGGAAGTGGAATGCTGAAAAATGGGCAAAAGGCTATAGCCAGGGCGGCGCCTTGCTATTCCCCCGCTCTAGCTAGGGCGAAGCCTTGCTATAACGGTGGAGTTTCCAGGGTGACGACCTACCTGGAGCGGTCCTCTAGCTTGAGCGACACGGGCAGATCGTCCTAAGCTACTGGTTTGGAAATCCAACCATGCCCTTACGCTATCCTAAAAATTATGAAACTTACTCGAGATGTACTACAACCTAGACCCATCGCAACACAACTTGAAAATCCAAAAATGAAGTTCGGTAAGGTTGTCAAATAAATCCCCCAAGTTTGTAGGTCTAAAATGAGATTGAGTGTTGAACTTGAACACTTAGCAAAATTTTCTAAGTGTTGGGATCTCTTATGGAGCTTTACGAGCTGAATTCGACACGCGATTTTGTGGGGTCTTACATACTAGCTCTAGGTAAGTAGCTAAATTATCAGGTATTAAATACCCCCAGGACTCGATGGCATAAAAAGTAAAGCATCACATGACCTTGCATAGAATAAAAATTGTACACTTGTTCATAATGCATCTATAGAGGCATTTTATCAAACACTTGAATGGAATGAACTAGTATACATGCTAACATGATATAATTTCACTATTAAATTCACATGAAGAACTCATCAAAAGCTTGGAAGGCATTGTATATACACATAGTACTAATCAACACATGAGCATCACAGTTTAAATACCAAGTTCACAATTTCAAGGCTATAACATGAATTCACATGATACTACATGCATAATAATTTATTCTACATGAATCTTTTAATAAACCATGAAATAGAACCCAATCAAAATAACAATCATGAATACACTTTAATTCCAAATCATGGAAATCATGAACTCAGTCAACTTGAAGTTTGAAAGAGTTTCTTGGAATCCAAGGGTGAAAGGAACCCTTGGATGAACACTTCACATACCTTAGTTGGCGAATTGTTGAAGAATAATGTTAAAATCTTGAGTCTTGGATCTTGAATGAGATGAACTAGGGTTTGCTCTTGATATATTTTGAAAAGAATGAGTATATTTTGTCTCTTAGACTAGTTAATGATATGTTTTGGGGCATGATATAAGGTGGGAAAAGACCCATTTATCCCTTTGGATGCAGGTTTAAAATACTAAAAATTAAATCATTGATGCGTAGGGCGACTCGCTGCGTCATTGGCATCAACATGATGGACAATACGCCGCATTGAGTCTGTGTCGGTACACTAGACATTGCACTTAGCTGAGGGAAAAATTATCTATCGACGTGATGAGTGATGAGATGCATCGAGATCACGTCGACCTCTTGTTTTGGTTATTCGAACATGGTCTAAACAAGGTCCGAAAAATCCAAAACTTATCTGAGAACACCTAAAGACCTTCCTGATCATGAATCAACCTAAAGGTTGATACTTTAATTTCATAAGAGTCATGGAAGAGAGTTTCCAACTTATGAAGGCTAAAATAACAAAGTCTGAGTACGTAGTTGAAATTTTCTATGTATGGGACCCCTTAATAAGCTTAAAGGACTGAGTTAAGCTAAGAATTTTGCAGTGTCTTATAGTAGGTAGGTAAGGACACTTATCCAAATTAGATAAGGTAATAAAGTTTCCAAGAAATTGGAGAGAGGGTCTTTTATTCGGTGTGCATAGGTCTCTATTTTCATAGTGGGGTGAACTATAAGATAGTTTATTTATTTTCTTATCTTTGAAAAATAATCATATGTTGTAAGTATAATTTGATTAGCGTGTGAGTGCTGGTACTTCAACATACCAAATCTTGGTAGGCAAGTTAAGAATAAAAAATAAATCAAAAATCAAACATAATATTCATAACCAATGAAATCTCCTTAAATGGCGATATCTAATTAGTTCTTATTTTTGTATTTTCTTATATATATATATATATATATATATATATATATATATATATACTAAAATTAGACTTAAATTTATTTCTCAAAAATATAATAAAGGTAGACACGAAAAATACCAATTAATCAATTAACTTGCAATTATGAAAAATTAGGAAAATTACCAATATAAAAAACTATCTTGATGTTTTTTTTTTTTTAGTTTTATTTCCTTTAAAAATAAGCAATAAAAATAACAAACTAAAACATAAAAATAAAATAGTGAAAATATTATGCTAAAACAGAAGTATTTAGTTCGTAAAAAATATGTATGTTATTTAAAAATACAGTAGTACGATATGTATGTTAGATATGAATTAATTATGAGAAGACCATTTAAAAATAGAGAAGCTTTTAGAAAAATTAAAGAATCTTTAATTAGTAATTATTCAGAATATACAAGTCTAAATAAAATAAAAGAAAACCCACAAAGATTAGCCTACCTAATTACACTAATATCTAGTATTGAAGCAAAATTAATAATCCATTTAAAATCTAGAAGAATGAAACACATACCACCTAATTATGATAAAATTAGATTTAGATATCCACCAAGATATTATAAATATGGTTTAAATGAATAAAGTACAACAATACAAAGAATTAAAACAAATTATTTCTGAAAAACGTAAAAAATTAAAATAAGAATAGAAAGACTACATTATAATATATTTGCCGAAGTTAGTGAACATTCAATAAATACACAAAAAGATGAAATATCAAAATTAGAATTACAAATAGACAGTTTAGAATATATATACCAACATGAACTATTCACAATAAAATGAACAAAGAAGAATTTATAATAGATAAAAAAATATATGAAAATCATGAAGGATTAAAAATAAAAATAATATTTTCTAATCTAGGAAGAAGATATAAGAAAATAGGTGAACATTTATATCTGATGTTAGAAAAAGAAGAATTAAAATTAGAAGATAAATTAACAGCAATGGTAAGAATAGAAAGAGAAAATGAAGAAATAGATAGGAAAAAAGAAATAGAATTAAACAACAAACTACAGAAGAAATATGAAAAATAGAAGAAACTAAAAATAGTAGGATTGCTAAATTAGAAAAAGAACTACAAATGTTAAAAGATTTGTACGAACAAAGACAATAGGAAAAAGAAGAAAAAGATAGAGAACAAAAATTACTAAACAAGATAAATCAATTTAAGGAAAAATTAGAAATAAAAAACAAAGAATTAGAAATAAATAATATAGACGTTGAAGAGATAGATAATTATGATTCAGAAGATAGTGAAACATATACAGAAATATTAAAAAATACAAAAAATTTAGAAATCAATGAAAAACAAGAAGTAATTAACGAAGAAAACTTAGAAAGTGCCAACACAGAAATAAATACTCTTGATAAAAAAGAAACTGAAAATATAATACCTAAAACAGCAGAAATAGGAAAACCTATATATTATACGAATAAGTTTAAAAAATATAATGAATATGACAAATGGACACCGAAACAAATAGTTAATAAAAATTATAATTTTTTAGACGTAGACTGTATAATAGATACAGAAAAAATAATACAATTATGGATAGGATATATGACAAAACAATTATTAGATAATAATATAAACATAACAGATGCACCAGAATATATAGAAAGAACATTAATAGGATCAGTAAAACTATGGTTTTCAACTTTAACTGAAAACAGCAAGAAAGTGTTAAGAGCTAATAAACCTATAGAAGGAACATCATCAACAACAACTAAACTAACACCTATAGAATTATTAAAAAAATATGAAACAACTATAAAAGATGAATTTGGTAGTATGACAACAATAGAAGAAGAACAAGATGAAGAAAAAGATACAAATAGGAATTTAATGTGAAAATTAGCAATATGTAATATGTGTTATATAGATGAATATACTTGCGCATTTAAAGAATATTATTATAAAGGAGCATATAGTATAGAAGAAAGTAAAGAAATAAGAAAATTATATTTTAATAAATTACCCAAACTATTTAGTTCAAAGATATTAAAAAGTTGGGAAGATGCAAAAATAGTAGATACATTAGGAGCAAGAATAAATTTTTTACAACAATGATATAGAAACTTATGTGAAAAATATAGAGAAGAATTAAAAATGGAAAAAACATTAAAAAGAAATTTAGCATGTTGCAAAAATAAAATAGCACCTCAATTTGGATGTGAAGAAAGATATTATAAGAAAAGAAAAAAACATAATAAATATAAGAAATATAAAAAATCAAAATACAAATATAAGAAACCAAGAAAAAGATATTATGTAAAAAATTATAAATACAAAAGACCATATAGAAAGAAGAAATCTATAAAAGAATGTACTTGTTATAATTGTGGAAAGTTAGGACATTTAGCTAGAGATTGTAAATTACCTAAAAATCCAAAAAATAAACAAATATCAGAAATAAAAATAGATAATACCGAATATATGCAGATAGATTATATAGATTATGAATTAGAAAGTGAGGATAATATATATGAAATTTCAGAAAACGAAACAAATACTGAAATAGATAGTGAACTAGACGAATCAAATGACTCAAGAAGATATAAAAATAATAACAAAGGAAGAATATTTAAATGATGAAGGAGCGGAACAAAAAATAATATTTGACAGTAACATATTTGATGAAATAAAAGGAAAAGAATTTTGATTTAAGAGTAGAGAAAATATTTAAAATACCAACAATAAAAAACATTTTTACTAGGAAAAAAGATGAATATTATGTAGTATGCCAGAAAGAACATGTAATAGACTGTAGATATGCAAAAGGCAAAGCTAGTATACCACTAGTAACAAAAAGAATAATTAATAAAGAAATAAATGATATAAAAAGTAAAGGAGATCCAATAAAATATGTACACCTCGGAGGTACAAAGATATTAATAAAAACATGTTTTAGAGAAGAATAGATACACTAATAGAATTATATTTAGCAGATGATAGAATTATAAAACCTATAGAAAAAAGCATAATAACTGCCGTAAAAGGAAATCTAATATACCAAAAATTTAAATTTATAATAAGTGCAAATTATTCAGTAGCAGTAACAGATAAAAATATAGATAAATCACTAGTATTATATTGGAAAATATCAGGAATAGAATTAACCCCAGGAAGTAAAATATTTACAGCAAGATGTAAAAATTTATATGTATTAACAACAAAATATAAAATAACAGGAAAAAATAAGATTAACAAAATACGAATAGAAAACCCATTCGAACAAATTGTAAAAACAATAGATTATAATGATTATAGCTATAGAGACATAGATATAGAAGATAATTTAGAAATAGTAAATGATAGAATAAGTACAACAAAAAGAATAGCTGATGAAAAACCAGAATCATCAAGCTCGTAAAAAAGAACAAGTTATGAAATAAATTCAATAAGTAATCTAAACCAATATTACATAACAGGAAAAATAAATGAAAAAGAATATTTAATACTCTTAAATACAGGACAAGAAGAAAATTATATAGCAAAATATCTAGTAAAAAATGAAGAAATAAAAATTGATAATGATATGTGCCCAGATCTACCAAGAAGTTTAATAAATAGTAAAAATATAGTAGAAAAAGAAATAATAATAGGAGTTAGAAAAATAAAAATAGAATTTGAAGTAAAGGAAGAAATGCAAAAAGCAGATATAATATTAGGAATAAAATGGTTAGAACAAGTAAAACCATATAATATAGAACATACACAATTAACCTTAACATATAACAAAGAAAAATTATTCTTAAGAAGAGCCTTAACATAAAAATGAAAATATATGTATTAATGAAGATAGTAGTAGAGGGATATTACAGTAGATATTATACACCTATGATAGATACAGGAGCAGAAGCTAATTTATGTAGATATAATTGCTTACCAGAAAGTAAATGGGATAAATTAAAAACACCAATAATAGTTAAAGGATTTAATAGTGAAGGAAGCTTAATTACTTATAAAGCTAGGAATGTAAAAATACAAGTATGGGATAAGATATTAACAATAGAAGAAATTTATAATTATGAACTAACATCAAAAGATATACTTTTAGGAATGCCATTTTTAGATAAATTATACCCACATATAATAACTAGAACCGACTGGTGGTTTACAACACCATGCAAACAGAAAGTGAGAGCAAAAAGAGTTAATAATAAAATAAGAAAGAAAATTGATTGGATAAAAGGAAGTGAAAAAATTACACAAAAGTTAGAAAATATAAAAAATACTGAAGATACAATAGAACTAGTAGTATTTTCGATAAATAAAACAGAAATAACTATATTTTCAATAAATAAAATAGAAATAATTAAGAAAAAATAAGAACAATTATATAGTGAAGACCCATTAAAAGGATGGAAAAACATAAAACTACCACAAAAATTGAATTAATAGATTAAAATAGTATAATAACCCAAAAACCATTAACATATAATTTTGACGATTTAAAAGAATTTAAAATGCATATAGATGAATTATTAGAAAAACAATATATACAAAAAAGTAATAGTAAACATAATAGTCCAGCATTTATAGTAAATAAACATAGTGAACAAAAAAGAGGAAAAAGTAGGATGGTTATTGATTATAGGAATTTAAATGCAAAAACTATAACATATAATTATCCAATACCAAATAAGATATTAAAAATAAGGCAAATACAAGGATATAATTATTTTAGCAAATTCGATTGTAAATCAGGATTTTACCATCTAAAGTTAGAAGAAGAATCTAAAGAATTAACCGCATTTACGGTACCACAAGGATTTTATGAATGGAACGTATTACCATTTGGATATAAAAATGCACCAGGTAGATATCAACATTTTATGGATAATTATTTTTAACAACTATCTAATTGTATAGTATACATAGATGATATATTGTTATATACAAAAACCAAAGAAGAACATTTAAAATTATTAGAACAGTTTACAGATATAATAGAAAAATCGGGAATAAGTCTAAGCGAAAAGAAAACTGAAATTATGAAAAATCAGATAGAATTTTTAGGAATACAAATAGATTAAAGTGGAGTAAAAATGTAACAGCATATAGTACAAAAAATAATAAATTTGAAAGAAGAATTAGATACAAAAAAGAAATTACAATCATTTTTAGGATTGGTAAACCAAGTAAGAGAATATATTCCAAAATTAGCAGAAACTTTAAAACCACTACAGAAAAAATTAAAGAAGGGTGTAGAATATAACTATAATGAAGAAGATAAAAAACAAGTTCAAAAAATAAAATTACTTTGTAAAGAATTACCAAAATTACAATTTCCAGATGAAAATAGAAAATTTATATATATAGTAGAAGCAGATGCTAGTGAATATAGTTATGGAGGAGTACTTAAATATCGATATGAAGCAGAAAAAATAGAACACCATTGTAGATACTACTCAGGTACGTTCAATGAGACAGAAATAAAATGGGAAATAAATAGGAAAGAATTATGTTCATTATATAAATGTTTGTTAGCATTTGAGCCATATATTGTATATAACAAATTTATCGTACGAATAGATAATACGTAGGTACGTTGGTGGTTAACAAAGAAAAAACAAAATTCAGTTACAACAAAAGAAATTCGGAGACTAGTCTTGAATATATTAAATTTCACATTTATAATTGAAGTAATCAGTACTAACAAAAATGTTATTGCAGATTACATATCAAGACAAAGCTACACAGACTGAAATAATAGAAGAAGATACTCTAGAAAAAATACTCAACACCCTAACTACGCTTTCAATGAAAGTGGACAGTATGGGAAATGAGATAGAAAAGCTAAAGACTAATGAAGATAAACTGAAGTCTATAGTTACAAATCAGCTAACTCAGCAGTGTGCAGAGCTATGTCGATCAGAAGACATTAAAGTTCCAGAGCTAGAAGGAGACATTGGGACACTCCATAAAACCCATAACATTTATCAATCTACTTCTGCAGGTACAAGCAAAGGAGTTAGTCGACCAAGATACCAGAACACGAATATGAATAAAATATTTGAAAAACCATTTACACCAAAAACACAAAAAGACCACTTGTTCATACCCCCAGAAATTACCACATACCGAGATAGCCTAAACCAAGATAAAAAAGTTTACAATTATACAGCCCAGAAATATATAGAAAATATCTATAGAGTACAAACTTTTCTAAACCTTAACCCCAGAGTTACAAATATCAAAGAACCAAACACCAACTATATAACCCAAAAATTTCAAGGATATAACAAGCTAATTGCACTACCCAAAACTAACCCAAGCCTAGTAAAAACTTTCTTTGACTATGGACTATTAAACACCATATACACCCAAGACGGAGAAGAACTAACAGCTATGGAAGAATTACACAAGATATTCACCACCTACAAAAGGATAACAAAAGGAAATTTATTTTATATAAAGTGTTATACTGCACCAGCAGAGATATTATATGACGAAATAAAATCAGTTATACAAGTTGTAAAAATAGGACTAACCAGAGATATGATCATACCAGAAGATATTACACAGTAACCGGAGATACTCAAAATTGAGATACTCGATTTCTACGCAAATAAACGACTTATTGGACTAGCTACGATCATCCAAGAACTAGCAAATAATTATACTAATGGAAACTCAATATGGAGCTATTATTCGAGAGATCATCAAATGATTTACTCAAATTCAAAAGAGCTACGACCAGAAGATATGGAAGATGTCAGACAATGGATAATGATATTACTTAACCCAGAAAAAAAATCTACCGCAAGAGCAATTAAAAAAGGATTTATTTCAGACGGACTACTGACAAGATATTATAAAATAATTGGACACAAATATCCAGATCACCAATGTTCAAGATGTAATGGGGAAGATAACATTATTCCAGAAGTAGACCTAGAATAAAGAAGACGACAAAATGCCAGCTGAAAAGATAAGATAAGAAGCAATAATGGAGATATAGCAGATACGACAACATCAACGGAAGACAAGATATTGGATCATTTATTGTATAGATTTTTTAGTCTTTACGTAAGGATTGTAAATTAGCATTTATGTAGACTTGGACTTTTCTTAGCCTTTAAAGGCTATGTATAGGCTTTTTAGGGTAGGTAGCCTTTTTAGACCTTATAGCCTTTTTGACTTATAGGTTAGCATTTAAAAAATGTGTAAAGATGATTGTAAAGTTTTTTTTCTATAAATGAAGGAAACTGAAGGCATTGCAAAGTAAGCCTTCATGCGTTGAAGCAACATTCTCTCCAGTTCACAAACAAATATTTTGCTCAGTTAATTAAAAAACAGACATATTTCAATGGAAAAAGCTATGGAGGAACAAACTACAGAAATATCAAAACTACCCGAATAGGTATATTTATTTATGATTATGAATAGCTAAATTCATAATTCCCAACAATCATGATATGATAAAATAAATTTATATTAGTTACTTTATAGTAGAATTATTCAAAGAATAATATGTTAAGAAATTTATTAACAAAGTGGAAACGGGGAAAAATCCCTAAGAACTATGCCATCCTAAAGGTGAAACCAATGAGGCAAGAAGCCGTGGCGGGGAGTAACCAGAGTAGAGGCACTGTTTAAGGGAAAAAGTATCCAAATTACCATGCTAATAGTGACCGAAGAACATGTTATTTAAGAATAATCTAGTATATAGTAATCTAAGATGACCATATTTTGTTATGTACATGGTTGAAGGGAATATTTTGAAGAAAGCAATTTTATGAAAATGAATAATTATTTATCTGATGTGATGGTAGATAAATTTAAAATACTTATTTTGTATGTACTTAAAGATATAAAAGTAGTAGATATAAGAAAAATCATATTAGAAAAAGCATTTGGTGAATATTACATGACTAGAATAAATTATATACCATACCTACCTAACTACTCTTACAAATACTTATCATGATAAATTACATAGAATTTTTAGAAAAAGATATGTGAAATATATAGTTACTAGAAAAACAGATGAAAACAAATATAGACAAATACATGGTAAATAAAAACAAAAAATATATAGAATTTCTTAGTAAAAATATGCAAAAACTACTAAGGCTAAAACAAATAACTACAAAATATTATAGTAAAATCAATTTTAAAAGATAGATCATCTAGATTATCTTAAGGTCTTAACCCTATATATACTTAAAAATATAGAAATTATAGATATTAAGAAAATAATATTAGAAAAAGTAATAGACTATGAAATTGAAATCATAAATTGGCTAGAACAGTTATAAGAAGAAATTTACCCAGAAGGATATTATTCAGATTAAAGGATGTTAGGATATATTAGAAAAACTAGAGAAAATCAAGATAATCTAAATAATGAAATTAATTATAGAAACCGAATTAGAAAAATAATGGAAAATCTAAAAGAAAAATTAATATGGATAGAAGAAACCTTAGAAAATTTAGAAAAAAGTACATGTGATAGTCTATATAATTTAAAAAACTCACTACGAGAAGAACAACACAAGATAATAAATAACATAGAAAATCTAGAATTAGATATACATTACAGTACAGTTAGGATAAATTATTATACAGAAATTTGTAAATCTACAATTACTACAGGATAAAATAATAAACTAAACAAATTAATGAATACATCTTACGAAGAGAATAGATCATTAAAAGATATTGAAACAAAATTTAAGAAATATCCACGTATAAAGAAAAATAGATTCATTACACATATAATAAATCTATTTCATAAGTTAGTTATCCGTATAGATCCGTACCTCAAAATTCTCTCAAGAACACAAGCTAGGGTTTTCATAGAAGATCCAATTTCAAGAAAGTCTCTCCATCAATCTTCGTAGATTCACAAAATAAGGTATGCATAGTGTTCATCCATGGATCCTTTTCATCCTTGGAGCTCAAGAATCAAGTTTTATATACTAAATTGTGATTATATTGTTGTGGTGTCATTATGTTCATGTTGATGGTTGTTATTTGGGTTTAAAGATGGTATCTTAATGTATTTTCATGAATTATGTGAGCATGTTAGTTGAAATCCAGGAATTTGGGTGGTTTAAGATTGTTAAATTGATAATTATACCTATGCCAAAGTTGTGCATGTAAGGTGTTTGATAAAATGCCTAGGATGATAGAAATCATATATTATAGCTTAGGGGTGAACTATATGATAAATTCATGCTAGTCTATTATGTTCAAAAGGCTCACATGTCATTGTTGAGCAAAATATCTGTTAATAAAATATACATGATGATTGGAGAATGGATTCATAGTGTGTCTGTACGTATTCCATGTATTCATAGTATGTCTATATGCATTCCACGTTATGTACAAGATCATGATTATGAAGTACCACATCAGTTATCCCTAATTATTATAGTATGAACTATTGATGTTGGTCATATATTCAAGAATGTCAAGTATTGTCAGTTTCCTTCCATTGAGTTCTAGGGGTACTTGTACCCAAAAATATAGTTGTGTGCCTAGAGCCATGTCATGTTTTCACGACATCCTCAGTCAATCCATGATCCATAGAACTCAGTCAGTCATATGACTCAGGAAAACTCTAAAATATTAGTAATCTTATTAGTTCAGTAATCTCAGTACTCAATAATCTTAGTAACCTCAGTATTCCTATTAATCTCAGAAATCTTATGAACTTAGTCAGTTGTCAGATATCAGTAGTATTCCATCAGTCACAGAACTCAGTAAACTCAGTCTAGTTCAATTTAGTAATCTATGTTCAGTGTCTATTCAGATGGGAGTAGAAATTAGCACAGAGAAAACCCAAGGATGGAACTCACCTACCAGTAGAGGGTTCTCATAGCTTGTCCTTACCAGTGGCACGGTATTGACACCCTTCTAATTGGGGTTACAGATTGAACCCCAATTTATGCAATATTCGCTTATTTGGGGCATGTCGGTTAAATAACTATTTCCCACAATTTTAGTTACAGAACTAGGACTGTCAGATACGGTCACCCAGTCTCAGTAAAAGAACTTAGATAGTTCTTTAGATTTTAGGACTGTCAGATATAGTCAACTTAGATACAGTACGGAACTCAGATAGTTCCACCAGATTTAGGACTGTCTGATATCGTCACCCGTGTTATCATTTATATCAGTCATATTAACTATCAGTGCACTCATCTTACCAGTATTCAGATTCAAGACTATTAGATACAGTCCATTAGACCAGTTATTTATAATTTTACCAATCATAAATAGTCGTTCATTTATTATGTAATACAGTATCAGTTCCTCACTTATTAGTGACTTACATATTAATATCATTAAACTAAGACATTTAGTATCTCAGTGTCAGTAAACTTATGTTGTTAGTATTCAAACTTAGTAGTTAGTATTACCACGAGTTCAGTTACAGTTACCTATGCATGTATGTATTCTCACGTTCATACCAGTCAGCATTGTTCATGCATATAAATCTTTTACATTTAGCCTACCTCACTCATATACTCAGTACATTCAGTCGTACTAACACATTCACGCTATGGTGTTTTATTTTATGCCATAGATTCAGAGACCCAAGTTCTAGAGCAGTAGTAACATTGCAGATTTCAGCAGTCAGAGTCAGCAGTGAGTCCTCATCATTCGAGGGAAATATGATTATTTATATATATTAGTACTTTGTTACTTAGACATTTTAGTAGATGGAGTTAGTTGGAGACATGTTCCTTCAAGTCCTTTCCTTATTCAGTACAGTTAGAGACTTTTAGGCTATAGCATGTCATACAATTTTTATCAAGTTATTAGGTATTTTTATACCATTTTCAGACATTGTTATTATTCAGATTATGTTCAGTATTGAACCTTATGGACTTTCAGTACATGTTTCTGCATTGCTATGCTATATTCTATAGTGTTCAGGTATAAATATCAGTCATGGGTTAGCTTGTGGTCCTTCGGGATTGCTAGCACCATGTAGCATTCTGGTTTATAAAAATTAGGGCGTTACAGGATCTCATACAAAAAATTAAAGTCCTATTCTTCAAGAGGTTTCGGCTAATTCCATTCTTTCGGAGGGTTTGCTAATTCTATTTCTAGAAGGGCCCTAATTGATAATTCTATTTATAGAAGGATCCCAAATAGAAAATTAGAGACCCATTTTCCAAGAGGTTCCTGGATATAAAGAAAAGTCTCATTTTCAAGGAGGGTCCTAAATAGAAAGTAAAGTCCCATTTTTCAGGAGGGTCCTGAATAGAAAGTAAAGTTCTATTTTCCGAGAGGGCCCTGAATAAAAAGTAAAGTTC
Organism: Capsicum baccatum var. pendulum; assembly: GCA_030864225.1. Taxonomy (NCBI): domain Eukaryota; kingdom Viridiplantae; phylum Streptophyta; class Magnoliopsida; order Solanales; family Solanaceae; genus Capsicum; species Capsicum baccatum. The sequence continues at coordinate 199,761,542 of CM061559.1, read as the reverse complement.
CATTGTCTAGGTGGATTATGAATAGAAACTAAAGTCTTAATTTTTAGGAGGGTCCTGAATAGAAAGTAAAGTTTCATTTTCTAGAAGGTTCCAAAACAAAAAGTGAAGTCTCATTTTCTAGCAGGGTCCTGATTAAGTGTATGATAACTCATGAACTTGCTTTTACCAAGGGTACTTGGACTCAATTAACAAAAAATTACCCTTGTTTCAACAACAAAAAATTTGTTAAATATAAATTTAATGGTGGTTTGTGGCACTTGGCTTTTGAGGCATTTGCTGCTGCGTTTTTCATATTTATCTCTTCTTTGGGCCGTTAGTGTGTGTCCTTGACTTGTGCCATAGACTCAAACTTGAGCTGATGAGATCTACTCTAACCCAAATACCATACTTCTATTTCATTATGATCTTAGATGAATTTTATTTTTTAATTTTATGAATTCAGAAACCTATCTAGTAACAAAAGTGTTTTGTATACTTTGTTTCTGCATGCAATCATGTTGCCTTATGGTGCTAGTCCTTGACTTTGCTTTTTACAATTGAAGAAATTGGTAAAAAATTTTGAAACCCTTTCTCACTTGTTATGACATGGACTTGAATCAATTACATGAGAAAAGAACGAGGATGATTTTCGACTTTGTATGATTGTCATAAGAAAATCAAAAATAAAAATATCTGTAATGACTAGATTTTTGATGAAATATGTAAAATATGATTTTATATATTATTTGACTATTTTTTCCCTCTTCGTATTAATATTATGATATTTTTGGGGTGTGTGGGTGATTGACACGCTTCCTGAAGTATTTTGGAACCATTTATAGGATATTGTGATTTTTGATGGCTTCGAGAGCCTTATTTTGGACTTATGTGGATATCCTTTAATCCGTATGATGGATGAATGACCGAACTATGATAGTAGCTCCAGAATATTAATTTTTGGATATGTATATCTTTGGTTTAGGTACCGGTGCACCCAATATCATTTCGACCTATTGATCAAAAAGTTGGAAAATTTGAAATGTGAGTATGGGACCCATATTTGGTTGAAACAATCTCGAATGGAAAATATAACTTAGCCAGATGATACAGAACATCAGTTTTAGGGTGGTAACATATTTGATGTGATTTACAGCTTTTAAATCTTATTTCGATCCTCGATTTAGAAAATATGATTTTGGATTTAGAGGCTCAATTTTGTGAAAATAATGTTTTTTCGAAAATCTGATATATCTATTGCGTACAGAGCATCGAATTTAGTGTGATTACATAGTTTATTTGTGTATTTAAGAGTCCAAATAGACTTCAGGCACCCCATCGAAGTTTGTTTAGACTTAGAAAAATAAGCACTCTAAAAGAAAAATCTGCAATATATAGCATTTTTGTACCTTTTTGGCCCATTTCGTCTATTTTTTCACCTTGAGTCTTGCAATTTAAATCCTAAAATTGTGTGAGATCTTTAAATACTCTTGATGTAGACCTTCCGTTTATGTCCTGGTGTACTCGAGCTCATTTCAATCTATTGGTTGGAAAGTTAAAAAATTAAAAACATGGGTGTGAGACTTATATTTGATCTAAATGACTTTGAATGAAAAATATGACTTCGCCAGCAGATCCATAAAGTCAATTGTAGTTTGATAACATGTTTGATATGATTTTATGGCTTTTAAATCTCATTTCGATCCTCGATTTAGAAAATTACAATTTCGGATTTGGGGGTCAACTTTGTGAAATTGTCATTTTCTATAAAAAATATGATATCAACATTGAGTCCGGAGCATCAAATTTAGTGTGGTTACATAGTTCTTTTACATATATCGAACTCCGAACGAATCTCGGACACCCCATCAAAGTCTGAATTGGACTTTAAAAAATAGCTTTTTTGCTATAGCTGGTGCTGAAAATCTGGACTATTTATAGTAGCTTTTACCCCTTTTTTGGCCCATTTTGCTCATTTTTCATCCTGTCTCTTGATATTTTAACTCTAAAATAGTGCAGGAGAATAAATGTAAAGCTTGTGGGAGCTTGGGAATCTAGATTAACATATATTTCTTGATTCTCTTATGGATTTAAGGTAAGAAATCACTCCTATTCTTAGTAATTTTTGATTAATTTCTCAAATCCCAAAAATATTAGGGCTTGATTTTAAACTCCAATTTCACTTCTTTACACATGAATAATATTTTAATCTTATAATTACTAGTTTTTCATTAATTTAACCTTCAAAACAACTTTGTTTCTTGATTTTAACTCACTCAAAGATTTTACCCAGTAAATCTTTAAAATGATTTTTCTTTGATTTGAACCTCGTTTTTTCTCAATTTCACTTGGGATTTTAGTTATAGGTTTCTAAAAATATGGGGAACATATTTTTAAAGTAATGTTATGATTTTGCCCTTCTTTTTTAAAAGCTCATTTCGAGAGTCCGTTTTGACCCTGAACCAAAAGTAGTCAATATTGGTGTCGTTAGTTTTGTTTTAATGCATAGATTCCATATTTGATATTTTTAGTGGAGTTTATAATCATTCATGGAAAGTACTTTTGTGGATTCAAAGTGTAGCAGACAAGTTTCAGCATTCGAAGTAGGTTATGGCTTAACTCTTTTAGACTAGGTTGGGTAGTAAATGATGGTACAAAATGCATGTTAAGAGATGGAACTAATTATGAAAAAATAGCTATTTATATTTTGTGTTTATATGGGGACCTATACGTGATGTAATTGTCGAAATTGAGATATTATGTGATATGTGTGGGGTCCTCTATGATATTGATAGCCTTGAATACATATGAATAATTATATTGTGTTGTTAAATGCTTAATATGGTACCATTGGTGTATTTTGATTATATTCATACTTTATTGGCATTTGAGATATGTGAAAATTTATGAATGAAACGTAAATAATGAGTGAATATTGGCTCACGTGGTTGTGGAAATGTATCATTATGGTTGGTTGTGGTAATATATCATGTGTTTGGTCATGGAAATACTCATTGTTATTGGTTGTGAGCATTATATCTTTATATCATACTCATTCATGAAACATTGGTACCATTGTGGCAACACTTGAGTAACACCCTTCCTAAGGGATGCGCCAGGAAAGAGTTATTATAACACCTTATAAGACCCTTTTCGAGGGATGTGATGGAAATGAGATATGAGATATGTATATTGTATACGGGTTGGCGAAACCCCCATAGGTCCTGTGTAAGAAGACTTGCCCTTATAGGTGTATACAGAGATTATGAGACAATCTCGGTAGTTGTGTGACGACCTCGTGCATCATCATCATATACATTTCACTTACTTTATTGTGTTTATATTATGTTGTATTGCCATATTGACTCTCCATCTATGTAATTCTCTTATCTTTTTTTACTTGTATTTGATGATCTTGTATATGCATGTTCCACCTTGTTCTACTTATATGGAATATAATACATACTTGTGTTCTATCTTGGTGTGATATTACAATATATGTGATATATTATAAGTGTTAGTGCAAGCAGTATGGGTTACCGTTGTGGGACATTTTTTGTATGCAGGTAACATGCCTTTAGTGTATATTTTGTATGCTTTATTTTCTACTTTGCTCAGTCGGCCTATGGTACCTACTGAGTATAAGTGGACCATACTCACTCCTACTTAACCCTTTCAGTGCAACTTCAGGTTTGGGTGCACCTCAAATTGGTTGATTTTGGGTGCATTTAAATTACTCAAGGTAGCGGTTGGACATTCATACGTTCAGAGTTCACCTCTATCTTTCTGTATTAGTTATGTATTTATTAGTATTTGGAGACAAATATTATTATTTTGTGGTTATTTTTCTAATGTATTTGGCTCCCGAATTGTATTAGTAGTTTTTACACTATTTACACCTAGTTTTGGGCATGATTGGTATCTCGGATAAGTTCTTTCCGCATTGTTATAATTATTTGTATGGTTCGGCTTCATTTTAAAAGACTTACCTTGGGATATTTCTGTCTTCTTTTCTTTTTGAATTAGTTTGGGTGATAGGCTTAGTTGTCAAGGTATGCCACAATAAGTTCCATCATCACCCCCATTTTTGGGTCATGACAAATTGGTATCAGATCGTCCAAGTTCATTGGTCTAAAAAAATTAAGAATGGGATGTCAAATAGAGTCTCTATGATTGGTATATATATGTTTGAATCTATCTGTGAGAGGATATAGGATGTCTTTAGGAAACCTCCCTCACTTATTTTTTATCATGCAAAGTTCTTTCATACCTTATGTACTAAGTTGTGTTTTACTCTTTTTGTGAAGATGGTGTAGCTTATACCACATATTAGTTAAGAGATACTATGAGATATTGGTGGATATTATAGGTCAATTTTAGGTCTGTTGACACTCCTGAGCTATCATGGGATTAGTTTACTGATGCCTTTCTGGAGAGATTCATGCCTTACACTTTGAGGGATTAAATGCATGGTGAGTTTAATCATCTGGAGTAGTATTCTATGACCATTGTGGAGTATGAGGTGCATTTTCATGACTTATCCAGATATTTCTATGATATCATTTCCATAGAGTCTGAGGAATTTGAGATGTTTGTGAAGGGCTTGTATGTTTTTCTTCAGTTTGATACATCACTGATGTTTGTGATTGGTTAACACCCCATATTTTTGGGCTAGACATTGGACCATCGTCCCTATGTATGTAAACTCTAATCCCATGATTAATATTTTGATACATATGTCATGATCATTAGCCAAGTGTCAAGAGTGCTTATTATGTGGAAAAATATTCATAGGAATAACTTAGAGCAAAGCTGAGATAAGAGCCTTTGATTTGGCCAAATTTTGGTATCTGATTCTACAAGGGTCAAATTTGAACATGTATCATTTTTTACATATGTGGAATTTTACAGATCAAGACCCACCAAATAATAGATAATTGAGTTATCTTTCAAACAATACCAATTTTTCCATAATCCAATTCCCGAGCAAAAAATTATGACCATTTTTATGAAAAATAGTAATGAGTTGCGATAGGCTCGTGTAGATAGGTATATTCCATGTTTTGGGGGTAGCATCGTGAGGGCTATTCCATGGTATAAGGGGTCTCTCCACGAGGGTTATTTTCATAGGAAAAAGAGGCCAAGGGCGATTGGGTCCTTTTACCTCAACCCAAGTCATCTAAAACATAATTTAGGACATACAAGAGGGCATTATTTGCTCATCTTCCTCATAATTGCTTACTAGAAACCCTTCCCCTTTCCCAAGAAACAAAGTTTAAGATTTTCCTCTCAAGAACACAAGGATTTAAGGTTTGATTACAAGATTTCCTCAAAAATCCATTCAATTAAGGTATGTGGGGTTTTGAAGAGGGTTAGTCTTTTATGTCTGAATGTATGATTTTCAAGTTGAATTACATGTTTTAAGTTAGGGTTTATCCCAAACTCCTCATGTGTTGAAAGCATAGCATTACCTTATGATTTAAAGGAACAAAGAGCATAATAGTTGTACTTATTTTTGTTTTAAACTACAAGTTTGATGTTTTTTCTTAAATTTTGTTAGTTTGATGAGAAATTATTATTCTTCGAAGTTTAATACATCTCCATGCTTAAATCCATGTATTTTAATTATGTATTGAAATGTCTTATGTTTTGATCTTTGAACTATGACTTTATACCACTATTTTAAGTATTATTATCATTTTTAGTAATCATTCAGTGCTGGTGGGTTATGAACACCCGATACCTATGTATCTACCTTAGTAGGTGATTATTTAGTAGTGGATTGGGTGCACCGATCTTGTGTTCTGACTTTTTTTGAGTGTGAGACTTTGGTATACTTGCTTGTGTTAGATATGGTCGATTTTGATGTTATTTTGGGTATGGAGTGGTTGAATCTTTATCATATTGTCTTAGATTATTTTGTTAGGACTGTGAGTTTAGGTTTGCCGGGTATGTCAAGGATAGCTTGGAAGGGTGCACTTTATTCGAGTCCTAAGAGAATTATATCTTATGTTTAGGCTTGTAAATTATTTGAGAGGGGATGTTTATCTTACTTGGATCATATTTGTAACATCGGTGTTGTTTTACCTCCTTTTTTGGATTCTGTCCATGTTGCTTGTGAGTTTGTGGAAGTGTTCTCTATGGACTTACCTATTATATCTCTGAATCAAGATATTGATTTTGCTATTGATGTTGAGCCAGAAACCAAGCCCATTTCTATTCCTTATAGGATGGCCCCATTAAAGTTGAAGGAACTGAATGATCAATTGTAGGAGTTGTTAGATATGGGAATTATACGACCTAGTATTTCACTTTAGGGTGCGCCTGTCTTGTTTGTGAAGAAAAAAGATGGGTCTATGTAGATGTGTATTGATTATTGGTAGTTAAATAAAGTGATGGTTAAGAATAAATATCCTATTCCTCGCATTGATGATTTATTTGATCAGTTTCAAGGTGCTTTGGTATTTTTAAAGATTGATTTAAGGTCCTATTATCACTAGTTGAGGATTATAGCTTCAGATATTCTAAGACATCTTTTCAGACTCAATATGGTCATTATGAGTTCTTGGTCATTTACTTTGGGTTGACCAATGCCCCCGCCGCATTCATGGAGTTGATGAATCGGGTGCTTTGATCGTATCTCGACTCATTTGTTATTGTATTTAAAGATTTTATCTTGGTGTATTCTAAGAGTGAGGCTGAGTATAAGGAGCATTTGCAGATTGTGCATCCGATATTGAGGGATGAGAAGTTGTATGCAAAGTATTTAAGTTCGAGTTTTGGTTGGAGTATGTTTTTTTCTTAGGTCATGTGGTGACTAAGTAGGGTATTATGGTTGATCCAATTAAGGTTATAATGGTTCATGATTGGTCTAGACCTACTTTGCACACCGAGATTTAGAGTTTTATTAGCTTGGCAGGTTATTATCATCATTTTGTTGAGGGTTTCTCATCAATTCATCTTCGTTGATTAAGTTGACCCAGAAGAATAGTTCTTCTTAGTGGTCCAACGCTTGTGAGGCAAGATCCCCAAAGCTCAAGGATTTATTGACTTCATCTCCGATATTGTCTTTGCCCAAGGAGGGCATAGGATTTACCATGTTTGGTGATGCTTCAGGTGTTGGATTGGGTGTTGTATTCAGCAAAAGGGCAAGATGATGGCTTATGTGTGTCGTTAGTTGAAACCTTATGAATGAAATTATGCTACCCATGATTTTGAGTTATGCACAGTTGTATTTTCCTTGAAGTTGTGGAGGCACTACTTTTATAAAGTCTAATGTGAGATCTTCTCAGATCATCGTATCCTTCTATACTCTTCACTAAGTGAGATCTTCAGTCAGGCAGGGTTGCTGGCTTGAGTTTCTTGAGGATTATGACTTGACCATTCTCTATCATCCGAACAAGGCTAATGTGGTTATGGATGCCTTAAGACAAAAGTCGACTAACATGGGTAGTTTGGTGCATCTTTTGATCCAAGAGAGGCCTTTAGTCTTAGAGGTTCATTCTTTAGCTAAACAGATGGTTAGGCTTGATATTTTAACACCTAGGCATGTTTTGGCATTTCTGTAGGCTAGATCTTCTTTGATAGAACAAATTTGATCTCATCAATTTAATGATATTATATTCAGGTTGACTCGAGATAAGGTGTTGAGTGGAGAAACTAAGAAAGCCTCACTTGATTTAGATGGAGTTTTGCGGAATGGAGGACGAGTTTGTGTGCCAAGAGTGGGTGACTGGATTTGGTTGATCTTGGAGGAGGCACATTATTCTAGATATTCCATCCATGCAGGTGTGACTAAGATGTAACGTGATTTGAGGTAGCATTACTTATGAGGTGGTATAAGGCAAGATATAGCAGATTTTGTGGCTCGTTGCCTATTTTGTCAGCAGGTGAAGGCCGAGCATATGAGACCTAGTGGTTCTCTTGATAGGTTACCCATTCTCGAGTGGAAGTGGGAATAAATTACCATGGATTTTATGACTGGTTTGCTTCATACATCTCGTGGTTGTGACATTGTATGGGTTATCATGGATCAATTGACCAAATCAGCTTATTTTATTCAAGCGCAGGTCTTATTCAGTGATGAGATGTTGACCCTTACCTACATTCATGAGATTGTGCATCTGCATGGTGTGCTGGTGTCTATTATTTCATATCGAGGTTTTGTGTTCATATCTCACTTTAGGAAGGCTTTTCAAGATTAATTTGGTACTCAGATTGGTCTTAGCATGGTGTTTCACACCCAGTCTGACGGTCAGTCAGAGTAAACTATTCAAGTTTTGGAGGATATGCTCCATGCTTGTGTGATGGATTTTAGTGACCAGTAGGATCAATACTTATCTTTAGCATAGTTTGCATATAATAATAACTACCATTTCAATATTGATATAGCTCCTTTTGAGGCATTGTATGGTAGGCATTGTCACTCGCCAGTGGATTGGTTTGATGTTTCTGAGGTAAGACCTCGAGGTACTAACTTGTTTCGTAAGTCTTTACACAGAGTTGGGATCATTCAAGATAGACTTAAAGCGGCTCAGAGTAGGCAGGCATACTATGCAAGCCATAAACTTTGTTCCTTGATATTTAGTGTTGGTGATCGTGCTTTTCTTTGAGTTTTACCAATGAAGGGTGTGATAAGGTTTGGGAAGAGGGGAAAGCTTAGCCCCATGTATATTGGTCCATTTGAGATTCTTCGAAACATTGGTGATATGGAGTATGAGTTAGATTTTCCTCCAGATTTATCAGTTGTCCATCCAATTTTTCATTTTTCTATGCTTCATCGTTACATTCCTAATTAGTCTCATGTGATCCATTGGGATTCGGTTCAGTTAGATGAGTGGTTGTCTTTCGTTGAAGAACCGGTCTCTATTTTTGTAAGAATGTTAGGCGGTTATGCTCTAGAGTTATCCCTGTGGATAAGGTTTAGTAGTGTCATCGACCTATAGATTAGGCTACTTGGGAGGTCGAGTCTAATATGAGTAGTTCTTATCCCCAGCTCTTTGTTGATTTAGGTCTTTCTTTTGCCTTTAGTTTGAGGCCAAACTAGGTTTTTAGTAGTGGATGATGTAATGACTAACATTTTGATGAAATATGTATTTCTGTTTAATTTGACTATTTTACCACTCCACATAGTTGCATTATGGTATTTCCTGAGTGTGGGGGTGATTGACATAGTTTTCAATGCAATTTGACACCATCTATGTGATATTGTGATTTTTGATGACTTGATTTTGTGGCTTTTATATCTCATTTCAATCCTCAATTTAGAAAATTATGTTTTCGGGCTTCAGGGGTCAATTTTGTGACAATAACTTTTTATTGAAAATCTGATATCGCCATTGAGTCTGAAGCATCAAATTTAGTGTGGCTACATAGTTCCTTTATGTATATCAGACTTCGAATACATCCCGGGAACCCCGTCGAAGTCCATTTGGACATAAACAAATCTGCTCTATAGCAGAAAAATTTGCAATATATGACTTTTTTTTTCTTTTTTTTGGTCCATTTTATCTATTCTTTCACCTTGCCTCTTGAGAGTTAAACACAAAAATTGTGTGGGAGCTTAAAAGTGAAGCTTGTAGGAGCTTGGGAAGTAAGATTAACATATATTTCTTGATTCTCTTATGAATTTAAGGTAAGAAATCACCCCTCAGTAATTTCCTGATTAATTTCTCAAACAACAAAAGTTTTAGAGCTTGATTTTATACTCTAATTTCACTCCTTTTTACTTGAATAATATTTTAGTCATATAATAACTAGTTTTTAATCAATTTAACCTTCAAAACAACTCCAATTCTTGATTTTAATTCGAATTTCAAAAAATTTACTCGGTAAAGTTTAAAAATGGTTTCATTCGATTTGAAACTCGTTTTTAACTCTATTTCACTTGTGTTTTCATATTTAGGTTTCTAAAAATATGAAAACCACGTCTTTGAAGTAAAGTTATGATTTTACCCTTTTTTTGAAAACTCATTTTGGGGGTCCATTTTAACCCCAAATCAAAAGAAGTCAATATGGGTGTCATTTGTTTTGTTTCGATACGTAAATTTCATATTTGATATTTTTAATGGATTTCTAGATCGTTTGTGGAAAGTAAGTTCGTGGATTCAAAGTGTAGCAGACCAATTTTGGAATTCGAGGTATGTTACAACTTAACTCTTTTAGACTGGGTTGGGTAGTAAATAATGGTACAAAATGTATGTTAAGTTGGGAACTAATCATGAAAAAATGGATATTTATTTGTTGTGCCCATGTGGGGTCCTATATGTGATGTAATTATTGAAATTGAGATATTATGTGATATGTGTGACCGTGTGGGGTCCTATGAAATCTTGATAGCCTTGACTACATGTGAATCATTGTATTGTGTTGTTAAAATTTTTATTGTCCTACTATTGGTGTAGTGTAATTATATTAATACTTTATTGGCATATGATACATATGGAATTTCATGGATGAAACGGAAATAATGAGGGGATATTGACTCATATGGTTGTGAAAATTATCATTAGGTCAAGTTGACCCAAATCGGCTTGTTGGCATATTTACAATGCATCATAGAAATGATTTGGCCTAGAAAATTTATATAAATTTTCTTTATACAAACACATTTACTATCTTTGAGGGAGAAAAAACCTTATGCGGTCTAACCTAACCCCAATTGGAAAATGCTAGACGAACTAAGGGCATGGCAGGGAGGTCTTTGGCTCCCCGAGTGTGCACGTATTACATATAAGTAGTCCACATATTTGAATCATTCATTTTGGTGGGAAAAGAAGTTAAGATTCCCTACAGGAAGTGTTCCATATATAACACAAGATTTAAAGAAAGCCACACTTTAAAAAATATTATTGTTATCTGAATACTCTTTCTGTATACACAAGATTTTGGGTCTATTTTGATGCTTTGTAATTTACTGTTGTTTTAAAATATCATTTCTATCATGACCCAAATAATTGGATAATGAGGGAACCTACTCTAATCTACATATATAGAAGAACTACTTACCACTCCTTCAGCATGATAAACGGAAGTCTGAAATAAGTAACAAAATCCTCATTTATTATTACATTATATTTTATGAATATGCATAACTACAAAAAGAAACTACCAAGGACCTATTCTAAACAAGTACAAAAGTTTTAAAATTAAGAATGATAAAATTGAAAAAAACTTCCACCATAAACAAGAGGAGTAGAAGCTGCTGGAAGATCACTATCCGCGTTAATCATGAAACTAATAATAATTCCTAAAAAAGACTATACCCCAAAAATGATATAGAAGAAGTAGTATCAGTAGAATTATAGATATTGATAAGCCTCATTGGTAGACCTGAATTGAATTACCCAAATATAACATAAATTTTCAAAAGAAACCTTGCATCTTAACCTTCACATCACCCAATCCATCATCGCTCTATTTCCCATTTTTGGCATTGATGATTATTAAACTATTATATATATCTTTGGGTCCCTAACTCATTTTCTTCTCTTATTCCACATTCAACATTTGAGAAACACCTAATCTTATTTTCCCAACTTCAAGAACTAACCAGCTACTCCCTGCTAATCCCTTTAGTCATGAACCCCAAGGTACCGCTCTTACCATTATGACTTCACTCTTCTATACCCATAACAAGATAAGTATGCTTTAGGTGTGATCATAAACTTTCACCAAGGATCCAATAAGACCTGACCCTAACACCTCTAAGGATAACCCATTCAGTCATGATAAACCCAACAACAATACCTCTAGTTATTAACCCATACTATAACTAATTCCTTACACCATCTTAGTATATATAAGTGATACTCAAATAACATAAAGATCCTTAGCAACAATCAAAAGGAGTCAACAAGAGTTATCAGTCAAGTCAAATCAAGTTAACCACCTATGTAACAACATATGTAATACTCATCTACTTATGGAACCTTCAAACTGACTTGTACCTTGTACATACACGCTAAGAATTTTATGGCCACCCATTAGTCATGACCTGTAGGGGATAGTTTCGTCCATGTACTAAATCCCAGACATAAGTGTCTGCCAATATTTTCCCACCAATATCCTATGAGAATTTTCAAATATCAAACACTTCATAATTAATAATGGAATATAAGAAAATTACATCATACGAAGATCATAACCAACACTTGTAACATTCATAGGCTTTACATATAATTTTAGTGAAATGTGACCCCACCTAATAACACGCATCAACAAATAATACTAAGAAAAAATTAACATATAAATATAACACCATGAAATTACTTATGTAACCATCGCCTACACTATCATCTAAAGTCCTGAACATGTTGCCTAAACTACCTTTCTTTCTAAACAATGCTGCTTAATTTATTCTCGAACCATAGATTCTTTGGAACTCATTAACATCCTCCCCTAACATTACATTCTTTAAATATTTAGACTAATGACTGATGATTCACCTTTTTAACTACATCAATAAGTTCAAACCATGGCATAACACCAAAATTATAGGATAGCCACTCAACATAAATAGGAGTGATCATAATATAATCATTTTTTCACCATACGTCGACATTACAAATTTTAGTCATCAAAATGTCATTCTCAAAGGTCTAATCATGAAACCTCTTATCCAACTACGTTTCATTCATGCTTTCTAATTTGGGTCTACACTACTCAGTTAAACTTAGTAGGAACGATGAACAAGTGTGAATTCTAACCTTTCCAAGATCACAGATACATCATTCCCCCAAAATCCATGGGTTTGTACCTATTTTTCCTCTATCTATAGATGCAAGAAATGGAAGGCAACCCTAATCATTTTGGAGCCTCTCTACATCTTTTCTCCTACTAAAAAGGAAAAAAAAATGAAACTCATTTCAAGAGATTCTGGTCGCATCACGTCGCTATGGAGACATGCATGTTACTATAGTGGTGCCCCTATAGCGGAATAACTTCTGCTATAGTGGGATGACATCATCTCGATCATAATATTTTTATTTTCAAAAGTTTCCTTGCATTGCCCTACATAAGTTTACAAATGTAATTTCAATAATTTTCATACCCCTAATATTGAGGCATTTCCTAGTCACAATGGATTAGGTCCCTATAATTTCATTAATAATAGAGAAGGAAATACAAGATCAATTTTCTTCTTTTATTTAATATTATCAAATTTTTAATACTTAGATGAGTTATAATAATTAATTACGATTGAAGCAGCTGAAGCAGACATATCATAAATGTTTAATTTACTTTTTTTTAATTAAACATGATTAGTTTTCTAATACGTAAGATCTAACCAAATATCATGTCGTGGTGAATTAAACATGTATTAGATGAGTCATAATAACTAATTAGTAGTGATATAACAAAATTGTTATAAAAAATATTTGTAAAAAAAAATTAAATGGACCTCATATAAGATGTCAAGTAATTTAAAACATTAAGAGTTAATTTATTATTTTATTTTTATTTTATTTTTTATTAAATATTATTAACTTTTTAATCTTTAGATGACTTATAATAATTAATTAAGGGTGGTACAGTAAAATTACGATTGAAACAGCTGAAGCAGATATGTCATAAATGTCTATTTTATTTTTTTATTAAATATTATTAATTTTTAAATACGCAAATAACATATAATAATTATTTAAGAATAATTTAATAAAATTACGAAAGAAGCAGGCGACGAAGAGGTGCCTGCTTCTTCGCGTTTATAAATAGTAGTAATATATAGTTGCTGGAGGATAGATGGAGCAATTCAGCATGAGATACAACTTTTCATTCACTCGTGAGATTTGGGCAGTCGGGGTCAGGGGGTTGGGGAGGGTTGAGATCACCACTGCTCCTCTCTTCTCTAGAATCGGAGCATCTGTCCTTATCAATGTATAGACTGGTACCTATCGGAGCATCCATTCATCGATGTGCCTTTTCAGTTTGTTATGAGTTACAACCCATTAAGTTGGTAGCAGATGATTTGAAAGATGCATGGTTGTGTTCTGAATCCAGTCATAAGTCTATGAGGCGGAGCCAACCTAGTAATATGGGTTTGTCCAAATCTTTTTTGGCGAAAAATTATACTACTAATATATATAAATTTATTTTATGTATATATTGCAGATGTTGAATCCCTTCGATAAGTTTTTCTTAGATTTTGAATCCCCTCATTAAAAATTTTGACTCAGCCCCTAATCAACCCATTTTCTTTCTCTTAACACATTTCATGTAGGTCTTTCTTGCAAGAGATTTAACATATCTCAATGTCCTTGTGGAAAATATGTTTCATGAACACATACAAAATATATGAAAAAAAAACATAAAGATGAAGACTTAATAATTCGAACAACTAACACAGAATTTGAGGTATGAAACACACATAAAATGCTTTCCTAAAAATGATATTTGCTCCCTCTCTTCTGCGAGATTTCTATGGAGTTTAACGTAAATAGTTTTAATGGATATAACATGCCCATGAATTTCTGCACTAAGCAAATAAGGAAGATAATCCTATTGAAAAACAAGAACTTAAACTTGATTTTTTTAGAGAAAAAAGAAAACTTTGAAGAAAGTTGTATCTCTATAAAAGTTAATCATCTTTTTAAAAATTTGGAGAAGTTGATTTAAATAGGATGATAGAAATCAAAGAATGAAAGGGCACAATCTTTCATCTAAAAATACCTCTTCACTAAAAAGACAATTCTTTTCCTAAAAGACGCAACATTTCACTAAAGATATTTTTTCATTAAAACATTTAATTAATTTATTTTGAACAAAAAATCCAACATGTCCTAATTTATGTGGCACAGTTAGAATTTCGAAATTCAAATTAGTTCTAATCTTTAACCGTGAATTCAAATATGGAAGTTCTTAAATTTTTGAAATAAAATTTATATATTTAAAAATTAACAAAAACTACTATAAATCACAATCACTAACAATTTAAAATTTAAAATTTCAACTATGTCAATGACCCCATTCTAACTTCTTTAACTAATGGGTAGTTATTGGCTATTTCAGTTAGATTCTAGTTTCTTTTGATAAAAATATTGATGGTCACGTAATTCATAAATTTGAGCGTATTGAACCCCATGACAAGAATTTCTCGATATTATATGTTCGGATGGAGAAATTAAAATTAATTTTTACAAGCGAGGAAAATATGAATAATGCTTACCTTCTGAAATTCATAATGCAGCGGAAGCAAAATGATACTTATCACTTAAAAGATAAAAGTACAAAATGAGATATTTGCGAGTGTTTGATCAAGTTTACATATTCAAATTAACTTAGAAACACTCTTTAATTTATGCATGCATTAGTATTCATTCAAAGTGATTACTAAAATCAATCAAAAGTCATAAGTTGTTTATCTCAACTTATTATTTTTCAACTTATAAACATTTTTTGTTTAATAAAGTCTTTTACTATTTTGCATTTAATTTATCCTTTTAAGAAAAAAAAAATTCTCAAAATACTTTTTCCAAAATAAACTCCTAACTTCCTCTTCATTTAATATACGTCGTTCTTCATTCTCTTTACTTTACAAGATACTTGTAGATTTATAAAGTTTTGTAAGAATGTTAAGGTTAGCTTAATCATCATTTTAACAAAAGAACAACTTACCAGTATATTTTTACTACCAAATACATCAACCCACTATTTTTGAACACTTCTATCCAAACATGTAATTACTTCAACTTCACTTAATTAAGGACATAGGAAGCATGGGGACCTCTATATTTTCCCTTCTTTTCTTCTGTAATTAACAGACCTTTGTGGTCAAAGGCGGAGTCAAGATTTCAAGTAAGGGGGTTTAATATTCAAAGAAAACTAAGTCGAAGGAGGTTCAACACCTATTATAACCACATAAAAAATAATTTTAATCATGTATAAATAGTATATTTTTCCGAAGAGGGTTCGGACGAACCCCTAAAGAGTGCTGACTCCGCCTCTGTTTGTGGTCCAGTCTTTTTCCAAATACGCGCATGGTAAGAACTTTAATGCACCGACTTGCCTTTCTTCCCAGTCAGTCTCAAGTATGAATCTATCATTTCTTTTGGCATTTAAATAGCAGATCCCTTTCAATTGTGATGTCGTGTTTTATTTCACAGCAGCTGACCACATGAATTCTTGCCTACAAAAAGTTTTGCCTCGTTTTTGCAAATTGTTTGTGTGTCTAGTAAGTCTCAGATGTTCAATGTCTGCTAACCGTAAAGTTTGCCCATGAGGATGTCTTTTTTAATGCATGATTCTGATTGTTGATTTTAAATTACATCTCGTTGCGGGTTTGCAAATGGCATAAAAGTGTGACACAATGTGTAGTCAATATAAAGAAAAGTTTGTTATTTGCCTTTCTCGATTAAATAGGTATTTACTCTACTTTAAGACAAGATAAAAGAAACTATACTCAAGATTTATTTGCTGATTAGTGTTAGGAGGCCCTCAGATTGCACCGGAGGGCGGGGTGGGGGTGGGGGGTGGAGGGGAATAGAGCTCAACTTATATATAGATACAAATATTTCTTGTCATTCTACTCCTGAATATAGTTCTGAAGAACAACACGAACAACCTACCAACCTAGGGATCTGGTCCCAACAAACGTATGCAGTGATGAACAAGATTAAGTGAAAATAAATGTAAAGAATAATATATACACAATCTTTTACGTGAAAATTCCTTGCTTAAGGGAGAAAAACCACGTCCTACCACGTAGGATTTTCAACTACTTCAGTGAGTTCAAACAATCTTGAATACAGACTCGGGCAAGTATGTCAAAAAGGTTGTTTTACAAAACTATTTTGCCAAATAGTCAAAAGTTTGAAAAAATTGGCCATATACCCACTTAATTCCACCTCACCACCAACTTTTCCTACTTAACAATTTCAGCCACAACTTTTATAATAATTCACTTTAACCAAATACTTCTAACTTAATAAATTCATCCACAAGTTTCTAATAGTACACTTCAACCCACTCCATCATCCACCATTATATATACAAAAATATCTAAGTTTTCCAAAAATATTAAAAAAAAATAAAAATTCAAAAGCTAAAAATAGAAGGTGATTATTTTTTCCTCCAAAAAACTCCGATTCCAGTCACTTTTTCGGCATTATTTTTCGGTGATCAGCTGTAAATCAGTCCACAAACATCATAAGCTTGTCCATTGTATCCATTGTTACCCCATTTGGTTCCTATCTTCTTACACACACTTTCCACCATTGTTAAAAAGCTTTAAATCACTCACATTACTCAAAACCACTTTCGAAAGTACATTACAGTAGCTCAAGCGATTCCAAGTTTGTTTCTCTATTCCATAAACCCAACATTCATTGATTAGAAGCAATATTTGTAATTTTAAGTTTTTGTATGGATATTTGTGCAGCCATCGACCCATCATCGTTAGTCATCGATAGTGTATACATCTCGACATAGACCCTAAGCATAATCTACCGTCGATCAAAGCTTAATTCTAGGATGTCTATTGCAGAATTTGTTCTGGTTTCTGGTGATTTCATGAAAAAATGGGTGGAGACTCCCAAATGTTGGAAATAGAGATCATTTACCAGGATGACAATTCCCATTCCTGTTCACTACAACAATTCATATGATGAATTCGTTGCAAGCGTAATATAGAGCGGGGATCTAGATTGTGCGTCGAGCGGCGTGGTGATTAGTTATCTAATGCATTCGAGGGAAAAGGTGAATCCTACGATCATAAATAACGATATACGTATGCTGACGTACATAATGGATGCTGATGCAGATGGATTTAGGTCTATTTTGAGGATAAATGTGGTTGAGAGGTCATTTGAAGGACCGCTAAATTCACCAGCACCTCCACCGCGACGCCCAACAGTCGACGATGATTTGATCGACGATGATTTGAATGATTACGAGAATGATGATGATCATCCAATTAATATGGAAGCTGATTCTATGCATATGGAAGACTTTTCATCGGACTTGCAAGATAATGAAGAATACAGTGGAACAGGATCACAACCAGGACACTCCTTCACCGACGGAACCAATTTCTATTGTGGTCAAATATTCGCCGATAAGAAAGAGCTGAAAATGCTACTAGACGCAGCACCAACGAGGAAGTCTTTTGATTATTATATGGAAAAGAGCTGCACCAAATTGATTAAGGCGAAATGCTTATCTCGTGGTTGTGGCTGGTTGTTGCAAGCAAAAAAGTACGACACCTTACAGAAGAAGCTTTCTTGGTAGGATTGTTGTTAGAAGAAAGCTTCTTCATTTTTTTGCTTATTTTGGTTGTTCTGGCCGCTGTGCCAATGTTTCCCATGTAAAATTTCTATGATTGTGTAATGAAGAAATTTTAATATATGTATTTCTATTTTTAAATTTCGTTTTCCTCTTTTTGGTTATTGTTATTTTTTGTGTTTGCATCTGTAGTGAATGCATCTGTAAATACAGATCACATAAATAGTCCATCGTCGATCTTAGCCTCAGTCTTGCATCGGCCAAAGATAGTAGTCTATGGTAGACTATATGAATTGATGGCCCATGAGTAGCTTGTAGTTTGAAAGAAAATAATTAAATTAAAAAAGATTTCAAGAAATAATCACATGATTTGGGCCTGGTGAAAGAATATAATTAACTTTAAAAAGATAATAACATGTTTTGGGGCTGGTGAAAGGAAATAATTAAATTAAAAAAGATTTAAAAAGATAAATCGCGTATTTTGGAGTTGGTTAAAGAAAATAAGTTAATTTAAAAAAGTTTAAAAACATAATCACATAATTTGGGGGTGTTGAAAGAAAATAATTAAATTAAAAAAGGTTTAAACACATAATCACATGATTTGGGGGTGGTTAAACAAACAATCTAGAACTGTTGGTGGCATTTAATAGACTGTCATCGATGTTGATTCATGTAAAAAATATACTTGTGCTTTGAGGGTTCATCGACCCGCTTAGTCCACCATAGACTTACACCTTCAGGAGTGCATAGATTGGTCTCTTGATTATTCGTAGACCACATAGTTTTATGTACACTTCTATAGACCAACACTTGGATGTTGTTTAAAAATGAATAAATAAATTAAAAATAAATATAGTGTGGATTTGTACACATATGAAGGAGTGTAAACAAGTCCCATAATCATATTAGAGCTTATACAAATTAGGGATGGTGAATTTAGGAGTGGGTGGGTGGGTATTGGTCGAAACAAACAATATCCTAAGAGTAATGCTTGTCGAAGCACAAATATGTTTTGAGGATGTTGATTGTATTTGATGACTACCCATTCCACATACTCTTTCAATCACCACTCTTCAATCAAAAGAGTATGTAGAATGGATAGTGGTTGAACAATCACTATCTTCAAAACATACTTGTGCTTTGACAACCATTACTCTTAGGATATTGTTTGTTTGACCAATATTCATCCACACACTCCTTAATTCACCACCCCTAATTTGTATAAGCTCTAATATGTTTATGTGACTTGTTTACACTCCTTCATTTGTGTACAAACCCACACTACATTTATTTTTAATTTATTTATTTATTTATTTATTTATTTTTAAACAACATCCAAGTGTTGGTCGATAGCAGAGGTCTACGCATAATCAAGAGATCAATCGATGCACTTCTTAAGGCATAAGTCTATGATAGACCAATCGAATCGATGGATCCTAAAAGCACATGTATATTTTTTACTGTAATATTTTTTATTTAACATATTATTGAGGATCCATCGATTACGAGTGTCTATGGTAGACTTTGGTATCTCATTGATGGCTAACATAGGTCATGCTTTATGACAGTCTATTAAGTGTTACCACCAGTTTAAAGAAAATTACTGTTTCAACGGTAATAAACGACTACTTTTGTAATCCATCAGTGTTAACACTTTATTTTTACTTCATGTATAAGGTGTCCATCCCTCATTATTTTATTTCATTCACTTTGTTTTGTTTTTAGAAATTCTACAATGTCTGAGCATCTCAAACATCCAATTCTAAAAATACTCTCATTTTTCATTGTGGAAATGCGGCTGTCTTGAGGACGTCACACATGGATTCAAATTTAGGTCGCAAATTTTATAATTGTGTAATTCCGAAGGTGAGTTGTGTGTGTCTTTTTTATAAAGTTAAGTTAATCGTTATGTAATAATTATTTTTTTCTAGGATAATGACACATGCTTATTTTTTAAATGGCTTGATGAGCTATCACCTCCAACCATTCTATCAACGTTGAGTTCGGAACCCGGGACATTAAATTTTTTAGGTTTGACAAAATTTATTCTACTACAAAGGCTCCAACAATGCGAACTCAGGACTTTATTCAAAGAAGCCGAAGAACAGAGGGGTCACTTTAAAGTATTACTACATGGCACGCAAATAGAGAGGGATCAACTGAAACAAAAATTGATTTTGTCTAAAGAAAGGGAGAATGACCTAAAAATGATGTTATGTGCTATAATGCTAGTATTCGTTCTTTGAAAAAGTGTAACATGGATGTAGTTATGTTGAATAAATAATAAGGTCAAACCCATCGCCAGGCCCCTTAAGTATCCACGATCTTTCAATTAGGCACCTCAACTGGACGTTATTCACTTTTGGCACCTCAAGTAGCTATTAACTCGGTTATTTTGACACTTTTTTTACAATCAGCTAAAATTATAAAGAATGTGTAGTACACACGCTGCTGACATGGCATGTGACCAATTAAAAAAGAACACGTGGCATTTTTTTGTATAAAATAATAATTTTAAATAAATTATAATTAAAAATCTATTTTTAACTAATTAACTTAATTTTTTTTAATAAATCAATAAATAAATCCCCCCTCCCCCAATCATCTTCTTCACCCCAGCCTCCCCCCACCTCCCCTCCAAATCACCCCCCCACACACAATCATCTTCTTCATCCCAGCCCCCCTCCACAATCACCTTTTCCAAACACCCCAACTCCCCTCCACCCCACTCAAATTACCATCTGCAAACACCCAACCCCTACCCCGATCATCTTCTCCAAAACACCACAGCAACCCCACTCCCACTTCCAAATCATTTTCTTCAAAACACACATCAATGGAGGTTGAATTTAATAAATTTATTCTCACCAACTTAATTTAATTTTAACCAATTTTTAACTTATCAAAGACGATTACTCTCGAGTTAATGAAAAACTTCTAACATTGATAAGGATAATCAATGGCGATGATGCAATGGTGATAATGCAAAGCCCAAACACATTATTGAGATGGTTGTTTTTGGTAAGGCCGAGAAGGTCGTTGATTTTTTTCTTTATTTTTATGTGTGTATGTTGCACTGTGTATGAGTGCATTTTTTCTGTTCTCTCTTCTACTCTCAGTGTATGTATATGCGAAAAAAAATAGATTTTTCAATCAACTTGAAAGACACCCAGTTGAAATTGAACAAAATTCAATTACGAAAATGGATTCTTTAATTAAATTTTGTGCAAAATTCAATTGTAAAACTGTTGCATTGGATCAAATTGAGAGATATTAAATTAAAAAGAAATGAAATTATAATATAACTAATAAAAAATTGTTAAAATTTATCAAAAATTTGAAAGATGATGGGGGAGAAAGAATGATGAAGAAGATGAAGACTCAAAAATAAAGATGACAGATATGTTTCATTTATTTCACTGAAAATTTTCTAACAAAAAAAAAGTTGATAAATGGACAAAATTGATGTTTAGAAATAAAAGAAAGGGTATAAAAAATGAAAGCAATTAATATTATTATTATGACCAAGTTGGATGCCATATCAGATAAAAAAACATTACTCGCGCGCCTTAAATGAGTGCAAAACACGCGAGCTGCTACCTATGCAAAAAGTGTCAAAATGACCGAGTTAATAGCTACTTGAAGTGCCAAAAGTGAGCGCTGTCCACTTGAGATGCCTAAGTGAAAGATCGCGCGTACTTAAGGGGCCTGACGATGGGTTAAGCCAAATAATAATATTTCTATTTTTCTATAATGTTAATACTATTTTTTATAGAATTATAGTCGATCAAACAACACGTCAACTAAAATTCGAGCATCATGGTAATGATTGACTATGCATGCAGTATCCAAAAGATAAGAATGAATTTTATGATATCAAGCATACACTGTACCAACTATGACAACACCCTGCATATTCAAATTTCATGCCACAAATTAGTTTGATAGAAATAGATTCAGTGCAGAATCATAACAAATTTCATAAAATAAAAGAATATTTGTCATATCCTACCACTAGATCCTCCAACCTTCATATTTGTGAAATTTAAAAAAATTGTCATATCCTAACTACTCATCATTCAACAACACATTAACAATATTAGCATTCAACTGCCTCAGCTTTTTTTTTTCTACCGCCTCTTCATTTTTCTTCCCTTTTGAGACATTTTCAACTGCCTTAGCTTTTTTTTTTCTATTGCAACTAGCAGAATCAGAAGCGGTACCATCTTTACGTTTAGAAAGAATGCTTTTTTTAGCCATTTTCAATACAATGTACACCTGCAGAACAAATCTCCCATTTTCAGTTCATAGACCACAAGTCTATCAACAGAAATAACTCAATACTCAAATGAAAATCCCCCCAAAAAATTAAGAAATAACCCACCATTAAACAGTTCACTACACAAACATACAATAACTGAATCAAAATTCAACATGCAGTTTGAAAATACAACAACCGCTAAAAATCAAACTAGTTCACCTAATCAAACTAATTCACTATTAATCTTTCAATTTTTCACTATTTCAGCAATCATATTTTAAAAGAATTTCATACGTCTAAAAATTAATTTCAATCTAAGGCATTCTCATTTCATGGACCACAGGTCTACGGATAGACCACAGGTCTACGAACAAAAATAGGTTACTGTTCAGATCAAAATGTCAAAATAACTCTTCAAATAGCAATTATCCCACCATTCAACACTTCATTGCTAAAAAAAACAGAACTAAATCAAAATTCGTAAACAAAAGTTTCAAAATTCAACACCATGATCGACAAAAAAATCTGTCAAAAATACCGCATAAAACCTTAACCAGTGCTTCAAAATCAAACTCATTACCTATAAAATTCTCATTTTAACTACTAAATTAACCAAATTCAAAAATAAATAAATTTCCTACATCGCTATGAATCAATTAGCAAAGAAAACCATTTAAATGGATCTAGAAATGATCGAAACTTGATTTTAACTAACCTTGTGAAGCAACAACTAGTCCTTAGCAGATGGAGAAAAAGAAGAAATGAAAATGGCATTTTTGGGAGCAAAAGGTTTCAAAAGCGAGAGTTGAGAATTGAAGAGAGAGAGAGAGTTTTTTTTTATATTGGAATAAGTGGAGGGTGTTAGGTGTATTATATTTAATTTGTAAAGTTGTAAAAATGATGTGGTCCCTTGGCCCACGTGTGGGACCAGTTTTTTCCACTTTTCCCCACGTCTTACACCCTAAGCCAACAAAATAAATTGAAAAGAAATTAAGTGGGCATTTGGTAAAATAATTTTGGAAAGTGCCCTTTTTGCCAATTTTTCCCTACAGACTCCATGGTTCGAGGATTAACCTCTTAATCCTTTATCAACTTGTAATAACTCTATTACAAAGACTCCAATACAATAAATCTATTGGGCTAACTGACACAACTAATTCTAACTGAATCACTAACAAGCTAACTCTTGCTTCTTTGTCAACTAACTCTAGATGACACTTTCAACGACAAGAACTTACTGAGAAAACACCTTTTTTCTTATAAGCCAACCACATAGGTAATCCCTGTAGTGGTGGGGGCTTAGGCGCAGACCCTACCTTATTTATTCAATATCAAACATTGTACAACAAAGAGGGTGGCGTGTCTTTCCTCCATTTGCAACAACCATAATATATTTTTAGAGTCTGATAGGAAATAAAGACACTATTTCTAGGATCCAAACTACCTAGTCTTTTACAAAAGTGGCGACTCTAAGAGTCTAAAAAAGATCTTACTAAAGAAAGCTTAATAATTTTTATTCTACATGCAACAAAAATTTTAACATGTTCAACCAAGCATGTAACCTATTCAAGGTGGGTCAAAATGTCAACTTGAGTGTTTGGTGACCTTTATTATGAAATTTGGCATCTCCAACTTATCCATAATGTAAACCCCTTTTACTTCCTTTAATAACTGATCTTCATTGTTAAGAACAATTTCTTGACTAAGGGAAGAGGCATATTTTGCTAGAGTATCTGATACCGAGTTTCCTTCCTTATAGCAATGTGAAATATGTGTATCTCATTCCTGTACTCTTTGTTAAATTTATTTTATTATAGATCAGATTCCATAAAATGTTGCATATTTCTTTAATCATATGGTCTATAAGCATAGAGTAGTAGATAACATTTACAAACACAAAACAAAGACACAAATACAACAAGATCTTGAGACACACAAGAAGGCTGAGTAGGTCCCTGTTGCAAGTAAGGCTTTGAATCTGATAGCTTTAAGAGAGATTTGATGTTGTTGGAATATGGAAACTTAGGTTTTCTTGTTGTAACATATTTCATATATAAGAGGTAATAAAACCTCGAATGTCTCTGATTGGATGGAAAAAAAGGTGTTGCAGTCTTGCCACCAGCTTCCTGCCAAACCTGTACTTTTCTAGCTGTAATGCTAACTGGGTAAAAGAGACGTGGATGCGGTCAACCTGGTTCCTAAGCAGTTTCAGTTTTGTCATCAAGAACTCTTTATGAACTAGGTCCCAAGTTGATAGTTTCTCTATCATCAAAACCAAGGAATTAATAATTTTACCCTTTTTGATAATGACAAACCCATTACATTCCTTCACAGTCTTCACAATACTTCCTTATGTCACTGATACCAAGCCCACACTATATTCACTACTTCCCCCGTCAATGATACCTGCCACTCTTTCATTCTCCTACTACATTCCCCATACGTGTAGCGACTTGGTCCCTTACAGTACTGCAACACACATACTATACTCATCTTTCCCCTTTTGGCATCATCAAAAAAATAAAATAGTAAACCAAGTAAAAATAAGGAGACATGTTAACTCATGGCCACTAAGTCTACTGAGATGAGCAAGGAAAAATAGAAAAAGTAAGAAGAATGATAACACCAAAACACAAGTCATTCATTAATCATTTAGGTAGCATCATACACCACGCATAACAAAATAATTATAAAAACTAAGTGCGGGGAATGCCATTACAGTTGAACAAAAACTTAAGGAAAGGTAAAACAGGGAGCCGATGACAACAAGGATTAATAGGACTAGAAACAGTTGGCTTAAGGAAGTTAGGGCACGATAAGGGTGAAGTTGGACAGATAATTAGTATAAAGGACCAGAAGAGGCATGGGATAACTGGAGAAGGTACAAGGCGATCCTCTCATTCTTAACTACATGATTTTTTGAAAGTTGTTGGGTTAAATCCTCAACTTTGGCTTCCAGTTTCTTGACCTTGTCACACAATAATTTATTTTTAGCACAAAGACCCTCATTTTGACTTGATCCCTCTTCATGACCCTTCTCATTTACAGCCTTCAAAGTAACAATCTCAATATATTTTTATGCTAAAATAGCAGTCATATCTTCCAATTTCCCTTTTAACCTACTCTACACTTGGATCAAATTAGCTACCATAGATTTTGACTTTACACCACTTCACTTGGGAATGCACTCCTTAGCTTCCAATGTGGACACTGTGAACATTTGCTTCATTGATTAATCCTTTCCAGATAGGACTTTAAAATATGCAAACACCGTACTCAACTAAAACCCATAAGCTAAGCCATGTTTACCATTTTTGCCCACCATAACTTTATGCATGTGTTTAATGATTAAAGCCGGAAGTTTCCACGCTTAAACTTAGACAAGGCTTCCATAAGGAACTTACCGGCACCTGTAATAGTTGTTCATTTCTCAATTCTGGAAAGTAGGGATTTGTTAACTAATTCAAATAGGAGCTGAAATTCTTCTTTCAAGGACTTTTTTGTCAAATTCTTAATATTTAAATTATCTAGCTTGCCACAGACCTCCAAAAACTTTGCAAACCCACTTTATCCTTCAAGGACCTGGTCCCTTCAATGGGTATGCCTAACACTGACCTGGTCCCTTCAGTGGGTATGCCTAAAACCTCTCCAAACACTTGATCATCCAGATAAATATTCATATCATGATCTTGGGTTGTCACAAACAGGGAATCATCTGAGAAATTAAGGTTGTGATAAAATATTCCTACCTTTTTTTCATGTAGAACGGGAATTGGAGGCTCAAATAAATACTCCCAACTCTGGAACTTGAACATCTCAATTAGATCAGCCATGCCATGTATGAAAACATTCTCTAGATCGGACATTCTTCCTCTTAAGACTTCTTGGGTCTTAAGAATTTTTTTCTCCTTCTCTTAACAATATTTTTCCTTTTTCTTTGGATGTGGAGGCTTTAACACTGGGATCTGTTCCTTTAACTAAGACTCCAATAGCTTTTGAAGTATTGTTAGTTTTGGAGCTGGGACCTAGTCCCTTAGAGTCGGTTGTCTCCCCCCTCTTTTCTTTTTCTCCACCAGTAGATACTGGCTTTTTTATTAGTATTCCTTTGGCCTTTCCCTTCTCAGGTGAAACAACAACACCATTCTATGCCTTGGCCTCCGTAGATTCCACACTCTTCTCAATATCCTTATCACTCTCATCAGTAAACATATCATCAAAATTACTATCACTCTCATTTTTACTCTTAGTTTTCTCATATTTATCCACATGCATCACCTCTTTAGTGGGTACCTCGATCTTAATAACTGTTTTCTTCTTTATACTTTTCCTCTTTTGAGTATTATGTTGTTCTCAACAAGTGCATCC
The DNA here is from genome assembly GCA_030864225.1 of Capsicum baccatum var. pendulum. Lineage (NCBI taxonomy): Eukaryota > Viridiplantae > Streptophyta > Magnoliopsida > Solanales > Solanaceae > Capsicum > Capsicum baccatum. The sequence continues at coordinate 199,734,721 of CM061559.1, read as the reverse complement.
TCCATCAATTTCTTGAATCTTGACCTGGTCACATGAGTCTTACCTGTCTTAGATAAAAACCTTACAGTGGAAAATACCCTTTGGGTAGCCATTTTCTCCATGACAAGGCCTTGTCATCATCGCTATTAGTGTTGACTTTTTATTTCTCACCTGTGTCAGGTAGATCGAGAACATAGGGCAAGACAATAACATCTTTCTTAACAGCCTCAGGAGGATCATTTTGTCTCTAGTATACAGGGACCCAAGTGAATTATCCCACTTAGGAGGGAGGATCTTTGCTTAGAGCTGTCAAACCTTAAATTACCATATCCTCACTCACGACTAGGATATTGAGGGCGTTCCTTTTTCCTTAGAGTGATCACCATCAAACATTTTTTAATCTACAACATGGATTTCTAGGTTGCTTAAAAAATAGACTTTTCAAGACTTTGATCTTGAGATGGGGAAACGTGATGAATAGGATAGACTGATGATTCTGGGATAATTTCTGAGCCTCTTTTAAAAGGTGTAAAGACGATTGGAAAAGGAATGGATGGAGTATTCTCATCATCTCTTACTTGAGAAGAGGATAAAGAAATATTCTTTTTTGAGAAGTTGATAGACTGACATCATAGGGAAGTGATGGGTGAGTGAATTTGATTATGAAAAATAGGTTGGTGCAAATTGAAATCAATAGGGGGGATGGAGGAGAAGCGATTGAAAGGGGTGTAGATTTATTTGGAGACAGTGATGATGAAGATGGGTTAGACATGGTGATCAACTTTTAACTGTTAAGTATTTGGAAGAATGTAAAGTGTGAGAAAGAGAGTTAGGGAACTGATATGGTTGGAATTTGGTTTAAATAGAGAAAGAAAAAATGAATGAGATTTATATATAAAGAAAAAATGAATGAGATTTATATAGAGAGGGAAAGAGCGGTTTAGATTTAAAGAGTGTAAGTGATGAGACGTATTTGATTGGTGGACATGACTCTTGGGCTTAATGAAAGAGTTGGCAGGGTTTAAGAAGAGGTGGTAAGTTACATAGTACACACGACCTTAATTTTGAAAATACTCATGTTAAAGAATAATACATGATACTAACCTGATAAGGGACCTGGTTCGTACATGATTTTCTAAACTTTAGTGCATAAAGCTGTCTCATCTTCTTCCTTTATCTTTGACTCCTTACCATGGGTGTATATTTGCAGAATATATGAGACTGAGTAGGATATGTGCAACATTATGTTACATAGATACCTGCTTATTAATTTATATCCTCCTAGAGACTTAAGAAGAACAACATAAAATCAATTTTGTCTCATCAGACCCAACTTCATTCTATTATTTTCAACCTGGACCTTGCCAAGTGCCTTAGTGAAGATACCAGCTATTTAGTCCTTAGTGTTGCAAAAGACCATTTTGGTCAGTCCCTTCTCTACATTATTTCTGAAAAAATAATGTCTAATGTCTATGTGTTTGGTCCTCTTATGCTGAACATGATTCTTGTCCATATTGGCTGCACTTGTATTATCACAGAATAAAGGAACATAACCTAATAATCTTCCAAAGTCTTCAAGATACTGCTTGATCCAGAGAAACTGAGCATAATATGAAGCAACTGCTACATACTCAACTTCAGTAGTTGAAAGAGCCACTAAATTCCGTTTCTTGGAACACTAGATATCAAGAAAGACCCTAAGAAGTGAGACATTCCTAAAGTACTCTTCCAGTAAACCAGGTACCCAACATAGTCTGCATCAGCATATCCAACAAGATTGAAGTTGTCACCAGCCAGATAGAGGAGGACAAGGTCGGGGGTTCATTTGAGGTATCTTAGAAATCCCTTTGGCAATCTTCAAATGAGATTTAGTTGGACTTACTTGGAATCTGGCACACATCCCTACACTGAAAAAAATATCAGGTATGTTAGCAGTAAGGTAGAGCGATGGACTAATGATTCATCTGTACATAGATTCATTTACAGAGGGACCAGATTTATTCGAGTCCAGTTTTGTAGAAGTGCCAATGGGAGTATCTATAGGTTTTGCATCCTCCATATGGAATATTTTCAACAACTCATGAATATACTTATGCTGGTAAATAGTAGTACCTATTGAACCTTGCTTTATCTAAAACCCAAGGAAGAAATTAAGCTCTCTTATCATACTCATCTGAAATTCACTACTTATCATTATGGCAAATTCATCACATAGGGAACTGATTTTTGCTCTAAAGATTATGTCATCAATATAAACTTGAACAATAAGCAAATTTATCCCCCTTTCCTTCAAGAAAAGTGTGTTGCCAATCTTTCCCCTTTTAAAACCATTGTCTTGTAGGAATTTTGAGAGTGTCTCATACCAAGCCCTGGGAGCTTGCTTCATCCCATAAAGAGCCTTGTCTAACTTGAACACATGATTTGAAAAGTCAATATCTTTAAATCCTGGAGGCTTCTTTACATACACTTCTTTTTTTAGAAATACACTTTTCACATCCATCTAAAATAGTTTGAATTCTATGTAGGAAACAAAAGCAATGAGAATTCAAATAGTTTTCATTCTAGCCACAGGAGAAAATGTTTCATCATAATCGATGCCTTTCTCCTGGTTATAACCTTGCACAACCAACCTAGCCTTGTTCACAATAATGTTACCATGCTCATCTGTTTTATTTTTGTAGACCACCTGGTCCCCATGACAGTTCTGTTTGCAGAACAAGGGACCAGATGCCACACACTGCTTCTCTCAAATTGATTCAACTCTTCTTGCATGATATTTGTCCAATCAATATCTTTCAAGGCACCCTTCATATTCTTTGGATAAACTCAAGACAAAAATGCGGAGAATGCACACAAATTCCAGGTTTGATTCCTGGTTTACATACCTGAATTTAGAGGAAAGAGTAGATTATCAAGGGGATGAGAGGAATAATGCTTATAGGATCTTTGAGAAGTAGGCTGGCTTGAACTTGGACCAATTTTCATAAATATGTTATCCTCAGAAGATTGGTGATCCACTGAGCTGGAATGAAGATCAAGATCTTCATGTGGGGGTTGAGATAAACCAGATTCCTGATGTTTTGCTGAATTATATTCATCTTTATGAGACGAACCTAGTCACTGAGAGTCTCTACTATTCTTGTTTCCTTCTTCTATCTTAGAGTTCTTCAAGGTTTGCATCATCAAGAGAGTGACCTATACTAGCACTTTCAGCTTCATCAAACACAATATGTACACTCTCCTCTACATATTGGGTTCTCTTGTTGTAGATTTTGTAGGATTTACTATTTGGAGAATAACCAACAAAGATTCTTTCATCACTTCTTAGGTCAAATTTCCAAAGATTATTCTTTCCATTGTTCAGCATACAACACTTACATCCAAAAGGCTTGAAATAGCTTAACATGGGATTCTTCTTGTTCATGAGGTCATAAGGAGTCTTATTACGAATTGAACTAATAAGACACCTATTAAACACATAACATTTTATACTAACAACTGCAGTCCAGAAGTTTTGTATTATTCTTGCACCAATCAATATAGTCCTAACAATGTCAACCAATGTTCTATTTTTCCTCTCCACAAAATCATTTTGCTGAGGTGTTCTAGGAGCTGAAAAGTTGTAATTATTTCCAAGATCATTATAGAATTGATTGAACTTAGGATTTTCAAATTTCGTGCCATAGTCTGACCTGATCCTAACAATATTCTCATTGTATTTCACTTGCACCTTTTTTGAAAAAGCTTCAAACATTGGGAAGGTCTCTTCATTAGATCTAAAGAAGAATGTCCAAGTGAATCTAGAATAATCATCAATTATTACTAGGATATGCTTCTTTCCTCCTCTACTTGCAACTTTTATAGGTCCACACAAGTCCATATGAAAGAGTTGCAGGGGTCTGGAGGTACTCACTTTCTTCTTTGGCTTGAAGGAGGACCTGTTTTATTTACCCTTCATAAAAGCATCAAACACTTTGGAATAGACAAACTTCAACTTAGGTATTCCTTGAACCAGGTCCTTACTGACCACCTTGTTTAGAAAGGAACAATTTACACCTAATCTCTTTTGCTGAGACAGATACATACAAATCTCTATAGTTACATACAAATCTCTATTTCCTTTACTGAGACAGATACATACAAATCTCTACAGTTACCCTACCTAGTTATAATATATATAGTATATGGTAGTAGTAGTATTTAATTGTAAAACTAGTATTCTCAACTACATTTCAAGCCCAAGAAAGTTAATGTCAGCTATATAATCGAGGAAAACATCGTGAAGTATTTTGATTGAATTAACAATTAACAAGTCATAGCATGCTTGGTAGAAGAACCACCAGCAGATTGATCAACCAAGTCATTCACACAATTCAAAGACTAAATGGATGAAGGTGTTAGCTTATTTTTTTAGAAAAAGAATGAAAATCAAGTGCCAAAACTTAATGAAGCATTTTGCCCATTTTGACAGTTCTCTGCATACACTGTGCAGTAGATTGAGTATTGTTGTATCACCTTTTGCCTATCCTGCTAGCTAACTCAGACATATACCTGTGGCATCTCTTGGTTATTTTTAAGGGATGGCATTGTAAGGCTCCGCAGAGCAAAGTATCGGTGACTCAATCTCAAGCAAGTCGAGATAGGCTATATCATCAAGGAAACTTAATCCATTATAATATAGGAAAACAGCATGACCCATTCCGATTGACACTAGTGGAATGTGAAATAGTATTGAGATTAGCAAATTATAACATTTGCAGGACTAAGAATGGGATGATGAGAATACAGAACTACTTGGTAGAAGAACCAACTCCAGATATGCAGATAAGGACTACAATGTACCTAATGATATTTATTTAGTTTTCAAATAAAAAAGAGGGTAGCCAAGATGAATAGCCTTTTGGCTAGACACTAAAGGTAAAATTCTAAACCTTTTACTCATAAAAGCCTATTCATAACTCATAGATACTAAAAAAACACCTAATATGCAGATAAGGACATCTATACTATCAAAAACAATTCAGAAACACCCACGTACAAGTGCCAAATCTTCAAAAAACTTCCCTTTATTTTATCAAAACATTGGTGAAATAAATTAAAACAAAATCAAACAGAATCCAGTCTTATCAACAATATGGACTTCAAATACAAACCAATAAACAAAAACACGCATCGCTCAGTCCAGGTAAGGCAACGACAATTAAAAAATCAGATACCGTTTCACATTATAAAGTGATATAAATCCTTTAAATCCGGATACAGTTATAATTTAATAGAAGAGAATGACTGAGAGATGATCTCATATGTATTTTGATTAGATTTCAATATTTATGAGGTGTTAATGGATGTATTTTGTTGTTAATTCATAATTGCAGGTAGCTAAAGATCCAACTGGAAAGGAAATTAATGCACTTGAACAGCACATTAAGAATCTGTTGTGCCCATCAACTCCATTTTTCTTCAACACCTTGTATGATCCCTACAGAGAGGGAGCGGATTTTGTCTGTGGGTACCCATTCAGTCTCCGTGAAGGTGTACCAACTACAGTTTCACATGGTATATGGCTCAACATCCCTGATTATGATGCAACTACCCAGCTTGTCAAGCCTCTTGAAAGGAACACCAGGTAGGAACACCTTTCTGGTTTTTATTTTCTTGATCTTAACTCCTTAATGTGGTCCCTAACCTTGTGTTGTTGTCATTTTTCAAGTATGTTGATGCTGTTATAAACTTGGCATTCGATCGTGAGTTGATTGGCCCTGCTATGTACTCTGGACTCATGGGCGATGGATAGCCTATTGGACGCTACGATGATATCTGGGATGGCTGGTGCACCAAGGTAATACTAGTTCAATCGCCTGTATTTCCTACTTTGGGATTATACTGCCTAGAAGGAGACCCGTGATTCAAACTTTGATCTCTTTAATCCTTATTGTTCCTAAACTGAATTGATTTGAAACAATTAATTCCCAAACTTTTTACCCATAAAACTCTACATAACAAGGTTCATATCTCTTATATACTAAAAAGGGCACATATATACTAGTAAATGTTACATAGTCAACTTTGGTAGTCACCACCAAGTATCTACTACTACTTTACATGGTAATAAATTCTTGATAGAAGAGTTGAGTCGTACACAAACTGGATACAAGATCAAGTTCACAACAAAAAAACAAGCAACAACAAGAGCAAGAAGATGTCAACAACAATGCTAGTGAATCGAAATAGGCCACACACGGCTTCACTAGACTTCAAGATGAACAACAACAATAGTGAATCAAAAGAGCCCCACACGACTTCACTTCACGGTCTAGAACATTGAACTAAAAAAAAAAAATTAGAAATTTAAGCTAATATTACCAGTCTTCGTCGGTGGGTAGCAAAACTCATCGAACCTCCAGTGTTCAACGAGCTACCCGTTTGAGACGCTTTATTTACCTTTGCACGTTCCCTCTTCACCCTATATTTAGGAGTATCTCATTTTTCCAAGAACTGAACCTACACATCAACATTCAGCCAACCAAGTTTTTTCAAGTTTCTCCGGGCCTCATATAAGTGTTCTTTGATTCGTACAGCTGCTTTCGAGTTGAAAATGCGTTGTATTTCATTTTCATGACAAGAATTTCATGCACACTTTTTCTGCAAAATAGTTTAATATAAAGTCATGAAATGAGTTGACGGATACAAAGGTAAATTCATCATTGATAGCATACTGAAATATGGTAAATTCTTTGATTTTGATTATACCATAAACTGGTTCCACATAAGAATCCTAACGTTGAGTCGAATCTTGTTCCAACTACCCCATGGCTCCATGTAAAATGGTTTAATTGCTTCTATAATCATATGTACGCCGCTATATGTGGGAATAAACCTGTAATAAAATTATATTAAATTATCTTAGCTTTCAAAAATTTTAAAAATTATGGAAAAACATAAGGTTTACTTACCCATTACCATCAGGGCAAATAATTAGCCTTCTATTACCGTCATATTCTACTACCTCTTTAAATTTCTGAATCTGGGAAGCAGCTATTGTAGCATTAGATGCTGTAGCACTATTAATAAATAGTGATATCGATGTGCTAGGACCTCCAATTCTCAATCCATAAAGGATAGGTGTGGATGATGTTGAAGGAACAGATGAAGAGCTACTATTCAGACTATTATGGGAAGAAGAGGGTTGGAAGTGGTAGGGTGGAGGGGGAATAGAAAATGTATTTGGAAGTGAAATAGTTACTCTTGGAGGAGGAAGAATATTTGTGGTAATAGGTGGTGGTGGTGTTGTATATTAACCTTGGGGAAGATTATCAGGTCTTTTCTTACATTTTTTATGCCGTCCATTACCATGACATTTTTATGCCATTGATCTTCTTTATTAACCACCTGAAAAAAAAGAACAACCAAATGGAGTTAGTTTGTGTTATGCTGGCCACATATGTTTCTCAGATCAGAAGAAAATTAATTTATGCATTCCCTGTAGTACTGAGTGAATGAAAACCTCATAACAAATACTTCACAAATAAACAACTTGCTTTATGCAGAGGAACTAAAAATGTAGGATTGAAGAAAATGCAACAAGACAAGCAAATCATGCATAGTACTAGTAGTTTTACCGCTGCTATTTAATCAAACAACCAAAAATGTTCTTAACAAAGAAAAAACACTATATTGTCAACAAAAATAGCAAAAAGCAGCAGCTAAAATAAACTTCAAAACCTAGTTACAACACATTACTACTATTAATAACAACTCAGTCCTCGTCGCTTGCTTCATAGTCATTCATCAATTCTTCCTCATCACTTGTTTCATATTCATTCATAGATTCTTCCTCATCACTTGTTCCATTTTCATCAAGTAACTTTTCCTCGCTTATTTTATTTTCATCAGTTGGATCTTCCTCATCATTTGCGCCGGATGTTCCTTCTCCATAATCATAAACATACAATCTAAGTTTAGAAGGATCAAATTCTTCATATAGGCCTTCATTATGCTGCAACTCACCTGGTAATTCATCATCCACCCTTTCTTCAACATTTGAAATGTCATTCTGATATGCTAAATCCAATGTATCCTCTACTTCAATTCTACCCATGAGCTTTATTCTTATAACTACCCACCATGCAAATTTATTCTTACACAAAGGATAAGGAGCATAATACACTTGTTTCACATTTTGTGCAATGACAAATGGATCATAGAGTCCATACTCCCTTGTATGCTTAATTTCAACTATTTTGTACTGAGGGTGCACCTTTGTACCTAACGTAGGCGTAGGATCATACCACTTACAGGGAAAGAGAACTAATTTTTTCTTTGGCCAACCAACATGATAATCGAGTTCTAAAATCTCGTGAAGCACACCATAAATCAACACCGCCATCACCTTTCACCCAAACCCCACTATTATTGGTTTTATTGCCCTTAGAGAACTCTTCTATGTGAAATCTATACCCATTAACAAAGTACTTAGAAAAATTTCTGACTTTAGCATCAGGTCCCTAAGCTATATCACGTAAAAATTGACCATTTGGGTCATAATTAAGTGGATTATAAACCTATAAAAAGTTCAAAAAAAGTTAGAATTTAAATATATGTAAGATTGAATAAAAGTGTAAATCATGTTAAATATTTAATTTACACTTACATATTCTCTAAACCACACTGAAAACATAGGATAAACAACAGTATCACCGTGTAAACCCACGAAGTAGCTGTCCGACAAAGTTATGACTTTCATTAGTTAAAGCTTAGATAGACCTTGAATGATTGTTCTTAATATAAATATACTCACTTATAAAAAGGTAGGACATCGTGATAATTTAATAATACATGTGTTGTAGCTAACTTAAGCTCCACCTCATTCAAATATAAAGTGTACCACCTTTTGGACTTCCTTTACCTGGTTGATTGAATATTAAAAATGGTGGTGCTGAAGGATCTGTATTGTCTCCATCATCATGCCTATTATGTCAGTTTATCAAACATGGTACATTATGTTTAAAATAATATGAACAAAAATAAGAGGTCTCTTTAGCCAAATAAGCCTCACATATTGATCCCTCAATTCGGGATCTTTTTTTTATGGTCCGCTTACATTTGCTAATAGTCCTGTATAGTATGATCTTTTAGATGAAATAATGTTCAATAAAACACATGAAAATAAATGTTAAAAGTCAATACCTCTCAAAGGGATACATCCATCTACACTGAACAGGCCTTCCAAGTCGTGTCTCTCGCACAAGGAGAATTAGAAAATGCTTCATAGCTTTAAAAAAATAGGAGGAAAATTTTTTGCCATCTTGTTTAAGGTTATGTGAATGTTGATATCCATCAAAGATAGGCTCTCCTCCCTTAATGTGTTAGAACATAAATCTTTGAAAAATAAGCTTATCTCTATTATGGGCTTTCAGTCTATCGGGCAATGTACAGAATGCAATAGGCATCAATGACTCCATGAAAATGTGACAGTTATGGCTCTTCATAGAGGTCAACTTTCCTTCCTTCATGTCAACACACCTAGACAAATTTGATGCATATCCATCTGGAATTCTCAAATTATTAACCCAATCACAAATCACTCTTCTATCCTCTAAAGTGAATGTATAACTGGCCTTGGGATTCTGAATCTTATTGTTTAAGTATGTTAGGTACAACTCACTGCGTCGAAAATACTCCTTTAATTCCATTCTGGCCTCCAAGTTATCTTTTATTTTGTTAGTTACATCCATCATAGTATTAAACAAGTTATCAAAGAAAATTTTCTCAATATGCATGGGATCCAGATTATGAGGCAGAAGATTATCCTTCCAGTAATCTAACTCCCAAAATATGCTTTGTTTAGTCCAATTATGTGTAACACCATAACCAGTTATCCTGGATGGTGGAAACTCTATTACCTTAGGCAGATTCCTCACTCTATCCTAAATTTCTTCTCACGACAAAATTGGCGATGGCTCCTCAAAATCAGTCTTATTCTTTATAAAATCAATAGTATTTCTCCTAAACTCATGTTGCATTGGCAAAAATTGACGATGACAGTCAAACCATGACTTTTTACCCCCATGTTTCAAAGTGAATGCTTTTGTGTTTTTCATACAACAAGGGCAAGCTAACTTGCCCGTAGTGGACCACCCAGACATCATTCCATAAGCAGGAAAGTCATTTATAGTCCACATCAAAGTAGCACGCAATCTAAAGTTTTGTTTCATTGATACATCATATGCTTCCATACCTTCATGCCACAATAAGTTCAACTCATCAATCAATGGCTGCAGATATGCATCAATCAAAACTTTTGAATTGCGAGGACCTGGAATAATGCAAGTTAGAAATGTATACTGACTCGTCATACACAATTCAGGCGGGAGATTATAAGGAGTCACAAATACTGGCCAATATAAATATGGTGAATCTGAGACAGAAAATGGAGTGAATCCATCGGTAGATAATCCCAGCCTAATGTTTCTTGGTTCACTAGCAAAATATGGATACACACTATCAAAATGCTTCCATGCTTCTCCATCTGACAATGACATAGAATACCAGGTGGTCTTTTATTTTCATAGTGCCATCTCATAAGAGGGTCAAAGCTTATTGATGCATACAACCTCTTTAACCGTGGTATCAGGGGTAAGTAATGCATCGATTTCACATGAACCTTCTCCCTTTTGGAATGTGTGACTTACTTATAATAAGGATGATTACAAAATTTACAATGTTCTAAATTTGCATCTTCCTTATAGAAAACATGCAACCTTTCTCACAACAGTGAATCCTCTCTGATGAAAGTCCTAACTTAGAAACCAACTTCTTTATTGTATAGAAATATTTGGGTAAGTCGAGTTTATTTGGGTTAAGTTCATCCATAATTCCAATGATAGAATTCTTGCCCTCTTGAGAAATAGAATAATCTGACTTAATAATCAGTAACCGAATGGTAACAGATAACTTAGAATGCACTGATCTTTCATACAATGGATGACTAGTTTCCTTTAACTATTCATAAAAGTGCTTAGCCTCGTTGTTTGGTTCATTTTGAGCCCCTGAGTGTGTCCTAAAAGCATCCCTGACCATCTCACTATATCGTGAACTTTCAACATTATTCTCTCTTATTGGACTTTCAACATAATTCTAAAAAGTAAAATTATTAGAAGCACTACTCTCTCCATGAGCTGTCCACACAGTATAGTTCAACATAAAACCCTTCTTATAAAGATGTAATGTAACAACATCTGGACTCAATAACTTGCAGCACTTGCAATTCCTACAAGGACACCTAATTATCCCTTCAGTAAGAAAATCATTAAGTGTCATTGTTTTAGCAATAAATCCAGCTACCCCATCTTTATATTCCTCTCTCAATCCCGCACGATTAGGATAAAGTCTATTATACATCCATGTACGATCTTCATTTTCCATCTACACAAGAACAACAACAATAATAATAGAGAAGATAAATAAAAACAAGAGAAACAAAATAATAACAGAAGAAAAAACACCAATAGTAGTTTTCATACATTTTAGGGCTTAAAGGACCATTAGTTTTCAATGTTTCACTTAGTTTCAATAGTTATTTATGAAATTTCTTAAACATTTATTGTTCTACCAAGACCATATTTGGCACAATAGGCATGTCCCGAAAACTAGTTATTGAGGTGGGAGAGCCTAAAGGCTATATAAGTCCCACATTAATTTCTCATTTACCTACTAACAAAAAGTTATTGATCTGAACTGCATAACCGCAGAGCTTGTTGAGAAATGAACACAATAATAATTAAACAAAAGAACAGAGTAATCCATCACTTAGCGTATAAATTATAAGTTGCACAAAATTTCTACCTGTTTTTTTCTATACAGAATAGCCAAAAATCAACAGAAATGCAAAGAAAAATGAAAAACTGAACTAATAAAATCCATAACTTTCTAACCAAAACGGCTTAAACAAGAAACTAAATTTAGTAGTAAGTATTATTTACTCCGCTTGATTCTCATATATTGGAATAGATGTTTTTAATTCCCCTTATTTGACATCTTTGCATTCCCTAATACTACTATATGTTTGGGACATTTCCAAATCTCTTAGCTTCATGAATATCTTCATATGAACAATTGGTTATTTCTCAACATATATATACACTTAAATATATTTTAATCATAGATCTGACCTTTTTTTCATCTTTCCTAATTCTATAAATTAATGTACCAAAAGTTTCTTCGACTTGGCATGAATGTTCAAGTATTTCTAATCAATATTTACTGGATTGCCACAACAATGTTATTTTTGGATACTGCAGCAGAATAATTCTTCATAGAAGTCACAACATTGTTATTTTCCATGGAAAAAGTTAACAAGCAATCCATACCTCTGTAAAGAACTCCTTCTCTCCTTGTTTTGAGTCGGCAGCAAGAAATTTCAAGCCAAAAGAGCCTTGTCCCAGAATGGTTGTTCGAAAAAAGGAATTTTACCTTGAAATAGGCCAAATGGTTTTTCGCCTTTGCACGTCGTCGCTGTCACCTTCGCTGGTCGGGTATTTAGAGAGAAGGGTAGAGAGAGAGATATGCGGCTGTGAGTTAGAAAAGTGGAGAGGGTTTTGTTCTATTTATATTTTATATTCTGACTACTCCGATCGGATATAAATTTAATACATTTAATAATTTATATTTTCCAACTACAGCAGTCGGATAAATTTTTTACATATTTAATTATTTATTTAATGTTCCGACTACATCGGCCGGTTATGTATTGAATACAATTTTATATTTTATATAATATAATTATTTAATAATTTAATATAAAGTTTCGACTATAGTGGTCGGGTAATTTTTAATAAATTTAATTATTTAAAATTTCCGACTACATTTGTCAGTTATATACTAAACAAAATTTTATATTTTATTACAATTTTTGACTACAACGGTTGGAAATATTTTTAGTATATTTAACTATTTAATATTTCTGACTACATCTATCGATTATATATTTAATATGATTTGATTATATATTTAAATTAATTAATATAATTTAATTTTATATTTAAATAAATTAAATAATTTAATTATATATTTTTAAATGAATGATTTATAAACTTTCCGACTACAGTAGTCGGAATATATATTTCCCAGAATTTACCGCCAAATCTTATGACTGTTATCGTCAAAAATAATATCGAAAAAATATTTGATAAAAAATAAAAAATAAAAATTTATTTTTCCAATGGATGTAGTCAGAAATTTTCCATATGATTATTTTTGGTCGGAATTTGTAGGCGGAAAAAGCCAATTTTCTGGTAGTGCCTAGGCTCGCTCGGTACAAAATCCTACTCCCAACTAAACTGACTCAGATTACTGAACTGATCTAAGTTTGACTGATTACGATAGCTAACTGAACTGATTACACTCATACCAATCTGAACTTATTCTGAAAATGCTGAGACTAAGTAAACAGCTAAGTTTTGGGTATTCATAACCCCCATGACTCGATAACAATAACAATAGGTACACGTGAAAATGTTTGAAACCATAATAAGGAATTAATACTCAGAATTCATCACCTTGGCATTTCATCAAACACATGGGAGACATGAATTTAAACATGGGAATACCTTTAAAAATGATGAGATAGCACGATCACATGAAAAAATCATAAACTGAGAATTTATTCTGAATTCGCATGAACATGATATGAAAACCACAATATTTAAAACATGCTATAATGCAGTCCACTTGGAACAATTTATAATCTTAACTTGAAATTTAAATGGTAAGAAATTCATGGACTTAAGCATGGGAATGAGTGAAACATGTGGGAATAACATAATTGCAATACTGAAACCATACTTAGGAATACAACAATGAAATTTCATGCTTCAAATGTGTAAGGGATGCTTTCGATGAAAATAGATTGTAAACATCACGTACAATCAAAATTCATAAGAGGTTCATGGAGTTAAATCATTATAAACATGTAATTTTCATAATTTAAAATATAAAAGATGGATTCTTAGACTCCATGGGTGAAAATGACCCATGGATGAACATCTAACATATCTTAGATCTTTAGATCTTGAAAGAGAATTTGAATTTTCTTGAACGTTCTTGGATTGGAAATTTTAAATTCTTGATTTTCTTGAAGGAGGGCTTGAATCTTGTTCTTGGGGAATGATCTTGAAAGGAAACCCTAATCTTGATGTTGAGAGTAAAGGAGGAGTTTTGACATCTGAAAATAATAAGTGATGGCTAATAACGCATAATGATGCTTTAAGTCATGGGAGGAGTAAGGTTTGAGGGAGGAAAAGACCAAAACACCCCTACAGAAATAATTCATAATTGCTGAAATTTTTAGTTGATGACTTGGGTTGATAAGTCGTCACTTAGGTGACGACTTATCACCTCAAGTCATCACTTGGAAGCTGAATTTGATGAGTTTTTAGTTGGCCTGACGACTTGGGCTGATAGGTCGTCACTTAGGTGACGACTTATCAACCCAGGTCGTCACTTGGAAGCTGAAATTGATGGAATTCTATTTAAGGCTGACGACTTGGGATGATAAGTCGTCACTTAGTTGACGGCATATCAACTCAGGTCGTCACTTTGTTGACAGACGAACATGCTGAGGTAAAATGAGTATAACTTTCCACTTCGATATCATATTAAGGTGAAACCAGATGTGTTGGAAAGAAGATTCAAAGATCTTTCTTATGATATATAGTATTCCATGTAACTCATTATGTATAAGGAGTAATGATCATTGAAAGTTGACCCAAGCTGAAATGTTCGCTAAAACTTAATCAATAGAAGCATTTTCAACTCGTCTTTGAGTTAGGAGATTTTTATGACCTCGACTAATATAATAGAACATTTACACACTATAGAATTGGTCATCACACATATATAGACATAGAATCATTGGCTTCAATTCTGTGTGCATAAGAACAACGATCTAAATTTTAGCCCAAAAATATGGGGTGCTATATTATCTCCCCCTTGAGAACATTTGTCCTCGAATGAGACTGGTTAAGCTGAAAGTAATGAAGAATATGAGATCATATACTGAACATGCATGAATTGGAACATGAGAACATAACTAGGTCTGAAACATGATACATGAACTGAATTTCATAAACTAAACTAATTTTCTTGAATGCATGGAATGACATGAGAATTATTATAAAGCTAAGATAGAAATGATAGAGTCAACTTATGAGTAACCACTGCCTCAGGCTGGATCTGGTTTCGTGAAGAAAAGTTGAGAGGTCTAGGATATAAAAATTTGGGATACTATAACATCTCCCCTCTTGGGATAGTTTATCCCCCGAATGATATTGACTTGGCTGAATTACTATGGAAAGACTAAGATGATGCACGAGACATTTATGAACTGAATCATGACTGAATATCTGGAATCTAAAACTTATGCATGATGCGTGAACTAAACTGGATTCACAATCCACATGGATGCGAACAAACTATCTCTTGGAAGGGCCTTATTCATGAAATTATAGATAGTAAGACTAGATTGGAAGACAGAAAAACCATAGGAACTTATCTATCTGACTGCTAATCTGAATTACTGGCTATACAAACTAACTCATACTGAAAGCATATACTTAACTGGAGTATTTCTTCGACACTTTTTCTATCAAGTTCTAATGACTTTAGGGAGAAAAGAATCTTGGTTATGGTCTGAGTAAGACATCTTAATAAGAAATCACAATGTGGCTAGAATTTTGTAATATGGAGCACATGCCTATGGAACATCAACTAGGATAGAGTTACTAAGCCTTATGCCCTACAACTTCTAACTTTCAATTTTAGCCAAACTTCTCAAATACTTTCTACTCCAACATCGCACTTCACTTGAGGCTACTGAAAATATTCACATAGGCACTGATAATCTACCTACTGAAGTCTGAGCTGGACTAAATTCTCCCACTATGTACAAGCCTACTCGAATCTATAAAATGCACACATAACATTGTAATACTAGTCTGAGTCATGAATTCAATACACTCTGCATTTTCATAACTTTCCATCTCCTAAATAATCATTATTATCCCTTTAACAACTAAATACAACCTCTTATTAGCCATACATTAATGCGTAATGCATTTATCCACTTACACACCAACATGGCAGTCAAGCCTATCTTCATAACTACAGCCTCGAGTAAAACAGAGATGCAATAATCTTTCCTTAACATGAAATATTTACTCTCTTCCATCTAAACAGTTGCTCATCACTACATCATTTCATAAGGAGAGTTCGCTGAAAGGCTAAAACATGAGGGCCTGAAGCATGGATGAACACTATATAAAACTTGACACTTAACTGAGGTCTGAGGAATAGAATATCAACATCATGGATTCATCAAGAGATCTAAACTGAGGACATAAATGACATAATCTAAATTTTTCTGATCATTAAGAGTGTAGCATGAGTCATGGGAACTGAGCATACTGTAAAACATGACTACGTGAGTCATGAGTTACATGACCTGAGTTTGGAGTTTCTAAATTTATGAAACATGATTCAAACAACTGGGTGAACTGGAACTCCTTATACTAGGAACTAGAAAAATACATGATTTTCTATAAAGTGCACAAATATGAGCTATGATCATAGGGCTGACATATAAGACATGAGCAGATATCGTGATAACTGAAATACAAAACTTTGTACTGAGAAAAGAATGGGTTGGGCATCTTCCTCCCCTACTGATATTCTACAATACACTGGTATCACTACTAGAATCTGAGAGTCTAACTTGGTTACTTGTTCTATCATCTCCCCCTTAGCTTAAAGCCATCATTCTAAGTCTGGGAACTACTTAATCAACAGCTTTAAACTGAACTAACACCACTTCACTCTAGAACCTGGGGTATAATAATACACATAATTGGTAAACTCACCCAGAATGACTATGCCCAATAATGTAAAACTTCCTGCTAGTACTTTCTCTTGAGATACAACTCTTAGCCTTCTATATCCCCAACAATAATTATGTAACAACTTAAAATTGACGAGCTTAGAATTTTCAAATCCTCTTTCTATTAGCTTAACCTTCAAAGATTCAAACTTAAATTCTAACACATAACATGGATATCCGCAAATCTTTAATAACTATGCTACTTTTATCATAGCCTACAATATCATATCTCTAAACTTATATTTCTCCCTAAACCATAAGAACTACTATTACATATGAAATACCCAACATCAACATACTATAGCCCATAACTTAGCTGGTAAGAACATCAATTACTTTATTATTAGCCTCTTTCAAAACTTAGCACTCAAGGATGCTACATAAGCACAGCTATGCTATCATACTTAGCTTAAATCCATGCATACACTATTTCAAGCCTACTGATTAACCTTTCAAACAACTAGCCCCATAGATACATAATCTGCTTAAATTCAGATAACACTATCCCAACTCTATTACTGCTACTTATATAATCTGCTTAAATTCAGATAACAATATCCCAACTCTATTATGGCTGCTAAACTCCTGGTCTCATGCTTCTAACTCTAGGTCATATGCTATTATAGAATTCTGAGAAAGGATCAAATGGAATATCTTACTTTGGGTTTAGTGCATGATTTTTATGAACATGAATGAAATATTTCAAACTTTGAAATGAAAAAACACTTAATGGAACACTCTCGAGCCTGCATACAATCCCACAACTATCTACGGGGACTGTCTGAGAAAGCTCTATCTGACTTTGAGCTTCACTGCTTCTGTTACCTTAAAAGTAAGGTAGAGTTAACATGAGTGGAGCATCATAAGAATCTAAATAAGTTTCTTAGAGAACCTTTCTATAGAATGATCTGAGATATGAAAGCAGAGAAACTTTTCCTAATACGTCTTGTAGCCTCTTGTCCATAAATGTAGAGCGCTTAACACCCATGTATAAGACTCTACTCAACACAGCTTTCAGACTTCCTAGGACACTTTAAAACCTTAGGCTCTGATACCAAGTTTGTAACTCCCCTTGAGTACACCTTGGACACCACACGATACTTACAATCCTAAAGAACCATAAACTAACCCATGATACTAGTACCTATTGTAAACACTAGGTAAAACTGATAACAAAAGATCATTGCATAATTTAATTAAAAAATACCATAAGGTTTTAAATCATAGTTCTAATAATATCTGTAAAACAATACTGACTATACTGATAAAATGACTGATAATAACAACTAAAAACTGACTGACTGTCTATACTAGTCTGAAAGCCTATAAATTGTCTGACTGTGGAGTTGATGGGACAAGCCCCTAATTAACTTCGACTGACTAAACAAATAAAATACTGACATAACTGAATATAAAATAACTCATCCTCGAAGGATGACGACTCACCACGTCTGCTATTGCTGATGCATTGGAAAGTCTAAGTACGATCAAGAATACGAGCATCCGAACCTATGATATAAGACATCATAGCACAAGAAACGAGTATGTGATTAGTACTTTAAATATATTAGTTACTAAATTAGGTTACGCTGATATGCATGGGTTCATGTGCATGAGTAATAACTGACTGAATGTATAACATGAGGCACTGAGTAAGAGTCCATGTAAACTGTAAAGACTGAGAGTGCATGACCAAGCATAAAACAAGTTCTGAAATAGTCTATAAACTGAAATACTAAAATCTGATAACTAAATAACTGATAATTGTATGCTATGGTCAACCAAAATTGAACTGAGTTCTGAACTGAATACTGAAACTGAAACTGTTAGAGGTATCATCTAATTGATATGCTCGGGGTTTAACTTGTGACCCCAGTTGAAAGAGTTCTAGTACCATGCCACGGGTACAAACAATGGTTGTGGAGTTAGTCCTAATCTAGCAAGTGACCCCTGAGATCAGTCTTAAACTAGCAAGTGATCCCTGAGAATATCAGTCCTAAACTAATGGGGTGACATCTCATAACCTACTCTAGCTATGTAGTTCTAGAACTTAGAGATTGATTCTAAGGACCCAGTCCTAACTGATGAGTGAGTCCCCATCCCTAGGATCGGTTGGTGTTGAATCCTACTCTCAACTGAACTGACTCGGATTACTGAACTGATCTAAGTTGACTGATTATGATAGCTGACTTAACTGATTACGCTCATACCTATCTGAACTCATTCTAAAAATGCTGAAACTAAGTAAACAACTAAGTTTTGGGTATTCATAACCCCCAAGACTTGATAGCAATAACAATAGGAACACGTGAAAGCATTTGAAACTATAATAAGGAATTACTACTCAGAATCCATCATCTTGGCATTTCATCAAACACATGGGAGACATGAATTTAAACATGGGAATACCTTTAAACATGAGGAGATAGCACGATCACATGACAAAATCATAAAATAAGGATTTATTCTGAACTCACATAAACGTGATATGAAAATCACAATATTTAAAACATGCTATAATACTGTCTACTTAAAACAATTTATAATCATAACTTGAAATTTAAATGGTAAGAAATTCATGAACTTAAGAATGGGAATGAGTGAAACATGTGGGAATAGCATAATTGCAATACTAAAGACATACTTAGGGACTTATCCATGAAATTTCATGCTTCAAACATGTAAGGATTGTTTTCGATGAAAATAGATTGTAAACATCACGTATAATCAAAATTCCTAAAGATTTATGGAGTTAAATCATTATAAACATGTAATTTCATAATTTCAAACATAAAATATAGATTCTTGGACTCCATGGGTGAAAAGGACCCATGGATGAATATCTAAATACCTTAGAGCTTTAGATCTTAAAAGAGAATTTGACTTTTCTTGAACGTTCTTGGATTGGAAACCTTAAATGATTAATTTTCTTGAAGAAGGGCTTGAATTTATTCTTGAGAAATGATCTTGAAAGGAAACCCTAATCTTGATGTTGAGAGTGAAAAAGGAGTTTTTGGCATCTAAATCTGATAACACATAATGATGCTTTAATTCATGGGATGGGTAGGGTTTGAGGTGAGGAAAAGACCAAAATACTCCTACAAAACTAATTCATAATTGCTGAAATTTTTAGTTGACGACTTGAGTTGATATGACGTCACTTAGATGACGGCTTATCACCTCAAGTCGTCATTTGGAAGCTGAATTTGATGAGTTTTTGGTTGGGCTGACAATTTGGGCTAATAGGTAGTCACTTAGGTGACGACTTATCAACTCAGGTCGTCACTATAGACACCTAATTTTGTCCCTTCCAAGTCCAATTTTATTCATTTTTACCTCATTTTATCGTACACCTTTACCTATGTGATTATACCCCATAAAAATACAAAATAACAAGATTTCAACAAACCCCTAACAAACCCAATCCCTAATTATTCTTTTGGTAGCAAAATTAACCACTCCCCCTCTCAATTTTTGACAACACATCACCACCCCATACATCTCACACCCTTATCCCACCCCCACCCACATGACCCTATCTTTTCTTTTTACATGTGATTTTGGATATTATTGAGGGGAAATAAAAAAAAAGGATCACGAGATTCACACACACAATTCAGTTGGGGAGATTTCATTCTTCTTTAGCAAACTCACCCTCATAATTTGGACCCTCACACACAGCACACACATACTTCATTCTTCTCTTCTTCAAAACTGGCTACCAGCTTCTTACAACAACAACAACAAACCCAGTGTATTCCCACCTAGTGGGGTCTGGGGGGGGTAAGATGTACGCAGTCCATACCTCTACCTCTGAAGAAGTAGAAAGGCTGTTTCCGATAGACCCCCGGCTCAAGACAGTCGCCACACAAATATAAATATAAATATAAATATAAATATAAATATAAATATAAATATAAATATAAATATAAATATAAATATAAATATAAATATAAATATAAATATAAAGTAACGCATAGGTAGTAGGAAACATCGGGAAGCACTCAGATACATAATAAAACATGGAACACCGAAATCATAACAAGAAGAAGAATAGGAATAGGAATAAAAATAAGAGTAGGAAGAATAACAGGAATAATCCCCCACCAAAAAATTCCCTACCCTTGTGCCCCCAAACTGGCCCTAGTCTTCTGCCCTAATCCTCGCCCTCCAGACCTTCCTATCTAGGGTCATGTCCTCGGTGAGCTGTAACTGCTCCATGTCCCGTCTAATCACCTCTCCCCAGTACTTCTTCGGCCTACCCCTACCCCGCCTAAAACCATCCAACGCTAGCCTCTCACACCTACAAACCGGGGCATCCATGTCCCTCCTCTTCACGTGTCCAAACCAACTCAATCGGACTTCCCGCAACTTGCACTCCACTGGAGCCACCCCAACCTTCTCCCTGATAGTCTCATTCCTAACTCTGTCCCCTCTAGTCATCCCACACATCCAGCGCAACATTCGCATTTCCGCCACCTTCAATTTTTGGATGTGGGAGTTCTTAACTGGCCAACACTCCGCTCCATACAACATGGCCGGACGGACTACCATCCTGTAGAATTTGCCTTTAAGCTTGGGCGGCACCTTCTTATCACACAACACCCCCGACGCGAGCTTCCACTTCAACCATCCCGCCCCAATACGGTGCGAGACATCCTCGTCAATTTCACCGTTACCCTGAATCACGGATCCGAGATACTTGAAACTATCCCTCTTACATACCTCCTGCGATTCCAGCTTCACTACCACCTCATCCTCCAACCTCACGTCATTAAACTTGCATTCCAAATACTCTGTCTTGCTTCTGCTCAACCTGAACCCTTTAGACTCAAGAGTTTGTCTCCACACCTCTAATTTGTCATTCACACCCTTTCGGGTCTCGTCAATCAGAACTACATCGTCTGCAAAAAGCATACACCAAGGCACTTCCCCTTGAATACTCCGCGTCAACACATCCATCACCAAAGCAAACAAAAAAGGACTAAGAGTAGATCCCTGATGCAATCCTGTCAAGACAGTAAAATGCTCTGAGTCTCCTCCCGCCGTCCTCACCTGAGTTTTCGCTCCATCATACATATCTTTAACTGCTCTGATATAAGCCATCGGGACTCAACTCACCTCCAAGCATCTCCAAAGCACCTCCCTGGGAACTTTGTCGTAAGACTTCTCTAGATCGATAAACACCATGTGCAGGTCCTTCTTCCTTTCCCTATACTGTTCCACCAGCCTCCGTACCAGGTGAACTGCCTCCGTCGTCGAGCGCCCAGGCATAAATCCGAACTGATTTTCCGAAATAGACACTATCCGTCTCAGCCTCCCCTCGACGACTCTCTCCCAAATCTTCATAGAGTGACTCAATAACTTAATCCCCCTATAGTTATTGCAACTCTGGATGTCACCCTTATTCTTATAGAGAGGGATTATGGTACTCCACCTCCAAGCCTCGGGCATCTTTGCCGTCTTGAAGATTTCGTTAAACAGACCAGTCAACCACCTTACCCCAGCCTCTCCAACGTACTTCCAAAACTCCACCGGTATCTCATTCGGCCCCGTCGCCCTACCCCTCCGCATCCTGCGAACAACCTCTCTAACCTCCTCTACCCTAAAACGTCTACAATAACTAAACTCCCGACACTCCTCTGAGCGCTCCAGTTCCCCTAACACAATAGCTCTATCCCCTTCGTCATTCAAGAGCCTATGGAAGTACGACTTCCATCTATTCTTAATATGGCTGTCCTCCATCAACACTCTGCCGTCCTCCCCCTTAATGCACCTCACCTGATCGAGATCACGGCCCTTCCTCTCCCTAGCCTTTGCGAGTCTAAACAACTTTTTCTCCCCTCCCTTCCCCTGTAACCCCGCATACAGGCTCTCAAACGCGGTCGTCTTAGCTGCCATGACTGCTGACTTAGCCTCCTTCCGAGCTTGCTTGTACTCTTTCCTATTTACCCGCTTCTCTTCTTCGTCTCTGCTCTCAACCAACTTAGCATACGCCTCTTTCTTGGTCCTCACTTTCATCTCCACCTCTTCATTCCACCACCAATCCCCTTGATGGTGCCCAGCCCGGCCCCTAGAAACACCTAACACCTCACTAGCCTTCTCCCTGATGCACCTAGCCGCCCTATCCCACATATCATCCACGTTCCCCCTACACTCCCACACCCCCATTCCCGCCAACTTCTCCCCTATCTCCCACGCACTCACTGGCGTCAAACCGCCCCACTTAATTCTAGGACTACACTCCTTACTCCTCCTCTTACTATTCTCCTTTATACCCAAGTCCATGACCAAGAGCCTATGCTGGGTCGAAAGATTCTCACTCGGGATGACCTTACAGTCCCTACACAACACCCTATCCCCTTTCCTGATCAACATGAAGTCAATCTGGGTCCTGGCTATCGCGCTTTGAAAGGTGATGAGGTGATCGTCCTTCTTCGGGAAGCCCGAGTTCACCACCACCAGCCCAAAGGACCTTGCGAACTCCAAAAGAGTAGCCCCCTCTTCATTTCTCACCCCAAAGCCAAACCCACCATGCACATCACCAAAACCTCCCGGTAACGCCCCGATGTGCCCGTTGAAATCACCTGCTACAACCATTTTCTCCGAGCTAGGCACGCCTCTCAGCACCTCCTCCAAAGCCTCCCAAAACCGCAACTTCTCCTCCCCCTCCGAGCCCACTTGCGGTGCATAGGCACTACACACATTCAGGGTAAACCCCCGAATGACCAACTTAATAGTCATCAACCTATCGTTGATCCTCTTCACCTCTACTACCTGGCCTCTAAGATCTTCATCTACTAAGATGCCAACTCCATTCCTCCGCCTCTCGCTCCCAGAGTACCACAGCTTGTAACCATCCACATCCCTAGCCTTAGACCCTACCCACTTGGTCTCTTGAATACACGCGATATTGATCCTCCTTTTCCTAAGAATCTTCACAAGCTCTATAGACTTACCCTGAAGGGTCCCTATATTCCAAGACCCAACCCTCAGCCTACCATCACTAACCCCACGTCCTCCCCTACCGCCCCCGCAGCCAAACCGTGGCCTCCCTCCCACTCCCGCCCTTACGTCATCCCCCGCCCCCACAACGGCCCCACGCCCCAAACCCCTCGGACATGACCCTATCCGCCCATTACCGCCCCCAGCCAGTACACAGAAAAATATAAGAAAAAATACTCAAAGGCCAGAAATGGCCACAACAACAACAGCAACAGACAGCAGTCACAGCAACAACAAACAACAGATAATAGCAACAATAGACAGCAGATAATATTAACAAATCACAAGCAGATAAGCAGTGCAAGAGAACAACCACAGCAACAGCAACAACAGCCAACGGACAATATAGTAAATCAAAATGCAAGTCGGATAAAAATAGCATGAAACGGGGAATGAAATGAAATAGCGAGAAATGAAATAGCAAGGTTAGAGATCACCGGGTAATGCTTGTAGACCAAGCCGGAAATCCAGAACCCAGCGTTGACCGGGTTCCGGTGCTGAGGTGGAGCTGCGGCTGCTGGAGGCCGGCTGAGCTGTCGGCGTCGTCTGGTCGGCGTCCGGATGCTGCGGCTGATGGCGACCGAGCAGCGGTCGGGGAAGACGGAGCTGCGTCGGCGGCGACGGCGGCTGGCTGGGGCCGAGTAGCGGCTGCTGGGGGGTCGATCGGCGGCTGCTGGGGGGCAGCGACTGCTGGAGATCGAGGGGGGGGTTGGATCTCGCCGGCGCCGGCGGGGGGGGGGGAGGGGTCGGCGCCTTGGGCCGGAGATCGGGACGGGCGGACACCGAAGGTCGCGCCGGTGGCCGGCGACCGGAGCCGGCGTCGGATCTGGTTAGCGCCGACGGTCGGCCGGAGGTCGGCTCCGACGGTCAGCGACGACGGCGGAGCCGGGGACCGGGGAGAGAGAAGGTAAGGAGAGGGAGAGAGAGAGCCGTTGACGAGAGGAGAGGAAAAAAATATAGTATTACATATCGGCTACCAGCTTCTTAAATTGCACAAATCAAGACAAAAGGCTAACACATGAAAGAGACATGATTGTGATCCGAAATAAGGCATGCAAAAAGTTTTGTCAATAGACAAGTCTGGGAACTTATGGAAATATCAAGGTTTAAAGGGTTTATCTGAGAAGCATGGCAAAGCAGAAATACTGTGTTTGTTTCAGAGTCACTCCTAATAATCTGAGTTCGGATCAATGTTGCAGCGAGTCAATAATATATACTAATGGTTGAAAGCAAGATTAATGTGATAGGGGAAAGAGCGATTGCCATGAAAGCCAAAGCCACAAACCAGCCACCATGTTTTTAAACTAACAAGTTTTCTTTATATGAAACAGGAATACATGTTACCTTCGAATCAAGGATTTCAAAGCCTAAACATGAAAAGTTGCAATTCCTCACTTCCACAAATGCAGGAGACAATATTGTGGCACAGGCTTGGTAATCAAAACCATGGTAAAACTCATCATCCAATATCTCTAGGAGACACACTTCCTTGTTTGGATAATTCAAGAGACATTTGTAAGGAGATGCACTTCCTTGTTTGGGTAATTCAAGTGATATTTGTAAGGAGACCCACTTCCTTGTCTGGATAATTGAAGAAACATTTGTAAGGAGACGCACTTTCTTGTTTGGTTAATTCAAGCAACATTGGTAAGGAGACACACTTCCTTGTTTAGGCAATTCAAGAAACATTTGTAAGGAGATGCACTTTCTTATTTGGGTAATCCAAGCAACATTTGTAAGGAGACGCACTTCCTTATTTGGGTAATTCAAGCGACATTTGTAAGGAGACGCACTTCCATATTTAGTTAATTCAAGTGGTATTTGTATGGAGACGCATTTCCTTGTTTGTGTAATTCAAGCAACATTTGTAAGGAGACGTACTTCCTTGTTTGGATAATTCAAGAGGCATTGGTAAGGAGACGCACTTTTTTGTTTTGGTAATTCAAGAGATATTTGTTAGGAGACACACTTCCTTGTTTGGTAATTCAAGTGGTATTTGTAAGGGGACACATTTCCTTATTTGGACATTTCAAGCAACATTTGTAAGGAGACACACTTTCTTGTTTGGTTAATTCAAGAGGCATTTGTAAGGAGATGCATTTTATTGTTTGTGTAATTCAAGCGACATTTGTAAGGAGACACACTTTCTTGTTTGGGTAAATCAAGCGGCATTGGTAAGGATATGCACTTTCTTGTTTTGGTAATTCAAGAGACATTTGTTAAGAGACAGACTTCTTTGTTTGGTAATTCAAGTGGTATTTGTAAGGGGACACACTTCCTTGTTTGGAGATTTCAAGCAATATTTGTATGGAGACACACTTCCTTGTTTGGTTAATTTAAGTGGCACTAGTAAGGAGATATATTTCCTTGTTTGTGTAATTCAAGTGGCATTTGTAAAGAGACGTACTTTCTTGTTTGGGTAATTCAAGCGGCATTGGTAAGGAGACGCACTTTCTTGTATTAGTAATTCAAGAGACATTTGTTAGGAGATGCACTTCCTTGTTTGGTAATTCAAGTGGTATTTGTAAGGGCACACACTTCCTTGTTTGGAATTTCAAGAAACATTGGTAAGGAGACAAAACTTCTTTGTTTAGTTAATTCAAGTGGCATTTGTAAGGATACGCATTTCCTTGTTTGTGTAATTCAAGCGGCATTTGTAAGGAGATGCACTTCCTTGTTTGGGTAATTCAACCAGCATTGGTAAGGAGATGAACTTCTTTGTTTTGGTAATTCTAGCGGTATTTGTAAGGAGACGCACTTCCTTATTTGGGTAATTCAACAGGCAATTGTAAGGAGACACACTTTCTTATTTGGGTAATTCAAGTGGCATTGGCAAAGAGACCCACTTTCTTATTTCGGTAATTAAAGTAGCATTTGTAAGGAGTCGCACTTCCTTATTTGGGTAATTCAACCAACATTTGTAAGGAGATGCACTTTCTTGTTTGGGTAATTCAACCAACATTTGTAAGGAGACGCACTTTCTTGTTTAGGTAATTCAATCGGCATTTATAAGGAGACGTACTTCCTTATTTTGATAATTTAAGCAACATTGGAGCCTGACCGAAGCACAGGGCAAATAAATGGAAAGTCAAATAACAAGGTGAAGAAATGGAAATTCAACCAATCGAAAAATAGCAAGTCAGGAGCCCACCTAGAGAATAGGGTGAAAAAATTGAAAGTCAGGCAACAAGTTGAAGGAATTTCAAGTCAGGAGCCCGCCTGAAGAATAGGGTGATGAAACTCAAGTCAAGATTCCAAAAGAATCCGCATAGATAGGAATTTTGTAATTTCATTGATATTTTAACTTGTAATTTTTGTTTTTGATGTAATAACAGAGCCACAGACCGGAACCTCGACAGAACCTCCCTCGACTCTCCAACTCGGTATAGTCCCTCTTCTTTCAGTCCTTGGGGATACCTGTGACTTGATTCCCTTATAACTAGGGATGAGTATGATGTCTAAAGTCAAGACTTGGTTTCCCTCCTTTCTTCTATTTCATTATGTTTCATTTTTTTTGAATAATGGTCAGGACAAAATCTTCTCGTTGTCAACTTCTTTGTCTGAAAACACTTCACGTTTACATTCAAAGGGGGCATGCTGTAGACACCTAATTTTGTCGCTCCCAAGTATAATTTTATTTATTTTTACCTCACTTTATCGTACACCTTTACCCATGTGATTATATCCCACAAAAATACAAAATAACAAGATTTCAACAAACCCCTAACAAACCCAATCCGTAATTATTCTTTTGGTAACAAAATTAACCACTCCCTTTCTCAATTTTTGACAACACATCACCACCCTATACACTCCACACCCTTATCCCACCCCGCACTTACATGACACTATCTTTTGTTTTTACACGTGATTTTGGCTATTTTTGAAGGGAAATAAAAAAGGGGACCATGAGATTCACACACACAATTCAGTTGGGGATCTTTCCTTTTTCTTATCCAAACTCACGCTCATAATTTGGACACTCACGCACAGCGCACACACACTTCATTCATTTCTTCTTCATGTTATACACACGCACACACTCAGAAATCAAGAGAGAGGGATTAGATGAGAGAGATTGAGAAGAGAGTGAGAGATTGAGAGTGAAAAACACAGGGTATTGATAGAAAAACAAGGAGAAAAGGTTCAATGGAGAGGTGAACTATAAGCTGCGGAGGTCGTCGGAGCTTCGATGATGCGAAAACACTGATTCCAAGCTCCGCAGTCATCAAATCCATTTGTAAATGTCACCAACGACTACCAGTGACCACTTATGGTATTGGTTTGGGGATTTGAATTCATTCTATCTCGATCTGTTCATCGTGCTTCATGGGTACTATTTCGGATTTGCTCAGTTTTGGGGGTTCTCTCGAGTTGACAAATTTGAGTTGAGTTTGTCAGATCTAGTCGAGGCATTCCAGTCGGAGATCTAATCAAATACTTTGACTGATTGAAATAAAAATTGAGGTCCAATTCTACTCTTTTCCTTTTTTTATTTCATTGTTTAATATATTTGGTGTTTTGGATTGAATATCGTATGTTGTTGGATTGAATATCGTCTATTGTTTGATCCTTGTTGGGTGGTGAATAATTTTTTGGTGTCGATTCATTGTTGGTTCCGTTGTTTATGTGATGAAACAATATTTTTTTTGAATGAAGGTGGGGCGGAATTGAAAAGTGATAAAAATGAATATTGGTTTATGTTGGTTCAGTGATGATTGCTTGACTCAAAATAAATGTCGATTTTGTTAAAGTTCTATAGTATCATGTTTTAGGCCATGAATTGTTAGACAAATGGTAGGGGTAGGTAAACCTAGGGATTGTGAAATTGGCGGAATGTTTGAGATATGTGTTGAATGGATTTGTTTTATCGCACAAAAAATTAAAATTGTACTCATTTGGTCGGGGAATGCCCCGAGGTAATTGTAGTGATTTATTCGGGGAATGGCCCAAAGTATTTTATACTCAAAATACGTCCGTGATGAAGGCCCGAGGTATCGGGTAAAGCATTGGAGCGTAGTTTAGGATTAGTGTAGGTTTACTTTTCAGTATCTTTTTATTTTGGGTTGTATAATTGGACTGGACATTATTATTTTGATTTTGGATTGTTGTTTGATGTGTTTGTTGCTTGTTTATGTGTTTTTGTGTGGTTTATGCATTCGTAGTGTCAAAATTAGCCAATATGTTCCACCAAGCGACCGTGGTCGAACCACGGGATCGAGGGGTGCCTAACACCTTCCCCTAGGTCAACAGAATTCCTTAACTAAAATTTTTATTCGCGGATCAGTTTTAGAGTCAAATCATTTTGAAAAAGGATTTCCAAGGGTGATTTGACACACCTGATTTATGCAAAATGATGACTCTGAATTTAATAAAAAATGAATTCTTTTTCGAAACAAAATATTTCATCTTTTGTCACTTTATTAATAAAAACCCTTTTGAAACTTAAAACATAATTCCTTTGGTGTAAAAAGAGGTGTGACAGCTCTGGCGACTCTGTTGGGGACTTTTCAGAATTCAAGCTTATTTTTGGAGTTGTATCGGCTTAGTTTTACATTATGGGTGTATAAACATTGTTTGTGTTATCGTTTGTTGTTTATTTTGTCATTGTTGAGTGCTACGTGTTTACAATTTTTCTCTTGTGTGTTACCGCTTTATATGTGGCATTATGTGCATAAACCGAGTATTCTTTCTGCAACAAGTCTCGGAGTGTACGTCGTGCGCACGAACTCTAGCTGAGTCACCTTTATTTTAGGAGGGGAGCCATTGGATGTATGGAGTAGGTGGAAAGCAAAGCAGTCACTATCGACCATATGCTCCCCCGAATGGCCTTGTTAGTAAACCCCAACGTAGGTCAGCCTTTAGGTCCTACTTATGCGCATCATATTAAGACCTAGCGAGGCCCACTCGGTCATTTGTAGGAGACTCTCCTCTAAAGCATCCCTACGTGCTAATTGTTGCAATTTTTAGGGTAACAGGGTCATTTGACGGACTGATTTGGGGAAAGCATGTGCTAGAATTAAAGAAAGGTGTGTAGGCATGGAAAAATTTAAAAAAAGGGAAAAAATAGAAAAGGTGAATTAAAAAAGAGTTTCGTAGTTTTTAGGTTCTTTATGGCTTTTGTTTTCCACGATTCAAAAATTCAAAAAAAAAAAGATTTTATTTACTTTTTGCACTCATTTTTCAAAAATAAAAAAAAACATCAAAAAGATTTTCCTTTTGTTTCATTTAGCAAGCATTCACAATTCGAAAACTCCAAAACGATTTTTAGGAGCTTTTTATTAAAGAAAAATTCAAAAAAAAAAGGGTGGTAAAAGTTTTGTACATTTCATATAACGAAAATACCTAAAAGATTTTCTTTCATAGTTGTTGGTGTCATTTTTTATGTGAAGTATCAAATTGAAAACTCAAAAAAAAGATTTTGCTATGTTGTTCATCGTGTGTCTTTGGTTGTATCTCAAGTTAGGGTTCAATTTGTTATTTAATCATTAATTGTCCAATCTGGACGAACTATGCACCCCTGATTCTCCTCTCTCGGGAGAGAGATACGTAGGCAGCCTATTTTTGGTTCGGGGATCTTATTTGAAAAATTAAAAAAAAAAGATTTTCTTCACTCTTTATTTGAGTAGGTGTTTCATATACATCTTTAAAAGAAAACTACAAAAAAGATTTTTCCTTTAATAGGTTCAAGTTTCATTTTCATATGAAATTCAAAATCGAAAATCCAAAAAGATTTTTCTTAGGTAATCATAGGTTTCATTTTGTATAGGGAGTTTAAACTTGAAAAATACAAAAAAAAAATTGATTCTTTTGACAATTTGTTATTTCCTTTTCTTTTTAAAGTTTCAAGAAAAAGAAAAAACAGAAAGGGAAAAGAATTAATTGGCCATTTTGGCAAGAATTCATGAAGTACGCACACTTGATTCTTCTCTCTCGGGAGTGTGATACGTAAGCGCCTCTCTTGGGTTCGATGACCTTTTCAAAAAGAAAAAAAAGGATCTTAAAAAAGTGTTGAATTCTAACGCATTTGCTATCTCTTGTTCAGTTAGTTTAAGGTGGTTGGTTTGTGGCATTTTGGCTGGTCCTCCATATTGCACCAAGTCACAGAGAAAGTCATGACCAACAAGGATATCGAGTTTGTTGTCACTGATCTGATAGGGAGTTCGGGCAATGAGAATTTAGGATCTAATGAAGAGATTCGAAAATTAAGGCAACAAATGATAGAAATGCATCGAGCTTGGGCTAATGGGTTGCCACCTCCTCTATTTACCACTGATAATCTTGAATATCTTTCTAACTTGCCTCCAGAGTCACATACACAGTTTCTTATTTTTGTTGACACACCACAACATGCATCAGGACCTGCTCCGGGGCAACACTATCCAAACACTTCCAATATTCATTTTCTCACTCCTCAACGCAAAGCTACCACATTCTCGGCTCCACCTACTGTTCATGTTTTTACACCCCCACCCCCACCCGAAGTTCCTACTTTTGAGGTTTATCCACAAGTTGTGCCTCCCCACTTGGCGAGGGAGCCTGTATTGAATATTTTTGTTGATCAACATCATGCTATTGAGCTCACATATAAGTCGACTAATCCTTATGGCTATACTCACCCGCTTGAATTTCCTCTTAACACTGAGAAGCCTATTATAATAAAAGAAGAAGAGAAAATAACCAGAAAATTGAGAAGTTTAGAACTGGCAATGAAAGACCTCTAGGGACTTGGGGGGTACAAAAGTGTCTCATATAAAGATCTGTGCATGTTTCCAAGGGTTCGTCTTCTTTTTGGTTTTAAAATGCCAAAGTTTAAGAAGTATGATAGACATAGAGATCCTATAGAACATTTGAGACGTAATTACAACCAACTAAGAGGTGATGGGGGGAAGGAAGATTTACTCATGGCATATTTCGGTGAGAGTCTTTCAGGCCTAGCTTTGTAATGGTTTGTTGACCAAGACACCAACAAGTGGATTAGTTGGGATGACCTAGCTAATGAATTTGTACAACAATTCCAATACAATTTGGAGTTGATTCCTGATGATAAATCACTAACTAACATGAAGAAAAAGAGTACTGAGATTTTCAGAGAGTATGCGATTAGATGGCGTGAACAAGTTGCTAGGGTGAAACCATTAATGAAAGAAAGTAAGATAGTGGGGGTATTTATTCAAGCGTAGGATGAATCATATTATCAATAATTGTTACCTGCATTAAGCAAGCTATTTATTAAGTTCCTCAAAATGGGGGAGATGATAGATGATGGAATTAAAACCGGTCGTATTGTGAGTTTTGCAACATTGAAAGCGGCTACTCAAGCAATTAAAAAAGGTTCGGAAAGTGTCGGAGGGAAGAAGTATGAAGAAGATACATCTGCCATTATAGTTGGACAACAGGCATAGGCAAGAGGACCACACTATCGTTACCCACAGGATCAAACCCAAGCTTATTCCCAAGCTCCACAGATTCTTTCCTAAAATCCATTATACTATATTCCCCCATCTACATATCCAATATACAATGCACAACCCTATAACCAATTCCCTTCTTACCCACAATGGAGTGCACTAACTCTTCGGAGTCATCCTCAAACTCCACAAATATACTAAAGCCCTTCTAGGTCCGATTTTCAATCCAAGCCAAACAATGAAATGAGGCAGAAGTCAATAGATAGATTTACACCAATTGGAGAGTTGTACGCTAGTTTATTCCAGAGATTGGTACAACGGGGCATGATCACTCCTCTCCTTGGGTATACTCCTGACCCGCATTCAAGAAGTTTTGATGCTAATGTACGATGTGCATATCATTTTGATGTTCAGGGTCACAGTATTAAAAATTGTCGTTCTTTGAAAAAAGAAATAGAAAAGATGATTCAAGATAAATCAATCATGGTGCAGACCATTGATAGTGAGGAAAGATCTAGTCATGCTGATATGTAAACCAGTGGCTAAGATGTCAGGCTGAGCAATTGAGAAGTCACCCCTCTCCTTAATAGGAAGAGGTCTGGTAGTGTGTTTTGTTTTATTTTCTATTATCCAAATTATTTCAGGGTTGTAGTTTGGGATCTATCTTGTTTTGTCCCTTTGTCGTTATGTTCAAACCCTATGTTTTATTTTAATTAAATGGAGTGTTCCTTTTTTCTTTGTATTTTAAATTTGTGTTGTTTGTTTGTTTTCTTTACATAGCACATTTTATGTTGATTCTAGTGAAATGACATGCTAGCGGAATTTTTAGCCAGATCTTGAAATCCAATTTAAGCATGAACATTGAATCAGAGGGTTAAAGTTAAAGAAAAAAACATCTGAGAAAATAGGTAGAGTGCTGAGATATTTGGTGACAAGTTGAAGCCTTCTTTGAAAATTAAGGCAATTATTTTGAGAATCACAAGAATAACTCGGCCATCAATTGAAAGACATGTCTCAATTAGGTCAAATAGTGGTTGCGTTATCCTACATCCAAAGGAATAGAAAAATTAGCTTCACAAAAGCATGAGAAATGTACAACAAAGGTGGAGTTTGCAGAAAAAGTAGCGACGCGCAGCCTCAGTTAAAGTTAATGCTTAAAAGATGTCACAAATGATCTTCACCTGTCATGTTCATATTGCATGATGTGTACTGGCATTTTCAAGGATTGATATGATGAAGGCATTTCATTCTGCTATCCAAACATTGTGTCATCCTTTGTTTACCCCATTTGAGCCTTAGTTTTATTTTCTTTCGTACATCTCTTTTGGAATCGAGATAGAGTCAAAAAAGTTTTTAAAAAAGTGTCGAGCAAAAGTATAGTGTCAGGAAAGTTTCAAAAAACAAACAAACAAACAAAAGATAAAAACAAAAAAAAAGAGAAAAAAAATGTGTCCAAAAAGAAAGAAAAGAAAAAAGTGTCCAGAAAAATAGAGTCAGAAAAGTTCCAAAGAGAAAAAGTCAATAAAAGGAAAAAAAATTAGAATCAGGCAAAAGAACAAGCTGCCAGAACTACCATGACCTGATTCTCCTCTCTCGGGGGTGAGATACGTAGGCTGCCCTACTAAGGGCTCGGTCCAACCAAATAAATAATTTAGAATTGCCCAGTCAAAAGAAACTGGGGCATGATTTAATCCTCGTTGCTTGAGTCGATTCCAAAAGTTGTAAGTCCTATCCCACTTCAAGTGTCGTTTGGGCTTCATGTCATTTTTTTCTTCTACCCTTATCCAAAAGCCAAGCTACAACCAAAGAAAGACCTTCATATCAATCTTTGAGAATGTTAAGGCTAAGTATGCAATGTATATGATGACACATTTTGGGAAATGCTCATCTTTCTCAGCATAGGGAATTAAGAGAGAAAAATAATGAGAGAGTCTTATTGGTGAAAACCCTCACGGGCACCATAAGGCGATAGTAAGTTGAGAGAGACAAAAATGAGAGAGTCTTATCGGTGAAAACCCTCACGGGCACCATAATACGACTGTGAGTTAAGAGAAATAAAAATAAGAGAGTCTCAATAATGGAAAACCCTCACAGACACCATAAGGCAATGGTGAACTGAGAAAAAGAAAGTGAGAGAGGTTTGTTGGTAAAAACCCTTCAAGGTGACACTAGCTGAATGAGGTCTTAAATGCAATTGACCTAAGGAAGCAACTCAATTTCAAGGCCATTAACTCAACAACAATTGGTGAAAGTTCGAATGGAAAGATCAGGCAGCTTAATCGAAAATGCATGACATAATCATTAGAGTTGGTTGTCATTTCTAGATAAATTTTTTTATTTTTTTGTTTCAAATGGGGACATTCATTGTCTTTTCTTTCGTCTCTTTATTTTTATTTTATTTTCTTGGGTCAGTTGTCCAAATAAAAATCATTATCATTTTTCTCTTTCTTGGAGTCAAGTCCATGTCAAAACGAGTGATAAAAGATTTCAAAACTGGCTACCAGTTTTTTCAATTGCATAAAGCAAGACAAACAACCAACATATGAAAGAGACATGATTATGAGCCAAAATAAGGCATGCAAAAATTTTTGTCAATAGATAAGTCTGGGAACTTATAGAAATATCAAGGTTTAAAAGATTTATCTGAGAAACATGGCAAAGCAGAAATACTGTGTTTATTTCAGAGTCACTCCTAATAATATGAGTTCGGATCAATGTTGCAGCGAGTCAATGACATATGCTAATGGTTGAAAGCAAGATTAATTTGACAAGGGAAAGAGCGATTGCCATGAAAGTCAAAGCCACAAACCAGTCATCATGTTTTTAAACTAACAAGTTTTCTTTGTATGAAACAGGAACACATGTTACCTTCGAATCAAGGATTTCAAAGCCTAAACATGAAAAGTTGGAATGCCTCACTTCCACAAATGCAGGAGACAATATTGTGGCACAGGCTTGGTAATCAAAACCATGGTAAAACTCATCATCCAATATCTCTAGGAGACAAACTTCCTTGTTTGGATAATTCAAGAGACATTTGTAAGGAGATGCACTTCCTTGTTTGGGTAATTCAAGTAATATTTTTGAGGAGACGCACTTCCTTGTCTGGATAATTCAAGAAACATTTGTAAGGAGATGCACTTTCTTATTTGGTTAATTCAAGCAATATTGGTAAGGAGACACACTTTCTTGTTTGGGCAATTCAAGCAACATTTGTAAGGAGATGCACTTCCTTATTTGGGTAATCCAAGCAACATTTGTAAGGAGACACACTTTTTTTTGGGTAATTCAAGCGACATTTTTAAGAAGACACACTTCCTTATTTAGTTAATTCAAGTGTCATTTGTAAGGAGACGTATTTCCTTATTTGTATAAGTCAAGTGACATTTGTAAGAAGGTGCACTTCCTTGACTGGATAATTCAAGCGGCATTGGTAAGGACACACACTTCTTTGTTTTGGTAATTCAAGAGACATTTGTTAGGAGACGCACTTCATTGTTTGGTAATTCAAGTGGTATTTGTAAGGGGACGCACTTCCTTATTTGGACATTTCAAGCAATAGTTGTAAGGAGACGCACTTCCTTGTTTGGTTAATTCAAGTGGCATTTGTAAGGAGACACATTTTCTTGTTTATGTAATTCAAGCGGCATTTGTAGGGAGACACACTTCCTTGTTTGGGTAATTCAAGTGGCATTGGTGAAGAGACACGCTTCCTTGTTTTGGTAATTCAAGAGATATTTGGTAGGAGACGTACTTCCTTGTTTGGACATTTCAAGCAACATTGTAAGGAGACACACTTCCTTGTTTGGTTTATTCAACTGGCATTAGTAAGGAGATGCATTTCCTTATTTGTGTAATTCAAGCGGCATTCTTAAGGAGACGCACTTCCTTGTTTGGGTAATTCAAGCAACATTGGTAAGGAGACGCACTTCCTTGTTTTGGTAATTCAAGAGACATTTGTTAGGAGATGCACTTCCTTGTTTGGTAATTCAAGTGGTATTTGTAAGGGGACGCACTTTCTTGTTTGGAATTTCAAGCAACATTGGTAAGGAGACGAACTTCCTTGTTTGGTTAGTTCAAGCTGCATTTGTAAGGATACGCATTTTATTGTTTGTGTAATTCAAGCGGCATTTGTAAGGAGATGAACTTCCTTGTTTGGGTAATTCATCCGGCATTAGTAAGGAGACGCACTTCCTTATTTTGGTAATTCAAGAGGCATTTGTAAGGAGATGCACTTCCTTGTTTAGGTAATTCAACGGGCATTTATAAGGAGACACACTTCTTTGTTTTGGTAATTCAAGCGTCAT
Source organism: Capsicum baccatum var. pendulum (assembly GCA_030864225.1). Classification (NCBI taxonomy): domain Eukaryota; kingdom Viridiplantae; phylum Streptophyta; class Magnoliopsida; order Solanales; family Solanaceae; genus Capsicum; species Capsicum baccatum. The sequence goes on along the minus strand of CM061559.1, from coordinate 199,698,089 downwards.
TGGCAAAAAAATGCACTTTCTTATTTCGGTAATTCAAGTAGCATTTGTAAGGAGACGTACTTCCTTGTTTGGGTAATTCAACCAATATTTGCAAGGAGATGCACTTTCTCGTTTGGGTAATTCAACCAACATTTGTAAGGAGATGCACTTTTTTATTTGGATAATTCAAGCGGCATTTGTAAGGAGACGCACTTCCTTGTTTTGATAATTCAAGCAACATTGGAGCCTGCTCGAAGAACAGGGTGAATAAATGAAAAGTCAAAAAACAAGGTGAAGAAATTGAAAGTCAACAAATCAAAAAATAGCAAGTCAGGAGCCCACCTGGAGAATAGGGTGAAGAAATTGAAAGTCAGGAAACAAGTTGAAGGAATTGCAAGTCAGGAGCCCACCTGGAGAATAGGGTGATGAAACTCAAGTCAAGATTTCAAAAAAAGCCGCATAGATAGGACTTTTGTAATTTTATTTATGTTCTAACTTGTAATTTTTATTTTTGATGTAATGACAGAGCCGCAGGCTGGAACCTTGACAGAACCTCCCTCGACTCTCTAACTTGGTAGAGTGCCTCTTCTTTCAGTCCTTGGGGATACCTGTGACTTGATTCCCTCATAACTAGGGATGAGTATGATGTCCAAAGTCAAGACTTGGCTTCCCTCCTTCCTTCTGTTTCATTCTTTTTGAATAATGGTCGAGATAAAATTTTATCTCGTTGTCTAATTCTTTGACTGAAAACACTTCACGTTTACATTCAAAGGGGGCATGTTGTAGACACCTAATTTTGTCCCTCCCAATTCCAATTTTATTCATTTTTACCTCACTTTATCATACACCTTTACCCATGTGATTATACCCCACAAAAATACAAAATAACAAGATTTCAACAAACCCCTAACAAAACCAATCCCTAATTATTCTTTTGGTAACAAAATTAAGCACTCCCCCTCTCAATTTTTGACAACACATCAGCACCCCATACACATCACAACCGTATCCCACCCTGCACTCACATGACACTATCCTTTCTTTTTATACGTGATTTTGGCTATTTTTGAGGGGAAATAAAAAAGGGTACCATGAGATTCACACACACAATTCAGTTGGGGAGCTTTCCTTCTTCTTCACCAAACTCACCCTCATAATTTGGACACTCACGCACAGCACACACACATTTCATTCATCTCTTCTTCACGTTATACACACACACACTCAGAAACTGAGAGAGAGGGATTAGAGGAGAGAGATTAAGAAGAGAGTGAGAGATTGAGAGTGAAAAACACAGGGGATTGATAGAAAAACAAGGAGAAAAGGTTCGATGGAGAGGTGAACTATAAGTTGCGAAGGTCGTCGGAGCTTCGATGATGTGAAAATACTGATTCCAAGCTCCGCAGTCATCAAATCCATCTGTAAATGTCACCAATGACAACCAGTGACCACTTATGGTATTGGTTTAGGGATTTGAATTCATTCTGTCTTAATCCGTTCATCGTGCTTCATGGGTACTATTTTGGATTTGCTCAGTTTTAGGGGTTCGCTCGGGTTGAAAGATTTGAGTTGAGTTTGTCAGATCGAGTCGAGGTATTCCAGTCAGAGATCTAATCAAATACTTTGACGGATTGAAATAAAAATTGAGGTCCAATTCTACTCTTTTCCTTTTTTTATTTCATCGTTTACTGTATTTGGTGTGTTGGATTGAATATCGTATGTTGTTGAATTGAATATCGTCTGTTGTTTGATCCTTGTTGGGTGGTGAATAATTTTTTGGTGTCGATTCATTGTTGGTTCCGTTGTTTATGTGATGAAACAATATTTTTTTTGAATGAAGGTGGGGCGGAATTGAAAAGTGATAAATATGAATATTGGTTTATGTTGGTTCAGTGATGATTGCTTGGCTCGGAATAAATGTCGACTTTGTTAAAGTTCTATAGTATCATGTTTTAGGCCATGAATCGTTAGGCAAATGGTAGGGGTAGGCAAACTTAGGGATTGTGAAATTGGTGGAATGTTTGAGATATGTGTTGAATGGATTTGTTTTATCGCACAAAAAATTAAAATTGTACTCATTTGGTCGGGGAATGCCTCGAGGTATTTGTAGTGATTTATTCGGGGAATGCCCCAAAGTATTTTGTACTCAAAAGACGTCCGTGATGAAGGCCCGAGGCATCGGGTAAAGCATTGGAGCGTAGTTTAGGATTAGTGTAGGTTTACTTTTCAGTATCTTTTTATTTCGGGTTGTATAATTGGACTGGACATTATTATTTTGATTTTGGATTGTTGTTTGATGTGTTTGTTGCTTGTTTATGTGTTTTTATGTGGTTTATACATTCGTAGTGTCAAAATTAGCTGATATGTTCCACCAAGCGACCGTGGTCGAGCCCTCGGTCAACAAAATTCCTTAACCGGAATCTCTATTCGCGGATCAGTTTTAGAGTCAAATGTTTTGAAAAAGAATTTCAAAAGGTGACTTGGCACACCTGATTTATGCCAAGTGGCGACTCTGAATTTAATAAAAAATGAATCCTTTTTCGAAACAAAAAGTTTCATCTTTTGTCACTTTATTACTAAAAACCTTTTCGAAACTTAAAACATAATTCCTTTGGTGTAAAAAGGGGTGTGATATTCACTTGGAAGCTGAAATTGATGGCATTCTACTTAAGGCTGATGACTTGGGCCGGTAAGTCGTCACTTAGTTGTTGGATTATCAACTCAGGTCATCACTTTGTTGACAGACCGACATACTGAAGTAAAATGAGTATAACTTTCCACTCTGATACCGGATTAAGGTGAAACCAAATGCGTTGGAAATAAGATTGAAAGATCTTTCTTTTAATATATAGTAGTACACGTAACTCATCATGTACAAGGATTAATGATCGTTGGAAGTTTCCCCAAGCTGAAATGTTCGCTAAAACTTATCAATAGAAACATTTTCAACTTGTCCTTGAGTTATGATATTTTTATGACCTCGACTGATATAATAGGACATTTCCACACTATAGAATTTATCATCACACATGACATAGAATCATTGGGTTCAAGTCTGTGTGCATAGGAACAACGATCTAAATTCTAACCTGAAAATGTGGGGTGTTACAGAAACTATACTCATCTTATAAGATACATTTGTTGATTAATATTAGGCTACCCTCAGATTGTGAGCGGGGGAGGGGGGGGAGGAGAATAGAGGTCAACTTATTAAATATATAGATACAAATATTTCTTGTCATTTTACTCCTGAATATAGTTCTGAAGAATTACATGAACAACCCACCAACCTAGGGACCTGGTCCCAACTAACGTATGCAGTGATGAACAAGATTAAGTGAAAATAAACGTAAAGAACAATATACACACAACCTTTTACATGGAAACTCCTTTATCAAGGGAGAAAAGTCACGACCTACGCCATATAATTTTCAACCACTTCACTAAGTTCAAGCAATCTTGAATACATACTTCATGGTTCAAGGATCAACCTTTTAACCCTTCCTCAACTTATAATAACTCTATTACAAAGTCTCCAATGCAATAAATCTATTGCACTAACTGACATATCTAATTCTAACTGAATAAGTAACAAGTTAACTCTAGCTTCTTTGTCAACTAACTCTAGATGACACTTTCAACAACAAGAACTTATTGCGAAAACACCTAATAATAATGAACTAGAGCAGTAGGAAATGTTTACAAACACAAAATAAAGACTCAACTACAACAAGAGCTTGAGACACACAAGACGACTAAGCAGGTCTCTATTGCAAGTGAGGCTTAGAATCTGATGGCTTCAAGAGAGATTTGATATTGTTGGAATATGGAAGCTTAGGTTTTCTTGTTGTAACATGTTGCATATATAAGAGGCAAGAAAACCTCAGCTCTGATTGGCTAGAGCAAAAAGGTGTGGAAGCCTTGCAACCTACATTTTTCTAGTTGTAATGCTGACTGGGTGAAAGAGACTTGGATGCGATCAACTTGGTCCCTAAGCAGTTGCAATTTTATCATTAAGAACTCTTTATGAACCAGGTCTCAAGTTGATAGTTTATCAATCATCAAAACCAAGGACTTAACAAGCTCCAACATGCATATTCTTTGACTCTCTTATAGTGTTTAGTATATCCTTTCCATCTTCCTACTTAGGGTAGAAATTTTAACAATAACGCGATCGTGTGGTAGCTAGTAATAAAGAGGTAATTTATTCCTACATTATTTTTTGTTTAATTTATACAATGTTTGGTAGCTAGTTAAGAAGTAAGTTATTCATGTATAAAATTTATATGAAGTTTGATTTGCAATGTAAATACATGCATAACTAATCCATGTATAAGTTATGAGGAAATTGGTGTATTATCTTATGCAGGGTAGAAGATGGAATAATTAATACCCACATAACTAATACTCCTACAGCTAATCCCTACCTTACGAATACTTGCATAACTCTAAAAAACTACCAAACAACCCATAACTTCTTAGCTTAGCTAGTTCACAGCCCCGCATCATCAACTGCATCGAAAAGGGCATGTACTTTCTCTTTTATGAGTCGTTTCCCTGGTATCTGACCTTTCTAAGTTGGCCCTTGGCTCACAAACAAAAAAAAAAAGAGGTGGATTATCTGATCTTGAAATAAGTCATCCCGTACCATCCTATTCATTTAATCATGTATTTGAATCCTACGAGTTTGAGGATTCTGCTTTTCAGATTCATTCTACAGGATCAAAACAAGGTCTTTCCTTGCTTGTTGTAATAAAAATTTCAACAACAGCCATCATTTCCAGTATAAACGAAAATGTTCAAAAATGCTTATTAAATTTCCGGTGAAATTGATATCTTATTAAATGTTTCCGTCCTCACAAAAAATGTTCAGAGATGCTAAAACATAATGGCAGAAGTTGGTCTATTTGTATCTACTGTTACCACTCTACTCTTAATTACGTGTGCCTTTCAAAAAAAGAAAAAAAAACTGGATGATATTGTAATTAAGAGTTTTTGTGATCTGGAAGGAGTACAAGATTTGCATATTTTTTTTACTAAATATTATGAATTGTTCTCAATGAATATACTTCTGCATAAGATTGTAAGGTTATTTTGAAAAGATTCTTCATGGTAATTGTATATTGCCCTGTCTGCATTCCATCAGATGTAGTTGAGAGTAGTTCTGAAGTATGTCATCTGCAACTATTGTTGTCCAAAAACATAGCTCTGGATTAGTACATAGGATTTGCACCAAATTGTATAATTTGAATGTGCCACCATGAACTCGTGATAAAATGAATAAAGCAAATCTGAGATAATATGGACACAACAATTTGCAACACTGATTTTAAGAAGAAATATTAGGATTTATTGTAATTAGGATTTCTAAAGTGAAAACAGTAGCTTGTACAACTCAAGTGCAAAAACAAAAAAGGCGATCTCTATATGAATTCAAAAGTTTAGCAAACATTTGCAACAAATAAATTATTTTACGATAAAAGTTTCTAGGAACATGCTCAACATGCAAGAAGTTGAATCATGATCTTTTGACTTTTGCAGCATCCCTACAACATCTTTCATATTTGTCCTTCTTGCTGGAGATTCAACACAACAATCTAGTGTTACTTTCATGATAGATTCCACACAATCTAACTTCTTCATTAAGTGATTATCTTGTGGTGCTACCAAGTTGGCATCTGCAATATTCACTACCTCTGGGATTGAATAACTCACCCATTGCTTTGAGCCAAGATCTCTCTCGAATATTTTATCACTAAGCTTTCTTCTTGTAAATGTTTCCATTAATATATGATGCCATAATTATAGACATCACATTTTGTTGACACCATTCTATCCAGTCCATTCTCTACAACCAAGCAATTGATTTAAAGATGTAACATAAATATTTCCTGGTGGAAAAAAATAAAAGGAAAAATTAACGTTCAAAGCAAAATGAAAAGACGCACACCCTACCTTACTAGGTTTTAGTATACATGTCACTCTCATCTTCACCTAGAAATTTTGAAATGCCAAAGTTGCTAAGGTGGGAAGCCATATCCTCATCCAACAAGACGTTACTAGGCTTCAGATCACAAATCATGGGCAATAAACACCCATGGTGGAGATATTTGATATAATTTAATAATAATTGATCTTATTGATATTGAAGGGGTTACAGCTGTATATATAGAGAACTGAAGAATAACTAATTACAGAATAACCCAGATGTATTTAATAATTATATATGTAGTCTATTATCCCCCCCGCAAGCTGATCAGCGGCAACGAGGGGCAGCTTAGAGCAGAGATACTGAAAAGGCTGTAACGGAAGAGGCTTGGTGAGAATATCAGCAAGCTGGTCAGTAGATGGGACATAGTGCGTGGCCATCGTTCCTTCAAGTACCTCATCGCGAACAAAGTGACAGTCGGACCCAACATGCTTCATACGATCATGAAGGACTGGATTTTTGGTAACACAAATAGTGGACTGATTGTCACAATAAATATGTGGTTTCGTCGGGGGAATGCCAAGTGCATCTGTAAGGTATCGTAACCACATGGCTTCAACAACACCCGCAGCCATGGCACGATATTCTGCTTCTGTGGAGGAACGGGACACTCGCATTTGCTTCTTGGTGCACCAGGAAATCAGATTCGGTCCCATCATAACAATATATCCAGTAGTGGACTTCCGATCATCTTTGTCGTTAGCCCAATCCGAATCAGAAAAAACAGATATATCAAACGAGCCCTTTTGAAATAAAATTCCACATTGAAGAGTACCTTTAAGATAGCGCAGAATGCGTTTCAAGGCCTGAAAGTGTTGTTCTGTGGGAGCATGCATTGATTGGGAGACTCGATTGACTGCATATTGGATGTCCGGACGAGTAACAGCAAGATAATGAAGTCCACCGACGAGGCTCCGATATAGTGTAGGATCGGCAAAGGGAGTATTCGGCCCTGGGGATTGGCGGACTGCCATGGGAGTGACCGCGGGTTTGCAGTCTGTCATTCCAGCTCGATTTAGAAGTTCAAGGGTATATTTTATCTGATGCATCAATATGGTTCCCGATTTGCGGATGAGTTCAAGGCCAAGAAAGAACTCCAGAGGACCGAGGTCCTTAAGTTTGAAGTCACGATGCATAGCCTCAGTAATTTCAGTGATGAGTGATGACGAGCTGCCTGTAATAACAATATCATCCACATAGATAAGAATGATGACTGTCCCTCGAGAACAGTGAAGGGTGAAGAGGTTGTTGTCATGATGGTAGGTGCGAAAACCAAGACCCTGCAGAAAAGTAGAGAGGCGTGTGTACCAGGCACGTGGGGCCTGTTTCAGGCCATACAGTGATTTGCTAAGCTTGCAAACATAGTGAGGACGGTTGGGATTAACATATCCCGGTGGCTGAACCATATAGATGTCTTCCTCAAGATGACCATGAAGAAAGGCATTGCTGACGTCTAACTGATGAAGCGGCCAATCATAGTGAAGAGCAAGAGACAAGACCAGACGAATAGTCTGTTGCTTAATAACAGGGCTGAAGGTCTCCTTATAATCCACACCATACTCCTGATGATACCCTTTTGCAACCAGACGTGCTTTATAGCGAGAAAGAGATCCATCTGAATTTCGTTTGATGTGAAACACCCATTTGCACCCAATAGACTTTCGGTTACTAGGCAGAGGTACCAAATCCCATGTACGTTGTTCATTCAGAGCCTGAAATTCCTCATCCATAGCTTGGCACCAGAAACTATTTTTGGAGGCTTGGTTGTAGGTAGTAGGCTCAGTTATGGGATGTGCATCAAAGGGTATTTGAGTGTGGTAGACTTTGGGTTTGAAGGTACCGGCCTTGGCTCGGGTTGTCATAGGGTGAGTGTTGAGTGGAGGGTGATTAGGAAGGGGTGGTGGAGTTGTATGATGTGTGGACGGGGGTTGGGTGGGGCTGCCGTGGGAGCTGGGATGTGCAGCGGTGGATGGGGTGGCTGTATGTGTGTTAGGAGTATGATGTAGGGAAGGGATTGACCATTGCCTACTGTAATAGCTTCTGAGCCATGATACGGATGAGGAGCTTGAAGTTGTGAATAATCCGACGTCACATGGGTGTTAGCACCTGTGTCTAGATACCAATCGCCAGATTGAGCGTTTGTGGACGCATGCATCGCCCTTGATCCGCCGGACTGGCGATTTACATTCTGCGAGTCATCATAACGATACCAGCAATTAGCCGCAGAATGGCCCCGTTTAGCACAAATTTGGCACGTCGAAAGATCTCGTGTGGGCCCCCGCTGGTTTCCTCGTCCCTGTCCGCGGCCTGACTGGAAGCTGTCCCTCGGTGGAGGGCCGCCTCTGCCTTGCTGCCCGGCGTTCCGACGGTCACCGCCGCCGCTGCCTCACCCTTGGTTACGGCGATCGTCACTGCGACCCCTGGCCGATCCCCCGCTGCCAACCGAGTAAAGAGCCGTGACGCCAGGGGTGGAACTGGCTTCTCCGAGCAGTAATTTGTGTTCCATGTCTAGATTCAATTCTTCTGCATTAAGCCATCCAGACAGTTGATTCAGAGTGATTTCGACAGGTGAGAGGCGAATATGCTGTTTGAGAGAGGAATAGCCAGACGGAAGACCACGTATCACGGCATTCACCACGTCTCGTTCAGGAATAATCTCGTTCACAGCATCTAGGTCAGACAGAATAGAGGCCACATCATCAAGGTATTGAGTCATCGTCTTCGTTCCCTTCCGAAGAGTATGCAATCTGTCACGCAACTGAAAAATATGAACCGTGGACACAGAGTTGTACCTTGTGGCTAGTGCGTCCCAAAGTGAAGCCGATGTAAGAAAACCCCGGGCGTGTTTGTGCACAGAGGGGCTAATAACGGCGAGAAGACAGGCTCGGATCTGAGTGTCTACGATCATCCACGGAAGGTAGTCGGGATTTGGGAGCATGACGTCGTCCTCCTCGGCTGTCTCGGGCGGCGGCTTCTCCGCACCGTCAATCCATCCGAGCAGCAAGTTGGCTGCGAGGGCGGTGCGGACGTTAAGTGCCCAGGCCGGGTAGTTGTTGTCAGATAATTTTTCGGGGATGAGATTGTGGAGATTCCTGAGCAGTAATTTTACTCCAGACGGTAAATTTGACAGAGGATCAACAACCTTGTCCATGGCGCCGACCTACGGCGTAGGAGGGAGGCCGTGCGGCGTGGTGTAGACGGTGGCGGCGGCGCACACACGTCGGAAAAGAGGAGAGATTAGGGTTTGGGCGGAAGAAGAAACCCTAGCTTTGATACCATGATATAATTTAATAATAATTGATCTTATTGATATTGAAGGGGTTACAGCTGTATATATAGAGAACTGAAGAATAACTAATTACAGAATAACCCAGATGTATTTAATAATTATATATGTAGTCTATTAATATTCAAACGGACAGCCACATCCATCATTATGCTTAGTCTCTCCCACGATGTCTAAGAATAGTTGTGAGAATAGAAATACTTCTCAAGACTCCCATTTGGAATATACTTGAGCACTTAAGCCTTAAAACCAAGGCTGGAACAACTTGTGACAACTTTCGTGAGGTTCCTATGGTGGAGGTTGCACAAAACCTCACATTCATTATCAAAACTCTTTGGATGCCATTTCCAATTGCAGATTGAGCACTTTAACTGCAAAAGGAGTTCCGTTTCTGAGAAAGTCTTTGTAGGCAAAGCCAAAACTTCCAAACAGAGTAGATTACTCTTGCGAAGTGCATCATTTGCTTGGAAAATTTTATAGTATGGAATTATTTCTTTTGTTACGATAGACTATGAATCATCTTGTTGAGGAGCTCTTTTACTTATTCGATACCTTATCGGTACAAACACAAAGGTAATAGTAACAACTGCCATTGCAATTCCCAGTTGAATAAATAGAACTAAAACTTTTTTTCTATTTAGCATATACTTTGTAGAAGTGGGTATAGCCCGAAGCTAAATCTTAAAGAAGGCACAATTCTTAAGTAAAGAGAAAGGATTGACTCGAGAGGTTCTTGGAAGAACCCCCGGAGGGTATTTCAGTATACAATTTGCTGACAGAAACATTAAAATTCTTCAGATACTGAAGTTTCTCTAAAGACTTGGGAGTGATTCCAAATATATTGTTAGGAGAAAAGTCTAAAACATCCGAACTTACCATGCTGCTTATTGAGTTTGGCATAGATCCTTGCGACTTGTTGTATCTCAAACAAAGGTATATTATATTTTGCAAATTTCCAATTCTCTAGGAATTCCATTTGAAAAAGTGATTCATTGATAAATCCAGTTGTATCATTGCCTTGAGATTTCCAATTTCTGTAGGTAAAGAGTCAACCATGTTGTTTGACAATAAGAATCAGTAAGTCTTTAAGATTCCAAAACTTGCTGGTATTTTGGAACTGTTAGATTTATAGAGAAACACACCACAGATTTACATAAACCAAGAACACCTCTAAAGTAGCACATATGCGAGAAGAAAGGTGTGTACCTTTGTCCGCCATTATATTACGTAACCGAAGACGATTTGTCTATTATTGCAACACGTAACCGAAGACGAATAAGGTTGAGTCTTTCTCTCCTTTGCTTATGATGGCTGACAGCTTATGAGAATACGTCTTACGTTAAAGTCAAGAGAGGGGATCTAGCCTTATATTTATAGACTTAAAAGCTTTAACCTAGTGCACCCCCATTATGGGCTCATAGGTTTACTACAGGCCTACACTATTGCCAGCCTACACTATTGTCAGCCCACACCAATAACATGAAATGGATACAGGCCTATATGGAATCCACATGAGTACACGACCTGTGTCTTGTCCACCAACTAATAACATCATCCCGTTTTACTTTAACGTAATAAAAATTTAATGTTAAGTCCACATAAAATAAATATTTCTAACATTCTCCCACTTGGACAATGTTAACTTTTAAAGAAAATTTTGAAAAACTTATTTTTAGGAAAATGACTCTCGGGCGGAATAGACAATGGCCATAAACATTTAGTGGCGGAACGCCATCTCCAACATAGTTTAGTCAAGTAAAACATCACTGTTGAACTGTAGCAGTACTTACATCAACCAACGACACAAGATCAGTCCATAATTACAAACATTGAGTTTTCTGGACATAAACCAAATGATGTGGTAGTGTAGTAAGAAATAGCCAACATGGACTCCAAATCGAGGCTATTTCATTATTAGTCCTTTAAATGATTTTTCATATATATATCAATATATACGCTTAAAGTCAATATGCGTACCATAAAAAAATCGTCACCGCAATTTTTTTTACAACATGTGTGAGCACTAAAACAATATATGCTACACTAAAAATCTTGATTTTCAAGGTTCAACATGTGCAACATATCACATTGTGCAACAACCAGAAAAAACCACAAGGTAGAATGATATACCATATATGTCTCCAAAATAAAAATACAATAAAATAACAATATGATCTTATCAATATGAGACATAGCCAACACATAAGGCAAAAAGCCTAAATATAATAAAATTATATTAAAGTGTGAATGATGAACTTACTCACACTGATCTTGAGATAGATGCAATGATCACTCTTGCTTTCCACAAACCCCATCATTGTGTTAGTTTTCTCAAACTTCAAGTACCACTGTCAAGAAGCTTGCTTCAAGCCATAAATAGATTTCTTCAACTTACACACAAGATGCTCACTGCCTTTATCAACAAAACCTTGGGGTTGATGCATGTAAATCTCTTCATTAAGATCACCATTCAAAAAAAGTTATCTTTACATCCATCTGATGTAGCTCAAGATCAAAGGGGGGTCCCATTCATTGCTCAGTCTTAGCGTATCTACCATAGTACTCACCCACATGATCAGACCTTACTATCTTAATGAATTTTTTCAGTTGTTTCTCTACTTCAGTTTTAAATACTTTGAACATTTTAGAGAATCTGATTTTTCTTTAATAACAAAAACATAACCATACTGAGAAAAGTCATCAATAAAGGTGATAAAATAACTTGAACCAGATATTGTAGTATAATACGGACCACTTATGCCTGTGTGAATGATTTCCTACAAAACATAACTATGCGTAACATTCTTTTTTTTCTTGTTTAAGTCAACTTTTTTCTAATGCAATCAATACATGTTTCTATGTCCCCAAAATCAAGAGAAAGTAAAATATTAGACTTAACCAATCTATCAATTCTATCTTTAGACATATCACTTAAACGCCTATGCCACAACATGTTCGATTTTTTTGTTTAAAATTGGTCGTTTAGACCCAATAATTTTAGAATTAAAATAGTTGTATTCAAAATCAGAAGTCAACAAAATTTTAAACAAACCATCAAATAGGATTCCATGACCAACAACTCGAGAGTTCAAAAGAAAAATAACTTTAAGAGAATTAAAATCATAACCAAATCTATCTAAAACTGAAATAAAAATTAAATTCCGTCTAAAAGACGGTATATAAAGAGTATTTTCAAGAACAAGTTTATAACTAGTTTCTAAGTCTAAAACTACAGTTCCTATGAACTCCACTTCAACTTGGACATCTGTGGTGATTCTCATTCTTGACTCTGTTTTCTTTGGGTTTCTTTTATTTTTGAACCCTGCAAAGAAATGGCAACATGAGCAGTAGCTCCACTATCAAACCACCAAGAATTAATGGGTATGTCTACAAAGTATGACTCAAAACAAACAATAGCTAGATGATTATCTTCTTTAGACTCTTTCTTAAAAGTATGTTAGATCTTTCAAACTTCCTAGGTCCCTTGTAAGAGCTTGCTTTGGAATCATGAGAAGCTAACATGGCAATGCCACCCTTCTCCCTTTTAATTTTTCCCTCTCCAACAACATATTTGGAGATGAGATCATTGATTGACCAAGATTCATTCGGAGTATTATAGGCAGTTTTCATTTGGCTAAACTCAGCAAGTAAAGAGTTAAGAGTAGAGTGAACAATGTAAATATCAAGATGAGTTATTTCAAGAGTTTTCAGTTTGGACTGAATGTGGATCATCTTAAGTATGTAATCTCTAACACCCCCAGTAAAGTCATACCTCATCTTTGTAAATTTATTCATTAGATATTTAGTCTCAATATTATTAGGTGCAAGATACCTTTCTTCCACTTGGGCAAGAAACTTTTTGACATTAGTAGTTTCAGGCAAGCCACTTTTGAGGTGCTCAACAATCGATCTCCTAAAAGAAAGGATACATAGCCTATTAGATCTCTCCCACTTAACATAAAATTATTTGTTAGCAGTTGTACTAGAATCAGTGAGAGATAGAGGCCCATCCTCAAGTAAAGCTTGATCTATGTCTGCCATGCCCAAAGAAAATTCAAGATCTTCTTTCCATCATTTGAAGTTAGAATGCAATAGACCATAACTTTAGCATTGTTATTGTTTAAATAAATGATGAATTTTCATAAAATAAAATGAATGAATTTATCAAAATAGCAAGGCATAAGAATAATAATCTTATCACAACCGATAAGTCCCACAGCATCAACAAATAGCTCCCCTTTGGGCAGGGGAAGAAAATATTTTCAATATTAGAAACCTGTCCCCTTTGGGTAATAAATTTACTAAAATCAAAATATTTTCACATAATGGGGATCATCACAATACTAATTTAAAACACACAATAAATTTCCTTTGAGCAGATCATTGTATGTTCTAACTTAGTAATATCTCTCAAAATGGATTAAACAAGTCTTATAAAATAAAACAAATAGGTCACTTTGGTGTACACTATTTACCCTAATTTACAAAATAAATTCAATCTTAGGGATTCAACATGCCATTGCTTAATTTGCTCATGTGACACAGTAAGTAACCACACAATTAAAATATTAGAAATCTGATTTAGTTACACTTCAAATGAAAGCAAATTCAAACAGAATAAATAAATAAATAATAATTCGACATATTTTATAAACAACAACTTAATTTTTTTTAAAATTTCATAAAATAAATAACTTTTTATATTAGTTAATCTAAGTATAAGGAATTAAATAAATGAATGAATCTTTAATAACATAGCTGTCAGAACACATTCTTAAGAAGACTTTAGTTTAGCCAACTTTACTTCAGCCAATATCAAAATAAATAAAATTAACATAATGTGAACGAGAAATGCAGCGAAAAAACACTTGGATAAGGCAGATCATTTTTGAAACATAAATCTAAAATTAACTTATCACCTTTCACCATAGGGATATTTTCGGGCTTATAATTTTTCATCTAAATTTTTTTCAAAATATGATCTATATAAGCCTTTTATGAAAGACCCAAATGCCCAGAACAAATGATACCTCTCCTAGATCTTTCATGTCAAACACTTTGTTCAATGAATGCTTAGTTTCATGCAACTGTCTCAAATTCAAGTCATTTATTTCATACCCAGACTTGCAAGTCATTCATTTCATACCACATCATATCCATATAATAGCCCTTTTTATTCAAAAATATGTTAATGACCATCCAAAATATTTAAACATCACATGAGGGAGTTCTTGTTTCAAAACACATGAAAACTTATGTAAACTACTCCCTTTTCAATACTTTATCATACTGTGATCATCTCTTTCATCAATCACATGCAAATTCTTTATAAGGAAACATGAGCATTAGTAAGTCAAGAAAAATCCCTCCCATTCGTTCATAAAACAATAAAAATTCATAACATTGTTAGGACAATAGGTATAATAACAAGAGAGGTGATCAAACAAATCATGATCTCATATAACTTTTCAAACTAATAACACATGTACACATGAAAATACTTCAAGTTTAGGGAAAACAACCTCATAGTTTATATAAGATTTCATCATAAAACGAGGCTTACAATGCATGCTCTTCAACAATTCCAAAACTCATTTCTTGTACAAAATTAAATACCTTAAATATTTGTTCAATCGATAAATTTATGCTCACGGAGTTTATGATAGTCCCACATATAAAAAATTTTGCATTTTAAAATTTAACTATTCTGGTTCCCGTTGTAGGACAGTAGAACATGTATCCTTTAGAATAAGCTGGATAACCAATGAAAAAAAACAACGCGAGCTTCTAGGTTCAGTTTTATATATCGTTACCTCCGCAGGACATCCCCAAACATGAAAATAATTTAAACTGGATTTTCTATTTGCCCATAACTCAAAAGAGGTTTTAAGGATTGACTTGGAAGGGACACAATTAAGAATGTACATGGATGATTTAATAGCTTCACCCAGAGGAACTGAGGTAAGTTAGATCTACTCATCATACTTCTCATCATGTCTTTTAAAATATGATTTTGCCTTTCAAGAGAGTGAAAAAATTCTTAAATAATTTTAATTTGCAAATACTACCAATCCATTTTAAAACATATTTATTTACTTTTGACAAGGTATAAAGCAGAGGAAAACTTTATAAATGAAGACAATCAATAATTTGCAATTACAACTCTAGACAATTTTTTTTAAACTAACAGCACTTCATTGATTAAATTTCATATCAAATGAAAATAATTGTTCCATTACCCACAATAATAATCCCTAGAACCCGAAAAACACACCATAATTTCTAAAAATCAAATCCAATTGATTTGGTTTTATCCACTTTCCCAAATCCAATTGATTTGATCGTTGGCTAACTCTTAATCATATGTACACTCTTTTTAATATGGAATAAAGTAGTATGCAACAATCGAAATGAAGTCAGCAGCCAAAAAAAAAAAGAAAACATTTCAAATTTAGGTTTAAGATGGAGTGCATCATGATCATTATTTTCAATTATTTTTTCTCATGAATTGTGTAATAGGGTTCAAGATCTATGTGAAAAGCTCTGATACCAAGTGTTAGATTTATAGAGAAACATACCACAGATTCACATAAACCAACAACACCTATAAAGTAATGAAATATGCGAGAAGAAGGTATGTACCTTTGTCTGCCATTATATTACGTAATCGAAGATGATTTTTCCGCCATTGCAACACGTAATCAAATATGAACAAGGTTGAGTTTTCTTATCGTTTGCTTATGATGGCTAACAACTTATGAGAGTACATCTTATGTTAAAGCCAGAAGAGGGGACTTAGCCTTATATTTTTAGGCATAAAAGCCTTAACCTAGTGCACCCCCATTATGGGCTCGCAGGTTTACTACAGGCTTACATTATTGCCAGCCCACATTAATGACTTGAAATGGATATAGGTTCATATGGAATTCATATGAGTACACGGCCTGTGTCTTGTCCACCAACTAATAACATCAGCCCATTTTACTTTAACATAATAAAAAGTTAATGTTAAGTCCACATGAAATAAATAATTCTAACAGGAATTGAATTGTTGACACCCTGATATATCTCCTCAAGGGAAGTAACGTTCCCTAAACAATTAGGAAGAGAACCTAAAAGTTGAGTTTTAGTCAAGTCTATGACACCCAAGTGTTGTAATTTACATATATCTCCGACATATCCTGTAAGTTTGATATTACTTAAGTGCAAATGGTGAAGGTATCTCAAGATAACAATTGATGTGGGAATTGATCAAATAATTTCTAGGTAGATCAAGGTCTATATGTGGGAAGTTAGGTTGAGATGATTTCAGCATGCGATGAGGCGTATGGATGCCCCAATGTAGAGGTGTGAGAGATTGTCTATAGATGGCTTCAAGAGAGGTAGGGGCAGACTGAATAAATATTAGAGGGAAGTGATTCATCAGGACATGGAATAGTACTAAGGACATGACCCTAGATAGAAAGATGTGGAGTATGGGAATTAGGGTAGAAGGTTAGTAGGAAAGAATGCTTCCAAGTTGGTAGGTAAGAGTGCTTTGTTTTGTTATCTGTACCAATATCCATAGTGTTATGCTCGTAATTTCTTGTCATGTGGTGTAGTTTATTCTTTTCGAGTACCGATTTAGTTTTATTTTGTGGTAGCCTTGTTTATGTCATTATCGGCTATTTTTTTACTACATGTTTCTTACACTTCGATTATGTCATTTTTGGACTATATTTGTCTTGATCCAGGGTCTATCAATAACATCTCTATCTCATCTCTGAGGTAATGATATGGAGTGTGTATACTCTACCCTCCCCAAACGCTACTTTGTGGGTACACACTAGGTATGTTGTTATTATATCAAGATCAAGTAAGCTACTTAAGTTCCCAACTGCATTTGGAAGTTGCCTTTTAATTTTGCAATAATCAGTGTAGAACTTCTCATTTTCATGAAAAGGAGCGGAAAGAAAAGGACTTCAATGAATTATTCTCTCCTGTTGTGAAAGACAGCTCTATTCGCGTCTTGCTTGGATGTGGAACGATTTCCCATGAAGACCGGAAGCATACTATTCAGAGGGTTCAAATATAGAGTAAGAAATTTCAAATCTCTACAGTTTGTTAAGGAAGTCCAGAAGCTAAAAATTATTTTGCTCCAAGTTTAGGACCTGTAGCCGAGTCAAATGTCCAAGAGAACTGGGAATCATTCCACTGAGTTTTTATTTTTTGAAAGGTGTAGAATAGTTAGTTTGAACAATTGGAGATTATGAGGAATAATCCCAGCAAGATTGGTTAAGCTAGCCAAATGAAGACCTTCTACGTTGAGTAAGATAGAAACTATGTTTGGTGGGTGGGTTCCTGATAGATCATTGAATGCAAGAAAAATATTTTCAGCCCTGGTATGTTGAGGATCTCCATCTCAAGTGAACCAGAAAAACTATTAGATTTAATAACAAGTTCCTCCAGTTCCATGAGATTGCTTATCTCTTTAGGTATTTCACCTGTTAGCACATGAAGAAAGGAATACTAGTCAGCTTAACTAGTCGGCTCAATCTAATATAATTTGTGTTTTGTTAATTGATATGCAACAGTAAACCTATTTTCACTAAGATATAATAATTACATGTTGGTTGAGTTGCTAATTTCCCATGGTCAGGTTTGAGATTATCCATCGCTAGTAACAAATATTGCAGGGAGGAGATATTGAATATGGAGATTGGGACAGAGCCGGTAAACTAGTTTCTCTTCATGCTTAACTCCACCAAATCAACAAGATCTCCAAATCCTTGTGGAATTATCCCTGCAGCTCATGTGCAATAAATTGTTTGTGGAAATAATTATGTTGAGAGTTACTTTAGGAATGCAATCTTTTTTTGTTTTTTTTCTCTCCAGTTTTTTTCATGTACAATCCTAGTTAAATTAGGAGTCCTATCTTTGGAAGGAAACTAAGTAGTTATTTTAGTTTTGGTAGGAAAATCTATTGTCCTATTTTTAGTTGTAATAGCAACTATTTAAGTTGCTAAGTTGATGATCAATTATAGATGATCTTTTAACAAGAAAATAATTTGTCTCTCTACATATTCTCTTCTTCAAACTCCATCTCTATTTTAGCGGCTAGCTTTTGAATTGAATTCCTGCGTTATTCCCTTTAACGGTTTTTAACTAATAATTGGTATCAAAGCTTTAATCTTAAGGGACCTGTGAGTGTGTGCATCAATTTGATCCAGTGGATACCATGAACGGAGGAGCAAATTTTTCTTCAATGGCACCACCAACTTTCGGTGGAGAAAGTTATCAAATCTGGGTAGTTAGAATACAAATATATCTGTAAGCTTTGGATCTCTGGGAAGCTATTGAAGATGAATATGAGATAGCTCCCTTGCCGAACAATCCCATGGTGGCACAGATTAAAACTCACAAGGAGAGGAATACTAGGAAATCAAAGGCAATGACATGCTTATTACTGTAGTTTCATCTAATATCTTTACTTGTATCATGTCTCTGAAATTAGAGAAAGAGGTATGGGATTATCTCAAGACTGAGTATCAAGGATATGAAAGGATTCGAGGGATGCAAGTGTTGAATCTGGTACGTGAGTTTGAGCTGCAAAGGATGAAAAAAAGTGAAACCATAAAGGAGTACTCTGACAAACTTCTTAATTTAGCAAATCACATCAGATTGTTGGGTTCCACTTTCAATGATTCAAGGATTATTGAGAAAATCTTAGTAACAGCACCTGAAAGATTTGAGTCTACCATAACAACCTTAGAAAATACTAAAGACTTGTCCAAGATCACATTTGCAGAACTCTTAAATGCTTTTCAAGCGCAAAAGCAGTGACATGTTATGAGATAAGAAAGAGCTGTTGAAGGTGCCTTACCAGCCAAGTATTACGATGATAGACGTTCTAAGAAGAAGAAGAAAAAAAAAATTACCAACCAACTAATAGAGAAGGTTCAACACACAACAACAAAAACAAAACAGGTGGTTTCAAAGGAAACTACCCTCCTTGTAAGCATTGAGGCAAACTCAGACATGCACCTTTCAAGTGTTGGAATATGCCTCATGCTAAGTGCAATCAGCTTGGATATGAAACAATCATCTGTAAGAACAAAACTTAACAGTAAGAAGTAGAGGCTCAAGTTGTTAATGAACAGGAAGAAGATCAACTTTTTATCCCATCGTGTTTTACAAGCAGCATCTCAAGCGAGTCCTGGCTAATTGGTAGCGGTTGTACAAATCATATGACTCATGATGAAGAGATTTTCAAATATTTAGACAATTCCACAATCTCTAAAGTCAGAATTGGTAATGGTGATTATCTTTCTGCCAAAGGAAAAGGAACAGTAGCTATTGAAAGCCGCTCAGGTACAAAGTTAATTTCAGATGTACTTTTTGTTCTAGAACTTGATCAAAATTTGTTAAGCGTAGGACAACTTTTGGAGAATGGTTTTAAGATTAATTTTGGGGACAAGAAGTGTGTGATATTTGATCCAAAGGTTTAAGAAATCTACCAAGTTAAGAGGAGAGGAAAAAACTTTTCGTTTGATCTAATAGAGGGGAAGTCGGCTGCCTATCCGAGCCAAGAGATGACAGCAGATTATGGCATAAGAGACTCGAGCATTGTCATTACAAGGCACTCTTGCACATGGTGAATAAAGATATGGTACTAGGACTACCATCCATGGAGTACAAACACACAAGCTGCAACATATGTCAATTTGGAAAGCAAAGCAGGATGCTTTTTGCCAAGGCAACCTAGAGAGCATTGGAGAAGCTTCAGTTGGTCCATACTGATTTGTGTGGACCACATAAAACTGCTTCTCTTAACGGAAGTAAATATTTTATAGCATTTATTGATGGTATGACAAGAATATGTTGGATTTATTTTCTCAGGTTCAAATCTGAAGTACCTGAAGTGTTCTGGAAATTCAAAACTTTGGTAGAAAGTCAAAGTGGTTGCAGGATGCAAATTCTTAGATCAGATAATAGTATTGAGTATACATTTAATCAATTTGAGAAGTTTTGTGAAAATACAGATATTGAGCATCAACGCACTGCCCCGTATACTCTGCAACAGAATGGAGTCTGTGAAAGAAAGAATAGAATGATAATGGATATGTCGAATTGTTTGTTATATGAGAAAGGCCTACCAAAATATTTATGGGCAGAAGCAGCTAACAGTGTTATTTTTTTGCTGAACAGATTTCCTACCAAAGTAGTTGACGGCAAGACACTTTTTGAGGTATAGCACCACTATAAGCGGTCCTTAAAAAACTTAAAAATCTTCGGTTGGTTGTGTTTATCTCATATTCCGCAGGTTAAGAGGGATAAGTTAGACAAGAAAGTTGAACCTAGAGTCTTTTTTGGTTACAATACAATCTCTAAAGCTTACAAAATTTTTCAGCCTTATACTGGAAAAATTATGATAAGTAGAGATGTATTTTTTATGGAAAATGAGCGATGGGACTGGGAAAAAGTTAACCAGAAGCAGATCACAAGAAATCTACCAAATTTTGATGAAAACATTGATAATCTACCTGTGAGAGGAACAAGGTTGCTCTCTGAGATATACTAGAGATGCAATGTGGCCATTTTAGAGCCTTCTGGATTTGAAGAGGCTGTCTTAAATCCTAAGTGAAAAGCCACAATAAAGGAGGAGCTTGCAATGATTGAGAAGAACAAGACCTGGCAGTTTTTGGAAAATCCTCAAGATAGAAAGATCATCGTGGGTTTACCACACAAAATTGAATGTTGATGGTTCTGTTAACAAGCTCAACGTAAAACTTGCAGTTAAGGGGTATGCACAATTTTTTTGTGTTGATTATTCTAACATGTTTGCTCCAGTTGCTAGGCTCGACATAATCAGGTTGCTTCTTACTATTGCTGCACAACGTGTCTGGAAAGTGCACCAGATGGATGTCAAATCTGCATTTCTTAATGAAGTTCTTGAAGAAAAAATCTATATCGAGCAACCTGAAGGTTTTGTTGTAGATGGGAAAGAAGAAAAAGTCTACTGACTACATAAAGCTCTTTATGGCCCAAAACAGGCACCAAGAGATTGGTATAGTCGAATAGATGATTATTTGCTTAGCCTCGATTTTGAGAAAAGTGTTTCAGAATTCACAATATATGTTAAACACAATAACAGTGGGATTCTTGTTGTTTCTCTTTATGTCGATAACCTTTTGATTACAGGAAGCAACACAAAGATCATTGATGAGTTCAAGCAGGCTATGATGCAAGCTTTTGAAATGTCTGATCTTGGTCTGATGACTTATTTCTTTGGAATGAAGATTACACAGGGAAAAGATAGTTTTTCATTTGCTAGAAGAAGTACGCGAAGGAAATTGTCAAGAAATTCAAAATGGAAAATTGCAAAGAGATGAATACTCCCATGAACCCAAAAGAGAAACTAAGCAAAGATGATGGAGCCGAAAAGGTGGAGGAAACATACTTTAGAAGTTTCATTGGGTGTTTAATGTATCTTACAACAGCAAGACCCGATATATTGTATGTTGTAAGTATTCTATCAAGGTTCATGCATTGTCCGAGTGAAGTACATCTGAAGGCAGCCAAAAAAATTATGCGATACATCAAAGAAACTATCACCTATGGAGTCATGTTTCAAAGGAGTCAACCTGTGAGGCTTTTTGGGTACTCTGATAGTGATTGGGGAGGTTCCAAAGATGACTTGAAGAGTACTTCTGGGCATTGTTTTAGTCTTGGTTCTGAGATTTTTTCATGAAGTTGTAAGAAACAGGACATTGTGGCTCAATCTACTGTCGAAGCTGAGTTTGTGACAGCTACAACAGCGGTAAATCAAGCATTGTGGCTGAAGAAAATTCTGATTGATCTGCATATTCTTCCTGAGAGAAGTTCAAAAAGATGGAGATGTGATTCTTGTCTACTGCAAGACGGAAGAACAATGGGTTGATATATTCACTAAGCCTTTACCTATCAACAAATTCGAGCTTCTCAGACAGAAAATTGGAGTTTGCATTTTATAAAACAAGGAGTGTTGAGAGTTGCTTTAGGAATGCACATCTTTCTTTATTTTTTTCTCTCTAGTTTTTTTTTATATACAATCCTAGTTAAATTAGGAGTCCTATCTTTGGTTGAAAACTAATTAGTTATTTTAATTTTGGTAGAAATGGGTTGTTTCTTTGTCCTATTTTTAGTTGTAATAGCAACTATTTAAGTTGCTAAGTTGATGATCAATTACAAACGGTCTTTTAACAAGAAAATAATATGTCTCTCTGCATATTCTCTTCTTCAAACTCCATCTCTGTTTTAGCGGCTAGCTTTTGAATTGAATTCCTGCGTTATTCTCTTTAACGGTTTTTAACCAACAAATTAAGATGCAATACTACTAGCGCTTCATAAGGTAATGCAGGATCATATTTGCCCGTGAAATGGTTAGATCTGAGATACAATGACTTCAAGTTTCTCAAGCTTCCAATTTCATAATGAATTGGTCCATCAAACTCATTTGTGATAAGTCCAATAGTTGAAGTTTTGAACAGTTTGACAAGCTTGTAGGCATATGACTGTGAAGCTTGTTTTTTGATAGATAAAGCTTTTTGAGTATTGGGAGACCATTGCATAAACCATTAGGACCATCTCCTGATAATCTATTGTTTCTAAATGCAATGGCTTCGATTCTAGAAATATTGAAAATTGAGAATGCATAGAACCTGTCATCTGATTATATTGTATGGCCAACAAGTTCACGTCTTGAAGATTGTTGTTCCCTTTTGAAATGTTTCATTGAAGTTAATTAAAAGATATATCTAAAGCATCTAACCTTGAGGCATTCGAGAATGACAAAAGAATAGAACCTATGAGATTGTTACTCTCAAGCTCATTTTTCTCTCATGTTTATAAGACTTCCAATCACTTAAGGAATTTGATCATCTAAGGAACTGAATTTCAGATTCAAAGTCTCAAGTTTGGAAATATTAGAAAATGAAGAAGGGATGGAACCAGTGAAACTATTATTCCTAAGACTTAGAAACAGAAGTTGATGAAAAAAAAAAAAACCAAGAAGGAACCTCCCCTGTGGAAGTTATTGAAACTAAAATCAAGAAAATTAAGACGACATAAACGTGCCATTTCTTGAGGCAACGTGGAAATTGTTGCTTCCCAAGTCAAGAGAAACAAGAAATGTGAGGTTCCCAAAATCACGAGGAATCCTACCGGTAAGAGTCATGTGGGAAAGATTCAAGGACTTCACTCACTGGTGAGGAGAGTCACAAGCGAATCCTACCCAACGACAAACAGAAGTAGTTGGAGACCAACTTTTATCCAAAAAATGAAAAGTGTCTCAAATTATTTGGGATTTCAAAGAAAGAAGAGTCAGTTGATCAGTGGTAATGTTAGTAAAGTCATGGTTAAACTAGCCATAATATAGTGAAGCAGTAAGGGTATTGTTAAGAGAAAAGAACTGAAGGCTTTCTCCATTAGTGGAAAAACTAATTAGTAGGAAAATAATATGGCTAGTAACATGTGTTTTTTAGACTTTAAATAGTATTGGGATCTCCCTTTGGTCTTCATAGTTTTGAAATATCTTTTTTGGAGACTTTTCCCTTTGAATCTTTTTTAAGATAAACTTTTCCTCATTCATTCTATGGTTCTACCATCTCAACCTAATTTATTTTCTAGGTTATGTGGGCCCCGATGACTTGACCAGTGGGAACAAAACCAAATCAGCCTAGTCTTGCAAACGGTAATTGTGGTGACAAAGTTATCTGATGAAATTTTCTGCAAGTAGAGATAAGAGACTTGTAGTACATGTTATTGAAGATGATTGTAGTTAACATGTTGTACATGGGTCTCCACAAGAATGGGAAAGCAAGTAAAATTTTCAGTAAAAGTAGACTTTTGACATTTATAATTAAGCAAATTTCAGAGGTGGGCTCAGAATTTGAATTTTATGGATTTTTACTTCTAGGCAAGCGACATAAGGTATTGATAATTACCATGTTCTAAATTTAAATTTTGTACCTACTGAATGAATTTTTGGGTACAACTACTAAGTTTGGATTAAAGCTACCGAGTTCAGTCGAACCCGCAGATAACCTTTTAACGCCGTCCAGTCGGGACACAATTGTGTGTTTTGGTTGTGGGGGCACATCAAGGATTCAATTTCCTGATTCAATTTCCTGACATTCTCGCTATATGTATAAACACACACATTCTGTGAAATCTCATAGTATTGAAAATGGGAATGCCAATATGTAAAGATCAGGAGTTTGAGCGACAAGGTGGGCATCGATTGTCAATAGGCAAAGATGGAGTTAAAATTTTCAGTTTATGAGTTCTGAATCATAATTAGGTTTGTTTACTGAATTTTTGATAGATTACTTATACATACTAAAAGAAATTGGAATTGTCTTTTTTTTTGCCTTTTTCCCCAGGGATCAAAAGTATTCTCTCTTGCTCTCCAGTGTGACTCGAACCCTACCAATCGATGACGAAGGTGCCCAATCTCTTGATCAAACCTCACTTGTCGGGGAGTTAGTATGTGTACAGTTTTCTTTTACACTAATCGTGTATGTCATTAGATTCATAAACAAAAGTACCTAAATGGTTGTTGTGTGCTAGCTAAGACAAAAAATGATCCATGAAAAATAGCTAAAGATATTTATAGGTCGTTTGGCCAAATTTTGAGAAGTCATTTCTTTTTTAAGGAAAGGGTCATATTTGCCCCTCTACAATTGGAAAAAAGATCTACAAGTATCCTTCATTAAACTATCGATTCAAATGTGCTTTTAATGTTATACTATCGGTGCATATGTGCTCTTAATGTTATACTATCGGTTCATTTGCGTCCTTACTGTTATAAAATTTGCCCTTCCTCTGTTGGCCCCAACCATTTTGGTCAAAATAGCATGCCAATTCACCATACCAACTCCTCCTGAGTATCATACCATTCAGATTTAAATGAATGATAGATTTGTTTCTCAATATCACAAGAATCAACTTTCAAATATATCAATATTTGCGGGACAAAAAGTGTACCTTTGCTTTTAAATGCTCACCTTGAAACAAAACTTGTACCAATGCAGCTATTAGCAGATTTCACAAATTCAAGATTGAAAAATTAACAACTCTTTGTAGACAAGGCTTTAGACTTATTAAGGGTGTGTATGGTATGAAGGAAAATTGTTTTTTGAAAAATAAGTGGGTTTCTTACTTATTTTCTAGTATTTGATTAGTAAGCAAAAATTATTATCCCAAACGCATTTGTATAAAAAAAAAAAAATATATGGGGATGAGATGGGGTGAGGAGTGGGGATTCAGGTGTGGCAAGTAGTGGGTAGAAGACAATAAACTTTAAGCGGCACTCATGAAACTTGTTTTTGTAGACACGTAATTTTGTCCGTCCAAATATTAATTTCTACTCATTCTTACCTTTCCCTCTTACCTCCTACCCAATAAAATATAACCACTACCTCAACCCATCTTTAATTCCCCTTAACCCCACTATCCTTATTTCCCTCCCCCATGTTTCCACTACAAAAAGTCTCAACCCCACTATCCTTATTTCCCTCCCCCATATTTCCACTACAAAAAGCCTCAACCCCACTATCCTTATTTCCCTCCCCCATGTTTCCACTAAAAAAAAAAAAAAAAAAAAAAAAAAAAAGTCCTATATAAACACTACACATGCACAAGAGATATTCTTAACACACACACACCACACACAACAAAGAACAAGAACAAGAAATCAAAAAAAAAAAAAGGGAAAAAATCTCTCATCTTTCAACACTCTCTCAAGACTCTCTCTCAAAAGAAAATCTATCTTCTTCTTCCTCTCTTTTAACCTCCGTTTTGCCACCGATCGGAGCTCCGACCACCACACCACCACCATATTTTCCTACTCTCTATCATATCTCTCTCCTTAAAAAAAAAAAAAAAAAAAAAAGACATATGGACTAATTTGAGAAAAAAAAACCACACACATGCACACATAAAGGAACACATAGGGAAAACCAAAGAAACCAAGAAAGAAAAAGAAACCAAGAAACCAAAGAAATCAAGAAACAAAAAAAAAAGAAACCAAGAAAAAGAAGAAAGAAATAAAAAGGCCTTAGTGAAAAAAAAAAAAAAAAAAAAAAGGAAGCAAAAACAAAATTGGAAGAAAAACAACTAGGAAGAAAGTTCTTTTAATTTGAAGAATTGAGGTTGGGTTTCCGTTCGAGTTGTTGGTGAAAATATCTTGCTTCGATACTTGATTTCATTTGTCGTACAGGTTTTTATCTCATCTTGTACAATTTATTTTATAAGTTACGTTATAGAATCGAAGCATGAATGAAGTTATTTTCATATATTTTATAGTATTATTTAATGTGTAGTTTTGTCATTTCTTTATGTAATTCACGTTTTACGTCTCTATTTATAATTTACTTGTTGTAAAAAAAAAAAAAAAAATTACGATTGATTAGATTGGTTTTAAATTTTAAATGAGATAATTATTAAAAGTTATTGGTGTTTTAATATGTAAAATTGTGTTAGTTGACATGCAATAAATTAATATGTAGTTATGTTATAGACTATAATTAATGATTCATGCATGCATGCATGTAAAAACCAAAAATGAAATACACATAACATGTTAAGAATAAAGGTTTTTTTATTTTTTTATTTTTCGTCATGGAATTCATTATCGGAAAGTGCAGAAGAGTGTTATGCAAATGGTATGGATTCTTTTGTATCAAAGCCAGTTACACTCCAAAAATTAAAAGAGAGTCTTCAAAAGTATCTACCATGACATCTTTCCTTGTAAATGTATGCACCTACCTGTACAGGAATAGAAGAAGAAAAAAAAGCAGTAGTATAATTTTAAAAAGAAAACTGGCATGATTATATATATATATATTTCATGTTAGTTTAATTATGAAAATTTTGTTAAATGAAACACGTGATTTTATTTTTTTTTTCTTCTTTGTTATTGTTGGTAATTTCGTTATGATAATTTTGTTAAATATAACTTTATTAATTAACTTTATCATGTGATTATGTTATTCTGCTTTTCATTAGTTTTGTTTAGCCTATATATAATTTTGTTCACCAAGCATAAGATTAATCTTTTTAAGAAGATTTATTTATATAGATATATAAAATGAGCGATTTAGGCCTTAACACAATTTATTGAAATAATTTAAGTCGAGATAAGTCAATAAAAGCGACCGTGCTAGAACCACGGGATTCGAGGGGTGCCTCACACCTTCCCCTCGATCAACAGAATTCCTTACCCATTTTCTGTTTTCGCAGACCAAATAAGAGTCATTTCCTTTTGATTAGGGATTCAAAAAAAAAAGGTGACTTGGAACACCAAAATTCAATTCCAAGTGGCGACTCTGTAAATAATTTAATCCCTATTCAATATCGTCACTTTAATGGGAAAAACCCTTCGACTCGATCCCTCGAGAGAAAAAAGGGGTGTGACATCTCTGGCGACTCTGCTGGGGAATGACTAGAATTCGAGCTTTAGATATTGACTTTTACTTGCTTTAATTATTTTAATATTGTGTTTGTTTGTTGGCCTTATGTGCTACTTGATTGCTCATTTACGGCTTTGATATTATTTGAACTGTATTATATATTGTCTTCTCTCGCGTACCCCCTCTGAGTCTCTGAAATAGGATAAAGGGAATGCAGCATATGCATCCCACCTTCTTTTTGAGATAACCGGAGTGTCAAGGCACCTGGTGAAGGATATAGTCACACATGTTAGGCGGGGTTCAGATCGACAATGAAGGCGGTGTTGCCCTGCTACCGACCAAGTTGTCCCTCCCCGGATCGAGTGTCTGCTCGGGTAAGCCAGTCTAGACACTTATCCCTATTAGGTTTTAACTTAGAAGAACTGAAAACTCAGAATCTGGTTATCCCTATTAGGTACCGCTTTATTTGCATCATATGCATTTGACTTAGTGGGACCCATATGGCCCTTTGTAGGAGACTCCCCTTTAAAGTATCCCTACGTGCTAATTGTTGTATTTTTTAGGGTAAAGTGATTATTTGACGGACTGATTTTTGAAAAAAAAAAAATTGTTAGGAGTAAGGTGTGTAGGCAAAAATGAAAAAAAAAATAAGTAAAAAAAATAAAAAAAAATAGAAAAAGTGAGTCAAAAAGAATGAAAAAACAAGAGGAATGTTGTAGCTTATTTTAGGATTCGTTATGGCTTTTTGTTTTTCACATTTCAAAAACTCAAAAAGATTTTCTTACGTTTTGTAAAGTATCGCAAATTCAAAAAAAAAAAAACAAAAAAAAAAAGATTTTTTTTTTTTCGTTTTGGTAGTAAGTTAGGGTCAATTTATTAGTTAATCATTAATTGTCCAATTTGAACGAACTACGCACCCCTGATTCTCCTCTTTCGGGAAGTGAGATACGTAGGCAGCCTATTGTTGGTTCGGGGATCTTATTAAAAAAAAAAAAATTCAAAAATATTGAAAATGATATTTTCTTCACTCTTTATTTAGAGTAGGTACATATCTTGAAAAAAAAAGAAGAAAAATTTTTTTTTTCCTCAATAGTCGTAGGGTTCATTTTTGGTTGATCTTATATAAAAAATTCAAAAAAAAAAAAAGATTTTCTTCACTCTTCATTTAGAGTAGGTGTTTCATGTATATCTTTAAAAGAAAACAACAAAAAAAAAAAATCCCTTTAACATGTTCAGGTTTCATTTTTTGCATGAAATTCAAAAAAAAAAAAAAAAAATTAATTAAAAAATATTTTTTCGGTAATCATAGATTTCATTTTTTACAGAAATCTAAAAATTCAAAAAGATTTTCTTCACTCTTTATTTAGAGTAGGTGTTTCATATACATCTCTAAAAGAAAACTACAAAAAGATTTTTCTTTAATAGTTTCAAGTTTCATGTTCCTATGAAATTCAAAAAAAAGAAAAAAAAAAAAATTTTCTTTCTTAATCATAGTGTTCATTTTGTATAAGTATATTAAGTCTAAAAATGCAAAAGAAATAAAATAAAAAATCGTCAGTTCTTTTGACAATTTGTTATTTTCTTTTCTTCTTAAAGTTTCAATAAAAAAAAAAGAGAAAAAGAGTTCAATTGGCCATTTTGGCACGACTAGACGAACTACGCACCCCTGATTCTCTTCTTTAGAGATGTGAGATACGTAGGCAGCCTATTGTTGGTTCGGGGATTTTATTTTAAAAATTCAAAAAAAAAATTCTTCACTCTTTATTTAGAGTAGATGTTTCATACATATCTTAAAAAAAAAAAAAAAAAAAAAGATTTTCCTCAGTAGTCGTAAGGTTCATTTTTGGTTGATCTTATTTTAAAAATCCAAAAAGATTTTCTTCACTCTCCATTTAGAGTAGGCGTTTCATATACGTCTTTAAAAGAAAACAACAACAAAAAATATTTTCCTTTAATAGGTTCAGGTTTCATTTTTCGCATAAAATTCAAAATAAAAAAAAAATCCAAAAATATTTTTCTGTAATCATAGATTTCATTTTGTACAGAAATCTGAAAATTCAAAAAAAAAAAAATTTCTTCACTCTTCATTTAGAGTAGGTGTTTCATATGCATCTCTAAAAAAAAAACTACAAAAAGATTTTTCTTTGATAGTTTCAAGTTTCATGTTCCTATGAAATTCAAAAAAAATCAAATCAAAAGATTTTTTTTTCCTTGTTAATCATAGTTTTCATTTTGTACAAGGATGTTAAGCCAAAAAATGCAAAAAAAAAAAAATATTCGTCAGTTCTTTTTGACAATTTGTTATTTTCTTTTCTTTTTAAAGTTTCAAAAAAAAAAAAGAGAAAGAGAGTTCAATTGGCCATTTTGGCACGACTTCACGAACTACGCACACCTGATTCTCCCCTTTCGGGGGTGAGATACGTAGGTGCCCTTCTTGGGTTCGGTGATCTTTTCAATAAAAAAAAATAAAAATAAAAAAATAAAATAAAATAAAAAAAATATAGAGAGGTTTTGAAAAGCTCTTGAACTCTAACCATTTGGCCTCTCTTGTCAAGTTAGTTTATGGTGGTTGGGTTGTGGCATTTTGGCTGATCCTCCATATTGCTCTAAGTCACAGAGGAAGTTATGGCCAACAAGGATACCGAGTTAGTTGTCACTAATCAGATAGGGAGTTTGGAGAATGAGAATGTGAAAGATGCATCTGTCATTGCAGTTGGACAACAGGCATGGGCAAAAGGACCCCACCATCGTTACCCACGGGCTCAAACCCAAGGTTATGCCCAAGCTTCACTGAATCTTTACCAAAATCCATTATATCGCATTCCCCCACCTCCATATCAAGTATATAATGCTCAACCTTATGTTCAACCTCCATCTTACCCTCACCGGCTTGCGCCAACTCTGTCGAGTCATCCTCCAAATCCACATACATACCGAAGCCCTTCTAGGCGTTGTTTTTAATTGAAGCTAAATAATGAAATGAGACAGAAGGCGAAAGATAACTTCACACCCATTGGAGAATCGCATGTAAGTTTATTCCAAAGATTGGTACAACAGACATGATCGCTCCTCTCCTCGGATATACTCTCGACCCACATTCAAGAAGTTTTTATCCTAATGCACGATGTGCATATCATTATGATGTTCAGGGTCACAGTATTGAAGATTGTCATGCTTTGAAAAGAGAAATTGAAAAGATGATTCAAGATAAATCAAACATGGTACAGATCTGACAGTGAGGAAAGCTCTAGCCATGCTGATATGCAAACCAGTGGCTAAGATGTCGGGCTGAGCAATTGAGAAGTCACCCCTCTCCCTACTAGGAAGAGGTTTGGTAGCTTGTTTTGTTTTATTTTCTGCTATCCGAACTATCTCAGGGTTGTAGTTCGGGATTTATCTTGTTTTGTCCTTTTGTTTTTTTTATATATTCAAATCCTTCTATCTTTTGTTTCAACTAAATGAAATGTCCTATTTTTCTTTGTGTTTTAAATATATGTTGTTTGTTTGTTTTCTTTACATAGTTCATTTTGTGTTAACTCTAGTGATATGACATACAGTGGAATTTTCAGCCAGATCTTGAAATCCAGTTTAAGCATGAACATTGAATCAGAGGGTTAAAGTTAGAAAAATAAGAGCATATGAGAAAATAGATAGAGTGCTGAGATATTTGGTGACAAGTTAAGGCAATTATTTTGAGAATCACTAGAACAACTTGGTCATCGATCGAAAGGCAAGTCCCAATTAGGTCAAATGGTGGATGTGTGGTCCCTATATCAAGGTTAACAAGAAGATAATCAGCTCCACAGAAGCATAAATCACTCGATGTGAGGGATGCCTAACAAAGGTAGAGTTGTATCTTTGACAAGTATATAAAAAGAGGTGAAACACATGTTCGAGGCAAGTTTGTGTTGTATGTGATATTGGTTGTGTACTTTCACATTGCATGCTATATACTTGCATTCTCAAGGATTGATATGATGAAGGCATTTCATTCTGCTATCCAAACACTGTGTCATCCTTTGTTTACCCCATTTGAACCTTAGTGTTATTTTCTTTCATACCCCTCTTTTGGAATCAAGATAGAGTACCCAAAGTTCAAAGAATAGTGTCAAGAAAAAAGATAAAGTCAGAAGTTGCAAAAAAAAAAAAAAGACAAAAATGTTTCCAAAAAAAAAGTGTCAAGAAAAATAGAGGTAGAAAAAAAAAGAATCGCAAAGTGAAAGAGCGAATAAAAGAAAAAAAAAGAGAGAAAAATCAGGTCAAAGCAAAAGGACAAGCTGCCAGAACTACGCATGACCTGATTCTCCTCTCTCGGGGATGAGATACGTAGGCTGCCCTACTAAGGGCTCGGTCCAACCAAATAAATAATTTAGAATCACCCAGTCAAAAGAAACTGGGGCATGAGTTAATCCTCATTGTTTGAGTCGATTCCAAAAGTTGTAAGTCCTAACCCACTTCGAGTGTCGTTTGGGCCTCATGCCATCCTTTCTTTCTAACCCTATCCAAAAGCCAAGTTACAACCAAAGAAAAGACCTTTAGATCAATCTTTAGGGATGTTAAGGCAAAGCATGCAATGGATATGCTGATGTATTTGGGAACTACCTGTCTTCCTCAGCTCAAGGAATCAAGAGAGAAATAAAAAATGAGAGAGTCTTATTGGTGAAAACCCTCACGGGCACCGTAAGACGATAGTAAGTTGAGAGAGATAAAAAAAAAAGAGAGTCTTATTAGTGAAAACCCTCATGGGCACCGTGAGACGATTGTGAGTTGGGAGAAATGAGAATAAGAGAGTCTCATTAGTAAAAACCCTCACAGACACCATAAGACAAGGGTGAGCTGAGGGAAAGACCTTTCAAAACATCACTAGCTGAATGAGGTCTGAATGCAATTGGTCTAAGGAAACAACTCAGTTTCAAGGCCATTAACTCAGCAATAATTGGTAAAGAGGTTGGATGGAAAGATCAGGTAGCCTAATCCAAAAGGCATGGCATAATCATTAGAGTTGACTGTCATTTTTAGAAAATTTGTCATTTTTTTGTTTGAAATGGGGACACTCATTGTCTTTTTTTTTCTTCTCTTTATTTTATTTTGTTTTCTTGAGTCAGTGGTCCAAATAAAAATCATTATCATTTTTCTCTTGTTTTTGAGTCAAGTCCATATCAAAAAGTGAGAAAAGATTTCAAAACTGGCCACCAACTTCTTCAATTGCACAATGCAAGACAAAGTCAGCATATGAAAGAGACATAATTGACAACTTATGAAATACCAAGGTTTGAAGGATTTATCTGAGAAGCATGACATAGCAGAGATACTGTAGTTATTTTGGAGTCACTCCTAATGATCTGAGTTTGGGTCAATGACACGACAAAGCAGGGGCAAGTGTCAGCAATCTGAAACAAAATGAAGGGAATGAACACTAGAGCAAATGCCTGGAAATCCAAATGCTGCAAACTACCACCAAGTTTTAACTGACAAATTTTCTTTTTTTTGAAACTGGGGCAAATTTGTTTTACTTAATTCAGCCACCATTGGAGATGCACATCCATGGGACTTTACTTTATGTTCAGGACCCTCCTGAAGAATGGGATTTTATTTTTATGTTCAGGACCCTCCTGAAGAATGGGATTTTATTTTTATGTTCAGGACCCTCCTGAAGAATGGGACTTTATTTTATGTTCAGGACCCTCCTGAAGAATGGGATTTTATTTTATGCTCAGGACCCTCCTGAAGAATGGGATTTTATTTTATGTTCAGGACCCTCCTGAAGAATGGGATTTTATTTTATGTTCAGGACCATCCTGAAGAATGGGATTTTATTTTTATGTTCAGGACCCTCCTGAAGAATGGGATTTTATTTTTATGTTCAGGACCCTCCTGAAGAATGGGATTTTATTTTTATGTTCAGGACCCTCCTGAAGAATGGGATTTTATTTTATGTTCAGGACCCTCCTGAAGAATGGGATTTTATTTTATGTTCAGGACCCTCCTGAAGAATGGGACATTATTATATGTTCAGGACCCTCCTGAAGAATGGGACTTTATTATATGTTCAGGACCCTCCTGAAGAATGGGATTTTATTTTATGTTCAGGACCCTCCTGAAGAATGGGATTTTATTTTATGTGCAGGACCCTCCTGAAGAATGGGATTTTATTTTATGTTCAGGACCCTCCTGAAGAATGGGACTTTATTTTATGTTCAGGACCCTCCTGAAGAATGGAATTTTATTATATGTTCAGGACCCTCCTGAAGAATGGGACATTATTATATTTTCAGGACCCTCCTGAAGAATGGGATTTTATTTTATGTTCAGGACCCTCCTGAAGAATGGGATTTTATTTTTATGTTCAGGACCCTCCTGAAGAATGGGACTTTATTATATGTTCAGGACACTCCTGAAGAATGGGATTTTATTTTATGTTCAGGACCCTCCTGAAGAGTGGGATTTTATTTTATGTGCAGGACCCTCCTGAAGAATGGGATTTTATTTTATGTTCAGGACCCTCCTGAAGAATGGGATTTTATTTTATGTTCAGGACCCTCCTAAAGAATGGGACATTATTATATGTTCAGGAACCTCCTGAAGAATGGGATTTTATTTTATGTTCAGGACCCTCCTGAAGAATGGGATTTTATTTTATGTGCAGGACCCTCCTGAAGAATGGGATTTTATTTTATGTTCAGGACCCTCCTGAAGAATGGGACTTTATTTTATGTTCAGGACCCTCCTGAAGAATGGGACTTTATTATATGTTCAGGACCCTCCTGAAGAATGGGATTTTATTTTATGTTCAGGACCCTCCTGAAGAATGGGATTTTATTTTATGTGCAGGACCCTCCTGAAGAATGGGATTTTATTTTTATGTTCAGGACCCTCCTGAAGAATGGGACTTTATTTTATGTTCAGGACCCTCCTGAAGAATGGGATTTTATTTTATATTCAGGACCCTCCTGAAGAATGGGACTTTATTTTATGTTCAGGACCCTCCTGAAGAATGGGACTTTATTATATGTTCAGGACCCTCCTGAAGAATGGGACTTTATTATATGTTCAGGACCCTCCTGAAGAATGGGACTTTATTTTATGTTCAGGACCCTCCTGAAGAATGGGACTTTGTTTTATGTTCAGGACCCTCCTGAAGAATGGGACTTTGATGTTAGTCCAGGAGCCCGCCTGAAGAACAGGGTGAAGAAAAAGAAAATCCAGGAGCCCGCCTGAAGAATAGGGTGAAGAAAAAGAAAGTCCAGGAGCCCGCCTGAAGAACAGGGTGAAGAAAAGAAAGTGTAGGAGCCCGCCTGAAGAACAGGGTGAAGAAAAGAAAATCCAGGAGCCCGCCTGAAGAACAGGGTGAAGAAAAAGAAAGTCCAGGAGCCCGCCTGAAGAACAGGGTGAAAGAAAAGAAAGTCCAGGAGCCCGCCTGAAGAATAGGGTGAAGAAGTTGCAAGTCAGGAGCCCGCCTGAAGAACAAGGTAAAGAATTATAAATCCAGGAGCCCGCCTGAAGAACAGGGCGACGAAACGAAAGTCAAGCAACAAGTTGGAAGAAATTGCAAGTCAGGAGCCCGCCTGAAGAATAGGGTGATAAAAGTCGAGTCAAGAGCCAACAAAAGCTGTATAGATAGGATTCTTGTAATTTCCTATATGTTTTAGCTTTTAATTTTCATTTTGATGTAATAACAGAGCTGCGGACCGGAACCTCGACGGAACCTCACTCGACTCTCCAACTCGGTATAGTCCACTCCTCTTCCAAACCTTTGAAATACCCGTGACTTGATTCCCTCTTAACTTGGGTGGGTAGGCTGTCCAAATTCAAGACCCGATAGTCCTTCTTTCTTCTATTTCTTCTTTGAATAATGGTCGGGACAAAATTCTGTCTCGTTGTCTACTTCTTTGCCTGAAAACACTGCGTGTTTACATTCAAAGGGGGCATGCTGTAGACACGTAATTTTGTCCGCCCAAATATTAATTTCTACTCATTCTTACCTTTCCCTCTTACCTCCTACCCAATAAAATATAACCACTACCTCAACCCATATTTAATTCCCCTCAACCCCACTATCCTTATTTCCCTCCCCCATGTTTCCACTACAAAAAGTCTTAACCCCACTATCCTTATTTCCCTCCCCCATGTTTCCACTACAAAAAGCCTCAACCCCACTATCCTTATTTCCCTCCCCCATGTTTCCACTAAAAAAAAAAAAAAAAAAAAAAAAAAAAGTCCTATATAAACACTACACATGCACAAGAGATATTCTTAACACACACACACCACACACAACAAAGAACAAGAACAAGAAATCAAAAAAAAAAAAAGGGAAAAAATCTCTCATCTTTCAACACTCTCTCAAGACTCTCTCTCAAAAGAAAATCTATCTTCTTCTTCCTCTCTTTTAACCTCCGTTTTGCCACCGATCGGAGCTCCGACCACCACACCACCACCATATTTTCCTACTCTCTATCATATCTCTCTCCTTAAAAAAAAAAAAAAAAAAAAAAAAGACATATGGACTAATTTGAGAAAAAAAAACCACACACATGCACACATAAAGGAACACATAGGGGAAACCAAAGAAACCAAGAAAGAA
Source organism: Capsicum baccatum var. pendulum (assembly GCA_030864225.1). Classification (NCBI taxonomy): domain Eukaryota; kingdom Viridiplantae; phylum Streptophyta; class Magnoliopsida; order Solanales; family Solanaceae; genus Capsicum; species Capsicum baccatum. The sequence goes on along the minus strand of CM061559.1, from coordinate 199,661,820 downwards.
AAAGAAACCAAGAAACCAAAGAAATCAAGAAACAAAAAAAAAAGAAACCAAGAAAAAGAAGAAAGAAATAAAAAGGCCTTAGTGAAAAAAAAAAAAAAAGGAGGCAAAAACAAAATTGGAAGAAAAACAACTAGGAAGAAAGTTCTTTTAATTTGGAGAATTGAGGTTGGGTTTCCGTTCGAGTTGTTGGTGAAAATATCTTGCTTCGATACTTGATTTCATTTGTCGTACAGGTTTTTATCTCATCTTGTACAATTTATTTTATAAGTTACGTTATAGAATCGAAGCATGAATGAAGTTATTTTCATATATTTTATAGTATTATTTAATGTGTAGTTTTGTCATTTCTTTATGTAATTCACGTTTTACGTCTCTATTTATAATTTACTTGTTGTAAAAAAAAAAAAAATTTACGATTGATTAGATTGGTTTTAAATTTTAAATGAGATAATTATTAAAAGTTATTGGTGTTTTAATATGTAAAATTGTGTTAGTTGACATGCAATAAATTAATATGTAGTTATGTTATAGACTATAATTAATGATTCATGCATGCATGCATGTAAAAACCAAAAATGAAATACACATAACATGTTAAGAATAAAGGTTTTTTTTTATTTTTTTATTTTTCGTCATGGAATTCATTATCGGAAAGTGCAGAAGAGTGTTATGCAAATGGTATGGATTCTTTTGTATCAAAGCCAGTTACACTCCAAAAATTAAAAGAGAGTCTTCAAAAGTATCTACCATGACATCTTTCCTTGTAAATGTATGCACCTACCTGTACAGGAATAGAAGAAGAAAAAAAAGCAGTAGTATAAGTTTAAAAAGAAAACTGGCATGATTATATATATATATATTTCATGTTAGTTTAATTATGAAAATTTTGTTAAATGAAACACGTGATTTTTTTTTTTTTTTCTTCTTTGTTATTGTTGGTAATTTCGTTATGATAATTTTGTTAAATATAACTTTATTAATTAACTTTATCATGTGATTATGTTATTCTGCTTTTCATTAGTTTTGTTTAGCCTATATATAATTTTGTTCACCAAGCATAAGATTAATCTGTTTAAGAAGATTTATTTATATAGATATATAAAATGAGCGATTTAGGCCTTAACACAATTTATTGAAATAATTTAAGTCGAGATAAGTCAATAAAAGCGACCATGCTAGAACCACGGGATTCGAGGGGTGTCTCACACCTTCCCCTCGATCAACAGAATTCCTTACCCATTTTCTGTTTTCGCAGACCAAATAAGAGTCATTTCCTTTTGATTAGGGATTCAAAAAAAAAAGGTGACTTGGAACACCAAAATTCAATTCCAAGTGGCGACTCTGTAAATAATTTAATCCCTATTCAATATCGTCACTTTAATGGGAAAAACCCTTCGACTCGATCCCTCGAGAGAAAAAAGGGGTGTGACAGTTTTTTCTACTTATATTAGGAAATTCGTTTTCCTCAATTTTAATGAACTAATTTTCAATTTTAATGAACTCATTTTCCACGAAAAAAATATTTTTCAAAATATTTTGACCATCCAAACATGAAAAATTGAAAAACAGTTTTTGATACAATATGTTCCTTCATACCAAACACACCCTAAAACACAATTAAATTAAAGTACGGTATAAAACTTTTTGGCCCTCTTTTGCAAAATAGTTATCGTCATTGAATTTCAAATTCCACAATTGAAATTTCAGGACATTATCCCAGAGCTTTCCTTCTGCATTTTGAAGAATCTCAGAGACATGAATGGTTATTTTTCAATTGCAGAAGCTGAAAAAACGTCTATTGTAAACACCACTATCATAATTTATTTATCGTTTTAGAAGCCTCTTGAACATTACCACCATCACCAAATTCTTAGCTGCAGTAACACAAAGGAGCACAACAAAGATGGCCACTCTGATAATTTTATCCATTGTGCTGAGATATATGAAGAATTTAATTAATAGAGTCAGTCCATTGTTGAATTGTTTGTGTGTGACTTTTGCAGCAAACAGTTCATTCATTACTTGATGATTTGTTATCATTAATTAATAAACAGTATATAGTTCATCTAGGCATTACTACTAAGAGGAAATAGTAAGATTAATTTATTGCAACAAACAAGAGATTTGGAACAAGAGTTTTCAAGAACATTCTCAACATGCATGAAGTTGAATCTTGATCTTCTGTAGCATTTCTACGACATCTTTCATGTTTTTCCTTCTTGTAGGAGAGTCAACACAACAATCTAGTGCCACTTCCATGATCGATGCCACACAATCTAACTTCAAGTAACTATCATTTTGTGTTGTCAAGTTAGCATCTACGACATCCATTACTGCTTTTGGGAGTGAATTACTCACCCATTGCTTCAAGCTAAGATCTCCCTCGAACATTTCATCATTAGGCTTTCTCCTTGTGAATGTTTCCATCAACAAGATCCCATAACTATAGACATCACACTTTGTTGACACCAAACCATCCAGTCCGTACTCTATAGCCAAACAAATAATTTAAAGATTTAACATAATTTTTTGATGGAAAAAAAGAAGGAAAAATCAGCAAAACTAGGAGCCATACCCGGTGCAATATAACCCAATGTTGCTAACGTTTTGGTGTATAAATTACTCTCATCTTCACCAAGCAGTTTTGAAATACCAAAGTCGCTTAGGTGGGCAACCATATCCCCATCCAGCAAGACATTACTAGGTTTCAGATCACAGTGAATCACGGGCAACGAGCACCCATGATGGAGATATTCCAAAGCACATGCCACATCTATCATTATGCTTAGTCTCTGCATGATATCTAAGAAGTAGTTGTGTGAATACAAACACTTCTCAAGACTCCCGTTGGACATATACTCAAGCACTAAAGCCTTAAAATCAAGGCTTGAACAACTTGTGATGACTTTTACAAGATTCCTATGGCGAAGGCTACGCAGAAGTTCACATTCGGTATCAAAACTTTTGAATGTCGCATCCAATTGTTGATTAAAAACTTTAACTGCAATAGGAGTCCCACTTCTAAGAATGCCTTTGTAAACAGAGCTCAAACTTCCAAAACCAATCAAATTACTCTCGCTAAGCGAATCAGTTGCTTGGAGTAGATCATAGTATGAAATTCTTCTTGTTGTTGCGATAGACGATGAATCAGCTTGCTGAGGAATACTTTTTCCTCTTCTATACCTTATCCATACAAACACAAGGGTAGTAGGAACAAATACAAGTGCAATTCCCAGAATAAGAAATAGAACTAGCATGTTTTTCCTATTTGATCTATGTTTTGATGATGTGGGGCATGGCGGGACACTAAACCTTGAAGAACCACACAATGCTTCATTGTGGACAAAAAATTGACTCGGGAAGCTCTTGAAAGGACCCCCTGAGGGTATTTCACCGTACAACTTGTTGACAGAAACATTAAAATACTTCAAGTTTTGAAGTTTCTCCAAGGACATAGGAATGGTTCCCAATATATTATTATGAGAAAGGTCTAAGAATTCCAAACCTACCATATTGCTCATTGAGTCAGGTATAGATCCTTGCAATTTGTTGTGTCTCAAAGAAAGGATCTCTAGATTTTGCAATCCTCCAATTTCTCTAGGAATTCCATTTGAGAATTGATTCTTTGACAAATCCATCAGTGTTGCTGCCTTTAGATTTCCAATTTCTAGAGGTAAACGGCCAACCATGTTGTTAGGCGATAAGTCAAGTTTTATTAGATCTTTAAGATTCCCTATACTTGCTGGTATATCAGAACTCAATTTATTATAACCCAGATGTATCTCTCTTAGGGACGTAATGTTACCTAAACAATCAGGAAGAGATCCTGAAAGTTGATTTTTAGTCAAGTCTATGACACCCAAGTACTGCAATTTACATAGATTATCTCCGATGGATCCTGTAAATTTGTTCTTATTCAGGTACAGGCGCTGAAGGTTTCTTAAGTTATGAGTTGATGTGGGAATTGATCCAATCAAGTCATTTTCACCGAGTACAAGGTCTATTACATTGCTTAAGTTCCCAACTTCATTTGGAATTCGCCCTTTGATTTTGCAACCGCTGGCATAAAACTTTATAAGAGACGCGGAAAGATTCCCTGCCGATATCGGAAGCATGCCGTTTAGAGGGTTCAAAGAGAGAGAAAGAATTGTTAAATTTCTGCAATTGGTTAAGGAAGTCAAGAAGCTTAACGATAAGTCACTGGTTAAATTGTTCTGCTCCAAGGTTAAGAACTGTAGATGAGTAAGATCTCCAAGTGAGTTGGGAATCAAGCCCGTCAGTTTGTTAGATGCAAGCGATAGATGAGTAAGTTTTGAACAATTGCAGATAGAATGAGGAATAGTCCCAACAAGATTGGTTAAGCCACTCAGATAAAGAAATTCGATGTTGGGTAAGATAGAACCTATGTTTGGTGGGAGAGTTCCTGATAGATTGTTGAGTGTAAGCGAAATTGTTCTCAGCCCTGATATGTTGAAGATCTCCATATCAAGTGTACCGCAAAATGTATTTTCCTCGAGATTTAGTTCCTCCAACTTAACGAGACTGCTCATCTATTTGGGTATTTCACCTGGCAACACACGAAGAAAGAAGGAATACTAGTAAGTTTAACAAGTTAGTTCAATACAGTATAAGTTGTACTCTTTCTATCACTTTGAGTACGTACCAGTAAACCTATTTTCATTAAGATATAAAAATTGCATCTTGGTTAAGTTGCCTATTTCCCGTGGTAGGGATCCCTTGAGATTGTTCTTCGCCAGTACCAAATTTTGCAAGGAGGAGATATTGAATATGGAGATTGGGAAAGAGCTGGTAATTTGGTTGCTCTCTATGCCTAACTCCACCAAATTAACAAGATTCTTTATTTCTTGTGGAATCATACCTGCAATGATTTTTTTTTTTCGTTAGAATTAATTAGATACGGTACTACTAGCATTTCATGCGATAATGCAGGATCATATATATATACCTGTGAAATGGTTATATCCGAGAAATACTCTATGTAAGTTACTCAACCTTCCTATTTCATTATGTATTGGTCCATCAAACTCATTTTCTGATAAGTTCAATAGTTGAAGTTCTGAACAATTTGACAATCTTGTAGGCATATGACCATGAAGCTTGTTTCTTGATAGATAAAGCTCTTTGAGCGTTGGGAGACGATTGCATAAACCATCGGGAAGATCTCCAGATAAGCTATTTTTTGTAAATGCAATGACTTCTATTCTGGTAATATTGAAAATTGTGAATGGTATAGAGCCCGTAAGCTGATTAAATTCTATCAACAACAAGTTCATGTTGTGAAGATTGCCGATCCCTTCTGGAATGTTCCCTTGAAGTAAATTGTTAGATAAATTTAAAATCTCCAACCTTGAGGCATTCGAGAGGGACAGAGGAATAGACCCTATGAGATTGTTTCCAGACAAGCTTAGAATTCTCAGGTTTATGAAATTTCCTATCTCCTTTGGGATATGACCCTCAATGGAATTGAACTTCAGATTCAAGGTCTCGAGTGTGGAAATATTAGAAAATGAAGAAGAGATGGGACCAGTGAAACTATTATTCCTAAGACTTAGAAATTGAAGTTGGTGTAAGAACCCAAACCAAGAAGGAACTTCCCCTGTGAAGTTGTTTAAACTTAAATCAAGAAAATTAAGCCGATGCAAATGTGCCATTTCTTGAGGCAAATTTCCCTGAAAATTGTTGTTTCCCAAGTCAAGAGAAACAAGAAATGTAAGGTTTCCAAAATCGCGAGCAAGTCTGCCTGTAAGAGCCATGTTGGAAAGATTCAAGGAGTTCACTCGCTGGTAACGAGAACTACAAGTAACTCCTGCCCAATGGCAAACAGAAGTAGCTAGAGACCAACTTTCATCCAAGAAGTGAAAGGAGCTTGAAATTATTTGGGACTTCAAAGATAAAAGAGCCAATTGATCAGTGGTACCATTGGTATAAGTCATGGCTGAACTAGCCATAGCATAGTGAAGAAACAAGAGTACTGTTAAGAGAAAAGAACTGAAGGCTTTCTCCATTAGTGCAAACAATTAATTAGTAGGAAATAATATGGCTAGTAACATGTGGTTATGAGACTTTTATATAACTATAGAGATAAGATCTCCTTCTTGTCTTCATGGTTTTGTGGATATCTTTTTAGTAGACTTTTCTTCATTAAGTCCATCTTATCAAAATTAATACAACTAAATTATTGCTTGAATGAAACAAAAGAAAAAAGTGTCTTCTTCATTGTTGTCAGTTTGATATCCAAGTGTTGAATTAAGCCACTCATTTTTGAGAAGTAGATAAATTTTCCAATTTATGTGGGCAAAAAGATGACTGTCAATGCAATTAGATGCTTAAATTTTGTCACCGTTCAATCAATTCGTTGAAAGATACACCCCGAAGAAAGGAAAAAATTACGCTTGCACAAATTATGATGGGTGGCTTGATGGGACATAATTTTGGTACGATCTATATAATATGACTTATCTTGTTAAACTGTTCACAAGTTCTGATTGTGCCGCAACATTTGGTGTATGCCATCTTCATGTTAAAAGTTTTTTACTAGTCTTGCTGGATGGATAAATATAATTTCAATCGATTATGTCTTCGACAGGTAAAGAAGAAAGACGGGAGGTTGAAAATGCAAGGAAATATTTGGTGTTGTCTCATACTTGATTGTGGACTTCTATTCATTCCTGGGAGTTGCAACTTGCAATCCATTGTTCTTCATTTTAAGTGTTTTTAATCATCAGTGAAGCTTTACATTTGGCTCAGGGATTTTGTTTGGATGGTTGTTATATATATTACTGTTTCCTAATGTAATGTATTATATTTCGTGTAGAGTCAGAATTTTCACGAGAAAATTCAAAATATAAAGAGGTAAACCACACGAAAAGGTTAAGGAGATTCAATATTTAGATAAAAAAATTCTAAGGCCGTGTGCACGAGTGATTCAGGAAGATTATTTGTTTAAGTCTATATAATGCGTGATTTGATTGTTGGTTTGAAAGGGAGAGTTTCTTTTGTGGTGCGGTAATCACATTTTTCTCTGCTTGGGTTTTCAAAAGGCATAATGAGTTTTAAATAGTTGCTCATTTTACTTTGAGACGACATATAAAAAATTATTCGTCTTAAATTTATTTACGGATCATCAGGATATTCTCGGATTCTTCCCTCATGTATTAATGAAGTGAACAGAAAGAACGTAATTTAACTTATTATATAAAATTATGGATATTCTGTGTTATTCTAATCTTGATATAATTTCAATAAGCATATAATTTGATTCTAGTAGAGTGCATCGTATATTCTTTCTATTTTTATATTAGGATAGATATTCTAATGCAACAAACTGAATTTTCTTAGCACAACACTAACGTGTATTATACTTACTGAATCTCAATTACGATTGAGAATTGAATAACAAGGTAATTGTGAAAATATTGCTAAGACTCCATTAATGGAGCTAAGAAGAGAAAAGAAAGGAGTATTATAAGTGCTTCAAAACTTGTTTACAATGTGAGATGTTTGCCATATATAAAGAGGGACGACCCGGTTCATACCTATTCCGTAGGTGTCGGGGAGGGGGGGACCACTCCGGGCCTGACCTACGCGCCCTCACCCCAACTTTGCTGGAGGGGCGTTTTGAACCCCCGACCCTAGCACACCACGGTAAGCAAGCTTACCACTGAGCCAAGGCCATCCCTCTATGTTTGCCATATATATAGGCTGGAAATGATATGCAAAATATCTAATAACTAACTGATTCTAGAATATTCTAATCATTGAGCTAACTACACTCACTAACTAACCAATTAGCGGATGTGACAGTAACACCAACATAACAGTAACATTGATAGACGTATGAGGACTTGTTGTAGTAGAACATAAGACATGAAAGTCTTTATGTGAGAGTCTTAGAGGTAGTAGGCAGTTATGTCACAATTGAATTGTATCTAGATAGGACTCTACTCTATCTAACAGCTATCACAGTGTATAAATTCACCCTCTTTGTAACCGAATAAGTCAAGCAGAAATACAAAGAACTAAAGTAATCTTTGTTCAATTTTCATTATGGTATTAGAGAATAGGCTCAATTAAAAAAAAAGTCGATCGATCCTGAAGTTCTCTTTTTCTTTTTGCCATGGCTGCAACTCTCAATACTGGTCTCTCTCTTTCTGCCTCGTCCCTTCACCAGCTCATAGCTATTTGTTCCATCAAACTAAAACCTACCAACTACCTGTTGGGTTCAATATGTATGAAAAAGGTGCGAATGGAAAATGGAGGGACACAACCTTTGAGGAAAAGACTTATTATTTTGGAAAAGGAGTGACTATTCAGATAGTTGTGTCTGTTTAGAAAAAGACACAATGTTTCGAATGAACAGACATGACTCTTCCAAAGGATACACCTTTTAAGTGAACCATTGCCACCTTTCAGAAGAGGCATCTGATGGCTATATAAACTTGCTTTCATCCACAGGTTTAGAAATGAAAAAAAAAGTTTTCTCAAATAAAAACTCTTCTTGTTTTCAAAATATTCTTTGTGATCAATCAAATCATTGAGTGAGTTCGACGAATCCAATTATTTGAGGTACCACTATAGTTGGATTGAAAGCCATTTTATCTTGGGAGAAATATTCCAAAACCTTGGGTACAGTGAGGGGAATTATTCCTCAAGGACACTCCGTGAAGTTGGGGGACTTGGCTTTATATTTCTGTTTCATCTTAATTTCTGAAAAAATAAAACACACTTCTTAGAAAGATTACTTTGATCTTGTGTTAAGGGTGTTTTTGTACTTCATAGTGTTCTTGTTTTAAACTTAAACTAGTAGAGACATTTCTGACATAAATGCAACAAAACGAATGCTCGAGAACAAGTTTGATATGAAAGACCTTGGAGTTGCGAATGTGATCTTAGGTATAAGAATCCATAGAACTCCACAAGGGTTGGTATTGTCACAGTCTCATTATATCAAAAATGTACTTGACAATTATATCGAAAATGTACTTGACAAATTCAAGTATATGAAATTCGGTATTGCCAAGACTCCTTTGGATGTGAACTTTGCACTTCAAAAGAATAAAGGTGAAAGTGACTCACAATTGGAGTACGTAAGAGTATTAGGATGTTTAATGTATATAATGAACTGTACACGACCATACATAGCATGTGCTATCAGTAAGCTGAGTCGGTACACGAGTTATCCCAACAAACCTCATTGGATGACAATGAAAAGAGTTTTAAGGTATCTTAAATACACTCAAGACTATGCTTTACATTATAATATATATCCCACGGTTCTTGAAGGATATAGTGATGCAAATTGGATCACTAGATCGAAGGAAGTAAAATCCATAAGTGGATATGTATTTACTATCGGTGGAGGAGCAGTCTCTTGGAAATCATCCAAACAGACTTGTATTGCTCGCTCTAAATGGAATCTGAATTTATCGCATTGGATAAAGCCGGTGAAGAAGCAGAATGACTCCAAAATTTCTTGGAAGATATTCCTTATTGGCCCAAACCAGTGGCACCAGTATGTATACACTGTGATAGCTAAACGGCAATAGGTAAGGCAAGGAGCGTGATGTACAACGGTAAATCTCATCACATACGATGGAGACATAATACTATTAGGGAACTTCTCTCTAGTGGAATTATCACTATTGACTATGTAAAGTTAAAGGATAATGTGTCGGATCCACTTACAAAAAGCTTATCTAGAGAAGGAGTGGAAAGGACATCCAAGGGAATGGGTTTAAGGCCTAGGAAAAGTCAACATGACGGTAACTCTACCTAGCAGACAGAAGATCCCAAGAGCTAGGTTCAAGGAGATCAAACAAAGTTGTGTCTGACAGGTTTAACATTGTCAAAATACCAACCCATACTCATGATGTAGACAATGTTTAGTAAACAAGGACAAGACTTAAGGTGAGAATTCTTTTATTGATTATCTAAATTTGGTAAATTTGACCAAATAGTTTAATCTATGGGATTGAAAGTTTAGAAATCACCTATGTGAGGGCGAAGTGGAAGCCACTTCAAGGAGAATATTAGTAAAGGCCTATTCTCTAAGCTCTCATGAATCCGGGACGTGTTCATGGATGAAAAGAATAAAATCGTGAGAACCATAAATGGTAAAAGGTTGGTTGTGTGATATGTGTTGTTTAGGTGTATATTAAATCTCGATGGTTCAAAGATATCAAATCTATCGATTGATCGACTGCATCCGATGCATGTTCACTACAGAAAGTTCAAAGGGAAACCTACTTATCCAGATGCAATCAGTCTTTGCTTGATGATCACATACTTGTCCGTAAAATTTTACGAAAAAATAGCCATTTCCCATTTATGTGGGGGATTGTTGGGTTCAATATGTATGAAAAAGGCGTAAATGGAAAATAGAGGGATACAACCTTTGAGGAAAAGACATATTGTTTTGGAAAAGGAGTGACTATTTAAATAGTTGTATCTGTTCAGAAAAATACACAATGTTTCGAATGAACATACATGACTCTTCAAAAGGATACACCTTTTAAGTGAACCATTGCCACCTTTCAGTAAAGGCATCTGATGGCTATATAAACCTTCTTTCATCCACAGGTTTAGGAATGGAAAAAAATCTGAAATAAAATTTCTTCTTGCATTCAAAACATTCTTTGCGATCAATCAAATTGTTAAGTGAGTTCGATGAATCCAATTATTTTAGGTACCACTATCGTTGGATTGAAAGCCATTTTATCCTGGAAGGAAAATTCTAAAACCTCGGGTATAGTGAGGGAAATTATTCCTTAAGGACACTCCATGAAGTCGGGGGACTTGGCTTTATATTTCTATTTCATCTTAATTTATGAAAAAATAAAATACACTTCTTAGAAAGATCACTTTGATCTTGTGTTGAGGGTGTTTTTGTACTTCATAGTGTTCTTGTTTTAAACTTGAACTAGTGTTAAAGTTGTTGTGCCTAAATACAGATTCATGCACCGGAAATACATAAAAAATAACACTACCTAGTCTAGAGGACACAAATTTGCCAGCTTATGGAAACCTTAAAAATCATGAGCATTATTACGGACGAAGCACCAGACAAAACGATAGAAGATGACAAAGGAGAGGCTAATCCAAATCAAAAATTCACTGAATGGGAAGAACGTGACATTTTAGTCAGGAGTTGGATGTCAGGAACAATGACCGAGGACTCGATGTTTCTCATCATAGGTTGTTCAACGGCTAAACAAATATGGTCTTGCCTTGAGGATACATACCTACAAGTAAGCAAAGATAAAGGATTTTAGCTGAAGCAACAACTTCAATCTATAAATTTGGGCTCTAAATCAATAGATGAATATATCAAGGAATTCAAAGGAATTTGCAATAGTCTCATGGATATACACAAACCCTTGGATGAAGATGCAAAGGTTATCAACTTTGCTAGAGACCTAGGAGGGAAGTACAAAACTCTTCGCACTGTGATGCTAGGGAAACCACCTTACCCTACATTCACACAATTTGTGAACTCTCTTAGAGGGTTTGAAATGCGAGAAGACAATGATGAGAAATCAATAAAAACTCATCTTGATACAAATATTGTGTTTATAGCACAATAAGCTCAAGGAAGAGGCCGTGGCTACTCTAATCAAGGTTGAGGACAACAAAAAGGATGAGGTTTTGGTCTAAAATAGTACCAGCAACATGATGACATGATGGAATGAACAATGTGATTAATCAACAGAAGGATGCTTCTAAGTTTAATCCATGCCAACTTTGTGGACGAAATAATCACACTTCTCTGACTTGTATTTATAGGTGGGATTATTCCTATCAAGCACAACAAGAAATTCCACAGGCCCTCACAACTATGTCCTTCAGTGAATAAGGTGACAATAATTTATACATGGATTTAGGTGCTACCAATCATATGGTGCAATCTGCAGGTATTCTCAAAAACCTATCTCCTTTTAAAGAAAGTGATTCTATAATAGTAGGTAATGGTGATAAACTCGATATTACACACATAGGAGATAAGAAGATTGGAAAGAACTTGCACTTAAAAAAGGTTTTTTGTTGTCCATGGTCTCAAGAAAAATCTTATTTCTGTGAGCAAATTCATTAAAGATAATGAATGTTCTTTGAAGTTTGCTGAAAGGTTTTATTATTAAGGATAAGAAAACAATAAAAATACTTTCAAAAGGGAATAAATGTGATGACTTGTATACTTTGGGTGGAAATCTATATGACGTATTGATGGTTACAAAGGTTGGCAGGAGCTCAGACACCGTTTGGCACCAACGGCTTGGACATCTACACTAGAGAATTCTTAGTTATTTACATGAGAATAAGTTTATTAATGTCGGTAGTTGAAATAAAAATTTCTCTGTGTACTAGTTATCAAATGGGTAAAAGTTGTAAGCTACCTTTCAAAGTCTCTAATAAAAGAGAAGTTATTCCCTTATCCAAAGTACATTGTGATTTATGGGGACCAGCCCCAACAGAATCTCTTCAAGGAGTTCGATATTATGTTATTTTTGTTGACGATTGCACAGGGTTCACCTGGATTTATCCAGTAAAGAAGAAATCAAAATTTTTTGCTAACTTTGTGAATTTCCACAAGCTAGTCGAAAATTAATTTTTGACTAAAATTAAGGTCTTTCAATGTGATGGGGGAGGAGAATTTAATAGTTTGGAGTTAATTTACTATTTTGATCAGCATGGTATTAGAAGACAGATCTCTTGCCCTCATACTCCTGAACAAAATGGCGTGGCCGAAAGAAAACATAAGCATATTGTTGAAACTGGTTTGACTCTCCTTTTTAATGCAAACTTATCTATGTTTCTTTGGGTTGAAGCGTTTATGACAGCTACATTCCTGATTAATCGCATGCCTACTTCGAACCTGAATATGGATTCACCATTCTTCAAGTTGTACGGGTAAGAGCCTAACTATAATACTATGAAAGTTTTTGGGTGCAGATGTTTTCCCTACTTGAAAGGATACAACAAGGATAAGTTTCAGCCAAAAACATTTCCTTGTGTGTTCATAGGATACAGTCTTCTTCACAAAGGATACAAATGTTATCACTATCCATCTCGAAAGGGTTATATTTCATGACATATTATTTTTGATGAAAATAACTTACCATTTGTATCCTCTGATTCTTCTTCAAATGCATAATCAAGTACATACAAGTTCACTTCTTACAAAGAGTTTTGGGATGAAAATTTGCCTGTGATCAATGCCAATGAAGACATTATTGATAGTTTACTATCTCCTTTGAACATTGCATTAGCCGAAGCCATTGGTCAACCAAATCCCAATCTGCTGCATACCCCAAGCCACCTTACAAATGCAAAATTTGAAAATTCCATTGGGCACATACCTTCATCGCCAAGTACAACCCATATTCTCTCATATGAATCTAATTCACCTAATGTAACTACATCCAATGTTGTTGATTCTTCTTCCTCGTCACTTGACCAAGAATCCCCTGAAGATCCCAACCTTATTGACCTTTCAATTATACCTCATGGGCAATTGTTGACTACTTTACCCCTAAACCAAGTTGATTCTCTCAACTTATACCATATGCTCACCAGAACTAAGACTGGCACCATTCCAAAATGTACTTTCCATTCACTACACCTTGAAGTTCACCAAGACTCTAAAGATCCACAAAATATCAAAGAGGCATTGGCTAAGACTCACTGGGTTGCAGCTATGAATAATAAAATGCAAGCCTTACATTCAAATCATAATTGGATATTGGTCCCTTATCAACCTTTCATGAATGTTGTTGGGTCCCATTGGGTGTATAAAATCAAGCTACAAGCATATGGTAGTGATGAACGCTTCAAGACGCATTTAGTGGACAAAGGTTTTAATCAAATCGAGGGTGTCGACTTTGATGATACTTTCATCCCTGTTGTTAAGGCTACTACAATTCGTATTGTACTCTCTGTTTCCATGGATCTTCACTGGCAAATCAAACAACTCGACGTCAAAAATGCATTCCTTCATAAAGAGTTGAAAGAAACTGTCTTCATGGAGCAACCACCAGGATTCAAAGATTCTGATTTTCTGGACTATGTTTGTCATCTACAAAAAGCTATTTACAGCCTTAAACAAGCGACTAAAGCATGGTTTCATAAATGCAGCACCTATCTTATGCACGCTGGTTTCTTATGTAGCAAAGCTGATCATTCTTTATTTGTTTGTCATTCCAACAAGGGTTCTCTTTTATTATTACTTTACGTGGATGATATAATACTCACTGGGAGTAATCCCTTATTGCTACATGATCTTATTCAGGAACTTAAATCAACCTTGGCAATAAAGGATCTCGGTGACCTTTATTATTTTCTCGGTATTGAAGTTACTGGAAACAAGGATGAATTATTTCTTAGCCAAAAGAATTATGCTCGTTACATACTTGAGTGCACACACATGACCGATTCCAGGGAATTTCAGACACCTATACCTCAAAAACATAGTCTTCACGAAGTTCCTGTATCCAGCAAGATTGTTAATCCTTTTAAATATCAAAGTGTCGTCGGTGCTCTTCAGTATTTAACTCTGACACGTTTGGAAATAGCCCATACAGTTAACCTCCTCTGCCAGTTCATGCAGCATCCAATGGAGCATCATTGGATTGGCATAAAGAGGATTTTATGGTACATTGCTGGAACCATTAAGCTTGGTCTTTGACTGACTACTAAATCTTCTCTGCACCTTGTTGGCTTCTCCGATGCAGACTGGGGAGGCTTTCCTCTAACTCGACGTTCTACAACTGGCATATGTATCTTTTTTGGCTTAAATTGTATCTCTTGGTCCTTAAAGAATCAGTACACAGTGGCAAAGTCCTATGCTGAGGCAGAATACAGGTCCCTAGCATCATTGGCAGCTGAAATCACCTGGATAACATATATTTTGTGTGACATTGGTATCTCTTTGCTCTCTCCTCTTATCCTATTCATAGACAACATAAGTTCTCTTTACCTCACAATCAATCTAGTCCTCCATGCTCGCACCAAACATGTCGATCTTGACTATCATTTTGTACGAAAAAAAGGTTGTATAGGGCAGTGGCGGAGCCAGGATTTTTACTAAGGGGGTCATAAGTGAATACAAAAACTAATCAAAGGGGGTTCAACATCTAATATATATACATAAAAAATAATTTTAACCATATATATATAACATAATTTTCCACCGAAGGGGGTTCGGATGAACCCCCTAACTATAGTGTAGATCCGCCACTGGTGCAGGGTGCTATGCTCACTAAGTTTGTTCCCTCGTTGCACCAAGTTTCTGACATCCTCACCAAGTTGTTAACTAAAATGCAATTCAGATTTTTGTGATCCAAGCTTGGAGTTATGAATTTCTCGACCTCTACGTTTGAGGGGGGGTGATAGACATATGAGGACTTGTTCTAGTAGAACATAAGGCAGGAAAGTCTTTATGTGAGAGTCCTAGAAGTAGTATATAGTTATGTCATAATTGAATTGTATATAGATAGGACTCTACTCTATCTAACAACTATCATAGTGTATAAATGCACCCTCTTTGTAACCGAATAAGTCAAGTAGAAATACAAAGAACTAAAGTAATCTTTGTTCAATTTTCTTTAAACATCAATATAACAGTGAATAATAATGCAATCCAACACCCCACCTTAATCTGTAGGGTGCAGAATATTAAACACACCAAGATTACTTAGAAGATGAGAGTGCTGATCTTGACTCAACCCCTTTGTGAGAAAATCAGCAAATTGTTGATGTGCGAGAACATACTTAGTCCTTAATGTTCCTGCCTTGATTTTATCTAAGATGAAATAACAGTCAATCTCTATGTGTTTAGACCTTTCATTGAAGATAGGATTGGCAGCTAATTGAATGGTTGATTTGATATCACTCATAAGAGACACAGGTAGTTGTACCGAGACTCCTAAATCAGTAAATAATCCAAAAACGCATGTGAATTCAGCTGCAGTAGAAGATAGGCTCCTATACTCAGCCTCAACTAGACTTTTAGAAACTGTTTGTTATTTCTAGACTTCCAAGACACCAAGGATTCTTCAAACTTGATAACATAGCTTATGATTAATCTTCTGGTTGTAGTACATGCAGCCCAGTCTAAATCACACCAACAAGTTAAAGTGGATCCAGGTGCAGCTTGCAACCAAATACCCTGACCCATAGTGCCTTTCAAATACCTGACCACTCTGGTAGCTTCATCCCAATGAGACTTCTTAGGAGATTGCATGAACTGGCTAAGAGTCTGTACAACATAGAAAATGTCTAGTCTACTAATAGTGGCATATAATAATTTTCCAACTAACTTCTGATAACCAGTGATATCATGTAAGACTTGATCACCAGTAAGGCTATTTACCTTGTCATATTCAACTGAAGTCAATCTTAAGTTAGACTCCAAGGGAGTAGGTGCAGGCTTGGCACCACTGAGACCTATGTCATTTATTAGCTCTAGAATGTACTTTCTCTGGTTTAGAATAAAATCAGTACTAGATCTCAATATTTTAATTTCCAAGAAGTATTTAAGTTAGCTTAGATTCTTCAACTTAAACTTCTAATGTAGAGTCTGTTTAGTTGTATCAATCAACTAATCATTGCTCCCAGTGGTAAGCAAATTATCCACATACACCAGCACAATCACTATCCCTTCATCTTTCTTAAGAGCAAATAATGAATAGTCATGAACACTTTGACAAAAACCAGCATCTAAAAGGGTAGAGGTCAGTTTGATATTCTATTGTCTAAAAGCCTGCTTTAAGCCATAAAGAGAATTAAGTAACTTGCAAACCTTTATCTCTCCTGGTTTCTTAAAACCTTCAGGCATAGATATGTATGCCTCTTTATCTATATCTCCCTACAGAAATGTATTATAGACATTCATTTGGAATATATTCCACCCTTTTAAAATGTCCAGAGCAATGATACATCTGACTGCCAATATTTTAGCAATAGGAGAGACTGTATCATTATAATCCAAACCTTCTAGATAACTATAGCCCTGTGTAACCAACCTTGATTTGTATCTCTCTACCTCACCATTTGCTTGGTATTTGATTTTATACACCCATTTCAATCCAACTATATGTTTACCACGTGGTAGATCAACCACTTTCCATGTGTGATTATCCTCAAGAGCCTGAATTTCTTGTTTCATAGTTGTAACCCATTTGTCATCTTTGGATGCTTCTCTAAAGGTCTTAGGTTCTACATGAGTGGTAATCTTGCTCACATAACACTAATACTGAGGAGCAGCATGATCATATGATACGTAATTGGCCATAGAATACCTGGTACTGCTCTGAGGTCTCCTGCCAGTAGAGAAATCTTTCAACTAGGCTGGTTGTTTAGACACCCTGCTAGTTCTTCTTAGAGCACAAGGCTTTATGTCATGTGTAGCCGCATCTGTTGCATCTACATCAGGTAATGTTTCACCTGTAGCAGGAGCTAAGTTTCCCTAACCTTCTTTTAGTATTGTAGTTTCAGAAGTATTATCTACTGAGTCCACATTATTTATGTCATCATTATGACATGAATCATGGAATATTTCCAAAGGAGAACTATGTAAAATTGACAATGAAGAAGATCTATCAAGTTCAGCATCAACAAAAAGGGAAAATATCTTTCCTTAAGGACACACCCCTGGACACTGAGGTCTTGCTTGCGGGTATATCCCATAGTATGTATCCCTTTTGCAGCTATGAATATCTCAATAAGACAACAGGAGTGGCTCTTGCAGAGAACTTATCACCCCTGGTAATGTGGATGCATAACAAATGCATCTTATGATCCTGAGATGTGATAAGGAGTTTTGTTGTATAGAGCTGATGATGGCAGCCTATTCATCAGATATACTGTAGCCTTAACACAATATCTCCAAAATTTGATTGGGAGTTTGGACTGAAATCTGATAGCTCTAGCAATATCCAAAATATGTATATGTTTTCTTTCCACAATGTCATTCTACTATGGAGTATATGGACAACTACTTTGATGCAATATCCCAAAGTGTTGAAATAACTCGATATATTGTTGATTAAATAATCTAGTACCATTATTTAATCTCACTATCTTAACATGAGATTCAAATTGAGTTGATCATCAACAAGAAATTTTTAACGACCACAATGGTCTCAGATTTCAATTACAACAGATAAATCCAAATAAATCTACTATGATCATCCACAATTGCTAGGAAGTAATGTTTCTTATAAATAGTAGGAACCTTATATGGTCCCCAAAGATCCATGTGAACAATGTCAAACAATGTAGATGCTCTAGAAGTACTAATAGGAAATGCTAGGCTGGCTGGCTTAGCTAATGGACAAAACTGACAATTATGAAGTATCTCACTGTTATTAATGCATTCCACCAAGTTCAAGTGTTTTAGAGCTTGAGAAGAAGGATGTCCAAGTCTGGAATACCAAAGCTTAACATCAGATTATGTTTCATCTGCAACCATCTTTTATGAGTGATATATATCCTACACCTTTCATCTAGTTAAGTCCAGTTCTACTTCTGAATATGTACAATTCTCTATTCTCTTTACCAATTCCTCTTACCCTGCCACTCAAGAGATCCTAAAAAACACAGAAGTCAAGATAGAAAGATAGAAGATAATATAATTCCCTTGTGAATTTGGACACAGACAATGGATTGAACTTAAAATCAGGCACTAATAGGACAATCTTCACTGTTTGGTTTCCAAAAATATCTTCTTTACCAATATGAGTTACCTCTATCGTATCTTCTGTAGGAAGGTGAACTTGATTTTTCTGTGATTTTATCAGGCATTGAACACCTCTCAACATGTATCTATTAGAGGTTATATGGTCAGATGCACCAGAATCTACTATCCAGTTTTGTGTAAAACCAGTATGAGACATCAAGCGAGTTTTGGTACCTATCATGTTGACTTGCTTAGAATCTGTGCCATCCTTATGCAGCAGGGTAAAGATCTGCTTATATTCTTCTTCAGTAAAAGGTTTCCCCTTTGTAAAAATAGTGTCATTGCCTTCATGATTTTTAGCTGGCTTGCTGGTTGATGCTACATGAGTGTGATCACATGATCCATTTGAAATATTTTTTGCTGCAAAGTTGCCTCCTCCATGACTACCATATCTATGCCTTGCACCACTACCAGATGCGATGTGATTATGTATATTTCTAAAAGGACCAACCTGTTTCTTTTGTTTCCAATCTACTAGATACCCAATTAATTTATAGCTATTCTCCTTAGTGTGACCAGTAAAATTGTAGAATTCACACTTCTTTCCTCTATAGAATTTTCCTTAGTTCCTATTCATATTCATGGAAATCTGATCTGGCTTCCCAACCATAGCAGTTACACAAGCTGAGTGTTGAATCTCATCTTCTATCAGCATGGCATATACTTGGTTTATGGTAGCATCAATCCCTTTTAATAAAATCTGTCTTCGAGCTTGGTCATAGAATTCATTCAAACTACTGAGAAACTAGATCAACCTCATTTCTGATAAATGATCCATATAATCTTTTGATGTTGGACAATTACAGCTAGGTGAAGGTATAATAGCATCACATTCATTCCATACGGTTTTCAATTTTGTGAAATACTGAGAGACAAAATTAGTCAGTGCCTTGTGATAATGTGGTAATTTCTCGAAGTAATTGATATACTCGCATTCGATTTACCTTGTCGAACCTCTCTTGCAGGTCATTCCATACAGCATATGCACTGGTTACGTACACTATTCCACTAAGAAGTTCTTCACATGCAGTATTCATAAGCCATGAGAGCACAATAACATTGCTCGTTCAGTTCTTCTAGGTATGTTTTCTTTGTATATGTCCCTGTAACAAATTCATACTTTCGTTTTCCCAACAAGGCAATCTTCATCGACCTACTCCATATATCATAGTTTTCAGATCCAGTCAATTTAATAGAAATAAGCACAACTCCAGTGGCATCTGAAGAACCAATAAACAGGGGATCACTTTGATTAATTTTTGGTGCCATTTCTCACTACAAGGCTCTGTAATTAGGTGATCCAGAAGAGATCTTCAATCGCGGATTCGAAGTAGAAATACCCAATATCGGTGCTCTGATACCAAGTGAAAATATTTGCTAAAACTCCATTAATGGAGCTAAGAAGAGAAAAGAAAGGAGTATTATAACTGCTTCAAAAACTGTTTACAATGTGAGATGCTTGCCTTATATATAGGCTGGAAATGATATGCAAAATATTTAATAACTAACTAATTCTAGAATATTCTAATCATTGAGCTAACTACACAGCTCGGAGAGCTAACTACACTCACTAACTAACCAATTAACGGATGTAACAGTAACACCAATGTAAAAGTGATGTAACAATAATATCAATGTAACAGTGAATAATAATGCAATCCAACAGTAATAGTGAACAATATTTTAAGGGAAAATCAAGGTGGGAGAAAGTAACTAGAAGGAGATGAGACCACAACAGACTAAGCCAAAGCGTCAACACAATTTTTCATTCCACTTGCAGCACCACATTCTCTATTAATAACTCGGTTGTTCTCCCTTACCCCGGATCCCACAGAAAGTGTTCCAATATGCGAAACAAGTCCTTTACCTTATTCTTTTGGCCGATTGTATCCATAACATCTAACAACGAACTTCCTAGCTTGGCAATTTTCCTGTGGCTAATTGGAGACAAATAATGGGAATTTTCAGAGGTTATGGTTTCACATTCATTTCTTTTTCTTTAATGGGAATTTTCAGAGGTCATGGTTTCACATTCATTTCTTTTTCTTCTTTCTTTGATCTTTAGTTTTTTTAATAAGAATCTAAAATGTGTTTTTTTCTGTAATATTTTACAAATGTTTTAACTTTTTTTATGAGACATTTATAACTTAGCCATGGTTCAAAGATAAGAATTTCTATTAAAAAATTAAAATTGTCATGTATTTTGGTTTATTGTACAACTCTACTTCTTAATTCTTAGCCTATTCAGTTCTATACAAACGATTTTTAGCACTAAGATCAAACAGATTACCGGAGAGGCGGAGAACATCAAAATTAAGCGGTGAAAAGCTTTAATTTTTTCTATTTGATTTTTTTACTATCTCTCTCTCTATATATAAAATCTATATCTATAATATATTAAAAGTGTGAAGTCCCTTGAAAAAGTGATTTGAACTTTTTATCCTTCATTAAAATACTTCGTTTTAGACAAAATCACTTTTTCACCTTCCCCTATTATTTAAGTAATATTAAATATTGACTATATTACCAAAAAAATGAAAATCTCTCCTCACAAAAATATAATTCCTTCTCCGCAAACCTAATCACACCCAAAAAACGAAAAATAAAAAAAACAAAAACATTTTGCTTCCATAAAAAAAATAATAATAATAAACAACGCTCCCTCCCTTGAAATCCCGAACATGAAATGAGAAAAATGGTGGTAAGAAAAAAACCCACCCCCCAACTTGTGAAACCAAAAAAGAAATATAATGATAAAAAAAATTGTAATTAAAAAAAACCCTACTTTCCAACGTGAAACCCAAAAAATAATATATTAATAAAAATTCAAAAATCCTTCCCATCTTCCATCAAAGTTGTGTTAACAATTAATTTTAGTTATAACTTCTTTTGATTTGATTATTTATTTTAAGTAAGAATTCATAATATTTAACACTTTTAAATCATTTCACCTCACATAAAAAATAAAAAGAATTTCTACAATTCTATTTAACTACTATTTTGGATCAAAATTTACTAGATACATACCTCTACTTTTACTTTTTTCTTCTTATTCTGTTATTAATTTAAATTGTCTTTTTTTGTGTGCGTATTCATTATTATCATCTTCTCCATCTTTCTTTATTTCTGTATTCATTATTATATCTTCTCCATCTTTCTTTATTTATTTTAGTTAATAACGATCATATATAAATTATGACTAAATAATTAACGAAACAATGAATTCTCCTTTTTTGTTTTTGATAATCTCTTATGTTTCTTTTTTAGTAGAAAATTTTTTATCAAAAATTAAAAGAAATAAGCAAGTCATCATCGAATGAAGTGGTCAAAAACATCAAAGGTTTGTCACTTTCTCTTTTTTCCTTCCTTTGTTTAATTGTAGCTTTGTTTTGATTATGTTATTTAATTATTTCCTTAGTATTATAGTTGAATCTTTAATTAAACTTGTTAGTTGAGTTCTAAATATACGGTTATAATAAGTATTCAATCTTGATATGCATAACTTTTGTTTGAAAAATGAACATATAAATTTAGGATTATAGTTGAATCTTTCAATTTTGAGCTTACTAATTAAGTTTGAAAGTGGATCAAGTACATTATTCATTGTAAATCGAGTTTAATCTATCTACCTATTATTATAAAATTCTGAATATAAATGTTAGGGTTGAACAAATTAGTTGAGGAAGCTTCTGAAGACAGAGGCGGATCTAGAATTTAAAGGTTGTGGGTTCCTAACTTATAATTTTTACCACCAAATCAATAACACACTTTGTTTGTGGGTTCTCAACTTATAATTTTTATATATTTACTAGTTTTTTCAATATAAATTCAAGAACCGTACGAAAGTTATGGGTTCCCGGGAACCCGAACGTAAAGTTGTGCATCCCCCCCTGTCTGAAGAAGCTAACAAGCCTAAATAATCCAAACAAAAGGATAATTGTGTTGATATGAAATTGGAGGAGTTGAAAGAAGAGATTGAGAAGATTAAAGAAAGAAGGAAAACGTGAAAGAGAATAGCTCAAGGAAGACTAAAGAGAATATACTCTTCTTTATAAAATTTCTTGTATTTAAACTAATATATGTGCTTTTCGGTTGACTAATTTTTACTTTGGATAATAACTAAAAGTCGTCATAATGTCAAGATGCTAACAAATAAAAAATGTGATAAACATTTTGAAAGACTGTCATGATTTTTATATTTTAAATAATTTTATAAAATTAAACTCAATAAATTGAGGTACACGCGCGAGGTGCGTATATCTAAACTAGTAATATTAAAAGTGTGAAGGGCTTAAAAATGTTATTTGAACTTTTTTGTTTTTCATTTTGTTTTTCACTAAAAGTCTTTACTTTAGATAAAACCGTCTCTTCACTATTTCTTCTAATATATAAGAATTGAAAAATAATTAAATATATTTATGGTAAAATCTTTTCTTATTAGATGTCATCATAATTAATGACAATTAACATTTTTTTTCATTAGTTTAAAAATTCTAAATCAACTAAATTTGATTTTAAGAAGATTTGAAAAATCTAGACATAAATATAAAAGCGTTAAGAGTAAGAAAAATTTAAGAAGTAAGAAATTTTTAAAATTTTACGTATGTAATAAGAATGTATTTAATGATTTTGTAAAGATTTGACTTTAAAAAACAGAAAAGATTTTAAATATAGAAAAAGAAAAAGAAAAATAACAGTACAACAAATATGTTCAAATTGATGTGTCTCTCTTAGCGAGGGCAGCAAGAGAAAGAGGTACTACATGACAAACTCTAAAGTAGTGATCCATCAATCACTTGAAAATTCTGATGGTAAAATAGATATATGTTTACACTAAAATTTATATTTATATTTACATTATTATATTATAGTGAGAAAAATCTTTGAAAAGTAATTTTAACTCTTACATTTTATTTAAAATCTTCACAAAGATAAAATCATTTAATTTTAAATAATATTCAAACATTACACATGTGAGGCACGTGCCGTTAAACTAGTTTTATCTAAAATCAGGAAAAAGAAAGTCATATTATAAAAAGTAAAAGTTTCAATATATTAATTAGAAGCGACTATTAATTATTTTTTTGATTCACCTCTTGTATATGGAGCATTACTCCATCCCCTATATGAATACTGGTGTGACTTTGAATTTCAAAATGGTAGAAACTTTAACTTAAATATTAAAGAGGGAAGGACGAAACTAGTCACTCGGCTGAAAAAAAAGAAGACATAAATTGGTCAAGAAATTTAAAACTCTATTTCCAGCCATTTGGTACAATATTAAATAGGGAAGGACGAAAATAGTCACTCGGCTGGAAAAAAAAAAGATATAAAATGGTTAAGGAATTCAAAACTCTATTTCTAGCCATTTGGTACAACTGTCGCAGGTACATCTTCTTCCTCTGTTGTGATAATTCCCGTCCTTCCACTTGATCTTAGACAACTGCAAAACAACTATAACACTCAAAAGGTTACGTTTTTATTGATCAGTGCACTAAATTTCATAATAATCTAATTGTTAGAAGGTGAAGAAGTAACAAACCTCGTTGGATAGAACATCAAGTTTCTTCTTATCTTCACCTTGGATATTAATAGTGCCTTGAGTTCCAGTAATGTTGACAATGCTGGACCTTTGTAAAAGCAATGTGATTTGCTTGCAAGCCAGTGGTATGCTTGAAAGAACTATAGATAATTTTGCATCTATACTGCGTGCTTGTTCGTACTGCAACAATCATGTTGTCAGATTTTTCGATTTTTTGATCTATGTTGGGGTTGTTCTTGTTCCTTCCAAGCTTGCTGCTTCACAACGAATTCTTTAATTAGGACTAAAACTACCATTGATGAGTTGTTGTGATCTCTTGATATTTGTGGGAAAGAAATGGAAATTAGGAGAGAGGAGAAATAGAAGAGCTTGAGAATTTTCTTTGTAAAATGTATATTTATGTGGTATATATACTGTATCAACCTGGTATAAAAATGTATCAATGTAGTATAAAAGTGTATCAATATGGTATAAAAGACTCTACATATCAAGATGCGACACCTAATTATAACCTTATATTTCAAACTCAATAAATAAATTTAATTAAAGATTAAACTATAATACTAAAAATAATATTTTCAAAATATAGTTAGATAACACAACTAAAATCAAGTTACAATTAAACAAAGAAAGAAGAAAAAGGTAAGAAATAGACTTTTGATTTTTATTTATTTTTGGCTACTTCATTCGTGGCAATATGTCAATTTCTTTTAATTTTTTTAATCAGAAAGTTTCAACTGAAAAAAATATGAAAAGTATTAAAGAGAAAAAATCATTATCAATTGTGATCACGTATAATTAACATGTAAAAGAAAAATAAAATCGAGATTTTCAAATCACCAATTTTAGTATAAATGGAGTACTATCAATTATTTCTCTATTTATATTCGCTTTTCCAATTCATATTATTCCATTGTGAACTAACTTTTTTTACCTATAGCATTATTGAGAAACTCAATTGCAAAAAATCAAGTTGTGGGATTGATAAACTTTGAAAAAAAAACTCTAATATCACATGAATTCTTGAATTGTAGCAATGTGAACACCATATAATATTACATAAAAATAAAATAAAAATATAATAAAAAGTTAATAAAATAAATTAAAATTATAAGTGTTTATATAGAAATAGAGGATTCATAGATCAAAAAGCACACTAATTAATATTTTTATTTTTTCTTTCTTCCTATATATTTTTAGGAGTCCTTAAAATATTATAAATATAATGACATAATAATTGAAAAAAGGGTAAAAAGATGATTCGGTCTATTGTAAAGTGTTTTAATGGAAGGCAAAAAGTTTAAATAATTTTTTTAAGATTCTTTACATTTTTAATATATTATAGATTATAGATGTAGATGTGATGTAGATGTGGAAATAATTTGACTCGGTTATTTACTTAGGAGTTTTTACATTATACAAATAAATAAAGATTTAATAATTGTAACTTTCGTTAATTTCAAAATCCTAAAATTTAAAAAATAATTAAATGATTATTACATGTGAAAAATAATACCAAGTTAATTTTATATTTTCTCACAATCTTTATGATTAGTTTTCTTTTCTCTTTCAGGTATGGCAATAGTGTCTATTTCTGAACGTTATGAAGACCCATTGTCACATCCTTTTTTTTTTTACCCAAAAAAAAAGATTATTTTAAATTTGAAAAGAATTTATTATTAAGTGACAAAAAATAAAAAATAATTATTTCAAAAAGGATTGTTTACATTTAAACTCAGAGTCGCCACTTGGCATAAATCAGGTGTGCCAAGTCACCTTCGAAAATTCTTTTTTAAAATGATTTGACTCTAAAAAAACTGTGCCACAAACAAAGATTTTGGTTAAGGAATTCTATTGACCGATGGGAAGGTGTTAGGCATCCCTCGATCCCGTGGTTTGACCACGGTCGCTTCGTGAAATATATCGGCTAGTAGACACTATGAAATGTATAAACCAACAAAACACACAAAAGAAAACAAACAACCAAACAGTTCAAAAATAAAAAGAAATAGTGTCCAGTTCAATTTATTACAGACCCAAAATTAAAGGTACTGAAATGTAAACCTACGCTAACTTACACTAATCCTTCCACTTGGTGCCTCGGGCCTTGATCACACGCCGTCTTCGAGTACAACTCCATCGGTACATTACCCGAATAGAACAATACAAATAACCTCGGGGCATTCCCCGGCCAAATGTTAAAAGACGAACCATTCAACAAACATTTCAAATATTCAATATTCCACAAGTCCTAAATTTGCCTACCCCAAACCTAAGATTTGTCTATCGATTCTCGGCCTAAAATATGATACTATTGGGTGCAAATTAATAGCAAACAACCAATTAATGAAACTACTTGCATTATGAATCAAAATTCTGAATATTCACCTTTATCAATTTTTTATTCTCACCCCCCAATTCTATTCTCAAACAATGATTAACCGATTCTTTGGTTATCAATTCATTCTTTCTCTTTTCAATTTTTAAAATTCAGATCCAAAAATCAACCGCATGCACAATAATATTTCAAGCATGTAAGCACACAGATCATTCATATCCCCAATAATAATTAAGATTCGGGATAAAAATAGAGAATGAGAGTAGAAATGGACCTCAAGTTTAAGCTTTTCAAGTGTAATTGTTCCTTCTAACTAAAACCGCATCCAAAATCTCGGACTGAACCTCACAGAACAAACAAACCAACCTCGGTCTAATCCTTTTCTTTGTTTTTTACCAATCTGAACCAAGGAATCGTGAAGTAACGAGAAACCGTATCGAATTTCATATGCAACGTTATTATTTCATTCATTTTCTAGCTAATTTTATCAGAGATGGGGCTGGTTGGGTTGGGTTGGACTGCTTTTTGATGAATTTTCGTCGGAGCTTATGGGATTTTCGACGAGATGGGTTCGTTTTTGGGTGTTTTGGTTGCTTTTTGATGTTTCTGATCGACTTTCGGTGGTAACGTCAACACACAATGAATGGGTTGTTCTCCAGTTGATGATTTCGACGATGATTTCACCAAAAAAACAAACCAAGGATCATTTTCTCTCTTTTCCATCTCTCTCGCATTCACAATAACGATTTTTCTCACCTTCACCCTTTCCCCACTATGTTTTCTCTACAGGTTGTGTTCAGTAGTGTGTGTGTATCTGGCTATTTATGGTTGTGTGTGTATATGGGAGAAGAAAAAATGGAGAAAATGTGTGGTTATATGTGTGTCTCTCCCCGATGTTGTGTGTGGGTATATGTAGTGTTTTACAGTGAGGTCTCTATTTCAATCCAAAAATGGAGTCCTTCTGCGTGTGTTATATATGTATTGTTTTTGTAAAAAGAAAACATGGGGGAGAGGGGTATGTGGGGGTAGGGGGTATAGGGGGTAGGTTGTTATTTTTGTTAGGGTGAGGTGTCAAAAGTGGAGTATTTTTGTTAGGTTAGTTATTTTTGCCTTTTTATAGGAAAATTATTAAATGGGTGAAGGTGTATGATAAAGTGAGGCAAAAAATGGATAAAATTTAGTTTTAGGGAGAGACAAAATTACGTGTCTACATCATGCCCATCTTTAGATGTAAACACAAAGTGTTTTCAGACAAAGAAGTAGACAACGAGACATAATTTTATCCCAATCATTATTCAAAAGAAAGAAACAAAAGGAAGAAAGGAAATCGAGTCTCGATTTTGGGCATTCTACCTATTTGTCAAGTTATATGGGAGTCAAGTCACATGTATCTCAAAGAGTTGGAAGGAGAAGAACTATACCGAGTTGGAGAGTCGAGTAAGGTCCTGTCGAGGTTCCGGTCCGCAACTCTGTCATTAAATAAAAAATGAAGATTACAAGTTAAAATCATAAATAAAATTACAAAATTCATATCAATGTAGCTTTCTTGGCTCTTGACTTGAGTCTTCCATGTTTTTACAAGTGATGAATGATCCGATCTTCTTTGGGTTGAGCTTGCAAATAGATTCTTCTTTCAATTTCTTCACCTTGTTGCTTGGCTTTCAATTTCTTAACCTTGTTTCTTGACTTTCAATTTCTTCACCTTGTTGCTTGACTTTCAATTTCCTCACCATGTTATTTGACTTTCAATTTCTTCACCCTTGTTGCTTGGGCAGACTCCTACATCAATGTCAAAACTAGAACAAGTATTATCTCAAACAAATATTATGATAAAGAACGATTTCATTTTTCAGAAAAGTGAAGTTCCAAACAACAGGAATTAAATTTTACCCCAGTTTATCATCAAAGGAACTTTGTGAAAGTCACATCATAACTACTTGAAAAAACTAAATAAGGAAATACATCTTCTATGGGTTAATTAGAATGATTCAACTAGAAAGTACATTTTGTAGGAGTTAAGGGGAATGACTAGACTAGAAAGTACATCTTCTAGGAGTCAAGGGGAATGACTCGACTAGAAAGTACATCTTCTATGAGTCAAGGGGAATGACTCGACTAGAAAGTACATATTCTAGGAGTTAAAGGGAATAGCTCAATTAGAAAGTACATCTTGTAGGAGTTAAGGGGAATGACTCGACTAGAAATTACATCATGTAGGAGTGAAGGAGAATGACTCGACTAGAAGGTACATCTTCAGGAGTCAAGCAGAATGACTCGACTAGAAGGTACATCTTCTAGGAGTCAAGGGGAATGAGTTGATCAAAAAGTAAATTTTGTAGGAGTCGAGGGGAATGACTCAACTAGAAAGTACACCTTCTAGGAGTCAAAGGGACTGACTCGACTAGAAAGTATATTTTCTAGGAGTCAAGGGGAATGACTCGACTAGAAAGTACATCTTCTAGGAGTCAAGGAGAATGACTCGACTAAAAAGTATATTTTTTAGAAGTCAAGGAGAATGACTCGACTAAAAAGTACATCTTCTAGGAGTCAAGGGGAACAACTCGACTAGAAAGTACATTTTCTAGGAGTTAAGGGGAATGACTAGACTACAAAGTACATCTTCTAAGAGCCAAGGGAAATGACTCGACTAGAATGTACATCATCTGTGAGTCAAGGGGAATGAATCGACTAGAAAGTACATATTATAGGAGTCAAGGGGAATGGCTCGATTAGAAAGTAAATCTTCTAGGAGTTTGATGATAGGAGAATTTACACGCCTATAGCACTAGATTTTGCCCATCTTTTAGCCTAGTTTTGAGAACAAATTATATAATTCATACACTTTTAGTCCTTTTTCCTGTAAGTGAGCTAACGAACATGATTAACAAAGTTTCAGGTAGAAATGATACAGAATTCAGCATTTTATGGATTACGTGACGCCAAAGAAATCTTCACGAAAGGAGAAAAGGAAGCTTGGACGCCTAAGGACCAAAAGTGACGCATGGAAAATATGTCCCGGGCAAAAACAACAATTCTGAAAACTTTGGGGACTAGCAGTAACTTAGTAGGATTAGGATAATGATACATTAACCTAGTACAATTGGCTTAATTATTTCATTAGCTTAGTAGGATTAGGATAATGATACATTAACCTAGTACAATTGGGTTAAGTATTTCATTAGCTTAGTAGGAATAGGATATGGGTATAAATACTCTATTTTGCTAGAGATTTTTAATTCATTCTTCTACTATTCCTCAACAATTTTCATTCTAGTTTTAATTCATCTTTCTACTTCTTCTTATATTCATCTATTCTTAATTTCTACAACAAGAGAAACGTTACTTGCAAGAAATCACGCCTAACGCCTACCACACTTGTGCTACACGAAATTCTTATTGTGGTATAATAACAATGTCAATTGTGATTTCCTTCGCACTCATGGGTAACTAAACTTCTCTGTTGGGGTTATGGAAGCCGAATGAGATACTATCTATTACTATGAGTTTGTGAGTTCGTGACACGTATGCTGCTTATATCATTATTCTCTTCGTCTTAACCTAAATTCTTTGTGGTTGTAAACGCAAGAATACGCCAGTATAACATTTAACTTGTTCGAAAGAAAGGTTATCTGTCTGGAAAAGAGATAATGTCAAGGTAGTAGGGTCCCATCCCCTATTAAAAAGTTAGTGTCGTAACTGGATTAACCTCTTGGAGAATTCGTACCATTAGACATGCTTTAAGCTCGAAAGAGTTAAAGTGAAATAATCCTCGAATAGGTCGAAAGACGCCTGGATTTACCATCGAATACAATTCTCTATAAGCACATGCATGTCGGAATTCAACACACTCATAGCCAATAGAGACGTATAACTCAGAAGGTGGACATAACCCCAACATCTCAATTCTCATTGTTTTACATCTTACTAAACATTCTTTCTTTTTACTTTGCTATTTTCCGTTTTTACCTTATTACTTTGATTACATTACTTGCACGACAAAACTCCCCCCTTTTTACGAGACTTGCACCAAAAGTCTAGTAATCTTTGCTTACTTGTTGACCAAGCTATTCCCTGTGGGATCGATACCCAACCCAGTTGGGTTCTATATTTGCTAGCGACCGCTTTACACTCCCATGAGAGTTGTAGATTGAGCGTTATCAAAAGTTGGCGTCGTTGCCGGGGAATACGAGTGTCAATTAAGTTTATGATAATTACTAGACCCTTTGGTCAAAGATTCTCGTACTTTTACTTTTAGTTGTTATTTTTGTTTTATTCAGGTTTGTTCAGTGCATCAATGGATGCACAACGTGAAATTGAAAGGATAACTGCTCAAGTGCATCAACAAAATATTGATAACCCAGGCCGTGCAACAAATCCTGATAATGAGGACCTGGGCGATGAGGAGCTACTAAACCCACAGCGTACTGCTGAGATGGCGGCACCTATGTAGAGGAGAGATCGTCAAGCGTGATTGAGGCCAGATCGTCGAGCTGTGCAGATTCCTTTTGATGACGATGATGACGATTTGGATGAAGCTGGTGCCACAGGAACCATTATTCTTCCACCCTTGGCACCTGGAGCAAATTTCAATATCACTAGCACAATGATTCAACTATTGCAACTCAAGGGATTATTTGGTGGACTAGCAGGCGATGATCCGAATATGCATCTGATCAACTTTATTTCTACATGCAAGTCGTTTGACAATCCTGGCGTTGGTCAGAATGCAATTCGATTACGCCTATTTCCATTGTCTCTGTCTGAGGAGGCAACTCTATGGTTGAATGGGCTGACTTCTGATTCTATTACAAATTTGAGGCAATTGAGAGGCGCTTTCCTAGAAATATTCTTTCCGTCATCCAAAAGAGCACAATTAAGAGATGAAATCAGCAACTTTCGGCAGCTTCCAACCGAAGCTCTCCACGAAACATGGGAGAGGTTCAAGACAAAGCTTATGCGGTGCCCAAATCACCATATGACCAATGTCCACTTGATGGAGATATTATACAGATCTTTGAATTCTGTGACTAAACCAGTGGTGGATAATGCGGCTGGAGGATCTTTTATGGACCTCACCTTTGGGCAGGCAAGCAATATGCTAGATCGGATGACGAAGCAAAGTAGAGCTTGGCATACCAGGGATTCTGAGGTAGCAAGACCTACTATATCTATTGGCATGACTGCTGAACAAAGGAGAAGAGAAGAAGAACGTGATCAAGATATGGTGCACATGAAAACACAAGTGGATCTTCTTACAAAGCATCTCTTATCAGGGAAGACCGAAAAATTCAAAGTTGTTGCGTCAAAAGGAAGAGACGAATCTAATTCGGAAGAAGAGGCCAACTACTTTAACAATCAGGGGGGTTTCCGAGGTAATACCCAAGAAAACCAAGGTCGGGACTATTATGATAAATCTGGAAACAAGGACCAAGGTAGTTGGAGGAACAAGAATGACAAGAGTGGTTTGTATGTTCCCCCAGGATGACGAGACACCACTACATCTGGTTCTGGAAGTATGGAAGACATGATGGCTAAACTATTGAAAGGAGTGGAAGCAACCAGCGCTGGAGTAACGGAGGTAATAAATGACTTATCCTCAATGAAACAATTGGTTGACTCACACTCCACTTCTATAAATAAAATAGAGCAGCAATTGAGCCAACTTTCAGCAGCACTGAATCAAAGAAAGGCCGGCACTTTACCTAGCGACACTGTGCAAAACCCAAGGAATGATGGGTCATGCATGGCCATCACTACCCGAAGTGGTAAGGTGCTGGAATCTTCATCAAAAGGCAAGAAAGTGGTTGACGAAGTAGTGGACATAGTTGATAACGCAAAAGGTGGAGAAAACGCCGCAGAAGCTGGCCACGACGTCCATGATGTCAACCCCAGCGGTTTGCAGCCTGAAACTACCAAAATTCGGAAGCAAGAGGAGAATAAAGCCGTGGAGATAACAATTCCTTATCCACCACCACCTTTTCCTCAAAGATTGAAGAAGATCGCGGATGATACAAAGTTCAGCAAATTCATGAATATGTTAAAGCAGCTGACCATTAATGTTCCGTTGGTAGAGGCACTAGAACAAATGCCTGGGTATGCGAAATTTATGAAGGATCTTTTGACAAAGAAGAGGGCAGCAAGCTATGAGTTGAAAGATACTATGCATCATTGCAGTGCAATTGCTACCCGATCACTAGTTCAGAAGAAGGCTGACCCCGGTGCTTTCACTATTCCTTGCACGATTGGATCTATGAATTTTGCTAAGGCATTGTGCGATCTGGGTGCTAGCATCAATTTGATGCCACTATCCATCTACAAGAAGTTGGGGTTAGGCAATCCGACACCAACCAATATGAGGTTTGTGATGGCCGATAGGTCGGTAAAATGACCTGTGGGTATCTTGAATGATGTGTTGGTGAAGGTTTCTTCATTCATCTTTCCTGCAGACTTCGTTATTCTGGATTGTGAGGCGGACTCTGAAGTTCCCATAATCTTGGGACGTCCTTTCCTCTCAACAGGAAGTGTGCTTATTGACATGAGAGCTAATGAGCTTTTATTTCGGTTGAATGACGAAGTGGTCCGTTTTGATATATGCAAAGCAATAAAGCAGCCCAGCGATATGAATGTGTTCTCTGTAGCTGATGTTCATCATGAGGATAAGAAAGCATTATCTGTAGCGAAACAGCTTACTGTTGAACCATTGTTTGTTGCGCCACTGAATGTTGAGCACAAGGATGATGAAGATTATGAAGAAACTACATGTGCTCTAATAGAAATAGGGTCCTATTCTCGTACTCCTAAACAGCCGGACCTTGATCTTAAGAATGAACCGTCACCAACAGCGAAGACTTCCATTGAAGAGCCACCAATGCTAGAATCGAAAGAGCTCCCCGATTATCTAAGGTATGTGTTCTTGGAAAGTGGAAATATACTTCCGGTAAGTGTGGTGGATGATTTAAGTGAACAGCACGTAGAGGCTCTCATCTATGCTCTAAAGAGGTATAAGAGAGCTATGGGTTGGTCTATTGATGATATAATTGGTATCCCTCCTTGGATAAGCATGCACAAGGGTCATCCCGAAGAAGATTGCATGTCTACAAGTAAGCCTCATTGTCATCTGAATCCATTCAGAAAAGGATCCACCATTTATCTCGATGAAGTCTAAGTAATCGAGATAGCTATGTCGTGCCGCGACAATAAATCAAGCGCTTGGTGGGAGGCAACCCATCGTTTTTCATTTTTTTTTCTTTCGTTCTACTAATTGTTTGATTTTGATAAATAAAAATCCAAAAAGAAGAGTCGTGCCACGACCAAAACTAAGGCGCTTGATGGAAGGCAACCCATCGTTCTAATCGTCTTTGTTGTTTTTGAGTAAATGTAGGTGCAAAGAGGTGTAAAACGAGGAGGTCGGTTTCAAATTTTGATTTGGACGTATTGCATGTTAAAGGTGGTAAGTTAGGAATGAAGAAGCAAAAGGCTATGGATTGAGCATTGCTCATGAAAATATAGGCATCGAACAAGGCTAGGCCTAGGTAAAACTAGGCCACGAACAAGGCAAGGCCTATACTATGGCCTAAGGTCTCGGAATGTAGTTTGCCATAGCATAGGCGCCGCCCATGCTCAAGTATGCCATAGCATAGGCGCCGCCTATGCTAAAGCATTTGGTCTCAGAATCTCATATGCCATGCTTAAGGCGCCGCCTATGGTCACTAAAGGCATTGCACTAGGCGCCGCCTATGCTAGCAAATGCTTTGCATTAGGCGCCGCCTATGGTCACTTTTTGTCTCCAAAACCGATTTTAAATGGGTCAAAACCCGACCCATTCTTTTCCTATATAAAGGGAACTTAGTCTTGAAACATAAACACATTGGAAACTTGACCTAGGTGCCACACATACTCTCCAAAACATCTCAAAATTTTTCTTTTTGCTCTCCCACTTCACAAGAACATCTCCAAAGGCTTCAATCACGTAAGTACTCTTTTATTCCTCATCTATTTTTCGTAAGTGCTACGTTGCTATGTCTATTATGAATTGCTACATCTT
Organism: Capsicum baccatum var. pendulum; assembly: GCA_030864225.1. NCBI lineage: Eukaryota > Viridiplantae > Streptophyta > Magnoliopsida > Solanales > Solanaceae > Capsicum > Capsicum baccatum. Next base: position 199,627,145 of record CM061559.1, on the reverse strand, counting down.
GAAGAAATATTGGTGATGTTAATGTGTTTGAATTGTTGATACAAAACCATGTGAGTGAACATATACGTTAGGATGATCTTAAACTATTTCCGACATGAATTTGATTTTGATGCATTGTTATACTAATTGCGGAATTGCTATAGTCATGAACATTGCATAACCTTGTCACTTGAATACTTACATGTTAGAAGATCCCGTTCATCGGTATAAGACTTATAGTTGCCTACCGACATAGGAGGTTGTGATTATTGATAGAAACTATACCAGGATGTAATCCCTATGTAGTAGTCTTGTTATACCTAACATGAAAGTATTGCTAAGGTTGCAAGAAGTGATACATCTCTGATTTTCTTATCGGAATATAGCGCCGGATTTAATCCCTATGTAGTAGTCTTGTTATACCTAACATGAAAGTATTGCTAAGGTTGCAAGAAGTGATACATCTCTGATTTTCTTGTCGGAATATAGCGCCTAAAATGCATGTCGATGAAGTCTAAGTAATCGACTACTTTCACTTCACTAATTTGTATCAACAACCTAAGTGTGGGGTGGTACCCCTACTGCTTGTGTATAGATTGTATATATTGAGCTGATGCTAATAGGAACATTGTTTAAATCTCAGGTACAATGGCACCCAAAGCAAGACAAGATAAGGCTACCACTTCCCAAAAAGGGCAAGAAAAGAGGTCGCAAGGACCAAGGAGAATCATCCTCAATGCAATTACCACGCCGCATGTTTGGAATAAAATGGGTTCTTGAGGAGGAAGCCAAGGAATGGTATAGGAACAACAAGGAAGGAAAATACGTTCATGTCGACTTGATCAACAAGGACAGCCTAGCGAAGAAGGACCCGCGCATGTTGGCGAAAATCATGGCACTAAATCTGGATTTCATCTTCCGCGACATGGGAGAATGCAATCTTGATTTGACACGAGAATTTTATGCCAACTGGTCGCCGAAAATCACAGGCAGCGAAGTCAAGATTCGGGGCCAAGTTCTACAACTCAATGCGGATTTGATCAACTCCTTTCTTGGCTTGCCTTCAGTCGATCCAGCACCATTCAAAGAGATTTACAGTAGACCTCTTTATAGAGCAATTCGACACACACTTTGTGGAAGTAGATCCATGGCAAGGTGGAGCAGACATAAAGACACCGGACGACACAACACCTTCCCCTATGCTCCTTTGAATAGGGAAGAAAGAATATGGTTGCGTATTGTCAACTCTTGCCTTATTCCTGGGACCCAGTACACCAAAATAACAAGAGATAGAGTGTGTTTGGTCTATGCATTGATGCCGAATGTCCCTATCAACATTGGGGCAATCATTCGTTCTACAATGCGGAAGGCCAGACTACACAAGCGGTCCCACTTCACCTTTGGCAACCTGTTGACAGCAATTTTGCGGAAGGAGGACATCGAAGAGGAACCAGCTGATCACAAACTCCCACATAACCCGAAGAAGGTTGACCTCACAAAGGTCAAAGATGTTGAAACAACACATGGCGTCAACCTTACTACTGCGGAGAGACATGCTCGAGATGAGAGTTTCTTCCGTCATCTTTATGGCATGACACGGTTCACCATGATGAGCGGAGGTCGTGTTCCAACTGCTGCAGAGCTCCAACAGCTGGACCATGACTATCCAATGAATATGCATGCGAGGGAGATGTGTGGAGTAGGTACATACTTTGAGGAACCTCTTGATGATGATGTGCCGACCGATGATGATCGACGCATGCCAGACTCCGACGTGGAGGAGAATTCTGATGACGACGACTCCTATGATGATTCCGACGAAGGGGGTATGACCCCCGACATAGAGGAGGAGTTCGACTGACCAGGTTCTTCGTATTTATTTTCCACTGAGGGCAGTGTCCCATTTAAGTGTGGGGTGGTGGTATTTGCCTGCTTTACTTCTCTATCCGCATTTGCATTTATTTATGTTTGTTTGCTTAGTTTGTTGTTTTTCGATATTGGTTTTTTGTTTTTTTCAATTTTTTTAGTTGTAAAATTTTTCTTACTTAGCTTCACATAAATTCATTCTAATAGGCAGCATGAGATTATAACAAGAGTTTGTGCTAACATCATGACTATTGAGACATTTAGGCTCTAATTGTGACTCACTATGTGATATTGTGTGGTTCAATTCCTTCATCTGTTGGGGCAAGAGTCTATACTACTCCAAATAAAGTCAACCATGTGCCTTGTGTGTGTGAGATAATAGTATATTCTATGCTTGTGGCTGATGCTAGAACTTGCCTGGTATGTGTGTAAAGCGAAAATAAAGAATGCAAGTTTAGGAGATGATTTAGGCATTTCTTTGGCAACCTATGATTATTTACCTTCATTTTTACCTACCCATGGACATCATCCTAGTTAAACCCTTTCGAGCCTTTAAAGCCTATTTTCTTTGACAAACCTCATATGAAAAGCCTAATCCATTTTTTTTCAAGACCATAATTTGATCTAAATTCCTAAGTGCTTTAAAGTGTAAAAGTCATGTGACAAAATAAGAGGAAATTGGGTGAGTATGATGCTTTAAGAATGTATTGGTGCTTGAATGTGTTATGAAAAAGAAAGTGCTATCATAAGAGGTATGTTATCAAAAGAAAAAGGAAAGGAAAACTAAAAAGTTAGTTAGGTTCAGAATTGGAAAAAACAAAAGAGGAGAAAAAGGGTGGTAGAATAAAAGAACGTAGAAAGGTTGTTTGAAAGAAAAAGTGTTAATGATATAATGTGATGTATTAAAGATCTTAGGAACATAGTCACTATTTCTGGCCAAAATAGTCCTACCCGTCCCTTAGCCTACATTACAACCATCAAAAGACCTACTTGATCCTAAGCCTAGCATTCTGACATTTAGTGGAGCATTACACTAAGGGCAAGCCTATGGTCATCAGTTGCTACATATGAATTCTTTGTGAGAGCGAGAGCAAGGATATTTCTATACCCATGTTTGAAAAATATGCTATACTTGTGAGTGATTATGGGTAATATATTGTGAGACACACATGGTTGATGAAGTTTTGGGTAGTTGTGTATAACTCTTTGTACCTTAACCGTTGAATGTGAATTAACCACCATCACGAGTCTATGTTGGAGGTTGAATTGTTCCTACTAATGAGCAGAAAACTACTCTTTGTTAATAATTGTTATGCTTGTCTTGACGAATATTTTGTGTTGTTACCGTGAAACCCTAAGTTGATGTTTAGATGGACATGATAGTTTGTTCGAGGACGAACAAAGCTTTAAGTGTGGGGTGTTGATGATAGGTGAATTTACACGCCTATAGCACTAGATTTTGCCCATCTTTTAGCCTAGTTTTGAGAACAAATTATATAATTCATACACTTTTAGTCCTTTTTCCTGTAAGTGAGCTAACGAACATGATTAACAAAGTTTCAGGTAGAAATGATATAGAATTCAGCATTTTATGGATTACTTGACGCCAAAGAAAGCTTCACGAAAGGAGAAAAGGAAGCTTGGACGCCTAAGGACCAAAAGTGACGCATGGAAAATATGTCCCGGGCAAAAACAGCAATTCTGAAGACTTTGGGGACTAGCAGTAACTTAGTAGGATTAGGATAATGATACATTAACCTAGTACAATTGGGTTAAGTATTTCATTAGCTTAGTAGGATTAGGATAATGATACATTAACCTAGTACAATTGGGTTAAGTATTTCATTAGCTTAGTAGGAATAGGATATGGGTATTATAAATACCCTCTTTTGCTAGAGATTTTTAATTCATTCTTCTACTATTCCTCAACAATTCTCATTCTAGTTTTAATTCATCTTTCTAATTCTTCTTCTATTCATCTATTCTTAATTTCCGCAACAAGAGAAACGTTACTTGCAAGAAATCACGCCTAACGCCTACCACACTTGTGCTACACGAAATTCTTATTGTGGTATAATAACAATGTCAATTGTGATTTCCTTCGCACTCATGGGTAACTAAACTTCTCTGTTGGGGTTATGGAAGCCGAATGAGATACTATCTATTACTATGAGTTTGTGAGTTCGTGACACGTATGCTGCTTATATCATTATTCTCTTCGTCTTAACCTAAATTCTTTGTGGTTGCAAACGCAAGAATACGCCAGTATAACATTTAACTTGTTCGAAAGAAAGGTTATCTGTCTGGAAAAGAGATAATGTCAAGGTAGTAGGGTCCCATCCCCTATTAAAAAGTTAGTGCCGTAACTGGATTAACCTCTTGGAGAATTCGTACCGTTAGACACGCTTTAAGCTCGAAAGAGTTAAAGTGAAATAATCCTCGAATAGGTCGAAAGATGCCTGGATTTACCATCAAATACAATTCTCTATAAGCACATGCATGTCGGAATTCAACACACTTATAGCCAATAGAGATGTATAACTCAGAAGGTGGACATAACCCCAACATCTCAATTCTCATTGTTTTACATCTTACTAAATATTCTTTCTTTTTACTTTGCTATTTTCCGTTTTTACCTTATTACTTTGGTTACATTACTTGCACGACAAAACTCCCCCCTTTTTACGAGACTTGCACCAAAAGTCTAGTAATCTTTGCTTACTTTTTGACCAAGCTATTCCCTGTGGGATCGATACCCAACCCAGTTGGGTTCTATATTTGCTAGCGACCGCTTTACACTCCCACGAGAGCTGTAGATTGAGCGTTATCAGAGTTAAGGGGAATATCTCGACTAGAAATTACATCTTCTAGGAGTGAAGTGGAATGACTCAACTAGAAAGTATATTTTCTAGGAGTTAAGGTAAATGACTCAACTAAAAAGTACATCTTCCAGGAGTCAAGGGGAATGACTCGACTAGAAGGTACATTTTATAGGAGCCAAGGTGAATGACTCGACTAGAAAGTCTATTTTCTAGGAGTCAAGGGGAATGACTCAACTAGAAAGTACATCTTCTAGGAGTCAAGGGGAATAACTTTATCAGAAAGTACATATTCTAGGAGTCGAGGGGAATGACTCGACTAGAAAGTACATCTTCTAGGAGTCAAGGGGAGAATGACTCGACTAGAAAGTATATTTTCTAGGAGTAAAGGGGAATGACTCGACTAGAAAGAATATCTTCTAGAAGTTAAGGGGAATGACTCGACTAGAAAATACATCTTCTAGGAGTCAAGGGGAATGAGTCAACGAGAAAGTACATCTTCTAGGAGTGAAGGTTCAATTTAAGAAGTGTATTACCTAGCAATTGAAAACTGAAATACCTAGACAAGGAAGTGCGTCCCCAAGGGATATAGGATGATGAATTTTATCATGATTTGATTATTAAACCTGTGAATAAACATTACTTCTTGCATTTATAGAAATGAGGCATTGAAACCCTTGATATTTATGCTCTAAAGTCCTTGATTTGAAGGTAACACATTTCCTGTTTCATCAAAGAAAACTTATGACTTTAAAACATGGTGGCTGGTTTATGGCTTTGTCTTTCGAGGTAATTGCTCTTGCACTGGACATTCAATCTTACTTCTAACCATTGGCATTATCATTGACTTACTGCAGCACTGATCTAAACTCAGATCATTAAGAGTGACTCCAACACAAACACAGTATCTCTATTGTTTCTATGTTCCTCGGACACATCCTTTGAACTTTGATATTTCCATGAATCCCCCAAACTTGCCTATTGACAAAAATTGTTTCATGCTTCATTTTAGCTCACAATCATGTTTCTTTCATGTACTGACCTTTTGTCCTGCTTTATGCAATTGAAAAAGTTGGTAGCAAGTTTTGAAATCTTTTCTCATTTGTTTTGACATGGACTTGACTCAAGGATATGAGAAAAATGACTACGATTTTCTAGTTGGATGACAGGCCCAAAAGCAACAAATTAGAAAGAAAGGAAAGACAATATGTGACCCTTTTGAAAGCAAAAAAAGAAAATTTTTACCTTGAAATGACAATCAACTCAAATGATTATGGAATGCATTTGGATTGAACTGTTTGATCTTTCCATATAAACTCCCCCCAATTGTTGCTTAGTTAATGACCCTAAAATCGAGTTGCTTTTTTAGGCCCATTGCACTCATGGACCTCATTCGGGTAGTGAAGCCGTGAAGGTTTTTGCCAAGAAGTCTCTCTCATTTTCTTTCTCTCATCTCACCATCGCCTTACGGTGCCCATGAGGGTTTTCACCAACAAAACTCTCTCAATTTCATTCTCCTCAGTTCATCATTACCTTGTGACGTCCATGAGGGTTTTTATTAATAGGGCTTTCTTATTTCATTCTCTCAACTCACAATCGTCTTAAAGTGACCATGAGGGCTTTCACCAATAAGAATCCCTCATTTCATCATTTATTTTTTTACTCACCATCATCTTATGGTGCCCGTGAGGATTTTCACTAATAAGACTCTCTCATTTCATTCAATTTTTCCTTTTTTAACTCACTATCGTCTTACGATGACCATGGGAGTTTTTACCAATAAGACTCTCTCATTTTTATTTATATCCTAATTCCTGATGTTGAGGAAGACAAGTAGTTCCAAAATGCATCATCATATGCTTTCATGCTTAGCCTTATCATTCTCAAAGATTGATCTGAAGGTCTTTCTCTGGTTGTAACTTCGTTTTTGAATGAGGTTAGAAAGAAAGGATGACATGACCTGAAACTTTTGGAATCGACTCAAACAATAAAAATTAACTTATGCCCCAGTTTCTTTTAGCTGGGAAATTCTAAAGTTTTTATTTATTCGGATCGAACCCCGAGTACGGCTACTCACAACTCTCAAAAATTGATTAGGACAATGGTATTAACCCACACCCTAGTTTCTTTAACCGAATGATTCAAAATTGTTTATTTAGTTGGACCAAACCCAAAGTAGAGCTGCCTACGTGTCTCACCCCCGAAAGAAGAGAATCAGGTCAAACGTAGTTCTAGTGACTCGTTTGTCTGCTTAAATCTGATTTCTTTTCTTCTCTTTTTTTATTGACTGTCTTTTTTTCTTCTCAGGATTACTTTTCTATTTTTTTTTACGGCCTTCTCTTTTGTTTTTTTGACACACACATTTTTTTGAAACTTTTTCTACCTCTATTCTTTTTGCTTGACACTTTTTTTTGAACTTTTTGTTGACTCTACCTTAATTTTAAAAGAGGGGTATGAAAGAAAATAGAACTAAAGCTCAAATGGGGTAAACAAAGGATGACACAATGTTTGGATAGTAGAATGAAATGTCTTCATCATATCAATCTTTCAAAATCCAAATACATATCATACAATATGAAAATGATGAATGGAGATCATTTGTGACACGTTCTACAGCACTAACTTGCCCTGGGCATGTGTGTCGCTTTTTCTTCCGCTTTTGTCAAATGTACAACTCCATACTTATTGAATACACCTCACAGACTCATGCTTTAGTGGAATAAATTTCTTTTGTTTCTCTTGACAGGAGATCATCCATCCACTATTTCACCTAATTGAGAATGACTGAGATGTCTTTCAATTGATAACCAAGTTATTCCTGTGATTCTAAAAGTGATTGCCTTTATTCATTCAAGGAAGGCTTCAAACTGATCACTATATATCTCAACCTTATAGCTATTTTCTCAGATGTTTTTCCTAACTTTAAGCTCTTGACTCAATGCTCCATGATTAAACTGAATTAGAAGATCTAGCTGAAAATTCTGCAAGCATGTCATATCACTAGAATCAACATAAAATGTATTGTGTAAAGAAAATAAATAAACAAACTAAAATAAAACAAACAAAAAAATACCATATTTCATTAGAGGAAAAATAGAAGGGTTTGAACAAAGAAAATAAAGAAACAAAACAAGATAGATCCTGAACTACAACCCTGAAACAATTTGGATAATAGAAAGGAAAACAAAACAAACTACCAAACATCTATTCTAGAAAGGAGAGGAGTGACTTACCAATTTCTGATCTTGACATCTTATCCACTGGTTTGCATATCAGCATGACTAGATCTTTCCTTACTGTCAATTTTCTGCACCATAATTGATTTATCTTGAATCATCTTTTCAATTTCTCTTTTCAAATCCTGACAATCTTCAATACTATAACCCTGAACATCACAATGATACGCACATTGTACATTAGGATCAAAATTTCTTGAATGTGGATTAGAAGTGTATCCAAGGAGAGGAATGACCATACCCTACTGTACCAATCTTTAGAATAAACTGGCATACGATTTCCCAATTGGTGTGAAATTGTCCCTTAGATTCTGTCTCATTTCATTGTTCATCTTGGATTGAAAAGCAAACTTAGAAGGGCTTTGGTATGTTTGTGGATTCATAAAATAACTCTGAGGAGTTGGTGCGCGCCATTGTAGATAAGAAAGGGATTGAACATATGATTACACGCTATATATTGGATATACGGGGATAGAGTATAATGGATTTTGGAAGTAATTACATAGAGATTGGGCTTGATACCGAGGGTAACGGTGATGTGGTCTTCTTCGACGTGCACGTTTTCCAGCTATAACAGCAGCAACATCTTCTTTATTCTTCTTTCCTTCAACATTTCCTGAACCCTTTTGAATTTCTTGAGTAGTTTCTTTCAATGATGAGAAATTCATAATGCGACCAGTCTTGATTCCATCCTCTATCATCTCCTCCATTTTGTGGACCTCAATAAATGGCTTGTCTAGTGTAGGTAACAAGTGTTGATAATATATTTCATCCGGCGCTTAAATGAACACCTCCATTATTATACTTTCTTTCATTGACGGTTTCACCCTAGCAGCTTGTTCCCGCCGTCTAATCGCATACTCCCAAAAACTTTTAGTACTCTCGTTCTTCATATTAGTTAGGAATTTCTCATTAGGGATAAACTCCACATTGTATTGAAATTGTTGAACAAATTCATTAGTTAGGTCATCCTAACTATTCCATTTGTCGATGTCTTGGTCAACAAACCATTCCGAAGCTAGTCCTAAAAGACTCTCACCGAAATAAGCCATGAGTGATTCTTCCTTCCTTCTAGCGCCTTTAGTTGATTACAATAATGCCTCAAATATGCTATTGGGTCACCGTGCCCATTATGTTTCTCAAACTATGGCATTTTAAAATCAAGAGGGAGATTAACACCTGGAAACATGCACAGATCTTTATACGGGACATTTATATAACCCTCGAGCCCCTGTAAATTTATCATGACTTGTTCTAAACTCTTCAATTTTTGTGTCATTCCTGTTATTCTTATGTCATAACAGGTTTCTCAGTGTTAAGAGGAAATTCAAAAGGTTAAGTGTAGCCATAAGGATCAATTAACTTAAATAAGGGCCCGAGAGTGTAATGTTGATCACCAAAATTTAGTACAGGCTCTCTCGTAGAGTAGGGAGGCATAACCGGTGGCTGGACATCAAAAGTAGGAGCTTCAGGTGGGAGTGGTGCTGCAAAAACATGAACAGTAGGTGGAGACAAGCATGTTGTAGTTTTGTGTTGAGGATTGGGGAAATGAATATTGGAAGTGTTTGGATAGTATTGCCCTAGAGTGGATCTTGATGCATGTTGTGGAGTGTCAAAAAAAATAGAAAATTGTGCATGTGACACGGGAGGCAAGCTAGAAAGATATTCCTGTATCAATGGAAAACGGAGAAGGAGGAAATTCTCATTAACCCAAGCTCGATGCATTTCTATCATTTGTTGCCTTAATTTCCGAATCTCTCTATTAGCTTCTAAATTCTCATCATCCAAACTCCCTATCTAATTAGTGACAACAATCTTTGTAACCTTGTTGGCAATAACTTTCTCTTTGACTTGGTGCAATGTAGAGGACCAGCCAAAATGCCACAAACCAACCACCTTAAACTAACTGAACAAGAGATAACAAATGCATTAGAGTTTAAAATTTCCTCAAAATCTTTTTCTCTTTTTTTTTCTTTGGAAAAGATCACCGAACCCAAGAAGGGCGCCTACGTATATCACTTCTGAGATAGGAGAATCAGGTGTGCGTAGTTCATAAAATTTTGGCACAAGATGGCCGATCAAACTCTCTTTCTCTTTTTTTTTCTTGAAACTTTAATAAGAAAAGAAAATAACAAATTGTCAAAAGAATTGATGAAAATCTTTTTGAATTTTTTTAGTTTTAAAATTTATATATAAAATGAAACCTATGATTACCAAAGAAATCTTTTTTAGATTTTCGATTTTGAATTTCATACAAAAATAGAACTTAAAGTTATTAAAGAAAAATCTTTTTGTAGTTTTCTTTTAAAGATATATATATATATATATATATATATATATATATATATATATATATATATATATATATATATATGAAACACCTACTCTAAATGAAAAGTGGAGAAATTTTTTTTTTTTAATTTTTTAAATAAGATCACTGAACCCACGAGAGGTTGCCTACGTATTTCACTCCCAAAAAAGAAGAATCAAGTGTGCGTAGTTCGTTCAGATTGGACAATTAAGGATTAAACCTTGACTTGAGAGACACGACCAAAGACGGATAATGAAAACATCAATAAAATCTTTTATTGAGGTTTTAATTTGACACTTCACATAAATCTGACACCAACAACCATGAAAGAACAATCTTTTTGATATTTTCTTTATGCGAAATGTACATAACTTCTACCATCTTTTTTTTGCATTTTTCTCTTATAAAAAGCTCTTATTGAAATTAAAAAAATACTTTTTTGAAATCTTCAGCTTATATTTTTCTCTTATAAAAAGCTCTTATTGAAATAAAAAAAAATCCTTTTTTGAAATCTTCAGCTTATGAATGCTTACTAAAGAAACAAAGAAAAAATCTTTTCGATGTCTTATTATTTTGAATAATGAGTGCAAAAGGTAAAAAAATCTTTTTGTATTTTTGAATTGTAAAAAACAAAAGCCATAAATAACACTAAAAAACTACTAAACTCTTTTTTTACTCACTTTTTCTTTCTTTCCTTTTTTTTTCTTTTTTGAACGTTTTCTTGCCTACACACTTTGTTTAATTCTAGCACATGTTTTTCCCAAGTCAGTCTGTCAAATGACCCTATTACCCTCAAAGATGCAACAATTAGCACGTAGGAATACTTTAGGGGTGAGTCTCCAACAGAAGACCAAGTTTGTCCCGCTAGGTCTCAATATGATGTAGATAAGCATGACCTAAAGGCTGGGGTTCACTAACAAGACTGTTTGGGGAAGCGTATGGTTCATAGTGGTTGTGACAGCTTTTCACCTACTCCATACACCCAACGGCTCTCCCTCCTAAAGTAAGGGTGACTCAACTAGAGGTCGTGTACACACGTGTACTACGAGACTTGTTGTGAAAGAATGACTCGGTGTAATCACATGATGGCAGATATAAAGCGGCAACACATAAGAGAAAAACTGTAAACACGTAACACTTAAGCACTCAACAATGATAAAACAACAACAACAACAACAACAAACCCAGTGTATTCCCACCTAGTGGGGTCTGGGGGGGGTAAGATGTACGCAGTCCATACCTCTACCTCTGAAGAAGTAGAAAGGCTGTTTCCGATAGACCCCCGGCTCAAGACAGTCGCCACACAAATATAAATATAAATATAAATACAAATATAAATATAAATATAAATATAAATATAAATATAAAGTAACGCATAGGTAGTAGGAAACATCGGGAAGCACTCAGATACCTAATAAAACATGGAACACCGAAATCATAACAAGAAGAAGAATAGGAATAGGAATAAAAATAAGAGTAGGAAGAATAACAGGAATAAACCCCACCAAAAAAATTCCCTACCCTTGTGCCCCCAAACTGGCCTAGTCTTCTGCCCTAATCCTCGTCCTCCAGACCTTCCTATCTAGGGTCATGTCCTCGGTGAGCTGTAACTGCTCCAAGTCCCGTCTAATCACCTCTCCCCAGTACTTCTTCGGCCGACCCCTACCCCGCCTAAAACCATCCAACGCTAGCCTCTCACACCTACGAACCGGGGCATCCATGTCCCTCCTCTTCACGTGTCCAAACCAACTCAATCGGACTTCCCGCAACTTGCACTCCACTGGAGCCACCCCAACCTTCTCCCTGATAGTCTCATTCCTAACTCTGTCCCCTCTAGTCATCCCACACATCCAGCGCAACATTCGCATTTCCGCCACCTTCAATTTTTGGATGTGGGAGTTCTTAACTGGCCAACACTCCTATTCTGAAAAATAATAACAGAATGTCTATACACCTATATTATCAAACTAAGCTGATACAACTCAAAAATAAGCTCGAATTCTGAAAAATATCCCCAGCAGAGTCGCGAGAGCTGTCACACCCTCTTTTTTTTTACCAAAAAAAAGATTATTTTAAGTTTGAAACGGATTTCTTATTAAGTGACAAAAATTGAAAAAAATTATTTTAAAAATGATTGTTTACATTTAAACTCAGAGTCGCCACTTGGCATAAATCGGGTGTGCCAAGTCACCTTTGAAAATCTTTTTTCAAAATGATTTGGCTCTAAAAAAGTAATCCACGAACAGAGATTTCGGTTAAGGAATTTTGTTAATCGAGGGGAAGATGTTAGGCATCTCTCGATCCTGTAGTTCGAACATGGCCGCTTCGTGAAGTACATTGGCTAGTAGACACTATGAAATGTATAAACCAACAAAACACACAAAAGAAAACAAATAATCAAACAGTTCAAAACTCAAAAAAATAGTGTCTGGTCCAATTTACTACAGGCCCAAAATAAAAGGTACTGAAATGTAAACCTACGCTACCTCGATCCTTGATCACGCACCGTCTTCGAGTACAACTCCGTCTAGGCATTCCCCAGATAGAACAATACAAATAACCTCAGGGCATTCCCTGGCCAAATGATTACAATTGATTCAAATACAATAAGACGAACCATTCAACAAATATTTCAAATATTTAATATTCCACAAGTCCTAAATTTTCCTACCTCAAACCTAAGATTTGCCTATCAATTCTCGGTCTAAAACATGATACTATCGGGTGTAAATTAATAGCAAACAACCAATTAATGAAACTACTTGCATTATGAATCAAAAATCTCAATATTCACATTTATCAATTTTTGATTCTCACCCCCCAATTCCATTCTCAAACAATGATTAACCAATTCTTTGGTTATCAATTCATTCTTTCTCTTTTTAATTTTTTAAAATTCGGATCCAAAAATCAACCAAATACACAATAATATTTCAAGCATGTAAGCACACAAATCATTCATATCCCCAATAATAATTAAAATTCGAGATAAAAATAGAGAATGAGAGTAGAAATGAACTTCAAATTTAAGCTTTTCAAGTGTAATTGTTCCTTCCTACTAAAATCGCATCCAAAATCTCAAACTGAACCTCACAGAATGAACAAACCAACCTCGGTCTAATCCTTTTCTTTGTTTTTCACCAATGCGAACCAAGAAATCGTGAAGTAATGAGAAACCGTATCGAATTTCATATGCAACATTACAATTTCATTTGTTTTCCAACTAATTTTGTCAGAGCTGGGGTTGGTTGGGTCGGTTTGAACTGAATTTCGATTAATTTCCGCCAGAGCTGATTGGATTTTATGCGAGATGGATTCATTTTTGGGTGTTTTGGTCGGTATTTTGATATTTATGATCGACTTCTGATGGTAAGGTAATGCACGATGATTGGGGTGTTCTTCGGTTGATGATTCCGGTGATTATTTCACCAGAAAATCAAACCAATGACCTTTTTCTCTCTTTCCGCTCTTTCTCCCATTTACAATCACGATTTATCTCGTCTTTACCCTTTTCCCGCTATGTTTTCTCTACTGGTTGTGTTCAGTGGTGTGTGTATCTGGTTATTTATGGGTTGTGTTTGTATATAAAAGAAGAAAAAATGGAGAAAATCTGTATTTGCGTGTGAGTCTCTCCTGGATGTGGTGTGTGGGTGTGTGTAGTGTTTTTCAATGTGGTCTCTGTTTCAATCCAAAAATAGAGTCTTTCTGTTTGTGTTATATGCATATTGTTTTAGTGAAAAAGAAACGTAGGGGAGAGAGGTATGTGAAGGTAGGGGGTATAGGAGGTAGGTTTTTATTTTTGTTAGGGTGAGGTGTCAAAAATGTGATATTTTTCTTAGGTTAATTTTTTTTGTCTTTTTATTAAAAAATTATTAAATGGGTGAGGGTTTATGATAAAGTTAGGCAAAAAATGATTAAAATTTAATTTTAGGGAGGGACAAAATTACGTATCTACTCCCATATATACAAAAATTGTGTAGTCAAATTTGGATATAAACACGAGCTTAAGGAGTAGATCATAAAATCAAGATTCCTTAAATTGAAAATCTCTCACTACTTAAAGGAATGACTTCTATATAGGTCTCCACTACATATGGAGTAATTGTATTTACATCCGACAAAACCTAAAAGTTACAGTTCAAATCAGAGCTTATTTATGTATGTACCAATAAATTAAAGTACCGATATAACTACACCAAATTTAACTAATGAAACAAAGATAAAACAATCACGTCTTGTCCAAGTTAAGCAAGTAATATTATGAAAGTCAAATTGAAGTGACAAGTACAACCAACAAAAGAAAAAAAGCAAATCCATAATTATAAATTAAAGAATTGGATGTATAGGTAAATTAGTAAGTCAATAAAGTCCTTGATGAGATGATCATCGGGTCGGTCTTCAAATACTTTGGGAGTCCATCAATAACCATCTTCACATTACTCCAGTTCAAAAGTCGTTAAAGCAAGTGATTGGACATTGAAATCCTCTCTAGAAAATATTATACTATTCTGTTTAGACTAACAACATAATATCTTGTAAAAAAGTCAATTACACACAACGATAAAATTAGCCTTTTTTTCTAGACAAAACTAAAAACTTCAAAACAACACTTGCAATATAAATAAAATCTATTCCGCCTTCAACTTGTTGTCGAGTTAAATAGCTTTCGCTTCTTTCTTTCTACTAAACACAAAAAAAGAAAGAAAACAGGATTGTGAAATATGACCGTGTGGGGAATAGGAATTATAAAAGTCTAATTATAAGTTGTAATTGCTAGTAACTAACTCGTTCATTTATGACGAGCCCTTCGTCGATAATATTTGGACTTGCATCTTTCGCAGGCTTCTTGTGTCAGTTTTTCACAAGTCTTTACAAGCTAATGAACAAAGACTTGTGAGATAGTTTTCTATTTTTCTCTTATTATATATTTTAGAACTTGTCGTTACTGACCAACCCTATCATGCATATAATTTGACACGTCGAAGAAGATTTTAGGTAATTTTTTTCATAATTCAATCGACACATGAATCACTTATTATATATAAGTGAGATACAGAAAAAAATCAACTGATATCTCTAAAATAACATGTAAGTAATTAGTGCGTAAAAAAAAAATGAAGATTTAGAAACTCATAAACCTCAAAGCAACTTCAACAGCTACAATAATATTAGAAACTCTATCAGTTATTGGTCCTTCGTGAAGAATATGTGTATATTCAACTACTGCAATAAATCAATCAATATGGCATCTCATATCACTGCATAAAATAAGAACTACATATTACTCACACAAAAAATAAAAGGGTTCAAGAAAATACTTCGAATCATAAATTATTATAATAAAAGTCAACTATTGTTAATTTTGCATACGTGAAAGATACCACATTATAATAAAAAAAATTATTGCCGAGCTACAACAGTTGCACTTATTAAAGCAACTAAAAGGATTATTGAGATAAGTTCAAATGGAACAAAAAAATCTATTGATAAATGAATTCTAATTTGTTGATTATTACTTATAAAATCTTGCTCTACAATCTGGCTTGATCTTGTAGTTCAAATAATACCGTACCACGATGTATCAAAATAGTAATAATTAGTGAAATAAAAAGACTTATACAAATTATCGAAGTAATTTCATCTCCTATGATCCAAAGATGAAAATCTTTATAATATTCTAAACTATTCATGAACATCACAACAAAAATGATTAAAATATTTATAGCACTTACATAAATAAGTAGTTGTGCAACAGCTACAAAATAGGAATTAGATAGAATATAGAATAACAATGTATAAAAAAGAATCAACCCCAAGGAAAAGGTAGAATAAATTGAATTGAGAAGTAATACCACTCCTAGACCCCCTAATATAAGACCCGGCCCTAGAAAGACTAAAAGAAAATCATGTACTGATTCAGATAAATTATTTTTTATGAAAAATAAAAAACGAAGAATTTCATGACTTTATTGACCTGATCAGGAAAAAAAAAGTTTTTCTATTTTTTATGATACTTTTTAATTATTAATTGAATGGAATTGTAATGGGTATGAATTGACGTAGATATTTTTATTTTATTGGACCACTATCAATTCTTTATTCGTCGAAAGTGTAGTTTAAACCTATCTATTTTTTATATCATTTATCTGTTCAACTTCTATTCCCCAAACTGTTAAAAAATAAAAATCATCTTTTTGTTTTCTTTTCATCCGGTTTGGATGGAAGGGGTACAATTTAGATATATGCCAAGATTTTGGATAAAAAGAAATAAAATTTTGATCTAAATCCCATCTCTCAACCAATTTTAGCATCAAAATCACCTAAATGAGAAAAAAATATAAATACACATAGAATAAGAATATGGATAATAGATTACTACTTTGGATGAAATTTGCTAGATAAATTGGAGCAATACATAAAAATTATGATTTTTAAAAAAAGCAATCATAAAAATAAAATCACACTGTTCTTGGAGAATCACTTAATGTGCAAGGAATAAATTTTAAGTTCTACAAGATGAAATTCTAGTATCTTATTGAATATTGGCGAAACGTCTATATAGATGACCCCATGCATGGTGGCTACTCAACTGGAATCGTAGCTGCTAAAGACCGTTGTCGGCATGAAAGTTTTGAAATAGTTTAATTTGTTTCCAATAGAGAAGAAATTCTTAAACCCATTGTTCCCCTCATGCGACAATCTTGCAACAAACGTACACTAATAATAATAGATTCCTAATTTAAGAAAAAGTCCAACCATAATTAAAACTTGTCACAAGAGGGGAGTATATACTTCTATAATGATACTAAAATTAAAGAATCTGTATCTATATCGTGATATAATTTCCAAGAAATAAACTTGAAATGGAATTGCCAATTGAAACAAAAAATAAATAGGATTATCGTGAGATGTTTTAAGGCTAATAAATATTTAGTTGTAACAAACTATAAAACCTCTGACTTCAGAAGTATTTGTCTTTCAATTTGAATAAACTTCCGTAGCTTAAGAAACTTGTCATATAAATCAAATAGGATACAAATTTAGAAAAAAGTCAGAAAAAGTTTTGGAAATAATTTTTTTGAGTTATTTAATTGGAAGAAAAAAGGTGAAAAGACTATTTTATTTATTGTGACGTGTTTTAATGAAGGACAAAAAGTTCAAATCACATTTCTAAAGATCTTTACACTTTTAATATATTATAGATTATAGATTATGTTATGTTGTGGGAAGGAAAATATATTTTATGTCACGTTTACACTTGTAGTTATTCTCTTTCTTTTTTTTATGTAAATATAATCTTACATATGTCATGTTGTGATTTGTCTTATTTTAGGTTTGAAACATGAAAAGCTTTTGTCACTTGAAAATATAGTTCCACAATTAAGAGATTTACATATTATATAAATTGATTTGAAAGAATTTGTTTAAGTATTACATGATCATAATTTTTTTGCTTTAAATTCGTTGTCAAACTCTTGGTATTGATATTTTCATTAGAATATTTAAAATGCTAAATACTGAACAAAGAAAATTTTGGTAAGTCAAAGACAAAATCATAATTATCATTAATAAATTATAGTTTTAATAATATATTAGTAATATTTAAAATTGGAAGCTGTAATATTTAGAATTGAAAGTCAATTGTGAGTTTGTCATTCTATTCTCAGTTATACTTCTTTCTATGTATTAAAAAAATGAGTTTGTGTTTTAATTATGAGAATTTATCGTTATTTACTTTAATTCGAACATAAATTTATTGACTATTTGGGAAAAAGGGAAAAATACAATTCTAATTCTAATTAAATATTGTTAGAAAACTTAAAGTAAATACTTGATCACAAATTACTTATAGTGAATTTTCATATAGCGTAAAGCATGTCAAAGATATTCTCTTTAAGAATATTTCACCCGATATAGGTGTATTCCTCGGTATCTCATTTTTCCTAACAAAGATTACCTCTTGATTTCGAAGTCAAACTAAAGATGGGCTGCTAAATATGTGTCTCCACGTATATTGTTGTTTGGTGTAAATCTAATTAGTCTATTTTTTTTCTTTAGGTATTCTTTCATGAGCATCCAGGATCACGAGATAGAGATTGATAAGATCTATTATGAGTACTAGATCATTCGAATAATTTTGTGATGGAAAGAAGTTATTTGATGCGACCACTCAAGAATAAGTAAAAACATTTCTTTGCATGTAGGATACATTATGTAGTAATACTTCATAGTTTTTTAGATTAATTTTAAAAAAATTCTACATTTTTAATAATTTATACAGGTCAAGTTTGCACATGGCATATCGATGTATGATATATTAATTTACCTGGTGATTCTTATTTTTTCAAGATTTGGCTGATCATACATGCACGTCTCTCGGGCTAAGTTATACCTACTTTCAGAATTTATTTTGTCATTAAGATACAAGTCTTGAAAAATTTGTCAAATATCCACTTTATTCTATTTCATTATCCAATCTTTTCAAGTTAATAAATTCACCCACAAATTTCTAATAATATACTTTAGCCCACTTCATCCACAATGATATAAAAATATCTTGGGTTTTCAAAAATAATCAAAAAAAAAATTCAAAATCTTAAAATAGAATCTTCCGTTTCCCTCCAATAATCTTCGATTTAGGCACGATTCCGACGTTATTTTTCGACGATCAGCCCAAAATCAGTCCACAAACATCATAAACTTGTCCATTGCATCCATTGTTACACCATTTGTTTGCTATTTTCTCAAACACTTTTTTCACCATTGTTAAAAAGCTTTCAAATCACTCACATTAATCAAAACCTCTTTACAAAGTACATTATAGTAGCTCAGGCGACTCCAACTTCATTTCTCTATTCCATAAACCCAACAATCGTTGATTAGAAGCAATATTTGTAATTTCAAGGTTTTTGTACGGATATCTCCCCAGTCATCGATCATGCATATATCCCGACATAGACCATCAGCATAATTGATCGTCGACCAAAACTTAATTCTAGAATCTCCATTGCAGAATTTGTTCAGGTTTCTGGTGATTTCATGGGAGAATAGGAGGAGACTCACAAATGTTTAAAATAGAAAACTTTTACTAAAGTGACATTGCTCATTGCGATTTGCCGCAATGGTTCATACGATGACTTGGTTGCAAGCGTAGTGAAGAGCGGGAATCTAGATTGTGTATCGAGAGACGTGGTGATCAGTTATCTAATGTGTTCGAGGGAAAGGTGCATCATACGATCATAAATAATGATAAACGTCTGTCATTGTACATGATGAATATTGATGCTGATGTCTTTAGGCCTATTTTAAGGATAAATATAGTTGAGAGACCCTTTGGAGAACCATTGAATTCATTACCACCTCCACCTCGGCGCCTGGTAGTCAACAATGATTTGAATGATTATGAAAATGATGGTGATCATCCAATTAATATGGAATATAATTCTACAGATATGGAATACAATTCATCAGACTCACAAGACGTGGAAGAAGATTGTGCAATGGGATCACAACCAAGTCATTCCTTCACCAATGAAACTAATTTTTATTGTGATCAAACATCCGCCGAGAAAAAAAAGCTAAAAATGCTATTAGACTGAGCATCGGTGAACCAGTTTTTTAATTATATTACAGAGTAGAGCAGCACCAAATTGTTGAAGGTAAAATGTGTATCTCGTGGTTGCGGTTGATTGTTGCGGGCAAGGAAGTACGAATCCTCAGAAAGATTTCGCATATACACGTATGTTGGGTTTTACACGTGTGGTGTTGAACACGCCATTGGCAGGCATAAGAAAATCTCATCTGAGATTATTACTTCACTACGCGTAAATCATTTTTGTGATGGTAAGAGTTCAATCATAAGAGAAATTTAGAGGATTGTGTTTAGGGAGATGCATTGCAACACAAGCTATAAGATGAATTGGAAAGGAAGTGTAATTGCGAAGAACATTATCCGCGAGACACCGGAGCATGGATATGCTTACTTGACAGCTTTTTCCCATATGGTGGAGCTATTGAATCTCGATTCTTCTTGCTTTATCTTGGTAAACAGTATAGATGGATCGTTCGTGTATTACTTTTTAGCATTCGGAGCTTGCATATAGGTATATTCCACATGAGAAATGTGATTGTCGTTGATGTCATACATTTGTGTGGCAAGTACGAGGGTGTGTTATTGAGTATCATTGTACAGGAAACCGACAATTGTATCTTTCCAATTTCCTTTTGTGTTGTGGATAAAGAAAACGATGCTTCTTGGACCTTCTTCTTAGAGAAGTTGAAGTCTATAGTAAAACATGAATCAGACCAATGTGTCATCTTCAATAGGCACATTAGCATTGTCAATACCTTCTCTCATGTTCACAATCGTGCGCATCATGGACTTTGCATGAGGCTCCTCACTAAAAATATTTGTGTAAACCAACACTGTGGAGATCATCTTTATCTATTCTACGCCACAATAAAGTTTTATTTTCTTAATAAGTTTAGAGAGCATTTTGCGGAATTGAAGAATAAATGCCCTGAGGCAACACATGTCCTTGAAAATGTGTTTGGTTTTGAGAAGTGGAGTAGAGCACACTTCCCTGGTAATAGATACGATGTAATGACCACAAGCATCACCGAGTCGCTCAACTCAGTGTTGATGGATGAACGAGAGTACCCCGTATCATACATATTCAATTCAATTGCTAAAAAAATTGATGAAAAATTCAAGGAGCGGCATGCATTTGTCAGCAGTTCAAACAAAAAATTTATGCCTTGTGCGGAAAGGATCCTAAGGGATAATAACAGTGGGAGCGATTTCTTGTATGTGACTAATGAAAATGGGAATCTTTAACAATTCACTATATTCGATAATGGTGTTACTGTCAAGGTCAATCTCTTGTACAGCAGTTGTTCTTGTAGGAAATATAACTTGGTGAAACTGTCGTGCGAACATGCAATGGTTGCTTCGCGAGCAAAGTATGGCAATGGCGAAGGTTATGGTAATTCCATCTACAAGTAATCTCCGCTAATTTATAAAGTTGAAACTTACCTTTTCGCATACTCAGAAGTTATTAATGTTGTCCCTCTATAGTCCGAATGGACTATACCATAAAAATTGCAAGACACTAATATTTTTTCCAACCCCTACGATCTCAAAATCGGAAGGAAAATAGTCAAACGCGTTAAGGGCATAGTTGAAACATTCAAGTTCAAAAGGATGAATAAGTGTTCAATATGCAAGAAATTCGGACACAAAAGAATAACATGTAGCATGGCCAACAAATGTTAGATAAGTTTTTTTTGTTTATTTGTAAAGCCACTATTTTGGGGGATAACTGTGCATTTCTGTCGAATTTAACATCAAGTTGTAATCGGCTATATCTTTTTCTATGGTAGACAACATCTATTTATGATATATCATTTAGATGATCTATTGAATAACTGTTAATGGTTATATGATTACTAATCAAACACTTTATGTGGGTCTTTTTACCGTCATATCTCTCCAATCTATGCATTGAATCATCGTTTCCTATTCTCAATTAATTAAAAGCTGCAAACACGTCTATTCACATCAAAAATCGTTGATATATTCAAGCTAAACCTTTTTTATTTTTACACACATCGACTGATCATTAGTTGGGAATATGAAATAACACCTTTGATGAGTGTATAAGTACACTGATAATTTCAATGTAACCATTCACTTCTACCTAAATCAAAAAGTTCAAAAACCTCTTCTTTTTCATCAAATTAAAATCATGCCTCCCAAAAGAATACCCCTACTCCCCATCAGACAAGTTCCCCCACGACACTATGATCTTCCACTCATAAGGAACGATTTTGATCGCCTTTTTCATGACCTAGGCAAAGACCACGCATACTTGGAGCATGAACTCCGTCAAATTACTTGTTTCTTGAGGGCAATTCTGGAAAGGCTAGGAATGAAAGGTACTGACTACATCACCCCTCCACCATCCCCTAAATTTATTTTTAAGTTCTTATTTTAGCTTATGTTTATAAGTTTTTGTATTTGTTCATTACAGAAGAAGCTTTATTAGTTAGGATTCTTGTTAGAAGAAAGCTTCTTCGTTTTTGACTTTTTTTCCTATTTTTGATAATTTGAAATGTATGTACTGCAATGAACAAAATGAATATAAGTATTTCGGTTTATAGATTACGTTTTTCCTCTTTTTTGTGATTGTTGCTTTTTGTGTTGGTTATTCTTCTGTATCAATAGTGGGATTTTGCACGACCAACTCTTCAAATTTTATTGTTTGTTCAATGAATACAACTATAAATTGACTTGATTAAATTCACAAAAAGTAAAAAATACTTGATAATAAATTCAGATCACATATATAGTCTATCGTAGACAAGCAAATCGAGTTACTCTACACCAACTAATGTATTATGCACTATTATCGATCTTAGACACTGTCACTCCTCAACTAGACATAAAGGTCGATCATAAATCATATGAATTGATAGACCATCAGTAGATTGTAGTTTGAAAGAAAATAATTAAATTAAAAAAGTTTAAACACATAATCACATGATTTGGGGGTGATTAAACAAACAATCTTGAACTGTTGGTGACAATTAATAGACTGTCATTGATGTTGACCCATGCCAATTCCATCTAAAAAATATATTTGTACTTTGAAGGTCCATCGATACATTTGGTCTATCGTACACTTACACTGTAGGTCATGCATCGATTGCTCTCTTGATCATTCATAGATCTATATACACGATTATAGACCGTCACTTGGATGTTGCTTAAAAATGAATAATTAAAGAATAAATAAATTTTGAACTTCTACACATATGAAGGAGTTTAAACAAGTCACATAATCATATTAGAGCTTACACAAATTAGGGGCGGTTAATTAAGAATTGTGTGGATGGATAGTGGTTGAACAAACAATATCCTAAGAGTAATATTTGGCAAAGCACAAGTATATTTTAAGGATGTTGATTGTATTTGATGACTATCCATCCATATGCTTCTTCAATCATCACCCCCAAATCAAAAGAGTAGGTGGAATGGGTAGTGATTGAACAATCAAAATCCTCAAAACATACTTGTGCTTTGACAAACATTAATCTTAGAATATTTTTTGTTCAACCACTACTCATCCACACACTCCTTAATTCACTACCCCAAATTTGTATAAGCTCTAATATGATTATGTGACTTGTTTAAACTCCTTTATATGTGTAAAATTTCACACTACATTTATTTTTTATTTATTTATTTATTGTTAAACAACATGCTTGTAAGGGTCTATAATCATATACATGCATCTACGAGAACTATCAATGATCCAGAGATCTATTGATGTACTACCACAGTGTAAGTCTACGGTAGACCAATTGAATCGATGGACCCTCAAAGCACAAATATATTTTTTACTTAATTATTTTCTTTTTAAACATATTATTGAGGGTCCATCGATTACGAGCGTCTATGGTATACTTTAATATCCCGTTGATGATTGACTCAGGTCTGATCGATAACAGTCTATTAGTTATCACCATCAGTTGAAAAAATACAATTATTGTCCCAACGGTAACAAACGGCTAATTTTATTCTCCTTCAATGTTAACACTTCTTTTTACTTCATATATAAAGTCCTTCATCCCTTATTATTTTATTTCATCCACTTCATTTTTATTTTTAAATTCTACGTCTCAAACATCAAATTCTAAAAAGACTCTAATTTGTCACTGTGAAAATGTGGCTGTCTTGAGGACGTCACATATGGACTCAAATTCAGGTCGCAAATTTTATAACTGTGCAATTACAAAGGTGAGTCGTGTATGTCTTTTTTTAAAATTATGTAAATCGTTAAATTGTTTTTTTTCTAGGATATTGGCGCATGCTTATTTTTTTAAATGGTTTGATGAGGTATAACCTCTAAGCAGTCTATCAACATTGAGTCGGGGAGTCGAGACATCAAATTTTCATGGTGCAGCAAAATTTAATCTACTACAAAGGCTTCAAGAATACGAAGAAAATTGAGATTTTCTCATGACTTTGTTCAAAGAAGATGAAGAGCAGAGGGATCACTTGAAAGTATTGCTACAAGACATCCAAATTGAGAGGGATCAACTAAAATAAAAATTAATTTTGACCTAAAAAGGAGAGAATGGTCTAAAAATGATGTTATGGGGTATAATGATAGTATTCGTTGTTTGAAAAGGTCTAACATAGATGTAGTGAGATTGAATAAATAAAAATACTTTCTACAATGTTAATATTATTTTTCATTGAATCATAGTTGATCAAACTATACATCAACTTAAAATCGAGTAGCATGATAATGATAAATTATGCTAGCAGCATACGAATGATTAAATAAGCATTTTATGATGTCAACTATATTAAATAAGCATTTTATGATGTCTGCCATACACTCTATCAGTTATGACAACATAATGCATATTCAAATTTCATGTAATAATACACTTTGATTAAAACGAATTCAGTGCAGAATCATAACAATTTTTATAAAATAAAAAAATGTTTGTCATACCCTAACGATAGATCATTCAACTCCCTTTTTACTCAAAGAAAAAAAGTCTTTACAAATTAACAATATTAGCATTCAAATATTTTTTTTCTTATCATAACAAATGATATCGTTGATGAAATCAACGATATCTATGACCACATCTTTTTTGCCTGCTTCTTCTTTTTCTTCTTTCAGTTCATCTATTTTGACTTCTCCTTCTTCTTTGTCTGCTTCTTTTTTCTTTCCATCTTCAGCTTCTTCTCCTTCTTTTTCAACATCTACAGTTGCTGCTTTTTTTTCACCTTATTCTCCTTCTTTTTCAACATCTGCAACTGCTGCTTCTTTCTCATCTTTCTTTTCTTCCGCAACTTCTTCTTCTTCACTTGCTGTTTCTTTCTCATCTTCGTCTTCTTTATCAGTTGTTGTTATTTTTTCAGCTTCTTTTTTCTCGCCTTCTTCTTCTTCATCTACTGCTACTTCTATTTCAAATTTTTCTTCTTTTTCGGCTTCTTCTTCTTCTTCTGCAGCTGCTTCTTTTCTAGTTTCTTCTTTGCTCTTATCTTTTTTCATTGTTTCTTCTTCATCATCATCCTTATTGTCTTCTTATTTATCCTCTTCTACCACAACAATGTCCAACTCATTCATTTTGCTTCTTTTTTCTCTTTTTTCATTTCTCCTCTCTGATTCACGAAGGTTCACATACATTGTATCATCATATTACAAAGTGATACTAATATTTATATCTAAAAATTAGTTAACTACATCAATTATTTAATGAAGTTACCTCGCTCATTCTTTTTTTCTTCAGTCTTTTCTCTTTGATAGAAGCAACAATATCCAACATCGATTCCTAGAGCATATCAACACGCTTATGAAGATCCCTATCGATATAGGTGCCCATTATAATTTTTGAGGTGCTTGGAGAAGCATCATGGCCAATGCATACTCCAATGTGGTTACCACCCAAATCTCCGTCATCATCACTGTCCCCATTTGAAGTAAGGACAGTCATACCTTGTAAATCTTTCTCCAAGCCATCGAGGATGTTATTCTTCACCCCATCTGTATATGGTTTAAACATAATTATGTAACCCATCTTTGTCTCACGAATAGTAGGGATGATGTACGAGTGTACGTTCTACAAAAAATTAATTAACAATTACATAACATTCAGTGCAATATTAGTATTATTTCATAATAAAAAATAAGTTCATAACTCGGTAGATTTTCCTTTATACTAGAACGGGTCGCCTTTGTTTATCTTGTCACTTTTTGTAGTGTGCCATCTGAGATGTGGGAAATGGAAAAGGGCTCATTCATTGACTTTTCAGTAAATTTTTCAAGATAAGAAAAGGCCTTGTAGATCCAAATCTATAAGAAATACACTAGTGAAAAAATGACTCAAAGTCTATGAAAGAGTATAAATAAAACAAGAATCTATGATAATCTGACTAAAGGGCTGAGGGTAGATACCATGAACGCCCAGGAAAATCTGAATAGAGCATAGGATGCCTTCTGCATCTCATCAAATACTTCCCTCTGCTTCTTTAGGTCATTTTTCTTCTTTAGATAGTCTATGGTCAATTGAAATGCTCTTTTCCCCATAGATAACTCTCGAAGAAACTCAAAGAATCAACCATCCGAATAAGTTTTGTGTCGAAAACCTTTGTCGAATCTTTTGTAAGCAACATGGTGTGCAAGAACCACATTAAACAACACTTAAAATTCTGCTCCTCATTCATCTTATTCTCTTTAATCAACTATAAGAAGTTGGCTGGCGTAATATTTTTGTTTTTGTCAACTTAAAGAAAAAGTTCTCCCCCTTCTATAACACCTTCTTGAATTTTGATTTACTGGGTATGATGAGCAGTTCAACCCCGTGATCAAATAAAACTCTTTTAAGCCAAAACAAGCATTCTTATTGTTCTCACAAAACCACATTTATTTTATAATTCTTAACACGTCACAACAACAAATAATGAAATATCTTCCCATTGAATTTAAGATGTTGCGGCAAGTTTCTCAAGTGTCCAAAATAGGACCACTTGAATCTTTTCTTCAAATCTTGATCGACAAGAATTTTCTTAAATTTTTGGTATGCATCTATTCTTGATCTAACTGATATCTTCGCCGGGAAAGATCCAACCTCATCTATTATAGTTCGAAGGTCATACCGCTCCAAGAAAATATACCTTGAACAAAATGACACGGAAAAGGGATCATTATCCCCATCAATACTATTTTTTACTTTCCTCACTCTCTTCATTGTAACAACTAGCAGTACACTCGGCAACATCATCACTAGACTCATCGACATATTTATTTCTCATTTATGGTCTCCGAATCTGATTTCGATTCTTCCACTTCAGTTTTATTCCTTTTAGAGGTATTTTCAACTGCCTCATTTCTTCTTTTTCTATTACTAGTAGCAGAATCAGATGCGGTAGCAACTGTGTGATTAACACCAGTTCTTTTTTTACACATTTTTAACAGAATCTACACCTACAAAACAAATCTGTCATTGTCAATTCATAGGCCACAAGTCTACTAACAGAAAAAACTCAATGCTCAAATAAAAAATCTAAAATAACTAAGAATTACCCCACCATTAAACAGTTCATTACACAAAAATATCATAACTGAACTAAAATTCAACATGTAGTAACAAAACTCAACTATTGTTAAGAATCAAACTAATTAGCTATTAATCTTTCAATTTTTACTGTTTCATCAATCATATTTTAAAAAAAAATCATACGCCTAAAAATAAATTCCAATCTAGGGCAATCTTATTTCATAGACCACAAGTCTACAGACAGAAACAAGTCACCGCTTGAATCAAATAGCCAAAATAACTCATAAAATAATAATTATTCCACCATTAAACACTACAGTGCTAAAAAAATATTGAAATCAAACCAAAACTCCTTAACAAAAATTTTAAAATTCAACACCGTGATCGACGGTAAAATCTGTCAAAACTGCCCAATCAAAACTCAATCATTGCTTTGAAATCAAACTAATTGCGCACAAAATTCTCATATTTTAAATGTGTAATCACCACATTCAAAAATAAAATTCTATACTACATCACTACGAAACAATTAATAATAAAAACCGATAAAATTCATCTACAACTAATTAAAATTTGATTTTAACTAACCATAGAACGCAAAAATGAGCCCTTTATGATTGGAGAAGAAAGAAAATCAAAAATGGCATTTGGTAGCATTGTCTTGGTAATAACGGGAGTTGAGAAATTGAAGAGGAGAAATGTAACGCCTCAAAATCTGATCTCTAGACATCACACAATACTCAAGACTTTGAGTAGCCTTAAGCTAACCCTGTTTGCCTTCTACTTAATCTGAATCTTAGAATAATGAAAATATAGACATAAAATTCATACTAAATACAAAAAACTGTCTGAGATAGCTGAGAATAATCTGAATGTAATGTCTGAAAATCAATACTGTAAGTTTAAATAATATCTAGCAGTCTGACAAGCCTTTACTTTTAATAAATGGAGAGTCACTGGGACAAACCCCCAGCTAACTCGAACTGTATGAAAAGAATACTGAATCATATAAACCAATATGCTGCAAAATCTGAATGACTAAGTCCCCAAACTATGAGGACTCACCAACTGTCGGATGGAGATAGAGATGCTCGAACTACTCACACTGCTGATACTGCACACCTAAACCTACATTATGAGACAATGTAGAACATAGACATATATGTGGATCAGTACTTTGAGGATGTACAGAGTATATAGGGGTGAAATGCATAAGTAAAACACTATCATAATTTGTAAAACAGTGTATACTAAATGTAAATAACTAACATAAGCTGGAATATCTGAAATACTGAAATTTGTAATCATGAATAGCAAATCATACTTTATAAATCTAGTGAGTCATAACATTTAGTTCTAAAAGCTATAGTAATGTTCTGTCTGTAAATCATACTGTCTAAGTGTAAAAGAGCTCACTTCTATATCTGAAATCTGAAAGCTAAATTCTGTAACTGTTATCTTTTTGTAAAGCATAATTTGAATAAAGTTCTGAGCCTTTACACTTACTTTTCTAAAAGCTTTTCTGTTAAGATTATTCTATTCTAAAATCTTTAGTCTGTAGGGAGGTTCTTCTAACCAATATAAACCATGTGAGCTAACATGAAGTCCAACGTCTTGTTCTCCTATGGGAAAAACCTCATGATAGGGAGAGGTGTCATACTCTTGCCAAGAAGTATAACCTGAGCTAAGGGATCACATCTGTAACTATCACCCATATTGGAATGGGAATAATCTCATAATCTGTACCTACGTTGGCTACGTAGTTTTGTGAAAGATAGGGCACGTTAATCCCACACTTCCCGCTCGGTACTAAATACTACTCCCTTTAATCTATATGTTCATTCTATGGAAAATTCACTTCAAAATCTAGAATAATGGTTCATTATGAAACCAATTATGCTTTTATCTAAATCATTCTATAAGTAAAGTTGATCTGAATTTTATAATCTATAATAAATCTGTAAAGTGGATTCCAAAACTTATCTGAGGATCAAAAGATCAAAATTTTAATGAAAATTTATAAATAATCTGATCATAGGATGTTTAAAGCATCATCATTCTTGAAATATCAACATATAACTTGGGATTAATAACCCATTTATCAAATTCATATCAAAATATCATAATAATCATGCTTGATAATGAAAACAATGATAATTCATCTCAAAATCTGGAAATTTCTGCAATGGGCATGAAAATATGAAAATAAACATGCAATTAATCTTCAAAATCTCTCAAAAACTCATAATCTTGCAAATAGCAATAATGGGCATGAATCCTAATTCAAAACTCATGTAGATTCATTCAAAATCATATGAATTTTAAATTAAAACTTGGTTTTGGGCATAAGGATGGAAGAGGATCCTTGTTCATAAACCCCACAAACCTTGTTGATGAATTTGAATGTAAAAGTTTGATTCTTGACTCTCTAATGGTGTTCTTAAAGCTTTAACCTGAAGTTCTTGAACTCGAAACATTAGATTATAAGATTTCTTGAAGAAGGAGTTATGAAATTTGTTCTTGATTATAGAGCTAGGGTTTTGTTATTAGAGATGAAAAAGATGAATAATGAGGTACTTTGCTATTTGGGGCTAAAATTATGTGTTTTGGGTAGAATAAGAGTGGGGAAATTAACTTAGTTACCCCTTTGAATGGGGATTTTATTTACTGAAAAACGTGTTCAATAATGCGTAGACCGATGCACCGCGTCGATGGTATCAACGTAATGATTGACGCACTGCATTTAGTTCGTATTGGTTCACTAGAATTTGCACTGAAAGCTGGAAAAAAATATTCATCGACGCGATGGGCGATGCGATGCATTGAGATCGCGTTGACCCACTGTTTTTGTCACCCAAATATGATTCAAATGAGGTTCGAAAAATCCAAACCTCATCCAAAGTGACATATTGATACACCTGATCATGATTCAATCCAAGAATTGATATTTTAAGGTCATAAGGGTCGTAAAATAAGATCACCAAATTATGAAGGCTAAAATAATTCTAAGTATAAACACTTAGCTGAAATTTCTAAGCCTGGGACCTCTTTTCATGCACTAAAACACTGAGTTAAGCTAGGATTTTTGTTGGGTCTTACAATATCTCCTTCTTGGGAACATTCGTCCTCTAATGAGACTGGCTAAGCTGAGAATACTGAGGAATCTGAGGCTATAAGCTATCATGCACAGCTGAAATAAACAGTATGACTGAATCTAACACATATTGAGATACTAAACTGATCTGCGAGTGCATGAGTTTACATGAAAATAGCTATATGGATGAATCTGAGACTGGAAAGAACTGAATGAAGGAAAACTATTACCTTTGGCCGAATCTGATTTCGTGGAGAAGAGATGAGGATACTTGGTGCGCATGTCTGCTTCTACTTCCCAGTAGCACCCTCAACGGACTGATTTTACCACAGAACATTGACCAAGGAAACTTCTTTATTTCTTAGTGTACGGATCTGTTGATCAATAATATGTATCGGAACTTGTTTGAAAGAAAGGCTATTCTAAATATCTGTACTTTCTAGAGGAACAATAACAGCAGAATCGTCCATGCACTTTTTCAACAAGGACACATGGAATACTGGATGAACTGAGGATAAAATCTGGAAGCGACCTATATATCGGGGACTAAGCTTCCCCTTCTTGCCAAATCTCTTCACCCCTTTCATGGGTTAAACTTTCAAATACACAAGATCATCAACCTCGAACTCAAGATCTCTTTTTCTTATGTCTGCATAAGATTTCTGATGACTCTGAGCTACTTTTAATCTCTCTAGAATCAACTGAACTTTCTCCATGGCCTCAAACACCATGTCTACCCCAATCAAAGCGACCTCACCCACTTCGAACCAAACAACTGGTGATCTACATCTTTGCCCATAAAGAGCTTCAAATGGAGCCATTTGAAAACTAACATGATAACTGTTATTATAGGCGAACTCAATCAATGGTAAATTCTCATCCTAACTACCTTTGAAGTCAAAAACACATGCCATCAGCATATTCTCTAGAGTCTGAATGGTTCTTTCTGCCTGACCATAAGTCTGTGGATGAAAATCTGAACTAAGATGAACTTGGGTACCAAGACCCTTCTGAAAGGCTTTCCAAAACTGAGAGGTAAACTAAGTACCCCTATCTGAGATGATGCACAAAGAAACTCCATGTAATCTGACTAGCTCTCTAATATACAACTTGGCATAATCTCCAGCTGTGTAAAACGTGTAAACTAGCAAGAAATGCCCTGACTTAGTCAATCTATCTATAATAACCCAAATCAAATCATGTTGATGACGTAAATGGGCTAATCTAGTCATAAAGTCCATATTCACCTCGTCCCACTTCCAAGTAGGGATACCAAACTCTTGCAATTTACTGCTAGGTCTTTGATGCTTTATCTTAACTTGTTGAAAATTAAAACACTTGGGTAAGAACTCCGCTATATCTTTCTTCATACCACTCCACCAATAGATTTTCCACAAGCCACGGTACATCTTGGTGGATCCTGGATGAATAGAATAATGTGCACCGTATGCATTCGCCATAATCCGCTACTCAAATCATCAACACATGGCACACGCAATCTATCCTAGTATCTCAACACACCATCTCCCCCTTGGGAGAAAACCTCCACTTTTTGATCTTTAACTAACTCCGTCAGTTTGACCAAACTAGAATCCTTATCTTGCTTCTCTTTCACTTCCGAAACTAGGGAAGATTCAGAACTACTCTAAACTCAAATATTCCCTTAAGCTGAATCAGCCAATCTAACACCTAATTTAGCTAACCGATGAACTTCCCGAACTAACTCCTTCTTATCATTCTTCATATGAGCAACACTGCCCATAAATAATCTACTAAGGGTGTCTGCCACTATATTGGGCTTGCTCGAATGATACAACACACTTATATTACAATCTTTCAACAATTCTAACCACCTTCTGTGACAAAGATTTAACTCTCTTTGAGTAAACACATATTGCAAGCTTTTATGATCCATAAACACATCAACATGCACCCCATAAATATAGTACCTCTAAATATTTAAAGCAAAAACAACAAAAGCTAACTCAAGGTCATGGGTAGGGTAATTCTTTTTGTGAGGCTTAAGCTGTCTGGAGGAATAAGCTATAACTTTGCCTCTCTGCATCAAAACACAACCCAAACCGACTTTAGAAGCATTACAATATATGACGAACCCATCTTTACCATTAGGTAGTGCTAAAACTGGAGCTGAAGTGAGTCGAGTCTTCAACTCCTAAAAACTTTTCTCACAAAAATCTGACCACTGAAACTTAACTTTTTTTTGGGTCAATCTAGACATAAGAGATGCAATAGACGAGAAACCCTCAACAAAACATTTATAATAGTCGGCTAAACCCAAGAAACTCTTAATGTCTTATGGAGAGATAGGTCTTGGCCAATTTCTTATGGCTTCTACCTTTTGGGGATTAACTCTAATACGATCGCTGAAAACAATATGGCCAAGGAAATATACTGACCTTAGCCAAAATTCACATTTCCTAAATTTGGCAAACAACTAGTGGTCTCTAAAAGTTTGCAACACAATTCTAACATAGTCTACATGATCATCCTCACTATGAAAGTAGACAAGAATATCATCGATAAACACTATGAAAAACATGTCCAGATACTGTTTGAACACTCTGTTCATCAAGTCTATGAAGGCTGCTACGACATTGGTTAGCTCGAAGGACATGACTCGAAACTCAAAATAACCATAGCAGGTTCTGAAAACTGTCTTTGGAATATCACATTCCCTTACTTTAAGCTGATGATAGACGGATCTAAGGTCTATCTTAGAGAAGTAACTGGCACCTTGGAGGTTATCAAATAAGTCATCAATTCTAAGAAGAGGATATTTGTTTTTTTACTGTAAATTTATTCAGCTGGCGATAATCAATGCACATACGCAAAGAACTATCTTTCTTTCGCACAAATAGGACGAGAGTGCTCCATGAAGAAATACTAGGTCTTATGAAACCTTTATCTAAAAGATCTTTGAGCTGTTCTTTTAACTCCTTAAGCTCGGCTGGAGCCATATCATAAGAAGGAATAAAGATAGGCTGAGTATCTGGGAGAAAGTCAATACTGAATTCTATTTCCCTATTAGAAGGTACCCCTGGCAAATCTTCAGGAAAAATATCAGGAAACTCATTGACTACACTGACAGACTGAACTGTGGGAGTCTCATGCTTAGTGTCTTTGACTCAGACTAGATGGTAAAAACACCCCTTGGAGATTAACTTTCTGGCTTTAAGATAAGATATGAAATGACTTTTGGAAGACACTGAATTACCTTTCCACTCAAAGACTGGCTCATCTAGAAACTGAAACTTCACCACTCGGGTGCGATAATCTATAGATGCATAACAAGAATGAAGCCAATCCATGCCAATAATAAGGTCAAAGTCAACCATATCTAACTTTATTAAGTCTGCTAACACGATTTTATGAAGTACAATGATAGGACACTTTTTATAGATCTGTTCGGCAACAACTGACTCACCTATGGGGTAGAAACCAAAAAGGGCTCAGGTATATTTTCAGGACCTATCTCAAAATTTACTGCAACTAGTGGGGTCACATAAGAGAAACTTAATCCAAGTTCTAACAACACATAAACATCAAGATGAAAGATACAAAGCATACCAGTAACAACATCTGGTGAATTATCCTACTCTTGATATGATGGTAAAGTATAAAACCAATTTTGGCACTGACCGCCACCGGTACTGGATGATGCGCCCTGAGGAGGGCTTGTGCGACCTAGAGGAGCTGGTGCACTAGTGGCCTGAGTATGGGGAAGAACATCTCTGTTACTATATGGATACTCTCTTATTCCATGACCCAACTTACCACAACCATAACAACTTTTTTGTCTAGTTAAACACTCACTAAGGTGATTCTTACTACACTTAGCACATGAAGGATAACTGGGCCTTCCACTCACACTATTCTGAGATCTGGACATCGAAGACTTACCCCACTGCTCTTGCCTAGCTCTGGGAGTGGGAGCACTGGCTGAAGATGGGGTTGGCATAGATGAACGATTCTGAAACTCCGAATGATTTCCCCCTTGAGACCTAGCCTGGCCATACTAAAACTTCCCTATTCTAGCCTTTTTATTTCCCCTCTTTCTTCCCTTCAACTTCTCTGCCATAATATCTTAAGCATAAATCATCAATCTAGCAAAGTCGATGTTTCCAATAAGCATGGCAATCCTACACTCCTTAACTACCAAGCTAGATACGCCAGTAACAAACTTACTCATGCTTGCCCTAGGATCAGCCATCGTATCAGAGGCATACTTAGACAACTGATTGAACTTAAGGTAGTACTCATTCACTGTCATTGGGCCCTGCCTTAGTTTCACAAACTCCACTATCTTAGCTTCTCTCATTTCACGCGAAAAGAACCTGTCTAGAAAATCATCTCAAAATACCTGCCAGCTCATAGGAGCTACATCCTCGCCTATACCATTCTTCCTCATAACCACCTAATTATACTCCACATCCTTCAACCTATAAGATTCTAACTCTACACTCTCTTCTTCAGAAACATGCATAATCTAAGTGATCTTCTTCACCTCATATAAATAAAGTTATGGGTCCTCACCTGCCTTTGACCCAAAGAACTCTACCGAATTCATTCTTATGAAATCTCTGATTCTGGCTGCAGCTAGATCACCATTCTGCTGAAGTGGGACTGCAACTTTATGGTTACCTGAACATTAGCAGCCACAGCTTGGGCCAACGCCTGAGAGACAGCTCTAAACTTAATATAGGATACATTCTCATTCAAAGGATCTGTGGGCTGGGGTGGTTAGTTACCATTTCTGTGGACATTAGCTCGACGAAGAGGCATATTCAACTATCACGTAAGAACACGAGTTAAAAGTAGATAGAGCTACTGTAATCATGATAGATCATGAAAGAAAAAAGATGATTTCCTAAGAATGTCTTATAGCCTCTTGCGCATAAATATGGAGCACTTCACACCTATGATTAAGACTCTACGTAACGCGGCTTGTCTGACTCCCTAGGACTCTTATAAATCTTAGGCTTTGATACCAAGTTTGTAATGCCTCGAAATCTAATCCCAAGACATCACATGGTGATCAAGACTATGAGTAACCTTAAGCTAACCTCGTCTGCCTTTTACTCAATCTGAATCTTATAATAATGGAAATATAAACATAAAAGTCATACTAAATATGGAAAATTATCTAAGATAACTGAGAATAATCTGAATGTAATGTCTGAAAATCAATACTGTAAGTATGAATAATATCTAGCAGTCTAACAATCCTCTACTGCTAATAACTAGAGAGTCACTAGGATAAACCTTCAGCTAACTCGATTTGTCTGAAAAGAATACTTAATCATATAAACTAATAAGCTGCAAAATTTAAATGACTAAGTCCTCAAACTATGAGGACTCACCAACTATCAAATATAGATAGAGATGCTCGAACTACTCGCGTTGTTGATACTGAGCACCTGAACCTACACTATGAGGCAACGTAGCACATAGACGTATATATGGATCAGTACTTTGAGGATGTACTGAGTATATGGGGGTGAAATATATAAGTAAAATATCATCTCATCATCATAATTTGTAAAACAATGCATGCTAAATGTAAATGACTCACATAAGCTGGAATATCTGAAATACTGAAATCTGTAATCATGAATAGCAAATCATACTTTGTAAATCTAGTGAGTCATAACATTTAGTTCTAAAAGTTGTACTAATGTTTTGTCTGTAAATCATACTGTCTACGTATAAAAAGAGATCACTTCTATATCTTAAATCTGCTGAAACCTGTAACCATTATCTTTCTGTAAAGCATAATCTTAATAAAGTTGTGAGCCTTTATACTTAGTATTCTAAAAGTTTTTCTGTTAAGATTATTCTGTTCTGAAATATGTAGTCTATAGGGAGGTTCTTCTAACCAACATAAACTATGTGATCTAACATGGAGTCCAACGTCTTGTTCCCCTATGGGGAAAACCTCATGATGGGGTGAGGTGTCATACTCTTTCCAAGGAGTATAACCTGAGCTAAGTGATCAGATATGTAATGTCACACATAATGGAATGGGAATAATCTCATAATCTGTACCTACATTGGCTATGTAGTTTTGTGGAAGATAGGGCACGCTAATCCCACACTTCTCGCTCGGTGCTAAATACTACTCTCTTTAGTCTGTATGCTCATTCTGTTGGAAATCCACTTTAAAATCTAGAATAGTGGTTCATTAAAAAACTAATTATGCTTTTATCTGAGTCATTCTATAAGTAAAGCTGATTTGAATTTTGTAATCTGTAATAAATTTGTAAAGTGGATTCTAAAACTTATCTAAGCATCAAAAAATAAAAACTTTATTGAAAATTTGTAATTAATCTGATCATAGGATGCTTAAAGCATCATCATTCTTGAAATATCAACATACTCATTCATCAAACTCAAGTCAAAACGTCATAATAATCATGCTTGATAATGAAAACAATGATAATTCACCTCAAAATCTGAAAATTTCTGCAATAGGCATGAAAATATGAAAATAAACATACAATTCCTCTTCAAAATCTCTCAAAAATTCATAATCTTACAAATAGCAATAATGGATATGAACTCTAATTAAAAACTCGTGTATATTAATTCATCATATGAATTTGTAATTAAAACTTGGTTTGGGGCACAAAGATGGAAGAGAATCTTTGTTCATAAATCCAACATACCTTGTTGGTGAATTTGAATGTAAATGTTTGATTCTTGACTCGCTAATGGTGTTCTTGAAGCTTTCTTCTGAAGTTCTTGAACCCGAAACTTTGGATTATAAGATTTCTTGGAAAAGGAGTTATGAAATTTGTTCTTGATTCTTAGAGCTAGGGTTTTGTTATTAGAGACGAAAAATATGAATAATGAGGTATCTTTACTATTTGGGACTAAAATTGCGTGTTTTGGGCGTAATAAGATTGGGAAAATTGACTCAATTATCCCTTTGAACGTGGATTTTATTTTCTGAAAAATGTGCCCAGTGATGCGCAGACCAACGCGCCGCGTCGATGGTATCAATGCGATGGTCGACGCACCGCGTCGAGTTTGTATTGGCTCACTGAAATTGCACTGAAAGTTGAAAAAAATATTCGTCGACGTGATGCATCGAGATCTTATCGAGATTGCGTTGACCCACTATTTTGATCACCAAAATATTATTCAAACGAGGTTCGCATTTCAATCTAAGTATCGACATTTTAAGGTCATAAGGGTCGTAAAATAAGATTGTCAAATTATGGAGGCTAAAATAATTCTAAGTATAAACACTTCGTTGAAATTTTTAAGCCTGGACCTCTTTTCATACCTTAAAGGGAGTTAGGTGTAGTTTATTTAATTCTCAAGTTATAAAAATGCTGAAAAGGCCCCTTAGACCACATGTGGATCCCACTTTTTCTACTTTTGAACCCTAATGCTAAAAATTAAATGAAAAAGAAAATTAATGGGTATTTGGCAAAATAAATTTGGAAAGTGTCTTCTATGCCAATTTTTCCCATGTCTCTTGCTCTGTGGTTTTGATTTTCTAATTCTGCATTGCATCATCATGGCTTGAACTATCAACATACTACAAAGTTTTATTTAATTTTCATAATCTTCAAAAGATAAGTATTTTCGTTGTTAGCATAAGAGTTTGTTAAGCTTTAGAGAGCTCAACATTTTATGTTTGCTTCCGTC
Organism: Capsicum baccatum var. pendulum; assembly: GCA_030864225.1. Classification (NCBI taxonomy): domain Eukaryota; kingdom Viridiplantae; phylum Streptophyta; class Magnoliopsida; order Solanales; family Solanaceae; genus Capsicum; species Capsicum baccatum. The sequence continues at coordinate 199,589,081 of CM061559.1, read as the reverse complement.
TTAATATTTTCATCAGTAACATATAAGTATGTGTTTTAGTAGTGACATTTTACTTCTAATTAATGACACAAATTAAAACATTTGATTTTTTAATGGTGGCTTCAACACTAGTTAGATCACTTTGTAGGTTACTGAATGATCGTTGGTAGTTGTTAGGTTCAAAATCAAGAGGGCGTCATTGTATGAGAATCACAAACGACTACATTGTGGATACTACTGTGTTATTGTATGAGAAAAGGGGTTTTCTAATTATAGTGGTTCAAAATCAATCCTTCAGGAAAGAGATTAGCCCAATATAGAAAAGTTTTATATTTTTCTTTAAAGAAAAATAAAAGTTATTATGGTGTTTACTTTTATTTTTCTTATACGAAAAGTAAAACTTAAATTTGATAAGAAAATTAAGGCAAAAACCCTAACAAATCTCCCCTTTTTGGCTTAATTTTCTGGCAAAATAATCTTGATCGTCCTTCTTCACGCGATCTTCATATACCATTGCTGCTTGACATGCTTAAAATGGAGTTTTGAGGTTAAAAAATATATGAGCCCTTACGGGTTAAAAATGAAGCGCTTTCTAGGGTTAAAAGTAAGCTTTATTTTCAAATATGTAACAACAGAATTGTTGAAAATATGATTGACAATCGTCTCCACATGTAGTTTTTGGATGTATAGCTTCATTATCATCAAATTTGTTGTAACCTTGATCTTAAACTATCCTCAATCGAACCATCTAATCTTTGAATCATTGACTCTAATACCACTTGTTGGGTTTGAAATTGAGAGGACATTATGCAGAAGCTTAAAATTTGCAAACCAAGACGGCGATAATTCATATGACACAATATAAGCTAAAAACATAATATTATTGATATAATTTGACCAACTGACCTACACATTAAAACTAATACTCCCTCCGTCCCATTTTATGTGTCGCCATTTGATCGGACACGGAGTTTAAGAAATAAGGGAAGACTTGGTAAAGTTTACCAAATTATCCTTTAATAAAAAATGTGCCAATATCTTTTTTTTAATTAAGTGGGACCAATAAGGGTAAAAGGGTAATTGTGCCATTAAAAAGTTGTCAAATAAGGAAAGGCGATACTTATTTTGGGACGGATTAAAAAGGAAATAATGACACATAATTTGGGACGGATGGAGTATTAAAGAAAATATAAAACTATTACAGAAAATCTCCCCCTAAACAAGAATTACAAACGATTACATTGTAGATGCTATTGTGTTATGGTATGAGAAGAGGATTTTCTATTTATAGAGGTTCAAAATCAATCCTCCAAGAAAGAGGTTAGCCAAATATGAAAAAAGTTTCTACCTCAAACTATACACGAAAAGTCTAGATCACACCTAAACTATCATAGTGACTTATTACACACCTATACAATAAAAAAGTGAAACTATTTCCACCTTAGAAGGTGACGTGGCAGAGAAGGTGTATTCACCATCCTAAGATGCGTGAGAGGAAGAAAAAAAATCTTAAAATGACATAATTGCACATATATCACTATTTCATTTGTCATTATATCATTAAGTACTAATATTCTTCTTAATATATACAATTAGATTAATTATTTTTTCAATTGAAAAATGTATATAAAATTAATTTTTTTTATTTTTTCAATTGAAAAAATATTACTAATAAAATTAAATTTTCTTATTTATTCATTTTAATGTGTGGGTCCCGCCTTCTTCAATTGCTTCTTCTTCACAAAATCACCATTAAAACACCACCATTGACACCATCATCATTAAACTCAAATATTCACTACAATAATTTTAAGAATCCACCATAGACTTCATTATCGGAATCACAATACAACTATTAATATCACAAAAATCACAAACAAGTACCATAAAATTCAACATCCACTACTAAAATTGCCATCAAAATTTAATATCATCATTGTTAACATCCAAAGTTACAAAACCCACCACAAATTCGCACAACTGTTATAAAAATTACAGTTACAAACACAAAAATAAAGAGCAATGAGTTTTCCTAACCTAAATCCAGCACTCCATGTTACAACATTCAATTCAATCTCCTCTTCCCTCATTCTCTCAAACGGTTTCAAAGCCTCGTCAAATCGTCCAATCTGAGAATACCCAGTTACTAACGTGTTCCAAGAAACCACATCTTTTATCTTCATTAACTCAAAAACCTTATTAGCATCATCCAAATGCTTGTATTTTGAGTCTGCTGAAGGTGAAAAGGCCCCGATGACAACCAGTTTGGATTTGATACAAAATTTACATTGTTTGATTAAGTGAGTAAAAGAAGAAAGAGTTGTTGATGAAGAGAAGGAAGTGGATTTGAAGGGAAAGTGAAACAGAGAATAAATGAACAATTCAACAATTTCATATTTTTAATGGTGAATTATTGAATATTTTTTGCCACCGAAATTTTCTTGTTGAATTTGCTTAGTTATTTGAAGGGAAAGCGAAGCAGAGAATAAGTGAAGAAAGAGGAGTTGTTGATTGTTGAATTTTCTTGGTTATTTATTTTTAATCACAAGGGCTATTTATTAATTAAATAAAAAATTAAATTAAACATGTGACATCACCACAGGGTGAGTGGAGTACACTCAACTCATTAAACTTGGGCATGGGTGTCGTAGGGAGGTAATAGTTTCACTTTTTATAGTATAGGTGTGTAATAGGTCACTATGATAGTTTGGGTGTGACCTAGACTTTTCGTGTATAGCTTGAGGTGAAAATCATGACTTTTTTCCTTTAGGAAAACTAAAAGTAATTATGGTGTTACTTTTATTTTCCTTATTAGAAAAATAAAACTTAAATTTGATAAGAAAATTATGACAAAAACCTTAACAAGTCTCCCCTTTTTGCTTGATTTTCTGGCAAAATAATCTTGATCGTCCTTCTTCACACGATCTTCATATATCATTGCTGGTTGACATGCTTAAAAATGGAGCTTTTGGGTTAAAAAATATATGAGTCTTTACGGGTTAAAAATATTGGAGCCCTTTTTAGGATAAAAAGTAAGCTTTATTTCAAATATGTAACAACAAAATTGTTGAAAATATGATTAACAATCGTCTCCACATGTAGTTTTTGGACATATCTTCATTATCATTAAATTTGTTGCAACTTTGATCTTAAACTATCCTCAATCGAACCATTAACTCCGATACCACTTGTTGGGTTCGAAATCGAGAGGGCATCATGCGGAAGCTTAAAGTTTGCAAACCAAGATGGTGATAATTCAGATGACACAATATAAACTAAAAAAATAATATTAATGATATAATTTGATCAACTGCTCTACACATGAAAACTAATATTAAAGAAAACATAAAACTATTGAGAGAAAATCTCCCTAAAACAAGAATTACAAATGACTACATTGTGGATGCTACTGTGTTATGGTATGAGAAGAGGGATTTTCTATTTATAGAGGTTCAATATCAATCCTCCAAGAAAGAGGTTAGCGAAATATGAAAAAGTTTCATATTTTTTTTAGGAAAAATAAAAGTAATTATGGTGTTACTTTTATTTTCCTTATAAAAAAAAGTAAAACTTAAATTTGGTAAGAAAATCAGGACAAAAATCTTAACAGTGGTCAATCTAATTAGCAAACAAGATAATAAGCTAGCATATAATAGTGATTGGAAAACTTGAGGAATTTGATCAATATGTCAATCATCAGTCAATCTTACATTAGATGAAAAATTTATATAAATAATATTTGAATTCTTCATTATACTTAAAGCCCCTAATCAAAATGTTGTTTGAGTTTTTTTAGGAAAAAAAAAAAGAAAATTGTTTACTCGACGTAAATACACGCACATACCATGTACATTAAACTAGTAGTAAGTAAATGATACATATAGTTTATTACTTCATTTGAAAATAATTGTCACGTTTCGAAAGTCAATTTAACTAAATCTTAAAACTAAATTAGATTGCATTAATTTAATATTATAAAATTAAAATTTAGATATTCAAAGACTATATGGAAAGTATCAAAGTTGCAATCTCATTATCAATATGATAAAAAAAAAAAAATTAATCAAAATTCATATTGTTTGACTCTAAAAAAAAAAAGTTGACAAATATTTCGAAATATATAGAGTACTTCCCAAAGTAGATCTACCTTAAACAAGTCATTTATATTATGTATGGTAAGTAAATTATACATCTTGTTAATACTTTCCAAAATCAATATTTGGGAACAAAGAGTGGAAAGTAAATTATACATCTAGTTATTACTTTCCAAAATCAATTAAGATTTGGAAACAAACTTTGATAAATAGACTGTACATCTAGTTAATACTTTTAAAATCAAACAAGATTTGCAAACAAACTATGGAAAGTAAATTATACATCTAGTTAATACTTCCCAAAATCAATCAAGATTTGGAAACAAATTATGGACAGTAATTAATTATACTTTCTCCGTTCCTAATTAGTTGTCATCTTTTTAAGTTGCATACCCCATAAGGAAAGAATTAACTAGAAGGCAATTTGACTAAACTATATTTATTTATTATTCATATTATCTAATTTTATTTTATTTTGCGCTATATTAATATATTTTCATATTTATTACTAAGAGTGAAAGCAAAAACAACAACTAATTGTGCATTGATTTTATAAAATGACAAGTATTAAAAAAATATCTATTAATAAGGATGACAGCTAATTAAAATTCTAGAGTATATATCTAGTTCACTTACCAAAATGGATCTATAAAAAATCTAATGACAACTAATTAAAAACCGAGAGAGCATATCTAGTTCACTTACGAAAATAAATCTACAAGAATTTGAAAAATTCACATTATAAAGCTTCTTGCACCTTGCTCTAACAAAGCACACAAATCTAAATATTCCTAATATATTTGAGTTCATCAAACTTCGATAAGCAATATGGCTAAGTTTTTGTTTTTCAATTTTTGTCCTTTTTTTGTTTGTGATAAGAGAAAGCAATGGTAATTCTTTAGATAAAATATTAAAAAATACCTATTTTTCATACTTGTAATTACAACATAGTCACAGATTCAAAAATTATTGAAAAAAATATTTTTTGGAATTCATGACTCTATCATAAATTTTCAACTTTAAACGTCAAATTTTATCCAAGATGTCATGATGTTTCACTTCTTACTGTTATGTATTTAAAAAAATCATGACAGTATTTTAAACTTTTACTTGTAATAAAGTCGAACCATGACCATGATATGATGTTTCCACATCAAAATGCGATAACGTTTCAACAAATCGTAGTATAATTTTTACTAACTATTCTTTCATTTGATATACTAATGTCTTGTGTTTAAATTTTTGGATGTAGTTGCAATGACAATTACTCAAGTGAAAGCTCAACCACCTCCAAAACAATGTTCTGAGACTTTGATTTCAAAGGATTGCACTGAGTGTGGACTTCGATGTTCAAAGCTTTATAGTAGAAAAGATGTTTGCACTGGTGGCAATCAAGGGCCAGTGAGTTGTGTTGTTCTTACAATTGTTAGGTCCAACATTTCAACTCTGCCTTTTAATAATGTACCTTTGATCAAACATCGAGTTTGATCTATGTATGAAATGAGTTATCAATAAAAATGTTATTCATTTCTCTAAGAATTGTTTCATCCATTTTTACCTCGAGTAGCCTTTTTATTGACTATATACTTATATATATATATATATATATATATATATATATATATATATATATATATATATATATATATATATTATAATATCATCTTATTAATTGTTTCGTGAATTATAATTGAGATTATAACAACAATATCTTAAGGTTTGAAAAAAAGTATACAAGACGTTATCCCTAACTTATGGAGGTAAAAGTAAATCATAATTGTGATTGAAAATGAGAAATTAGAAACAAACTCACTACATATTTTTGAAGACAACATGGATTTTAATAATTGTTATCAGTATATACATTTTCACATCGAACATAGTAGAGTGGTGCATACATAGATGGAAAATCATCTTCCTACGATTTTATTAATAAGATATGAGTAACAAATATTATTCATTTTTCTAAGAGACATCTCATCTATTTCTGTCTCATTCAGGTCACGTTTGACCATGAAAACAATAATTTTTCGAAGTTGTAGTTGGAGTTGGAGCTGAAGTTGTGTTTGTCCATAAATATAAATTGGAGTTGTTTAAAACTTTTTGTGAGAGAAGTGAAAATGAAAACAATTTTTACTTGTTTTCACTTTTCCAAAAACAGTTTTCATTAAAGTGAAATAATTTTAATGGTCAAACACCATTAATTTTCACTTTTTTCACTAAAATGAAATAATTTTTCTAAAAAAAAGTAAAATAATTTCATGATCAAACGCCTACTTAGACTTATACCAAATTATACATTATAAAATCGTCTTCTTTAATTATTTTATCAATCATAATTGAGACAAAAAAGAAAAATTTAAACGCACATCTTATATGTTGTTGTCAGCGGTATCTTATACATTATTGTCATCAACATGAATTTTTGACCAATCATTGGTATATCTATATACTAATTTACATCGAACATTGTCAAGTTGTGTAATATACGAACATTCTCTTTTCGAGTTTAATTCTTATACACTTGAAACTTTACGTACATTTCTATTTTCAGCAATTTAAAATTTTAATTATATCTATCCTTTTGTAAGAAGCATGAATTGATAAACTCAAAATATGATAACTCATTGTTTATGAAAACATAAAGTAACCATTGAATTTGTCTCGAATTTGCTAAAAGACACTTTAATTTTGCAGGTGACTTATTACTCTACAAACCGGTGGAGTTTTGGAAGTTCGTTGGAGAGGCTGGTGTAAGGTGGTTGACTGGATTGTTCAACGAAATCTTCAAGACGGCAAAGATGCCCTAGGCTTGGAGGTGGAGTACCATGATCCCTCTCTATAAGAATAAGGGGGACATCCAGAGTTGCAATAACTATAGGGGGATTAAGTTATTGAGTCACTCTATGAAGATTTGGGAGAGAGTGGTCGAGGTGAGGCTGAGACGGATAGTGTCTATTTCGGAAAACCAGTTTGGGTTTATGTCTGGCCGCTCGACGACGGAGGCAATTCACCTGGTACGGAGGCTGGTGGAACAGTATAGGGAAAGGAAGAAGGACCTGCACATGGTGTTTATCGACCTGGAGAAGGCATACAACAAAGTCCCCAGGGAGGTGCTTTGGAGGTGCTTGGAGGTGAGTGGAGTCCCGCAGGCATATATCAGAGCAATTAAGGACATGTATGAGGGAGCGAAAACCCAGGTGAGGACGGCGGGAGGAGACTCAGAGCATTTCACCGTCTTGACAGGATTGCATCAGGGATCTACTCTTAGTCCCTTTTTGTTTGCTTTGGTGATGGATGTTTTGACGCGGCGTATTCAAGGGGAGGTGTCGTGGTGTATGCTTTTTGCAGATGATATAGTTCTGATTGATGAGACTCGAGGAGGTGTGAATGACAAATTAGAGGTGTGGAGACAAACTCTTGAGTCTAGAGGGTTCAGGTTGAGCAGAAGCAAGACAGAGTATTTGGAATGCAAGTTTAATGACGTGAGGCTGGAGGATGAGGTTGTAGTGAAGCTGGAATCACAGGAGGTATGTAAGAGGGATAGTTTCAAGTATCTCGAGTTCGTGATCCAGGGTAACGGTGAGATTGACGAGGATGTCTCGCACCGTATTGGGGCGGGATGGATGAAGTGGAAGCTCGCGTCGGGAGTGTTGTGTGATAAAAAGGTGCCGCCCAAGCTTAAAGGCAAATTCTACAGGGTGGTAGTCCGTTCGGTCATGTTGTATGGGGTTGAGTGTTGGCCAGTTAAGAATTCCCACATCCAAAAAATGAAGGTGGCAGAAATGCGGATGTTGCGCTGGATGTGTGGGCTGACTAGAGGGGATAGAGTTCGGAATGAGACTATCAGGGAGAAGGTTGGTGTGACTCCAGTGGAGTGCAATATGCGGGAAGTCCGATTGAGATGGTTCGGACACGTGAAGAGGAGGGGCATGGATGCCCCGGTTCGTAGGTGTGAGAGGCTAGCGCTGGATGGTTTTAGGCGGGGTAGGGGTAGGTCGAAGAAGTACTGGGGTGAGGTGATTAGGCGGGACATGGAGCAGTTACAGCTCACCGAGGACATGACCCTAGATAGGAAGGTCTGGAGGATGCGAATTAGGGCAGAAGACTAGGGCCAGTTTGGGTCGCTAGTGTAAGGAATTACTTGGTAGGGGTAGTATCCTTGTTATGATTTTGTGTTCCTTGTTTTAGTACGAATCTGGGTGCTTTCCTCTGTTTTCTTTTACTTATGGGTGTCGTATTTATGTTTTGTAATCTTGTAATCTTGTTCTGTGCTTTACTATGTATTTGTGTGGTATCTCGTGTCTTGAGCCGGGGGTCTATCGGAAACAGTCTTTCTACTTCTTTAGAGGTAGAGGTATGGACTGCGTACATCTTATCCCCCAGACCCCACCAGGTGGGAATACACTGGATTTGTTGTTGTTGTTGTACTTATTACTCTACAAAAATTAAACCATTGTAAATAGTGACCAATTTTTATCAGCCTTGATCTAAAAATAGACGCGTATCCCTCACTTTTTTTAATTAAATAATTAAATTAAATCATGGGGCAAGGGTGAATTTAACCCGATCCGACCTTTCGCCTTCCGCCTTCCGCCTTCCACCTTCCGCCTTCCACCTTAATCAGATTTTTTTCGTCTTTTCTTTTCTTTTCAATTTCTCTCACTTTACTCTCTTAATTTTCTCTCACTTTTCTTTGTCGACTGATGATTAACATTGTAGTGTAGCTAGAAACTTTATTGATCGATTTCTTGGAGGAAATAGTTGATTAAATAAAAAGTTGACGATTACCAGGTTAGGATTTTTCGTATTTCAATTTTTTGTTAAAAATCATAGTTTTTGTACATGTATTTGTGTATGTTTGGGGGGAAATTTACTGATGCAGTGCTTAATTTAGTGTAAATGTGCTAGCATCTATTTATTTTATTAAGTTGTGCTATCTATTTGGTACTTGCTACTGATAGGGTTTTGAGTGTCACGTTATGCTATCTACATCTGTGTATTTATACTTGTTACGACTAGGGTATTATAGAAAACTCATTTTTGGGAATGTTTGTAGAATATATGTGATTATATTTGACTGTTTCGGTTTAGTTCGTATTATGTTAGGACTGTTGACATTTAGAATTTTGTTTACTGATTTTGTGAATATTAAAATGTGTGTTTATTGACTTTTGTGTCCTTTTTATATGATTATATAGGACCGTTAGACTTTTGTTCCTATATATTTGGACTGTTTAGATTAGGATTTTGTTTAATGGTTTTTTGTAGTTGAAATGTGTTTGCTACATATTTTTTTAGAAATCTTTTTTATATATTTGTTTTGATAACGTTAAGATGGTATCATGGGACCAAATTGTATTTAGCCCCCCACCTGACTATATTGGTGGAAGTGTGACTGAGTTTCTAGATAAAGATGTTGATATGATGTCCTACTTTAAGTTGAGAGATTACATAAAGTATCTAGGATATACAACAGTTTGTGACATTTTTGTTAAGTGAGATAGGTTTTTAGTAGAAATTAAATGTGATAAGGTTATTTGTGATATTGTTAGTCAATTAAAAAAAATAAGGATGAACTTGACATATATGTTTCTCATAGGATGAATAAACCTTGTCGAGCCTCACTTAAATTGGAGTTCGTCCCTAATGTGAGGGACAGTGAAGTAGGTGAGGAATCTTTGGACTCAATTAATGAGGCTAATGTTTCTAATCTAATATTCAACCTCATTCTTGTACTTTTTCTTTCAATCCTTGTATTGAAATTTTCAACCATTCTGCAGAAACTTCCAACCCTGCTGACCAACCTTCTTCTTCTACTATATCTTTCAACCCTCTTGATCCTACAATAGATAAAGATCTAAGTAATGATGATTTAAAAGAAGATTAAGAATTTGATGGGCACACTAGTGAAGAAAGTGAGATTGACAGTGATGACCATTAAGAGTATATAAATATAAGGACTAAAACTGTCAATCGGATAGACTCAACCCGACACAGGCCTAGATTTTTTATTGGGCTCAGGTTCGGTCCTGTCCGATCGCCCTACTTAATGGGCTGGTTCGTATCAGGCCCAACATTAAAAGAAATTTCTAACAATCCATCACTGGCCCATTTATGAAATTAATTGATTTAACTAGTCTTGGATTGGTTTAACCAGTCTTGGATTGGTTCAACCCGGATCAATTCAATTATGGATTGATTACCGGTCCTTCACATAAAAAAAAGAAATCTAAATTCAAATTTTCATGTTTTTTTCAATATATACTATATATACACACATATATATTACTAAATACTTTAAACAATATACATTACATATTATACTATTTTAGACTTCAGTAAACATACATACATACATACATATATATACATACATATATATATATATATACATACATATATATATATATATATATATATATATATATATATATATATATATATATAAATTCAACTTCTACTTTAAAAAATATAAACATGTATGTACATTCAACATATACGACTTAAAATAATATACATACAACTTATAGACATTTATATTATAGTACGTTAGAAAAATACATACAAATATACATATAATAACTTGAAATACTACTAGAAACAGTATACGTTCAATTTAAACTAACACTCGAAAACATATTTACATTATATATATATATATATATATATATATATATATATATTATACTATATTAAAAAATATACACACAAATATACATATAATATATACTAGTTGAAATGCTACTTGAAACAATATTCATTCAATAAATATTACTTAAAATGCTATTTGAAACAATATACATACAACATATATACATTACTTATTATACGACTCTAGAAAATATCCACACAAATATACATACAATATATAGTTATATACTACTTCAAATACTAGTTTAAATAATATACATTCAATATATACTAATTCAAATAATGTACATACAACAAATATATACATACGATATTTATTACTTAAAATATTAATTCAAACAATATACATACAACATATATACATTACATATTATACTACTTAGAAAAAATATACGCATATATACATTAAATATACTTCTTTAGCCTTTATAAAATATATACATGCATATATATATACAATATATACTACTTAAAAATTAAAATACTACTTTAAACAATATACATACAACATATATACATTACATATTATACTACTTTAGAAAATATACACACAAATATACATACAATATATAGTTATATACTAGTTAAAATAATATACATACAACATATATACGTACAATAAATACTACTTCAAACAATATACATAAAATATATATACATTACATATTATACTATTTTAGAAAACATATACACATATATGCATTCAATATGTACTACTTAAAATACTACTTGAAATAATATATATACAATATATAGACGTACAGTAAATACTACTTCAAACAATATACATACAACATATATACATTACATACTATGCTACTTTAGAAAACATATACACATATATGCATTCAATATATACTACTTTAAAAAATATACATACATATATACACAATATATACTACTTAAAAATAAAATACTACTTTAAACAATACACATAAAATATATATACATTACATATTATACTACTTTAAAAAATGTACACACAACATATATATACATTACATACTATAGTACTTAAGAAAATATACACACATATATACATATAATATATACTACTTGATATAATAATATTTGAATATATATTTAAATATTTATATACAGTACTTAAAAGATAAACATATATAGAATTTTTATAAGCCAATGCTAGTAGTCTAAGTAATATCTGCTAACATTATTTTTTAATTTTCATTGTATGTATATATATTTTTTATATTTATGTAAAGTTTGATAGTAATACGTTAAAAATATTTAATTCAAATTCGATATTCAATTTAAATGAAAAAATATCGAAGGAGTGAATGAATCTTATATTTGATTGATTGTAAAATGATTCAAAACTTATAAGTTGCAAGATTGACAATTCTACAAATTTTACATCATTTTTTTCAACTTATTCATGTTAACATTAACGAAAATTGTCTGAGGACTGTCAAAATCAAAGGGGCCAAAGTCATGCATTAGACTGCTGAGTTCTCACTTATAGTCATAATTTCTTCAAAATTTTGTTCGTCTGTCGGCTTCACCTTGATTCTCTGATTTCTTCATTTCACTTAAATCCAATCTCTAAGGCAAAATAAAACATTCACAACATTGCCTCCCAATGAGTGTATGTTGTCACCAAGTTGCTTCCATCCCTGCTAAAAGCGCTTATGCAACGGTTGACATTGAAACATTCAATATATCTCTAGTTAATTTTGAAAGTACAGGATATTGTCTTTCATTATTCTTCCACCAATACAGCGTGTTGATCCTTGCTCTACGATCCTCTAACGGCCGTCTAAGATAATACTTAAGCTCTTTTCGATTAACGATTCTATGTGCTGAAGGCGACACCCCATCCCAAACATTTAAATAAAAAAAAGTAATCAGGATAACCACTATGTGTCTGTCTTTTAGAAGATGATGAATACTTGGGAGCTTGGGGAAAGGAATTTGGAGTGGTATGTGTCAATACAATATCATTAAGTAAATCAACATAATGGTTGAATAATGCATTCATGTAATTATTCGCATCACCCATAGCCGTAAACAAAGAAGGTTCTTCTTTAAGTTGTATATCTAAAACATTATAAATAGTAAAAGTAAATTCAGACATAGTATTATATTTCATATATACATTTATTATAGCACCAATTAAGTAAATGGGGGAAAATAATAAGAATATTTTTAAAATTTATCAATCATTGCAGCAAAAGCTTCATTGTAACCTTTTTTTATCCTTATATTCGTTAAGCAAATAAGAAATGTCGACTAAATGAGCTGAAATATTACAAACGGTAGGATAGTAAGCATCAGAAAATTCAACCATAACTATATAAAAAAAAAAAAAAATTTAACAAAATCGAAAATCATAGCCCAATCAGAATCATGTAACATACACTCAGGGAAAGAACAAACAAGTTGATTAAAAATCATTGTAATATAAACTTTATAAATAAGACAAGTTCTTAAAAAATTATAAGTAGAATTCCATCTAATATCCATTTCTTCAAGCATTAATATCAGCCTAAGTCTACTTTGTTCACATTTTCTTTTAAATTCTAGAATACTATTTTTTCTATGATTTCTCTGAATAAAGTCAACCGCAAGCCTAATCTTTTCAATATAAAACTTAAACAATTTAAAACCATCTCTTACGATTAAATTATATATATGGCAAGCACGCTTAACATGAAATATCTTGATTAACGGTGGAGAAAGGTCAACTTTTAACAAGTCAACAACAGTCTTGTTTTTAGATGTATTATCAAAAGATATACATAATACTTTTCTCTCAATACCATAATATTTTGTAACTTTAGAAATAGATTCAGAAATAACTTTTTCAGTGTGTCTACAATCTTCATCGTACAAAAATGTTAAAATACGTTTTTGCATAACAAAATTACTATCTATCCAATGATAAGTAATTGTTAAATAATTATTTTTATTAATAGCACGACCAAGATCAGAAGTTAGAACAACTCTACATGGAATACTTTTTAATAATGTAGATAAATTAGAGGTGTCAAACGGGCCGGGCCGGGCCAACCCGAAATCGGCCCTTCTATTTTAATCGGGTGCGGGCCGATTAAGGGTCGGGTTTGACGTTAATCGGGCCGGGCTGGGTCAAACAGCTCTAACTCGGCCCACTTAACCCAACCCGGTCAAACCCACCAAAACCCGGTCAAACCCGGTTAAAAACCAGTCAAACCCGTTTAATAAATAAATAAAAAATCCAATATACACTATATACACTCCAATATAACTATATACACTCCAATATACAATATATATTTTTAAAAAAAAATATAAACAATTACACATATATACGTACCATTCAATATATAATTATATATGACTATACGTACTACTTTAAATAAAATATATGCTATAATAGTATAATATATATATATATACACTACAATATATATATATACTAATTTATAAAACATATACACATGTATACGTTAAATATATACTACTTTAGAAGATATATACACATATATATGCACTATTCAATATATATGTACTACTTTAAATAAAATATATACTACAATATACATATATATATATATACAACAATATATATATATATATATATATATATATAGTTACATACTAATTTATAAAACATATACACTTGTATACTTTAAAGATATACGTCTATAGAAGATATATACACATATATACGCACCATTCAATATATATGTACTACTTTAAAAAAAGTATATACTACAATATATATACTAATTTATAAAACATAAAGTAATGTATACGTTAAATATATACGTCTATAGAAGATCTATTCACATATATACACTCTATTCTATGTATATGTAATACTTTAAATCAAATATACTATAATATATATACATTACAATATATATTTGTATAGTTATATACTAATTTAAGAAACATATACACATGTATACGTTAAATATACACGTCTATAGAAGATCTAGTCACATATATACACTCTATTCTATGTATAATTGTATATGTAATACTTTAAATGAGATATACTACAATATATATACATTACAATATATAGTTATATACTAATTTATAAAATATGTACACATGTATACGTTAAATATACACGTCTATAGAAGATCTATTCACATATATACACTATATTCTATGTATATGTAATACTTTAAATGAGATGTACTACAATATATATACATTACAATATATATTTGTATAGTTATATACTAATTTATAAAATATATACACATGTATACGTTAAATATACACGTCTATAGAAGATCCATTCACATATATACACTCTATTCTATGTATATGTAATACTTTAAATGAAATATACTATAATGTATATACATTACAATATATATTTGTATAGTTATATACTAATTTATAAAATATATACACATATATACGTTAAATATACACGTCTATAGAAGATCTACTCACATATATACACTCTATTCTATGTATACGCACCATTCAATGTATATATACTACTACTTATAAAATATACTACATTATATATACATTACAATATATATAGATATATACTTATATACTAATTTATAAAACATATACACATGTATACATTAAATATACACTTCTATAGAAGATATATACACGTGTATACGCATAATTCAATGTATATATACTACTACTTATAAAATATACTACATTATATATACATTACAATATATATAGATATACTTATATACTAATTTATAAAACATATACACATGTATACGTTAAATATACACTTCTATAGAAGATATATGCACAAATATACAAAACATATGCTACTTAATATAATAAATTAATAATATTTGGTAGTAAATTAATAATATATTAGAATTAAGTTTTTAATTTAAGTAGAAAACTAGAAATTCAATTTAAAATTTTAAATCGTTAAATAAAAAACAAGGACTAAGGAGTGAATGAATTTGGGGAATTTTATTGATTGCAAAATTATCCAAATTTTATAATTTACATGAATGAAAAATCTATAAATTATGCATCATTTTTTCCAACTCATTCATGTTAATATTAATGGGAACTTGCATAGGATAGTCGAAGTCAACGGGGGCAAAACCATGCATTGGACTTGATTCTGCTGAGTTCTCCCGTGAAGTCATAATTTCTTCAAGTTTCAGCTCGTCGCTCGGCTCCGGTTCCATTCCTTGGTTTCTTCTTTCCGCTCTAATCCAATCTCTGAGGCAAACTAGAACATTCATTGCATTGCTTCCCAATGAGTGTCGGTTGTCTCCAAGCTGCTGTCGTCCCTGACTAAAGGCGCTCTCTGATGCAACGGTTGACATTGGAACATTCAAGATATCTCTTGCTAATCTTGAAAGCACAGGATAGTGTTTCATTACTCCTCCACTAATTCAACGTGTTGATCCGTCGTCTGCGATCCTCTGGTGTCGTCCGAAGATAATATTTCAGCTCTTCCCGATAAGTTGATGTATAAATTCTCTCATCAACACTGTTCCAACAATTTAAATCATAAAACGAATCAGAAAAACCACTATGTGCCGGCCTCTTAGAAGATAATGGCTCCTCGGGAGGATGAGGAGCGACAGTTGGAGTGATATTTGTAGGTACGGCTAAATCAAATAAATCAGCATAGTGATTATATAATTTTTCTATGTAATCCTTTGCATCAGCCGTAGCCATCCACAAATCAGGTTGTACTTGATCAGAATTATGGTTAGTATTTATTTCTAAGTTAGTATAAATAAGAGTACTAAAGTGACACATATGATTAAATTTCATGCACGGATTTAGCATAGCACCAACCAAGTAAATAGGGGGAATCGGGAAAAAATATTTTTTAAATTTCGTAAACATGGCGCCAACAACTTCTTTATAACCTTCTTTATTTTTATATTCTTTGAGCAAACCAGAAATATCGGCTATATATGCCAAAATATTACAAATAGTAGGATAATAAGCACCGAAAAATTCAACCGTAGCTACATAAAAATTTTCTAAAAACTTAACAAGATCATTAATTACAACCCAATCAGAATTATGTAGCATGCAATCAGCAGAATCAGCAAATGAACGCAGTGTTGGTTAAAAGCTAGTGTAATAGGAATTCTATATTTATAACAAGTTTTTAAAAATTCATACGTAGAATTCCATCTAGTATCAATTCCCTCAGGCATCAAAATCGGTGTAAGTCCATTTTCTTGATATTTAACTTTAAATTCTCTAATTCTCGATCTACGATTATTTCCTTGAATAAAACCAACGGCAAGACGAATTTTTTTAATATAAAGCTCAAAAAACTCAAGACCATCTTTTACAATTAAATTATATATATGACATGCACACTTAATATGAAAAATTTCAGGCAAGAGCGGCGATAACATAGATTTTATTTTTGTTATAGCAGTCTTGTTGTTAGAAGCATTATCAAAAGCAATACATAAGGTTTTATTTTCGATACCATAATATCCGGCAATTTTAACAATAGAATTAGCAATAAATTGTCCAGTATGTTTACGATCTTCATCATATAAAAAAGCAAGAATACGTTTTTGCATCACGAAATTACTATCCATCCAATGATAAGTAACGGTTAAATAATCATTTTTATTTACAGCACGATCAAGATCAGAAGTTAGGGACAATCTACATTGAATATTTTTTAACAATGTTGATAAATAAAAACAATATTGTGAATGGAGTCTAAAAATATCAGACCGACAAGTAGTTCTAGGAATACCATTAAACATAGAATTATAAATAGCTTGTATATAACGAATAAAGACATCAGAAGAAGGAAAACTAAAAGGCAAACAACCCACAGCTACCATTTTAGCTATTTCTTCCCTTTCCCTCAATTTATTATACTTCTTCGCTACGTGACCGGTTGCTGGGTCCATTCTAGTTTGCGTTGACCCACCAACATCCCCACCACCTTTTGCAATATTTAACTCTCTTTTGTGATCTTCAGCTATATGTCTCATTAACGTACCCGTACCCCCTTGCTTGCCTCCACTTCTATGCTTATATATTTGTTGACAAATATTGCATTGCACCTCAATATCTTATATACGTTCAAAAAATTGTCATGCAATACTAGTTCTTTTACGAGCTTTTGGGGCACTGGGAGAACGGGAAGGGAGATTAACTGATTCAGATCTAACGTTAGCATCTCCTACTGCGGGTGTCTCAGCAATATTTTCATTATCTTCGTCTAAATTAACCGCATCTACTTTATTTTCTTCTTCTATATCGTAATTTTCCTGAGCTTCTACATAATCCATATCGTGAGCACCTACACATATTTCTTCCTCAAAAGGTGTACCAAGCGGTACCGGAGGCGAAGGCACATGGGTATATCTACTACTTGAACTACCTCTACCGCTAGTAATTCGCTTTTTACTACCGCTACCGGGACAAAAAATTTTAATACCTTTAGTAGCGAGGTTTCTTAATTTATCCATAATATAAATTAAATTAAACTAAAAATATTCAAAATACACAAATATAATAAAATTAAATATTAAACAATTAATACAATAAATAAAAATTAAACGTAAGAGATGGAACGACAATACCAAATTTTAAAAGTATTCGAAGATTGCGACTTTAGAAACTTTCGCTCGTACTTTGTAAACGAAAAATTAAAAAATTAAAGTGAACACTTTAAGAAATTAAATATATTGAATATTTGAGAATTGAGATTGAGAGAGTGAAAAATTGTGTGAAAAATGATTTGAAGTTGTAGGGTATTTATAGATTTTTTTGGGGGATTAAAAAATGTTTTTTAAAGTTTTTTTTTTTAAAAAAAATAAATGGGCTCAAACTAGCCGTTTGGACCCAAAAACGGCTATATAGCCGTTGGGCCAACGGCTAGTTTGGCCCAAAATTCAAAATATCTTTTTTTTTTTTGGGGCCTGTTAACCGACGGGCCTGGATCGGGCTTGGTCCGGGCCGGGTTAACCGGGCCCATTTTAACAAAATAACCGGCCCGAAACCCGAAACCCTAAATCCCTAGGGCTTACTAGGCCGGGTCAAACCGGGCTGGGTTAGGTAGTCGGGCCGGGTCAGGCCGGGCGGGGCCGACCCGGCCCGGCCGACTTGACACCCCTAAGATAAATAATAAACATATTGTGCATGGAGTATAAATATATCTAACTGATAAGTACTTCTAGGAATACCTGTAAACAAAGGATTATAAATTGTTTGAATATAATGAATAAAAATATCAGAAGAAGCAAAAGAGAAATGCAAATAATCCATAACTATCATTTTGGTTAATTCTTCCTGATCCTTCATTTTATTATAATTCTGAACTAATTGATCTGCTCTTGGATTCAATCTAGTTTGAGTTGATCGCCTAATAGTCCTACCGTCTTTTGCCGCAACTAGCTTTATTGGGTGTTCATTTTCCAAATTCCTTGACAATGCATCCTTACACCCTTTATTACCCCAATTTTACGCTCATATACCATTTGACAAAGATTTTATTGGACCTTAGTAGTTTCGTCTACTTTTAAAAAATATTTCACATAATATTAGTTTTTCTACGAGATCTTATGGGGGGAGGAAGATTAATCGATTCAGATCTAACATTAGCATTACCAACTTCGGGTGTATCACCAATAGCATTATAATCTATATTTAAATCAACTGTATCTACTTCATTCTCTTCTTCTATACCATAATTTTCTTGAGCTTCTAAAAAATTCATATTATGAATACCTACACCTATTTCTTTCACAAAGGGTTCGTTAATTGATACAAGAGGTACACGTGTATATCTAGTACTTGAACTACCTTTATTGAAGCCAACACCAATTTATTTTTTTACTACCACTACCACTTTTAAGGCATAAATTTCTAACACTTTTATCGACTTTTCTTAATTTATCCATATTATAAATTAAGCTAACAAATATTCAAAAAAAAATACAAAAATAATATATATAAAATAAATATTCAACAAAAAATAAACTAATTAAAAATTAAAAATAAGAAATAAAATGACAATATCAAATTTTTAAAGTATCTGAAAGTTGAGACTTTAGATAACTTTTACTTTATATTTGTAATTGCAAAATAATAAAATAAAATTAAGTACTTTAGGAGATAATTCGAATAATTGAGAGAGATGGAGAGAATGAGATTGCGAGTTGTGTAAAAAAATGACTCAAAATGACTAGTATTTAGAGGGGAAAATTTGAAATATATTTTTCAAAAATAATAAGCAAAAAATTGATTTTTGTCGTTGGGCCAACGATTGTATAGCCGTTAGGCCCCAATGGTCAAAAATCATCTTTTTAACTGGTGGGCCATTGGATTAATTATATATTAAAAAATAAAATTTAAGTTACCGGTCCGACTGACAGGTGGGCCTGGTCCGATTTCTCAACTGAATCGATCCACCGAGCTAACCATGCCAAATGGCCTAGACTAAAATCGTAACCCAGGAACCATTGGGCCCAACCAATGTTGGGTCAGATCAATCTAGGTTGCTATTTGGGTAGGTCTAATCAAATTGAAACGATCGGACCTGGACAACCTGCCACCTTATTAAGGGCAAACAAGAGGCATTTCAATACATCATAAAGGGGAAGTAAGGGTATACATTTTGAATAAATTCATGTTGATGAAAAGTGTCTAGAGATAGAGTGTGATGAGACAAATATGTATATTAGGGATAGCTTAGTTGGTAAGCTAGGAGGTGATGAACCTTACTATCTGAGTGATGAAGTTCATAACTTTGAAATAGATGATGAAGCTAGTGTAGAGATAGTGAAGAGGTTGATCAAGTAGTGCACAAACTTGTGAGAAGGTAGAAAAATAAAATAAGATTTTTTGAATGAAACTTGTGAAATAATTATCTCAAAATTATGATTGATTTTTTTGAACTGTAAAAGAATTTAGGCTAGCAATGATCAGAAATATTCAAATTGTAAAGTATATGAATAAACCTGACAGAGTTATAGTGAGATGTTGCAAAGAGACTTATCCTTGATTATTGTGTACAAGAAATAAAAAAATTAGTGGTGGACTTATTGTTAAAAGATAGAATCCCATTCATATTTATTTGACATCAATTTTTAACTATCTTTGCAACTCAAAATTTTTAACCAGTAAGTACTAAGACAAAATAACTCAACAGTTAAGCATCAAAATTTTCCAGTTATAAAAGATTAATAAAAAGGAGTTGAATATTTTTGTTGATTGGACAACAACGAGAAGAGTTAGGACTAGAGCACTAAAAGAGATTATGAGTAATTACATTGTGGAGTATAGTAGGATTTTTAATAATATGTATAAGATTTTGAAGAGTAATCCAAGTAACACTGTTGTTGATAAGGTTGGAGAAGTTGATGAAATGAAATAGTTAATTTTTGAAGGTTCTTATATGTGCTTTCATGCTTTAATGAAAGCATTCTTCAGAGATGTTATGAGGTTGATTAATTTGGATGAGTATTTTCTTAAAGATATGTGCAAATGTCAGTTGTTGGTAGTTGTTTGCATAGATGGTAACAATCAAATACTACCTATTGCTTGGGCAGTTGTTGAAGTTGAGAATCAGTTTACTTGGGGATGGTTCCTTGAACAATTGATGAATGACCTTGATCTTGGAGAAGGGCATTAACTAAGCATCATTATTAATATGAAAAAAGTATGAATCTATTCTTTATAAGTGTGTGCTATTTTTCTTTTTATATCTATAATTTAATGAGTTATCTTACTCTTTTGGGACTAAAAATTACTATTAAAGAGTTATTGTCACTATTTGAACACCAAAAATGTATTAAACATGTTCTTGCCAATTAGTGCAAACCTGAAAAGGGATAGAAATAAGAAGATACACATTTGAAGTAGAATTGAAGGAACATATAGAAAAAATAAAGTTGTTGGGAAAGGATTGTTTGAATGATCTTCTATGGTACAACTTGGAGACATGATGCAAAAGGAATTTTAAAGAGCATGGTAAATATAATGTTGTGGACAACAATATGACAACGAGTTTTAATACATGAATACTGTCTGGAAGGTTAAAACAATCATTATAATGCTTGGGGAGATTAAGGTGAAGAGAAGAGAAAAGAATTGGTGAGTTGAGGCAGTTTTCAAATACTTGGATCACTGATATTTCTCTCATGGATCTAAAGATTTTTCAAGAAAATATAGGCAAATCAACTCAATGCAACTTGTCTTGAAATAAAAAAAGGAATTTTGAGATTGAACACAGAGGTTTCACACATATTGTGGTTGTAGTTGTAAAGCTTGGAAATTTATTGGCATTCCTTGTCCTTATGGTGTTGCTGTCCTTCATTACAAAGAATATGAGCCATTAATTGTGTTATTGGATACTATCACAAGGATACCTACCTCAGCACATTGTCCATTTTATTCAGCTAATGAATAACATGAAAATGTGGCCAACATTAAATAATCAAACTGTGAAGCCATGAAAGGCCAAGAAACTGCCTAAAAGACTAAGTAAAGTTAGAAGGAAGGAGACTGATAAAAACATGAAAATTAAAAAGCTATCACGATTCAAATTCTTTGTGAGTAACACCTATGCTACTCATTCAATGGGAGAACCAACTTTCCCAAACAACAATCCCATAATTCATACTTAGAAGAAATAAGCAAAACTAATCCATTAATATATCATCCAATCTAAAACTAAATCATAAGTACAACTAAAGGCAGAAAAGTACTTATGCAAAATTCATCCCTAGGATTCAAAAGTTATCTTTACTGAAACATCTAAGAATGTAAATAAGGGGATGCACTCCAAAATTAAAATAAACATAAGCTCAGAACTAGAGAACTATGCCAATGAGGAAAGATTTTATGATATTTCGAATATGCTACTCACCCTGAAATCTGAATTCAACTGCTAGAATCACAAGTGTGGTTTCATAGGAGCCACTGAAATATGTGTTGCACTCACAAAAGTACACACAGGTGTAGTATCAGCTCATAAGAACACCAGTGTACTGATAGGGTCATTTTGCCAATCCAAGATGAGAATATGAACATATAATTAAGTTATACTACAATAAGTTAATTCATGCTTAACAAGCATACACGTAGCATAATAAGCAACAATGAACAATTAGGAATCAAACCAACAAGTCAACATATCATCGTCAAGTCAAGTTTAGTCAAGCCAAATCAAAACAAGTCAAGATAATTCATTAAGTATAAAAATATATTTTTTTGATTCACTCATGAAACCATCAAACTCACCTGATCCTCGTACATACACGCTAAAGAATATAAAATCACCTGCTAGCAATGACCTGTATGAAATAATTACTGTTCATGTACAAAAATCACAAACACAAGTGTCTGCCAACTTTGTTCTATCAAAAGTCTGTGAGAATGTTCTAACTACCGAACATTCCACATTTAGCAAGATAGGTCAAAATCATAACAACTGCAAATCATTTGCAAAGACCACACCAAACAACATATACTAACAAGTCATAATACAAAGTAGTTAACATGCACATATAGCGCAAAATTGAATTAAACTACAATACCATCACCTTCCTCAAATCAAGCTTGCACAATTCCTCTATGTCAGAGCTTTGTTCTTTCGTATAATTTTTGTTTACTCGTGATTTAGAATATGCCTATAAATATATAATTAAAGAAATAACCTAAAACATTGGGATTTATAACTCACACCTAACTCCTAAGGTCAAATTCATTATCACTTTCTTCCCGTTCTCTTTCCCACTATAATTCACCTAAAACTACTAATTTTTTTGGATAAATTAGTGAATTAATGGTATGCAAGGATAAATAAAATGTTAATAATCAAAATTCATTAAATTATTCCTTAATTTTTCTCCTTGCACATACAATGAAATAAAATTCGCCCCAAAACTCTCTCTGAACTTCATAAATTGATAATTCTATGGTTTAATAATTAAATACAAATTAATGGAGATGAATTTCTTACTTTAACAAAGCTCAATGAAAAAATTCTTGAGTATTTCTCCCTAAACTACCCATTCTTTGCCCCAAAAATGAATTTTAGGAAAAATATCTTAATAAATCTGCGATTTTCACTACTATAGGATCATTGGAGAAATATTTTAATAAATTTATGATTTTCACCGCTATAGCGGTCATTGATAACCTTTGACCGCCGTTATAGCAGAAATTCCTTCGCTTTAGAAATTGTCGCTATAGCGGTGTGTCGACTGCTATAGAGATATTGATGGGACAGAATATCTTTCTTCGCCTAAAAAATTCACTTTTTGTAACATACCTTAAACCTGAAACATTTCAGATAGTGTTTTTTATGCTAAGATCAATTTTGGGAGTTCTACTTACTCAAATTTAATTTTGTAAATTTCTACGAGTTTCTTATCATCTGAGATAAATAAAAATCAAGACAAATACAACTATCCTAGATCTAAATAATTTTTAAATTTTTTTAGGCCGCACCTAGCTCCAAAATTGATCCAAACTAACCTAACATGAAATTTGTAACTTCTAAATCAAAACAAATTTAAATATGGGACTCATATATAACGACGAAAAGGATTGTTACAAAAGCTTAGCAAATGTTGTGTTGTTATGACTTAAAGAAAATGTGGTACACAAGGACACAGTAAAAAAGGATGTCCTACGAGAGATCAATCTGGTTCAAGTCAATCACTGAAACATCTTCTCAGGCACAATTTTTTTTTTCATTATCTAATGTACATTTATTCAAGGACAATGACTAATATTTCAATAAATGAGTTGAAGCTTCTACTAGTAGAAAAAATGCAGAGCAAGAGGCAGTGTTTTAAGTCAGTTAGCTACAACTTATTTTCAAACACAAATATATTTATTTTTTTGAATATTTTAAAATATTTTAAGTATATACACTAATGTGTCAGTAATAAGGCCAACATAAATATTGAAAGTGGTTGAGGAAGAGGTAGAGGATGGGTCAGTGTTCCAACTGTTCCAACCATTTCAAGAGTGCCACGTGTTTTAAATAGAGGTGGGTATGGTACGATATGATATGGTATTTAAGACTTCAGTATGGTAATTGTAGTATTCGATTTCTATAAATATTATACTATTATCATACCATATTAATTTAGTGTCATTCGATATTTTGGAGTTCAATTTTGATATTTTACAGTATGAAATTCGGTAATCATAGTTTGTTCAATTTCAACAATAAATACTCTTATAATGGAGCATTATGACTAGAAGTTTCCAAAAATATGTATCCCAAAAATATGTATCATACTAACACATTTCGCATGTAGAAATATATATTCAAAAGAAAGTACAAACAACTTCTTTTGTTAATCAATTACATAAAAAGACATTTCAATCAAAGATAGAGTAGCAAAAGTTTTTGCTAGAGTTATGATTCGAATTTTGTTGATCCGGTCCTGAAAGTTTCATGGTGCGGTCTATGTTTGTGATTTTTCATGGGGTCTATGGTGGTAGCGTAAGGATCGGGCCGACAGGACTTATTTGTGTGCACGTATTATATAAGTGCATTTATTCGGTTATTTTGGGTGTTTCAAAAATACACATCATTGAGACTATCGTCTCCATAATTGTACTCCTCTCTATTGTAGTGAATTCCTCTGCCTTTGCTCGTGGTTTTTTCTGCAAGAATTTTCACGTAAATTTGTGTGTTCTTATTTTTTCTTTTGCTTGTTGTTTTCTTGATACTGTCCGATTCATAACAGTTTCAATGTCTAAATATTTATTTTTATAGTAATACAAAGTTGTATATTTATTAATATTTTAATAAATATATAAGTCATTTATACAACTATATACTTTGGTATGATATTTTGGTATTTTGATATATCATTTATAAATACCAAATGTCGTATCAAATACCTAAAAAATTAAAATATATATCATATATCATACGGAATATCATAATATAAAATTCACGGTATCAAAAATTTTGATTCGATATGGTAATTTGATATATTTCATACCAAGCCTAATTTCAAGTTAATTAGATGAAACTTCTGGACGCATAGGTAATTATCTAATTGTTTATAGAAAATATAGATATATTTGTAATATTTGAGTCTTAATAAACAGGCTATTGTAAATGGTAGAGGAATAAGAATGGTAGAGAAAGGGGAAGTAGTAGAGGAAGAGGGATATCTCAAGAAAGATAGGTGAATGAAGACATAGGTAGAGGAAGAAGAATGACTCAAGAAAGCCAAACTAGTTCTGACAGTGGAAAAGGCCTAGGAAGGAGGATGCCTCATCAAAGACAAGATCATGAAAACACTTGTGGAAAATATATAAGACCTTTTAAAAGACCAAGGATGGTAGGAGTTGGAATATATCAAGCTAAAGATGGCTTTATCACTTTTAATGTACGTAATGAGTATAATTTTGATTGACTTATTCATATTTATGTATTTTTAATCTTTCTAATTTGTCTATGTAGCTTGGATGGACAAGCAGAAGAGTTATTAACTTTGGTACAAGGATGACAAAAAGGGTTGATGTAGTAACTGGTGATATTAGCTAAACACCAAGCTGTTGGGAAGGCAAGGTAGCACTATCCAAGTACCCGACAGGGTAGCAGCAGAAGAATACCCAGGTTTAAACTTTTGCTTTAAAATTGAACCAAGAGGATAAAAGAAAACTCAAGCAAAATAAAGTAATATGGCAGCAAATAAATCAACCACACAAATACGGCAAGACAAGAATAACAAGACACCAAATTTACGTGGAAATTCCTTCAGTGTGAAGAGTAAAAAAATCACGGGACCAAAACCTCCATTATAATCACCAAGAGTTACAATATTGTTCTCCAAAATTGGTCACAAAACAAGTGCCAAACAACGATCAACAAAACAACAAGATAACACCAAAACTAGAGAATAAAAAGGAGCACAAATACCAAAAGCACAACTGTTGTTCGGGAATGAAAAACAGGAGCTACAGGTCACTAAATCCACCTCCGTCAGTTTCTGATCAAATATTGAGATGATATAAATGAGCTGTGCAAAAATCAGCTCAATCGAACAAGAAATGAAGTGGTAATCGCAATTTGAAGTTGACTATTATGGCTGAAATTAGGGTGCGAAAATCTGCACACTTTCTCTCTTTTGTGCTGCTAAAACTCTCTGTGGATGGTGAAATAAGACCTAAAAAGATCTATATGTATGCCCCATAGTAATGGGCCTATGCGCGAAAGTGGGTTGGTTTATAGTGGGCTTTATTTATCCACAAAGAAACCGATAAAGACCCATGTCCCAACAATTCTCTCCCTCCCCCCGACTATATGGAGGAGACCGCCATCCTGACAATCTTGCAACAGTCTTCAAACTTCCCTCTTGGAAAATATTTAATCTGTATGAATCTTCTCAAGATCAAAACACTTAGAATCCAACACATCTTAAATTCAATGGTATATCACATCAATGTGTTTAGATCGACCATGAAATATAGAATTCTTGCCAAGTTGTGTAGCACTTTGACTGTCGCAATTAAGTACATATCTCTCTTGAGCACAACCAAGTTCCCCCAAGAATCTTTTCATCTAAATCAATTTTTTACAAGATTCAATGGCAGCAATAAGCTCAGCTTCTGTTATAGATATAGCAACACATTTTTGCAACCAAGATTGTCAAGACATAGCTCCACCTGCAAACGTAACCAAATACCCTAAAGTAGACTTGTGAGTATCAACATCACCAGCCATGTCTGAATCAGTATAACCATAAAGAATAGGATTCCCTATACCAAAACACAAACTCAAACTAGAAGTGCCACAAAGATATCTCATAATCCACTTCACAACATTCCAATGTTCTCTTCCCGGATTAGAATAAAATGGCTAACAATACCAACAGAATGAGCAATATCCGATATTGTACAAACCATTGCATATATCAAACTACCAATAGCTGAAGCATATGGAACTCTCTTCATATCTTCTTTCTTATCATCACTGAAAGGACACTGCGTCATGCTCAATTTGAAGTGCATAACTAAAGGTGTACTGACAACCTTAGCCTTATCCATATTGAATATTTTGAAGTACTTTTTGAATGTACTTCTCTTATGATAACCACAACTTCTTGGCCTTTCTGCCATAGACAATCTGCATGCCAAGAATCTGTCTTGCTAGTCCTAAGTCTTTTATAGAAAAAGACTTACTCAACTCTTGCTTCAACTTTTGAATCCTGCAAGCATTATGGCCAACAACAAGCATGTCATCAACATATAGAAACACAATAATAAAGTCATCATCAGAGAAGTTTTGCATAAAAACACAATGGTCTGAAGTAGTCTTCTTGAAGCCCTGCTGACTTATAAAGGAACCAAACTTCTTGTACCACTGCCTAGGAGCTTGTTTTAAACCATACAAGCTCTTCTTTAATTTTCAAACATAATTTTCTTTTCCCTTGACGTCAAAACCTTCGGGTTGCTCCATATAAATTTCTTCATCTAAGTCACTATGGAGAAAAGCAGTTTTAACGTCCATTTGCTCAACCTTTAAATCTAGACTTGCAGCTAAGCCTAGAACTCACGAATGGATGACATCTTCACAACTGGAGAAAATATCTCATCAAAATCGACTCTTTTTTTTTGGTTAAATCCCTTCACAACTAATCTAGCCTTATATTGTGGAACTGGGTTACCATCTTCATGTTTCACCTGAAAAACCCACCTGTTTTTCAAAGTTCTTCTGTCTTTAGGTAGCTTAACCAAATTAAAGGTATGATTATCAAAGATTTAATCTCATCTTCCATAGCATCAAACCACTTTTATTTTTCTTCACTTTCCATGGCCTCATCAGGACTCTCAGGTTCTCCCCCATCAGTCAAGAGTACATACTTATTGGGAGAACAAGGAGATAAAGGTATTCTCTCTCTAGTAGATCGTCTAAGAGAACTCTCTGGAGCATCAATAACTGGTTGTTGATCAACCATATCAACTTATACTGGAGCATCAACAACATCTTGATGGTCATTCTGAACATGATCATCATCTTCATTATCAACTTAATTTTCATCATCATGAAGATTTTCTTTGGGAGCAATAGTTAAAGGAACCGGATCAACATCAACTAGACTCTAACTACTCTGAGAATCGACCTTCTCAGCTTTGTTAAAATCTTTAATTATTTGGTCTTTAAAGAACACAACATCACAGCTTCTAACAAGTTTCTTCTCAACTGGATCATAAAAATGATAGCCAAATTCATCTTGACCATATTCAATGAAGATACACTGTCTAGTTTTAACATCCAACTTTGATCTTTCATCCTTAGGAACATGTACAAAGGCTTTACACCGAAAGACTCTAAGATGATCACAAGAAACCTTCTTACCAGACCAAACTCTATCAAGGACATCACCATCCAAAGCAACAGTAGGAGATAAATTAATAACATAAGCAGCAGTATTAAGTGCTTCTGCCTAAAAAAATCTGGCAGCTTAGCATCTGATAGCATATATATAACTATCTCAACTAGAGTTCTGTTCATCCTCTCTACTAAACCATTTAACTGTGGAGTTTTCTAACATCGAATACTTTTCTCTCTATAATATCTATTAAAAAGACCAATATACTCACCACCATTATCAAATAGGATGCATTTCAATTTCTTCCCTGTCTGCCTCTCAACCAAGGCCTGAAAACCCTTGAACACATCAAGTACTTGATCCTTAGACTTCAAAGAAAACACCCAGAGTTTGCGAGAATGATCATTAATAAAAGTCACAAAGTAAAGTGCTCTACCATGAGACCTTACCTTAAAAGGACCACACAAATCAGAATGTACCAACTCCAACAAATCAAGCTTTCTTAAAGGCGAATAACTCTGAAAAGAAACTCTTTTCCGTTTACCGACTAAGAAATAAACGTACTTCTTCAACTTTGCTAGTTTTACTCCAGAAAGAAAATTTTTCTTAGCCAAACTATCAATCTCCTTCTCACTCATATGACTCAATCTTCTATGCCATAACTCTGATGAAGTATTATGCTCCACCAAGTTTATCAAGCCTCTAGAAGTAGAGCCCTGAAATACATACAAGTTCGATAACTTGTCACCTTGAGCCACAATCATCGAACCTCTAGTAAGCTTCTACTGGACAGCACCAAGGGTGTTAACATAACCCTTATCATTAAGGTTCCCTACAAAAATCAAATTCAAGTGAACATCTGGAGCATGATTGATATTATTGAGAAATAGTTTGCAACCATTGTTACTTTTCAAACAAATAGTGATAATGTCAAGTACTTTAACTTCATCATTATTGTCCATTTTCAACATCCCAAAATTACCTGGAGTATAAAAACAAAATAATTTCTTCTTTGGCGTAACATGAGAAATCATACCAGAATTCATAAACTAGCTAGACTCATCATGAATAAGATTAATAGCATTCTTACCACAAGAAATAAGAAAATCATCATTAGCAACAACAGCAACACAATTTTCATTATCGTGTAATTTCTTTTGCCGTCTCATAACTCTCTTATCCTTGTAGAAATATTTCATGATATGTCCCACATATAACATTCATGAATTTGGACATTGACTTGTTTCTACTTTTATCTTTATTATTCAGACCTCTGGACTTGTTTCTCCTTGTAACACCCCAAGATTATACCCTGGGCGTCACACGGTGCTTACGGTCTCGAGTGACCATAAGCTAACCCTTGAGCTAGTACCTATTATGTGCTCTAAATAATATAATCATAAATACAGAAGAACAACCGATAAGCCATAAGGTTTTAACAACTAAAATAATACAGAATTATGAATTTAGAGAAACAACTGTCTGAATCTGATAAAATAAAGATAAACTGAATGACTAATTGACATGCCCAAAAGCCTCTAACTGCTGAATACGAGATGAAGGGACAGGCCCCAACTAACTCCATCTAACTACTGAACTGAAAATATGAAATAAAATATTTTATCCTCGAAATATGAGGACTCATCACTGCTACTGCTGAGAGTCTGAGAAGTCTAAGCAAGGCCTGAGAACTGGACGTCCGAACCTATGATATGATACATCATAACGTAAGAAAAAGGTATGCAATCAGTACTTTGAATGTACTGGTATGCTAAATAAGGTAGACTGATATGTATGGTTTTATGAGCATGATTAAATAATCTTCTGAAGATGTATGTATAACATAAGGTACTGAATAGAGTGCATGAAATCTGTAGATACTGAAAGTTGCATGGAATTTGTAATTACTAAAGATGCATAAAAACTGTAAATACTGAAGAAAAATGAAATTTATAGATACTGGGATGCATGACCAAGCATATAACATGGATTGAATATAATCTGTAAATACTAAAATTTGATAAATGAATCACTGGTGTCTGTATGTTATGGCCAAGCAACTGAAACTGAATAACTTGGCTAACCACTAGACTGAGACTGTGGGAGATATCATCTAACCGACATGCTCCAATCTGAGCTAATTGGGGTCCAACCTGTAACCCTAATTATAAGGGTGTTAGTACCATGCCACAGGTACTAATATTGGTTGTGTCGATCAATTATACTGATGTACTGTATTGTCTCGAAGGACTAAAGGTGTCAAGCCTAAACTGATGGGTGACCCCTGTGAGATAGTCAAGCCTAAACTGATGGGTGACTTCTTATATCCTACGCTGGTTATATAGTTCTAGAGAATAGGGACTGCTACTAATGACTCTGCCTATATGATGGGGAAATCTCCATCCCTGCACTTATTCGGTACTAAATCCTACTCCTAAACGAATGAAACTAAAATTCTAAACTGTTCTGGGTTTATCTGCTTATTATAGCTGACTGAACTGATAACGCTCATAATACATTCTGAGACTATTCTGAAGATACTGAGACTAAGTAAACAGCTAAGTTTTTTGGGTATTCGTAACTCCCAGGACTCTATAGCAATAATTGTAAAATGATACTAAATCTTTAAAGATATAGCATGAAGGCATTTATGTCAAAAATCCAGTCTTGTAGGCATTTCATCAAACACTTCCAATGCATGGCTTATACTAAGCATGGGGACAATTTAAAGCTTATGGTAATAGCAAGATTTCATCACCAACATCACCAATTATGAATTAAATCCGTGAATAATAATGCTAAAACATATGGAGTTTGATAACAATACCAATTTCATATAGACATGGTATAGAATTTAAATTCATGGGAGTTCATGGTTGGAAATCATAATTAAAAATCATAATAACTTGTAAAGATCAAATTTTGAATTTTATAATTGGATACTTAGACTCCATGGATGAAAGGGACCCATGGATGAACACTTAACACCTTGATTGTTAATTTCGTGGTGAGTTCTTAAGAC
The DNA here is from genome assembly GCA_030864225.1 of Capsicum baccatum var. pendulum. Classification (NCBI taxonomy): domain Eukaryota; kingdom Viridiplantae; phylum Streptophyta; class Magnoliopsida; order Solanales; family Solanaceae; genus Capsicum; species Capsicum baccatum. Next base: position 199,557,063 of record CM061559.1, on the reverse strand, counting down.
TTGATTCTTGAGCTTGATGAAACTAGAGCTTATTCTTGAGAGAATTTTGTGAAAAGGATGAGCAATTATGCTATTTAGGACTTTAATCCCATTTTATAAACCTATTGGGTGAAGGAAAAATGACTCATTTTCCATTAAAAATGCAGAACAAAACTGCAGAAATTACCCGGATTGGACTGGCCAGGGAACTGCGGACTCTAGAGCGCTGCTCTGGGAAAGGCATCGCGGTCTGCACTGTGGGCTCCCCCCAGCACCATACTGGGCAGGGCGCCATGGGATAATAACCTTGAGCCACAGTTTTGGAGTTTCAAACATGCCCTTACGCTTGTCTAAAAATTCCGAAACTCACTCGAGATGTACTATTGACTTTCTCGATCATGAATTAACTTAAAAACTAACTTTCTGAGGTTGGGAAGATCGTAAATAAATTACTCAAAGTTCGAGGGCTTTAGAAATGACTAATTCCTAACACTTAGTTGAAATTATCTAAGTCTGGGACCTCTTTTGGAATGCTTTAAAGGACTAAAATGACTAGGATTCTACAGGGTCTTACAATATCTCCCCCTTGGGAACATTCATCCTAGAATGGGACTGATGGAACTGAGAGGAACTTATAAACTGTACTTACACTGATATGCACGACTTATGCATAACTGAATTCTGGAAACATGAAATATGATCGAAATATTTCATGAATGCATGAATGATATGAGAATGTTATGTGGTTGTAACTGAGCATGGAGTGGAGTAAAATCTAATGAAGATTTTTACCTTAAGCTGAGTCTGAGTTTGTGGAGAAGAGGTGAGGATACTTGGTCTGCATATATGCTTTTGTTTCCCAAGTATCTTCCTCAACGGACTGATTCCACCAAAGAACTTTGACCAAGGAAACTTCTTTGTTCCTCAGTCTACGAATCTGACGATCAAGGATTTGGACTGGAACCACTTCAAAAGAGAGATCATTCCAAATATTTACGTCCTCTAAGAGGACTACGACTGCTGGGCCACCAATGCATTACTTTAGCAAGGAGACGTGGAATACTGGGTGCACTGAAGCTAGATCTGAAGGTAACTCAAGCTCGTAAGCTACCTTTTCAAAATGGTTGAGAATTCTGTAAGGATCGACATATCGAGGACTGAGTTTTCCTTTCTTGTTGAAACTCTTCACTCCCTTCATGGGAGATATTTTCAAGTATACAAAATCACCAATCTCAAACTCAAGATCCTTTCTCCTCACATTTGCATTTGACTTTTGTCGGCTCTGGGATGCCCTAAGCCTTTCTCTGATCAATTGAACCTTTTGTAAGGCATCAAATACTAAATCAGGCCCTACTACTGTGGCCTCACCTACCTCAAACCAACCATTTAGAGATCGACATCTCTAATCATAAAGAGCCTCAAACAGAGTCATCTAAATACTAGAATGATAACTGTTATTATATGTGAATTCAATCAATGGCAAGTGGTCATCCCAACTACCTTTAAAATCAACAACGCATTCTCTTAATATATCTTCTAGAGTTAGAATGGTCCTTTATTCTTGACCATCTGTCTGAGGGTGGAAGGCTGTACTGAGGTGAACTTGGGTACCAAGACTCTTTTGGAATGCTTTCCAGAAGTAAGAGGTAAACTAGGTACCTCTATCTGAAATAAAGGATACTGGGACTCCGTGTAACCTGACCAAATCTCTGATATAGAGTTTTGCGTAGTCCTCGACTAAGTAAGAAGTATGTACTGGCAATAAATAAGCTGGTTTGGTCATCTTGCCTACAATAACCATAATTGAATCATGTTGATGAAGAGTACGAGGCAAACTCATCACAAAGTCCATGTTCACTCTTTCCTATTTCCATATGGGAATACTAAACTCCTACAAGGGCCCACTATGCTTCTGGTGCTCAATCTTAACCTGCTGACACGTAGAGCACTTAGCTACAAAATCTGCAATATCCCTCTTCATTCCACTCCACTAATAGATCTCCCACATATTGCGGTACATCTTAGTGGCCACTGGATGAATAGAGTAACGCGCACCGTGCGCTTCTGCAAGAATTCACTGCCTCAAGTCATCTGTACCTGGCACATATAACCGACCCTGACAACGCCATACACTATCTCCCTCTTAGGAGAAAACCTCTACTTTCTGGTCTCTGATTGACTCTTTCAGCTTGACTAGACTGGGATCTCTGTCCTGCTTTTCTTTCACTTTAGAAACCAGAGATGATTCTGAACTATTCTATACCCACACACTACCCTCAGGTGAATTAACCAAAAGAACACCTAGTCTATCAAGCTGATGAACTTCTTGAACTAACTTCTTCTTACCATCCTCAACGTGAGCAACACTACCCATAGACAACCTGCTAATAGCATATGTCACTATATTGGCCTTGCCCGGATGATACAGAACACTTATATCATAATATTTTAACAACTCTAACCACCTTCTCTGACGCAAATTCAAATCTTTCTGAGAGAACACATACTGCATGTTTTTATGATCTGTGGACACATCAACATGCACCCCATATAAATAGTTTCTCCAAATCTTTAAGGCGAATACTACAACTGCTAACTCAAGATCATGGGTAGGTTAATTATTCTCATGGAGCTTAAGCTTTCTAGAGGAATAGGCTATGACCTTACCTCTAAGTATGAGGACATAACCTAAACCTACTCTGGGTGCATCATAGTACACAACAAACCCGTCTGAACCATCTGGTAACATCAACACTGGGGTTGTAGTGAGTCGAGTCTTCAACTCCTAAAAACTCTTCTCACAAGAATCTAACCACTGAAACTTTGTTTTCTTCTAAGTCAATCTGGACATGGAGGATGTAATAGATGAAAAACCTTCAACAAATTAATGGTAATAGCCATCTAAACCCAAGAAACTCCTGATATCTGATGGAGAAATGGGTCTAGTCCAATTTCTCACTGCTTCGATCTTTTGAGGATCAACTCTAATGCCATCATCGGAGATAATATGACCAAGAAATGCTATTGAACTTAGCCAAAATTCACTCTTATTGAATTTGGCAAACAACTGATGGACTCTAAGGGTTTGAAGTATGATTCTGAGGTAATATGCATGATCATTCTCGCTACGAGAATAGACAAGAATGTCATTGATGAAGACTATTATGAACATGTCCAAGTACTACTTAAACACGTAATTCATTGAGTCTATAAAGGTTGTTGGGGCATTTGTGAGATCAAAGGACATGACTAGAAATTCGAAGTGACCATACCAGGTTCAGAAAATTATTTTTGAAATGTCTTATTCTTTTACTCCGAGCTGATAATAGCTTGATCTGAGGTCTATCTTAGAAAAGTAGTTGGCGCCCTGAAGTTGGTCAAACAAGTCATCAGTTCTAGGAAATAGATATTTATTCTTGATGGTAACTTTGAACAACTGAAAGTAGTCAATACACATTCTAAGAGAACCGTCTTTCTTATGCATGAATAGAACTGGTGCACCCCACGAAGAGACACTGGCCCGATGAATCCCTTATCCAGGAGATCCTTTAACTGTTATTTTAATTCTTTGAGTTTAGCTGGAGCTATTCTGTATGGCAAAATATAGATAGACTGAGTGTTTAGGAGAAGGTCTATTTCAAAGTTGATTTCCCTTTCGGGAGAAACTCTGGGAAGATCTTCATGGAACACATCTGGAAATTCCCTACTAACTGAAACAGACTTAAGAGTTGGAGTCTCTGAATGAGAGTCTTTGACTCGAACAAGATGGTAAATACACCCCTTGGATATCATCTTTCTCTCTCTAAGGTACAAAATAGCTGACCTCTGAACACTGTGGTACTACTCCTCTACTCTAAGACTGGTTCATTTGGGAACTGGAAATGAACTATTCAGTTTCTACAATCAACTGAAGCATAGCATAAGTGGAGCTAATCCATGTCGATAATGACGTTAAAATTCATCATCTCTAACTCAACAAGATCAACTGAAGTGACTTTTTAATATATTATGACTGGACAGTTCCTGTATACCTGCCTAGCTATAATGGAAACACCTACTGGGGTAGACACTGAAATAGGCTCTGCTAAGATTTTGGGACTGATTCTGAAATTGATGGCTATATAAGGGGTTACAAAAAAAAGCTCCAAGGTCTAGTAAAACATAAACATGTAAATAAAAGACCTGTAACAAACCAGTAACTACATCAGGATAATTTTCCTAATTTTGTCGGAACTGAAGGGCATATAATCTGTTTGGATGCTGACTACTGGTAGCACTGGAAGTGGCACCTTGCTGAGTTGGGCGACCGGCTAGAACTGATGACTGATGGGACTGGCCCTATTGGCACAAATCCCTACCTTTTTTAGCAACTACCCAACACTCTCGAATCTTATGTCCTATTTTTCCACACCTAAAGCACACATCACTGCCAGCTCTATGCTCACCCTAATGATTTCTACCATATTTTTGACATAGAGGATTCGTAGAACTACTGTTCATACTACCTTGGGACTTAGAGCCTGGCGCTCTATCCTGATAATCAATTCTGAATTTAGGTACTGGGGCACTTGCTGATGATGGAACTGGGGCTGAGGATCTCAGCAGAATTGAGGACGGTTACCACCTTCTGACTTTGGTTGACTAAAATTAAAACTATCTATTCTAGCCCTCTTGTTCTCCCTCTCTCTCTTTTTTTCGTCTTCTGCTCCTCAATTTGTTTAGCATGGATCATTAACCTACATAAGTCCCTCTTCCTAATCAGCATTGTGGTTCTACACTCCATGACCACACAATTAGATACACCAGACACAAACTTGCTCATCTTAGACCTGTTGTCAGCTACTACATGAGGAGCATACCTATCTAACTGAGTAAACTTGAGGCAATACTCATTCACGCTCATGTTGCCCTGCCTCAATTTGATAAATTCTAACACCTTGGCTTCCCTCAACTCCAATGAGAAGAATCTGTCTAACAAAGTTGTAGCAAACTCTTCCCATTCTATAGGCCCTGCATCTGTGCCTCTATCTACCTTTCACTACTTAAACTATAAATGGGCTATATCCTGTAACTGATATGCGACCAACTCGATGCTTTCACTAGAAGTCACCCCCATGATATCTGCTACCTTCTGAACCTGATCAAAGAACTCTTGTGGATCCTCTCCAGACTTAGATCCTGAGAATAGGGGAGGATTCATTCGGATGAAGTCCCGAATCCTGGATGCAGGCCACTGGGATGTCCTGAACAGCAGCTGGTCGTTCATTCTAAGCTGCTATAGAATTATCTAGAGTGGTGAACACAACTCTGAATTCCGTATGGGAGACATGCTCGTCCAGAAAAACTGCCTGAATGGGTGGAGGTACTAGCTGGTTTCCTGTTTTTTTTCCTTTGTTTTATTGGGAGGCAAGTTCTATAATACAGAAGAAAGAAATGAATCAGACTGAGAGTTATGCTCAGTCATACGATACGAATACTGAAATAAGGGAAACTTTTCCTAAACGCTTTGTAGCCTCTTACCCATAAGTGTGGCGCGTTATACACCCATGCACAAGACTCTACTTAACGCAGCTTTCAGAATTCCTAGGATACTTTAAAACCTTAGGCTCTGATACCAAGTTTATAACACCCCGAGAGTATACCTTGGGTGTCACACAGTGCTTACGGTCCTGAGAGACCACAAGCTAACCCTTGAGCTGATACCTGTTATGCGCACTGAATAATATAATCATAAATCTGAAAGAACAACTAATAAGCCATAAGATTTCAACAACTAAAATAATTAAGAATTATGAATCTGGAGAAAAAATTATCTAAACTGATAAAATAAAGATAAACTAAATATCTAATTGACATGTCCAAAAGCCTCTAACTGACTGAATACGAGTTGATGGGACAGACCTCAACTAACTCCATCTAACTACTAAACTAAAAATATGAAATAAAATAGCCTGTCCTCAAAATATAAGGATTCACCACTACTATTGCTGAGAGTCTGAGAAGTCTAAGAGCGATTCAGGAACTGGACATCCAAACCTATGATAAGATACATCGTAGCACAAAAAAGGGTATATGATCAGTACTTTGAATATACTGGTAATCTAAATGAGGTAGACTGATATGCATGGTTTCATGAGCATGAATAAATAATCATCTGAAGATGTATGATAGCATAAGGTACTAAATACAGTGCATAAAATCTGTACATACTGAGATTGTATGGAATCTGTAATTATTGAAGATGCATAAAAAGTATAAATATTGAAGATAAGTGAAATATGTATATACTGGGATGCATGACCAAGTATATAACATGGATTGAATATAATCTGTAAATACTAAAATTTGATAACCGAATCACTGGTGTCTGTATGTTATGGCCAAGCAACTAAAACTGAATAACTTGGCTAACCACTAGACTGAGACTGTGGGAGATATCATCTAACCGACATGCCCCAATCTGAGCTAATTGGGGTCCAACCTGTAACCCTAATTATAAGGGTGTTAGTACCATGCCACAGGTACTAATATTGGTTGTGTCGATCAATTATACTGATGTACTGTATTGTCTCGAAGGACTAAAGGTGTCAAGCCTGAACTGATGGGTGACCCCTGCGAGATAGTCAAGCCTAAACTGATGGGAGACTTCTTATATCCTACGCTGGCTATATAGTTCTAAAGAACAGGGACTGCTACTAATGACTCTGCCTATATGATGGGGAAATCGCCATCCCTGCACTCATTCGGTACTAAATCCTACTCCTAAATGAATGAAACTGAAATTCTAAACTGTTTTGGGTTTATCTGCTTATTATAGTTGACTGAACTGATAACGCTCATAATACATTCTGAGACTATTCTGAAGATACTGAGACTAAGTAAACAGCTAAGTTTTTTGGGTATTCGTAACCCCCAGGACTCTATAGCAATAATAGTAAAATGATACTAAATCTTTAAAGATATAGCATGAAGGCATTTATGTCAAAAATCCAGTCTTGTAGGCATTTCATCAAACACTTGCAATGCATGGCTTAAACTAAGCATGGGGACAATTTAAAGCTTATGGTAAAAGCAAGATTTCATCACCAACATCACCAATTATGAATTAAATCTGTGAATAATAATACTAAAACATATGGAGTTTGATAACAACAACAATTTCATATAAACATGGTATAGAATTTAAATTCATGGGAGTTCATGGTTGGAAATCATAATTAAAAATCATAATAACTTGTAAAGATCAAATTTTGAATTTTATAATTTGATACGTGGACTCCATGGATGATAGGGACCCATGGATGAACACTTAACATACCTTGATTGTTAATTTCGTGGTGAGTTCTTGAGACTTGATTCTTGAGCTTGATGAAACTAAGGCTTGTTCTTGAGAGGATTTTATGCAAAAGATGAGAAATTATGCTATTTTGGGCTTTAATCCCGTGTTATGGACCTATTGGGTGAAGGAAAAATGACTCATTTACCCTTAAAAATGCGGAACAAAACTACAAAAATTACTCGGATTGGACTGGCTAAGGCGCCGCGGGCTCTGGAGTGCCGCTCTGAAAAGGACACCGAGGTTTGCATCGCGGTCTCCCCCCAACACCATATTGGGTAGGTCTCCGCGGACTAATCGCCCTGAGCCACTCTTTTGGAGTTTCAAACACGCTCTTACGCTTGTCCAAAAATTCTGAAACTCACCCGAGATGTACTATTGAATTCCTCGATCATGAATCAACTTAAAAACTAACTTTCTAAAGTCGAAAAAGTTGTAATTAAATTCCTCAAAGTTTGAGGGCTTTAAAAATTACTAAGTCCTAACACTTAGCTAAAATTATCTAATTCTGGGACCTCTTTTGGCATACTTTAAAGGACTCAAATGACTAGGATTTTGTGAGGTCTTACACTCCCCCTCTCTTCAGTAACCAAAACATCAGTGTGAAGATAAAGAAGATAAGGCCTGAGATAGTCTTCTCATCTCTTTATTCAAGACACTACTCTTAACATATTCCATAGTTATAACACCACCGGGAGAAGAATTAGTCAAAGAAACTCAAAGAGTTTCCCAAGAGTCAGGTAGAGTATTAAGAAGCTAAAGTCCATGAATTTCTTCATCGAATTTTAAACCCATTTCGAACAGCTAGTCAAGGACACGCTGAAAATTATTTATATGATCAGAAATAGGGTTGCCCTCTTTATAGCTGATATTCATCAATTTCTTATGCAGGAATAACTTGTTATTACCAGGCTTCGAAGCATAAAGTGTCTCGATCTTGTCCCACAAACTTCTGGTATGTGTATCATTCACAATATGGTTTCTAACATTATCTTTAACCCATTGTCTAATATAGCCAAAAACCTATAGGTGCTCAAATTTACAATCCTTATCTATCATGGATTGAGGTTTAGTAGACCCAAACACAGGTAAATGTATTTTCTTAACAAAGAGAAGATCTTTTATCTTGCCTTTCCAAGTATGATAATTACTACCATTCAAACACACCATCCTGCTTATATTTGGCTTCATCGTTCAAATCAACAATCAATGATAATCAATGGCCTGATACCACTTTATTGGGAAAGGCAAGATATCACTATTAAAGTATCCAACAGGGTAGCAACGCAAGAATACCCAAGTTTAAACTTTTTATTTTAATTTGAACCAAGATGAGACAAGCAAACCCAATTAAAACAAATTAATATGACAGCAAATAAATCAATCACACAAATACGTTAAGACAAGAATAACAATACATCAGATTTACGAGGAAATTCTTCAGTGTGAAGAGTAAAAAAACCACGGGACCAAAACCTCCACTATAATCACCAAGAGTTACAATATTATTCTCCAAAATTATTCACAAAACAAATTCCAAACAATGAGCAACAACACAACAAGAGAGCACCAAAACTAGAGAGTAAAAAGGAGCACAAACACAAAAAATACAGTTGTTGTTCAAGAATAAAAAAATAAGAGCTACAGGCCACCAAATCCACCTCTGTCAGTTTCTAATCAAAGATTGAGATGGGAGGAACAAGCCGTCCAAAAATCATCTCAATCGGACAAGAAATGAGGAATCGTGATTTAAAGTTGCCTATTGTGGCTGAAATTGGGGTGCAAAAATTTGCACAATTTCTCTCTTTTGTGCTGCTAAAACTCTCTTTGTGAATAGTGAAATAAGACCTAAAAAAATCTATATATATGCCTCATAGTAATGGATCTATGGGAAAAAGTGGGTTGGTCCATATTGAATTTTATTTATAGGAAGGGACAAAGACCCATATCCCAACACAAGCAAAGCATTTAAATAAAAGGATCAATCAGTCATTAACAATGACAAACTTAAAAGAATGAGAACTGAAAAATTTGTCCAAACAAGATAAGATGTACAGTTGTTGCTAATAATCAAAATAAAATCAATTTAAGTAGAAAGACCCATATGTCATAGAAGTATGCATTTTGTTGATGTGATGTTGTTAGCAGATTTGTGGTGTTGTTGATATTGTCTCAAACAATTACTATGTGTATATTTAGGTGTTGTTCTTGAATAATTTTGATTTTGTTCTTTAGTTGAAACTCTATTTTGTTAGGTACCAAATAAAATAAGGTCAAGCTTTTGGTTCTAGTTTTCATTTTGAAATAAAATATTGAATATGTTGGAATGAAGTTCTCATATATTTCATTGTGGTTGTTTTTTTACTTTCAGTATATCTATTTCAAGATTGTTATTGGTATATGTATTTCTACTTTCTCTAGTTGAATGCTCTTACAAAGTCATCAATACCACAGTATATTGATACAAAACAGGTTGTATAAGCCTAATTTAAAGTGATATAAAACATATTGCATAATCCTTATAAAATCAAATAAAATTACATCTTGTTAAAGCCACTACTATTCCGACAAGAGAAAGCAATAAAAAAACTATCAAACTAAAGATGTAAAATAAAACAAAAGAACAACTATGACAATTTTAGCTGCACATAACTACATTTGCTATTCTTCATATTCTTGATAATGCCTTGAAAAAAACTATCACGAAAATCATGAAGATGAACTTTCACTTATAACATCTGCTCTTCTTCTTCTCCTCCATCACCTACTTTCGCTTGATTTTATAAAATGTCAGTGCTTCTTCTAACTCCTTGATTCTCTTCGATCGTCAATCTCAAAATAATTGACTTGGATCATAAGTCAATATCTTGAAGAATCTCTCCATCTAAAGAACTTTCATGATTTCTCCTAAAATAGGCCATATACAAATCAATTTAACAGAAAAAAAAAATATGCATAGAACATACACAATAGCATGGACAGGACCAAAATCTTCTAACTGGGTTGTCCTCTGATCATAACATTTGCATTGAAAGTAAGCCTCTGTATTTACATCACATTTTCACATGAAACGTGGGATCATTCTCGTCATTACAAATATGATTCAAGATTGCATTTGACTTTATAAGAATATTTCACTCAAAAGCTAATTACAACGTATAACTTGATTTCAAAAGCTTTAAACAAATTATGAAAACATTAAAGCTTCAATAACTGAAAAGTAAGAAGAAATTAAAAGATTGAAATAAAGTTCTTACCTTTTTAGGCTGATTTCGCTGAGAAGAGTTTGAGAAGAGAGTAAATTTTTCTTTCAAAGCTCCAAAGGCTATTTTAATGAAGAATTGGGGAACATGGGGTCTTTTAAAGAGAAGAGAAGATAGGTTTTTAAAATAATTAACAAAAAAACTACACTTGACATTTTTATTTTGTGGTTGCAGTCAATTTTCCACCTTCACGCGCGTCGGTTGCATGAATGCAAATATGGGCTCAAAATCGATCAAAATGATTTATCTACAATGGTCTATACAATTTCTGTAGGATAATAGATCATCTGTAAAGTTTAAGTGTCTTTTTATAAATTCGAGATAATTTTAGTGGTGACTTTGTGACTTTATGTCTTTTCTCTAAATTTTATCACGACCTATTACAAAAAAATCATATGTATTTAGCTTACAGAAAAATATTCAAATCTACAAAAAAAAAAGAATTTTTTTTTTTAATTCCCATGTGTCTAATATTCGTATCAGAGTTCAACAATTCTAAAATGCATAGAATAGAGCTCACTTGGAAAAATGCTTCCAGGATTGGAGTTCAATTAATCTACATTCACATAGGATGCATTCAGAGGACTAAATTTTATATATATATATGTAGGACTCGAAATCGAGACCTCTAACTAAGAAAGGAACGATCACATTCTGCTACACTATATCTATTGGCGATTGGTTACAAGAAAGACATGTTGAATATATAACTAAATAAATATAAATAAATTTGCTCCGATAATTTAAGTTTTCAGATGAGATTAAACATATAATTCATGTGATTTCAAAAAATTTCTAGTGGAAATTCTTAATTATTGTAGAATTATTAAAGGTTAAAAAATGTCAATCTTCTTGGTCCTTCTTAACAGTTTGAGTATATAGAACCCTCTACAAGTTCAGACACATATGGTTCAAGTTCAACTATTTCGTTTAACTATTTACTTGAACTTTTATCACTTTTGCCTGAAATCAGACGTTTCTATATGAAATTTAGTTATTTTTATTTGAAATTCATACACATAAAAATTGAAATTTAATTATTTTGGTCTAAATTTTAAACAAAATATTTGAACTTCAAATATTCAAATATATGTAACTTTAAACACCATATATATAAAATTGTTTTAAATGAATAGACGTGCAAAACAAAATTATGAAACATTGAATACATATTAAATAATAGTGTCCAAATAAAGTAGCCATGAAATTTTTACTCTATAATCTTATGTATCGTTTTAATTTTCATTTCTGGGTTAAAATAGAAAAAAGGATTGAATCTCCTCAAAAAATAAGGACTTTTGTGATACTTCTATTAACAATAAAAATTCTTTAATTTAGGTTTATGCAAAGCTATATACCTCATGCAACTTCGAATATAAATTTAATTCAACTACATATATAGTATAAATACTACGAAAATGGCCTAAAATACCCTTTAACTATGTGAAATGGTGCAAAAATGTCTTCCGTCTACCTATTGGACCTAAAACGTCCTTCTTGTCTATCTATTGGATCTAAAATGTCCTTTTCGTCTACCTATTGGGGCTATTTTGCCTTTTATTTTAGAAAAAAATTATAGAGAAAAGACATTTTTTCCCCCTGAACTTGTCTTTCAAACTCACCTTAACACTTAAATTTGGCTTCCGTTTATTTACCCCATTAACATCTTTAAAGTGTATTTATTTGACCCCAAAAGCTGACGTGGCATTTAAAAAAAAAAGGGGGCACGTTTATTTATTAAAAAAATTGATTTCAGTAATATTATATTTAAAATATAATTAAAAAAATTAAAAATTAAAATTAAAATTAAAAAAAAAATGGGCACTTTTTCTCTTCTTCTTTCATCTTCAAATCATCATCAACGACAACACTCAAACCTCTATTAACAACCTCAAACCTTTTTTACTTTCCTCCATTAACACTTTCCTTTAATTTTTTTCACTTTCATCCATTAACATCACCCAAGAACAAACATGAAAACACTACTAAATAATTTTCTCCAGTGAATACCATCTCAACTTTCGATCCAACTCCCTCAAAATTTAGATAAAAATTAAATTAAATTGATGGTTTTATTTTTGAATCACTTATCATCAATGAGATTTCTTTTGAATTTTTTTGTTAATAAGACAATTTGAAAAAATTAACTTTAACTTGATGAAAGTATTTTTGTTTAAATAAGAAAGAAGAGGGTAGCAGCTGAAAGGGTAAGGTACGGGTGGGGCTGAAAGAGAAGAAAGAATGGCGGGGCCGGAGGAGGGGCTGGAAGGGGAGAAAGAATGTTTGGGAGGCGGGGGGATTTTTTATTTAATATACATACATACATACATACATACATACATACATACATAAATACATATATATATATATATATATATATAAATAGTATATGTATAATTTTTATTTTTAAAACAAAAATACATAAAAATAATTATATAAAATATAGATTAATTAAATAAAAAGGGGTGGGGGTGGGGGCATTTTTTATTTAATATATATAGAGAAAGATATTATATATATATATAAATATATTATTTAATATTTATATATATATATATATAAATATATATTATTTAATATATATATATATAAATAGTAAATATATATTTTTTGCTTTTTAAAATAAAAATACATAAAAATAGTATGTGTGTGGGATTTTTTTTTAAATCCTAATTTCTTACGTGGCAATGACCTGGCACTAATTTGGCACTAACATGGCGCGTGTGTAACCCACTCTTCGTTGTGAGAGTGGTATTCAGTTTTGAGGGGTGAAATAAATACACTTTAAATATGTTAAGGGGGTAAATAAATAAAAGTTAAGTTTAAGTATTAAAGTGAGTTTGGAGGACAAGTTAAGGGGGGGGAAAGATGTCTTTTCTCAAAATTATATACTACCACAACTTATCTTTATTAAGCTACATAAAATTCCTATCATTTTTATTAATATTAACCAAATATAGTGCACAATATCAATTTTTTGTCATTCTAAATTGATCTGATAAATAAAAGAAAAACAACATAAATAGTCATTTTAAAAAAATTATTACATATACATAGCCGTATTAGTTGATTGTCAGATATAGCATATAAACTATTTACTTTTATAACAGACTCTAATATATAAAAAAAATAATTATAGATTAAATTTCCATATTTCTTATTTATTGCTTAATTTATGGAAGCCTTTGTTCGTATATCAAAATTTTATGTTTCTCATTTTTATTGTCTGCTTTCACGATGCCTCCACAAAAATATATGGTATATTTATACCATAAAATCCATGATATATTTATATATTATAAAAATTATATTTATTTCATAAAAATACATGATATATTTATACCATACAAATTATATTTATACCATATAATTTATATTTGTACCATAAGCATACATAATATATTTTATATATATTTTAGATATAAGAAGGTTATACCATGTAATACTGAAAATATATATTTGTATTTAATAAATAAGTTTTTACCAAGAAGAGTTCTTCCAACATATTGAGATATACCATGAATATTTATCTCATAAATTATATTAAAAATATAATAATAATCTAACTTTGACATAAATTATATTTATACAATAAAAATACATGGTACATTTGTACTTCCAATAAAATAATTTTTATTCCATGAATATTTATCCATAAAAAATTATGGTTAACCCATTATATTCGAATTAAAAATACATGATAATGAAATAATACTAGATGATTAACATACATGAAAACAACACGAAACACACACAAGCAAATAATGAAATACTTAATTAATTTTAAAATATTTGAATTTTGAATATAAGAAAAGGAAAGATTTGAAAGTAAGCATTATCTTTTCCTCTTTTAATTTGAAGATTGAAAATATATCTCTTAAATTAAGGTGAATTAATAATTACTTATAGCATTAGAGCAAAAGTCTTGTTTTCACCCTGCACTATACACGAAATTACTGAGATGCACTCAAACTTTAGGAGGGTCCTATTACCCCCTGCATTAATAAAAATCATATTTTTGACAACCTTAGTTCCTACGTGGCACATCAGTGAAACTATAGATTATTTTGAATTTGTTCACTTGCAAATTGTAAAGTCAAGCTACACATATTTTGTGTTTATCCAACTCCTAATTGGTTAATGCAACCTCAATTGAAAGATTAGAAGAACAAAATCTGACATCCACTTTCTAGAAGATCATACCAACTCCTAAAATATTTGCACTTCTTATCTTAGTATTTATCGAAAGGATCTAAAATGTCCTTTAACTTTGTAAAATGGTGTAAAAATATCTTTCGTCTACCTATTGGGCCTAAAATGTCATTTTCGTTTATCTATTGGGCCTAAAACACTTTTTTCACCTACCTATTGGGCCTAAAATACTCTTTTCATCTACCTATTGAACCTATTTTGTTAAATTACATGAAAAGGCCATTCTTAAAATTTAATTACATAAATAATAGTACTTTTTCAATATTACAAAAATCAAAGTTTTTTTTTGTATATATATAGCCATTTTTAAAAATCAGAAAAGATAATTGTAATTCCTAATTTAATGCTATAAAAAAATGTTCTGTTTTCACTCTAAACTATACACGAAATTGCTAAGATACATTCGAACTTTAGGAGGGTCCTGTTACCCTCTATGGATCAATTAAACTCGTATTTTTGGCAACCTTAGTGCCTGCGTGGCACATACGTGTGCCTACGTGGACCTTCAGTGTGTTGATTCACTAATGTGCCACGTAGGCACTAAGGTTGCCAAAAATACGATTTTAATTAGTCCAGGGGATAATAGGACCCTCCTAAAGTTCGGGTGTGTCTCAACAATTTCGTGTATAGTTCACGATGAAAATAGAGCATTTTCCCATAGCATTAAATTAGATATTATAATTATCTTTTCTAATTCTTTTTATATGGCTATATATGTAAAAAAAAAAAAAAAAAAAAAAAAAAAAAAAAACTTGTAATATTGAAAAAGTACTATTATTTATGTAATTAAATTAAGGATGGTCTTTTCATGTAATTTACCTAAATAAAAGGACAAAATAGGCTCAATAGACAAACGAAAAAAGCATTTTCATCTCAATAGGTAGGTGAAAAGAACATTTTAGGCCCAATAGGTAAACAAAAAAGGTTTTTTAAGCCCAATAATAAACGAAAAGAGCATTTTAGGCCCAATAGATAGACGGGGGATATTTTCGCACCATTTTACATAGTTGAAAGGTCATTTTCCAATATTTTAGGAGTTGGTATGTTCTTCTAGAAAGTGGATGTCAGATTTCGGTCTTCTAATCTTTCAATTTGAGGTTGCATTAACCAATTAGGAGTTTGATAAACACAAAATATGTGTAGTTTGACTTTGCAATTTGCAATTAAACAAATCCAAAATAATCTAATTGGGGCTCTTCCCAAGAAATTGTCATGAGTTTGATTCACTGTGTTTACAAACCAAAAACCATGTTAGATAGGAGAGGAAAAAATAATTTTTATTTGGAGAATCTCAAAGAGAGAATAAAACTTTTGTAGTTTGTTAAGATTTTTTGTATGTGTGTTTTAACTTGAAGTTTAGCATTTACAATTGTCTTACATTTTGCTTATATCAATTGATAGTAGGGTGCATTTTGTCCAATTTATGCCTATTAATTAAGCTCAAATGGATGAGTTAAATCTTACTTTTAGTCTTGCAATTATTATTATTATTATTATTATTATTATTATTATTATTATTATTATTATTATTATTATTATTATTATTATGTTTTGCACGTGTATACCGCATTAATCAATAAAAAATGTATATAAAATCAATTACCATGCGTACATAATTATTATGTGAACAAATTATTAATTGTTGAATTATTCATTATGTATCTACTTTATTTTAGCTGGTGATCATAAAAGATATTATTTGTTTAATTCTAAAAATATTACCTAACAAAATGATACATTAGTTTTTGAATGCTAGTTTTTTCTAAGGAAATGAGGGTCTTTTCCGGAAAAGAAGAAAACATATAGAGATTAGGTGTTTTAAAAAATATATTATATTGGCACAAAAAATTTTGACTTTTTTTTGTTGAATTATGTGTGAACAAAAGCTAAGGTCTTTTATCTAAGGGAAAAGGTCCAAACTATATAAGAAAAGTCGAAGCTGCACTTAAACTATACTAGTGACCTATTACACACTTAAATTATAAAAAAGTAAAACTATTTACACCCTAGATCTGACGTGGAAATAAAATTAAATTAAAAAGGAAAAAAGGCGCGTCTAAATTTAAAATTATTCTTTAAAACCCCCACCCCATCACCCAGCCCACACAGATTCTCTCTCCTTCGACCTCATTTTTAATTTTTTTCTATTTCTCTCTCAATCTTCTTTCTTCTTCATTTTTTTTCAATTCACAACCACTGCTATTTGTGGTTGACGAAGATGATTTTTTCATAGTAGTTTTTGTAGAGAAAAAGAGAAGTTGAATTGACGTGTTGAAGTGAGAAGAAGGCTCACCAAACGCAGTTGAACTATTGCTTTCTAAATTCAATTCATCTTATTGATGTACTTTCAAATTAATCTGTTTATGGGAGAAGAAATTCAATTCAATTTGATGATACTTGTACTTTCAAAATTCTTTACTCATCTTGTTGAAAATCATTGAAATTAAAAAAAAAATCGATTAAATTTTTTTTTTTTTAATGAGATTTGTAAAATTGATCAACACTGTCTATTGTTGTTGTTGTTTGAGGATTGAGGTTGTTGTTGGTGTTTTGACAGTTTTTGTTTTGGGGGAAATTATAGTACTATTGAGGTAGTGAGGTTTTGTATTGTGTGGCACTGAAGATAGTGAAATTATAATTGGACATTGAAGAAAAAGAAATTTGAGCTCATAACAATGGAGGTTTTGGATATTGAAGAGAAAAAAAATTAAACTCATAACAATGGAGGTTTTGGACATTGAAGAAGAAAGAAAAAGAATTTAAATTAAAAAGAAAAAAATTATGAGCTCAATTGAAATTGCATAATTTCACTACCTTCAGTGAGGGAAATTATAACTGGACATTGAAGAAAAAGAAAATTGAGTTTATAACAATGGAGGTTTTGGACAACAATGGAGGTTTTGGATATTGAAGAAAAAGAAAAAAAATTGAACTTTTAACAATGGAGGTTTTGGATATTGAAGAAGAAAGGAAAAAAATTCAAATTAAAAAGAAAAAAGAAAAATTTATGAAAATAATAAATTTATTATTTTTTTCGTATCATGCTGATGCGGCGTTGACGTGGCAGGTGCGTGTGCAATACCACACCACATGCAAGTGGTATAATGCTTTCTAGGGTATAAAAAGTTTCACTTTTTTATAGTTTAGGTGTGTAATAGGTCACTAGTATAGTTTAGGTGTGACTTCGACTTTTCTTGTATAGTTTAGGATGGAAACGATATCTTTTTCCTTTATCTTATAAGCGTATTTAGTATGTCACTCGTGTGTAGATTTCGCACATTTCATTTTTCTATGGTCACCTGAAAAGTGCTTAATAGGTATTCTTTATGATAGGTCCAGAGGATCAATAGAAACATGACCTAACTAAGATGTCAGTGGTAAAACTCAATAAGTTTTGGAGAACAACAACAACAACAACAAGCATAAAAAGAACTCAAAGTGCGTAAAGTTTTCCTAACATTAAACTTGTTTATTTAAGAGTAAGAACTGCAAACATTAAATTTTTCATATATATATTTTGTTTCAACTTAGGAGAATTATTTGTAAAATAAAAGTTTTTAAAATTAAAAGGAAAAATGTTCTGTTTCCACCCTGAACTATATACAAAATTATTGAGACACCTTGAATTTTAGGAGGGTCCTATTAGCTTCCTGGACTAATTAAAATCGTATTTTTTACAATCTTAGTGCCACACACTGAAGGTTCACGTAGGTACACATATGTGCCACATAGGCAATAAGGTTGTTAAAAATATGATTTTAATTAGTTCAGAAGGTAATAGGACCCTCCTAAAGTTCGGATATGTCTGAGCAATTTCGTGTATGGTTTAATGTAAAAACATTGCATTTTCTCAAATACAACTCTTCACAACTGAAAAATCATATAAGCAATTGAATTAATATTAGAAATATTTAGTACCAAAAATCAAAACAAATGCATACAATTGAAGAAAAGGAACAAAACTCATCACGCACAAAGCTGAACTACTGTCAAACTACAATTACTTTGTCAGTTATTTATGAGTCATTATTATAAATAAAAATTACAAAAAAATAATAAAATATATGATAGTTTATTTTTGTAAATATAGAAATATAAAATAATTTTTTTAAAAAAACTTATCAAATTTATATCTTCAATAATAGATACTATCAATTTTTTAAAAAAAAAATAACAATTATCTATCAAGAATACATGATATTTTATTATTGTAAATTTCAAAAATACACTAAAATTTTAATAAATTAACCTCAAATCATAAGAAAATTTGTCGCTTTAATCACGAGATATTTCAAGATCTCACACACAGACACAAAATCTCAATTTACAACTGTCTATCAAGAATACATAAGAATTTATTTATTGTAAACCTCAAAAACATACTAAAATTTTAAAAAACCTACCCCAAATTATAAACAAATTTATCTCTTTAATATATATACTATCTATCAAGTGCAAAAATGAAGAACATACGAAAATTTCGTCGACTTATCACAAATCACAAGTAAATTCGTCTCTTTAATCATAAGATATATCAAGATTTCATAAAAAGAAAATCTCAATTCTCAATCACTTATCAAAAATACATAATAATTTATTTGTTATAAATTTCAAAAACATACTAAAAATTTAAAAACTTACCTCAAATCATAAATAATCATAGATACTATCAAGATTCAGTTGGTAGAAAATTCTAACCAAACCTATTTTTCCCTTATGTAAAAAACAAAAAAAGCTCGATATTGCTTACTTCAATTCCTCCCAATAAAGCTTACAATAAGATCACAAAAACATCACACAATATATCTAGGTTTGATATGCAGTAAAGTATTGTAGCATGTAGACTTGCACCCACTTCTAATATCAAAATTTTTTTTTTTATTTTTTTATGTCACCTAAAAAGTGGACTAAGTTTTTCCTTGTAATACTCCTAAATAAAAGGTTCAAAGCTTATATCCAATTCTATTTTGGGTAAGCTTTAAGTACTGAATCTTATTCCATAAAGATTTAATAAAGAACAATAAGTTTGAATGATCACTTTTTTAAGGGTTTTTATACTTTTAATATATATATATACTAGTTTTGTGAGGCCCGTGTTAAGCCTTTGTGAGGCCCGTGTTAAGCCCGGATCCAAATTTAAATCATTTTTTTTTTACTTTATATTTAGTATATCTAATGATCTGCTAAACAAGTCTTGTTGATAAGTTTTCATAATTATTAAAGTTTTTAAACACACAATTTAATAATTTTAAATAAAAACTATTATTTACAAGAAAGAAAATATTACCTGAGAATCAAAATATAGCTTCAAGTAATTCAATATTTTATATAATGACATAATTTAAAATATTTAATAATTACGCTTCGATGAAGATCAATAGAAAAAATATTAATATTTTTATAAAATTTACAAGTATTTATTTCTTAGTTATAGCTAAAAATAAATTTATTTTGATATTTATTGAATTTTTATTTTCCTCGTAATTTTAGTGGCAATAGTTTTTGCTAATTACATTTTTTCATCTTATAGAATCATCTGGAAAAAAAGTCAACGCTTTCAAGTTATATTATAATTATAATAATTATAACCTCAATTAATAGTCTTTATATAAATTAATTTAATAAAAATAAATAAGGATATTAAATGATAGTTAAACTACATTAATAGCTTGCTCCATTTGATTTATTTACTTATTATGTTTATTTTTTACATGTCCCTTATAAGAGTAACCTATTCGTCCCATTTTAATTATTGTTTTATACTTTTTCATGTCCACTACAGGAAACGATAAATACAATATATTATTATTATAATATAGTATCAAAATAAAATATGAGGGTGTAGTTGAAATCATTGAAAACTTTAATTTTGTAGGAAATGTTAGCTTGAATATTGTTGATTTAAAATTAAAGGAATTTTAATTAAATAATAATCTAACATGTGGCAAGACGAAATCAATTATAAAAATTCAAGTGGAATGATCTTAACAAAAAGAATAAGAACAAAAATAAAAATATGAAACTAAAAAATACTATTAATTATCATGTGGTGATTTTATTTTACCAAAAAATTAAAATTTCAAAAAAGTCCTTGTGAAGGCAAAAATCTCAAGATTCTCCATGTTTTAGTGGTAAAAAATGATTGTCTTCAAATTTGTTCAAATTTTATAATTTTATTTTTCAAAAGATAATTTAACTGATTTTAGAGTTAAACTGTGTTATATTAATACAATAAAATTAAAAATTAGATATTCAAATCTATATGAAAAACAGATACCATAAATTATAATGATTATATCAACATAATAGTATTTTTTTCTTAAAAGCATTGATTAAAGTTCATGTAATTTGATCTTCGAAAGTGAAATATGACAAATAATTTAACATTAAAAATAATTTAATAAAACCAAAAGGAAATTTAATCAATTACAAAGCTTCATGTGAAAAATTTTAAAAGGAGAATTATGAAAAAATAATGCCACATGTAAGACTTTCATAAACTTTACGTTGAATCGGCGAATAAAAATTTAAAATAACAAACAATAATGGTAAATAACATCTATAAGTAATACATAATATGATAGAATAATATTTTAATTCAATAAATACACTTATGAGAAAACAGAACAGAAATGAATGACAGGTAATTCTTCACGTGGGAAATAAAAAGAAAATTCTTAACAAAAAATATGATATAAGTTCAATAATTTTTTCATCTAAAAGAAAAACTCAATATGTTGATGTATTTTATGGGACCACTTTCATTTTTTTTCATGACAAATCATTTATAACTGCATCTAAAAGGTCCTTAAGTACTTAAAATTTACCAAATTATGCCAGGAATTACAAAGTCATGATACTTTAATTAGGGATAACATGAGACCCAAGAAATCATGTGAGGACTATCAAAATTGATGATTTTTCCTTATATATGATAATAATAATAAAGTATATCCATCACGAGTATCATTTTCATTTTTGTTCGATTCTTAAGAGATCATAAATAAGAAAGATAATTTTACTAATATACTCTTTAAAATAATTTTTTGGATCATTACAAACTTATTTTTACGATTTTAAAGAGTATTAATTATAGAAAAAATTATTAATTTTATTTCCATCTAAACTTCACAAAATCTTTACTTCACAAAATCTTTACTTACTTTTTTATTTTGTGTCCGGTCATGAAAAGGTGACACATTAAATAAACTAAAAAATATATCCAATTAGAAAAATATCTAGTAAAATAAAATGAAAAAAAAATAATATGGAACAAACCATAGGCAACGTAAAAGGGAGAACATAAAATCTTAACATTGTACAACACGTGGTCACTCTTTATTAAATGTGACAAAGACACGGCAGACAGATTTCGTGAAACACTTGTCAATAAAATGGCTAATTAACTCAATAGAGAGTAAAGATTCTCAAGAAAATCAACTTTAAAATGTCAAATTTGACCCTCTGGGAACAACGAAAAATGCCTCATTCTCCCTTGTATTTAGTAGTATAAAAAAATACACACACGTAAGAGATAATTATGATTCAGATCAAGTCTTACTGATATAAGATTTTCTTTTTGCGTTATTATGTGCTTGGACTTTACTTTTCTGCTTTTTCCTTTCCAGTTCCATCATTTATCCTCGAAGTCTTCGTTTCTATATAAAAACAAGCTCTCCAAATTTTTTATGACCAACATTTCCTTGACTAAATTCTTTTTTTAAAAAAAAAAAAAGTCAATTATAATAATTTCTTAGATGGAAATTTCAGAAAATCTTATGAATTATTCGTTCCCCTTTCTCTTGTTAAGCAAATTTAATACGTGAGTTCAATCAAAGTTTCAACCACACACTAATAAAAATAAATCTATTAAAGTTATAATAGATCTATTTTTTACCTAAGTTATCCACATCCCCCTTCAAATGATATCAAAAATTTTAATATCCACCAAAATAGCGAAAACTAGCATGTCCTACTTGTTGCATAAAGTTGAACTTTGCAATTTAAAAATCACATAGAGTAATATAATTGCAACTCCAAGTGTTTTTTTTTTTTCGGCATAATACATAACGTTAAATTATAACGTTGATCTTAAACATTGATAGTGCACAAATATGACCTTTAACTATTCAAAACCTGAACAAATATGACCTTCGATTTTGCAACCTCATGCGTGAGTTTCACTCGCACCTACGTGGAAAGTTCATCCAATCATACGGTGTCACGTCGTTAAAAAAGCTGACTTGGAGGGAGCCAGGGAGGTCATATTTGTGCAGATTTGAATAGTTAAAGGTTATATTTATACACTGTCAAAATTTTGCTTTTTGTGTTAAAACGACATCATTTTTTTATTATTATAATTTATTTATTTATTTATTTATTTCTATAGTAGCAACACCTAACTTTTTTTTTATTAAAAAAAAAAGTCACTAGCAGGGATCAAACCCACGCAGTAAGCTGAAGGAAGCGCCCAAGAAAAACAAATTACACCACTGGGCTATCTAACTGTCTTGTTTCATGTGGTTCAACATTAATATATGTACATAAATATAGATTTTCTACCTTATATATACAACGTAATTTTTTTACCAAGGGGGTTCGGTTGAACCCCATGGCAACCACGTAGGTCCGCCCCTGCGTTAATTTAATAACATTTTGATAACATTAATTTAATACTAACATTTTAATAACGTTAATTTAATATACTACCACTACTATTCTTAATAACGTTAATTTAATAAAATTTTATTAAAACTATAATTTTTTTTTATTATTAGTATAGTTTCATCTTTAATTTAATATTTAAATAAATTATATTTAGATATATTATATAACATAAATTCGTCCTTTACTTTATAATATATACATACCCGCGTGATTTTTGTGTATGAGACTGATTCACCTAATTAATAAATCTTCAATATTGCTCTTTTTTCGCAATGACAAAAGAAATTAGATGTCATTTTCATCTTTGAGCCAAAACTAATGAAAAAATAATAGTGAAAAGTCATTTAAAGGTCATATTTGTGCAGTTTTGAATAGTTAAAGGTCATATTTGTGCACTGTCAAAGTTTAAGGTCAAAGTTATAATTTGGTGTCAAGTTTAGGGTCATATTTATATATTATGCCCTTAGATTTTATGCTGGACGCGCCCAGTTTTGCGTGTTGAACACGCGTTTTGCCATGTAGGATCGGAGGCCATATTTGTGTAGTTTTGTATAGTTAAAGGTCATATTTGTGCACTGCCAAAGTTTAAGATTAAAATTATAATTTGATTTCAAGTTTAGAATCATATTTATGTATTATATATATATATTTTTTTTTTGATTGGTTTTATAGGTGAAAGAACCATCACCATCACTCTTCTAGTACGCTACATGCATTTAGCAAAGGTATTTTCGAATGAGTGATGTTGATAGTCCAAAAATCAAAACCAAATACTTTTGAACATTTATTTTCAGTTATTTGATTATTTATTTAATTTTTAAAACTTTTTGTGCAGTTCATGATTCATGACTAAGTTCACGAGATTATAATTAAGAGTTAGCCAAAACAAGAAGCGACTATGTACAATAAATTAATCTTTAGTTTTCATGAAGTTGATTTCCCCCTCCATGTTCATGCATCTCATTTTTTTTTTCTCTTTTATGATTAAGTCATTCCGTATAAGAATCTTATTGACCCGATTAATTTGGGTTTTTTTCACGCAAAAATCTCATGATAGGCTGATTTACACAAATGTCTTTTTTGGGGGGTTAAATTGGAAAATTGTATCAACCAAATGTAGGGTTGAGATATTTTGGTCCAAACCAAGAAAATCAAAAAATCAAATATAAATTTAATTTTGATTTTGATTTTTTGGTTTATCAGATTGATTTTGGTTTCACATTTTAGAAATTCGGTTAAACGGTTCGATTTTTTTTTTTTTTAAATTGATTAAATCGAAAATATAATATATACATATACATACATGTATGTATGTATGTATATTTTATTTTGAGAAAAGACATTTTTTTCCCCTGAACTTGTCCTCCAAACTCACTTTAACACTTAAACTTAACTTCCGTTTATTTACCCCCCGTAATATTTTTAAAGTGAATTATTTTCATCCCTCAAAACTGAATACCACTCTCACAACGGAGAGTGTGTTACACTCGCTTACACATCAATGCCACGTTGGAGCCACGTCATTTCACGTAAGAAATTACTATTTTAAAAAAAAATTAACCCCGCCACATTATTTTTATATATTTTTTTGAAAAAAAATAACAAATATATATATATATACTATTTTAATTATATAAATATATACATATTTATATATATTAAATAAAAAGTGCACCCCCACCCCATTTTCTTTCTTCTTCACACCCCCATCCCATCCTGCCCACCCCGCCCCTCTTTACGTCCACCCCATCCCCACTTCCGCCGCCCCCTCCCCCACCAGCTCTCCTCCTCCATCAAACCCACCCACCTCCATTGTTTTCCAATTTTCCTCCATTAACAACCTCTTAGCCCACCTTCAATTTCAATTTTCCTCCACACCCACCCCTCATTTTTCTTCTTCTTCAAACCATGCACCCCTATCCCCACCCCACCCCCTCTATTTCTTTCTCTTCTTCCAGCCAACCCCCATCCCCACCTCCAATTTTTTTTCAGCTTTCTTAATTAACACCTTTAGAGAACAATCACAAAAATATCAAATTAAATTTTTTCCTCCATTAAACACCATCTCAACCTTCAATCAAACTTTCTCAAGTTTTCAACCACCAAACTCACCCTTGAAGATGTAAACATAAATAAAGAATAGAGAAGGAACAATGAACTTTAAAAATAAAAGTTACGAAAATTCTTTCAATTTGTTATTCTTCGAACTGAATTAATGAAGCAATTTAATGTCTTCAATTTCTTCGTTGGAGAATGTATTAATGGAGAAAAATAAAAAAAATGGAGAAAGTGTTGTTGTAGGATGTGTTTGAGGTTGCTAATGGAAGAATTAATTGTTATAGAAAATGGGTGTTGTTGTTTGTTGATGTATTGGAGAATAAAATAGTGTGGGGTGTGGGGTGTGGGGTGTGGGGTGTAAGTGTGTGGGGTGGGGATGAGAGATGAAGGTGGGTGGGGGGTATTGAAGAAGAAAGAAGTATTTTCTGTTATATATATATATATATATATATATATATATATATATATGTATATATATATATATATATATAGATACTGAAACGTCCCTTTTTTTTTAAATGTCACGTAGCATTAGGGGGGGAAATAATTCACTTTAAAGATGTTAAGGGAGGTAAATAAACAAAAGTTAAGTTTAAGTGCTAAAGTGAGTTTGGAAGACAAGTTCAGGGGGGAAAAGATGTCTTTTCTCTTTTATTTTATATACAAGGCAAAACCCATCGGCAGACCCCTTAGGTACGAATCATCTTTCACTAAGGCACTTCAAGTGGATGTTGATCCATTTTGGCACCTCAAGTGACCATAAAGTGTGTCATTTTGGCACATATTGCTGATTCAGCAAAGAGAGTGTATTATACTCGCTTTTGGTTGCGTTTCAGGGATATTTTCATAATTTTTTAGGGATATTTTCATAATTTTTTCATCTTTAATTTTTTTTTAAATTATTGAAATTGATTATCCAACTCATTAATATATATACACACAATTAAATTGAAAGAACCAATTAATTGTTGACACGTGGCATTTTTCAAAATAATTATAAAATTATTTAATTTTCTTTGACAGCCCACCCCCACCCCCATCCCAACCCCCAACCCCAAAGTCATCTTCTCCACCACCACCCATGTCCCCGACAACCCCCACCTCAAGTCCTCTTCTCTATTTAGCAGTCCTTTGCCCCTGCCCCCTCGCCTCTTCTCCTTTATTCTCCCCCCTCCCCGCCTCTTCTCTATTTGAAACTGTTTACAGTTTCACATAAAAAAAATTTAAATATGTCACTGCATTGTTTGTTTCTTTCTTCAAAAAGAATTATAAGTAAATTATTTACGTTTTTCAAATTATTCAAAGAATTCAAGCTTCTAAAAACTTCTATAAATGATGAGCAAAGCAATGGATTGAAAAATTCAACCTCCATTAATGGAGGTTAAGGTTGTGTAGAGTTTAATGATTGTGATGCTATGGTGGTAATGAAAATTTGATAATGGGTATGGAAGAAAATGAAAGAAAAATGTATGAATAGAGAAAGAAAAAAGAAAACGTTGGCGGTGGGGTGGATTGAGGAAGATGATGTGGGGTAGGGTGGGGTGGGTAGGAAGACAATATAAGGTGGGGGGATTATTAATAATTTTTATTTAAATTAATTATATAAAAATTATTTTTATATAAATGACAAATGCATTTTTATAATTGGTCCCTTTTCATGTTTTTAGTTTTTTTTCAGAAAAAAAAAATATATAATTTTAGATGTATATAGTGATATGGCAATTTAAAAGAGTTGGCACAAATTAATTGGTCGTTTTATCCATGCTGGAGGCGAGTTAGTCACATGCACTAGTGTTGATGTCGAAAGGTGCCAAAATGGCACATTTTATGGCCATTTGAGGTGTCAAAATGGACCAACATCCACTTGAAGTGCCTAAGTGAAAGACGGTGCGTACCCAAGGGGTCTGCCGATGAGTTTTGCCTATATTCAATATAAATAATATGTGTCACGTAGGCACAAAGGTTGCAAAAAATACGATTTTAATTAGTCCAGGGGGTAATAGGACACTCCTAAAGTTTGGATGTGTCTCAATTTCGTGTATAGTTCAGAATGAAAGCTGAGCATTTTCTCCATTTTTATTGTAGTGATTATTTAGATTTTTTCCTTATAATTAAAAGTTGTGCAAATATAGCCTAAGAGAAATCATATGAATAAATATTGGATCGAGATATAATGTTTGCTTCATATATTGCTCAATTTACTATATATAATGAGTGGAAATAAGCAGGCACGTCTTCGACATGCCAGCTTGTACTGCTTACTTTAGCTGCTTCAATCGTAATTTTACTATATTACCCCTAATTAATTATTATAAGTTGTTTAAGTATTAAAAAATTGTAATATAAAATAATCGACGTGCCTACTTGTGTTTCCTGCTTCAATCGTAATTTTATTATATTACCCAAATTAATTACTATAGGCTATTTAAGAATTTAAAAAATTATAATATTTAATAAAAAACATAAAATTGACAAAAAATAATAAATTAACTTTTGATTTTTTAAATTAACTTGCTGCCTTATATGATGCCTATTTACACTTTTTTCACAAGTATTTTTATAGTAATTTTTTTATATCACTTCTAATTAGTTATTATAAGTCATTTAAGACATGAGTTCTTCGCTGCTTCAATCGTGATTTTATTATATAACCCCTAATTAATTATTATGATTGCATTAGAAAATTAATAATAGTTCATAAAATAGACACAAAATGATATGTCAACATAAAACATTTGATTGACTATCGAAATTATATTACTGCCACATAAGTTAACTTTTGAAATTATATCAGTATCACTTAAATTGAAATAGAATAAATAGTATTATAAATCACAATAATTAAAAATTAAAATTATTTTAATAATTAATTATCTAAATTATATTTGTATCACATAAATTGAGATTAAAAATATAATATATATTGCACAGGCCCTTCAATGTCTAGTATTTTATAGAAGAATTGACTTATGGTCTAACTTTTCTCATAAAATTTTTGATATGATAAAAAAAAAAATAGATCATAATTTGAAAGGTGCATTAATTATAAGAGTAATAAAATAAAGGCCATTAACTATAGCGAAAAAAGTGCGAAAAATATTTATACTTTGACAAATTTGCAGTTATGCATTTTGAATATGCGGGGGTTCTATGACCTCCTACACTTTTTTTATCGTATTTAACTGGTATATAATTAGCACTTGGACCACTGCGTATATTTCATGCACATTGAGCGCGTAGGCAAAAAATATTTGATAAGGGGCAAATATATGTCAGTTAAATACGATCAAAAATAGTCTAAGGGGTCATAGGACCCCCGCAAAGTTCAGGATGCATAACTACAAATTTTGCCCATATACAGGTATTTTTCGCACATTTTTTCCTTAAGTATATATTCATCCCAAAAAAGAAAAGAGTTTAACTAGTATCCACCGTCAGTGAAAATTATTTTTTACATAAGCAAGTACTTTAAAGTCTATTATAGGTAAGTTTAATTATTTTAACTTTTTAATCTTAATATTAAAAAAAGAAAAAATTATTGTATAAGACAACTTGGACTCTATTACTGGAAAAGGGGTCTATGGAGACGGTTCCCTTACTGTCCTCATAGACATCGCAACCGTCCCCATAGATATGTAGCGACGGTTTCCACATGAAAAATTATTGTATAAGACAACTTGGACTCTACTATTGGAAAAAAGATCTATGGAGACGGTTCCCTTACCGTCTTCATAGACATCGCAACCGTCCCCATAGATATGTTGCGACGGTTTCCACAACCGATACAATTGAAGGCGTTACATTAGGTCTAAAGCAACGATTTCTGGCGACAGTTACTAAAACCGTCGCTATATCATGACCTTTAGCGACTGTTATTGCATTGACTATATGGCGACGATTAGAAGGCTCTCGGGACGGTTTCAAACCGTCTCTATATACACATTAAATTATGATATTGTGATGGTTATTAGTCTATTGAGACGACTGCTTACCGTCCCTATAGATACGCTATTACGACGGTTGTATATGCTATTGCGACGGTTGAATATGTATACTATTAGGACGGTATTAGTCTATTGAGACGGCTGCTAACCGTCCTTATAGATGTGCTATTGCAACAGTTGTATATGATATTGCGACAATTGTATCTGTATACTATTAGGATAGTTATATGTGCTATTGTGACGGTTGTATGCATATACTATTAGGACGGTTATATATGCTATTGTGACGGTTGTATGCATACATTATTGGGACAGTTAGATACGCTACAGGGACAGTTAAACATGAGCTATAGCAACGATTAATTTTATGCTATTGGGACAGTTATTTTAGGCTACTAAAACAACTATTATTAGAATATTCAACAATACCATATATATTATACTATTGCAATAATTTTATAAAGCTACCATAACACGTAAAATGTACATATATATTAATCATCAAGAGTATTAGTAACTATTAATTTCCAAAATGCCATATGCAAAAAATCAAATATTTTTTTATCATTCAAAAAAATTAAAATATACACAAGTTTCGAATGTTCAAAAATAAAAGATGTTTGAATATTGAATAGTGGTTGACGAAACTCCTTCTCCATGGAAAATCGATTGAGTGTAATTATGAGAAAACCCATGACCTTACAAGTGATCCTTCACCACATTCCGATAATGCCAATAGCGATTAAAGCACAATCTACAAGGGCATAATATTTTATTTCCTTGAGAAGCTCGTTCAAATGCCTTATTGAGAAAATCCTTGATTCCATTTTGAATCTGAATGATGAATTTCGGGAGATACATCCAACTTTTATCTCCAACATTCATTAAATACCCTATGTTACATATTAAAAATATTGAAGCAAAAAAATCATGAGTACAGTCAGTATCAACATACAAACAGTATCATTAGGTATGTGAAATAATTTGTACAACATATATTTAATTAAATAAGAATTTTGATCATGCTTAACCAATCAAATGTTGAGGAACATGTTATAGTATGCAAGAAAAAAAGTAGGAACTTAACACTAGTTCATGTGTTAGAACTACATTTGAGTTGCTCCTTTTGACAACAAGACAACTTTCAATGACCTCTACCAAGACAGTAACACAAACATCTTATCCAACTTGTCCATTAGTTGATGAACATGCAAACATTATGTGATGAAAACTAAAATACATATATATACACACACACACATATATATATCATCACAAAGTCTACAGTTGTACTTCAAGTTTATCATATGTTAACTTCAAGAGCTACAAAGGACTAACAAATTCAATCTAAATCAAATCGAAGGTACTTGATAAATAAATAATTTTGATACATTTACCCAGGAATTGAATGAAGAGTTATATGCAAAAGGTGATATAGCCAGTACCTGAGATATTATACTCACATAATGATACACAGGTTATTAGAGTATGTCCAATATAAATTATCTCTATGACTCTTATTATTCAAGAGAGTAATTCAAATCCGCATTTGAAATGCTTATGTACTTCAGAAAATTTGTCATCAACAAAAACATACCCAGCATGATCTCAATAGTGGATGGAGAGGGTAGAGTGCACCAGAACCTTATCGCTACCTTTTGAGGTAGAGATGCCTTCATTAGACATATCAAGAGACATAAATATGACAATGCAGGTTGCGAAAATAACCAAATTTCAGATTATTGACTAGTACTCAGCTTCTCGTCATCTTTGACAATATGTTTTACTGTTTAACTTTCTCTAACTATTTTCAATAATTGACAACCTTCATTAGTCCCCTACGAACGCAAAAATTCTGAAATCATTTTAGTGTCTATATCATTTTTGTTTCTTAGTCGCGGATAAACCCAATATGATCTCATTCCATCTGTTTGTAGTATGAACAGTTACAAGTACATACTTATACTAATACATTGTCTATGGTCACTGATATTACTTAGCTAAATTATTATTACTGAGCATAACACAAAAAATGTACTTCGTGAAATCGTTTGTAATTACCCCCACCTCTGAAAAAATGAAATAAGAGGGGTTTAATTTGTAATACACTGTAAACAAGATTATTCTACTTTTCTAAGACAACAGACCAGCAACAGTCATATCTTCTGGGACCTAAAAAAGTAAGTCATATCACGAGACCACAACATTCACAAATTAGACCACAAATTCATAAAATTATCCGAAAATCAGACCACAAAATTTATTTTTAATGATACAGGAAATTAAATTGGAGACCTACCTAAAAAGAAGAACGTTTTCGGAGAAGTAAAATCGTAAGAAGACCAGATGAAAATCAATGATTGTAGCTCAGAGAAAAAATCAGATGAAAATCAGTGACTTGTAGCTCACACTACCAACACAACTAATTTAACACTACCAAGACTCAAAAATAATTGTCAAGTACTGAACGGAGAAGCGATTGTCGAATATTGAACAGAGAAGTTGTCGATCAAGATGAGACTGTCGAGTACTGAACGAAGAAGTTGTATCCAGATGGGGCTGTCGAGTATTGAACGAATCGAGATGGGGCTGTCAAGATCGGAGAAGCCGTCGAGAACTGATGAATTGAATCAATTTTGTTCCTTAACCTTAAGTTGTCGATCCAGTACTGTGAATGAAATGGATTTGTATTAACCCTAGACAAATGGGGCTGACCAGAAAAATTGGGGGGAAAATTATTTTAACTTTTTTTAATAAAAATAATTAAAAAAGTAGATAAAATAAGTGTTAGAGAAAAAATTCCCGCATAATGTCATATTTTAGCTGATATAAAATATGGGACGGTTATATATCTGTTACCATAAATATCTATTGGGACGGTTATAATAACCGTTACCATAAATATAACTATTGATACAATTTCGGAGGCTTATGCAATGGTTAACTTAAATTATTGTCCTAAAATCTATTGGGACGGTTGTAACCGTCGCTATAGTTTTTTTATAATAACGGTTATGTAATCATTGCTAATTAATTGTCCCCATAGCTGTCATTTCTAGTAGTGCTATATTCACTCTATCATTTTTCTATAGCACTATGATTTTGTTATTACAATTACAAAGGATCAATCGTGTCTTTTTCATTGATCGTCAATTTCTACTTTATTGTTATTCAACAACATCTAATTTGAATCAATTAGTAGCATCAACCTAGCAATAACCAAAATAAACATAAGCAACATATCACTATTCTATAATATAGTAGTCTCAATGTCTCAATTTTTATGAGACTTTTCACTTTTTGAGATTCAAATTTTTTAATGTTGTCCGTACAATCGAGACTATAAAAGTTATATAAAAAGTAAACTAGTTTAATTTTAACGGTAAAATATATCAGTTTTTAATAAACTTGTAAAATAAATTGTAATAAAAATTTAACTCGTTTAACTCTCAAAATTCAAATATCAATAAATAAATTGGGACTCAAAAATTTTACAAGTATGATTTTAATTCATTGTAAAATTCTCAATAGGAGAATTTTTTGAGATAAAATGGGTACAATAATTATTTTTTCAGATCAATAAAAAATTTAAGGAGAAAACATATATAAGAGGAATTAGCAAGTTCTAAAATTAAAGAATAGAGAGAAAAAAAATCAAGTAATTAAGAAAATGATTTTATGAAAATAATTTCTTAATTATCTATTACCTATTAAAATTAATGCTTGTATAAAAATAAGTTTCCACTACAGCGAAAATAAGTTAAACTAAAAAGAAAACAACAGCAAAAAATTCAATAGATAATCACTTCTTACCAAAATTTTCATTAGGGGTATTCGCTATCTTCTCACCACACCTCTCCATCATTGCCCCATTTATATGATCAACTAATTAACTATCCATTCTTTTAAGTAGTTATTTACTTTGTTAAAAAGCAATATTGGCTAATTATTTACTTTGTTAAAAAGCAATATTGGCTAATTACGTAAGCTTGTCTGGTAGCTTTGGTCTTTGGGTCAACCACTTCCATGTTGTTTGTTTGTTTCTTAGTTTTGTGTGAACAAGTCTCGCTCCATACATTTACCAAAAATAATAAATAAATAAAGTCAATGCCCTTACACATACCACACTAGTCCTCACTCTGTTAGTTGCTTCGTTTTTAAAATAGTTGTTTTTTAAAAAGAAGATTTATTTAAATTTAATTTTTTTAATTAAATTAAGAGATTTTTTTAACATTCTTTTAATGCTATATT
This sequence comes from Capsicum baccatum var. pendulum, assembly GCA_030864225.1. Lineage (NCBI taxonomy): Eukaryota > Viridiplantae > Streptophyta > Magnoliopsida > Solanales > Solanaceae > Capsicum > Capsicum baccatum. Next base: position 199,523,353 of record CM061559.1, on the reverse strand, counting down.
CATTATTAAATTAATAAAATGTGTACTTAAATATATATTTTTAAAGCATAATTAATTAGGCTAATTTAGTAAATAAATTCCTAAAAATTTCTAAAGTAGCAACTTAACAGCTATAATTATAACTTTATAGCAACTGTTTCATAATTACGAAAAATAACAAGTTGTATTTTATATTTAAGTAAAATATTTTATTTTTTTGGTTAGATAAGTAAAATGTTGCTATATAAAAACATATATAAATTGAATAGTAAGTTTCTATTTTAACTCACATCAGTTAAAGTTAAATAAGGAAAGGAATTATCCCTTAATTCATACTACTTTTAATTATAAAGGTTTTTTTTCTTATATGACTCTTATATTTTTTTTATCCTTTTTCATTTTTTTTTGTTTTCTTATTTATTTCCTTTCTCATATGTTCCTTTTTCTTTTTCTATTGTTGTTTCTTTTTTAATTGTTTTATTTTTTATTTTAATTTCTTTTTCTTTTCTTATTTTTTTTCTTTTTCACTTTATTTTCACTCTTCTATTTTTCTTCCTTTTATCCTTTTTCATTTTTTTCTTTATTTTTTTCCTTTTTCGTTGTCTTAATTTTTTTCTTTCTCATATTTTTTTTTACTTTTCCTATTTTCATTTTTTTTTTCTATTTTTATTTTCTTATTTCTTTATATTTAAGTAAAATATTGCTGTATAAATAAATATACAAATTGAATAGTAGTTTCTATTTTAACTCTCATCAGTTAGAGTTAAATAAGGGAGGTAACTGTCCCTTAATTCACACTCCCTTTAATTATAAAGATTACTTTTCCTTATACGACTCTTCTATTTCTTTCTTTTTTTTTCCTTTTTCGTTTTTCATTTTTTTTCTTTTTTCTTTTCTTATTTATTTCCTTTCTCATACTTTTCTTTTTCGTTTCCTATTTTTGTTTTTTTATCATTTTATTTTTTTATTTTGATTTCTTTTTTTTATTTTATTTTCACTCTTCTATTCTCTTCTTTTTTATTCTTTTTCAATTTTTTATTTTTTTATTTTCCATTTTCTTATTTTTTTTCTTTCTCATATTTTTGTTTTTCTTTTTCTATTTTCGTTTTTCTTCTTCTTCTTCTTCTTTTTTCTGTTTTTTTTTTTCATTTCTTTTCCTTTTCTTTTACTTTTTACATTTATATTTCTAGCTTTTATTTCTCATTTTTTTTTTTCGGTTTTCACTTCTTTTTCTTTGATTTTTTTCTTTTTTTCTTTTTTCTATTTTTATTCTTTACTCTTCTATCCCTTGGTTTTATTTTTTAAAGACACATATCTATATCACATATACATATTCAAAAAATATACAAAATATATAAATATATAAATTTGCGTAAGTATTTACAGTATAAAACATACATATATATCCACATATATATTTACAGAAATACATATCTGACTCATATGTGTATATAAATATATAGGACACAAAAACTCTATAACAAAAAGTGACATAATACATTTGCCTAATTGCGCTTGAATTGCACATTTCTTCTTCATGATGTATACATCAAAAATATTATTATGACGAAAATTATGCATCATCCATAAATACATATGCATTAATCATAAATAAATATGCGTTATTCATAAATAGATATGCATTTAGGAAAAAATACATATGCATTAGTCATAAATACATATGCACACTGAAAAAGTACACATGTATTATTTATAAAGACATATGCATTTATAAAAACCTAAGCAGAACTAAAAATATATTTTCAAAACAATAAATATAGTATGCAGCCCCATAAAAACGTATGAATAACTAGAAAATACATATGTATTATTCAAAAATACATATGCATATCTGAAAATATATATATGCATTAGTCATAAATACATATGCAATCTGATAAAATACATATGTATTATTCATAAATATATATGCATAACTGAAAAAATATATATGCATTATTCATAATTACATATGTACAACTGAAAAAATACATATTCTTCCTTTTTATTTGGCTTCATCTTTTTCTCATATTTTTGCACTTTTTGGGATTCATGAGATGAAGGCTCTCAATGTTTTTCGTTTAATGACTTCCCTAATATTTTTCGGCTCGTCACATTTTATCGATCTCACCTCTTTTATACCAACTTCTTTGTTCAACTTAATAGAAGTAGAAATCAAGTTAACACAAAACCCCACAATCTTTCAACAACAAAAAAAAATTGCAAAACCCCCCATCAAATAATATAGGAAAAGTTACAGCAGACCTTCATCAAATAACATATCCCTCCATTATAGCAGACCTCTATAATTTTTCAACCAAAAAAAATCACAACACCCCTCCCCCCACCCCCAAAAAATGAAGACGACGGATGAAGAAAAAATATGAATAAATAAATAAATTATAAATTATATGAAAAGATAATATGTAAATACTGTAAATATCAACTTACCTTATTTGATGGAACACAATTTAAAAAAAGGGGAAAGGAATTGAAGAAAGTTGAGTGAAACATGGGAGAGAATTGAAAAAAATGGAGTGAAATATGAGAGGAAATTAAAAAAAGTGGAGTGAAATATGGGAGGAAATTGAAAAAATGAGTGAAAATAGGGAAAGGTAAAAAAGTGGGTGAAATCCATGTGCTTTTTAATATAATGATTAAAATATTGCTACTTTTACTATCACTCACAATTTTGAGAAAGTGTTGCTATTTATTGTAATTAAGGTCTTAAGTATACTAATTTCTGTAATTTTCCCAAAAATGTTTTATGAAGAGAAGTGTCAAGTCAATAACGGAGAGAATATAATTTATGTAATATTATTTGACTTGATACAAAATTTAAGAAAACGATGAATGACTTTTGAATTTATAGTCCAAAGCACGTCTTTAATATTTGTATTTTTGTAAATCATTTTAAATTTAAATTATTTCTACAAATAGACATATAACATATATAACATTCATTTTAGAACAAATTAAGAAAATGTATCAAGTAAATTCTAACAAACTAAGTAATATTTTGCAAACATGTCAGGTGCTACTGTTTATGTTTTTCTTACTAGCTCGATGTGCACCTACTTTCTCAATATTTCATATGTCACAAGCTATGACTTATAGGTTTCTTTTTTATCCTCTCCCCTCGTAGTGGATTGGATTAGCAAAGAAAACGCGTATGTTTTATTGAAATCAAGGCTTAATTGACTATGTTTATTAAAATCATGAGCTTTATTTATTTATTTATTTATTTGGAACAATCATGAGATTAATTGACTATCTCCATTTTGGCCCAACTACTTTCCATTTAAGGAGTAATAGAGGATTAAGTAGTGAAAGTCTTCTTAAACTGGAGAATTCTAGTGGATCTTGAAATTTGAATTATAAGAGCATTTACTCTAGTGATCTTTCGAGGCTTTTCAGTAATAAAACAAAAAAAAGCACAAATTAGTGAACTGTGGTGTCAGATTGTCTTTTCGTATTTAATTTCAATTCAAAATTCTTCCACAAAATAACCAGATTGGCTATGACCAATTTTCTTTATCAACAAGATTGTCCGGCTCAATTTGTGCGTATCTCGACTATCATCGCATATATACAACCTTCGTAGCTAGAGGCAAAGGGATAAGAGTGTAAGAGGGTTGATTCTCTTCGTTGAAAAATTATACTATAATTTAAATGAGCAAAAAATAATTGTTTACGGTAAATTTTTTGAATCCCCTTTGAATAAGAATTTTATTTTTTGAATACCCTTATTTGAACTTCTAGTTCTGGCACTAAGCAATAGCTGGAGTACGTAATTTTGTCTATTAAGGCTTTGACGGAAATAGTCATCTATAACCTTTTTTGTCTATGTTGATATTTAAGCCCTCATTTTCACGGGGAGAAACTATACTTATTCGTGGGGAATCAATGAATACTTTTTTGCTAGAAAATTATACTTGACGGCGAAGCTACATTTGGTCAAGGGGAATCAATTGACACCTTTTACTATACAACATCATACCAGGTGTATTTTTGTAAAGTGAAGTCTGGAGAGAATAAAGTGTATGCAGTTCATACTACTACCTCGGATGAAGAAGTAGAGGGGTTGTTTCTGATAGATCCCAGCTATCTTTTAAGTATATATACATTTTTGTAACCCTCCTAGGAGCACTTTTTGCTCTCTTATCACTCGAATCTAAAACTTTAGGATTGAAGGTAGAGGATACTTATCATTTGAACCATCATTTCTTGTCTTATATAATACTTATTAAATATTTTTTTTTTTTCGTGTTTTTGGACTTTTGAGAATGAAAATTGTATCTCCACCAATATTAATCTACGTGATTTTTACCTACTTCATAATCATGGTGGTGACCAATATTGGGCAGGTTTAGTCAGACAACTTGGTCTACTAGGATCATTCATGATTAAACTATAAGCAAAAGTAAACCATGAAGCTGTTTGAAATGGAAGACAAAATCAGTAGTATAATTCAAGCTTCCACCAACAATTAATTGTTTTATATTTTGAAACTCATATATCCCCCAACAACATATGGATAATACTAATAGGTGTGGCAAAAGAATTCCACCAGCACTTCTAATTTCAACCATTCCTTCTTGTCATTTCAGTTGCTTTTAGCATTATGCCATATACAATATCCTTATTCCTCCTACAGATTCTTCTTGGATAACATATAATATGTTCAAAATAGTAAGTACAAGATTTGTATAATCTAAAACTAGACCAAAAGTATGGAGAAAAATAAACAAATTTTCGACCAATCAGTCGAGTGTATTGAGGTATCAGGTTGTGTGATGGGCACATTTAGGAATATATGTACAAAGAGCACAATATTCTGTTACAAATATCCTAAGATTTCATTTTTGAAGGGAAAAGGGACAACTTTATTGGCACCTTTCTACAACCCCCCTTAGCAAAAACATCATTTGTGTAACAAAAGTAATTGAGCAGAACTAGCTTGAACTTTTCTAAGTGTATTCTTTTATGTATGGGGACGAGTCAGAGCAACAAAGGGCTGAATCTCACTGGATTGTGGTAGCAAAGTCATTCTACCACTTATATACCTCACACAAAAGTCTTCCTTTATACAGTTGATTTACACTTACACGGATGATCTCCATATCCTTCCTTCGAATGATATGATGATAATCGAGACATCATCATGGTACTTCCTACGATCCCCTTGTGGTATATCAAGTAACTCGTGGAAGTTCATGCCTACAAAATCGTGGAACAAAAGTTTTTTTAAATTAGTTCGATTTCTATAAGAATTTAGTACTCAGAAATCTCATAAGTACAGCTATTTACCAGCTTTCTTTGCAGCTCTAAATAACACTTCTTCAACAAGATGTTGTGCGGGATCTCCCTCGGGGAATATAGACATGAAGGTCTCAACTTCAGAGACTGCTTCTTCATTGGTGAAGTATTGGTAAAGTCCATCAGATGATAAGATCAGAAATCTGTCTCTTGGGCCAAGTCTATGGTGGTATAATGATGGTATACAATTGATATACGGCGAACTTCCAACATAGTCTATTCTAAAGACCCCTAGCAGTCCATTGTTCCATTTAGGCTGTAATACCATACAAGTAGAAATTACATTAACACGATGACTAATAACGATTTTAGAGAAGTTCGATAATTTGAAGGGCATGCCAGGCATTTTTATGACTTATGATCATACATGCGAAAAGTGTAATGTGAAAGTTAAGAATACCTGTTTAAGAAAGCCTGCACCAAAAGCGCGAGTAACGTTTAAAGAACCCTTCACTCTGCCATTTTTGATAGCAGATGTATCACTTGGATGCTCACTTCTAATCCTAAGAACTTCCTGCTACAATTTACCAAGCAACCATGAGTATTAATCTATGAAACACCAAAAATTGAAATTTTAGTACAAGAACGGAGATGGTACCTCTTTAACAGATGTACTATGGTCCATAGTGAGTTGACAAGAACTAAGATTATGTTTTCTATATGAATCAACTCTGTAGAGTGCATCAATGCTATTTCGACTCTCCTCATTTATTCGTCCCAAGTTACCAATGGAGCGATCGATTTCAGGATCTTGAGCCAAAACTGCTCTGCTATCACCAACATTCACCAAGTAAACATCATTGCCTTTCATCAACATCACTAAAACACAAGATCCCATTAAGGCTAACTCGGGGTTTTCTTCCACCATCGTGTCTGTTATCTCCAAATATGATGCCTCGGCTCTCCTCAACGCCTCTGATAACGCGTGTAACACGTCTAAATGGTTAATACCTGTATATTTCGATTGATCAAATTCTTGATTCTGAACGACAAAAGTCTCGTTGCACATGAGATTTTCGGATGATTCTAACTTGTCATTCCATAGCAATCCCTTGAGTTCTTTGAAGACATTTGAGTATAGATTTTTCAATAAAAAATCAGTAGCATCAGGTCCATTAAATCCGTCATAAATCCCAACGAACACCCATCCATGTTCCTCAGAAATCACAACATGTACTCTGTCTTCCCCTGCTTTCCCCTGAGCCCACTGCACGTTTCGACTTCGGAATGAATTATTATCCTCATGATCATCTTCATCCAAACTGTTTTCACTACTCAAAGGGCCATTAATCCCATTAGTGTTCTTCTCTACCAAAAGAGAACTTGACAAAACTTTCTTTAAATTCCTAACCAAATCCCATTTACTACCCTCAGGTTTGTACCTCTGGAGCTGCTGATGATCATACTGACTCTCCAACGGTCCGGAGGTGAAGCTCCGCTCTATCGGGCCGGACAAGAATCCTCTCTCCATGGAGCCCGAGCCCGTGATGGACACTCGGGGAATTGGGCCCGAACAGACAGAGGGGATTGACTTCCGGGGAATTGGCTGAAGAGGAAAAGAAGAAAACCACTGAGAGCTCTCGAAAGCTGAAGACTTCTCAATATACGCATTAGAAGCACACACGTCAACGAGCGAGGTGGACAGAGGTGTAGAAGTGTTGGCAGAGATAGAAGCACCAGAAATGGTGCGAAACACAGTTGTTTGGCTACTGCTACTGGTGGTGCTAGTGCTAGAGATAGTGGTAGTAGTAGAAGAAGAAGAGTCTTCTATAAAAGGATGATTTTTGTATGATGAATCATGCAATATGTAACAAAAAGAATGGCCTAATCCCTTGTCAAGTGTATCATACAAGTCTACACTAATATCATGGTGTCTCTTAGATATTTCTCCAACATCTCCTGCAAAACAAAATTTCAACTTCCCAATACCGTTTCCCATTTTTTTCTCTAATAAAGTCAATTTTTTCGATAGATAGATAGACGTCCAATCCAGCAATAGCTAGTTGTTCGACCTTAAACCAACTGAGTAGGACATAAGTAAGACATTTCGAAAATTTTATGAAGAAATAATGTTTGAAAGTGAATAATTAGGAGAGAATAAAGGTTCCATGAGAGAAGAAGTGAGGAATATCAAGATTGAAATTTGAAAGTTTATAATTGGTGCTGTGGCCTTAGCATTTAAATTGACAAGAAGAAGAGGAAAAAGGTGGAGAGATAGAAAACAGAAAGCCAAAAAAGACATGGAGGAGTTGACTTTAGATGCATGAAAAAGTAAGAATATTACACTATTGTACTTACTACCCTCTCACTTTCAAAATGGTGGGATTGTTGACTGTAAAATATTTATTAAAAATTTATTTTATCAAATTAATTTTATTAATTAGTTATTCGTCCCATTTTATTCGTCCCAAATTGGGATGACACAACTATTAAGAAAAATAATAAATAACATGACTAGTTTACCATAGTAAACCTATTAAATAATATTTACATTTTAATTTAAAAAAAGTAATTAATGCAAAGGGTAAAATATGAAAAAAAATTATCTTGTCTAAAAGGACAAGTAAAATGGGACATCAGATTAGGAAATTTGGGACGGGTAAAATGAGATGGAGGGAGTATGTTTTTAAAATATAAATTTTAGTATATAAATTTTGTTTAGTCATTTATGATATGGGTAGTATTGAAATAATATAATAATATTTTATTGATTCCATAAAAATGACAAATAAATTGAAATAAATATTTTCAGAAAGAGGTCCAACTAAAATGTTGGGTATAAAACACCATATAATAAAAAATAGATATTTATGTAATTATATATATTTCGTTTAAGTACACAAAATTTAAAAATTTAAATATTCATAAATATAAAAATTTAATGATTTTTTAAACGAGGTAAGGAAAAGATAAATAGCGAAGGGAATTGTAAAGTGGATAACAAAACCTTCATCAATAAATTAAAAGTTCAGAGAACAAACTAATAGAGCTGTTTGCAACATAATTTAAATTCATGGAAAATAAATTTTAACAAATATGAAGAAATAATAATTTTATTGATAAACGATGTGGGTATATATCTGTTCCTCCCTTGATTCTTCAGTAGCATATTTCTCGAATGTACTTCTCTCATGATTTTTTCCTTAATTCGAGGGCCGTCAGTAGCATATTTTTTGAATGTATGAAGATTTGGATATGAATTTCTCCGTAATTCGAGGGCCGTTAGTGGCGTATTTCTAGGAACATTTGGATTTGAGGGTTTGTTTTCTCCGTAATTCGAGGGCCGTTAGTGGCATTTCTAGGAACATTTGGATTTGAGGGTTTGTTTTCTCCGTAATTCGAGGGCCGTTAGTAGCGTATTTCTAGAAACATTTGGATTTGATGTATTTGATTATTTATGAATATCTTATGAATTTATTGGGACTTTTCAGATTGTTGATCTCTTTGTGTATCCCGTGAATTTATGGTGGGATAGTGGAGATGCCTTTTCAGATCGTTGTTTATTTATGAATATCTTATGAATTTATTGGGACTTTTCAGATTGTTGATCTCTTTGTGTATCCCGTGAATTTATGGTGGGATAGTGGAGATGCCTTTTCAGATCGTTGTGGGTACTGGAGATGCCTTTTCAGATCGTTGATCTCTTTGTGAATATTCCGTGAATTTATGGGATACTGAAGATGCCTCTTTAAAGGGATATTTGCTCCTTTATATAGGCATAATTTAGGGTTTAGGTTGAGTAACTACCAAACTAGATTTAGGATAAATTTACCCCCAAGAACTCTAAGCAAAACCGAACTCTTTTTTTTAGAGTCCACAAAATTTCAATTTCTCTTAAGACTTTTTCTAAAGTTTTACTTAAACAGAAATTATTTTCTCAGAACAGACTAAAAAGATCACTACTATATTCGATGCTCATTTGGGTGGGGAGCTCACTATTTCTTACTTTCATTTTATAAATGGGTTAATTAATTTTTCTATGGTTTCATGGGAAGGAATAGGAGAAATTAAAGCCGTTGACAATGAATTTCTTTAGCATCAATTTATTATTTCTGATTTTTTTTCCTAGCTTAAGGCTAAGGTAAGCTAAAGCGTGTGGGTGTTTGAATAAAATAGTCCTAAGGGGATTAAAGTCAAAAGGGCCCAAGTTGAGAATACATAAATAATATGATGGGGGCCAAATTAATGAAAAAAAAAATGATTATATAGTAGGGAGAAAGAAGCATGCCAACTGGGAAATAATATTGGGTGCCACGTTCACAGGACAAAACAAAAGCCAGTTGGCTTAACTTCTTAATTTGGCTTGGTAGATCATATTTTGTAGACTTATAGCTTGACGTAGATTTCCTCCCTTCATCATCAAGTTAATAATGCTGTTTTTTTTTTTACTTTTGTTACAAATTTATAATATTCTCTTCTTCCGAATTTAAAAAGCTCAATTAATTGATTATTTAAATTTTATTTTTTATTGAGAATTTAATTTTTCAGCTTGTAATTAGAAATGGTTGTGGTCATTAATAGGGGACATACAATGTTAACCCCAGTTTTTTTTATACATGTGTATGTATATTAGGGGTGGGCGTTCGGTTGGTTCGGTTTGATTGTTTAATATCGATTCGGTTTATCGATTTTTGGATTAACAAAAATGACATTCATAACTAAACCGAAATAAATTCGATTTGGTTCGGTTTTTACAAATTCGGTTCGGTTATTTCGGATTTTTATTTCGTTTTGAAATATTAAAGTAGTCAACCTCTCTTTTTCATAACTGAGCATTTAAAATTGATGAATTTTTTTTTAAAAATTATTTTTTTCAGACCTGTTATTCATTCCCAAATATAAATAATTATAAATAATTCAACATGAATGAAACGAAATGAAATAATAATAAGCTTAACATAATACATAATGTCATTAATTATTACATATAATGTAACCTTGCATAAATAGTCTACAAAACAACACAAAACTCATAAAAATAATCCATGAAACAACATACTTTCTGCATAATAGTCCATAAAACAGTCCAAAGTCACCAAAATAGTCCATAAAATATTTGAGTCACTAAAACAATCCATAAACAGCTTGCAGCCTATGCGAATTTGCTGTTAAATGTTAATTGTAAATGTGAATTACTAAATATTATATATATATATATATATATATATATATATAACATAATATTATATTATATATATATATATTATATAATAAACTATATATATTATTTATTTATTTATAAAATTTTAGTTTTTCGGTTTAAACCGTTTTTTTTTTAAATCGAAAACCGAACCAAAAAATCAAAATTCTAAAATTACAAATCGAATTCGATCTGAAAAACCAAAAAATCGAAACCAAAATTAAATTTTGATTTGATTTTTTAGTTTTTTCGGTTTAAATCAAAATATGCCCACCCTAATGTATATACTATAAAACTTAACATTATGCCCCTTTGGCTCTTCATGCGAGTGGATGGCTCGTGTTCGAACCTTGGTCGCATTGGCTGCACTCGTCATTTTTCTTACTTGTGGAAAACATGCTTATTTTTATTTATGCATCTACAATTTTACACACAACAGCAGAAAGGTGTCAGTATGGACAATTGCAATAACTTAAGGGTATCAAACACGACCCGGCCCACTTAAATAACCCAGCTCGGTTTGACCCGGGCTTTAGGGTATCGAATCCCAGGCTAGGTTATTTTTTGTTTTGGGTCTGGTTAATCCGATCTGGATCAAACCAGATTTGAGCTTGTCGATTAACCGGTCCGGATTTTTTTTTAAAATAACAATTGGACCATTGGGCCCCAAAGTAGCCATTGGCCCAACATCTATATAGCCGTTTTTGGGTCCAAATGGCTACTTTGGCCAATCTTTTTTTTTTTTCATTTAAAATATTTTTTAAACCCAAAAAAATTTCTACAAATACCCTATACTTTCAAATTATTTTTCCCACAATTTTTCATTCTCTCTCAAATCTCAATTCTCAAATATTCTATATATTTGATTGCCTAAAGTGCTCACTTTAATTTTTGAATTTTGCAATTACAAAGTACGAGTGGAAGTTTCTAAAGTCGCAACCTTCGGATAATTCCAAAATTTGGTATTATCGTTCCACCTCTTACGTTTAAATTTTAATTTGTGTATTAATTGTTGAATATTTAATTTTATTATATTTGTGTATTTTGAATTTTTTTAGTTTAATTTATATTATGGATAAATTAAGAAACCTCGCCACTAAAGGTGTTAAATTTTTTTATCCCAGAAGTGATAGTGGTAGTAAAAAGAGAATTACTAGCGGTAGGGGCAGTTCAAATAGTTGATACACCCGTGTGCCTCCGCCTCCGGTACCGCTTATGTAACACCCCGTACTTAATTACGTTCATTAGCCATGGTTATATGTGTTGGAGTATATGTATTGATCATAAGTTAGGTATATATGAGTTTAAGTATGAGTATTGATTATTTTGAGATGGTTTCAAGTGTATAGTTTGATTATATGTGTATAGGAATCGACTTTATTTATACCGGAATTTGCTCGTCGAAGTTTCAATGCGAAGTTTATCGAGTTAGCTTTCCAACGATATAAATATTTATGAAAACAGATGAGTATCGAATATAAGCGAGCATGTTCGAAACTTGAAAACGGTGGATGCAATGAACAGTAAATGTGCAGAAATTTTCTGCACATAAAAGTACTGAAGCCAAACAGATTTTTGGGTCGACTTTAAACGATCATAACTCCTTGTACAAAATGAACTGTGTGAGCTTCTATATATCGATGAGAAGCCCCGAGAGTCTTCTTTCTAATGCAATTGGTTTCACCCAAATCCATTATCGATGTAAAGAGTTATGGTCGATTTACTTTAGCCTATCAAAATAGTCCACCATGGACAGATTCGGATTTACTTAAATTTTAAGGGCAATATGGTCATTTTCCATCACCTCATGGACGAAAATTGGTTATTATATACATATACTTAGCCTCATATCCATCATTTATCATCCAAGTTATTGAAGAATAAGAAACCCTAGCCTAATTTCAACTCCAATTATCTTGTGATTCAACCATAGAAAATCCAAATTGATTTCGTAGTTGTGTTCACCGTCTCGAGGGCTTCGAGAAGCACCCCTTATTTGTGCCAACAGGACTTCGAAATCAAAAGGGCCATTTTATGGTAAGGATGTAAATTATGTTGGTGTTATTCATATGGATATGTATATATATGCATGCGAGCATAAGAAGTATGTTATTTGATTGTTGTTGAAAGATGATTGGGAAATGATGTTGGATTATTCTTGTGCATGGTTGGATTATGTTGAATTGTGAAGGGATTTGGTGTGATGATATGGTATTGAAATGATGATTATATATATATATACACATAAACCTATTGTTCAAGTTGGTTTTTGGAATGCTTTGCAAATATTGGTTGTATGGAATTATGGAAGAGAATTGTGGTGTTGGGTTGCTAATACTAGATGCCAAACATTTCATTGTAGATAAGTGATTTGTAAAGGCGGGAAGTTGTGTTGAATTGGTATCCGAATCTACAACGAGGTATGTAAAGCATACTCTAACAATGTTCTTTGGCATGAAAACACCAATATTCCATCAAGTAAGATTCCTAGGTTGTCCAAAACATGTATTGTTCTACGTTACCAACGAAGTTGTTTCCATTCTATAAAGTGTCAAAATATTTCATTGATATACCAAAAGGCTCCTATTTCATTGTTGTGATATTGATGATTTTGAAACACATTGTTGATGTACCAATGAGTCTTTATTACATCGTTATTGTATAGAAGGTCTATTACTTGGTTCCTATTGATGTATCATTGTTCCAAAGGTACTATATTGGCATGAACACTAATGTAATAATCTCAAAAGCTTTTGAACTAAGTTATTGGAAAGATCTCTTATGTGTGTTACTTGATATACGTGTGGGTGGTAGCTCAGGGGCTTAAGCCTAGCATGGGCCGATCCCGATACTTGATATGATTACAGTTGATATGTACTGGGGGCAGCCTAATGGTCACAGTACGTTACAGTATTGATTATTGTTAGGTGGTTAGAGGTTCGGAAGGAGGAGGTAATGACGAATGATAATTGTAAAGAATGAAATGAACGAATGTATACCGTTCCACAAATGTGTTTGAATTCAAGAACCCAATTCAGATTAATGATAATGTACATGATCCTAAAAGTGTTTATGAAGTGTGGTTCACTTCTATTATGAGTTATTCACTTGCGTCTGATTTTCTTGATCCCCCATATCACATATGATTATTTACAGCTTTACATACTCAGTACATATTTCGTACTGACGTCCCTCACGGGGGACCTGCATTTCATGCTGCAAGCACATGTTCTTCAGCTCATTCACAGCATAGGTAGGAGCCAGGTCATACAGCTATTGTTGGTGAGCTCCAGTTTGCTTCGGAGCTTTCTGAGTCGGTTCCTTATGTTTTGTTATTGTACAAGAGTCATGTGTGGGCGGGGGTTTGTCCCGACCCTAGTTATGTCATGTATATCCTAGAGGCTTTGTAGATATAAGAAAGGGTAAAGTCATGGAAGTTTATATAGTGATGTTATATTTGTATATGTGGTGGCCCCGACGGCCAAGTATTATATATATATATATATTTGTGCGTGTTGTGCTGATACAGGTAATTAGACCCTTCTATATGCAACGAAGTGCTGCCCAAATTTTTAGTGACATGTAAGTGAAAGTACAGGTATTTGAACGGGTTCTCCCGGGCTTTCTCGGCTTCGGGTGCCAGTCCGGCCCGATGGGATTTTGGGGCGTGACAGCTTAGTCAACTTTTTCAGGAAGAAATAGGTGTAGGTGCTCACGATATGGATTATGTAGAAGATCAGAAAAATTACAGTATAAAAGAAGAAAATAAAGTAGATGCGGTTAATTTAGATGAAGATGATGAAAATATTGGTGAGACACCCGCAGTAGAAAATGCTAACGTTAGATCTGAATTGGTTAATCTTCCTCCCCGTCCTCCCCGTGCCCCAAGAGCTCGTAAAACAACTAGTATTGCATGATAATTTTTTGAACGTATATCGGATATTGAGGTGCAATGCAGTATTTGTCAACAAATATATAAGCATAAAAGAGGAGGCAAACAAAGGGGTACGGATACGTTAATGAGACATACAAGTGATAATCACGATAGAGAGTTAAAAATTGCATAAGGCGGTGCGGATGTGGGTGGGCTAACACAAACTAGAATGGACCCAGCAACCGGTCAGGTACTGAAGAAGTATAATAAATTGAGGGACCGATGAAAAATAGAAAAAATGGTAGTTGTGGGTTATTTGCTTTTTAGTTTTTCTTCTTCTGATGCCTTTATTCATTATATTCAAGCAATTTATAATCCTATGTTTAATGGTATTCCTAGAAGTACTTGTAGAGACGATATTTTTAGACTTCATACAATATTATTTTTATTTATCAACATTATTAAAAAATATTCAATGTAGAATGTCCCTAACTTCTGATCTTGATCGTGCTGTAAATAAAAATGATTATTTAACCATTACTTGTCACTGGTTAGATAGTAATTTTGTTATGCAAAAATGTATTCTTGTTTTTTTATATGATGAAGATAGTAAACATACCGGAGATTTTATTGCTGATTCGATTGCTAAAGTTGCAGAATTTTAAGGTATTGAAAATAAAATCTTATGTATTGCTTTTGATAATGCTTTTAACAACAAGACTGCTATAACAAAGTTAAAATCTAAGCTATCTCCGCCGTTACTTGAAATTTTTCATGTTAAGTGTGCTTGTCATATTTATAATTTAATTGTAAGAGATGGTCTTGAGTTTTTTGAGCTTTATATTGAAAAAATTCGGCTTGCCGTTGGTTTTATTCAAAGAAATAATCGTAGAAAAAGAGTTAGAGACTTTAAACTTAAATGTGAACAAAATGGACTTGCATCGATATTGATACCCGAAGAATGTCATACTAGATGGAATGTTACATATGATTTTTTAAAAACTTGTTATAAATATAGAGTTCCTATTACACTATCTTTTAACCAATATTGTGGTTTGTTTGCTGATTCTGCCCACAGCATGCTACATGATTCTGACTGGGCTGTAATTAATGATCTTATTAAGTTTTTGAAAAAAATTTATATAGCTACGGTTGAATTTTTTGGTGTTTATTATCCTACAGTTTGTAATATTTTGGCATTTATAGCCGATATTTCTGGTTTGCTCAAAGAATATAAAAATAAAGAAGGTTACAAAGAAGCTGTTGGTGCCATGTTTGCTAAATTTAAAAAATATTTTTTTTCGATTCCCCCTATTTACTTGGTTGGTGCTATACTAAATCCGTGCATGAAATATAATACTATGTGTCTCTTTAGTACTCTTATTTATGCTAACTTAGAGACAAATACTAACAATGATTCTTGTGATGAAGAATAAGAAAAATATGATTTGTGGACGGCTATGGGTGATGCGAACTCTTACATAGATAAATTATATAACCACTATGCTGATTTAGTTGATTTAGCTGTACCGATAAATATCACTCCAACTGTCGCTTCTCATCCTTCTGAGGAACCATCATTTTCTAAAAGGCCGACACATAGTTATTTTCATTATTACTTTTATGATTTACCTTGTTGGAACAGTGTTGAGGAGGGAGCTTACACAATAATTTATCGGGAAGAGCTGAAATATTATCTCCAAACGCCGTTAGAGGATTGCAGACGACGGATCAACTCGTTGGATTGGTGGAGGAATAATGAAACACAATATCCTGTGCTTTCAAGATTAGCCAGAGATATTTTGAATGTTCCAATGTCAACCGTTGCATCGAAAAACGCTTTTAGTCAGGGACGACAGCAGCTTGGAAACAACCAACATTCATTGGGAAGCAATGCAATGAATGTTCTAGTTTGCCTTAGAGATTGGATTAGAACAGAACGAAGAAATCAAGGAATGGAAGCGGAGCCGAACGACGAGCAGAGACTTGAAGAAATTATGACTTCACGGGAGAACTCAGCAGAATCAAATCCAATGCATGGTTTTGCCCCCGTTGACTTTTACTATCCTATGCAAGTTTTCGTTAATATTAACATGAATAAGTTGGAAAAAATGATGCAAAATTTGTAGATTTTTCATCCATGTAAATTATAAATTTTGGATAATTTTACAATCAATAAGATTCAACATTCATTCACTCCTTAGTCCTTACTTTATAATTTTTTCCATTTAATGATTTAAATTGAATTTCTAGTTTAATTGAAATACTTAGTTTTAATATATTACTAATTTACTATAAAGTATTATTAATTTATTATATTAAGTAGCATATGTTTTATTTAAAGAAGTACATATATTTTATATGTGTACGTATATATTGAATGATACGTATATATGTGTATATATCTTCTAAAGACGCATACATTTAACGTATACATGTGTATATGTTTTATAAATTAGTATATAACTATATATATAGTGTGTGTATATATTGTAGTTTATATATTGTAGTATATTTTATTTAAAGTAGTATGTATATATTGAATAGTACGTATATATGTGTATATATCTTCTATAGACGTATATATTTAACATATACATGTGTATATGTTTTATAAATTAGTATATAACTATATATATAGTGTGTGTATATATTGTAGTTTATATATTGTAGTATATTTTATTTAAAGTAGTATGTATATATTGAATAGTACGTATATATGTGTATATATCTTCTATAGACGTATATATTTAACACATACATGTGTATATGTTTTATAAATTAGTATATAACTCTATATATAGTGTGTGCATATATTGTAGTATATTTTATTTAAAGTAGTATGCATATATTGAATGATACGTATATGTATATATCTTCTATAGACGTATATATTTAACGTATACATGTGTATATATTCTATAAATTAGTATATAACTATATATATAGTGTGTGTATATATTATTGTATATATATTATAGTATATTTTATTTAAAGTAGTATGTATATATTGAATGGTACGTATATATGTGTATATATTTTCTAAAGTAGTATATATTTAAAGTATACATGTGTATATATCTTCTATAGACATATACATTTAACGTATACATGTGTATATGTTTTATAAATTAGTATATAACTATATATATAGTGTGTGTATATATTGTAGTACATATACTGTAGTATATTATTTTTAAAGTAGTATGTATATATTGAATGGTACGTATATATATATATATATCTTCTATAGACGTATATATTACATGTGTAGTTGTGTATATGTATTACGTGTATATATTTTTTAAATAGTAATGTAGTATATACTATATATATAATTTATAGCTATTGTTTAACGTATTTAAAATGTATATAAGTGGGTATATAGTGTATATTGGAAAAAAGTTTTTGATCGGTTTTGATCGGATTTTTAATCGGTTTTGACTGGATTTAGGTGGGTTGGACCGGGTTAGGCTAAGTGGGCCGGTTCAGGGTTGTTTTAAAATTTTTTATTGTTGGGCCCGAAACCAGACTGACCCATTTAACCAGGCCCGGATCCGGACCAGCCCACTAACCGAATAAAATTCATGGGTCGGTTCTGGGTTGATCCGGCCCGACCCACTTAACACCCTTACAATAACTAGAACTTAGGCTTAAACTAAGTTGACATAGGCGATATAATAATGTCGAACTTTGTGTAAAAGAGTTAGAGTCTGTTTGGATAGGATTACAAAAATAGTTTTTTAGCTTAAGTGATTAAATGTTTAAAATAATTGCTTCTAAATTAAGCATATAAGTGTGTGGATGAAAGTGCTAAAACTGAAAAAAAAAGTTATTGATGTGTTTGGTAAACAAGTAATGTTAAACATTTTTTTGGGGTAATTCTCAAATATAGACCCAAATTAGGATGACTTTCAAATTGTAGCTCCAAATAAAAAGGTTTTGTTAAAATAGCCTTTACTTGTTAAGTCATATTCTTTTGGACAAAAATACCCTCCAGAATCGACCTCCAAATATTCTCGATAAATCTCTTTCTTTATTTTTTTCTTCCAAATTCTAGAATCGACCTCTAAAATATTGTTGTTAAATCACTTTCTTCCAAATTTGAGAATTGACTTTCAAACATTCACAGAATCAACTTTAGCCATAAGGTTTCTTTAGGTATGAATTCATCATCAAAATTCAATGTGGTGGTAATTTTAGCTTTTTGATGCATTGTGGTAATTTTAGCTCGTTATATAATTAGCATATTGATTTGATTTTTGGGGAGGTGAACATAAACTGAACCTGGGATATGCTGTTGTTGTAGTAATATATTTACAATTGAGGAATTCCGTTGAACAAGTTGTGAGAAGTTTGTTATTACGATTATAATTGTGTTTGAGTAGTTGTGGGGGGTTGTTCTTGGAGAGAAAGGCCATTAATATGGGAGTTAACGTTGATCGCAACATATTATGGAAAGGCCAAACCTATAAGGTCAAGGTGGTATAAGAAATTAATTCCAAGTATTTCAAACTAGTGGTATAATTAGCATTAAAAGATGAGAAGGAATTGTGTCGAACAGTTTGTGGGGAGTTTATTATTGAGATTATAATTGTGTTTGAGTAGTTGTGAGGGTTTTTTTCTTGGAGAGAAAGGCTGTGTTTTCCATCTTGGATGAATCCAGCTTATGTTTTAGAGATTAAAGAAGCACTAACTTATTGATTCTAAGAGAGAACATCTTAGCTATTAGCTTGTATAACATAGAGCAACATGCAATGGGTTTAAACTCTCTAATGGTTGTAGGATTTGACACTTTAGGTAACAAGGTCACTATTATACAACTTTTCTGTGTTAAGAAAAATCCTTCATTGTTGAACACACATCATATTTATATTCATTGACCATTTGTTGTTGAACCATGCTTACCTAGATATGTTGGAATAATCACCAGTATTTCTGACAACTTCTTTTGTCTCAATATCACGTGTTTCTGTTGAGTGACACAACACAGGAGATCCCCTGAAGATGACACGGTTGCTTAGTTTTCCACACACCTCCCAGAACCCCTTATTAGAAAACTTTAGTCTTGGCATATTAGAATATCCATTATGTTTGCTATATTCAGTTCCTTGAATGTGGGCGTGAACCTTTGGGTGATGAGGTGATTTGGCAGAATAATAAATGATCCCGTTTGGGGTATCCATGGTTATCTACAAGATTTTACAAGCCAAAAAGAATTTTTTTGGCTGTATCCGGTGAGGCAAAAAATATATTCAACAAAACATTAACCGAAAACCTGAAAGGCAAAGCAAATATTAAAATAATAAGATTCTTAGTTTAAGAACTAAAAAAGATTCTTGTTACTTTTTTTTTCATAACTGCACTAAAATACATGGGTTTGAATCACCTAGCTTATACACAAAGCCTTGAATTTTAATTGTAACATACTCTCTTCAATATTGCTTCACTTCTCAATAATAATCAGTACATCATTCTCTTTCAAGGCCATACTATTAGAGTATTGAGTTGATAAACTATGTTTTATCACTTGCAACCTATCTTTGAAATAAACAACTCTCTCAGAATCACCCCTATTATGTGTGTTATTCAGTAGTTTCAAGTGCAATTTAGCATCTTTAGTTTCTGCGATACATTTCAAGTTATGCCCCATGGGCAAGAGTTGACACTTCCTTAGTCTGTAATGATTTGACAGATGACCTATAACTCTTGGGCCAGAGGCAATACTGAGATAGTTATACCCCATGGGCAAGAGTTGACACTACTATAGTCTGTAATGATTTGGCAGATGACCTATAACTCTTGCCCTAGAGGCAAGACTTTGACAGTTATGCCCCATGGGCAATAGTTGATATGCCTTACTCTTTAATGATTTTACTTGTTGAAGATATATATTCTAAATTAAATTGTTACTAATGTTTTGTTGTTTCATTTTTCACAAGGGTTGTGCTTGGAATGGATGGAAAAGAAATGAGTATTGAGCAATACAATATGGGATAATCAATTGAAATTATAGATAGAAATAACGAGTTACAGGTTATCGAACCAATATTGGAGGCTGTAATAGATGAAGAAATGGGGCAGCCATCGAAGATTAAGAGGGTACACCAAAAAAAGAAGAGGATACTTGATGTCGAGACTATTATCTTGAGACACAATGCCTCTTTGAATGAGGTAAATATCAAGTCGATCTTCATTGACAAACAAAATATTATGACGTACATATCAAACATTGCAATTACGCACAACATCTAATTTAAGTTATCAAATCAAGCACAACAAGATATTGACTGCGATGTTTAGACGACAACTACGTGTGGTGGTTTTATGCCTCAAAGATTTTGATTCTTTGCTCTTTTAGGTTACTACATATGAAAAAGCTCACAATTTCTCAGTTGATTTTATAACGTCCGACCATAAAAATGCAACATCAAAGGTCATATGTGACCACATACTAGAGCTTGCGCGTGACTCTAGTAATGTAATCACACCAAACTTTGTGGTAGATAAAATGAAAAGGAAATACAGAATAATCATATCCTACAACAAAGGATGGCAAGCGATACAGCTTGCCTATACGGTGATAAGAGGAACCGCAGAAGAGAACTATAACAGGTTGCCACCGTATCTTCACATGATGAAAGAAAACAACCCAGGTACGTACACAAACATAAAGAGGGAAGATGAGAACAGGTGCAAATTCTATACTGTTGAAATTAAAAACTTTTGCCCAAGAGGCAAAAGTTTATTTTTTAATTGCACTGATTAAATTATTAACATTTATGCAACTCTTGCCTCATAGGCAAGACTTGTTTAGAAAATTATTGTACAAATGCTATACTGTTGAAATTGAAAATTTTTGTCCAAGGGGCAAAAGTTTATTCTTTAATTGTACTGATTAGATTATTAACATATATGCAACTCTTGGCTCATGGGCAAGACTTAGTTTAGAAAATTGTTGAAATTAAAAACTTTTGCCCAAGAGGTCAAAGTTTATTCTTTAATTGCACTGATTAAATTATTAACATATATGCAACTCTTGCCTCAAGGGCAAGACTTAGTTTATAAAAATGCTATACTGTTGAAATTAAAAACTTTTGCCCAAGAGGCAAAAAGTTATTCTTTAATTGCACTGCTTAGATTATTAACATATATGCAAATCTTGCCTCATGGGCAAGACTTAGTTTATACAAATGCTATACTGTTGAAATTGAAAACTTTTGCCCAAGAGGCAAAAGTTTATTCTTTAATTTTACTGATTAGATTATTAACATATATGCAATTCTTACCTTATGGGCAAGACTTAGTTTAAAAAATTATTGTACAAAAGCTATACTGTTGAAATTAAAAACTTTTGGCCAAGAGGCAAAAGTTCATTCTTTAATTTCACTGATTAGATTATTAACATATATGCAAATCTTGCCTCATGGGCAAGACTTAGTTTAAAAAATTATTGAAATTGAAAACTTTTGCCCAAGAGGCAAAAGTTTATCCTTTATTTGCACTGATTAGATTATTAACATAGATGGAACTCTTGCCTCATGGGCAAGACTTAGTTTAGAAAATTATTGTATAAATGCTATACTATTGAAGTTGAAAACTTTTGTCCAAGAGGCAAAAGTTTATTCTTTAATTGAACTAATTAGATTATTAACATATATGCAACTCTTGCCTCATGGGCAAGACTTAGTTTAGAAAATTATTTTACTCTGATTATAAACATCAAATGCAAATTGTTACTAATATTCTTTTGCTTAACACAGGTTTCAATATGCTTCTTCACTGCTATTGATAACCACCTTCAAAGAAAGTTCTGTAAACTGATCTAATTGTGTCACCACCAATCAAAGACTCTTTGTCTAGCAAGGATTTTGTGCCAGCCTCCTAGTCCTCATATTTTGAAGGCAAAGTTTTGCTGAAAAGAACCAACTTTTCTATAATGACATTTGAATCTGGTGAAGCCAATGGCGTGATCTATACAATAAATGCTTCATCTTCTCTCCTCCTTCTCCGTCGAGGCTTTATATTGATGATGGTTATCAAACAAATGCCTGAAAGGATTACTGTAGCAATGACAATAGCAACAATAGCCGAGGTACTTAATTTTGGTTTCCTTTATACAAAAGTAGTGCCACCTGCAGAACATGAAACTTCTAAAGGATCACCACACAGATCAGTATTATAAAAAAACGCTGAGGGTCCAAACTTCTGGATGCTCTCAATTGAGGGAATAACACTAGATAGAAGGTTGTAAGATAAATTAAAATGACTTAAATTTTTCAAATCCCCAAGGGCAATATGGATTGATCCAGACAATGTATTTTGCGATAAATCTCCAAAATGCAAGTTAGAAAAATTTCCAATGGTTGACGGAATACTTCCATTCAATTGGTTATGATGTAAGTCAAGATATACAAGGTTTGACAAATTGTACAAGTTTTGTGGTATTTCTCCTTGTAAAAGATTCTCAGATAGATCCATGCAACAAATATTAGATTCTTCAAAATTCCAGTTCAAAGTAATGATGAAATTAAACAACTAAACTGAAATGGTACTATACTCACAGTTGAAGAATAAGCTTGCAGTTACTAATCTCCTGCGTTTTTTCACCAAATAGGGTGAGATAGACTGATAGAGAATTCTTCAGACATTGATGTAAAATAAATGTTAGTGATAAACTGAATTTAGTAGAAACTTACATCAACAATGATGTCAATTAAGTTTGAAAGCAAAAGTCTCGAAGAATCGAAATCAACATCCACTGAGAGACGCTCTATTTCTTCATCAGAAGCAACATCCATTTTTTTTTCTATTAATGGAGTTTGAAGATTTGAGTGAAGTCGGCTGAAGAGATAGAGAAGAAAGAGAAAGAGTATTTGAGAAATGAGGAAAAAATATAACAACGAGAATCAATAACTGAGAAAAATCTGGGAAAAAAAAGAGAAATAAGAAAAATTTTAAATAAAGGTTAAAGACAAATTAATTAAAAAAAGGAAAAAAAATGAAGAAATAGATAATGGTTGAGAAAAAATAAAAAGAGAAAAAAAAATAAAGGATGAAATAAATAAATTCAAACATGAAAATAAAGATAAAGAAAAAAATAAAAACTAAAAATAATAAAAAACAGATTAATAAATTTAAAGGAAAAAATAAAAAAGTGAAAAAAAGTAGAATAATAAAAGTAAAGGAAAAATAAAAAAGTGAAAATAATAAAAAATAAAATTTGAGATATAAATGAGTATGGAAAGTTTAAAAATATATTTGAGGTATAGAGGGGCAAAATGGTACTTTTAGTATATTAAAATGTAAGGTGAATTATTTATAAATCTTAATTCTAATAATATAAAAGTAATTTGTAATTATATACACTTTCAACGTGAAGTGATTATGTTAGGTCCGTTTATAAATATAAGTTACTTTTTTATAAATAGCATAGAAAGTTGTACTTACGATATTTTTGTCTGTTAAAATTCATGTAAAGTAAATTGAGAAAAATCCGAATAAAAAAAAGTTGTATTCATCACAAATAGGAAAATTAACAAACTGAGAAATAAACATATAATAATTTATGGAATGTTTTTAAAAAAAAACTGAAAAAAAGAAATAATTGAACAATTCGATGTGTCTTGATTATGGAACAAGATACACCAATACTTAGAGAAGAAACGACATAGAAGATCATTATTATGAGCATGAGTATATATAGTTAATTAGAATTCAATTTTAATTAAATACCCAAAACCTAAGTTAATTAAAGCACATGGAGAGATTTTATATGAATGTACCACAAGCTCGATTTGACAGTAAAATTTTTGAGTAAACTTTCGATGCAACAATGGATTCACTGAAAATAAAGGAGAAAAATGAAGAGAAAATTGGAGGGAAGAAACGAAGAGAAGCGACAAAAAGAAAGAGAATGAAAAATCATATATTTAAGGGTTACAAGTTCAGAATATTGTTGGAATTGAAGAAAAATATAAGGGATAAAAAGGTAACCATTTTGGCCAAACCTAAAAGAATTTTAATCTAAAAAATAAAAAGATGGAGATACCCAGCTTTTCACTTTTTTTTTTTAAAATCAGTTTTCAACTTTTTTAAGCGCTTTTTAATTTTACCAAACACCTAACAAAGTTTTAAAAAAAATATTAAAAGTTGATTTGACCACATTTTAATCATAGCCAAAAGGACTCTTAATGATGTCTCGATTGCATTTAAATCATGGGCTTGTCTCTGCTTGTAATTCCATACCCATTTCTTCTGGGGCTTTAAGCTAAAAGTGATAAAAAAGTTTGAAAATAAGGTGTATGTGACTCAAGTCTTAATAATTGAGTGTAGGTGACAATTACGTTATTATGGATTAAGAAAGTTGGAGAAGTTTGAAAATAACCCACAAATTTTTGAATTTACACTTTGATCCAAATGTTAGTTAATCTAATATGAAATAGAGGGAAAAAATGCGTGTTTCTCTCTCTTCTCATCCGTTGTTGTTTTCTCTCTTCATGATTTTTGTTGTTTATTATTGCTGCTACTTTATTCATCATCTTCTGCTTCATTATTATCATTTTTTACTTTATTATCATTTTTATCTTCTTCTTGTCGATCATTGTTATTGGTTTTACCATTACTGCTGCTACTTGAGAAATTTTTTAGGTGAAATTTTATTTCGTACATCACTTTTCACTTCGGCATTACTTCATAGGTGACTTTGGTAAGTATAATTTTAATTTTTATTCGAATTTGTCATTTGGGTACACAACTACTACTGTTTTTTCAACAATGGATATACCCCGATTATGTATCAAATATCAGAGCCCACAATTTAAACAAAATCACTCATCTGTTGCATCAGATGAGTAATCTATTGCAACGGAAGACTCATATGTTGGATTTATGTTTATGGTTCTATAGTGCCCGTAACATGAATCAAAAAGATGGGTAATCTGTTGCAACAGAAGAGTTATCTGTTGTAACAAACTTATTATCTATTGCTTTAGACTGATTATCTGTTGCAACATACTATTTATCTATTGCAATAGACTATTTATCTGTTGCAACAGATGATTAATCTGTTTGAAACAACAAATCAGCTCCTGCCACAAACCCAACAGATAACCAATATGTTTGAACTCTTTCTATTGGATTCAAAATTATTCCTTACGTCCAATCATCCACATGTTTGTTGAGAAGATAATAGACAGAATGAAAATTAAATATGAATTAAACGTCAAAGCCGATCAAACATATTTTTTTTATTAAACAAAAATAAATAAAAATACATAGACTAAAAGAAAAAAATAATCTAATTATTATTATTATTATTATTATTATCATTATTATTCTTATTATCGCCAGTCGGCCAATCTTCAACTGGCAACAGCAGAGACCTCCTCAGCCTGTGAATCTCCCAGACCATTCTTGCTCTTACGACAGCCAACTCCCACTGTAGGTCATTAACCTACCTCTGAAATTCTCGCACAGTGTCTTGTAGAATAGCAACGTCCCAAACTAGATCATCCATATCTAGAACAGACATGAATTGACAAAAAATGTACAAAAAAAAGAATTCGAATGTAATACAAAGTATACTACCAATTGGTTATATTCATACAAAAATCATGAAAAAAACTTAATTGAGTCAGGAAAAAGGTATATGATCTTTGAAAAGAAAGTGGTTGAAGGTGTAATATGAAAGATAGGATGCAAGAAATAAATAGAGTGTAGTAGAACAAACTAGTAAGGAGGAACCTATTTATAGAGGATCAAATTTGAATGAGTTAGGCACAGAGGTGCGACGGTTCGCCTTCATTTATTAATTACATTCAAACTGGTGACTTTTTTATTACTGTGAAAAGTTAAGGACTTAATTAAATCAAAGCTGCTGACTGACTTTTTGATTATTGTGATAAGTCACGACTTTTTAGATTGTTATTATTAATTAGTTCTTAAATTTAAATAACCTTTTTCTCAATTAAACTATATGTGTAACAAATAATAAATCTGTTGTAACTTATAATATATCTGTTGCAACATATAATCTATCCGTTGCAACAGATAATCTATCCGATGCAACAGATAATCTATCTGTTGCAACTGATAATCTATCTGTTGTAATAGCTAAAAAATAATCTATTGCTACTGAATTCAAATTATTTCTTAATCGTCGACATATTTATTGAGAAGAAGAAAGATATAATGAAAATTAAATAAGAATTAAAACGTCAAAGTCGATCAAACATAAATTTTTTATTAAACAAAAATAAATAAAAATACATAGGCTAAAAGAAAATAAAAATCTAATTATTATTATTATCATTATCATTGCGATCTGGTCAATCTTCAACTGGTAGTAATAGGGCCCTCCTTATCCTGCGGATCTCCCGAAACATCCTTGCTCTCACGGCTCCTAGCTCCCACTGCAGGTCATGAACCTGCCTCCTAAGTTCTCGCATGGTGTCTTGCAGAAAAGTAATGTCCCACACTGGATTAGCCATATCTAGAACACACATGAATAGACAAAAAACGTAAAAGAAAAAGTAAAGAAAAGAATCCAAATGTAATACAACGTATACTACCAATTGGGTATATTTACACACAAAGCAAGAAAAAAACTTACCTGAGTTGGGGAAGAGAAAGTGGTGGAAGGTGTAATATGAAAGACAAGATACAAGAAATAAATAGAGTATAGTAGAATGAACGAGTGATTAAGGAAGGACCTATTTATAGAGAATTGAATTTGAATGAGTTAGGCAAAAAGGCGCGACTGTTCACCTTCATTTATTAATTATATTTTTTATTACTGTACAAAATTATGACTTAATTAAATTAAACTGCTGACTGACTTTCTAAATATTGTAATAGGTCATGACTTTTCAGCTTATTATTATTAATTAGTTCTTTTCAAGAACTATTTTTGTTGAGTTGTGACAACAAATTCTATATCCGTTGCATCAGATAACTCATCTATGACAATAGATATATCATCTGTTGCAACAAATAGACAACCTGTTGCATCAGATAATCTATCTGTTGCAACATATAATCTATCTTTTTTTTAATAATCATCATATCATTAGTTCAAATTTGGTAATTTTTTTTATTATATAAATTAAAAAAATAGATTGAAAAACAAAAATGGCGAAAAGTCACTACTTGTCGCCTATTAAATATTAACGTCAATTGTTCAAATTAAATAAATATTTTTTTACGATTATAAATTGTGATTATCATTTATTTTCTTATTGTTTTCTGTGAAAAGAAATGACTTAATTAAATCAAGCTGGTGAATTTTTTTATTATTGGGACAAGTGATGACTTTTCAACTTATTATTATTAATTAATTTTTAAATTTAAATAACTTTTTTCTCAATTGAAAAATTGAAGACACATTTTCAATAACCGTTTCTTTAATAAAATAATAACCATTTTTATTGAGTTATGGCAACAGATTGTATATCTGTTTCATCAGATAACCCATCTGTGGCAATAAATATATCATCTGTTGTAACAAATCAATCATCTATTTTAGGAGCTTTTTTATTTCTTCTAACAGTTGATTAATCAGTCGCAATAGATGGGGGAATTTGATGCATCAACAACATTGAATGTGTTTAGACAAAAAGTCACGACTATTCACTTTTTATTTAACAATCACATAAACCTTAATTAATCCAACGTTGTGACTTTTTTATTATATAATAAATAAATAATTTTAAAAAAATATATTTAAAAACAAAAATGGTGAAAAGTCACGATCAGTTGTTAAAATTAAATAACCGTTCTTTTACGGTTATAAATTGTGTTTATCATTTATTTCCTTATTATTTATTTACTAATCGTTTTTCATATTAAAATAGTAAAAAAATCATGACTTTTCACCCTCTTAATAACAGTAATCCATTTTTATTAATAACTGTCTGTTATAACATATGATCCATTTGTCGCATCAGATTAACCATCTGTTGCAATATATAATTCATCGGTCGCCACAAATGCTCAATCCCTACCTCCCACCGTCAACATGTTGAGAATAAGAAATAGACAGAATGATAATTAAATATTCAATAAGAATTAAAAATCCAAAATTGACCAAACATAGATTTTTGAATCCATTATATACAAATATATACAATAATATAAAAAATGAAAATACATACGCTAAAAGAAAAACATAACCTAATTATTATTATTATTATTATTATTATTATTATTATTATTATCAATTGACCAATCGTCATCCGGTAGTAGGAGGGCCCTCCTCAGCCTTGCTCTGAAGTCGCCCAACTCCTTTCGGAGTTCATGAATCTGCCTTTTAAGTTCCTGTAAGGACTCAAGATGAATCACCTTGTACAAATCTGGATCAACCATATCTAGAAGTGGAGTAGAATGAATGAGTAAAGAGAGACCTATTTATAAAGGATTGAATTCGAATGGGTTAGTCAAAAAGCCAAGACTGTTCACCTTTTTTCAAATAAAACCGATGACTTTTAAAGCTTATGTAAATTAAAAAAATGGATCTAAATACAACATTTTATCTTTATTGTACTTTAGAAAGAAAAGAAAATTATTTTAAAATAAATCTAACAGGTGGGTAATCTGTTGCAAAATATATTCCATTTGTTTGATAATTACAACATATTGACAATCTGTTGCAACAGATGGATATATCTATTTGATTTTTCTAACAGATAAGTCATATATTGCAATAGATTGATCATCTGTCATAACAGATGTCTATAATTATTTGATAATTTAAATAGATGTGTCATCTGTTGCAACATGTTAGTCATCTGTTTATTCAAATTAAGTCATAGATGGGCTAGGAAGAATAAGGTGCGTGCAGATGGATGGATCCACTTTCATGTGTGGGAGTTAAGTATTACTGATAAGGTCATCAGGACAATACACACAAAGTACAATGTTTTTGTGAATGCAATTTTTAATCGATTAGGCACTGATCATTCAAACAAGATCCTGCATTGTACAGTTAAGTTTGATAGGTTCGAATTGATAAGGCTGAGGGCCCTATGAAGATGGTGCTGATACCTTGTTATGAATTATTGACGGTTGTTGCTCATGTTTATGCGTGTCAAGTTTTGAGAAGGAATCAATATTTAGTGTCATTGCAAAGATCCAATAGCAATTAGACTTAACTTTAAGTGTGCATTGAACTCTGGGAAGGACTTCGAAGCATCGCACTGCATAAAAAAAATAAAAAACCAATAGAAATTCCCATGGCCCAAATTTATATAGAAGGGTTTTTCAAGAAGATGATTATACGACAGAAGGAGCCGAAGGAGAATGCCTGGGAAGGAAAAAGAAGTTGATGAAAGACTATATCATCTCAGGCCTAATTGAAGAGGAAACATAGGGTAGCAAGGAACTTCTAGCAATTTTGGCAGATGAAACTGAATTAAAATATGAGAAATCTGAATCAAGTGCAAATATAAAAGTGTATCTAGTAATGAAAAATCCATCTGTTGTTTCTCTGAAATAAAATAATGCAGATGGACACTTTGCTAGGGACCTGCGATTAGGATGCATGCTCGGGATAATAACCTACATAGAAATAACAAAGTACCAAGAAAGCAGCTTTGCAGGCACCGAGGGTTGAGGTGATATACAGTAAGTCGAGAAACGTGCGCCAAGAATAGCTGCAGTTAAAATAAGGAATCTAAGCGAAGGCAAAAATTTCTAAATTTTAAATTACATTCCATGCCTTCTTGTTTGTGTTTCCAATTAGGTCCACTGCTATTGACTTGATCAGAACCACAAAAAAGATTGAAAGACAAATTGAGTATCATTACTTCCTTACCAATATGAAATATGGATATAATTGATTGTGTTTTCTTGTATTAGCATGCTTTCAATATATCATGGAGAAGATTAGATGCTTCTTGTAGTATTTGAATCTCGATAATTTTCAAGTTTGCCTCCAGCTTGCTGATTCGGTATTCAAGATTACCGTTGCCATCGTTGAGGTTAGTGTAGAGTTCTTGGTCTTTCATGAGATCATCAATGAGGAACACTTTCTTTCAAGTTGTGGCATTGTAAAAGGCCTTCAGAAGGCTTCCAAAAAACTTTCTTCAGAAGGCTTAAATGATACATGGAGGGTCGCTATGTTTGTTTAAGGTCAACGTATTGATGCACACTCTAGCAGTGGTCCTAATAAGATAATGTTCAACCGTTGGGACCATTTCTTGAGTGTGCATCAATATATTGACCTAATAAAAACATAGCAACCTATCATGTATCATTTAAGCCTTCTGAAGAAAGTGTTCTGGAAGCCTTCTGAAGGTTTTTTACAATTCCACAACTTCGAAGGAAGTGTTCCTTGTTGACAAGATCACAAAAGACCAAGAACTATACACTAACCTCAACGATGGCAATGACAAGCTTGAATATCGAATTAGTAAGCTGGAGGCAAGCTTGCAAATTATCGAGATTCACATATTACAAGAAACATCTGATTTTCTCCAAGATATGTTGAAAATATGCTGAGGCAAGAAAACATCATCAATTATATCCATATTGCATATTGCTAAGGAAGTAATGATACTCAATCTGCCTTTCAATCTTATTTGTGGTTCCAATCAGGTCAATAGCTGTGGACCTAATCGGAACCACAAACAAGAAGGCATGGGATACAATTGAAAATTCAAAAATTACCGCCTTTTCTTAGATTTCTTATTTTAACTGCAACTGTTATTGACATAAGTTTTCTCAACTTACTGTACATCATTTCAACCCTCGATACCCGTAAAACTGTTTTTTGGTGTTCTGCTATTTTCTATAGAGGTGATTATCCTGACCACGCTACCTAGTCATAGCTCCCTAGCAAAGTGCCCATCTGAACTATTTTTCTTTTAGAGTAACAACAGATGGATTTTCCATTACTGGATACACTTTCATATTTGTACTTGATTCAAATTTCTCATGTTCTAAGTCAGTTTCATTGGCCAGATTTGCTAGAAGTTCCTTGCTATCCTATGTTTTCTCTTTAATTAGCTCTCATATGATATAGTTTTCATTAACCCCTTATTTTCCCTCGTAGGTATTTTTTCTACCGCACCTTCTGGCGTATAATCATCACCCCGAGCAACCCAACTATATAAAATTTGGGCTTGGGAAATGACTATATTGATTTTCATTTTTGGTTGAAGCAGTGGGAGGCTTCGAAGGCCCTCTCAGAGTCCAATATACGCTAAAAGTTAGTCCAATCGCTATTGAATCTCTTTACAATGCCACCAAAGCTTGATCCCTTTACAATGCTTGACAAATAAACATGAGAAATAACTGACATTAAATCTTAACAAGATATCAGAACCATATTTATGGTCCCTCAGTCTTATCAGTTCGGACCTATCAAACTTAACTATTAAAATACAGATATCTTATTTGAATGATCAATGACTAATTGGTAAAAACAACATTCATAAAATCAATGTACTTTATGTGTGTTTTCACGCATTATTAGTAATACATACCTTCCACGTATGAAGTGGTTCCATCTGCAAGCAACTTATTCCTCCGAACCCATTTTTACTGTAGCCTATTATGTTGGTCGAGAAAAAGTTGATCAAATTTCAGTTGCTTAGATCTACAAGGAAGAGGAAAAAAATTAATGTCAAACAAGAAAAGAACAAAAAGAACATTATCCATCTATTGCAACAGATGTAGAGTCTGTTTCAACAGATGTGGAGTCTGTTGGAATACATTAAACCAAACTTGCTAGTGGTTTGATTTATTTCAGCAGTTGCTCCGTCTATTGTAACATCAACAACAACATAAATTACAAAGAAATAACAAAGAAGCAACATCAATAACAAAGAAACAACATAATTTGTTCTAATAACATCAATAACAAAGAAGCAACATCCTTTATTCCAATACCATCAACAAAACCACACCACAAGTTTAAACAACACCAACCCCACCAACAACATCAATAACAACACCAACAATAAAGAAACAAATAAAATACATACAAAAAAATATACTGCCAACAAGGCTTTTAAACTTCTCCCAACATATGACTTTTTTTGCATATTGAAATAAAAACAAGGGTTCATTTATTCAAGACTTAAAAGTTCCTTCAAATTTTTTAAATAAACATGATATGGGTAAATGGTAATTAAATTAAAAAAACAGATGTAAATAACTTACAAAGAAGAAGACGAGAATGAAAGAGCAATGTGAACCATACCTGCAATATTAAAAGCAAGGGAGTCAAAATAACAATTTTAGTCGAGGAAAGATATGGATTGGTTTAGATCTGAAAGGATCTTTATAAGAAAGAGGAGAGAAAAAAGGAGACGGCTGTGATAAACCTAAAGAGGAGAAAAAGAAAAAGATATGAGAGATGAATAAATTAAGGACTGAAGGAGAGATAATTCTAGACATGGGTTTAAATAAATATTCATTAATAACTTGAGGGGAACAATAAAGACGAGTGACATTGAAAAGACAAGATAAGACTACTCAATGAGATTTTTGAGTTATTTAAGAAATATTTTTTACCGCCTTTAGTTTTAGTAGTACTATTTTATCTATCTTTCTTCTTCCAGACAGAAGATTGCTTTAAAATTAAAAGAAAGAAAAAGATTTTCAAACAGATATATCATCTGTTTCAATAGATATCAATATTTATTTGAAAAATTCCAACAGCTCAATCATCTGTTACAACAGATATAAATGTCTATTTGATAATTAAATTAGATATGTCATCTGTTACAACATATATCAATATCTGTTTAAAAATTTTCAATATCTCAATCATCTGTCACAACAAATACAAATGTCTATTTGATAATTAAATTAGATATGTCATCTGTTACAACAAATATAAATATCTGTTTGAAAATATCCAACAGCTCAATCATCTGTTGAAACAGATTTCTTTGTAATTGATTTAGATAGATCTAGGGATGATTACATAGGTTGAACTACAACTTCAATTGATTCTTTAGTATTGCATTATATTGGTATTGCATTCTTCTCAATCCGAGTCGGAGTCGTCGATCGATCACTCTGAGTCGAAATATTTCATATTAACTTATTATTGAGCTAATACCAAAATTGATTTAGATAGAACTAGGGATACGTACATAGAGTGAACTACAACTGCAATTAAGTCTTTATGATTGCATGATGTTGGTATTGCGTTTCTCTCGACCCGAGTCGAATATATCAATCGATCACTCTAAGTCAAAACATTTTGTATTAACTTATTATTAAGCTAATATCTAAATTAATTTATATAGAACTAGATATGAGTACATAGGGTGAACTACAACTTCAATTGAGTTTTTGCGATTGCATGATGTTGGTATTACGTTCCTCTCGACCTAAGTCGGAGTCGTCGATCGATCTCACTGAGTCAAAATATTTTGTATTAAATTAATATTGAGCTAATACCTAAATTGATTTAGACAGAAATAGGGATAAGTACATGGGGTGAACTACAACTTCAATTGAGTCTTTGCGTTTGCATGATATTGGTATTGCATTCTTCTCAATCCGAGTCGGAGTCGTCGATCGATCACTCTGAGTCGAAATATTTCATATTAACTTATTATTGATCTAATACCAAAATTGATTTAGATAGAACTAGGGATGCGTACATAGAGTGAACTACAACTGCAATTAAGTCTTTATGATTGCATGATGTTGGTATTGCGTTTCTCTCGACCCGAGTCGAATATATCAATCGATCACTCTAAGTCGAAACATTTTGTATTAACTTATTATTAAGCTAATATCTAAATTAATTTATATAGAACTAGAGATGAGTACACAGGGTGAACTACAACTTCAATTGAGTTTTTGCGATTGCATGATGTTGGTATTACGTTCCTCTCAACCTAAGTCGGAGTCGTCGATCGATCACACTGAGTCAAAATATTTTGTATTAAATTAATATTGAGCTAATACCTAAATTGATTTAGACAGAAATAGGGATAAGTACATAGGGTGAACTACAACTTCAATTGAGTCTTTGCGTTTGCATGATATTGGTATTGCATTCTTTTCGACCCGAGTTAAAGTCG
This sequence comes from Capsicum baccatum var. pendulum, assembly GCA_030864225.1. Lineage (NCBI taxonomy): Eukaryota > Viridiplantae > Streptophyta > Magnoliopsida > Solanales > Solanaceae > Capsicum > Capsicum baccatum. The sequence continues at coordinate 199,488,996 of CM061559.1, read as the reverse complement.
TCGATCGATCACTCTGAGTCAAAACATTTTGTATTAAATTATTATTGAGATAATACCTAAATTTATTTAGATAGAACTTGGGATGAGTACATAGGGTGAACTATAACTTCATTTGAGTCTTTGTGATTGCATGATATTGGTATTACGTTCCTTCCGACCTGAGTCAAAGTCATCGATCAATCACTCTAAGTCAAAATATTTCGTATTAAATTATTATTGAACTAATACCTAAATTGATTTTGATAGAACTGAGGATGAGTACTTAGAGTGAACTACAACTTCAATTGAGTCTTTGCGGTTGCATGATGTTGGTATTGCGTTCCTCCCAACCCGAGTCGGAGTCTTTAATCAATCACTCTAAGTTGAAATTTTTTGTATTAACTTATTATTGATATAATACCTAAATTTATTTAGATATAACTAGGGATGAGTACACAACGTGAGCTACAAATTTAATTGAGTCTTTGCGATTGCATGATATTGGTATTGCATTCCTCCCGACCCGAGTCAGAGTCATCGATCGATCACTCTGGTCGAAATGTTTCATATTAACTTATTATTGAGATAATACCTAAATTGATTTATATATAACTAGGGATGAGTACATAGGGTGAACTATACCTTTAATTGAGTCTTTGCGATTGCATGATGTTGGTATTGAGTTCCTCCCAACTTGAGTCGGAGTCATCAATCGATCACTCTGAGTTGAAATATTTCATATATTTTAAAATCTTAATAAATAATTAAGATCAATTTAGACCAAATTATTATTGTTAAAACTTGTCATTCTTTTCTAAAATTACAAATCAACCCATACAAATCATCCATTTGCGGGAAAAATATTTCATCATTTTAATTTTCGAGTTCTCACTTTTTTCTTTCTCTCTCAATAATACAGACAACAACTTCTGAACATATTTCTCAACCTTTCAAAACAGATCGATTTTCTTCCCATTTTTGACCACATAATTGTTATTTTCAACTTTATTCTCGCTTGTATCCATCATTTTCTCTGTCTTCCCAAGTAACAAAGTTTGAGAAGAGTTCTACATTTATTATTTATTCTAAAAATTAGGACTTGATAGTTAATAATGAAAAATAATCCTTTTAGTTGTATTATCTATGAGAATGGGTTAACAATTTTGAGTTTTGATGCTAAAAAAGTAGGAAGAACCCGATAAAATCCTAATTTTTATTACAGTGTTTCATTGACTGTCATGGTATTGTTGGATGACATTTGTGGTATTATTGGTGGCCGTTGTTGTTGGTGTCAGTATTTGTGGTCTTGGTGGTAGTGTAGGTGGTGGTGTTGGAGATTTTGGTGGCCTTGGTGTGGGTATTGGTGGCATTGATGGTGGTGTTGGTTTCTTGGTGGTGGTGTTGGTAATTGGTATTGGTATTTGTGTCATTATTGGTGTTATTGGTGGTGATGGTGGTGTTGGTGCTCTTGGTGGTCTTGGTGGCACTAGTAGTGGTGTTGGTGGTGGTCTTGGTGACCCATCTATTTCAACAGGTGGAACATCTATTGGGAGATATTAAATAGGTGTTAAAATAGATTCCCCATCTGTTTCAACTGATGGGTTATCCGTTCGAGTATTTATTTGTAATGTGGCGCATAATGATTTATTGAAATTTGTTTTAGCTTTTTTTAGAAAATTATGTAGACATCAAATGTAATGTATTTTTTTTCTGTTGTTTATAGTTAAAATATGTCTCCCAAAAGAAAAGAAGATAAAAGTGGATCAACTTTTGACCACCCAACAAAAAAGGCTAGAGTGCAGATAGATTCGAAGGAACTTCTTGAACAATCTCAGTCAGGGAAAAATGAGGCTGAGAAAAGTTATGAAAAGGGAGGTCGAGAAGGGTATATAGAGGCTGGTGAGGAAAATAAAAGTGAGGAGGAATAAGAAGATAAACAAGATGATAATGCCTCACCAATGGGGCATGAAATAAGATTGAAATCCAAACATGAGGCTGTCAAAACTATTAGTATTGATAGGTTTCAAGTTGCGATGTCGATAGATGACCCTACAAAACTAACTGGTTATCTTGTACTTAAATATCAGCTGGGGAAACCTTTTGATGAATTTTGTAATATTATGAAGAATAAAAACATAGATAGACTTTTTAAGAAGAGCTATTTTGGAGGCTTTCTTGATCTGCCTGAAGACTACACTGCTTGTTTCCAAATAAGCATAGTATATGGTCTTCTTAAGTGCAGGATCAAGTATGTGGGGAATGATAAAGATTCGAAGGAGTGCAAAAAAAAGATGGATGAAATCTGGATCAATTATTGTGGCATGCCGATTTCTTTTGGCTTAAAAGAGTTTACCATAGTGACGGACTTGAGATGCGATCATCCAGAAGAACCTCTCATCAAGGAAATACCCCCCAAAAGGTCCAAGGAAAGTAGGACCACCAAACCACCACTATCAAATAAACGGAAGGCATTGTCCAAGCAACCACCCACCAAAACGAACAAACACATGAAAAAAATAGTTAGGTTATTTGACATTGCTAGATGTAGCTACAAAGCGATAGATTTGATCGAATATCTCAAGGATAAAACCATACCAAAGAAGTACAGGGAGAAATTATGCTTAGTTTGGTTTTCCCATTTCGTTATATTGGCAAGAGACGTCAACAAAGTCATAGAAGATGATTTGTTGATGCTAACTGATGATTTTGAGAAATTCAACAATTATCCCTGGGATTATGACAACTACTACTTGACTGTCAAATATTTACTATCAAAGCTATCCCCAATGACTATCATATTATACAACTTTCCTTGGTCCTTCATGGTAAATTTAATCACTATTTGTTTTCTCATCTATTAATTTATATTTAATAATTATTATGACTTTTTTGCTTGCTTCCTGTTTGCATATTTTAGGCTTGGAAATTTGAAGCCATTCCCCCCTCCGAAGCCAGACAAAGGATTACTCGGATGAGGTTTTCCATCCAAGGATCCTTAGGTAGTTGGCTGCAAAGAGCAACACAAGAATTAAGGAGGCTGATCTCTTTAACCCTCTAGATGATGCAGTATATCTTCTTTCAAGTAAAATAATTTGGTACATATTCTTTCAAGTAAAATAATTTGACTCAGAGAAAGATTTTGAAATAGATGTGCCATCTGTTATGATAGATGGGTTGTCTATTGTAACAGATTGCCCGTCTACTATAACTAGTGCAACAGATGGGTAATATGTTATGACAGATGATCCATATTTTGCAATAGATTAACCATCCATTTCTCTGATTCTCTGAACCTTACTCAACAGATTACTCATCTACTGTAAATTATGCAATAGATGAGTAATCTGATGCAATATATTGGTAATCTATTATAACATACAGATTAGCTATTGCGACAGATTGATCATCTGTTGCATAAGTTGACTATGTTAACATGTAACTCAATTTTTTGACTGCAAATTATTATTATATGATTTACATTAATGTATCTGTTTTTTATAGGTTGTGCCTCCTTGGATCGTGATTACTGAGCAGGAGTTGGGGATGACTTCTTTTATTACTCTAGGTCTTATTAATACAATAGCAGACCCAACGGTGGTGTTAATAAAGAAGGAATTGGATGAAGCAACAGTCATAAGAAGAGCAGTTAGGGAAGGTTAGCCTAATGTTGAAGCTCTTCATAACCAACCTATTGCAACAGATCTGGGTGCTTCTTCTAGGGGTGTTGCTAGTGGAGTTTTTGATGTTGATGGCAACCATCCTGATGCTGATGGTACTGCCAGTCATGATGATGAGAATGTTGATACTCAAGAAAAAATAAATATATTTGAAATCACCCCTAACACAAGTCCATCTCACCCATACACCGGTCCTTACCACCCTTATATTGGTCCCTCTTACCCCTCTTTACCTCATGTTCTCATTGCAATTACAAAGTGTGCAAAGACAGATAGGATAAACTTCTTGATAAACTAGAGGTTATCTTTAAAGATGCCGAGGAATTAAAATCCAAGAAGGGTGTCATACCATCCAAGAAGGTGATAGATCCATACACTCCAACAGTGGCGGTTAGTAGGAAGAAAAGAAAAATTAGCCAAATACTCTCTAGTCTGAAAACAAAAAAGATTGTAACTCCTCCCTCTCCAAAAGTTATTGAAGTTTTGGGGCTACTAAAGAAGGTGGACATATACGCAACACTTGGCGACGAAGATAGCACGGAACTACAAAATGCCAAGTATTCTAAGAAGAAGGAACCTTCAGAAGAATACACCATGCATATCTTTGACTACGAAGACTTCAGGAGTATGAAAACTATGTTTAGGTGGTACGAGGATAGGGTAAGTTTACTTTTCCTAATCTATCCTTCTAATCTACTCCATGAATAAGAAGTTATGCAACATATGTGTCGTTTGTTGCAACAGCTTGGTATGCTAGTGCAACTGGTGGTTGTTCTATTACAACAGATTAAACATCTGTTGCATAAGTTGCGTTAGCTGGGTAATTTGTGAACTAATTCAAAAAACCTTCTGCAACAGATGGACCATCCTTTGTATCTTTCCACTATGTTTTTCTTCTTTATAATTACTAATTTCCTTAAAAATTATATTCTTATATCACAGTATGTTGATGAAATTCTCTGCCTTATGAGGAGCTGGCAATTAGCGTACCCAGATGCTTATAATGTTGTTGATAGGATAATGGACCTCAACTTCTACAACAATTTCAAGAATAGGTACAACAGGCTTCGTAAGATAGTGTCAACTCCTAGTGGCACGTGAATTGATACATTAGTTTCTACATATAAATGGGAGAAAGATATGATTAACTATGTTAGAAAAAAGAGGACATATCCACACGGTAAGAGCTGGACCAAGGAAAAGAATTTTTTTGCAGTCATGAACGTGGAAGTCAAATATTTTATCACTGTTGAGATGCTTCTTAAGGTGGGAAATATTAAGGTTTATGATTGCAACTTACCCGTCTTCAACGACGGTATTTTTTTTATCCACGTACAACTAATGTTGGAGTTACTCCCCATCTTGTAGAGACAGAGTAAACTGATGCATCATTTGCCAGCGAAAGTCTTGATAAAGAAATCATGGGATTTTGAAGGTTGAAACAAGGGTATTCAGCTTCAAAAAATAAAACCGGTGCTGCGTACGGGCCATACTCGCTTGCATACATATCCAATCTATGCGATGCCGTTATGGTAAAGATGCAAGAGGTCTGGGCTTATGAGATACTAACTAAATGCTTCGAGTCTGTGTATAAAGAAGAAGATGTACAAAGACAAACACCATAACAATTTTGTATGTTTGACGAAAGTTGATTTTTTTACAATGCAACAGATTGTCTATCTATTGTAACAGATAGTATATCTGTTATGACAGATTGATTATCTATTATAATAGGTTGGCCGTCTTTTGCATTATGTAGACGTCTCTCAGTCTCTATCGCAACAGATATACAATCTGTTGCAATATATAGTCTATCTGTTGTAACTGACAGGTCATCTATCGAAACAAATCAAAAAAATAGGAAGACCTGTTTGATAATTTCCAATAGATGACCTACATGTTGCAACATATGTATAAATCTGTTTGATAATTTTCAACAGATATGTTGTCTGTTGCAACATATGTATTATCTATTGCGATATTCGAATCTAGTATTCCATTTCAATTAATAAGTTCAAAATTAAGGATTAAATTATATTCACAGACAACATTAAATAAATTGATGCCTTTAGAAATTATATGATATAAATCAACAAATAAATGAAATGTCAAAAAATCATTATGGGTACAAATGATCTACTCTATAAATAAATCAACAATTTAACCTTTAGCGACAACAATTACCAAGGAGAGGCTATTACTTTGACAGACTTAAGCTATAAAGATCTACTCAATATTGACAAGTTGTTCTTCATCACTTTGGCTTTAGTCATCATGGATCTTTGATGTTGTTTGCATACAATTTCTGAGCTTTTGCTTTTCTGTATTACCATAAAAGAGCAACATATCTTTTGCGGAGTAATCCGGCATCAAGTCCATCATTTGGTACTTCTAATCCATCTCTCAAATACTCAGGCATAAGCAGCAACAAAAAGACCCCAATCCCTGTATTTTAAAATAAAAATAGATAATCTATATCTTGCAGTTCATGTAAGTGTTGTGAAATTTATAAAATGAAACTAAATCATGATTCTTACAGGCTACCAATGGGTTATTGAGCAATCCCTTCAACACATTCTACATCAAATGGATTACCTATTTTATCCTAGTATGCTTCAATCGTCGACCAATTAGTACGAACCTTTTGATCCAAAAAGCCACTCTTATCAAGACAAGTAGGCAATATTTTATCCATCTTTTGCATATCCTACGACAGTGTGGAATGTCTCCTTCCTAACATTGAGTCATAAACTCGAATGTGCCTCTCTTTTAGAATGACGACAGCCAACACCCAATGAAATTCATCACCGCAATTGATTGGGATGTACACTTCATCGATCAAATGCCAAGGTAAGCCAGTTGGAATGCTAAAACCTTTGATGATGTTGATTAAGCATTCCTCGGTTCAGGAAACTTTGGGTTATTGTTGACAAAACTTATCGTAGGCATTATTGATGTAAACTTTGTAAAAATAATTGCCAGTCGTGTATTTGTATTATTCTTGTATTTGTGACATGGCCTTCTTTCAGAGGTAGTAAAAAATAACATCGATATGCTGTACATATTATCAAATATTTTAGATTACATAACAATAAAATTAATACACAAATGCAATTAAATAAAGTTTCAATTAATAGTAATATGTATGACCTTTAAACCTCATTATTCCAGTAAGTTTGGGGCTGTGACATCAAATAGAATCAATCCTTCATTTCAGAATGTTGAACAATAAAGTCGAACATATCAAAACTAAGAGTCGATTCATTCACTTTGTAGTGTTCATCAGTTTATTTTCTACATGATTTATATGTGTTAATGTCATGTTTTTTAAATAAGAATTGTATAGATTAATATATTTAAAAAAGATTTATGTGCCTGCCGTTGTGATGCTTTAATAACCCATTGATAGTCTATTCTGAATAGTCGTTGATCAACTTTGTTAGATTTTTAGAGCCTCGTCCAAGATGTTGAAACCTTCAAACTGGTAATTCTTCTGTTCTCCCAAACTAACAAGCTCCACTTTTTCTTTTTCCATTGAAGAAGTTGATGGATTATTAACTGTGATATTATGCTGTTCAGCAGTAGCTTCTACTATGACATCCACCTGGAAAGCCAGAATTGTCAATGCTAATAATCACAGATATACAATAGGTTATCTATCTTTTGCATTAGATGTATCATCTATTGGTACAAACTCAAACAGGTAAAATAGAGTTGTACGATAATTTCAAATAAATGACCTATGTGTTACAACATATGACTCATCTATTGGTACAAATTAAAACATTACTAAGTCCTGTTGATTTGTTAAAACAGAGGGACATATGTTGCAACAGATAACATATTCGATGCAACAGGTTATACGATAGTTGCAACAGATGTATATATCTATTTGATAATTTTTCAGCAGATGTATAATCTGTTGAAATAGATATATGCCTGTTTGTTTTTTAGAACAGATGATATATATTCACCTTCTTCAGTTCATGCTTCTCTCCTATGACCCTTGTATATTAATCAAAGGTGTAAGACAAAGACAGGGGAGTTATAATTTTTCGTTTTTCAATACTTGATGATGCCTTGAAAATTTTTTTCCTTCTCCCCTCAATCACCTTGATCTCTAGTGGAGTGTATGGATATGAAATCCTCTTTTCTGGAATGACAACCTTCTTAGATGTTATTTCCTTTACAAAAGCAGTTAATTCATTAATAGCATTAATCACTCCATCATGTTTCACCTTGCAGTCTTGACATTTGTATGCAGAACATTCGCTAGAAGTGGAAAAATCTGTATAATCAGTATGATCATAATCATAATAGTTTGTTGTTTCAAAATCTATAAGAGGAGCACCACTACCACTACCACTACCACTTCTATCATCATCAACAATAAGCCCACTCTCTAAAATAGTTTTTCTTGTGATGGTTGTTGGTCCAAACAATTCCTCTTTTATTCTATCATTGACCTTAGGTTCCGATAAAGTTTGCACAGATCGTAAAGTAAGAAATAATGACATCTTCAACTCTCGATTGGTCGAAACAAGCCACAGATGTACAATCTAGAATGATGATGAAATCATTTTAAAAAAATTATTAATTAAAACAAAAACTTAAGTAGAATTAGACTTACTGCTTCCTTCAGGGGGTTGAAGAGATCAAGAATTTTTGCATTTTTATCAATTTTGGCCGACAACCATCTCAGAATTCTTGAACAGGAAACTTCTTCCTGGTAGTTCACTTGTTGTCTCAAATAAAGAATGACTTCAAATTCTCAAGCCTATAAAATAACGCCAATAAATCAAAAGAATTATTAAAAAAAATAATCATGTCATGATAAAAGAAATATTTACCATGAAAGCCCATAGAAATCCAAATAAGTTGACTGACCTTTGCGATAACAGAGTCAACAAATAATTGACAGTCATTTTGTAGCTTTCATAACCCCAAGGATAGCTTTTAAATGCCTCAATTTCCTCGGAGAGCTTTATCAAACCAAGTGGTATATTGTTGTTAACATCTCTCACCAAAAGAACATTATGTACAAACCAAACCAAGTACAATGATTGCTTGTACTTCTTTGTAAGTCTTTTACCTTTCAACGCTTCTATCAAATTTATGTTTTTAAAGCTTGGACCAATAAGGGACACCAGGTCATCATGATCACTTGACTTGCTGTTGCCTTTTTTAAGTCTGCGGGGTACTTTTTGGGGTTAGAATAGGTATAACTTGAGAAGGAGAAGTAGGATAATATTTTAATCCAGTAATTATGGCAATCTCCTTCCAACCAAAACAAACAGGCATGCCAAAGTAATTTATCCACACCTCATCCATCTTATCTTTGTTTTCATACATAAACCTACGCTTGAGAAGATCATATACCATTTTCATTTAGAAACGAGCATTGTTGTCCTCCAACAAACAAAGATATTGCCCAAAGTAGCTGTCCCTGAAATAAGCATTCAATTTTTGTTCTTGAAGTATTTTTTTAAAGGCATTAAAAGATTTTCCCATGGCTAACTTAACCACAAAATCATTTGTTAAATCTGTGGCACCATCGTACTGTATTCTCAGAAGATAAAGATCAATACTGAAGGTTTTGATCAACTCTTTGGTGGAAGGACTATTAGCATTTGGATCGTCTCTTTTAAAATATTACTCCTCCCCATGTTCACCATCTTCTGCTCCTGATTAAGATAACACTTGTAAAGCTAGCTCATAGAGTGGTAGATATAGCTTAGCTGTTTTACGTATTCCTTTACTTGAACTTGATTCGATTTCTTTTCTTTTGGGAGCCATATTATCTAAAATTAAGAGGAAAATAAAATAGATTATAATTAATTAATGCATCATTAAAAAAGAATAACGGTAAATCAAATATGTACAATAGTAAAATAACAGTTCCAACAGGCCACACCTCTGTTGTACAGGTGGGATATTTGTTGCAGCATATAACCAACCCATTGCAGTGGATGAGTAATCAATTGGAAATAATAAAAATAGATTACTCATCTGTTGCACCAGGTAGGATATCTATTGCGGCATATAACTAACCTATGCAGCGGATGATCAATCCATTGGAAATAATAAAAATAGGCCACATATTTATTGCACCAGGTAGGATAGCTATTGCAGCATATAACCAACCTATTGCAGTGGATGAGTAATCCATTGGAAATAATAAAAATAGATCACTTAATTGTTGCACCAGGCAGGATATCTGTTGCAGCATATTACCAACCTATTGCAGCGGATGAGTAATTTGTTAGAAATAATAAAAATAGATCGCTCATCTGTTTCACCGGGTAGGATATCTATTGTGGCCTATAACCAACCTATTGCAGCGGATGAATAATCTATTGAAAACTATAAAAATAGATTACTCTTCTATTACATCAGGAAGGTTATCTGTTGCAACCTATAACCAACTTGTTGCAGTAGAAGAGTAATTCGTTGGAAATAATAAAAATAGATCACTCATTTGTTGAAGCAAATCACTCATCTGTTGCTAAATGAGCTATCTGTTAGATCAATATTGTTTAGATTTCTTTCAAATAGAAGAGTCGTCTGTCCCAATAGGTGAATGATCTATTAGATTGTTCATCTGTTGCATCAGATTTTTCATCTATTACATAAGATTTTTAATTTATTGCATCCGATATTTTATCTATTACAACATATGTTTAATGTGTTACGTCAGATGGTTCATCTGTTGTATCAGATATTTAATCTGTTGCATCCGATGGTTCATCTGTTACATCAGATGTTTCATCTATTGCATCAGATGATTTATCTATTGCATCAGATGGTTCATCTATTGCAACACTATTTTTATCAAGAAAAATAACAAATCAATCCAGCAACACCAACACAACACACACACACACTAAGAACATCAACGGTGATAAAAAATCATCAACAAATCAAATCAACAATTCGACAACAAGAACTAAAATAATGATAAAAAAATTATATTTTTCACCAAAAAGAGTTGAGAAGAAATTCCAGAATTAGGGTTTTATTCAGTCCACATTTCAAATTTAAGCAAAAAATATTGAAATTATAACCAATACTAGAAGAGAAGTTGGCTCAAGTTCCTCTATTTCTTTATAACTAAAAAGAAATAACTTTTACCTGTGAAATAAGGAATGAAACGATGAAGAACTTAAAGTTATTGTTGCTGGAGAACATTGCTTAGCACGTCGATTGACGGTTGAAAGTAAAAAAGAAACTCGTCCAGCTATTTATCGTCGGAGCTTGAAGTCGCCAGGAATTGAAGAGAGAAATTTTGTAGAACTGTTGATTGGGAGAGAGTTGAGAGAGACTGTCTCGAGAGAGAGAGACGATTGATTTAGAAAAGAGAGGGGTATGGGTTGATTTGTATTTTTAAAAAGAATAGAAAATTTATAAAATATTAATCAAATCCACAATTAACTTAATCAATTTTCTTAATTACGTTTGACCCTTTAAGTTGGTCAATGTCATCAATCCTTCATAAAAGACTTAAAATACACCTTTCCTTCAATTTTCTCGTTTCTCCTTCCCCTCCCCTAATATAATAATTTGTTTTTAAAATATTAGTAATAATATTCTCTTCATCTCATTTTGTATTATTTCATTTTATATATTGATATTTGATTGTATATCAAGTTTTAAAAATTACTTCCTATATTTCCATTTATGTAACACTTTGAATTTTGAGAATCAAGTGAGTTTTTCTTTGACTGTTAACTTTTTCGTATGCTTTGAAATAATTTAAATTATCAATTATTATTTTTTATAATATTTTTTACTTACTTTTGAATATGTAAATTAAGGTGAAATATACTAATTCAGTTAACCCTAAAAAATGCCCCATGACGAAATTACTGATTCAATGGCCCGTTCGGTCACTGGGCTGCCGAAAAAGGCTGACTAGACCATTGCCATTACGTCACTTAATTCCATCACAGAATTTTTTGAATTATATCATTCAAATTCTAAAGACTAATTTGCCTAACACGCCTAATGGATTGCTTACCGATGATTTCAAAGATTTAACTACATAATATCTGTAGCAAAGTAAAATATGTGGATTTGATTAAACCCCAACAACAAATCTCTCGGGTTTCGGTGGAATCAATTGATATGGAGCATTTAACTTATAAGGATGGGGTTCCCAAAGTAACTTGGATGGAAGATGAGGTTACTAAGTAGAATATCATTAAAGATTTGCAGCTTGTAGTTATAGGATTTTTTTTTATGAATGGCTGGAATTAGAAGATCTTAGAAAACAAATCTCAAAGCAAAGCAACATCAAAGGGGACTGTAGAATAGGTCTATTAAGGAATAACATGTTTTGATGAGATTTAATCGAATGGAAGACTATGTAAACATATTTCAAAAAATGTTAACTACATAACGGCCAATGATGAACTAGCATATCAGATGTGGCTATTTATATATGACACTAACTTCAATCCAAGGGTGGAGACAACACAGGCTATGGCATGGATATCTTTTCCAAATTTACTGCCTACTTTTTTTGTAATAGAATCTTTTTTTTTTTGCTGTAGCAGTTGGTAAACCAATACAACTGAATATGGCAACTTTAAATAAACCACGACCTAGTTGTGCTGGGGTGAAGGTTCAAGTTGATTTGGCTGCCAAATTACCGGAGTTTGTTGAACTAGAGGTGGTGAACAGTAACACACAGGCTACAAGGATTCAGAAAGTAAAAATTCAATATGACATGCTTTCAAAATATTCCCATACTTGTAAACTCCAAGGACATAGGGAGAGTGACTGTAGGATCTTGCATTCATAAATAGAGCAAGAAGATGACATTGTACTAGAAAAAAGATGAAGTTCCAGCTCAGAGGAGATATATCAATGGACAAATGGTTTGGTTAAGGTGAAATCCTACCCAAAGAAGATTTAGGATTGTGAGAAATGCAAAAGAATACCTAGGAGCCCCCAATGAGAATCGTAAGTCAACTTTAACAGTGAATAATTCCTTTAGGATATTACAAGAAAATGAAGAAGATACAGTGAATTGCATGTAAAAAATAATCAAGAAAAAGAGCGTAATAACACTGTGGAACCTGCTAAATGTTAGAGAAAAAAAGTCAGTAATGGCATCACTAGAGGGAACAAAGATAGAGATAAGCTACATCACATCAGATATGCATGAGGATTAAAAAATAAGCACATAACACAAGCTGTAACAGTGTAAAATAATAAAAAAAAGGAGAAAATATCCATAAATGAGTGGATAATAGATTCTTTTCACCAAGAAAAGAAAACAAATACAGATGAAGAAGCAATATAGAGCAATCAAGAAGGTGACACAATGAGGAAACTATCTGGAGCAATAGACTTAGCCTGTACACAAACAACACATAATATGAGTGATTTACAAGAAGTAGTGATTAATAAAGAGAGTATAACTTTGCAGCAGGTTTCACCAAAAAATGACTAAGTGGCATTTGTTAAAATTTTAACTATTGTGCAGACAGATGAATCAGTTATGATGTTAGGGGCTATTGAGTCAATGAATAAAACTCTTCATGAAATAGTTACTCATAAGGTGAAGAATAGAGTAGAAGATACAAAAATTAAGGAGAATGCAGAAAGTTTAATGCAGGAATTGGGGATATAATTGGCAAGGAGGATAACCTATTTCCTAGAGCAAGTAAAGCCCTAAAATCTTCTAGATAAGGGAGAAAACAAGATCTAGGTGATGCATCAATACCCATAAGAGTACAACGAAATAGTAATGTGGTTTATACAAAACCTAATAAATAATTAAGTCATTCATTTGAAATATTAGGTCAATAAATATATTAAGCACCAACAGATACATGAACAGTTTGAGAATGTAGGAAGATTCTTATAATAGAAATGGAAAGATCTGGGTATTCATAAACCGAAGATATGATGTCTATGTAATTAGTGACACGAATTAGCAGTTAACTGTAAAATTGCAAGAGGTGGCTACTAGTTTTTGTTACTTTACTTCTATAGTATATGTTAAATGTGATATTAACCGCTAGTTACAACTATTGGAAGATTTGTATAATATTTCTTAGGGTATCAATCAACCATGGATAATTAGAGGAGATTTTAATGAGGTTCTAAGTGGTGAAGAAAAGATAGAGGGCTTGCATGTTGTAGATGCAGATATTGATGATTTTAGATCTTTTATTGATTCATGTGACCTTACTCAAATGTCTTTTAAAGGTAGACCCTTCACATGGTAGAATGGAAGTGCTAGGGTTGATTGCATATTTGAAAGGTTGGATAGAGTGCTATATAATGAACAGTTTTAGAACATTTTTGCTAGCTTGGAGGTGGAACATCTACCTAGGACAAGATCAGATCATGCACCCCTTTTAGTATCTTATCATACAGAGGCTATTAATATTTGTAGACCTTTCAAATTTCTTAATTTTTGGACCACTCATGATTTGTTTAAGGAGTTTGCGAGGTTGAATTGGTATACAAGTTTTACTTCAAATCCCTTTTTAGACTTCAATAGAAAAATCAAGAAGATTAAAAAGGTTTTAGCTGTATAGAGTAGAGAAATATATGGAGATATTTTTCACCAATTCCTCATTAGAGAAGGCATTGCTAGAATCCAAGGGAAATTATTTAAAGAAGACTCTTTTAATCATATCCAAAAGGACTCTTAATGATGTCTCGATTGCATTTAAATCATGGGCTTGTCTCTGCTTGTAATTCCATACCCATTTCTCCTAGGGCTTTAAGCTAAAAGTGATAAAAAAAGTTTGAAAATAAGGTGTAGGTGACTCAAGTCTTAATAATTGAGTGTAGGTGACAATTACGTTATTATGGATTAAGAAAGTTGGAGAAGTTTGAAAATAGCCCACAAATTTTTGAATTTACACTTTGATCTAAATGTTAGTTAATCTATAAGACAAAAACAACTGTTGTTATCTCAAGATCATGAGTCGGGTAATTATTCTAATGAGGCTTGATCTGTCTAGAGGTAGAAGTTATAAACTTACCATACTACAAGAACACACAGCTGAGGCTAACTCCTGAAGCATTGCAGTAAACAACAAACACGTTAAGGACCCTCTAATAGAGTCAGAACGAGAGCAGATGTGAATTGAGTCTTCAACTCCTAAAAATTTGTAATGACCTAATTTGTAAAAATCAATTTTTTATGTATTTTTTTATCACTTTTTCCTTCTCCATAGTTTTTGCATGATGATTTTGGAGTGTGGGGATATTTGACACAGTTTCTGATGCGATAAGAAATAATTTGAGTGAGTTTGTGATTTTTAGAGGCTTTAAAAATCATATAGTTCACTTGGTCAATATTTAATATTTCGAGTGTCGGATAGAGATTTAGATAATTTCATTAGGCCCGGCATGGTTGATTTGAGTTTGGGACCTTGTCACACCCTCTTTTTTTTATCAAAGATTTTATTTTAAGTTTCAAAAAGGGTTTTCAAATTAGAATATGACTAAAAAAGGTGATTTAAAAAAGAAATTTAGATTGAAAAAGAGATTCACAGCTTGACATTGAATTTCTGTAACGACCCGAGACTAACCCCTAGTCGTCATACGGTGCTTAGGACCACAAGTGATTCCAAGCTAACCCTTATACTGGCATAACTCATGAACAACTAAATAAAATAAATAAGCCTGAAAGATAATGAGGAAGATAAATATTTTATGAACATAATAAAAAACTATATTGAAACAATTACAACTTTGATTATATAAAACAAGAGTAGAATCCAACACATCAACTCTACGGACTGTCTATGAAGCCTCTACTAGTATTGACTATAGGTAGTCATGACATGACCCCTAACTATCCTAAATCAATACGACTGAATAAAAAAGATAATATACTACTCAAACTAAAGTTGACTCGAGTCCTTGAATCAAAAGAACCCATCATCTGCTGACTGGAAGCTGCAAGCTGTCTGATTATGATGTGTGTACTACAATTGGTACCTACATTATGAGGTAATGTATCACATAGACGTATGTGTGGATCAGTACTTTTGGAATGTACTGAGCATGTGGGGGTGAATGCATAAGTGAAAAAATAACTGAATATATTCATAAACTTTGAAATAATGCAAGCTAAGTATAAATGACTCACCTTGGCTTGAATAAAACATGTACTACAAAATAATAACATATGATTATATAAAACATAGATAATCTTTGTGAGTCATAACAATTAGTTCTAAAAGTTGTACTTTTACTCTTTCTATTGAGAGTTTCTTCTAACCAACATAAACCATGTGAGCTATCATGGAGTCCAACGTCTTTTACCCAAGTTGGTAGAGTTGTTCTACCCTTGCCATCGGAATAGAACCTAGATAGAGTGATCACTATATACTGAACCCACCAGGGGTATTAAAACCTATAGTGGCACGTAGTTCTGGGGCATGAGACTTTGAAATCATACCCAACTCGATTCTAAATACTACTTCCTTTAATCTATATGCTCATTCTGTAGGAAATCCACTTTAAAACTAGAATAAAGGTTTATAATGAAAATCAGTTATACATTTGTCTGTTTAAAGATGTAATCAAAACTAATCTATTTTCTGTAAACTGTAATAAAACTGTAATGTGGATTCCATATCTTAGTTGAGGATCAAAAGATCAAATCTTACTTAAAAATCTAAATATAACTAATCATAGGATTCTTAAAAGTACAATCTCTTTGAAATATCAATATTCAAACTAGGGCTTAAGAACTCATGCTCTAAATTCATGTCAAATCAAATAATACTTCATGCTCAATAATCTTCTTTAAATACTTCAATAATTTCAGTCAAGATAATGAAATCAAAATCACAATATGAATCTTATGGATCACAACATGATCATGCGTAATCTTGATGCACTTCAAGCCTTTAAATCTCATGCGTTCTTTTATATAACTTGCAACATAATATCATGCTTAAATCTCAATTGAAAATCCTTAAATCAACGCATAAATAGATAAGAACAAGCATACACATTAACACTTAAATTCATAAAGTCAAAACAAGATAGGTTGGGTTTGAACCCTGATTGCAATTTACGTAAATTCAACTTTAAAACTAGTTTTGGGCACAAGGATGCAAGAGTATCCTTGTTCATAACTCAACATGCCTTAATAGGATTGATTTGATGTAGAAAACTTGACTTTGAATTGGAGATGATCTTGAAAGCTTTTCTTGAGATTCTTGGATTAGAGAACTTAATTTTTGTTTTTTCTTGAAAAGATTGTAATGGAGTCTTGAAGTTCTTGGATAGAGATTAGAGTTTTGTTCTTGGAGAGGAATTATGAATAAAGGAGGCAAATAATGCTCCTTGGGGCTTTAATTATGTGTTATAGACGAGTTAGGGTGGAGGAAAAGACATATTAGCCCTTAAAAATGTGAAAACAAAAACTGAAAATTTGGGAAGGGCGATGGAGCCTACGTTATGGGCTAATCGCGCGACCTCACTGCCTCTCTCACGAAAATGGTTATAACTTTTCACTCGAGTATCGTATTAAGGTGAAATTGGTATCATTGAAAGCTAATTAAATTATCTACAATTTGGTGGGTCTTGAGCTGCAAAATTCTATGCGTATCAAAAGTTATACATGTTTAAAGTAGACCCTTGTAGAATCGAATACTAAACTTTGAACGAATGAAAGGCTCTTAGCTCCACTTTGTTCTAAGTGCTTTCTATGAATATCCTTCACCTGGAAATCACTTCATAAAGTAGGATAATGATCATTAAACTTATATTCACTTGGAAATTATTTGGATGAAAGTTGACACATGTAGAAACGACGGTTAGAATTCTAGCGTGAAAATACAGAGTGTTACAATTTTGGTGTATCAAGTCACCAAGATAATCCTTTTCAAAATGTTTGACTCTAAAAACTGATTCATGAACAGAGATTCTAGTTAAGAAATTTTGTTGATTGAGGAAAAGGTCTTAGGCACTCCTTGATCTCGTGGATTTAGCACGATCATTTTGTTGATACGCGTCGGCTAAATAGACACTATAAATGAATTGATCACACAAATGAAGAAAATAAACACATAAACAACAAACAAAAATAACAAATAATGTTCAATTCAATTATGTAGTCCAAAAAAAAGTATGAAAATAAATTTATGCTAACCTAAACTATGCTTTCACCCAATTTCTTGGGCCTTGTCCACGAACGACCGCCAAGTACAGAATATCACGAGGCATTTTTTGATGAATGAATAAATATGAATTTGGGTCATTCTCCAACAATATATATTTTTTGATCAAAGGGATGAAATAATCAAAGAGTTCATAATCGATCTATTTAACAGATAAACCATATATCAAATCCTACATTTTGTCTTCCCAATTCGACAACCTAAATTAACAATGATGATGGATTCAAAATCAAATCAATTTATGTTTAAAGTTCGATGGTTATTTTTTTTTTTTATAATTTTGATTTTTCAAAGAAAAACCTATTTAAAATAATATAAAACTAAAAATGAGAAGATTATGTTAAAACAAGAAAACACTTAGGGTTACCATTTCGTGAAAAGTTTAAGAAGGTAAAAAATAATGTGTCTACATCCCTCTTTATTTAGAAACACAAAGTATTTTCAAACAAAGAAGTAAACAACAACGTAAGTTTTGATTCGGTCGTTATTTGAAAGAAAAAGAAAAGAGGAAAGAAATGCGACCGAGTCCTGATTTTGGACATCGTACATATTCTGGGTTACGAGAAAATTAGGTCATGTACAGTTTAAGAATATAAGATGTGGAAATTAAATATACCAAGATAAAGAGTCGAGTGAGGTTCTATCGAGGTTTCAGGCTGCGGCTCCTATTATTACATCAAAGTAAAAACTTAAAGTTGAAAGAAAAATACAAGTACGAGATCCTATCTATATAGCTTCTCTTAAATCTTAACTTGAATCTCCACTTGAGTCTTGAGCTTCAGATATCATGTTGCTTTTTAGTAAGTGTCTTCATCTGGAAGTTGAGTTTTGATACTTGAAGTTGGGTGACATTTTTCAAATTATTCTTTGTGGATATTCTTTAATGTTTGTTCTTGATCAATAGCTGGATAGAAATAGATGTCCAAGTTCTACGCTGCTACATGCTAATTCTAATTGTCACTGAGATCGAAAGTTCTAGAAAGATAAGAATCAAACTTTTTTTGGTGGGTAAAACCTGCAATATATCACAAACAAAAGAAATAAATAATATTTTTTCCCCAGTTTTCATTGAAAAATTGTGTTAGCTATTAGCAATTACAAACTTTAAACACAGACTCAAATTATGAAGTATTTATTTTTGGAGAAGATAGAATAAAGGATCTCAGACTGGAAAATGTTTATCCCAGGGGAAAGAAAAAGAAAGTCTTAGATTAAAAAATTTTATCCTAGAAGAAAATAAAAGATAGTTGTCAGCTACTAGGAATGCTCATCCTAGGAGATGAATGCAAAATAATTGTCTGTTACTAGGAATGTTCATCCTATGAGATGAATGCAAGATGAATGTCTGCTACTAAGAATGTTCATCCTAGGAGATGAATACAGGACATCTGTTTGCTACTAGGAATATTCATCTTTTAAGACAAATGTGAAATGACTATCTCAGTCTAGGAAATATCATCCTACTAGCAATAACTATCTCAGATTAGGAAATGTCATCATAGGAGAAAATGAAAGGGAGTATCTCAAACCAAGAAATGTCATTCTAGGAGAAAATAAAAAGTACTATCTCAGACTAGAAAATGTCATTGTAACGACCTGAGACTACCCCTAGTCGTCACACGGTGCTTGGAACCACAAGTGATCCCAAGCTAACTTATGAACTGGCATACTGTTCAACAACTGAATTATAACATAATAAATAACTGTTCTGATGTGTAGAAATATAATCATACTGGAAATCTAAAATAGATATAATACTGATAGTACTTTACAATTTGATAAATATGAAGGATGAAACTGAAATTACATGACTGACTCTAACTGTTATCTATGAGGCCTCTACTATACTGATTACAGATAGTTGGGACATGCCTCCAACTACCACTAATCAATACACATGAAAGTAAATGAACGGTACATAAGCTAAAACTATCTAGAGTTCCCAAAGTAGAAGAATTCATCACTTGCTGGCTAGAATCTGCAACTGTCAGATCGTGATGTGCGAGCTACAACTGGTACCTACATTATGAAATAATGAAGCCACACAGATGTATATCTGTATTAGTACTTCTGGAATGTACTGAGTATGCATGAGTGAATGCAATAAGTAAAACTGATTTCATACGCAATTGTAAAACATGCATGCTAAGTGTAAGTAGACTCACCAATAGGCAGGAATAAATTGAAAGCTAAACACATCTTAAAGCATGAGTGACAAACATACTCCGATAAGATGGTGAATCTCTATACTTAGTTTTTGTAAAACTTTACTTTAATGACATAAGTAGAACTGAATCTAGGATATGGTAAAACATGGATACTGTATGAATACTGGATCTAAAACTATGTGATAGAGACTGCCATACGAGGAACTGAATATATAATCACACTGAGCATGAATGCATAAACATACTAACTTATCTGATTAACTGAACGATTGATAGTTGAATACTAGTCATGTAAGACTAAACTGTACTTAGTCTGAATAACTGGACTGAGACTACAGAGTATTATGCATATAAGGTAAGGACTGACTGAGAAACATGAGATAACTGGGCATGAATGGGTAAAAACTGTATTATCTAGGAATGAAAAACAAAGTGTATAACATGATTCTAAAATAGTCTATAAGCTGAAGTACTGGAAAACTGATAACTGGATAGAAGATAACTATACGATATAGTCAAGTAAACTTGAAACTGAACTGAGTTTTGAACTGAATACTAAACTAAGACCATAATGAAAACTGTGACTGAGATTGTAACTGAGATTTTACTAAAGCTTATTACTGAGTTTTGATAACTGAGTAACTGATATCTGAGACTACTGATAATTGAGTTACTAATAACTGGGTGACTGTTTCTGATAGTCCTGATTCTATAAAATTGAGCTGAGTTCTGAGACTGAATACTGATTACTAAGTATTGAATACTGAAATTGTAACTGTGGGATTTTCATCTAACCGACATACCCCGATATAAGATGAGTTGGGGTCCAACCTGTAACCCTAGTTGGAAGGGTGTTAGCACCTTGCCAAGAGATACTATCAGGGATGGGTAAACCCTAATCTGGCAGGAAGACCCATAATTTATATGTATGGTTGTGTCTTCCCTTTTTTGGTAGGAAGATGTCTTACCCTATGTTGGCTACGTAATTTTGTAACGCAAGGACTGTTACTAAGGGTCCAACCTAATGCTGGCAGGAATGGCCCCATCCCTGGGTTCGTTTGGTGCTGAATTCTACTCCTAACTGAAAGGACATTAAATTAATCACTAGACTATACTAGGCTTGACTGAACTGATACTGATCGTATTGACTGACTAAACTGGACTGAGTTCACTGAGCTCTGTAACTGACTGAATTCTACTATTCGTGATGTTATTGAGACTATCCTGTGCTACTGTAATTCTAGGTAAACAACTATATTTCGGCTAATAAATACCCCTACGACTCGATAGCATAAATGATAAAACCTAGCAATTCTTGAAAGCATGGCCATAGTCAATTATTCACAATTCATTCACTGAGATATTTTATCAAACGCTTGGAGGTTATGGACTTATACATGAATGTGAACACATGGTAATATATCATAATTACTCTATTCAATTCACATGGGCATTTTATCAAGCACGTGGAGATTAATACTTTAACATGGGGCAATTCGCCAAACACATGGGGATCATAAACTTGGGCATGGGAATATCTTAAACATGGGAGCCTAGCATGATTCCATAACTAAAATCATGAATTGGAGAATTCACATGTAATTAGCTTGAAATAGGATATGGGTGTTTCATCAAAACGTGTAAAGTTCATAGCTTGAACATAAGAATGTCCTAAACATGAGGGAACAATAGAGTTACATGGAAAAATTCATAACTTGGGGATTCATCTTGAAATTGACTTAACATGATATGGGAATTTCATCAAACATGTGGAAGGCATGAATTTAAAACATGGGAATATTGCTAAACATCATGAATTTAGGATCTATCATGGAATTTACTTGACTAAAGCATGGGAAATTCTAATTCATAGAATGAGGATTTAAAATCTTGCATGGAATTATACATGGGCTGAATTGAATTAAAAACATCATGAAAACATGAAATTCAACCTTTCTTGAACATACAAAATACCGTAATAATGGAAAAATTCATTCTTTAATTAAAAGAAAATAATTTTTAGGCTCCATGGGTGAGAGAGGACCCATGGATGAACTCCCACATACCTTAATAGGCTTGATTTGATATAGAAAACTTGACTTTGAAACTCTTGGAGATGATCTTGAAAGCTTTTCTTGAGATTCTTGGATTAGGGAACCAAATTCTTGGTTTTTCTTGAAGATATTGTAATAAAGTCTTGAACTTCTTGAATGGGGATTATGATTTGTTCTTGAGGGAGGCTTGGAGAGAAATTATGGATAAAGGGGCAAATAATGCTACCTAAGGCTTTAATTATCTGTTATGGACGAGCTAGGGTGGAGGAAAAGACCCTTTTTCCCTTAAAAATGTGAAAATAGAACATGGGAATTAGGTGCGTGCAACAGAGCATATGTCGCATGCTAATCGCGCGTAACTACTACCTCTCTCACGAAAATAGCTATAACTTCTCGCTCGGGTATCAGATTAAGGCAAAATTGGTATAGTTGGAAAGCTAATTCAATTTTCTACAATTCGATGGGTCTTGAGCTGCAAAATTCCACCTATATAAAAAGTTATACATGTTCAAAGTATATCCTTCTAGAATTGAATACCAAACTTTGGACGAATCAAAGGATCTTAGCTCAACTTGGCTCTAAACGATTTCTATGAACATTTTTAACCTCATGACCATTTCACAGACTAGTATAAAGATCATAAAACTTATATTCACATGATAATCACTTGAATTATAACTTATACACGTAGGAACAATGATTCATAGACTAGCCCAAAAATACAGGGTGTTACATTATCTCCCCCTTGGGAACATTCATCCTCGAATGAGACTGGTTAGACTGAGACTAGTGTGCGAAGGTAACTGAGATCATATTTTGAACATGACTAACTTGAACATGACTGCATAACTAGTTCTTAAACATAATACATAAACTGAACTGATTTCTTGAATACATGCAATGACATGAGAATGATTATAAGGCTGAGATAGAAATGAGAGAGTCAACTGATGAGTAACCATTAGTTCAAGATAGGTCCTATTTCTTAAAAAAAACGAATGGTTTAGGACATGAATACTCGGGGTATTACAATACATCTCTCCCTTTGGGATACTTCGTCCTCGAATGATACTAACTTGGCTAAAATACTAAGGAAATACTGAGATGATGCATGAGACACTTACGAACTAAATTGTGACTGAATATATGGGATCTGAAGCTGATGCATGATGCATGAACTAAACAGAATTCACAAATTACATGGATACAAATGAATTACCTCTTGGAATAGCCATATTCATGAGAATTTTGAATTATATGGCTAGATGGAAAGAGGGAAAGCCATAGGAACTTGTCTGACTGACTGCTAGACTGGATTGCTGGCTATACTGACTGAATTATACTAAAATTTTATACTCAACTATACATTTCACTTGTACACCAACATGACATTCAAGCCTATCTTCATAACCACACATGAACTTGTAGGCAAAAAACCACAAAAGCATCTCTCTCATATTCTCTAAACCTCTACCCTTAAAACTTTTATGCACTAGCCCAAGAAAACACACATAGAATTTAAACTAATCACGACACAAGAAGAGGTCACGAAAAGTTAGAATATGAGCACCTGAAGTATGAAAAAATAACTTTGACACTCAACTGAGGCCTGAGGAATAAAGTATCAATGCTATGAATTCGTCAAAGAGGTCTAAACTGAGGACATGCATGACATTAACTGAATTTCACTGATCATTAGAGTGTAGCATAAGCACATGGAACTGAACATACTGTAAGGCATGGGTACATGAGTCATGAGTTGCATGACCTGAGTTTGGAGTTCATGATTTCATGGAACATAATTTGTACTGCTGAGTGAACTAGAACTCCTCATACTAGAAACTGAAAGCGTACATAGTTTTTCTATAAAGTGCATGAATATGAGTTGTGATGATGGAGCTGACAAGTTAGGCATAAGTAGATATTGTGATCGATGAAAACTTTGTACTGATATAAGAATAGGTTGGGAAATCATCCTCCCTTACTAGTTTTCTACACATACTGGCACTACTACTAGAATTTGAGAGCTTGACTTGGTCACCTGTTCTATCATCCCCCCTTTGACTATCATCTTAAGTCTGTGAACCACTTTACTAAACTTTAACTGAACTACAACCACTTTACTCTAGAGCCCAAGGTATAACTATACACACAAATACTAAACTCCCATAGAATATACTACCCTTAATTTTCTTTAGCTTCTGCAATCATCATCACATACTTATACTTTTTTCGACACATACTTGCCTCACTAAACATATCATCTACTTTTGTTTCTTCATCTACTACTAATATTACCTCTCTTAACTCACATCCACACCATCATACATAATTTGGAATCAACAAACTTAAATTCTTACATACACTATTTCAAGCCTACTAATTCACCTTTCGTACAACTAACCCCTTGAATATATAATCTGCTCAATCTGGATAAAGCTATCCCAACTATACTACTGTTAAACTTCTGGGTTCATACTTCTAACTCTAAATCACACACTGTAAAAAAAATTCTGAAAGCATATCTGACTTTGGCTAAATGCACAATTTTCATGAACATAAATCAAATATTTCATAATTAAGACATAAGGGAACTGATGAGATACTTTCTGAGTCAACATATAATTCCATAACTTTCTGTGGGGACTGGCTGAGATAATACTGTCTGTAGGGACTTAAGCTTCAATGTTTCTGTCACCTCAAAACTAAGGCAGAGTTAGCATGAATAGAGTAAGATAAAGATCTACATAAATTTCTTAGATAATACTCCTACTGCACGATCTGACAATTGAAATAAAGGAAATATTTCCTAAATACCATGTATCCTTTTGAGGAAAATTACAGACATCTCCATATAATTCCGCAAGACTCTACTAAACATGGTTTTATAGATACCCTAGGACACTTGAACTCTATGTTCTTATACTAAGTTTGTAATGACCCGAGACTACCCCCCTAGTCGTCACATGGTACTTGGAACCATAACTGATCCCAAGCTAACCCAAGAACTGGCATACTATTAAGCGACTAAATTATAACATAATAAATAGTTGTTCTGCTGTGCGGAAATATAATCATATTGAAAATCTAAAATTGATACAATACTGATAATGCTTTACAACTTGATAAATCTGAAGAATGAAATTGAAATTACATGACTGACAGTTACTGTCATATATGAAGCCTCTACTTGTAAAATCCCAGGGAATTTTTTGTTGAAATTTTGTGCGTAAACGTGTTGGGTTCTATCTTCTAGAATGAATTATAAATTTTCCGTGCGTAATGTCTTATATTATGACCCACCATTGCGTAGATTATCAGATAAGATTTCCAACGATATGTGGATCATCCAAAACGGACACTCGAGCGACGAGTTATCAACATTCCGATCGAACTGTGAATAGTAGTGAACAGTAAAACGTACAGGAAAAAGTACTGAGGCCTGGCGTATTTTTTCTCCAACTTTAAACGATCATAACTCCTTGTACATAATGATCTGGGTGATCTACTATATATCAACAAAAAGCTCAGCGAGTCCTCTTTCCAATGAAATTAGTTTCATCCAATTTTTCTATCGAAGCAAGAACTTATGGTCGATCTACTTCAGCCTATCAAAATCAAATTTTTTGGTCAACTTCAAATGATCATAACTCCTCATACACAATGATCTGGGTGTGATACTATATATCAACGAAAAGATATAAGAGTCCTCTTTCTAATAAAATTAATTTCATCCAATTTGGATATCAAAGTAAAATGTTATGGTTGATCTACTTCAGACTATCAAAACAGTCAACCAAAGGACAGATTCGAGAATTATTTGATTTTTAGGGGCGTTTTGATCATTCCCCCTCACCCAAAATCCATCCAAATCCTATATTAAAGCATATTTGAAGCATTATATATTATATTTCATCAAATTCCCTAAAAAAAATTGTAAGCTCCTACATCCAACTTTAAGAACCTCCAAAGTTCACCATTAATTCTGCAAATTTATTCAAGATTTCAAGTTTCTAGTTCAAGAACTCCAAGAACCATCATTCAAAGGCACAATTAACATCTCAAAAATGAGTATCGATCTAAAGTTCATCGTTCAAGGTGTTTGGGGTTTTTCAACAAGAACTCTCATTCGTTCTTGTGCCCAAAAGTAATTCTTTACAAAGGCATGATTTTTATTTGATTTTTATGAATTTGAAGCATGAACCCATATCTTATGATGATTATTATGAAATCTTGATGTTTATGATTTTGAAAGATGAATTTACATGTGTGGAGATATAAAGCATGAATCTTGAACGATATTTATCATGATTTTGATATTTGGGTCGTGAATCCCCATTGCAAATTTTTTTTTTAGAAAGTGTGTGTTATAAGCACGTTGATATTAAATATTTGAGATATTTTGAATGATTTGACCTTTTGGTCTTAATGGATTATTTTGAACTCGAGTGTGAAAGAAATGCACAACGTGGTTGATTTTGATAGATAGGAAGTATGATGGCTCCCGATGTATATTTATATATTAGTGAAATTGTTTTGTTGTGGATTGTCTTTGAAATGATCTAAGCTAAGTTCGGGAGAAATCTTTAGCACCGAGTGGGAGGTATAAAGCGACCTTACTTCCCTAGAACTACGTGCCCCCGTAGGAGTGAGTCTGAGGCTGATTTTTATAGTGATCACTAGTTTGTGTGGATTTAATATCGATAATCCTACTTCGATGGCAAGGATAGGACGGATCTCCCCAACGTGGGTTGTACGTTGGACTCCATATAGCTCACATTATTTATGTCGGTTATAGGATCTCCCAGTATGTGTGTGTTTCCTTGTGACTATGGTGAATGGTGAAGTGATTTGAAAGTGAAATTATGAAAGTTATTCTTTCGAAAGATTTAAATGATATTTACATTATGAGAATTGATATTCTTGATAAACTGAAAGTGATTGACAAATTATATGATGACTCACATGTGTTATTGTACTTATTTCATCCTCTCATGATTATGATGATTTTCTTCGGGCTATGTGAGTCTTTCATACATCCTGCATATTTCTTATAAATATTTATGATGATGATGTTTATACAACTGCATACAGTCCCATATACTCGGTTCTTTTCCATGGTACTGACCCACATCTTCAGATGTGGGCTGCATTTTCTCGGAATGTAGGTTCAGGTGCTCAGTTCCAAGTTCGACAGTGATTGTTTGGACATACTGCTCTACATACTCTGTTGTGGTGAGTCCTCATGTTCTGAGGTTGTGATGTCTGATGTTGGTTTCACGAAATTATTTACATTGGATAACTGAGTATAAGTCAGTTGGGGCATGTCTCAATGGCTCACTGGTTTTATTGATTTTCTTAGAGGCTTGTCAGACTAGTATAGATGTTGGGAGTTGACTAATAAGTCATATTTTGTTATCTTTCTAAAATTCTTTTATTTGGATGATGATTACTCTGTTGATATTTGAGGGTTATTTATGGAAACCCCATTGATTTGTGTTGAACTGAATGAAAATAGATCAAAGGGTTAGCTGAGGCTACTCGTAGCCTCAAGCACCGTATGATGCTCCGGGGCCTATTTTTCAGGGCGTTACAAACTTAGAATCAGAGCCTAAGGTTGTAAGGTATCCTAGGAAGTCTGAAAAGCCACGTTAAGTAGAGTCTTGATCATCGGTGTGTAGCGCGCCACATCTATGAGCAAGAGGCTACAAGACGTTTTAGGAAAAAGTGTGATTCTTTCTTTTAGAATTCTATCATGCTTAAAGTGTCTCTCTCTACTATTGATTTGTGTTCTTCTCTTTCAGAAATATGCCTTCGCATCGAGCGAGAAGAAATAATCATGGTCAGTAACCTCAACCCGCTGACCCATTGAATGAAAATATGTCTCATGCTAAATTTCAGGCAGCCTTTCAGGCGCTGACCCAAGATGTTACTATAAATATTCAGGCTAACCCGGCCCTAGATCCACAGCAGCAGGGAGGTAATTCAGCTGCTGCCAGAATCCGTGACTTCATACAGATGAATCCGTCAGAATTCTATGGGTCCAAGTTTGATGAGGATCCACGGTTATTTTTAGAGGAGGTGCAGAAGATTACTCAGGTGATGCATGTATCTGAGGAACATAGTGTGGAGTTGGCTGCGTATAGGTTGAAAGACCTTTCTTATGACTGGGTTATTTCTTGGAGGAAAGTTAGAGGTGAGGGAGTTGTCCCTACAACTTGGCAAGAGTTCAAGGAAGTATTCATGGATAAGTTTTTCCCTTTGAAGATGAGGGAGGCGAAGGTGGAAGAGTTTATGAACCTACGACAGGGCTCTATGACTGTTAGGGAGTACTGTCTAAAGTTCAATCAGTTGGCCAAGATGCTCCTGACTTAGTGGTTGATAATTGGGCTAGTATGAGTAAGTTTGTGACTAGAGTGTCTAGTTATGCGGTTAAGAAATATAGGTCTGCTATGCTAAACAGTGAGATGAATCTTTCTAGGATGATGACTCATGCCCAATAAATTGACGCAGACAAGATTAAGGAGAGAGATAAAATGAGAGGGAATAAGAGATCTAGGTCCGAGCAGCACGGATAGGGTCAGACTAGATCGCAGGGAGGGAGTCGCCCTTAGTATCAAGATCGTTCATCTATGACAACACTATCATCTGCAAGTGGTCCCGTGCCTAGAGATAGGTAGGACCAAAGTAACAGGTCATATGCACCAGGTCCCAGTACAATGCTGGCAATAAGCCAAATTGTCCCATGTGTCCTAAGTGTGGTAGGGCTCATTCGGGTGAGTGTTGGGGTGAGAAGAGGGGTTATTTCCAGTGTGGTGACATGGGTCACAGAGTTAGAGATTGTCCACAGGATAGACAAGGGCATCGTGACTATCGCTCTCAGACCCAGACTCAGACTGTTAGTGCTCCAGTTCCAGCGACTCACCTAGCCCCAGCTCAGGGCGCCTCTTCTAGCAATGCTGGTGGGCAGTACCAAAATAGATTCTATGCTTTACCGTACCACCAGGAATAGGAGGAATCTCCCGATGTTATTACTGGTATGCTTCGTATATTTCAGTTTGATGTGTATGCTTTGTTGGATCCTGGATCCAGTTTCTTATATGTTACACGTTTGATTGTTGTGAATTTTGAAATGAGTCCTGAGATTATTCCTGAGCCTATCCTAGTTTCTACCCCAATGGGTGATTCGATTGTTGCCCAAAAAGTGTATAAAAAGTATCCTGTTACCGTTCTTCATAGAGTCTTGTTGGCTGATCTGATTGAGTTAGACATGGTAGATTTTGATATGATTCTGGGTATGGACTGGCTATATTTTTCTTATGCCTCTATTGATTGTCGGACCTGAGTGATCAATTTTCAGTTTCCGGGTGCATCCATGTTTGAGTGGTCTGGGAATTCTGTGTCACCCAAGAGTCACTTTATCTCTTACCTCAAAGCTAGAAAGTTTATTTCCAAGGGGTGTATTTACCATTTGATTAGAGTCGAAGACACTAATTCTAAGACTCCATCTCTTCAGTCTGTTAACGTCGTCAATGAGTTTTCTGATGTCTTTCTAGATGATCTCCCAGAGATACCTCCTGATAGAGAGATAGAGTTCGAAATTGATCTTCTTCCCGATACTCAGCCCATTTTTATTCCTCCTTACCATATGGCCCTTGTAGAACTTACGAATTTGAAAGAGCAACTCAAAGATCTACTAGATAAGGGTTTCATAAGGCCCAGTGTTTCTCCTTGGGGTGCTCCTGTGTTGTTTGTAAGAAAGAAATATGGCTCTTTGCGTATGTGCATTGATTACCGCTAACTGAATAAAGTCACCGTAAAAAATAAGTACCCCTTCCAAGAATAGATGATTTGCTTGACTAATTGCAAAGTGTAAGTTATTTCTCAAAGATAGACCTTCGTTCCGATTATCATCAACTCAAAGTTAGGGAGTGTGACATCCCAAAAACTGCTTTCCAAACTCGTTATGGCCATTTTGAGTTTCTTGTTATGACTTTCGGGTTAACTAATGCCCCAGTAGCTTTCATGAACCTCATGAATTGAGTGTTCAGACCATATCTGGATATGTTTGTCACAGTGTTCATCGATGATACTGGTGTACTCCCGTAGTGAAGATGAACATTCTGATCATCTTTGAACTGTCTTGCAAACCCTTAGAGATCATAAGTTTGCCAAGTTCAGTAAGTGTAAGTTTTGGCTAAAGTCAGTTGCTTTTCTAGGTCATATCATTTCTTCCGAGGGTATTAGAGTTGATTCCCAAAAGACCGAAGCTATTAGAAATTAGCCTAGACCTATTTCTCCGACTGATATCCGAAGTTTCTTGGGTTTAGCTGGCTATTACCGCCGTTTTGTTAAAGGTTTCTCCTCTATAGCGTCTCCTATGAATCGGTTGACCCAAAATAAAGTGAAGTTCTTGTGGTCCGAATCTTGTGAGAAGAGTTTTCAGGAGTTGAAGACTCGACTCACTTCAGCCCCTGTTTTGACTTTGCTGAATGGTGTTGATGGTTTTGTGGTGTACTGTGATGCTTCGAGAGTTGGGTTAGGTTGCGTATTGATGCAGAAGGGTAAGGTGATAGCTTATACTTTTTGACAGTTGAAACCCTATGAGAAAAATTACCCCACCCATGACCTTGAGTTGGCTGCTGTTGTGTTTTCTTTGAAAATCTGGAGACACTATTTGTATGGTGTTCATGTTGATGTTTTCACTGATCATAAGAGTCTGCAGTATGTGTTTACCTAGAGAGAATTGAATCTGTGGCAGAGACGATGGTTAGAATTGTTAAAGGACTATGATATGAGTATGCTATACCATCCGGGCAAGGACAATGTTGTGGCGGATGCCCTAAGTAGAGTGTCCATGGGTAGTGTTTCGCATGTAGTAGAAGTTAAGAAAGAGTTGGCTCGTGATATACATCGTTTGGCTAGATTGGGTGTTACGTTGTTTGACTCTGCTGAAGGTAGTATAGGGGGTTCAGAGTAGTTCCGAATCCTCCTTGGTTTCGGAAGTGAAGGAAAAACAATACTTAGATTCTAGTGTGGTTAGACTGAAGGAGTCAGTCAAGGACCAAAAAGTAGAGGTTTTCTCCCAAGGAGGAGATGGTGTGTTGAGATTGCAGGATAGATTATGTGTCCTAAATATTGATGATCTAAGACAGAGGATTATGGCTGAAGCACATGGGGCGCGATATTCTATTCATCCTGGTGCCACCAAGATGTACCGAGACTTGCGGAAAATCTATTGGTGGAGTGGCACGAAGAAAGATATAGCAGTGTTTGTAGCTAAGTGTGCAATATGCTAACAGGTTAAGGTTGAACACCAAAGACCTGGTGGTATGATGCAAGAGTTTAGTATTCCCACTTGAAAGTGGGAAGAGATAAATATGGACTTTGTGATTGGTTTACCTCCTTCCCGATGCCATCATGATTCCATTTGGGTTGTGGTTGATAGGTTGACTAAGTTTGCTCATTTCTTGCCTATTCATACTTCATATACTGCTGAGGACTACGCTAGATTATATATCTGAGAGCTAGTCAGACTGCATGGAGTTTCCTTGTCTATCATTCGGATAGGGGTACTCAGTTCACTTCATAATTTTGGAAACCTTTTCAGAAAGGTCTTGGTACCTAAGTGCTTTTGAGTTCTGCTTTTCATCCGCAGACCGATGGCCAGGCTGAGCGGACCATCCAGACCTTAGAGGATATGTTGAAAGCTTGTGCACTTGACTTTAAGGGAAGTTGGGATGATCATTTACCGTTGATAGAGTTTGCTTATAATAACAGTTTCCACTCTAGTATTGGCATGGCTCCATTTGAAGCCTTATATGGGAGGAAGTGTAGATCACCCATAGGTTGGTTCGAGGTGGGTGAAGCGGCTGTGAGTGGTCCTGATTCGGTATTTGAGGCTATGGAAAAAGTTAAGTTGATTAGGGAAAGGTTGAAAACTGCGCAGAGTCGTCAAAAGTCATATACGACTGTTAGAAAAAGAGACCTTGAGTTTGAAGTTGGTGACCCAGTGTATCTGAAAATTTCACCCATGAGGGGGGTGAAGAGATTCAGAAAGAAAGGAAAGCTTAGTCCCCGTTATGTTGGTCCTTACAAAATTCTTCGTCGTGTTGGTAAGGTAGCTTATGAGGTCGATTTGCCTTCCGAGTTGTCCTCTGTTCATCCAATATTCCATGTCTCCATGCTTAGAAAGCATATTAGCGATGTTGTGGTAGTGGATTCCTCTGTGAGTGATGACATTCAAGAAAATCTTTCTTTTGATGAGATTCCTATTGAGATTCTTGATTTCAGTAGCCGAAGACTGAGGAACAAAGAAGTTCCCTTGGTCAAGGTGTTGTGGCGAAACCAATCTGTTGAAGGTGCAACTTGGGAAGATAAAGCGGATACGCGATCCAAGTACCCGCAACTATTTTCTGTGAACTCCAATCAAGACGAAGGTCTCTTTCCTAAATCATGCACTTTTAATAAAAGTTACAGTAGTTCAGCTGTCATTTATTATGTGTTCAGCTGTAGTTTCTTGAATTTATGCATTCTATGTTGCATTCGGAGAAAGAAACGATGTGGTGATGAGTCTAACGAATGGTTTCAGCTGTATGCTCTATTCCCTATCTAATCTTGGCATGTCTAGCATCATTCGAGGATGAATGTTTCCAATGGGGGGATGATGTAATACCCCAGAAAATTTTTCGCTGAAAACGTGTTGGGTTCTATCTTCTAGAATGAATTATAAATTCTCCGTACAGAATGTCTTAGATTATAACCAACCATTGCGTAGAGTATCGGATAAGATTTCCAATGATATATGGATCATCCAAAACGGACACCCGAGCGACGAGTTATGAACATTCCGATCGAACCGTGAATAGTAGTGAACAGTAAAACGTGCAGAAAAAAGTACTAAGGCCTGGCGTATTTTTGCTCCAACTTTAAACGATCATAACTCCTTGTACATAATGATCTGGGTGATCTACTATATATCAACGGAAATCTCTGTGAGTCCTCTTTCCAATGAAATTGGTTTCATCCAATTTGTCTATTAGAGCAAAAAGTTAACTTCAGCCTATCAAAATTGAATTTTTTAGTCAACTTTAAATGATCATAACTCCTCGTACACAATGATCTGGGTGATATACTATACATCAACGGAAATATATGAGAGTCCTCTTTCTAATGAAATTGGTTTCATCCAATTTGGATATCGGAGTAAATCATTATGGTTGATCTACTTCAGACTATCCAAACAGTACACCCAAGGACAGATTCGAGAATTATTTAATTTTTAGGGGCGTTTTGGTCATTCTCCCTCACCCAAAATCCGTCCAAACCCTATATTAAAGCCTATTAGAAGCATTATATTTTATATTTCATCAAATTTCCTCAAAAAGAAAATCCTAAGCTCCTACATCCAACTTCAAGAACCTCCAAAGTTCACCATTAATTCTGCAAATTTATTCAAGATTCCAAGTTCCTAGTTCAAGAACTCCAAGAACCATCATTCAAAGGCACGATTAACATCTCAAAAATGAGTATTGATCTAAAGTTCATCATTCAAGGTATGTAGGGTTTTTCAACAAGAACTCTCTCGTTCTTGTGCCCAAAAGTAATTTTCTTTACAAAGGCATGATTTTTGTTTGATTTTTACGAATTTGAAGCATGAACCCATATCTTATGATGATTATTATGAAATCTTGATGTTTATGATTTTGAAAAATGAATTTACATGTGTGGAGATATAAAGCATGAATCTTGAACGATATTTATCATGATTTTGATATTTAGGTTGTGAATCCCCATTGGAAATTGTGTTTTTTTTTAGAAAGTATGTGTTATAAGCACGTTGATGTTGAATATTTGAGATATTTTGAATGATTTGAACTTTTGGTCTTCATCGAGTTATTTTGAACTCGAGTGTGAAAGAAATGCACAACGTGGTTGATTTTGATAGATAGGAAGCATGATGGCTCCCGATGTATATTTATATATTAGTGAAATTGTTTGTTATGGATTGTCTTTGAAATGATATAAGCTAAGTCCGGGAGAAATCTTTAGCACCGAGTGGGAGGTATAAAGTGACCTTACTTCCCTAGAACTACGTGCCCCCGTAGGAGTGAGCCTGAGGGTGATTTATATAGTGATCACTAGTTTGGGTGGATTTGATATCGATAGTCCTACTCCGATGGCAAGGATGGGATGGCTCTCCCCAACGTGGGTTGTACGTTGGACTCCATGTAGCTCACATGGTTTATGTCGGTTATAGGATCTCCTAGTATGTGTGTGTTTCCTTGTGACTATGGTGAATGGTGAAGTGATTTGAAAGTGGAATTATGAAAGTTATTCTTTCGAAAGATTTAAATGATATTTACATTATGAGAATTGATATTCTTGATAAACTGAAAGTGATTGACAAATTATATGATGACTCACATGTGTTATTGTACTTAATTCATCCTCTCATGATTATGATAATTTTCTTCGGGCTATGTGAGTCTTTCATACATCCTGCATATTTCTTATAAATATTTATGAAGATGATGTTTATACAACTGCATACATTCCCATATACTCGGTTCTTTTCCATGGTACTGACCCACATCTTCAGATGTGGGCTGCATTTTCTTGGAATGTAGGTTCAGGTGCTCCGTTCCAGGTTCGATAGTGATTCTTTGGGCGCGTTGTTCTACATCCTCTGTTGTGGTGAGTCCTCATGTTCCGAGGATGTGATGTCTGATGTTGGTTTCACGGAATTATTTACATTTGATAACTGAGTATGAGTCAGTTGGGGCATGTCTCAATGGCTCACTGATTTTATTGATTTTCTTAGAGGCTTGTCAGACTAGTATAGATGTTGGGAGTTGACTAATAAGTCATATTTTGTTATCTTTTTAAAATTCTTTTATTTGGATGATGATTACTCTGTTGATATTTGAGGGTTATTTATGGAAACCCCGTTGTTTTGTGTTGAACTGAATGAAAATGGCTCAAAGGGTTAGCTTGGGGTTACTCGTAGCCTCAAGCACCGTGTGATGCTTCGAGACTCATTTTTCAGGGTGTTACACTACTATACTGACTATAGATAGCTAGGACATGCCTCCAACTACCACTAATCAATACACATAAAAGTAAATGAATTGTACATGAACTAAAACTGTCTGGAGTTCCCGAAGTAGGAGAACCCATCACCTTTTGGCTAGATCTGCAACTGTCTGATTGTGATGTTTGAGCTACAACTGGTACCAATATTATGAAATAATGTAGCTACACAGACAAATATGTGGATTAGTACTTCTGGAATGTACTGAGTATGCAGGGGTAAATGATATAAGTAAAATTGATTTCATACATCGTAAAACATGCATGCTAAGTGTATGTAGACTCACTAATAGGCTAGAATAAACTGAAAGCTAAAAACATATTAAAGCATGAGTGACAAAAATACTCTGATAAGATGGTGAATCTCTACCCTTAGTTTTTGTAAAACTTTACTTCAATGACATAAGTAGAACTGAAGCTGGGATATGGTAAACATGAATACTGTATGAATACTGGATTTAAAACTATGTGATGGAGACTGACATAAATCGAGGATCTAAATACATAATCACACTGAGCACGAATGCATAAACATACTAACTTATCTGATTAATTGAATGATTGATAGTTGAATATTGTCATGTAAGACTGAACTGTACTTAGTCTGAATAATTGGACTATGACTGTAGAGTATTATGCATATGAGGCAAGGAGTGACTAAGCAACATGAGATAACTGAGAATGAATGCGTGAAAACTATATTATCTGAGAATGCAAAACCAGCGTATAACATGATACTGAAATAGTCTGTAAATTAAAGTACTAGAATATTGATAACTATACGCTATGGTCAAGTAAACTTAAAACTGAACTGAGTTTTGAACTGAATACTGAATTGAGACCGTAATGGAGACTGTGACTGAGAATATAACTGAGATTTCACTAAAGCTGAGTACTGAGTTTTGATAACTGAGTAACTGATATATGAGACTACTGATAACTGTTTCTAATAGTCCTAATTCTGTAGAACTGAACTGAGTTCGATACTGAGTTCTGAGACTTAATGTTAATTACTGAGTACTGAATACTGAAACTATAACTGTAGGAGTGTTCATCTAACTGACATACCCCGATATAAGCTGAGTTGGGGTACAACCTATAACCTTAGTTGAAAGAGTGTTAGCACCTTACCAACGGATACTAACAGGGATGGGTAAACCCTAATCTGGCAGGAAGACCCATAATTTATATATATGATTGCATCAACCCTGGTTTGGTGGGAAGACGTCTTACCTTACGTTGGCTACATAGTTCTGTAAGGCAGGGACTGCTACTAAGGGTCAAACCCTATGCTGGCAGGAATGCCCCCATCACTGGGTTCGCTCGGTGCTGAATTCTACTCCCAACTGAAAGGACACTGAACTGATCACTAGACTGTACTAGGCTTGACTGAACTAATACTGATCGTATTGATTGACTGAATTCGGCCGAGTTCACTAAGTTCTGTAACTGACTGAATTCTACCATTCATGATGTTAAATACCCCCACAACTCGATAGCATAAATAATAAAACTTAGCAATTCTTGAAAGCATGGCTATAGTCAATTATTCACAATTCATTCACTGAGATATTTTATCAAACATGGAAATATTGCTAAACATCATGAATTTAGGATCTCTCATGGAATTTACTTGACTAAAGCATGGGAAATTCAAATTCATAGCATGAAAAATTTAAAATCTTGCATGGAATCATACAAGGGCTGAATTGAATTAAAAACATCATGAAAACATGAAATTCAACCTTTCTTGAACATACAAAATACCATAATAATAGAAAAATTCAATCTTTAATTAAAAGAAAAGGATTTTTGGGCTCCATGGGTGAAAGAGGACCCATGGATGAACTCCCACATACCTTAATAGGCTTGATTTGATATAGAAAACTTTACTTTGAAACCCTTGGAGATGATCTTGAAATCTGTTCTTGAGATTCTTGGATTAGGCAACCAAATTCTTGGTTTTCCTTGAAGATATTGTAATAAAGTCTTGAACTTCTTGAATGGGTATTAAGGTTTGTTCTTGAGGGAGGCTTGGAGAGAAATTATGGATAAAGGGGCAAATAATGCTCCCTATGACTTTAATTCTCTGTTATGGACGAGTTAGGGTGGAACAAAAGACCCTTTTACCCTTAAAAATGCAAAAACAAAAATTGGGAATTAGGTGCATGCGATGGAGCATGCGTCGTACGTTAATGTGTGTAGCTACTGCCTCTCTCACGAAAATGGCTATAACTTTTTGCTCGGGTATCGGATTAAGGAGAAATTGGTATAGTTGGAAAGCTAATTTAATTTTCTACAATTTGGTGGGTCTTGAGCTGCAAAATTCTATGTCTATATTAAGTTATACATGTTCAAAGTATATTCTTGTAGAATCAAATACAAACTTTGAACAAATCAAAGGATCTTAGCTCAACTTGTCTCTAAATGATTTCTATGAACATTGTTAACCTCATGAGTATTTCACATACTAGTATAAAGATCATGAAACTTATATTCACATGATAATCACTTGGATTATAACATATACACGTAGGAATGACGGTTCATAGACTAGCCCAAAAATATAGTGTGTTACAGTCATCCTAGGAGAAATAACTGTCTCAGATTAGAAAATGTCATTTTAGAAAAAAATAAAAAATAATTATCTCAGACTAGAAAATATCATCCTATGAAAAATAACTGTCTCTGACTAGGAAATATCATCCTAGGAGAAATAACTATCTCAGACTAGGAAATAGGAGAAATGAAATGCAATTGTCTCAAATTAGAAAAATTTTAAAGGTCATCCTAGAAGAAAATAAAACTAAATGAATATATGCATGAAATAGAGAAACAGAAAGAGATTTCACTGTAATCCTATTTGCATGCTCGAACCTCTAAAATTGTCTTTATATCAATAAAATTGCCTTTTAAAAAAAAAAAGATTGTGAGTGTTAAAATGGTAGTCGGTTTGTGGCCTTGGCTCTGAGCGCAACAGTTTTTCTGGTCATGTTTGAATTTGACCTTAATTTTGGTAGACTATGTTTGTTTCCGGAGCAGTCTTGTTGCAGAATCACTAATTAAAATTTTCAAATTGTCATATCCATTGTATTGATCTCATTCGACAAATATTGAATCTTGTATTCATTCTTAATTTGTCAACCACAATAAATTATGATGCTTTTCGTGCCATGTCGAATGACCTGATAAGTCTGCTTTGTGTAGTTAAAAAGTTGATAGAAAGTTTTGAAATTCTTTTTTATTTGTTTAATCAAAACCAACTCAGAAAAAAAAAGAATAAAATGATGAAAAGAAAAAGTATTTGACAAAAGATGTCCCTTTAAAAAAAAAGATATAAATAACTCGCTTGAATGTGGTAGTCAACTTTAATGATTATGATATACATTTTGGATCAAATAATATGATCTCTACAATCCATTTGAACATCACTCTTGTCAAACTTTCAAACTTAGAAACTAGGCTTCGTAGTTGTGACCTTTGCACTAAATTTGAGAACCTTATTCAACTAGTGGTTATCTGAAGAGTAACCAACAAGTCTCTCTCTTTCATTTTTTTAATCTCTCTCTCACCATCGCATCTCGTACACTATCTTATGGTGCCCGTAAGAATTTTTACTGATAAAACTCTCTTATTTTTCACTCTTTCTCAACTCAAAGATGCCTTACAATGCTCGTGGAGATTTTCTATAATAAAATTCTCTCATGGCATGACATTGTCTCTTAGGTGATAATCAAAACTAGAAGCATGTTTGATATATCATTCTGAAGAATTGATATAAAGATTTTTTTTGGACTATAATATGGATTTTCAATAGGATTAGAAAGAAAGAGATGGTATGATGGCTCAAATATAACACTTATGACAAGGTTAAAGACTTACAACTTTTGAATTGATCTTTTTGACGAAAAAAATAAAAACTTCTTTATCCCAATTTCTGTAAAATTTTCAATATTTTCTTGTTTGGACCAAACCTAGGGTAGGGCTACTTACGTTTCTTGTCAAAGAAAGAATTAGATCAATGTAGTTCAGGAAGATTCTTCTGATTTTTTATTAGAACAATTTTTTTACTCTAACTTTGATTTTGTTTCTCTCTTCTTTCTTTTTTCTTCGAGTCTTTCTTTTTGAATATGTTCTGACTCTATTTCTCCCTCTTAACACTGTCTTTTTTAATTTCTGACTTTATTTATTAATCTCTCTTTCTTTTTTTTTACTTTATTGAAATTCTAAAAGAGGAATATGAAAAACAATAACCATAAGGCTTAAAAAAGGAATAGCAAAGGATGCCACAGTGTTTGAATAGTAGAAAAAACTGACTTCGTCAAATCAATTCTTTAAAATGTCAAATACAAGCGTCCACTTAAGAATCAGAAGTGAAAATCATAGCATCTATAATGATGAACATGTATTTCATTTTTATTCTAATTGAACCACTTCAAATTGCTATTGTTCAATATGCTTCAATCCCTCATTCTTTATCAAATATTTTTCTTCTCTTTTAATTTCTTTGACCTATCACTCCATGATTGAAGAAAATTTTAAGATCTGATAAAAAATTCTGCATGCATATCATGTTATTAAAACTAAAATAAATAAGTAAATATATATATATATATATATATATATATATATATATATATATATATATAAAGACAGAATTAAGTGGAATGAATCAAAATGACTCGAAATAAAAAATCATATTTCTTTAAGTAGAAGATGAAAAGTATGATAATCAAAAACTACGACACGACTTAGTAAACAACAAAACAAACCACGATAAGAGAATTTAACTTAATAAACAAAATAAAATCTGCATTAGAAAATGACGAAAAAATGAACTACTGATATACTTCTTAAAGAAAGAAGTGGCCTTTCAATCACCAAGCTTAACGTCTTATCTACTTATTTGCACATCATCCTTAAATGGAACCTCCATCAATTTCAGTTGTCTTTTCTTAAGAGTTGAGAGGATTGACACATTCTTTGTCTCCATATTGAAAGTGATGGTTATATACACTAGTGTTTTGCAGGTTATTTCTTGAAAGTAATAATGGCTATCAAAATTAGTATACTAAATCTCGCTGAAAGACGTCGATATAGAAAATGATTGTGGATTTGTGAATGTGGAAGTGATGGATACAATAAGAGGAGTGTTTATGGAATATGCAATTCGAGGCATACAATGAAAGTACCTAAAACGATCGGAAGGTTATATGCAAGGGTAAAACTTGTAGTGTAAAGGAATCAGTTGCCCCAATAAGTGAAAGTTGAGATGTGGGATTGGTGTGGTGGGGGTATACTCAGAGGGACCAATTATGCAAGTCAGATATACATAGGTCAATTATGCTTTCCACCTTCTTACTTTCTCAAACAATCCTGATTCTTATTTAGTCAATTACATTTAGAGGTCATCACCAATTAAAATGATTCTTTCTTGAACATTCGTACTATTCCTTTGAAT
Organism: Capsicum baccatum var. pendulum; assembly: GCA_030864225.1. Taxonomy (NCBI): domain Eukaryota; kingdom Viridiplantae; phylum Streptophyta; class Magnoliopsida; order Solanales; family Solanaceae; genus Capsicum; species Capsicum baccatum. The sequence continues at coordinate 199,448,400 of CM061559.1, read as the reverse complement.
TTTGTGAAATACTTGTGGTGTGCCAGTGTACCACAAATTAACCATCTTAAATTAATTAAATAATGGAGATGAAAAATGTGTTAGGATTCAATATTTTTTTCAAAACTCTTTTTTTTTTTTTGGAAACCTTAGAGGAAAGGAACTACAAATACACCAAAGAATTTAAAAAAAAAAAATCTATAAAAATAAGTTTAAGAAAATATTTTTGAGCTTTTGATTTTAAATTTCAAATGAAAATAAACCTTAAAATTATCAAATAAAATCGTTTTGCATGTTTGTTTATTAAAGAAGAGTGTGAAACAAACTAATCTAAAAGAAATAAGGAAGAAAATTCTTCTTATGTTTGAATAAAGGTAAGAATATTAAAAAAAAATTGAATAAAGATCATCGAACCCAAGAAAGGTTCCCTACGTATCTCACTCTAAAAGGGGAGAATCGAGTGTCTGTAGTTCATCCAGATTAAAACGTTAAGAAATATATGAAAGACTAGACTCTGACTTAAGAAACATGATTTTTTAAGACTCTGTAGGGAAAAAAAAGGAATTCAAATATTTTTTGAGAATTTTCAATTTTTGAAAGGTGTAAAGAAACTATAAGATAAGAAAAATTTATTTTTTGAATTTATTTTTTTCCTATATGAAAATGTATAAAGATTCTAATTTTTTTTACCTTTTCTTTTAGATTTTCTAGTGATAATGCATGCCAATGAAAATAATGAAAAATTCCTTTTGATTTTTTTCGTTTAACGAAATGTGTACAAAGAATAAAATCTTTTGATTTTTCAATTTTGAAAACAAAAGCCATAAAGTATTACAAAATAGGAAAATCTTTTTGAGTTTTAAATTTTTGAGAGATTTTTTTCACTCTTCAACCTATCCTCACAAGTCTCTGAAATTAGTCCACGGAATGACCTTTACCCTTAAGGATGCAACAAGTAGCACATAGGGATGCTTTGGGACGAGTATCCTACAAAGGACTAATTTAGTCCTACTAGGTCTAAGCATGATGGAAATAAGAATGACCTAAAGAGCGATTGAAGCTAAGAGTCCTCCAACAAGGTAAGTCCGTTCGAAATAACACGTGGTTTATCTCATATGCTCTAGTTGTCTTCCCACTCCACGCTACAATGCCACCCTTCCTAAATAATATGGAAGACTTAAAAAAATATTCATGTACTCTTACAACGTACTCCAAGACTTGCTTCAAAAGATGACTCTAGATAATGCATATGTTGATAGATATAAAGTCGTAACACATAAGGAAAAACATTAAATAAATAGTATGTAGGCATTAAACAACGAGGGAAATGAAAAACCAAATAAGGTATTTAACTATATTGCCGACTAAGTAGATACGAATCAACTACGAAGTTCTAATTCTGAAATCTCCAGCAAGGTCACCGGAACTATCACACCCTTTATTTTACCAAAAAAAATTATTTTAAGTTTCAAAAAGGATTTTCAAATTTGAATGTGACTAAAATAAGGTGTTTCAAAAAAAAAAATAGATTGAAAAAGAAAATTCTCCACTTGATATTAAATTTCGGTGTGCCAAGTCACCAAAATAATCCTTTTCAAAACGTTTGACTATGAAAACTGATCCACGAACAAAGATTCTGGTTAAGGAATTATGTTGATCAAGGAAAAGGTGTTAGGCACCCCTCGGTCTCGTAATTTTAGCAAAGTCATTTCATTGATTCGCATCGGCTAAATAGACACTACAAATGAATAGATCACACAAACGAAGCAAATAAACACACAAGCAATACAAAAAAATAAGAAATAATATCCAGTCCGATTATAGAGTGTAAAAAAAGTATAAAAATGAACCTACATCGTTCTAACCTGCCTAAACATTTACCCAACTTTTCGAGCCTTGTCTACGAACGACCGTTAAGTACAGTATCTCACGAGCCATTCTTCAACAATTGAATACATATGACTTCGGGGCATTTTTTGGTAAAATACATTTTTGTATCAAAGGGATAAAATAATCAAAGAGTTCATAATCGAGTCATTCAACACATAAACCATATATTGAGTTCTAGATTTGCCTACCTAATTCGACAACCTAAACATATATCTTTCAACTGAAGACGAATCAAATTAACAATGATGATGGATCCAAAACCAACCAATTTATATTTAAAGTTTGAGGATTCTTTTTTTATAATTTTTATTTTTCAAATTAAAATCTATTTAAATAATATAAAACTCAAAATAAGAGGATTATATCGAAACAAGAAAATACTTAGGGTTACAATTTTGTGAAATGCTTAGGGAGGATCAAAATTCACGTGCCTACAAACCTTTATCTTGTATTTCGATTTTTTGCTTGAGAAATAGTGAAAAAAAAGTTTCAGAGATTAATTTATTGAAAACAATCTTTTTTTTAAAAATCTGATGTTGCCTGTGAGTCTGGAGCATCAAAATTAGCCTAGTACCATATATGATTTGTCTCTGCGTGGTCCCTATTAAATCTCAAAGATCCATTTGGAGTATGGAAGGCTTGCACCAAAATCAACATTTGTTGATATCTGGTGCAATCGCTTAAGCGGCAAAGGTTCACTAAAGCAACAACCACTTTAGCGACCCAATACCACTAAAGCAATAGTCGCTTTATTATACAGATATCGCTTAAGCGGTAGCTGCTATTTGACCATTTAAGCGACTATCGCTGTATATCATCTCTTTTTTTGACTTTTCACCATTTTTTGACCTCCAAACTTTAGGAAAAGCAATTTTTGAGAATTTGTTCATCGTATTTCGAGTGGATAACCTCTAAATTCATATTTCTATTAATTTTCATTGATTACATCTTCGAAAATGCCTTTTATTCATGATTTTGAAATGGGATTTTGAGGTTCTTACTGATAAAGATTAAAAATAGTTAATCTTTAATTTGGACCTCATTTTTAAGTTATTTTTTCATGAATTTTCAATTGTAGACTTCTATTACCGTGGAAAATGTATTTCTAAAATAAAATTTTGTTTTAACTCCTTTTATTTTGAACTCGTTTTTAGATTCATTTTGGACCCGACTCAAATATAAGCAATATGGGTATCATTAGCTTTTTTTAATGCATAAATGTTATATTTAAATATTGTAGTTGATTTTGAGGTTGTTCATAAGATAAAAGCTCTGTGTTGAAGCATTTTAAGCTAGAATTTCATCATTTTGATGTAGGTTTTGGCCTAACTTCTTTTTAATTTGAGTTGAGTAGTTAATAAATAAGTAAAGCATACTATGAATTGAAAAAAAAAATAATGAATTTATATTTTGAGATTTTTATTACTGTTGTGTGTCCATGTGGGGGCTTATATCCTATTGTTGTTAACTTGAGATATTTAATATTGTGTGTTGCCCTTGAAAAGACTTTATTTGACATTATTGACCTTATCTGCACATTTGAATGTCTTAAGTTTAGATATAATACCTGTGTGGGGACTTGAATTATTAATTTAGGCATTTTGAACATTGTTTGCCTTTATCAAGATGGAAATGCTCGAGTTAGGAGTTAATATGATAATAATGACGTTTTACATGCATATTTATTCATTATCTTGAGCCAGGGGTCTATCAAAAATAACCTCTCTACCTCTTCGGAAGTAGCGGTATGGACTGCGTGTATTTTACCCTCCCCAGACCCCACTTGATGGGAATACACTAGGTTTGTTGTTATTGTTGTTGTTTTACATACATATTTATTCGTATGGTGCCTAATTAGAATTAATAATACATGAACTGGTAACATATTAAGTTGATTTTAACTTATATATGTTGTATAGATTGGACATCTTCATACCAATTTGATTGTGAGCATTATATCCTTATTTCATACATATACATTCACTAGATAGGATAGAATACATTATCAATGGCCAATATTATTCCTCCACGTAGTAATAAGATCGTTTTTCCAAAGCCCTCAGTTAATTTTATACTATCGAATATTATATTGACATAGGTCTTTTTCATAATCAAATTAGAAAAATATTTCTTTTCTCTTAATATAGAGTGAGTTGTAGCACTATATTGTCACAAATGAAAAATACATTATAATAAATGCGAAATCATACAATCTTACAATAAAACTTAAATATTTTTTTAATTGAAAAATAGAAACAACATAATGAGAAACACTTTATAAGTAAAAAAACACATAAATAGAACAATATAATTGGTTTTCCTAATAAATTAATCAAGATTCAGTTTTGATCTCTAAAAAATATTTCAACTTCTAAATGAGTAGTATTATCAAGGTCGTCAAAATAATTACATTTCAAAATCAAATTTGCCTCAACATTGTCATCATATTTTTCTGAAGGTTCTGCCTCATCATCATTTTAAAAAGTCGTGTGACTCCATCCACGCATTAGAAGAGGCCCTGCTTTTATTTTTCTTTCTTTTGAAAGAATCTTGATAAAGCCTAGAAAAATGTTTTGGCATCCACCATTCATTCTTTCAACGGTCTTTCATGCCATAACAATGACAATTATCTCTTGAAGAATTACATTGAGAACCCATGTGGTTCAACCTTTTCTAGTTACGACCACCATGATAATTATTATGTCGTCTCCTACAATTGTCACGCCCACACACATTATTATGTTTCAATTTTATTGTCTTTTAGGTTGGTCATGCGCTTGTACCTCATTTGCTTTCGATAATGGAGAAATTCTAGTGGATGGGCTTCATGAATTTTCTTCAAAAGGAAATTATGTTGCTCAGCCAGCAAAAGACATGAGATTAATTCAAAACACTTCAAAAAGTCCTTTTCACGATATTGTTGTTGCAATATCACATTTGAACCATGAAAAGTAGAAAGTATTTTTTCCATCATGTCCTCATTATGTAACATTTTTCAATATAATTTGTATTAGGAAATAATTCTTAATACAACATAATTGTATTTAACAACGATTTTAAAATCTTTAAACCATAAGTACATCCACTCATAACGAGTCCTAGCAATTGCCTTTAGGTAGTCATACCTTTCCTTCAAGTCAATCCATAATTCAAGTGCATCTTTCACTATCAGATATTCATCCTTCAATCTTCAATCAAATGATGGTGAAGGAAATCATAGCATTGGCCTTGTCCTGACTCGACTTGCATTATCCTAGATAATGGTAGCACCTAGAGCTTTAGCAGTTAGGTGGATTCATCGTCGAGAACCTATGACAAGTAATTTTTTTAGAGATATTAAGTGTCATAAACTCAAGTTTTGAAAAATGTGACATGATGAAAATCTTCATAAAAGACAATTAAGTTATACAAACATACAATAACATTATATCAAAATAGTCAACTTTGTTTATTCACAAAAAGTAACTAATTTTTAAAATTTCTGCTCAAAACTCATAGAGAACTTTTCAATTATCTATAACTCCTATTAATTGGGAATATTGGAAGATGGATTTCAAAAAAAGAAAATCAGAAGCAGTAAGTTAGACAAGTACATGTGTGTTGTCATATATAGCATACTAACTGCTCTTATATATAACAGTGAAGATAATAGCAACTTTAAAAATATACATTTTACTTTATCCAATTAAAAGAATCTCTCGGTTCTAGTTCATGCCAAGATAAGTAGTATTAGTAATATATTATACCTTAAAATATTTCACCAGAAACTTTGTAGCATTGGGTACCTGGCACTGTAAAATGCAAGAATATTCTTATTACCTTGACAAAGCTCCCGTAGAAGGCTTGAGTAATTTGAGATTCGTATTGATAATGTGTTTTAATATCAAGAACAAGAATAGCAAGTAAACAACAATAAGAACAATATAGAAGGCATAAGGAACAATATTTAAGATAGTTTTCTTCTTTCTTTTAAGTGTATACAATATTTTTCTCAAGACCTCTATTTATAATATTACATAAAGGAACCTTAAGATATATTCTAAATATAAAATTAATTCATAAGAAAGTGGGAAAGAATATAAGAGAATGGATAATCAATGAGGTGGTGGTATAGATATGGGAATTACTACACTTAAAGAGGAGTTACATCTAAAAGTTATGGACATCCACAATAATCATCTTTATAATTCTTTAGAAATAAAATGTGTATTTCAAGAGAAAAGACATCAAATCAATCCTCAACTTGTCCGCATAACTTACTTTAAACCGTTAACTCTATGAATAATTATTTACCCCTTTAATAACTTTAGAGTGAATTAAATACCACCCCAAAAATATACTACCACTCTCACCGAGGGAGGTGCATTACACATGCACGACATCACTGCCACATCACCGTCACGTCACTACGGCGCAAAAAATATTTTAAAAAAATAGTACAACTAATATTATATAATAAAAAAAGGGTAAATTGCACAAAATCACAAACCTAAGAGACCTTATTATCCAAAATCCCTTACCTCTTAAACAATTACTTAAAATCTCGGATTTTATATTTTACTCTTGATATATATGAACAAAAACCCCACCCTACTTTTACTCCACAATTAATGCATGCAATCTATTTGTCGTTGACGATTTTCTTTTTCAAATATTTCATCCCCTAAAATCTCTCCCAAATTATCATCAATTGATACAACTTTCATCTCCTTTACTGCAACTTCTTCACCAATTTCATTGTTTCTTTTAAATGTTTTTATCAACTTTTCTTTTATTTGTTGACACCTAATTTTTGCCCTCAACAACTAAATTTAATCTTGAGTTCCTTCGATTTTTTATAAAATTAAAATATTTATTTTATCCGAGTAAATGTGCTTTAAAATATTAATTTGGGTTAATTTTATGATTTAAATGACGGTTATACGTTTTCGTATTTATATATATGAGATTGTATATTTTTTTGTTACTTAAATGAATATTTTTTGGACTTTTATTGAGATTAAGCTTGAAAATTAATTCAAATGGATAAATTCTTGATTTAAACATAATATATTCTCAAAAATAATTTTTTTGAATAAATATGTTTTTAATTTTATTAAATCAAGAAGTTCGAGATTAAATGAGGTATTAATCCGTATCAAATTTTAATTTAATTTAGTCTATCTATTAAATTTGGCCATAATTAAAATAAAATTGAGCATAATTGTAATGCAATTGTCCAATTAATTTTAATTTGATCGAAATTTAAATAGAATAGGCTAATCCTAATCTAATTGGTGTTATTTTTTAAATGATAGTCAAAATCCCAACAACCCATTCCCTTGTAACCCACTTCAGCCAGCCCAGCTTATTTTAAAATCAACAACAGCCCAAAACTCTTTTCTCTATTCAGGCCCAACAACCCATCCATCAACCCACCGTAAATCACCCATGACCCGGCCCATCTCCTCTCCTCCACTTGCCCCAGCGTACAAACAACTATAAGATCAGCGTACAATAGGCAAAAACCTGACTCCACCCAACCAAAGCTGCGTACAGCTTCAAACAACAGCAGCAACGGCAAATGAACCTCAGCAACATCAACGATAACACCGACCGACCAACACTTCAATTCGAAGACCCCAAAAACTCCAACGAACAGCAACAAAATCCAGTTCCGGCGGCCCAATATCCAACGATTTCAACCCAGCCGAACCTGACCCATACCCGCGTCCAGCTTGGTACAACATCCGTTGGAACTTTTTTTTTCAAACTTGAAATTCAAATCCCAAAAGTTGAATTTCAAATTCAAATTTGTACTTGATTAGTATGGTTACAGCTCACCCCTCTCTTATCCTCTTTTCAAAATTCCTAAATTACCCCCATTCCCCTTTGTCCCGCATCGATGGAAATCTGAAGTTGAGCCCAAAAAATTCCCTATATATAAAGCTCATCCTTGAGCTAAAAGGGGGCGAAGTCTTGAAGATTGATATAACTTTTGAGCAAAAAGTCTTTTTTTAGTGAAAAAAAAAAAATTTCCGAGATTCTGACAAAGGCCCGAGTCTCGTTTTACTACTTGGAAACAGGTAATACTTGTCCCTTTTAGTTTCAGCATTCTTTTCTTCATCGTTCTATAGTCGTAATAGTGTTTTTAATCTCCCTTTTAGTTTTGGCATTCTTTTCTTCGTCGTTCTATAGTCGTATTAGTGTTTATAATAGCATGCTGGGATTATTTGCTGTAGATGGCTTTGATGGCTGTAGGGTTCGTTTGTGATGGTTGTCGTTATTCGAATTGATGTGCTTACTGCCACTCTTTTGCACCATTAATGACATGGTTTTCATTGTAGAGTTTTAAATCTATATTCGTATATTGTTTCTTCTTTTGGAGTGTTGTTTGTTATGCTTCGTATAGTGGTAGTTTAGTAGTTATGCATTGTAAAATCTCATTGATGTAAACTATTTATTATATATATATAGAAACTCCCTAAAGCATTTGTTGCACATTACAAGCTTCAGTTGTTGGAATATGTATGGTAATTTGGATAAATGTTTTACTTGTCAAGGAAACTCCATACTAGGTCTATTCTTTATTTCTTCAGGGAGAGTTGATTGCCAGTGAAAGTTTAAAACAGAAAGGCTATTGCCTCAGTCTTGGAAGTTATTTCATATGAGAGCTGGACTTAAATATGAAGTCACCTCTGCATCATAAACAATGTTTTTTGGGGGGTTGATGTGCTATTTTCTCTTACATATATATGTTACTTGGGTGAAAATCGGTTCCCCCGAAGTCTGTCTTAGAGGTATATTTTGCTAAATTAACCTTATTAATAATAATTTGAAACTTTAAATTTATTTATATTGTTACTTTATATAGTTATTTAACACTAAATGGTAGAAAAAAATATAATACAATTCTTTTGATTTCACAAATTGAGCAGATAAATTAAAACTTCTATTTTTAGTATGAGGATCAAGTGATAAGAAACGATATTATCTATTGTCTATATCAGTAAATAAGATGTGATCGTCATTAATAGAGTATTACATATTTTATAATTTATATAAATAATATAATCTTTAAAATTTGACATTATTTTTATTTGAGAAAAACATCTAGTACCCCCGAGCTATGACAAAATTTGCTACGACACACGTCAACTTCATGGGGGTCCTATTACCCCTTAAACTAAATTTTAGCATATTTTTATCAATCTTTTCAGCTAACGTGATACCCTTTATCAATCATTTTAGATGACGTGACACCTTTGACGTGGGCTCCATTTTATGTAATAAAGATTTTACTAGATGCTTATCTCTTTCATTTATTGTTTGTATTTTTTGCATTAAAATATGTTTATAAAATTTGTATTACTTATTATTTTCACTTGTAAAATAAATATTATAGTTTTGATTATTATTAATAAAACTAATCTTCTTATATCATGCTAATTTACTTCATAATAAATATTATCATATTGTCAGGACAAAGTGGACATTGCATGGGATGAAGGGGAAGGTTGATTATTGTTGATAGTTCGGGGGAGGTTGATTTTTAAGACAAACTTCGGGGAAAACGATTTTCACCCTATGTTACTCATTCTTTTAACCTTTTTTGGTTTATGGTTCTGGCCTAAAAGCTTTTAAAATCCTTGGTTTTGCTCTTGGTAGTTGTTTGGACTGTCTCGTTCTCTCCAAGTGTACTAGAGCCTCTCCCAAATTTTCTTTGCTCACAATGTAGATGAGAATGATGGGGTAGGTTTATAGAAGAGGGACATTTTATTCAAAGATCCCTCTATGAACTTATTGATGTGCGAGGTTCTTTTAGACCCGCACAAGAGAGGAAGAGATGAAATAAGTCCCCATGTCAAATCTATCCCTTGAAAAGTATCACTCAACCCTTTATCTTTGGATTAAATTCATGGCTTACTTCCTCTTATGTGCTAAATTAGAATAGCCTTCGAATTTTTCAAAAAAGAAGCAGAAGGGATGTCATATTGACATTAAGGGATCCTTAAGCTCTTTTATTATATTTTGACAAGTGAATCTCTATAACTTGTTCAAGGAGCGAAAAGGTCTTGTGAATATCCAGAATATGGAGCTTCGCTATAGATTTTGCTTGTTTCATTTTTGGGTGAATTTGTTTGGACATGACATAATTTTATAGACGTGTGACTTCACTTTAAAATTGTTTTTTACGTCTTCATTGATATCTTGGTCGTCTTTTGAGTCTATATGTGTATTTTTTGTATTTGATTCATGATCCTCCTCAGTTCATGAATTTTTCATTTATGTATTTCATTTTCCTCTACATCTTTTCTTTGGTGAGCAAAAAAATTTTTAATTCATTAAAATTTTCATTTATGTATAATTTTATTGATTAACACGAGACACACGTTCAAAGCACGTAGACCTGACTAGTATAATTAATCTAATTGGTTAGAAATATAATCATATAATTTAATTGAATGGATTTGCGTGGTAATCAAGATACCATATATGGTAACTTTTTTTTTATCTTTATCCGTATTTATTTGATAAGCTATTTCACGAGTATTTTGGTAACAACTAGGAATCAAAGTGCAAGTCCTAATCCTACACAAAAAGGGAAAACACTTTCTTTTTTTCTCTATATATACTTATGAGTCCTGTTGCAAATTTCAATATTTACGCTTGATTAGTTTCATCAAATAATGGAGTCATCCACATCTGCCAGTCAAATTCATGTGTTTCCCCAATTTCGTAGTGCTAGAAGTACTCTTCCTTGTTCGGTCAATATTTCAGGCAACAATTTTAACTTGGAGATTGATCTACTTGTCAAGTTTGCTTACACTTGTTTTGACAACATTATCGAAGAGTACCCCTTTCATACTAAGTGGAATGGGAAGTACAACTCATTGTCATGGGATATTGTTGACACAGTGCTGCCTTCGGAAACTATCTTTCATTGTCCACTAGAAAGAATTAAGTGGGATGGTCTTGAGAAAATATTGGAGAGCAAACATGATTTAATCAAACAAATTTTGGAGTATGCTCGTACCACACAGAACCTTGCACCTCCTTTGCAAGATGATGATACAGCTTATGTGAGCCTGATAATTATTGAGAAACTTTATGTATCTCCTCAAGAATTTGAAGTTACCAAATCCAGAATTGTTAAAAACCAATATGATGAGATTGGAGAAATAGTTTGGAGAGTTACTTATAAAGCAATCAAGGGATTGGGACAATCTAACGAACCATCTTTGTATGAAAAATTACAATGGATTGAAGCCCGTGAAGGGGAATTAAAAGATGCTGTGAGGAACACAATAAATTGTTGGTGCATGCATTTTGATGAGAATTATGAAAGGGAATTAGTACAGACTTTAACTGAGCAAGCTAGGAGAGAATTCATGTCGCTACCTGCAGTAAGATCAATAATGCAGTCTTTGCAAAGAGTTCATCTTCCAAAAAACGAATGGACAGACGAGTGTGTGATATGCAAGGAGAGTTACTCACCTGGATCAGAACCATACAGCTTGCCTTGCAGCCATAGTTTCCATTATGGCTGCATCGAGACTTGGCTTCTTAAAAACCCAAATTGTCCCATGTGTCGTTACAAGTTGCCACCAACGGAGTCCAAATAGAAGTGATCTCTTTCTAGTAATTAAAATGTATTTTAAGATAGGTTAATTCTGTCAAAAATTTATCTTTTCTCTTATGGCAAAACAATTCTAGTTATTGAATTTATTAATAGAATCTTGGCACTTTTTTACTCAAAAATCACACTAGCATATACTCACCATATATCAACATCATCCAAATAACAGGGGAGGACAAAAAATAAAATAACAGAAAGGAACCCATTAAAGATTCCACACACACCGAGAACAAAATCTCTGAATTCATAGACCACCACCAACGAACATTGATGAAGAACGAGAACAGTAGAGCAAACACACCTCAGGCCACGCACGCTCACCATCGAACATGGTACACACCTAGATTGAAAAATCAGAAGAAAAGCAAAAAATAAAATAAAATGGAGCGATTGAGAGAGGAAACTGAGTGATAGGGAGATAAAGATAGAGATCGAAGGAAAAACAGTGAATTGAGGGAGAAGTGATTTGTGAACGCGAGAGAGGAGAAAGATGGAAAACGACCACGATATCGAAACGCTCATTTGGGTTGCTCGGAGATTAGTTTAGTGTTTAACAATAAAGGAACCAAAGCACACATTCCAAATAATTAAAAATTAAATGTGCCTCGTCAGATATTACGATGACAGTAAGAAATAACTATCACTAATTAAAGGATCAAAAATGTTATTTTTCCGTTTATTTTTACTTATTCAGTATATTAAAAATAATTATCTAGTTTTATTTGTCTAGTTTGAAAAGTCAAGAGATAATTATCATTGTATGATTGTGTCTATTTACTATTGTTATTTAATATTATTCATTCTTCAACACTAACTGATTTAATTAATATAGTTAATCTATAATCTATATCTATAATTTATGTATATATCTATAATATATATCTATAATATATTAAAAGTGTGAAGACCTTTAGAAAAGTGATTTGAATTTTTTACCCTTCATTAAAAGACTCTTCTTTATACAAAATTGTTTTTTCATTATTTTTTTAAATTTATTATTTAATTATTTTTATTACATTAATTAAACTTCTTAAAATATATGACACTCTTAAAATATATGGTAGGAGAATTAATTAATATTTTTCTTTCTACTAAACTTTCTAAAATATATGGGACTCTTAAAATATTTAGTAGGAGAATTAATTAATATTTTTCTTTCTACTGTTCAATTAGAAAAATACTCCTAAAATAGTACTTTATTAAGGAAATACTTGTACGTTAAATTAGAGAACAAATCGGTTTGCCTATTGAGAGAATATGATTGATGATCATCTAATTTGATTTGAATGCATGCCTAGATTGGTGGATGCTTGATTTTTTAAACCCCAACTTCTTCACTGTTTTTGTCAGCATAATATAATTCAATGTGTGTGTATATATATATATCTTCTTTGTTTTCATTCAAAATTATTCTTTAGGGTCAAAATTTTCGTTCAGACATATTAGTGGGATCAAGATCCAAGCTTTGTGATCACTATTATTTTTTTTTATAGTTTACAGGTCGTAGATGAATGTCGGTTGGCTTTGAAGAATTTCTTGTATAAATGCTAGGTTTAATTGTATTGTTTTTATATCTTTATTATCTTATTGTTTTATTTTAATTTACATATGCTAGATGAATGTGGGTCAACTTTGAAATTATGTTTAGGTAAATGTTAGGTTTAATTGTATTATCATAATATCTCTATTAGTTTGTTATTTTGTGGTAGTTTACAGTTCGTAGATGAATCCCGATCGGCTTTGAGAATTTTTTGTGTGTAAAATTTATATTTAATCATATTGTTTTGATATCACTTTTATCATATTATTTATTGTAGTTTACAGGAGATAGATGAATGTTGATCGGTTTTGAGGATTTTTTTTATGTAAAGGTTATGTTTAGTTGTATTATTTTGATATCTATATTATCGTATTATTTTGTTATTATTTACAGGTGATAGATGAGTGTCGAACGACTTTGAGAAAATTTATGTGTGTAAAGATTGGATTTAATTGTATTATTTTGATGTCGCTGTCGTTGTATTGTTTTGTTGCAATTTACAGATGGTAGATGAATGTCGATCGACTTTTAAAATTATTTTTGATAAAGATTAGGTTTAATAAATAAATTCTCCATCTTTTAATTATTATATTCATCTTTATTATTTAAACAAATATCATATTTAATGTAATGTTTGAACTCATTAAAGTGGGGTACACGCGCAAAGTGCGTACACCTAAACTAGTAAAGTAAGATGTACTTTTAATTTATTACTCCCTCCGTCCCAAATTACTCATCTCAAATTGAGATGACACATTAATTAAGAAAGATAATTAATAAAATACATAGTTTATCTATTAAATGATGTTTACAGTTTAATTTGAAGAAAAAATAATTAATGCAAAGGGTAAAACATGAAAAAAAAATTCTAATGAAAAATGACAAGTAAAATAAACCATCAAATTAGAAAATTTGGGATAAATAATTTGAGACGGAGAGAGTATTTTTTTTTTTAGGGTGTCCCAAGTCATGTACAAATAAAAATGGACAAAAGTGGTGACATCAATTTAGCACGTTTCAAAAGAAACAAACATATCATAAAAGTTGAAACTTGATGAATTATGAGCAGTAATTACTGTTAATTTGCTTTACAATACAATAGCTAAGGGTAGAGTTAGTCATCAAAAATTAGTATTCTTGATAAGGGCAACGTGAGCGATGTGTAATTATTTGTCCACAATGCATCGCACCATAGATGATAACACGAATGCATGTGCATATCCATGGTATAAGTCGTCTTAATTATGAGCCTCTGACGAAGATAAATGAGATGAGGTTATTACTAAATCCGACTTCTCTTCATTTTCCCGCTTCGCTCTCTTTTTCCCAAGTCTCCATCTCAATGAATGACACATGACCTAATTAAATTAAATAACAAAGATTTAATTTATTTTAAACTAAATCTCTAACTATGATTAATATAATATATCAATTAAAAATAAGTTGTTTTATCTCTGTCGTTTTCTCAATATTCCCTTTCTATTAATTCTCTCAACTTTCTCTTATTCCCTCCAAATTTATCAATTATAAATTTGGCAAACACCTAAGATACAAAAATGAATATTTAGTAGCTAACATAACAGCTTTAGTAGTTAATATAGCAACTCAATTTTTAATGTCATCTCAAAACATATATTATTTTCAGAACACGGCAATAAAAAGGGAAACATGGAATGACTTCGACAAAATATTTTTCTGTCCTCCAATTCTTTTGCTCATGATTCTTCAATTCGATTTCAACTTTATTAATCGTTCAAGAAAATGGAGAGGAGCCGGATAATCATTCTTCAATTTAAGGGTCATGATTATTCGGTGCATCGAATAGCCAAACTTTTATTGATTTAAGAATCATATATACAATATGCTAAGTTTGCAACCTTCATATTTTGTTTGTCTTATTTCTCACTTGCATGAAAAAATCGACTTAGAAGAACAAAATCAAATTGAAGCGAAGTTAAAAAAAATCAAATCGAATTAGTTTGATTTGTCGCTTCAACCGAACAGAACTTTGACAAAATCAAATGGAATGTCCACCCTTACTAGTCATTCTAACTAAAAATGCAGAGCAATTACCTTTAAAAAGAACAACATTTTGTTGTCCACTTAAGAGAATGACTAGACTAATAGTACTTGTCACTATTCACGATATTGACGATCCACCTTGAGAGCACTTGTTTAAATCGTGAGATGAAATATCCTGCACATAATAAATAAAATTGTACAAAGTCAATCAAAAGTGCAACAGAAATGAATTATATGTAAAGAATGACTTATAAAATTTATACTAACTCTTAGGAGTTGAGATAGACTTCCATGAGATGATAGTTGAGAGAATTCTAAAGACTGCCATGGCAAAAATTTCCTTCTCCCAATACCTATCATGAAAAGAGAAAAATAATCTTTGACATAATATCACACAAAGAATAAAAGGTAATGGAAAAACTAAATGTGGTTCATTGGATCGTTTGATCTCCAGCAACTTATAGAGACAAACTAAATATTTTCTGGGAGATTATTTAGTGTTACATATGGTCATTGTTTATTCTCTTCTCAACTTGATACCTATATTTCAATGTTTAGTTTCTTTCTTAAACTCTACGTTAAATTAATTGGAATGGAGGAAATATATAAGAGGAAATTGAGATTCTTATTGCCATTTACTGATTTGCAGTACCTGGACTAAAAGGATCCGCCACATAGAAATCTTACATTGGACTTGGCCCAAAAGCTAATACAACAGAGCAAAAACTTACTAATGCTATTAGATTCATCAGGAGAAAGTGCTTAGCCATTGCAAGAACTAAAGAACAAAAGTTAGCTTTGGCAAAACATTATTTTTATAAAATAATTTTCTCTTTTTCACCCTATCCCTATTAACTGGGTATTTACATTTTCCATCTAATAATGTTGTAATGACTCTTCCGACAACACATAAAATAATGATACCAATGTACCATATGAATCCTGACTGTATCCTCTCACAGACAAGTTGAAATCAAACCCTTTGAACACCTTCACATGCATTTATCTCTGGTTATATTGCAATACAAATCAGTTAAAATATACTTAAATATTCCCATTAATTATGGTACAGTTTGCTGCAGAAGACATCTATGTCATGAAAACTATATTGAAAAATATTTCATCTTATAACAAAAATTGTTCATCATAATTTTTTATTTTTTAGTTCTTGTTCTAGTCATTTTTGTAAAACTAAAAGCATGAACTCTTATTTGTCAAGTGACAACACCAATCAATCTAGCTATGCTTATTTGTACTCAGCTAGTGTCATCTAGAGCAAGGGCTATCACAAAAGAAGCTATGCAGATATTCAGTCAGCTAAATTATGTACATAACAGTTATTTTACTATAATGTCATGGATAGAGCATGTCTAAAAAGAGAATATAACACCGAAAGCAATAACACCGAAAGAGAATGAAAGAGCTAAGCAGAGTTCTTTTCAAATATTGCACCAAAACTCTTCAGAAGAATAAAATCTTGTCCTATAAATGTATTACTCAAACACGCAAATCACCACATAAAAATATTAGTGCAAAATTCCTAACCTTCCTAGAAGCACCATACATCGGACTAAGCCTCAAACAAACAAGAAAGTGAAGATAGCACATTTTAAAAAAAAATAGTAATGCTTTCCATAGAATTAAGGAAAAAGTCATCGTTTCCCCTCCAAACTATACACGAAAAGTCTAGGTCACACCTAAACTATAGAAGTGACCTATTACACACCTAAACTATAAAAAAGTGAAACTATTACCTCCTTACGACACCCATGCCCAAGTTCAATGAGTGGAGTGTACTCCACTCGCTCCATGTCACTTTTCATATCACTTTTCACGACAAAAATAATTTTAAATATTATTTTTTAACAAAAATTTTCAAGTCAGCTTCCTTACCCATTCATCTCTTCCAGTACCTCTAAAAGGGAGCTTCACCAAAAAACGAATACAGTAACAAAGTATCAAGCAAATCAAGATTCAAAGGCTTCTCAATAAGGATGAATTATGCCATAGATAGAGGCAAAGAAAAAAGTGAAGGTCGCCAGAATTTTATTTTTCAATGAAAGTAAAAGTTTTCAATCGATACTTTTAGATCTTGGGATGAAATTACAAGGATCTTCATAAGCTTATTCTCATTTATCACTTTTCTTCCTTCCAAATTACTTTAAATTTTTCAATTTGACTAACCATTAATATTTCAATATCCACCGACAATTATCAATATCTTTATTGAATTTGTGAAGATTAATCGATTTGATTTTCTAAAATTCTCATTCAAGACTGAATCTTTTTATATTCCTAGAAAAAATCTTGAACTTTTCAACCCAAATGGTCTATTTACATACCTCAATTCCTCTTAAAGACCTTAAATCAAGAATTCAACTAGCCCCTTTTTGAACAAGAAAATGTCATTCAGTGATTGTGAACAGTCTCGGCCTGTTATCATTGATGTAGTGATCTTGATTGCCGTGGTTAGTGCATCTGGGGTTTTGTTTTATTCTTATGTGAATCTTGTGGTGCATCAACTGTTTGTATTTTTCGAAGAAATGGCTTATGTGTTGAAAGATGAAATTTTTTGGTGGCAGGTGCGGGGAGAGGAAGCCAAAAGAGAAAGAAAAAGTTTCATTGCCAATTGTAAAGCGTCATTAGAATTTAGTAGTGTTGCAGGTACGAATTTTTGGTGATTTTTGTAACTTTGGATGTTAACAATGGTGATATTGTGATTTTGATGACAATTTTAGTAGTGGATGTTGAGTTTTATGGTGGTTGTTTGTGATACTAATGGTTGTATTGTGATTCCGATAATGAAATTTAGGGTGAATTCTTAAAATTATTGTGGTGAAAATTTGAGTTTGATGATAATGGTATCAATGGTGGTGTTGTAACGGTGATTTTGGTGAAGAAGAAGCAATTAAAGAAGGCAGGACCCATATATTAAAATGGATAAATAAAAAAAAATAATTTTATTAATATTTTTTCAATTGAAAAAATAAAAAAAAATTACTTTTATTAACATTTAGTTACCAATTCTTCAAATAAATGATCTTCAATTTCGATTTTGAAAGACAAATTTGAGAATTAAGGTTCTTAGTTTGAAGCCCCAAATTGGCTTAAATGGGAATTAGGGTTCAATAGATCCATTGAAAATTAAAAGTGCTATAGTTTTAATATTTTCAGTCATTTATTTTTGTTATTCAAAAGGTTGGACGCGCCTAAAAAGAGTGTAAGAAACGCACCTTAGAATGGGTGTCGAGGGGAGGTAATAATTTTACTTTTTTATAGTATAGGTGTGTAATAGGTCACTGCTATAGTTTAGGTGTGACCTACACTTTTCGTGTATAATTTAGAATGAAAACGATGACTTTTTTCTATAATTAATATAACATACCACAGGAGTCATGAAATCTAAAAGTGGTGGACATGATACTTGAAGACCTGCAATGTGACTTGCATCATGTTGGATTGTTTTTTATGAAGATAATTGAATTTTATTCTTCTCTCTAGCCTTTTTCAGAAAGCTCTTTGGACAATTATTTGAGCGACGAGTTGATTGCTTCTTTTTTAACCCTGTCACCTTTGTAATGTTTTCACTATTAACAAATATTGTATCATCATGTATAACTTCACTTAGAACTGATAAATTTTCATGAGACTCGTTTCTTTTTTTTATTTCCTTCAACTTCTCAACTATCTCGTCAACATCTCTTTCAAAATGCTTAAAAATTGTACAATATCTAAATTAGATTTTAAGTAGGCTCTAACTGATCCGTTGAAACTTTCACTCAATTGTATACTTCTCATACCGGCTAAAATATATATCTCTACCGTATGTCATGGATCATTTTTACCTTATAGCAAAGGTATTTTTCAATCAACTATTATCTTTAAGATCGTACTTTTCAAGGATTTCTTCCTATGCATTTTGAAAATTTGGTTCATACTCGTAATCAAAAAGCAACTTGCTAAAATCATTTTGAAATGATATATGAGCTCTAAAGCTACGAACAAGGTACTTACATGCGTTCTGTCCCAAGTTCCATATACAAAGAAGGAGATATGTTTGGGGCATCACTAAGGAGACTGCTAAATTGATTACAGTATCTTGAGCTGTGATGAATATTTGTGGCTTATCTGTAGACATTGCTCTAAAAAATACATTAAAAAGCCATTCAAATGCTTTGATTGTTTCTTCAAATAAAAGGGCAACACCAAATACAACCTTCTCCCTGTGATTATTTAATCAAACAAACAACGCCAATGGACGATACTCCTTATTTGTTCTACACGTTGTGTCAAATGATACAACTTCTCCATAAATTTAAAAATTCCTTATCATTGTATAATCGGCCCAGAACACATTTGTTATCAAACCATCATTATCTAATTGCAAAGAAAATTGAAAAGATGGAGCTTTTATTACTCTTTCTTCAAAATAATTTACCAAGCTATGAGCCACTTCAAATCATAGACTTTCTTTCCTTTTATCGCGAAGATAGTTCTTGTGATCTCTCTTTGTAAAACCCACTTAGGACATATTTCTGAATCATCTAATAAATCAATTTCATTTACTTGAGAAAGTTTAAAAGTTCTTTGTGATGGTAACATGTGAGCTAGAGATGGATGAACAAGAGGATTGTTGTGCTTCTCTTTAATTAAAATGACTAAAAACTTTTCATTTGGATGACGGCTTACAACCATATGAGCTAAACAACCCGTCACAGTTTCTTTTCTAGGTTTCTTAACCTACCCATCTCGCTTGTCCTTTCCCCTGTAACTTTCTTTATAACATGTAAATCTTCTTGAAGTTATGTATCCATGAGTTTTACTTTTGTTGTCATATTCCTTTCTTACGCTAAAACCAATATTAGCAGCATATTCATTGTAATAATTGAATCCATCCTCATCCGAATCAAATTTCATTCCAAGTTTTATTGGCTCACATGAATGAGAAGTATCATTCTGACCATTTAGCGAGACAGTCTTCATTGAATCTACCATGGAAAATTAAAAAAAAAAAAAAGTAAAACATTTTTCCCAATGTATTTGATAAATTAAATCATTATGCTATCTTATTGCAATATACGAGTTAAAATGAAAAGCTCTATAAGTTAATTGATGTCAAAATTCAAATATTCTAGCCAAAAAAGTTCATTTGGAAATTTTCACAAACATATTTAGACATTTTTTCTACTAGTTATTCCTACAATACAAATATACAGACAAGAAGAATTCCATTATTGAAGAATCAAAATTGGATGAAAAAGAATCTGGGGAATATTCTGCCTCAATCCAGCAAAAATAAAAATAATCTTGTTCTCTGTTTTTTATCGTCTTTGTGTTCTTTCTATCGATTTTTTGTGAAAATTAATTTTCATGGTAAAAATATAAAATAGTTGATCTGCATTCATAATCTTAGGTGTTTGTCAAATTTATAATTGATAAATTTGGAGGGAATAAGAGAAAGTTGAGAGAAATAATAGGAAGGAAATATTAAGAAAATGATAGAGATAAAGCAGCTTATTTTTAATTTATAAATTATATTAATCATAGTTAGAGGTTTAGTTTAGAATAAATTAAAATTTAGCCATTTAATTTAATTAAGCCATATGTCATTCATCAAGATGGGGACTTGAGAAAAATGGAGAGGAATCGGATCCATTATTACTATTTTGTTTTATTTAGAAAAGACTAGACTAGTGTTACAGGCTTGAATAAATTTATTGTGCTTAAAAGAAATACTAATATAGAAGAATACAAATAAGTTTCTTTAGAAATCTTTAAAGCTAAAAATGTTTTTGTAGAATCAATCGTCATTTATAAGGTAACAATACAAGTTATTAATGAGAAAAACCATTCCAAAAAAATATCTATTATCTAAACAGGTATATATTTCACTTAAAACTTAATGCAAATTCAAAATTTAAATTTCAAATAAACAAAAAATATAATAGGAAAATAAAATTGTTTTTTATTTAGACATAATATTATATATAATATTCAACTTTCACACACAAAGACACTTGGTGGACTCACTTAGGATCGTTTGGTAGAGCGTATAAGAATAATGTTGAATAGGGTGTCTTAGTAATACTTGTATTTGTAATGTTGGTATTAGCGAAAAGCTGCTTCAATAACAAAGGAGAAGTCACTCAATAAAAATCTGTCCCTTTTTCTTAATTCTTCTCGATTTTTCTCGTTAATTGCCAAATCAAAAGAATTAGAGTGAGAGTGGAGTCACCAACTTCAGAATTTCAAGTTGAAGTGAAAGAAAGTGATAAAGTTAAACGATTTGATCAAAATTGTGAAAGAATTATGAGGATGTCACTAAATGTTATTCAGGCACAATTATGTTGAAATGAAGAGTGATCAAAATTTGTGTGTGCATGTCAGTTAAAAATGATTCTGCTATCAAAGTCATTGTCTTTCGTAAAGAACTGTAAATTTAAAATTTAAAATTCAATCTACAAAAATTATTTTCTTAGAATTTGTGTTGATGTAGAGAAAAAATGCAATTTGAATTTGTAAGTTTATGATGTGCTCAGTGTTATATGCATTATTATATGGTGCACTAATATGAGATTCTTGAAGTTTATGCTATTATAATTTTTTTGAATGATTTTATTTTTTGGAGGAGGGTGTTTCTCTATCTTTTGTAGCCTTCAATGATCAGAAAGGTAGGAGAGTACAGAAATGCTAAGCCATATGAAGGAAATTGGTGTTTGTTTACATAATCTATATCAATTCGTATGAAGCAAGATCAAATATTGAGGGAATAGAGAGGAATTTAAGGGTAATAATGCCACTAATCACTTTAATGCATCTATTGAGACTTTTGTATTACTAATACATGAAAAAAGTTGAGTATAAATACATACCTCAATGCAATAGAGTGAATAACTAATGGTATTAGTTATGAATAAGCTAAAAAATGTACAAACCAAGACACTACTAGTACACAAAAAATAATGCATGTATTATTTTCTTAATACATTCTATCAAAGGATACCACACAAAAAAAAGTGAAAGATATAAAAAAATTCTTCTTAGAAACACTCTTATCGACTATCTTAACCCTACTCTAATAACTGTCACCGGCCAACATGGTTGGTACCTCCGATGGTGGGGCTATCACACCGAAGGAATTTCAACTTTTATCAACAAAGCAGACATTAACCAAAAAACAACAATTCCCTTACCCACCATTCAGTGTTCAGCATTTCTTAAATCTAAAGTTCAACATACACTTATTGTTCTTCCTAAGCCAGTTGTTATGATACAAGGGGAACTCACTATCACATGAAAGAAATCTGAGATAAGTGCATTGATCATACAACAAAACCTTTAATATGCAGCAGTAGGAAACTTTTTGTATGACAATTCGAACATTGATGAGCTAAGGCGAATTATACCTACTCAATGTGGCATCAAGAGTGCATGTACCATAAGAGTATTAGATGCAAGACATATTTTGTTGAGATTGTCCACGTTAGAAGATTATGTTCATATGTTATCAGCAATAACTTTTTATGTTAAAACTAAAGAGATGCATTGGCTGATGAGAACCCTTAAATGGGATTCATTGTTCGAACCTCACATTGAAATAATCATTGGGGTTTCTTTGATATCATTACTGGATCATCTACCATATTTTTTTTGATAAAAATGCAATATTTTCTATTGCATCAGTTATAGGGAAGCCACTTACCATGGACATGGCAACAAAATATTAAATTAGGCTTAGTTGTGCTAAGGTAAATATTGAAGTAAATTTGGTGGCAAAGCTTCCAGGAAGGATAAAAATCAATAAAAAAGACGATGTCATAGGAAAAATTAAGTCAAAGTGGATACAGATCCAATATGATTATATGTCAAAATATTATAGAAAATATTGTTTACAAGGGCGTAATGAGAAGAATTGTTGAAATGTACATCCAAAATTATTTGACAAAAAGAGGAAAGTCAAAAAAACTGCAACAGAGAATATTAGAGAAGATAAAGGAAAAGGGCAACAACAACAAGGCAAGGATGGAAAAAGACTATACAAATAAATATAAAGAAGAATGGATAACAAGGAGAAGGAAAAATACAACAAGGATCAGTATGGTCATATTGAAGGAAAAATTGAATACACTGATAATAATTCCTTTGAGGCTTTACAAAATATAGAGGAAGACAACCATGTAGAGAAAAGAAAGCAAAGGAAGAACAACTCAAAAGAGAAAAACAATTATAAGAAAGGCAACCAAGTGGAGAATAATACAAAAGAGAGTACTAAAGAGTGGACAAACCAAGCTTTTGGCAGATGATGATAGGCGAATTTACGTGCCTATATCAATATATTTTGCCCATATTTTAGCCTAGTTTTGAGAACTAATTATATATTTCATGCACTTTTAGTCCTTTTTCCTGTAAATGAGCTAACAAACATGATTAGTAAAGTTTCAGGTATAAATAATGCAAAATACAACATTTTATGGCTTACTTGACGCAAAAGAAAGCTCACGAACGAAGTGGAAAGGAGCTGGACGCCTAAAGGACCAAATCTGCTGCATGGAAAATCTGTCCCGGGCTAAAACAACAATTCTGAAGACTTTGGGGACTTACAGATTCAAAGCTGGATTTTTACCAAGATACATTAACCTAGTACAATTAGGTTATGTGTTTCACTATTCTATTTTGATTATGATATTGTAACCTTACCCTAGTACATTTGGGTCAAGGATTTCATTAGTATATTAGGAGTTGGTTATTTATTTCATTAGCTTCGTAGGAGTAGGATAGGAGTATTATAAATACCCTATCATGCTAGAGATTTTTATTCATTACACAACTCCTCCCTTAGTGGAGAGATACAATTCATTCTTCCATCTTTCAATACATTCCTCTCTTAACAATCCATTAATTCTATTCTTCTTCTATTCATCTATTCCACAACAAGAGAATCGTTACTTGCTAGGGAATCACCAAAACCACACGCCTAACACCTACTTCTCACGCCATCAACCATGCAAAACGTGATATCCTTCGTATTCATGGGTAACTAAACCTCTTAGTTGGGGTTATGGAAGCCGAATGAGTTACTATCTATAGCTGTGAGTTTGTGAGTTCAAGACAAGTATATTGCTTATATCATTACGCTCTTCATCTTAATCTACATTCTTTGTGGTTGCAAACGCAAGAATACGCCAGTCTAACATTTAACTTGTTCGCGAGAAAGGTTATTTTTCTGGAAAAGAGATAATGTCAAGGTAGTAGGACACCCTTTCCTATTAAAAAGCTAGTGCCGTAACTGGACTAACCTCTTGGAGAATTCGTACCGTTAGACACGCTTTAAGCTCGCGAGAGTTAAAGTGAAATAGTCCTTGTTTAGGTCGCGAGACGCTTGGATTTACCATCGACTACAATTCTCTATAAGCAATTGCATGTCAAGACCCTACACACTCATAGCCAATAGAGACGTATACCTCAGAAGGTGGACATAACCCCAACGCTTCAATTCTCATTGTTTACAACCTACGTAACAATCTTTCTCTTTTACTTTGCTATTTTCAGCTCTTATTTTATTGTTTTGGTTACATATTACAATCCCACCTTCTTACGAGACTTGCACCAAAAGTCTATTAATTTTGCTTACTTGTTGGCCAAGCTATTCCCTGTGGGATCGACACCCAACCCAGGTTGGGTTCTATATTTGCAAACGACCGCTTTACACTCCCACGAGAGCTGTAGATTGAGCGTTATCAAAAATTGGCGCCGTTGCCGGGGAATACGAGTGTCAATCAAGTTCGTGATAATTACTAGACCCTTTGGTCAAAGATTCTCGTACTTTTACGTTTAGTTTTTGTTTTTGTTTATTGCAGGTTTTTATTTTAGTGCATGCCCCATACTATAAGTTCTGGTCAACCGTTATTACCAATCAATCCTGAACCACAACGAATTAGAAGAATGGAAGCACAAGCTGAAATCGACAGGATGGCTGCTCAACACGAGCAAGCAAGATTAGTTGCTCTTGCCGCTGCTCAAGTCCAACAACAAAACATTGATAATCCTGGGCGAGCAACAAATCCTGACGATGAAGATTTAGGTGATGACGAGTTACTAAACCCTAGGCGTGATGCTGAAATTATAACACCTGCCAATCGAAGAAATCGACAAGCTCGGTATAGGTATGATCGTCAACCGTTGCAACCAGCTTTCGACGATGATGATGATGATCTTGATGGTGCCGGAGCCACTGGAGCTATAATTCCACCACCATTAGCGCCCGGAGCCAAATTCAACATCACTAGCACCATGATTCAGTTATTGCAACTCAAGGGGTTATTTGGTGGACTAGCAGGCGATGATCCGAATATGCATCTCATCAACTTTATTTCTACATGCAAGTCTTTTGACAATCCTGGTGTTGGTCAGAATGCTATTCGATTACGTCTATTTCCATTGTCTCTGTCTGGGGAGGCAACATTGTGGTTGAATGGGCTGACTCCTGATTCTATTACAAATTGGAGGCAATTGAGAGACGTTTTCCTAGAAAGATTCTTTCCGCCATCCAAGAGGGCTCAATTGAGAGATGAAATCAGCAACTTTCGTCAGCTTCCCTCTGAAGCTCTTCACGAAACATGGGAGAGGTTCAAAACAAAGCTAACGAGATGCCCAAACCATCACATGACTAATGTTCACCTCATGGAGATCTTGTATAGAGCCTTGAATTTAGTAACTAAACCAGTGGTGGACAACGCAGCTGGAGGTTCTTTTATGGACCTCACCTTTGGTCAAGCAAGCAATATGCTAGATCGCATGACGAAACAAAGTAGAGCTTGGCATACCAGGGATTTTGAGGTAGCAAGCCCCACTTTATCTATAGGCATGTCTGCAGACCAAAGAAGAAGAGAAGAAGAAGAACGTGAGCAAGACATGGCGCACATGAAAACACAATTGGATCTTCTGACAAAGCACTTATTATTTGGGAAGACCGAAAAAGTGAAAACTGTGGCGCTGAAAGGAAGAGACGAATCTGATTCGGAAGAGGAGGCCAACTACTTGAACAATCAGGGGGGTTTCCGTGGGAATGCCCAAGGAAACCAAGGTCGGAACTATTATGATAAATCTGGAAACAAAGACCAAGGTAGTTGGAAGAACAAGAATGAAAAGAGTGGTTTGTACGTTCCCCCTGGTAAACGTGACACCACCACATCTAACTCTATGGAAGACATGATGACTAAGTTATTGAAAGGAGTGGAAGCAACAAGCGCGGGAGTTAAGGAGGTAATTGACGATTTGGCCTCCATGAAGCAATTAGTTGATTCTCATTCCACTTCTATCAAGCAAATAGAGCAGCAATTAAGCCAACTTTCAGCAGCATTCAATCAAAGAAAGGCTGGCACCTTACCAAGTGATACAGTCCAAAACCCAAGGAATGATGGGTCATGCATGGCCATCACTACCAGGAGTGGTAAGGTGCTGGAAACTTCAGCAAAATGCAAGCAAGTGGTTGACGTAGCAGCAGACATTGACGCCACACCTAGTGACGTTACAAGAGAAGAAGTCGCAACAACTACTTCAAACGTCAAGGATGTTTTACCTAGTGACGTGCAGCCTGAAAAAAATGATAAACGGAAGCAAGAGGAGAAGAAAGCCATGGAGAGAACACTTCCATACCCACCAACACCTTTTCCACAAAGATTGAAGAAGGCGACCGATGACACTAAGTTCAGCAAATTCATGACTATGCTCAAGCAGCTGACCATTAATGTCCCATTGGTAGAGGCACTTGAACAAATGTATGGGTGTGCTCAGTTTATGAAAGATCTTTTGACTAAGAAGAGGGCAGCAAGTTATGAGCTGAAAGAAGATGTGCATCATTGTAGTGCAATTGCTACCCGATCGATAGTTCAGAAGAAGGCCGACCCCGGAGCTTTCACTATTCCTTGCACCGTCGGATCTTTGGACTTTGCTAAAGCATTGTGTGACTTAGGAGCCAGCATCAACTTGATGCCATTATCAATCTACAAGAAGTTGGGGTTAGGAGATCCTACACCAACTAATATGAGGCTTATTATGGCGGATAGGTCGATAAAACGACCGGTTGGTATTCTATGCGATGTCTTGGTAAAGGTTTCTTCATTTATCTTTCCAGCAGACTTTGTCATCTTGGATTGTGAAGTAGATTCAGAGGTTCCCATAATCTTGGGACGCCCCTTCCTTGCTACGGGAAGTGTGCTCATAGATTTGAGAGCTAATGAGCTTTCATTCCGAATAAATGATGAAGTGGTGCGCTTTGATGTTTGCAAATCAATGAAGCAACCCAAAGATCTGAGTGTATTTTCTATGGCTGATGTTGTCTTTGATGATGAGAAAGAGTTACTTGCTGAAGAGCGAATTCTTGATGATCCTTTGGAGGTTTTGCTCATGAAAGGAGAGAATGATGATGCTGAAATTTCTGATGAAGATATTTGTGCTCTATCGGGATTAGGGACATATCGCTATACCCCCAAGAAGCTGGATTTTGATCTCAAGAATCGACCCACACCACCAGCTAAGCCATCTATTGAAGAATCACCCACGTTAGAATTGAAGGAGTTGCCAAGCCATTTGAAGTACGCATTCTTAGGAAGCGGAAATACTCTTCCAGTCATAGTGGCAGCCGATTTGGGTGAGCAACAAGTTGCAGCTCTTATTGCAACTCTACGCAAGTATATTAGAGCTATTGGATGGACCATTGTGGATATCATTGGTATTCCACCTGGGATTTGCACTCATAAAATTCAGCTTCAAGAAAAGTGCACACCCACCATTGAACATCAAAGACGTCTAAACCCACCAATGCAAGAAGTGGTGAAGAAGGAGATTATCAAGTGGTTAGACGCAGGAGTCCTGTATCCTATTTCTGATAGTACATGGGTAAGCCCAGTACAATGTGTTCCCAAGAAAGGAGGTATGACGGTGGTTGCGAATGCAAAGAATGAGCTTATTCCACTCAGGCCCGTTACTGGATGGAGAGTATGCATGGACTACCGCAAGCTGAATTCTTGGACGCTCAAGGATCACTTCCCCATGCCATTTATGGACCAAATGCTAGATCGATTAGCGGGGAAAGGATGGTTTTGCTTCTTGGATGGTTATTCAGGTTATAATCAGATTTGTATTGCTCCCGAAGACCAAGAGAAGACAACGTTCACATGCCCATATGGTACGTTTGCCTTCAAACGTATGCCATTCGGGTTATGTAACGCACCAGCCACCTTTCAACGTTGTATGATGTCTATTTTCTCTGATATGGTAGAAGACACTTTGGAGGTATTTATGGACGACTTTTCAGTTGCTGGTGAGTCTTTTGAAGCATGTTTGGCAAACTTGAGCATGGCATTGCAAAGATGTGTAGAGTTCAACCTTGTGCTGAATTGGGAGAAGTGTCACTTCATGGTAAAAGAAGGAATCGTTCTTGGGCACAAGATCTCCGAAAGAGGAATAGAGGTTGATCGCGCCAAAATTGAGGTAATAGAGAAGCTACCGCCTCCAATTTTGGTAAAGGGAGTTCGTAGTTTTCTTGGCCATGCCGGTTTCTATCGTAGATTCATCAAAGACTTCTCCAAAATTTCTAGTCCATTGTGCAAACTATTGGAGAAAGATGCGAAGTTTGACTTTAATGATGATTGCTTAAAGGCATTCGAATGCCTTAAAGGAAAACTCATTGAAGCCCCTATCATGGTAGCACCAGATTGGACGCTCCAGTTTGAAGTCATGTGTGATGCTAGTGGTGTAGCCGTTGGTGCTGTTCTTGGGCAGAGAAAGAAGAAATTGTTTCATCCTATCTATTATGCGAGTAAGGTCCTAAATGAAGCCCAAAGGAACTAAACCGTTACTGAACAAGAGCTCCTAGCGGTTGTGTATGCGTTTGAGAAGTTTCGTGCCTATCTACTGGGTACTAAGGTGATCGTTCATACAGACCATGCAGCTCTTAGGTATCTAATGACGAAGAAGGATGCAAAACCAAGGCTGATTCGATGGGTGTTGCTGCTGCAAGAGTTTGATTTCGAAGTCAAAGATAGAAGAGGTTGCGAGAACCAAGTGGCTGATCACCTATCTAGACTTGAGAATGAGTATGTGGCGCAACCAAAAAATCAGATTGATGATGCATTCCCTGACGAGGAGATACTAGCGACAACAATGGAGAAATTACCATGGTATGCCGACTTTGCAAATTTCGTGGTGAGTAATGTGTTACCTTCCAATTTATCTTACCACAAGAGGAGGAAGTTTATGCATGACGTTCAACACTACTATTGGGATGAGCCTTATTTGTTTCGAAGATGCGCGGATGGTATCATTCGACGATGTATATCCCATTAAGAAGTGCCTACTATATTGGAAGCATGCCACACTTCGTAAGTTGGAGGACATCATGCAGGGAATCGAACGGCAAGGAAAGTCTTGCAAAGTGGTTATTATTGGCCTACAATATTCAGAGATGCATACGACTATGTGAGAAGGTGTGACCAATGCCAACGTCAAGGTGCTATTTCAAAACACCATGAAATGCCCATGTCCAAAATTCTGGAGGTAGAACTCTTTGATGTGTGGGGTATTGATTTCATGGGACCATTCGTGAATTCGTTTGGAATGAAGTACATCTTGGTTGCTGTGGATTATGTATCGAAATGGGTGGAAGCTGTAGCATTGGCCAACAACGAAGGAAAGCGTGTTGTAGCATTTTTAAAGAAGAATATCTTCTCTCGCTTTGGAGTACCTCGTACTATCATAAGTGATGGAGGATCTCACTTTTGCAACAAGCTATTCAAATTTGTATTGGCCAAGTATGGAGTCAAGCAACACAAGGTAGCTACGCCTTATCATCCCCAAACCAGTGGACAAATTGAGGTTTCCAACCGCGAGATCAAGCAAATCCTTGCCAAGACGGTTAATGCGAATAGGAAGGACTGGTCTCAAAAGCTAGATGATGCATTATGGGCGTATAGGACTGCATTCAAGACACCCATTGGCATGTCACCTTATCAGCTAGTTTATGGGAAGGCTTGTCATCTACCTATAGAGCTTGAATACAAGGCGTTGTGGGCATTGAAGAACTTGAATCTGAATTGGGATGATGTGAAGAACCTGAGGTCGGAGCAGCTGAACGAACTAGATGAATTTCGTCTCCATGCATATGAAAGATCGGATTTATACAAGGAGTGGATGAAGAAGTATCATGATCAGCGGATTGTCCGACGAAACTTCCAAAAAGGTGACATGGTACTGCTCTTTAACTCCAGACTCAAGCTCTTCCTAGGTAAGTTAAAATCGAAATGGTCTGGTCCATTTAAAGTCATCCAAGTCTACTCATCTGGAGTAGTCGAATTGGAAGACAATGACGGTGTTGTCTTCAAAGTGAATGGCCAACGTGTTAAGCCATATATCGGTCCTCTTGACTCGATGAATGACATGGTCATCACTTATCTCGACGAAGTCTAAGTACTCGAGATTACTACGTCGAGCCATGACAATAAATAAGGCGCTAGATGGGAGGCAACCCATCGTTTTATTGTTTTATCGTTTTATTGTTTTATCATTTTATCGTTTTATCGTTTCGTCATTTTAGTATTTTTTCTTTTTGATAAATGAAAATCCAAAAATAAGAGTCGTGCCACGACCAAAACTAAGGCGCTTGGTGGGAGGCAACACATCGTACTAATCGTGTTCATTTGTTTTGAGCAAATATAGGTGCAAGAAGTATTCAACGAGGAGATTGATCTCATTGACAATTTGGACGCATTGTATGGTAAAGTCGGTAAGTTAGGAATGGTGATGCATAAGGCTATGAATTGAGCCTTTCTCACGTCATAATAAGCTTTGAGGAAGGCTAGGCCTTGGTAAAAATAGGCCACGAACGATGCACAACCTATTCTATAGCCTAAGGACTCGGAATCTAGTGTGCTATACACTATGCACCGCCTATTCCTAGGTATGCTTTTGACTATGCGCCGCCTATGCTATGGCATTTGGTCTCAGTATCTCATGTGCCATAGACTATGCGGCGCATATGTCTACAAATGCCATAGACTATGCGGCGCATATGTCCCATTATGCCATGGACAATGCGCCGCATATGTCATTGATATGCCTAGAGATATGCGCCGCATATGTGGTGATCTTGTCCCCAAATCCGATTGTAAATGGGTCATAACCCGACCCATACTCTTCCTATATAAAGGGGACTTGGTTTTATAACACAACCATATTAGAAACAACCCTAAAGGCGCCGCATAACACTCCAAATCCTCTTAAAATTTTCTTCCTTTGTTCTTCCAATTCACAACAACTTCTCCACAATCTTCAAGCAAGTAAGTACTCTCTTATTCTTCATCTATTTATCGTAAGTACTACGTTGCTATGCTTATTATAATTTGCTAAATCATGTGAGATTGGTGGTGATGTTTATGTGTTTGGATAATTATTGCAATATCGTGTGATTGAATATATACGTAGGGAATTCTTGACTTGTTTCCGACTTGAATTTTATTTCGATATCATTGTTATGATAATTGCTGAATTGATATGGCTATGAATATTGCTTAAGGTTGTTGTTTGGATGCTTACATGATAGACTATCCCGGCCATCGGGATAAGGTTATAGTACCTATCGACTTAGGAGGTTGTGCTTATTGTAAGAATAACGATTCCATGTGGTAACCCCTATGTTGTAGTGTTGCTATGTCCACCATGAAAGTAGTCCAATGGCTGCATATAAGTGATGTAATGCTGATTTTCTTGTCGGAATACAATCCTAAAACGTATGTCGCCAAAATCTGAGTACTCGACCACTTTCACTTCACTGATTTGTGCTAACAAGACTAAGTGTGGGGTGGTACCCCTAGTGCTTGTATATAGATTGTATCATGTGAGATTGTGCTGCAACTTACGTTATTTCTAGTCTCAGGTACAATGGCACCTAAAGCAAGGCAAGGCAAGGAGAAGGCTACCACGTCCCACAAGGACAAGAAGAGAAGTCGAAAAGACCAAGGAGAATCATCCTTAGCGCACCTACCACACAGAATGTTCGGAATAAAATGGGTTCTTGAGGAAGAAGCCAAAGCATGGTACAGCAGCAACAAAGAAAGGAAATATGTGCATGTCGACTTGATCAACAAGGAGACCTTAGCAAAGAAAGATCCGCGTATGTTGGCAAAAATAATGGCTTTGAAGCTGGTTTTCATCTTCCGCGACATGGGAGAGTGCAATCTTGACTTAACAAGAGAGTTTTATGCCAACTGGTCGCCGAACACAACAGGCAATGAAGTCAAAATTCGGGGCCAAGTGTTACAGCTTACAGCGGATTGGATCAACTCTTTTCTTGGCTTACCTTCGGTCGACACTGCACCATTCAAAGAGCTGTACAGCAGGCCTCCTTACAGAGCAATACGACACACGCTTTGTGGAAGTAGATCAATGGCAAGGTGGGGCAGACATAAGGAAACAGGCCGTCACAACACCTTCCCCTATGCTCCACTAAATAGGGAAGCACGAATCTGGATGCGCATTGTCAACTCATGCCTTATTCCTGGGACTCAATACACCAAGATATCGAGAGATAGAGTGTGTTTGGTTTATCCGTTGATGACGAATGTCCCTATCAACTTTGGGGCAATCATTCGATCTACCATGAGGAAGGCCAGACTCCACAAAAGGTCCCATTTCACATTCGACAATTTGTTGACAGCAATGTTGCGGAAGGAGGATGTTGAAGAGGAACCAGCTGACCACAAACTCCCACATAACCCAAAGAAGGTTGACCTCACCAAGGTCAAAGATGCTGAAACAACGCATGGAGTCAACCTTACTACTGCGGAGAGACATGCTCGTGACGAGAGTTTCTTCCGTCATCTCTATGGCATGACACGATTTACTATGATGAGTGGTGGACGTATTCCAACTGCTGAAGAGCTCCAACAGCTGGACCACGACTACCCAATGAACAGGCATGCACGGGAGATGTGTGGAGTGGGCGTATATTTTGAGGAACCTCTAGACGATGACATGCCGACTGATGATGATCGTCGCTTGCCTAATTCTGATAATGAGGAGAACTCTGACGATGACTCTTATGATGATTCCGACGAAGGGGGTATGACCCCCGACATTGATGAAGAGTCCGACTAACCAGGTTCTTCGACTTTATTTTCCACTGAGGACAGTGTCCCGACTAAGTGTGGGGTGGTGGTATTGCATGCTATACTTCTCTATTCGCACCTATGTTTGTATGTTTGTTTTTTTTTTGAGTCCATTTTTTTGTTTTTTTCGTTCAACGTTTTTTGTTTTTTTAGGAGTAAAATTTTTTCTAGCTTCGCATGAAATTATTTTGATAGGCAGCATGAGATTATAACAAGAGTATGTGCTACAATTGTGACTATTGAGACGTTTAGGCTCTAGTTGTGACTAATTATGTGATATTGTGTGATTCAATTCCTTCACCTGTTGTGTCGAGAGTCTATATTACTTCCAATCAAGTCGACCATGTGCCTTGTGTGTGCGAGATAATAGTATATTCTATGTTTGTGGCTGATGCTAGAACTTGCCTGGTATGTATGCAAAGCAAAAATAAGGAATGTAAGTTTAGAATATGATTTAGGCATTTCTTTGGCAACCTATACATGTTTACTTTCAGTTTTACCTACCCATGAACATCATCCTAGTCAACCCTTTTTGAGCCTCTAGCCTATTTCTTTGACAACCTTGTATGTAAGCCTAATCCATTTCTTTCAAGACCATAATTTGATCCAAAATCCTGAGTGCTTTAAATTAAAAAAGTCATGTGACAACATAAGAGGAAATTGGGTGAGTATGATTCCTTAAATTGTAATGGTGCTTGAATGTGTTATGAAAAAAGAATGTGCTATCATAGGAGGTATGTTGTGAAAAGAAAAAGGAAAAGAAAGCTGAAAAGTGAGTTGTTCTTAAAATTGAAAAACAAAAGAGGAGAACAAGGGTGGTAGAATAAAAGAAAGAAGAAAGGTTGAAAGAGATGTTTAGGAACAATGTGATGTATTAAAGTGCTTAGGAACCTAGTCACTATTCTTGGCCAAAATAGTCCTACCCGTCCCTTAGCCTACATTACAACCATCTAAAGACCTACTTGATCCTAATCTTAACATTCCGACATTTAGTGGAGTACTACATTAAGGGCAAGCTTATGGTCATTAGTTGCTACATATGAATTTTTTGTGAGAGCGAGAGCAAGGACATTTTGATACCCATGTTTGACAAGAAAGCTATATTTGTGAGTACTTATGGGTACTATATGGTGAGACACACATGGTTGATGAGTTTTGGATAGTTGTATATGATTCTATGCACCTTAACGTTTGCATGCGAGTTGATCACCATCATGAGTCTATGCTTGAGGTTAAATTGTTTCTACTTATAATCGGAAAGCTACTCTTTGTTGATAATTGTTGTGCTTGTCTTGAAGAATGTTTTGTGTTGTTGCTGTAAAAACCTTAAGTCGATGCTTAGAAGGACATGATATGTTGTTCGAGGACAAACAAAGCTTCAAGTGTGGGGTGTTGATGATAGGCGAATTTACGTGCCTATATCAATATATTTTGCCCATATTTTAGCCTAGTTTTGAGAACTAATTATATATTTCATGCACTTTTAGTCCTTTTTCTTGTAAATGAGCTAACAAACATGATTAGTAAAGTTTCAGTTATAAATAATTCAAAATACAGCATTTTATGGCTTACTTGACGCAAAAGAAAGCTCACGAACGAAGTGGAAAGGAGCTGGACGCCTAAAGGACCAAATCTGCTGCATGGAAAATCTGTCCCGGGCTAAAACAACAATTCTGAAGACTTTGGGGACTTACAGATTCAAAGCTGGATTTTTACCAAGATACATTAACCTAGTACAATTAGGTTATGTGTTTCACTATTCTATTTTGATTATGATATTGTAACCTTACCCTAGTACATTTGGGTCAAGGATTTCATTAGTATATTAGGAGTTGGTTATTTATTTCATTAGCTTAGTAGGATTAGGATAGGAGTATTATAAATACCCTATCATGCTAGAGATTTTTATTCATTACACAACTCCTCCCTTAGTGGAGAGATACAATTCATTCTTCTATCTTTCAATACATTCCTCTCTTAACAATCCATTAATTCTATTCTTCTTCTATTCATCTATTCCACAACAAGAGAATCTTTACTTGCTAGGGAATCACCAAAACCACACGCCTAACACCTACTTCTCACGCCATCAACCATGCAAACGTGATATCCTTCGCATTCATGGGTAACTAAACCTCTTAGTTGGGGTTATGGAAGCCGAATGAGTTACTATCTATAGCTGTGAGTTTGTGAGTTCAAGACAAGTATATTGCTTATATCATTACGCTCTTCATCTTAATCTACATTCTTTGTGGTTGCAAACGCAAGAATACGCCAGTCTAACATTTAACTTGTTCGCGAGAAAGGTTATTTTTCTGGAAAAGAGATAATGTCAAGGTAGTAGGATACCCTTTCCTATTAAAAAGCTAGTGCCGTAACTGGACTAACCTCTTGGAGAATTCGTACCGTTAGACACGCTTTAAGCTCGCGAGAGTTAAAGTGAAATAGTCCTTGTTTAGGTCGCGAGACGCTTGGATTTACCATCGACTACAATTCTCTATAAGCAATTGCATGTCAAGACTCTACACACTCATAGCCAATAGAGACGTATACCTCAGAAGGTGAACATAACCCCAACGCTTCAATTCTCATTGTTTACAACCTACGTAACAATCTTTCTCTTTTACTTTGCTATTTTCAGCTCTTATTTTATTGTTTTGGTTACATATTACAATCCCCCCTTCTTACGAGACTTGCACCAAAAGTCTATTAATTTTGCTTACTTGTTGTCCAAGCTATTCCCTGTGGGATCGACACCCAACCTAGGTTGGGTTCTATATTTGCAAACGACCGCTTTACACTCCCACGAGAGCTGTAGATTGAGCGTTATCAGCAGAACAGTACAATTTCAACATGATGCAACCAAAGGAATCCAAAAAAAGGTAGTGTAGAGAAGAAAAGTATTGAAACGAAAAGTGATAAATCACATGAGATCCATAAGGACTTGGTGAAGAATATGAAAGATACAACAATCAGGATAGTTCCTAGGTTTCAGAAAATGTGAATAAAAAAAAGACAACATAAAGAAAAAATGCAATACAACATGCACAACAGAAGAATATGGCAGAGGAACTAAATGCACTTATGGTGTCTGAGGTGGATAATACAGAGGTATTACCATTAAAAATATATTCAGTAATAGATAATAATGTCTCTCTAGATAAGTGCAGTCAAGAATTGAATAATATGGAGACCAATATCGACAAAGTGGCTAGGGAAGGGGGCTTGTCTCCTAAACAGGCTCATAAACTCAAAGAAAGTCATTCAAAAAGAAAGAAGAAAGGAATAGCTGGATATTTAGCTGAACAGTCACATTCAAGACAAACAAAAAATACTACTAATAAAGGTAATAAGTCGACATTGTAGATACGTAATTTTTTATCCTTCTCAAATTTTAATCTATTTTTTGACATTAAATATTCATATTTTTGTGCAATATCTATTTTCGCTCTTATTTTTTTTTATAAGTTTTAGTTGAATATAAATAAATAGTTAAAGTTATATTTTGAGATATTTTTATTTTTATTTTATTTTTGTGTTTAAAATAATAAGAAAAATTCAAAAATATATTTCTCTTTTAATTTTAATAAATAAGCTAGTAGTTTTAGTATTATCTTAATTTTAGGTTATTTATAATCTTTCATTATATTTTTATTAAATATAAAAATTAATTAGTAAATATTCTTTTATTATTGTTATTATTACTATTATTTATTTTATATATTTTAAATTAAAAAATATATATAGTAAAAAATAAAAAAATAAGTCTTATCCTAAACTACCAACCCCACCCACCCACCCACACACCCCACACACATTATCTGATATTCAAATCTCCTCAACTATTTCCCCCCATATTCCCCTTTTTAAGTGTAACTCTTCAACCCCCACACAACATACGTATATTCTATTACACTGTATCAGAAACAGACAGAAAGAAAAACGGACAAAGAGAAAAATCAGACAAAGAATAGAGAAAATATATCAAAAAAAGGAGAAAAACAAAATAAAGAAGAAAATCAAGAAGAGGAGAAAGTGAATCAAGTTGAATTTGAATTTCGTTCGAATTTTCGGTGATAACGTCTTGCTTCCGTATTCAATTAAGTTGGAATACTGGTTCTATTTTTGATCCTATTCTATTGTTGTAAATTTGCTATGGAAAAACATAAATGAAAATATTTGGATAGTTTAATATACTGTTAGTGTGTATATTTTACTACACGAATCTTTTATTGGCACATGTAATGTTATAAATTTAATGAATATTTATATATTTCAGTAAATATATTCAGAATTTAAATATGATGTGTTAAATATTGTCTGGTTTAAACCAAAAAAAATTATGTAAACTGATGCATTCCAAATCACAAAAATAATTCTAGGACACACCACACACATTCAGATTCACACATATACAGCGGAAAAATACACAAATAGCAGTATGCACACATAAAACACAGTAACAAATACATATTGTTGACATAAAATCAGTGGTGAAAAAAAAAAGATAAAAGCAGAGAGCAAAAATTAGAGAAAGAGTGAAAATCAATAGAGGAAGAAAGAAAAAGAAAAAATATATAATAAAAAAGAGAGAAAGAGTATTTTTCCGGCAAAATTGATGCCGGAATAGCCACCAAAAATCGCACATAACACACACATATCGGATTCCCTCCCAAATTCGATCCAACCAGCATGGCCGGTAAAAACAGCCGACAACAACCAACCAAGACCACCACTGCCGTCGAAAATCTCTCCAAAAACTAGTAAACTTCACCGAAAAATGTGGAAAACCCATCGAAAAAGTCCAGATCTGGCAACAACCAACCACAAACGACGGTTTTCATCCACCAGAACCAACCAACGTCGCCAGATCTGCCACCGAAAAATGGTCAGACTCCATTTTATTATTTTTTGGTGAAAATCTTCGGAAAACAGACCAAAGCTCGCCGACAAAATCATTTAAACTGTAGCCACTAGTCATGTCGTCGTTCCGTTTTACTTTCCCATCGTCGTCAGCCACTGTTCCGATAAAATTTATTGAAAAACGGTGCTATCGCGTTGCATATGTACCTGCGTATGTTTCACTGTTACATATTCTCTGTAAAATTTATTTCGAACTTATCTCATAACGTACAATTTAGATCTAATTTAATTTAAATAGAACAGTAATTGAGGATTTTTAATAAAATTAAAAAATAAGGTGGTTAGTTTTATATTTGTAATATTATTTATTTATTATTATTATATTATTTTATTTCATTATTGTTAATAAATTTTGAGAATTACTTTTGTTAAATTAATTAATTACCTTCAATGAAATTTTAAATTAATTTTTTTATTTATTATTAAAGTTAATTAGAATTTAAAATAGATAAAGTCGTTACGAATTTTTAAAAGGCAAATCAGTGCCTTTAATATTAGGTAAATTTTAGATACGTTAAAAATATTTGTCTCAATTAAGAATGTGGCATACACATCTTTTCGAGATATTTTAAATTCAGGGATGCAATAATGTAGCTTGATAAATATTTTTCTAAAATTAACTTTTCACTGATTTATTTAAATAAGATAATAGATAAATTTTAGATATTAAAAATGAGCAAACCTAAGCTCTTGACATAATTTAGCAAAATAGTTTAAGTACAAGTCAATAAAAGAGACCGTGCTACAACCACAGGACTCGAGGGGCGCCTCACACCTTCCTCTCGGTCAACAGAATTTTTTATCCGGTCTCCTGTTTTTGCAGATTAATAAAGAGACATTTTCTTTTGATTAGGGATTCAAAAAAGTGATTTGGAACACCTTAACTCGATTTCAAGTGGCGACTCTAAAAATATTAGAATTCAAGCTTTTTAATATTGACTTTTACTTGCTTAAATTATTTTTATATTATGTTTGTTGTCCTAATGTGCTACTTGCCGCTCAATTACTGCTTTGATATTGTTGAACTATTTTATAAATTGTCTTCTCTTGCGCTCCCCCTCTGAGACTCTAAAATAGGATAGAAGGAATGCGGCATATGCATCCTACTTTTTTTTAGATAGCCAGAGTGTCAAGGCACCTGGTAAAGGATTATAGTCACACATGTTAAACGGGGTTCAAATCGCCAATGAAGGCGGAGTAGCATTGCTACCGAATAAGTTTTTTCTCCCCAACTCGAGTGTCCGCTTGGGTAAGCCAGACTAGACACATATACCTATTTGGCTTAAACTTAGAAGAACTAAAAACTCATGTAACGCCCCGAATCTGGTACCCAAAAATGCTACACGATGTTCATGACCCTGAAGGACCACAAGCTAAATCATGACTGATATTTGTACCTGAGAACTGAATAATATACTAAAACTATGTGGAATATAAGCTCTAAGGCCGTAAGGTTCAAAACTGAACTAATACTGAATATAAAAGTATGTCTGTAATGGGGTATAACAATACCCAAAACTCAAATAAACTATCTGAAAATATACTGTATTCTGAAACACTCTAAACTGTCTAGAAACTATGGAGTTCATGGGACAAGTCCCCAACTAACTCCGAACTACTAAAAAAATAAAGTAATAAAAATAGTCATGTTATCCTCGAATTATGAGGACTCACTATTAGTCTGGTTGCTGAACGTCTAATCTACTAAGGATGCTCAGGAGCTCGTACTTCTAAACCTATGGTATAAAACACCATAATGAAAATACGCCAGTACGTGGAATGTACTGGTATGAAAGTGGGTAGGCTAAATACAATGGTTCATATGCATGAACAATAATAACTGACTGTATAACATGAACGTAAGAATGCATTACGTAATTGTAACTGAGATCGTGACAATGCTGACTCATGAATTCTGATAATGTGGATTTACTGATATCTAAGTGCTAATATTGGGATACTAAATGACTAAATCTTTTGAGTACTAAGGAACTGATGTCATATACAGATAAAGGAATGATTGTTTTTGATAGTTCTAATTATGAAGAACTGGTTTGATTAACTGTATCTAGCAGTCCTGAAACTGAATACTAATAACATGGGTTTCATATAATTAATATACTATTAACTGAGTTTGTGATAACATGATCACTGAGTATGAATACTGATAACATGAGTGACTGTATCTGCCAGTCCTGATATTGATGGAACTAACTGAGTCCCGTACTGCACCTAGTTGATTGTGTCTGACAGTCTTGAATTTTGTAGAACTATCTGAGTTCTATTTCTAAGACTGCATCTGAAACTGAGACTGTGGGAGGTAATCATCTAACCGACATGCCCCAAAACTGAATAGGTGGGGTCCAACCTGTAACCCAACTGGAATGGTGTTAATATCATGCCACGAGTAAAGACAAGTTATGAGTATACCCTCACTGATAGGAAGCTCTTCTGTCAATCCCTCCTGGTAGGTAGCCCAAATAAGATGTATTAGTAGCCCTACGCATAGGGGTACATCTCAACCTACATTGGATACGTAGTTCTGGAATGTAAGAGTTGCTTCTAGGGATCACACCCTCCACTGAATAACAAGTAAGTCCCCATCCTTGGGTTCACTCGGTGCTGAATTCTACTCCCAACTAAATAGATACTGAACTGATTAACTAAACTGAACTGATACTAATGGTATTATTTAGTGGAGCTAAACTGAGTTCACTGAGTTTCGTTGACT
The DNA here is from genome assembly GCA_030864225.1 of Capsicum baccatum var. pendulum. NCBI lineage: Eukaryota > Viridiplantae > Streptophyta > Magnoliopsida > Solanales > Solanaceae > Capsicum > Capsicum baccatum. The sequence goes on along the minus strand of CM061559.1, from coordinate 199,407,535 downwards.
GATGGAATACTATTGAGATCTGAGGACTGACTGAGAGTACTGAAACTACTGAGATTACTGAGAATCCTGAGTACTAGAATTACTGAGATTACTGGACCACTGATATTACTGGGAGTACTGGGATTACTGAGAGTCTTGAGTATTTCATGAGTCACATGACTGACTGAGTTCTATGGATCATGGCTTGACTGAGGATATCGTGAAAATATGACATGGCTTTAGGCACACAGCTAAATTGTCAAGTACAAGTACCCCCAGGACTCGATCGAATGAGACTGACAAGGCTTGACACTTTTGATCACATGACCAATATCGACAAATACATAATTTTCATAATACTATAAGTTGGAGAGTTCATGAAGCACATAGTTATCACACTATTGTACATGGATAGTAATGCATATAAACATGGCAAAATTTCATGTTTCTAATCTGATGAACACCTCATCAAGCAATCACAATGCATATGTTTAGCATGGAAATCATCTTAATGAAGTAGGTATAGCATAACTTAAGACGCATGACATAATCTTGACACATGAAAACTAAGTACTTGCTCATCATTCATTCCTTGGGGCATACTATCAAACACCTTGCATTCATACTTTGGGCATAGGAATGATCCTCAATTTAATACCACATGGTTTCACAACTTAACTTAATTTAATAAATTTCAACCCTATGCTAACATAGTTTCATAAAAACATGATAAAGTTACAATCTTGGCAATCAAGCAATAATAACAACATGAGCATAATCAACTCAAACAAAAACATCATGACATATAGTTTAAAATAGGGTTCTTCAGTTTTATGGATGAAAGGATTCCATGAATCAACACTATGCATACCTTAGTTCTTGATTTTATGAAGTTTTATGGAGAGAAATTCTTGAACTTGAATCTTCTATGAAAAACCCTAATGTGTTTTTTAGAGGATTTTGAGAGAAACACTATAATTTGGGTAAAATATGGTTGAATCATGTGTTATTGGGTTTATATAGGGTGGAGAAATTAACCCTTTTAACCCTGGATGCTTCTTTTAATTTTGTTAAAAATTTCCTGATTTTCATCCTTGGCGCGACAGGCCACTATCGCGCCAATTCACTGGAAATGAACAATTGGGAATTGCTTAGTGGCGCGACGCGTAGCTATCACGTTGCCACTTTTTTTGCGACCTGTAAGTTTGGCGTAATGTGACACTATTGCAGAGCAACACTGAAAATTGATAATTGTCATTTAAGCTAGCCCCGCGACGCACTGATGGCTCAGATGATACACTATCTCCCTAAAAAGGCTCTAACTCTTCGCTCAGATGTATGATTTGGGCCAATTTGGTATCGATGGAAAGCTTATTCAATTTCTCACATTGTAAAAATTGAAAACATTAAAAAAACCATATGTATAAAAGTGGATTCATCTTTAAAGCAAGTTTTTAACATTTCTGGGATGATTTTTAAGCTAAGTAAAAGTACGGGGTATTACAATATCTCCCCCTTGGGAACATTCTTCCTCGAATAAGACTGACTGAAAGGGGGGAGATAATAAATTGAAGTACGTATGAGACATACACTACTGAAACATGATTTCTGGACTGACATGACTGATAAGCTGAATATACATACAGAACATGCGTATCTGATGCATGGATAACTGATTCATGAATGCATGACTGAGCATTACGATGAACTGAGTTTTATCAAAATGAGAATGCATATCTGATGCATAATTACTTTACTGAACTGATATACGAAGGTAGGACTGAAATTTGCAAGGGTACTTAATTCCAAGTTTGTAATGAAAATCTGATACCAAGTTCATAATGGTAGTTCAAACATGGAACTGAGTAGGTTCAAGAAGAGCTGTTATGTTTGCTGAAAGTACTGATGAACTCGTGATTATGCTAGAAGTATGCACGTACGAAAATATGAGAACATGACTGAGACTAGAACATGATGAATGAACTAAATTTCATGAACTGAACTGAGCCCCTAAATACATGGCTCACGACTGAGGTTTAAAATTAAAGGTCAACTTGTATGTATCCGCTACTCCTACTGGACTCATTACGCGAAAAAAGAATTGGATGTTTATACTATGAAAGTTCGGGGGATTATAGCATATCTCCCCCTTGAGACACTAGGTCCCTCAAAGAATACTGGCTTTGCAGATATATTAAAAAAAGACTGAAGCGATGCATAAGGCAACTAGATGCTAAGTCGTGACTGATTAACAGAGATTTAAAATTGAGGCATAATACATGAATTGAGCTGAGCTTGTATCTACCTGATTGATTCATCTTAGAATGGTTTCATTCATGAGATTTTAGAAAATGTGAATAGATGAATAGATGGGAAACCAAATCGTACGAACTTGTCTAACTGACTGCTAGAGTAAAGTACTGGCTATTTAAACTAATTCCCTACTGACAGACTCATCTGATCTGCTGACTTATTAATGGTTAGGTACTGGTCATGTAAGATTGAACGGTAATCTGAATAACTGGGCTAAGAATATGGAGTTTTTATGAACATAAGAAAGGGACTAACTGAGTAACGTGAGATAGCTAAGAGTGAATTCATGAAATACTGAATTATTCGAGAACCAAGTCCAGGCAGATAATATGGTTCGGAAATATTCTGTAAGCTGAGGTACTGAAACATTAATGACATGCATGACTGATAACTACATGTTATGGTCAAGCAACACCTGAAGTTAGACTGTGGTACTGATCTGATTTCTGAACTGAGGCTGACACTATATCTAAAACTATAGTAGAAACTGTACCTTAATCTGTAATCGAGACTCATACAAGAACTGAATATTTATCTCTAAAAATTAATGTTTAGGTTGATATTGAAGTACTGATATTGAATACTAATAACCACTTGAGCAAGATTGACATATGAAAGAATCTGATGCTCAAATAAATACTATATCAAACTCGAAGCTTAACTAAGGCTTGGGGAACAAAATATCGACATCATGGATTTATCAAGAGATTTAAACTAAGGTATACATGACGTAATTTGAGCTTGACTAATTACTAGGAGTAGAGCATGAGTTCTGTGGACTGAACATATGGTAAAACATGATATGAGTTCCTGAGTCATGAGTTGCATGATCTGAGTCTGAAATTTCTGTGTTCATGGAACATGATTCGTAACACTAAGCAAACTGAAACTCTTTATTCTAGGAACTTGGAATGCACACGATCCTATGGAAGGTGTGTGAATATAAGTTATGTTCATAGGATTGAGATACGAAGCATGCGTAGGAAATATGAGGACTGGAGTACAAACATTTACACTGAGATAAGGATAGGTCGGGAATCATCTTTCCTTACTGATTTTTTTCTACACATACTGGTACTACTAGAACCTGAAGGCCTGAATTTCTGAGATACCATCACCAAACAGTTATTGTATACCTATCAGTATAGGTTGGACATGGACTGACCCAAATGGGAGAGATTGCAAAAGGTCCTATTGATATTTGGTCTAACCTTAAAGTTGACGGCTATGCAAAGAGTTGCTAAAGAAAAAAAAGAAGCTCCTGAATCTAAAGAAACATAAGCATGCAAATAAGGGATCTGTAGCATACCAATGACTGCATCTGGAGGACTTTCCTGACCCTGTCAGGACTGAAGTACATTGACTCTGTTTGGGTGTTGCCCACTGATAGCATTGGAATTGGCGCACTGCTGATTTGAGCGACCGAACTGCGCTGAGGAGCAGAGATGACTCTGATAACCTGAATGGGGACAATATCTGACCTTATGACCTAACTCACTACATCCGAAACACACAAAACTACCAGCTCTACACACCCCCTTATGATGCTTACCACACTCTTCGCAAAGTGGATGAGTAAGAATTCTGCACTCACTACTCTAGGTCTTGGAGACTACTGCCTCATTCCTATGATCATTTCTGAACTTTGATACTGAGGCACTAGCTGAAGAGTGAACTAGGGTTGAACATTTTCGACACAACTGAGAACGGTTACCACCCTGTGACCCATGCCAAGCAAAACTATAACTACCTATTTTGGCTTTCGTATTTCTCTCTCCTTTTTCTTAAGCTTTTGCTCTTCAATCTGTTGAGCATAGACCATAAGACTATATACGTCCATGTCACCAATCAACATTGTAGTCCTACACACCTTAACCACTCTACTTGATACCCCTGACACAAACTTACTTATTTTGGATCTACTTTCTACTTCTACATGGAGAGTGTACCTGGCTAACTGAATGAACTTAAGGGAGTCTTCTTTAACGCTCATTGTACCTTGTTTGAGACTGATGAACTCTAACACTTTAGCTTCTTTCTGCTCTATGGGAAAGAACCTATCTAAGAAAGTTATAGCGAACTTTTCCTACTCTATGGGCTCTGTATCTGTTCCCTTGTCTACCTTCCACTGTTTATACCACGTATGGGATATATCCTATAGCTGATAGGTGACTAACTCTACGCTTTCACTGAAATTCACTCCCATGATGTCTATGACTTTCTGAACCTGATCGAGGAACTCCTGTGGATCCTCTTCAGACTTAGAACCAGTGAATAAAGGAGGATTCATTCGGGTAAAGTCCCAAATCTTGGCTGCAGAAACATTAGCCACTAGGTTAACTGGTCGTTCATTCTGCGACTGAACTGGCTAGAGTAGTGAATGCAGTCCTGAATTCTGCATGGGAGACATGCTCGTCCAGGGAATCTGCCTGGATTATCTGAGGTGTTGACTAATTTCCATTTCCCTCTTCATTAGCCCTTTTGGGAGGCATGATCTCTAAATGAAGGGAAGAAGCGGATTAGAATAAGGGTTCAACTGAAGCTCGTGCTCACTAGTATGACATGAATACTGAAAGAAGGGAAACAGTTCCTAAAATATCTTGTAGCCTCCTACATATAAGTGTGGTGCACAATACAGCCATGTATAAGACTCTACTAGATGTGGCTTTTAAACTTCCTAGGATACTATTGAATCTTAGGCTCTGATACCAAGTTTGTAACGCCCCAAATCTAGTACCCGAAATGCTACACGATTCTCATAACCCTGAAGGACCACAAGCTAACCTATGACTAATATCTATACCTGAGCACTGAATAATATACTAAAACTATGCAGAATATAAGCTGTAAGGTTCAAAATTGAACTAATACTGAATATAAAAGTATGTATGTAAGGGGGTATAATAATACTCAAAACTGAAATAAACAATCTGAAAACATCTTGCGGTCTAAAAGCCTCTAAACTATTTGAAAATTGTTGAGTTGATGGGATATGTACCCAACTAACTCTGAACTACTAAAAAAATAAAGTAATAAAAATAATTATTTTATCCTCAAATGATAAGGACTCACTATTAGTCTGACTGTTGAATGTCTGATCTACTAAGAATGCTCGGGAGCTCGTGCTTCTAAACCTGTGGTATAAAACACCATACCACAAATGTGTTAGTACGTGGAATGTATTGGTATGCAAGTGAGATAGGCTAGTTGCAATGATTCATATGTATGAACAATAATAACTGATGTATAACATAAATGTGATAATACATGCATGAATACGTACTGTAACTGAGATAGTGACAACACTGACTCATAAATTCTTATAACGTGGATTTACTGATATCTGAGTGCTAATACTGGGATACTGAATGACTGAGTCTATTAAGTACTAAGGAACTGATTTCATACTACAGATAAAGGAATGATTGTTTTTGACAGTTCTGATTATGAAGAACTAGTTTGATTGACTGTATCTGACAGTACTGAAATTGAATACTAATAACATGGGTTTCATATAATTAATATACTATTAGCTGAGTTTGTGATAACATGATCACTGAGTATAAGTACTGATAACATGAGTGACTATAGCTGACAGTCCTGATACTGATGGAACTAACTGAGTTTCGTACTGTACCGAGTCGACTGTATCTGATAGTCTTGAATTCTGTAGAACATCTGAGTTTTATTTCTGAGACTGGATTTGAAACTGAGACTGTGGGAGGTAATCATCTAACCGAAATGCCCCAAAACTAAACTGGTGGGGTCCAACCTATAACCCACCTAGAATGGTGTCAATACTGTATCATGGGTAAAGATAAGTTGTGAGTATACCCTCGATGATAGGGAGCTCTTCCATCAACCCCTCCTGGTAGTTAACTCAAATAAGATGTATTAGTAGCCCTATACATAGAGGTATATCTCAACCTATGTTGGCTATGTAGTTGTAGAACACAAGAATTGCTTCTAAGGATCACATCCTCCACTGAATAATAGGCGAGTCCCCATACTTGGGTTCACTCGGTGCTGAATCCTACTCCCAACTAAATAGATACTGAACTGATTAACTGAATTGAACTGATACTAATGGTACTGTTTAGCGGAGATAAACTGAATTCACTGAGTTTCGTTTACTGTCGGAATACTACTGAGATCTGAGGACTGACTGAGAGCACTGAAGCTACTGAGATTACTGAGAATACTGAGTACTAGAATCACTGAGATTACTGGACTACAGAATTACTAAGAGTACTGGGATTACTGAGAGTCTTGAGTATTTCATGAGTCACATGACTGACTGAGTTCTATGGATCATGGCTTGACTGAGGATATCGTGAAAATATGACATGGCTCTAGGCACACAGCTAAATTGTCAAGTACAAGTACTCCCAAGACTAGATAGAATGAGAATGACAAGGCTTTACACTTTTGATCACATTACCAATATCGACAAATACATAATTTTCATAATACTATAAGTTGGGGAGTTCATGAAGCACATAGTTATCACACTATTGTACATGGATAGTAATGCATACAAACATGGCAAAATTTCATGCTTCTAATCTCATGAACACCTCATCAAGCAATCACAATGCATAGGTTTAGCATGTAAATCATCTTAATGAAGTAGGTATAGCATAACTTAAGAGGCATGATATAATCTTGACACATGGAAACTAAGTACTTGTTCATCATTCATTCCTTGGGGCATACTATCAAACACCTTGCATGCACACTTAGGGCGTAGGTATGATCCTCAATTTAATACCACATGGTTCCACAACTTAACTCAATTGCATGAATTTCAACTCTATGCTAACATAGTTTCATGAAAACATGATAAAGATCCAATCTTGGCATCATGAAACAATAATAACATGAGCATAATCAATTCAAACAAGAACATCATGACATATAGTTTAAAATAGGGTTCTTGAGTTTAATGGATGAAAGAATTCCATGAATCAACATTGTGCATACCTTAGCTCTTGATTTTATGAAGTGTGACGGAGAGAAATTCTTGAACTTGAATCTTCTATGAAAAACCTTAATGTGTTTTTGAGAGGATTTTGAGAGAAACACTATAATTTGGGTAAAAAAATGGTTGAATCACGTGTTATTGGGTTTATATAGAGTGGAGAAATTAACCCTTTTAACCCTGGATGCGTCTTTTAATTTTGTTAAAAATCTTCAAATTTTCATCCTTGGCATGACACACCACTATCGCGCCAAGCCATTGGAACTGAACAATTGGGAATCTGCATAGTGGCGCGACGCGGAGCTATCGCGTTGCCACTTTGTTTGCAACCTGAAAGTTTGGCGCGACGTTCCACTATCGCGGAGCAATACTGGAAATAGACAATTACCATTTAAGCTGGTTACGCGATGCACTGATGGCTCAGATGACATACTGTCTCACTAAAAAGGCTCTAACTCTTCGCCCGGGTGTCGGATCTGGGCCAATTTTGTATCAAGGAAAAGCTTATTCAAATTACCACATGATATAAAGTGAAGATATTTAAAATACCATATGTATAAAAGTGTATTGATCTTTAAAGCAATTCCTTAACATTTCTGGGATGATTTTTAAGCTAAGTAGAAGTATGTGGTATAACAACTCAGAATCTGGTTATCCCTATCACAAGTTCCACTTTATTTGCATCATATGCATTTGACTTAGCGGCACTCGATACAGGGGCCGGGTCTGCCTAGGACAGGGGTCCCTGTTGTGACCAACATGTGCATCCTATATGCTATTTTATATTTATTTGAAAGGCTATTTATTGATCGACTTTCATGAAACTTGGCGAAATGTAAGAGAATATTTGGTCCTCAAATTCAATAATTCCCTTTTCAAAAAATTTAAAAAATATATACATGGTTTTTTTAAGATCTTCATGAACTACGAGGATCTGATTCTCACTCTTTAGCGAGATACATCGGAGGTTATTTTTGGGGTACGACCCCATCTTTTGAAAATTATTCATAGATTTATTGGAGACTATTTTGAAAATACGATTACTTTCATAATTATTTTTCTAACCTTAAGTCCAATTTTTATATATCTTAATAGCCCTGAATCTTTAGGGATCGTGAGGCTAAGTTTTACAAAATAAAAAAAATATAGAAATCTTAACAGCTCTGAATCTTTAGGAGTCTTGAGGCTGGGTTTTGTACCACATATATTTCACAAACTACATACACCTGAATCTCACCTTGATAAGATACGTAGTCAACCCTTATCGTGTTTGGTGATATTCTTAAGAAAAGTTATGAAAATATTAAACTCTGACCCATTCATTATTACCAAAGTAAAAATAATATTTAGGTAGTTGGTTTGTGGCTAAATTGGCATCTTACTCATACAACACCAGGTTCAAAGAACAGGCAAAATGACCCACAAAAAAATGGTATAGGGTCTAAGACGAGGTAGTGTAGACTGTTAGAAATGAGGAATAATAAGAAGAAATAGTCAGGAAGGTCAAAAGTTTGGAGCAAAATATGAGAAACATGCAAGTACTGAGAGAAAAAAAGAGAGTTGAGTACAATTATTTGTACATGTTTAACAATGTTCACTTGCCTCTAGAGTCTAAAACATCAAAGTTGGACATATAAGAGGGTCATGATGATCCTTTTCCTCATCTAAAAAGGTTCTGAAATCAATTAAGAGGAGTAGAGCGAAAGAGAAACTGCCGACGACTTACTTTGCAGAGAGTTTGAGGATAACAAATTTAAAATGATTAGGTTCAAAAAGAAAAAAATATGATGTAGCAATGATTGTGGAGACTCCACTAAGGCCAGCGTGCAAATCAGTGGCTAAAATATTAAGATCGCAATTTAGAAGTCAGTCTGCTCCCCACGAGAAAGAATTTTTGGTAGTCTATTTTGTTTTTCTTTCTACTACCCAAATTATTTTAGGATTGGAGTTTGGGATCTATCTTGTCTAATTTTATTATCATTTCTATTCAAATCCTTTTATCTTTCTGTCAACAAATATGTCTTCTTTTTATTTTTATTTTATTTTTCATTATAAATTGTTTGGTCGTCTTTCTTTTCTTTAGAGAGCTCTTTCTATGGTGATTCTAGTGATGTGATATGCATGTTGAATTCACAGACTGATCTTTAAATTCAATCTAATCCCAAAGTATTGAGCCAAGAAGTTAAAATTGAAAAAAAGAAAATCATATAAGAAAATAAGTGCTAGGAAACTTGAAGACTGAATTAAAGTCTCATTTGAATGGATTGAAGCGAGTCAGAAAATAACATAGTTACGAATGAGAAGTTCCATCTCAAGCAATTTGAATGAAGATTAATCGGAAGATCTATAATCTCAACGGTCAGAAGAAGCAAAGAAAAAGTCATATGTTAGGGAAAAGTACAACATAAATGGGTCTATATATTTCACAAGCTTAAAAGAAGTGACACATGTGCATGATTCTTATGTTACACTCTCTCATTGCATATTATGTACTTGCATGTTTAAGAATTGATATGACGAACGCATTTCATTCTTCTATTCAAATGTTATGTCATCCTTTGTTATTCCCTTTGTGCTTTAATTTTATTTTCTTTCATACACTTCTTTTGGAATCAAAATAGAGTCTGAAAAAATTCAACAAAAGAAAAAGCAAAGTATCAAGAAAAAAAATAGAGTCAGAAAAATGTCAACAAAAGAAATAGAGTCGGGGAAAATCTCTCTAAAAAATGAAGAAAGAAAAGTCAAGAAAAAGAAAAGAAAAAGAACAAGATGTCTGAACTACGTTTGACCTGCTTCTTGCTATGACAAGATACATAGGCATACCTACTCTAGGGTTCGGTCCAACCAAAAGAAAATTCAAGTTACCCAGTATGAAATAAAACTAGGGCAAAAAAATTATTTTCTTAAGAGTCGATTTCAAAAGTTGTATGCTTCACCTAATCTCATGTAAATTTTTGAGTCTGTGTCTCCCTCTCTTTCTAACCATATCCAAAATCCAAGTTACAACCAAAGAAAAACCTTCAGATCAATCTTTGAGAATGTCAAGGCTAAACATGTTATGGGTGCATGATGTTTCATATTTTGGGTGTCGTTTACCTTCAGGAAAAAAATGAAAATGAGAGAGTCTTAGTAGTTAAAACCCTTTGGGCATTATAAGGAGACAGTGAGTTGTGAAACCAATAAAAATGAGAGTCATATTGGAAAAAGTCTTCGTGGGTACCATAAGGCGACAATGAGTTGAAAAAGAAAAGAAAATGGGAGCGGCTCATTGGTGAAAACCCATTAAGGTGTCACTAGCCTAAGGAAGCTTGTAATACAAAGGGAACAAGTTCAAGAATGGCTCTATTTCAAATTCAATGAGTGGGAAAAAGATGATAGTGATTAGTTTTGGTAGATTAGGTTGTTTAATTCAAAATACATGTCATAATCACTAGAATCAGCTGCCACATCTAGATAAAATTTTCTTTTTGACATTTTTGAAAAAAAGAGTTGTCTATTGTCTTTTCCTATTCGTTTTGTTATTTTTATTTTTTTATTTTTTATTTTTTATTTTTTGTGTCTTTGTGGTAAAAAAACACTATTGTCATCTTTCGCATATTTTGTAGTCAAATTTATGTCAAGACAAGTGAGGAATGACTTCAAAACTTGATACAAACTTCTTTAGTTATGCAAAGCAAGACAAAGGACCGACACACAAAGATGACATATTTCAAAAATAAAGCAAAGTACTCGAGAATGCTTGTCCTCCGGCAGTTTTTGGACTCATAGAAGTATATAGGGTGTATTTGAAGTTGAATCCAGAGACACCATGCAAGAGAAATATGAATTGAGTTAAAAAAAATTGCTAGTCAGATTTGAGGTCAAGAATACGACAAGTCAATGATACTTATCAATGATTTGAAATGGAGCCGAGTATGAAAAGTGCAAGAGCAATTACCTCAAAAGCTAAAGCCACAAATCAACCACCGTGTTTTAAAATTAAAAAAATTTCTTTGTATGAAACAAAAAATACACGTTACCTTCAAACAAGGGCTGCAAAGCCTAACAAAAGATGCAATTCCTCACTTTAGAAAATGCAAGAGGCAATATTTCTAAACATATTTATTAATCACAATCATGGTAAAATTTATCATCATTTACTCTTAGAAGATGTACTTTTTAGTCGAATCATTCCATTTAACCCCTCAGAGACGCACTTCCTGGTTTGAATAATTTAAATTTCCTGAGTTAGGTGACGCACTTCCTAACTTGAACCTTCACTTCTAGAAGACGCACTTTCTAGTCGACTCATTTCATTTAACCCCTAGGAGACGCACTTCTTTGTCTATGTAATTTAAGTTTCATATGTTAGGTGATGCACTTCCTAACTTGAATCATCCACTCTTAGAAGATGCACGTTCTAGTTGAGTCATTTTATTTAACCCCTAGGAAATGCACTTCCTTATCTAGGTGATATAAGTTTCATGTGTTAGGAGACACACTTTCTAATTTTGGTCATCAATTTTACTCTGAAGAGAGGCATTTATTTAGCAGAGCCTTGATTCACCCTCTTTACTATATTTTTCAAAATTGTGATCTAATGACGCTTAACAAAATTTTCTAGTATAAACTGGGGTAAAAGTTTTATTCGTGTTTATTGGGAATTTATTTTATGCTTGGGACTCTCCTGAAGAATGAAAATTTATTTTTTGCTTAGGACCATCCTAAAGAATGAAAAATTATTTTTTGGTCAGGATCCTCCTGAAGAATGAAAATTTATTTTTTGCTCAGAACCCTCCTGAAGAATGGGATAGAACACTCCTGAAGAATGAAAATTTATTTTATGCTCAAGACCCTCCTGAAGAATAAGACAGCACCCCCCTGATGAATGAGAATTTATTTTAAGGACCCTCCTGAAGAATGAGAATTTATTTTTTGATCAGGACCCTCTTGAAGAATGGGACAAGACCCTCCTGAAGAATGGAAATTTATTTTTTTCTCAGGACCCTCCTGAAGAATAAAAATTTATTTTTTGCTCGGGACCCTCCTGAAGAATAGGATGTGATTTTTCTGTTTCACCTTTTATTTTGAGTTCAGGAACGTATTTGAAAATCAGGAAAAGCAAGTCATGAACCCACCTAAAGAATAGGGTGAATAAAAATCAAATCAGAAGACCGCCTGACAAACAGGGTGAAGAAATAGTAGATCAGGAATCCACTTGAAGAATAGGGTAAACATTATCAGTTGCAAGTTCATGAGCCCGCTTGAAAAATAGGATGAAGATTGTCACGTTCAAGTCAAAGGAAAGTTTGAAGAATAAATCAATTATCAAGTTCCTCTTTAATGCCAAAAGCCAACGAGAAGGAATATTTCATGTTTCAAGTTCAACTCAAAATAACGACTATCTCACTATTTGAGAAGCTATAAAGATTCGAGTCAAGATTCCAGAAAAGCAGTATAGATAGGATCTTTCACTTGTATGATATCCATTTCAATGTAAAAGTAGAAAATCAAAAATCGAAAACTTGACGGAACCTCACTCGATCTTTAACTCGTTCTCTCATCATTCTATCTTTGAACTACACGTGACCTGATTCCCTTATAAATTGAGATATGTAGGCGGTCTAAAATCAGAACTCGGTCACAGTTTTTCTGTTATTTTATCTTTATCCTCATTTTTTTGAATAATCAGAGAATAAAAAAATCATCTCTTTGTCTATTTCTTTGTATGAAAACTCTTTGAGATTTCACACAAAGAGGAGCAAAATGTAGACACGTGATTTTTGACCCTCCCCAAATTTTAATCTAATTTTTGATATTAAATATTTATATTTTTGTCCAATATCTATTTTTAGCTCTTATTTAATTTTTTTTATAAGTTTTAGTTGAATATAAATAAATATTTAAAGTCACATTTTGAGATATTTTTATTTTTGTGTTTAACATAATAAGAAAAATTCAAAAATATATTTTTCTTTCAATTTTAATAAATAAGTTAGTAGTTTTAGTATTATCTTAATTTTAGGTTATTTATACTCTTTCATTATATTTTTCTTAATTGTAAAAATTAATTAGTAAATATTCTTTTATTATTTTTATTATAAATATTATTTATTTTATATATTTTAAATTAAAAAATATATATAATAAAAAATAAAAAAAATAAGTCTTATCCTAAACTACCCAACCTTCCCCACATTATCTGATACAAATCTCCTCAATTGTTCCTAGTATTCCCTTTTTAAGTGTAAATCTTCAACCCCCACCCTAGACAGACATACGTACATTCTATCATACTGTATCAGACACAGAGAGAAAAAATGAACAGAGAGAAAAAAAACAGACAGAGAATAGAGAAAAAGTATACAAAAAGGAGAAAAAATAAAACAAAGAAGAAAATCAAGAAGAGGAAAAAGTGAATCAAGTTGACTTTGAATTCCGTTCGAGTTTTCGGTGATAACATCTTACTTCCGTATTCAATTAAGTTGGAATACAGGTTCTATTTTTGATCATTTTCTATTGTTGTAAATTTGCTATGGAAAAACATAAATGAAAATATGTGAATAGTTTAATATACTGTTAGTGTGTATATTTTATTACACGAACCTTTTATTGTCACATGTTATGTTATAAATTTAATGAATATTTATATATTCATTCAGTAAATATATTAAGAATTTAAATATGGTGTGTTAAATATTGTCTAGTTTAAACAAAAAAGAAAAAAAATAATTATGTAAACTGATGCATTCCAAATCACATACACAATTCTAGCACACACCACACACCACACACCACACACATTCGGATTCACACACATACAGCGACATTACAGAGGGGAAATACATAGATAGCAATATGCACGCATAAAATACAGTAACAAACACATTTTGTTAACAGAAAATTAGTAGTGAGAAAAGAATAAAAAAGCGCAGAGCAAAAATCAGAGAAAGAGTGAAAATCAATAGAGGAAGAAAGAAGAAAAAATATATTAAAATAAAAAAGAGAGAGAAAGTGTTTTTTCGGCGAAATTGACGCCGAAATAGCCACCGGAAAACGCACACAACACGCATGTCGGATTCCCTACCAAATCCAATTCAACCAGCCATGACCGGTAAAAACAGCCGGTAACAACCAACCCAAACCACCACTGCCTTCGGAAATCTCTGCAAAAATTGGTAAACTTTGTCGGAAAGTATGGGAAACCCATAGGAAAAGTCCAGATCTCACAACAACCAACAACAAACGGCGGTGTCCAGCCGCCGAAACCAACCAACGTCACCGGATCCGCCACCGAAAAATGGTCAGACTCCATTTTATTATTTTTTTATAAAAATCGCCAGAAAATCGGCCAAATCTCGCCGGCAAAACCATTTAACCAGCAACCACTAGCCGCGCCGCCGTCCCTTTTTACTTTCCCATCGTTGTCAGACACTATTCCGACAAAATTTGCTAGAAAATGGTGTTATCTCTTTTTGTATGTACCTGTGTATGTTTCACTGTTACATATTTTCTATAAATTTATTTCTAACTTATCTCATAATGTACAAGTTAGATCAAATTTAATTTAAATAGAATAGAAATTGAGGATCTTTAATAAAATTAAAAAGTAAGGTGGTTAGTTTTGTATTTGTAATATTATTTATTTATTATTATTATTATTATTATTATTTTTATTATTATTATATTATTATTTTATTTCATTATCATTAATAAATTTTGAGAATTACTTTTGTTAAATTAATTAATTACCTTAAGTGAAATTTTAACTTAATTTTTTTATTCATTATTAAAGTTAATTAGTATTTCAAATAGATAAAGTCGTTGCAAATTTTTAAGCGACGAACCAATGCCTTTAACATGGTAAATTTTAGATATGTTTAAAAATATTCGTTTCAATTAAAAATGCGGCATACACATCTTTTTAAGACACTTTAAATTCAAGGATGCAATAATGCACCTTGATAAATATTTTTTTAAAATTAACTGTTCACTGATTTATTTAAATAAGATAATAGATAAATTTTAGATATTAAAAATGAGCAAACCTAGGCCCTTAACATAATTTAGCAAAATAGTTTAAGTATAAGTCAATAAAAGAAACCGTGCTAGAACCACGGGACTCGAGGGGTTCCTCACATATTTCTCTCGGTCAACAGAACTTCTTTTTCCCGGTCAACAGACACTTTACCCGGTCTCCTGTTTTCACAAACTAATAAAGAGTCATTTCCTTTTTACTAGGGATTCAAAAAGGTGACTTGAAACACCATAACTCGATTTCAAGTGGTGACTCTAAAAATAAATTAATCCCTATTCAAAACCGTTACTTTAATTAAAAAAAAACTTCGATTCAGCCTCGAGCGAAAAGGGGATGCGACAGACATAAATGCCCTGGTTTGGAACATTAGATTTGTTAATACACAGAAAGCATTCACAAGACTTAGTAATTTGCAAAGAAGATAAAAAATGTATTTTGTGGGATTGGTGGAATCATTTCAATACAGCCAGGAGTTGGAGTTGTACAGAAGAAGATTGGGGCTCAAACATGTTTTTAAAAATATGAATGGTAAAATCTGGGCCTTTAAAAATGAATGTATGAATGTAGAGGTCTTAAGATATGAAGAACAACATCTTACTTTGAGATTTTATGATCAAAACAATTAAGTGAATGTTGTGATAATACTTGTGTATACTAAATACACCCAAGGAGAAAGAATGCAGCAGTGAAAACAATTGTATGAAGTATTCATGGATTATCAAAGCCTTGGATAGTGGGAGGTCACCTTAATGTGATTAAGAATGAAGAAGAAAAATTAGGGGGCCTTCCTGTAACAGTATGTGAACTAAAGAATTTCAATCATTGTATTAATGTATGTAATTTATCAGATTTGGGATTTAAAGGCAGTAAATTTGTATGATGGAATGGCAGAATTGATGAAAATTGCATTTTCAAAAGTATGGATAGAGTCTGGCTAACCCACAAATGCAATCAAAATTATCAATAGTTGAAGTGGAACACCTTTTAAGAAGTGGTTATGATCATGTGTCAATGCTTATTACTTTTTGGAATAAAACAAAAGAAGTGATCAAATGTTTTAGATTTCTAAATTTTTTGGCTGAAAGAAGACTCCTTTATGAAAGTGGTCAAGCAAAAATGGAATGCTGAATTCGAAGGAAACCCTTTTGTACTTTATCAGTATAAGTCGAAAAGGATTAAAAAAGTTATTTCACAATGGAGTAGACCAACCTTTGGTAACATATTCGGAGTTTGAAACTTTGAAGGAGGTGATTAAGGTACGATTTGAAAATGATCATCAACTACAAATAGACAAAAATTTTATGCAGTTCAGACAAAATTAACTATGTACCTACATAGAGATGAGGAATTTGAAAGCAAAAGGCAGACATGGAATAGTTTAAGAATAGGAAAAGAAATACTAAATTCTTTCATATAGTAGTTAATGGTGGGACGAAAAGACTTAAGATTTCGAGAATTAAAAATGTAGAAGGGAAATGGTTAGAACAGAAAAATGAAGTAGCAGAAGCAGCAGTGCTTTTATATAAAAAAAAACAATTTCAAAAACAACCTGCTCAGAGTAACTTTGAATTATTGGAGGAACTACCTACTGTTATAGGGGATGATGAGAATGAAGAAATAGAGAAAATGAGAGGAGGTATATGCAATTGTTATAAGACTAAACAGAAACAGTGTTTGTGGACCAGATGGGATGACAAGGTCTTTTTATCAAGATACTTGGGATATTGTAGGAGATAATATATACAAAATGGTTCAGTATTTTTTTTTGTGGAGTAGAATTGCCTAGATTTGTAATCCATACAAATTTGGTTATGCTCCCTAAGAAGGCCATGGTCCAGAATTTTTCTAATCCAAGGCCTATCTCCTTAAGCAATTTTGTTAACAAAATATTCTCCAGAATCTTACATGAAAGTATGGAGGAATTTCTTCCAAGGATTATATCAAAGGAGCAAGAAGGGTTTGTGAAAGGAATGAGCATTGTAGAGAACATTCTACTGGTCCAGAAAATAATAGTAGAAATAAAAAAAAAAGGCAAGCCTCCTAATCTGGTCATTAAGTTAGATATGATGAAGGCATATGATAGAGTTGAATGACATTTCCTTATGCAAGTTCTAAGAAAAAATAAATTTAGTGAAAGAATTATTGATATGATATACATATTATTAAGTCACAACTGGTATTATATTTTATTGAATGGACAGATTAAAGGTTTCTTCAACTCATCTAGAGGTGTGAATTGAAAAGTCCATTATCCCCTACAATATTCATAATAGCAGCTGAAGTATTATCCAAATCACCAATGTATTACTAAGGAGGAAAGAATTAAAGAAATTTGGTATATCAAGGGGTAGTCCAATAATTAATCATCTAACTTTTGCAGATGATATGATTACTCTTTATAAGGTAGAAATAGGAACTATGGCATTGGTAGCTGATCCATCGAAGAAGTATGATGTAATATCCCGAGAATCCAAACCAATATTAGAACCATGCTTCAAGCTCATGAAAAATAAATTATAGTGATCCGGTAGTTTTATGATCAAGGTTGATGTATATTAAGGCCTCAAATAACTTCTAGCTATTAGACGAATCAAAATATCCCTTACCGATTGAGTTCTTGAGAAGGATATTGCTATAGTCAACTTCAAATAAGTATATCTTTCGTTTTACTAATAATTTTTGATCTCATTACCCACCAATAGTTAGATGATTGAATCATCTTTCCAACGATATCAATTTCACCTAAATCTGATACCCGAGTAAAAAGTTATAGCATTTTTTATGTGAGGTAGTAAGCTACCTCGATTACACCGCTAGGTGGTGCTATACCAATGGAACCAATACCATTCAGCGGTAAACCTCAAAATCAAAATTGTCCAAAATAGTAGGTCACCATTTTTACACCGCTCAACGATGACTATAGTGGTGGGACCAATATCGCTCAGTGGTAAGCCCCAAAATCGAGATTCTACTGAAACTTTTAACTCCGAGGGGCAGTCTTGTCTTTTTCCTATAGCCTCAGGTCGTAAAAAACAATAGATTAGATGTTATTCTAAGCAAAATATGCTCATTATGCACAAAATTTCTCTCCAAGAAACCTTAAAACTCCAACTTTAACTCCAAGAAATCCAAGGTTTCACCATTTTTTTTTTCAAGATAATCAAGAATTTAAGTTTCCGGATTCAAGAACCTTCAAGAAAAGTTACTCCTTCAAGATTTAAACTTTTAAGGTATGTTAGATGTTCATCCATGGACCCTTTTCACCCATGGATGCCAAGAACTCAATTTCAAGTTTAAAAGTATGATCTTTACATATTTTTATGAATTATGTCAATGAACATTCATGAATTTTGAATTTTATAACATGTTTACACAAAATTGTTGTTGTTATTAAATCCTACATGTTTGAATGGTGTTTTTAGCTGATTTAAGACTTAATTGATGTTTTAGTATCAAAATCATGCTACTACTACAAGTTTTAAAACTATCCCCATGCTTAGCTTAAACCATGCATTGCAAGTGTTTGCTAAAATGCCTAGATGAAAGGATTTTGAACAATGACTACTTAATATGTCCCTAAAGCTTTAGTATGATTCTATTGTTATTATTATCGAGTCCTGGGGATTATGAATACCCAAAATTTAACTGTTTACCTAGTTTTCAGAACCTATAGAATGGATTCAGTTATTTCATGAGCAATATCATTCAGTTAGTTAATATGGTCAGTTGTGAGTTCAGTCAAGCTTAGTCCAGTCTAGTGATCAATGCTAGTTCAGTTGGGAGTAGGATTCAGCACCGAGCGAACCTAGGTATGGGGGCATTCCTAATAGGTTAGGGTGTGACCTTTTATAGTAATCCCTGAGTTACAGAACTACATAGCCAGCGTAGGTTAAGATATCTTCTTCCAGATAAGGGTTGACACATCTCGCCTGAGTTTTCCTGCCAGTGAGGGTTAACAAAATATCTTCCTTCCAGTTAGGGTTGACTCACAGCCATTGTTAGTAGCCGTGGCACGGTACTAGCACCCTTCCAACTAGGGTCACAAGTTGGAACCCAATCAGCTTAGCGTTGGGGCATGTCGGTTAGATGATACCTCCCACAGTCTCAATTCAGTATTCAGTATACCTCAATTCAGGTTTCCATTGACCATAGCATACAGTTTATTAGTTATTCAGTTATCAGATTTCAGTACTTCAGTTTACAGACTAATTCAGAATCATATTATATGATTGGTCATGCATTCTTAGATTTTACAGTATTCACGCATTCATATCAGTTATTCAGTTATCTCATGCTATTCAGTCAGCATTATTCATGTACATAAGCCCATGCATATCATCCGAACCCCATCTACCATACCAGTACATTCAAAGTACTGGCTGTATACTCTCTTCTTACGTTATGATGTCTCATATCATAGGTTTGGACACTCAGTTCCCTGATCGTGCATAGACGTACTAGATTTTCAATTATAGCAGTGGTGAGTCCTCATACTTCAAGGACATAGTTCATTTATCTCAGTTTACCTTATCAATTCAGTATTTTCTATTTAGTCGGAGTTAGTTGGGGGTTTGTCCCATCAACTCCACAGTTAGTTAGTTTAGAGGCTTTCAGACTAGTACAAATCGTTAATCAGTTTTCAGTCGATATTATCAGTCATTTTATCAGTATTGTCAGTATTGAGTTACAGACATTATCAGAACTATGTTTTAAAACCTTATAGTATTTTTCAGTTAAATTTCGCACATGTTCTTTATTATTTTATTTAGTGCTCACGGCATTTACTGTTACTTCCGACAATACGGGTACGTAGAATCTATATAATAGAATAACAACTTCAACTCTTGAGATCAAGTATGAACAAGAATACAAAGAAGTTGAACAAATACCCTCAACACAAGATCAAAATGATCTTTCAAAGAGGTGTATATTTTTTTTCTTTTTTTCTTTTTTTTTTCTCAGAAAAGTAGATGAAACAGAAAGTTGTTAAGGCCAAGTCGTCCGAATTCACAGACTTTCCTTAAGGAAATAATTCCCCTCACTGTACCCGAGGTTGTGGAATCTTTCTCCCAGGATAAAATATCCTTCAATCCGACTATAGTGGTACCTCAAATAGGCAGATTCTTCGAACACACTCACGGTTAGAATGATCACACTTAGAGTATTTTAAGACAAGAAGAAAAGCTTGTAATCAAAGATAATGATATATTTTTTAAAAAAAAAACTGTGGGTGAAACCAGATTTTTATAGCCATACCATACCATTTTAGAAAGGTGGTATTGGTTCAATTCAAAGGTGTGTGTCTTTTCCTGAAAATGCATGTTTGTTTACTTAAACCATTGCAGTAATTTTTTTGAAATATTATACCATTTCGTGAAACAGTACATCACTTCGAATTGAAGAGTTGCATCAGTTCAGTTGAACCAGTGCAACTGTTCACTCGTAACAGTGCACCAGTTCACTGTTACTGCATGCATAATAAATTAATGGAGCATTACTGTTTCGGATTGATTTTCAGTCTGGATTTCTTTTCGTTAAATAAACTTGTCCAAAAAGAAAGATCTCATCGATCGATCATTTGACCAAATCCAAATCCAAATCCAAATCCGAAGCCGAGCGAGCGACGACGACGACGGCGCGAGGCATCTCTATTTCCTTGCCTCACTTACCATGTGAAGTAAGTGTTTCACTTTATAAACACTTTAAAGTTCTCTTCTTCCACCAATGTGGGAGAAGAGTAAACTTTCTAATTTAAAGAGTACACTTTCCAATTTGGGTAGAAGAGTAAACTTTCTAATTTAAAGAGTACACTTTCCAATTTGGGTGTCTCCTTCCCTTCACTTGATTTCTCCATTTTCCACTCAACACACTATGAACCCAACAATCCCCCACATGAATGGGAAATGGCTATTTTTCGTAAAACGTTTACGGACAGTATGTGATCATCAAGCAAAGACTGATTGCATCTGGATAAGTGGGTTTCCCTTTGAACTTTCCGTAGTGAACATGTATCGGATGCACTCGGTCAATCGGTAGATTTGATATCTTTGAACCGTCGAGCTTTAATGTACACCTAGACAACACATGTCACACAACTAGCATTTTACCGTTTATGGTTCTTACGGTTTTATTCTTTTCATCCATGAACACGTCCCGGTTTTCATGAGAGCTTAGAGAATAGGACTTTACTAACATTCTCTTTGAAGCGACTTCCACTTCGCCCTCACATAGGTGATTTCTAAACGTTTCAATCCTTTAGATTGAACTATTTGGTCAAATTTGCCAAATTTAGATAATCATTAAAAGACTTTTCACCTTGAGTTTTATCCTTGTTTACTATACATTGTCTACATCATGAGAATGGGTTGGGTAAATGACAATGTTGAACCTGTCAGACATAACTTTGTTTGATCTCCTTGAACCTAGCTCTTGGGATCTCCAGTCTGCTAGGTAGAGTTACCGCCATGGTGACTTATCCTAGGCCTTAAACTCATTCCATTGGATGTCCTTTCTACTCTTTCTCTAGATAGGCCTTTTGTAAGTGGATCCGACACATTATCCTTTGACTTTACATAGTCTATAGTTATAATTCCACTAGAGAGAAGTTCTCTAATGGTATTATGTCTTCGACGTATGTGACGAGACTTACCGTTGTACATCATGCTCCCTGCCCTACCTATTGCCGCTTGGCTATCACAGTGTATACATACTGGTGCCACTGGCTTGGGCCAATAAGGAATATCTTCTAAGAAATTCCAGAGCCATTCTGCTTCTTCACCGGCTTTATCTAATGCGATAAATTCAGATTCCATTATAGAGCGAGCGATACAAGACTGTTTCGATGATTTCCAAGAAACTGCTCCTCCACCGATGGTAAATACATATCCACTTATGGATTTTACTTCGTTCTATCCGGTGATCCAATTTGCATCACTATATCCTTTAAGTACCGCGGGATATTTATTATAATGCAAAGCATAGTCTTGAGTGTATTTAAGATAACCCAAAAGTCTTTTCATTGCCATCCAGTGAGTTTTGTTGGGATTACTCGTGTACCGACTCAATTTACTGATAGTGCATGCTATGTCTGGTCGTGTACAGTTCATTATATACATTAAACATCCCAATACTCTTGCGTACTCCAACTGAGAGTCACTTTCACCTTCATTTTTCTGAAGCGCAAAGTTCGCATCCAATGGAGTCTTGGCAATATCGAATTCCATATACTTGAACTTGTCAAGTACTTTTTTGATATAATGAGACTGTGACAGTGCTAACCCTTGTGGAGTTCGATGGATTCTTATACCTAAGATCACATCTGCAACTCCGAGGTCTTTCATATCAAACTTGCTCTCGAGCATTCGTTTGGTTGCATTTATGTCACAAATGTCTCTACTGATGATCAACATATCATCCACATATAAACATACAACGACTTGGTGATTTGGTGTGTCCTTAATATATACACATTTATCACATTCATTTATCTTGAATCCATTTGCTAACATGGTTTGGTCAAACTTTGCATGCCATTGCTTAGGTGCTTGTTTTAGTCCATAAAGTGACTTAACAAGTTTACACACCTTATTTTCTTTTCCTGGAACCACAAAACCATCAGGTTGTTCCATGTAGATTCTTCCTCCAATTCTCCGTTTAGGAATGCAATTTTCACATCCATTTGATGGATTTGAAGATCATATACTGCCGCCAAGGCAATTAACATTCGAATTGAGGTTATCCTTGTCACTGGCGAGTATGTATCAAAGTAATCAAGACCTTCTTTTTGGTTGAAGCCTTTTACTACAAGTCTTGCCTTGTATTTGTCAATAGTACCATCCGTTTTCATTTTCCTTTTGAAGATCCATTTAGAACCTAAAGGTTTATTTCCTGAAGGAAGATCAACCAATTCCCACATATGGTTACTTAAGATTGAATAAATCTCACTATTGACTGCCTCTTTCCAAAAGGATGAGTCTGATGATGACATCGCTTCTTTAAACGTTCGAGGCTCATTTTCTAAGAGAAATGTTACAAAATACGATCCAAACAAAGTTGACGTTCTTTGACGTGTAATATGTCTTGGATTTTCTTCATTATGTACATTCTCACTTGGTTTATCTCGGGGTCGTTTAGATCCTCCACTAGACTGTTCATGTCTAGTTTTATACGGATAAATGTCTTCAAAGAATTCAGCATTATCTGATTCAATTACCGTATTTTCATTTATATCCGAATGTTCGGATTTATGAACCAAAAATTGACATGCTTTACTGATTTTAGCATATCCTATGAACACGCAGTCCACCGTTTTAGGTCCTATCTTAACCCTTTTAGGTATAGGAACTTGAACCTTCGCTAGACACCCCCACACTTTGAAATATTTCAAGTTGGGTTTCCTTCCTTTCCATTTTTTGTAAGGAATTGATTGTGTCTTACTATGGGGAACTCTATTGAGTATACGATTAGCCGTAAGGATAGCCTCCCCCCACAAGTTTTGCGGTAAACCAGAACTTATTAGTAAGGCATTCATCATTTCCTTCAAAGTTCGATTTTTCCTTTCTGCAATTCCATTAGATTGAGGTGAATACGGGGCTGTAGTTTGATGGATTATTCCATTCTCTACACATATTTGCGCAAAGGTAGATTCATATTCTCCGCCCCTGTCACTTCTTATCATTTTGATCCTTTTGTCTAATTGATTTTCAACTTCAGTTTTATATTGCCTAAACGCATCTATTGCTTCATCCTTACTATTTAGCAAGTAGACATAACAATATCTAGTGCAATCGTCAATAAAAGTTATGAAATACTTTTTTCCACCACATGATGGTGTTGCCTTCATATCACAAATGTCAGTGTGTATTAAGTCTAAGGGATTGGAATTCCTTTCAACAGAATTATTAGGATGCTTAGCATACTTTGATTCTACACACATTTGACACTTAGATTTATTGCACTCAAAATTTGGCAAAATTTCTAAGTTAATCAATTTTCGTAACGTTTTGTAATTAACATGTCCTAAACGTTCATGCCATAAATTATAAGACTCAAGCAAGTAAGAAGAATTTGAATGTTTATTCATTTCAACAGTCATTACATTCATCTTATAAAGGCCTTCCTCGAGATAGCCTTTTCCTACTTACATTTCTCCTTTGCTAACTACTATTTTTCCAGAAACGGTTACACATTTGAAACCGTTTTTATCTAGGAGTGAAATAGAAATTAAGTTCCTACGTAACTCCGGAACATATACCACATTATTCAGTGTCAAAACCTTTCCGGATGTCATCTTTAGGCAAACTTTTCTTATTTCCTCCACCTTAGCAGTCGCGGAGTTGGCCATGTAAATTGTTTCTTCCGCTTGAGCCGGAGCATATGTCGAGAACAACTCATTGCTTGCGCAGACATGGCGTGTGGCCCCTGAGTCCATCCACCAAGCGCGTGGATTGCCGACCGTGTTGCATTCTGTGAACATAGCACACAGGTCATCATAATCCTTGTTGGACTCAATCAGATTCGCTTGGTCCTTTTTCTTCCCTTTTTTCGGGGCTCGACAGTCTGTTGATTTGTGGCCAACTTTACCACAGTTGAATCACTTTCCGTTAAACTTTTTCTTGGGATGATTGCTTCCATGTTCAACATTCTTTCTTTTCTTCGAGTTGTTTTGGCCATCTTCTACAATATGTGCTCCACTCATTGTAGAATTTCCATTTGACCTTCTTTCGGCAGCTTTATTGTCTTCTTCAATACGAAGTCAGACAATAAGATCTTCAACGGTCATCTCCTTGCGCTTATGCTTTAAGTAGTTTTTGAAGTCTTTCCACAAAGGTGGTAGCTTCTCAACTATTGCTGCTACTTGGAAAGCATCATTCACAATTAAAACTTCTGCTAGGAGATCATGTATGATGACTTGCAACTCCTGTACTTGAGAGACAACAGATTTGCTATCAATCATTTTGAAGTCCAGAAATCGTGCAACAAGGAATTTCTTAATTCCCGCATCTTCCGTTTTATATTTCCGTTCAAGTGCCTCCCACAGTTCTTTTGATGTCTTGGTTCCACTATAGACATTATAGAGGTCATCTTGGAGACCACTCAGAATATAGTTCCTGCAAAGAAAATCTGAATGTTTCCAAGCTTCTACAATAACGAAGCGGTCCTTGTCTGAGGTTCCCTCGGTCACCTCGGGAGCGTCTTCGCTAGTGAACCATTGTAGACATAACGTGGTGAGGTAAAAGAACATCTTTTGTTGCCACCGCTTGAAGTCGATGCCAGAAAATTTTTCGGGCTTCTCCGCAGGGGCCATCGTTGGCAGAGCATTTGTACGACTTGATGTGGCAATATTAGTTGCCCCCATAGACGCTGTCGCATCCATCATTTGACTTTCAGTTGTCATTTTTCCTGTCACCACAAGACAGAAAAATTAGTATTTTTCAGAATACTATTAATAAAGTTAAATAACTTTACAACTTTTCCTTCTTGTTTCTAATTAACGATGATGTTTTTATAACTTCAAATCGTCAATCGAGTGAACTTCAACTTTTGATGAAGATTTTATGTCTTCTAATCACAAGTTAAATTCAGACGGAGTAGAAAGCATAAGCTTTAATCTCCAAAACCAAGTTATACAGATTCTGTAGATTATTTCCTTAAGATTGTTACTTCCGTCAATACGGGTACGTAGAATCTGTATAATAGAATAACAACTTCAAATCTTGAGATCAAGCATGAACAAGAACACAAAGAAGTTGAACAAATACCCTCAACACAAGATCAAAATGATCTTTCAAAGAGGTGTATATTTTTTTTTCTTTTTTTCTTTTTTTTTCTCAGAAAGTAGATGAAACAGAAAGTTGTTAAGGCCAAGTCGTCCGAATTCACGGACTTTCCTTAAGGAAATAATTTCCCTCACTGTACCCGAGGTTGTGGAATCTTCCTCCCAGGATAAAATGGCCTTCAATCCGACTATAGCGGTACCTCAAATAGGCAGATTCTTCGAACATACTCACGGTTAGAATGATCACACTTAGAGTATTCTAAGACAAGAAGAAAAGCTTGTAATCAAAGATAATGATATTTTTTTTTAAAACCTATGGGTGAAACCAGATTTTTATAGCCATACCATACCTTTTCAGAAAGGTGGCATTGGTTCAATTCAAAGGTGTGTGTCTTTTCCTGAAAATGCATGTCTGTTTACTTAAAACATTGCAGTAATTTTTTTGAAACATTATACCATTTCGTAAAACAGTGCATCACTTCGAATTGAAGAGTTGCATCAGTTCAGTTGAACCAGTGCAACTGTTCACTCGTAACAGTGCACCAGTTCACTGTTACTGCATGCATAATAAATTAATGGAGCATTACTGTTTTGGATTGATTTTCAGTCTGGATTTCTTTTCGTCAAATAAACTTTGTCCAAAAAGAAAGATCTCATCGATCGATCATTTGACCAAATCCAAATCCAAATTCGAAGCTGAGCCGAGCGAGCGACGACGGCGACGGTGTGAGGCATCTCTATTTCCTTGCCTCACTTACCATGTGAAGTAAGTGTTTCACTTTATAAACACTTTAAAGTTCTCTTCTTCCACCAATGTGGGAGAAGAGTAAACTTTCCAATTTAAAGAGTACACTTTCCAATTTGGGTGTCTCCTTCCCTTCACTTGATTTCTCCATTTTCCATTCAACACACTATGAACCCAACAGTTACCAGCTCATGGATTAGCTTGTGGTCCTTCGGGACTGTAATCACCGTGTAGCATCCACGGTGTACTCTTGGAGTGCTACATATAAAGTAACATTTGAACAGCAAATCAATAAGGAGAAGAGTGTCATATATATGTGTCATATTGCACCTGGGGGAGATATAGTACTGAAATAAGTGGCTACTGAAATTTTAAGGAAGGATTTTACTTTCACCTATTTATGCTATCCTATTTTCTACATGAGTAAGCATAAAAGTTTTTATCAGATGGTTCATAGGATTAATTCAAAATTATGAGCATGGAAATAAAAATTATTGTTTTATGGAGGAAGACCAATACTGATTAAGCATGTACTCCAAAGTATTTCAATTCATTGCTTATCAATTATAAGCCTTCCTCGGAATGTTCTAAATCAAATTCATCAAATGATGGCATAATTCTTCTGATGTAATTGCATTGAAAAAAAAAAGAAAGACATTGGACAAAATAGAGAAACTTATGTTTATCAGAGAAGGGAGGAGGGTTGGGATTCAAATTATTTCAAGATGTCTTTATGGCATTATTTTTAAGCTATGGTGAAATTTTCGAACCGAAGAATCAATTTGAAGTGCTTACATGAATAATAAGTATTGTAAAAAGAGCATTGCAATCTGGTGATGTGGAAGAAAGTAGTACGTGGCTCTCAGGTCTGGAAAAGAATGTTGCAAGCTAGAGAATTGGTAGAACATCAGATATGGTGGAATTCCAAAAGAGAAAATTCAAAAAGTATGGCATGATACTGGACTGGATTGGGGAATATGTACACTTACACAGGAGATGAGGAAGAATGAAATGATGTTTATGATACCATAAATAATTTGACTATATATGGTGAGTGGGATGTAGAAATCCTGGGTCAGTTATTCAACAATGAGGTTTGAATACTGTGAAACCTCCCGATCCAGATGAAAATTTCACTGTGAAAACTGTCTGGCAGTACATAAGATACAAAGGCCGTCCTAATACAGTCTTAATAAGATCTCTAAATGAACGTGGGTTAGAGAATTATCATTCAAAATAGTTTTCTTTATCTTGAGATTGTGGAAATTCAATGTACCAGTTGATGACAGAGTTAGAAGATAGGGTGTTGAAGGACCTTCTAGATGTTGGTGTTGTGTAAACCCTGATCAAGAGACATGATCCCATGTGTTCTTAGGATCAACCATTGCTAACAGGACTTGGTCCTACTTTTGTTCTTTTACAGGTCTACAAATAGAAGAACTCTCTCTAAGGAAGGTGATCATGTTATGGTAATGGTAGGGCTCTGGCGTAAAGAAAGATATCAAGCCATACTATAAGGTCATTCCTAGTATTATAGTATGGAAATTGTGGAAGCTCAGAAACTTAGTAAGTATGAAGGATAAAGACTGACAGTGTAAAGGGCTATTCATAATGTGGTTTGAAATCTGCACATGCTTCTTAGATTAAGAAGACCTGTTAAGAAATTTTTAGGAAATTAACCAAAAATACTTAAGAAGTTAGAAGTTTGTAGAGGTTGCGGATAACTTGTGAAATAGATCTATTGTGAAATAGATCTATTATATGTATAATGGATCTATTTTTCTTTGTGCGTGGATATTTCTTAACTTCTTTATATATTTTTATTTTAAGTTTGTTCATGTTAGTTTTAACGATATTCATATCTTGGGGGGTGATAAATATCCAATTAGATTATCTTTCGTAAGTTTTTCTAATAATAATATTTTGTCTCCAATATTTTAAATATTCGAAGTCTATCATTTTATCCTGCAGTAATTGCAGAGTTACAAATTTTTGTATAATAATCTATCCTAATTGTACTGTAATATATATCTAATTCTAGATTTTCAATGTTATTTATTATCTTGTGTTGTTCTTCTCGTAGCAAGTTTTTTAAATTATATAAACTATCACATGTACTTTTTACTAAATTTTCTAAGGTTTCTTCTATCCATATTAATTTTTCTTTTAGATTCTCCACTATTTTTCTAATTCGGTTTCTGTAATTAATTTCTTCATTTAGATTATCTTGATTTTCTCTAGTTTTTCTAATATATTCTAACATCTCTTAATCTGAATAATATCCATCTGGGTAATTATCCAGGTATAACTGTGTTATCCAATTTATAGTTTCAATTTCATAGTCTAATACTTTTTCTAATATTATTCTCTTAATATCTATAATTTCTATATCTCTAAGTATATATAAGATAAAAACTTTAGGATTATCTATCATTTAAAATTGACTAAATATTTTATTATAATATTTTGTAGTTGTTTGTTTTAATCTTATTAACTCTTTTATATTTTTACTAAGAAATTGTATATATTTTATATCTATTTTCCAAAATTCTAAATATACATAGTTTATCATAGTTAATGTGTATATAGGTATTTATAAGAGTAATTAGGTAAGTGTGGTATGTAATTTATTCTAGCTATATAATCTTTACCAAATATTTTTTCTAATATGATTTTCCTTATATCTATTATTCCTATATCCTTAATCACATACAAAATAATTATTTTAAATTTATCTACTATTACATCAGATAAATAATTATTTATTTTCAAAAAATTGCTCCTTTCAAAATATTCCCTTCAATCATGTACATAACAAAATATGGTCATCTTAGATTACTATATACTAGATTATTCTTAAATAACATGTTCTTCGGTCACTATTAGCATGGTAATCTGGATATTTTTCCCTTAAACAGCGCCTCTACTCTGGTTACTCCCCTCCATGGCTTCTTGCCTTATTGGTTTCACCTTTAGGATGGCATAGTTCTTAGGGTTTTTTTATCTTTTCCACTTTGCTAATAAACTTCTTAACATATTATTCTTCGAATAATTCTACTATAAAGTAACTAACATGAATTTATTTTATCATACCATGATTGTTGGGAATTATGAATTTAGCTATTCATAATCATAAATAAATATACCTGTTCGGGTAGATTTGATATTTCTAAGGTTTGTTCCTCCTTAGCTTTTTCCATTGAAATGTACCTGTTTTTTTAATAATTAAGCAAAATATTTGTTGTGGACAAGAGAGAGTTTTTTGCTTCAACACATGAAGGCTTGCTTTGCAATGCCTTCGGTTCATCTTATTTATAAACTGAAACTTTACAAGAGTATTCACGTTTCAAAAATCTTTACAAGAGTATTCACGTTTCTAAAATTATCTACCTAGTCTACTTTACAAAAAGTCTCCTAATAAAACAAAAATTATTAATGTCTAGACTAATAATAGTCAAAAGCCTATACAAAAGGTTTCAATATTTTACGTAAAGCAAATTGTGAAAGTTTACATGTCGCTTTCACAATTTAATAACTTATCTTCTATTATTACTCCGCTGATATCTTCTCGTTATCGTAGCTGCTGATTTTCCATATCTCCATTATTGCTTCTTATCTTGTATCTTCCAGCTGGCGTTCTTATCTACTTGGTTGATTTTTCTTCTATTCTAGCTGAACTTCTGGGATATCATTATCTCCTTCATTACATTTTGAACATTTATGATCTGGATATTTATGTCCAATTGTCTTGCAATATCTGGTTAATAATTCTTCTAAAATAATTTTTTCTCTGATAGCTCTGGCGATAGGTTCCGTCTCTGGTTTGAGTAACGTCAGAATACATTGCCTAATAGTCTCCATATATTTTTCTCATAATTCCTTTGAATTTGAATATATTAGTACATGATTTCTTGAATAATAACTCCATATGGGATTTTGGTTGCGGTATGTGTTTGCTAGCTCTTGCAAAATTGTAGATAGCCCGATAATCCTTTTATTCACATAAAATTTTGGTATCTCAATTCTAGGTATTTCTGGTTGTGGAATAATATCTTGTGGTATAATCATATCTCGTATCATTCCTATCTTTACAACTTGTATGGGTTTTTTAACTTCAGCATATAATATCTCTGCTGGTACCGTGTAAATTTTTATAAAAAATAGGGTACCTTTGGTTATTCTTTTAAAAATGCTAAATGCTTCATATATTTCCGGTATAGTGGATATCTCATTTCTGTCAGAGGTATATATAGTACTGAGTAGTCCATATTCATAGCAAGTTTTAACCAGATTTGGTTTGGTTTTAGGTAAAGCAATTAGCTTATTATATCCGGTCAATCTTTGGATTATATAGTTTGTATCTGGTTCTTGGATGTTTATAGCTCTGGGGTTAGTATTTAAAAAGGTTTGTACATTGTAGATATTTTCTATATATGTCCGGGTTGTGTAGTTGTAAGTATTTTTGTCTTGGCTTAAACTATCTCGGTATGTGGTAATTTGTGGGGGTATAAACATGGGATCTTTTGATGTATTTGGTATATATGGCTTATCAAATAGGTTTTTTAGGTTCATATTTGTGTTTTTCCTAACTCCTTTACTTGTACTTACAGAAGTAGATTGATAAATGTTATGGGTTTTATGAAGTGTCCCATTGTCTCCTTCTAGCTCTAGAACTTTAATGTCATCCGATCGACATAGCTCTGCACACTGCTGAGTTAGCTAATTTGTAGCTATAGACTTCAGTTTAACTTCATTAGTCTTTAGCTTTTCTATTTCATTACCCATACTGTCCACTTTCATTGAAAGCGTAGTTAGGGTGTTGAATATTTTTTCTAGAGTATCCTCTTCTATTATATCAGTCTGTGTAGCTTTGTCTTGATATGTAATCTGCAATAACATTTTTGTTAGTACTAATTACTTCAATTATAAATGTGAAATTTAATATATTTAAGACTAGTCTCCGAATCTCTTTTGTTGTAACTGAATTTTATATTTTCTTTGTTAACCACCAGCGTACCTGTGTATTATCCGTTCATACAATAAACTTGTTATATACAATATATGGCTCAAATGCTAACAAACATTTATATAATGAACACAATTCTTTCCTATTTATTTTCCATTTTATTTCTGTTTCATTAAACGTACCTGAGTAGTATCTACAATGGTGTTCTAATTTTTCTGTTTCATATCTGTATTTAAGTACTCCTCCATAACTACATTCACTAGCATCTGCTTCTACTATATATATATATATATATATATATATATATATATATATATATATATATATATATATATATATATATATATATATATATATATTTCTATTTTCATCTGAAAATTGTAGTTTTGGTATTTCTTTATAAAGTAATTTTATTTTCTAAACTTGTTTTTTATCTTCTTCATTATAGTTGTATTCTACATCCTTTTTTTAATTTTTTCTGTAGTAGTTTTAAAGTTTCTGCTAATTTGGAATATATTCCCTTACTTGGTTTACTAATCCTAAAAATGATTGTAATTTCTTTTTTGTATCTAATTCTTCTTTCGAATTTATTATTTTTTGTACTATATGTTGTTGTATTTTTACTCCACTCTTATCTATTTATATTCCTAAAACTTCTATCTGATTTTTCATAATTTCAACTTTCTTTTCACTTAGACTTATTCCCGATTTTTCTATTATATCTGTAAATTGTCCTAATAATTTTAAATGTTCTTCTTTAGTTTTTGTATATAATAATATATCATCTATGTATACTATACAATTAGATAATTGTTTAAAATAACTATCCATAAAATGTTAATATCTACCTGGTATATTTTTATATCCAAATGATAATACGTTCCATTCATAAAATCCTTGTGGTACCATAAATGCGGTTAATTCTTTAGATTCTTCTTCTAACTTTAAATGGTAAAATCCTGATTTACAATCGAATTTACTAAAATAATTATATCCCTGTATTTGTCTTATTTTTAATATCTTATTTGGTATTGGATAATTATATGTCATAGTCTTTGCATTTAAATTTCTATAGTCAATAACCATTCTACTTTTTCCTCTTTTTTGTTCACTATGTTTATTTACTATAGATGCTGGACTATTGTGTTTACTATTACTTTTTTGTATATATTGTTTTTCTAATAATTCATCTATATGCATTTTAAATTCTTTTAAATCGTCAAAATTATATGTTAATGGTTTCTGGGTTATTATGCTATTTTTATCTATTAGTTCAATTTTTATAGAAGTTTTATGTTTTTCCCATCCTTTTAATGGATCTTCACTATATAATTGTTCAAATTTTTTCTTAATTATTTTTATCTTATTTATTGAAATTATAGTTATTTTTGTTTTATTTATCGAAAATACGACTAATTTTATTGTATCTTCAGTATTTTTTATATTTTCTAATTGTGTAATTTTTTCACTTTCTTTTATCCAATCAGTTTTCTTTCTTATTTTATTATTAACTCTTTTTGCTCTAACTTTCTGTTTACATGGTGTTGTAAACCACCAATCTGTTCTAGTTATTATATGTGGGTATAATTTATCTAAAAACGGCATTCCTAAAAGTATATCTTTTGATGTTAGTTCATAATTATAAATTTCTTCTATTGTTAATATCTTATCCCATACTTGTATTTTTTACATTCCTAGATTTATAAGTAATTAAGCTTCCTTCATTATTATATCCTTTAACTATAATTGGTCTTTTTAATTTATCTCATTTGCTTTCTGGTAAGCAATTATAACTACATAGATTAGCTTCTGCTCCTGTATCTATCATAGGCGTATAATATCTACTGTAATATCCTTCTACTACTATCTTCATTAATACATATATTTTCATTTTATGTTAAGGCTCTTTTTAAGAATAATTTCTCTCTGTTATATGTTAAGGTTAATTATGTATGTTCTATGTTTTACTTGTTCTAACCATTTTATTCCTAATATTATGTCTGCTTTTTGCATTTCTTCCTTTACTTCAAATTCAATTTTTATTTTTCTAATTCCTATTATTATTTCTTTTTCTGCTATATTTTTACTATTTATTAAACTTCTTGGTAGATCTGGTCATATATCATTATTAGTTTTTATTTCTTCATTTTTTACTAGATATTTTGCTATATAATTTTCTTCTTGTCCTGTATTTAAGAGTATTAAATATTCTTATTCATTTACTTTTTCTATTATGTAATATTGGTTTAAATTATTTGTTGAATTTATTTCATAACTTGTTCTTTTTTATGAGCTTGATGATTCTGGTTTTTCATCAGCTATTCTTTTCGTTGTACTTATTCTATCATTTATTATTTCTAAATTTTCTTCTATATCTATGTCTCTATAGCTATAATCATTATAATCTATTGTCTTTACAATTTGTTCGAATGGACTTTCCATTCGTATTTTGTTAATCTTATTTTTTCTGTTATTTTATGTTTTGTTGTTAATACATATAAATTTTTGCGTCTTGCTGTAAATATTTTACTTTCTGAGGTTAATTCTATTCCTGATATTTTCCAATATATTACTAATGATTTATCTATATTTTTATCTGTTGCCGCTAATGAATAATTTGTACTTATTATAAATTTAAATTTTTGGTATATTAAATTTCCTTTTATGGCAGTTATTATGCTTTTTTCTATAGGTTTTATAATTCTATCATCTGCTAAATATAATTCTATTGGTGTATCTATTCCTTCTCTAAAACAAGTTTTTATTAACATCTCTATACCTCCAAGGTGTACATATTTTATTGGGTCTCTACTTTTTATATCGTTTATCTTTTTATTGATTATTTTTTTTGTTACTAGTGGTATACTAGTTTTACCTTTTGCATATCTACAGTCTATTACATGTTCCTTTTGGCATACTACATAATATTCATCATTTTTCCTAGTAAAGATATTTTTTATTGTTGGTATTTTAAATATTTTTTCTACACTTAAATCTAATTCTTTTTCTTTTATTTCATCAAATATATTACTGTCAAATATTATCTTTTGTTTCGTTCCTTCATCATTTAAATATTCTTCCTTTGTTATTATTTTTATATCTTCTTCAGTCATTTGATTCATCTATTTCACTATCTATTTCATTATCTGTTTCATTTTCTGAAATTTCATATATACTATCCTCACTTTCTAATTCATAATCTATATAATCTATCTGCATATATTCTATATTTTCTATTTTTATTTCTGATATTTGTTTATTTTTTGGATTTTTAGGTATTTTACAATCTCTAGCTAAATGTCCTAATTTTCCACAATTATAACAAGTACATTCTTTTATAGATTTTTTTTTTCTATATGGTCTTTTGTATTTATAATTTTTTACATAATATCTTTTTCTCTGCTTCTTGTATTTATATTTTGATTTTTATATTTCTTATAATATCTTTCTTCACATTCAAATTGGGGTGTTATTTTATCTTTGCAACATGCTAAATTTCTTATCAATGTTTTTTCCATTTTTAATTCTTCTCTATATTTTTCACATAAGTTTTTATACCATTGTTGTAAAAATTTTATTCTTGCTCCTAGAGTATCTACTATTTTTGCTTCTTCCCAACTTTTTATTATTTTTGAACTAGATGGTTCGGGTAATTTATTAAAATATAATTTTCTTATTTCTTTACTTTCTTCTATATTATATGCTCCTTTATAATAATATTTTTTAAATGGGCAAGTATATTCATCTATATAACACATATTATATATTATTAATTTTAACTTTAAAAGTTAATTGGGAATTTCGAGGCATCTAAAGGCAACTTTGGGGAAAGTTTCTATGCTTTTTGGCTAAGAGATGAAAAGGGTAATCTAGTGTATGCCCAAGGTATTAAGTTGGAAGACACTACAAATACAGTAGCTATGAGGCATCAGTTATTTTGGCAGCTTGTAAGCATAAATTCACACAGTATAGCAGAGTCATTATACAAACAGATTCCATGCTAATCAAGAAAATTCTAGAAGGGAAGTGGGCATGTCCATGAAGCATCACAAATATTATAGCAGAAATTAAAAGCAATTTGACCTATTTCATCGTCTCTTCATCTGCAACATATGAGTTCCAAGTCAAAATTTGATTACTATTATTATTTTGGTCGTATTATATGAGGAGAATATTTAGTGTTATTTGAAATTGTGGAGGAAAGGTTGTAGTGGAATTAAGGTAGACGCAAATCCAACATTTAAGTTTATGGATTCATATTTACTCTTGTTGGAATTTTAATGGACTTTTACACATAAATCTATGCTTCACATCGAAAGTATTGAACTCATATAAACCTGATCCGATTTGCCAATTTATTGATGTTAAGTCATTTATCTTAATAGTTTGGTTTCACTTCCCAAATAAAATCTTTCAAATTAGCAGACTACATTGCAAATCTAGCAATAGATACAAGAGATTGCAGTTTTATTCATATCAACAGCATGAACTCAATAGGGAGAAGCATACTTAACAGCGACAAATTAAAAATGTCATAGTTGAAAGTATCACCTATAAAGGGATAGGCTTGGACCGACCAGGGTGCTGCGTTGGACTTTAATTTAGTTTCCTTTGTGTGTGTGTGTTTTGTTTTGTGTTTATTTGGGCTACTTGGCCATGATTTGTGTTTTGACTTATTTAAATTAATGAAACCCCAAAATTTGTTTTTTTTTAAAAGTCAAAGATATAAACCTATTTGTAGGGAGGTGCGGATAAATAAGTTATAAAAAACATTTATTATATCTAATGAATCTATTTTTTTTTGTGCGTGGATAATTTTTAGATTTTGTTTCAATAAATTATTCTTTTTGTAAGAGGTATCCATTAATTTATTTGGTTTATTATTTTATCCTGTAGTAACTGCAAAGTTACAAATTTTTGTATAATAATTTATCCTATCTGTACTGTAGTATATATCTAATTCTAGATTTTCTATGTCATTTATTATCTTGTGTTGTTCTTCTCGTAGTGAGTTTTTTAAAGTATATAAACTATCACATGTATTTTTTTCTAAATTTTCTAAGGTTTTTTCTATCCATATTAACTTTTCTTTTAGATTTTCCATTATTTTTCTAATTCGGTTTCTATAATTAATTTCATTATTTAAATTATCTTGGTTTTCCCTAGTTTTTCTAATATATTCTAACATCCACATCCTTGATCTGAATAATATCCTTCTGGGTAAATGTCTTCGTATATCTGTTCTAGCGAATTTATGATTTCAATTTCGTAGTTTATTACTTCTTCTAATATTCTTTTCTTAATATCTATAATTTCTATATCTTTAAGTATATATAAGGTTAAAACTTTAAGATAGTCTAAATGATCTATTTTCTAAAATTGATATTTTATAGTTGTTTGTTTTAGCCTTAGTAGTTTTTGCATATTTTTATTAAGAGATTTATTTTTATTTTCCATATATTTGTCTATATTTGTTTTCATCCGTTTTTCTAGTAACTGTATATTTCGCATATCTTTAAAAATTCTACATAATTTTAGCATGATAAGTATTTATAAGAGTAGTTAGGTAGACATGGTATATAATTTACTCTAGCCATATCATATTCACCGAATGCTTTTTCTAGTATAATTTTTCTTATATCTGCTACATTTATATTTCTAAGTGCATACAAAATAAGTTTCTTAAATTTATCTACCATCACATCAGATAAATTATTATTCATTTTTATAAAATTATTTTTTTCAAAATATTCCCTTCAACCATGTACATAATAAAATATGGTCATCTTAGATTACTATATACTAGATTATTCTTAAATAACATGTTCTTCGGTCACTATTAGCATGGTAATTTGGATACTTTTTCCCTTAAACAGCGCCTTTACTCTGGTTACTCCCCCCCCCCCCCCCCCCATGGCTTCTTGCCTTATTGGTTTCACCTTTAGGATGGCATAGTTCTTAGGGATTTTTCTCCTTTTCCACTTTGCTAATAAACTTCTTAACATATTATTCTTCGAATAATTCTACTATAAAGTAACTAACATGAATTTATTTTATCATACCATGATTGTTGGGAATTATGAATTTAGCTATTCATAATCATAAACAAATATACCTGTTCGGGTAGGTTTGATATTTCTAAGGTTTGTTCCTCCATAGCTTTTTCCATTGAAGTGTATATATATTTAATTAACTGGGCTCTGATACCATTTGTATTGGAATGGAGAGAGTTTTTGCTTAACGTGAGAAGGCTTGCCCTTGCAATGCCTTCTGCCTTTCTTATTTATAAAACGAAAGAATGAAGGTTTACATTTGTGTACACGTTTTTTTATGTTTACAAAAAACAAATAAAAGTCAAAAAGCCTACATGGCTAAAAAGTAATCTATGGGCCTAAAAAGTCTTACAAAGACAAACTACATTTAATGTACATTTAATGCTATCCTATCTTCTTTTACGTAAATATTTTAAGACTTATACAAATTCATATAATAAGTTTAAATATCTTGATATCTTGTCTTCCATTTATTTCATCATATCTGATGTATCTCCATTATTGCTCCTGATCTTATCTTCCAGCTGTCATCTTGCTTTCTTGATTTTTTATTCTAGATGTACCTCTGGAATAATATTATCTTCTCCATCACACCTCGAACATTGGTGATCTGGATATTTATGTCCAATTATTTTACAATATCTTGTTAGTAGTCCGTGAGAAATAAACCCTTTTTTAATAGCTCGTACAGTAGATGGTTTCTCTGGGTTGAGTAGTGTCAGTATCCATTGTCTTACATCTTCCATATCTGTTGGTCGTAGCTCTTTTGAATTCGAGTAAATCATTTGGTGATCTCTCGAGTAGTAGCTCCATATTGGATTTCCATTTGCATAGTCATTTGCTAGTTCATGTATAATCGTAGATAGTCCAATAAGTCTTTTATTTGCGTAGAATTCTGGTATCTCGATTCTAGGTATTTTCGGTTGCTGCGCAATATCTTCTGGTATAATCATATCTCTTGTTAATCCTATCTTTACGACTTGTATAACTGGTTTTATCTCGTCATATAATATCTCCGCGGGTGCAGTATAACACTTTATATAAAATAGAGTGCCTTTTGTTATTCTTTTATAGGTTGTGAATATCTTATATAATTCTTCCATAGTTGTCAATTCTGCTCCGTCTTGGGTGTATACTGTGTTTAGCAGTCCATAGTCAAAACATGTTTTTACTAGGCCTGGGTTAGTTTTTTGTAGTGCAATAAGTTTGTTGTATCCTTGTAATTTTTGGGTTATATAGTTGGTATTTGGTTCTTGGATATTTGTAGCTCTTGGGTTCTGGTTTAGGAAGGTTTGTACTCTATAGATATTTTCTATATATTTCTGGGCTGTGTAATTATAAACTTTTTTGTCTTGGTTTAGGCTATCTCGGTATGTGTTAACTTGTGGGGGTATGAATAAATGGTCTTTTTGTATTTTTGGTGTAAATGATTTTTCAAATATTTTATTCATGTTCATATTTGGGTATCTTGGTCGACTAACTTCTTTGTTTGTACCTGCAGAAGTAGATTGATAAATGTTATGGGTTTTATGGAGTATCCCAACGTCTCCTTCTAGCTCTGGAATTTTATTGTCTTCCGATCGACATAGCTCTGCACACTGCTGAGTTAGCTGATTCATAGTTATAGACTTCAGTTTATCTTCACTAGTCTTTAGCTTTAGCTTTTCTATCTCAGTACCCATCTTTTCTATCTCAGTACTCATACTGTCCACTTTCAATGAAAGCGTAGTTATGGCGTTGAGTATTTTTTCAAGAGTATTTTCTTCTATCATTTCAGTCTGTGTACCTTTGTCTTGATATGTAATCTGCAATAACATTTTTGTTAGTACTGATTACTTCTATTATAAATGTGAAATTTAATATATTTAAAACTAGTCTCCGAATCTCTTTCGTTGTAACTGAATTTTGTATTTTCTTTGTTAGCCACCAGCGTACCTGTGTATTATCTGTTCGCACAATAAATTTGTTATATACAATATATGGCTCAAACGCTAACAAACATTTATATAATGAACATAATTCTTTCCTATTTATTTTTCATTTTATTTCTGTCTCGTTGAACGTACCTGAGTAGTATCTACAATGGTGTTCTATTTTTTTTTGCTTCATATCTATATTTAAGTACTCCTCCGTAACTATATTCACTAGCATCTGCTTCTACTATGTATATGAGTTTTTTTTTCAGCTGGAAATTATAATTTTGGTAATTCTTTACAAAGTGTTTTTATTTTTTGAACTTGTTTTTTATCTTCTTCATTATAGTTATATTCTATGTCCTTTTTTAATTTTTTCTGTAGTGGTTTTAGGTTTTCTGCTAATTTTGGAATATATTCTCTTACTTGGTTTACTAATCCTAAAAATGATTGTACTTTCTTTTTTGTATCTAATTCTTCTTTTGAATTTATTATTTTTTTTACTATATGTTGTTGCATTTTTACTCCACTTTTATCTATTTGTATTCCTAAAAATTCTATCTGATTTTTCATAATTTCAGCTTTCTTTTCGCTGAGACTTATTCCCGATTTTTCTATTATATCTGTAAATTATTCCAATAATTTTATATGTTCTTCTTTAGTTTTTGTATATAATAATATATCATCTATGTATACTATACAGTTAGGTAACTGTTTAAAATAATTATCCATAAAATATTGATATCTACCTGGTACATTTTTATATCCAAATGGTAATACATTCCACTCATAAAATCCTTGTGGTACCGTAAATGCGGTTAATTCTTTAGATTCTTCTTCTAACTTTAGATGGTAAAATCCTGATTTACAATCAAATTTACTAAAATAATTATATCCTTGTATTTGTCTTATTTTTAATATCTTATTTGGTATTGGATAATTATATGTTATAGTTTTTGCATTTAAATTTCTATAATCAATAACCATCCTACTTTTTCCTCTTTTTTGTTCACTATGTTTATTTACTATAAATGCTGGACTATTATGCTTACTATTACTTTTTTGTATATATTTTTTTTCTAATAATTTGTCTATATGCATTTTAAATTCTTTTAAATCGTCAAAATTATATGTTAATGGTTTTTGGGTTATTATACTATTTTTATCTATTAATTCAATTTTTATGGTAGTTTTATGTTTTTTCCATTCTTTTAATGGATCTTCACTAGTAGTTCTATTGTTTCTTCAGTATTTTTTATATTTTCTAACTTTTATGTAATTTGTTTACTTCCCTTTATCCAATCAGTTTTCTTTCTTATTTTATTATTAACTCTTTTACCCTTACTTTCTGTTTACATGGTGTTGTAAACCACCAGTCGTTTCTAGTTATTATATGTGGGTATAATTTATCTAAAAATGGCATTCCTAAAAGTATATCTTTTGACGTTAGTTCATAATTATAAATTTCTTCTAGTGTTAATATTTTATCCCATATTTGTGCTTTTACATTCCTAGCTTTATAAGTAATTAAGCTTCCTTCATTATTAAATCCTTTAACTACTATTGGTATTTTTAATTTATCCCATTTACTTTCTGGTAAGCAATTATATTTACATAAATTAGCTTCTGCTCCTGTATCTATCATAGGCGTATAGTATCTACTGTAATATCCTTCCACTATTATCTTCATTAATACATATATCTTCATTTTATGTTAAGGCTCTTTTTAAGAATATTTTTTCTCTATTATATGTTATGGTTAATTGTGTATGTTCTATATTATATGGTTTTACTTGTTCTAACCATTTTATTCCTAATATTATATCTGCTTTTTGCATTTATTCATTTACCTCAAATTCTATTTTTATTTTTCTAACTCCTATTATTATTTCTTTTTCTGCTATATTTTTACTATTTATTAAACTTCTTGGTAGATCTGGGCACATATCATTATCAGTTTTTATTTCTTCATCTTTTACTAGATATTTTGCTATATAATTTTCTTCTTGTCCTGTATTTAAGAGTATTAAATATTCTTTTTCATTTATTTTTTCTGTTATGTAATCTTGATTTATATTACTTATTGAATTTGTTTCATAACTTGTTCTTTTTTATGAGGTTGATGATTCTGGTTTTTCATTAGCCATTCTTTTTGTTGTACTTATTCTATCATTTACTATTTCTAAATTTTCTTCTATATCTATATCTCTATAGTTATAATCATTATAATCTATTGCTTTTACAATTTGTTCGAATGAGCTATCTATTTGTATCTTGTTAATCTTATTTTTTCCTGTTATTTTATGTTTTGTTGTTAATACATATAAATTTTTCCATCTTGCTGTAAATATTTTACTTCCTGGGGTAAATTGTATTCCTGATATTTTCCAATATAATATTAGTGATTTATCTATATTTTTATCTGTTACCGCTACTGAATAATTTGCGCTTATTATAAATTTAAATTTTTGGTATATTAAATTTCCTTTTAAGACAGTTATTATGCTTTTTTCTATAGGTTTTATAATTCTATCATCTGCTAAATATAATTCTATTGGTGTATCTATTCCTTCTCTAAAACATGTTTTTATTAATATTTCTGTACCTCCAAGGTGTACATATTTTATTGGATCTCCTTTACTTTTTATATCATTTATCTCTTTATTAATTATTTTTTTTGTTACTAGTGGTATACTAGCTTTAGCTTTTGCATATCTACAGTCTATTACATGTTCTTTTTGGCATACTACATAATATTCATCCTTTTTCCTAGTAAAGATATTTTTTATTGTTGGTATTTTAAATATTTTTTCTACACTTAAATCTAATTCTTTTTCTTTTATTTCATCAAATATATTACTGTCAAATATTATCTTTTGTTCCGTTCCTTCATCATTTAAATATTCTTCCTTTGTTATTATTTTTATATCTTCTTTAGTCATTTGATTCATCTATCTCACTATCTATTTCAGTATCTGTTTTGTTTTCTGAAATTTCATATATACTATCTTCACTTTCTAATTCATAATCTATATAATCTATTTGCATATATTCTGTATTATCTATTTTTATTTCTGATATTTGTTTATTTTTTGAATTTTTGGGTAATTTACAATCTCTAGCTAAATGTCCTAACTTTCCACAATTATAGCAAGTATATTCTTTTATAGATTTTTTCTTTCTATATGGTCTCTTATTTTTATAATTTTTTACATAATATCTTTTTCTTGGTTTCTTATATTTATATTTTAATTTTTTATATTTCTTATATTTCTTATGTCTTTTTCTTTTCTTATAATATCTTTCTTCGTATCCAAATTGGGGTGCTATTTTATTTTTGCAACATGCTAAATTTCTTATTAATGTTTTTTCCATTTTTAATTCTTCTCTATATTTTTCACATAAGTTTCTATACCACTGTTGTAAAAATTTTATTCTAGCTCCTAACGTATCTACTATTTTTGCTTCTTCCCAACTTTTTATTATTTTTAAACTAAATGGTTCGGGTAATTTATTAAAATATAATTTTCTTATTTCCTTACTTTCTTCTATACTATATGCTCCTTTATAATAATATTCTTTAAATGCACAAGTATATTCGTCTATATAACACATATTACATATTGTTAATTTTAACATTAAATTCCTATTTGTATCTTTTTCTTCATCTTGTTCTTCTTCTATTGTTGTCATACTACCAAATTCA
Organism: Capsicum baccatum var. pendulum; assembly: GCA_030864225.1. Classification (NCBI taxonomy): domain Eukaryota; kingdom Viridiplantae; phylum Streptophyta; class Magnoliopsida; order Solanales; family Solanaceae; genus Capsicum; species Capsicum baccatum. The sequence continues at coordinate 199,364,085 of CM061559.1, read as the reverse complement.
TCTTTTATAGCTGTTTCATATTTTTTCAATAACTCTACAGGTGTTAGTTTAGTTGTTGTTGATGATGTTCCTTCCATAGGTTTATTAGCTCTTAATACTTTCTTACTATTTTCCGTTAGATTTGAAAACCATGGTTTTACCGATCCTATTAGTGTTCTTTCTATATATTCTGGTGCATCTGTTATATTTGTATTATTATCTAATAATTGTTTTGTCATATATCCTATCCATAATTGTATTATTTTTTCTGTATCTATTACACAGTCTAGATCTAAAAAGTTATAATTTTTATTAACTATTTGTTTTGGTGTCCATTTGTCATAGTCATTATATATTTTAAATTTACTTTTATAATATATAGGTTTTCTTATTTCTGTTGTTTTAGGTATTATACTTTCATCTTCTTTTTTATCAAGAGTATTTATTTCTGTGTTGGTATTTCCTAAGTTTTCTTCATTAATTATTTCTTGTTTTTCATTGATTTCTAAATTTTTTGTACTTGTTAATATTTCTGTATATGTTTCACTATCTTCTGAATCATAATTATCTGTCTCTTCAACATCTATATTATTTATTTCTTTTTCTTTAAATTGATTTATCTCGTTTAGTAATTTTTTTCTTTATCTTTTTCTTTTTTTTCCTTTTGTCTTTGTTCGTACAAATCTTTTAACATTTGTAGTTCTTTTTCTAATTCAGCAATTATAATATTTTTAGTTTCTTCTATTTTTCGTATTTCTTCCGTAATTTGTTGTTTAATTTTTTCTATTTCCTTTTTTCTATCTATTTCTTCATTTTCTTTTTCTATTCTTACCATTGCTGTTAGTTTATCTTCTAATTTTAATTCTTTTTTTTCTAACATTAGATATAAATGTTCACCTATTTTTTTATATCTCCTTCCTAGATTAGAAAATACTATTTTTATTTTTAAATATGTCATGTGGAAAGTTGAATTAAAAGCATTGGCAAAAAAGAAAAGGATCATTCTTTTTTAAACAAACTAAAAAGAAAAGTAAGTCATTTTTTTTAAACGGAGGAAGTAGTCTTTTTTTTATTAATGGTGGGATAAAATTAGACGAACATTTTAATTTAAAACAAAGTCACTCAATTTCAAATAGTATAAGGAAAATTTCTTAATTTAAATGTTGGAGAATGCAAAATTTGAGCTCAATGTTCACCCATTTCCTTGTTTTTCTCCTTTTGACGTGCCAAGGAATTTTGTAAGAGTTTACTTGAATTATAGGTTTCATTAGGTTATATAGGTAAGCAGTATTCTCAATGAAAAAATATATAAAATTACATTAAATACGACAATTATATATTCAGTGTAATTTTATAAGCGGAATTTAGATAGGTAGAATATACACAGTCCTTATTCCTCTTTTGCAAAATAAAGAAATTATTTTCGATATACTCTCGAGTAAAAAAAATATATATTTAAAGCAGAATTAAAAGAAATATAATAACAGAATATCAAGATAAACAGTAAGATGCAAGGTTACATTATATAGCTAATGGATTTGTTAACATCAAAATTTGGTTGACTTGAACTACGAACAACGTGGGCTTCTTAATTGATTGTTTATTTTGTCTTAACGATAACTTTTATAACATACAACCAACAAACAATTGTTAAGGTCTAATAAATTGTGAGTTTTAATTTTCAGATGTTAAGTGATCTTAGGAACAAACCATAGGACATTTGCATCTATTGTTAGATATAAGCTTTTCTTTGTCAGCTTGTAAACATGCAAACCACTCTTTAGCAAAGCTTGATTAACTACTTTGGGTTCTTGAACTGGGATTTAGTACACAAATTTTCTTTTCATGATATAACAATAATATATTCATTGTAATTTTATAAGTGGAGTTTAGAGAGGATACTGTTGTAAGCAGATCTTATTCCCATTTTGAAAGGTAGAAAGGATGCTTAATTTCTAATAGACTATCGGCTTAATTAGTAAAAATATTATAAAGCAATTCATAAAACAAAAATGTGAAGAAGCCAAGATAAAATGTTGAAGAACACATGACAAAGCATACTTTAAAAAAAAAAAAAAATTGTCACTAAAACAAAATAATACTCCTATGATAATTAAAGTGCAAGAAACATCAAATGGTAACAAAAATGAAATAAAAGCTATGACTACGGGATGGAAGAATGAGTGAGACTACTCTCAACTGCATAACTAGGCATTTACCTTATTTTGTATCCTCAAAGAATCTCCTATTTAATTTCATGTCCTTGGTAAGTTGAAGTTGTGTCATATGTCTGGTTTAATCACTTCTTCCGAATATTTTCTTCGACCTACCTCTATCTCTTTTATATTCATGCATAGACAACCTTTCACACCTCTATAGTTGATCATTCATATATCTCCTCTTCAGATGTCCGAACCACCTCAACCTTGGTTCCCCCTTTTTATCCTCCGTTGAGATCATTATTACCATAGGATATCTTCATTTCTAATTTCATCTTCATTAGTGCGCCCACACATTCATCTCAACATCCTTATTTCTATCATTTTTTATCTTTTGGACATAATAGTTTTTGACTGACCAGCATTCCGCTCCATACAACATAATCGGTCTTACCACCGCTATGTACAAGATTGCCACTAAATTTTGGTGATACCTTCTTATCTCACAAGACTTCAGATGCAAGTCTTATTTTCATCCATAATTCTATAACCTCATTTAACAACGAAATTCTATTTTAATAACATCACTCATTCTATGTCAAGTTTGTTACTGACTCATTATTTCTAGAAAAAAATTATGTGAGTAGAAAACATCAAATCATAAATTTCGTGCGCAGCTAATGCTTAAAATAATTACTATTTGCATAGCTAAGGTGTAGGGCTACACAGTGTGGAAGCGTGATAAATTCAACCAAAGATTCCAAGAAATTAATAAAAACAGTAAAATTGACACCAAGATTTTAGGTGGAAAAACCCTCTTTAAATAGAGGTAAAAAACCACCGGCGAGAGAGCCAAAAAATTTCACTAATATTGACGAGAGTACAAAATATTTTCTCGGGACTAACAAGACAAAATAGCCCCTTACAAATTCTCTACGAGTATAGAAATACTCAACCAAGAAGTAGAGAAAGAAGAAAATATAAAGGAGAGATTGGCTATTGAAATGTTGTGGAGGTGTTTTTGCAAATGAAGTAGCATTGACTTTTATAGTCAAATCTGGACCTCAAAAGTCTTGCCTTCATGTATGAATGCAGCCACTGATGTTGAAAACACAAAGCCACTGATGTTGAAAACACAAAGTCACAAATGTCTTCATCATCCACAATTGTTGAAATATGAGCAACAATTGTTGACAAAAGGAGAGCAACAATTGTTGACCAACATAAGGTTTAGATGAAATAGCTAAATATTTATATTTTTCTTTTGTATTTGTGTAGTTATATATTTCAGGGCTCATATAGAAATCTCTTATTTCGAGGGGACTCTTTAATTTTGGAGCTCATACACGTTTATTTTAAGGCCCATATACAATATCGAAAGTGAATTTATATTTGTATATACGATCTCTAATTTGAATATTTAGCTATTAAATTGTAACTACCTCCTGTAATTAGGCAAACTTTATTTATGACGTCTCATAAATTTTAGCTATTTAATTTCTAAAGTTTTGCTTTTTGCGAATATTATGATATGATGTTTCAAAATTTAGAATAATAACACAATTGTGCTAAATGAAGAAAATAAAGGAAACAAACAAATAATAAAAAGTACAAGCAATTATATGGTATCATACTATGTAAATATTGAGAAAGTAGAAGAAAAAATGAATGATAAATAATTCAAAAATTAAAAAGATATTAAAATTACAGAAATAAAACAAATTTAAAAGCAAAGAAATAAAAATAAAAAATTTAATTAAAATAAGATAAAGAGAAATAAAATTTAAAAATAAAGTTACATGATATAATTACACTCAATTTACAACCTTCTTGATTATGTTTGAGATGTTAATTTGAAATCTCGATAAATCCAAGTTGTCTAGGGATAGAATCTCACATTTGAAAAATTAAGAAATCTATTATGTTTTAAAGACAATAATAAGAAAATGATCCACGCTCTACTTTCTGTTGTTAAACTTGGCATTCTTGCATAGTAACCTTGATTGAAGAGTGTAAATTCTTGAATAACCAAATAAACATATTAAATCATATAACGACACTAAAATTCAATCATCATGTGTTCATCCGAATAGGTCTTAGCAGTTAGTGTTACGCATTCGGTCAGTTTGGTTCGATTTGATTCGATAATTTAAATTTAATTTATTTATTTTTTATATCAGAATCAATCCACTAATTCGACTTTTTAGGTTTAAAGTGATTTGTGTATCTACCCCAGTGATATTGTTATTTCGTACCATTATGAAAGAAAATTCGGGCAAGATATGCACCTCTTCAAAAATACAAAATTTGGTATTATTTCTCAGTGCTTGATTTGGTAAAAATATCAATCAAGATTAAACTGAAATAAATTAAATTTGACTCAATTTGATTCGATTTATTTTGATTTGGATATCATCATATTCGATTATGTGATAATTGGACTTTTAAAAATCAAGATCTCATTAACTGAAACTACACATCCGCTCAAACATACACTTTAAGATGACGTTTAATTTAGGTTTTCGTCCCATAGTCTATGGCAATAATTTGCATATTAAACCTGTTAGATATTTACTAATCTACATCAACATTCAAAAGAAGAACAAGAACACACTCTTCAGTGAGTCTGGGTTGAAGAAGAAGAAGAAAAGAGGGAGTTAATTTGAGTTGGGTATTTTAATTTGGATCAATTTTATAAATTACTTAAAAATACAACTTTACTTTATATTATTACACAATATTTCAAATTTTAAAACTAATTATAAATATCTTATTTTTACAATTTCTCTCTCTACAATTCATATAATAACTCTACCTTCCTATTTATATATTTTTTTGCCAATAAAGTATCTACAATCATGGAGCCATATTCAGAAGGTTACCAAATTTGAATACAAAATTGAAATTCCATCTTGGAGCAAAAAAGTATATGAATGATCACTCAAAAAATTTCTGCGACTTTTGTCTCTCCTTCTCCAAAATTAACACTCTTTCAACCTCAGATTCACTCAAAAATTCCTTCAATCTCCATTTTATTCATTCTTTACACTGTATACTTTCATCAGTTCCCTCTCCGCCCCACTCTTCTTTGTTGTATTAATCACGAATTTTGATAAAGTCCTATGTATGCTTGGTAATGAAAGATGTGGAGCTATGAGTATTGATGGTACTAAACGTCTTTGTCTTATAAGTGGTAAGATGCACAAGAAAGTTTGAATCGATACTGATGATATCATTCTTGTTGGAAGAAACAAAAAAAGAGGAAGAAAAAAGTATGTATATGTATGAAATTTGACACTACCGAGAGTTTTTATGTTACACCGTATACATATATATATGAAAATTTGTTATTACTTCATGTCATATACATGATTTATTATGTATATGAGTCTATATACTTAAATTTGTTATGTATTTGTGGTGAAACAAACACTGATGGTCTATTTATTTCTGAACATATACATTATAAAGTTATGTATATATTATGCATTAATAGTATTATACATAGCACAGTTATATATATCAATCCATATACATAATTTGTTATGTATATATGTTGAAACAAACACTTTTGGACTGCTGTATTTTCGAACATATACATCACAGAGTTTTGTATATGTTATCCATTAACGGTATTATACATAACACGGTTATGTATATGACTCTACTAGACAAGTTGAGGTGTGTTTATTTCAGCATATATAAAGAGTACTGTTATGTACTAGTTTAACCGCACGTGTCTCACATGTATAACCTTTGATTATTTAAAATAAAACGATTTTGTCTATTACGAAGATTTTTAATGATATGCAAAAAGTTCAAATCACTTCTCAAAGATCTTTTATTTTTAATATAATAATATAAATATAGCATATATTTTATTGTAAGCACATATATATTTTAGCACCAGAAGTTTTAAGTAGTTAATGAATCGTCACTTTTGCATTTGTCATACAGTAACTCTTTTCCTTTCTTCTAGAGGCTAAGAGACACATCGATTTGAATCATATTTATAGTACAATTTTTTATTTTCTCTATATTTAAATCTTTACTTCTTTTTAAAGTTAGATTTTTAAAAAATCTTTGATTTTACTTACTTAGAACTTTTAAAAGTTTGATACTTCTTGTATTTTTTCTTATTTTAAGCTTTCATATTTTTTTAGATGCTTCAAATCTTTTTAAAATCAATTTTAGTTGATTTACAATTCTTAAACCAATGAAAAGGGTATTAGTTGTCATTAGTTTTGATGACTTCTAATAAGAAGAGATTTTGCAATAAATATCTAATTAATCTTCAACTCTTAAATATTACAAAAATAGTGAAAAATGATTTTATCTAAAGAAAGACACTTTTAATGAAGAGCAAAAAATTCAAACATTATTTTTAAGACCCTTCACACTTTTAATATAGTATAGATATGAAAGAATGTTAGGCATGAATATTAAGCATTGTTTTATGTTTTCAAGTTTTGAAAAATTTTGCTTAAATTTTGTTGCATGCTAAACTAATATTGATTTTCAATGCATAATATTATAGGGGACATAATTCGGATGCAATAGCCGAAATCAATTCGAAATTTCTCACTTTCTAATTCTGATCGTTGAAATTATTTTGGTATTTTAAAATTTAGAAATTGAAATATGGTTCCTGAATTTAAAAGATTCATTAGTCACAATTTCATAAATATAGAATTAATTGCGTTATATATTGATACAAGATCAAACACAAACAAGGAAATCAAGAGATCTACAAGACAATAAAACTAAAGAATCAAAGGCTCCACTCGATTTTGCTATATTTTCAAGACAAAAACCACAATATTCAACAAGATAAATAGAGAACACAAGATTACAATGACTATAGTGAATTAAAAGAGTCTCACACGGCTTCACTATATCAACACATAAACAACAAGATTACAATAACAAGAAAGTCACTGGTACATTAACAACAAAAAAGGAACCAACAGATACATCAAGATACAAGATAAATAGTTAGACCAAATGAAGGGACAATCTTAAGAACCCAAGAATTGTTACACTCTTGGACCCTTAACACTACCCACGACACAAACCTAACTCTACGTTGACACAAGAGGGCCTTTACCTCCTCTAAACACCAATGTTTCAATCCAATATGCAAACACAAGTGAATCTTCACTTGTCTAGCCCTAGTTTCGGTTGGGGCTTCTAAAGAGAGAGGCTAAAATGTTACAATGTTTCAAATCTTGACAATGATCAACCAAGTCTCAAAAATCCTAAGTTGGTCTATTTATATTACAACACAAAATAAGACATAAATGATAAAAGTGCCCTTTTAATTAAAATGCTCTAATGGGCTGCCCATGGAGTGCATACATAGAGTGGTTTTGGACTTCATTAACACTTAAGTTCGGGCCTTCTCTCGGTTGTCTTTGACATGCTCACAATATGTCCATCTAGGAGGTTGTACTCATATCATCCTCTCCACCTTGAAAAGAGTTTGACCTCAAACTCACAGCTTCATCAACCTCACGGCTCCCCCATAGAATCACCTCCTCGTTTTCTGTCCCAAAGCTTGGGGGCTTAGACAAGGACTCCTTGAGTTCATCAAATATATTTTTGTTAGAAGTTTCTTGGCATCTCCCCTGGGAAGCATAAGATCATGTACCTGCACATAAGCAAAAGCGATACTAGGCAAAATGCTAGTACCTACGTTAGTGAGAAGTAAAGTATTCCCAAGGGTAAGTCCCAAAAGTAAGGAACCCTTGTCTCTTTGCTCTTTGATTCCCTCTCCTTCTCCTCTAATCCCACTCTCAGTCCTTCCATTTCTCTCCTTCTTCCTTTTTTCTTCAAACTCTCTAACTTGTTGACTAACTTCGGCTACTTGTATCGGTGAGAGAGAGTAGAGTGTATGCCTTCGGCCATGGTGCTACAAGGTGTAGTTATTGGCTCGTCCATCATGCACGGTAGCTTTGTTATATTGCCATGGTCTTCCCAAAAATAGGTGGCACGCTTGCATAGGAATAACATCACACAACACCTCGTCAAAGTTTACCTTTAACTCCCTGCACTCATTTAACCATCGAAGGTTATAGGGGCTGGAATGGCGGATAGTGGACAGCCTCAAAACATCAACCAAGGTACTACTAGCAATATTGGCACAACTACTTCCATCAATAAGCATAGAATACACAACCCCCTAATAAGGCATTTGGTGTAAAAAAGGTTTTCCCTTTGACTGGGATCACCCAAAACCTTACTAATCATAGCCTTTCTTACTACAAAACATGGTACTTCAATCTCACCTTCACACGGCCAAGCATCCTCCTCCTCTCCTTTCTTTGGTTTCTCGAGTTCTATCCCCTCTCCACCTTGAGATTGATCATTAATCTCCTTCGGTTCAAGTCCCACCTTCTCCCCAAGAAAATATAATTTTCTCTTCCTTAAGATCATATTCATTCTATTTGGACACTCACTAGCCTTGTGTCCCCAACCTTGGCATTTAAAACATTGAAAACCTTTAGAATTAGGAAAGGAATATAGTTTACCTTCATTTCTCGAATGGTACCTTTGAGGTGTCTTTTTTTCGAATTGGGAAGCCTTGGCCTCGGGTTGCTCCACTTTGGAAGAGTCATTCTTGTCATGGTGCCAACCCAAGGATGATTGGACTTTGAACTTGGACCCCGGTTTCTCCCGCAACTTTCTTTCAATTTTCAATGTGGCTTGGAAGATGGCATCAAGGGTGTCGAACTTGTGAAGTATCAAACGTGAAGCGATATCTCTATTCAACCCCACCTTGAATCGGATGATGTCGTGACTCACTTGTTCCCCTCTATGATCAAGTTTCAAGATGAGTTGTTGGAACTCATCGTAGTAAGCCACTACACTTTTGCTTCCTTGCCTCAAGTTATACAACTTGGCAAGAAGCTCTTGATAATATCTTTTGGAAAGGTACCTTTGTCTCATAAGGTACCTTAGCCGAAAGCAAGGAGGGGGCTGACCCGCTACCAAAATATTGCCAAAATGCTTAACATACTCCCACCATGTAGTAACAAAACCCTCAAAGTGAGCAATCGCGTAGCAACTCTTCTTCTCCTTAGTAAAATCATTGACTTGGAAGAACCTCTCACATGCGGATTCTCATGTAAGAAACTCTTCGGGATCACTCTCACCCTTGAAGATTGGAAGTCCCATTTTGATGGTATTTATCCCTACTTCACGGTTTTGGTTCCCTTGTTGGTTCCAATGACCAACTCTTCTTTTTCGACTATGAACCTCCCTTGGATCAACATGTCTACCCCGTACCTCTTCCCCCTCATGTAACCATCATCAAAAGACCCATACCCTTCATGTTGGATAGGTCTATTCGGGTTAAGTGGAGCTTGTAGTAGTGGGTTTGGATTTGGTGGATAATAAGCTTTGGCCAAGTGGAGTTTGGTTTGGAGGACTCGGGTTGTGGGGTGGAATTTGGGTTCCAAGTCCTTTTTGTTGGACTTGGTGAAGTAGTGTTTAGATTGGTCTCTCATGGTCTCGGGTGAGGAAGTATAGTGAAGTTCAGCTTGTGACATTAGATGGTTGTCTTGGTGGATGGAACATTTGGTGCAGGGCCTCAGGAGTAGTGGTCGGGGAAATGTTTTGAGGGGTGGATGGTCTACTCCTTTGATTTTCCACACGTTCTAATCTCCCACTAATTGATGCCACATCCGTATCTAGTTTCTTAAGACCCACATTCAACCTAACCACATCTCGAGACTAGTTTCAAGGCGAGCCAAAATGAGATTGATGGCATTACTATCCATTGTTTGAGCATTTGAAGCCTCGGGCTCTATTGTGATGGTATCGGGATTAGTCCTTCAAGTTATGGTCCAACAAGTCACCAAATAAGTCCACTATGTCACACACAACAATACATCACAAAACCTACAAAACAAACACACGTTAGTTCAAACAACCTCACTATCTCTCACTCATATTGTGGCTTCACACTTGATGTCACAAATGTTTGCAAGTCGGTTTGTAGTTGTGATGAGTTGAAGAGTAAGTTTACTCCTTAGTCGGAATGGATTCTTTGTTGGACGACTCAAGTAAGTGATGTTCAACCTTAAACCAAGAAGCACTACGATTATAAAAATGATAAAAGCACAAAAGAAACGTAGACACGAACAATGGATTCAAAGGACTAAATGACAATCTAGTAGGAATTTACTAGTTTGTTGCTTAGTTCTAGGATCAACTAATGAAACCAAGAATCAACAATTAGAAACTAGAAAATCTAAATTTGAGCTTAATTATTGACGTGGCAGCATGAAATTTGTCTTGGGCCCACACAACTTAGTCACAAAGTTAAAATTTTCAATCTTCTCACAATTTAGAATGATAGACAATTGGTTTTTTGGGGGGGCGGAGGGGGGGGGGAGGTATAAGTATTGAGTCTTTTAAGTTATTCTCAAAAAGATGATCTTGACTTCTACTAGTTCCACCAAACAAGGCTCCTTGATTTAGGGATAGTAGTTGAAAAAGTGGATGTCAAGTCTAGGAAGTGATGATTCAAGTCTTCTCACAAACAACTTTACAACTTTTATCTTCACCCCTTTTGAAATTTGAACTTTTTGTTGGTTATATTGTAAGACTAGGTGAAGAACAAGATGAACATACAACAACAACTTCAAGAACACCACCAACAACAACAATGTTCCACTCCAAGTCTACAACAATATCACCATTCGACCAATCTTGCAAGTTCACAACAACAATGTCATCTTTTAAGCTCAAACTTTAGATTTAGACACTTGTAGTGTTGGTGGGGAAGAAAACAACACTTGAAACACTCTAAACAAATAAAATGACTACCAAATCTAGACACATAAACACCAATCTCGACCAAGACAACAACACAACACAAATTTCTCGACCAAGAACAAGATGGACAGATTTCTTTTCTTTTTTTTTGGAATTTTCAGATTTCAAAAAAAAAAATTAATTTTTTTTCTTAGCAAGAAAGCCCAAGATGGTATTGTAAGAACAAAACCAAAGATGGCTTTGATACCAAATGATACAAGATCAAACACAAACAAGGAAATCAAGAGATCTACAAGACAATAACACTAGAGAATCAAAGGCCCCACTCAGTTTTTCTATGTTTTCAAAACAATAATCACAATATTCAACAAGATAAATAGAGAACACAAGATTACATTGATTATAGTGAATCGAAAGAGCCCCACACGGCTTCACTATATCAACACACAAACAACAAGATTACAACAATAAGAAAGTCACTGGTACATTAACAACAAAAAAGGAACCAACAGATACATCAAGATACAAGATAAATAGTTAGACCAAATGAAGGGACAATCTTAAGAACCCAAGAATTGTTACACTCTTGGACCCTTAACACTACCCACGACACAAACCTAACTCTACGTTGACACAAGAGGGCATTTACCTCCTCTAAACACCAACGTTTCAAGCCAATATGCAAACACAAGTGAATCTTCACTTGTCTAGTCCTAGTTTCGATTGGGGCTTCTAAAGAGAGAGGCTAAAATGTTACAATGTTTCAAGTCTTGACAATGATCAACCAAGTCTCAAAAACCCTAAGTTGGTCTATTTATATTACAACACAAAATAAGACATAAATGACAAAAGTGCCCTTTTAATTAAAATGCTCCAATGGGTTGCCCATGGAGTGCATACATAGGGTGGTTTTGGACTTCATTAACACTTAAGTTCGGGCCTTCTCTTGGTTGTCTTTGACATGCTCAAAATATGTCCATCTACGAGGTCGTACTCGTATCATATATTTAATGCAGATATTTTATTTTCTTAAATATAATTAAATCAGTTAGTTCAGATACATAAGTAGTAATATATAAAAATAATTAAAATTAGGAAGAGGAAAATTGTAATTAAAAGAAAAGAAAAGAAGAATTCACTTTTCGCAGAAGACCTCAGGTAAGTACTTTCTTTGTTTGTTTTTACTTGTCATATATTGACTTGATATATTTATTAATAAAAATAATTAATAATATGACTTTTTATAATAGTGTTCTTATTAAATAATGTTTACATTGTATTCTGAAATTAATTTGGAGAAAATGTGATTAATGATAAGATAAAAATTAAAAAAAAAAAGTTGTCTTATATTGATCTGTCAAAAATAACAATTAAAAATAAAAATTTAATTAGAAAATTAGTGACAAGTAAAAATGAATGAAGGAAGTATTACTTCCTCCATTTAAAAAAATGGCATACTTTACTTTTTAATCTGTTTCAATAAGAATATTTTTTTCCTTTTGTTTATAATACTTTTAATTTAATTTTTCACATAGATATTTATGACCGCAAGATTAAAGAAAATTTAATATATTTTATATAACTTTAATTTAAAATCACAAAATTTAAAAATCTTCTTTAATTTATTAGACTTTATATCAGGTCAAATTACATTATTATTATTATTTTCAACCGGAGGAATACCGATAAAGCTTCGCGCGAACGTTGTCCTCGAACAGTGAAAATTATCACCTTTTTTTTAATTTCGAAACTTTTAACGTTCCCATTCCCTTTTTAAATTTTGTGGTGGGATCAAGAAAATTAGAGAATCCATTTTAGCAAGATTCTGATCTCCACGACTCCACCTACTCACATGCTGACAATAAGTATACTTTAATTTAACCATGATTTAGGAAGTTATTTTAATTAAATAATTATTTATTTTTAGATCTACTACAAGTGAGCTTATGTAAAATCAGAAGTCCATTAGACAAACTGAACAGTCCCTTGATTTACTCCTTTGGGGGAGCATATTAATTAATTATACTCCGTTCCTTTTTATTTATTTATTTTAAACTTTACATCTCAACAATATTTAGTGTATCTTTAAAGAGTAGGCGTCTAAAAAAGATAAAAGGGTACATAATTTATACCATTAACTTAGCTGCGAGGTAAACAATTTGCTTCTAATAAAATATTTTTATCTTAAAAACAAAAGTTTATTAAAAATCATCTTTCTACCTTACCTCTTTGTATAAAAGTTAAGATACGTATACTTCTATAATCCCTTAATTCTACCTTGTAAGTTGTAACTAATCCCTTTATGGTGGTGGTGTTGAAATAGTATACAAATAAAAATAAACTAATTATTGATGGGGCCACACTCATCACAAAATATTTGTTTAAAAAACTTGCCTCAATAATTGAACCATCTCATTTATTCACGGCTGAAAAACTTCAGAAGCAACTTTGCCTAGCTTAACTAGCTACTGCAGTAACCATGTTCTCATCAGATCTATATTTGTTTTACTTCATCACCTTCTTCAATCTCTCAATGTCAATTCCTACATATATCTTATCTCAATTTGTCACTGCTCCTTATGGCAAACACTCCCGTTCAGATAAATCAGAAACTACAATGTCTACGCCAATTGCATGGGCTTTCATGGAAAGCCCAATGCTTTGGCTTACATTTCTCATATTTCCTTTTGGTAAAAATTACGCCAATCCTTTAGCGTATTTAGTCATTTCTCCTTACCTTATTCACTATATAAATCGTACAATCATATATCCCCTTCGTCTCGACAGAAAAGCATCTAATAAATTTCCACTCAACGTTGCAATGACGGGTTTTATTTACAATGTTTTGAATGCATACATACAAAGTAGATATGTTTCTCACTATGCCAACTATGAAGATGAGCGGTTTTGGACTAGATTTGGTTGTGGGCTTTTTGTTTTTGGATTTGGTATGGTGCTAAATGTTTGGGCCGATGGGGTGTTATTGGGCCTGAAAAGGCAAGGTGGTGGATACAAGATTCCAAGAGGTGGGCTTTTTGAGTACGTGAGTAGCCCAAACTATTTTGGTGAGATAATGGAGTGGTTGGGTTGGGCTTTAATGACGTGGTCATGGGCCGGGCTTGCATTTTTGGTGTACTCTTCTTCTAACTTGGTTCCTCGAGCTGTTTCAACTCACAAGTGGTACTTGGGGAAATTTGGGGAAGATTATCCTAAGAATAGAAAAGCTATTTTTCCATTTTTGTATTGACATTTTGTATCTCTTGTGATTTTTATGCAATGCAATAAAAATTGTCTGGATGGTTGTTACATATTGGATTGTAATGTATTGTTAGTTTAAATAAATATAATGTTTATTTTGATTTTATTGTATCGTATTGTTAAATTCGTCGTTATATAGTAATGAAAAGTCTCATTTATATAACGATTGATTTGAGATGTGATCGTCCACTTTTTTTTAAAAAAAAAATAATTTGCTTCATCCATCTAAAAATAAATAGTCCATGTTTGAGCTATTGGACATGGAGTAACCGGTCAACCCAAATTAACTTCAAAAATGGTTGTCGAAACTGTATCAGTATTGTATATGGGTTGTATCAATATGGTATAAGAAATGTATTAATATGGTAAAGGGATTATATCAATATGGTATAACAATTGTATCAATATGATATAGAAATTATATCAATATGATTTATATACTATCTAGAATATGTATAGAAATTATATATGACGTGCATAGAAACTGTATCATTATTGTATAAAATATGTATATATGTATAAGATATATATAGAAACTGTATAATTATTGTATAAAACATGTATCTAAATAATCATTACAGCTAAAGATTGTATAAATGTGTGTAGAACTATATAATTGTTGTATAAAATATATATTTTTGTATATAACATGTATAGAAATTGTATTATTATTGTATATATTATGTATAAGTTATAAGATGTATGTATTTATGTTGTTCAGGAAAAGGAATTGAAAAAAAAAAATGAAGCGGCTGCAAAAGGCCTAAATGACTATTTAATGGAAATGTCATAACTAATGCCAGTCGGTGACAATTATTTTGGTCGACTGGTCATTTCTGTCTTTCTCCCAAAAATAAAAACATAAACCATTTTGGGAGTATCCCATAAACAAGAATCTTTAAAAGTTATATTATGGATACTATTATATTTTGTTATCGTATGAAAAGAGCGGTCTTCTATTTTTAGAGATCTAAAAAAAATTCTTCAAGAAAAAAATTGGTCAAATATAGAAGAGAATTATATTTTTCTTTTAGAAAAAATAAAAGTAATTATGGTATTACTTTTATTTTCCTTCAATAGAAAATTAATACTCAAATTTGGTAAGAAAATCAAGAAAAAGACTAATAAATCTCTATTTTTTGGCTTGATTCTATGGCAAAATAATCTTGATCTTCATTCTTCACACAACTTTCATATATCACTACTACTTACCATGATTAAAAGTTGATATCAGTTAAAAAATTAGAGCCCTATGCGTTAAAGATAAAAGAATGGAATGATATTATTGAAGCCCTATGTTATAAGTAAACAGAATTAAAAGTGGAGCCTTGTGCTTGAAAAGTAAGAATAGATTAAAAATTGAGCTCATGCGTTAAAAGTATATGCACGATTTGAAAGGAGTTCAAACATTAAAAGTAATCAAGGGTTGAAGGTTGGAGTCCAAATATTAAAGTTAGCATGAGTTGAAAATTATTATTTTTTTTAAAATGGAGCAACAGGATAGACGATAATTTAGACGACACATAAAATAATACTAAATAGACATATTATTAATATAATTTAGTCAAATGACTTACATATTATAAACTGATAAATTAATATTAAGAAAGTATAGAACATATTGGAAGAAATTTCTCCCTAAATAAGAATATTAAAGGATGCATTGTGGATGGGGGTGTTCATGGGTCGGTTTGGATTGGTTAGTGGTTAAAACTATAACCAAATTAATTTAGTCGATTTTTTAATTTAAATCAAATCAAATCATAAAAAAATGACTGTCGGTTTGATTCGAGTTTTTCAATTATTGACTAGGTTACTCCAACCATCTCTATAAGAAACTCTTTTTTTTTTACCCATAAAAAAAGTATCACATTGAATAATTTCTCATGAAATATCTGTACAGTGATGGAGAAATAACACAATAAACTATTAAAAATCAGCACAAACACATTAAACAAAATCAACATTGAAATGTGAAGCACCAGGCCAGCAGCAATGATTTAAGAAAAACAAAAAATAACTGTCAATGTCTGTGCAGCCCTATCCATAAGAACCATCTCAAATGAATTTTGTGCCCGCTAAAGTCGAGCCAAAAGTAAAAAGAGCTTTTAGCATTTTTTAGCCATCAAGCTTTATCGTAATTCTAAGCAGCCGATACCCATCCTAATTATACATTGCCTATTTCTTACATTAATCAAAGTTGAAACATTTACATACAACATTACAATAATAAATCCTCAGATAAAGGTACCTTGTGCTTGAAGTTCCTAAACTCACTTCTTTGCTCTCTCAAATGATGCCTATGAATAACGAATTTGTGAAATTCTGTTATTAAGCTAACATGCTAATAGCTATTTGAAAGCAATAAAGAGTGAATTATAAAGATTCAACAGAATCTGGTAAAATAACTTACTTGAATTGTTATATTATAAATAATTATAGGTTATAGCAATTGCAGTTCCTCTATAATACATTGGAGCTAGACCGTGGTATCTCTCTTGACCTGTTGTTTTTCATATTTCAAATTTTATAGCTGCATCATTTATATCTACTGTTTGGGAGAAAAATACAACACCTATGATTGATTCCTGGAATTCAATAAATTGTTCTTTAACAAAAAGCATAACTAGACTAGATTTTTCAGCTCCAACATCTCCAATAAGCACCAATTTGGCATTCATTTTCTTGTTTCCACTTGTTGTCATAGCTGAAAATTTAGACTTCACAAACACGGAAGAAGAGGAGGGGTTGACGTCAAAAAATTGCACAATAAAAATGACACTCAATCCTAGAAGAAACTCTTTACTTATCTCATAAAAGTATTACCAAATCAGAATATTTAAGAAAAGAAAGAAAAGAACAATAGATGCATATTCACAGTAAACTGTGGCTATAGATTGCCCAAAAAAAAATAGAAAAATTTATAGCGTATTCAAACTGTTGAAAGACACTACAACAGTTGAACTCCAGCAAAAACATCATCCAAAATTCAATAAAAATAGCACCTAAAATTCTAATCACTTTTAAACAAAAACAACAGCTGAATTCCAGCAAAAACTTCAGCTAAAATCATCTAAATTGTAGTCACTTTTCAGTAAAAATAATTTCAGCAAACACACTATTCAAATTATAGTCGTTTTAAGAAAAAAAACAGCAATTAAATTCAGCAAAAAAATCAGCCAACTTTCACCATATTTTTTTGCTTGAACTCCAAACTAATCAATGCTCAAAGAGTTCAAATATTCTGAAAAAAGAATTATCATATTACGCATTAAGACATGAATATGATTTAGCTTTTAAAAAAAAAACAGATAATAAAAAGATAAGTAAAGATTTTTATCATGGGATCAAATTAAAAAAAATAAAAAAAGAAATAGGAAGAAGAAATCAGTAAGTTATAGTAAAAAGTACCTTTTTCAATTATTTCAAATTTTTGAATTTCTTCTAAAAGATCTTCAATCTTGCACTCTTTAGATGTTGAACGTAACCATTGTTAACCACAAACAAGAGCTTCAACAGTTTTTGCTGACAAAGAACTTTGATAACAATCAAGAATTCGATCAAAGCAATAGTGAACGTGATAATAGCAAGCACATCTCTTGTAATTCAAGAGACAATTGGATATCTTTTTGATGAAGCTTTCCACTAAGTCAAAATGTTGAAATTCTTAATTTTTTTCATGCCATCCTTCAAATACTTGTCAATTTATCATCAACATTATTTTTTTTTTTCAAGATATTTCTCCCATTGTGATTGCCACACATAAGAACTATCCACTGCATCAATTCCACTAAACACACTAGTTTGATCTCCAATGCCTTTTTAAGATGTTTCAGAAATAGAACTCTTGTAATGAGCATACAAGCTAGTTAAAGTATCTTGAACTTTATCAAACTTAGTACATCTCTACACAAAATTATAATAATTCTTAACAAGAAACTCAACATACTTCATTTTGTAGCGAGGATCCAACACAACGACAACAAACAACATATTTATATCATCAAAATCACCCGAATATTTATCAAACTTAACTTTCATCTTCTTAGCCATGTCAGTTAAAATAGAATAATCACACTTTGAAACATAGTTACAATTAAGCTTGGAAGATTAAAAAATTCATGAAAGAAAATATTTGAAAGTAACTTGCAAAGTACTGAAAAACTTCAAAGTAATTTGATAGAAAATCTCCAAAAACTTGAGAAAGACATTCACATCCTTTCAATCTTTCAAAGATGGATGTTTTATCTTTTCATCCGAGTCGAGACAACATTTAAAGTACTTATGATCATCAATATACATTCTTGAAAATGCATTTTCAAATTTGACAGCAGTATTTAACATCAGATATGTAGAGTTCCACCTTAGCTCAATATCTAAACTCAAAAATTCATTAGTATCAAGTTTAACCTTCTCAACATATGACTTGAAAGAAGCAGCTCTTGCACAAGAAGATTTAAAATATTTCACAATATTTCTTATTCGAGAAATAAACTTATTTTGCTTACTCACTCCTTCTTTTTACAATTAAGTTTATAATGTGAGTATTGCACCGAACATGTAGAAAATTATTTTTCATGATAACACCTTTTCAATCTCCAATTTTTTATTTTAAGTGTGTGATTGTTTCATCATTAGTCGATGAATGGGCTTTCATGGAAAACCTAATGCTTTGGTTAACATTCCTCATATTTTCTTTGGAAAAAACTTACGCAAATCCTTTAACATATATCCTCATTTCTTCTTTCCTCATTAACTATGCAAATCGTACTATTATTTATTCCCTTTGCCTCGACAGAAGAGCATCAAATAAATTTCCACTTAACATTGCAGTGGCGAATTTTATTTATAATATTTCAAATGCATACATACAAAGTATATATGTTTTTCATTATGCTAACTATGAAGATGATGAGTGATTTTCGATTTGGATTGGGTATGGTGATTAATGTTTGGGCCGATAGGATATTATTGGGCCTGAAAAGACAAGGTGGTGGATAAAAGATCCCAAGAGGTGGGCTTTTTGAGTATGTGAGTAGCCCAAATTATTTTGGTGAGATAATGGAGTGGTTCGGTTGGGCTTTAATGATGTGGTCATAGGTCGGGCTTGCATGTTTTGCGTACACTTATTCTAACTTGGTTCCTCGAGCTTTTTCGACTCATAAGTGGTATGTGGAGAAATTTGAGGAAGAATATTTTAAGAATAGAAAAGCTATTTTTTCATTTTTATATTGACATTTTGCATCTCTTGTTGTGATTATGCAATGCAATAAAACTTGTCTCGATAGGTGTTACCTATTGTATCGTATTGTAAGTTAAATAAATATAATGTTGTTTTGATTTTGTTGTATCATATTGTTAAATTTGTTGTTATGTAGTGATGAAAAATCTCATTTTATGTAACGACTGATTTGATGTGATTACGTTGTTATATTTTTTTTTTCATTTTTTATTATCTGATAATCATATTTTATTCTTTACATTACCTTTTTATAATAGTTCTACATGTATCCTATTTTTGTATAGGTTTGTCCTTGAATGACTCATGTGTGACATTATGTAATGACAAAAAGTAATATAATCTATACAAACACTATATTCAGTAAAACAATACTGCATTAGCTAGAACTGCAAATCTGCCCGATTGGGTTGGGGTCGATGATAGTGGTGGAGCTACCTTGAGCCAGGGAGTGTTGGATTCAAAATTGGTAGGACGTCATGCAGAAGTTTAAACTTTGCAAACCATAGAGAGGACAATTCATACGATACATAAAACAAAACTAAAAAGACATATTATTGATATGGTTTGGCCAATTGACTTACATATTAAAAGCTAATATTATTGGAAAAAAAATGTAAAATATTTTGGGAGAAATATTCCCCTAAACAAAATTCTTTAAAGGCTACATTTTGAATGTTATTGTTTAGAGACGTCAAAATGAGCTTGGCCCTTGAGTTTGGCTCAACCCAACCCACTATTAGGATAGTGTTGGGTTACGATTTTTTAGAATATTTAAAACTGTGGCTTATCAGCCCAACCTAAGTCAGCTCGCTGACCCTTGAGGTTTCACAGAGGTTGGGCTCGGCCGACCCGTGGACCAAAAGACTATTGATTAAATTTAAAATATATGAAAATTGTAAAAGAAAAAAACAATATCTAAGAATAGTAGTTACTGAATAAGTTTAATATCCTACATAATATTTAATTTATTAAATGTTAAATCTTAATCGCCAAGTATAGATATTTTATTTATTATTGTTATTCAATTTAAACTTATAATTAAAAGAAAAATGTAAGCAAAAAGAATTAAAAATATAAATAGTAATTACTCAATAAATTCTACTAGTACCTTACATTACATTTTACTCATTTAGCATTAAATTTCTATTACTAAAACTTTTCACCATAAATATAAAAACTGCATCCATCATGAGATATTCAAACACTTATTGCAACTATTTGAAATCAATTGCACAACATTACTCAAATTCAAAGTGATAATATGCTTTAGTGAATTTTAAATATTATTAATTTTTGATATATAACTGTCACTGTCACACCCCTTTTTTCTCCGCTGGCGGGTCGAGTTGAAGGGTTTTTCCAATTAAAGTGACGATATTGAATAGGGATTAAATTATTTACAGAGTCGCCACTTGGAATTGAGTTTTGGTGTTCCAAGTCACCCTTTTTTTTTTTGAATCCCTAATCAAAAGGAAATGACTCTTATTTGGTCTGCGAAAACAGAAAACGGGTAAGGAATTTTGTTGATCGAGGGGAAGGTGTGAAGCACCCCTCGAATCCCGTGGTTCTAGCACGGTCGCTTTTATTAACTTATACTTAACTAAAATTATTTCGATAAATTGTGTTAAGGCCTAATTTGCTCATTTTTTATTATACTGAAAACTTGTCTATTATCTTATATTAAATAAATTGGTGAAAAGTTAAATTTGAAAAAATATTTATCAAGGTGCATTATTGCATCCTTGAATTTTAAATGTCTCGAAAAGATGCGTACACCGCATTCTTAACTGAGACGAATATTTTGAACGTGCCTAAAGCTTATCTAGCGTTAAAAAAAGGTGCCTAAAGCTTATCTAGCGCTAAAAATATTTGTTTCATCTCTTACTAACTCGAGATAATTTTATCTATTTATATTCTCTTTTCCGCTCTTTATTTTTATTATTATTTTTTTTTTTACAACAAATCTTGGATTATTCCGCAACTCGCCTCACTCCCTTAATGAATTTAAACATAAACATTCAAACATTAAAGTAAGAAACAAGAAAGTCAAATGGTCGGTAACTTAAAGGTTTTTTCCTAAAATAGCATGCTATCAATCATATTTTTGTTAGTTTCATGTCAACTAATTTACCAAGTCACGAAATGCTTATATATGATATCATCAAATAATTTACTAGCAATATGGATACGTTTTAAATCCTATTTTTGTGCAGTATTAAATCTAACAACTCGTTACATGATTAACCTATTTGATTCTCTAATACTTTGACTTCTAATAAAAAAATAGTTAATGTTAATATAAAAGTAGAATACTTATTCTTTAGCCTCGATCTACACTCACCACACCCTTATTTATTTAATTATTATTAACATTATTAAGTCAATCCCACAATATTTATCAAATAAATACTACACCTGCACAATCAATATTATACATACAAATAAATTTTCATTTTTTCACTAATTCCATGCAATCTTTGCATACCTACTAATACTACTCATGCATTATTTTCATACAATCCATACTACTATTTATACACCAATACTTAACAGGTTCTAAAAATATACATAGAAAGGAAATGTTACTGTGACAAAACATGCACACATATACATTATGAAAACGAGAAAGTTTTAACTAACAAAACACTCACGTATGCACTGTAAAACGATAAGAATGAAGAATCGAATAAAAAATAAAAAAAAAAATTAATTAAACTTTTAAGAACTACTTTGAATCAACTAAATACATCATTAAATTTTAAACATTGATTATTAATGACATGTCATCAAATCCGTCGCAATATCTAAGCATACAACATATATTAACTAACATTGAAATGCTCTTGGATATATATGAATATGATAAAATGAAGTTTACTTCGATGAGAAATCATTTAAACAATTTCACTCAAACTCCGATTCATGATAAACTTATAATATAATAGTACAAAATTGAATAGGAACCTGTGTAGTAAATTAAATCAAGTATAAAAACCCCGTCTTCGAAAGCTCAAACGGAACCCCAAACTCAACTTCGTTGCTTTTTATTTCTTTCTGTCTTACTCTTAGTTTTTCTCTTTTGATTTTTGCCTTTCCACAAAATGTTATTTTCTTTCTTTTCCTTCCCGTGTTCCCTTCTTTTTTTCCTTTTTTCTGTCCGTGTGCGTATGTTGCTATATATATAGTAGTGTTTGTGTGCATGTGTAGTTTTGTAGATGTGGTGGAAACGTGGGGTGTGTGCATGGGACGTGGGGAAATTGAGGGAA
The DNA here is from genome assembly GCA_030864225.1 of Capsicum baccatum var. pendulum. Classification (NCBI taxonomy): domain Eukaryota; kingdom Viridiplantae; phylum Streptophyta; class Magnoliopsida; order Solanales; family Solanaceae; genus Capsicum; species Capsicum baccatum. The sequence continues at coordinate 199,341,400 of CM061559.1, read as the reverse complement.
AATGGGGGATGTGGGGGGGGGTTAGTGTAAGATGACCCTTTTTTTTTTTTTTTTTTTAAATTATATATATATATATATATTTTAATTATAAAAATAACGAAAAATAATAAATAAATAAACAAGATAACACATAAAATAATAATAATAATTAATTTTATATTTTAAAAATACAATAAAATCCTAAAAATAGACAAAAATAATTAAGATAGTACAAAAACTACTAATTTATTTTTTAATTTTATTTTTATTATTTTTATTATTATTATTATTATTATATTTTATTATTATTATTTTTTTTTTTTTTTTTTATTTTTTAGGAATAAAATAAGACAATATCCTAAATTAACTACATTTAATTATTTTAAGTATTTTAAACATAAAATAATAGGCAAAATAATATATGATTAAATATAAATATAAATATTTAATATTGATAAACAATTTAAATTTTAGGGAGGGTCAAAAATCACGTGTCTACATTTTTGCCCCTCTTTGTGTGAAATCTCGAAGAGTTTTCATACAAAGAAGTAGACAAGATATGATTTTTGATTCTCCAATTATTTGAAAGGTAAGAATAAAAATAAAAGTAAAAATAAAAAGACAAATATGACCGAGTCCTGTTTTTGGACATCCTACCTATCCCGGGTTACAAGGGAATCAGGTCATGAGTAGTTCAAAAGGTATTTTGGTGAGAGAAAAGGTAAAGTCGAGTGAGATTCCGTCGAGTTTCCGATTGACGACTTCTGCTTTTACATTCAACTGACTAATAAAAATCAAAAATGAAAAATACAAATAAAAATTGCAATCTCTAGAATCCTTATTCAAATCTTCATGACTTGAACTTGAAAATTTACCCTATTCTTCAGGCGGGCTCCTGAACTTTCTTTTCCTTCACCCTGTTCTTCAGGCGGGCTCCTGGATTTATAATTCTTCACCCTGTTCTTCAGGCGGGCTCCTGAACTTTCTTTTCCTTCACCCTGTTCTTCAGGCGGGCTCCTGAACTTTTTTTTTTCTTCACCCTGTTCTTCAGGCGGGCTCCTGAGCTTTCTTTCTTCTTTTTTTTTTTTTTTTTTTTTTTTTTTTTTTCACCCTGTTCTTCAGGCGGGTTCCTGAACTCTTTTTTTTCTTCACCCTGTTCTTCAGGCGGGCTCCTGAGCTTTCTTTTTCCTTCACCCTGTTCTTCAGGCGGGCTCCTGGACTTTCTTTTCCTTTACCCCGTTCTTCAGGCGGGCTTCTGGATTTATAATTCTTCACCCTGTTCTTCAGGCGGGCTCCTGAATTGCAACTTGTTTACCCTGTTCTTCAGGCGGGCTCCTGGACTCAAAGCAAATAGTGAAATAGAAAAATAATATTCCATTCTTCAGGAGGGTCCTGAGCATAAAATAAATTCCCATTATTCAGGAGGGTCCTGAGCATAAAATAAATTCCCATTATTCAGGAGGGTCCTGCGCATAAAATAAATTCCCATTCTTCAGGAGGGTCCTGAGCATAAAATAAATTCCCATTATTCAGGAGGGTCCTGAGCATAACAATAAATTTTCATATAACACACATAAAATTTTTTTTGCCCCAGTTTGTACTGAAAAAATTTATGTCTTACTGGATCTTAATATATCTTGCAAAGAACAGAATATATCATGACCGAGATCCAGTATCGAATGTTGTAATCATGCTTCTTGTATTGAATGAAGTATGAAATTGCATCCTTTATCTGAAAATAATCATTTCATCTCTGTTTCAAACAAAGAAAAATTGTCAGTTTTAAAACATATGGTGGTTAGTTTGTGGCATTTGGCTTTTGAAGTGGCCGCTCTCGCGCTTTCCATGCTCAACTCTTTTCCAATCCATGATAATCTCTTTGAATTGTCATATTTCTGACTCAGAATTCTGACTACTGAGATCCTCAACTCAAATCATATTTCTGTTGTATGATGCTTCTGAGTTTAGCTTCCAATACATTCCTTAAATTTCCTCAAGTTTTAAAATGGTCAAATCAGAATCATCTTGAGTACTTTAATTTTACTTTGAAATGTTGTCTCTGTACATCGACCTTTTGTCTTGCTTTGTACCCTTAAAGGAGTTGGTAGCGAGTTTGGAGTCTTTTCTCACTTGACCTGACGTGAATTGACTCAAAAGATAACAAAATTTTTGTTTGATGACAAAGACACAAAAATCAAAAAAAAAATAAAAATAAAACAAAATAAAAAGACAATAAATATCTCTTTTTCAAAACAAAGAGAAAACTTATCTGAATGTGGAAGTCAATTCTGGTGATTATGACATGCATTTTGAATAAAACAACCAGATCTACCCACACCAATCATTACAACTTTTGTCCACATATTGAGCTTGAAATTAAGCCAATCTTGAATTTGTTCCTTCTTGATAACAACCCTTTTTTAAGCTTGTGGCACCTCAATGGGTTTTCGCCAACGAGCCTATCTCTTTTCATTTTCGTCTCAGCTCACAGTCGTCTTATGATGCCCGAAAGGGTTTTCACCAATAAGATTCTCTCATTTCTTTTTTTTTTTTTTTTTTTTTTTTTTTTAATAAACATCACCCAAAATATGAAATATCATGCACTCATAATATGTTTAGCCTTGACATTCTCAAAGATTAATCCGAAGGTCTTTCTTTGGTTGTAACTTGGCTTTTGGATAGGGTTAGGAAGAAAGGTAGGCATGAGGCTCAAAAAATTTATATAACATTGGGTGAAACATACAACTTTTGGAATCTATCCTTTTAAGAAAATAAATTTTGCCCCAGTTTCATTTCATTCTGGGTCATTTGAATTTTCCTCTGGTTAGACCGAACCCCGGAGTAGGGCTGCCTACGTATCTTGTCATAGCAAGAATCAGGTCAAACGTAGTTCATGAAACATCATTCTTTTGTTTGATTTTGAAATTATTATTATTATTATTATTTTTTTTTTTTTTATTTTTTATTTTTTATTTTTTTTTTAGATTCCAAAAGAGGGGTTCGAAGAAAAAATAAAAGCTCAAAAGGGGTATGCAAAGGTTTATATATCATTTAGATAGTAGAACAAAATGCCTTCATCATTTCAATCTTTAAAAATATAAGTACAAAACATACATAACATAATTGTACATGAATATCATACATAATATCTTTTAACTGCATCAGCATTGACCGGCATTCCTTCCATTTTTCCTTCCACATCAGTCAGATATAATGCGCCATTGGGTAACACTTTCTTTACCATGAATGGCCCATGCCAATTAGGAGAAAATTTGCCTTTGGCTTCAAACTGATGAGGAAGGATGCGTCTTAGTACTAACTGACCAACTTCAAAATGTCGGTGACGCACCTTTTTATTATATGCTCGTGCCATTCTCTTCTGATATAGCTGTCCATGACATACTGACGTCAATCTTTTTTCATCAATCAAACTTAATTGCTCTAAACGATTCTTGACCCATTGGTCTTCATCAATTTCAGCTTCCGCAACTACTCGAAGAGATGGAATCTCAATCTCTGCGGGTATAACTGCTTCAGTTCCATACACTAACAAGTAAGGAGTTGCTCCAATTGAAGTTCGAACTGTAGTACGATAACCCAACAAAGCAAAAGGTAACTTTTCATGCCATTGTCGGGAACCCTGCACCATCTTACGGAGTATTTTCTTTAAGTTTTTGTTGGCAGCTTCTACAGCTCCATTCGCCTTTGGACGATAAGGAGTTGAATTTCGATGCATAATCTTAAATTGCTGGCATACTTCTCGCATCAGATGGCTATTGAGATTGGCGGCATTATCCGTGACAATTATCTTTGGAATGCCGAAACGACAAATGATGTTGGAGTGAATAAAATCAACCACAACTTTCTTGGTCACTGACTTGAAAGTCACTGCTTCTACCCATTTCGTGAAATAATCAATGGCTACCAAGATGAACCTATGTCCATTCGAGGCTTTTGGTTCAATTGGTCCAATTACGTCCATTCCCCAAGCCATAAAAGGCCATAGAGCAGTCATTGTATGCAATTCGGATGGAGGGGAATGTATCAAGTCTCCATGTACCTGGCATTCATGACATTTACGAACGAAATTGATGGAATCTCGCTCCATGGTGAGCCAATAGTAACCTGCTCGGAGTATTTTCTTTGCCAAAACATACCCACTCATGTGTGGTCCACAAATCCCAGAATGCACTTCAGTCATGATTTTTGAAGCTTCTTTAGCATTCACACACCTCAAAAGTCCTAAATCAGGAGTCCTCTTATACAAGATTCCTCCACTTAAGAAAAATCCACTAGACAAACGTCGAATGGTTCTCTTTTGATTACCATCAGCATGTACAGGATACTTCCCAGTCTGAATATATTCCTTGATATCGTAGAACCAAGGCTCCCCATCAAATTCTTCTTCAACCACATTACAATATGCATGTTGATCATGAATCTGTATATGCAAAGGGTCAATATAAGTTTTATCGGGATATTGAAGCATCGAAGATAATGTCGCCAAAGCATCAGCAATCTCATTATGAGCTCTGGGAATGTGTTTGAACTTTACTAATACAAATCGTTGACAAAGATCTTGTAGACAACTTCTATATGGTAGGAGTTTCGAATCACGAGTCTCCCAATCTCCTTGGATTTGGTGGACTAATAAATCTGAATCTCCGAATACCAACAATTCTTGGACCCCCATGTCAATGGCTAATCTCAATCCCAGAATACAAGCTTCGTATTCTGCCATATTATTGGTACAGTAGAATCGAAGTTGGGCTGTTATGGGATAATATTGTCCTGATTCAGAAATAAGAACCGCTCCTATCCCCACTCCTTTTATATTAGCAGCTCCATCAAAGAACAACTTCCAGCCTAAATGACAATCTTCTGAAACAAACTCATCAGCATACAATACCTCTTCATCTGGAAAATAAGTATTCAATGGCTCATACTCCTCATCAATAGGATTTTCAGCCAAATGATCCGTCAAGGCTTGAGCTTTCATTGCAGTTCGTGTCACATAAACAATATCAAACTCTGTGAGCAACATCTGCCATTTCGCGAGTCTGCCTGTGGGCATAGGCTTCTGAAAGATATACTTTAAAGGATCCATACGAGATATGAGGTAAGTAGTATAAGATGACAAGTAATGTTTCAACTTTTGGGCTACCCAAGTTAAGGCGCAGCACGTTTTCTCAAGAAGAGTGTACTTAGCCTCATAAGTGGTAAACTTTTTGCTGAGGTAGTAGATGGCTTGTTCTTTCCTTCCTGTGACATCATGTTGACCCAATACACAGCCAAAAGAATTATCTAAAACAGACATGTACAATATCAAAGGTCGGCCTGGCTCTGGAGGAACCAAAATAGGCGGATTCGACAAGTGTCTCTTAATTCTGTCAAATGCCTCTTGACATTCTTCAGTCCATTCAACTTTAACATTCTTTTTCAACAACTTGAATATTGGCTCACAAGTTGTCGTAAGCTGAGCAATGAATCTACTGATATAATTCAACTTTCCTAGTAAACTCATCACCTCCGTTTTATTTTTTGGTGGAGGTAGATCTTGGATAGCTTTTATTTTTGAAGGATCTAACTCAATGCCACGTCGACTGACTATAAAACCCAAAAGTTTTCCTGACGGAACTCCAAATACACATTTTGCTGGATTAAGTTTGAGATCATACCTCCGAAGCCTTTCAAAGAATTTTCTCAAATCTTTGATATGATCAGATTGCTCTCTCGATTTAATGATCACATCATCCACATAAACTTCAATTTCTTTGTGCATCATGTCATGAAACATTGTGGTCATCGCCCTCATGTAAGTTGCCCCAGCATTCTTTAATCCAAAAGGCATAACTCTATAACAATATGTTCCCCATGGAGTAATAAATGACGTCTTTTCCGCATCTTCTGGATCCATAATGATCTGGTGATACCCCGCGTAACAATCCACAAAAGAAGCAAGATCATGTTTGGCACAATTGTCCAATAAAATATGAATATTAGGAAGTGGAAAATTATCTTTCGGACTTGCTTTGTTTAAATCGCGATAATCAACACACATCCGAACTTTACCATCCTTCTTTGGAACAGGGACAATATTTGCCAACCAAGTAGGATACTGGGCCACTCGAATGACTTTAGCCTCAAGTTGCTTCGTGATTTCCTCTTTAATTTTTACACTCATGTCAGTTTTGAACTTTCTCAGCTTCTGTTTGACAGGAGGAAAAACAGGATCAATTGGCAATTTGTGAACTACCAAATCAGTGCTTAAACCGGGCATATCATCATAAGACCATGCGAAGATATCTTTATACTCATGCAAAGCTTCAATTATAGCTTTCTTTTGTTGTGGTTGAACATGTACACTTATCTTAGTCTCCCTAATATTTTCAAAATCTCCTACATTGATCGCCTCAGTTTCTTCCAAATTGGGATTTGTCTTATTTTCAAACTGTTTGAAATCTTTGCCTATATCCTTAAATGTTTCTCCTTCATCGTATTCAACCTCCTTATTCATCATTTCAAAATTAGATTGGGTTTTTAAATCTGGTGAACAATTCTTCATGCTTGTCATATCATTAGAATCGGCATAGAAAGAACTGTATGATAGAAAATAAATAAATAAAATTAGACTTAAAATAAAACAAAGGGAAACTGCGCTTAATTAGAAACATAGATAGAACGAGTTTTAAACTAACATACCAAATCTAAAGTTCTGAATTATAATCCTAGGATAATTTAAATTACAGAAGTAAAAACAAGCAAACTACTAAGACTGTAAGAAAACAAACAAACTACTAAGACTGTAAGAAAACAAACAAACTACCAAGACTCTTTTATAATAGGGAGAGGAGTGGCCTCCCAATTGTTAAGCTGGACATCATGGCCGACAAACTGCACATCTGCATTACTGGTACCTTCCCCAATTTCAACCATATCAGCTTCAATGAACATATTCTGAAAAAGATCAATCAACTTTGTACCATCATCATTCATTGATTCTGCAGCAAGTAACTTGGAGGATCCTATATCACTGAATTTTATAAAAGACTCATGAAGTGGCGGTATCGGCTTGGTAAGTGACCATGACTCTTTCTTACGCTTTTTAGCCTTCTTTATATCTTCAGCAGTAGGCTCGTATCCCAAACCAAAAGTACCAAAGTTCTCATAAAGTTTTACTGGATGAACTATGCCTTGCAAAAACATCCCTAGACCTTTTCCTGGTTCGAAACCATGTTTCAACATTTCATTCACTACCATAACAGATGTAGAGGACAATTGTGGTCTTGCGATGAGATTCCCCTCGAGGATATGCTCAACAGCCACTACCTCAGAAGCTTGATGAATTAACACATTGGCAGTATTTGCTTCGATGGAAGAAACAGAATAGTCTTTGTACATTGATAAATCTCCTTCACCATGAACCACTATCTCTTGCCTGTCACATTCGAATTTGACCATTTGATGCAACGTTGATACGACTGCTTTAGCCCTATGAATCCATGGCCTTCCCAATAACATATTGTATGAAGCATCAATGTTCAGTACTTGAAAATCCATAGCAAAATCCACAGGCCCAATTGTCAATATGAGTTCTATTTCACCAATGGCATCAGTTTTCGACCCGTCAAATCCTTTGACACATACATTGTTAGATCGGATTCTTTCCCCATTAACATTCAACTTTTGTAAAGTTGACATAGGACAAATGTTAGCGCCTGATCCTCCATCAACTAACACTCGAGTGATGATGGAATGTTCGCATTTTACAGAAATATACAGACCTTTGTTATGCTCCGTACCTTCTATAGGCAATTCATCATCTGAAAAAGTAATTTTATTTGCTTCAAGGATTCTTCTAACAACTTTTTCCAGCTGATTTACTCTAATCTCACTAGGAACACATGCCTCATTGAGAATCTTCATTACAGCCTTGCGGTGTTCTTCTGAATGTATCAATAAGGACAACAAAGAAATCTGTGCTGGTGTCTTTTTCAACTGTTCTATAACAGAATATTCTGGCAATTTCATTTTCTTTAAGAATTCTTCAGCTTCTTCATCAGTGACAGGCTTCTTGACTGTCATTCGTTCTTCACCACCTTGTTTATTCTTTCTTAACTCTACTGGAGCATAACATCTTCCAGATCGAGTTAATCCCCCTACTTCATCTACCTCTTCAGTCACTTCTTTCCCTTTGTGCATTACCACAACGCGATCATAATTCCAAGGGACTGCCTTGGTATCGACCATAGGCAACTGTGACACCGGTTTGATAACAATAGGAGCTATAGGAGCTCCTTTTATGATTAAAAGAGGCATATTGGCTCTTCCAGGAATAATGAGTTTCGGCTTTATTTGACTTGACCCAATATTTTCTGAAATCTCTTTCCCCATTGCCAAGAGATCATTCGATGATTCGGTTTTTGCTATCACCATCTCTGCTTCTGCAAGCTTTTCTTTCGTTAAATCTACAGCATTTGCCGATTTTTCCAAATCAGTTTTAATTTTAATGATCGGCTTAAAGGGAATCGTAACATCTTCACCACTGAGTATCACATCGAGAATATTTGTTTCATTATGATCTGACAGCGGATTTTGATTGACATTTGGAGTGCCTGGACTTTCTACCATGATCTGTTGGGTATCAATCAACTCTTGAATGGCTCTTTTCAGATGCCAACATTTCTCTGTGTCGTGCCCTGGGGCATCAGAACAGTATTCACATCTTCTAGAATAGTCCAAATTCTTTGGGGGAGGATTCGGGATCCTTCTCTCAATTGGGTTTAGAACATTCATTTTTCTCAGCCTATGAAATAAACTGGTGTAAGATATTCCAATAGGAGTGAAATTATCTTTTACCATGTTTTCTCTTTTGAATTCTGCTCTAGGCCGAAAATTAGACCTCGGAGGGCCTCTTTGAACTTGCGGGGCCATTGGACGATTTTGGATTGCTGGTGCACGCCACTGCGGGTAAGAAGGACCTCGAGCATATGGTTGTGTATTGTAAATAGGATATTGGGGAGATGGAACAAAATATAATGGATTCTGTGCATATGGTTGACGCGCACCTCTCCAATTTTGTCGTGGACCTGTCATGACCGTTGCTACATCCTCTTTTCTTTTCTTTCCCCCAAAACTTCCTGTACCACTTTGAATTGCCTGTGTTGTTGCTTTCAAAGCGGCCTGGCTGATGATCTTTCCTGATTTAATTCCGTTTTCTACCATCTCTCCAACTTTGATAACTTCTGCAAATGTGCTTCCGATAGTAGAAAGCAAATGATGGAAATAATCAGGTTCTTGTGCTTGCAGAAAAATATCAATCATTTCGGATTCTTTTATCGATGGTCTAACTCTTGAAGCCTGCTCTCTCCATCTGACGGCATATTCTCGAAAACTTTCAGTCATCTTTTTTCTCATATTGGCAAGCGTAGTGCGATCTGGCACTATCTCAATGTTATACTGAAATTGTTGAACGAAATCTCGAGCCATGTCATCCCACGTATGCCAACGGGAAATATCTTGATCAATGAACCATTCAGAAGCTATCCCTGTAAGGCTTTCTCCAAAATACGCCATCAATAATTCTTCTTTTCCTCCTGCTCCCCTTAATTGATTGCAAAACTTTTTCAAATGAGCTACAGGATCGCCGTGTCCTTCATATTTGTCAAATTTTGGCATTTTGAATCCTATAGGCAAATGGACATCAGGAAACATACATAAATCCTTGTACGAAACACTTTTTGGTCCACCTACTCCTTGCATATTTCTCATACTTTGTTCCAGGCTTCTAACTTTTCTAGCCATCTCCTCCTGCTCCTCATTCTTAGCAATCTTCTCAATCACGATAGGAGTATCGCGTTGATGAACATGATAATGTGGATTTTGTGGTTTGAAAGTCATTTCAGGAGGATATAACATATCATGATTTGGTTTTCCCATATCCTTTGGTATTGTCGGTTGAATACCCGTAGTAGCTGGCGCTACAGAAGAAAAAAGCGGGTTATTTGCGACAGATGGATTTGATGGGCGCACGGTAGAAGTACCAGCAACTCCGGACATACTAGCAAATGGGCCAAATCCTGGCGGGTAGAATGGATCACTAGTTTGAGCTGGGTCAGAATTTGGATCATTCGAAGTTGAAAGTCCAGGGATTGAAGAAGGAGGAGCTTGTCCATTCAACCAAGCTTTGTACATCTCCGCCATCTGTTGTTTTAATGACTTTATTTCTTCCATTGATGTTAATTCCTGCGAAATCAACTGATTCTGCTCTTCTTCACTATCAGACCCAATATCTTCTCTGTGAGTCATTCTTCTTTGACCCTTATATCTGGTGTTATACGGATGCGATGCCAGTTTAAACCACAAACCAACCACCAATTATTTTATCTTTCTGTGAACAAGTAGCAAACGGGTGAGTGTTATGTATTTAACACATTATAATGCCACGTTATATGTCATGTTTCTATATGCATTTCCCAATCTATCATGGAAGCTTTGTGTTTCATCCCGACTTTTCTAGGCATATTTTCAAAAATTATGATCGAACCCTTTGGAGGGTTGCCTACGTATCATGTCAAGACATGAATCAGATCTTGCGTAGTTCGGGTGGAATTTAACGATTTTTTTTTTTTTTTATTTATTATTTATTATTATTATTATTATTAAAGAAAATAAATAAAGTAAGTGAAGTAAAACATATGTAATATATATAGAAAATAAATGGTCAACTTCATTACATTCTATGATAAAAGAACTGACCCAACTCCTAAAATAGAACCTACTAACTTACATCTGAAAACTAAAGACATAATATCTAAACAATTTTTTTTTTTTAACTGAAAATAAATAAAAAAACTATGACAAAGAAAACGACGATCCTTTCAAGGAGATTTTGATTTAATATGTCCTCCAATGAAGCAGTGAGTCGCTGTGCGAAAGCGGGTACTTGTGCTAAAAAATCCTCACAATCCAACTGCTGATAATCTAAACCCATTCTAGCAGTATCCTGCGCTACACGGTGGACCTTCCCTCGAAGAGAACTGAAAGCCTGATCCCATTCCTGGGCCTGTCGATCTCGGAAATCAACCATCTCTCTTGCACGTTTTTCACGAGCAGAAACAACCTCCAACTGTTCTCGCAATATTCCCTTTTCACGAATCCATTGAGATCTCTCTCGATCAAATTCTTCTTGCATATTCTTTTCAACTTCTTGAAGTTGTTGTCGGCGAGATGCGGCAAGTTCTGCAACGTGTGACCCCCTAGTGGTAGCAAACTTGATTTGTCCCCGAAGTGCAACCTCAATAGCTGCTGATTTAGCTTTCTCTTCAGAGAATTCCCTTTGTTGTTCGTCTATTTTTGCCCTGGCATGCTCTAATTCTTTTCTCAAAGCTTGGTTGGCTTCATGGTGATCTCGCATGGCTCTTTCAATTCCTATCCTGATTGCAGTTTCCTGATCTATAGGTCCCTTGACCGATTTTTCTGGTCTGACTGGAGGACTCGACTGTTCTTCAAACCATTTCTGGTAATCTGGGTGCACTTCTCCTTTCTCGCGCTCTATGACCATCGTTTCAACTCCCATAGTACGGCGACCCTCCCAAATCTGCTGGGCCAAATCTTCTGGAAGTGAAATCTCTGGTCTGACCTCAAATACGAATTCTGTCATGTCTTCCGTTACGGGAATTATTTGACGCCTGCCTAGCTGACGTAGAACTCTCAATGGAACATATGGTTGAACACCTCTAATACCCATTAATAACAAGAACGGACGAATGACAGAACTATATATGACTTGCCTCCAAGGGAACCAATGGAGATTCCAAGTGATTTTATCTGTTGTCAAAGAACGAAAAAGTTTAACCCAATCTTCGATTTCTTTTGGACATTTATATTTTTCCATCCTTTCCTCGTAATCGTTGATTCGATTAAATCGCTCGGGATTGAACCTTGTCAATGTAGGACGTTGATAAAGATGCTCCACAATCCACATCTGTAACAAGATATTACATCCCTCAAAAAAAACTTTTCCCTTTTTGACAAACAGTCAGAGCACGGTAAATATCAGCTAGGATCATTGGTATCATGGTGTAATCTTTCTTGATCAGTATCTGTACCACTCCCGCTAAACGAATATTAATTTTTCCTTCTCTTCTTGGGAAGACCATAGTGCCCAAAAAGGCTACCATGAAGGCAAATCGTCTGTGAACTTTCCAAGTCTCAAAACTTCCCTTATTACAAAGTTCTTTACCGTACTTCTGAAACCCCTCTTGCTTTCCATATCTGTCATATAAAAACTGCAAGGAAACCCAACCTTTTTTCATTGACTCTTCTTTTGTGTTTCTTATATTCATGAGCTTGCAAAATTTGTTTATCGAAATAGGCCTTGGGGCTATAAGTTTCTTCCGATGCATATCACCATATCCAACATAGCCTGCAATCTCCTCTAAAGTAGGTGTCAACTCAAAATCTGAAAAACGGAATACATTATTCTTTGGGTCCCAGAAATTCAGTAATGCGTCAATTGCCTCCCTATTAGGGTTGATCATCATGATACTGGTCAAAAAACCCAAATACTTATGTATTTCGCCATAATCAAACGTATCCATAGCATTCCACCATAACCAAAGTTGCAGAGGAGTACAATCCACAACCTGAAGCGGTATATTCCCATCTCTCTTTCTCTTTGGACGCTCTCCACGAACAGGGGGGGACATTTTACACCTATTGAAAGGATCATAAAATAATAAATATCTAGACTTAGACAAAACTGAATTTATTAATTTTAAAAAGAATTTATAATTTAACTTGTAAAACTTAGTGCGACCATTATTTAAACTTAGTTGCAAATAATAATTTCATCAAAAATTAAAGTGAGAAAAACAAGATTGATAATATATATATATTTTTTTTATTTTTATTATTATTTTTCTTAAAATTGACTCTATCAAAACTTTGTTGTAACAGACTTCTAAACAATTTTATCTATGTGTTTGAAGACAATATTCCCTAAGTACAAAAATAAAGTAAAAGGACTCCGAAATAAAGAAAAATAGAATGACTGTTTTATGTATGAAGTTGTATAAAATTTTTAGTCTCACGACCATAAAGGTTCAGGACTTGTTAAAAAATTGATATGTATATTTTTTGTAAAAACTTAGCCTCATGATCCCTAAAGATTTCGGGCTGTTAAAATATATTTTTATTTTATTGTTACTATTTTATTTTTTACATTTTCTTTTTTTTTTTACATTTTTTTTTTTTTTTTTTAATTTTTAGCCTCGTGATCCCTAAAGATTCAGGGCTGTTAAAATATATATAAAAAAAAATTGGACTTGAAAATCAGAAAAATAATTACAAAAATAATCATATTTTGAAAATATTTTTAATCTCTTTTTTTTTTTTTTTTTTTTAAATAAAGTCGTGTCCTGGGAAGGACTTCCTACGTATCTCACAAAGATGTGAGAATCAAACCCTCGTAGTTCATAAAGATTGTAAAAGTTTTGTTGCCGTATATCTAAAGAATTTTTTTTTATTTTAAAAATAATTTTTTCTTTCAAAAATGATCAACTAAATTTGAGAATAAATTAATCTCTCATATTTTAAAATTGCCTAAAGCCGGTCAACACACAAATAGTCTTCCAAACAAATATCAAAGAGCACGTAGGATGCACATGTTGGTCTTTATAAATTAGGTCACCTGTCCTAGACAGACCCGACCCCTGTGTCGAGTCCCGCTAAGTCAAATGCATATGATGCAAATAAAACGGTACCTAATAGGGATAACCAGATTCTGAGTTTTCAGTTCTTCTAAGTTAAAACCTAATAGGGATAAGTGTCTAGACTGGCTTACCCGAGCGGACACTCGAGCCGGGGAGGGACAACTTGGTCGGTAGCAGGGCAACACCGCCTTCGTTGTCGATCCGAACCCCGCCTAACATGTGTGACTATATCCTTCACCAGGTGTCTTGACACTCTGGTTATCTCAAAAAGAAGGTGGGATGCATATGCTGCATTCCCTCTATCCTATTTCGGAGACTCAGAGGGGGTACGCGAGAGAAGAACAATATATAATACAGTTCAAATAATATCAAAGCAGTAAATGAGCAACAAGTAACACATAAGGCCAACAAACAAACACAATATTAAAATAATTAAAGCAAGTAAAAGTCAATATCTAAAGCTCGAATTCTAGTATTCCCCAGCAGAGTCGCCAGAGATGTCACACCCCTTTTTTCTCCGCTGGCGGGTCGAGTTGAAGGGTTTTTCCAATTAAAGTGACGATATTGAATAGGGATTAAATTATTTACAGAGTCGCCACTTGGAATTGAGTTTTGGTGTTCCAAGTCACCCTTTTTTTTTTTGAATCCCTAATCAAAAGGAAATGACTCTTATTTGGTCTGCGAAAACAGAAAACGGGTAAGGAATTCTGTTGATCGAGGGGAAGGTGTGAAGCACCCCTCGAATCCCGTGGTTCTAGCACGGTCGCTTTTATTAACTTATACTTAACTAAAATTATTTCGATAAATTGTGTTAAGGCCTAATTTGCTCATTTTTTATTATACTGAAAACTTGTCTATTATCTTATATTAAATAAATTGGTGAAAAGTTAAATTTGAAAAAATATTTATCAAGGTGCATTATTGCATCCTTGAATTTTAAATGTCTCGAAAAGATGCGTACACCGCATTCTTAACTGAGACGAATATTTTGAACGTGCCTAAAGCTTATCTAGCGTTAAAAAAAGGTGCCTAAAGCTTATCTAGCGCTAAAAATATTTGTTTCATCTCTTACTAACTCGAGATAATTTTATCTATTTATATTCTCTTTTCCGCTCTTTATTTTTATTATTATTTTTTTTTTTACAACAAATCTTGGATTATTCCGCAACTCGCCTCACTCCCTTAATGAATTTAAACATAAACATTCAAACATTAAAGTAAGAAACAAGAAAGTCAAATGGTCGGTAACTTAAAGGTTTTTTCCTAAAATAGCATGCTATCAATCATATTTTTGTTAGTTTCATGTCAACTAATTTACCAAGTCACGAAATGCTTATATATGATATCATCAAATAATTTACTAGCAATATGGATACGTTTTAAATCCTATTTTTGTGCAGTATTAAATCTAACAACTCGTTACATGATTAACCTATTTGATTCTCTAATACTTTGACTTCTAATAAAAAAATAGTTAATGTTAATATAAAAGTAGAATACTTATTCTTTAGCCTCGATCTACACTCACCACACCCTTATTTATTTAATTATTATTAACATTATTAAGTCAATCCCACAATATTTATCAAATAAATACTACACCTGCACAATCAATATTATACATACAAATAAATTTTCATTTTTTCACTAATTCCATGCAATCTTTGCATACCTACTAATACTACTCATGCATTATTTTCATACAATCCATACTACTATTTATACACCAATACTTAACAGGTTCTAAAAATATACATAGAAAGGAAATGTTACTGTGACAAAACATGCACACATATACATTATGAAAACGAGAAAGTTTTAACTAACAAAACACTCACGTATGCACTGTAAAACGATAAGAATGAAGAATCGAATAAAAAATAAAAAAAAAAATTAATTAAACTTTTAAGAACTACTTTGAATCAACTAAATACATCATTAAATTTTAAACATTGATTATTAATGACATGTCATCAAATCCGTCGCAATATCTAAGCATACAACATATATTAACTAACATTGAAATGCTCTTGGATATATATGAATATGATAAAATGAAGTTTACTTCGATGAGAAATCATTTAAACAATTTCACTCAAACTCCGATTCATGATAAACTTATAATATAATAGTACAAAATTGAATAGGAACCTGTGTAGTAAATTAAATCAAGTATAAAAACCCCGTCTTCGAAAGCTCAAACGGAACCCCAAACTCAACTTCGTTGCTTTTTATTTCTTTCTGTCTTACTCTTAGTTTTTCTCTTTTGATTTTTGCCTTTCCACAAAATGTTATTTTCTTTCTTTTCCTTCCCGTGTTCCCTTCTTTTTTTCCTTTTTTCTGTCCGTGTGCGTATGTTGCTATATATATAGTAGTGTTTGTGTGCATGTGTAGTTTTGTAGATGTGGTGGAAACGTGGGGTGTGTGCATGGGACGTGGGGAAATTGAGGGAAAATGGGGGATGTGGGGGGGGGGGGTTAGTGTAAGATGACCCTTTTTTTTTTTTTTTTTTTTAAATTATATATATATATATATATTTTAATTATAAAAATAACGAAAAATAATAAATAAATAAACAAGATAACACATAAAATAATAATAATAATTAATTTTATATTTTAAAAATACAATAAAATCCTAAAAATAGACAAAAATAATTAAGATAGTACAAAAACTACTAATTTATTTTTTAATTTTATTTTTATTATTTTTATTATTATTATTATTATTATTATATTTTATTATTATTTTTTTTTTTTTTTATTTTTTTATTTTTTAGGAATAAAATAAGACAATATCCTAAATTAACTACATTTAATTATTTTAAGTATTTTAAACATAAAATAATAGGCAAAATAATATATGATTAAATATAAATATAAATATTTAATATTGATAAACAATTTAAATTTTAGGGAGGGTCAAAAATCACGTGTCTACAGTCACGACCGAAGAACTAAGGATCATGATGGCATGTGTTGCGGCAAGCCTTGATAAGTAAGCCTATTGCCTAAAATGATATATCAAGGAAAAAAATAACATCAATAACCCAAAGTAAGGCTTCTAGAATGAATCTGAACCCCATAATATAGTAAAAACGGAAAGAAACAACCGACAATGTCATAAATTTTAAAACATGGTGTCACAGTATAAGAACATCACTAGTGCAACTCTAGATCAAAATACATAAGATATCCAAAATAGGAACAACTGTGTCTTTGAATACGAATAAAGACAAAATTTAAGTAAAGAAAGATAATAGTCAACTCCAAAAGAAGGAATCCAACCGCTACCTCGAATAGCTCCAAAGTATCGCCCGAAATCAATCGTCGTAAGGCACACTCAAATCAGAATCTGCATTAAAAAGACACAGTAAGGGTGAGTACGGATCACTTGTAGTCAGTAGGTATCATAGTCCGACTGAGCAAAGTAGAAAATAAAGCATAAAAAAATACACACTAAAGTCATGTCACTTGAAATCAAAAAATATCTCAAACGGTAGTCCACACTTTTTGCACTAATAGTTCTACAATATCCACATCAAATATAGCAGATACAAGAAAAAATACACGTAGACAGATATATCACATACTAGTAACAAAGGAAGAAAGACACATAGTCAGATATCACATCACAAGGAAATAATACATCACAGAAATGCACAAGTGGATACAAATGCAATGTAGATGAAGATGATGATATGATGCACGAGGTTATCACACAATATCCGTATACATCTGCGGAGCTCAAGATTCTCGACGTAGGATCCATGGGGGATTCGACAATTCGTATACAATCCATAATCCAATACCATAGCCACATCTCCTCTTCGGTGCATTCTTCGGTAGAGGATTTTTAAAGATGTCACATTTACTGTTAGAAAAATCTAGTGTTTTCAGTAATTTCAGTATTTCTAGGGTGGTACCAATGTCTCATGAATATATCTGATATGAGGATGTGATTCTCATAACCAACCAGAATGAGACTTTTCATATTCAATCAATATACCAACAAAGTGAGCCAATAATCTACTCAATATTTCCATCCATTCATGAAAACCAACATAAACCACATGCCAATAGAGAGAAATACATTAAAATACACCATTGGTACTACGCTAGAATTTTACATTATACAAGACACAATCAATTTCACGTATAAAGACAATAATATCATATAGGACACCCCATGACCACACATAGCAAATAATGTTTTCAAAACCACCAAATACATCAATATATATATGCCCCTACACGAGCATAACACAATAATTATAGCCATTTTTATGATCAGTTTCCACACCCTTAACATGATTTTATATCTACATTAACTATCCAACCAATCTAAAAAAAAGTTAAGCTACCTCAAATGCCGAAAACAGATTCGCAAGCCTTCACTACGAAGTATTACTCTTTCTTTACGGACTCTAAATCAACTAAAACATGAAAATATAGAATGTATGCGTCAAAAGAAAATCAACGATACGCATATTGCCTATTTTCAAGTCAGGATTAAAACGAACCCCGAAATAAATTTTCAAAAGAGGGGCAAAATCATAATTTTATCTTTAAAACACGTTTCTCGTTTTTTTTTTAAAGTCTACAGCTGAAAACTCAAGCAAAAATGAGTTAAAAACGAGGTCCAAATTAAAGAAAAACCATATTTAAGATTTACCGGCAAAATCCTCGAAAATCTTTTTTGAAATCAAGAATCTGAAGTTGTTTTGAAGATGAAATTGAGAGAAAACTGATAATTATAAGATTAGAAACTTTCCCAAGTGAAAATGGGGTTTGAATCGAAGAAATACAAGTTTTATATCTTTTGAGCCAAATCTCCAATTTTTCACTTTAATCTGCGTTAAAACAAAAATTAGATGATAAAATTGGAGAAAAGTAGTTGAAATAGGTGTTTCCCAGCTTACCTAAGCTTAAAAATGAAATAAATTGCTCAGAAGTGTGAAACCCTAAGCTCCAAGTCTCAAAAGTGAAAAAAGAAAGACGAAACATGAGTATATATAGGGTCCAAGTCTCTGTAGACCCCTCGAAATTCATCCGAAATTTTGTGAACGCAAATGAAATATGTTACCCAATCAATTTCGATGCTCAAGACTCAATAGAGATATCATATTTTCAAAAAAAATATCATTTTCACAAAGTTGACCCCCGAAATCCAAATTCACAACTTTTTGAACCGAGGGTCAAAATAAAATTTAAAAGTCATAACTATTAATCTAAGTCAACTATAAAGTTTTTCAAGCCACCAAAAATCACAGTTTCACATAAATCACATCGAAATGCATTGAGAATCGTGTCAATCATATTCACACGCCAAGAATACCATAAAACAACCACAAAAAGAGATAAAGTTAACAAATCACACAGAAATAAATATTTTTAAAAAATTACCGAACAGGTCGTTACAATAATTTTTTGGTATTTTTAATTTATTAAATTTGCATAAGAATTTCGATGAAGGTGATTTTAATTAAAATAATTTAATCAACGAATTCAAATGTACTTGACGATATATTGGTGTTGAAAATATTATAAATCATCATAAAATTATGTACTTTATCTACATCTACAATATATTAAAAGCGTAAAGATCCTTAGAAAAGTGATTTGAACTATTTACCCTTCATTAAAAGTATTTGTTTTAGACAAAATTATCTTTTAACTTATTTTTATATTTTATGATATTAAATATTGAAATAAAAAATAGGCAAAGAAACTTTTCCAATTAAAAAATGCTTGATCTAAAAAAAAGGGCAAAAACTTACAGCTAACGTCCAAAACAAAATTGGCAAAAAGAAAAAAAAAATCATATTTTAAGGAAAAGGATTCTTAACTTTTCTTCCATATATTAAGAACTTGAATTCGTTTAGGTTAGAATTAGTTGGATACTTTTCATTAGGCTTTCTTTCCATATTTTAAGGGTTAGAATTCATAATTGTGATTACATTTTTTAAAAAAAATAATTAGTACTTTGAAATAGCTTGTATTGAAACATTTCATGTTTAAAATATTATGTCGGGCATCCTCATATTAAGGACACTAATATTAGTTGCAAAATTTCTTGCCCAACTTAATTCCTTCCATGTTAATTTTTTTCACTTATATAAATTTTATCAAACCAATCAATCGTCCAACTGAAACCACATGTCACTTCTCTACTCCTCTACATCACGCAATTCTTCTATATGTAATTTAACTTTTTCTCATCATATAAGTTGTTTATTGGAGATTACCACTCTATATCTCAACCAAGAATGAAACAATGAGTCTTCTAACTTTTATTATTTGCAATTGTTGCTTTCTGTTTACCTGAGATATTTTGTTTGATAATTCACTTTTTTTATTAAAATAAAAATATTCTTGTAGGTATGTATGTCTGACCATTTTACATTCTCGACTATAGTAAATCTGCTAATCTATTTTTTTTTAAGTTGAGGATATGTATCTAACAAACAGACGAATTTCATAATTGTCTATCATAACTTTCAAGGTAACTAAAATTTTTGGTAATATTAATACTCTACATTGTTTATTGTAGTTTAGAAGTTAAAGATATGCATCTAAGCAAACTGACAAATTTCATAATTACCCATCATCATATACTTTCAAGGTAAGAGTTTTGATTTGTAATAAGTTATTAAAATTTTAGGTAATATTAATACTCTTTATTATTTATTGTGGTTCAAAGAACCTGTAATCTAAGACGAGGATCATGCCTTAGTTCTCGAGTATTAGGTTATATGATCTTAACTCGATTGAATTTTAATTCTTGCCTCAAAACATGATAGATTTTATCACTTTAATTTTTTAGAAGATTTTATTTTGATGATAATTATTGCTATAAATAAATATATATGATCAAATATATTCTTATAATTTTTTGTTTTCCATCTTATATAGAGATGAAAAATAAAGATGGTGTTACTATTTTGTCATGCACAATTAGGTTTAAGAAATATTTTGATATAATTATTAAATAAATGTGTATTTGAGTTACCTTTTAAGACTTCTAACTAATTACCATAGTTGAATTTCATAATTGTCCGTCGTAACTTTCAAGGTAAGAGTTTTGATTTGTAGAGGTCATAATATGTTCTAAAATCTTAGGTAATATTAATACTCCACATTGATTATTGTAGTTCAAAAGCTGAAGGTATGCATCTAACAAACAACGAATTTCATAACTGTCCATCATCATATATTTTCTAGATAAGACTTTTGATTTGTAATAAATTATAAAATTTTAGGTAATATTAATACTCTACGTTGTTTATCGTGGTTCAGAGAACTGTAATCTAAGACGAGGATCATGCTTTAGTTCTCGAGTATGAGGTTATATGATCTTACCTCAATTGAATTTCTATTCTTGCCTTAGAACATGATATATTTTAAAATGTATATTGGGGCAAAAGGTGAAACATGGATTCGTGTTGCCGAGGATGGGTGCAGGGAAGAAGATTTTTAGTTGCTTGTTTCCTGATACAGATTGTTGTATTACCTATTTTTATGATGTTCTTGCTGAATAATATTCAATATGGTATTACAAATGTTGTTTATCTTATCACTATGCTAAATTCGCACAACAAATGGTTGAATTGAGGTAGTTGGCTGAGAGATCCACTTTTCAACCATTCAATAATGTCTTTGGAAGTGTTCGATTGATTTTTTTTACTATTTAAAAATTAAATGAGAAAAAATTATGACTAAGGATTTGTTAAGGCTAGATTTTGATTGGAGAAAGAATTGTGATTGACAAGAGTAAAACCATCTATGTTTTCATTTGGAATTTCTAAGAGTTAAGGTATATTTAAGGCATTTTTTACATAATATATAAATATGCCCTTTAACTTGGCGTCGCATGTGTCTACTTATTCAACTATATACAAGTTTGAGTGTTTACTTGCGCATACCCAAAGTTGGAGGGCGTAGATGCAAATTAAAGTCAAGTCAAAGGACATATTTATATATTATGTCTATTTTTAATTTCTCAAGAGCTTATAATTTTTTCTTGATATTTATTTAATTTAAATATATTATTAATGTACTTACATATATTTTGAAAGTCGTCTACTCATAACATTAAATACACGCACAATGCATGTACATTAAACTAGTTATGCTAAATGAAGAAAATAAAGAAAATAAATAAATAATGAAAAGTACAATCAATTACATGGAATCATAAGATATAAATATTGAGAAATTAGAAGAAAATGAATGATAACTAATTTTAAAATTAAAAATACATTAAAATAAGAGAAATACAAATAAATTTCAAAAGAAAGAAACTAAAATAAGAATAAAAAGAAAAGAAATTAAAATAAGAATAAAAAGAAAACAATAAAAATAAAATTACATGTTATACTTATATTCAATTTTCAACCTCCTTGTTTATGTTTGAGATGTCAACTTGAATTCTCGATGAATCTAAATTGTCTAGAAACACAACCCTGTATTTGAAAAGTTAAAGAATTTATTATGTTTCAAAGGCAATAATAAGAAAATGATCTACGCTCTACTTTCTATCCTTCTTAAACTTGGCATTCTTGTATGGTAGCCTTAATTGGAGACTGTAAATTCCCAAATAACCAAATAAACATATTAAATCATATAATTACACTCACATTCAATCATCATGTGTTCTTCCAAATAGGTCTTAGTAGTTAGTGTTATGCATTCGATCGATTCGTTTAAGTTCAGTATCTTCATAAAAGATTTTAAGTTTAATTTGTCATTTTTTTTTCTTCACCCGGATCAACTCATAGATTTGACTTCTTAGATTTAAAGTAATTTATGTATTTATCCCAATGATAATGTTGTTAGGTATCATTATGGAAGAAGATTCGAGCAAGATATACACTTCTTTAGAAATGCGAAATTTGATAGCTCCTTCGTCCCATTTTATGTGTCGTCATTTATTTTTTTGATCCGTCCCAAAAAGAATGTCATCTTTCCTTATTTGGTAACTATTTAATGACATTATCCCTATTTTATCCTTAGTGGGTCCCACTTTATTAAAAAAAATAATTAAAAAGTAAACTTTAAGAGGGATAATTTTGTAAACTTTACAAAGCCATCATTTATTTCTTAAATTCCATGCCCGGTCAATGGCGACACATAAAATGAGATGGAGGGATTATGATTTTTCAGTGCTTGGTTTGGTAAAAATGTAATTCAAGATTGAACTGAAATAAATTTAGGTCCTGTTTGGCCATGAAAATCATAATTTTCTGAAGTTGGAGTTGGAGTTGAAGTTGAAGTTAGAGTAGAAGTTGTGTTTGACCATAAATATAAATTAAAGTTGTTTTTGAAATTTTGCAAGAGAAGTATGGGTGAAAAAAGTAAAAACAAATAAAACTTATTTTCACTTTTTCAAATACGATTCCAGAAGTGTATTGGGAATTCTCATGGACAAACACCACAATTTTCACTTTTTTTATTAAAGTGAAATAATTTCCTAGAAAAAAATAAAAAATTACTCATGGCTAAACCGCTGCTAAATTTGATTCAATTTGATTTCAACAATTTAAATTCGATTTATTTTGCTTTGGATATCATCACATGGGGTCTTTTTATGTGATAATAATTAGGCTTTTAAAAGTCAAGATCTCATAAACTGAAACTACACATCCACTCAAACATGCACTTTAGGTTGAGCTTTAATTTAGTTTTTCATCCCATAATCTATGGCAATAATTTGCATATTAAACCTGTTAGATATTTACTTATCTACATCAACATTCAAAAGAAGAAAAAAAGAAATCGTTGATTGAGATTTGACTTTTGAGTTTTAGGTAGGGAGTTGGTTTGGGTTGGGTAATTTGTTTCATTATTTTTTACGGGTTATGATGTAGGATTACAGATCAGTATGTGTTAACCCAGTACAATATGTTTAGAAAAAATAACTTGCACTAAAATTTGGTTTTTGGATTAATTGAATTAAATTATTCAAAATTGAAAATTCAATTGAATAACTGAAATTTTAAAATTTATCGAAACTAATAAACTAAATCAAAACAAAAATTTTAAAAAAATTATGTTCGTTTTGGCCATGAAATTTTTTCTTTTTTTGATTTTTTTTAAAATTTTATTCCAAGAACAACTCCAAGATGGTGTTTGGTTACGAGAATTACACACTTAGAGTTGTATTTAAGAAAAAAAGAAAATAAGTAAAACTTATTTTCACTTTTTCGTTTCCACTTCTCTCATAAAAAAATAAAAGAAAATTAACTTTCATGATCAAATGCCTAATCTATTCAATCAATATTTTTTATTTAAACCGAAATACGACAGCCTTATTGTGATCAAAATGTTTAGGGACATAGAAGAATCCACTTTTCAGACATGTAATACCCTCACACCAGCATTGCCTGTTATGTCGCACACGTGATATTGGCGAAACTTTGTCCTCGACTGGTGAAAATTACACATCTTTTAAATCTCAAAACTTTAATGGTCCCATCCCCTTTTTTAATTTTTTGTGGTGAGTCAAGAAAATCAGATAATCCATTTGAGCAAGATTCTCATCTCACCAACTCACATGCTGACAATAAGTATACTTTAATTTAACCATGATTTAAGAAGTTATTTTAATTAAATAATTATTTATTTTTAGATTTAGTATAAGGGGTCATTTCGTAGGGTGTATAAGAATAACGTTAAATGTGGTATATTAATAATGCTTACATTACTAATGTTTGCATTAGTTATGCTGACATTATTTTTTATACATTATTTGATGTGATGTATTAAAAATAATATGCATTACATAATTTTATAAAATAATATCTATTGACGAAAATAACCTTCCTTATATTTATATTCTCTCTTTTCAATAATTTTTTTTTTTCAAATCTCACCAACTCATTTTTTTCCTCAAAAAAAACAAAATTACATAGTTGACAGCCATGGATATTCTGTTCTTCTGCTGCCAATTTTTTCCGCAGGCCATGAGCCATCACGGCCATGATCCATGTTCACCTTTGTATGTTCCCGAAACACTATTGGAACGTATCGAAGATGTCTCACATGAATTGAAATTGCTGCAAAATTTGGACTCCTTATCTCATCATAATAATTTCTTCACTCATATTTTAGCTGTGTCAGGCCATACATCAACACTTCTTTGTTTGTATCTATCAGACTTGGCTCCAGAGGAAATAAATGTTATGCTTTCTGATTTGTTGAGGATTTTTAACATCAATCGTTGTGAACTTCTGACCTCAAAATTTTAATGAGAAATCTTATAAGAATGATAAAGTACAAAAAATAAAAAATATTTTACAATATAATATGATGGAAAAATTGTGGAAACAAGAATGAGAAGTATTTTGAGGGGTACTAATGTCATTAATCAAGCTAATACATGTATTAAAGCTTTTGCATTACTAATACATAGAAAATAGATGGTATTAGTAATACACATCTCAATACATAATAGAGTGTATAATTAATACTTACATGGACTAAAAATTATATCAAACAAAGTATACATAATACACATTAATTAATACATATATTATTTTTGACAATACACTCTACCAAACGACCTAAGCGAGCATTGGTAAAAATCAGTAAGTCCATCAGACAAACTAGACAGTCCCTTGATTTACTCATTTGAAAGTATATTAATTAGTTACCCTCCGTTGCTTTTTATTTGTTTATTTTAAGCTTTATATCTCAATAATAATATATTTAATGTACATCTATAAAGTAGGATCTGAATAAGGTAAAGGACATATAATTTATACTACTAAGTTAGATGTGAAATAAAAATATTATTTTTGATAAATTATTTTTATTTTAAATCAAGAGTTTATGGAAAATCTTCTTTCTACCTTAGCCTCCGGTAGATATGGGTCCTATTCTATAATCGTTAAAAACTAGATGAAATATGGTTGTGGTGCTAAAACAAAACAGTGTACAAGTATAAAAAAAAGGAATGATTGATGGGGCCACACTCATCACAAAATATATCTTTAAAAAACTTGCCTCTATAATTGAACCATCCCATTTATTCACATTTAGAAAACTTCACAGACTACTTTGACTAGCTTAACTAGCTACTGCAGTGATCATGTTTTCATCGGATGTATATCTATTTTACTTCGTCATCTTCTTCAGTCTCCTAATGTCACTGCCTACATACATCTTATCTCATTTTGCCTCTTCTCCTTATGGCAAACACTCTCGTTCAGGTAAATCGAAAACTACAATTTCTCCGTCAATTGCGTGGGTTTTCATGGAAAGCCCAACGCTTTGGTTAACATTCCTCATATTTCCTTTAGGAAAAAATTACACAAACCCTTTAGCATATATCCTTATTTCTCCTTTCCTTATTCACTATACAAATCGTACAATCATTTATCCCCTACATCTCGACAAAAGAGCACATAATAAATTTCCACTTAACATAGCAGTGACGGGTTTTATTTACAATATTTTGAATGCATACATACAAAGTAGATATGTTTCTCATTATGCCAACTATGAAAATGATGAGTGGTTTTGGACTAGGTTTCGTTGTGGGTTTTTTGTATTTGGATTGGGTATGGTGATCAATGTTTGGGCCGATGGGGTGCTATTGAGCCTGAAAAGACAAGGTGGTGGATACAAGATTCCAAGAGGTGGGCTTTTTGAGTATGTGAGTAGCCCAAATTATTTTGGTGAGATAATGGAGTGGTTGGGTTGGGCGTTAATGACTTGGTCATGGGCTGGACTTGCGTTTTTGGTGTACACTTGCTCTAACTTGGTTCCTCGAGCCGTTTCGACTCATAAATGGTATGTGGAGAAATTTGGGGAAGATTATCCTAAGAATAGAAGAGCTGTTTTTCCATTTTTGTATTGACATTTTACATCTCTTGTTGTGATCATGCAATGCAATTAAACTTGTATGGATGGTTGTTGCCTATTGTATCATACTATTGTATTGTTAGTTTAAATAAATATAATATTTGTTTTAATTTTGTTGTGTCACATTGTTAAATTTATTGTTACGTAGTGATGAAAAGTATCATTTTATGTAACGATTAATTTAATGTGATGACGTTGTGTTTATTTTCTTCTCAATTTTTACTATCTGATAATCATATTTTATTCTTTACATTACCTTTTTATAATAGTTCTACATGCAACCTTTCTTACAAGTTTGTCCTTGAATTACACATGTTTGGCATTATGTAAAAATAAAAAGTGATATAATCTATCAAACACTACATTCAGCAAAATAATGCTACACTAGCTAGAACTGCAAATCTGTCCAGTTGACTTGGGGTCGATGACAGGGATGGAGATATCCTTGTCCAAGGGTTTTGAACCCCCTTCGACGAAAAGTTATATTATTTATATATGATTAAATTATTTTTTTACATATATATATAGTAGATGTTGGACCCCCTTCGATTAATTTGTATGTTTACTTCCGAATCCCCTTAATAAAAATTCTAACTTCGCTACTGATCGATCACATGCAATGTTCTATTTTTTGGTATCCTGATTAGCAAAATTGATGTGATCAGAGACTTAAATATTGGTAGTCTCGCATAAATGTTCCTTGGAGTAATGAGGAAAAAGCATATCTGGGATTGGGATATGAGGAAAAAGTTTAATGTCAGAATAAACTATAATTAGATTACATGACAGCGAAAACAAAATGGAAAAAATTACAATTTACATCATGGGTCGTATAGTCGGAAACAAGTTGTTTTCGAATTAATTATGCCAAAGTAATATAGACAAATATTAGTGTCCAATTTACATAATGAAACTCAATTTTAAAGAAATTATAAAACGTATATTATCAGATATATGAGTATTTGAAGATACACGTTTTAACAATGCCTAACATAACAAATACTCATCTATATTTAGATACATGATTATCTGAAAATATACATTCTTGTTTCTAGTATAGAACGTGTACTGCACAGATATACAATCTCAGTCGATGCATGTGAGACGACAAATACTGTAATTTTTTGTACCTATATTGCATCTTGCAATCATGGTCTAAAGCTCCTATATTTTTGTGGTTTGCACATTTAATTATTCTAGGATTAACTGTGTTGATGAGTTAGCCATTTATATATTTATACTTTACGGATGATTTAGTAGCCGTTTGGCCATGAAAACTAAAATTTTTCGGAGTTGGAGTTGAAGTTGAAGTTGAAGTTGGAGTTGAAATTGGAGTTGGAGTTGTGTTTGGACATGTCTTTTTTGAATTTTTTTTTCATTAGCCACTATTATAAAAATAATTACATATACATGGTCAGATTTAATGAATTTCAATTATGACATATATAATATTTACATTAATAGCCGTTTTTCATATTTGAAAATTTTAAATATTGATGTTTATATTAACAGATCGTTGTTTCCTGTTTTTTAGGTAACAAATATTATCTTTTAAACAAATTTATTTTTTTAGGAATTTATTTAATTTATTTTGTTTATTTTTCGTTCCTAAAAAATAGGAAATGATGAGTTGTTATTAAATTTTAGGGTGCCGCTAATTTATTTCTTTAATTTTCTTATTCATGAAAGATTTTACTGTGTGTGAATAAATTATTTCTATATAAAACATGCTTTGCATATTTATGGTATATTATATCATATATCATAAATATATAAATATGCTTAGTATGTTTCTTTATACTTTATATTTTTATATATGTGTGTATATGATATATACATGGTATAAACTTCATATATAACATACTTTGTATATTTATATTATAAATATGCTTAGTATGTTTCTTAATACTTTGTATATTTATATATGTGTGTATATGGTATAAACCTTATATATAACATACTTTGTATATTTATATTATAAATATAATAATTTATATATTTATGGGTATAAATATAATACTTTATATATTTATGGGTATAAATATAAATTAGCAGTAAAATAATGTCTTAAATAAGGGAGAAAATTAAATAAGGGATAAAAATAATGACGAGAGAGAAAAAAGAGATATATATTAGTTAGTATAGCATTAAGTTTGAAATTATAATTATCTTATTCTTTAAAACTGTTACATACGTTATATTAAAAAAGTAATGTTATAAGGAGAGTTTTATTTAAAATTTAAAAGATTGGGGTTATATGTAATAATAATAAAAGTTGAAATTGGAGTTGGAAAATTGTGAAAACAACAAAAACCTGTTTTCCCTTTTCAGAAAAAAAATTTAAAATTATTTTTCGAATTTTCATGGCCAAACACCACAATTTTCAACTCCAAAATTTTTTTTCGAAAAAAGGGAAAAAATTTTCATGACCAAACGGGCCCTTAATATTTAGTGTGAGTTTATTTGGTGCATTTTAATATTATAATATTATACTAGGAAATTTAGCCAAGCGCGGTCGTTAAAGAATTAATATTTTTTATATTAATTTTATATTTATTCTATCATCTAATCGTAATATTATACTATTCCACTTACTTTAATTATATTATGAATTAATTACAAATGATGAAAGAAAATAAAGCATAGCAAATTTAACATCTATTAAATGAGGGATAATATATTATTTATTAATAAGTTAAATTATATTTTTCAATAATAATTTGTCCCATTTTTATTAAGCTACGCCATATATTTTTGGTGAGTGGCTAAAAAGTACTCCTTCCGTTTCAAAAAGAATGATTTACTTTCCTTTTTAGTTCGTTTAAAAAAGAATGACTCCTTTCCTTTTTTGGTAATAATTTAATTTTAACTTTCCACATGACATGTTTATTACCATAAGATTAAAGAACATTTTGGTATATTTGACACTACTTTAATTTAAGGCCACAAGAATCAAAAGTCTTTTTTATTTTCTTAAACTTTGTGCCAAATCAAAGTACGTCATTCTTTTTTAAACGGAGAGAGTATCTCACAATATGAAATAATTGTAAAATATTAATTAAATAAATACTACAACTATTGAAACTTCAACTTAAAAACTGTGAAATAATAATATAATAATATCTTGATAGAGACGTCATCTACTTGTTTTATCTATTTAGTATATTTTCTAAAACATAACTTATATATGCATAAAAGCCATTAAAATTATAATAAATACTAAAAGTGAACTCATATATTTAAAAATATAACGGCTTGGTATTAAGAATATAATAGCTTGGTACTAAGAATATTAAACGTTAAATTCACAATTTAAATCTTTATTTCAACTCCATCTCTTCATATTATATAGCTTTGCTTTCGTCACACGTAAAAAAAATGCTTCAAAATTCTGAAAATAAATCCTGAAAAAAAATACCACTCACTTGTTTAACTAATAAATTTCTAGTATTAACAACATCACCAACTTACTATTGTTTTCAATCCGTATGAAGACTTATGATTTTATATATATATATATATATATATATATATATATATATATATATATATATATATATATATATATATATATATATATATATATATATAAAGGAGTGGTGTGGCATATTTCTTTGATCGAGAATTCTATTTATTATTTTTTTGTATTTTAGCCATTTCTTCTCATTTATAAAATAAAATATTCAATGACACTAAATTCGATAAATACTCACAAGTTAATATCTATACAATTATACTTACTATAATGTGGTTGTTTAATAACCAACGAAATACGAAGAGTAACGTTTTAGAATTCTCCATGAAATCATTGATTCCACAATTCAATAAAATAATTAGTTGCAAGTCTTATTATTTTTTTTTAATTAATGAAGAAGTAAATAAAGCACCGTATTCGAACATCCTTTTATTTTCCTTCTTCTGCATTATGAATTCACTTAGGTAACCAACATGGGTTGTGGTGCAACGGATGAGGCTGCTCCACCATTACTCAGAGGTCGAGGGTTTGACCCTGGACATGGAGAAAACTCTGTTGGGAGCGCTACCCCCCGAATGGGGCCCTACCCGGTGCGAATCCGAATTAGTCGGGCTTCAATACGGGTACCGAACACCGGATGAGAAATAAAAAAAAAAGAATTCACTTAGGTAATTTTTTTAAATCAAAGTAACACTCCATGATTTACCTGATCATTTTGTTTTCCTTATTTATTACGAATCGTAAGAGTCATTCAAATTCTACGGTTATATTTATTTATAGCCATTTATTTTTCTATCATAATGATACATTAATGTGCAATATTTATCATAACATTAATAAGATGTAACTCCTAGCAAATATACAATTACTTTTTGAATATTTTGAGTAAAAAAAAAAAAAGCCAAAAATATGAAAATAAAGATCAACATAAATGATAGCCAAAGAAAGGTGTCATATCATCTACTCTATTCCGACCTTCACATTATTCATGTATAAATAAATATAGGTTGATATGAATTTAATCAATATGAAATAGATTAAAAATTAGAAGTAGAAAAAAGAGAAAATGATCAAATACCCTCCCAATCTTTACCCCAAATCCCAACTACATAACTATACTTTAAAGAGGTCCTATGACCCCCCTGAACTATTTAAAAATTGAATATATATACCCTCCCAAACGCTAACGTGGCAAGAGTGTGCGTTTTACTTTCTTTAAAGAGAGTGAAAACCAAATTTTTTTTATTAAAAATTTAATTTTAATATTTCTTTAAATAAATATATATAATTTTAATTATTATTTTTCTTTATTTATTTTCTTTCTCTTCTTCTTCAATTCATTTTCTTTCTTCTTACTCAATTCTTCTTCAATTCTTCATTTCTTCTTCTTCTTCTTTTTCTTCACAAACAATGACATCAATGACATCCAAGAACTCATCAATGACATTTTTCTTTCTTCCTCTTCAATTCTTCTTCTTCACAAATAATGGCACGAAGAACTCATTAATGACATTTCTTCTTCTTCTTCTTCTCTTCAACAAAACACAAAAAACCATGGCTGCTCCCTCCCCTACCACCACCAAATTCTGAAATTTCATAAAAAACAAATAACTAATTCCATTCCATTTCAAGAACACACATCCCAAATGGGTCTATCTTCAATTCCAACAAAATGACAAAATTAACAATTATTTCAACAATTGGTGCAATAGCTAAAATAAAATTTGGTGGTGGTGTTGCATCGATTGGTGGTGGATAGTGGCGCCGCCGCCTTCACCGGAGTTCGTCAGCGGCAGCGCTGCGCTCAAATACGATTTCACGGCGATTGGAGCATCGATTTTGGACGACTTTTATTGGGGTGTGCTCGCATTGAGGTGGCGCACCTGTTGGGAGTGGTCCGCGATGCCAAAAGTCATCGGAGCTCCGGCGATGGCGGCAGGCAGTGGTGGATTCGCGATTTGACGGCAGCGACGATGCCAACTTGGTTGATTCAAGTTGAGTTGATCACATGAATTTTTGAAAATGTAAACATATTCATGAATCAAAATCTGGTCCTTCTCCTCAATTAATCCGGATTCCTGTGCTTCTAAAAATGCTTCCAAAAGGAAAGAAAAATGGAAAATGGAAAGGAAAATTCAAAGAAGAGAATATATATATATATATATATATATATATATATATATATTAAAGAATAATAATTAATTTTTTATATAAAAATATATTATTACGTGGAAATTAGGTGACATTACATGGCAGGTGTGCATTGCTCACTTTCCATTACGCATCTGGGCGTCAGCGTTTGGAGGGGTATATATTCCATTTTTAAATAGTTCATGGGGGTCATAGGACCCCTTCAAAGTATAGTTGTGTAGTTGAGATTTGGGGTAAAGGTTTGGGGGGGGGGGAAATATTTGACCATTTTCTTGAAGAAAAAATAAGAAAATCCAAAAAGAAAATGGTAAAATTAAATTCAAATCTTTGGCAACCCCCCCCCCCCCCCCCCCCCGCCCCTTTTTTAATTCTTTATGCCTTTACAAAAAAAAATTCCTTCTTCCTCACAGTTAATTATGCATTTTTCTTAATTACAACTATTATTACAAATCAGAATTTAAATTCTTTTTTTTTTTGCTCGTAGTATTTAAGAATATTACAACTTCCTTATCTTAAAAAAAAAACTTTTAAAAAGTATGAAAGAAATACCATAATGGTATCGTTTATATATGGTAGCTATAAAATCGACAAATTATATATAATTAATTTATGGGATTCCAAGTGATGCAACTTTTAAACAATTTATAGTAAAAGCCCTTTAAGAGGCCAACTACTTTATGCCGACGATATGAATCCTCTGTATTAATTCTCCTCTATTCAGGCGCATTTCAGCCGATGCAAAGCACACCTAGGTGAGGAGCGACATATTGTTCATTTACAACTACTGCTTTAACTGTCTTTAGTATGTAGTCAGCGCCCCCCTCCCCCCAATCTACCTACGCGAAGCTAAAACAACAATCGCATTCTAAAAATTGCTCTCTCTCTCTCTCTAGCTACTCTATATTATATGACACTCATTACATTTCAAGTTATTCCAAAAAGAATGTCGGATTTCTAAAGTTGAAAATATTTTAACTTTAAACTTTTTATTTTACCTTTAAGGCTTTAATG
The DNA here is from genome assembly GCA_030864225.1 of Capsicum baccatum var. pendulum. Lineage (NCBI taxonomy): Eukaryota > Viridiplantae > Streptophyta > Magnoliopsida > Solanales > Solanaceae > Capsicum > Capsicum baccatum. The sequence continues at coordinate 199,308,203 of CM061559.1, read as the reverse complement.
ACATACTTGTACAGTATAACCTCGATAAATTAATACTCGATAAATTAATAACCTCGCTAAAATAATAATTTTCTTCGGTCCCGAGTTGGGATCAACGTGGTAAATTAATAATTCGCTAAATTTATAAGATAATACAAAAAAAAAAATTCATATAGGTCCCATTTGATATATAAATTAATAATTCATCTGTATCAAAATATTTCATACATAATACATAAGTAAACTAAACAGGTTTCTGAAAATATGAATCTAATATTGTTTGTTTCTTCTTGAAATCAATATCACCTTGAATCTCATCTCTAACCCTTCTTACTGCATTAAGAATATCAGGTGTAGTCTTCTCATATTGCAAAAGGAAGTGATGTAAGGTGATTGTTGCTTTCAGAGCATCTTTGCGCGAAACTTGATCTAATTCCACACTATCATCTTCCACTTCATCTTCTTTATGTGTTTCCATAACACTCTCAATTATTTGTTCATCCGTAGGTAGCTCAAAACTCGTATTATTTTCTCCCGGATAATTCAAAACATCTTCAGCATTCATTGCATTTCGATACTTCAATCCATTGATTAGATTCTGCAATTGTTGTAAGCCATCATTATTCAACTGTTCTTGATTTTTCGAGGATTCATCATCTAACAACCTAAGTTTACAATGCTTAAAACAATTTGCAATTGTACTTGAGTTGACATCCATTTTCCATGCCGAGATTGCAAGATTCATTGCATCTAAAACATTAATCTTTTCTGAATTTGAGATCCCAGTTCTCTACGTATACCATTAGTCATGGTTGATTTTTTAACACCTTTGAGATGAGAAGCCATTTTTTTTGTTTTTTGATTTGAAGACTTGCATAATATATCTATTTATATAGTAACTTAGTTAATGTGTGTACGTGTAACTACATTAATAATTGAGTGGATTTATACATTTTAATGAATGTAGCATGTAACTACATTAATAATTAAGTAGATTTATATATTTTATTAAGATATACATAGAATATTGAAAATGTATCAGCAAAAATACATGAATTTGGTTAAGTATGCATAATTAATAGTCAATGTAGAAATTAGTTTTCACCTACACCTAGGTACATTCATAATATGGACCCAAAAAGTATATAATTTATAAATTAATAATTATTAATTTATACAATTAATTAATACCTCGCTAAATTAATAAAATTTGACGGTCCCAACAGTATTAATTTATCGAGGTTATACTGTATAACCATATAAATTACTATGACATGTTTAAAATCACAAGATCAAACAATCATTCTTCCTTTCTACTCCAAGCGCAGTCAAACACCGCCACACATAAAAAAAAAAAATAGAAAAAGACCCAAGATCAAGGAGATGTAGTAAGTAAAGCTGAAGTGTGCAACTTACATACCTTTTCGGGAATGTCTATGTTTCCCAAGTCAGGCACTGCATCAACTAATACATTTGACTTTTCTGCACCAACAACGGGTTTCCAGATTCTAATTTATCAAAAAATAATTCTCATTGTGGAGAAGGCCAAAAGTAATCAACCCTTTATCTCTAGTAACTTGAAATAATAATAGCTACAAATCTAATGATGACTTTTCAATTTCCCATTAATGATTAATAGAGTAACTTATACTAATGAATGACTATAATTGTTAAAAAATTTAATGAAGTTTAATATATAAGATGAAACATTATTGATTTTTTAAATTAAAAAATAAGAAAAAAATAGAGAAAAAAGTCAAAAAATGGAGAAAAAAGATAAATAGGATTGAAGCCCTCTAAGGCATGCCACATAGGATTGGCTATTGATCTCCTTTCTCTCTCTCTCTCTCTCTCTATATATATATATATATTGATTTGGCTTCTATGTATTAAGTGTCATTAAATTGCTTTTATTAGAAGAGTTAGTAGCTACTCCCTCCGTCCCATTTTACTCGTCCCAAATTTCCTAATTTATTATTCCATTTTACTTGTCCTTTTTTACTTATCAAGACAAGACAATTTTTTTTCCCATTATATCCTTTGTGTAATTGATTACTCACTATTAATATTCTTGAAAAATATTGTAGAGGAGGAGTACCATTATGAGTACACCATTAAGAATATAAATGATGCTTTGGTATTAGCCATCCATCAATATTGGAACTAACAACAAGACACAATTAAGAGGGGCAAAACAGTAAAGTTACATTACCAATCATTGTTTTCTTAATAGTTATGCCATCCCAATTTGGAATGGGTAAAATGGGACGGAGGGAGTAAGTTACATTTTACCTACTGTTTTCTCCTCCTATAACGTGCAATCCTTTATTTTTTGATGACATAATATGTCCTTTACTTTCCTTGTGTTAATGACAGAAGGTTACAATTTTTTTGTAGCCTGTATTGGTCATTAGTTACTCCTAAGTGTTACAGTCAACTTTCAACTTACTAATGACACTTTATGCCATTTATTCCATTCATTCTATTCTTCAATTGCTATTAGACTGTTGCACGTTAGTGATGCATAAATGTGCACCATTGTTGTAACTTATTTGGTCATTATTTTGGCATAATCTTTTTGTAACTCTTGTAATCTTAAGACAATTGATCTTCCTTCTTTACTATCACCATTCATTATCATTCAATACAAGGATTAATATCTCACCTATAAATAGTATGGTCTTGCATTATTTTCTAAGTACATGAAAATATAGAGTTCATAAAAGTTAGTAAAAGAAGAGTTTATTAGTTAAAAAGAGGTATTCTTTTTATGGAGCTTTGAACTCAACTCTTGTCCAGAGTTGTTGAGTTGTTCTTTGTTAGAAGGTTGTTGTATCCTGGAGGGGACAAGTCAAGAAGATATTCACGCAGTAAGCTTGAATCTCCTTCAAGAGAGCGAGATATTCGCGCCTTAGCCATAGAAGAAGAAGAAATTCTTTTTATTTTCTTCATTTGTAATTTCCAGTTGTAATATTGTTGTAATTTCACCAACAATTTTAAGGAGATTCAATGGCAAGAACTGAGAAGTCCATGGATGTCAAGATGGGAGATCTTAAATACTGATAACTGGAAAACTGATATCTGTATGCTATGGCCAAGCAAACCTGAGACTGAATACTGAATTAGATGCTGGACTGCAACTGTGGGAGTTAGCTATAATCGACATGCCCTAATATATTATCAGGGTCCAAACTGTAACCCCAATTAGAAGGGTGTCAGTACCGTACCACGGGTACTAACACTGGATCTGTGGATCCACTAATCTGAAGTCCCGAAGGATGAGGGTATCATGCCTAACTGATAGGGGAACCCTCAAAATCTACGATTTCGTCGTAGGTCTGGAACCTAGGTACTGCTACTAGTGTCTCACGCCTAACTGACGGGGGAGACACCATCCCTACGCCTACTCGGTGTTAAGTGTTACTCCCAACTGAATGACACTGATTATTAGGCTGATCTGAGTTTAACTGATTATGAATTCTAATAGTGCTCATTATAATAATAGTAACTGAGAAATCAACTATGCTCATGGTTTAACTAAAATCATTCTGAGGATACTGAAAGTACGTAAATAGCTACATTTTGAGTATTCAAACCCCCAGGACTCGATAGCAATAACAACAAGGTCATACTAAAACATTGAGGACATACGAAATTGTCAATATTCAAAATTCATTCTTTGAGGCATTTCATCAAACACTTGCAATGCATGGCTTAAGCATGGGAATAGTTTTAAACATGTAGTAGTAGCATGATTTTGATACTAAATCACTAATTAAGGCTTAAATCAGCGAACAACACCATTCAAATGGGTAGGGTTTAATAGAAATAACCATTTCGTGCAAACTTGATGTAAAATTCAAAATTCATGAAATTTCATGAACATAATTCGTAAAAATATGTAAAGATCATACTTTTAAACTTAAAATTGGATTCTTGGACTCCATGGGTGAAAGGGCCTATGAATGAACATTTAACATACCTGGGTTAAAGAATTCATGAAGGTTCTTGGCGGATTTCTTGAGAATTGAACTTGAATTTTAATAGGCTAGGGTTTGCTCTTGAGAGAAGATTTGTTTCTTGGGGAGAAATTTTGGCTAATGAGGCATATAATGCTCTTTTGGGCTTTAATTCCATGTTTTGAACGGATTTGGGGTGATGGAAAAAGACCGAACTGCCCATTAGGGATTTAATCCCGTAATTGGAATGCGGATTAGAGCTTCACCGCGACGTGGTGACAGTCTCACCGCTATACCCACTGTGACGTGGTCTAATTGCGGTGGGTTATTGTATTTTGACACTTGCTGATCTGGACTCCACCGCGACGTGGTGAGGCTCCCATTGCACTTTCCACCATGATACAGTAGAATCGTGGTGACTCACTGAAAATGACCATTGCCTTTTTGGCTTTCACCACAACGCGATGGACCTTCCATCGCTATACTTACCGCGACGCGGTCTAATCATGGTGAGCTGCTATTTTGGGATTTCAAACGCGGTTCAAATCTTGTTAGAAAAATCCAAAACTTACTCGAGACCTGCTATCGACTACCCCGATCATGAATTAATCTATAAATCAACATGCTAAGGCCGGCAAGGTCGGTATTAAAATTATCGAAGTTTAAGAGGCCTTGAAACTACTAAGTCTTAATCACTTAGTGAAATTTTCTAAGTCATGAACCCTTTAATCATGTAAGGGCTAGCTGAAACTAGTTAGAATTGTACGGGGTATTATAATATCTCCCCCTTGGGGACATTCGTCCTCAAATGAGACTAATTAGGTGGAGGATACTGAGGGACTGAGATTACATGATGATTATGCATAACATGTAAACGTGATTACATGACTGAGTCTGAACATGGTAACTAACTGAATTGATTCATGAATGAATGCAATAACATGACCATGATTTTATGGCTGGAACTGAGAATGAAAAAGAGAAACTCTAAGAAAAACTGTTACCTTGAGCTGAGTCTGAGTTTGCTGAGAAAAGGTGAGGGTACTTGGTACGCCTGCTTCTACTTCCCAAGTAGCTCCCTGAACGAACTGATTCCTCCAAAGAACTTTGACCAAGAGAACTTCTTTGTTCCTTAGTCTGTGAATCTAGCGATCAAAGATTTCAACTGGGGGTTCTTCGTAAGAAATGTCGTTCTGATTATCTAAGCTTAATAAAGGAACAACGACCACTGGATCACCAATATACTTCTTTAATAAAGAAACGTGGAACACTGATGCACTGATCCCAAATCTGTAGACAACTCAAGATCATACGCTACTTTCCCAAAACGACTCAAGATCCTGAAAGGGCCTACATATCGGGGACTGAACTTCCTCTTTTTACCAAATATCTTCACTCTTTTCATGGGAGAGATTTTCAAATATACAAAATCGCCAATCTCAAATTCGAGATCCTTTCTCATCACATCTGTATAAGACTTCTGTTAGCTCTAGGATGTCTTAAGCCTCTCCCTGATCAACTGAACTTTCTCTAAAGCATCAAACACTAAATCTAGTACTATTAATGCAGTCTCACCTACCTCAAATCAACCAATAGGAGATTTACATCTCCTTCCATATAGATCCTCAAACGGATCCATCTGGATACTGGAATGGTAGCTATTATTGTAGGCAAACTCAATCAATGAAAAGTGATCATCCCAACTGCCCTTAAAGTCGATAGCACAAGATCTTAACATATTCTCTAAGGTCTTAATAGTCCTCTCTGCCTAACCATCTGTCTGAGGGTGGAAGACTGTACTAAGACGAACTTGGGTACCAAGGCCCTTCTGAAAAACCTTCCAAAGCTGAGAGGTGAACTGAGTACCCTTATCTGAAATAATGGACAACGGGACCCCATGCAATCTAACCAACTCTCTAATATAGAGCTTGGCATAGTCCTCGTCTGAAAAAGAAGAATGGACAAGCAAGAAATGGGATGATTTGGTCATCCCGTCCACAATGACCCAAATCAAATCGTGCTGACAATGAGTATGAGGCAAAACCGTCACAAAGTCTATGCTCACCTCTTCCTACTTCCATGTGGCAATACTAAACTCCTGCATTATTCCACTAGTCTTCTGATACTCAATCTTAACCTCCTGAAAAATAGGGCACTTAGCCACAAACTCTGTAGCATTCCTCTTCATACCGCTCCACCAATAGATCTCCCATAAATCATGGTACATCTTAGTGCCCCCTGGATGTATAGAGTAACGCGTACCATGAGATTCTGTAAGGATTTACTATCTCAAATCGTCTGCACACGACATATACAACCTACCCTAGCAACGCAACATACTATCTCCTCCTTGGGAGAAAACCTCTGCTTTTTGATCTCTGACTGACTCCTTCAAATTTACTAGACTGGGGTCCCTACCTTGCTTTTCCTTCACTTCAGCAACCAAAGAAGATTCTGAGGTACTGCACCAAAACACTACCCTCGGTTGAGTCAACCAAATGAATGCCTAATCTAGCCAACTGATGAACCTCCTGAGCCAACTGTTTTTATCATTCTCAACATGAGCCGCACTACCCATAGACAACCTACTAAGAGCATATGCCACTACATTGGCTTTGCCCGAATAATACAAAACATTCATGTCATAATCTTTTAATAATTCTAGCCACCTTCTCTAACAAAAATTTAACTCTCTCTGCGAAAACACATACTGTGAACTTTTGTGGTCTATGAACACATCAACATGCACCCCATATATATAATGCCTCCATATTTTTAAGGCAAACACAATAGCTACTAACTCAAGATCATGAGTAGGATAATTCTTTTCATGAGGTTTAAGATGTCTAGAGGTGTAAGCTATGACCTTACCTCTCTGCATCAAAAAACAACCCAAACCAACTCTAGAAGCATCATAATAAACAACAAACCTATCTGAACCATTGGGCAATGTCCAAACCGGGACTTAGGTGAGTCAGGTCTTTAACTCCTAAAAACTCTTCTCATGAGAATCTGACCACTGAAACTTGACTTTCCTCTGAGTATATCTAGACAGAGGGGACGCAATAGATCAAAACCCTTCGATAGCCAAGAAACTCACAATATTTTATAAAGAGATGGGTCTGAGCCAGTTTCTCACAGCTTTGATCTGTAAGGGTCAATTCTAATGCCATTACCGAAAATAATATGGCCAAAGAAAGCTACTGATCTTAGTCAAAACTCACACTTACTAAACTTGACAAATAACTAATGGGCTCTAAGAGTTTGTAATACAATTCTGAGATGGTCTGCATAATTGTTTTCACTACGAGAATAGACAAGGATATCATCTATGAAGACTATGATAAACATGTCCAAGTACTGTTTGAACACTTGGTTCATCAGGTCCATAAAGCTACTGGGGCATTGGTATGACCAAAAGACATGACTAGAAACTCGAAGTGACCATACCAAGTTTTGAAAGGTATTTTTGAAATGTTACATTCTCTGACTCTAATATGGTGATAGACGAATCTGAGGTATATCTTAGAGAAATAACTGGTACCCTGAAGTTGGTTGAACAAGTTATTGATTCTGGGAAGTAGGTATTTATTCTTGATTGTGACTTTGTTCAACTGACGGTAGTCGATACATATTCTAAGAGATTCGTCTTTCTTACGCATGAAAAGAACTGGTGCGCCCTACGGGGAAATGTTGGGCCTAATAAATCCCTTGTCTAGTAGGTCTTTCAACTGTTCTTTTAAATCTTTGAGTTTGACTGGAGCTATTTTGTATGGAGCAATAGAGATAGTCTGGGTATTCGGAAGAAGGTCAATTTTGAAGTCAATTTCCCTTTCGGGAGAAACTCTAGGAAGATCTTCGGGAAACATGTCTAGGAATTCCCTAACTACTGAAACTGACTCAAGACTAGGAGTCTTAGAATTGGAGTGTTTAACTCGAACAAGATGATAGGCACACCCCTTGGATATCATTTTTCTTGCTCTACGGTACGAAATAAGCTGACCCCTAAATGCTGAAGTACTACGCTTCCTATCAAGGGCTGGTTCATTCAGAAACTGAAAATCAAAAAACTTTGTTTCTACAATCAACTGAGGCATAGCATGAGTGAAGTCAATCCATGCCAAGAATGACATCAAAATCGGTCATCTCTAACTCTACAAGATTAACTGAAGTGACTCTTTGGGATATAATAGAAACACTTATTAGGGTAGACACTGAGAAAGAATCAGATAAGGTTTTGGGACTGACTCTGAAATTTACATATAAGGGGTAACAAAAAAAAGAGAAGCTCGAGGATCTAGCAAAGCATAAACATGTAAATAAAAGACCTGCAACATACCAGTAACCATATCATGAGACCTTTCCTGATCTTATCAGGACTAAAGTATGTAAAGCTTGTTTGGGCGCTGCCAATTAGTGGCACTGAAAGTGGCGCCCTATTGAGTTGGAAGACCTGTAGATGCTACTGAAGTGAGTTAGCCTAACCCTATTGATGATCATTCATACCTTTCCACATGCCTACCAGACATTCTTTCAACATATGGCTTGGCTTTCCGTATCCAAAACACACATCGCTGCCATCCCTGTACATACCTTTATAATTTCTTCCACACTTTTGGCAAAGAGGATTAGTGCAGGCACTGCTTATACTGTCCTGGGACTTTGAGCCTGGTGCCCTATCCCGATTATCATTTCTTAACTTTGGCATAGGTGCACTAGCTGAGGACAGAGCTAAAACTGAAGGTTTCTGGCAGAACTAAGAATGAATACCACATTTTGATCTCAGCTGAGCAAAATTAAAGCTACCTGTTCTATCCCTCTTGTTCTCCCTCTCTCTTTTCTTAGCCTACTTTTTTTCAATCTGTTGAGCATGCACCATCAACCTAGAGAAGTTTATCTCTTTGATCAATATTGTGGTCCCACACTCTTTGACCACACTATCAGATACGCCAGATACAAACTTGCTCATCCTAGACCTGTTATGAGACACCACATGAGGAGCATACCTAGCTAGCTGAGTAAACTTAAGGGAATACTCTTTCACACTCATGTTTCCCCACTTTAAATTAATAAACTCTAACATCTAAATTCTTTCATCTCTAAAGGGAAAAATCTATCTAAGAAGGTTGTAGCAAACTCCTCCCACTCTATAGGCCCTACATCTGCACCTCCATTCCCTCTCTAATGCTTAAATCAAGTGTGAGCTATATCCTGCAGCTGGCAAGCAGCTAATTCAGAACTCTCACTAGAATTCATACCCATAATGTTTGTTACCTTCTAAACCATGTCGAGGAATTTCTACAAATACTCTTCAGACGTGGATCTTGAAAATAGAAGAGAATTCATTCGGGTGAAGTCTCGAATCCTAGCCGTGGCGGTATTGGCCACCAGAACGACAGTTGACTAATTATTCTAGGTTGATACTGAGTGAGCTAAAGTAGTAAATGCCACTCTGAATTCGGCATGAGAGACAGGCTCATTCAGGGGATCTTCCTGAACAGGTGGAGGTGTGGGCTGATTCTCGTTTCTCCTCCCATTAGTCTTTCTGGGAAGCATGTTCTGTAAATGAAAGGAAGATTAATTAGATAAAGATTTTAAGTAGAGCTCATGCTTTTTCGCACAACATGATGATAACGCTCAATCTACAGCTCTCGTGGGAGTGTAAAACGGTCGTTAGCAAATATAGAACCCAACCTGGGTTGGGTATCGATCCCACAGGGAATAGCTTGGTCAACAAGTAAGCAAAATTACTAAACTTTTGGTGCAAGTCTCGTAAGAAGGGGGGAGTCTTGTCGTGCAAGTAATGTAAATAAAGTAATGCAGTAAAAGCTGAAAATAAAAAGAAAGAATGTTACGTGAGTTGTAAACAATGAGAATTGAAGCGTTGGGGTTATGTCCACCTTCTGAGTTATACGTCTCTATTGGCTATGAGTGTGTGGAATTGTGACATGTATGTGCTTATAGAGAATTGTATTCGATGGTAAATCCAGGCGTCTTTCGACCTATTCGAGGATTATTTCACTTTAACTCTTTCGAGCTTAAAGAGTGTCTAACGGTACGAATTCTCCAAGAGGTTAGTCCAGTTACGGCACTAGCTTTTTAATAGGAAAGGGTGTCCTACTACCTTGACATTATCTCTTTTTCAGACAGATAACCTTTCTTTCGAACAAGTTAAATGTTATACTGGCGTTATTCTATGCGTCTGCAGCCACAAGAATTTGCATTAAGATGAAGAGAATAATGATATAAACAGCATACGTGTCACGAACTCATAAACTCACAGCAATAGATAGTATCTCATACGGCTTCCATAACCCCAACAGAGAAGTTTAGTTACCCATGAATGCGAAGGAAATCACAATTTGCATTGTTGTTATTATACCACAAGATTGATGATTTTCGTGTAGCACAAGTGGTAGGCATGAGGCGTGAATTCCTTAGCAAAGTAACGTTTCTCTTGTTGCAGAAATTAAGAATTGAATAGATGAATAGAAGAAGAAAAATAGAATTAATGGGAAGATTAGAAGAGTTGTAATTGAGAAGTAGAATGTATCTCTCCACTAAGGGAGGATTGTCTCTCTCCACCAAGGGAGGAATGAATAAAAGTCTCTAGCATGATAGGGTATTTATAATACCCATATCCTATTCCTACTAAGCTAATGAAATACTTAACCAAATCCTACTAAGCTAATGAAATACTTAACCTAATTGTACTAGGTTAATGTATCATTATCCTAATCCTAATAAGCTAATGAAATACTTAACCCAATTGTACTAGGTTAATGTATCATTATCCTAATCCTAATAAGTTACTGCTAGTCCCCAAAGTCTTCAGAAATGCTGTTTTAGCCCGGGACAGATTTTTCATGCATCACTTTTGGTCCTTTAGGCGTCCAAACTCCCTTTCCTTCCTTCGTGAGCTTTATTTAGCGTCAAGTAAGCCATAAAATGCTGATTTCTGCATCATTTATACCTGAAACTTTGCTAATCATGTTTGTTAGCTCACTTATAGGAATAAGGACTAAAAGTGCATGAAATATATAATTTGTTCTCAAAACTAGGCTAAAATATGGGCAAAATATATTGATATAGGCGTGTAAATTCGCCTATCATCAACACCCCACACTTGAAGCTTTGTTCGTCCTCGAACAAAATATCATGTCCCTCTAAACATCAACTTAGAGTTTCACAGCAACAACACAAAATATTCATCAAGACAAGCACAACAATTATCAACAAAGAGTAGTTTTCCGATCATTAATAGAAACAGTTTAACCTCCAACATAGACTCGTGATGGTGGTCAACTCGTATTCAACAGTTAAGGCACAAAGAATCATATACAGCTATCCAAAACTCATCAACCATGTGTGTATCACAATATAATACCCATAGTCACTCACAAGTATAGCATATTTTTCACACATGGGTATCAAAATATCCTTGTTCTCACTCTCACAAAGAATTCATATGCAGCAACTGATGACCATAGGCTTGCCCTTAGTGTACTACTCCACTAAATGTCAGAATGTTAAGATTAGGATCAAGTAGGTCTTTTGATGGTTGTAATGTAGGCTAAGGGACGGGTAGGATCAGCTCTTTTGGCCAGAGATAGTGACTAAGTTCCTAAGCACTTTAATACATCACATTGTATCATTGACATTTTTTTCTTTCAACCTTTCTTCTTTCTTTTATTCTACCATCCTTGTTCTCCTCTTTTGTTTTTCAATTTTAAGCATAACTCACTTTTCAGCTTTCTTTTCCTTTTTCTTTTCACAACATACCTCTTATACTAGCACTTTTCTTTTTTTTCATAACACATTCAAGCACCATTACAATTTAAAGCATCATACTTACCCAATTTCCTCTTATGTTGTCACATGACTTTTTCACTTTAAAGCACTTAGGAATTTGGATCAAATTACGGTTTTGAAAAAAATGGATTAGGCTTACACACGAGGTTGTCAAAGAAATAGGCTAAAGGCTCAAAAGGGTTTAACTAGGATGATGTCCAAGGGTAGGTAAAACGAAGGTAAACATATGTAGGTTGCCAAATAAATGCCTAAATCATCTCCTAAACTTACACTCCTTAGTTTTGCTTTGCATACATACCAGGCAAGTTCTAGCATCAGCCACAAACAAAGAATATACTATTAATCTCTCACACACAAGGCACATGGTCGACTTGATTGGAAATAATATAGACTCTCGACCCAACAAGTGAAGGAATTGAACCACACAATATCACATAATGAGTCACAAAAACGTCTCCATAGTCATAATTGTAGCACATACTCTTGTTATAATCTCATGCTGCCTATTAGAATAATTTCATGCGAAGCTAAAAAAAAAAATTTTACTACTAAAAAAACTTAAAAACGAAACACAAACAAAAACAAAGTAAACAAACATAGATGAAAATAGAGAATTATAGCATGCAATACCGCCACCCCACACTTAAACGGGACACACTGTCCTCAGTGGAAAATAAATAAGAAGAACCTGGTTAGTCGGACTCATTCTCTATGTCTGGGGTCATACCCCTTTGCATCGGAATCATCATCAGAGTCGTCATCCTTAGGAGTTCCTCATAAGTATCCCACTTAATTCCAAGAGTGAGTCGAGGTGTTTGCATCGAGGAGGGTTCTCCTTGCTCTTTTTGTGAAGTGGTAGCCTTATCTTTGCCTTGCCTTTTGGTGCCATTGTACCTGAGATCTCAATAGAGTCATGTTAGCATCATCTCAATGGATACAATCTATGAACAAGCAGTAGGGGTACCACCCCACACTTAGGTTGTTGGCACAAACTAGTGAAGTGAAAGTGGTCGATTACTTAGACTTCATCGACATACGTTTTAGGGGCTATATTCCAACAAGAAAATCAGAGATGTATCACTTCTTGCAACCTTTGCAATACTTTCATGTTAGGTATAACAAGACTACTACATAGGGATTACATCAAGGTATAGTATCTATCACAACCTCCTATGTCGGTAGGCAACTATAAGTCTTATACTGCTAAACGGGACATCCTAACATGTAAGTATTCAAGTGACAAGATTATGCAATGTTCATGACTATAGCAATTCCGCAAGTAGTATGACAATGCACCAAAATCAAATTCAAGTCGGAAATAAGTTAAGATAATCCTAACGTATGTGTTCACTCACTTGGTTGTGTATCAGCAATTCAAACACATGAATATCACCAATGCTTCTTCAAGATATAGCAATTCATAATAGGCATAGCAACGTAGTACTTATGAAAAATGGATGAAGAACAAAAGAGTACTTACGTGATTGAAGCCTTTGGAGATGTTCTTGTGAATTGGAAGAGCAAAAAGAGAAATTTTGAGATGATTTGGATGGATGTGCGGCGCCTTTGGGTCAATTTCTAATGTGGTTATGTTTCAAGACTAAGTCCCCTTTATATAGTAAGAGAATGGGTCGGGTTTTGACCCATTTCCCAAACGGTTTTGAAGACAAAAATACCACATATGCGGCGCATAATGCTCGGCATAGTCATGACATATGCGCCGCATAGTCTATGGCATATGAGATCCTGAGACCTAATGCCATAGCATAGGCGGCGCATAGTCAAAAGCACACTTAAGAATGGGCAGCGCATAGTGTATAGCACACTAGATTCCGAGACCTTAGGCTATAGGATAGGTTTTGCATTGTTCGTGGCCTAGTTTTACCTAGGCCTAGCCTTCCTCGATGCCTATTTTGTCATGAGCAATGCTCAATCCATAACCTTATGCATCCTTATACCTAACTTACCACCTTTTCCATACAATACGTCCAAATCGTCATGTGAAACCAATCTCCTCGTTGAATACTTCTCGCACCTATATTTGCTCAAAACCAATGAAAACAATTAGTATGATGGGTTGCCTCCCACCAAGCGCCTTAGTTTTGGTTGTGGCACGACTCTTATTTTTGGATTTTCATTTATCAAAAACAAAACAAGTACTAGAACGAAAGAAAGACAAAACGATAAACAATAAATGAAAAATGATAAACGATGGGTTGCCTCCCATTTAGCGCCTTATTTATTGTCGTGGCACGACATAGTTACCTCAAGTACTCAGACTTCATCGAGGTAAATGGTGGATCGTTTTCTGAAAGGATTTAGACGACAATGAGGCTTACCTGTGGGCATGCGATCTTTTTCGAGATGGCTCATACGTTTCTCTGGAGAGTCACCAATTATATCATCAATAGTCCAACCCATAACTCTCTTGTATCTCTTCAGAGCAGAGATAAGAGCCTCTACGTGCTGTTTACTTAAATCATCTGCACTCTCTGGAAGTATATTTCTACTTTCCAAGAACACATACCTTAGATAATCGGGGAGCTCTTGCGATTCTAGCATTGGTGGCTCGTCAATGGGAGTCTTCGCTGTTGGTTGATTCTTGAGATCACAATCCAGTTGCTTAGGAGTATAAGACTCTATTTCTGTTAGATCACCCATAAGTTCTTCATAATCTTCATTATCCTCATGCTCAACATTCAGTGGCGCAGCAGACAATGGCTCAACAGTAGGCTGTTTCTCTATAGATAGTGCTTTCATATCCTCTTGATAAACATCAGCTACAGATAACTCATTCATATCGCTGGGCTGCTTCATGGCTTTGCATATATCAAACCGTACTACTTCGTCATTAATTCGAAACAAAAGCTCATTATCTTTCATGTCAATAAGCACACTTCCGGTTGCAAGGAAAGGACGTCCCAGGATTATGGGAACTTCAGAATCCTCCTTACAATCCAGAATAACAAAGTCTGCAGGAAAGATGAATTAAGAAACTTTCACCAACACATCATTCAATATACCCACAGGTCTTTTTACCGACCCATCAGCCATCACGAGCCTCATATTGGTTGGTGTCGGATCGCCTAGCCCCAACTTCTTGTAGATGGATAGTGGCATCAAATTTATGATAGCACCTAGATCGCACAATGCTTTGGCAAAATCCAATGATCCAATAGTGCAAGGAATAGTGAAAGCTCCGGGGTCGGCCTTCTTCTGAACTATCGATCGGGTAGCAACTGCACTACAATGATGAACATTATCCGCTAACTCATAACTTGATGCCCGCTTCTTTGTCAACAGGTCCTTCATAAATTTTGCATATCTAGGCATTTGTTCAAGTGCCTCCACCAATGGAACATTAATGGTCAGCTGCTTTAACATATTCATGAATTTGCTGAACTTCGTGTCATCCTCCACCTTCTTCAATCATTGGGGAAAAGGTGGTGGTGGGTATGAAAGTGTTCTCTCCACGGTTTTCTTCTCCTCTTGCTTCCGTTTTTCAGATTTTTCAGGTTGCACAGTACTGGGTGAGGCGTCCTTGACGTCAGGAGTGGGTGCTGCGACATCTTCTCCTTTTGTGTTGTCATCCATGTCTGCAACTTCGTCAACCACTTGCTTGCCTTTTGCTGAAGTTTCCAGCACCTTACCACTTCTGGTAGTGATGGCCATGCATGACCCATCATTCCTTGGGTTTGGCACAGTATCGCTAGGTAAAGTGTCGGCCTTTCTTTGATTGAGTGCTGCTGAAAGTTGGCTCAATTGCTGCTCTATTTGCTTGATAGAAGTGGAATGTGAATCAACTAATTGTTTCATGGAGGACAAATCATTGATTACCTCTGTTACTCCCGCGCTCGTTGCTTCCACTCCTTTTAATAATTTAGCCATCATGTCTTCCATACTTCCAGAATTAGATGTGGTGGTGTCACGTCTACCAGGGGGAACATACAAACCACTCTTGTCATTCTTGTTCTTCCAACTACCTTGGTCCTTGTTTCCGGATTTATCATAATAGTTCTGACCTTGGTTTCCTTGGGCATTCCCGCGGAAACCCCTCTGATTGTTCAAGTAGTTGGCCTCATCTTCCGAATTAGATTCGTCTTTTTCTTTTGACGCAATAGCTTTCACTTTTTTGGTCTTCCCTGATAATAAATGCTTTGTAAGAAGATCCATTTGTGTTTTCAAATGCGCCATATCTTGATCACGTTCTTCTTCTCTTCTTCTTTGGTCTGCAGTCATGCCAATAGATAAAGTGAGGCTTGCTACCTCAAAATCCCTGGTATGCCAAGCTCTACTTTGTTTCGTCATACGGTCTAGCATATTACTTGTTTGACCAAAGGTGAGGTCCATGAAAGATCCTCCAGCTGCATTATCCATCACTGGTTTAGTTATTGAATTCAAGGCTCTATACAAGATCTACATTAGGTGAACATTGGTCATGTGATGGTTTGGGCACCTCGCTAGCTTTGTCTTGAACCTCTCCCATGTTTCATGAAGAGCTTCAGTGGGAAGCTGACGAAAGTTGCTGATTTCATCTCTCAATTGCGCCCTCTTGGACGGCGGAAAGAATCTTTCTAGGAAAGCGTCTCTCAATTGCCTCCAATTTGTAATAGAATCAGGAGTCAGCCCATTCAACCATAGTGTTGCCTCCCCAGACAGAGACAATGGAAATAGACGTAATCGAATTGCATTCTGACCAACACCAGGATTGTCAAACGACTTGCATGTAGAAATAAAGTTGATGAGATGCATATTCGGATCATCGCCTGCTAGTCCACCAAATAATCCCTTGAGTTGCAATAACTGAATCATGGTGCTTGTGATGTTGAACTTGGCTCTGGGCGCTAATGGTGGTGGAATTATGGCCCCAGTGGCTCCGACACCATCAAGATCATCATCATCATCGTCGAAAGCTGGCTGCATAGGTTTGCGATCATACCTAAACCGAGCTTGTCGACCTCTTCGGTTGGCAGGTGTTATAATTTCAGCATCACGCCTAGGGTTTAGTAACTCGTCATCTCCTAAATCCTCATCGTCAGGATTTGTTGCTCGCCCAGGGTTATCAATGTTTTGTTGGTGTACTTGGACAGCGGCAAGGGCAGCCAATCTTGCTTGTTCCTGTTGAGCAGTCATCCTTTTGATTTCTGCTTGTGCTTCCATTCTTCCAATGCGTTGTGGTTCAGGATTGATAGGTAATAACGGTTGACCAGAACTTCTAGTATGGGGCATGCACTGAATAAAAACCTGCAGTAAACAAAAACAAAAACAAAAACTGAAAGTAAAAGTACGAGAATCTTTGACCAAAGGGTCTAGTAATTATCACGAACTTGATTGACACTCGTATTCCCCGGCAACGGCGCCAATTTTTGATAACGCTCAATATACAGCTCTCGTGGAAGTGTAAAGAGGTCGTTAGCAAATATAGAATCCAACCTGGGTTGGGTATCGATCCCACAGGGAATAGCTTGGTCAACAAGTAAGCAAAATTACTAAACTTTTGGTGCAAGTCTCGTAAGAAGGGGGGAGTCTTGTCGTGCAAGTAATGTAAATAAAGTAATGCAGTAAAAGCTGAAAATAAAAAGAAAGAATGTTACGTGAGTTGTAAACAATGAGAATTGAAGCGTTGGGGTTATGTCCACCTTCTGAGTTATACGTCCCTATTGGCTATGAGTGTGTGGAATTGTGACATGTATGTGCTTATAGAGAATTGTATTCGATGGTAAATCCAGGCGTCTTTCGACCTATTCGAGGATTATTTCACTTTAACTCTTTCGAGCTTAAAGAGTGTCTAACGGTACGAATTCTCCAAGAGGTTAGTCCAGTTACGGCACTAGCTTTTTAATAGGAAAGGGTGTCCTACTACCTTGACATTATCTCTTTTTCAGACAGATAACCTTTCTTTCAAACAAGTTAAATGTTATACTGGCGTTATTCTATGCGTCTGCAGCCACAAGAATTTGCATTAAGATGAAGAGAATAATGATATAAACAGCATACGTGTCACGAACTCATAAACTCACAGCAATAGATAGTATCTCATACGGCTTCCATAACCCCAACAGAGAAGTTTAGTTACCCATGAATGCGAAGGAAATCACAATTTACATTGTTGTTATTATACCACAAGATTGATGATTTTCGTGTAGCACAAGTGGTAGGCGTGAGGCGTGAATTCCTTAGCAAAGTAACGTTTCTCTTGTTGCGGAAATTAAGAATTGAATAGATGAATAGAAGAAGAAAAATAGAATTAATGGGAAGATTAGAAGAGTTGTAATTGAGAAGTAGAATGTATCTCTCCACTAAGGGAGGATTGTCTCTCTCCACCAAGGGAGGAATGAATAAAAATCTCTAGCATGATAGGGTATTTATAATACCCATATCCTATTCCTACTAAGCTAATGAAATACTTAACCAAATCCTACTAAGCTAATGAAATACTTAACCCAATTGTACTAGGTTAATGTATCATTATCCTAATCCTAATAAGCTAATGAAATACTTAACCCAATTGTACTAGGTTAATGTATCATTATCCTAATCCTAATAAGTTACTGCTAGTCCCCAAAGTCTTCAGAAATGTTGTTTTAGCCCGGGACAGATTTTCCATGCATCACTTTTGGTCCTTTAGGCGTCCAAACTCCCTTTCCTTCCTTCGTGAGCTTTATTTAGCGTCAAGTAAGCCATAAAATGCTGATTTCTGCATCATTTATACCTGAAACTTTGCTAATCATGTTTGTTAGCTCACTTATAGGAATAAGGACTAAAAGCGCATGAAATATATAATTTGTTCTCAAAACTAGGCTAAAATATGGGCAAAATATATTGATATAGGCGTGTAAATTCGCCTATCATCACATGAACACTGAAAAAAGGGAAACTCTTCCTAGAACGTCTTATAGGCTCTTGTTCATAAGTGTGACGCGCTTCACACCCATGCACAAGACTCTACCCAACAAAACTTTCAGACTCCCTAAGATACTTTGAAACCTTAGACTCTAATACCAAGTTTGTAATACCCCGAGAGTACACCCTGGGCTCTACACGGTGCTTACGGTCACAAGTGGCCATAAGATAATCCATGCTACTAGTATCTTCTATGAGCACAGGGTAAAATTGATAACAAAGAGTATTTGCAAAATTTAACTGATAAATTCCATAAGGTTTTAAATCATAGTTCTAATAATGTATGTAAAACAATACTGATAATACTGATAAAACGGTTGATAATGACAACTAAAAACTGATTAATTGTCTGTACTAGTCTGAAAGCCTCTAAACTGACTGACTGTGGAGTTGATGGGACAAGCCCCCACCTAACTCCGACTGACTAAATAAATAAACTACTGATATACTAAATGAAAGATAACTCATTCTCGAAGGATGAGGACTCACCACTATTAATTGTTGCTGATAGGCTGATCTGTCTAAGTACGACCAGGAACCCAAACATTCGAACGTATGACATAAGACATCATAGCGCAAGAAATGAGTATGCGATCAGTACTTTGAATGTATTGGTATGCTAAAAGATGTTAGGATAATATCATGGTTTTATGTGCATGAACGATAACTGACTGAATGTATAGGATGGGGTACAGAGTAGGAATGTATGAAAACTGTAAAGACTAAGAATGCATGATCAAGCATAAAACATGAATCTAAAATAGTTTGTGAATTGAAATACTGATAACTAGAAAACCAATATATGTATGTTATAGACAAGCAAACCTAAGACTGAATACTGAACTAGATGCTGGACTGAAACTGTGGGAGTTAGCTACAACCGACATGCCCTAATTGTTATCAGTGTCTGTAACCCCAATTAGAAGGGTGTCAGTACCCTGCCACGACTACTAACAATAGCTATGTGAATCTACTAATCTAAAGTCCCAAAGGATGAGGGTGTCATGCCTAACTGACGGGGGAACCCTCAAAATCTATGGTGGCAATGTAGGTCTGGAAACTAGGGACTGCTACTAGTGCCTCATGCCTAACTGATGGGGGAGACACCATCCCTACGCTCACTCAGTGCTAAGTGTTACTCCCAACTGAATGACACTGATAATAGACTGATCTAAGTTTAAGTGATTAGGAATTCTGATAGTGCTCATTATGATAATAGTAACTGAGAAATCAACTATGCTCATGGTTTAACTAAAATCATTTTAGGAATACTAAAAGTATGTAAAAAGCTAAATTTTAAGTATGCAAACCCCCCGGACTCAATAGCAACAACAACAAGGTCATACTAAAAATTGAGGACATACCAAGTTGTCAATATTCAAAATTCATTCTTTTGAGGTATTTCATCAAACACTTGCAATGCATGGCTTACACATGGGAATAGTTTTAAACATATAGCAGTAGCATGATTTAGATACTAAATCACCAATTAAGGTTTAAATCAGCAAACAACATCATTCAAACGTGTAGGGTTTATAGCAACAACCATTTCATGCAAATTTGATGTAAAATTTGAAATTCATGAAAGTTTATGGACATAATTCATAAAAAGATGTAAAGATCATACTTTTAAACTTGAAATTAGGTTCTTGGACTCCATGGGTAAAAGGGCCCATGAATGAACATCTAACATACCTGGGTTGAAGAATTCGTGAAGGTTCTTGGCAGATTTCTTGAGAATTGAACTTGAATTTTGAAAGGCTAGGGTTTGTTCATGAGAGAGGATTATTTCTTTGGGAGAAATTTTTGCTAATGAGGCATATAATGCTCTTTTGGGCTTTAATTCCATGTTTTGGACGGATTTGGGCTGATGGAAAAATCCAAACTGCCTCTTGGGGATTAATCACGTAACTGGAATGCAGATTTGAGCTTCACCGCTAGGCGGTAACAGTTTCACCGCGTTGCGGTCTAATCGCGGTGGGTTACTGGATTTTGACACTTGCTGATCTAGCCTCTACCGCGATGCGGTAAGGCTTTCATCACTATTTCCACCGTGGCACAGTGGAATCACAGTGACAAAAAATGACCATTGTTTTTTTGGCCTTCACCGCGACACGATGGATATTCCATTGCTATACTCACCGCGACGCTGTCCAATTGCGGTGAGCTGCTGTTTTGGGATTTCAAAAGCGGTTCAAATCTTGTACGGAAAATCCAAAACTTTCTCGATACCTGCTATCGACCACCCTGATCATAAATTAATCTAGAAATCAACATGCTAAGGCTGGGAAGGTCGGTATTAAAATTATCAAAGTTTAAGAGGCCTTGAAACGACTAAGTCTTATTCACTTAGTGAAATCCTCTAAGTCATGAACCCCTTAATCATGCAAGGGCAAGTTGAAACTAGTTAGAATCGTACGGGGTATTACAATTAGTATCCGCTCAATAATTTTGAGACGTATGACAATAATATGATGACCAATGATAAGTAAAGATGTAAAATCTGACTAATTAAGTATTTTAAAAGAAATGTTAAATAATATTCACCTCACGGTGCTTTAAAAGAGTAAATATGAAATACAATGACCTGTTATTTGAGTTATTCTCAATCTTCTTATTTCTGTAG
This sequence comes from Capsicum baccatum var. pendulum, assembly GCA_030864225.1. NCBI lineage: Eukaryota > Viridiplantae > Streptophyta > Magnoliopsida > Solanales > Solanaceae > Capsicum > Capsicum baccatum. Next base: position 199,286,924 of record CM061559.1, on the reverse strand, counting down.
ATGAAAAGACTATTAAACATCATTTATTTATTAGTGAAATAAGGAATTATTCGACACACAATTTACTTTAAATTTGTGAGGCAAACTTCGTGCATTAGGTATTAGGTGTGTAATACCCCAAGTTTTCAAGCCCTAAACCCATCAAAAGATAAGCTATTAAATTAGTTACCCAATGTCACTAGTCTCGCCTTAACCTGATGTCATGGCAAAAGTTTGGGGAAAATTTCCTAATAAGTCGAGCCTGTCATACTGCCAGCGACTATAACTCTAGTAACGAGTTGCTACCTGATGTAACGAGTCATTATGTATGAGCCGTTTCCACTGCAGTAAAGATCCCAGATTTCATCCCAGGTGTAAAGACTCGACCCTACGACTCGTTATCAGTAACAATGAGTCATTAGGTTGACTCATTACCACACTAATAAGAAATCCAAAAACCTAGTCTCAGACTACGACGACTCCTATCGACTCGTGGTCAGACCAAGCGAGTTGTAGGGGGGAGTCATGATCATAGCAGAAATAACCCAAGACCTCAATGTCTCAAGTTACGAGTTAGACCACGACTCATGACCAGTCGTGATGAGTCATTGGGTGAGTCGTGGCGATTGGGAACAAAAAATTCCTGCACGATTTTAAAAGTGGTATTTTGGTAAATTTCACTCTTCTTATCCCAAACCCACGTCATTTAAGCCTTCAAAACATTAGTTATAAAGGGTAAACATTACCCTAACCTCACCTAAATTTATAAACTATTCAACACATAGCAAAAAGAGAGATTTCTTTCTCTCCACATCCAAGTTAGGGTTCATCAAAAGCAAGTTCAATTCCAAGAAGATTCTCTAAGGGATTTGCTTTAAGGTATGTGATATTTCATCAATGGGTCCTTCCACCCATTGAGTCCCAAGAATTTCTCAATTCTCAAGTAAAATTCCTTTCTTCTTTCTTTTGGATTTCAGGTCAAATATGCGACTTGTTTAACTATTTTAGTTTATTTTAAATGAATGGTGAATACATATTCCCTATAACATTTTGTGTCTCAATGTGTCCAAGAATTTTGAACTTCCATATGATACCTAGTTATTGAAATGCATTATCCATGATATTCTCTACCCTAACCAGCTTTAAATATTATCATGCTCCGTTGCATTAGTCATTGTTGGTGGGTTATAAATACCCGATACCTAGGATCTTAAACATGCATCAGTTTACGTGTTCATGATTACTTCAGATTATGCACGCCTTATTATTATCAGTCTATGATTTAAGCATACTAGTTATCACTCGTGTTTTAGTTATACTTCAGTGTCATTCAGTTGGGAGTAATACTTAGCACCGAGTGAATGTAGGGATGACAACTCTCCTATTAGTTAGGTAGAGATCGTTAGTAGTAGTCCCAAAGTTCCAAAACTACGACACCACAGTAGGTTATAAGGGGTCACCTATTAGTTTAGGCTTGACACCCTTGTCCTTTGGGACATCAATTTAACGGATCCACGCTAGCTAGTGTTGGTACCCTTGGCAAGGTACTAACACACTTTCAGCTAGGGTTATAAGTTGGACCCCGATTAGCTCAAATTGGTGCATGTTCATTGGTTTTAGATCCTACGGTCCTCAGTTAGTATTCAGTTTATATTAAGTTCAAGTTTGCTTGATCATGTGTTCAGTATTAAGTTATTCAGTTACCTAGGACATATTTTTACTTTGCCTTGCATTCGTTTTATGCTCAGTATATATATATATCAGCTAGCTTCCCATCTCGCATACACAGTACATTCAAAGTACTGATAACATACTTTTTTGTGCTATATTATCTCTTAATACAGGTTCGAATGCACAATAACTGGACCGTCCATAGCACATCCACGCACCACTCAGTTGCAGTTTTGGTGAGTCCTCATCAGTTGAGGATTAGTTATCTTATTGTTTATTTATTTAAGAAATTTTTTGTTATTTCAGTTAATCAAAGTTAGTTGGGGACTTGTCCCTATAACTCATCATGTTTAGAGGCTTTCAGACGATCAGACAGATGTTTAGACATATTTTCAGTTCCATCAAGTATCACAGTCAGTAATAGTATTGATTTGATCACTATCTATGTTTCAGTTTATTCCAGTTATCTTTTATGGAGTATTTTGTTAATTTCTTTCAATATCTATTGCTTATTCCAGGCTATAGGTTAGCTTAAGCTTATTTGTGAATCTAAGCACCATTTTACGACTAAGGAGTAGTTTTGAATTATGTAAAACTTGGTATCTGTAATACCCCATATTTTTGTGCTAGAATTTTAACCGTCGTTCCTGCACGTATAAGCTCTAATCCAAGTGATTCTCACATGAATACAAGTTGCATGATCATTATCCTAGTCTATGGAGTAGTGTAGACGTGAAAAACATTCATAGCAATGACCTAGAACAAATTTGAGCTAAGACTAATTGAGTCATCCAAAGTTTGATATTTGATTCAACAAGGGTCAACTTCAAACATGTATATCTCTTAATATACATGGAATTTTTCATCTCAAGACCTATAAAATTGTATATAATTAAATTAGCTTTCCAACGATACCAATTTCGCAAAAATCTGATACCCGAGCGAAGAGTTATACCCATTTTCATGAGAGGCAGTAAGAGTGTGCGATGGACAATGCGCCGCCCAATCAAATGTGTGTGATTGGGAGTGCAAGTCATACTTAAATGTCTGCCATAAGGTGTGCGACACACACCTTAAGGTCTGCCATGGGTTGTGCGCCATATACCTTACTTCCAAGTGACAAAAACACCCTATATATGTCTATAACACGAGATTAAACTCCCATAACACCAAAATAGGTTTACTTTCTCTCAAGATTCAACCATGAGTTTTCAATAATTCTTCGAGATTCGGAATCCCCATCTGAGGGCTACAAGAAACACTCATTATTTTCATGAATAGAGTCCCAAGGTCAAGAGTTCATTCAAAGTTTCAAGTTTAAGGTATGTGGGGGTTTTCAACATGAACACCCTTTCGTTCTTGTGCCCAAATTGATTTTTCTTTTATGAATATACATAATTTTACATGTTTTGATATGAATTTGAAGCATGAATTTATACCCTATATGGTTTTACATGAGATTATGATATGAATGACAATGATGACATTTTTGTACATAAAGCTGAATTTTTCAGATTTTAAAGTAAGTTATATATATTTATGATGAAAAGCATGAATCTTGAGAAAATTTAATATGATTTTGATGTATGAGACCTTGAGTCCTATTGGGATAGTACTTTGAGAAAATTATGTGCTATAAGCACAATGAGATTTGAATCCCAAAGCTAATTTTCTTTACCAAGATGTATGGTTATAAAGCTGAAATTTTAAGTTTTAAGTGATTATTTTTGTGCTTATGTCGTAAAGTATGAAACTTTGGAAGGTTTTATGGTAATATTGATGTATGGGCTTTTGGAACCCTATTTGAGATTATTATTTTGAGAAAATCATGTGTTATAAGCACCTTGAGTTTAAAATAATTTGAGATGATAAAGAAGCTTTGACCTTTTGGTCATAAAAAGGGTTGTTTTTGAAACCGAGATGAGAAAAAAATCCACTTTTATTGATTTATTATGAAAGGGGTAGCATGATGACTCCCGTTGTGAATTGTTGAAATATTAATTAGTGGATTTTCTTTTGAAAAGATCTGAGCTAAGTCAGGGAGTAGTCTTTAGAATCGAGCGGGAGGTATAGCAGGATTGGTACTTCTCTAGAACTACATGCCCCCGTAGGTTATGAGCCTGAGACTGATTTATATATAGTGGTCACTAGTGAATAAAGATTAAGGTCTTACTCTGATGGCAAGGATAGGATAGCTCTCCCCAATGTGGTTTGGACGTTGGACTCCATGTAGCTCACATGGTTTTTGTCGGTTATGAGAGACTCCCAATGTGTGTGTGTATTCTCCTATCTAATATGAAAAATATTATTCTTTTATATGAGATGAAAACATATTTGTTTGAAAGACTGAGTTTGAGAAACTCATTGTTTTCGAAAAATTTAATGAACATATATTCCAAAGAGAATTGTTATGTGATTTGATTGCTTTGATGATTTGGAATCGAGATAGAAGTGAATTGAGATTTATTATGATGACTCACATGTTTAACCCGATATATTTTACTCTCTTATGATTATGATGATTTTAATTCGAGCTAAGTGATTCATCTATATTAGCATGCATAATTTTATAAACTGTGATGATATTAAGATATTATTTTCTATATGCATTGGACCCCATATGCTCGGTACTTTTCCATGGTACTGACCCACATATTCATATGTGGGCTACATTTTCTTGGAATGTAGGTACAAGGTATAGTTGCACCTTTAGATCCAGTCAGTTTGTGGTATCCAGTCAGCAGGTGATGAGTCCTTTTGATTCAAGGGCTTGGGTTAGTTATGCAGAGTTTATAGTGTTGTATTTTCTTTATTCAGTTATATTGAGTTGGGGTAGTCGGGAGTCATGACCCGGCTACCTACAGTCAGTACTAGTAGAGGCTTCATAGACAGTCAGTAGAAGTTGATGTATTTTATTTCAGTTTTGGTTGTAAAGGCAGAATTGTAATTCTGTAAAATTCTATTTTTGTATCAATCAAATTAAGAAAAGAGTTAATTTCTGTTGATTTGTATGGATTTGTATTTTTATTCAGTTGCTTATGAGTTATGCCAGTAGAAGGGTTATCTTAGGGTCACAAGCACCATATGACGTCTCGGAACCTAATTTTAGGGTGTTACAAACTTGGTATCAGAGCACAGAGTTCAAGTATCCTAAGGTGTCTATGAAGTCGTGTCTAGTAGAGTCTTGCGGAACGGTACGGAGACGTCTGTACCTTTCTTCGAGAGGCTATAGGTCATTTAGGAAATGTCTCCATTCTTTCAAGTCTTAAGTCGTGCTATAGAAAAGTTCTCCAAGAAACTTATACAGATTCTCATCTTACTCTAGTCAGGCCATCTCTGCCTTATTTCCAAGGTATCAGAAACAGTTGAGCTTAATTCTCCATAGATATTTATGGAATTGTAAGAGAGCTACAAAAGTATCCTATCAGTACTTTTGAGTTCCAAAAACTGAAGTGCTTTATCAGGCTTGTAGAAATCGTGCACTAAGCCCGAGTTAGATATGCTTTCAAATTTCTCCTTAAAATCCATAATGATAATCTATACTTTTCTATCTATGTAATGTTCTTGAAGTAACATGTTCGGTAAGTTCCAATTTCTCCCCAGATAATGCTTTTATAATTGCTAGCAAAAGTTTCAGAAGTTTCATAAAGTGGCTTGAGAGGAGCCTTCTAATATGTTATAAGTCCCTTAGATTTAAAGTTATACCCTTGCTCGTATGAGTTATTTAATTAAGATAGAGTAAGGTGTATTCTTAGATCGTTGAATGTTAGGTGTCAAGTTTTTATCTCTTGTATTATGTAATCTTGTTATCATTATGTTTATGAAAAATCAAAGTCTAGTGAAGCCGTGTGAGGCCTATTTTGATTCACTAGCAACTTGTTGTTTATCTTGTTGTTCTGGTGTTAGTTGAAAGTGTGGGTTTCTGTGTAGTGACAAAAGTAGTAACGTTTAGTTGAAAGTCTTGTGTTAGTTGAACTTGTGGGTTTAGAAATGTAGTGGCAAGAATAGTGGTAAGGGCAATTTATTGAATATGTATAGCTTAATATTTGCTTATGATTGAATTAGTAATGAAGTGATATACCCTTGTTTGTTAGTTTAGTGAAGTTAGAGAAGGAGATTATTAGTTAAGGTGGATTGTTGTTTGCTTGAAGTATGAAAAGAGTTATTGATGGTATTTGTTATGCTAGGAAAGTATAGGTCTTGATGGAAGTACTTGGTGGTTGATTAAGAATATGAACCTCTCTATATTGATAGTTCATGCTCAGCAGATTGAGAAAGAGAAGCTCAACTAGAAGGAAAGGGAAAAAAAGAAAGTCAGGATAGGTAGTTCCAATTTTTCTCAGCAGTGGTCAAATGGTGGAAATCGTTCTCAATTCTGCCAAAAATGTTATACTCAGCCCCATCATCTTCTAGTGCTCTAGTGCCTAAGTTTTGGCAGGCGGAATAGAGCACCAGACTCTAAGTCCTAGGGTAGCGTGGATAGTGGTCAAACAAACCCAATTTATAGGAGATATGGTAAAAACCACAAGGGTGAGTGTATGGAAAGAAGCGATGCTTGTTTTGGGTGTAGCAAGTTAGGACACCGAATAAGAAAGTGCCCAACGGTTGCACAGAGAGGTAGAAATAATCGTCAGCAGAGCAAAACTAACTCCTCATCAGCTCCAATAGGTCACCCGATTCAGTAAGATGCCACATCTAGCGTAACCAATGGACAACGTCAAAATTGACTTTATGCCTTTCAGACTCGACAGGATTAGAAAGGTTCTCCTAATGTGGTTTCTGGTACGTTACAACACTTTCACATTTACGTGTATGTATTATTAGATCTCGGAGCCACACTTTCTTTTGTGACTCCCTATATAGCAGTAGATTTTGGCATTGGTCCTAAAATCCTAGTAGAAACCTTTTCAGTTTCCACTCTTATCGGTAGCTCATTCATAGCCAGATGGGTGAATAAAAATTGCCCACTCATAGTATCCCAGAAAGTCACTTCAGTAGATCTTATAGAGTTAGAGATGATCGATTTTAATGTTATTCTTGGTATGGATTGGCTTCAGTTTTGCTATGCCAGTTGACTGTAGAAATAGAATAGTCCAGTTTTAGTTTCCTAACGAGCCGGTCCTAGAATGGAAGAGCAGTACCTTAGTGTCGATAAGTCGATTTATCTCTTTTCTTAAGGCAAGAAAATAATATCCAAAGGGTGCATCTATCATCTTGTTCGAGTCAAGGACTTAAGTTCTAAAACCCTGAGTCTCGAGTCAATTCCTGTAGTGAATGAGTTTTCAAAAGATCTTTCTAGAGAGAGAAAAATTGACTTCAAAATAGATATCCATCCAGATACCCAACCTATCTCAATTCCACCTTACAGAATGGCTCTATACAAGCTCAACGAATTGAAAGAACAGTTAAAAGATCTTCTCGATAAGGGTTTTATTAGGTTTAGACTTTACCAAAAGGATCAGATGATTTTGTGGTGTATTGTGATGCTTCTAGAGTCGGTCTTGGTTGTGTTGATACAACAGGGAAAGGTTATTGTATATGCCAATAGGTAGCTCAAACCTCATGAGAAAAATTATCTAACTCATGATCTTGAGTTGGCAGTTGTTGTTTTGTACATAAGTATTTGGAGGCATTATCTTTATATTGATGTGTTTACTAATCACAAGAGCCTTCAGTATGTATTCAGTCAGAAAAAACTAAATCTTCATTAGAGAAAGTGATTAGAGTTATTGAAGGAATATATGAGTGTTTTGTACCATTCGGGTTAGGACAATATTGTTTCCGACGCCCTTAGAAGATTATCCATGGGGATCGTTGCTCATGTTGAGGATGAAAAGAAGGATCTAGTTCATGAGGTTCATCAGCTTGTGGTTGGTTGATTCGGTCAAAGGTAGTGCTTGGGTTCAAAATAGTTCATCTTCTTTGGCTACTGTGGTGAAGGAAAAGTAAGATAGGGATCCTAGTTTACCCAACCTGAAGGAGAAAGTTCAGAATTAGAAGTTAAGGTTTTCTCCCAAGGGGGAGATGGTGTTCTTCGTTATCAGGTCAAATTGTATGTTCCAAATATGAATGATTTGATACAGAGGATGTTAGCAGAAGCTCACGATTCCCGATAATTTATTCACTCGGGAGCCACTAAAATGTATCGTGATTTGCGAGAGGTCTATTGGCAGAATAGATGTATAAGGATATGGAAAAATTTATGGCTAAGTGTCCAAATTTCTAGCAGGTTAAGATTGAGAACTAGAGGCCGAGTGGTACGCTTCAGGAGTTCAGTATCCCCAGTTGAAAGTGGGAGGTGGTGAATATGGATTTTGCGACAGGGTTTCTTCATACTCATTGTTTGTATGATTTTATTTGGGTAGTTGTCGATTGAATGACTAAGTCACCTCATTTCCTGCCAGTTAATACTTCAGATTTTTCCAAATATTATTCTAGACTCCATCTTAGAGAGTTGGTGAAATTGCATGAAGTCACTTTGACCATTATTTTAGATAGGGGTACCCAGTTTATCTCTTGTTTTGGGAAGATTTTTCAGAAGGTTCTTGGTACCCAAGTTCACCTCAGTACAACTTTTTCACTTGTGGACAGATGGTCAAGTAGAGAAAACCATTCAGACTTAAAAGGACAGGTTGAGAGCATGTGTACTTAATTTAAAGGGTAGTTGGGATGATCGCATGCCTCTAATTGAGTTCACTTATGATAACAACTATCACTCTAGTATTCAGATGACTCCATTTAAAAATCTTTATAGTAGGAGGTGTAGATATCCTATTGGTTGGTTTGAGGTTGGTGAAGCTTCTTTGAAAAGGCTAGATTCAGTTCATGAGGTAATAGAGAAAGTTCATTTGATTAGAGAAAAATTGAAGATGGCCCAAAGCCGTCAGAAATCCAATGCAGATGTGGGGAGAAGAGATCTTGAGTTTGATGTTGGTGACCTTTTCTATTTGAAGATTTCACCCATGAAATGGGAGAAGAGGTTTGGTAAGAAAGGAAAGCTCAGTCCACGTTATGTTAGTTCTTACAAGATTTTGAGTAGGTATGGGAAAGTAGCCTATTAGTTGGAGTTTCCTGCATAGTTAGCATCAATGCACCCAGAGTTCCATGTCTCTTTGTTAAAGAAGTGCATTGGTAATCCAGCCTCAGTAGTGACTTTAGAAAGTGTTGGTGTGGATAATAGTCTCTCTTATGAAGAAGTCCTAGTTGAGATCCTTAATCATCAGATTCATAGGTTGAGGAATAAAAAGGTCACATTAGTTATGGTTCTGTGGAGAAACCAGTCAGTTGAGGGAGATACTTGGAAGCAGGGGTGGATATGATGACCAAGTACCCCCATTTGTTCTTTTCGCCAACTTGAGGTAATAGTTTACATTAAATAATTTATTTTTTCATTTCTATCCCAACCATTCATTGATATTCGTGTCATGGCATGTATTCATGAGTTCATTCCAGTTCATGCATCTATCATAAATTCAGGTGTTAGTTCATGATTTAATTTGTAATTATTCAGTGAAAGATCTCAGGTTTCCCTTAATCTTTTAGCTCAATCAGTTTCATTTGGGGAATGAATGATTCCAAGAGGGAGATATTGTAAAATCCCAATTTTCAAACCCTAAACCTATCAAAAAAATAGGCTATTAAATTAGTTACCTAATGTCACAAGTCTCACATTAACCCGATGTCATGGAAAAAAAGTTGTGGAAATTTTCCTAAGGGATTGTCACATTGCCAGTGACAATGACTCTGGTAACGAGTCTCTACCTGATTTAACTAGTTGCTATATTTGAGTCATTTCCACTCCAGTTAGGATCTCAGATTTCAGCCCAGGGGTAATGACTCGACCCTACGACTCATTATCAGTAACAATAAGTCATTAGGTTGACTCGTTACCACACTAGTGAGAAAACCAAAAACCTAGTCACAAACCACGACTACTCCCAACGGCTCGTATCAGACCAAATGAGTCATAGGAAAGGAGTCGTTATCATAACAGAAAGGACCAAGACCTCAGTGTCTCAGGTTATGAATCACAACATGACTCGTGACCAGTTATGATGAGCTATTGGGTGAGTCATAACAACTGGGAACAAAAAATTCCTGCACGATTTTAAAAGGGGCTTTTTGGTTAATTTCACCCTTTTTATCCCAAACCCACGTCATTTAAGCCTTCAAAACATCAGTTAGGGTTCATTAAAAGCAAGTTCAATTCCAAGAAGATTCTCCAAAGGATTTACTTTCAGGTATGTGGGATTTCATCAATGAGTCCTTCCGCCCATTAAGTCCCAAGAATTTCTCCATTCTCAAGTAAAGTTCCTTTCCCCTTGTTCTTGGGTTTCACGTCAAATATTAGTCTTGTTTAACTCTTTTAATCTATTATGTATATGAATTGGGAACACATATTCGCCATAAGATTCGTGTCTCAATATGTCCAAGAATTACGAACGTCCACATCACGATTAGTTATTGAAATATTAAGAATTATCCATGACATTCTCTATCGTAACCAACTTTAAATATTTTCATACTCTATTGCATTAGTCATTGTTGGTGGGCTATGAACGCCCCATACCTAGAAACTTAAACATGCATCAGTTTACACGTTCCTGGTTACTTAAGATTATGCATGTACTATTATATTTAGAATATCGTGATTTGAGCATACTAGTTATCAGTTATGTTTCAGTTATACTTCAGTGTCATTTGGCTGGGAGTAATACTTAACACCGAGTGAATGCAGGGATGACGGCTCCCCCGTTAGTTAGGTAGAGATCGTTAGTAGCAGTCCCTAAGTTACAAAACTACTTCACCACCACAGGTTATAAGGGGTCACCCATCATTTTAGGCTTGACATCATTGTTCTTTGGGACTTTAGTTTAGTGGATCCACGCTAGCCAGTGTTGGTACCCTTGAAAAAGTTCTAATACCCTTCCAACTGGGGTTACAGGTTGGACCCTAATTAGCTCAGATTTTGGCATGTCGGTTATTGTTAACTCCCACAAACCTCAGTTTAGTATTCAACTTATTCAGTTCAGGTTTGCTTGACCAAGTGTTCAGTATTCAGTTACATAGCACATATTTCTACTTGGTCTTTCATTCGATTTATATGTTTATGCATTCATGCTTAGTGTATATGTATATTAGCAAGTTTTCACTCATATATACTCAGTATATTCAATGTACTAATCACATACTTCTTGTGCTATATTATCTTATAATATAGGTTCGGATGCACAATACCTGAACCGCCCATAGCACACCCATACGCCACTCAACTGCAGTCTTTGTGAGTCTTCATCAATCGAGGACTAGTTATCTTATCATTTATTTATTTTAGAAAGTTTATGTTATTTTAGTTAGTTAGAGTTAGTTGGGGAATTGTCCCAACAACTCATCATGTTTAGAGACTTTCAGATGGTCAGGCAGATATTTAGATATGTTTTTAGTTTCATCGAGTATCACAGTCAGTAATAGTATTCATTTGATCACTATCCATATTTCAGTTAATTTCAGTTATTTTTCACTTAGTATTTTGTTACTTACTTTCAATATTTATTGCTTATGCCAGTCCATGAGTTATCTTGAGGTCACTTGTGACTCTAACTACCGTGTTATGACTAGGGGTAGTTTCGGATCGTGTCAAGGCTTGATTAAGATGTATATTTGGGTGTTTAAGGCATAAGTCTTACACTTATAACTCGATATGTTTAGCTTGTGCCCTGCCCCAGGACGAGCTTCAAAACTGCCTTTTAAAAGAACACATGTAAATTGCATAGTAAGAATCATTGATATGTTGTAGTATGATAAAGGTAGAGGACATATATCAATGGAATAAGTATGACTAATCTTTTTAAAAAATGCTTTTCAGAGACAAATTCTGAGAACAAAAACACATATATGAATGGTACTAAAATCATATTGTAGAGAGAATTTATTTTAAATATTTGTTATAATTTTTTTAACTAATTTTTATTTTGTTTGATTTAAAAGTAGATACTATAAAATCTTCAATCAATATTGATATATCCAGATATATTAAAATTATAAAATATTAATATAATATTACTATAATAATTTAAATATACTTAAAAACATCAAGCAAAATGAATTTAAAAACTATTCCATAAAATACTTCACTTCATATAAAAAAACTCACTACAAAAATAAGCAGTCCTTCACACATCACTAAAATTCACAATAATTTCAACCCTAATTTTATCACGCAATGTCTCATAAATTATTTTATTAGAACGATTAAATACTTGAGAGAAAATATTTACAAGCTGTCAAAACACCATTTGATCTTGCAACGTAATTCATCTGTCATTTATTGTTATTGATAATAAAAAATAAAGAGTTATATATTCTTTGATCATCATCAGCAATGGTATTTTTGATTTTATTTAACGAGAAAGAGTTAAAAAAAAATATATAAGAATAATAAAATAAAATAAAATATTTATGGTGTAAAAATAAAGTATAAAATTTTAAAGTCAAACTTTAATCATACTTATGACATATGCGATTTAATTGATATGGGATTTATTGATATATATATATATATATATATATATATATATATATATATATATATATGGATGTATGTATGTATATATATGTATGTATATGTATAAGTGTTATTTTTGTAATGAAAAAATAATTTTCTGCTTCTGGTTCTAATTTTTTTGAAAAATATTTTTTTTCAACAATAGAAAAATTGCTTCTATTTCTATTTAAAAGTACTTTTACAAGTTAGTCAAATACCTACCTTTTAAAAAAGTATTTGTTTCTCAAAAAAGTTTTTTTTTTTAAAAATATCTCAAATAGGGGCTTAGTAAACTTTGTTTCTTCAATAATAAGGGAAATTAGCCGCGCTTCGCGCGGTGTTAAAAAATTAATTATTTTCTTCGATTAATTTTGTATTCACTTAAAATTTATTGTCTAATCGTAATATTATAACTTGTTATAATTATATTATGAAGAATGTTTTCATTTCATAAAAGAAAATAAAATTTAATAATCTAACATTTATTAAATGACGTATAGTATATTCTTTATCAATAAGTTAAAATATATTCTGTAACAGTAATTTTATTTCATTTCTATTTCACATTCAATGAAGTTGAGATTTTAATCTGAAATAATGTACTTTTTTTCAATTAAAAAACATAGAAAAATTAAATCAAGTAGATCCTTGTGTAAATATTCATAATTCTTCTGCACCGTACCGGATTATCAACAAAATTCAAAATCTTCTTCAACATTTCATAACTTCCTTCTCCATATTTTTCTAAAGTGTACAATATTATACCATACAAGATTGAAATAACTACACAAGGCTTTTTATATAGAATTGACATATTGTATATGATGATCCTTAATTTGTCCATTTACAACTCTTTATTTTCTCGAGTAATGAAGATTATTAAGAGCGTGAGTTATAAAGATGGTAATATGTGAGTTAAAAGTACAAAATTAATGGATATTATTAGAATAGAAGTTATGGGAATGTGAAGTGGTGTAAATTATGAAAATGACTTATTAAATAAATTATTTAAGAAAAATAAAAATACTTTAAAATAGATTATTATGTTATCATTATATAGTGAACATCACCTCTTATATATTTATCTTTTTTAAAACTTTAAGCGTTTCAAAAAATGACATAAAGAAGAATGTTATAAAATAATGTAAGTGGTATATGCCTATCATAGCAAGCACTGAATTGTAACAATAATTAAAGAAGAAAGTCTAACCCTGTAATATATATATTTCAACAAAGATGGGGAAGATCTCTTTTTTTATAAAACAGACTGTTGAGATGCCTAACATCAAGTAAAAGTTATGGAGAGCAATAATTTGATAAGTTGATATTTCTATTTTTATTTTATTTGAGTTTTCTAAAAATTGAAGAGTATGTGCCATCTCAGTATGGAACAATTACGAACCCATTTGACCTAAAAACCTCCCGCGATAAGTTTTTCTTTTTCTTTTTTAAGTTTCTCATTCAGTACTTGGAACCTCCATTCGAGTCCGATTAATGCGGATTCACACAGGATAGGATCCATTCGAAGATATCGCTCCTACTAAAGATTTTTCTACACTAAGAGCTCAAAAACAGAGACTGATTAAGGAGCAGGCTCTCCAACAACAAATTTCTACTTGCGAACAAATGAAAAATTTGTTCCCTCTTTACCACCCCTCATTTAAGTGCACACGCAAGTGTACGTGGTCCACCAAGTATTAAAATAATCTTTAAAAGTCAAGTATTGATCCCACAGGGACTTTTGTTAAACAATGATCCAATTTTAGTTTTACTATACATATTAACAAGAGCAAACATAGCCCAAAAGTAATTGAGAGTTAAAACTAAAAGTAAACTTAATCAATGCGGTAAAGTGAAGGTTCTTAAACAACAATGGAGAGAAACCCAGGTTTGAGACACTATGAATAATCATACTATGTTATAACTTCGTTGTTTAGGTTAATTATCTTGGTTATTGGTCCATAGTGTCGATGTTATGACTATGGTCTTTTGAACTTCGAATCAACTATCTAACTTAGCCCAACAACTACATCGTTGAGTGGGGATGCGAGAACTATATTAAATGCATTAATATTCTATCCCCTAATTGAACCAAATAGGCACTTAAGTATATTCTTATCCTAAATACAAATCGTAACATTATTCAATTGAGATTACAATCCTATTCTATCTATCCCACGTTCTATCTTATCATTCCTCCTTTCAGGTTCATGATAGAAGTAAACATGTATTCTTAAGGATTATGAATCCTTAAAATAGTAATAATAAGGATAAATAAACAACCAAAACCAATTCAATTCATAATGAGAGTATTCATGTTCTTGATCTTAACCCCAGAAAAGGGTATTTAGATGCTCATGGACATACACGTAATCACAATAGATGAATTCATGTTATAATCCATAAACAAACTAAAATAAAGTAAGAAAAAAACCTAATTGAAGCCTTATCTAACGTATATTGAATCCCCAAGGTCGTCCAAGATGGTTACATAAGAGTTTAAGTGTCAATATTTGTAGTAGGACCAAAGCTGTCTATTTTGACTTAGCCAACATACCACGCCCTTATCGCGTGGACTAGGGTCTATGGCACATTAGTATCACAGTGATCTACTGGAAATAATAGTTTTAAATGCCCCCAAGGGAGTTTCATGTCCCTAAAGCAGTGCCTAAGGTCCGCGGCACGCTGATAAGTTCCAAAATTAAGATTTGGTTGCATTGTACTCCATGCGTTTGGTTATTTGTTCCTTGCTTTGAAGTGAATTTTTCTCTTGATTTTCAGACCATATATTATCTTAATCAATTCAGAAATCATACTAAAACATAAAAACCACAAATTAGATCTCAAAACACAATCGAATCCAACACGATGAACTAGTAAGGAACATAGCTCAAGCTAAGAGTACTAGTTTTCATGTTTGAACTTTAACTTAATGTTTTTTCTATTAGATTATTTTAATTGAACCTTAAACACTATAAAAATTTTATTACACATATAATTTTTCTTAGTAACTCATTACACACACCAAAATCCATTGAGATCAACTAGAACAACACATAGATCAAGTTAGTAACACTAGTTTTCTCGTCTAAACTCTAAGTGACCAAATTGATTATAAACTTTTTTGAAACACACCTTAAACATTATATCAAGTATTTTAACACTTAGATGCAAATATATCAATAACCATTCATTAAGCACACAAGAGGTTCTTAAACAAGGCTAAATAATCTTAGATAATGACACTTAGGTGCATAATTCCACCTAAGATCACTTCCCCACACTTAAAGTCTTGTTCATCCTCAAACAACTCTTTAACTTAAGCATCATATGAAAGAAGACTCCACATTATTACTACAAGCAAGACATTCTAGCTAGCACTATAATGACTACACAGATAATAAGTTTTACACTAAGCATGTTTTATATATTTGAAAGCTCAAGACTACTATTTCAAAACATCCTAACCTCAAGAATTGACTCACCAAGTTGGAAAACTCATGCATAGTACTCAATCAAAGAGATAATATAACTCTCCTAACTATATTCAAACATGTGCTCTCACTACACGAGATTTACCCATATCCACTCACGGAGATGTAATTATCACAAGAATGGGTATAAAAATCAAATTATGCTCACTCTTACAAAGAAGTCACAAGTCACACAAGATGAATCATAGACTTGACCTTAGTGTAGTACTCCACTAATAACAAAATGTTAAGGCTCAAGATCAAATAGGACTTTGAGGGTTGCAATGTAGGTTTGGGGATAGGTAGGAATTTTTTTGGCCAGGAATAGTGATTATATTCCCTAAGTTCTTTAATAGATAACATTATCATTAATATCTCTCTATTAACAACCAATTTCAACCATATCCATCTATACACATCTTTTGTCTTGCCCCACCTCATTAAGCTCATTCAAAAATATATAGTATGGATTATGCTCTATCACACATGCTTAGATTTTTACACACTTTTCTTTCTTTCTATTACACATTTCCCCATCACAACTTATCACTATTTCAACACCAATAGTTAGTATCGTAGGGCTTCACTTTCACCTTTTACCTTCTTTTTTTTCTTACTTCTTAACCTCATTAATTTTTAACTAAAGTGCTTAGAAGATTTGAATCAAATTAAGGTCAAATCAAGGAAAATAAACATGCTATATATGAGGCTACCAAATAATAGAGGCTAAAGGCTCAACAAGGCTAACTAAGATTATGCACACAGGTAGACAAAAGAAGGAGTAAAACATGACTATCAATAAAATGCCTATATCATCTTCTAAATCCACACTCTTTATTTCACTTTGCACACACACCAGATAAGTTTCAGATATCACATGCAACAAGGAATATATAAAAAAAACTCACATCACACATGGAGTATGCTTAAATCAAATAGGATCATCATAGACTCGAAACCAAGCAATCACAAAACTTTAGAATTAAGCCAATAACACACAAGAGC
The DNA here is from genome assembly GCA_030864225.1 of Capsicum baccatum var. pendulum. Taxonomy (NCBI): domain Eukaryota; kingdom Viridiplantae; phylum Streptophyta; class Magnoliopsida; order Solanales; family Solanaceae; genus Capsicum; species Capsicum baccatum. Next base: position 199,270,253 of record CM061559.1, on the reverse strand, counting down.
CATAAAACTAAGCCTAAGAGTCTCAAAAGTAACATTCATCACCAATAACATACTTTTACATACAAAACTACTTATGTCATGCAATCATACATAGCACCAACAAGAACATTTCACTTACCTAATACAAAAATTTAAAATTTACTCCTAAAAAAAGGATATTGGGTTCAAATGGCACCCCCGTAGAAAAGAACTGAAAAAAACAATGACGGAGTGGGTGAAGTGTGCACCTACTAAACTGAAGCCCACAAACTAAAAACTAAAACGAAAATCTTTTTGTAATTTTTGAAAATTTTAAAATTTAACCCCAAAAAACTAAGAAAACAACTAAACCTAAGATCCTATAGCATCACTTCACCTGAAACCATGGGAATTTCCCCACCCTACACTTTGTTCCAAAAGCACAATTAAAAGTTAGGATAAAAATACTCCCCGAGGTCTTAGGCCTAGCTAGTAGCATCTTTTAATATCTAGAGGGATCGAGGACCCCACACCTAGTCTTTGCCATGCTTATTAGCTCAAGTCTCCCGTACTCAGACTTTTCTTCAACCTATTACTCAACAAGAACAAAAACTATGTGAAGTAAAAACTAAAATCCTGAAAATAAAATACCTATCTTAACTTGGGTTGCCTCTCAAGAAGCACCTGATTTAGTGTCGTGGCACGACCCATATCACTACCTCTTGACCATATTCCTTCATCATTTTCCTCCTACTCGGAGTCAATCTTCTTACTTTTTTCTGACCTCTTGAGTGTGTACTCTTAAGGTCATCATCTTTTTCTGCATTATCTTTGTCAGGCTCCATAATTTTCATAACTCCAGGCTTAGGTGGTGGCTTGGGCAACTCAATGAAATATTTCAAAGAGGTTATTGGTGGTTTGGACTCCACCCCACACTCATCCACTTTCATGACTGTTATCATACACAAATCTTTGTAGTAGGGAGATGAATTAAGTGTCTTGTAGACTTTAAAGACCACCTCTTCATCATCCAATCTCATTTTGAGAGTGCTCCTCCTTTCTAACAATGCAAGTCTGTCGGAGATATGACCGCTCGTTGTTGCTTAAAGAATCTTGATCTTTTTTGAATTTAATTTTTTCCATTAATTTAATATATTTCCTTTTGTAATACACATTAATTTTGTGTTAGGATGTATCTATTAGTTTGTATCATTTGTCAAATTATGTATCTGAAAAATTAAAATAATAGATTTTATGTAATTTTATTAAAATAAGGGATAAAGAGTAATGAGGGGTAAACTTGTTAGGATTTATGTAAGTTACCTTTTTTTTTATATCACATTCTCTCAAAAGGATCTTTTCATCACTTTGTAACTATCATTAGTCAACTTTATCACTCAAACATTCTTTTTATTCAGATCTTAAAATAATAACCAATTTATGCTACATTTCTCAAGGAAGCAAGGCGCAAAAATTAGAGATTCAACAAAAGGATTAAGACAAAAATACGGCTATCCAACAAAAGATAATAAGCTCAAAGGGGTTAGTTAACTAGTGATATAATATCTAAAAGGGTTAAAATTCATAAGACAAATCAAATAAAGCCTATTATCATCTACTAAACAGAGCAACACTTCTCATTTTGCTTCAATAAAACGTAGGGCAAGTTCTAGACTAAGATACAAAACATAAAATATGTAAATTCTTACCGCACATGGCACAAGCATCAATCAAGACCAATCAACTCTACTTCCAAGACAAACAAGATCACAGTGAACTACAATAATAAGAAAAAACCTATATATAGTCTCATAACCATAAGCCTAGGTTTCAAAAAAACTGTTGTTTTATTTACACTCAAGTATTAACAGGAAAGTACTACTTGATGGGGTGGCATTTTAATATTTACAATACTAATTTACCTCATAATGTTTTTCTTGCTAAAGTGTAAATATTGTAACTTTTTTTAATTAATTAATTCCATCATTTGACAATAAGTGGTATTAAGGTATTTAGTGCTTTAAGTTACAAAGATGTCATTTAGTTCTTTTACCTTAATAGGCAGAACATGGCTATTGATTTACATTTCCACTTTGTGTTGCTCATTTATCCAAAGAAACGTTAGTGGAAGTGAATGACTTCACTCTAATTTAGAGTCATTCTTTAGGTGAGTAATATTGACTCACTTTGGTGTGTTGGTTTCAATATTTGGTGGCTATTATATCTTTGAGTAATTGGCAGAGTGGTTACATTTTTGTTCTTAAATTCTTTGTAAACATCATTTCTTTATTCATCCATATTTTACCACTTTCTGACTTGTAACTCTTGTAACTTCTAATCCACTGATCTTTCCTCTTTACTACTCCTCATTTAGTCTTATTTATTACAAGAAGGTGTAACACCTCGGGTCTTGGTTGTGTGTTGATGTAACAAAACAAGGTTATAGCAAATGCCTGTAGGTAGCTCAAACCTCACGAGAAAAATTATCTGTCTCATGATTTTGAGTTGGCAGTCATTGTTTTGTACTTAAGTATTTGGAGGCATTATCTTTATATTGATGTGTTTACTGATCACAAGAGCCTTCAGTATGCGTTCAGCCAGAAAGACCGAAATTATCGTTAGAGAAAGTGATTAGAGTTATTGAAGGATGATATGAGTGTTTTGTACCATTCGAGCCAGGACAATGTTGTGGCGGACGCCCTTTGAAGATTAGATGAAAAGAAGGATCTAGTTTGTGAGGTTTATCATCTTGCGGTTGGTTGATTCAGTCGAAGGTAGTGCTTGGGTTCAAAATGGTTCATCTTCTTTGGCTACTGAGGTGAAGGAAAAGTAAGATAGGGATCCTATTTTACTTAAGCTGACGGAGAAAGTTCAGAATTAGAAGTTAAGGTTTTCTCCCAAGGGGGAGGTGGTGTTCTTCGTTATCAGGTCAAATTGTATGTTCCAAATATAAATGATTTGATACAGAGGATGTTAGCAGAAGCTCATGATTCCCGATAATTTATTTACTCGGGAGCCACTAAAATGTATCGTGATTTGCGAGAGGTCTATTGGCAGAATAGATGAATAAGGATATGGAAAAATTTATGGCTAAGTGTCCAAATTGCTAGTAGGTTATGGATGAGAACCAGAGGCCTAGTGGTACGCTTCAGGAGTTCAGTATCCCTACTTTGAAATGGGAGGTGGTGACTATGGATTTTGTGACAGGGTTGTTTCGTACTCATCGTTTGTATGATTCCATTTGGATAGTTATGGATCGAATGACAAAGTTAGCTCATTTTCTGCTAGTTAATACTTCAGATTCAGCCAAATATTATTCCAGACTTCATCTTAGAGAGTTGGTAAAATTGCATGGAGTCTCTTTGTCCATTATTTTAGACAGGGGTACCCAATTTATCTCTTGTTTTTTAATGACTTTTCAGAAGGGTCTTGGTACCCAATTTCACCTTAGTATAAATTTTTCACCCGTGGACAGATGGTCAAGTAGAGAAGACCATTCAGACTTTAGAGGACATGTTGAGAGCATGTGTACTTGATTTGAAGGGTAGTTGGGATGATCGCTTGCCTCTGATTGAGTTCACTTATGATAACAACTATCACTCCAATATTCAAATAGCTCCATTTAAGGCTCTTTATAGTAGGAGGTGTAGATCTCCTATTGGTTGGTGAAGCTACTTTGATAGGGCTAGATTCAGTTCATGAGGTAATAAAGAAAATTCATTTGATTCGAGAAAAGCTGAAGATGGCCCAAAGCTATTAGAAATCCTATGCAGATGTGGGGAGAAGAGATCTTAAGTTTGATGTTGGTGACCTTGTCTATTTGAAAATTTTACCTATGAAAGTGGTAAAGAGGTTTGGTAAGAAAGGAAAGCTCAGTCCACGTTGTATTAGTCCTTACAAGATTTTGAGTAAGTATGGGAAGGTAGCCTATTCGTTAGAGTTTCCTGCATGGTTAGCATAAATGCACCCAGTGTTCCATGTATATTTGTTAAATAAGTGCATTGGTAATCCAGCCTCAGTAGTACCTTTAGAAAGTGTTGGTGTGGATAATAGTATCTCTTATGAAGAAGTCCTAGTTGAGATCCTTGATCGTCAGATTCATAGGTTGAGGAATAAAGAGGTCACATTAGTAATGGTTCTATGGAGAAACCAGTCAGTTGAGGGGGATACTTAGAAGCAGGGGTGGATATGATGTCCAAGTACCCCCATCTGTTCTTTTCAAACCCAGTTCCAACTTGAGGTAATAGTTTTCATTAATTTATTTATTCTTTCATTTCTATCCCAACCATTCTGTCATCTTCGTGTCATGGCATGCATTCATGAGTTTAGTCCAGTTCATGCACCAGACATAAATTCAGGTGTCAATTCATGATTCAATTTGTAATTGTTTAGTGAAAAATCTTAAGTTTCCCTAAATCTTTCAGTTCAATCAGTTTCATTCGGGGAATGAATGATTCCAAGAGGAAGATATTGTAAAATATCAATTTTCAAGCCCTAAACCTATCAAAAAATAGGCTATTAAATTAGTTATCTATTGTCACAAGTGTCGCCGTAACCCGATGTCATGATAAAAAGTTGGGGAAAATTTCCTAAGGGCTTGTCACATTTTCAGTGACAATGACTCTAGGAACGAGTCTCTACCTAATGTAACGAGTTGTTATGTTTGAGTCGTTGCCACTCCAGTGAGGATATCAGATTTCAGCCCGGGGTAACGACTCGACCCTACGACTCATTATCAGTAACAATGAGTCATTAGGTCGACTCGTTACCACACCAGTGAGAAAACCAGAAACCTAGTCGCAAACCACGACTACTCCCAACGACTCGTAGTCAGACCAAATAAGTCGTAAGAGGGGAGTCGTGATCATAGAAAAAAGGACCCAAGCCCTCAATGTCTCAAGTTATGACTCATAACACGACTCGTGACCAGTTGTGACGAGCTGTTGGGTAAGTCGTAACAACTGGGAACAAAAAATTCTTGGACAATTTTAAAAGTGGCTTTTTCGTAAATTTCACCCTTTTATCCCAAACCCACGTCATTTATGCCTTTAAAACATCATTTATTAAGGATAAACATTATACTAACCTCACCTAAATTTAGAAACCATTCAACACATAGCAAAATGAGCGATTTCTTTCTCTCCGTAGCCAAGTTAGGGTTCATCAAAAGCAAGTTCAATTCCAAAAAGATTCTCCAAAGGATTTGCTTTCAGGTATATGGGATTTCATCAATGAGTCCTTCCACCAATTAAGTCCCAAGAATTTCTCTATTCTCAAGTAAAGTTTTTTTTTTCCTTGTTCTTGGGTTCCACGTCAAATATGAGTCTTGTTTAACTCTTTTAATCTATTCTGTATATGAATTATGAATACATATTCTCCATAAGATTCGTGTCTCAATGTGTCCAAGAATTACGAACGTCCTCATCACGATTAGTTATTGAAATATTAAAAATTATCCATGACATTCTCTACCGTAACCGACTTTAAATATTATCATACTCTATTGCATTAGTCATTGTTGGTGGGTTATGAACACCCCATACCTAGAAGCTTAAACATGCATCAGTTTACACGTTCATGATTACTTAAGATTATGCATGTATTATTATATTTAGAATATCGTGATTTGAGCATACTAGTTATCAGTTATGTTTCAGTTATACTTCAGTGTCATTCTACTGGGAGTAATACTTAGCACCGAGTGAATGCAGGGATGACGGCTCTCCCGTTAGTTAGGGTAGAGATCGTTAGTAACAGTCCCTAAGTTCCAAAACTACCTCACCATCATAGGTTATAAGGGGTCACCCATTATTTTAGGCTTGACACCATTATTCTTTGGGACATCAGTTTAGTAGATCCACGCCAGCCAGTGTTGGTACCCTTGACAAGGTGCTAATACCCTTCCAACTGGGTTACTAGTTGGACCCCGATTAGCTCAGATTTTAGTATGTCGGTTATTATTAACTCCCACAATCCTCAGTTTAGTATTTAGCTTATTCAGTTCAGGTTTGCTTGACCAAGTGTTCAATATTCAGTTACCTAACACATATTTCTACTTGGTCTTTTTTTCGATTTACATGTTCATGCATTCATGCTTAGTGTATATGTATACTAGCTAGTTTCCTAACTCGTATATTCAGTACATTCAATGTAATAACCACATATTTTTTTGTGTTATATTATCTCATAATATAGGTTCGGATGCACAGTACCTGGACCACCTATAGCACCCCCACACGCCACTCAACTGCTGTCTTTGTGAGTCCTCATCAATCGAGGACTAGTTATCTTATCATTTATTTATTTCAGAAATTTTATGTTATTTCAGTTAGTCAGAGTTAGTTGGGGACCTGTCCCAACAACTCATCACGTTTAGAAACTTTTAAGATGGTCAGGCAGATGTTTAGACATGTTTTTAGTTTCATCGAGTATCATAGTCAGTAATAGTATTGATTTAATCGCTATCCATATTTTAGTTTATTTCAGTTATCTTTCACTCAGTATTTTGTTACTTCCTTTCAATATTTATTGCTTATGCCAGTCCATGAGTTATCTTGAGATCACTTGTGACTCTAAGTACCGTGTTATGACTAGGGGTAGTCTCGAATCATGTCAAGGCTCGATTCAGATATATATTCGGGCGTTTAAGGCGTAAGCCTTACACCTATGCCTCAATATGTTTTGCTAGTGCCCTGCCCCAGGACGAGCTTCAAAACTGTCATTTAAACGGACACATGTAAATTGCATAGTATGAATCATTGATATGTTGTAGTACGATAAAGGTAGAGGACATATATCAATGGAATAAGTATGGCTAATCTTTTCAAGAAATGCTTTTGAGAGACAAATTATGAAAAAACATATATCAATGGTACTAAAATCAAATTGTAGAGAGAATTTATTTTAAATATTTATTATAATTTTTTTAATTAAATTTTATTTTGTTTGATTGAAAAGTACATATTATAAAATCTTCAATCAATATTGATATATCCAGATACATTAAAATTGTAAAATATTAATATAATATTACTATAATCATTTAAATATACTTAAAAACATCAAGCAAAATGAATTTAAATACTATTCCATAAAATACTTCACTTCATATAAAAAAATTCACTACAAAAATAAGCAGTCCTTCACACATCACTAAAGTTCTCAATAATTTCATACCTAATTTTATCACGCAATGTCTCATAAATTATTTAATTAGAAAGCTTAAATACTTGAGAGAAAATATTTATAAGCTGTCAAAATATCATTTGATCTTGCAACGTGATTCATCTGTCATTTATTGTTACTAATAATAAAAAAATAAAGAGTTATATATTCTTTGATTATCATCATCAATGGTATTTTTGATTTTATTTAGCGAGAAAGAGTGAAAAAAAATAATATATGAATAATAAAATAAAATAAAATATTTATGGTGTAAAAATAAAGTACAAAATTTTAAAGTCAAACTTTAATCATACTTATGACATATGCTATTTAATTGATATGGGATATATATATATATATATATATATATATATATATATATATATATATATATATATATGTATGTGTGTATGTATGAATGTATATGTATATATATGTATGTATATGTATAAGTATTAGGGATATTTTTGTAATGAAAAAATAATTTTCTGCTTCTGGTTCTAATTTTCTTAAAAAATGATTTTTTCGCTTCTTCCTATCAACAGAAAAATTGCTTCTATTTCTATTTAAAAGTACTTTTACAAGTTAGTCAAATACCTACATTTTTAAAAAAATATTTGTTTCTCAAAAAAGTATTTTTTTAAAAAAAATATTTCAAATAGGGTCTTAGTAAACTTTGTTTCTTCACTAACAAGGGAAATTAGTCGCGCTTCGCACGGTGTTAAAAAATTAATTATTTTCTTTGATTACTTTTGTATTCACTTTAGATTTATTGTCTAATTGTAATATTATAACTTGTTATAATTATATTACGAAGAATGTTTTCGTTTTATAAAAGAAAATAAAATTTAATAATTTAACATTTATTAAATGATGGATAGTATATTCTTTATCACTAAATTAAAATATATTCTCTAATAACAATTTTATTTCACTTCTATTTCACATTCAATGAAGTTGAGATTTTAATTTGAAATAATGTACTTTTTTTTTTCAATAAAAAAACATAGAAAAATTAAATCAAGTAGATCCTTGTGTAAATATCCATAATTCTTCCGCACCGTACCGGATTATCAACAAAATTCAAAATCTTCTTCAACATTTCATAACTTCCTTCTCCATATTTTTCTAAAGTGTACAATATTATACCATACAAGATTAAAATAACTACACAAGGCTTTATATAGAATTGAAATATTGTATATGATGATCCTTAATTTGTCCATTTACAACTCTTTATTTTCTCGAGTAATGAAGATTATTAAGAGCGTGAGTTATAAAGATGGTAATATGTGAGTTAAAAGTATAAAATTAATGGATATTATTAGAATAGAAGTTATGGGAATGTGAAGTGGTGTAAATTATGAAAATGACTTATTAAATAAATTATTTAAGAAAAATAAAAATACTTTAAAATAGATTATTATGTTATCATTATATAGTGAACATCACCTCTTATATATTTGTCTTTTTTAAAACTTTAAGCGTTTCAAAAAATGACAGAAAGAAGAATGTTATAAAATAATGTAAGCGGTATATGGCCATCATAGCAAGCAGTGAATTGTAACAGTAATTAAAGAAGACGAAAGTCTAACCCTGTAATATATATATTTCAACAAAGATGGGGAAAATCTCTTTCTTTATAAAAACAGACTGTTGAGATGCCTAGCATCAAGTAAAAGTTATGGAGAGCAATAATTTGATAAGTTGATATTTCTATTTTTATTTTATTTGAGTATTCTAAAAATTGAAGAGTATGTGCCATCTCAGTATGGAACAATTACGAACCCATTTGACCTAAAAATCTCCCGCGATAAGTTTTTCTTTTTCTTTTTTAAGTTTCTCATTCAGTACTTGGACCCTCCATTCGAGTCCGATTAATGCGAATTCACACAAGATAGGATCCATTTGAAGATATCGCTCCTACTAAAGATTTTTCTACACTAAGAGCTCAAAATAGAGAATGATTAAGGAGCAGGCCCTCCAACAACAAATTTCAACTTGCGAACAAATAAAAAATTTAATGTCTAACCGAATAAATTGTATTTTCCATTACTAAACATTCCATTGGATAAGTTGTTCCAACTTAAAAACAAATCATTATTTTGACAATAATAAGTAACCTGCAAAAAGAGGGAAAGATTAGATCTTTGTGATCAATATCCAAAGTTTGCATTACAATTTAAAATATTGACAGAATCAAAGTCAATCAAAAACAAAATATGCCAGCAAAACACTAAACATGTCAAGAATGAGATTTAAGCCACACATTAGTATACATATGACAATATTGTGAAATGATATTGTTATAAATTATTCGCTTACCTCTTCATATCAAACAACTTCATCTTCACCATCTTTTTTATAAGATGATAATAATATACATTAAAATCAATGATATAAAATAAAATTAAAACAAAAAAGAAAGAAGAAAATAAAGGAGAAGAGAAAAAAACATATCATAAGACCCTCCAAAAAAATGAGAAGATTATATATAGTATGGAAAATAGAATATGAATTGGCAAAAATACATTGCCCACTTAATAGCCATTTATTTTTCTTGTTCAATGTGCAGTTTTTTTTCTTCATAAATACAATGGCTTGTAAAATATTGTAGAAAACTCAAAAATAGGAGAAAAATGATAAAAATTTTTCTTTGCCTATGAAGCATGCCATATAAGCATGCCTATAAGTCTCCTTTATGTATACACACACATATATATTTATATATACAGTATAACCTCGATAAATTAATACTGTTGGGACCGTCAAATTTTATTAATTTAGCGAGGTATTAATTAATCGTATAAATTAATAATTATTAATTTATAAATTATATACTTTTTGGGTCCATATTATGAATGTACCTAGGTGTAGGTGAAAACTAATTTCTACATTGACTATTAATTATGCATACTTAACCAAATTCATGTATTTTTGCTGATACATTTTCAATATTCTATGTATATCTTAATAAAATATATAAATCTACTTAATTATTAATGTAGTTACATGCTACATTCATTAAAATGTATAAATCCACTCAATTATTAATGTAGTTACACGTACACACATTAACTAAGTTACTATATAAATAGATGTATTATGCAAGTCTTCAAATCAAAAAACAAAAAAAATGGCTTCTCATCTCAAAGGTGTTAAAAAATCAACCATGACTAATGGTATACGTAGAGAACTGGGATCTCAAATTCAGAAAAGATTAATGTTTTAGATGCAATGAATCTTGCAATATCGGCATGAAAAATGGATGTCAACTCAAGTACAATTGCAAATTGTTGTAAGCATTGTAAACTTAGGTTGTTAGATGATGAATCCTCGAAAAATCAAGAACAGTTGAATAATGATGGCTTACAACAATTGCAGAATCTAATCAATGGATTGAAGTATCGAAATGCAATGAATGCTGAAGATGTTTTGAATTATCCGGGAGAAAATAATACGAGTTTTGAGCTACCTACGGATGAACAAATAATTGAGAGTGTTATGGAAACACATAAAGAAGATGAAGTGGAAGATGATAGTGTGGAATTAGAACAAGTTTCGCGCAAAGATGCTCTGAAAGCAACAATCACCTTACATCACTTCCTTTTGCAATATGAGAAGACTACACCTGATATTCTTAATGCAGTAAGAAGGGTTAGAGATGAGATTCAAGGTGATATTGATTTCAAGAAGAAACAAACAACATTAGATTCATATTTTCAGAAACCTGTTTAGTTTACTTATGTATTATGTATGAAATATTTTGATACAGATGAATTATTAATTTATATATCAAATGGGACCTATATGAATTTTTTTTTTGTATTATCTTATAAATTTAGCGAATTATTAATTTACCACGTTGATCCCGACTCGAGACCGAAGAAAATTATTATTTTAGCGAGGTTATTAATTTATCGAGTATTAATTTATCGAGGTTATACTGTATATGTATATCGTGGGCAATGTATTTTTGCCTATTCATATTCTATTTTCCATAATATATATATATATATATATATATATATATATATATATATATATATATAGAGAGAGAGAGAGAGAGAGAGAGAGAGAGATGCGTTTTCTTTAATATGCATATATGCAATAAATCAATATTGCTTAAATATCATAAAAAATAAATGTATACAATGCAACAAACTCGAATTTGAACACAAAATACTCAATATTACGTAATCATTGATAATCATATTACAATGGCAATTCGCTTATACTGTTGAACTACAATGGTAAATACTAAAATTACAAGTAATTAAAGAATCAGATAAGAATAAAGATAAAAAGTTAGACTCTAAAAAGATGATGAGGGGAACAAAAGGTTTCTTTCATAAAACACATAACCTTCCTTTCTAATTCCTTGTTCCTTTTAAACTAGACGTTAAATGGGCCTTCATTCCAAATAAATCTTTGTGAAAATCTTTTGACCCTATCACTTTTTCTCGATCCAATAACCATTAATGTGGGTTGAGATTGATTCACAACAATACTTCTATCCTCAATAAGAACCTTTTCAAGTTGTCCTTAAGGGTCAAGTCAAGAATATTGATATTTGTGGGCTCCAAATCAAGTATCTTAATACTAATGAGACAAATACGTGATCTAGTGTACTTGGTATGTACCAATAAAAAACATGGATATTGTCACTTTTCATAGACGATAACTATTTGAATAACTTGAGTGCTATCATAGTTTGCTCTGCATATTTTTGACTTTGCTTGCCAACTTGAATAACAAGAAGACAATCATTTGCATTTGAATCATCTCCATCAATTATGACAATCCTATCAAAGCTGAGTTCATTTGCTATATTAGATTGCGTAACTCGGGCAATGAAATCCAGTTATAAAACTAAGAAAGGTGATTTTGAAAGTACTCATAGCAACCAAGGTTGAATAGTTTGAACATTCACTTTGTTACTAGGAATTTCATTAAACAACTTGCCACTATTCAAAGTACCATCAAAGACAAATATACCAAAATATATTGTAACAGAAAATAGTGTGATATGTCCAAATGTATATGCAAGCTCTTGAACATAATAAATGCAGGAACAGACTCACTGGGATAGAACGGAAAGTGTTTGAATATATGCTTGGACATTAATATCGTGCCATCCATAAAAGAGGATCGCACAATTTTTGAAATGAGTCAACCATTTCATTGTCCACCAAAGATAGCCCAATTATTTGGGTACAATTACCAAACATATGACCCATCCATATCAGGACTTGAGTTCTCACTATCTTCATATGTAAGTATAGTACCTTTTCGTTGCTACTTTTAAGGGCAAGTTTATAAGTATTGAGAACGAGATTGGTATTCTTACAAACTCCATTCTTCGGATCTTGATCTTTGTTGAGAACCAGATTAATAATCTCAATATCATTAGCGGCAATTGAGAACTCATGAAAAATTTACCTCGCTCTTTGAAAAATATTATCATATATCTATTTGTCGAATGTTGTAGAAAAATCATTATTTGATTCATCAATCTCTAAAAGTAGATTGTTTGAGATGACCGGATCACAAATGCCTGAAATTAGGATTTCAGGGACAGAAGCAGATGTAACTATCACAGGCAAGTTGGAATCCCCTTTATCTTCTAAAAGATAAGTTTATTTCCAACATAATTTAATTCATGAAAAATAAACTTGAACCACAAATAAAAATATGAAGAAACAATAATTTTATTGATAAATGATGTGGTTACAAATCTGTTCCTCCCTTGATTCTTCTCTCGATTTTCTCCATAATTCGAGGGCCGTTAGTGACGTATTTCTCAAACATAGGATGATCTCTTTATGAATATTCCATGATTTTGTGGGATATTGGAGCTCTCAATTTTTTTTACAATATCCATCAGTTTATGGGATATTCAAGATGCCTATTTCAGAGAATATGTTACCATTTAAATAGGCAGAATTTAGGGTAAAGTAGCCTCCTAGAACTCTAACAGAATTTGGATTCTTCTTAAAGAGTCCTACAAATTTTAGATGTCTACAAATGCCTCCTACTTCAAGGCTTGTTGAAGTGTAGATTTTATGAAGAGTCTTGAAGTACCAATAGAGCTTTCATCTTTATGCGGCGGCTACAAATTTGCAGATCTAATCTACGAGAGAAGAGATGAAGGGCAAATTTGGTCCTACTGGGCGTGCCAATTTGTTTTCAACATAATTTAATTCATGAAAAATAAACTTCAACTACAAATAAAAATATGAAGAAACAACAATTTTATTGATAAACGATGTGGTTGCAAATCTGTTTCTCCCTTGATTCTTCTTTAGATTTTCTTCGTAATTCGAGGACTATTAGTGGCGTATTTCTCGAACATAGGATGATCTCTTAATGAATATCCCATGATTTTGTGGGATATTAGAGATCTCGATCTTTTTACGAATAACCATCAGTTTATGGGATATTCAAGATGCCTGTTTCAGGGAATATGTTACCCTCTAAATAGGCGGAATTTAGGGTAAAGTAGCCTCCTAAAACTCTAACAAAATTTGGATTCTTCTTGAAGAGTCCACAAATTTTAGATGTCTACAAATGCCCCCTACTTCAGGGCTTGTCGAAGTGTAGATTTGATGACGAGTCTTGAAGTACCAATAGAACTTCCATCTTTATGTGACGGCTACAAATTTGCAGATCTAATTTATGAGAGAAAAGATGGAGGGTAGATTTAGTCCCACTGGGCGTGCCAATTTATTTCCAACATAATTTAATTCATGAAAAATAAACTTCAACCACAAATAAAAATATGAAGAAACAACAATTTTATTGATAAATGATGTGGTTACAAATCTGTCCCTCCCTTAATTCTTCTCTCGAATTTTTTCCGTAATTCGAGGGCTGTTAGTGGCGTATTTCTCGAACATAGGATGATCTCTTTAAGAATATCCCATGTTTTGTGGGATATTGGAGATCCGATCTTTTTATGAATACCCATCAGTTTATGGAATATTCAAGATGCCTGTTTCAGCGAATATATTACCATTTAAATAAGAGGGATTTAGGGTAAAGTAGCCTCCTAGAACTCTAATTGAAAAGTATTTTTATCCTACTCAAAGTAAAATTTTCTATTTCGAAACAATTCATACTTTTAGAGGGTTTTTGGCCATGAATATTCTTTTGAATTTTTTTTTTGAGTTGAATTTCAAAAAATATGTTTAGCCATAAAATTTAGAAATATTTCGGAACTCCTAGGTAAAATTTGTTTTCACTTCTTTTATTCCCATTTATCTCACAAAAATTAAAAAATAATCCTAACATTAATCATCAAACACAACTCCAACTCCAACTCTAATTTTTATTTGGTTTTCATGACCAAACGCTAATCAGTGGCGGACCTAGGATTTAAGGATAGTGTGTGATTAAAAAATTTAAAAACCCAAAAAAGTACAAAATCACCTAAATTAAGTTCGAACTCAACGCCTCCTTCCAATGAAGGACCTTAAGATCAACCTAAATGTCAATATATCCAACCAACTTTTGATTATTGTGGGTGTTTTTATATATTTTATATCTATTTTTATATATTTTTTATGTAATTATATCTATTCCACATCGAGTGGGTATCGAAGCACCCCAAAATCCAACATAGGTCCGCCCCTGCGCCTACTTGAAATAGTGAAGAAAAACTCAAGGGGAAGAAGTGTAGTTTCAAAAAGCAGGAGGGGTCTAAATGACACGTGAGTTCTTTGCCAACCTCGTACAGAGTCTAGGGTTTACATATAAAAGAAAAAACATTTTCCAGTAAACCCAATAGCTGCTTACTTGTATAGTGTGATTGAGGAATCAAGACAAGATGGATAAGAGTATGATTGGAGATTTGGATTCACTTCCTGAAGCTGATAAACTTAGAATGGCTGCCATGATTGAGCAGCTCCAAGTCCGTGACAGGTTCTTCCATCCCCCTTTCTAAATTAATTTGTTTTTTTTTTTAAATAGCCGTGGTGTCTGTACCAGTGTGTCACCTCATATTATTTTCACGGCACTATTAACACTAACACTATCACATAACTCTATCTACCAAGGTTAGAATAAATAATAAGAAAGAATAAATAATAAGAAATCACTTAGGATCGTTTGGTACTAGACTAAATTGTCCAGGATTATAATCCGTGGACTATTTTATACTATATGGGAGGTGATATAAAATAGTCCCACATTTGATGGGATAAGATGGATTATACCAAGAGTAAATTTGGTACTCCCTCCGCTTAAAAAAGAATGACCTAGTTTGACTTGGTACAAAATTTAAGAAACTAAAGATAATTTTTGAATCTTGTGGCCTTAAATTAAAGTTTTATCAAATATACCAAAATGCCCTTTAATCTTGTGGTCCTAAACGTGCCATGTGAAAAGTTGAAATTAAAGTATTGCCAAAAAGGTGAAGGGGTCTTTTTGAAACGGACTAAAAAGGAAGGTCTTTTTGAAATGGAGGAAATATTAGTTTTATATAATGTTTGGTTGATGGTATAAATTAGTCCGGGAATAAATTTAAACATGACATAAATTTTATGCATGGAATATCTTTAACTGATCCCACGTTATACCTCCCACCAAACAATCGCTTAGTGTCTTTTGTCTCTGGTGGGATTTGATTAAGAAAGATATACCACTTTTTGGTGGAAAATATGAATGTTAGTATGATGTCATTTCTCAAAAAGCTTGTTTCTTTTAGGGGGAGTAATCAAAACTAATTTAAAGTGTGTGCATAAGTAAATGTAAAAGTTGCTTCCATGTGACCAAGAGTTCATGGCTAGTTCAAGTTGTGGAAACAGACCTTTATAGAAATGTAAGGTGAGACCGAGTACGATAAACCCTTATGGTCCGGCTCTTCCCCGGACCCCACGCATAGCCTAGCCTAGCTGGCTGTCTTTACAAACTTTTGTAGATTTTGTAAAACAGAATGTTATAGCTTGCATTTAGCTTATACAAACTAGTCTATAGATCCCTTTTACTCTTTAAGTCCCAATTTATCTGTATAGCTTCAAATTCAATATCCCTCACAAAAAGCATCCTCCAACATTTTGTATCAAGATCTACAAGGAAATAAGGATTCCGAACATGATTTACTGTGTCCTCCACCATAACTATATGCAACTAGCTCATGCTATTATTTTCATAGCAGGGAAAGACAGTTTTGATTTGTTGCCGGGAAAGAGTAAGAGTAAATAACTTCTAAACTTGCATGAGGAACTTTTAACCGGGCGTGCATCTTTCATATTTTCCAAAGCCGATATTATATTCCTTTCCCTAATATTTAAATTAAAATAGGAAGCTTAATATTTAAATTAAACTTACATGTGGTAATTTGATTTTGGTTTTAGCAAGCTTGAGTAAATATGTTAATGTGATTTAGGCGGTTCATTCAACATGTTGTAAGCAGGATGATACTTTATGATCAATGCCAATTATGCACTGCTAGTCTTATACTCACAATTGCTAACAAGGCTTTAAAAGTGGAGTGAATCTAGTCATTTTGGAGTCCCAAAATGTGATGGAGAGAGGAAAGAGTAATATATAGAGAAAGGAATTGAAAATTGATGCTAGCACTAGGGCTTCATGAACATTAACTTTTCTAGATTCATGTGATGAATATGAATGAGAGACGACTGATTAGCAGTAGTGTTCATAAAGGAAGTGTGTTTTGAGTGTGTAACGTGGAATTCCTAGAATTAGGTAGTGTTATCAATGGAAGAACAATAAAACATTATGGTTTGATAGAGTTTTAAGCGTAGAGTGCAAATGAAGTGCATGTTTTAATGGAGAAACATGCAAAAGAGGAATATATATGTGGGCATGCCTGTGTATATTATCTAATAGTATATTATGCGTGTAGATCTTGTTATGTTCATCTTCACTCACCTTAATTTAGTGTTAGCAATTATTTACGTTAGTTAATTGATTAGGTGTGAATAATTGATTTGAAGATAGTTTCTACGGTTGAATTTGGAGCCGAAGATAGAAAGGAATATTAAAATCATTGCTGCATGCATGTTTTATTTTGGTTGGAGAGTACTCTTAAGGGAACTTTGTTAAAAATCTAAGAGGACACCTAAGTGTATTTGAAGTAATCCTAAACCCTAATATTTTCTATATAATTTTCGGTATAATTTTGAGCTCACAGTTGCTCTCCGAATCTCTACCCTCAAATGAGGGAATACAGAAATTATATAGAAAGTAGTAGGGTTTAAGATTTTTTCTAATCCTTTAATACCTATTACACCGATTTTGACAAAGATATACCCTTAAGGGTAATGTTTCAAGAAAAAGAAAATTGGCATATACGGTGTACCATTAATTTGGTATTGTTTTCTATTCTTTGACTCCGAATTCAATACTATAAACTATTTAAGTTAATTAATTAAACCACTCAACTAATTAATTGAATTATTTAACCCTAAATTGCGCAAATAAAGAATTAAAAAAACTCTTGATGGTGTTTTTTTTTCGAGGGATGGCCTTGGCTCAGCGGTAAGCTTGCTTACCGTGGTGTGCCAGGGTCGGGGGTTCGAAACGCCCCTCCAGCAAAGCTGGGGTGAGGGCGCGTAGGTCAGGCCCGGAGTGGTCCCCCCTCCCCGACACCTACGGAGTAGGTATGAACCGGGTCGTCCCTCTTGATGGTGTTTTTGAATTAAAGTTGCAATTACAAATGCACAAAAATTGAGAAGTTAATCAAAATAATCTAAAAATGAACTTTAGAAGAAATTAGAATGGAGTAACACCTGGGAAGAATCCATTGACTAATGTGTTGCACTCTTTCTTATTTTCCATAGCTGATATCATATTCCTTTCCCTCAGTATTTAAAATATAACAGAAAGTATGTGGTAATTTGTTCCAATGCCTGATCTAGCAAGCTTGAGTCAATATGTTTATGTGAATTTGGCAGTGTTTAGTGTTTTGAACATGTTGTAAGCTGGGATGATACTCTTATGATCAGCAGCAGTTATGACGGCTAGTCTTATTCTCATAATTGCTAATAAGTTTTCTAAAGTTGAGTGAATCTAATTGTTCTGAAGTCATAGAAAGTGTTGGAGGAGAGGAAAAAGTGATATATTGATAAAGAAATTGGAAATTGAGGATAGCACGAAGCCTTCCTGAGCGTTAACTTTTATAGATTGCTGTGATGTTTATAAATAAGAGACTACTGAGTAACTGAGATGTTCATATGAAATTTTGTATCGAGTATGTAATGTGGAATTCCTAGGGATAAGTAGTTTTATCAAAGGAAAGAGCCCAAAAAACACTAAGGGGTTGTTTGGTAGAGTGTATAAGAACAATGCAGAATATAGTGTATTAGTAATGCTTGTATTAGTTATGCTTATATTAGTTATGCATGTATTATTTCTTATACATTGTTTGGTTTGATGTATAAGAAATAATATATCGTACATAACTTCTATAAAAGAAGTGTTTGTTTACAAAAATATCCTTCTTTGACTTTGTATACTTTTTTGCAACAAAGTTCTTTTGCCACCTCAAACATAATTAGTATTGTTGAACTAGTATATAGAGATTTAGGATTAATTGCAAGACCTTCGTCTTTGCGCATGAAATGTTACGCCGACGAATTAACATAGTCGAAATAAAAATAAAATACAAGATGTAAAATTAAGGAATAGTCTTGAAGAATTAATTTTAAATCTTCTTAAAGATCCTCGAAGCAAAGCAAAAATATGTTGCAGTTATTTAAATCAACTATTCATTGTTGTAAATTAAAATGGTGGGAAAAGAAATTGTGAAATGTTTTGAGAAAATTCACTGTTGAAAATTAAAATGACGGGAAAAGAAATTGTGAAATATTTTGAGAGGGAAATTGAGGGGTATTAAGGTCATTTAATAAGTTAATGCATGCGTTAAAACTCTTTGTATTACTAATACATAGGAAATGGAGTGTATTACTAATACACACTTCAATACACAATAGAGTGTCTAACTAACGCTTACATTAGTTATACATAGGCAAAAAGACGTACCAAACAAGGTACTAGTAGTACACATTAACTAATGCATGCATTATATTTTCCAATACACTCTACCAAACGACCCTTAAGGCTTGATGGGTAAGCGTATAGTGCAAATGAAAAGTATGTTTTAGTGAAGAAGCCTGCAAAACAAGAATATATGTGTGTGCACACGTGTGTATATAATCTTTATATACTTTTGAAATTGATATAACATGTGTGCAAATCTTGTTAGTTTAGTCTAAGTTGTTGGGACTCAGGTGTGGGTATTCGATACGGGTGCGGATCTTAGAGTTGCATTCGTCAAAATTTAAATTTTATGATTCGGGGGTGCGAATCCGTGTATAGATACAGGTGCAGGGATTCTGCTAAAAAAATTCAAATATTATAAAATAGAGTTATAACGATATTCTAAAAATACACTATTGAACTAAAACAAGAAAACATTCTAACTTAAGAGTACTATTAGGAGTTATTTTGGTCTTTTTTTATTACTTTACCTTTTTTAGTTACTTTTGGAATTAATTTTACTTTTTCAATTAGGAGTACTATTAGGAGTTTGGTCTTTTTTAACTACTTTGCCTTTTTTAGTTACTTTTGGAATTAGTTTTACTTTTTCAATTAGGAGTACTATTAGGAGTTGCGTTATTTTACATACTATTTGGAGTCCTTTTTCAATTAGGATTACTATATAGACATATTATTTTACTATATTTAATATTAGTATGGAATCTTTTATATTCTAATAGAAATATAATTATTAAAGAATAACCCCAACAAATGTCTCTCTTTCTTCCTAACTGACGTCGTCATCTCTCTTTCTTCCAAATTACAGTCACCGATCGGATCACTTCCCAATTACAATCATCGATCGGACCCCTTCCAAATTATAGTTGTCGGTCGAACTTTTTCCAAGTAAGACATAATTTTGTTTCATTTTTATTTTAAGAAATCGAATCTCAGTTTTCTCCTCAAATTTTTTCTTGATTTAGGTCAACGTATCCAGATTCATTTGACCGAATTTGAGACATAAGAAACACTCGCGCCAGTGTTGTGTCGAGACTAATTTGGTGGCAAAGCCAAGAATATATGTGCAAAACAAGAATATATGTGTGGGCACACTTGTGTATATTATCTTTATTTACTTCGGGAATAATATAACATGTGAACAAATCTTGTTAAGTTCATTTTCATCAACCTTAATTAAGCAGGGAGTTACCTTAATTAATAAGGGCTCAAAATTGATTTGAAGACAATTTTAAGGTTGACTTTGTAGTGGAATGTAGAAAAGGAATATCAAATCATTGTACATGCCTATTTCTATTGGTTGGACAATACTTTTTGAGAGGGAAGCCCGGTGCACTATAGCTCCCGTTATGCGCAGGGTTCGAGGAAGGGCCCCACCACAAGGATGTATTGTACACAACCTTACCTTGCATTTATGCTAGAGGCTATTTCAAGACTTTAACCAATAACCTTTTGGTCACATGACAACAACTTTATCAGTTACTCCAAGTCTCTCCTTCAGTACTCTAGAATACAAATTTGTTAAAATCTGAGAAGAGAGCACTAACGGCTTTAGAAGTAACTCCAAATCCTAGTGGCCTCTATGTAATCTTTGGTGTAATTTTGAACTCACAATTGCTTCTCCAAATCTCTACCCTTAACTGAGGGAATAAGCAGATTATATATGGAGCATGCGGGTTTCAGATTACTTCTAATTCCCTTAATTCCCTTAATACCCTGCTCAAACTTTGACAAAAGGAACCCGTAAGGGCAATGTCCAACCAAAAGAAAACAAGCACGTACATTGTACCATCAATTTAGTATTACTTTTCTATTTTGACTCCAAATTCTATCGTAAAAACTATTTAAGCTAATTAATTAAGCCACTTAACCAGTTAATTTGAATAATCGATTGAGTAATTAATTATTTAATCCTAAAATGGGCAAATAAATAAAGAAAAATCTTTTAATGGTATCTTTTTTAAGAAACAATTAAAAATGTATTAAAATTGAGAGGTTGATTGAAATTACCAATTGAAATAAGCTTAAAAATGGAGTTTAGCATAAATTAAACAGAAAAGGGCCAAAAATATCCCTTTACATTTGGCTATTGTTGAATTCTACATATATACCCCTCACTTGACAGATTGGCCACATGGCCAACTTCCAACACTTTACCTAACTTATACCGGTTTGGTGGAGTTTAACCCGGATCCACCAAAAATCTCAACCCCAATTAAAATCTTCTACACCTAATCAAAGTAAACAAAACACTCCATCTCTCTTCCAATGGAAGGTCATAAATGACTGTGAAGTTTTCATCAAATCGGTGACAAAACAAATGCTTTTGTGGAATTGAAGCTCAGAAAGGTAAGAATTTTGGTAGAACTAGTGTTATTAACTGATTTTCTTGTTTTAGAGCGTAGATTTCCTGTCGTAATGGGATTTCACTTTTCTCTCCATATTAACAAGTCGACCAACTAAACCCTAAACCAACAAAGTAATCTACACTCTAAAACAAGAAAATCAATTAATAACACTAGTTTTATTGGAAATTCGTATCTTCTAAGCTTCAATTCCTCAAAAGCATTTGTTTTGACATCGATTTAATTAGTACTTTGCGCAACCGTTTATGACCTTTAGTTGGAATAGAATGGAGAGTTTTGATTAGGGTTAGAAGGTTTTAATTGGGGTTGTTTTTGTGATGGATCGCGGGTTAAATCCGATCAAACAGGTATAAGTCGGGAGCTGGCCACGTGGCCAATTCGTGAATTGAGGGGTATATGTCAAACTTTGACTGACAGTTAGGACTCATTTGGCCAGATAGTATTACGGGTGTGTGTGAATGTGTGTAGAATTCAACAAATAGTCGAAAGTAGAGGGGTATTTTGTCCCTTTTTCGTGAATTAAATTGGGGCAAATTTAGATGTTCGCAGTTGGTAAGAATCCATTGCGTAATGTGTTGCACTTTATTATTTTCCAAAGCTAATATTATATCTTTCCCTCGGTATTTAAATTAAATTAGAAAGTATGTTTTGTTCCAATGTTGGTTTTATAGCAAGCTTGAGTCAATATGTTAATGTGAATTAGGCGGTTAATTCAACATTTTGTAAGCTGGGATGATACTCACTCTTATGATCAACGCCAGTTATGCCATGCTAATCTTAGTTTTAGAAGGTTCTAATTGGGGCTGTTTTTTTTGGTATGTCGTGGGTTAAACCCAGTCAAATGGGTATAAGCTATGTTGCGCGGACTCTTTGGTTTTGTCGCCAAATCCGTCTTGATGCTACGCTGTCGCATGTGCGGGTGCTTTCTTACGTCTTAGATTTGGTAAAACGAATCTGGATACGTTGACCAAAATCAAGAACACATTTGAGGGGAAAAATTGAGATTTGATTTCTTAAATAAAAATGATACAAATTTACGTCTTATCTGGGATATGGTCGACGACTGTAATTTGGAAGGGGGATGATCGGCGACTAAAGGAGCAAATTACAGTCATAAATTTTGTTGTAGCTGTCGACATCGGTTGGAGAAGAAAGGGATGTCAATGGTAGTTGTCAACATCGGTTGGGAAGAAAGAGAGATGTCGATGTCGGTTGGGAAGAAAGAGACAACCGTCAGTTGAGGTTATTCTTTAATAGTTATATTTCTATTACAACAACAACAAACCCAGTGTATTCCCACAAAGTAGGGTCTGGGGAGGGTAGAATGTATGCAGTCCATATCGCTACCTCCAAAGAAGTAGCTATTAGAATATAAAAAAACTTATGTTAATATTAAATATAGTAAATAATACATGTCTATATAGTACTCCTAATTGAAAAAGGATTCCTAGTAGTACTTAAAATAAGTAACTCCTAATAGTACTCCTAATTGAAAAAGTAAAACTAGTTGCAAAAGTAACTAATAAAGGCCAAAGTAACTCCTAACAGTACTCTTTAAGTTAGGATGCGTTGTTGTTTTAGTTCAATAGCGGGACGACCCGGTTCATACCTACTCCGTAGGTGTCGGGGAGGGGGGGACCACACTGGCCTTACCTACGCGTCCTCACCCTAGCTTTTTGCTGAAGGGACGTTTCGAACCCCCGACCTGGCACACCACGGTAAGCAAGCTTACCGCTGAGCCAAGGCCGGCCCTCTTTAGTTCAATAGCGGACTTTTGGAATATCGTTGTAACTCTATTTTTATAATATTTGAATATTTTTTAACCAAATCCCCGCACCGGTATCCATACTCAGATTTACATCCCTGAATCTTAAATTTTGACCAATCCGTACCCGTCTCGGATACCTGCACTCGAGTCCGACAACTTAAGGTATAAGTTGGGAGCTGGCCATGTGGCCAATTCGTCAAGTGAGCGGTATATATCAAACTTTGACTATAACAGTCAGGGCTCATTTGGCCAAATAGTATAACGGGGGTTCGAATTCAGCAAATAATCGAAAGTAGAGGGGTATTATTGGCCCTTCTCCGAGAATTAAATTGGAGCAAATTTACCTGTTCGCCGTTGGCAAGAATCCATTAACGTGTTGCACTTTCTTGTTTTCCACAGCTAATATTATATATTTCCTCAATATTTAAATTAAATTAGAAGTTATGTTTTTGTTCCAATGTTGGTTTTATAGCAAAGCTCGAGTCAATATGTTGGTGTGAATTAGGCGGTTTATTCAGCATATTGTAAGCTGGGATGACACTCTTATGGTCAGCGCCAGTTATGCCCTTCTAACCTTATACTCATAATAGCTAACAAGTCTTTGAAATTTCAGTGAATCTGGTCATTCTGAAGTCACAGAAAATGGTGGAGGAGAGGAAAGAGTAATACATTGAGAAAGGAATTGGAAATTGATGATAACACTAGGGTTTCATGAGCATTAACTTTTCTAGATTGATGTAATGTTTATGAATGAGAGACTCTACATATTAACAAGGGTGTTCATAATGGAAGTGTGTATCGTGGAATTCCTAAAATTAGGCAATTTCTGTCCAAGGATAAAAGCGCAAAAAAAAAAAAACACAGAGACATGATGGGGTTTTAAGCATGGAGCGAAATGAAACGCATTCTTGCTAAACAAGAATATGTGTGAGCACACTTGTGTATATTATCTTTATTTACTTCTGAGAATAATGTAACATGTGTGCAAATCTTGTAAAGTTCATTTCATTATCCTTAATTAAGCATTACCAGGGAGTTACCGTAGTTAATTTATTAGAGTTCAAAATTGATTTGAAGATAGTGGTTGAATTTGTAGCCGAAGAAGGAAATACCAAATCAATGGTCCATGCCTGTCTTTTATGTTTGGGCAGTACCTTTAGGGTTACGCCTTTGTTAAAATCTGTGAGGAGAGCACTAAGGGCATTAGAAGTAAACCTAAATCTTAGTGTCCACTATATAATTTCGGTGTAATTTTGAACTCACAGTTGCTCCTCCAAATCTCTACCCTTAAATGAGGGAATAAGGAGATTATGTATGGAGCACTAGGTTTAGAATTAGAGCCGCTATATAATTTCGGTATAATTTTGAACTCACAGTTGCTCCTCCAAATCTCTACCCTTAAATGAGGGAATAAGGAGATTATGCATGGAGCACTAGGTTTAGAATTACTTCTAATTCCCTTAGTGCCCACTCAAACTTTGACAAAGGTTTACCCTTTGGTTGGGAAAGAGTTATCCAGGGATAATGGGATTAGTTATCCCACCATGTATATGGGATAACATATCCCATCATTATGGTGTAAATGGTGGGATAAATAATCTCTGTACTAGCTAATACCTCACACCAAACATGAAATAAAATAATCTTTCATTTTATCCCGGGACTATTTATCCCTTATACCTCACACCAAACAACCCTTTAAGGGTAATGTACTAATGTCCATCCAAAAGAAAACAGGCATGGTTTACATTAATTTGGGAATCCTTTTCTATTCTATGGTCCAAATTCAACCCTGAAATCTATTTAAGCTAATTAATTAAAAACAAAGAAGGGAAGACTGTTGAAATTTGTGGTTTAGAACAAACCATAGACATTTATGTGACTATAAATTATTATATTAAAGGGTAAAAGAGAAATTTTATACTGTAATTCCATTTAATTATAGAAAGTGACATTCTTTTGGATGGGCTAAAAAGGAAAGTATGCCACAAATTGGGACAAAGGGAGTAGCTCTTTTTTAGAATGCTTCTACAAAGTAGTTGCCTGTTCGGAAATATCAAAGTGCTCTGGAGAGCACCATTTTGTATGCATTGTTGCCTGTTGGGCACACTTGGTGGAAAAGAATGGTGGACTCCAGCAAAGTCACATACACATCCTGACATTTTTTTTGATGCCGACTTGATGTTTATTAATGGAATTCTTTGACTTATCATAATGATATTGAAGTTTTCTAAGGGGAGTATTCTGTTAAGAACTTCTTGAATAGGGCAAGATGTAGAGCTCTTCACAGCAAAGCTGAATTCTCTGTGCTTAAAGGGGTCATTGTATCTATTCTAAGGGAATCTTTTCTTGGCACTATCCTGTTTCCTATTTTTGTAAAAGTTTATTCTGTATGGATTCATTTACGCATATGTACGTATGTGTGTATAGAAGTATCTGGTATTGATATGTCAATGTTCTTGTCAATTTTTAGTGTATTTTGATGATCTGTCTGGTATACTGACACCCTAATTACACCCTTTCCCTATGGATACATCAAAGCTACTGAAGGATCCATGTAAGACAGGACAATATATATTTAAGGGGGAAAAAGATCGGGAGGCTATCTGAGCTTTAGTTAGTTAAATGCATTTTTTATATGATATGTAGCAAACAGAATTTCTAATCAGACATTCCACTGTGTCAATCTTAAGTTTATTCTTTACTATGCTCACACCCGTTTTGCTTTTGGTGGACTAATTGTTTCTTTTCATCCCCACATCTTCCTCTCATTTACTCCTATGGTAGCCACCCTTATCGCCTGAGTTGAGGTTTAGTGTCCAGGGACGGACTACGGCCAAAACAGGAATTCAGAGAAAACTGGAAATTGTGGGTTGATTTCTCATATGTTCAGCTAATAGTGTTATCATCTCAGAAAGTGTCCTTTTTCTTGATTTTAATTTTCTTCAACAAAGAAAGTGACGTGATGAGATGATAACTATTTTTGTTTAGTGACCATCCGAGAAATTAACTCATGCAATTGTCGATTTCCGTTTGGATTTTGATTACAAAGAGACAGAACATAGGGAACTATCAATTCTTTTTCACTAATGTATGCATATTTTGCGGCCAATGAGATAAAATAAAATATGTTGAAGTAGAAAATTGAAAAGAATTGGTATGGGATTTTATTTTGTTTTACTGCCTGTTCCACTTGGTACTTTCTCATGATGATAGTGTTATAACTCAAATGCCTCGTCTCTTTAACCACTGCAGCTTGAGAATGTATAATTCCCTAGTTGAAAGATGTTTCACAGACTGTGTGGACAGTTTCAAACGCAAAACTTTAGACAAACAGGAGGAAACCTGTGTCCGACGATGTGCTGAGAAGTTCCTGAAGCATTCTATGCGTGTGGGTTTGAGATTTGCGGAGCTTAACCAAGGTGCACCAACACCAGACTAAGGTGCTTCTGCTGTGTGCCTGCAATTCAATTTCTCATTACTTGGGCAGTGTTTATTGCGGGTTAATCAAGGACAATAGGTGGAAGTTCCTTAATTTTGAATGTCAACAGCATTCCTCGTCAGAGTAATTGGTAAAATGTACTTTTGCAGCTTTTCTTCTCAATAGTAGGAATGGTATATCAGGAGTGAAAAATTAGAAACTTGAATGGTAATACTGGATCCTGTAACTAGATTGCAGGCCACTTGATGTTACCATAGCATTCTTTTGTTGCACACTTCCAGAAAATAATGTGGTATTCAATTTCATCAAGAATACATATCTGTTGTCTTCGCTTTTCTGTAACTGAAAAATCCCTGATCGTCAATGACACTATTGACACTGTTCGAAATTCAATCTTTTGCCTGGCCAACTCTTTGATAATGTCATTTTTGGAACATCGAATTTGTCAGGAGTTTGTTTTAACTTTTTGTTACTGGGTTGCTTCTTTGAGGCACGACACCTTTCAAATAGAAGAGAGGTAGTCGCAGCAGGAGAAGCACCCCTAAACCCCTGAGATCACTCGACCCCGACCGGCCAATCTCCTGTCATTGCTATCTCGTGCGCGAAGGGTTGCTCATGCTTCCCAAGCGTCACGCATTTTTTAGGTCATTAGTCAACAGCTCCCTGGACAGCGAAATAGGGGTGAAGTTGGAAGTTAATTTGTGTGCAATTCAATTATTTTAAGTGTACTTGCTATCTTTGACTAGTACAAATATTGAATAATATATGCAGTTCGAAATTCAATGGATAATGACACTTCCTTGATAGTCCTCTTTCTTAATGTAATACTATTCGGTACTTGGAGAATGCTTAGTTGTGTTATGATTAATCGACTCGATAGATTTTGACTTGGATTGTATAAATAAATTAAAGAAAGGAATTAGTAGTGCTATTGAAGCAGCTGGAGGAAGCTTAATTAGAAGAGTTGCAACAAACAATACTATATCTAGTGTAATTTAATAAGTGGGGTTTGCGGGAGTACTGTGTATGTAAATCATATTCTTACTTTTGCAGGGTAAAGATTATTGATACACATCGTATTCTTTTGCAGGGTAAAGATTATTTTCGATAGATCTTCAACTCAAGTATCATTAGAAGTGAATGAAGGTTTAATAAATGCAAGAGAGTTAATCTTACAAAGCTAACAAAGTTTGTCATTGGACTACGTTCGTTTATCACATCTTTTTCAGAATAAGTTATGCTCAAAACAAAAATGAGTTCAGATGGATAACATCCTGTTGTCACATCGTTGAGAATGTTTTACTATTTACTGCTGTTTCGTCATTGTTTGAAGCTAAAAATCACTGCAAGGAATTTTTAAGTGTAGCGATTGTGCTATGATATCAACCCACGAGAAGTCACGTCATCTATATAATGATGACTTGAGATGAGTTTAAATTAAAAAAAAATATGAGCAAAAAAGATTCATATTATCGATTTCAACTCAAGATAAGTCACATCATTTATATAATATTGGCTTGATATGAATTTAAATAAAGAACGTGATCAATGAAGATTCATAGTATCAATCTTAATTCAGGAGAAGTCACAACATCTATATAGTGTCGACTTGAGATGAGTTTAAATAATGAATAATGATCAGTAAAGATTCATACTATAATATTAACTTAAGAGAAGTCCCACCATTTATATAAATGTTAACTTGAGAACTAAATTTAAATAAGAAAACATGATCAATGAAGTTATATTATCGATCTTTAACTTATTTGAATTTTGTTGCAATTACTTGTAATTTTGTATTTAATTTTCTGACCAAGAGCCGATTAACTTGAGGTGAAATGTCGCCACTTTTTTTTTTTATTAGAAATATGCTTCTAGTTTTATTGTTGTAGCTGTCAATTGAATTCCACTGTTTGTTACAGTTCACCAAAAAAAGAAAAAAGATGTCAATAGAGATTAATTAATTTCAGCCATTCAAGTGACGTTTTTTTAAGAGACTATATCATTAGCATTTACTGCTATGATGTTATCGTTACAAAAAGGTGATTCCAAAGAATGAATGGGGCTCGCGCTAGCGGGGCATGGCAAACGCCTCATGGCACATGTTTGGAGATTAGTTCTGTGAAGCTTACATATTAAGCATCCCATTGTATTTTCCTCTAACCTCGCCTAACATATCCTAGGCAAATTATGTATTAAATTTCTAATGGTGCTTAATCGTTTTTTTATCTATAAAAATAAGAAGTTTGAGAATAACTCAAATAATAAGTCGTTATATTGTAGATTGTTGCGTCCAAGTGCACACGTAAGTGTACATGATCGTACAAGTAATATAAGATTGAGAGTTCAGACATCACACTCGCAGAGACTTGTCGATTAACTGTTTTTCTAAATTAAACTAATGCTTATTATTTATTCAAGAAGTAAATTCCAAAAGATGTATTTATGAATTAACTAAACTAAAAATAAAATAAAATAATAATTAATGAACAATTAACCAAGACGAGGAGCAATTTCTTACACAATCAATGAGTGGATTGATCTAGAATTACGAGGTTGGTTATATGATCATGGCCTTTCGAACCTTTAATCGTCTATCCAAACTGACCTCACAATTGCGTCGTTGAGTGCAGATATGATAACTCAATCCAAATGTATTTATATATCTTTCCTTTTTGAAACTAAGTAAGGCGATTTAGGTATATTCCTATCATAGCCACAAATCCATTCTTTATTTTACTAAAGTAAAGATCTTACTCCCTATATTCTTTGTTTATCTCACTGATTCTTCTTCCAAATTCAAAATAGGAATAAAAATTTATTATAATGGTAGCTAAGCATTAAAACAATAAGCACAAGAATATAAGAACAACTATGATGATAATCAAATAAATCGAATCAAGTAATTACTAAACAATCACGTTGTCAACTACCATAATCCTAGAAGGAGAAGTTTAACTCCACATAGACATGGAACAATTACAATAAATTATTTAAAGAAATAACTTATAAATAAAATAAAAAAGAGAAAAAGATGTAACTAATATTCTCCGCCTCCACGGTGACTCATAGATCCCTCTAGATCAAAAGTTGTTTATAAACTGATTTTTAGAATATTTATAGGTGTAGGAAAAATCACTAAATAAAGTAACTGAGTCCAAATTAAACTAGAAAAATAAAAACGGATCGCTACTTCCTCCGTGTCACGTTAATATGGCGGACAATTACTGGAATTTCATGCGACACCTTACAATTCAATTTCACTTCTCATTATTTTAAAAAATTATTTTATTAAGCTAATTGCTTAATTTTCTTTTACAATTTTTCATCTTTAATTCATTTTAGCTCAAAATCTCTTCATCTTCACACCATTTTAAATCATACTCAATAAAAATATAGTATCAAGCATAATTCATAAAATTAATACTAAAAAAAAATAATTAAAAATACTAAATATGAGAAAAATAATGACTAAAAGTATATATTTTGACCTAACATCACCATCCACACTTAGAATTTTGCTCGTCCCCAGGCAATTATTAAAGTTCATCTCAATAAATTAAATCTAGGACCGTCATTTTGATTGATACAAACAGTTGAGCCATGTAAAAATTCAAAGCTCCAGTACACTTCCTAATCATTATGCAAGGACTACAAACAAACAACAAATCTCTAACCTCCTAACCTCAAAGATAGACTCTAACTCATCAAATTTAAGCTCACTCACCTACTCTATCAAAGAAAGTTAATAACATCACCTATCTATCATGAAACAAGTGTCCTCACAAAAAGAAATAGTTCACATTCTCAAATCAATGAATTGAATATGATTTAAGGACTTAGCATTAAAGAGCAACTTTCACACTCACAAGGATGATTCACCGATATGCACAAAGAATCATAGGCTTGCCTATTATGTACATCTCTCTTAATTAAGCATGCTCGAATAGAATCAAATATGACTTTAACGGGTTGTGATGTAGGCAAGGATATGGGTAGAAAAATTATATAATAGTGAGTTACACTTCCTTAATACTCTGCACTTTTATACTTCATCGCCCAATATTTTTTTTACTTTATTTTCAACTACCTCTTCAACTATTATTTCTAGTATTCCCATCTTATCAAGAACGTTTCACTTTTTTTTTTTCAAATAATTTTTTTTCCTTTAGAAAAAATTACTTAACTTATCTAAAATTACTTTAAATCCCTACCTTTGTGATTAATTATTAAAATCTATAATTTATGTTCTCCCTCTTTAAATTTTCAGATACATCACTGTCACCCTAAAAATTTGAATCTATTAATTTCCCTCCTAAAAGTTTGGCTGAATATCTTCTATCTAGTAATATTATTAAAATGAAATTATATAGCATCACAAAGTAAATTCGCCGGAGATGCCACCCTTTTGCTAAGTAAAAACTCAAATCTTGATCTAAAACCTATCAAACTCAACTTCATCCCAGTTTCTCCTTCTCCTTCTTTTTCTTCCCACATTTTCAATGGCTTCTCAAATCTTAATTTCAGATTCAAACTCTCCTCCTTGGCCACCAACTCAACACACTTGTGATATCATCATTAACCGTTCCATCGAGTCTCCCACAACGCGAAGCTTTTGATGTCCGCCAGGTGGATTGAAGGGAAGTAATTCACTACTGCTGGATCTACAGATGATGGTTGTTGTGCCTAAGTACACTCGCAAGTGTTCGTGGTCCACTAAATTGTAAAATGACCTTTAAAATTCAAGTATCGATCCCACAGGGACTTATGTTAAATAACTATCCAATTCTAGTTTTACTATAAAGATTAACAAGTGCAAACGTAACCCAAAAGTAATTAAGAGTTATAACTAAAAGTAAATTTAATCAATTCGGTAAAGTGAAGGTTTTTGAACAACATCAGAGAGAAAACTAGGGTTAAGAAACTATGAACAATAATACTAAGCTATGTAACTTATTTGGTTAGGTTAATTATCTTGGTTATTGATCCATAATGTCGATATTATGACTATGGCCTTTCGAACTTCTAATCAATTGTCTAACTTAGCCCTACAACTACATCATTGAGCGGGGATGCAAGAACTACCTTAAAATGCATTCATATTCTATCCCTTAATTGAACCAAATAGGGCACTTAAGCATATTCCTATCCTAAATGCAAATCATAACATCATTCAATTGAGATTACGATCCTATTCTATCTATCCCACGTCCTATTTTATCATTCCTTCTTTCGGGTTCATGATAGAAGTAAGCATGTATTCTAAGGGTTATGAATCCTTAAAATAGTGATAATAAGGATAAATAAACAACCAAAATCAATTCAAATCATAATAAGAGTATTCATGTTCTTGACCTTAACCCCGAAAAAGAGTATTTAGCCACTTATGTACATATACGTAATCACAATAGATGAATTCATGTTATAATCCTTAAAAAAACTAAAGAAAAGTAAGAAAAAACCCTAATTGAAGCCTTATCCAATGTATATTGAATCCCCAAGGTCGTCCAAGGTGGTTACATAAGATTTTAAGTGTCCTATTTATAGTAGGACCAAAGCTGACTATTTTGCCTTAACCAATGTGTCACACCCTTATTGCGTGGCCTAGTGTCCATGGGACATTAGTATCACTATGAGATACTGAAAATAATATTTTTATATGCCACCAAGGGTGTTTCATGGCCCTAAACCAGTGCCTAAGGTCTGTGGCACGCCAATGAGTTCCAAAATTCAAGATTTGGTTGCATTGTACTCCATGCGTTGGTTCTTCGTTCCTTGCTTTGTAGTGGCTTTTTCTCTTGATTTTCAGTTTGATTATCAATCATATATCATCTTAATCAACTCAAAAATCATAATAAAACATCAAATACCACAAATTAGTGCTCAAAACATAATTGAATCCAACACGATGAACTAGTAAGAAAATAGCTCAAGCTAAGAGTACTAGTTTTCATGTTTGAACTTTAACTTAATGTTTTTTCTCTTAGTTTATTTTAATTGAAACTTAGAAACTATAAACAATATATCCCCACATAATTACACAATTTTACCCTTATTAACTCATTACACACACTATAATTCATCGAGATCAGCTAGAACAACACATAACTCAAGCTAGTAACACTAGTTTTCTCGTCTAAACTCTAAGTGACCAAATTGATTATAAAATTGTTTAAAACACACCTTAAATATTATATCAAGTATTTTAACACTTAGATTCTCAATTATATTATTAACCGCTCATTAAGCACACAAAAGATCCTCAAAACAAGGATAAACAAACATAGATAATGACACTTAAGTGCGTAATTCCATCTAAGATCACCTCCCCACACTTAAAGCCTTATTCGACCTCGAATAACTCTTTAACTTAAGGATCATATCAAAGAAGACTCCACATTATTGCTACAAGCAAGACATTCTAGCTAGAACTGCAATGACTACACAGATAACAAGTTTTACACTAAGCATGTTATATATATTTGAAAGCTCAAGAACACTACTTCAAAATATCCCAACCTCAAGAATTGACTCACAAAGTTGGAAAACTCATGCATAGTACTCAATAAAAGAGATCATATAACTCACTTAACTATATTTAAACATGTGCCCTCACCACAAGAGAGTTACCCATATCCACTCATACAGATGTAATTATCACAAGAATGGGTATAAAAAAAATTATGCTTACTCTTACGAGAAATTCATAAGTCACACAAGATAAATCATAGGTTTGACCTTAGTGTAGTGCTCCATTAATATCAGAATGTTAAGGCTTAGGATCAAATGGGACTTTGAGGGTTGCAATGTAGGCTACGGGATATGTAGGAACTATTTTGTCCAGGAATAGTGACTATCTTCCCTAAGTGCTTTAATACATCACATTATACATTAAGATCTCTCTATTAACAACCAATTTTGACCACACCCATCTACACACATCTCTTGTCTTGCCCCACCTCATTAAGATCATTTACAAATACGTAGTAGGGATTATGCTTTACCACACATGCTATGATTTTTACACACTTTTCTTTCTTTTCATTACATAACTCCCCATCACAACTTATCACTACTTCAACATAAATAGTTAGTATCTTAGGGATTCACTTTCACCTTTTCTCTTCTTATTTTTCTTATCCTTAACCTCATTAATTTTTAACTAAAGTTCTTAGGAGCTTTGAATCAAATTAAGGTCCAACCAAGGAAAAGAAACATGCTATATATAAGGCTATCAAAGAATAGAGGCCAAAAGCTCAATAGGGCTAACTAAGATTATGTACACGGGTATATAAAATAGGGTGTAAAGCATGACTATCAATGAAATACCTATATCATCTCCTAAACCCATACTCTTTATTTTGCTCTGCACACACACACGACAAGTTTCAAAATCACATGCAATAAGGAATATATTAAAAAAACTCACATCACATATGGACCATGCTTAAATCAAATAGAATCATCATAGACTCTAAAACAAGCAACCACATAACTTCAGAATTAAGTCAACAATGTACAAGAGTCATAAAACTAAGCCTAAGAGTCTCAAAATTAACATTCATCACCAACAACATACTTTTACATACAAAACCACTTGCGTCATGTAGTCGTACATAGCACCAATAAGAAAATCTCACTTACCTAATACAAAATTAAAATTTACTTCTAAAAAAAAGATATTAGGTTCAAAGGGTAACCCCGTTGGAAAAAACTGAAAAAAACAATCACGGGGTGGATGAAGTGTGCACCTACTAAACTAACACCCATAAACTAAAAACTAAAACAAAAGTCTTTTTATAATTTTTCAAAATTTTAAAATTTAACCCAAAAAACTAAGAAAACAACTAAACTTAAGATCCTATAACATCATTTCACCTGAAATCATGGGAATTTCTCCACCCCACACTTTGTCCCAAAAGCACAATTAAAAGTCAGGATAGAAATACTCCCTGTGGTCTTAGGCCTATCTAGTAGCATCTTTTACTATCAAGAGGGTTTGGGGTCCCCACACCTAATCTTTGCCATATTTCTTAGCTTAAGTCTCCGGTACTCAGACTTCCCTTCAACCTGTTACTCAACAAAAATAAAAACTATGTGAAGTAAAAACTAAAATCCTGAAATAAAATACCTATCTTAACTTGGTTGCCTCCCAAGAAGCACCTGATTTAGTGTCGTGGCATGACCCATATCACTGCCCTTCAATAATATTTCCTTATTTTTTTCCTCCTACTCGGAGACCATCTTCTCACTCTTTTTTAGACCTCTTGAGTGTGTACTCTTAAGGTCATTATTTTTTTCAGCAACAGCCTTTTTGGGATCCATAATTTTCATAACTCCGAGCTTAAGTGGTGGCTTGGGCAACTCAATGAAATAGTCTGAAGAGGTTATTGGTGGTTTGGACTCCACCCCACACTCATCCACTTTCATGACTGTTATCATACATAAATCTTTATAGTAAGAAATGGATTGAGTGGCTTGTAGACTTTGAAGACCACCTTTTTATCATCCAATCTCATCTTGAGAGTGCCCTCTCTTTCATCAGTCAGTACTCCTCCGCTCTGGCAATACAAGTTTGCCGGAGATATGATCGCTCGTTGTTGCTTGAAGAATCATGATCTTTTTTTGAATTTAATTTTTGACATTAATTGAATATATTTCCTTTTTTAATGCACATTAATTTTGTGTTAGGATGTATCAGTTAGGTTATATCAATTTTTAAATTATGTATCAGGGATTTTATGTAATTTTATTAAAAGAAGGGATAAAGAGTAATGGGGGGGGGGGGGTAAAGTTGTTAGGATTTCTGTAAGTTACCTCATTTGTATATCACATTCTCTCAAAGGGAGTCTTTTCATCACTTTGTAACTATCATTAGTCACCTTTACCACTCAAACATTCTTTTTATTCAGATCTAACAATAATAACCAATTTATGTTACATTTCTCAAGGAAGCAAGGTGCAAAAACTAGAGATTCAACAAAAGGATCAAGGCAAAAATACGGCTATCCAACAAAAGGTTACAAGCTCAAAGGGGTTAACTAGTGATATAATATCTAAAAAGGTTAAAATTCACAAGACAAATCAAATAAAGCCTATTATCATCTACTAAACAGAGCAACACTTCTCACTTTTCTTCAATAACATGCAAGACAAGTTCTAGACTAAGATACAAAACATGAAATATGCAAATTCTTACCACACATGGCACAAGGATCAATCAAGATGGATCAACTCCACTTCCAAGACAAACAAGATCATAGCGAACTACAAAAATAAGAAAAACCTATATACAGTCTCACAACCATGAGCCTAGGTGTCAAAAAATCCGTTGTTTTATTTACACTCAAGTATTGACAGGAAAGTACTACTTGATGGGGTAGCATTTTGATATTTACAATACTAATTTACTTCATAATGTTTTTTTTTGCCAAAGTGTAATGGTTGTAACTTCTCTTTTTTTTTTATTAATGCCATTATTTGACAATAAGTGGTATTAAGGTATTTAGTGCTTTAAGTTACAAAGATGTCATTTAGTTTTTTTGCCTTAATAGGAAGAACATGGCTGTTGATTTACATTTCCACTTTGTGCTGCTCATTTACCCAAAGAAACATTAGTGGAAGTGAATGCCTTCATTCTCATTTAGAGTCATTCTTTATGTGAGTAATATTGACCCACTTTGATATTGGTTTTCAACATTTGGTGGCTATTATAACCTTTGAGTAATTGGCAGAATGGTTACATTTTTGTTCTTAAATTCTTTGTAACCATCAGTTCTTTATTCATCCATATTTTACCACCTTATGACTTATAACTCTTGTAACTTCTAATCTATTGATCTTTCCTCTTTACGTCCCCTTATTTATTCTTATTCATTACAAAAAGGTGTAATATCTCAAATCTTTGAAGTGTCAAAATCAAGCTTAAAATAAGCCTATGTGATCCCTAAATTTCACATAAAATACCTCGGGATGGTTTTGAATGTGTTGGGGAAGGTTTGGGCATAGAAAATAGGTCGTGCATTGCATAAGAGACATCACATATTAGGTACACCACGAGGGACACCATTTGGGGTCACTACCTCTCCCCTCCGCTAGCCCCCGTGCCATGAGGAGTTTGTCTTATGTTGGTCCTCGAGTCATGAGGCTTGGACTTTACGTTGGGGATCACGTCATAACCCCTTCCCTTTTCATTAACTGGATGTCATTTTAAATGCTAAATAGGGGTATTTGGATTATTTTACACCTATTAAACCATCCTTCGCCCCTTAGTACATTTCTAAGCCCCTAATTTAAGAAAAATCATTCAAAAGAGTTGGTTTTCTCCTCTAAAGCAACTAGACAGAAGATAATAGGGTTTCAAAGCTTAAGGTCCAAATTATCCTATCTTCTTCAAAGATTTTTGTCAAAAAGGCATATTTAACACTCTCTACTTTAATTACTATCCTAAAGTCAGAATTTTATTATCGTTATACTTAGTCCATTGATGTTTAAAAGTTGGGATTGATGATTGTTATTACAAACATTAAATATGAGATTTCCCTATTCTTACAAACTATTTCTAACCACTTGTGGAGTGTTTTGGTGACTTGAACAAAACATTTGAAAGGATCCCTTTCATCATATGAATCTTGAAACATTGAAGGTTATGACTGATTGTAATTATGACATTTGAGTGCTTTAGAAAGGCCTTGAATTAAAATGATGAACAAAGATAACACCCCATCTTTTTGAAATATTAAAAGTGTTGGACTTAATGATATACTTTGAGAATTTCATATAGTTTAATATTGAATATGATTATGTGTTGAATTATGGGGTTAAGGAGTCAACAATGTTTTGTGATAATATTTATTTGGCATGATATGATTGGCTTGCAAGTCTTAGTATGACGATACCAATATATGAATACCTTAACAAAGACTCCTTAAATAAAATAAAGAAAATATTTTAGTTGGGCACTAAGAGGATTATATAGTTACATTATGAAGGTGTAATCTTTGTGACTAACATTGGAAACCGCATTTGCCAACTTGGAAGGTCTTGTCCTGAACAAAGAATGACCACTGCATGCTTGCTTCATGCATTAGTATGCAGTTAAGTTTATGATACGATGTCTAAAAATATGATTACCTTAGTCCGTATGGATAACATGGAGTAGGGCCCCCCAGTGGGTACGAACTAGCCTTATATTGCCCTTGGGTTAATCTATGATAGTGTACAACCTAGTCTAGAACTAAGGTTTTCAAATGATTATGTTGCATTTGTATGCTTAGTCATTTACTACTTATTATATACACTTTGATCTCATGACATGGATTTTATAAACTTCTTATTAAATTGTTTTAGTTCCCTTTCCTTGGGTTGTATGCTAGTATTCACCGTATTGACCATCCTTGGATGCTACATCATTTCATGATGTTGGTTCATAGTTATTTTTCTATGATTCTGTGCAACACTAGGTTACTCCTACTTTCTTGGGGAAAACTTGTGATTGTGGTGAGCCCTTAATTATCTAAAAGGCATTTGATTGTTTCTTTCATGTTACAACTATGTCACTTTATTTTTTGGCATAATCGGG
Source organism: Capsicum baccatum var. pendulum (assembly GCA_030864225.1). Taxonomy (NCBI): domain Eukaryota; kingdom Viridiplantae; phylum Streptophyta; class Magnoliopsida; order Solanales; family Solanaceae; genus Capsicum; species Capsicum baccatum. The sequence goes on along the minus strand of CM061559.1, from coordinate 199,231,953 downwards.
TTTATGTCCTAACCTAGGAGTATCCTTAAACTAGAGGCTTCGTAGACAGTGTTTGATAAAGGGTTTCATCATGTTTTTAAGATATTGACAGTATCTTATATAAATTTTTGAATTTATTTTATCATGAGCTTACTTCACATCTTTAAATTATGACTATGCTTTTGAGATAATGCTAAGGGGTCAACTTCGGTCTTCTTTAGTTTGGGTTGCTATCACGGCTAGGGCCACGACTTGGATAGTTATAAGATTAGTATTTATATCATGATTTAGGTTCCTAGGGTATCTACAAAGCCATGTTGAGTAGTTTTTTTTATGTATGTGTAGCATGCCACACTTATCGGGGGAGGGGGGGGGGGGGCTACAAGGCATTTAGGAATGTTTTCCTTCTTTGTAGTTTATTTTATGCTAGAGAGTCTAGTTACTATGAAATCTTCTAAATCCTAGCTTTCTCACATTTTATATCATGCCTCCATGAAGATATGATGATAGAAATTTAGTTAGAGCCTCTGGCCCAGTAGGGGCTAATGTCGAGGAGATTTTCCCTACCCATGGGATGCAGATTCGATACAGAGCTTGTACACTTGACTTTAGTACTCCTCCTAGGGTTCCACCGCCCCTAACTATTCTGCCTTGATCCCCTTAAGATGGTATTAATCCCATTCATTCTTTATAAAAATATCTATCTAATGTTAAGTTCCGTCAGTCCATTCACATGCTAGCTCAGATTATGGCATCGCAGTCCCATCGGTCTGATCATGTTGGTCCTGTCACCGGCTCATCAGATTTTACTAGGATTGGTCAATTTATGAGGTTGAATCCCCTAACTTTCATGGGTTCCAAGGCTAAGGTACATTCGCAAGAGTTTCTGGATGAGATGGATATTTTTTTTTAGTTATGCATGCTAGCGATACAAAAGTGGTAGAGTTCACAGCTTATTAATTAAAAGGGGTGGCTTACCAATGGTACAATGAGTAGTTAAGGAGTTAAATTATTGAGCCAGCTGTATGCAAGGAGCTCTTTGATTCTTTCCTTGACCACTTCTTGCCGTGAGAGTTGAGAAAAGCTAAGGTAGAGGAGTTTGCGAATCTGAAGCGAGGTAAGATGAGTAAGAGTATCCCTTGCATTTACTTAATAGTCTTATTATGCTCCATAACTGGTGTCCAATATGAGGTATCATATAAGAAAGTTTGCGTCTAGTCTTCTAGTGATTTGGTGCTGGAATATAAGGAGGCAATATTGCACAATGATATGGACATACCTAGGTTGGTGGTACATATGCAACAGCTAGAGGACGAAAATAAAAAATAGGAAAAGTAGAAAAGAGGTAGAATAAGAAGGCTAGGCCAGTGGATCAGGATGCGAGTCAATAGTATAACGAAAAGAGAGGCAAGCAATAGTTTAAGGAAAAATCTTAGAATCATACTCGCTCGTCAGCTAGTGCACCAACTCCTTGACAATCGGGTGATCAACGGTTTTAATCTAGCACCAACCCTATAGCGTATATAGTCTTAGGCTAGTATGGATCAATTAGCTCTTCTTTACCCTCCCTTCCGCATATGTGGAAAACTTTACCATGGAGTTTATCAGTTCAACTAGGGGGTGTATTATAATTGTGGTCATTCTAGACATTTTTAGTGAGAGTATCCCTCGATAAAGGGAAATTTTAGGGGCAATAGAGCCCAAGCTACTATTTCTTCAGCGCCTGCTGTGAAGGGTGCTATCTTCGAGATGATAAATAGCCGTAACCGTATGCATGCACTATATACTCATCAGGATTCCAAGGCTTATCTATATGTTGTCATTGGTATGTTACAATTTTTCTCCTATAAAGTTTATGTATTACTTGATCTTGGTTCCACCCTGTCTTATGTGACCCCTTATCTGGATTTACACTTTAGATTTGGTCACAAAAATATTTCTGAACCCTTCTCATTTCTAACCTAGTGGGTGAGTCTATTTTGTCCAAGAGATTTTATAGTGGCTGTGTCATATCTATTTTCCACCAAACCACTGTGGTAGATCTCGTAGAGCTTAATATGGTAGATTTGATATGATCTTAGGGATGGATTACCTTCATTCATGCTATGCTACCTTTGACTGTAGAACCTGAAAGGTTTCTTTTTATTTTCCTAATAATCTAGTGATAGAATAAGAGAGGAGTTTCCTAGAACCTAAAGGAAAGTTCATTTCTTATATTAGAGATCAAAAATTAATATCTAAGGGGAGTTTGTATCATTTTATCTGGGTTAAAGATTCTAGTGTTGACAGTCCCTCCTTATAGTCTGTCTCTGTTGTCAGTGAGTTTCTTAAAGTTTTTCTCGATGATCTTTTTGAAATTTCTCCAGATAAAAAAATAGACTTTAGAATTGATCTTCTACCCGATACTCGTCCTATCTCCATTCCACTGTATAGAATGGATCCCGCAGAGCTGAAAGAGATAAATGAGTAGTTAAAGGACCTTTTAGATAAGGGTTTTATAGTTCTTAGTGTCTCTCCTTGGGGTATATTATGCTTTTTGTGCAAAATAAAGATGGGTCTTTTCGTATGTGCATTGACTATCATCAACTGATTAAATTCACCATGAAAAATAAGTATCCTCTTTCTAGGATTGATGATCTCTTTGACCAGATTCAGTTTGCCTAGTATTTCTCTAAGATAGAGTTTGTTCGGGTTACCATCAACTTAAGATTAGGGAAGATGATATTCCCAAGACTACTTTTCAAACTCGTTATGACCATTACAAATATTTGGTAAAGTCTTTTAGGTTTACCAATGCTCTGTCTGCTTCTATGGATCTTATAAATAGAGTATTAGACAATTTTTGGATTTACTTATCATAGTCTTTATTGATGGCATCTTGGTGTACTCCAAAAGTGAGGAGGATCATGACAATCACTTTTAAATCATGTTGCAGACCCTTAAGGATCAGAAGTTGTATGCGTAATTTTCTAAGTGTGAATTTTTGTTGAGTTTTGTGACTTCTGGGGCATGTTATCTCTAGTGAAGGGAATAAAGTGGATCCACAGAAGATTGAGGTGGTAAATAGCTGGCCTAGACCCATGACTCCAACTAACATTAGGAGATTCTTGTGCTTGGTAGGCTATTATTGGAGATTTATGGAGAGTTTCTCATCTATTGCTGCCATTCTCACTATATTGACTCAAAAGAAGGTGATGTTTTTATGGTCTGATGCTTGTAAGGGCAGTTTTGTAAAACCGAAAGATTATTTGACTACTGCCCCTGTCTTGACGCTTCCTGAAGATACTGAGGGGTTTGTTGTGTATTTTGCTGCATCCTAGTTGGTACTTGGTTGTGTTTTAATGCAGCATGGTAAGGTTATGGCTTATGTTTCTCGTCAGCTTAAAGTGCATGGGAGAAATTACCTAACTCATGATCTAGAGTTAGTAGCTGTGGTGTTTGTATTAATAATTTGGCGTTATTATTTATATTGAGTGCATGTGGATATTTACTGGGACCAGAAGAGTTTATAATATGTGTTTACCCATAATTAATTAAACCTCCGGCAGAGGAGGTCACTTGAATTGTTAAAGGACTACGACATGAGTCTGTAATACCACCCAGATAAGGCTAATATTGTTTGTTGATGCTCTTAGTAGGATGTCCATGGGGAGTTTTTCCCATGTGGAGGAAGGAAAAAGAGATTGGTAAAGGACATTCACCGGCTGACTAATTTGGGGGTCCATTTCTTAGACTTCAAGGATGGAGGTATGGTTGTTAATGAAGTAGCCAAGTCATCCCTTGGAGCCAAAGTCAAGGATAAGCAAGCTCTTGACCCCATACTTATGTAAATCAAGCAAGAAGTTGGACAACAAAAAATTATGGCTTTTAAGATTGGTGGAGATGGTCTTATAAGATATCAAAAGAGGTTATGTATGCCCGATGTCAATGAGTTGTAAGAGAGGATCTTGTACAAAGCTCATGTTTCCAGGTATGTCATCTATCCAAGTTTTACTAAAATGTATCATGATCTGAAAAAGATATATTAGTGGAATAATATAAGGAGATATGTCATCGATTTTGTAGCTAAGTGCTTAAATTCCCATCAAGTTAAGGTTGAACACCTGAGGAAGGGTGGTACCTCCCAAGGTATAGCTTTACCCATGTGGAAGTGGAACATGATCAATATGGCATTATCGATCTTCCACGATCCCAAAATTAGTATGATTCCATTTGGGTCATTGTTGATAGGATGACCAAGTACGCTCACTTTCTACCTATGAGGACTAATTATTTGTGAGAGGATTATGCGAAAATATATATCCAAGAGATAGTTCGATTGCATGGAGTCCCAATGTCCATTATATACGATCAAGGTATGCAATTCTTTTCATAGTTTTGGCGGTCTTTCAGAAAGATTTAGGTATCCAGGTGAACCTTAGCACTGCTTTCTATTCTCAGATAGATAGAAAAACAGAGCAAACTATTCAGACTTTCAAAGATATGCTAAGGGCCTACGTAATTGATTTTAAATAAAGTTGGGTGGATCATTCACCGATTATTGAGTTTACTGTAATTATAATTATCATTCTAACATTCAAATGGCTTCTTTCAAATCCCCTTATGATAAGAGGTAGATATCTCCACTTGGTTAGTCTAATATAGGTGAAACTCGGTTGTTCAGTCTTGATTTGGTAAATCAAGCGATTGAGAAGGTCAAGGTTATCTGAGAGAGGCTTAAAACCGCTCAAAGTCGCCAAAAGTTTTATGCAAACTTGAGGTGGATAGAACTAGAGTTTGAGGTTGATTATTTGGTGTTCCTTAAGGTTTTCCCTATGAAAAGAGTTATGAGGGAAAAAGAGGAATCTCATTCCCCGTTACATTGGTCCGTATTAGATCCTAAAGAGAGTTGGAAATATTTCTTATGAATTGGACTTATTGGTGAGTTTAGCATCAATTTATCTTGTTTTTCATATATCCATACTCAAGAAATATGTGGGTGATCCTTTTTTGGTGGTGCCCATAGAGGACATTGGTATCAAGGTTTCTCTGTACTATGTGGAAATTCCCATTGAAATCCTAGATAGACATGTTGGGAATTAATAACTAAGGAAATAGATTCGGTAAAAGTGCTTTGGAGAAATAAAAAAATGGAGATCAGTGAAAGTGCTTTGGAGAAATCAAAAAGTAAAGAAAACTTCTTGGGTATTGGAGGAGGATATGAAAGATAAATATCCCTTCTTGTTTCCATCATTAGACGTAGGTGCTTAGGGAATAAAACTTGCATTACCTCTTGATTCATTTGATTTCATTCTCTAAGTTCCTTTACATTCTTCCTTATGTCGTACAGAGAGTGTCCTAAACTATCATTCGAGGAAGAATAATCCTAAGGTGAGGGGGGATGCGGTATGGCTCAGGTGTTTGGAGAGTCAAAATCAAGCTTACAACAAACCTATATGGTTCCTAAAGTGAGTGCAAAACACTCGGGATGGTTTTGAATGCGTTGAAAAAAGTTTGGGCATAGAAAATAGGTCATGTGTCGTGTGGTATCCATCGCTTGATGTCCCTGATAGGAGGGACCCCTCGAGGGGTCACTACTTTACCCCCACACTTGTCCTCATGCTGAGAGGGTTCTGCCTTGCGTTGGGCCCCGCGCTATAAGGCTTGGCCTCCGCATCAAGGCTTGCGCCGTAACCCCTTCCCTTTTCATTAATAGGACGTCATTTTAAATACTAAATAGGGGTATATGGGTCCTTTTACACCTATTAAACCTTCCTTCCTTCCCTTGATACGTTTCTAAGTCCCTAATTCAAGAAAAATCATCCAAAAGAGTTGGTTTTCTCCTTTAAAGCAACTAGAAGGAAGAGGCTAGTGTTTTAAAGCTTAAGGTCCAAATTTTCCTATCTTCTTTAAGGATTTTTGTCAAAAAGTCATGTTTAACACTCCCTAATTTAATTACAATCCCTAAGTGTGAATTTTATTATTATTATTATACTTAGTTCATTGATGTTTTAAAGTTGGGATTGATGATTGTTATTAGAAACATTTAATATGGGGTTTCCCTCTTTATACAAACTATTTCTAACCACTTATGAAGTGTTTTGGTGATTTGAAAAAAAAATGATTGAAATGATGTATTTCATTATATGAATTTTGAAACATTGAAGGTTATGACTGATTAAAATTATGATTTTAAGTGCTTTGAAAAGGCCTTGAATTACAATAATGAACAAAGATGACACCTCAATTTTTTGAAATATCAAAAGTGTTCGACTTTATGACATGTTGTGAGAATTTCATGTAATATAATCTTGAATATGCTTATGTGTTGAGTGATGGGTTAAAAATTCGAGGATGGTTTATGATAATGTTTATTTGGCATGATACAAATGACTTGCAAGTCTTGGTACGACGATACCAATATATGAACGCCTTAACAAAAGACTCCTTAAATCAAATAAAGGAAATGTTTTAATTGGGAACAAAGAGGATTTTGTAGTTGCACCGTGCAGGTGTAGTCTTCATGACTAACACTAGAAACTGGATTTGCCAATATGGGAGGTCTTGCCTTAATGGAGGATGACCGCTGCATGCTTGCTTTGCACATTAGTATATAGTTAATTTTATGATATGTTGTCTAGAAATATGATTACCTTAGTCCACATGACTAACATAGAGTGGACTACCCCAGTTGGGTACAACTGGACCCATATTCTCGGTGGTTAATCTATGACAGTGTAACCACCTAGTCTAGAACTAAGGTTTTCAAATGATTATGTTGCATATTCATTCTAGGTCATTTACTACTTATTATATACACTTTGAGCTCATGAGATGGATTTTATGAACTGCTTATTAAACTATTTTAGTTTCTTTTCCTTGGGTTGCTGTTAGTACTCAATGTACTAAACATCCCCAAATGCTACATCATTTCATGATGTAGGTTCAAAGGCATTTTCTCATAATTTTGGGTAGAAATAGGTCACTCCTACTCTCTAGAGGACACCTGGTGATTGTAGTGAGCCCTTCATTATCCGAAAGGTGACTGATTGTTTCTTTCATGTTGCTACTGTGTCACTTTATGTTTTCTGGTATGGCCGGAGTCATGTTCCGACCTAGGAGTATCCTTAAAGTAGAGGCTTGTTAGACAGTGTTTGATAAATAATTTCATGATGTTTTTAAGATATTGATAGTACCTTATGTAAAGTTTCGAATTTCTTTTCTCATGGTATTTCATCCACATCATTAAATTATGACTATGCTTTTGAGATAACGCTAAGGGCTCAACTCTGGACTTCACTGGTTTGGATTCCCTGTCACGTCCAGGGCCATGATTTGGGTCATGACGTGACTTTCTCTCCTATATATAGAGGTGGTATTGTATCTTTTTTCTAAGTACAAGAAAAATATAAAGTTCATAAAAGTTAGTAATAAAGAGAGTTTATTAGTTGAAGGGAGGTGTTCTTTTTGGTTGAGCTTTAAGCTCAACACTTGTCCATGGTTTGTTGAGTTGTACTTTGTGAGAAAGTTGTTGTATCCTGGAGGAAACAAGAAAATTACTGCTGGACCAGTGAAAACATTTGCTGTAGTGGGCTTGAATATCCTTAAAGAGAGCGAGATATCCGCGTTTCATCCAAGAAGAAGACTATTGTATTTTCTTCATTTTCTGTATTTTCAATTGTAATTTTTATAATATTTCACCAAAAATTTTAAGAGATTCCATGGAAACAATTGAAAAAGCTTCTGATATCAAGATGGGAGATCTTAACAAGACATTTCGGTTCAATGGTACTCATTTTAAAAAGTGGAAGGGTAAAATGCTTTCCTACTTAAGTCTTCTCAACGTTTCTTATGTGTTAAATGAGAAAAAACCAAAACTCTTCCATGAATGATAATGAACTTATTTCTCTTCAAGAGAAAGTTAAAAAGTACGTGGTGATTCCTATAAGTCTCAGTATCTTTTACTTAATTGTCTCTCTAAAATTTTTTGTGATTATTATGATAGAACTTAGTCTAGTGCCTAGAGAATTTGAAATGTATTGCGGAGTAAGTATGATATCGAGGAGACAAGAGAGAAAAATATGCTGCTAGTAGATTTTTCCATTTCAAATAGTGGACAATAAATTAGTGGTAGCCAAGCTCAGAACTTTATAATAACTATTGGTGAGCTCAGATATGAGAAGTCAAAATAGGAGATAACCTTATTATTTGTGGCATAACAGATCAGCTTCCTCCTTCTTGGAAGGAATTGTAAAAAACTATGTGCCAAAAATACAAGAAAACTTCTCTTGATACTTTGAAAATGAGAATCCACATGGAAGAAGAGGAAAGGGTCCAAGATGCACTTTTGCAAACAAAGAAGAACAACATCACACCGTAGGTAAATTTAACTACTTCAAATAATGTTGCCCCTGATACTAGCAAAAATACTTCTTTGAAGCCTAAGAATAAAACAATCAACAAAAATAATGGTAGATCTCTTAAGAACAATAATGGTGAAAATAACCAAGCACAAAATCAAAAAGTTAAAAAAAAAGGTTTGTCTGTGGCAATAGTGGACATATTGCTCGATTCTGAAAATAATATTTGTGGGAAAGTGGTATTCTTGTGATGGGATGTTTAAGTTGGATGTTAAAATGAATAAAACTTCTACTTCTGTTTATATGCTTTCTTCTACTAATTTTTTGCATGTTCGTTAATGTCATATTAATGATCGTTATGTGAAACTCATGAGTAGTTTAGGATTAATTTCAATAATTATTTTTTCTTTTTTGAAAAATGTGAGGCTTGTAGTAAAGCAAAAATGACAAAAATACCTCATTTTCAAGTTGAAAGAAAAACTAATTTATTAGAATTAGTTCATACTGATATTTGTGTACTTGGAGATATTTTAACTCATGGAGAAAATTGACATTTTATCATTTTCATTGATGATTTTTCTAAATTTACATATGTTTACTTAATTAAAAATAAAAGTGATGGTTTTGAAAATTTTAAAACTTTTCTCCATGAAGTTGAAAATCGATTTGATAGAAAAAAAAGAATTAGAAGTGATAGAGGTCATAAATATGAGTCTAATGACTTTAATTCTTTTGTTAGATCATTGAATATAATACATGAAACTCCTCCTCTTTATTCGCCTCCTTCTAATAGTGTAATGGAAAGAAAAAAAATGAAACTTTGGTTGAGTTAATTAGTGTCATATCATTGAATATAATACATGAAACTCCTCCTCTTTATTCGCCTCCTTCTAATGGTGTAATGGAAAGAAAAAAATGAAACTTTGGTTGAGTTAATTAGTGTCATACTTATTGAGTCAAATTCACCTCTAAGCTTTTAGGGTGAAACTCTTTTGACTGCTTGTTATGTGTTAAATTGTGTGTCTCATAAAAAGATAAAATTAACACCTTTTGAATTGTGAAATAGATCATAAGTCAAATTTAGGCTATCTAAGAGTTTGAGGTTGCTTATCCTATGTAAGGTTAATGGATCCTAAAATTTCTAAGTCGGGTAAAAAAATTACCACTTGTGTTTTTCTTAGTTGTGCTTCAAATAGTATAACCTATTGATTTTTTAATCTTAAAGATAGTATTATAATAGAATCTGGTGATGCCATTTTTCATGAATATAAATTCCCTTTTGATTTTAAAAATAATGGGGGTCAAAGGATTGAAAAAGAATATTTTGTTACTACCTAGTTCTTCTACTTCTACGTTGAAGAATAATAAAAATGATGATTTTGAGTTTAGAAGAAGTAAAAGAGCTAGAGTAGAAAAGGATTTTGGTCCTGATTATTATGTGTTAATGTTGGAGATGAACCTCTCACTTTAAAAGAAGTTTTATCTTCATATGATGCTTTTTTTTAGGGAAAGAAACTGTAAATAAAGAAATGGAATCCCTAATTTTCAGTAAAACTTGAAAGCTAGTTGATTTACCACTGGGTTGTAAAATAATTACGTGTAAATGGATCTTAAGAAAGATGTTAAAATTGGATGGATCTGTTGATACATACAATGCTAGACTAATTGCTAAAGATGATACTTTTTCTCCGGTAACTAAAATTATATCCACTAGTGTAACGACTCGAGGCTACCTCCTTGATGTGACAAGGTTCTTTGGACCATAATTGATCTCAAGCTAACCCATGATAATGAAATTATACATAAGTAACTGAATAAAATACATAAAACTAGAAATAATAAGCGGAAGAGATGGCTTTAGCTAAACTTGTTCAATACAATACCGTTCAAAAACTTATAACAGTTGTTATACAAAAGGAAACTAAAACTGAATGCATCAACTCTGCCTGCCTGCCTATGAAGCCTCTACTAATATGGACTATAGGTAGCCCGAACATGAACCCCAACTATACCTAGTTGATAAAAATGTGTAGAAAAATAATAATACTGGAACTAGAGTTGACTTGAGTCTTCGAATCAAAAGAACTCATCACCTGCTAGTTGGAAACTCTAAATTGTCTGACCATGACATTATGAGCTACTAGTGGTACCTACATTATGAAATAATGTATCCACGCAGATTTATATGTGGTTAGTACTTTTGAAAGGTACTGAGTAAGTGGGGTGAATTCAATAAGTAAAGAGTGAAGTTGAACATACTTTTAAATAATGCATGCTAATTGTAAAAGTTCTCACCTTGATCATGAATAAAATTGAAAGCTGAAATATCATAAAACATAAACAATAAAGCATAATCTGATAAGCTTAGTGAGTTATTACACTTAGTTTCTAATTTTTTTTTGCCATGGGAGATTTTCATAACCAACATAAATCAGATGAGCTAGCATGGCATCCAACATTTGACCCATGTTGAAGAGGGATAAAATATCCTTACCCTCGGATAGAACATGAACTGAACTGGAATGATCACTAAAATAAGCCCATTCAGCAAAGGGGATGCTATCTGGCGAGGCCCCTAAACTTACGGTGGAATAGAGTTTCTAGAAAATAAGATGTGTTGAATCCACATTTCCCTCTCAGTACTAAATATTACTCCTAAAATATATATACTATATTCTCATACTGATGAAATTCACCTTAAAATACGTATATGGGTTTATAAATCTAAAAACCAATCATGCTTCTGTTTAATAAATCATACTCATGAATAACTGTGTGAATTTCATATCATGTCTGAGATCATAAGATCAAAAATGAAATCCAAATCATACTATCGTAATCTGAAATAGTAAATTAGAATTTCTTATAAATTGAGAGAATCATGATAAATTCATATGCTCTTATTTGTAAACCGACTGAATAATGCTGAAAATCATGTATATTTATCATCTTATGAAGATTTTGTTAGGGTTTTTCCCCTGGTTTTCTAACCAAATTTAAGTTTTACTTTTTCTTAGAAGGAAAATAAAGTAATACCATAATTACTTTTACTTTTTTTGAAAGGAAAATATAAAACTTTTTCATATTTGGCAAACCTCTTTCTTGGAGGAAAGGTTTTAGAACTCTATAAATAGAAGACCATCTTCTCATTCCATAATACAATAGAATCCATAATGTAGTCATTTAAAGAGTTTTGTTTAGGGGGATATTTTCTCCTAATAGGTTTTTAAGTTTTTCAATATTATTTTTAATATGTAGGTCGTTTGACCAAACCATAATAATAACATATTTGTAGTATTTATTTTTCGTTGTCATCTGATTTATCATCTATATGGTTTGCAAACTGTAAGCTTCCACTTGACGCCCTCTTGATTTCGAACCCAATAAGTGATATCAGAGCCTATGGTTCAAAGATCTAATGGTTTAATTAAGGACAGTTTAAGATCAAAGTTGCAATCAACTTGGCGATGATTAAGTTGTTTGTCAAAAAAAAACTACAGGTGGAGAAATTTTTTTAACAATTCTACTGCTAATCCATCTTTAAAACCAAAATCAATTTTCAATCCATGTTTATGGTCTTCAACTTTCAACCCCTGCTTACTTTTATACTAGGGCTCCTTTCAACTCGTGCATTTACTTTTAACGCATGAGTTTCACTTTTAACCTGTGCTCACTTTCAATCCACAAGGCTCCACTTTCAACCCTATTTACTTATAACACAGGGCTCCAATAATATCAACCCATGCTTTTATTTTTAACGCATAGGGCTCCAATTTTTAACTCATATCAACATTTAATCTTGGTAAACAACAATGATATATGAAGATCATGTGAAGAATAAAGATCAAGATTATTTTTTCGAAAATCAAGTCAAAAAGGGGAGATTTCTTAGGGATTTTTTCCTTGACTTCTTACCAAATTTAAGTTTTAATTTTTCTTAGAAGGAAAATAAAGTAATACCGTAATTAGTTTTACTTTTTCTGAAAGGAAAATATAAAACTTTTCCATATTTGGCAAACCTTTTTCTTGGAGGAACGTTTTTGGAACTCTATAAATAGAAGACCCTCTTCCCATGCCATAAAACAAAAGAATCCACAATGTAGTCGTTTAAAGAGTTTTGTTTAGGGAGAGATTTTTTTCCCAATAGGTTCTTAAGTTTTTCAATATTATTTTTAATATATAGGTCATTTGACCAAACTATTTTAATAACATGTTTTTACTATTTATTTTTCGTTGTCATCTCATTTATCGTCTATATGATTTGAAAACTATAAGCTTCTGCATGACTCCCTCTCAATTTCAAACTCAATAGATTCATGAAAAACATACTCAATTTCATCTCATAATAACAATCATGTAAGTAAAAACATGAGTAAAGGTAAATTTTTGTGCTAACTGAACTTTAAATTACATAATAGTGTCATAATTTTGAAAACTGGAAATTGGGTATGAACCCTAATTAAAATCTCATAAATTCAATTATAAAATCAAATATTTTGGGCACAAGGATGAAATGTTATCTTTGTTCAAACCCCACATACTTAAATTTCATGATTTTTTGAAGAAAAACTTGAATTTGGAGCCTTGAAAGTTGAACTTTGAGAAGAAATCCTAACTTCTTTTCCCTTGAGAGTGGAGTGCTAATGAGCATTGAAAACTAACTAATTATGTGAAAATATTATTTACAGGGTGAATTAAGTCACGGGGGATATTTTGAGGTGATGAAAAAACCAAACTACCCCTAAAACTTAAAATATTTTACAGAAATTTCTCAGTTGACAATGGAGTTGATATCCCATCAGCTTGTTGAAGTCTTGTCAACTTAGTCATCAACCTCTAGCTGAATTATACATTTACTAGTTAAGGTTGATGATGGAGTTGACAAACCTTAAATTTGTTGACGGCTCATCAACTTAGTCATCAATATCTAGTAAACAGACACTCTCAGGTAAATGAGCATAACTTTCTACTCCAATATCGGATTAAGGTAAAATCAAATGTGTTGGAAAGAATACTCGAAGATCTTTCATTTGGTGGGTCTTGATATCCAAAACTATATATATATTCTATAATTTATACTTGTTTAAATTTGATCCTTGTAGGCTTGAATACTAAAACTCAATCGATAATTAATGTTCTCAACTCAACTTTGCTCTAAGTGCTTCCTATGACCATGATTCACATCGAAAAAACTTTACACACAAGGTGAATGGTCATGAAACTTGATTATAGTTTAAAATAATTTATTTGGGTACTTTAAACATATGATGAACGGTTAGAAACTCAGCTAAGAGTTTCTGAGATATTACAATATCTCCCCTTTGGGATCATTCATCCTCAAATAAAGACTGATATTCAAATAAGAAGAATATAGTTACTATCTTGAAACTAATTATCATGTATCATAACTAGAATCACCTCTTGATAGGATAATAACTCAACTAATATATATGGAATAGGAACACCTACATAGAAATCGTATAGAATAATGTAGACATGATATGTATGCTAATAATTGATTTTTAACCTGACTTGATTAACTAAAAGGAGTTGATAATGTTGTGAGTTTAGAACTCAATTGAAACATTTAGGTCACGATCATACATACAGAACTGTAAAGTGATAGATAATGCAAAAAAATTTCCAAAAGTTACTAAGAATAAAATATAAGTTTCTCAGACTCTCCTTATCATAACTACTAATAACAATCGAGGGGAAGAATTTTGGGCATGATCGGAGTATGGAATTCAAATGAGGAATCACAACATGGCTACAAATCTATAACATGGAATATAGGCATTTATAAAAAAAGTTAGAATAGGATTATTATGCCTTAGGCAATGCAATTGTTATTTTTCCAGCTTAGCCATACTTCTCAAACAGTCTTTTAACTATATTTTTCCTCTTAAAAACTACACTTTATTTGATGAAAGTTATAATCTTCACATGGGTATTGATGACTCCTTGATAACGCTCAATCTACAGCTCTCGTGGGAGTGTAAAGCGGTCGTTAGCAAATATAGAACCCAACCTGGGTTGGGTGTCGATCCCACAGGGAATAGCTTGGCCAACAAGTAAGTAAAATTACTAGACTTTTAGTGCAAGTCTTGTAAAAAGGGGGGATTGTAATGTGTAACCAAAACAATAAAGTAAAAGCTGAAAATAGCAAAGTAAAAAGAGAAGGATTGTTACGTAAGTTGTAAATAATGAGAATTGAAGCGTTGGGGTTATGTCCACCTTCTGAGGTATACGTCTCTATTGGCTATGAGTGTGTAGAATTGTGACATGCATGTGCTTATAGAGAATTGTATTCTATGGTAAATCCAAGCGTCTCTCGACCTAAACAAGGACTATTTCACTTTAACTCTTTCGAGCTTAAAGCGTGTCTAACGGTACGAATTCTCCAAGAGGTTAGTCCAGTTACGGCACTAGCTTTTTAATAGGAAAGGGTGTCCTACTACCTTGACATTATCTCTTTTCCAGACAAATAACCTTTCTCTCGAACAAGTTAAATGTTAGACTGGCGTTATTCTATGCGTCTGCAGCCACAAGAATTTGCATTAAGATGAAGAGAATAATGATATAAGCAATATACGTGTCTCGAACTCACAAACTCACAGTAATAGATAGTATCTCATTCGGCTTCCATAACCCCAACAGAGAAGTTTAGTTACCCATGAGTGCGAAGGAGATCACGATTTGCATTGTTATTGTTGAGTAATGGCGTGTGGATTAGGTGATAGGCATGTGGCGTGATTCCTTAGCAAGTAACGATTCTCTTGTTGTGGAATTTAAGAATAGAATTAATGGAAAGATTAGAAGAGTTGTAATTGAGAAGTAGAATGTGTCTCTCCACTAAGGGAGGACTTGCCTCTCCACTAAGGGAGGACTTCATTAAAAATCTCTAGCATGATAGGGTATTTATAATACTCCTATCCTACTCCTACTATGCTAATATAATAAATAACCAAATCCTACTAAACTAAGGAAATACTTAACCCATTTGTACTAGGTTAATGTAACATTCTCCTAATCCAAATAAACTAATGAAATACATAACCCAATTGTACTAGGTTAATGTATCATTGTCAAAATCCAGCTTTGTATCTGTAAGTCCCCAAAGTCTTCAGAAATGCTGTTTTAGCCCGGGACAGATTTTCCATGCAGCAGTTTTGGTCCTTAGGCGTGTAGACTTCCTTCCCTTCCTTTGTGAGCTTTCTTTTGCATCAAGTAAGCCATAAAATGCTGTATTTTGCATCATTTATACCTGAAACTTTCCTAATCATGTTTGTTAGCTCATTTACAGGAAAAAGGACTAAAAGTGCATGAAATATATAATTTGTTCTCAAAACTAGGCTAAAATATGGGCAGAATATATTGATATAGGCGTGTAAATTCGCCTATCATCAACACCCCACACTTGCAGCTTTGTTCGTCCTCGAACAAAATATCATGTCCTTCTAAGCATCAACTTAGGGTTTTTACAGCAACAACACAAAACATTCTTCAAGACAAGCACAAAAATTATCAACAAAGAGTAGCTTCCCGATTATAAGTAGAAACAGTTTAACCTCTAGCGTAGACTAGTGATGGTGATCAACTCGCATGCAAACGTTAAGGTACATAGAATCATATACAACTATCCAAAGCTCATCAACCATGTGTGTCTCACAATATAGTACCCATAATTACTCACAAATATGGCATATTTTTCAAACATGGGTATCAAAATGTCCTTGCTCTCACTCTCACAAAGAATTCATATGTAGCAACTGATGACCATAGGCTTGCCCTTAATGTAGTACTCTACTAAATGTCAGAATGCTAAGCTTAGGATCAAGTAGGTCTTTTGATGGTTGTAATGTAGGCTAAGGGACGGGTAGGATCAGCTATTTTGGCCAGAAATAGTGACTAAGTTCCTAAGCACTTTAATACATCACATTGTATCATTGACACTTTTTTCTTTCAACCTTTCTTTATTTTATTCTTCCACCCTTGTTCTCATCTTTTGTTTTTCAATTTTAAGCACAACTCACTTTTCAGCTTTCTTTTCCTTTTTCTTTTCACAACATACCTCTTATGATAGCACTTTCTTTTTCATCACACATACAAGCACCATTACAATTTAAAGCATCATACTCACCCAATTTCCTCTTATGTTGTCACATGACTTTTTCACTTTAAGGCACTTAGGAATTTGGATCAAATTACGGTCTTGAAAAAAAATGGATTAGGCTTACATACAAGGTTGTCAAAGAAATAGGCTAAAGGCTCAAAAGGGTTTAACTAGGATGATGTCCATGGGTAGGTAAAACAAAGGTAAACATGTATAGGTTTCCAAAGAAATGCCTAAATCATCTCCTAAACTTACACTCCTTATTTTCGCTTTGCATACATACCAGGCAAGTTCTAGCATCAGCCACAAACATAGAATATACTGTTACCTCACACACACAAGGCACATGGTTGACTTGATTGGAAGTAATATAGACTCTCGACCCAACAAGTGAAAGAATTGAACCACTCAATATCACATAATGAGTCACAACTAGAGCCTAAACGTCTCAATAGTCATAATTGTAGCACATACTCTTGTTATAATCTCATGCTGCCTATTAGAATTATTTCATGCGAAGCTAAAAAAAATTTACTACTAAAAAAACTAAGCAAACAAACATGAATAAATGCAAATGCGGATCGAGAAGTATAGCATGCAAATACCTTCACCCCACACTTAGACGGGGCACACTGTCCTCAGTGGAAAATAAATAAGAAGAACCTGGGTAGTCGGACTCATTCTCTATGTCTGGGGTCATACCCCTTGCATCGGAATCATCATCAGAGTCATCATCCTTAGAAGTTCCTCATAAGTATCCCACTTAATTCCAAGAGTGAGTTGAGGTGTTTGCATCAAGGAGGGTTCTCCTTGCTCTCTTTGGCCTCTTTTCTTGCCTTTTTGTGAAGTGGTAGCCTTTTCTTTGCCTTGTCTTGCTTTGGGTGCCATTGTACCTGAGACTAGAAATAGTGTTAATGGTAGCACAATCTCAATGGTTACAATCTATACACAAGCATTAGGGGTACCACCCCACCCTTAGTTTTGTTGATGCAAATCAGTGAAGTGAAAGTGGTCGATTACTTAGACTTCATCGACATACGTTTTAGGATTATATTCTGACAAGAAACTCAGCAATGCATCACTTACTTGCAGCCATTGGACTACTTTCATGGTAGATATAACAACACTACTACATAGGGGTAACCACATGGTATAGTTTCTATCAATAAACTCAACCTCCTATGTCGGTAGGTAGTTATAAGTCTTATTCCGATGAACGGGATATTCTAACATGTAAGTATTCAAGTGACAAGATTATGCAATGTTCATTACTATAGCAATTCCGCGAGTAGTATAACAATGCATCAAAATCAAATTCAAGTCGGAAATAAGTTAAGAGCATCCTAACGTACATGTTCACTCACTTGGTTTTGTATCAACAATTCAAACACGTTCACATCACCAATACTTTTTCAAGATTTAGCAATTCATAATAGGTGTACTAAAGTAGTACTTACAAAATTTAAATGAAGAACAAAGTAGTACTTACTTGGTTGAAGCCTTTGGATGATGTTCTTGTGAAGAAAAAGAGCAAAAGGAAACTTTTTGATAGGATTTGGAGACTATAGGTGGTGCATGAGCTAGGTTTCCAATGTGTTTTTGGTTCAAGATTAAGTCTCATATTTTTAAGAAAAGGTTGGGTTGAGTTTTGACCCATTAAAATCGGATTTGGAGACCAAAAGTGACCATAGGCGGTGCCTAATGCTTTGCCTAGTTGAGCAGAATGCCATAGCATATGCCATGCATTTATTTAAGAATGCCATACACTATGCCATGCATTTATTTAAGAATGCCATACACTATGCGGCGCATAGTCTATGGCATATGAGATCCTGAGACCTAATGCTATAGCATAGGCGGCGCATAGTCAAAAGCACACTTAGGAATGGGCGGCGCATAGTGTATAGCACACTAGATTCCGAAACCTTAGGCTATAGGATAGGTTTTGCATTGTTCGTGGCCTAGTTTTACCTAGTCCTAGCCTTCCTCGATGCCTATTTAAGCATGAGTAATGCTCAATCCATACCCTTATGCATCCTTATACCTAACTTACCACCTTTACCATTCAATACATCCAAATCGTCATTTGAAACCAATCTCCTCGTTGAATACCTCTTGCACTTATATTTGCTCAAAACAATAAAAACGATTAGTACGATGGGTTGCCTCCCACCAAGCTCCTTAGTTTTGGTTGTGGCACGACTCTTATTTTTGGATATTCATTAATTAAAAACAAGACAAGTACTAGAATGAAAGAAAACGATAAACGATAAATGAAAAACAATAAACAATGGGTTGCCTCCCATCTAGCGCCTTATTTATTGTCGTGGCACGACATGGTTACCTCGAGTACTAAGACTTCGTTGAGGTAAATGGTGGATCGTTTTCTAAAAGGATTTAGACGGCAATGAGGCTTACCTGTGGGCATGCGATCTTCTTCGAGATGGCTCCTACGTTTCTCTGGAGAGTCACCAATTATATCATCAATAGTCCAACCCATAGCTCTCTTGTACCTCATCAGAGCAGAGATGAGAGCCTCCACGTGCTGTTCAATTAAATCATCCACCACACTTATCGGAAGTATACTTCCACTTTCCAAGAACACATACCTTAGATAATCGGGAAGCTCTTGCGATTCTAGCATTGGTGGCTCGTCAATATGAGTCTTCGCTGTTGGTTGATTCTTGAGACCACAATCTGGTTGCTTAGGAGTATAAGGCTCTATTTCTGTTAGAGCACTCATAAGTTCTTCATAACCTTCATTATCTTCATGCTCAACTTTCAGTGGCACAGCAGACAATGGCTCAACGGTAGACTGTTTCTCTATAGATAATTCTTTCTTATCCTCATGATGAACATATAACTCATTCATATCGCTGGGCTACTTTATTTTTTTGAATATATCAAATCGTACCACTTCGTCATTAATTCGAAACAAAAGCTCATTATCTTTCATGTCAATAAGCACACTTCTAGTTGCAAGGAAGGGACGTTCCAAGATGATGGGAACTTCAGAATCCTCCTTACAATCCAGAATAACGAAGTCTGCAGGAAAGATGAATGAAGAAACCTTCACCAACACATCATTCAAGATACCCACAGGTCGTTTTACCGACCTATTAGCCATCACGAGCCTCATATTGGTTGGTTTAGGGTCTCCCAACCCCAACTTTCTGTAGATAGATAGTGGCATCAAATTGATGCTAGCTCCCAAATCGCACAATGCCTTAGCAAAATCCAACGATCCAATTGTGCAAGGAATAGTGAAAGCTCCAGGATCTGCCTTCTTCTGAACTAGCGATCTTGTAGCGATTGCACTACAATGATGAACATTATCCGCCAAGTCATAACTTGCTGCCCCGCTTCTTTGTCAAGAGATCCTTCATAAATTTCGCATACCCAGGCATTTGTTCAAGTGCCTCCACCAATGGAACATTAATGGTGAGCTGCTTTAACATATTCATGAATTTGCTGAACTTTGTGTCATCCGCCACCTTCTTCAATCTTTGGGGAAAAGGTGGTGGTGGGTATGGACGTGTTCTCTCCACGGTTTGTTTCTCCCCTTGCTTCTGTTTTTCCACTTTTTCAGGCTGCACGTCAGTAGGTGAAACGTCCCTGACGTTGGGAGTAGTTGTTGCGGCTTCTTCTCCTTTTGTAACGTCACTAGGTGTAATGTCCATGTCCGCAACTTCGTCAACCACTTGCTTGCCTTTTGCTGCAGTTTCCAGCACCTTACCACTTCTGGTAGTGATGGCCATGCATGACCCATCATTCTTTGGGTTTTGCACAGTATCGCTTGGTAAGGTGCCAGCCTTTCTTTGATTGAATGATGCTGAAAGTTGGCTCAATTGCTGCTCTATTTGCCTGATAGAAGTGGAATGAGAATCAACTAGTTGCTTCATGGAGGACAAATCATCAATCACCTCCTTAACTCCTGCGCTCGTTGCTTCCACTCCTTTCAATAACTTAGCCATCATGTCTTCCATACTCCCAGAATTAGGTGTGGTGGTATCACGTCTACCAGGGGGAACGTACAAACCACTCTTTTCATTATTTTTCTTCCAACTACCTTGGTCTTTGCTTCCAGATGTATCATAATAGTTCCGACCTTGGTTTCCTTGGGCATTCCCATGGAAACCCCCCTGATTGTTCAAGTAGTTGGCCTCCTCTTCAGAATCAGATTCGTCTCTTCCTTTTAGCGCTACAACTTTCACTTTTTCGGTCTTCCCTGATAATAAGTGCTTTGTCAGAAGATCCAATTGTGTTTTCATGTGCGCCATGTCTTGCTCACGTTCTTCTTCTCTTCTTCTTTGGTCTGCAGACATGCCAATAGATAAAGTGGGGCTTGCTACCTCAGAATCCCTGGTATGCCAAGCTCTACTTTGTTTTGTCATCCGGTCTAGCATATTGCTTGCCTGAACAAAGGTGAGGTCCATAAATTATCCTCCAGCCACATTATCAACCACTGGCTTAGTCCTCAAATTCAAAGCTCTGTATAATATCTCCATCAAGTGGACATTGGTCATATGATGGTTTTGGCACTGCATTAGCTTCGTCTTGAACCTCTCCCATGTAACGTGGAGAGCTTCAGTTGGAAGCTGTCGAAAATTGGTGATCTCATCTCTCAACTGTGCTCTTTTGGATGGCGGAAAGAATCTTTCTAGGAAAGCGTCTTTCAATTGCCTCCAATTAGTAATCGAATCAGGAGTCAGCCCATTCAACCATAGAGTTGCCTCCCCAGACAGAGACAATGGAAATAGGCGTAGTCGAATTGCATTCTGTCCAACGCCAGGATTGTCGAATGACTTGCATGTAGAAATAAAGTTGATCAGATGCATATTCGGATCATCGCCTGCTAGTCCACCAAATAATTCCTTGAGTTGCAAAAGCTGAATCATGGTGCTAGTGATATTGAACTTTGCTCCAGGTGCTAATGGCGGAAGAATAATAGCTCCGGTGGCACCAGGTCCGTCTAGATCGTCCTCTTCGTCATCAAAAGGAATTTGCATAACTCGGCGATCAGGCCTCAATCGCGCTTGACGATCTCTGCTCTGCATGGGTGCCGCCATCTCAGCAGTATGCCGTGGGTTTAGTAGCTCTTCATCGCCCAGATCCTAATCGTTAGGATTTATTGCTCGCCTACGATTATCAATATTCTGTTGATGCACTTGAGCAGACATCCTTTCAATTTCACGTTGTGCCTCCATTGATGCACTGAATAAACCTAAATAAAACAAAAACAACAACTAAAAGTAAAAGTATGAGAATCTTTGACCAAAGGGTCTAGTAATTATCACGAACTTGATTGACACTCGTATTCCCCGGCAACGGCGCCAATTTTTGATAACGCTCAATCTACAGCTCTCGTGGGAGTGTAAAGCGGTCGTTAGCAAATATAGAACCCAACCTGGGTTGGGTGTCGATCCCACAGGGAATAGCTTGGCCAACAAGTAAGTAAAATTACTAGACTTTTAGTGCAAGTCTCGTAAAAAGGGGGGATTGTAATGTGTAACCAAAACAATAAAGTAAAAGCTGAAAATAGCAAAGTAAAAAGAGAAGGATTGTTACGTAAGTTGTAAACAATGAGAATTGAAGCGTTGGGGTTATGTCCACCTTCTGAGGTATACGTCTCTATTGGCTATGAGTGTGTAGAATTGTGACATGCATGTGCTTATAGAGAATTGTATTCTATGGTAAATCCAAGCGTCTCTCGACCTAAACAAGGACTATTTCACTTTAAATCTGTCGAGCTTAAAGCGTGTCTAACGGTACGAATTCTCCAAGAGGTTAGTCCAGTTACGGCACTAGCTTTTTAATAGGAAAGAGTGTCCTACTACCTTGACATTATCTCTTTTCCAGACAAATAACCTTTCTCTCGAACAAGTTAAATGTTAGACTGGCGTTATTCTATGCGTCTGCAGCCACAAGAATTTGCATTAAGATGAAGAGAATAATGATATAAGCAATATATGTGTCTCGAACTCACAAACTCACAGCAATAGATAGTATCTCATTCGGCTTCCATAACCCCAACAGAGAAGTTTAGTTACCCATGAGTGCGAAGGAGATCACGATTTGCATTGTTATTGTTGAGTAATGGCGTGTGGATTAGGTGATAGGCGTGTGGCGTGATTCCTTAGCAAGTAACGATTCTCTTGTTGTGGAATTTAAGAATAGAATTAATGGAAAGATTAGAAGAGTTGTAATTGAGAAGTAGAATGTGTCTCTCCACTAAGGGAGGACTTGCCTCTCCACTAAGGGAGGACTTCATTAAAAATCTCTAGCATGATAGGGTATTTATAATACTCCTATCCTACTCCTACTATGCTAATGAAATAAATAACCAAATCCTACTAAACTAAGAAAATACTTAACCCATTTGTACTAGGTTTATGTAACATTCTCCTAATCCAAATAAACTAATGAAATACATAACCCAATTGTACTAGGTTAATGTATCATTGTCAAAATCCAGCTTTGTATCTGTAAGTCCCCAAAGTCTTCAGAAATGCTGTTTTAGCCCGGGACAAATTTTCCATGCAGCAGTTTTGGTCCTTAGGCGTGTAGACTTCCTTCCCTTCCTTTGTGAGCTTTCTTTTGCGTCAAGTAAGCCATAAAATGCTGTATTTTGCATCATTTATACCTGAAACTTTCCTAATCATGTTTGTTAGCTCATTTACAGGAAAAAGGACTAAAAGTGCATGAAATATATAATTTGTTCTCAAAACTAGGCTAAAATATGGGCAGAATATATTGATATAGGCGTGTAAATTCGCCTATCATCACTCCTCTTACCAAAGTCTGCGTTGAATTATATACTCTCACCATGTTCAAGCCTAACTCGAACTCACAAGGTACTACACAACACCATAATACTAGTCTTAACCATTGGATTCAATATCATATGTCTTTTCAGAACTCTCATCTTAAGAATAACACTTCTTATCACTTTGACAACAAAATCCAAGCTCTTATTAGGAATTCGCTAGCAGAAAATGCATTCATCCACTTATATACATATATCACATTCAAGATTATTGTTATAACCACCTACGAACTTCTAGGCAACCAACTGTAGTACCCCAAAGTTTTCTTAAATTATTTCATCCCAAGAATGCCTATTATTATCTTATAAATGAAATGATATTTATTCCATGAGGAATTATTACGATTTTTACTTTTTGTCATGTGGAAAATCCAATAAGCTTTCCATCGATATAAGATTTGCCTAAATCCGATAACCGGGTAAGAAGTTATGACTATTTTAAGTTTTCATCATAAAACAACGCCATATTAGTTAGTGACGCATCGTGCCACAAGAGAAAATGGCATTTGTCAAATTCCAGTAGGGGTCCGTGATAGTAGCGCGTTGCGCCAAAATTTCAGGTCGCAAACGAAAGGGCAATGCGATGGCTTCGCATCGCGCCATCCCTCAATTTCCCAATTGTCAAATTCCTGTGACATAACACGATAGCGTTGTGTCACGCCAGAGATTCAGGTCGGGAAATTTTCACCAATTTTAAAAGACGTATCCAGGGTTAAAAGGGTTAATTTCCCACCCCTATTTAAATCCAATAATAGGTGATTTAGCCATTCTTCACCCAAAATATACTAGTTTATCTCAATTTTTTCAAGAACAAGCTAGGATTTCAATTGGAGATTTAATTTCAAGAAAGTCTCTCCGTCAATCTTTGCTAAATCAAGGACTAAGGTATGTGATGCATTGATTCATGGGTCTCGTTCACCCATGAAGCTCAAGGATCTCTTTTAAAAATCCAAGGATCTCAATGATCTCATCCTAATTCACCCATTCCAACTCCTTTTTCAGCTAGTGCTCTAGCTCCTAATTTCAGGGATGGAGATAGAGATAGGGCGCCAGGCTTTAAGACTCAGGGCAGTGTCAGCAATGCCTGAACAAATCCCCTTTGTCAGATTTGTGGTAAGAACCACAAGGGTGCTTGCAGAGCTGGTAGTGATGTCTATTTTGGATGTGGCAAGCTAGGCCATAGAGTCAGAGATTGTCCACAGTCAGGCTATTAGGGTGATCATAATTGTTCCTCAGCCCAGTCTGGTCGCCCAAATCAGTAGGGTGCCACTTCCAGTGCTACTAGTGGGCAATGCCCAAACAAACTTTATGCTCTACAGTCCTGGAAAGATTAGGAAAATTCTCCTGATATGGTTACTGGTATGTTACAAATCTTTCATGTGCATATTTACGCTTTGCTAGATCTAGGTGATTCCTTTTCTTTTGTTACTCCATATATAGTAGTTGATTTCAGAATTAGTCTTGAAATTCTAGCAGAGCCCTTTTCAATCTTTATCCAGTGGGTAAAACCATCATAGTCCAGCGGGTATACAGGAACTGCCTGGTTATGATATCCCAGAAAGTCACTTCAGCAGACTTAGTTGAATTAGAGATGACTAATTTTGATGTTATTCTCGATATGGATTGGCTTCATTCCTGCTATGCCACAGTCGACTGTAGAAATTGAATAGTCCAGTTCTAGTTTCTGAATGAACCCGTCCTAGAGTGGAAGGGTAGTGTATCCACTTTCAGAGGTCAACTTGTTTACTACCTTCGGGCAAGGAAAATGATATCTAAGGGATGTGTCTATTATCGTGTGCGAGTTAAGGACACTGGTTCAAAAACTCCCAGCCTTAAATCAGTCCTAGTAGTGAATGAATATTTAGATGTCTTTCCCGAATATTTTCCTGTAATTCCTCCCAAAAGGAAAATGGACTTCAACATTGATCTTCTTTTGAATACTCAGCCTATATCTATTTTTCCATACAGAATGGCACCAACATAACTTAGAGAATTGAAAGAACAGTTGAAGGATCTCTTATATAAGGGATTCATCAAATCTAGTGTATCCCCATGGAGTGTACCAGTCTTATTCGTGCGCAAAAAAGATGGTTCTCTCAGAATGTGTATTGATTACCGTCAGCTTAATAAAGTCACGATCAAGAACAAGTATCCTCTTCCTAGAATTGATGACTTTTTTGACCAACTACAGAGTGCCAGCTATTTCTCTAAATAGACCTCAGATCCGACTATCATCAGCTCAGAGTCAGAGATTGTGACATTCTAAAGATAGATTTTCGTACTCGATATGGTCACTTCAAATTCCTAGTCATGTCCTTTGGTCTTAACAATACCCCAGAAAAAATTTAAGTTTCAGTGGATAGATCCTTGCGAGAAGAGTTTTCAGGAGTTGAAGACTCGACTCACCTCAGCTCCAGTCTTAGCTCTTCCAGATGGTTCAGAGAGGTTCATAGTGTATTGTGATGTATCCATAGTAGGTTTGGGTTGTGTCCTTATGCAGCATGGTAAGGTCATAGCCTATGCCTCCAGGCAGCTTAAACCCTATAAGAAGAATTATCCTGCTCATGATCTTGAGTTAGCAGCCATAGTATTTGCCTTAATGATTTAGAGGCATTATCTATACAGAGTTCATGTAGATGTATTTACAGATCATAAGAGCCTTCAATATGTCTTTTCTCAGAATGATATCAATCTTTGTTAGAGAAGGTGGTTAGAGCTCTTGAAAGATTATGACATGAGTGTCCTTTATCATTCGGGCAAGGCCAACATAGTGGAGGATGCTCTCAGTATACTGTCTATAGGTAGTGTTGTATATATTGAGGACAGTAAAAAGAAACTAGCTCAGGAAATCCATCAGCTTGCTAGACTAGGTGTTCGCTTATTCAATTCAGAGGAGGGTGATGTATGGGTTCAGAGTAGTTCAGAATCATCTCTAGTTTCTGAGGTGAAAGATAGCAAGATAGAGATCCCAGCTTTGTCAAGTTAAAAGAGTCAGTCAAGGATCAGAAAGTAGAGGTTTTCTCCTAAGGGAGAGATGGTGTTTTACGTTGTTAAGGTCGTCTCTGTATTCCGAGTGTAGACAACTAAAGGCAAAGAATTCTTACTGAAGCACATGGTGCGTGCTATTCTATTCAACCAGGGACCACAAAGATGTACCGTGACTTGCAGTAGATATATTGATGGAGTAGGATGAAGAGAGATATTGTAGAGTTTATGGCTAAGTGCTCTACATGTCAGCAGGTTAAGATAGAGCATCAGAAACCTAGTGGGGTCATACAGGAATTCAGTATTCCTACTTGGAAGTGGGAAGAATTGAACATGGACTTTGTGATGGGTTTGCCTTGAACTCATCAACAACATGATTCAGTTTGGGTCATTATAGACAAAATGACCAAATCAGCTCATTTTCTTCCAGTTCATACCTTTTATTCAACCAAGGATTATGCCAAACTCTACATTAGGGAGTTGGTCAGATTATACGATGTTCCATAATCTATTATTTTACTCAGTGGTACCTAGTTTACCTCTTAATTTTGGGAAACATTCCAAAAGGGTCTTGGTACCCAAACTCATCTCAGTATAGTCTTTCATCCTTAGATAGATAGTCAAGCAAAAAGGACCATTAAGACTTAAGAAGATATGCTGCGTGTGTGTGCAATTGATTCCAAGGGTATTTGGTATATGCCAATGGGTTATGTATTGTTGATATTGATCCTGTACTCCAGAAAGTCATGCTTTGTTAGTTTCTTTCCATCGAGTCCTAGGGGTACTTGTACCCAAAATATATAGCTGTGTGCCTAGAATAAGTGTCATGTTTTCAAGATACTCTCAGTCAAACCATGTTTTGTAGAATTCAGTCAGTGTCATGACTCAGGAAAAATTAGTGATCTTAGTAATTTCATTCAATTATCAAATCTCAGTAATATTTTGTTAGTCAATAGAATTCAATTAATTCAGTTCAATTCAGTTTAGTTCAGTAATCCATGTTCAGTATCTATTCAGATGGGAGTAGGAATTAACACTGAGTGAACCCAAGGATGGGAACACACACTGTCAGATGAGGGTGTGATCTTTAGAAGTCATCCTTGCATTCCAAAACTATATAGACAACATAGGTTTCGACATCAACACTGTCAGATGAGGGTTGATGAGGTTGATAAGCACTGTCAGATGAGTACCCCACCGTTCTCTTTTGGGAACACTGTCATATAAGGGTTACCCATAGCTTGTCCATACCAGTGGTGCGGTATTATCCCTTCCAATTGGGGTTACAGATTGGACCCTAACTCAGCTATAATGCATTATTTAGGGCATGTCGATTAGATAACTACTTCTCATAATTCTAGTTATAGTATCAGGACTGTCAGATATGGTCATTCAGCCTTGGTAATAGAACTCAGATAGTTCTATAGTGTTAAGGACTGTCAAGTACAGTCAACTCAGAATAGTACAAAACTCAGCTAATTTCATCAAATTTAGGTCTGTCAGATACAGTCACTCATGTTATCAGTTATATCAATCATTAGAACTCAGTTATTAGTTATGTTAGTTGTCAGTATATTCATGTTATCACGATCTCAGATATAGTTACTATGTATTCTGGTATGTATTCTAACGTTTATATTAGTCAGTTAGTCAGTATTGTTTATGCATATGAGCCCCATGTATTTAGCCCACCTTCCATACATACCAGTATATTCAAAGTACTGACGCATTTTTGCTATGGTGTTTTATACCATAGGTTCAGAGACACGAGCTCCAGAGCATCAGTAGATTCCAGATATCAGTAGTCCATCAGCAGTGAGTCCTCATGCTTTGAGGAAGTTATGATTTTTTTTCATTATTTCAGTACTTAGTTATTTCAACAGTCGGAGTTACTTGGGGACATGTCCCATCAACTCCTTATTCAGATAGTTCAGTCAGTTAGAGGCTTTTAGACCATCATTTTCAGACAGTTATTTCAGGTGTTCTGGGTGTTTCATACACTATTCTAAGGTTTATCTTTATCATTTATGTTACATTTTTGAACCTTATGGACTTTCAGTTCATGTTTTTGAATTTATATAATATATCATGCAGTATACAGGGACATATATCAATCATGGGTTAGATTGTGGTCCTTCGGGGTCATGAGCATGATGTAGCATTCTGGGTACTAGATTCAGGGTGTTACAAACTTGGTATCAGAGCCTAAGGTTCAATAGAGTCCTAGGAAGTTTGAAATCCATATCTAGTAGAGTCTTGTATATGGGTGTGTTGGGTGCCATATTTATGTACAGGAGGCTATGAGATGTTTTAGGAACAATTTCCCTTCTTTCAGTATTCATGTCATACTAGTGAGCTTACTTTTAAGTCAATCTATCAATCTAATCTATTTCTCCCTTTTTTCTACAGAATATTCCTCCTAAAAAAAGAAATGGGAATCTGTCATCCTCTCAGCCCGAAGAACCTTTGGGTGAACATGTTTCTCATGCAGAGTTTAGAGCTGTATTTACTACTTTTACTCAGTCAGTTGCTGCTCTGAATGAACTATAGGACATTATTTCGGTCAACCCAGTGGCCAATTCAACTGCAGCCAGGATTCGGGACTTCACCCGAATGAATTCTTTATCTTTTCTTGGGTCTAAGTTAGATAAGGACCCTCAGGAATTCATCGATCAGGTTCAGAAAGTTTTAGACAACATGAGTGTTACTCATAGTGAGAGTGATTAGCTAGCTACATACCAGTTGAAGGATGTTGCTCACACTTGGTACAAGCAGTGGAAGTTAGAAAGGCTAAATGATGCAGAGCCTATTGAGTGAGAGGAGTTTGTCACCACCTTTCGTACTCGGTTTGGTCACTTCGAATTCCTAGTCATGTCCTTTGGTCTTGCCAATGCCCTAATAGCTTTCATGGACTTGATGAACCGCGTGTTCAAGAAGTACTTAGACATGTTCATCATAGTCTTTATAGATGATATTCTGGTCTATTTCCGCGGTGAGTATGATCATGCAGACCATCTCAGAGATGTACTTCTAACTCTCAAAAATCATCAGTTGTTCACCAAATTTAGTAAGTGCGAGTTTTGTCTAAGATCAATAGCATTACTTGGTCATATTATTTTCGGTGATGGCATTAGAGTATATCCTCAAAAGACCAAAGCAGTAAGAAACTGGCCCAGACCTGTCACTCCATCAGATATCAGGAGTTTCTTGTGTCTGGTTGGATATTACAGATGGTTTGTTGAAGAAATTTCTTTTATTGCATCTCCTATGTCT
Source organism: Capsicum baccatum var. pendulum (assembly GCA_030864225.1). Taxonomy (NCBI): domain Eukaryota; kingdom Viridiplantae; phylum Streptophyta; class Magnoliopsida; order Solanales; family Solanaceae; genus Capsicum; species Capsicum baccatum. Next base: position 199,202,435 of record CM061559.1, on the reverse strand, counting down.
TGATTGACTTATAAGAAAGTCAAGTTTCAGTGGTCAGATCCTTGCGAGAAGAGTTTTTAGGAGTTGAAGACTCGACTCACCTCAGCTCTAATCCTAGCTCTTCCAGATGGTTCAGAGGGGTTCGTAGTGTATTGTAATGAATCCTGAGTAGGTTTGGGTTGTGTCCTCATACAGCATGGTAAGGTCATAGCCTACGCTTCCAGGCAGCTTAAACCACATGAGAAGAATTATCCTACTTATGATCTTGAGTTAGCAACCATAGTATTTGTCTTAAAGATTTGGAGGCATTATCTATACGGAGTTTATGTAGATGTGTTTACAGATCATAAGAGCCTTCAGTATGTCTTTTCTCAAAAATATCTCAATAATTGTTAGAGAAGGTGGTTAGAGATCTTGAAAGATTATGACAAAAGTGTTCTTTATCATTCGAGCAAGGCCAACATAGTGGTCGATGCTCTCAGTATATGTCTATAAGTAGTGTTGCATATGTTTAGGAAAGTAAGAAGAAACTAGCTTGAGAAATCATCAACTTGCTAGACTAGGTGTACACTTAGTCGATTCAGAGGAGGGTGATATATGGGTTCAGAGTAGTTTAGAATAATCTCTAGTTTCCAAGATGAAAGAAAAGCAAGATACAGATCCCAGCCTTGTCAAGTTAAAAGAGTCAATCAAGGATCAGAAAGTAGAGGTTTTCTCCTAAGGGGAAGATGATGCTTTGCGATATTAGGGTCGTGTCTATGTTTCGAGTGTAGACGAGTTAAGGCAACAAATTTTTCCTGAAGCAATGGTGCGCGCTACTCTATTCTTCCAGGGGCCACAAAGATGTCCTGCGACTTACGGGAGATCTATTGGTGGAGTGGGATGTAGAGAGATGTTACAGAGTTTGTGGCTAAGTGCTCTACATATCAGCAGGTTTAAGATAGAGCATTAGAAACCTAGTGGGCCCATATAGGAGTTCAGTATTCCTACTTGGATGTGGGAAGAAGTAAACATGGGCTTTGTGATGGGTTTGCTTTAAACTCATCAATAACATGATTTAGTTTGGGTCATTGTAGATAGAATGACCAAATCATCTTATTTTCTCATAGTTCATACCTCTTATTCAGTCGAGGATTATACCAAAATCTACATCAGAGAGTTGGTTAGATTACATGGTGTTCCATTATCTATTATTTCAGACAAAGGTACCCAGTTTACCTGTAACATTTGGAAAGCCTTGCAAAAGTGACTTGGTACCTAAAGTCATCTCAGTATAGCCTTTCATCCTCAGACAGTTGGTCAAGCAAAAAGGACCATTCAAAATTTTAAAAATATGCCGCGAGCGTGTGCAATTGATTTCAAGGGTAGTTGGGATGTCCACTTGCCTTTGATTGAGTTTGCATAAGCCAATAACTATCATTCCAGTATTAAGATGGCTCTATTCGAAGCTCTTTATGGTAGGAGATGAAGATCTCCAGTCTGTTTGTTCAAAGTTAGTGAGGCCTCAGTCGTAGGACCTGACTTAGTATTCGATGCCTTAGAGAAAGTTCAGTTGTTCAGAGAAAGACTACGGGCTACTCAGAGCCAATACAAGTCTTATTCAGATATTCATAGAAAGGATCTCGTGTTAAATATTGGTGACTATGTATATCTAAAGATCTTTTCTATGAAGGGAATGGAGAGGTTTGGCAAGAAGGGAAAACTCATATGTCGGTCCCTTCAAAATTTTTAGTCGCTTAGGCAAGGTAGCTTATGAGCTTGAGTTACCTTTAAATCTAGCCTCAGTTCATCCATTCTTCCATGTCTCTTTTCTCAATAAGTGTATAGGTGACCCAGTAGTTGTAGTCCCTATTCAGAGCATCGATGTTCAGAAAAACCTCTCTTATGATGAGATTTCAGTCAAAATCCTAGACTATCAAACTCGTAGACCGAGGAACCAAGAAGTCCCTCTAGTTAAAGTTCTTTGATGGAATCAGTCCGTTGAGGGAGCTACTTGAGAAGCAGAAGCATACATGCGTACAAAGTATCCTCACCTCTTCTCTGCTAACTTAGATCTAGCTCAAGGTAACAGTTCTCCTTAAGCTTTTCGGTTTTTTTTGTCCAGATTTTAGTTACGACTTAGCATCAGTCTCATGTTCAGAATTCCATTTTAAACATGGTACTAAGCACCATTGCATATTCAATTATATTTTCATCCATCACATTAGTCATGTGTTCATGTATCAGACATGCATTCTCCTTGTGAGAAGACTCAGTTATTAGAAATCTCAATCATGTAATCTGTTCCATTATGTATTCACACATCAAAAATGTGTGATCAGCTCATCAGTACTCTTATTCATGCATTCATGAATCAGCCCAGTCATGAAATCATGCATCAGAAATGTGTGATTAACTTATTAGTTCTCTTAGTGATGCATTCATGTATCAGCTCAGTTATGAAATCATGCATCAAATATGCATGCTTAGTATAAATCTCAAAAATGTCAGTTATGTAGTCAAGTTTCGGCGTTCATGTTTAGTGTTTACTTTGGCTTATCTTTTATCCCCTCTTAGTCAGTCTCATTCGAGGACGAATGTTCCCATGGGGGAGATATTGTAATACCCCGAAGTTTTCTTAACTTATTTCGTCCCAAGAATGCCTAGTATTAGATTTTAAATGTAATGATGTTTATTCCATGAGAAATTTTAAAAATTTTTCACTTTTTGTCATGTGGGAAATCCAATAATCTTTCCATTGATATAAGATTCGCCTAAATTTTATAATCGGGTAAAACGTTATGACTATTTCAAGTTCCCATCGTAAAACAGCGCCATATTAGTCAGTGGCACATCGCGCCACAAGAGACAATGACATTTTTCAAATTCCAGTAGGGGTCTACAATAGTGGCGCATTACACCAAACTTCCAGGTCGCAAATGAAGGGGCAACGTGATGGCTCTGCGTCACGCCATCCCCCAATTTCCCAATTGTCAAATTCCAGTGACACGATGCGATAGCACCGCATCGCGCTAGAGGTTCAGGTCAGGAAATTTTCACCAATTTTAAAAGATGCATCCAGGGTTAAAAGGGTTAATTTCCTACCCCTATTTAAACCCAATAACAGTGATTTAGCCATTCTTCACCCAAAATATACTAGTTTCTCTCAATTTTCTCTCAAGAACAAGCTAGGGTTTCAATTGGGGATTTAATTTCAAGAAAGTCTCTCTATCAATCTTCGCTAAATCAAGGACTAAGGTATGTCATGCGTTGATTCATGGGTCTCTTTCACCCATGAAGCTCAGGGATCTTTTTTAAAAATCCAAGATTTGTATATTTATGAATGTTCATGATTTGATTGAATTGAAAAGTGATGTTCATGTTGTTGTTCGGTTTTATTCCATGTTATAGACTATTAGTTACAAGAATTGATTTTAATATGTGATGAATTACGCGGTATTCATGATAAACCCTTCAATTTACAAGTTGATTGAATTATCCTTGATTATTAGATGTGTTGATGATTGTATATCCATAGCATGCTTCTCATATGTTTGATTAAATGCCTATGTGGTGATAAGGGCCATAGTATGATAATATGAAATACCCATTCATGTACAAGTCATGTATGTCAAGTGTTTGATGAAATGTCTTAGGCAATGGGTTATGTATTGTTGATATTTGTCCCATACTCCAGAAAGTCATGCTTTTGCTTTGTTAGTTTCTTTCCATCGAATCCCGGGGTACTTGTACCCGAAAAATATAGCTGTGTGCCTAGAATAAGTTCATGTTTTCAAGATACTCTCAGTCAAGCCATGTTTAGTAGAATTCAGTAGGGTCATGACTTAGGAAAACTCAGTGATCTTAGTAATCTCAGTCAGTTATTAGATCTCAGTAATATTTCGTTAGTCAACGGAATTCAATTAATTCAGTTCAGTTCAGTTGAGTTCAGTAATCCATGTTCAGTGTCTATTTAGATGGGAGTAGGAATTAGCACCGAGTGAACCTAAGGATGGGAACATACACTTTCAGATGAGGGTGTGATTCTTAGAAGTCATCCTTGCGTTCCAAAACTATGTAGGCAGCATTGGTTAAGACATCAACACTGTCATATATGGGTTGATGAGGTTGATAAGCACTATCAAATGAGGGCCCCACCATTCTCTTTTGGGAACACTGTCCGATGAGGGTTACCTACAGCTTGTCCTTACTAGTGGTGCGGTATTGACACCCTTCCAATTAGGTTTACCGATTGGACCTCAACTCAACAATAATGCGTTATTTGGGGAATGTCGGTTAGATAACTACTTCCCATAATTTTAGTTACAGTGTTAGGACTGTCAGATACGGTCATTTAACCTTGGTAATAGAAATCAGATAGTTCTACAGTGTTAAGGACTGTCAGGTATAGTCAACTCAGAATAGTATGGAACTCAGCTAGTTCCATTAGATTTAAGACTATCAGATACAGTCACACATGTTATCAGTTATATCAGTTATTTGAACTCAATTATCGGTCATGTTAGTTATTAGTATATTCATGTTATCACTTTCTCAGATATAGTTACTATGTATTCATACATGTATTCTTATGTTTATATTAGTTAGTTAGTCAGTATTGTTCATGCATATGAACCCCATGTATTCAGCCTACCTTCCATTCATACCAGTGTATTCAAAGTACTGACGTATTTGCGTTATCGTGTCTTATACCATAGGTTCAGAAACACGAGCTCCAGAGCATTAGTAGATTCCAAATATCAGTAGTCAGTTAACAATGAGACCTCATCCTTCGAGGACGTTATGATTTATTTTTTCATTATTTCAGTACTTAGTTATTTCAGCTGTCGGAGTTACTTGGGGATATGTCCCATCAACTCCTTATTCAGACAGTTCAGTCTGTTAGAGGTTTTTCAGACTATCATGTTCAGACAGTTATTTTTGTTGTTTTGGGCATTTCATACCCTATTCTGAGGTTATATCTTTATCATTTATGTTATAGTTTTGAATCTTATGGCCTTTCAATTCATGTTTTTTACATTTATACAATATATCATACAATATATAGGTACAGATATCAGTCATGGGTTAGATTGTGGTCCTTCGGGTTCATGAGCACCATGTAGCATTCTGGGTACTAGATTCGGGGCATTACAAACTTGATATTAGAGCCTAAGGTTCAATAGAGTCCTAGGAAGTCTGAAAGCCACATCTAGTAGAGTCTTGTACATAGGTGTGTTCGTGCCACATTTATGTACAGGAGGCAATGAGATGTTTTAGGAATAGTTTCCCTTTTTCAGTATTCATGTCATACCAGTGAGCATAATCTCAAGTCAATCTATCAGTCTAATCCATTTCTCCCTTTCTTCTACAGAATACGCCTCCTAAAAAATGGGAATCAGTCAGCCCCTCAGCCTGAAGAACCTTTGGCAAACATATTTCTCATGCAGAGTTTAGAGCTGCATTTACTACTCTTGCTCAGTCAGTTGTTGCTAAGAATGAACAACCAGCCGTCATTCCGATCAACCCACTGGCCTATTCAGCTGCATCCAGGATTTGGGACTTTACCTGAATGAATCCTCCATCTTTTCTCGGGTCTAAGTTAGATGAGGACTCTCAGCAATTCATCAATCAGGTTTAAAAAGTTACAGACATCATGGGGGTTACTCCTAGTGAGAGTGCTTAGCTAGCTGTATACCAGTTGCAGGATGTTGCTCATACTTAGTACAAGCAGTGAAAGTTAGAAAGGCCAAATGATACAGGGCCTATTAAGTGGGAGGAGGTTTTCACCTCATTCATAGATAGATTCTTTCAGTAAGAGCACAGATAAGCTAAGGTGTTAGAATTTATCAACCTCAGGCAGGCCAAAATGATGGTGAAAGAGTATTCCCTTAAATTTACTTAATTAGCCAGATATGCTCCTGATGTGGTTGCAGATAGCAGGGCCAAGATGAGTAAGTTTGTTTATGGGGTGAATAATAGTATGGTTAACGAGTGTAGGTTTGTGATATTGAATATTGACATGACTTTAGCCAGGATTATGGCACATGCTCAACAGACAAAGGAGCAAAAGATTAAGATGGGGGAGAAAAAGAATAAGAGAGTAAGGACAGGTAGTTTAAACTTTGCTCAACCTAAGTAAGAGGGAGGAAACCATTCTCAATTTCATCCTAAGTCACCCATTCCAGCTTTTTTTTTAGCTAGTGCTCTAGCTCCTAAGTTCAGGGATAGAATTAGAAATAGTGCGCCAGGCTCTAAGTCTCAGGGCAGTGTCAACAATGCCCGAACAAATCCCCTTTGTTAGACTTGTGGTAATAACCACAAAGGTGCTTGTAGAGATGGTAGTGATGTCTGTTTTGGATATGGTAAGCCAAGCCATAGAGTCAGAGATTTTCCCCAGTCAGGCTATCAGGGTCAGCATAATTGTTCCTCAGCCCAGTCCGGTCGCTCAAATCAGTATGGTGCTACTTCCAGCGCTACTAGTGGGCAACACCCAAATAGTCTTTATGATCTCCAGCCCTGACAAGATCAGGAAAATTCTACTGATGTGGTTACTTGTACGTTACAAATATTTCACGTGCATGTTTACGCTTTGCTAGATCTAGGTGCTTCGTTGTCTTTTGTAACTCTATATATAGTAGTTGATTTTGGAATCTATCTTGAAATTCTAGTAGAGCCCTTTTCAGTCTTTATCCAGTGGGTAAAACCATCATAGCCCAGCGGGTATACAGGAACTGCCCGGTTATGATATTCCAGAAAGTCACTTCAGCAGACTTTGTTGAATTAAGGATGACTAATTTTGATGTCATTCTTGGCATGGATTGGCTTCATTCCTACTATGCCACAGTCGACTGCAAAAATTGAATAGTTCAGTTCCAGTTTCCAAATGAACCCATCCTAGAGTGGAAGGGTAGTGTATCCGCTTTCAGAGGTTATCTTGTTTCCTACCTTCGGGCAAGGAAAATGATATCTAAGAGATGTGTCTATCATCTTGTGTGAGTTAAGGAAACTAGTTCCAAAACTCCCAGCCTTAAATTAGTCCCAATAGTGAATGAATATTCAGATATCTTTCCCGAAGATATTCCAAGAATTCCTCCCGAAAGGAAAATAGACTTTGACATTGATCTTCTTTCGGATACTCAGCCTATATCTATTATGCTATACAGAATGACATAAGCATAACTCAGATAATTGAAATAAAAATTGAAAGATCTCTTAGATACGGGATTCATCAGACCCAGTGTGTCCCCATAGGGTGCTCCAGTCTTATTTGTGCGTAAAAAAGATGGTTCTCTCAGAATGTGTATTGATTACCATCAGCTTAATAAAGTCACGGTCAAGAACAAGTATCCTCTTCCTAGAATCGATAACTTGTTTGACCAACTTCAGGGTGCCAGCTATTTCTCTGAGATAGATCTCAGATCCAGTTATCATCAGCTCAGAGTCAGAGAATGTGACATTCTGAAGACAACCTTTCATACTCGGTATGGTCACTTCGAATTCCTAGTCATATCCTTTGGTCTTACCAATGACCCATCCGCTTTCATGGACTTGATAAACTACATGTTTAAGCAGTACTTAGACATGTTCGTCATAGTCTTTATAGATGATATTCTGGTCTATTTCCGCAGTGAGCACGATCATGCAGACCATCTTGGAGTTGTACTTTAGACTCTAAAAAATCATCAGTTATTCGCCAAATTTAGTAAGTGCAAGTTTTGGCTAAGGTCAATAGCATTCCTTAGTCATATCATTTTCGGTGATGGCATTAGAGTAGATCCTTAAAAGGCCAAAGTAGTAAGAAACTGGCCTAGACCTGTCTCTCCATGAGATATTAGGAGTTTCTTGGGTCTATCTGGATATTACAGATGGTTTGTTGAAGGATTTTCTTTTATTTTATCTCCCATGTCCAGATTGACTAAGAAGAAAGCCAAGTTTCAGTGGCTAGATCCTTGCGAAAAGAGTTTTCAGGAGTTGAAGACTTGACTCTCCTCAGCTCTAGTCCTAGCTCTTCTAGATGGTTTAGAGGGGTTTGTAGTGTATTATGATGTATCCAGAGTAGGTTTGGGTTGTGTCCTCATTCAGCATGGTAAGGTCATAGCCTATGCCTCCAGGCAGCTTAAACCCCATGAGAAGAATTATCCTACTCATGATCTTGAGTTAGTAGCCGTAGTATTTACCTTAAAGATTTAGAGGCATTCTCTATATGGTGTTCATGTAGATGTGTTTATAAATCATAAGAGACTTCTCTATGTCTTTTCTTAGAAAGATCTCAATCTTTATCAGAAAAGGTGGTTAGAGCTCTTGAAATATTATGACATGAGTGTTCTTTATCATTCGGGCAAGGCTAACTTAGTGGCCAATGCTCTCTGTATATCGTCTATAGGTAGTGTTGCATATATTGAGGACAGTAAGAAGAAACTAACTCAGGAAATCCATCATCTTTCCAGACAAGGTGTTTGCTTAGTCGATTTGGAGGAGGGTGATATATGGGTTTAGAGTAGTTCATAATCATCTCTAGTTTCCGAGGTGAAAGAAAAGCAAGATAGCGATCCCAGCCTTGTCAAGTTAAAAGAGTTAGTCAAGGATCAGAAAGAAGAGGTTTTCTCCCAAGGAGGAGATGGTGTTTTGAGTTATTAGGGTCGTCTCTATGTTTTGAGTTTAGATGACTTAAGGCAGCAAATTATTGCTGAAGCACAAGGTGTGCGCTACTCTATTTATCCAGGGGCCATAAAGATGTACCGCAACTTGAGAGAGATCTATTAGTGAATTTGAATGAAGAGAGATATTGCAGAGTTTGTGGCTACATGCTCTATATGTCAGCAGGTTAAGATAGAGCATCAGAAACCTAGTTGGTCTATGCAGGAGTTCTGTATTCCTACTTGGAAGTGGGAAGAAGTGAACATAGACTTTGTGATGGGTTCGCCTTTAACTCGTCAACAACATGATTCAGTTTGGGTCATTGTAGACAGAATGGCAAAATTAGCTCATTTTCTTCCAGTTTATACCTCTTATTCAACCGAGGATTACGCCAAAATCTACATCAGAGAGTTGGTCAAATTATATGGTGTTCCATAATCTATTATTTCAAACAGAGGTACCCAATTCACCTCTTACTTTTGTAAATCATTCCAAAAAGGTATTGGTACACAAAGTCATCTGACCATTCATACTTTAGAAGATATGCTGCGAGCATATGCAATTGATTTCAAGGGTAGTTGGGATGTCCACTTGCCATTGATTGAGTTTGTATACAACAATATCTATCATTCTAGTATTAAGATGGCTCTATTTGAAGCTCTCTATGGTAGGAGATGCAGATCTCCAGTAGGTTGGTTCAAAGTTAGTGAGGCCTAGTATTCGATGCCTTAGAGATAGTCCAGTTGTTCAGAGAAAGACTGCAAGTTGCTCCGAGCTGATACAAGTCTTATGCAGATATTCGTAGAAAGGATATCGAGTTCAATGATGGTGATTGTGTCTATCTAAAGATTTTACCTATGAAGAGAGTGAAGAGGTTCGGAAAGAAGGTAAAGATCAGTCCCCGATATGTCGGTCCCTTCAAAATTCTCAGTCGCTTAGGCTAGGTAGCTTATGAGCTTGAGTTGCCTTCAAATCTAGCCTCAGTTCATCCAGTCTTCCATGTCTCTTTGCTCAATAAGTGTATAGGTGACCCAGCAGTTGTAGTCCTTATTCAGAGCATCAATGTTCAGAATAGCCTCTCTTATGAAGAGAGTTCAGTCAAAATCCTAGACTATCAGACTCGTAGACTGAGGAACAAAGAAGTCCCTCTTGTCAAAGTTCTTTGGCAGAATCAGTCCGTTGAGAGAGTTACTTGGGAAGCAGTAGCAGACATGCGTACCAAGTATCCTCACCTTTTCTTTGCTAACTCATATCTAGCTCAAGGTAACAGTTCTCCTTAAGCTTTTTGGTTTTTTTGTCTAGATTTTAGTTACGACGTAGCATCAGTCTCATGTTCAGAATTCCATTTTAAACTTGGTACTAAGTACCATTGTATTTTCAATTACATGTTCATCCATCAGATTAGTTATGTGTTCATGTATCAGACATGCATTCTCCTTGTGAGAAGACTCAGTTATTAGAAATATCAATTATGTAATCAGTTCCATTATGTATTGACATATCAAATATGTGTGATCTACTTATCAATACTCTTATTCATGCATTCATGTATCAGCCCAGTCATGAAATCATGCATCAGATTTGCATGCTTAGTATAAATCTCAGAAATATTAGTTATGTAGTCATGTTTCAGTGTTCATGTACAGTGTTTACTCTGGCTTATCATTTCTTCCCTCTTAGTCAGTCTCATTTGAGGAGTAATGTTACCAAGGGGGAGATATTGTAATATCCTGAAGTTTTCTTAACTTATTTCGTCCCAAGAATGCCTAGTATTAGATTCTAAATGGAATGATGTTTATTCCATGAGGATTTTTTAAGCTTTTTACTTTTTTTCATGTGGGAAATCCAATAAGCTTTCCATCGATATAAGATTCACCTAAATCCAATAACTGAGTAAGAAGTTATGACTATTTCAAGTTCCAATCATAAAGCAACGCCATATTAGTTAGTGGCACGCCACGCCACCAGAGAAAATAGCATTTTTCAAATTCCAGTAGGGATCTGAAATAGTGGCGTGTCGCGGCAAACTTCCAGGTCACAAACGAAGGGGCAACACGATGGCTCCACGTCGCGCCATCCCCCAATTTCCCAATTATCAAATTCCAGTGACATGATGCGATTGTGCCGCGTCGCGCCAGAAGTTTAGGTCGAGAAATTTTCACTAATTTTAAAAGACGCATTTATTATTAAAAGGGTCAATTTCTCACCCCTATTTAAACCCAAAAACACGTGATTTAGCCATTCCTCTCCCAAAATATACTAGTTTCTCTAAATTTTCTCTCAAGAACAAGCTAGGGTTTCAATTGGGGATTTAATTTCAAGAAAGTCTCTCCATTAATCTTCGTTAAATCAAGGACTAAGGTATGTCATGCATTGATTCATGGGTCTCTTTCACCCATGAAGCTTAAGGATCTCTTTTAAAAATCCAAGATTTGTATATGTATGAATGTTCAAGATTTGATTGAATTGAAAAGTGTTGTTCATGTTGTTGTTTGGTTTTATTCCATGTTATAGACTATTAATTACAAGAATTTATTTTAATATGTGATGAATTACGCGGTATTCATGATAAACCCTTCAATTTAAAAGTTAATTGAATTATTCTTGATTATTAGATCTGTTGATGATTGTATATCCATAGCATGCTTCCCATATGTTTGATTAAATGCCTATGTGGTGAAAAGGGCCACACTAGTATTATAATATGAAATCCCCATTCATGTACAAGTCATATCAAGTGTTTGATGAAATGTCTTAGGCAATGGGTTATGTATTGTTGATATTGGTCCTGTACTCCAGAAAGTCATGCTTTGTTAGTTTCTTTCCATCGACTCCTGGGGGTACTTGTACCCAAAAAATATAGCTGTGTGCCTAGAATAAGTTCATGTTTTCAAGATACTCTCAGTCAAACCATTTTTAGTAGAATTCAGTCAGGGTCATGACTCAGGAAAACTCAGTGATCTTAGTAATCTCAGTAATATTCCATCAGTCAACGAAATTATGTTAATTCAGTTTAGTTTAGTTCAGTTCATTAATCCATGTTCAGTGTCTATTCAGATGAGAGTAGGAATTAGCACCGAGTGGACCGAAGGATGGGAACATAGACTGTCATATAAGGTTGTGATTCTTTAAGTCATCCTTGCATTCTAAAATTATGTAGCCAGCATATGTTAAGACATCAACACTGTCAGATGAGGGTTGATGAGGTGGATAAGTACTGTCAGATGAGAGCCTCACCATTCTCTTTTGGGAACACTGTCAGATGAGGGTTACCTACAACTTGTCCTTACAAGTGGTGCGGTATTGACACCTTTACAATTAGGGTTACAGATTGGACCCCAAATCAGCTAGAATGCATTATTTGGGGCTAGTTGGTTAGATAACTACTTCCTACAATTTTAGTTACAGTATCAGGACTGTCAGATACGGTTATTAACTTTTCTAATACAACTCATATATTTCTATAGTATTAAGGACTTTCAGTTATAGGTAACTCAGAACAGTATGGAACTCAACTAGTTCGATCAGATTTAGGACTGTCAGATATAGTCTCTCATGTTATCAGTTATATTAGTCATTAGAACTGAGTTATCAATCATGTTAGTTATCAGTATATTTTTGTTATCACGAACTCAAATATAGTTATTATGTATTCATTCATGTATTCTCACGTTTATATTAGTCAGTTTGTCAGTATTGTTCATGCATATGAACCCCATGTATTCATCCTACCTTCCATGCATACCAGTACATTCAAAGTACTTACACATTTATGATATGGTGTCTTATACCATAGGTTCAGAGACACGAGTTCCAGAGCATCAGTAGATTCCAGATATCAACAACTAGTCAACAGTAGGTCCTCATCCTTCGAGTATGTTATGATTTATTTTTTCTTTATTTTAGAACTTAGTTATTTCATCAGTTGGAGTTAGTTGAGGACATGTCCCATCAACTCCTTATTCAGATAGTTCAGTCAGTTAAAGGCTTTTTAGACTATCATGTTTAGACAGTTATTTCAGTTGGTTTGGGTATTTCATACCTCATTCCGAGGTTATATCTTTGTTATTTATGTTATAGTTTTGAACCTTATGGCCTTTCAGTTCATGTTTTTTCATTTATACAATATATCATGTGGTATACAGGTACAAATATTAGTCATGGGTTAGATTGTGGTCCTTCGGGGTCATGAGCACCGTGTAGCATTATGAGTACTAGATTCGGGGAGTTACAAACTTGGTATCTGAGCCTAAGGTTCTATAGAGTCCTAGAAAGTCTGAAAGACGCATATAGTAGAGTCTTGTACATGGGTGTGTTGTGCGCCATATTATTTACAGGAGGCTATAAGATGTTTTTGGAATAGTTTCCCTTCTTTCAGTATTCATGTCATGCATTGAGAATATTCTCAAGTGAATCTGTCAGTCTAATTCATTTCTCCTTTTCTTCTACTGAATATACCTCCCAAAAAAAGAAATAGGAATCAGTCAGCCCCTCTGCCCAAAGAACCTTTGGGTAAACATGTTTCTCATCCAGAGTTTAGAGCTGCATTTACTACTCTTGCTCTGCTAGTTGCTTCTCAGAATGAACTACCAGCCGTCATTCCGACCAACCCACTGGCCAATTCAGCTGCAGCCAGGATTTGGGACTTCACCCGAATTAATCCTTCATCTTTTCTCGGGTCTACATCAGATGAGGACCCTCTAGAATTCATCGATCAGGTTAAGAAAGTTACAAACATCATGGGGATTATTCCTAGTGAGAGTCCTAAGTCAGAGGGAGGAAACTATTCTCAGTTTCATCCTAAGTCACCCATTCCATCTCTTTTTTCAGCTAGTGCTCTAGCTCCTAAGTTTAGGGATGGAAATAAAGATAGGACGCCAGGATCTAAGTCTCAGAGCATTTTCAGCAATGCCCGAACAAATCCCCTTTGTCATATTTGTGGTAAGAACCACAAGGGTGCTTGCAGAGATGGTAGTGATGTCTGTTTTAGATATGGAAAGCCAGGCCATAGAGTTAGATATTGTCCCCAGTCAGGCTATTAGGGTCACCATAATTGTTCCTCAGCCCAGTTCGGTCGCCTAAATTAGTGGGGTGCCACTTCCAGCGCTATTAGTGGGCAATGCCCAAACAGACTTTATGCTCTTCAGTCCTGGTAAGATCAGGAAAATTCTCCTGATGTGGTTACTAGTACATTACAAATATTTCATGTGCATGTTTATGCTTTGCTAGATCGAGGTGCTTTCTTGTCTCTTGTTACTCCATATATTTAAGTTGATTTCAGAATCAGTCTCCAAATTCTAGCAGAGCCCTTTTCAGTCTTTACCCAGTGGGTAAAACCATCATAGCCTGGCGGGTATACAGGAACTACCTGGTTATGATATTCCAGAAAGTCTCTTCAGCAGACTTAGTCGAATTAAAGATGACTAATTTTGATATCATTCTCGACATGGATTGTCTTGATTCCTACTATGCCACAGTCGACTACAGAAATTGAATAGTCCAGTTCCTATTTCCGAATGAACCCGTCCTACAGTGGAGGGTAGTATATCCGCTTTCAAAAGTCAGCTTAATTTCTACCTTCGGGCAAGGAAAATGATATCTAAGGGATGTGTCTATCATCTTGCGCGAGTTAAGGACACTGGTTCTAAAACTCCCAGCCTTTAATCAGTCCCAATAGTGAATAAATATTTAGATGTCTTTCCCAAAGATCTTTCAGGAATCCCTCCTGAAAGAACAATAGACTTCGACATTATCTTCTTTTGGATACTCAGCCTATATCCATTATGCCATTCAAAATGGAACCAGCAGAACTCAAAGAATTGAAATAACAGTTGAAGGATCTCTTAGATAAGGGATTTATCAGACCTAGTGTGTCCCTGTGGGGTGAACCAGTCTTATTCATGTGCAAAAAAGATGGTTCTCTCAGAATATGTATTGATAATCGTTAGCTTAATAAAGTCATGATAAGAATAAGTATCCTCTTCCTAGAATCGATGACTTGTTTGACCAACTTTAGGGTGCCAGCTATTTCTCTAAGATAGACCTCAGATCTGTCTATCATCAGCTCAGAGTCAGAGAATGTGACATTCTGAAGATAGCCTTTCATACTCGGTATGGTCACTTCGAACCTAGTCATGTCCTTTGGTCTTACCAATACCCAGTAGCTTTCATGCACTTGATAAACTGTGTGTTCAAGCAATACTTAGACATGTTCATCATAGTCTATCTAGAGGATATTCTTGTCTATTCCTGCAGTGAGCATGATCATGTAGACCATCTTAGAGTTGTACTTTAAACTTTAAAAAATCATCAGTTGTTCGCCAAATTTAGTAAGTGAGAGTTTTGGCTAAGGTCAATAGCATTCCTTGGTCATATCATTTTCGGTGATGGCATTAGAGTAGATCCTCACAAGTCCAAAACATTAAGAAACTGGCCCAGATCTGTCTCTCCATGAGACATTGGGAGTTTCTTGGGTCTAGATTGCTATTATAGATAGTTTATTGAAGGGTTTTATTTTATTTTATCTCCCATGTCTAGATTGACTTAGAAGAAAGTCAAGTTTCAGTGGTCAGATCCTTGCGAGAAGAGTTCATGTAGATGTGTTTACAGATCATAAAAGCCTTCAGTATGTCTTTTCTCAGAAAGATCTCATTCTTTGTCTGAGAAGGTTGTTAGAGTTCTTGAACGATTATGACATGAGTCTTCTTTATCATTCGGGCAAGGCTAACATAGTGGCCGATGCTCTTAGTATACTGTCTATAGTTAGTGTTGCATATGTTGAGGACAGTAAGAAGAAACTAGCTTAGGAAATCCATCAGCTTTCCCGACTAGGTGTTTACTTAGTCAATTCAGATAAGGGTGATATATGGGTTCAGATTAATTTAGAATCATCTATTGTTTCTGAGGTGAAAGAAAAGCAAGATAGAGATCCCAGCCTTATCAAGTTAAAAGAGTCAGTGAAGGATCAGAAAGTAGAGTTTTTCTCCCAAGGGGAACATGGTGTTTTGCGTTTTCAGGGTCATCTCTGTGTTCTAAGTGTAGACGACTTAAGGCAGTGAATTCTTGCTGAAGCAAATGGTGCGCGCTACTCTATTCATCAAGGGGCCACAAAGATGTACCACAACTTGCGAGAGATCTATTAGTGGAGTGGGATAAAAAGAGATATTGCAGAGTTTATGGCTAAGTGCTCTACATGTCATCAAGTTAAGATAGCACATCACAACCCTAGTGGGTCCATACAGGAGTTCAGTATTCCTACTTGGAAGTAGGAAGAAGTAAACATGGACTTTTTAATGGGTTTTCCTTGAACTCGTCAATAGCATGATTCAGTTTGGGTCATTGTAGACAGAATGGCCAAATCAACTCATTTTTTTCCAGTTCATTCCTCTTATTTAGCTGAGGATTACACAAAACTCTACATCAGGGAGTTGGTCAGATTACACGGTGTTCCATTATCTATTATTTCAGACAGAGGTACCCAGTTTACCTCTTATTTTTGGAAAGCATTCCAAAAGGGTCTTGGTACCCAAAGTCATCTCTGTACAGTCTTTCATCCTCAGAAAGTTGGTCAAGCAAAAAGGACCATTCAAACTTTAGAAGATATGCTGCGAGCGCGTGCAATTGATTTCAAGGGTAGTTGAGATATCCACTTTCCTTTGATTGAGTTTTCATACAACAATAGCTATCATTCCAGTATTAAGATGGCTCTATTCGAAGCTCTCTATAGTAGGAGATGCAGATCACTAGTCGGTTGGTTCGGAGTTAGTGAGGCCTCAGTCATTGGGCCTGACTCAGTATTCGATGCCTTAGAGAAAGTCTAGTTGTTTAGAGAAAGACTGTGGGCTGCTCAAAGCTGATAAAAGTCTTATGTAGATATTCATAGAAAGGATCTCGAGTTCAATATTGGAGACTATGTCTATCTAAAGATCTTTCCTATAAAGGGAGTGAAGAGGTTCAGCAAGAAGGTAAAGCTCAGTCCTCAATATGTCGGTCCCTTCAAAATTCTCAGTCGCTTAGGCAAGGTAGATTATGAGCTTGAGTTGTCTTCAAATCTATGTCGGTATTTTCACTTCTAATTCATAGTCATGTTCTTTGGTCTTACCAATGCCTCAGAAGCTTTCATGGACTTGATGAACCGCGTGTTCAAGCAGTACTTAGATATATTCGTCATAGTCTTTATAGATGATATTCTGGTCTATTCCCGTAGTGAGCGTGATCATGAGACCATCTCAGTGTTGTACTTCAAACTCTCAAAAATCATCAGTTGTTCGCCAAATTTAGTTAGTGCGAGTTTTGGCTAAGGTCAATAGCATTCCTTGGTCATATCATTTTCGGTGATGGCATTAGAGTAGATCCTCAAATGACCGAAGCAGTAAGAAACTGGACTAGACCTATCTATCCAACAGATATAAGGAGTTTCTTGGGAATGGATGGCTATTATAGATGGTTTGTTGAAGGATTTTCTTTTATTGCATCTTCTATGTCTAGATTGACTCAGAAGAAAGTCAAGGTTCAGTGGTTAGATCCTTGCGAGAAGAGTTTTCAGGAGTTGAAGACTCGAATCACCTCAACTCTAGTCCTAGCTCTTCCAGATGGTTCAGAGGGGTTCGTAGTATATTGTGATGCATCCAGAGTAGGTTTGGGTTGTGTTCTCATACAACATGGTAAGGTCATAGCCTACGCTTCCAGGCAGCTTAAACCCCATCATAAGAATTATCCTACTCATGATCTTGATTTAGCAATCGTAGTATTTTCCTTATAGATTTGGAGGCATTATCTATACGGTGTTCATGTAGATGTGTTTACAGATCATAAGAGCCTTCAGTATGTCTTTTCTCAAAACGATCTCAATCTTCATCAAAGAAGATGGTTAGAGCTCTTGAAAGATTATGACATGAGTGTCCTTTATCATTTGGGCAAGGCCAACGTAGTGGCTGACACTCTTAGTTGACTTTCTATAGGTAGTGTTGCATATGTTAAGGAGAGTAAGAAGAAACTAGCTTAGGAAATCCATCAGCTTGCCAGACTAGGTGTTCGCTCAGTCTATTTAGAGGAGGGTGATATATGGGTTCAGAGTAGTTCAGAATCATCTCTAGTTTCCAAGGTGAAAGAAAAGCAAGATAGAGATCCCATCCTTGTCAAGTTAAAAGAGTCGGTCAAAGATCAGAAAGTAGATGTTTTATACCATGGGGGAGATGGTGTTTTGCGTTGTCAGGGTCGTCTCTATGTTCCGAGTGTAGACGACTTAAGGCAAAGAATTCTTGCTGAAACACGTGGTGCGCGCTACTCTATTCATCCAGGGACCACAAAGTTGTACCGTGACTTGTGGGAGATCTATATGTGGAGTGGGATGAAGAAAGATGTTGCAAAGTTTGTGGCTAAGTGCTCTACATGTTAGCAGGTTAAGATAGAGCATCAAAAACCTAGTGGGTCCATGCAGGAGTTCAATATTCCTACTTGGAAGTAGGAAGAAGTGAACATGGACTTTGTGATGGGTTTGCCTTGAATTCATCAAAAAAATAATTCAGTTTGGGTCATTGTAGACATAATGACCAAATCAGTTCATTTTCTTTCAGTTCATACCTCTTATTTAGCCAACGATTATGACAAACTCTACACTAGGGAGTTGGTCAGATTACATGGTGTTTCATTATCTATTATTTCAGATAGAGGTACCCAGTTCACCTCTTACTTTTGGAAAGCATTCTAAAAGGGTCTTGGTACCCAAAGTCATCACAGTACAGTCTTTCATCCTCAGATAGATGGTCAAGAAAAAAGGACCATTCAGCCTTTAGAAGATATGCTGCGAGTGTATGCAATTGATTTCAAGGGTAGTTGGGTTGTCCACTTACCTTTGATTGAGTTTGAATACAATAATAGCTATCATTCCAGTATTAAGATGGCTCTATTCGAAGCTCTCTATGGTAGGAGATGTAGATCTCTAGTCGGTTGGTTTGAAGTTAGTGAGGCCTCAGTCATAGGGCCTGACATAGTATTCGATGACTTAGAGAAAGTCCAATTGTTCAGAGAAACACTACGGGCTACTCAGAGCTGATAGAAGTCTTATATAGATATTCGTAGAAAGGATCTCGAGTTTAATATTGGTGACTATGTCTATCTAAATATCTCTCCTATGAAGGGAGTGAAGAGGTTCGGCAAGAAGGGAAAGCTCAGTCCCCGATATGTCGGTCCCTTCAAAATTCTCAGTCGCTTAGAGAAGGTAGCTTATGAGCTTGAGTTGTATTCAAATCTATCCTCAGTTCATCCAGTATTCCATGTCTCTTTGCTCAAGAAGTGTATAGGTGACCCAATAGTAGTAGTCCCTATTCAGAGCATCGATGTTCAAAATAGCCTCTCTTATGAAGAGATTTCAGTCAAAATCCTAGACTATCAGACTCGTAGACTAAGGAAAAAAGAAGTCCCTTTAGTCAATGTTCTTTGGCGAAATCAGTCTGTTGATGGAGCTACTTGGGAAGAAGAAGCAGACTTGCGTACGAAGTATCCTCACCTCTTCTCTGCTAACTCAGATCTAGCTCAAGGTAATAGTTCTCCTTAAGCTTTTGGGTTTTTATATCTAGATTTTAGTTACAACTTAGCATCAGTCTCATGTTCTGAATTCCATTTTAAACTTGGTACTAAGTACCATTGCATATTCAATTATATGTTCATCCATCAGATTAGTCATGTGTTCATGTACCAGACATGCATTCTCCTTATGAGAAGAGTCAGTTATTAGAAATCTCAATCATGTAATCAGTTCTATTATGTATTCATGCATCAAATATGTGTGATCAGCTTATCAACACTCTTAGTCATGCATTTATGTATCAACTCAGTTATGAAATCATCCATTAGATATGCATGCTTAGTATAATCTTAGAAATGTCAGTTATGTAGTCAAGTTTCGGCGTTCATGTTTAGTGTTTACTTTGGTTTATCTTTTCTCCCCTCTTAGTCAGTCTCATTCGAGGACGAATGTTCCCATGGGGGAGATATTGTAATACCCCGAAGTTTTCTTAACTTATTTCGTCCCAAGAATGCCTAGTATTAGATTTTAAATGTAATGATGTTTATTCCATGAGAAATTTTTAAAATTTTTCACTTTTTGTCATGTGGGAAATACAATAATCTTTCCATTGATATAAGATTCGCCTAAATTTGATAACCGGGTAAAACGTTATGACTATTTCAAGTTCCCATCGTAAAACAGCGCCATATTAGTCAGTGGCACATCGCGCCACAAGAGACAATGACATTTTTCAAATTCCAGTAGGGGTCTACAATAGTGGCGCATTACACCAAACTTCCAGGTCGCAAATGAAGGGGCAACGTGATGGCTCTGCGTCACGCCATCCCCCAATTTCCCAATTGTCAAATTCCAGTGACACGATGCGATAGCACTGCATCACGCTAGAGGTTCAGGTCAGGAAATTTTCACCAATTTTAAAAGATGCATCCAGGGTTAAAAGGGTCAATTTCCTACCCCTATTTAAACCCAATAACAGTGATTTAGCCATTCTTCACCCAAAATATACTAGTTTCTCTCAATTTTCTCTCAAGAACAAGCTAGGGTTTCAATTGGGGATTTAATTTCAAGAAAGTCTCTCTATCAATCTTCGCTAAATCAAGGACTAAGGTAAGTCATGAGTTTATTCATGAGTCTCTTTCACCCATGAAGCTCAAGGTTCTCTTTTAAATATCCAAGATTTGTATATTTATGAATGTTCATGATTTGATTGAATTGAAAAGTGATGTTCATGTTGTTGTTTGGTTTTATTCCATGTTATAGACTATTAATTACAAGAATTGATTTTAATACGTGATAAATTAAGCGGTATTCATGATAAACCCTTCAATTCACAAGTTGATTGATGTATCATTGATTATTAGATGTGGTGATGATTGTATAACCATAGTATGCTTCCCATATGCTTGATTAAATGCCTATGTGGAGAAAAAGGCCATACTAGTATGATAATATGAAATCTCCATTCATATACAAGTTATGTATGTCAAGTGCTTGATGAAATTTCTTAGCCAATGGGTTTTGTATTGTTGATATTGGTCCTGTACTCCAGAAAGTCTTGCTTTGTCACTTTTATTCCATCGAGTCCTGGGGGTACTTGTACCCAAAAAATATAGTTGTGTGCCTAGAATCAGTGTCATGTTTTCAAGATACTCTCAGTCAAGCCATGTTTAGTAGAATTCAGTTAGTGTCATGACTCAGGAAAACTCAGTGATCTCAGTAATCTCAGTCAGTTATCAGATCTCAGTAATATTTCATCAGTCAACGGAATTTAGTTAATTCAATTTAGTTCAGTTCAGTAATCCATGTTCAGTGTCTATTCAGATGGGAGTAGGAATTAGAACCGAGTGAACCCCAGGATGGGAACATACATTTTCAGATGAGGGTGTCATTCTTAGAAGTCATCCTAGCGTTCCAAGACTATGTAAGCAGCATAGGTTGAGACATCAATACTATCAGATGAGGGTTAATGAGGTGGATAAGTATTGTCAGATGAGGGCCCCACCGTTCTCTTTTGGGAACACTGTCAGGTGAGAGTTACCCACAGCTTGTCCTTACCAGTGGCGCGGTATTGACACCCTTCTAATTGAGGTTACAGATTGGACCCCAACTCAACTATAATGCATTATTTGGGGCATGTCGGTTAGATAACTACTTTCCACTCTTTTAGTTACAGTATCAGGACTGTCAGATAAGGTTATTCAGTCTCGATAATAGAACTCAAATAGTTCTACAGATTAAAGACTGTTAAGTACAGTCAACTCAGAATAGTACGAAAATTAGCTAGTTTCATCAGATTTAGGATTGTCAAATATAGTCACTAATGTTATCAGTTATATCAGTCATTACAACTCAGTTATCAGTCATGTTAGTTATCAGTATATTCATGTTATCACAATCTCAGATATAGTTACTATGTATTCATGCATGTATTCTCATATTCGTATTAGTACGTTAGTTAGTATTGTTCATGTATATGAACCCCATGCATTCAACCTACCTTCCATGCATACCAGTACATTCAAAGTACTGACACATTTGTGATATGGTGTCTTATACCATAGGTTCAGAGATACGAGCTCCAGACCATCAGTAGATTCCAGATATCAGCAGTCAGTCAGTAGTGAGTCCTCATCCTTTGAGGACATTATGATATGTTATTTCATTATTTTGGTACTTAGTCATTTCAGCAGTCGGAGTTCTTTGGGGACATGTCCCATCAACTCCTTATTCAGACAGTTCAGTCAGTTAGAGGCTTTTCAGACTATCATGTTCAGATAGTTATTTCAGTTTTTTGGGTATTTCATACCCCATTCTGATGTTATATCTTTATCAGTTATGTTATAGTTTTGAACCTTATGGCCTTTCATTTCATGTTTCTGTATTTATATAGTATATCATGTAGTATACAGGTACAGATATCGATCATAGGTTAGCTTGTGGTCCTTCGGGGTCATGAGCACCGTGTAGCATTCTGGGTACTAGATTCAGGGTGTTACACCAACTCACCTAGGAATTTTTCCCCATATTCTCTAATACCTCTATCAATAACAATTTTTAGGCATTATCCAAAAAAATGCACACAAAAAATTCCTAACTGTCATGACCTGAGGTTACCTCTTAGTCGCGACAATGATTATTACGATCACAAGTGACCACAAGCTAATCCATGAGCTGGTACCTGTTGTGAGTACTGAATAATATATTGGTATATAACATGTGAGGAAACAACTGAATAAAGCCCTAAGGTTATTAAATACTGTAAAATGATTAAGTCATGAATCTGAACGTCTAAAGCAATACTAAAAAGTCTGAAAAAATACTGATAACTGACTAACTGTCTAAACATCGGAAAGCCTCTACTAACTGAGGAGTTGATGGGACAAGCCCCCAACTAACACCAACTTACTAACTGAAAGAAATATGGAAATCTGAAATAACATAACAGGTTCTCAGCATATGAGGACTCACCACAACTGCTGTTGATGATAAGCTGAACTGTCTAAGTGTGGTTAGGAAACTAAGTGTCTGAACCTATGATATTAGATATTATAGCTCAAAAAAGTATATGGTCAGTACTTTAAATGTACTGGTACATGAAATGAGGTTAGGCTGTAATGCATGAATTAACTGTGCATGAAATATTGACTGGATTAATAGCATGAGATAACTGGTGCATAAATGTGTGAAAGCTATAAATTCTGAGAATGCATGACCAAGCATATAAGATGATACTGAAATAGTCTGTAAACTAAAATATTAAAATCTGGTAACTGAATAACTGATAAACTGTATGCTATGGGAAAACAAACCTAAATTGAATTATGTTCTAAATACTGAACTGAGACTGTGGGATCTAGCTATAATCGATATTTCCCAAATCTACTACTGGGGTCCAACCTGTAACCCCAATTGGAAGGGTGTCAGTATCATGCCATGAGTACTAACACTGGCTCTGTTGATCCACTAATCTGATATCCCAAAGGACGAGGGTGTCATGCCTAACTGACCGGAGACCCCTCAAAGTCTACAGTGATGTCGTATATCTATAACCTAGGGATTGGTACTAATGCCTTATGCCTAACTGATGGGGAAGACATCATCCCTTAGTTTACTCGGTGCTTAGTGTTAATCCCAACTAAAGACACTGATGTTAGGTTGAACTAAGTTTAAACTAAGCAACAACTGAGTATAACAGCTAACTGAATGACAATATTCATGGTTTACCTGAAATCATTATGAAACTACTGAAATTATATAAATAGCTAAGTAACGTGTGTTCACAATCCTCCAGTACTAAATGGGAATATCAATAGGGACATATAAATACTTCACAACCATACTAGAGGATCATTGTTCAAAATCTAATCATTTAGACATTTAATCAAACACTTGAAATTCAAAAACTTAAGCATAAGAATGAGTGAAACATGTAGGAATAGCATAATTATAATACTAAAACCATAAATTTAGGACTTAACATGAAATTTTTCATCATTCAAACATGTAAGGGCTACTTTGAATGAGAAACACTTGTAAACATCATGTATAATCGAAATTCATAAAAACTTTATGGAGATAACTTATTGTAAACATGGAAATTCATGAATTAAAACATAAAAATGGATTCTTGGACTCCATGGGTAAAAAGGGAACATGGATAAACACCACACATACCTTACATCCTTAAGCTTGAAGGGAAACACAATCTTAAAAGTTTTCTTGAAGTTATTGAATTAGGAGACTTGAATTCTTGGTTTTTATTGAAGAGAATGTAATTAAATTTGATGTTCTTGGGAGAGTGCTAGGGTTTCTTTGATAGAAAATTGGAGAAGAATGGGCAAATAATGCCTAAATTACTGATACAAGTCAAGTTATGATGACTTGGATTGAGGGGAAGAGATGCTAATGACCCTCAAACATTTAAATTTGTAACTGGAATGCATTTTGGAAGAGCACTACAATGCGCTAAAGGCCTCACCGCTTTACCCACAGCGATGCACCACTATCGCGGTAACATGCTGAAACAAAATCCAAACACGACCCAATCCCTGTCCAAAAAATCCAAAACCTCCTCAAGACATTCTCTTTATACCCCTGAACATGAATTAACTCAAAACATACATCTATGGATTGGGAAGGCCAGTTTAAAAATACTCATAGTTAAGAAGCCAAAAATAAGACTAAGTCCCCAACACTTAGTAAAATTTTTAGGATGTACGCCTCTTATGCAAGCACTATAAGATGAACTGAGCTAAGAAAAGTATGGGGTATTACAATATCTCCCCCTTGGGAATATTTATCCTCGAATAAGACTGTAAGACCCTGCAAAATTACATCATCATTAAAGCCTTCCGAGCGAGTCAAAAGAAGTCTTACACCTTAGCAAAGGCTCTGGGAAATGTGCCGCCCACCTTAGAAAAGGCTCTAGGCAAGAGGCCGCCTAGGCCATAGCCTTTGTTCCCAGTTTTCAGCTTCTTTTCTCTGTCTCATTAAGGGAAAAGTCAGAATTTTCCATCCCTTTTCCTCTTAAATACGAAATCAAGCCCCTAAATAACCATTCTATTAATACTTTCGTTAAAATTTCTCAAGAACATTCATTAGGGTTTCAACCTAAAGATCCAAATATCTCAAGATTCAACCGTTAGTTGTCAATAATTTTTTGAGATTCGGAATCCCCATTGCAAGGGCTACAAAAAGCATCCATTAGTTTCACGAATAGAGGTCCAAAGTTAAGAGTTCATCCAAAGCTTCAATTTCAAGTTATGTGGGGTTTGAACAAGAACACTCTTTCGTTCTTGTGCCCAAAAGTTTTAGATTTTCTTAAATAATTTCATATTTCCAAGATGAATTCATAGTATTTTGTTATATTTCAAGTTTATGATATTATGGAATTGTTCAAGTCTTGAATTGCATGATTATTTTGTTTAAATATGATCTAAACGGAGAGTTTATGATATAAATTGTGTATTCCTATATTGATATCATATTTTCAAGTATTTTCAAGATTTGTTGTCATGAATTAAGCCTTATTGTAAAATTTTGAGTCTTTTAGAATGAATTATTGATATTCTTTAAAGTGTTTCAAGAAGAGTACATATATTTCCATGTTATTGAGACTTTAAAGCTTGATGAAAATTTTACCAAGATTTTAAGAAAGAATTGAGTTTTGATCCTAATCCATGAAAGAAATCCATATCATTTGTTTGATTTGAGATAAAGGGGAAGCATATTGGCTCCCATTACATATTGTTGAATTGTTTAAGGTGAATTTTCTTAAAGTTTTGAGCTAAGTAAGGGAGTAGTATTTAGCACCGAGTTGGGGTTGATTCCGAGGTCTTATGCCCCAGAACTATGTTCCCCCGTAGGTTTTTAATTTTCCCCAAATGGGTTAAGCTAGTGATCACTAAAAGTTAAAGGTTCTACTCCAATGACAAGGATAGAACAACTCTCCCCAAGGATAGAAGAAACTCCCAAAGTTATATAATTCGAGTCCCAAGTGTCCTAAAGTCTCTTATGTTTTCTAGAGTCTCAAGTCTTAAAGTTCCTAAAGTATCAAGTTCTTGAGTTTTAAAGAAGTTTTACTATCCTTAAGCTAAAAGTGTAAGTTTGAAGGAATATTGATTTTGAAGGCTACGACCCTATGATTTCTAAAGTTTTCAAGTGTCATGATTATTAAGTTCCCAAGAAGTTTCTTGCTTTCATGAGATTATAGCTTATGTCCTGAAAGTTGATATTTTAAGATTTCATCTAATTTACAAGTTGAGAATAAGGAAAGAAGACATATCCAGAATAAAGTGAAATGACTCACGTGATTTGTATTATCTATTTCCTAACCACAACTTATGAGAATTTTATTCAAGCTATGTGAGTCATTTGTTATAGCATGGATGTTTTCTATTAAGACTTGTGATACTGATTATTTATTTACATACACCCTCTATACTTAGTACATCCTCAAAGTACTGATCCACATATATGTCTATGTGCTACATTATCTCATAATATAGGTACAAGTAGTAGTGGATGTACCATATTCAATCAGTTCATAGCTTCCAGTTAGCAGGTGATGAGTCCTTTTGATTCAAGGGCTCGAGTCAGTTCTACAGTTTGGTATTTTCTTTATTCAGTCGTATTGATTTGGGATAGTTGGGGGTCATGTCCCGACTATCTAAAGTCAATACTAGTAGAGGCTTCATAGAGAGTCAGTAGAAGTTAATGTATTCAGTTTTAGTTTTGTTTATAATAGCAGAGTTGTAGTCTTGTAAATATAGTTTTGTATAGTATGGATTCAGAAAGAGTTATTTTATGCTGATTCTGTATAGTTTTCTGTATGTTATTCAATTTATTATAAGTTATGCCAGCAGAAGGATTATCTTAGGGTTAGTTATGACCCTAAGCACCGTGTGACATCTCGAGACCCATTTTTGGGGCGTTATAAACTTGGTATCAGAGCGTAGAGTTCAAGAGTCTTAGGGTGTCTATGAAGCCGCGTCTAGTAGAGGCTTGTAGAATGGTACAGAGATGTCTGTACTTTTATTCAAGAGGATATAGGGCATTTAAGAAATGTTCCACTTCTTTTAAGTCTCAGATAGTGCCATAAAAAGGTCCTTGAAGAAGCTTATGAAAATTCTCATCTTACCCTATTCGGGCCATATCTGTATTCTTTTCAAGGTATCAAAAATAGTCAAGCTTAAATTTTCACAGATAGTTATGGGATTATAAGAGGGCTATAAAGTATCCCATCAGTGCTTTTGAGTTCCAAAGATTGAAGTGCTTTATCATGTTTGTAGTAATCATACACTAAGGCCAAGTTTGATGTGTTTTCAGATTCCTTCTCAAAATCCATAATGATAATCTATACTTCCCTATCTATGTATTATTCTTGAGATAACATGATCAGCAAGTCTCAGTTTCCCCAGATAATGTTCCTATATTTATTAACAGAAGTTTCAGAAGTTACACAAAGGGCTAGAGAGGAGCTCTCTAGTGTGTTATAAGTCTCTCAAGTTTAAAGTTATGTCCTCATTCTTATTAGCCATTCAGTTAAGACAGAGAAAGATGTGTATTCTTCGAACATTGAATATTGTGTTTTAAGTTTCTATTTCTTGTAACCTTGTTATTATTGCATTGTTGAAAAATCAAAGTCTAGTAAAGCTGTGTGAGGCCTATTTCGATTCACTAGCATCTTGTTGTTCATCTTGTTGTTCTTGCGTTAGTTGGAACTGGGGGTTTAAAGGTGTCGTGAAAAGAAGGGTGGTAAGTGCGATTTATTGAATATACGTATAGCCGAATCTTTTTGCTTATAATTGAGTTAGTAATGAAGTGATTTGTCCTTGTGAGTTAGTTTAGTAGAAGGTAGAGAAGGAGTTATTATGTAAGGTGAATTATTGTTTGCTTGAAGAATGAAAAGTCATTGATGATATTTGTGGTGTTAGAAAAGTATAGGTTATTGATAAAAGTACTTGGTGGTTGAGTGTGGTTTCCTTAAGCTTACAAAAAGGAGTCTAGCTAAAATCTATAGAGCTATGATGGTAATTTAGATGTATAAAAAGGGTAAATAGTAATGATGAGTAGAAGGAGGATGTGTTAACGGATTATGAATAAGATAGGCCTTATGGTTATGATCGATTATTGTTGTTATGAAGTTCTAGTAGAATAGTATTTCTTGATGTTTTGTTTTATATCTTCCAAGTGAGAATGGTATGCGAAGTTGGGTTATTAATTATGTCTAGCACTAGACACCAAGTTGGAATAGTGAATGCTTATTAATATGGATGTAATGATTACTTGGTTGATGATGCTAGTTATATGGAGGAGAACCAATAAGCTTGAAATGGTGAGTGCAAGAATTTAAGTTTATTGACTTGAGATTAAGTTCGATGTCGTATGTATGATATGGAAGTACGCCTAAGGTTCTATAGGGCTACATTATTTTCAAAAATCATTACATTTTGTGTGGTTAGTAGTAACATTGAGTTGCTAGGTGGAGAAAGACTAGTTAGATAATATATGATGTTCTTGATAGCTAAGTTAAAGAATTATGATTGAAGATGTTGAACCTGTTAAGTATGATTCTGATTTTCATGGTAAAGAAATATAAGTTTACAGGCATGATATTGGTAGGATATGACAGAAGTTGTGTGGTCCATCAAAGGTTTGGAGATACCCAGGTTAAGCGTTAGAATCTAAGTTTGAAATTTTGAAGATTTAGCTAATAGAAATAAGAGTTGAAACACTTGATGGTGTGAACTCCGACTATGTGGATGCTCATGTGGATACAAAGTTAGTAAGTGTTCAAGAATTATATGATGACTATTGGGGCTATAGAAAGATAGGGTGTAATGTAGAAGGTGGTATTAGAAGTTGTCTTTATGCTTTCAGGTGTAGTCATTCGGGTTAAGTTTTATTGTTCATATGTATTGTTATATCCCAAACTCTAGAGTAAAGTGATTGCAGTTGGACTAGAGTTTATATAGTGGTTCACAGACTTAGAGTAATGGCTTAAATTTAAGGGGGAGATGATAGAACGAGTAACCAAGTCAAGATTTCAGATTCTAGTAGATGTGACAGTAAGTTGTAGAATAGCCATGAGAAAGAATGATGCTCAATCTATTCTTAACTCAGCAGTTTACTTCAGTTGTTTCGATATCTTCTCTTGCCTTACGTTTCAGTTCCATGATCTTAATTCATGTTGCATATGATAAAGAATTAGGTACTCTCCTAGTTCCTAATATAAGGAGTTCTAGTTTTTCCAGTAGTTGGTATCATATTCCATAAGTTACGAGCTCCAAGTATAGGTCATGCAACTCTTGACTCATATACTCAAGCTTTACAGTATATTCAGTTTAAGTACACAAGCAATACTTTTAATGGCTAGTGAAATTCAAATTTATATCAAGTATGTCCTCAGATCAGACTTCTTTGATAAGTTCATGATGCTAAATATCTATTCCTCAAGCCTCAGTTGAGTGCCAACTTATACACAATATTTCTTCATTCTTCAGGTCCTCGCGTTCTAATCTTTTAGTTACCTTTCCTTAGTCATGATAGTGGTGATTAATAGTTGCTTAGATGGGAGAGATTAAACATTTATTATTGATGAAAAATCATTGTATGCTTATTTAGCGAAAACAGTAAAGTCGGAGATAAGATGGAAGCTAAGTCTTTGATTCATGTCAAGGTTAGTTGAAGTTTTATGAGTTATATTTTGGTAAAAGTTTTGCGTGCTTGTTTTATGTAAGTCTATAAGTTTAAAAGAATTTTAAGGTGAAGTTTGGTGTATGTCTTGGTTAGTTGATAATATTTTTATGAGTGTATGTTTAGAAGTGCATATGTGGTTATAGAAGCAGGCTTGAATATCATGTTTGTATATATGGATGAATGCACTGCACGTTAGTAAAATGTCTAGTACGAGGTTGAATATGGTTGTTGAAGTGGTAATGAGAAGTTTACGTGAGATGAGAAGTTGTGAAGTGCAGTGTGTGTTAAATCTATGGTTCAGATTAGTATTGTGGTATTATGTGATGTATCCTATGATTTTGGGTTAGGCTTGAAGATGGTGAGGAAATTTAGTTCAGTCTAGACATGAGTAGATGGAAATATCAACAGTCATGTGAGAATTAGAAGATGAATCAATTAGTATGTTTTTTCTTAGGGAAAGGAATAGTTGGTAGAATATTTTAGAAGCGGGTCTAAGTTTTTAAGTAAGGCATTGCGTTGCCTAGGGGCCCAGGAATTCTATCCCAGTCTATGATTCCAAGCTATGGAGTTGTAGCAATATTGTAATTTCTTATTCAGATGTCTTGTTCAGATTATGCCCAAAGTTCTTTGATCCTTCACATCGTTAAAACTCCCTAGAAGGGCGTTGAAGAAGTCCTCGACTTGAGTATGAGTATCTAGTATGATTTAGTTTGACTAGACGCCAGTCCGGTTTAACAATCAGGCGGATAGATTTCTATAGTTTTCCATTTTTTTGAACTTGTCTGGTCTTAGTACCTGAAGTTTTATAAGTACGGCCATTTAAAGAAATGGTGGTTCACACCAATATGATTATTCAGTTCAGCATATGAAACAGGCATCAGTTTCAGAATTCAGATATCTAGTCATGATTCAGTTCATAAGTCTTCAGTGAACGATCTTCATTTTCCAAGTGTTCCAGCACAGACAATGTAATACCATTATGTAATATTAGCCTTGTCTTCTCATGATTTGTGTCTTCATAAACTATCACTTTGCAGTCTATAAGTATGATCGAACCATGAGCACATCAAGAGAATTTTTAAACTCTCAACATGAGCCAACTCCTTATAATAAGTAAAGGCAAGTTAGCTCAGATTCAGACGCAGATAACAACCTTCCTTAATTCAACCCTCTCTAGTTTATGATAACGCTCAAACTACACTCTTGAATGGATGTAAGCGATCGTTGTCAATATAAAACCCAACTAGGTTGGGGTCGAATCCAACAGGGAATATGGTGTGAACTCAAGTCGTTTGTGATTTAATTCACTGATAGTTTAACGTTTCCTGAAATGGGGGTTTAAGTTTCACAAATAATTGTTTTTCACTTTAATTTCAATGTTTTTAACCAAGATTTTATGAAATAACCAGAATTATGTTCACTAGGGCTTACGGTATATAACAGATGCTAAAGGTGACTCAAGATTCTCACGGTGGTTAGGATAACAAGCTATATTTATCGATGATATGGTCAAATGTTCCTCGACCTATTTAAGCATCTAATTTCCTAATCCTCTCGGACTTAGGAAATCGCTATTCATTGCCCAGATTTTACCTCAGGTTAATCAACCTTGGTACAACACTAATTATTAAACGAAGTACTTTCGAGTCCCTGTTGATAATTCACTTCCTACTGTATATGATTTCTTTCTCAAGCAAATCAAAGTAGGTGTGTCTACTATTTACAAATAACAGACGTTAATTAAAATCTGAGAATTATCAAGAAATCCTAACACCTATTAAATCTTGAGTGTTTAGCACATCATTATGACCTAACCCTAGATCCCATAATTCAGGTTAACGGGGTTTAGCCACTCATGATGCAAAGAACGAAACACGTAATTGAATCCATAATTCAAAAGATTAACTTACAGGGATGAATAATAATTAGTGAATCGTATATTAGATCACAAAGGAAAATCCCCAAAATAGTTGTATTGTTCGAATCCAAAAATAGAGAAAGAAAGATTGGAAAATATTCTCCAAGACTCAAAGTATCAAACTCTGTTTTCTGAACAATGATGCTGATGAATGAAAGAATAATTCTCCAAAAATCCTAAAACAAAGCTTTAAATAGTTCAACCTAATTAAGGAAATAAAATTAAAGTTGCAGCTTTTCCTCGAAATAGACGACGACATTCGTGACAGCTTATCAGGAGACTGACGGCTTATCACGGATGTCGTCAGCTCCTCTGCACTTTTGGCTTCTGCTGTCTAATGCTGACGATGACGTTGACGCCTTATCACCAACTGACGGATTATCACTGATGTCGTCAGTTCCTCTGTAATTTTGGCTCTTGCTGCCTAAGGCTGGCGACGGCGATGATGACGTATCAAGAGTTTGATGGCTTGTCACCAATGTCATCAAAACTTCATCTCAACTTCCAAGTTCTGCCTAAGTCTAACGGTGCCCCTGACACCTTATCACCATCTTGACACCTTATCACAAAATGTCATCGTAGCTTCTCTTCAACTCCCATTCTCTGGTTAAGGATGATGGCATTCATGATGGCGCATAACACTTTTGACATCATATCACCAGATGTCATCACGGGATTCAACTCAATCTTAAGTCTAACGATAACTCTGATAGCCTATCACAGGGATGACAGCTTATCACAGATTTATTAGCCACACTTCTCTTTAGATTCCTCCAGATTTCAACTTCTTTGCTTCCATTCTTGTTGGTTCTCCATCCTATCAGCTTAAATTGTAAAATCAGATATAAACAAATCCAAAATGACAAAAGTTGCTTAAGACTTCGCAATTATTCTTGGTTAAAGGTCTTAAATGTGTTAGCAATTTCTCACACATCAATACCCTTAAGTTAAAATAATTACTTGTCCTCAAACAACTCAGCCCAACTAAGAGAATACATAGCACATTCAGCAGCCAATTTTCTCTTTTAAGCTCAAACATAGTTATCACCTCCAAGGTCAATCAATTAAAACTAACTGTGTATGTCATTGAAGAACAATAATGTAACACAAAGGACTCAAGCAATGACATCACTCTTTGCCACAGCAACCATTCATATACCAATGTTGTACTATCTAAATAAGCATGTAGCTAACAACAATACCATTCTGCCCTCACAACAAAAAAATCCCCCTCCTCACATATGATAAAACAAAAATGTAAACGTGGGGATCATTAAAACACTCTCACTCTTAAAACAAAGCTCCAATCATTGTATGCCAAGTACCATAGGCTTGCCCTTATTTTCATTTCCAAGACCTTCAGATAGGCCAACTAGGATCACGATAGGACTTCTTTTAGGCTTATAATGTAGGATGGGGCTGGTATGATATTCAAGGACATTTAGAGTGACTATGCCTCCTTGATACTACACTACTCTCTTGGGGCTCACTTATTAAGCTTTTTTTCATTCTCTTTTCTATTGATCGCACATATTCAGGTTGGGTACCTCTCTCTATTTTTTTTGAATAGCACCCAAATTTTATTCTTTTTCTTTTATTCTACCCTTCTTCATACTACTCTTACACCATGTACCCCTATGATATCCACCCTTAACTTCGGTTGTTTTCCTAGGTCAAGGTCCATAGTGTCCAAGGAGGACCAGGGCCAAAACGGGTTCTATATAGTATAAATAGGAAGGTGAAACGTGTCATAAGAAAGAAATAGGATAATTAGGCTCAAAACAAGGATCAAGGGATATGATACACATAGGGAAGGTTATTTAGGCTAAAAGTGGGTTAATCAACAAAACGGCCTATAATCCTTTCCTAACCCCTATCCTTTAACCATGGTAAGACTAACTAGACAAGTTCTGGCTTTAGCATACAGAGGGAATGAAGTAGTTTCTCACACACACATGGCACACAATTATATCACAGGCCATCACTTATCTAGTTCATGCAATTGTTCAGAAATGATCATCAAGTAGCTAGAACTAATGCCACAACAAGATTCATAATGGTCATAAGTAAAAGTAATTCACACAGTCTTTGCAAACAAAACATTGGAGAGGTGTTTAAAAATCAATCAAAAACATGTCAACTACTTTCTGTACTTGTATTTCTCCTAGTTACCACAAAATATATTACAACAACAGACTACCCTACACCCTCAACTCAAAATCAAAGAAAAACTAAACTAAGGGTTAGAGTATACCTGGAATGGATCAATCTTGGGGGTCATGGGTTGCCTCCCATGCAGCACCTGGTTTAATGTCGCGACACGACTCAGGTATCTTGATTACTTCAGACTTCATCAATACAGATAATGGTGATACTTTTCACTGATTCTTTTGGGCCAATGTAAAGCTTGACACGTTGCCTATTTACCTTGAAGGTACTTCCATCTTTGTTTTCAAGTTCCACTACTCCAGATAAGTGGACTTGACTAAATTTAAAAGGGCCTGAGCACTTAGATTTCAGCTTACCTGGGAACAATTTGAGTCTGGAATTGAACAGAAGCACCAAGTCACCCTTTTGGAATTCTCATTTCTCTATTCTCCAATCATGGTACTTTTTCATCTTTTCTTTATACAAATTTGCTCGTTCATCAGCCCTGAGATGGAATTTATCCATCTCATTCATTTGCCCCAGTCTTAGCTCTGCTGCTTTCTTCTATTTAAGATTCAACCTTTTGAGTGCCCATAAGGCCTTAAGCTCCAGCTCTATTGGTAGGTGGAAAGTTTTTCCATAGACTAGTTGAAATGGTGACATGCTAATGGGTGTCTTGAAAGCAGTCCGATATGACCATAAGGCATCATCGAGCTTTTGAGACCAATCTTTTCGGCTAGCATTCACCATTATGGCTAGGATGGCTTTAATCTCATAATTTGATACCTCTACTTGCCCACTGGTTTGTGGGTAGTATGGAGTAGCCACTCTGTGTTGTTTCACCCCGTATTTTGCCAAAGCTATTCAAAATATTTTGTTGCAAAAATGAGATCCTTCATCGCTTATGATAGTACGTGGTACTCCAAAGCGAGAGAAGATGTTCTTCTTGAGAAAAGCAACAACCCTCTTCCCTTTATTATCAAACAAGTCCACAGCTTTGACCCATTTTGAGACGTAGTCAATAGCAACTAAAATATACTTCATCCCGTACGAGCTCACAAAAGGACCCATGAAATTAATGCCCCAAAATCAAATAATTCACTTCAAGCATCTTAGTCAAGGGCATCTCATGTCTTTTAGAGATTGACCCCTGCCTTTGTCATTGGTTTAGCACAAACTCGTGGGAATCCTTGAATAATGTGGGCCAATAATAGCCACTCTGCAACACCTTCTTAGCTGTTCGGTCACCTACGTGGTGACCCCCAACTAGGGAAGCATGACATGCTTCCAATATGCATAATACATCCACTTCTGGCACGTATCTCCTTATAATATTATCTGCACATCACCAAAAAAGAAATGGCTCATCCCAGAAGTAATGCGTGACATCATGAAAGAACTTCTTCCTTTGATGGAAAGAAAGGTTTTCTGGGATGACCTCACTCATAACATAATTTGCAAAATCCGCATACCAAGGAAATTTTTCAATAGCAGCAACCAGGATCTTCTCATCAGGGAATGTATCATTTATCTTCATTTCATCACTACTTTTTTGTTCACTTTCCATTCTAGATAGATGATCTGTAACCTGGTTTTACATCTTTTTCTATCCTTGACCACAAAGTCAAATTCTTGCAGCAACACTACCAATATAATCAGCGTTGGTTTAGCATCTTTCTTAGCAATCAAATACCTCAAGAAAGCATGGTCGGTGTGGACCACTACTTTGATCCCGAGTAGATAAGCTCTGAACTTCTTGAAAACATACACTACAGCCAGAAGTTTCTATTCAGTGATGGTGTAATTTTTTTGTGCTCTATTCAGTGCTTTGCTGGCATAATATATCGGATGAAACAGTTTGTCTCTCTTTTACCCCAATACAGCTCCAAGGGCAACACCACTTACATCACACATGATCTCAAATAGTTTTGCACTGTCAGGTGCAATAACAATAGAGGCCTCAATCAGCTTTTTTTAAGGCATTCAAATGCCTTCAAGCACTTTTCATCGACATAAAATTTCACCTCCTTCTCCAAAAGTTTGTAAAGTGGATTTGCAATCTTTGAGAACTCTATTATAAATCTCCAATAAAAGCTAGAATGTCTAAGAAAACTACGCATTCCTTTCACTGAAATGGGAGGTGGTAGTTTCTCAATAACTTCCACCTTTGCTCGATCAACTTCTATCCCCCTTTTAAAAATTTTATGGCTGAGAACGATGCCTTCCTTAACCATAAAATGGCATTTTCCCAGTTAAGCACTAAATTAAATTCAACATATCTTTGCAAGGCTACATTCAGATTTTCTAAACACATCTCAAATGAATCACCCACCACAGAGAAATCATCCATGAATACCTCTATGGTGTCCTCTACTATGTCAGAGAAGATAGACATCATACACCGTTGAAAAGTGGTGGGTACATTACATAGCCCAAATGGTATCCTTTTAAATGCAAAGGTGCCATATGGGCATGTGAACGTCGTCTTATCCTGTTCTTTAAGAGCAATACATATTTGGTTGTATCCAGAATCACCATCCAAGAAGTAATACCACCCTCTGCCAGCTAATCGATCAAGCATTTGGTCCATAAAGGGCATTGGAAAGTAGTCTTTTAGAGTCCAAGAATTTATCTTGCAGTAATGCATGCAAAATCTCCACCCCTTTACAGGCCTGAGTGGAATCAACTCATTCTTTTCATTAGCAACTACCGTCATACCCCTTTTTTGGGTATGCATTGAACTGGGCTCACCTTCTTGCTGTCAGAAATAGGGTAAACCACTCCTGCATCCAACCACTTAATAATATCCTTCTTAACCACCTCTTACATTAGTGGATTAAGACGGCGCTGATGCTCTATGGTGGGTATACAATCCTTCTCAAGCTAAATTTTATGCGTGTAGATACCCGGGGGAACGCTAATATATCTGTGATGGTCCACCCTATAGATCTCTTGTGCCTCCGACGTGCTGAAATAAGTGCATTCACCTGTTGTTCACCCAAATTAGCTGCAATAATAACAGGTAGCGTATTCCCATTTCCCAAAAACACGTATCGTAAGTTCCCAAGCAATTCCTTCAATTCTAACACCAGAAGCTCCTCTATAGATGGCTTGGCTGGTGGCGTTGGTCAATTTGCCAGGTCAAGGTCTAGCTTTTTAGGAGCATAAGGATATGAACTCATGTTTGTCAAGGCACAAACGGTCTCTTCATACTCCCCAATGCCTTCACTATCATAATTCATCATGACCGCAACTAAAGGTTCGATAATAAGTTGCTCAATTATGGGCACCTCATGTTCGTCCTCATAATAACATCAACTACTGAGAACACGCTTATTTATTTATGGTGCTTCATTGATTTTCCCATGTCAAACTGCACCACTTCATCATTCATCATGAATAAGAGCTCATTCGCTCTCAAATCAATCAGCACACTTTTGGTTGGAGAAAAGGTTGACCCAAGATTATGGGCACCTCAAAGTCCACCTCGTAATCTAGAATGACAAAGTCTGAAGGGAATATAAAGTTGGAAACCTTCACAAACACATCATACATAATACCAACAGGTCGCTTTACTAACCTATTGCCATCATGAGTCTCATGTTGGTGGGTATGGGATTTCCCAGACCCAACTTTCTATAAATAGTCTATGGCATCAAATTGACGCTTGCTCCCAGATCACATAGTGCTTTGGTGAATTTCATAGTCCCAATTGTGCAGGTAATAGTGACTGCACCTGGGTTTGGCTTCTTCTGTACTAAGGTCCTTGTAGAAATAGCACTACAAAGATGGAGATCTACCTCTAATTCACAGCTCATCGCTCGTTTCTTAGTCATAAGGTCCTTCATGAATTTCGCATATCCTGGCATTTGCTCAAGTGCTTCAACTAGAGGCACATTTATTGTCAATTTCTTGAGCATTGCCATGAATTTGCTGAATTTGGAATCATCATCCTTTTCCTTCAATCATTGAGGAAAGGGAGGTGGTAGTTTCGGGATAAATTTCAACACCACTTCCTCTTCTTTCTCTTTTTCTTTCTCCAAAGCATCAATAGAACTATCCAGCTTCTCAGACTCCACTGGTTTGCTTTCTTCGGATTTATCAACAACTACCTCACCATCTACAGATTTGCCTACAGAAGGGCCAGGTAAGATTTTACCACTCCTAGTGGTAATCGCCATACATGAGCCATCATTCTACAGATTCTGAATTGTATCACTAGGTAAAGTACCACTTTTTCTTTGGTTCAGTGTTGTGGAAAGTTGGATCATTCGCTACTCCAAGTGCTTGATAAAAGTAGAGTGTGAACTAACTAACTGACTTAGGGTAGAGAATTCTCTCTTTATAGTGGTTACCCCCGAGCTAGTAGCCTCAACTTCCTTCAATAATTTTTCCATTATGTCCTCCATGGACATCTTGACAGATCTAGTTGGTGCAACATCCTGACTTCCAGGAGGAACATACAAACCACTCCTATCATTATTGCTTCTCCAGTTTCCGTACTTCCTATCTTTATAATTAGGCTTGTCATAAAAGTTCCAACCATGATTCTCTTGGTTATTGCCTCAGAAACCCCCTAATTATTAACATAATTTGTCTCCTCATCTGCATCAATAGCAACAGTGCACGGAGATTCCACAACCTTAACCTTTCCAGTCTTGCCTGATAGTAAGTGTTTGGTTAGCAAGTCTATCTGAGTCTTTAAGTGGGCCATGTTTTGGTCTCACTCCTCATCCCTTCTGTACTGCCCGCAGTCACACCACTAGAAACATTCAGGCTAGCTGCCACAGAATCCCTAGTATTTGAAACCCAAATCTATTTGGTCATTCTATTCAGCATGTCTGACGCATCTTGAAAAAAAGGTCAATGAACGAACCACCTGCAGCATTATCTACAATTGGCTTTGTCACATAGTTAAAATCTCTATACAAAGTCTCCATCAAATGCAAGTCCATCATGTTGTGGCTCGGATATTGTGCCATCTTCTTCTTAAATCTCTCCCAAGTTTTATGCAATGCATCAGTCGGGAGCTGCCTGAAGTTACTAATTTTGTCCCTCAACTGTACCCTCCTGGAGGGTGGAAAGAACCTTTCTAAGAATGCCTCTTTCAACTATCTCCAGTTGGTTATAGAATCAAGCTTCAGCTCATTTAACCACATTGTTGCCTCCGCAGACAGATACAATGGAAACAATCTCAACTGGATCGCATTCTGGCTCACTCCTGGATTATCAAAAGATTTGAAAATGGTGATAAAGTTCACCAAGTGCATGTTCGGATCATCACCAGGCAAGACTCCAAACAACCCCTTCAGATTCAAGAGTTGAATCATAGTACTTGTTATGCTGAATTTTGCACCAAGTGCC
Organism: Capsicum baccatum var. pendulum; assembly: GCA_030864225.1. NCBI lineage: Eukaryota > Viridiplantae > Streptophyta > Magnoliopsida > Solanales > Solanaceae > Capsicum > Capsicum baccatum. Next base: position 199,163,679 of record CM061559.1, on the reverse strand, counting down.
AACAGTGGAGGAATGATAGCACCCATTGCTCCTTCTCCGTCCATTCCTTCGCCATCATTATCAACCTTATAATGGATAGGATGTTGACCATTCCTTACTCTGAGTGGATGGTTTCTGTCAAAATTTTGCTGCACTGGTGCAGCAATTTGCTCAGATCGCCTTGGATTTTGAGGATTCAGCAATTCCTCATCACCCAAGTCTTCATCATCATGATTCGGGTGATGTACTTGTTAAACCTAGTTCATTACATTCACCTGATCCCTAGCCAAGGCCGCCAGTTTGTCAGCCTCTTGTTGTTCTGTCATTCTCCTGATCAGCTGAAGTTCTGGATTAATTGGTAATAATGGTTCTCTGAAACTTTTTGTTTTTGTCATAAACAACAAGGAACCTACAATAAACAAAAACAACAAATAAACGTAAATCTAGGAAACCTAAATAACAGTCAATTAGCACACACAACTTTCAGTTTTCAATCGTATTCCCTGATAACAACGCCATTTTTGATAACGCTCAAACTACACTCTTGAATGGGTGTAAGCGATCATTGTCAATATAAAACCCAACTAGGTTGAAGATGAATCCCACATGGAATATGATGTGAACTCAAGTCATTTGCGATTTAATTCACTGATAGTTTAATATTTCCTGAAATGGGGGTTTAAGTTTCACAAACAATTGTTTGTCACTTTAATTTCGATGTTTGTAACCAATATTTTATGAAATAACCAGAATTATGTTCACTAGTGTTTACGGTACATAAAATATGCTAAAGGTGACTCAAGATTCTCACAGTGGTTAGGATAACAAGCTATCTTTATCGATGATATGCTCAAATATCTCTCGTCCTATTTAAGCATCTAATTTCCTAATCCTCTCGGACTTAGGAAATCACTATTCACTACCCGAATTTTAGCTCAGGTTAATCAACTTTGTTATAGCGCTGATTATTAAACTAAGTATTTCTGAGTCCTTGTTAATAATTCATTTCCTGTTGTATATGATTTCTTTCTCAAGCAAATCAAAGTACGTGTGTCTACTGTTTGCAACCAACAGACATTAATTAAAATCTCAGAATTATCAAGAAATCCTAACACCTATTAAATCTTGAGTGTTTAGCACATCATCATGACTAACTCTAGATCCCATAATTCAGGTTAACGGAGTTAAGCAACTCATGGTGCAAAGAATGAAACACATAATTGAATCCATAATTTAGAAGATTAACTCACTGGGATGAATAATAATTAGTGAATCATAGATTAGATCACAAGGGCTTTTGACGTCATATCACCAGATGTCGTCACACTTTTGACATCATAACACCATATGTCGTCACAGGCTTCAACTCATGCTTAAGTCTGGCGATAATTGTGATAGCCTATCATAGGGCTGATGACTTATCACATATGTCGTCAGCCACACTTCTCTTCAGATTTCTCCAGATTTTAACTTCTTTGCTTCCATTCTTGCTGGTTCTTAATCCCATCTGCTTAAATTGTAAAATCAGACATAAACAAATAAAAAATGACAAAAGTTGCTTAAGACTTCGCAATTATTCTTGGTTAAAGGTCTTAAAGGTTTTAGCAATTGCTCACACATCAGTCCATATTTGAGTTGTATAGCTATTCTTATCATGAGTTCATGCATTCTTTGAAGTACTCAAATTTTAAAATGAACTAGGGTTAGTTAGTGAGTTATTTTCAACTGCGTATCCTTAGTTTTCTCTGTATTCTTAGCCTATACAGTGACATTCAAGGACAAATGTTCCCAAAGGGGAGATATTGTAAGACCCCAGAAAGTTCCCTCATCATTAAAGCCTTCCGAGCGAGTCAAGAGAAGTCTTACACTTTGAAATTTAGATAAGTGTTCAACGCTTAGTTCATTTTTGAGCCTTCAAATTTTGATGAATTATTTTGCGACCTTGTCGACCTTCATTTCTTGATTTTTCTGTTGTGTTGCGATGGGGCAAAGTCGTAATGTGTCGCGGGTGAGTTTTATAATTTTTGGAATCCATTTAGGGCACGTTTGGGGTGCCAAACTAGTAGTTAAAGGCTATTAAGAGCGCCGCCGAGTTTAGATGAGGCTCTGGGCAAGGCACCACCCACCTTAGCAAAGGCTCTGAGCAAGGCGATGCCCAGGCCATAGCCTTTGTGTGTAGTTTTCAGCTTCTTTTCTCCATCTCATTAAGGGCAGAGTTTGCATTTTCCATCCCTTTTCCCTCTTAAACACGAAATCAAGCCCCCAAATCACCATTTTATTTATACTTTCATTAAAATTGCTCAAGAACATTCATTAGGGTTTCAACCTAAAGATCCAAATATCTCAAGATTCAACCGTAGGTTGTCAATAATTTTTAGAAATTCTGAATCCCCATTGCAAGGGCTACAAGAAACACCCATTAGTTTTACGAATAGAGTTCCGAAGTTAAGAGTTCATCCGAAGCTTTAATTTCAAGGTATGTGGGGTTTGAACAAGAACACTCTTTCGTTCTTGTGCCCAAAAGTTTTAGATTGTCTTAAAGAATTTCGTATTTCCAAGATGAATTCATAGTATTTTGCTATTTTTCAAGTTTGTGAGATTATGGAATTGTTCAAGTATTGAATTGCATGATTATTTTGTTTAATTATGATCTAAATGGAGAGTTCATCATATAAATTGTACATTCCTATATTGATAGTATTTTCAAGATTTGTTTTCATAAATTGAGCCTTATTGTAAAATTGTGGGTCTTTGAGAATGAATTATTGATATTCTTTAAAGTGTTTCAAGAAGATTACATATATTTCCATGTTATTGAGACTTTAAAGCTTGATTAAAAGTCTACCAAGATTTCAAGAAAGAATTGAGTTTTGATCCTAAGATAAGAAACAAATCCACATCATTTGTTTGATTTGAGATAAACAGGAAGCATATTGGCTCCCATTACATATTGTTGAATTATTTAAGGTGGATTTTTTTTAAAGTTCTGAGCTAAGTAAGGGAGTAGTATTTAGCACTGAGTTGGGCTTGATTCCGAGGTCTCATGCCCCAAAACTATGTGCCCCCATAGGTTTGTGATATGCCCCAAGTGGGTTAAGCTAGTGATCACTAAAATTTAAAGGTTCTAATCCAATGGCAAGAATAGAACATCTCTCCCCAATGTGGGTAAGACATTGGAATCTATGTAGCTCACATGGTTTATGTCAATTAGAAGAAACTCCCAAAGTTATATAATCCCGAGTCCCAAGTGTCCCAAAGTCTCTTATGTTTTCTAGAGTCTCAAGTCTTAAAGTTCCTAAAGTATCAAGTTCTTGAGTTTTAAAGAATTTTTACTATCTTTAAGCTAAAAGTGTAAGTTTGAAGGTATATTGATTTTGAAGACTATGACCCTATGATTTCTAAAGTTTTCAAGTGTCATGATTATTAAGTTCCCAAGAAGTTTCTTGCTTTCATGAGATTATAGCTTATGCCCTGAAAGTTGATATTTTAAGATTTCATCTAATTTACAAGTTGAGAATAAGGAAAGAAGACATATCCAGAATAAAGTGAAATGACTCATGTGATTTCTATTATCTATTTCCTAACTACAACTTATGAGAATTTTATTTAAGCTATGTGAGTCATCTATTATAGCATGCATGTTTTCTGTTAAGACTTTTGATACTGATTATTTATTTCCATACACCCCAATATACTCAGTACATCCTCAAAGTAATGATCCACATATATGTCTATGTGCTACATTGTCTCATAATATAGGTACAAGTAGTAGTGGATATACCATATTCAATCAGTTCATAGCTTCCAGCTAGCTGGTGATGGGTCCTTTTCATTCAAGGGCTTGAGTCAGTTCCACAGTTTGATATTTTCTTTATTCAGTCGTATTGATTTGAGATAGTTGGCGGTCATGTCCTGGCTATCTAAAGTCAATACTAGTAGAGGCTTCATCGACAGTTAGTAGAAGTTGATGTATTCAGTTTCAGGTTTTTTCATAAGAGCAGAGTTGTAATCTTGTAAATAAAGTTTTGTATAGTATGAATTCAGAAAGATTTATTTTTCACTAATTTTATATAGTTTTATGTATGTTATTTAGTTTCTTATGAGTTATGCCAGCAGAATGGTTAACTTAGGGTCACTTGTGACCCTAAGCACCGTGTGACGTCTTGGAACCTATTTTTGGGGTGTTAAAGAGACTGATTAATCTAAGAATACTTAGGAACTGAGATTACATACTGAACATGCATAACTGAAAACATGATTACATAACTAAGCCTGAAACATGATACCTGAATAAATTAAATTCGTGAATACATAAAAAGACATGAGAATGATTATATAGCTGGGACTGAGAACGGAAAAGAGTCAATCTAACAAAACTGTTACCTTAACCTAAGTCTGAATTTGCGGAGTAAAACTGAGGGTACTTGGTACACATATTCTCTTCTGCTTCCCAAGCGGCTCCCTCAACGGACCGATTCCGCCCAAGAACTTTGACCAAGTAAACTTCTTTGTTTGTTAGTCTACGAATCTGATGATCAAGAATTTCAACTGGAATTTTTTGTAAGAAAGGCAATTCTGAACATCTGTGCTTTCTAACGAGACTACAACAGCTAGAACACTGATACATTTCTTTAACAAAGAGACATAGAACAATGGATGCACTGATGCTGAATCTGTAGGCAACTCAAGCTCATAAGCTACCTTCCCAAAATGACTCAAAATTTAGTAAGGGCTAACATATCAAGGACTAAGCTTCCCCTTATTGCCAAATCTATTTACTCCCTTCATGGGAAAGATTTTTAAATAGACAAAGCCATCAACCTCAAACTCGAGGTCCCTTCTTCTCATATCTGCAAAGAATTTTTGTCGGCTTCTCTACCTGATTAACTGAGCTTTCTCCATTGCATAAAATACTAAATTTGGCCCTATCAATGCAGTCTCACCTGCCTTAAACTAGCGAATGATAGAACTACATATCCTCCCATAAAGAGCCTCAAATGGAGCCATCTGAATACTAGAGTGATAACTGTTATTGTAGGCAAATTCAATTAATAGCAAGTGGTCAACCCAACTACCTTTGAACTCAATAACACATGCTCTCAACATGTCCGCTAGGGTATGAATGGTCCTCTCTCCCTGACCATCTACCTACGGATGAAAATTTATACTGAGGTGAACTTGGGTGCCAAGACCCTTCTGAAAATCTTCCCAAAAGTGAGAGGTAAATTGAGTACCTCTATCTTAAATTATAGACAACGAGATTCCGTACAACCTAACCAACTCTTTAATGTAGAGCTTGGCATAATCCTCGGTTGAATAAGAAGTATGAAGTGGCAAAAAATGGGTTGATTTGGTCATTCTATCTACAATAACTCATATTGAATCATGCTGACGACATGAACGGGGCAACCCTGTCACAAAATCTATGTTCACCTCTTCCCACTCCTAAGTAGGGTTGCTGAACTCCTGTATTGCACCACTAGGACTCTGGTGCTCAACTTTAACCTGCTGCCAATTAGGACACCTAGCTACAAACTCTATAATATCCCTCTTCATACCACTCCACCAATAGATTTTCTGCAAATTATGGTACATCTTAGTGGTTCTTAAATAAATAGAGTAACGTGCACCATGTGCTTCCGCAATGATTCACTATCTCAAACCATCAACACACAACACATACTTTCTACCCTAAAAGCGCAACACACAACATGCCATCTCCTCCTTGGGACCATTTTTTGATCTCTAACTGATTCTTTTAAATTAACTATACGAGAATACCTATCTTGCTTCTCCTTCATTTCAGCAACCAAAGAAGATTCTGAACTATTTTTAACCCAAACACTGCATTCAATTGAATCAAATAACCGAACACTTAATTTAGCAAAATAATAAACCTCCTGAAATAAATTCTTATTATTATTCTCAACATGAGCAACACTACCTATAGACAGTCTCTAAGGGCGTCTGCCACTACACTGGCCTTGCTCGGATAATATAACACACTCATATCATAATATTTCGACAACTCAAGTCATTTTCTCTGACTAAGATTTAAATCTTTCTGTGAGAACACATACTGCAAGCTTTTGTGATTCGTGAACACATCAACATGAACCCCATAAAGATAATGCCTCCAAATTTTCAAGTCAAAGACAATATCTGCTAACTTAAGATCATGGGTAGGATAATTCGTTTCATGGGGTTTAAGTTTTCTAGAGGCATAGGCTATGACCTTGCCTCTCTGCATCAACACATAATTGAGGCCAACTCTAGAAGCATCACAGTAAACAACAAAACACTCTAAACTATCTGGCAAAGTCAAGACTGGGGCTGAGGTGAGCCGAGTCTTCAACTCTTGAAAACTCTTTTCACAAGAATCTAACCACTGAAACTTGACTTTCTTCTGAGTCAATCTAGACATGGTGGATGAAATAGACAAAAACCCTTTAACAAATCGTATGTAATAGCTAGCCAAACCCAAGAAACTCCTGATATCTAACAAAAAGATAAGTTTGGGCCAGTTTCTCACTACTTTAATCTTTTAAGGGTCAAATCTAATGTCATCACCGGAAATAATATGACCAAATAAAGCTATTGACCTTAGACAAAACTCGCACGTACTGAATTTGGTGAACAACTAATGGGCTATAAGAATTTGCAATGAAATTTTGAGATAGTCTGCATGAGCGTTTTCATTATGAGAATAGACAAGAATGTCATCAATAAAGACTATGACAAACATGTTTAAATATTGGTTGAACACTCTGTTCATAAAGTCCATAAAAGCTACTGGGGAAATGGTTAGTCCAAAAGTATGACTAGAAATTCAAAATGACCATACCGGGTTCTGAAAGCTATTTTTGGAATGTTACATCCTCTGATTTTGAGATGATGATAGCCGGATCTGAGGTCTATCTTAGAGAAATAACTGGCGCCCTGATGTTGGTCGAACAAGTCATCAATTATGGGGAGTGGGTACTTATTCTTGACTGTGGCTTTGTTCAACTGACGATAATCAATATATATTCTGAGAGAACCGTCTTTCTTATGCACGAAAAGGACTAGAGTGCCCCATAAGGAAACACTAGGACTGATGAATCCCTTATCTAAGAGATCTTTCAACTATTCCTTTAACTCCCTAAGCTCAGCTGGAGCCATTCTATAGGGCGGAATAAATATACCTAGAAAGAGATCTATTCTAAAGTCAACTTCCCTTTCAGGTGGAACTCTGGGAAGATCTTGAGGTAACACATCAGGACATTCCCTTACTAATTAAACTGACTCGAGACTGGAAGTCTCAAAGCTAGAGTATTTGACTGGAACAAGAAGGTACATGCACCATTAGATATCATTTTTCTCGCCTTAAGGTATTAAATAATTTGACCCCTAAGCAGTGAGGTACTACCTATTCATTCAATAACTGGTTCATTGGGAAGCTGAAATTGAACAACTCTATTTTTGTAATCAACTGAGGCATAACATAAGTGGTGCCAATCCATAAGAATGACATCAAAACCAGTCATCTCTAACTCTACAAGGTCAACTGAGGTGACTTTCTAGGATATTGTGACTTGACAGTTCCTGTATACCTATCTGGCTACAATAGAGACACCTACTGGGGTAGAAACTGAGAAAGGTTCTGCTGAAGATTTGGGATTGACACCAAAATTAACAGCTATATAGGGGTTAAAAATAAAGTAAAGATCTAAGATCTAACAAAGCATAAACATAAAGATAAAAGACCTGTAACGTAGCCATAACTATATAGGAGAGCTTTTTTTATTATGACGGGATTGGAATGCATACAATCTGTTCTAGTACTAACCACTAGTAGCACTGGAAGTGGCGCCCTGCTTGGTTAGGCTACCCATTGGTGCTGCTGAAGAGTTAGTTATCCCTGTTGGCGATCATTCCTACCTCTCCACATACCTGTTAGGCACTCCCTCATCCTGTGGCCTGGCTTACCACATAAAAAACACACATTATTACCAGTTCTACACACATCTAATAATTTCTACCATACTTTTGGCAAAATGGATTAGTACGACCACTGTTCACACTACCCTGAGTCTTAGAGCCGAGCACCCTATCTCGACGGTCATTATTGAACTTCGACACTAGCGCACTAGCTGAAGATGGAGCTGGGGTTGAAAACTTCTGATGAAACTAAGAATGGTTACCACCCTCTAACTTTGACTGAGCAAAGTTAAAACTACCTGTCCTAGCCCTCTTATTCTCCCTTTTTTTCTCCTTAATATTCTCCTCTTTTATCTGCTAAGCATGAATCATAAGTCTAGATAGATCTATTTCCTTAATAAATATCGCGGTCCTACACTCCTTGACCACACTATCAAATACACCAGACAAAAACTTACTCATTCTAGACCTATTATCAGACACCACATGAGGAGCATACCTTGCCAACCTTAAGTTAATACTTCTTCAAACTCATATTACCCTGCTTCAAATTAATAAACTCCAACACCTTATCTTTCCTCAACTCCAAAGAAAAGAACCTGTTAAAAAAGGCGGTGGAGAACTCCTCCTACTCAAAAGGCCCTGCATCAACACCTTTATCCACTTTCTACTGCTTAAACCAGGTGTAAGATACATCATACAACTAGTAAGCAGCCAAATTTCCATTCTCACTCGAAGTGACACCTATAATATTAGTCACTTTCTGAACTATATCCAGAAACTCCTACGAACCCTCCTCAGACTTGAATCCTAAAAACAAAAAGGGATTCATCCGAGTGAAATCCCGAACCCTAACTACGGTTGAATTAGCGATTGGATTGTCTAGGGCAGAAATCTGCTGATTATTTTGAGCAGCTACTGAGTGAGCTAAGGTAGTGAATGCAGCTATGAATTTGGCATAAGATGCGTGCTCATTCAGGGGATCTTTCTGAACAAGTAGAGGTACGGGCTGATTTCTATTTCTTCTTTCGTTGTTTCTTTTAGGAGGAATTATCTGTAAATGAAAGGAAGAATAAGTCATAAAAAGAGTTTAAATAGATTTTATTCTCACATGTACGACATGAATACTGAAAGAAGGGAAACTTTTCTAAAAATATCTTGTAGCCTCCTATCCATAAGTGTGATGCACTTCACAACCATGCATATGACTCTATTCAACGCGACCTTCAGACTTCCTAGGACACTATAAAGTTTTAGGCTCTGACAACAAGTTTTGTCACGACCTGAGGCTACCCCCTAGTTGTGATAATGGTGCTTACAGTCACAAGTGACCACAAGCTAACCCATGAGTTAGTACCTGCTGTGAGCACTAAATAATATATTGGTACAGAACATGTGCGAAAATAGCTAAATAAAGCCATAAGGTTTTTAAATACTGTAAAATGATTAAGTCATGAATCTGAATGTCTAAAGCAATACTAAAAAGTTTGATAAAATACTGATGTTGACTAACTATCTAAATATCTTAAAACCTATACTGACTGAGGAGTTGATGGGACAAGCCCCCAACTAACTCCGACTAACTAACTAAAAGGAATGTGGAAATACTGAAATAACATAATTGGTCCTCGGCATATGAGGACTCACCACAACTGTTGTTGCTAATAAGCTAAACTGTCTAAGCGCGGTCAGGAAACTGAGCATCCGAACCTATGATATAAGATGTCATAGTGTGAAGAAAGTATATGGTCAGTACTTTGAATATACTGGTATATGAGATAAGGTTAGGATGTAATGCATGGGTTAAATATTCATGAAATATTGACTAGTTAAATAGAATGAAATAACTGACGCATAATTGCGTGAAACCTATAAAATATGAGAATGCATGACCAAGCATATAACATAATACTGAAATAGTTTGTAAACCTAAATACTAAAATCTGGTAACTGAATAACTGATAAAATGTATGATATAGTCAAACAAACCTTAACTAAATTTTGTACTGAATATTGAACTGAGACTGTGGGAGCTAGTTATAACCGACATACCCCAAATCTACTATCAGTGTCCAACCTATAACCCTTATTAGAAGGGTGTCAGTATCGTGCCATGGGTACTAACACTGACTATGTGGATCCACTAATCTAATGTCCTGAAGGACGAGGATGCCATGCCTAACTGATAGGGGACCCCTCAAAGTCTACAATGGCACTGTAGGTCTAGAACTGAGGGACTTCTACTTACGCTTCAGGCCTAACTGATGGGGGATATGCCATCTCTAAGTTCACTCGGTGCTAATTGTTTCTCCCAACTGAAGACACCGATACTAGGCTAAACTAAGTTTAAACTGAGCAACAACTGAGTATAAAAACTGACTGAATGACAATGTTCATGGTTTACCTGAAATTCTTTTAAAACTAGTAACTTATGTAAACAACTAAGTAACGCGTTTTCATAACCCACCAATGTTAATAGGGACATTAAACACTTTGCAACCATATTGGAGGACCATTGTTCAAAATCCAATCATTTAGATATTTCATCAAATACTTGAAATTCATGAGCTTAAGCATGAGAATGAGTGAAACATGCGAGAATAGCATAATTATAATACTAAACCATAAATTTGGGAGTTAACATGAAATTTTTCATCATTCAAATGTATAAGGGCTACTTTCAATGAGAAACACTTGTAAACATCATGTATAACCGAAATTCATAAAAAACTTTATGGAGATAACTCATTGTAAACATGTAAATTCATGATTTAAAATATAAAAATAGATTCTTGGACTCCATGGGTGAAAAGGTCCCACGGATGAACATCACACATACCTTAAATCCTTAAGCTTGAAAGGGAACACAATCTTGAAAGGTTTCTTGAAATTCTTGAATTGGGAGACTTGAATTCTTTGTTTTTCTTGAAGAGAATGTAATTGAATTTGATGTTCTTGGGAGAGGATTAGGGTTTCTTTGATAGAAAATTGGAGAAAAATGGGCAAATAACGCCCATATTGCTGATATAAGTCAGGTTATGACGACTTGGATTAAGGGGAAAAGACGTTACTACCCCTCAAACATTTAAATTAATAACTAGAATGCATTTTAGAGGAGCACTGCGATGCGCCAAGGGACTCATCGCTATACCCACCACGATGCACCACTATTGCGTTGAGGTGCTCAAAATGAAATCTAAACACAACCCAATTTCTAACCGAAAAATCCAAAATTTCCTTGAGACATGCTCTTTACACCCCTGAATATGAATTAACTCAAAAACATATGTATCAAGGTTGAGAAGCCTAGTTTAAAAATCCTCGGAGTTAAGAAGCCAAAAATAAGACTAATTCCCTAACACTTAGTGGAATTTTTAGGTTATAGGCCTCTTATGCAAGCACTATAAGCTGAACTGAGCCAAGAAAAGTATGGGGTATTACATTAACTAAATATGAAATATACCTAAGATTTTTCGTAATCCTCCTTCACACTTATAGCCTTAGATAAGAAGAACATTCAATAATTTTCTCCTACTAAAGAATATCTACTCTCTTCAATCTATACCATTGTTCATTCATTCTTATCGCCACTTTCTTAACGTAAGGAGGGTCACTGAAGTGATTGAACATGAGGACCTAAAGCATGAAAGAATGTTATACATACCTTTTCCACTTGACTAGTGCCTGACGATTAGAGTATCAAAGGCATGGATTGATTAAAGAGATCTAAACTAATGACATACATGACATATATGAATTCACTAGTCATTACGGGTATACATGAGTTCAGGGAACTGTGAATACTATGAAACATGGGCTCATACTTATCAAAAGTTACTTAACATAAGACTGGAACTCATAGATTTATAAAGGATGACTCGAATCATAGAGTGAAGCTATTACTTCTTTACTAGAAGCTGAGAATGAACTTGAATATGCATGAAGTATACAAGCATTGGTCACAGGCGTGGCTCTATCATGCAAGACATGGATAGGGTGCCATAATGACTGAAATCCAAAAAAGGAATACGTTAGATTAAGAATGGATCACTATCTCATGACAACTCTTATTGACATGCATCACCATATAATTCTCAAAACTTAATTTGGTTCTTCACCCTATGATCTCCCCCTTAGCTCAAAGTCGACATTCTGAGCCTATGAGCCTATTCGATATCGTTAAGGTTGAGTCATAATTTCTTCATTTTAATGGTCTTTACGTAAATGCTCAATTCGTGGGGATAAACTATATTTGAAAATTACTAACTTTATTCTTGGACACTCTTTTCTTATATACCATCCTTAACTCTCTTTAGCTTCAACAATCATCTTCATATACTTACACACTTCTTGGAACCATACCTGCCTCACTAAATAAACAATAAGCCCTTCTCTTCTTAGATTACTAATATCATACCTCTAAGCTTAAACTTTTCCAAAACTATGAGAATTTCTATTACACCAAAATATTCAACATCGCCAACCCAAAAATCCTAACTTAGCTATTAAGAACACCATATAGTATATAACTAGCCTTATTCACACTTAGCAACTCAAGGGCACTATTAACCACACATGACACTTAAGAATCTTAGAAAATAATGCAACCCCATATCACCCTAGGTACACCTCTACATCATACCTAAACCATCATATTCAATTATGAATGGATGGACTTAAACCCTTGAATACATTATTTCAAGCCTACTAGCTCACCTTCCCTACAAGTAGTCTCACTATTTCAAGCATTTACTATTTCCACCTTGATGATCATCCACTGTTCAACTTAGTGTCTAGTACTGGACATGATTAACAACACAATATCGCATACTATTCTTGCTTGGCAAAACAACAAGAAACACATGTCCGCTAGAACCTCATAATAATAATAATTGATCACAATTTTATGGTCTATCTTGTTATAATCCCTTACCACATCCTCCTTTCACATCTCACTATTACTTATCTATCCATACATCTAAATTATATTAATATATCAATAAATATCAACCCATTACCTTTTCATAATCACAAAGGAAAACCCATAATAACAATCCTTAACAATGTAATACTTTCATTAATGACCTATGATTTTTTAGCATCACGAAATACCATCAAAAACTCCCCTCCTACAAAAAGCATAACCTAGGTCACCCTAACTGCTAAATCCTTTTCTACCTTCCACTATGAAATCTACACGACACTTACTACCCCTTAGTTAACTACCAAAAACATATAACCTCAGTCCTAAATAAATAGCATGTATAGATCCATCAATATATTCTTAACCAATTGTTATCCCTAACTTTCGAGAAACTACACTTCTAAATACATATTTCCAACTCTGAGGTTGTTCCACGTACTACTTATGCATCATAAAACCCTACATTACAATATCCATCAATGAAAACTCTATTTAATAATGTGGCGACATACTGTCTCCACTCATGAGTGTTGTCTGTAATGAAGGGTTAACGAGGAATATGAATACATATCGTATTTTATCTTAACTGCATAACTCATGGATGAGGATGTTGACACCTAATTTTTTCCCTCCACAACTAAGTTTAATCTCGAGTTTCTTTGATTTTCAATAAAATTACAATATTTATTTTATCAAATAAAGAAACTCTTCAAAAGTATACCCGAGTAAGTTTGTCATTTTAAGTAGCGATTATATATTATCGTATTCAATTATACAAAATTATATAATTTTTATTACTTAAATATCTATTGTTCATAAAATATCTTATTTTAATCAAGGTTTGTCTTGAAATAAATTTAAATGATTAAAATCTTCATTTAAAAATAATTTATTCTCAAAAATAATTTATTTGAATAAATATGTGTTCGATTTTATTAGGTCGAGAAGCTCGGGATTAAGTGAGGTATAAATTCGTGTCGGATTACGGTTCAATTTAGCGAATTAATAAAATATTACCTCAATTGAAATCAAATTGGCCCCAATTGTAATGCAATTGACCAGTAGATATTCAATTTGGTTAGAGTTTAAACAAGTCGCCTAAATTGTAATTCAATTTTAATCTCCAAAATTACCATTTCCTAATTGGGATTATTTAATCTAATTAAATTTAATTAGATACATTTTTAATCCAATTAAATTTAATTATGGTTATTCTAATCTAATTAAATCTAATTAGGGTTATTTATAACCACAATTAGATTTAATTGGTGTTATTAAATAACCCCCAAATTAACCCAATTACAAAACCACACGCCCCATGCCCATTTGGGTTTCTTCTCCTCATTAACAAAAACCAACTTCAGCCCAATACAAATCCCACATGCTCCAGCAGCCCAAATTCACCATGACCTAGACCAATTCACCTACATCTTCTCAACAACAATAGAATAGAGACAACAACCCCAGCAATCCACAAACAGCAAAACACCATCCATGGCAAAAACCCGATCCTAATCCCTCAACCCTAATAACCCCAACGTCAATGACCAGATTTCACCCACAACGATCAAATTGCAAACCTAACAAACCTGAATCTGGGTCTGACCTGAGAATTAAATCTGTATCTTTAATAAAATCTCTAGAAATTGGACACCTCACGTACCATAACGATTAATTACGCAAATCTCGGCCACAATGGTATTATTTTGTACATAGTTGGAGGATTTCTATTGGTTTTTGAGGGAATTTATTTTGCAAAAATTCTATTGGACAACCCCCCATTAAATTCCTTTAAAAAACAACAAAAATTGGTACAATTTTGTTAGGGGAATCTGATCTGGAGTTCAAATTTTTGAAATCCTTTTTGAGGAATTCCCCAATTTTTCCCTAAATGACTTTATCCTATTTCGGTGGAGCAACTTTTGAAGGGGGATTCTCTCTGTCTCTATAAATAGCTCTGTTAGAGCTGAAAAAAGAGTTGAAAATTTTGGGGTTTTCAAAAAAAGCTTGAGGGAAAATTTCTTTTGGGGGGAAGCAAAAAAAAAGAGAAACAGTCTCAAATAAGGGATAGAAAAAATTCTGAGAGAGATTCTTGCCATTTTAGTTGGAAATGGAGGAACAAAAGAAAAAAAGGGGGTCTTTGGAAAAGAAAAATATAGTTCGATTAGTAATTTCATTTTTTGGGCATTCGTCAGTTAAATTAAAGCTTCTGAGGTGACGACGACATTGTTCTCCAGTTGTGGTGGAGTCCAACGTTAGCTCGAGGTTCTATTTTGCTGCCTCGAAAGAGGTAAATATGATCTCGTCCTTGATAATTTCATCATTTTTTCTTCTTCATCACCTTTCTCCTTAGAATTAGTCAATTGCTTAGTTATAATCGTGATAAGTGCTGGGAATTTATTGTTGTAGAAGGCTTAGCTGGCCATAGATTTTATACGAAGAAAATTGTGTGATCTCTTTGTCATCCTGAAATAATCAAATTGATTCATGAATTTTGTAGTGATAATAGCATTTAGGTCAATTGTCACCTACTATTTCTTTCTTCACAATTGGAAAGGGACCCTTGAATTCTGTTTGTTCTTACTTTTTGGTTGAGCGATTGATATTGCTCAACGATATTTGAAATTTCTAAGACTGAAAATGGTGTTTTGATTCAATCATTGGTGTGTTTCTGAATAAAGATTCAAGCTTTAATAAATTTGTCTCATTGCTCATTGGAAATGAATGTAAACTTTCTCCCGGCTCGCCGGGACCGATAGCAAAGGAAACACTGGCTTGAGGGAACTATGCCCTACTAGTACACTTTCTTTACAAGGGAACTAGGCGGGGGAGCTTACTTCACTTGCTTACCCGGAGAGAAAAACCTATTAGGGTAGTCCCATTACTTAAAGTAAGATAATGAAAATCATTTTAGTAAAAGCTATGCCCCTTAGCTTAGAATTGCCACTCTACATCTGTAATATTATCCTGTATATAAGAGGTGTTCTCACTCTTGAAAGGTTTTCTTTCAGACAACTACCGAGTATTTGTCATTATTGCGTAAAGCTTAACAACTTAAAATGTTTATTTCACTGGTATTTCAATGCACCAAGGATTTAATTTTTGTGTCTTTACCCATCTATAAAATGATATAATTCAAGTTGTTGTTTTCGTTTTCATTTTTTTTCTTATGACTTAGCCCAGTTTGTGTAGCACTTAAAGATGATGTTAATTGTGTCTTCGTAACTAGCTAGAGGTTGATGTTAGGATTTAAATGGTTTGAGTTTATTGTTTATTAATGTGATTTAAAATAGTTCTGAAGCTGAGGATTTCCCAATGATCATGGATTTGCAGCAAGGCATAACAAATCCTTAAGAGGGAATGAAGCTATTCCAAATATTTGCTAAAATAATGCTTTGATATATTAAATTGTTTCAGTTTGTAATTATTGGTTTTTCCTATAGTTTTCTACTCCAATTTATCAATTTTTTTATTATGTTGTGGTTCAGACATCATTTTTTTAATTATTTATTTATTCATTCATTTATGATATGTTGCTTTCTCTTCTTACCATGTATAATACATTCCAGTGAAGTATTCATTTCCTAAATATGATTGGTGGGTGTTAATATGTTGCAAGAAAATGCATGGATACTCTTGTCAATTTGAAACTGTGGTTGTATGATAATTCCTGTAACCATGAATAGTTGGTAAATTCCTGTAATACCCCGCATGTTTCTAAGCTAGGAAGTGAATAAGTATTCCTACGTATGAAATCTCCTATCCTGTGATTCATACTTGAGTAAATGACTTGCAATGAATATTCTAGTGATAGGATAGCTTATGATGCATTAAGCATGTTCATATGAATCACTTAAGGTAATACAAGCTAAGAGTTTTTGAATCCATCAAGTTTTAGTGTTTGATTTTGCAAGGGTCATCTTTGAACAAGTATAACTCGATGTTAATGTGTTATTTTTGATGATTTAGACCCACCAAATTGTAGAGAATCCAATTATCTTTCCAACGATACCAATTTTGCCTTAATCCAATACCCGAGCAAAAAGTTATGCCCATATTTGTGAGAGACAGTAAGGATAGGCAATTGGTTAGGCGCCGCCCAACCTAGCTTAGGAAATCACTTGGGCGCTGCCTAAGTCAGTTCCAGGTGCCAAAAACATTCCATTTTGAGTTATTTTAAGGGTAATTAAGTCTTTTAACACTCCTTACACGTCCCTAAACTTAACCCTACGAAATATATAGCTTCTAAACATATTACAACCCTATTATCATCTCAAAGCCCATCATCTAAGAGCACTAAAATAGAAAAACAACTAGGGTTGCGTAACTAAGCTTGAAGATCAGATTTCAAAGAAATTCCTCCGCCAATCATCAAGAATATTCCTTCTAAG
Organism: Capsicum baccatum var. pendulum; assembly: GCA_030864225.1. NCBI lineage: Eukaryota > Viridiplantae > Streptophyta > Magnoliopsida > Solanales > Solanaceae > Capsicum > Capsicum baccatum. Next base: position 199,146,465 of record CM061559.1, on the reverse strand, counting down.
GTATGCATGAGTTAATTCATGGTCTCCTTTCGTTCATGAAGCTCAAGAACCATCTTCTAAATTATGTATTATGATGTTTATGTTGTTGGTGGTTGATGTTCATGTGGTTGGAGTTTGATGATGCCTAAGATGGGATCTTTGTATGTTTTATGTAAGGATATGGTGGTATTTAACGTATAAACATATGAAATTGATGGTTGAATGTTTGAAATCTTGATGAATCCACCTATGCCTAAGATGTGCATGTAAGGTGTTTGTGAAAATACCTAAGGGAATAGAAATCATGCTTTTATGACATAATAAGCCCTAAATGACTGTTCCATGTTCTAAGTTTATGTTCAATGTGATCCCCATGCTATTTTCTTGAATTAAAGATGTTGTATGAGATGCTCATGATATTGTTGTGATTGAAATGACCATGTAATTGAAGCCGTGCACGTATATACATGTTGTGTGCATTTTCTATCATACGATAGTTTGTTGAGAATCATTCTTATTATGAAATCCTTATGATATTGTGAATTATGGACTCTACTCTTATGATCAAGTCAGTCATGTGTGTCAGTTTTCTTCCATCGAGTCCTAGGGGTACTTGTACCTGAAAACTATAGTTGTGTGCCTAGAGCTAGTGTCATGTTTTAAGACATCCTCAGTCAAGCTATGTTCCATAGATTGCAGTTAGTCATGTGACTCAGGAAAGACTCAGAAATCTCATGAAAACTCAGTACTCACTAAGATCTGCAATCTCATGACTTAGCTAGATATCAGATGTTAGTAGTGTTCCATCAGTCCAAGGAACTCAGTAAACTCAAAATCAGTTCAGTTCAGTTAGTCAGTTCAGCTCAGTTAATCTGTTCAGTGTCTTTCAGTTGGGAGTTGGAACTAGCACCGAGCAAGTATGGGGATGGCGGTTTCCCCGTTAAAGAGGTAGAACCGTTAGTAGCAATCCCTGTAATCCAGAACTACGTAGCCAGCGCAGGACAGGAGTCACCCATCAGATTAAGGCTAAAGTTGACTATTATATTGCCTTAGGCTTGATTTTTTATTCAGGGTCACCCGTTAGAGAGACTTGACCATAGCAGAGGTCTCTACCCGTGGCATGGTATTGACACCCTTCCAATCAGGGCAAAGATTGGACTCCACCAGTACAGTAGCAGGGCATGTTGGTTAGGTTACTACCTCACACAATCACAGTACAGTTACAATTTTAGTATCAGTCTTCAGAGTAGAAATCAGGAATCAGGACTGTTAGATATAGTCATCAATCTCAGTAAGGAACTCAGATAGCTCCAATGATTCCTGGACCATCCCTTTAGATAGGCTTGGTCCCATATTCATATTATTATTATTATATATAGAGGTCACCCGATAGACAGGCTTGATCTCAATCTCAGATTCAGTCGAGTATTCTCACTATCAGTTTCAGAGATCACTCGTCATCTAGGAGTGATCTTAGACTTAAGTGTTCAGATACAGTTTGGAACTCAGATAGTTTTCCCCAGAATTAGGATTGTTAGATACAGTCATCCATGTCATCAATTATTCAGTATCTCAGTATCACAAAACTCATGTTGTCAGAGTTCAAACTCAAGTAGTCAGTATCTCCACGAGTTCTGTAGCAGTAACATATATATGTATGTATGTATTCTCACGTTCATATTAGTCAGTATGTTCATGCATATAAACCCCATGAATTTAGCCTACCCCCATGTATACTCAATACTTTAGTTGTACTGACGCATTTGCGCTATGGTGCTTTTTTTTTTATGTTACACCATAGGTTCTTAGGTGCAGATTCCAGATCAGCAGTAGCAGTTCAGTAAGCAGTGAGTCCTCATTTTTCAAGGACATGATCATTACACTTATTATTCCAGTATTTCAGTTTATTTTTAGTTTAGGGAGTTAGTTGGAGACATGTTCCTTCAACTCCTTATTCAGACAGTTTAGAGGCTTTCAGATGATTATAGAGTTTTCAGATTTATAATTTAGTATTTTCATTTTTGTTTTGGTACTGTGATACCACCTTATTTAAGATATCTTATTATTCAAGATTGAACCTTACGCCCTCTTTGTTCATGTTTTTGCATTTTATATGAATATTATGCAGTTACAGGTACAGATATCAGTCATGGGTTAGCTTGTGGTCCTTCGGGGTCATGAGTACCATGTAGCATTCCGGTTCAGAAAATTGGGGTGTTACAATTCCATCTAACAGTTGTCATAGGTCAAACCATAACTGCATTTTTGTTAGAATTTCTCTTTAGTTGCTTTGTTTGTTCTATTTTCCCATTTTGTTTTGAGATTGTTTTTATAAAGATGCATATGCTCTTGGATTGAATGATAGGTCTTGATAAACTAGTTTAGCCTTCCTAATGATTGAATGAATTCGGTATTTCAAAAACAACTCTAAATGGGGGTTATGTCTTGATAATTACAAATGCTTTGAATCGTAGTGAAAAGATGTTGACTTCTGATTTGCTATTTTGAAAGAATGTTTTGAATTTGAGTAAACCCCAAATCATGCATGCTTTTCTTTTTCATTAATTGTTTTGAGCGTCTAATAGATAGTTGAATAGCCAATTTTGGATTAATATTGATTCATCTCCTCTTAATTTAAGAATTTCTTTAGTTAGTATATGTTTCACTTCCAAATTTGTGGATTATTTCATATCTCTGCGTGATTGGTTGCAAATTCAGAATGAGTATTAATTTTTTTTTTATTTGTCCTTTGCATGAACCCGCCTCGGAGTCCAAATGGACTCTTTCCCCTTTGCATGTTGTAATGGGCCAGTGAGGCCCATCCTTTGATTCAATCCCGAGGGGCCAAGGTCAAAAGTCAATCTCATGACATATGAATACGAGGAGTTGAAAGAAGAAGAAATGGGTTAAAGTCCATTTTGAAGCAGCCAAGAAACTTAAAAGTCTCATTTTTTCATTTATTTGTTTCTTCATTTATTTATTTAGTCATTTATTATTGTCTTTATTTACTTTTATATTTTATTATTCATTCATTTTGGGCCTCGAAGCAAAAGTTGTATTTAATAAAGGTGGAACAGATTTTGGGCCAACGGGCCTGAAAAAAGAAAATGGTTTAGGATAGGTGCAAATGGGCCAAAAGCCCAATGAGGTTTCGGCCCAATGGCCTAAATCTTTTACTTTCTCCACTTCCCCTTTTATGTGTTTATCTGCCTTTTCATTTGTTTAGACTTAGTTAAAATCTCTACTAAGTTGTCGACATCTATTTTATACAAATCATTTTATAAAATCTAGTACTTTTTAACAAATCAATCTTCTAAAAGTTAATCAAAAGATATTTTTCATACAGTTCGGATAACCGCAAGTTAGCGGACGTTTTAGGTTCCTAACTCCTTCCTAAAACGTTAATAGGAAAATCTTTTAATTTTAAACGATTTTTCTATTTTGGATCATTTAATGTATTTTATAAAGGCTCTTAATTCCTTTTCAAAATTAAGTGTTGACTCTTCAAAAGTCAAAATTTCCGCAAAACAGAAACGGCGACTCTACTGGGGATATTTAGCTAGGTTCTAACCAAATGTTTGATTTCTTCTTTTGATTAACGATTTACGTGTTTATATGTTTTGATTTTGTGATATTTAATTATTCCATCTCATAACATATTCCTGCATTATTTAAATTATTTTGAGGTTTCGTCGATGTCCCGACCTCTGTTGTTCAATTCCAAAAAAACATGTTGAAAATACGATGGTTTATTAGCACATGAGTTGTCTGGTGGCTGTTTGTATTTTCAAACCCAAGTTGTCCACTTGGAAACCTGTGTTCAAACTCACTCTAGAAATCTAGAATAAAGCAAAACCAAAATCCTAATTTAGGCATGAGACTAGGACGACCCAATACCCGAGGGGGGTATTGAGCCCATTAGAAAACTTGCCCTGTTTTTATTGACCCCGAGTCAATTATAGACGAATCATATTTATGTGTTGAAGAAATATATGTTTGTTCAATCCAATCCATTATCCTTTGGGGGGTCAGTAGAATACTTTCTTTACTTACTTTAGTATAAGGATGCCTCAATCGTACACCAATTGACGAAGGAATTAAAACAAGACAAGCAAGAAATTAATCAATTTGGACAGTTGCATGGCATCTATGGCATAGTTATACGGCAATTTCTTGATTATTAAAAGATATCGCCAATAACGAGGAGTGGACAAAGCTAAGAGGGTGAAGGCCGATAGAAGAAGCATTTAGGAATTAGTATTTTCTATCCCCTGCATAAAACATCATTTCTTTTATCATGTTATTTCCCTTTCCCTAAAGGTTGTATCCCTTTTGTGCGACCCTTGTAGGCATTTATGTCGTTTATGTATATCTATGGAATTGGGAGATAAAGCGTTGGCTTTTAAAAAAGCATATATTTTCTCCAAAGTTTGTCAGGCCTAAACCCTTGGCTCAAAAGGGTCACCCCAGTTAGGATACACGCTATTATAATGTTTATGTGATGTAAACGCCTTATGTGTTTATGTGTGTTTGTTTGAATCAAAGAAAATTTTATCCACTGTGCTCATGAGGATCAATTTGGCCATGACACAAACAACTCTACGTGTTTATTTCTTGTCAAATATCTTGCATTACTTATCACATATGGAAACTAACACATCTGTCTTTGAGTTATTTTACTTTACAGATAACAGGAAACTACTCCGTGTTGAAAAAACTGGCAGAACATCCTTACTTCCCTCGGTCAAAAGTGCATAAAATCCCATCCTCCGACCATCATTCAAAAATGACTGGATTGACTATTAGGGATGATGTTATAGCAGAACAAAGAGAGATGATTGCTGAACTCACGAGAAAATAAGAAATACTTCGGGAGGAGATAAATTGTACTCTAGATTTGGCTAAGCTAGCCATCACTGTCAATTCTCCAGCTTTGGGAGGACACGAGATTCCACTCCAAATCTCTCCCCTGAGTACACCTATTCTCGGGGACCATCCAATTAACATATCGTCCGTCTCCGCTGCTCCACTTGTCCAAAACTCCAATAACGAAAATAACCCAGATGCTTACCATCCACAAAATCCATCCCTAAACCTATCTCCAAATCCACAAAATTCATTACCAAATCCCCAAAACCCATTTTCAAATCTACAAAATTCGCTCCTAAATCCATAAAATTTGCTCCCAAATCCACAAAATCCATCCCCAAATCTACCAAATCCATCAAATCTCTCTTTGAATCCACCAAATTCATTTCCAAATCTGTAAAATCCTTCTCAGATCCCACCAAACTACTCTCAAATTCCACAAAACTTTTTCAATTTCCAAAATGTCGTCTCCACCTACCAACTAACTTCCTTTCATCCTCAAAATCAAGCTACTCTTCCAAATTCTCCTCATGTCATCATATACCCTGACGTCTATAATTCTCTTCCTAATCCCGAGATAGACCATTACGAGGCAAAAAAGAAAGAGTGGAGGACAGATCATGAAATAAAGTTATTGGCTCTAAATAAAGAGATTATGAGGATCAAAGAATCTCATAGGATAGAGGACAATGATGGCCTAGGTTACGATAATCTATGTGTTCACCCTGGAGTAGATCTATCAGAAGGATTTAAGGTCCCTAAATTAGAGGTGTTCGGTGATACTGGAAATTTGATGGCTCGTCTAAGAAGGTATTGTGATCAAATGGTGCGGGTAGGAAAAAATGAGGCATTATTGATGCGCCTGTTCTGCCATAACTTAAGTGGCAAAGCCTTAGATTGGTTCACATCTCAAGAACTGAAAAGATGGACTGGTTGGAAGGCATTAGCTAAAGGTTTCCTTGATAGGTTTGCGTTTAACATTGAAATAGTCCCTGACCGATACTTATTATATCGGATCAAGCATAAGAATGATGAGTGTTTTTGAGACTAAACCTTCCGTTGGAGAAAAGAAGCCGCCAAAGTACAACCTCCCATGTCTGGGGAAGAAAAGGTATCGATTTTCTCTCGCACATAGGAGTGAGAATTTTATACCAGAATGGTATCCACAGTTCGAGCAACTTTTGCAGATTTGGTAAAGATATGGGAATCGTTAGAGGAAGGCATCCGAACAGGAAAAATTGCCAAAACCCCAACATCTGAATCTTTTAGATTCTCAAAGAAGAAAAGAGAGGATGTGACTGCGATCTCTACTAGTTCTATTGATGAATTGAAGAAGATGTTTAAGCCTAGTAATATTTATTACTCACCACCATTACCAAGTTTTTAGCCTGTATTCTACACCCAACCCCAATATCAAGCTCCACTTCCAAATATTTTACCCAGTGCCTAGCTCCGCAGCTAAATTATCAATCTCACATTCAATCTACTTTCCAAACAACCGAATAAATGTCCAAGCACCTCCAAACTATCATCAAGTACCTCCTCCTGCTAATCAAAATCAGTATAATCCCCCACGTATAAATCTTGAAAAAGAAGCCTCCTAAAAAATTCACTCCATTGGTTGAAAGTCGTACCTAACTCTTTGAAAGATTGATGAAAGCTAGTAATTTATAGCCTATTCCACCAAATTCTACCAATCTCAATTCCTGATTTTTTCAGGCCGATCAATTCTATGCTTATCATTTAGGAGCGCCCGAGCATAATACTGAAGATTGCATTAATCTAAAACACAAGATCCAAGACTTGATTGATCAGAAGATCATCACTCTTCAAGTGCCGACACCAAATGCCACCTGTAATCCATTGCCTAATCATGAGAAAGTTGTGGCCACCTTGAGTAAGAATTTAAAAAGAATTATTGAACCCACTATGGTCCCGATAAAAGTATTGAATAGGGTACCAACCAAGAGAGAAAGATGAGACTGAAGATAATTCAAAGATGAGTTTGTCCAAACCGTTGCCACTCCTGCACCAATAATTTCCTGTGCGTGAGATGTCAAATTATGATGGTCTCGGGGATGGGATAGGAAATCTATTCGAGGGATGCAATGTTGTACTAGCAGATTTCCCGAAGTCCAGTGGGGTAAAGAAGGTTGCACCAAGAGAGGCTTTGCAAAATTAGACTTCCACTCCACTCATAACTCATCACCCATTGTAGTAGATGAAAGGGCAATTACTAATAGTTTTAAAAATAGGTGATGATCCGGAGGAGGCCCCGTGTCCACCCTTTTATGTTTCAAATTTTTCTTTTGTATTTACAGCTTTCAAAAAGGCATGGGCCCGCATTTGCTTGAGTTGTGAGCCATAGTTTTTATTTATTTTCCAAAAGGTCTCCCTTTATTTAAGAAGTTAGTTTTAAATATGATTATATTATCTTGTTATAATCTAACATAGTTTATTTTGGTAGCAAGAATTTAAAAACCAGTCAATGTCATGTCATGAAAAGGGTTAGATAAACAAAGCAAAGAGAAAAATAATGAATGGAAAGAAGGTGATGAGGAGAAGTTAGTGAAAGATATTGAGGAATTTGAAAACCGAAAGAAGCCCAACCTGGAGGAGCCCTAATCCTACCTGAGATGGATGGTCAAGAGTGGACCAAACCAATTGATTCTGATGTGGTAAAAAGATACTATGTTTGAAAGGTGTTTTAGCTTCTATTTCCTTTGATTGTAATCGCCTTTATAATGATTTTTGTTTTCTAATATGTTATCGCCTAGAATCCCTTCTTTTTATGTATGAACTACGTGATGACCTAAATTCCCAAGAAAGGGATACGTAGGCGGCCTATGTCGGCTTCGATTAACCCATTCAAATTTTATATATATCCTTAGCGTAGTCCTGAACTATGTTTGACCTGATTCCTATTTCAACGGGATACGTAGGCGCTCCAACGGCTCGGTCATATAACCCCAGAAAATGGAAACTGGGAAGAATTTTTGAGAAGAAATCTCAAAAATTCACAAGAGGGAGATCATCATCTAACAAAGAAAGCAAAGACTAACAAACACTTAGGATCCTCTCGAGTTGATATCATCTCTAACAACTTTAAACTGAGGAAAAAATTTTGAGGAAGGCCTCAAAATTTCTACCAAAAACTAGAATATATTTCAAATTCTCCAGCACCAGAGGTCAAAGTCAAATTTTTGAAGTCACCAGCTGTGAAAAAGTCTAGGTGGACTCAATTTCTGGCTATGACAAAACTATTTAAAGAACCCTCCAATAATGATGATGAGTTTTGGAAATCCTCCGTCGGATATAGTCAAAACCAAGAGGAAGACGTTCGTTGAGCTAGTACATGACATGACTGGCAGAGATTTTCTAAAATTTTCAAAACTATTTTCTAAAATTAAGACTACTTTCAGAAATCTATACAAATCTTTTATTTAGTACTTGCCTAGACATCAATTCGGACGGAGAGTCAGGGGAGGAATTCCCAACATGAAGGAGTACCTGAAAGATGGAAAGGAGCAAATCAAGGATCGAAGGAGGTCAAAACGAAGTAGTTTCACTCAAAACTAATCATTTTTTTGTGGATGCAGGGGTCAATACACAAAAATGAGAGTCTCTTTCAAAAAATCTCCAAATAAGTTGGGAGCCACACCAGAGCATATTATGCTCAAGAACAGTATTTTTTGGGTAGCCCCAAAAATAAGTTTAATACCCATTTATCGAGGGCCTTTTGAATTGTCTATCTCATTTCTTAAGATCATGAAGGACAAACAAAGGCATCTTATCTTCTTTTTGAATATTGTATATATAATTTTTTTTAAAATAGTTGCTAGCAAAAGCGACTTTGTATCTACTAAATATCTACCTTGAGCTCAAGTACATTCAAGGAAGTTGGCATAATAAATACAACAACTAAAGGATCACTCAATAGGAAGAAGAGCAGAACGTTATTCTCAAAATTCACCTTGAAGAGAAGCAACGGTATTTAAGTAATCCCCAAATAAGGGTTTTTCCCCATTTACTTGCATCCAGTGGATTTTCTATTTAATCATTGCTTTAAAAAGAGAAGATTAATAGAAGAATAAGTCATTCAAATTATGATGCTCAGTATTTGTCATTAAACTATCATAAAGCTTGATTTTGGTCGCCAGCGAGAGCAACATTGTGTCTACTAATTGTCTACCTTGAGTAAAGATACATGTAGAAAGTAAGACGCAGACAAAAAAATTTAGGTGAAATTGTTTCCAAATCACTGGAAGGACCATTGCATACTATTGCCAAGAGGGCCATTTATGCCATTGCCAAGAGGCCTACTTTATATCATTACCAGGAGGGTCATTCATGCCATTCTAGAGAGGGACAGTTTATATTATTGCCAAGAGGGCCATTTCATATCATTGCCAAGAGGGTCATTCATGCCATTGTCGAGAGGGTCATTTCATATTATCTGCATTCAATATCTGTTGACATGTGAGATATAAATACTGGCGTCGAGGATATTATCAACATTCAATATCTGTTAACACGTGAGACATAAAATCTAGCGTCGAGGATTCATCTGTATTTCATATATGTTGACACACAAGACATAAATGCTAGCGTCGGGGATATCATCCACATTTAATATCTATTGATACGTAAGACATAAATGATGGCATTGAGGAGATCATCAACATTCAGTATCTATTGAAACATGAGACATAAACGTTGGCATCAAGGATATCATCTTCATTTCATATCTGTTGATACACAAGACATAAATGCTGGCGTCGAGGCTATCATCCGCATTTAATATCTGTTGACACGCGAGACATAAATGCTGGCGTCAATGATTTCATCATTATTTAATATTTGTTGACACGCGAGACACAAATACTGGTGTTGAGGATATCTCATCATTTTATGATACAGCATCTGAATTCATCAAGAGTACACGATTTTAAGGGACTCATTTAAGTTGCTATCTGAAAGCGCACGACATATGAGATTCCCTAAAAAATTGATAATCTGAGGGTCACCTATAAGTCATATTATTTGAAATAGGGTAGTGTGTAAGATTACCTATAATTTTTAGCCCATAGGTCATCTGTAAGCCGCACCAACATCCTAACCGGATAGTGTGCAAGGTCACCCAAAAATCAATGGTTCAAAGGTTATCCATAAGTCGCAACTAAATTCTTACCGGAGAATATGCAAGATTATCAAATTGATGATGTCCAAGGGTTCTTTATAAGTCATGTCATATCCAAGATCGATTATTTCAGGATTACCCAAAGACTAGCAATTTGAGACATATCTGTAAGTAGGGATGTATAGACCAAATCGTCAAGTCAAACCGAACCGACGAACCGAACCAAACCAAACCGAGAAAAAAAATGACTTATGGTTTGGTTTGATTGGTTTGGAGTTAGAAAAAAAACGACCATTCTTGGTTTGGTTTGGTATTAACCAAAAAAAAGTCAAACCGAACTCCAATCAAACCTACATAATATATATATATATATATATAATATTCAAACTTTTTTATACATAAAATATTAATTATAATCTACTTTTTAAATACTTTTTCAACTAGTTTTAGTAATTTTCAATAATTTGAAAGTAGATGTAGATATATAAAATACATAAAATAGCATACTTAAGTATTAAATTACAAAAAATAACAACACTTTGAAGCATATGTATTTGTATTTTTTTAGCAATAGTTTGCAAAAATACAAAATACATATCGATCATAAGGGCAGTAAAAATCATATGTATTTGTATTTTTGTAGCAACAGTTTGCAAAAATACAAAATACAACTTGCTATATTATGTAATTATGAAACTGTTGCTATGAAACTCATAATTAAGGGGATAAGTATGCTATTTCTGAATTTTGCCCATAAATTAGCATACTTAAGTATTAAATTACAAAAAATAGCAACACTTTTATCAAATTACATTTTGTAGCATATGTATTTGTATGTATTTGTATTTTTGTAGCAACAGTTTGCAAAAATACAAAATACATATCATCATAAGGGCAGTAAAACTCATATGTATTTGTATTTTTGTAGAACAATTTGCAAAAATACAAAATACAACTTGCTATATTATGTAATTATGGAACTGTTGCTATGAAACTCATAATTAAGGGGATAAGTATGTGATTTATGAATTTTGCCCTATATATATATTTAGATTTGGGCCTTTAAGTTGTAATATTTTTCTATTAATTGATAATTAAATGATCAAAAACCCAATATAAACTTAAAATCTAAACTTTTCACTCTTCATCTCACTTTATAGTTTCAAGAGAGTTTTTCGCTCCTCATTTTTCATAATTATGGTTTTCCATTAGCACATAAGTGAAAACATCTTTGATCTAGTCTTCGATCACAATAATTGTAAAAACTAAGGATTATAAAAAAAATAAAAAAAACCGAACAAAAAACAAACAAAAAAAAAACGACTAAAACCTAAATCGAAAGAAACAATTTTGTGTTAGTTTGATTTGGTTTATAGTTTTAATAAATCGACATGATTGGTTTGATATTTTTTAATAAAAAACAAACCAACCCGGCCTATGTACACCCCTATCTGTAAGTCATATTGTATCTAAGGTCGGATGATGTGCAGGAATACCAGAGAGTTAACGATTGGAGAGATATCTGTAAGTCATCTCTTATCCAAGGTCGGATAATGTGCAGGATCACCTAAAAGCTAGCAATTCAAAGGATATCTGTAAGTTGCCTCATATCCAACATCAAATAATGCAAAAGATTATCCAAAGATTGATAATTCAAGGGAAATCTATAAGTTGTATCAATACAAAAGATGTGCAAGACTTACCCGATGTCATATGCAAAGAATCATTGGCAATAACCAGAAAGGTTATCATTCCACATACAGCTAGCATTATAGGTGACCAAAAGGGCTACCACATTAGTATAAGATTACACGGTTGCAGGACCGTTCTACATAAAGTGTCGTTGGTGTTCAAAAAGGCCACCCCAATTTGAAAACATATTCACTCGATAAATATGTTGATTATGCAACAACCAAGTGAGTTGTTATGTCTGTTGTTGCAAGTTATCTTCTTCCAATAGGTACATGAAAGGATGACTTTGCTTTTCTGGCGACAACTCACGTGGAGATATGGTAAAGACTATATACCTCTTTCGTGAATTATGTTACGCCTAACACTCTTTGTATGAAACATTGTTGAGAGCATCCGAGAGGATAAAAATCTCAAATCAAAACCACAGGTGCGGACGACTCCAGATAGGACACAGCACAACGTGGAACTCTTTTTAGCAGCTAAACAAGACATAGTCTAGAGAGGGACATCAAACTCTTTGGATGCGAGATAAAGGATGATCGCCACCACCATCCAACCACACCCCTATTAGAAGGTATGTGGGTATTCTGGGATATTTTGTTTCAGCTTCACCCTTGGAATATTTCTAAGCTCATGCCAAGGGTAACCTTCTCTTTCAAATTCGAGTGATAGGACACCTAGAGTTTTGGAAATTATGACCAGGTAAATTCTTACTTGTGGATGTGAAGAGCTCCACATTCATGGTTAAGAGGCTATAAGCCTCTGTTCCTCAACTTGATCAATTTGTCACTCATCCTGAGCCAAAGATCCTCTAAAATAAAAGATTATCTTTTCTAACGATTGAGTCAAACTTCAAGCAGACTGATTCTCTAAGTCTCGGGGATATGTAGGTTGGTCTCTATGTAGAAAACTCGACTGCATTCCAACCTCCCCCCAAATCTCTTTATTCCTAAACTTCTCGGTTTCATCAAAGATTTTAAAACTGAGATAGCTTGTGAATTTTCTTGAAGATCGTGCTTAAACTCAAGATTTATGAAATACACATGGCCTGAATTCTCATGTAACCTGAGACATGTAGAAAACCTGATACCAAGGTCCGTCCATACCTCTATGAAACTCGTGCGAAAGCCAACCTCTTTCAGATTCGAATTTGTGGTTGGATAAAAATTAGGAACGTCAATCTCCCTTTGCCCATAGTTACTTTCATCCACCCTGCCCAAAGGGAGGGGGCAGTTGTTGACACCTAATTTTTACCCTCCACAACTAAGTTTAATCTCGAGTTTCTTCGATTTTCAATAAAATTACAATATTTATTTTATCAAATAAAGAAACTCTTCAAAAGTATTTACCCGGGTAAGTTTTTCATTTTAAGTAGCGATTATATATTATCATATCCAATTATACGAAATTATATAATTTTTGTTACTTAAATATCTATTTTTCATAAAATATCAAATTTTAATCAAGGTTTGTCTTGAAATAAATTTAAAGTATTAAAATCTTGATTTAAATATAATTTATTCTTGAAATAATTTATTTGAATAAATATATGTTCGATTTTATTAGGTCGAGAAGCTTGGGATTAAGTGAGGTATTAATTCGTGTCGGATTGTGGTTCAATTTAGCAAATTAATGAAATATGACCTCAATTGAAATCAAATTTTCCCCAATTGTAATGCAATTGGCCAATAGATATTTAATTTTGTTAGAGTTTAAATAAGTCACCTAAATTGTAATTCAATCTTAATCCCCAAAACTGCCATTTCCTAATTGAGATTATTTAATCCAATTAAATTTAATTAGATTTATTTTTAATCTAATAAAATTTAATTATGGTTATTCTAATCCAATTAAATCTAATTAGGCTTATTTAAATAACCCCAATTAGATTGAATTGGAGTTATTAAATAACCCCCAAATTAACCCAATTACAAAACCACACGCCCCAAGCCCATTTGGGTTTCTTCTCCTTATTAACAAAAAACAACTTCAGCCCAATACAAATCCCACACGCTCCAGCAACCCAAATTTACCATGACCCATCCCAATTCACCTAAATCTTCTCAGCAACAACAGAACAGAGACAACAACTCCAACAACACACAAACAGCAAAACACCATCCATGGCAAAAACATAATCTGAATCCCTCAACCCCGATAACCCCAATGTCAACGACCAGATTTGACCCATAACGGCCAAATCACGAACCCAACTAACCCGAATCTGGGTCCGACCTGCGAATTAAATACTATCAAATGATTAAAGCCCTAAGGTTTTTAAATACTGTAAAATGATTAAGTCATGAATCTGAACGTCTAAAGCAATACTAAAAAGTCTAATAAAATACTGATAATTGACTAACTGTCGAAATATCTGAAAGCCTCTACTGATTGAGGAGTTTATGGGATAAGCCCCCAATTAACACCAACTGACTAACTGAAAGAAATGCGAAAATACTAAAATAACATAACAGGTTCTCGGCATATAAGGACTCACCACAACTGATGCTGCTAATAAGCTGAATTGTCTAAGCGCGGTCAGGAAACTGAGCATCTGAACCTATGATATAAGATATTATATCACAAAAAAGTATGTGGTCAGTACATTAAATGTACTGGAATTTGAAATGAGGTTAGGTTGTAATGCATGTGTTAACTGTGCATGAAATATTGACTGGCTTAATAGCATGAGATGACTGATGCATAAATGTGTGAAAGCTATAAATTCTGAGAATGCATGACCAAGCATATAAGATGATACTGAAATAGTTTGTAAATTAAAATATTGAAATCTGGTAACTGAATAACTGATAAACTATATGTTATGGGCAAGCAAACCTGATCTGAATTCTGTTCTAAATACTGAACTAAGACTGTGGAAGCTAGCTATAACTGACATGTCCCAAATCTAATACCGGTGTCTAACCTGTAACCCCAACTAGAAGGGTGTCAGTACCATGCCACGAGTACTAATACTGGTTGTGTGGATCCACTAATCTGATGTCTCGAAGGACGAGGATGTCATGCCTAACTGACGAGGGACCCCTCAAAGTCTACAGTGACGTCGTACATCTGTAACCTAGGGAATACTATTAATGCCTCATGCCTAACTGACGGGGAAGGCGCCATCCCTTAGTTCACTCGGTGCTAAGTGTTTCTCCCAACTAAAGATATTGATGTTAGGCTGAACTAAGTATAAACTGAGCAACAACTGAGTATAACAGCTGACTGAATGACAATGTTCATGGTTTACCTGAAATCATTATGAAACTACTGAACTTATGTAAAAAACTAAGTAACGGGTGTTCATAACCCTCCAGTAATGAATGGGAATATTAATAGGGACATGTAAATACTTAACAACCATACTAGAGGATCATTTTTCAAAATCTAATCATTTAGACATTTAATCAAACACTTGAAATTCATAAACTTAAGCATGAGAATGAGTGAAACATATAGGAATAGCATAATTATAATACTAAAACCATAAATTAGGGACTTAACATGAAATTTTTCATCATTCAAACATGTAAGGGCTACTTTCAATGTGAAACATTTGTAAACATCATGTATAATCAAAATTCATAAAAACTTTATGGAGTTAACTTATTATAAACATGTAAATTCATGAATTAAAACATAAAAATGGATTCGTGGACTCCATGGGTGAAAAGGGAACATGGATAAACATCACACATACCTTACATCCTTAAGCTTGAAAGGAAAACACAATCTTGAAAGCTTTCTTGAAGTTATTGAATTGGGATACTTGAATTCTTTGTTTTTCTTGATGAGAATGTAATTAAATTTGATGTTCTTGGAGAGGGTTAGGGTTTGTTTGATATAAAATTGGAGAAGAATGGGCAAATAATGCCCAAATTACTGATATAAGTCAAGTTATGATGACTTGGATTGAGGCAAAGAGACGCTAATGCCCCTCAAATATTTAAATTTATAACTAGAACGCGTTTTGGAAGAGCACCACGATGCGCCAAGGGCCTCACCGCTTAACCCACCGCGATACGCCACTATCGCGGTGACGTACTGAAATAAAATCCAAACACGACCTGATCCCCATCCAAAAAATCCAAAACTTCCCCAAGACATGCTCTTTACACTCCTGAACATGAATTAACTCAAAACATACGTCTCAAGATCGGGAAGGCCAGTTTAAAAATTCTCGTATTTAAGAAGCCAAAAATAAGACTAAGTCCCCAACACTTAGTGGAATTTTCAAGTTGTAGGCCTCTTTTGCAAGCACTATAAGCTGAACCGAGCTAAGAAAAGTATGGGGTATTACAATATCTCCCCCTTGGGAATATTAATCCTCGAATAAGATTGATTAATCTGAGAATACTTAGGAACTGAGATTACATACTGAACATGCATAACTGAAAACATGATTACATGACTGAGCCTGAAACATGATACCTGACTGGATTAAATTCGTGAATACATGCAAAGACATAAAAATGATTATATAGTTGGGACTGAGAATGAAAAAGAGTCAATCTAAGAAAACCATTACCTTAAGCTGAGTCTAAATTTAGGAAGAAAAAATGAGGGTACTTGGTACGCATATTCTCTTCTGCTTCCCAAGTGGCTCCCTCAGCGGACTGATTCTGCCCAAGAACTTTAACCAAGGATACTTCTTTTTTTCTTAGTCTACGAATCTGATGATCAAGAATTTCAATTGGAATTTTTCATAAGAAAGGAAATTATGAACATTTGTGCCTTCTAACGAGACTATAATAGATGGAACACCGATACACTTCTTTAACGAAGAGAAATGGAACACTGGATGCACTGATGCCACATCTGCAGGCAACTCAAGCTCGTAAGCTACCTTCCTAAAATGACTTAAAATTCAGTAAGGGTCAATAAATTGAGGACTAAGCTTCCCCTTCTTTCTAAATCTCTTTACTCCCTTCATGGGCGAGATTTTTAAATAGACTAAGTCACCAACCTCAAATTCGAGTTCCCTTCTCCTCACATTTGTATAGTATTTTTGTCGGCTTTGGACTGTCTTAATCCTCTCCCTGATTAACTAAACTTTGTCCATTGCATTAAATACTAAATCTGGCCCTATCAATGCAGTCTCACCTGCCTTAAACCAGCCAATGAAAGACCTACATCTCCTCCTATAAAGAGCCTCAAATGGAGCCATTTGAATACTGGAGTGATAATTGTTATTGTAGGCAAATTCAATTAATAGCAAGTGGTCATCCCAACTACCCTTGAAGTCAATAACACATGCTTTCAACATGTCCGCTAGGTCTAAATGGTCCTCTCTACCTGACCATCTGTTTATGGATGAAAAGTTATACTCAGGTAAACTTGGGTACCAAGACCCTTCTGAAAACCTTTCCAACAGTGAGAGGTAAATTGAGTACCTCTATCTTAAATGATAAACAATAGGATTCCATGCAACCTAACCAACTCTTTAATGTAGAGTTTGGCATAAGCCTCGGCTGAATAAGAAGTATAAACTGGCAAGAAATGGGTTGATTTGGTAATTCTATCTACAATAACCCATATCGAATCATGTTGACGACGCGAACGAGGCAACCCTGTCACAAAATCCATGTTCACCTCTTCCCACTTCTAAGTAGGGCTGCTGAACTCCTGTATTGCACCACTAGGCCTTTGTTGCTCAACTTTAACCTGCTGACAATTAGGAAACCTAGCTACAAACTCTGTAATATCCTTCTTCATATCACTCTACCAATAGATTTTCCGCAAATTATGGTACATCTTAGTGGCTCCTAAATATATAGAGTAACGTCCACCATGCGCTTCTATAATGATTCACTGTCTCAAACCATCAACACATAACACGCATAGTCTATCCTTACAGCGCAATACACCATCTCCCTCTTGAGAGAAAACCTCCACTTTTTGATCTCTAACCGATTGTTTCAAATTAACTAAACCGGAATCCCTATCTTGTTTCTCCTTTATTTTGGCAACCAAAGAAGATTTTGAACTATTTTGAACCTTAACACTACATTCAACTAAATCAACCAACTGAACACCTAATCTAGCAAGATGATAATCCTCCTGAAATAACTTCTTCTTATCATTGTCAACATGAGCAACACTACCCATAGACAGTCTACTAAGGGTATCTGCCATTACATTGGCCTTGCCTGAATGATATAACACACTCATATCATAATCTTTCGATAACTCAAGCCATTTTCTCTGACAAAGATTTTAATCTTTTTGTGAGAACACATACTACAAGCTTTTGTGATCCGTGAACACATCAACATGAACCCCATAAAGATAATGCCTCCAAATTTTCAAGTCAAAGACAATAGCTTCTAACTTAAGATCATGGGTAGGATAATTCGTTTCATGGGATTTAAGCTGTCTAGAGGCATAGGCTATGACCTTACCTCTCTGCATCAACACACAATCGAGGCCAACTTTGGAAGCATCACAGTAAATAACAAATCCTTCTAAACAATCTGGCAAAGTCAAGATGGGGTTTGAGGTGAGTCGAGTCTTCAACTCCTAAAAACTCTTTTCACAAGAATCTAACCATTGAAACTTGACTTTCTTCTGAGTCAATCTAAATTGGGGGATAAAATAGACAAAAACACTTCAACAAATTGTCTGTAATAGCCAGCCAAACCCAAGAAACTCTTGATATCTAATGGAGAGATGAGTCTGGGCCAGTTTCTCACTACTTTAATCTTTTAAGGGTCAAATATAATGCCATCACCGAAAATAATATGACTAAAGAAAGCTATTGACCTTAGAAAAAACTCATACTTACTGAATTCGGTGAATAACTGATGGGCTCTAAGAATTTGCAATACAATTCTGAGACAATCTGCATGAGCGTTTTCATTACAGGAATAGACAAGAATGTTATCAATAAAGACTATGACGAACATGTCCAAATACTGCTTGAACACTATGTTCATCAATTCCATAAAGGCTGCTAAGGCATTCATTAGTCTAAAAGATATGACTAGAAATTCAAAATGACCATACCGGGTTCTGAAAGCTATTTTTGAAATATCATATTCTCTTTTTCTGACCTGATGATAGTCGAATCTGAGGTCTATCTTAGAGAAATAACTGGAGCCCTGATGATGGTCGAACAAGTCATCAATTCTAGGTAGTGGGTACTTATTCTTGATTGTGACTTTGTTCAACTAACGGTAATCGATACATATTCTGAGAGAATCGTCTTTCTTACGCACGAAAAGGACTGGAGCACCCCATAGGGAAACACTAGGCCTGATGAATCCCTTATATAAGAGATCTTTCAACTATTTTCTCAACTCCCTAAGCTCAGCTGGAGCCATTTTATAGGGAGGAATAGAGATAGACTGGATACCTGGAAAAAGATCTATTCCGAAGTTAACTTCTCTTTCAGGTGGAACTCTGGGAAGATCTTGAGGGAACACATCTAGAAATTTCCTTACTAATGAAACTGACTCGAGACTGGGAGTTTCAGAACTAGATAATTTGACTTGAACAAGATAGTACATGCACCCCTTAGATATCATTTTTCTTGCCTTAAGGTATGAAACAATTTGACCCCTAAGCAGTGAGGTACTACCCATCCATTCAATAACTAGTTCATAGGGAAGCTAAAACTGAACAACTCTATTTTTGCAAATAGCTGAGGCATAACATGAGTGGAGCCAATCTATACCAAAAATGACATAAAAACTAGTCATCTCTAACTCTACAAGGTGAACTGAGGTAACTCTCAAGGATATTGTGACCGAACAGTTTCTGTATACCTATATGGTACAATAGAGACACCTACTGGGGTAGACACTGAGAAAGGTTCTGCTGAAGATTCGAGACTAACACCGAAATTAACAGCTATATAGGGGGTTAAAAATAAATTAAAGCTCCAAGATCTAACAAAGAACAAACATAAAGATGAAAGACCTATAACGTACCCGTAACCATATTAGGAGAGGCTTTCTTATTATGACAGGACTGGAATGCATACAATCTGTTATGGTGCTGACCACTACTGGCACTGGAAGTGGTGCCCTGCTGGGTTGGGCTACCCACTAGTGCTACTGAAGAGTTAGTCTGTCCCTGTTAGTGATCATTCCTACCTCTCCACATACCTATCAGGCACTCCCTCATCCTATGGCCTGGCTTGCCACATCAAAAATACACATCATTACCAGTTCTACACACACCTAGATGATTTCTACCACACTTCTGGCAAAATGGATTAGTATGACCACTGTTCACACTACCTTGAGTCTTGAAGCCTGGCACCGTATCTCGACAGTCATTCCGGAACTTCGACACTGGAGCACTAGCTGAAGATGGAGCTGGGGTTGAAAACTTCTGACAAAACTGATAATGGTTACCACCCTCTGACTCCGGCTGAGCAAAGTTAAAACTACTTGTCCTAGCCCTTTTATTCTCCTTTTCTTTCTCCCTAATCTTTTCCTCCTCGATCTACTGAGCATAAATCATAAGTCTAGATAGGTTTATCTCCTTAATTAATATCGCAGTCCTACACTCCTAGACCATACTATCAAATACACCAGACACAAACTTACTCATTCTAGACCTATTATCAGACACCATATGAGGAGCATACCTTGCCAACTGAGTAAACTTAAGTTAATACTCCTTCACACTCATATGACCCTACTTCAAATTAATAAACTCCAACACCTTAGCTTTTCTCAACTCCAAAGGAAAGAACCTGTCAAAAAAGGTTGTGGTAAACTTCTCCTACTCAAAAGGCCCTGCATCAACCCTCTATCCTCCTTTCACTTCTTAAACCAGGTATGAGCTACATCCTGCAACTAATATGCAGCCAACTCCGCATTCTCACTCGAAGTGACACCAATAATATCAATCACTTTCTAAACTATATCCAGAAACTCCTACGGATTCTCCTCAGACTTGGATCCTGAAAACAAAAAGGGACTCATCCAAGTGAAATCCTAGACCCTAGCTGCAGTTGAATTAGCGACTGGATTGGCTGGGGCAGCAGCCTGCTGATTATTTTGAGTTGCTACTGAGTGAGCTAAGGTAGTGAATGCAGCTCTGAATTTAATATAAGAGACGTGCTCATTCAGGGGATCTTTTTGAACAAGCAGAGGTATGGGCTGATTTCAATTTCTTTTTCCGTTGTTTCTTTTGGGAGGCATTATCTATAAATGGAAGAAAGAATGAGTCAGAAAGAGAGTTTAAATATAGCTTATTCTCACACGTACGACATGAATACTGAAAGAAGGAAAATATTCCTAAAATATCTTATAGCCTCCTATCCATAAGTACGGCACATTTCACACCCATGCACAAGACTCTACTCAACGCAACCTTCGGACTCCCTAGGACACTGTAAAGCTTTAGGCCCTGACACCAAGTTTTGTCACGGCCCGAGGATACCCCCTAGTTGCGATAATGGTGCTTACGGTCACAAGTGACCACAAGCTAACCCTTGAGATGGTACCTGTTGTGAGTACTGAATAATATACTAGTACAGAACATGTGTAGAAATAGATAAATAAAGCCATAAGGTTTTTAAATACTGTAAGATGATTAAGTCATGAATCTGAACGTCTAAAGCAATACTAAAAAATCTGATAAAATACTGATAATTGACTAACTGTCTAAATATCTAAAAGCCTATACTGACTGAGGAGTTGATAGGATAAGCCACCAACTAACTCCGATTGACTAACTAAAAGGAATGTGGAAATACTAAAATAACATAACAAGTCCTCAGCATATGAGGACTCATCACAACTGCTGCTGCTGATAACCTAAACTGTCTAAGCGCGGTCAAGAAACTGAGCATCTGAACCTATGATATAATATATCATAGTGTGAAGAAAGTATACGGTCAGTACTTTGAACATACTGGTATATAAGATGAGGTTAGGATGTAATGCATGGGTTAACTATGCATAAAATATTGACTAACTAAATAGCATGAGATAACTGATGCATAAATGCGTGAAAGCTTTAAAATCTGAAAATGCATGACCAAGCACATAACATAATACTAAATAGTTTGTAAACTGAAATACTGAAATTTAGTAACTGAATAACTGATAAACTGTATGCTATAGTCAAGCAAACCTTAACTAAATTCTATACTGAATATTGAACTGAGACTGTGAGAGCTAGTTATAACCGACATGCCCCAAATCTACTATCGGTGTCTAACCTATTACCCTGATTAGAAGGGTGTCAGTATCATGCCATGAGTACTAACACTAGTTGTGTGGATCCACTAATCTGATGTCCCAAAGGACGTGGATGTCATGCCTCACTGACGGGGGACCCCTCAAAGTCTAAGATGGCACCGTAGGTCTGGAACCTAGGGACTTCTACTAACGGTTTATGACTAACTGATGGGGGAGATGCCATCCCTAAGTTCACTCAGTGCTAAGTGTTAATCCCAACTAAAGAAACTGATGCTAGGCTGAACTAAGTTTAAACTGAGCAACAACTGAGTATAACAACTGACCGAATGACAATGTTTATGGTTTACCTAAAATTCTTATGAAACTACTGACTTATGTAAACAACTAAGTAACGCGTGTTCACAACCCACCAATGTTAATAGGGACATATAAACACTTTGCAACCATACTGGAGGATCATTGTTCAAAATCCAATCATTTAGATATTTCATCAAATACTTAAAATTCATGAGCTTAAGCATGAGAATGAGTGAAACATGCGGGAATAGCATAATTATAATACTAAAGCCATAAATTTGGGACTTAACATGAAATTTTTCATCATTCAAATGTGTAAGGGCTACTTTCAATGAGAAACACTTGTAAACATCATCTATAACCGAAATTCACAAAAATTTTATGGAGATAACTCATTGTAATCATGTAAATTCATGATTTAAAACATAAAAATAAATTCTTGAACTCCAGGGGTAAAAAGGGCCCATGGATGAACATCACACATACCTTAAATCCTTAAGCTTGAAAGGGAAACACAATCTTGAAAGCTTTCTTGAAGTTATTGAATTGGGAGACTTGAATTCTTTTTTTTTCTTGAAGAGAATGTAATTAAATTTGATGTTCTTGGTAGAGGATTAGGGTTTCTTTGATAGAAAATGGGAGAAGAATGGGCAAATAATGCCCAAATTACTGATATAAGTCGGGTTATGACACTTTGATTGAGGGGAAAAGATGTTACTGCCCTTAGATATTTAAATTCATAACTAGAATGCATTTTGGAGGTGCACTGCGACGCGCCAAAGGACACATCGCTATACCTACCATAACGCACCACTATCGTGGTGAGGTGCTCGAAACGAAATCCAAACACAACCCAATTCCTGTCCAAAAAATCCAAAACTTCCTCGAGACATGCTCTTTACACCTCTGAACGTGAATTAACTCAAAAACTTACATATCGGGGTCGGGAAGGCTAGATTAAAAATCCTCAGAGTTAAGAAGCCAAAAATAAGACTAAGTCCCCAACACTTGGTGGAAGTTTTAGGTTATAGGCCTCTTATGCAAGAACTATTAGCTGAACTGAGCTAAGAAAAGTATGGGGTATTACATCAACTAAATATGACATATACCTAAGATTTGCCTTGATCCTTCTTCACACTTATAGCCTTAGATAAGACAAGCATTCAATAATTTTCTCCTAATAAAGAGTATCTACTCTCTTCGATCTATACCATTGTTCATTCATTCTTATCTCCACTTTCTTAACATAAGGAGGGTCACTGAAGTGATAGAACATGAGGACCTAAAGCATTAAATAATGTTATACATAACTTTTCCACTTGACTAATGGCTGAGAATTAGAGTATCAAAGGAATAGATTGATTAAAGAGATCTAAACAAAGGACATACATGACATATACGAATTCACTAGTCGTTACGGGTACATCATGAGTTTGGGGAACTGTCATACTATGAAATATGGGTTTATACTTATCAAAAGTTACTTAACATAAGACTGGAACTCATAGATTTATGAAGGATGAATCGAATGATAGAGTGAAGCTATTACTTCTTTACTAGAAGCTGAGAATGAACTTGAATATGCATGAAGTATACAAGCATTGGTCACAGGTGTGTCTCTATCATGCAAGACATTGATAGGGTGCTATAATGACTGAAATCCAAAAAAGGAATACGTTAGATTAAGAATAGATCACTATCTCATGACAACTCTTATTTACGTGCATCAACATATAATTCTCAAAACTTAATTTAGTTCCTCACCCTATCATCTCCCCCTTAGATCAAAGTCGACATTCTAAGCCTATGAGCCTATTCGATATCCTTAAGGCTGAGTCATAATTTCTTCACTCTAATGGTATTCACGTAAATGCTCAATTCATGAGGATAAACTATATTTGAAAAATACTAACTTTATTCTTGGACACTCCTTTCTTATATACCACTCTTAACTCTCTTTAGCTTCAACAATCATCATCATATACTTACACACTTCTTGGAAACATACCTGCCTCACTAAATAGACAATAAGCCCTTCTTTTCTTAGCTTACTAATATCATACCTCTAAGCTTATAATTTTCCAAAACAATGAGAATTTTTGTTACACAAAATGATTCAACATCGCCAACCTAAAAATCCTAACTTAGCTATTAAGAACACCATATAATATATAACTAGCCTTATTCACACTTAATAACTCAAGGGCATTATTAACCACACATGACACTTAAGATTCTTAGAAAATAATGCAACCCCATATCACCTTAGGTACACCTCTACATCATACCTAAACCATCATATTCAATTATGAATGGATGGACTTAAACCCTTGCATACATTATTTCAAGCCTACTAGCTCACCTTCCCTACAAGTAGTCTCACTATTTCAAGCATTTACTATCTCCATCTTGATGATCATCCACTGTTCAACTTAGTGTCTAGTACTAGACATGATTAATAACACAATCTCGCATACTATTCTTGCTTGGCAAAACAACAAGAAACACATGTCTGCTAGAACCTCATAATAATAATAATAGATCACAATCTTATGGTCTATCTTGTTATAACCCGTTAGCACATCCTCCTTTCATATCTCACTGTTACTTATCTATCTATACATCTAAATTATATTAATATCTCAATAAGCATCAACCCATTACCTTTTCACAATCACAAAGGAAAGCCCATAATAACAATCCTTAACTACCTAATACTTTCATTAATGACCTATGATTTTCTAGCATAACGAAATACCATCAAGAACTCATCTTCTGCTACAAGCATAACCTAGGTCACCCAAACTGCTAACTCCGTCTCTACCTTCCACCATGAAATCTACACGACACTTACTACCCCTTAGTTAACACCCAAAGACATATAACCTCGGTCCTAAATAAATAGCATGCATAGATCCATCAATATATTCTTAACCAATTGTTATCCCAACTTTCTTGTAACTACACTTCTAAATACATATTTCCAACTCTGAGGTTGTTCTACATACTAGTTATGGATCATAACACTCTACATTACAATATCCCTCAATGAAAACTCTATTCAATAATATGGCTACATTTTGTCTCCGCTTATGAGTATTGTCTGTAATGAAGGGTTAACCAGGAAAAACATATCATATTTTATATTAACTGCATAACTCATGGATGAGGATGTTGACACCTAATTTTTGCCCTCCACAACTAAGTTTAATCTCGAGTTTCTTTGATTTTCAATAAAATTACAACATTTATTTTATCGAAGAAAGAAACTCTTCAAAAGTATTTATCCGGGTAATTTTGTCATTTTAAGTAGCGATTATATATTATCGTATTCAATTATATGAAATGATATAATTTTTGTTACTTAAATATCTATTTTTCATAAAATATCGGATTTTAATCAAGGTTTGTCTTAAAATAAATTTAAAGGATTAAAATCTTGATTTAAATATAATTTATTCTCAAAAATAATTTATTTGGATAAATATGTGTTCGATTTTATAAGGTCGAGAAGCTCGGAATTAAGTGAGGAATAAATTCGTGTCGGATTGCGGTTCAATTTAGCGAATTAATTATATATGACCTCAATTGAAATCAAATTGGCCCCAATTGTAATGCAATTGACCAATAGATATTCAATTTGGTTAGAGTTTAAATAAGTTGCCTAAAATGTAATTCAATCTTAATCCTCAAAATTACCATTTCCTAATTGGGATTATTTAATCCAATTAAATTTAATTAGATTTATTTTTAATCCAATTAAATTTAATCATGGTTATTCTAATCCAATTAAATCTAATTAGGGTTATTTAATAACCCCAATTAGATTTAATTGGAGTTATTAAATAACCCCCAAATTAACCTAATTACAAAACCACACGCCCCAGGCCCATTTGGATTTCTTCTCCTCATTAATAAAAACCAACTTCATCCCAATACAAATCCCACATGCTCCAATAGCCCAAATTCACCATGACCCACTCCAATTCACCTACATCTTCTCAGCAACAACAGAACAAAGACAACAACTCTAACAATGCACAAACATCAAAACACCATCCATGGTAAAAACCCGACACAAATCCCTCAACACTAATAACCCCAATGTCAATGACCAGATTCGACCCACAACAACCAAATTGCAAACCCAACAAACCCAAATTTGGGTCCGATCTGCAAATTAAATCTGTTTCTTCCATGAAATCTCTAGAAATTGGACACCTCACATACCATAACGGCTAATTGCACGAATCTCAGCCACGGTGGTACTATTTCTTACATAGTTGGTAGATTTCTATTGGTTCTTGAGGGAATTTGTTTTGCAGAAATTCTATTGGCCAACCCCCCATTGAATTCCTTAAAAAAACATAAATTGGTAAAATTTTTGTAGGGGAATTTGATCTAGAGTTCATTCTGAGAGGGAGATTCTTACCATTTTCATTGGAAACGGAAGAAGAAAAGAAAAAAAAAGTCTTTGGAAAAGAAAAATACAGTTCGATTAGTAATTTCATTTTTTGGGCATTCGTCGCTTAAATTAAAGATTTCGAGGTGAGGACGATGGTGTTCTCCGGTGGTGGTAGAGTCCAACGTTAGCTTGAGGTTCTATTTTGCTGCCCTAAAAGAGGTAAATATACTCTCGTCCCGGATAATTTTGTCATTTTTTCTTTTTCATCACCTTTTCTGTAGAATTAGTCAATTACTTAGTTATAATCGTGATAAGTACTGGGAATTTATTGTTGTAGAAGGCTTGGCTGGCCATAGGTTTTATACGATGAAAATTGTGTGATCTCTTTGTCATCCTGAAATAATTGAATTGATTCATGAATTTTGTAGTGATAATAGAATTTAGGTCGCATTGTCGCTTACTATTTCTTTCTTCACAATTGGTATGGGAACCTTGAATTCTGTTTGTTCTTGCTTTTTACTTGAGCGATTGATATTGTTCAATGATATTTGGAATTTCTAAGACTGAAAATGGTGTTTTGATTCAATCATTGGTGTGTTTCTGAATAAAGATTCAATATTTAATAAATTCATCTCGCTGCTCATTGCCACTCTGAGTCTGCAATATTATCCTGTATATGAGAGGTGTTCTCACTCTTGAAAGGTTTTCTTTCAAACAACTGCCGAGTATTTGTCATTATTGCGTAAAGCTTAACAGCTTAAAATATTTATTTCACTGGTATTTCAATGCACCGAGGATTTAATTTTCATGTCTTTACCCATCTAAAAAATGATATAATTCAAGTTGTTGCTTTCGTTTTCATTTTTTCTTATGACTTAGCCCAGTTTGTATAGCATTTAAAGATATTTCGTTGCTGATGTTAATCGTGTCTTCGTAACTAGCTAGAGGTTGATATTAGGATTTAAATGGTTTGAGTTGATTGTTTATTAATGTGATTTAAAAGAGTTTTGAAGCTGAGGATTTTCCAATTATCATGGATTTGCAGCAAGGCATAACAAATCCTTTAAGAGGGAATGAAGCTATTCCAAATATTTCCTAAAATAATGCTTTGATATATGAAATTATTTCAGTTTGTAATTAGTGGTTTTCCCTATAGTTTTTTGCTCCTATTTATCAATTTATTTATTATGTTGTGGTTCAGACATCATTTCTTTTAATTATTTATTTATTCATTCGTTTATGTTATGTTGCTTTCTTTTCTTACCATGTATAATACATTCTAGTGAAGTATTCATTTCCTAAAAATGATTGGTGGGTGTCAATATTTTGCAAACAAATGCATGGATACTCTAGTCAATTTGAAATTGTGGTTGTATGATAATTCCTTTAACCACGAATAGTTGGTGAATTCCTTCTAACTTTTGTCATAGGTCAAACCATAGCTGTATTTTCGTGACAATTTCTCTTTAGTTGCTTTGTTTGTTCTATTTTCCCATTTTATTTTGAGTTTTTTTTATAAAGACGCATGTGCTCTTGGGTTGAATGATAGGTCTTGATAAACTAGTTTAGCCTTCCTAATGATTGAATGAATTGGGTATGTTGAAACAACTCCAAATGGGGGTTATGTCCTGATAATTACAAATGCTTTGAATCGTAGTGAAAAGATGTTGACTTCTGATTTGCAATTTTTAAAGAATGATTTGAATTTGAGTAAACCCCAAATCATGCATGTCTTTTTCTTTCATTAATTGTTTCGAGTGTCTAATAGTTAGTTTGAATAGCCAATTTTGAATTAATATTGATTCATCTCCTCTTAACTTAAGAATTTCTTTGGTTAGTATATGTTTCACTTCCAAATTTGTGGATTATTTCATATCTCTACGTGATTGGTTGCAAATTCAGAATGACTATTAATTTTTCTTTTTTATTTATCCTTTGCATGAACTCGCCTCGGAGTCCAAATGGACTCTTTCCCCTTTGCATGCTGTAATGGGCTAGTGAGGCCCATCCTTTGAGTCAATCTCGAGGGGCTAAAGTCAAAATTCAATCTCAAGACATATGAATACGAGGACTCGAAAGAAGAAGAAATGGGTTAAAGTCCATCCTTGAAGCGGCCAAGAAACTCAAAAGTCTCATTTTTCATTTATTTGTTTCTTCATTTATTTATTCATTTATTATTGTCTTTATTTACTTTTTAATTTCATTATTCATTCATTTTGGGCCTCGAAGTCAAAGTTGTATTTAATACAGGTGGATCAGATTTTGGACCGACGGGCCTGAAAAAGAAAATAGTTTAGGACAGGTGCAAATGGGCCAAAAGCCCAATGAGGTTTGGGCCTAATGGCCTAAATCTTTTACTTTCTCCCTTTCCCCTTTTATGTGTTGATCTGCCTTTTCATTTGTTTAGACTTAGTTAAAATCCCTACTAAGTCGTCGACATCTATTTTATACAAATCGTTTTCTAAAATCAATCACTTTTCAACAAATCAATCTTCTCAAAGTTAATCAAAAGATGTTTTTCATATAGTCCGGATAACCGCAAGTTAGCGGACGTTTTAGGTGCCTAACATCTTCCTAAAACATTAATAGGAACCTCTTTGATAACGCTCAATCTACAGCTCTTGTAAGAGTGTAAAGCGGTCGTTGTCAAATATATAACCCAACTGGGTTAGATATCGATCCCACAGGGAATAGCCGGTCAATAAGTAAGCAAAGATTATTAGACTTTTGGTGAAAGTCTCGTAAAAAGGGGGGATTGTAACGTGTAACCAAAATAATAGAGTAAAAACGGAAATTAGCAAAGTAAGAAGAAAGAATGTTTGGTACGAT
Source organism: Capsicum baccatum var. pendulum (assembly GCA_030864225.1). NCBI lineage: Eukaryota > Viridiplantae > Streptophyta > Magnoliopsida > Solanales > Solanaceae > Capsicum > Capsicum baccatum. The sequence continues at coordinate 199,117,091 of CM061559.1, read as the reverse complement.
TTTAACCAATGAGAATTGAGAGTTGGGGTTATGTCCACCTTATGAGTTATACGTCTCTATTGGCTATGAGTTATGAGGAATTCAGACATGCATGTGCTTATAGAGAATTGTATTCTATGGTAAATCCAAGCGTCTTTCGACCTAACAAGGACTATTTCACTTTAACTCTTTCGAGCTTAAAGCGTATCTAACGGTACAAATTCTCCAAGAGGTTAATCTAGTTACGGCACTAACTTTTTAACAGGGGTTGGTGCCCTATTACCTTGACATTATCTCTTTTCCAGACATATAACTTTTCTTTCGAATAAGTTAATGCTATACTGGCGTATTCTATGCGTTTGCAACCACAAGAATTTTGCATTAAGATAAAGAGAATAATGATATAAGCAGCATACGTGTCGCGAATTCACAAACTCATAGCAATAGATAGTATCTCATACGGCTTCCATAACCCCAACAGAGAAGTTTAGCTACTCATGAGTGCGATGGAACTCACAATAGACATTATTATTATACCACAATAAAGATATCACGTGTAGTATGGTGTGGTATGGATTTAGGCGTGAACTCCCTTTCAAAGTAGTGTTTCTCTTGTTGTGGAATTTAAGAATTGAATAGATGAATAGAAGAAGAATAAAAAGTAGAATTAATGGAAGAATTAGAAGTAGTAGTGAATGATAAAAATCTCTAGCAAAATAGGGTATTTATAACACCCATATCCTATTCCTACTAAGCTAATGCATTACTTAACCCAATCTTACTAGGTTACTGCATCATTATCCTAATAAGTTATTGCTAGTCCCCAAAGTCTTTAGAATTGATGTTTTTGCCCGGGACAGATTTTCCATGCATCACTTTTGGTCCTTGGCGTCCAAGCTTTCCCGTCCTTCTTTCGTGAAGCTTCCTTTGGCGTCAAGTTATCCATAAAATGCTGAAATCTGCATCAAAAGGACTAAAAATGCATGAATTATATATTTTGTTCTCAAAACTTAGCTAAAATATGGGTAAAATATAGTACTTTAGGCGTGCAAATTCGCCTATCATCAACACCCCACACTTAAAGCTTTGTTCGTCCTCGAACAAAATATCATGTCCTTCTAAACTTTTACTTAGGGTTTCACAGTAACAACACAAAATAGTCATCAAGACAGGCATAGCCATCATTAACAAAGAGTAGTTTTCTGATCATTACTAGAAACAATTTTAACCTCTAATATAGACTCGTGATGATGGTTAGTTCGTATTCAAAGGTTAAGGTACAAAGAATCATACACAACTACCCAAAACACATCAACCATGTGTGTCTCACAATATATTACCCATAATCACTCACAAGTATAGTATATTTATTGAAACATGGGTATATGAGTATCCTTGCTCTCGCTCTCACAAAGAATTCATATGCTGCAACTGATGACCATAGGCTTGCCCTTAGTGTAATGCTCCACTAAATATCAGAATGCTAAGCTTAGGATCAAATAGGTCTTTTGCTGGTTGTAATGTAGGCTAAGGGACGGGTAGGACTATTTTGGCCAGAAATAGTGACTATGTTCCTAAGCGCTTTAATACATCACATTATGCCATTAACACTTTCTTTCAATCAACCTTTCTACTTTCTTTTAATCTACCACCCCTTCACACCTCTTTTGTTATTCAATTTTGAACAGAATTTATCTTTTTGTTTTTCTATTTCTTTTTCTTTTCTTCTCTTTTTTTTATAACACACCTCTATGATAACCACTCTTTTTCGTAACAATTTCAAGTACCAATATACTCTAAGGCATCACTCTTACCCAATTTCCTCTTATTTTGTCACAAAACTTTACAATTTAAAGCACTTAGGAATTTGGATCAAATTATGGTCTTGAAAGAAAAAATGGATTAGGCTTACATATGAGGTTGTCAAAGAAAATAGGCTAAAGGCTCAAAGGGGGTTATCTAGGATGATGTTCATGGGTAGATAAAACGAAGGTAAACAATCACAGGTTGTCAAAGAAATGCCTAAATCATCTCCTAAACTCACACTCTTTATTTCGCTTTACATACATACCAGGCAAGTTCTAGCATCATCCACAAACATAGAATATACTATCATCTCACACACACAAAGCACATGGTTGACTTTATTGGCAGCAGTATAGACTCTTGACCCAACGTATGAAGGAATTAAACCACACAATTATCACAGTGAGTCACACTTAGAGCCTAAACATCTCAATAGTAATGATTTTATCACAGACTCTTGTCATAATACCATGTTGCCTATCAGAACAATTTTATGCAAAGTTTGTAACCAAAAAAAATTCCTAAAAAATTAAAACAAACAAACATAAATAAGCAAAACACACATAAATAAGCAAATGCAGATAAGGAAGTATAGCATGCAAATACCAGCACCCCACACTTAGACGGGACACACTGCCCTCAGTGGAAAATAAATAAGAAGAACCTGGTTAGTCAGACTCCTCCTCTATGTCTGGGGTCATACCCCCTTCGTCGGAATCATCATCAGAGTCGTCACCATCAGAGTTCTCCTCCACGTCAGAGTCTGGCATTCGAGAATCATCATCGGTTGGCACATCGTCCTTAAGAGGTTCCTCAAAGTATACTCCTACTCCGCACATCGCCCTTACATTCTCATTCATTGGATAGTCATAATTCAGCTGTTGGAGCTCTGCAACAGTTGGAACATGACCTCCGCTCATCATTGTAAACCGAGTCATGCCATAAAGATGGCGAAAGAAACTCTCATCCCGAGCATGCCTTTCCGCGGTGGTAAGGTTGACGCCATGCGTGGTTTCAGCATCTTTAACCTTTGTGAGGTCAACCTTCTTTGGGTTGTGTGGAAGTTTATGATCAGTCGGTTCCTCTTCGATGTCCTCCTTCCTCAATATTGCGGTCAACAGATTGCCAAAGGTGAAGTGGGACCTCTTGTGTAGCCTGGACTTTCGCATTGTAGATCGAATAATTTTCCCAATGTTGATAGGAACATTCGTCATCAATGCGTACACCAAGCACACTCTATCTCGTGTAATCTTCATGTACTGGGTCCCTGGAATCAGACAAGAGTTGACTATTCGCAGCCATATCCTAGCTTCCCTATTCAAAGGAGCATATGGAAAGGTGTTGTGCCGACCGGTGTCTTTGTGTCTACTCCATCGTGCCATGGATCGTGGTCCGCATAATGTGTGTCTAATAGCCCTGTACGGAGGTCTGTTATACAGCTCCTTGAATGGTGATGGATCAACAGATGGAAAACCTAGAAAAGAGTTGAAGAACTCCGCATTTAGTTGAAGAACTTGGCCCCGAATCTTTACTTCAGTCCCTGTAGTTTTCGGAGACCATTTGGCATAGAATTCTCGTGTTAAATCGAGATTGCACTCTCCCATATCTCGGAAGATGAAATCAAGATGTAACGCCATTATCTTGGCCAACATACGAGGTTCTTTCTTTGCTAGGCTCTCCTTGTTTATCAACTCCACATGAACATATTTTTTCTCTTTATTGTTCCTATACCATTCTTTTCCTTCCTCCTCGAGGACCCATTTTATTCCGAACATACGGTGAGGTATTTGCTGCGAGGAGGATTCTCCTTGCTCTTTTCGTCCTCTTTTCTTGCCTGTTTGTGAAGTGGTTGCTTTATCTTTGCCTTGTCTTGCTTTGAGTGCCATTGTACCTGAGATTAAAACAATAGTCATGTTAGCATCATCTCGGTGGATACAATCAACAAACAAGCAGTAGTGGCACCACCCCACAGTTAGTTTGTTGGTACAGACTAGTGAAGTGAAAGTTGGCGATTACTCAGACGTCATCGATATACGTTTTAGGTGCTATATTCCAACAATAAAATTAGTGCAGTCATACTTCTTGTGACCTTGGCAATACTTTCATGTTTGATATATCAAGACTTACTACATAGTGATTGAATCAAGGTATAGCATCTAGAAATAATCACAACCTCATATGTTGGTAGTCAACCATAATTCTTGTCTCGATGAACAAGTCATTCCAACATGTAAGATTTCTATTGACAAGATTATGCAATTTTTTTGACCATGTTAATTCCGCAAAAGTATGACAGTGCATCAAAATCAAATTCAAGTTGGAAACATGGTAAGATCATTCTTACGTATTCTTTCACTCACTTAGTTGTATCACAACACATCAACCACATTTAAATCACCAATACTACTTCAAGATTTAGCGATTCATAATATGCGTAGTAGTGTAGTACTTACGAAATATAAATGAAGAACAAAGAAGTACTTACTTGGTTGATGCCTCTGGATGATGTTCTTGCAAAGTTGAAAGAGCAAAAGGAAAATTTTTGAGAGGATTTGGAGACTATGGGCGGAGCTTATGCTAGGTTTGCAATGTGTTTTTGGTCAAAGACTAAGTCTCTTATTTATAGGAGAGGCTTGGGTCGGGTTTTGACCCATTTAAAATCTGATTTGGAGACAAGAAGTGACCATAGGCGGCGCCTAAAGCTTTTCCTATGCTTGGCATAGGCGGCGCCTTTTGCAAAGCATTGTTGAGCATAGGCGGCGCCTATGCCATGGCATTGTTAGGCATAGGCGGCGCCTTTTGCATAGCATATAAGATTCAGAGACAAAAGGCATTGGCATAGGCGGCGCCTATGCTATGGCATACTTGGGCATGGGCGGCGCCTATGCTATGGCACATTAGATTCCAAGAGCTTAGGCCATAGCATAGGCCTTGCCTTGTTCGTGGCCTAGTTTTACATAGGCCTAGCCTTGTTTGTTGCCTATATTTTCATAAGCAATGCCTAATCCATAGCCTTTTGCTTCTTCATTACTAACTTACCACCTTCAACATGCAATACGACCAAATCAAAATTTGGAACCAATCTCCTTGTTTACGCCTTTTGTACCTACACTTGCTCAAAGACAACAAACACGATTAGAACGATGGGTTGCCTCCCATCAAGCGCCTTAGTTTTGGTCGTGGCACGACTCTTCTTTTTGAATTTTTATTTATCAAAGGCAAACACGAAATAGAACGAAAGAAAGGAAAAAAAATGTAAAACGATGGGTTGCCTCCCATCTAGCGCTTGATTTATTATCGTGGCATGACATAGTTACCTCGAGTACTTAGACTTCGTCGAGATAAGTGCTGGACATATAATTTATTGAGTCGAGAGGACCGATATAAGGTTTTACTCGTTGGCCATTCACCTTGAAGACAACACCATTATTGTCTTTCAATTCAACTACTCCAGACGAGTAGACTTGGTTAACTTTGTACGGACCAGACCACTTGGACTTCAACTTACCTGGGAATAGCTTCAATCTGGAATTGAAGAGGAGTACCATATCATCCTTTTGAAAGTTTCGTTGAACAATCCGCTGATCATGATACTTTTTCATCCGCTCCTTGTATCGGTCTGATCTTTCATAAGCATGTAGACGGAATTCATCCATCTCGTTCAGCTGCTCCAATCTCAGATTCATTGCATCATCCCAATTCAAATTCAATCGCTTCAACGCCCATAATGCTTTATGCTCGAGCTCAATGGGTAAGTGACAAGCCTTCCCATAAACTAGTTGGTACGGGGACATGCCAATTAGCGTTTTGAATGCAGTCCTATAAGCCCATAGTGCATCGTCCAGCTTCCGAGACCAATCTTTCCTATTAGAATTTACCGTCTTTGCAAGGATTTGCTTGATCTCTCGATTGGAAACCTCTACCTGCCCACTAGTTTGTGGGTGATAAGGTGTGGCTACCTTATGTTGCTTGAGTCCATATTTTGCCAACACAGATTTGAATAGCTTATTGCAAAAGTGAGATCCTCCGTCGCTTATGATAGTACGTGGTACTCCAAAGCGGGAGAAGATATTCTTCTTCAAGAATGATACAACACATTTTCCCTCATTGTCGGCCAACGCTACTGCTTCAACCCATTTTGAAACATAATCTACAGCGACTAGGATGTATTTCATTCCGAACGAATTTATGAATGGACCCATGAAATCGATACCCCATACATCAAAGAGCTCGCTTCAAGAATTTTCGACATGGGCATCTCATGGTGTTTTGAAATCGCACCTTGTCTCTAACATTGGTCTCATCTTCTCACAAATTTGTAGGCATCTCTAAATATCGACGGCCAATAATATCCACTTTGCAATACCTTTCTTGTTGTCCGATTACTTGCATGATGTCCTCCAACTTGGGAAGTGTGACATGTTTCCAATATATTAGGCACCTCTACATGGGATATGCATCACCGGATAACACCATCCAGACATTGTCGAAACAAATATGGCTCATCCCAAAAGTAGTGTTTTACATCATGCATAAACTTCCTCTTTTGATGGAAAGATAAATTTGCAGGTATGACATTACTTACCACAAAATTCGCAAAGTCGGCATACCATGGTAACTTTTCCATTATCGTGGCTAAGATCTCCTCATCAGGGAATACATCATCAATCTCGATTTCAGGTTGCGCCATATGCTCGTTCTCAAGTCTAGATAGATGGTCAGCCACTTGGTTCTCGCAACCCCTTCTATCTTTTACCTCGAAATCAAATTCTTGCAGCAACAATACCCATCGAATTAGCCTCGGCTTTGCGTCCTTCTTCATCATTAGGTATCTTAGAGCTGCATGGTCTGTATGAACGATCACTTTGGTTCCCAACAAGTAAGCACGAAACTTCTCAAAAGCATACACAACCTCTAGGAGCTCTTGTTCTGTGACAGTATAGCTCTTTTGGGCTTTGTTCAGGACCTTGCTTGCATAATAGATAGGATGGAATAACTTTTCCCTTCTCTGGCCAAGTACAGCGCCCAAAGCTACCCCACTGGCGTCACACATGACTTCAAACGGTAGGGACCAATCTGGAGCTACCATGATAGAAGCTTCAATTAGCTTCCCTTTAAGGCATTCGAATGCCTTCAAACAATCTTCATTGAAGTCAAACTTTGCATCTTTCTCCAGAAGTTTGCATAATGGACTAGCCACTTTGGAGAAGTCTTTGATGAACCGCCGATAGAAACCTGCGTGCCCGAGGAAACTACGCACTCCCTTTACGGAAATTGGGGGTGGTAGCTTCTCGATGACTTCAATTTTAGCTCGATCAACCTCAATTCCTTTTTCGGAGATTTTGTGCCCAAGAACGATGCCTTCCTTAACCATAAAGTGGTACTTCTCCCAATTCAGCACTAGGTTGAATTCTACACATCTTTGCAACGCCATACTTAGGTTTACCAAACACGATTCAAACGGCTCACCCACAACTAAAAAATCATCCATGAATACCTCCAAAGTATCTTCAACCATATCAAAAAAGATGGACATCATACAACGCTGAAAGGTGGCTGGTGCGTTACATAGCCCGAATGGCATACGTTTAAAGGCAAACGTACCATATGGGCATGTGAACGTTGTCTTCTCTTGGTCTTCGGGGGCAATACAAACAAAACCAGCCTTTTCCCGCTAATCGATCGAGCATTTGGTCCATGAATGGCATTGGAAAGTGATCTTTGAGCATCCATGAATTCAACTTTCGGTAATCCATGCATACTCTCCATCCGGTGACGGTTCTGAGTGGAATAAGCTCATTCTTCTCATTCGCTACTACCGTCATGCCTCCTTTCTTGGGAACACATTGTACCGGGCTTACCCATGAACTGTCAGAGATTGGATACACTGCCCCCGCATCTAACCACTTAATAATTTCTTTCTTCACCACTTCTTGCATAGGTGGATTTAGACACCTTTGATGCTCAATAGTGGGTGTGTAATTTTCTTCAAGCTGAATCTTGTGTGTACAAATCCCAGGTGGAATACCAATAATATCAGCGATGGTCCAACCAATGGCTCTTATATACTTTCGTAGAATAGCAATGAGAGCTACAACTTGCTGCTCACCCAAATCTGCCGCCACAATGACTGAAAGTGTGTTTCTGCTTCCTAAGAATGCATACTTTAAATGGCTAGGCAGCTCTTTCAATTCTAACGTGGGTGGCTCTTCAATAGATGGTTTAGCTGGTGGTGTGGCTCGATTTTTGAGATCAAGGTCCAGCTTTTTGGGAGCATGAGGATATGATCCAAATCCTATTAGAGCATCAATAGTCTCTTCATAATTTTCAGCATCCTGATGCTCAACATTCATGAGCAAAACCGCCAATGGGTCATCAATAATTTGCTCCTCTTCAAGTAATTCTTTCTCATCATCAAAGTAAACATCAGCCACTGAGAATACGCTCAGCTCTTTGGGTTTCTTCATTGATTTACACACATCAAAGCAAACTACTTCGTCATTTATCCAGAATAAAAGCTCATTAGCTCTTAAATCAATAAGCACACTTCCTGTTGCAAGGAAAGGGCGCCCCAAGATTATGGGAACTTCTGAATCTGCCTCACAATCCAAAATAACGAAGTCTGCCAGAAAGATGAATGAAGAAACCTTTACCAATACATCACATAGAATACCAATAGGTCGTTTTACCGACCTATCCGCCATTACGAGCCTCATATTGGTTGGAGTAGGATCACCCAACCCCAACTTTTTGTAAATAAATAATGGCATCAAATTGATGCTGGCTCCTAAATCACATAATGCCTTGGCAAAATTTAAAGAACCAACTGTGCATGGAATAGTGAAAGCGCCAAGGTCGGCCTTCTTCTGAACTAGTGATCGGGTAGCAATTGCACTGCAATGATGCACAGTATCTTTCAACTCATAGCTTGTTGCCCGCTTCTTTGTCAAAAGATCTTTCATAAATTTCGCATACCCAGGCATTTGTTCTAGTGCCTCCACCAACGGAATATTTATGGTCAGTTGTTTTAACATCGTCATGAATTTGCTGAACCTTGTATCATCCGCAATCTTCTTCAATCATTAAGGAAAAGGTGGTGGTGGAAGTGGTATTGTTTTCTCCACAGCTTTCTTCTTCTCTTGCTTCCGTATTTCAGTCTTTTCAGGCTGCAATATACTTGGTGTGACGTCATGGACGTCGTGGTTGGCTTCTACTGTGTTTTCTCCATTAGCCTTATCATCATTATACGCTACATCGTCGACCACTTGCTTGCCTATGGATGAAGTTTCCAGCACCTTACCACTTCGAGTAGTAATAGCCATGCATGATCCATCATTCCTTGGATTTTGCACGGTGTCACTAGGTAAGGTGCCAGCCTTTCTTTGATTGAGTACTGCCGAAAGTTGGCTCAACTGCTGCTCTATTTGTTTAATTGAAGTGGAATGTGAGTCAACCAATTGCTTCATCGAGGATAAATTATTTATCACCTCAGTTACTCCCGTGCTGGTTGCCTCTACTCCTTTCAACAGTTTAGCCATCATGTCTTCCATATTTGCAGAACTAGATGCAGTGGCATCACCTCTCCCTGGGGGAACATACAAACCACTCTTGTCATTCTTGTTCTTCCAACTACCTTGGTCATTGTTTCTAGATTTATCATAATAGTTCTGACCTTGGTTTCCTTGGGTATTGCCTCGAAAACCCCCCTGATTGTTTAAGTAGTTGGCCTCTTCTTTTGAATCAGATTCGTCTCTTCCTTTTGACGCAACAGCTTTGACTTTTTCGGTCTTCCCTGATAAGAGATGCTTTGTAAGAAGATCCACTTGTGTTTTCATGTGCGTCATATCTTGATCGCATTCTTCTTCTCTTCTCCTTTGGTCTGCAGTAATGCCAATAGATAAAGTGGGGCTTGCTACCTCAGATTCCCTGGTATGCCAAGCTCTACTTTGCTTTGTCATCTGGTCTAGCATATTGCTTGCCTGACCAAAGGTGAGGTCCATAAAAGATCCTCCAGCCGCATTATCCACCACTGGTTTAGTTATTGAATTCAAGGATCTGTATAGTATCTCCATTAGGTGAACATTGGTCATATGGTGGTTTGGGCAACGCATTAGCTTCGTCTTGAACCTTTTCCATTTTTCATGAAGAGCTTCGGTTGGAAGCTGTCGAAAGTTGCTGATTTTATCTCTCAATTGTGCTCTTTTAGATGGCAGAAAGAATCTTTCTAGGAAAGCGTCTTTCAACTGCCTCCAATTAGTGATAGAATCAGGAGTCAGCCCGTTCAACCATAGAGTTGCCTCCCCAGATAGAGACAATGGAAATAGGCGCAACCGAATTGCATTCTGTCCAACGCCAGGATTGTCAAATGACTTGCATGTAGAAATAAAGTTGATCAGATGCATATTCGGATCATCGCCTGCTAGTCCACCAAATAATCCCTTAAGTTGCAATAACTGAATCATGGTGCTTGTGATGTTGAACTTGGCTCCGGGTGCCAATGGTGGAGGAATAATGACTCTTGTGGCTCCGGCTCCATCAAGATCATCATCATCATCGTCGAAAGCTGGTTGTACAGGTCGGCGTTCATGCCTAAACCTAGCTTGACGATCTCTTCTGTTAGCAGGTGTTGTTATCTCAGCATCACGCCTTGGGTTTAGTAACTCGTCATTACCTAGGTCCTCATCGTCAGGATTTGTCGCTCGCCCAGGGTTATCAATATTCTGTTGATGCACTTGAGCGGCTGCTAGAGCAGCTAGTCTCGCCAGTTCCTGTTGAGCAGCCATCCTTTCAATTTCGTGTTGTGCCTCCATTCTGCAATACGTTGTGGTTCAGGATTGATAGGTAATAACGGTTGACCAGAACTTCGAGTATGGGGCATGCACTGAATAAAAACCTGCAGAAAACAAAAACAAAAACTAAAAGTAAAAGTACGAGAATCTTTGACCAAAGGGTCTAGTAATTATCACAAACTTATTGACAACTGTATTCCCCGGCAACGGCACCAATTTTTTATAACGCTCAATCTACAGCTCTTGTAAGAGTGTAAAGCGGTCGTTGTCAAATATATAACCCAACTGGGTTGGGTATCGATCCCACAGGGAATAGCCGGTCAATAAGTAAGCAAAGATTATTAGACTTTTGGTGAAATTCTGGTAAAAAGGGGGGATTGTAACGTGTAACCAAAATAATAGAGTAAAAACGGAAATTAGCAAAGTAGAAGAAAGAATGTTTGGTACGATTTTAACCAATGAGAATTGAGAGTTGGGGTTATGTCCACCTTATGAGTTATACGTCTCTATTGGCTATGAGTTATGCGGAATTCAGACATGCATGTGCTTATAGAGAATTGTATTCTATGGTAAATCCAAGCGTCTTTCGACCTAACAAGGACTATTTCACTTTAACTCTTTCGATCTTAAAACGTATCTAACGGTACAAATTCTCCAAGAGGTTAATCTAGTTATGGCACTAACTTTTTAACAGGGGTTGGTGCTCTATTACCTTGACATTATCTCTTTTCCAGACATATAACTTTTTTTTCGAACAAGTTAATGTTATACTGGCGTATTCTATGCGTTTGCAACCACAAGAATTTTGCATTAAGATGAAGTGAATAATGATATAAGTAGCATACGTGTCGCGAATTCACAAACTCATAGCAATAGATAGTATCTCATACGGCTTCCATAACCCCAACAGAGAAGTTTAGCTACTCATGAGTGCGATGGAACTCACAATAGACATTATTATTATACCACAATAAAGATATCACGTGTAGTATGGTGTGGTATGGATTTAGGCGTGAACTCCCTTTCAAAGTAGCGTTTCTCTTGTTGTGGAATTTAAGAATTGAATAGATGAATAGAAGAAGAATAAAAAGTAGAATTAATGGAAGAATTAGAAGTAGTAGTGAATGATAAAAAATCTCGAGCAAAATAGGGTATTTATAACACCCATATCCTATTCCTACTAAGCTAATGCATTACTTAACCCAATCCTACTAGGTTACTGCATCATTATCCTAATCCTAATAAATTACTGCTAGTCCCCAAAGTCTTTAGAATTGCTGTTTTTACCCGGGACAGATTTTCCATGTGTCACTTTTGGTCCTTGGCGTCCAAGCTTTCCCTTCCTTCTTTCGTGAAGCTTCCTTTGGCGTCAAGTTATCCATAAAATGCTGAAATCTGCATCATTTATACCTGAAAACTTGCTAATTACGTTTGTTAGCTCAATTACAGGAAAAAGGACTAAAAGTGCATGAATTATATATTTTGTCCTCAAAACTTAGCTAAAATATGGGTAAAATATAGTACTTTAGGCGTGTAAATTCACCTATCATCACTCTTACTCAAAATCTTTTAATTTTAAATGATTTTTCTGTTTTGGATCATTTAATGTATTTTATAAAGGTTTCTTAATTACTTTTCAAAATTAAGTGGCGACTCTTCAAAAGTCAATTTTTTTGCAAAACAGAGGACATAAGCTATCGACTTAAAGGACTTAAAATACACACCAATTGGCTCCTCTCAAGCCCTCTGTGTGATTTCTGAAGTTACTAATTGTAAATCGAAGAATATTATCTCGGGAGGAATTAGAATTTACTACTTGCACTAACTGAAGAATAAGTCATAGTTGATGGATTTTGGAGTAACACACGAATCAACACAAGTCTTCGAGAGAGAAACTTTATAGGCATGATCTAGAGTATGAAAAATTAGAAATATTTCTTAAATTCCCAATAGCCTCTCAAAGAAAAGTACAAACGTCTTTGTACCATTCCACAAGACTCTACTCGACACGACTTCACAGACACCCTAGGACACTTAAACTCTATGCTCTAATACCAAGTTTGTAATGCTCAGAGACTACCCCTTGGACATTACACGATGCTTAGAACCACAAGAAATCCCAAGCTAACCCATGATAATGATATAATTCATAAAAAACTGAATAAAATACATAAAACTATAAATAATAAGCGAAAAAGATGTCTTTAGCTAAACTTGTTTAATACAATACTGTTCAAAAACTTACAACACTTGTTATACGAAAGAAAACTAAAACAGAATACATCAACTCTGACGGACTGTCTATGAAGCCTCTACTAATACTAACTATAGGTAGTCGGGACATGACCCTATCTATCCCTAATCAATACAAATGAATAGAAATAAAATGATACTGGAACTAGAGTTGACTCGAGTCTTCAAATTAAAAGAACTCATCACCAACTGGATGGAAACTTTAAACGGTCTAACCATGACATTGTGGGATACCAGCAGTACTTACATAATGAAACAATGTATCCACACAAACGTATATGGGGTTAGTACTTCTGAAATATACTGAGTAAGTATGGGTGAATATAATAAGTCAAAACTGAAGTTGAACATACTTTCAAATCATACATGCTAAGTGTAAAAGGTCTCACCTTGATCATGAATAAAAATGAAAGTTGAAATATCATAAAAGGTGAATAATAAAGCATAAACTGATAAGCTTAGTGAGTCATTACACTTAGTTTCTAAAATCTTCTTTACTATGAAAGATTCTCATAACCGACATAAACCATGTGATCTAGCATGGAGTCCAACGTCTAATCCATATTAAGGAGGGATGTTTTACCTATGCCATCAAAATAAATTCTGAATTGAATTAGAGTGATCACTAAACTGAGCCAATCGGGCAAGGGGGACGCTCTCTGGCGAGGCCCTTAACTATGGTGGCACATAGTATCTAGAAAATAGGATTTCTTGAACCCATATTCCCCCTCGATGCTAAATACTACTCCTAATATATATATATATATTGTATTCTCATACTAATGAAATTTACCTTAAAATACGCATATGAGTTTATAAATCTAAAAACCAATCATGATTCTATTAATAAATCATACTCATGAATAACTGTGTGAATTTCATGTCATGTCTGAGATCATAAGATCAAAACTAAAATTTGAATCATACTGTAATGATCTAAAATAATAAATCTGAACTTCTTGAAAAAAGAGAGAATCATGATAGATTCATAGGCTCTTAGTTATACTAACTAAATCATGCTGAAAATCATATGTATTTATCATATCATGAAAATTAATGTCAAATATACTAAAATTCATCTCATATTAACAATCATGTAAGTAAAAACATGAGTAAAGGTAAATTCTTGTGCTAACTGAACTTTAAATCATATGATAGTATCATAATTTAGAAAACATGAAAATTGGGTATGAAACCTAATTGAAATCTCATAAATTCAATTGTAAAATCAAAGATTTTGAGCACAAGGATGAAAGGTTATCTTTGTTTAAAGGCAAAATAGCTCGATGGACCCTTGTACTATGTCCGTTTTGTAATGTGGATACTCTTACTTACATATTTGTCATTTGGACCCTTGAACCCACTAAAAAGCAATATTTTAAACACTTTTTTGGTGAGTGTAACACACTCGCCCTACGTCAGCTTCCACATCATTTTAAATACTACATTAAATTCCACATTATTTTTAAAATGCCACATAAGAAATTAAATATTAAAAAGATGAAAATTTTAAATTGAGAAATAACAAAAAAATAAAAATTAAAAGGCTCTCTTTTCCCTAGCTCTCCACTCTTTCTTCAAATTGAAATCAGACTTGGGATAATTTGATGGGGCTTTTATGAAATTGAGCTTTTCCAGATTATTTCCAATCGAATTCAATTGCTCTAATTGATTTATGTTCACTGGAACAACTTCTTCAGCAAAATTCACCATCGCAGGATTAATAAAATCACAATTGGATAAGTTCCAAGTTGTTTATAATGGGGCTTTTGATTTTTCTAAATTCCCAGTAGCCGATTTCATCAAAAAAGATTTACAATTTTGAGTTGAATCCCTCAAATCACCATTTCCCTTTAAAATCAGAAAATTGAGGCTAGAAACCCTAATTTCCAAATTGGAACCATTTGGAGCATCAATAATTAGGGCTTTTGACATGGTAACATTCTTCTCTTGCCTAGGTATCAATTGACATTGAGTTTTCCTAATTTTTTCAGTAAATGTTTCGTTGCCGGAATTTAAACGAAAAATTTTGGACTGAAAAATTACTGGTATTGACGCAATGACTTTCTCTATCATCCCCTTTGATCAAATTAGCACGAATTTGATTACCAAAGGTTTGATGAAATCAACTACTGGGAATGTAGAAATTGTCAATTAGAAGAAAAAAAAAAGAAACAAAGAAGATGATGATTCAATTTTCAGTTCGTTTAATGCTCTCTTCGCTGAGATTTTTGGCCAAAAAGTCACCCGCTCTTGACCACTAGCCACTCCTGACAACAAACAACAACCAGATGTGGTCCCTATCATATCTGATCACAAGATTGTCGCCATTTCTTCACCGTCTACTTCTTCTACTGGTGGGCTTACGAGGCGGTGCCGTTGTCAACTTCAAAATCAACGTCGCATTCACATTAGCAAAGGAGGCCGAGGTTTACACCGGAATTGTATGGCTTTCATAGTTTGGAAATAATTATGCCTTATTTATTTTATATGAAGTGCAAAAAGATTGAAATTCTTTGTTCTTGTTTGATCGTACTTAGCAAAATGCCATGTAACAGTAGTTTTTGTTTGTTTCATTTACCTATTTGAACAACTTTGATTTATATTTTTTTAATTTTTTAAAATTATTTTAATATAAAATTGACCAAAAATTGACCCCTACTCGCACCCTAGGCGCGTGCCTGCACGCATTTGTCCTAGTCAACCATTTTAATGACACATAGGTTTGGTCAACGGTCAAAGGGTTTAAAATATTGCTTTTTAGTGGGTTCAAGAGTCCATATGACAAACATGTAAGTAGGAGTATCCACATTACAAAACGGACATAGTATAAGGGTCCAGCGAGCTATTTTACCTTGTTTAAATCCCACATACCTGAATTTCTTAATTTTTTAAAGGAAAACTTGAATTTAGAGCCTTGGAAGTTGAAATTTGGGAAGAAACCCTAACTTTTTTTCTCTTGAGAGTGGAGAGGAGAATGAGCATTGAAAACAAACTAATGATATGAAAATATCATTTATATGGTGACTTAAGTCGTGGGGAAGGGAGTTTGAGGTGAGGAAAAAACCAAACTACCCCTAAGGAAACTTAAAATATTTTGCAGGAATTTCTCAATTCATAATGGAGTTGATTGCCCATCAACTTGTTGACGTCTTGTCAACTTAGTCGTCAACCTTTAGCCGAATTAGACATTTACTAGTTAAGATTAACGACGGAGTTGACAACCCATCAACTTGTTGATAGCCCATCAACTTGTTGATGACTCATCAACTTAGTCATCAATCTCTAAATGATTCAAGGTCTTTTATGTTTAAGGTTGACGACGGAGTTGACAGCTCGTCAACTTAGTCATCAATCTCTTGCAGACAGACACTCCCAAGTAAAATGAGCATAACTTTCTACTCTGATATTGGATTAATGTGAAATCGGATGTATTGAAAAAAAGACTCAAAGATCTTTCATTTGGTGAGTTTTTATCTCCGATAATCTATAAATTCTAGAAGTCATACTCATTTAAATTTGACCCTTGTTGGCGTGAATACTAAAACTCAACCGATAATAAATGTTCTCAACTCAACTTTACTCTAAGTGCTTCATGTGACCATGATTCACATCAAAACCACTTTAGACATAAGGTGAAGGGTGATGACACTTAATTACAATTTAAAATAATCATTTTAGGGCCTTTAAACATAGGGTGAACGGTAGAAACTTAGCAAGGAGTTTGTGGGATATTATAATTTGACTTTTAATTGTTATTGCTATAATTTTTTTTTACAAATTCATCAAATAGATGTAAAAATTATTTTTTTTAAAATGGAGACCTAAATGAGGAGATTTACATAAAATAATCGGACTGTTTTATTAAAGCTGGCTAAGAAAGCAAAGTGTGTAAAGTTAGTAAATCCCTATATGGCTTAAAACAGGCAAAAAAGCAATTACATGAAAAATTTGATTCTCGCATGATTGAAAATAACTTTAATTAAAATAAATGAGAGTGATAAATGTATATATCATAAGTCTTGAAATAATTTACATGTTATTATTTGCTCATATGTTGATGATTTATTAATCTTTGCCTCTAACATGAATGTTATTGGAGAAACTAAAAATATTCTTAGAAGCCATTTTGATATGAAAGATCTTAGTGAGGCAAATTTTATTCTACAATAAAAATTACTAGAACATGTGATGAAATCTTTCTTGACCAGTCACATTATATTGAGAAGATTTTGAAAAAATATAGTTTTCTTGATTGCAAGCATGTTGTAATTCCTTTTGATTCTAGTGTTCACTTATTTTCTGTTGAAAGTGAAAATGATGCGATAAACCAAAAAGAATATGCTAGCATAACTGAAAATTTGAGATATGTGACTGATTGCACTAGGCATGATATTGCATATGGAGTAGGAATACTTAACAGGTTTACTAGGAAGCCAGGTAATGAATATTGGCATACTATAACGTGAGTTATGAGATATTTAATTGGGACAAAAACTTGTAGTTTGTTCTATAAAAAAATATCCAATTGTATTTGAATGCTTTTGTGATGTGGATTAGAACACTTTATCAGGTGATTCTTTATCTACTACTGGTTATATATTTATTTTGGGCGGTATTGCTATTTTTTGAAAATCTAAATAGCAAATTATTATTGCTAACTTTACCATAGAGGTTGAACTAATTGTTTTAGCTTCAGCTAGTGAGGAAGTACATTAGTTGAGAGATTTATTGTTTCAAATATTTTATTTTGAAAAATTAATTTCACTTATTTTATTCATTGTGATAGCACTGTTGTAATTGGTAGAGTTCAAAACAGTCATTACAAAAGTAAATTCAAACCAATAAGGAGAAAATACAGTAATGTGAAATCATATTTAACAAATGATATAATTAATGTTGATTATGTTAAATCTTGTGATAATCTTGTAGATCCACTAATTAAGGCCTTAGCAAGAGAAAAGGTCTGGAGCCCATCGAGGGGGATGAGATTGAAGCCTATAAATTTCTAAGTCATATGTGAGGAAACCCAACCTAGGGACTTGAGATCCTATAACCAGGTTCAATGAAAAAATGAATCACATGATGACTTGTTGTGAAAAATACAGAATTTTTTATCCCTCCCTATGATGTTAGTGTATTTGTTCCTGTAATAGTTGTAGAGATTGGGTTTGAAAAACTCTGATGAAAATCGATAGCTCGTATAAGTGGGGTGCTAAAATTACAGGAGCCCTCTCAAAAGATTTCACCTATGTGAGTGTGAAAGTATGTGCTTCTTATGAGAATCAGGTTCATTCTCAAAAACCACTTATGAAATCGGAATAGCACAAGGTCATAATCTGTTGGCTATAAAACTCATGTCAATACCTTGACTATTTTGTGTAATTTAATAATATTTATTTTTCTTAAGCAGTCATAATTCAAGTCTGAGACCTCTACGACTCTGGAGTAAAAATTATCATTTTACTAATTGAAGGTTCAATGCAGCGCACACCTCCATTATGTATGGTAGTCTTCCTTCAGCTGATAGAATCTCTTATGTTAATACTAAAATGAGTGGGAGATTGTTGGGGTAGCATTTTAATATTTATAATATTAATTTGCTTTATGATTTTTTTTTTTTTGCTAAAACGTGATAGCTATAACTTCTCTCTTTTTTTATTAATGTCTTCATTTGACAATAAGTGACATTAAGGTATTTAATGCTTTAAGTTACAAAGATGTCATTTTGTTCTTTTGCCTTAATAGGTAGAATGTGTTTGTTGATTTACATTGTCACTTTGTGCTGCTCATCACCCAATGAAACTTTAGTGGCAATGATTGCCTTCACTCTCATTTAGAGTCATTCTTTATGTGAGTAATATTGTTTCACTTTGATGCCTTCATTTTCAATGATTAGTGACTACTAGAAGTAGAATGGTTAGATTTTTTTTCTTAAATTATTTGTAACCATCATTTCTTTATTCATCAACATTTTATCACTTAATGGCTTGTAATTCTTATAACTTATATGTCATTGATCTTCCCTCTTTACCACTCCTCATTCATTCTTATTCAATATAAGAAGACTTCCTCTCCTATAAATAAAGACAGTCTTGCAAATTTTTTCTATGTACAAGTAAAATATTGAGTTCACAAAAGTTAGTAAAAAGAGAGTTTATTAGTTGAAGGAAGGTGTTCTTTTTTGTGGAGCTTTGAACTCAACTCATGTCTAGAGTTTGTTGAGTTGTACTTTGTGAGAAGGTTGTTATATTATGGAGGGAATAAGTCAAGTGGATTGCTGCTGATTGGTGAAAATATTTGTTGCGGTGGGCTTGAATCTCCTTAAAGAGAGCGAGATATCCGCATCTCAACCAAGAAGAAGACTATTGTAATTTCTTTATTTTCTGTATTTTCAATTGTAATTTATGTAATATTTCACCAACACTACTCAAGATCAAGCCTAAATTTCTAGTATCACACAGGTAAAAAAATGTAGTCTTTTCATTCCTCTCCAAAAAATAAAAACTAAAAAAAATTTACTCCTTAAAAAATATAAAAATACTTGGTTCAAAGGGACTCTCCTTGAAAAAAAATTAAAAAAAAAAAATCAAAGAATTGGCGAAATATACTCTAATAAAGACTAAAAAGCTAAATCAACAAAAATTAATCTAATACAAAGAATAAAATTATTTTTTTTGTGTTTTAAAACTTTTTCAGTTTTTTTTCTTAAAGAAAGCAACTAAAAAAATAAAAAAAAATTCTGTAGCATACTTCACCTTAAACAAATAGTGGAAGATATAGTACACCCATACTCAAAATCATGTTTTGTCCCCAAGTACTAAATAAAGTAAAATAAGGGTTAAAGATACTCTCTGAGGCTCTCTAGGGCTTATCTAGACGCATGTTTCCTCAATTCTCATCAAGGGATGTGTGTACCCTGCACTTAAACTCAAACATCTTAACTTCAAATTTTAGGTACTTAAACTTTCCCTGAATCTACAAAACCAACACAGAAAGCGATACTAAATATATATATATATATATATATATATATATCTTTAATTCATTTTGGCTCAAAATCTTTTTATCTTTAAATCATTTTAAATTCTACATTATAAAATATAATATTAAATATAATCATAAAATCAATGCTCAGAAAGGACAATTAAAAATACTAAATGTGAAGCAAATAATGACTAAAAATATATATTTTTAACCTCACATCACATATTTGCTATTTGAAAATACCGTGAGGATGAATATCATTTAATATATATTTTTGAGAAAATACCCTATTTCACCCTTGAACTATACCCAAAACGGCTGAGACACACCTCAACTTAACGCCGGTCCTATTACTCCCCCTTCTCCTGACTAATTAAAAGTGTAATTTTGACACCTTTAGTACCTACGTGGCACACACGTGTACCTACATGGCACACACGTGTGCCTACGTGGATCCTTCAATGTGTTGTGCCACGTAGGCACTAAGGGTGTCAAAATTATACTTTTAATTAATTCGGGGGTAATAGGACTCCCTTTAAGTTGAGGTGTGTCTTAGCCGTTTTAGGTATAGTTCAAAGGTGAAATAAAACATTTTCTCTATATTTTTAAAAAATATCTAGCTGAATTTTACATCTTCACTTATCATTGTTCTTTATGTATTTTAATATGTCTCAAAATTATCATAGTTTTATTATTTCTTTATTTAAAAGTAATTTTATTTTTATTCACAATGAAGTGATATTTTTATTAAGTTCCAATAAATCTTATTGATTATGTTTTTTTAGGGATGTAAATTGCACAGTCTAATAGTAATATATGTTAAGAAATTGTGATTCTTTTATTATTTGAAACTTAAGTCGTTAGAGTTGATTTGCATCTTATAGTAACCTCTATATCCTTGCTTATTTGTACTTGTAAAATAATATTAGCAGTTTTATTCTCTGTAAATTTCTTTAATCATGTTTTTAATTGTTTTAAACTAATAATTTATTCTTATAATTTTGTTTTATTATACAATTTTTCTATATTATAAATTAAAAATTTAAAGATCTATGGACTTACACTCCATGCTTCAGGGCTTACACCTTGTCCCATGCTAAGTAAAACACCTTACCTCACACTCTCACCTTTTAAACATTGCTTACAACAGTAACATACCCAGTTCAGTCACAAAGTGAGGTATGAGAAAGGTAGATTACACAAAGAACTTACCTCTACTTCAATGGGAGATAGATTGTTTTCGATAAACCCTCAACTCAAGAAAACATTCCAAAGTTGACACGAAAAAGAAGTAAAGAAAATACAAGAAACAACAATCAATAATAGAAATAACATAAGGTAAACTAATGTTAAACAAAACATTAATCGTGATATAAGAAACAATAGATAGTCACAAAAATTGAAAGACAAGAAACTAAAAGAGTAATACTATGAGTACTAATATGAACGAACAATAAGACAACACAATGTCACCTATTAACTTTCTACCTAATTAATTTATGTCCTCCACACCCTCCTATCTAAGGTTATGTTCTCAGTATACACGTCCTGTCAATCACCTCTCCAATACTTTTCGATCTGCCTCTACTTCCCCCGAAATCATCCATAACTAACATCTCACACCTCCGTATTGGGGTATCCATGCATATTTTTTAATCATCTCAGTCTCACTTTTCGTATTTTGTCCTTCATCGAAGCAGCTCCCACGCAGTCCACAATGTTTCTGATCCTATCTCTCCTAGTATGCCTATACATCTATCGTAACATCTTCATTTTCCCAACTTTCATCTTCTGAATGTTAGAATTCTTGATTGACCAATACTCCACCATACAACAAAGTTGGTCTAACTACCACTCTATAGAACCTGCCTTAAATTTTGGTCACCATCACTATTTACCAGCATATTATTTTTAAAGAAAAAAAGCTCAAATATATCCTCGAACTATTAGAAATGACTCATCTATGCCATCCATTATCAAATTCGCTCATCTATGCCATCGCCATTACAAGTTTGACTCATCTATATCATTATTGTTACATAGTGGTTCATTCGTACCATTATTTTGCAATGGCGATTTTGCAAAGTCATTTTTACCATATGAGCTCATTTTAGATGTCCACTCACGTAATCCAAATCAATTAGTATTACTTAAATCAAAAACAAAAATCGAACCAATTAAATAAACCCGACAAATTAATAGGTTTGATTTTTATTTTTAATGAGTTCGATTTTTAGTTTTAACGTGTTCAATATTTTTTCAGTGTGAATTGAATTTTATTTTAATGAGTGTGATTTTTAATTTTATCTTGAGCCGGGGTGGTCTATCGAAAACAGTCTCTCTACTTCTTCGGAGGTAGCGATATGAACTACGTACATTTTACCCTCCTCAGACCCCACTTTGTTGGAATACACTGGGTTTTTTGTTGTTTTTGTTGTTGAGTGTGATTTTTAATTTTGATTTTAAGTAATATTAGTTGATGTGGATTTATTGACGAACCTCTAATAGGAGGTCACAAGACAAAAATGATTTTGTAAAATCACTATTACAAAATAATGATACGAATGAATCTTTCTATAACGGCAGTGACATAGATGAGTTGAACTATTAAAGACTGTGTCATAAATGGGTCAAACATATAACGAATGACATATATAAATCATTTTTAATAGTTTGACGTATAATATTAGATTAGTTAGTATTTTAAATGAGTGTAGAGAATTTATCTTTATTTATTCTTTAAATAAAGATAAACTCTCTATATTGAGAAAATAATAATTTTAATTATTTAATATTTAAATCTTAATGTGTAGTCAATTTCAAATATTTTAATCTTAACATAAATAAATAAGGTATTACTTTGAAGAGTTACTTATTGTTGTGCGTTAATTTAAAATGTTAAAGTAAAGAATCTGTACACTAACAACAAACAGATCATTCTATGCTACAATAAATAAATTTCAGCAAGAGAGATGGCCACTCGGTTAAGACTTGTTCATCACACACCAAATCAAATCAAGGCCACACAATTTCCAATCAAACGGTGTAAAATCACCCATGAATATCTAAACCAATGGACATATTCAACGTATATTATCCATCGAAATGTGCCGTTTGAGGTTTAAACTTCTTTTTCGTAACCTTCACGTGAAATCGTTAACGCCGTTGCCACATTTTTAATAGGATGCGTTTGGCCATGACAAAAATCGGTAATTAAGAAAGGTAATTTTTATTTTAAAATAAAGAATAATATTTAAAAATAGAATTAGACTTGATTATAAATATAAATTAAAATTATTTTCTAATTTTTATGAGTAATTTAAAGTGATAAATATAGTAAATAATTTTTAATGCTTTTCAAATTCCTGAAAGTTTCAAAACTTAATTTAAAGTTAAATTCCAATTTTTTACTTCATCCATTTCAAATGGATACCTCGCTTTAACTTGGAATGAAATTTAAGAAAATGTTTTTTTTAAATTTTGTAATTATAAAATGTCAAATATATCAAAATGTCCTTAATTTTGATCTTAAATATGCTATATGAAAAGTTGAAATTAAAGAAATATTTAAAAGGAAATAAATCTTTATTTTCAAAAATAAAAAACAAAAGTAAGTCAAAAAAATTTAAGTGGGGGGAGTGTAATTATTTTTCGAATTGTAATTCAAAAAGAAAAAAAAAAGTAAGTAATTTCGCACCAAACGCCCCCTTAAGTTCATCATAATTCCAAAGAAGCAAATGTTTAACGGCTACCAAACGGCCCCGTCGGTGACCCCCTTTCATATATATTCGTTATGTACAAACCATTTTTTTCCTTTTAATTTACAAAGATTTACTTTCCAACGGCAGTTTTTTTTTCCTTCCCTATAGCTCAATTTCTCTCTCTAAGAGATTTATTGGATTTCGAATGAGCTTATTATACAGGTTAATTCGCTAATTAATTCTTGAAATTGCATAAATAATTATTAGTTGTATTGTTTTCTCATCTATTTAGCTTCAATTTTATTTTATTCTGTTTTTTTTTTTCTATTTTTAGTTAATTTCATTGGTATTCTGATTATTGAATCGATTGTATTGTCTTGAGTCTTACTTGGTTGTTATTTTGATCTGAAAATCGGAAAATCATTAGGATTTTGTTTTCAATTGAATTTTTTGTTATTGAATTGGTGTTGATTTAAGATTTTTTTTTTTCTTTTGGAGTTGTGAAGATGGATGGATTGAGAGTAGAGGATTGTTGTACTGAGAATAAGCAATCGACGGCGGCTTCGGCTTCTTCTGTTTCTGAAAATAGTGGAGGTGTAACTGTAAAGTCATCGGAAGTATCCAGCCCGACTCCTGCATCACCAGTTCATCGGTATAATATTGTTTTGAATCTCTCTCTCTCTCTCTCTATATATATATATATATAAATGAATAACTTGATTAGATAGGAGAGTTTGGAGGTCGCGGATTAGAGTAGAAGATTAGTTGGTAGGATAGGTCTTGGTATCGGTATTTACTCTGTTACGAGTAGAATTAGCATTATTCTTGTAATTTCTTGTTCTTTGATTGTTGTTATCATATGTGTTTCCTGTGTTTTTGTTTTCATCCTAGTTCATTCTTGTGCCGGGGGTCCATCAGAAACAGTCTCTCTACTTCTTCGGAGGTAGCAGGTAGCGGTATGGACTGCGTACATTTTACCCTCTCCAGACCCAATTTTGTGGGAATACACTGGGTTTGTTGTTGTTGACTAGTTCATTCTTGTTATTGTTCTTTCTATGTATGCTAAGTACGGCTTTCCATATATTTCATTGTTGTTAATGCTTTTATTTCCGTATTCTCTTTTTCAAACTGCTTTGACATGCTTTACTTGAGTCGAGGGGTCTGTTGGGAATAACCTGTCTATCTATATGAGGTAGGAGTAAGCTGTGTGTATACTCTACTCTTCCCAGACCCTGCTTGTGGGATTACACATGGTATGTTGTTGTTGTTGATTAGAACTAGCATATTCGACCTTGTATGTCTGGTGTTAAAAGTTGTGAATCTGAACATTGGGAGTACATTCATGTCAATTTTGATTTTGAACTTTATTTTTGGCTTTTACTGGACGACTTCTATAAGTATCGTTTGTTGGCATCACGCCTGAAGATTGACTTGTTTTAAAGTGGAAAACTGTGCATGAGATTGTAAATTTGTTAATCTGTTTCACGCCTTACTTTTGGTCATAGTGAGTAGGGATTAGAATTTAGAACTATGTCTGTACACGTATGGAAGTGTTTAATAGCTGAATAGCGTCGCCTAAATGTCAAGATTTACTACCTGAAGACAACAATAATATTCGAGTCGTTGATGTCATGCAATTTTTTCTCCTGTCATGTCCTCCATTCAGACACAAATTTACAATCATGTGAAATATTATGTTTCTCTACGATGTGATAGATGTGTTTGAAGTTCACTGTGCTTCTACTGCTAATTTTTTGATGTTGAATAGCCAGATACTAATGTAAAGTAATGATTTATGCTTATTGCTTTTTGGAGTTGTTTATTTGGTGTTAAAAATTGTGAATCTGAACAACTGGAAGTACATTCATGCCAATTTTGATTTTGGAGTTTATCTGAATTTTATATTTGGCTTTTCCTGAACGACTTTCGTAAGTATCGTTTGTTGATATTTCGGCTGAAGATTGGCTTGTTTTAAAGTGGATTCACCTTGTGCATTTGATTGTGTAATAGTTAATCTGTTTCACCCCTTTAATTTAGTTCTTTTGTGAATACGTATTAGAATTTAGAAGTATGCTTGGGCATATATGAAAGTGATTCAATAGATAGCATCGCATAATTGTCACAATTTACTTCCATGAAGACAATAATTTTAGAGTCGGATAACGTCATGCAATTTTCTCTCCTGTCCTCTCCTTCATTCAGAGACATAGCTGATAAAATCATGTGAAGTATCATGTTTCTTTACGATGTGACAGGGGTGTTTGACTTTCAGTGTTTGTGCTGCTCATTTTTTGATGTTGAATGGAAAGATACTAATGTAAAGTAGTGATTTGTGTTTATTACTTTCTGGAGTTATATATTTGGTGTTAAAAGTTGTGAATCTGAACAATTGGAACATTCATGCCAATTTTGATTTTGGAATTCGTCTGAAGTTTATATTTGGCTTTTCCCGAACAACTTCCATAAGTATTGGTGTTTGGTATTTCGGCTGAAGATTGGATTGTTTTAAAGTGGAAATCCTTGCGTATGTGTATAATAGTTGATCTGTCTCACAACTTAATTTAGGTCATTTGTGAATAGGGGTTAGAATTTAGAATTATGTCTGTGCACATATGAAAGTGATTCAATAGCTGAATATCATCGCCTAAATGTCAAGATTTACTACCCTGAAGACAATAGTATAAGAGTCGAACATGTCATGTAATTTTTTGTCTTGTCATCTTCTTCATTCAGACACATGTGAAATATCATGTTTCCCTATAATGTGATAGGGGTGTCTGAAGTTCATGGTGTTTTTGCTTCGAATTTTTCAATGTTAAATGGCAAGATACTAATGTGAAGTAGTGATTTATGGTTATTGCTTTTTGGCGTTTTGAGTGTGTTGCTGCCATCTAGACCGTATGTAACTGATGAGATTATTGTAATGAGTTCAATTTTGCAGGAGAACCACTGGTCCAATTAGACGAGCAAAGGGTGGTTGGACTCCTGAGGAGGTAATCCGTTTTCCTGATAAGTATGATATAACGTCTTGCTTGATGTTATGTTGAGTTGACAGTTTCAAGTTTTCAGTAGTGAATACTACTAAATTGTTAATAGAAAATAGTAGGAATTTGGAGAAGTTCGTTTTTGGTGTGGAGCATATTTTCTTCTGAATTGTTTATGCTTCTATAAACATCATGTTATATTAATATGACTCTGGTTTATTCCTAGAACTAGAATTCTTATTTATTGTTGCTTGTCTTGTACATGATAAATTCAGCTATTGGTTTTACTTTTAGGAATCATGTATTGATTATAAACTCCCCAATGCCACAGGACGATACTTTGAGAAGCGCTGTTGCAGCTTACAGGGGGAAGTCCTGGAAGAAAATAGGTATAATTTCCTTGGCAGTGCTTCTGAAAGTTATTACAGATTGAACAATCTTTCTGGCTAGTGTCTTCACTTCCTATTTTAGTTTGAAGAGACCTTCTGCTGCGAGACTTGTTAGACGGTAAACCTTGGGAGATGCATGTCTTCTATTCCTTTCCCATTTCGAAAGTAACAGGATAAAGTAAAAATCTCCATGCATATAAATACTGCTAGTGCCCCCGGGCTTTGGTCTAGTGGGTATGAGTGCATCATGTGATGTTTTGGATTAGGTGCATGTCACAGGTTATAGAACACTGTCACAAACAAAAACACAGTTTTTAAGTGGAGAAGGGTAGAGGAGTGGGCCCATTGTCCTCCGATTTGCTAACTACAACCAGCCCTTGTGAATTTCTCGATCATCTAAAAGATAATGACATGAAGTGTGATTCAATTCTAACTGACACTCTTCTTTGAAAGTAGAATATCAAAGTTTCTAATATGGTTACTATGGGGCCTGATAAGTGCCATAAAAAAAGATATTATGAAGAGGTATACAGTATGGGATATAGTTTGCTTCATCATGTTTGTATCTTTTAGTCATGAATACAGGTTGAAGATGAGATACATCATTTGACTTGTTTTCTTTAATTACCGTCCTCTTCAAGCTAGATCTTGGTCCAACATCTTTGTACTCCCTTTTTGATTGAATGATATTTTTACAAATATGATCAAGTAGGAAATGATGCTATATTAAGATGGGGAGCAACAATGTATAAGCTACTTATATATATGGTAAAAATCACTGATAGGTTAAATTTTTAAGGGGATCGTTAATAATCACCTATTATTATATGATACTATAAGCTGAGCATAAAACACATATGGTTCAATGTTGCACGAGGCGTAAAAGTCAATCTGAAATCCTCTTGGAAGGGTTTAGCGTAAGAGAGGTCAATTCATTTCTTTGCCTTGTCCCAAGATGCCACTTCTTTACAGAGACCAACTAAGACTTCTTAATTGCTTTGTAAATAACTCGGGAAGAATTTAACTTGAGGGCAGTCTTTTGCTTTCTTTGCCTGTCTTGAGGGATAGTCACTCCTAGGGACCAACAAAAACTTCTTTATTGGCTAGTAGATGTCATGGCTGGCTTGTGTCGCTCAAGGTTGGTCTTTTTGTTTGGTTATGTATTATTTAATCGTGTAGTGGGCGTAGCCCAACAGTTAGCGGTGATATACTCTACTTTCTTTTTTAGTATGTTCATTTTACAATATTTTGTGGTGCCTTCTTGAACACAAAATATCTCAGACCTATTTGGTGGTCTATCTGTTTTTTGAATGTATCTTTAATAGACATGTTAGCCCAACATGTTCAAACATGTAAGTTACTTAAAAGTGCTGTATCGAATTATTTGCGGTTTAACTCTAGGATAGCTTTGGGACCTTGGGCTTTGGTCTAGTAGTAAGGGCATAGCTTGTAATGTGCGGTCTAGTTCGCACGTTACATGTTCGAACTCTGCCACAAAAAAAGATGGTATTTAAGTGGAGAAGGGTAAGGGATATCATTATGTTCTGTGTTTCAAACCATGCGCGAACCGTGTGCCGCTAGCCGTCAGTATTTGCTCTGTGATTAAAAAAAAAAAGTTAGGCCAGCTTTGGCAGTTACATCTGGAAATTGATTTTACTACAATCATCATATAATTCTCTATTTCATTCTTCTCAACTTTCCTGTATTGTAATTGTTGTTTGTTGTATGAAATTAAATTAAATTTCCTTATCTTACATAGAGACCTCCTAAAAAACATGTTCGTGCTCAAGTACGACATGACGTTCTGCTGGTTGAAGGTGTAAGAAATGAACAAGATATATCTCAAGTTACATGGAGCAAAGTTGTATTAAAAAGCCTACAATTTGTTAAATTTATGTGGACTATTAAGAATGAAGTTGAATGAAAGAACATAATGCATATACCGAATACCAACTAGTTGGAAAAAATGATTTGGTATTGAGTATTGGAATAAATGTGTCCAAATAATTGAATAGGTATCAAGGATTCATGTAGCCGACTACAAACTAGTTTGGCATTGACGTATATATGTTGTTTATATCTTTAACTGTAGAGTCTGTCAAATTTGGTTTATAATAGATGGAAAGTTATAAGTTATACCAAAGAGCAGATATTCAACTTCTTTGAACTTGGAAATGTTAGCTTATTGGAACTTATTATTGTGTTGCTCTCGATGTGGTTCATGTAGGATCATTAGGGTATTGCATTCAGCTTTTGATTTAAGCTTATTCTGTAATTAGAAAAAATTAACTGTTTTTATCAAAACACTGATGCACATGCAGCTGAATTCTTTCCGGATAGATCAGAAGTGCAATGCCTGCATCGATGGCAAAAAGTTCTGAATCCAGATCTTGTAAAAGGACCCTGGACTCAAGAGGTGGTTTTTTTTCCCTTTCTATATTAATCTGTTCTTGATTGTGCTTGGGATGATCTTTGGTAATTTCTGATGTCCTTCAATTTAATGGTGAGTTTGTTTATAGGAGGATGATAAGATCATTGAACTGGTGGCTAGGTATGGGCCTACAAAATGGTCTATCATAGCCAAATCATTGCATGGTCGGATTGGGAAGCAATGCCGTGAGAGGTAAGATCAAATATGGTGGTCATACATTTGTAGATGTTATCTTTGTTATACCTGATTCAGCTTTTTTGCGAATATCACAACTAATTCTTCATTATGATTTCTTTAATTTCTCAGGTGGCACAATCATTTGAATCCAAATATTAAGAAAGATGCCTGGACATTGGAGGAGGAACTAGCACTTGTAGATGCTCATCGGATCCATGGGAACAAGTGGGCTGAAATAGCTAAGGTCCTACCTGGAAGGTAACCATTCAGCAATAACATTGAACATTTATTTAGGTGGGTGCAACACGTGTAGATCTAAAGGAATTAGTAATTAATATTCGGTAGAATTAAGAGAAATATAATCTGTATGAGGTTGCTTTAGGAGCCTTTCTATTATTGGTGTTACGTGTTTGCTCTAGGGTTAAGGGTGGTAGGTAGCGGCGGTTGCGGTGGATGGGTGGGGTAGTAGTGGGGATTAGTGGAGGTGGGGTAGTGGGGATTAGTGGAGGTGGGGTATGGGGTGGTAGAATCCTGGGAAGGGGGCCCAAGAGGGGGGTGAGAGGGTGGGTCCAAGTCCTAAGAGTGGTCTCGGGCCCAAGAGGGGGGTGAAGGTCTCTGGCCTGAGTGGTCTCGGGCCTGGGGCAAGGGTGTGTAGTCCTGGGCCTGAGAGTGTCCTTGAGCCTGGGCGAGGGGTGGGATCCTGGGCCTAAGAGTGGTCTCGGGCTAAGATGAGGGTGAGAGGGTAGGTCCTAGTCCTAAGAGTGGTCTCGGGCCTAAGAGGGGGGTGAAGGTATCGGGCCTGAGTGGTCTCGGGCCTGGGGCAAGGGTGTGTAGTCCTGGGCCTGGGCGAGGGGGTGGGATCTTGGGCCTAAGCATGGTCTGGCGCTTGAGATGAGGGTGGATGGGTCCTGGGCAAGGGGTATGGGGTGGTAGGTCAGAGAGTGGGTAAACAGAGTGCGGTAGGGTTAACGGTGATGGGTGGGGTAGTGGGGATTAGTGGAGGTGGGGTATAGGGTAGTAGGTAAGAGAGTGGGGCAGGGTAGGTTTAGGGGGTGTTGGGCGTTTGTTCTAGGGTTAGAGGTATGGATCGCGAGCAGCGATAGGTGTTGGGGTAGTTGGGAAAGGGGTTGGGTAGGTAAGAGGTTAGTTATAATAGAGAGTGGGTCCTAGCCCTAAGAGTGGTCTCGAGCTTAGGGATTAAGGGTCTTAGGCCAGAGTGGTCTCAGGCTTGGGGCAAGGGTGTGTAGTCCTGGGCCTGGGGCGAGGGGGTGGGAACCTGGGCCAAAGCATGGTCTCTGGCTTGAGATGAAGGTGGACGGGTCCTGGGCCTGAGCATGGTCTCAATCTTGGAAGGGGGGTGATAGGGTGGGTCCTAGCCCTAAGAGTGGTCTCGAGCACAAGAGGGGGATGAGGATCTTAGCCCTGAGTGGTCTGGGGCAAGGGCGTGGCTTGAGATGAAGGTGGACGGGTCCTGGGCCTGAGCATGGTTTCAATCCTGGAAGGGGGGTCATAAGGTGGGTCCTAGCCCTAAGAGTGGTCTCGAGCACAAGAGGGGGGATAAGGATCTTAACCCTGAGTGGTCTCGGGCCTGGGGCAAAGGTGTGTAGTCCTGGGCCTGGGGCGAGGGGGTGGGATCCTAGGCCTAAGAGTGGGGTCTCGGGCTAAGATGAGGGTAGGGTGGGTCCTAGCCCTAAGAGTGGTCTCGAGCACAAGAGGGGGGATAAGGATCTTAGCCTTGAGTGGTCTCGGGCCTGGGGCAAGGGTGTGTAGTCCTGGGCCTGGGGCGAGGGGGTGGGATCCTAGGCCTAAGAGTGGGGTCTCGGGCTAAGATGAGGGTGAGAGAGGTGGGGTGCTGGGCCTAAGCATGGTCTGGCGCTTGAGATGAGGGTGGACGGGTCCCGGGCTTGGGGTATGGGGTGGTAGGTCAGAGAGTGGGTAAACAAAGTGCGGTAGGGTTAACGGTGTTGGGTAGGGTAGTGGGGATTAGTGGAGGTGGGGTATGGGGTAGTAGGTAAGAGAGTGGGGTAGGGTATGGATCGCGAGCAGCGGTAGGTGTTGAGATGAAGGTGGACGGGTCCTGGGCCTGAGCATGGTTTCAATCCTGGAAGGGGGGTCATAAGGTGGGTCCTAGCCCTAAGAGTGGTCTCGAGCACAAGAGGGGGGATAAGGATCTTAACCCTGAGTGGTCTCGGGCCTGGGGCAAAGGTGTGTAGTCCTTGGCCTGGGGCGAGGGGGTGGGATCCTAGGCCTAAGAGTGGGGTCTCGGGCTAAGATGAGGGTGAGAGAGGTGGGGTGCTGGGCCTAAGCATGGTCTGGCGCTTGAGATGAGGGTGGACGGGTCCCGGGCTTGGGGTATGGGGTGGTAGGTCAGAGAGTGGGTAAACAAAGTGCGGTAAGGTTAACGGTGTTGGGTAGGGTAGTGGGGATTAGTGGAGGTGGGGTATGGGGTAGTAGGTAAGAGAGTGGGGTAGGGTATGGATCGCGAGCAGCGGTAGGTGTTGGGGTAGTTGGGAAGGGGGTTGAGTAGGTAAGAGGTTATTAGTCAAAATGGAGAGTGGGTCCTAGCCCTAAGAGTGGTCTCAGGCCTGGGGATTGAGGGTCTTAGGCCTGGGGCAAGGGTGTGTAGTCATGGGCCTGGGGCGAGGGGGTGGGAACCTGGGCCAAAGCATGGTCTCTGGCTTGAGATGAGGGTGGACGGGTCTTGGGCCCGAGCATAGTCTCAATCCTGGAAAGGAGGTGAGAGGGTGGGTCCTAGCCCTAAGAGTGGTCTCGGGAACAGGAGGGGGGATGAGGATCTTAGGCCTGAGTGGTCTCGGGCTTGGGGCAAGGCTGTGTAGTCCTGGGCCTGGGGGGAGGAGGTGGGATCCTGGGCCTAAGAGTGGTCTCGGGCTAAGATGAGGGTGAGAGGGGTGGGGTGCTGGGCCTAAGCATGGTCTGGCGCTTGAGATGAGGGTGGATGGGTCTTGGGCTTGAGGTATGGGGTGGTAGGTCAGAGAGTAGGTAAACAGAGTGCGGTAGGGTTAGCGGTGATGGGTGGGGTAGTGGGGATTGGTGGAGGTGGGGTATGGGGTAGTAGGTCAGAGAGTGGGTAAACAGAGTAGGGTAGGGTTAGCGGTGATGGGTAGGGTAGTAGGTCAGAGAGTGGGTAAACAGAGTGCGGTAGGGTTAGCAGTGATGGGTGGGGTAGTGGGGATTGGTGGAGGTAGGGTATGGGGTAGTAGGTCAGAGAGTGGGTAAACAGAGTAGGGTAGGGTTAGCGGTGATGGGTGGGGTAGTAGGTCAGAGAGTGGGTAAATAGAGTAGGGTAGGGTTAGCGGTGATGGGTGGGGTAGTGAGGATTGGTGAAGGTGGGGTATGGGGTAGTAGGTCAGAGTGGGTAAATAGAGTGGGGTAGGGTAGGTTTGGATGTTGGGCGTTTGTTCTAGGGTTAGGGGTATGGATGGGTCCTAGGCTTGGGGTATGGGGTGTAGGTCAGAGAGTCGGTAAACAGAGTACAGTAGGGTAGGTTAGGGGTGGCAGTTAGCGGTGATAGGTGGGGTAGTGGGGATTGGTGGAGGGGGGTATGGGGTAGTAGGTCAGAGAGTGGGTAGATAGAGTGGGGTAGGGTAGGTTTGGATGTTGGGCATTTGTTCTAGGGTTAGGGGTATGGATGGGTCCTGGGCCTGGGGTATAGGGTGTAGGTTAGAGAGTAGGTAAACAGAGTACGGTAGGGTAGGGTAGGGGTGGCAGTTAGCGGTGATGGGTGGCGTAGTGGGGATTGGTGGAGGTAGGGTATGGGGTACTAGGTCAGAGAGTGGGTAAATAGAGTGGGGTAGGGTAGGTTTGGATGTTGGGCATTTGTTCTAAGGTTAGGGGCATGGATCGTGATCAGCGATAGGTGTTGGGGTAGTTGGGAGGGGGATTGGGTGGGTAAGAGGTTGGTCAAAATAGAGGGTGGGTCCTAGCCCTAAGGGTGGTCTCGGGCCTAGAAAGGAGGGGTGAGGGTCTTAGGCCCGAGTGGTCTTAGGCCTGGGGAAAGAGTGTGAGCAGCGGTAGGAGTTGGGTTAGTTGGGAGGGGGGTTGGGTGGGTAAGAGATTGGTCAAAATGGAGGGTGGGTCCTAGCCCTAAGGGTGGTCTCGGGCCTAGAAATGGGGGGTGAGGGTCTTAGGCCTGGGCCTGGGGTGAGGTGTTGGGTTGGTAAGAGGTTGGGGTAAATAGAGTGGGCTAGGGTAGGTTTGGATGTTGGGCGTTTGTTCTAAGGTTAGGGGTATGGATCGTGAGCAGTGGTAGGTGTTGGGGTAGTTGGGAGGGGGGTTGGGTGGGTAAGAAGTTGGTCAAAATGGAGGGTAGGTCCTAGCCTTAAGAGTGGTCTCGATCCTAGAAAATGGGGGTGAGGGTCTTAGGCCTGAGTGGTCTTGGGCCTGGGGCAAAGGTGTGAGCAGCGGTAAGTGTTGGGTTAGTTGGGAGGGGGGTTGGGTGGGTAAGAGGTTGGTCAATATGGAGGGTGGAACCTAGCCCTAAGGGTGGTCTCGGGCCTAGAAATGGGGGGTGAGGGTCTTAGGCCTGAGTGGTCTCGGGCCTGGGGTAAGAGTGGGTAGTCCTGGGCCTGGGGCGAGGGGTTGGGTGGGTAAGAGGTTGGTCAAAATAGAGGGTAAGAGTGATCTCGGGCCTGGGGCAAGGGTGTGAGCAGCGGTAGGTGTTGGTGTAGTTGGGAGGGGGGTTGGGTGGGTAAGAAGTTGGTTAAAATAGAGGGTGGGTTCTAGCCCTAAGGGTGGTCTCGAGCCTAGAAATAGGGGGTAAGGGTCTTACGCCTGAGTGGTCTCGAGCCTGGGGCCAAGGGTGTGTAGTCCTTAGCCTGGGGCGAGGGGTTGGGTGGGTAAGAGGTTGGTCAAAATGGAGGGTGGGTCCTAGCCCTAAGGGTGGTCTCGGGCCTAGAAATGGGGGGTGAGGGTCTTAGGCCTGAGTGGTCTCGGGCCTGGGGCAAGGGTATTTAGTCCTGGGCCTGGGGCGAGGGGGTGGAATCCTGGGCCAAAGCATGGTTTAAGGGTATGTAGTCCTGGGCCTAGGGCGAGGGGGTGGAATCCTGGGCCAAAGCATGGTTTAAGAGTATGTACTCCTGGGCCTGGGGCGAGGGGGTGGAATCTTAGGCCAAAGCATGGTCTCGGGCTTGAGATGAGGGTGGACGGGTCCTGGGCCTAAGCATGGTTTCTATCCTAGGAAGGGGGTGAGAGGGTGGGTCCTAGCCCTTAGAGTGGTCTCGGGCCTAGGAAGGGGGGTGAGGTCTTTAGCCTGAGAGTGTCTTTAGGCCTGGGGTAAGAGGGGGTGGGATCCTGGGCCTATGGTGAGGGTGAGAGGGGTGGGGTCCTGAGCCTAAGTGTGTGTGTTCGTGAGGGGGTGGGGTGCTGGGCCTAAGCATGGTCTCCCGCTTGAGATGAGGGTGGACGGGTCCTGGCCTGGGCATGGTCTTAATCCTGGGAAGGGGGTGAGAGGGTGGGGTCTTGGTCCTAAGGAGGTCTCCGACGTATTAAAAAAACGATGCGGACCCTAGGCCTGCTCGAGCATTGTCTGGGTCCTAAGGCGGGGACATGGTCCATAGTGTCCTGGGGTCGCGTGGTCTTTAGGCCTAAGAAGAGGGTGACGCGTCCTGGCCTTGAGTTTGGTCTCGGGACTTGTGAGGAGGGGGAAAGGGGTTTGAGGGGTCCTGGCCTTAGGCCTAAGGCCTGATTGTAGTCTCGAGCCTGAGGCGAGGGGGTGGGGGTCCTAAGAGTGGTCTCGAGCTAAGATGAGGGTGCCGTATGCCTGCTCAAGCTTGTCTGGGGCCTAAGGCGGGGACATGGTCCATGGTGAGCTGGGGTCGCGTGGTCTTAAGAGTGGTCTCGGGCTAAGATGAGGGTACCCTAGGCCTACTCGAGCATGTCTGGGGCCTAAGGCCGGGACATGGTCCATGGTGAGCTGGGGTCGCGTGGTCTTAGGCCTAAGAGGAGGGTGAGGGGTCCTAGCCTTGAGTTTGATCTCGGGCCTTGTGATGATGGGATGGGGGAAGGTTGTGGTGGGCCTTAGGCCTGATTGTAGTCTCAAGCCTGAGGTGATAGGGTGATGGGATCTTGGACCTGACTATGGTCTCGGGCCTAAGATAGGGTGAGAGAGGTGGGGTCCCGAGCTCAAGCGTGGTCTATTGGGTGTTCCTAGCCTTAAGTTCGGTCTCGGGCTTAGGATAGGGGAGGGGGTCTTAGGCCTGATTGTAGTCTCGAGCCTAGGGTGAGGGGTAGGATCTTGGGCTTGACAGTGGGATCTTGGGTCTAAGATGAGGGTGAGAAAAGTGGGGTCTTGAGCTTAGGACTGGTCTCTTGGGGGGTCCTAGCCTTGAGTTAGGCCCGATTGTAGTCTCGAGCCTAGGGTGAGGGGTAGGATCATGGGTCTAAGATAAGGGTGAGAGAGGTGGGGGGTCCTAGCCTTGAGTTTGGTCTCGGGCTTAGGATGTGGGGAAGAGGGTCTTAGACCTAATTGTAGTCTTGAGCCTGGGGCGAGGGAGTGGAATCCTGGGCCTGACAGTGTCGTCTTAGACCTAATTGTAGTCTTGAGCCTGGGGCGAGGGAGTGGAATCCTGGGCCTGACAGTGGTCTTGAGCCTAAGATGGGGGGTTAGGGAAGTGGCCTGAGCCTAAGCGTGGTCTTGTGCCTAGGTGCAGGGGTGGGGCTTAAGCGTGGTCTCTTGGGGGGTCTTAGCGTTGAGTTTGGTCTCGGGCTTAAGCGTGGTCTTGTGCCTGTGGGGCTTAAGCGTGGTCTCTTGGGGGGTCTTAGCGTTGAGTTTGGTCTCGGGCTTAGGCGTGGTTTTGTGCCTGTGGTGCTTAAGCGTGGTCTCTTGGGGGGTCTTAGCGTTGAGTTTGGTCTCAGGCTTAGGATGGGGGAAGGGAGTCTTAGGCCTGATTGTAGTCTTGAGCCTGGGGCGAGGGGGTGGGATCCTGAGCCTGACAGTGGTCTCGAGCCTAAGATGGGGGTGAGAGAGGTGGGGTCCTGAGCCTAAGCGTGGTCTTGTGCCTAGGTGCAGGTGTGGGGTGTCGGGCCTGAGCATGGTCTCGAGCCTGGGCGAGGGATGGACGGGTCCTGGTCTTGGGCAAGGGATGGATAGGTCCTGGGCTTGAGCATGGTCGTCTCAAGCCTAGGAAGAGAGTGAAAGGGTGGGCTCTTGGGCCTAAGCGTGGTCTCCGACGTATGAAGAAGGCGATGGGGGGCTCTAGGCCTGCTCGAGCATGGTCTGGGGTTTAAGTGGGGACATGGTCCAGGGTGTCCTAGGGTCGCGTGGTCTTAGGCCTAAGAAGAAGGTAAGGGGGGGGTCCTAGGGAGGGGTGGTCTTAGGCCTTGAGTTTGGTCTCGGGCCTTGTAGGGAGGGGGGGAAGGGGGTGGTGGGTCTTAGGCCTGATTGTAGTCTCGAGCCTGGGGTGAGGGGTGGTGGGATCTTTGACCTGACTGTGGTCTTGGGCATGGGGTGAGAGAGGTGGGGTCCTGAGCTCAAGTGTGGTCTCGTGGGGGTTCCTAGCCTTGAGTTCAGTCTCGGGAGATGGGGAGGGGGGAAGGGGGGTCTTAGGCTTGACAGTGGGATCTTGGGCCTAAGATGAGGTTGAGAGAGGTGGGGTCCTGAGCTTAAGCGTGGTCTCGTGGGTGTTCCTAGCCTTGAGTTTGGTCTCGGGCTTTGGATGGAAGGGAAGGGGGTCTTAGGCCTGATTATAGTCTTGAGCCTGGGGCGAGGGGGTGGGATCCTGGGGCTGACAGTGGTCTCGGGCGTAAGATTGGGGTAAGAGAGGTAGGGTCCTGAGCCTAAGCGTGGTATCGTGCCTAGGGGCAGGGGTGGGGCGTCGAGCCTGAGCATAGTCTCGTGCCTGGGGCGAGGGATGGACGGGTCCTGGGCATGGTCTTGGGCAAGGGATGGATGGGTCCTGGGCCTGAGTATGGTCGTCTCAAGCCTGGGAAGGGGGGCCTGGGGCGGATCCTTGTCTTGAGCCTAAGATGGGGGTGAGAGAGGTGGGGTCTTGAGCCTACGCGTGGTCTCGTACCTAGGTGTAAAGGGGTGGGGTGCCGGGCCTGAGCATAGTCTCGAGCCTGGGGCTAGGGATGGACGGGTCCTGGGCCTGAGCATGGTCATCTCAAGCCTGGAAGTAACCGAGGGGGTAGGGCGAGGGGGTGGGATCCTGGGCCTAACTGTTGTCTCGAGCCTAAGATGGGGGTGAGAGAGCTAGGGTCCTGAGCCTAAGCGTGGTCTCGTGCCTAGGTAAAGGGGTGGGGTGCTCTCAAGCCTGGGAAGGAAGGGGGAAAGGGGGCCTGGGGCGGATCCTTGTCTTGAGCCTAAGATGGGGGTGAGAGAGGTGGGGTCCTGAGCCTACGCGTGGTCTCGTACCTAGGTGTAAAGGGGTGGGGTGCCGGGCCTGAGCATAGTCTCGAGCCTGGGGCTAGGGATGGACGGGTCTTGGGCCTGAGCATGGTCATCTCAAGCCTGGAAGTAACCGAGGGGGTAGGGCGAGGGGGTGGGATCCTGGGCCTGACTGTTGTCTCGAGCCTAAGATAGGGGTGAGAGAGCTAGGGTCCTGAGCCTAAGCGTGGTCTCGTGCCTAGGTAAGGGGTGGGGTGCCGGGCTTGAGCATGGTCTCGAGCTTGGGGCGAAGCATGGACTGGTCCTGGGCTTGAGCATGGTCGTCTCAAGCCTGGTAGAGAGCGAGTAAGGGCCGAGGGGGTCTTAGGCTTGATTTTAGTCTCGAGCCTAGGGCGAGGAGGTGGGGTCTCGAGCCTAAGATGGGGTAAGAGAAGTGGGGTCCTGAGCCTAAGCATAGTCTTGTGCCTAGGTAAAAGGGTGGGGTGCCGGGCCTGAGCATGGTCTCGAGCTCGAGGCGAGGGATGGACGGCTCTTGGGCCTGAGCATGGTCGTCTCAAGCCCGACAGAGGGGGTGGGGTCCTGAGCCTAAGCATGGTCTCGGGCCTAGGTAAAGGGGTGGGGTGCCGGGCCTGAGCATGGTCTCGAGCCTGGGGCAAGGGATGGATGGGTCTTATGCCTGAGCATGGTCGTCTCAAGCCTAGAAGGGGGCTTAGGGGGTGGGATCCTGGGCCTGACAGTTGTCTCGAGCCTAAGATGGGGTGAGAGAGGTGGAGTCCTGTGCCTAAGCGTGGTCTTGTGCCTAGGTAAAAGGGTGGGGTGCCGAGCCTGAGCATGGTCTCGAGCCTAGGGCGAGGGATGGATGGGTCCTGGGCCTGAGCATGGTCGTCTCTAGCCTGGAAGGGGGCGAGGGGGGAAGGGGAGAGGTAGGGGGCTTAGGCCTGATTGTAGTCTCGAGCCTGGGGCAAAGGGGTGGGATCCTGGGCCTGACAGTTGTCTCGAGCCTAAGATGGAGGTGAGAGAGGTGGGATCCTTAGCCTAAGCGTGGTCTCGTGCCTAGGTAAAGGGGTGGGGGGCTTAGGCCTGATTGTAGTCTCGAGCCTAGGGCGAAGGGGTGGGATCCTGGGCCTGACAGTTGTCTCGAGCCTAAGATGGAGGTGAGAGAGGTGGGGTCCTTAGCCTAAGCGTGGTCTCGTGCCTAGGTAAAGGGGTGGGGTACGGGGCCTGAGCATGGTTTTGAGCCCGGTGAGAGGGATGGTGGACGGGTCCTTGGGCAAGGGATGGATGGGTCCTGGGCCTGAGCATAGTCGCCTCAAAGCCTGGAAGGGGGAATGGGAGGGGGGTCTTAGGCCCGATTATAGTCTCGAGCCTGGGGCGAGGGGATGGGATACTGGGCTGACAGTTGTCTTGAGCCTAAGATGGAGGTGAGAGAGGTAGGGCCCTTAGCCTAAGCGTGGTCTCGAGACTACAATCAGGCCCGAACAGCCAACTCAGAATTGGTACAGACAAGGGGAATCCGACTATTTAATTAAAACAAAGCATTGCGATGGTCCCAACGGATGTTCACGCAATGTGATTTCTGCCCAGTACTCTGAAGGTCAAAGTGAAGAAATTCAACCAAGTGCGGGTAAACGGCGGGAGAAACTATGACTCTCTTAAGGTAGCCAAATGCCTCGTCATCTAATTAGTGACGCGCATGAATGGATTAACGAGATTCCCACTGTCCCTGTCTACTATCTAGCGAAACCATAGCCAAGGGAATGGGCTTGGCAGAATCAATGGGGAAAGAAGACACTGTTGAGCTCGACTCTAGTCCGACTTTGTGAAATGACTTGAGAGGTGTAGTATAAGTAGGAGCCGAAAGGCGAAAGTGAAATACCACTAATTTTAATGTTATTTTACTTATTCCGACTTGAGAGGTGTAGTATAAGTAGGAGCCGAAAGGCGAAAGTGAAATACCACTAATTTTAACGTTATTTTACTTATTTCGTGAATCGGAAGCGGGGCACTGCCCCTCTTTTTGGACCCAAGACTCGCTCTGCGGGCCGATCCGAGCGGAAGACATTGTCAGGTGGGGAGTTTGGCTGGGGCGGCACATCTGTTAAAAGATAACACAGGTGTCCTAAGATGACCTCAACGAGAACAGAAATCTCGTGTGGAACAGAAGGGTAAAAGCTCGTTTGACTCTGATTTCCACTACGAATACGAACCGTGAAAGCGTAGCCTAACGATCCTTTAGACCTTCGAAATTCGAAGC
This sequence comes from Capsicum baccatum var. pendulum, assembly GCA_030864225.1. Taxonomy (NCBI): domain Eukaryota; kingdom Viridiplantae; phylum Streptophyta; class Magnoliopsida; order Solanales; family Solanaceae; genus Capsicum; species Capsicum baccatum. The sequence continues at coordinate 199,076,997 of CM061559.1, read as the reverse complement.
TAGAGGTGTCAGAAAAGTTACCACAGGGACAACTGGCTTGTGGCAGCCAAGCGTTCATAGCGACGTTGCTTTTTGATCCTTCGATATCGGCTCTTCCTATTATTGTGAAGCAGAATTCACCAAGTGTTGGATTGTTCACCCACCAATAGGGAACGTGAGCTGGGTTTAGACCGTCATGAGACAGGTTAGTTTTACCCTACTGATGACAGTGTCGCAATAGTAATTCAACCTAGTACGAGAAGAACCGTTGATTCACACAATTGGTCATCGCACTTGGTTGAAAAGCCAGTGACGCGAAGCTACCGTGTGCTGGATTATGACTGAACGTCTCTAAGTCAGAATTCGGGCTAGAAGCGATGCATGCACCCGCCGTCCGCTAGCTGACCCGCAGTAGGGGCCTCGGCCCCCAAGGGCACGTGTCGTGGGCTAAGCCACCGCGGCGGAAGGGTCGCGGTAGCCGCCTTGAAGTACAATTTCCATCGAGCGGCGGGTAGAATCCTTTGCAGACGACTTAAATTCGCGACGGGGTATTGTAAGTGGCAGAGTGGCCTTGCTGCCAAGATCCACTGAGATTCAGCCCTTTGTCGCTTCGGTTCGTCCCTCCCCCTCCAATCCAATCATTTTTCCGTCCATCTCCAAAGGAGATTTGTGCATCCGTCCTTGAAAAATCCCACTAAGTGTTGTGAGTTCACCTCACCCGAGTTAGCCTCTTGTTTTTCAAGTGTTGCATGCGTTCTATTTCAAACAGTTAAGTATATGATATCAAGTGTCCTTTCTAGCAAAACAAGGGCATCGTAACTAGAGGTTTTCCACGATGCGGAGTGCGGCTTAAGTGCTCAGTGACGCGCCAAGGAAAACGTCGGTGCGTGGAGGCATGTCACAATTAGAGGTTTTCCGCGACGGGGAGTGTGGCTCAAGTGCTCAGTGATACGTCGAGTCCAATGTCGGTGCGTGGAGGCATGTCGCAATTAGAGGTTTTCGTGACCATTAAGTGTAATGCTAGAGACATGTCCAATGACAAACGCCGTGCACCAAGGCACCATGGCACAGAGACACCAAGGCACTATGGCACGGGGGCCTTGGATCTGCCCGAGCCTAGGGTGGGGATTTGGTCCGTGGTGTCCTAGGCTCGCGTGGTCTTTAGGCCTAAGAAGAGGGTGAGGAGGTAGGGTCCTAGCCCCGAGTTTAGACTCGGGCCTAGGATATGGGTGAAGGGGGTAGGGTTCTTGGCTTGAGAGCGGTCTCGGGCCTAGAAAGGGGGTGAGGGAGGTGGGGTCCTGGGCCCGAACGTGGTTTCAGGCTTGGGAAGGGGTAAGGGGGTTTCTTGGGCCTGGGAAAGAGGCCAGGGGGTGGAGTCCCGGGCTCGCGTGGTCTTAGGCCTAAGAATTGGTGATGGGCTGGGGTCCGAGCCCTGAGTTTAGTCTCGGGCCAGGGTTCTAGGTTTGAGCGTGTCTCGGGCCTAGGAAGAGCCTGAGAATGGTTGTCTCAATCTTGGGAAGGGGCCGAGGGGGTCGGGTCTTGGGCCTGAGTGTAGTCCTCGGTGTATGAAGGGGGCGAGGCGGAGGTCCTTAGGCCTGCCCGAGCATGGTCTCAAGCTTGAGGCGGGACATGGTCTCGGGCCTAGAATGGGCATGGGGTTCTTGGCCTGAGAGTGGTCTCGGGCCTAGAAAGGGGGTGAGAGAGGTAGGGTCCTAGGCCCGAATGTGGTTTCAGGCCTGGGAAGAGGTGATGGGGTTTCTTGGGCCTGGGAAAGAGGCCAGGGGGTGAAGTCCCGGGCTCGCGTGGTCTTAGGCCTAAGAAGGGGTGATGGGCTGGGGTCCGAGCCCCGAAAGTCTCGGGCCTAGAATTGGGGTGGGGTTCTGGGCCTGAGCGTGGTCTCGGGCTTAGGAAGGGGGTGAGGGAGGTGGGGTCCTAGGCTCGAACGTGTGGTCTCAGGCTTGGGAAGAGGGTGAGGGAGGTGGGGTCCTGGGCCCGAATGTGTGGTCTCAGGCTTGGAAAGAGGGTGAGGGGGTTTCTTGGGCCTAGGAAAGGGTCCAGGGGGTGGAGTCCCAGGCTCTCGTGGTCTTAGGCCAATGAAGGAGGTGATGGGATCCTAGCCCTGAGTTTGGTCTCGGGCCTGGGTTTTAGGCTTAAGCGTTGTCTCGGGCCTAGGAAGTAGGTGAGGAGGGTGGGGTCCCTAGCTCGAACGTGTGGTCTCAGGCTTGGGAAGAGGGTAAGGGAGGTGGGGTCCTGGGCCCGAATGTGTGGTCTCAGGCTTGGGAAGAGGGTGAGGGGGTTTCTTGGGCCTAGGAAAGTGTGGTCTCAGGCTTGGGAAAAGGGTGAGGGAGGTGGGGTCCTGGGCCCGAACGTGTGGTGTCAGGCTTGGGAAGAGGGTGAGGGGGTTTCTTAGGCCTAGGAAAGGTCCCAAGCTCGAACGTGGTCTCGGGCATGGGGTCTGGTGGAGGGGGGTCCTGGGATCGAGCGTGGTCTCGGGCTTGGGAAGGGAGTGAGAGGGTTTCTTGGTCTGAGCTTGGTCTCGGGCCCGAATGTGTGGTCTCAGGCTTGGGAAGAGGGTGAGGGGGTTTCTTGGGCCTAGGAAAGTGTGGTCTCAGGCTTGGGAAAAGGGTGAGGGAGGTGGGGTCCTGGGCCCGAACGTGTGGTCTCAGGCTTGGGAAGAGGGTGAGGGGGTTTCTTGGGCCTAGGAAAGGTCCCGAGCTCGAACGTGGTCTCGGGCATGGGGTCGGGTGGAGGGGGGTCCTGGGATCGAGCGTGGTCTCGGGCTTGGGAAGGGAGTGAGAGGGTTTCTTGGTCTGAGCTTGGTCTCGGGTATGGGAAAAGGGCCAGGGGGTGGTGGGGTCCTAGGTTGAGCTCTTCTGGGCCTAGCTGTTTTTCACCAAATTGTTGTAGAGAAGAGGGTGAGGGAGGTGGTGTCCTCTAGGCCTGAGCGTGGTCTCGAGCCTGGGGCGAGAGGGTGGGGTCTTGGGCATGAGAGAGGTTAAATATCTCTCTGTTAGTATAATGACAACATATCCAGTGTACCTGGGCCCGAGCGTGGTCTCGGGCTTGGGAAGGGGGTGAAGGGGTTTCTTGGGCCTGAAGGAGCCAGGGGGGTGGGGTCCTGGGCATGAGAGAGGTTAAATATCTCTCTGTTAGTATAATGACAACATACCCAGTGTACCTGGGCCCGAGCGTGGTCTCGGGCTTAGGAAGGGGGTAAAGGGGTTGTTTGGGCCTGAGCATGGTCTCAGGCATAGGAAAGGGGCCAGGGGGTGGGGTCCTAGGCCGAGCCTAGCTGTTTTTCACCAAATTGTTGTAAAGGGGTTTTTTGGGCCTGAGCATGGTCTCCGGCATAGGAAAGGGGCCCAGGGGGTGGGGTCCTAGGCCGAGCCTAGCTGCTTTTCACCAATTTGTTGTAGAGAAGAGGGCGAGGGAGGTGGGTGGTGTCCTAGGCCTGAGTGTGGCCTCGAGCCTGGGGCGGGGGGGGGGGGGGGGGGGCGGGGGTCCTGGGCATGAGAGAGGTTAAATATCACTCTGTTAGTACAATGACAACATACATACCCAGTGTAGTCCCACAAAGTAGGGTTTTGGGGAGGTTAAGTGTATGCAGTCCATCACCAAGAGGTTTTCGAAAGACCCACGGCTCAGGACACAAAATAGTCTGCTGGTAACTGTTGACTCTCAGAAACTTTTAACAACAGATAAAGAATCATTGGCCTTTTGCCATATAGTTGACATAGTAACCCACATAAGTATGCTCAAGTTTGTCTGACTAGCAAGCACCCAAGGGTGGCCTAGTGTTTCAATGAAGTGGGATGAGCACCATGAGGTCTCAGGTTCAATTCCCAACAAGCAAAACACTAAGTAATTTCTTCCCATCTTCTAGCATTGGTGGAGTTGATTGGTACCTGTTGCTGGTGGGAGGTGGCAAGTATCCCGTGAATTTAGTCGATGTGCACACAAGCTGGCCTCCGGGCCAAATAAAAAGGATATACTTCACTTGGTCTGGCTGCTGGTCTAGCTAGCCTAGGTTGCAGCCTGCCTGGTGAAGACCGTAATGTAAGTAACTCAGTGCTCCATACGGGGGAATGAAAGCTGAATTCGTTCGGATCCTCCCGCATGTTCAATCTTTTTTTAGCTGTTTCCCAAGATATCTTTATCATTGATGCAACACTCATTTTGCTCATTCATGGAGTTAGATTTAGTACCTCTTAAGTAATATGATTATCCACTGTTAGTCAGTAATGTGGGGTAGCATAGGGTACTTTATGTCTCTTAAACTAAAGTTTCTTGCTCATAACTAGACCAAATTTTATACAGGACTGATAATGCAATCAAGAACCATTGGAATAGCTCTTTGAAGAAGAAGTTAGACTTTTATTTGGCTACTGGAAACCTTCCACCTGTTGGTAGAGATGGTCCTCAAAATGGTTGTGAGAACAACATCTTTACAGCTTCGGCTGAAAAGGCTCTTGTTTACTCACATAAAGGATCAGATTCAACTGAGCTTGCCTCGTCAGGAACTACTGACATATGTAAAATAGGAAATGGTGGTATGAATCATCAAGATGCCAAGCTGCTGGTTGCAAATATCGATGCTTCCAATAGTGGTCCTCAAAATGAGTCCACTGATTCTGAAGTTGTTAGATGGGAGGCACAGTCACCAGCAATAGATGGTATCCACGTTAAACCAATTACAAAAATCAAGTTTGATGGATATGGAACAAATAGTGTCGTTGATCTTAAAGTCATTGAAACTCCATTTTCTTGTGAAATACCTACATGTGGTACACTGTATTATGAACCACCACAATTAGGAAGTTGTATTTCAATGGATTCAAATTATCTAAATATTCGATGGGCTCATTCTGGCCCAAGTCCAAGTTTATCACCTAGTTCTTTCTCGACTCCACCTAGTTGTCTGAAGGGGAGTAGTTATGCACAAACCCCTGAATCCATATTGGAAACTGCTGCTAGAAGCTTCCCAAATACGCCTTCCATATTCAGGAAGAGGAGGTTGAGCTCCACGCCAGGTAATAAAATTGGTAATGCAGATGAAGATATGCGTAAGGAAGAACCATGTGACACTTGTGAGGAGAAACAAGTGGACAGTTCAGAAAAATATGGCATGAATAGGGGAAGTTCTTCGAGAAATCCTGCTTACAATGGCATTGGACCATGCAATACCAGAGCTTTTAATGCCTCTCCTCCATATCGGTTAAGGTCTAAACGAAAATCCATCTTCAAGTCTGTGGAGAAAAAGCTTAAGTTTGCATTTGACAACGAGCAGCACAATACTAGCAATGATTCAACTATCAAAGAGATATCTCATGTAGCAGATTGTTTACGTGCAACAAAAATGGGTATCACCTAGTACCCTATGGTAAGTGGCCCCTTTACTTCTTTACTGCAAAGAGTATTGCACAAAGTATTTCCTAATATGCTTAAGCAAAATACTGTCAACTCAGTTACAGAATATTCTGACAGCTTCTTTCTTCTTATGTAATCTGATTTCTGCTAGCTTTTGATCAAACTTCAGAGAAATAGTCCAGTGAAAAGTGTGTCTAAGTAATCGTTGATTAGATATTTAAACTCTGCTCATGGATGGCGCAATTTCTTTTCTGATTTAATCGGTGAGAAATCACATTTGCCAAGTCTATTCTGATGTTAATGTAAAATCCATTTATATTGCTGCTTCTGCTACTCGAAGCACCAACACTTTGTCATCAATTGCTTGTGACATGATTATTTTTGTGATATTTCTGAGGTTCTTTTTTTATTTTGGTTGGGGTTGGGGTTGTTCGACCGTGATTTGAGTATTTGGTTCCGATTTTATTACGTCATCACAATTTTCATCTCCTGTTGCAGGATTTATGCTAGAATCAGTGTTTAACCCTGGTATTATCCGTGACACTGGCTGCCATGCTGTTGGATTTTTTGTAAAACCTCATCAACTTCCAGAAGAATTCACCTTGCATATTCATTTATGTTAGGTTCATGTGGATTTTTCTCTTCTACACCAATTATTTATAGGCCCGTGGCTATTCACTATGCATAGATACTGTATACAGAAACTCCCTCTACATTGTTAGAAAAATTCTGCTGAGACTAGTTATGATGAAATACCGGTGCAGTTCATACCAATAATAAGGTAAAACTATCAACTTTCTGGAGTCAAATGGTAGATCTGTCTCAGTTTTTTTCCATTCATTTTGGAAATTTTATAATGTTGCTTATCAGAAATGGCTTCTCCACCGCTCACGAGGTAATGGTGATGTGTGCACCATATTCTCTCTCAGCTTTAGAAAAATACATATACATTAATCTCTGTGCCTTATACGTTACTACAAAGGTAACCGTTTTGCCTACAATTATGAAAATAAAATCAAAATCAGCAACCAGTATTCTCTCTCACAATTAACTCCAGTAATTAATGTGCTAATTTTATGGAGGCTTGAAAATATGAATCGCAATACAAATTCAAAAATTTCCTGAAAAACATATCAAGTTACAATTGAAAAAAAAAATCGATCTTCAAAGTTATTAGAACTATCACAAAAAAATCAAGTTACAACCGAAAAAAAACACAAAAAAAGGGAGTAGCATATTAGCAGACTGTCAAAAATAAAAACAGATAACCTTATACAATATTTCAACGTGTATGTGTGCACCTTATACATAGTGTTTCTATGTATAATGTTATCATGAAAAGTAATGTAAAATATAAGCTTTCTAAATGTATATACCTATTATAAGTATGTCATGAAGACTAATATCTAATGTAAATTTTCTAATGTATAATGTAAATATCTAAAATATAATGTGATTATAAATATGTAAGGTTAACACAATCGATTCAAACTTACGTACATTATATTGTATAAGGTTACAATTGTAAAAGTATAATGTATCCAACGTATGTCAAAAAAATATTAATGTAAAGTATTATAAAAAAGTATTAACGTATCAGAAATCATTTACCGAAGTAAATAAAGTATTATAAAATAGACCTTTCTAATGGATAATGTAAATATCGAAAGTATAATGTGACCATAAAACCAACAACGTATTAAAGTAATATCTAATGTAAACTTTGTAATGTATAATGCAAATATCTAAAGTATAATATGATCATAAAATCAGCAAAAGCTTATGTGGCGGAAAGAGGAGGAGGGATTTTGAATTAACCGATGTACAAACTTGAATAGAAAGTCGAGGCTGAGACTGATTTTCGAACCTATTTTTTTTCGATGTTTACCTTATTAGTATTTGAAACAAAGTCGACAGGTCAATATATCATGTATCACGGGGAGTTTAGTCTAGTAGGTATGGGGCGAGGGTGGGGATGGGAATTTGAGAACTACATACGGAACAAAAAAAAATTAAAAGAAATTTTTATTTAAATAAAAAAAGTGATGAAGTTAATTACTTGATCAGTTGATGCTTAATAAGTGAAAGAAATTTGAAACCCCCAAATCACGTTAGCAAGGTTTTAGGCAGAAAATATGGAGCACAATTTGAGAAGGAAGAGAGAAAAACAATTAAAAAAAAGGGATTTGTGTAATTAATTTGGAAATTTTGTAATTTCTTTTTCAATATGGGATTTTTATATAATAAGGTAAAGTTACCTTGCGTATATTTGTAATTTTTTCTTTTATTTATGTTGTCTTTAACTATAAGTTCTACAAGTACTTCTGGTTTTTTCCCTTAATTTTTTCCTGTCAACATTGTCACACATATTTCAAGATTTAAATTTAATGTGTTTAGCTTTTAAGATTTTGTCATTGAACTCATTGTATCTCTAATATTATGATTCACGTCTACTAGTCGTTTACTCGTAGTAGCAAGACCACCTCCGCCACTGGTCACATAAATGAAGGGAGCAATATCTCATTTGCATTCCTTCAATCCTTCCCTTTAGCTAGGTCTATACTACCCTCTAGGGTTCGAACACCTCACTCAGAAAAGTGTTTTTCATTTTTCTCATGTTTGACTAGTCGATTTTTTGAAAAATATTTTCTTTTTAGAAAAATGAGTTTCTTAAAAAAAAAAAATGAATTTCCTAGTAAAAGAAAATAAGTTTCATAAATAATGTTTCTAGAACCACCTTCAAAGGTTCGAACACCTCACTGATAACTCGGTGGCCACCACACACATACGCAGGACTTTAATGCCAACTCAACAAGTAGTAGTTATCTCAAATTATATACAAATATTTTTTATTATATTTTTCTAACACCAAAAAATAAAGTAAAAATTGCCTATATAATGACATGTTTACTGCTACTTACCTAAAATCCCAACTATTTTTTTAATTTCAGAAAATCCCACCTTTTAGCCTTTGATGATACATATAACTAATGTGAGATACATCCTACAGATACATTTAATAATTAAACTACTTTGCATAATTTAAGAGATGTAAGGGCTAAACTAATATTAATTTAGTAATTAACCTAACTAATAATGGTAAAAACTCAATAAAATCCCACGAAAAAAGATAATTTATTTGTTATTCCACCTTTTTAAACAAAATCTCTTTCATAATCAGTTTTCATATAGAAACTATTCATACGACTTTTTTTTTGTTTTCTTGATTTTGTTTGAAGTAATTGCAATGAATATTTCAGTGTTATTACGTCATTCCGGCGTTTCGATTAACGATATAAAGTACGTGGGCTATAAGAGTGATAGAATAATTGTTAGTGAACATGTAACATATGATAAATTAATTTTGGTCATTGTTGTAGAACTGAAAATTGACCAAAGAAGGAAAAAATTGAGGCTCGTTACATAATTGATGGTAATGCGGCACAGTTGTTGATTCGTAATGAGATGGGTGTACTTTTATTTCAGTTATGACAAGGTATGCCATTGAGCATTCGTTCAATTTCTATGCAAAAAGATCTGATAAAAAAAAATTTGTATCTTGTTTAATATTTCAAAAGTAGTTATTTGTCTCGTGTTTATTGAATTATGTATCTAACATAAATTGATTGTTGTTTAACGTAATTCTGTTTTTGTTATGTTAAGTAGGCCGAGATACATATTTGGCCTAACTAGATACATTTTTCCTTCACCTTGTATCTCTGGTTCTGGCTGTGTATATATATGTATCTCTTTATATTTAAGTTTTAGTGATACAAGCATACCAAAGATACATCTTAGTAGTGTTAAAGATACATATTATGCACGATGGTACATGTATGTATCTGTAACACTCCGAGAACCTATCCCGAGACATCACATGGTGCTCAAGGACACACATGGCCTCAAGCTAACCCTCCAAGCCTGTCATCACTTTCAGAACTCTCTACGACACGAATCATCATAAAGTAGGGAAGAATAATCATGACATGAACATACTAAGATACGAAGTAATACGGTTCTGTATAAATAAAATACTGAAATCTCTGTACATGCTGGCACACTAGTCTAACAAAGCCTCTACTACATAGGATTGAGGAGCCATTGGGACAGATCTCCAACTGACTCGTGCTGGACTGAAAGTAAACAACCATCTATTAACAAGACCAAATCGGAGACACAGGTCCACGAACCATGAGGACTCCCCAACCACAGAAATGAAGATGAAGGTACTCAAAAATCACTGTCACTACTGAGACGGAGCACCTGAACCTATATTATGAGGAAATATCGAGAACAAAAGAGTATGAGAGTCAGTACTTGGGAATGTACTGAGTATGTGGGGGTGAATGCAACATTTTAAATAATATCATAAATGTATAAGAAAATCATGCATGCTGACAATAACAACTCTCTTCGCTTGAATTATTTAAAACATCATTTTCGGAAGTCATCAGTAATAACATATGTTTCATAAATCTCATAAATTATTTAACTCAACTCAAACTCTTTGACTCATGACTTAGAGTGACTCGGTAACACATGGTACTTAGATCATTAAGGACGTGGGAGTTTCTTATAACCGACATAACTACACCATATGAGTTGCATGGAGTCCAACATTTTGCCTCCTAAGGAGAGAACCCCACATTGGCGGGGGTGTTGTACTCTTTTCAGGGAGTACAACCTCAATCTCATTATCACAATCCCATACTCAGCCTTTGGCCCACAATTATCAACATTCCTACGGCGGCACGTAGTTTTGGGAAAATACCATATTTTCCGCTCGGTGCTTAATACTCCTCCCAGACTCAGCTCAGAATGCATTAGGAAATCCACCTTAATCCATATCAACTCATGGGTCTATCATAGAGACCAAAACATAAATATATCTCATCTGTAAATCATGAACAATTGTGGATTCCTAACTCGACTCAAAATCAAAACAATCTTTCTCAACATCAAGTACCTTTGCTTATCAAATTATTTCAAATATCAAAGCTTCAAGGAAATATCATAGGACTCATTCTTGACTTTCAATCTCAAATATCGATATATATTCTATAGTCAAATTTCTTATGGAAAGGAATAACTCATGACACTTGTCTTAAATCGCTTAGAAATCATCAATATGTAACGACAATATACAACTCATGAAATAAATTCTCAATTTAAGAAACATAATGGTGAAATAATCATACATATCAAACTTATTCAACTCAAATCTCATAAATCATAAAGAAATTTGGGTGTAAACCCACTTGCAAAATCATGTAAGTCAGTAATAGAAAGTAAATTTTCAGGCACAAGAACGAAAGGAGTGTTCTTGTTCAAACCCCACATACCTTAGATTAAAATTTTGGAGATGTAGAAACTTGATATAAACTTCTTTATAGCATTCTTGAGCTAGATTTCTTGATGCATTTAATTAGGAAAGCTTGATTCTTGGATCACTTTGAATCTCTATGGAAAATTCTTGAATTTCTTGGAAGAAGATTAAATTTTTAGATTTTGGAAGAAACCCTAATTTTTAGATATTTCTTGAAAGAGGAAAGGAGAAAATGAAGGGCTATTCTCTACTAGGATATATATAAGACCTTATGGGGAGGAAATTACCAAAATGCCCTTTTGAAAAAAATTGAAATTCGCTGATTGGGGCCTGTGATGATCGATCTGACGGTCCATCAAGTCTCCTGATGGTCCACCAGATCGTCCGTCACTCGAGTGCCAAAACTAGAACATTCTGACTTAACGTGAAGGTCGAAGTGACAGTCCGTCAGGAAACTGACGGACCACCAAGTCGTCTATCACTCGAGGGCCAGAAACGAGATATTCTATCTCGACCTGACAGACCCCTTGACGGTCCGTCAACTTTTTAACGGTCCACCAACTTGATCGTCGCATGATGGCCTGAAAAAGGAGTCACTGCCTTGGCTTGACGGGGCACTTGACGGTCCACCAGGAACCTGACGGTCCGCCAGGTCGACCGTCAAACCTGGGTGATCCGACACCGTTTAGTAAAATGGCTATAACTCCCTTATCCGATGTCGGATCTCAATGAAATTGGTATCGATGGAAATCTTATTCAATGCTCTACATGACAAAAAGTAGAAATTAGAGAAATACAACATGGTTTAAAAATCAATAACTTTGGAAGTCACACATATCCACTCAAAAGATGGATTTAGGCTTAAGAAATGATTGGGGTATTACAATATCTACCCCTTGGACACATTCATCCTCAAATGTTGCCAAATAGGCCAAGAACAAGAGAAAATAAGGACGTATAGTTGGAACGACTCACATCTAGGGCTCCCTTTACTCTAAACAAATATGGATATAAATAACCATCAAAATGTGGCCCTACGGCTCTCTCAAAATATTCAAGAGACTCATTGGCAAACAAAAGAAAACAGCACCAAACTCGATGAATCTGAAGCAACAAATCTGCAAGACTCGGTCCTTCTTTCTTCTTTCTCTAAACTTTTGAGTACTTCACCAATGCATGAATCATAGATGGAATAACCATATAGCTGAATAAATTAGATTAGGAGGAAACTAAATTAAGGGAATAGTACCTTCAGCTTGATTCAAACTCGTGGAGAAAAGATGAGGGTAACTAGCTCGCATGTCTGCTTCTGCTTCCCAAGTGGCACCCTCGACAGATTGATTTCGGCACAGAACTTTAACCAAGGGAACATCCTTGTTCCTCAGTATTTCAACTGGGATTTCATCATACGAAAGGCTATACTAAACATCACAATCTTCCGACGGATCAACAGTAACAGAGTCTCCAATGTGCTTCTTGAGCATAGAAACATGAAACACGGGATGGACAGCTGACAACTTTGCAAGCAACTCAATCTCATAAGCTGCTTTCCCAATATGATTAAAAACTCTATAAGGGCCAACATATCTGGGATTCAGCTTCTCTTTCTTTCCAAATCTTTTTACCCCTTTCATGGGTGAAATTTTCAAAAACACCAAATCATCGACTTCAAACTCAAGAGCTCTTCTTCTCATATCTGCATACAACTTCTGACGACTCTGGGCTGTCTTCAACCTCTCTCGAATTAACTTAACTTTCTCCATAGCCTCAAATACAACATTAGGTCCAATCACAGCAGCTTCACCCACTTCGAACTAACCTATGGGCGATCTACATCTTCTCCCATACAAAGCTTCAAATAGAGCCATTCCAATGCTAGCATGAAAACTATTGTTGTAAGCAAATTTAATCAATGACAAATGTTCATCCTAAATTCCTTTGAAATCAAGAACACAAGCCCTCAACATATCCTCTAAAGTCTGGATAGTCTTCTTAGCGTGACCATCTATCTGTGGATGAAAAGCGGAGCTAAGATAAACTTGGGTACCAAGACCCTTCTGAAAGGCTCTCCAAAACTGAGAAGTAAACTGAGTACCTCTATAGGAGATGATAGACAACGGAACTCCATACAACCTGACTAACTCTTAAATATACAGCTTAGCATAGTCCTCCGCGGTGAAAGATGTATGCACTGGCAGAAAATGTGCTGACTTAGTCAACCTGTTTACAATGACCCAAATAGAATCATGATGACGACGAGAAAGAGGTAAACCGGTCACAAAATCCATGTTCACCACTTCCCACTTCTAAGTAGAAATGTTAAATTCTTGCATCACACCACCGAGTCTCTGGATCTCTATCTTTACCTGCTGGCAAGTTGCACACTTTTCTATGAACTTCACTTTATCCTTTTTCATACCATTCCACCAATAAATTTCCCACAAATCGCGGTACATCGTGGTAGCACCGATATGAATAGAATACCGCGGTCCATGCACCTCAGCCATAATTCTCTACCTTAGATCATCAACATCAGGCAGACACAATATATTCTGAAATCTCAATACACCATCTCCCCTTTGGGAGAAAACCTCCACCTTTTGGTCTTCAACGGATGCTTTCAATTCAGCCAAATGAGAATCTATATCCTGCTTCTCCTTCACTTCCGAAACTAGGGAAGATTCAGAACTACTCTGAACTAATATTACCCTCAGCTGAGTCAAGCAATCTAACACCTAACCTAGATAAACGATGCACTTCACGGGCTAAGTCCCTCTTATGTTCCTCAACACGTGCTACACTACCCATGGACGACCTACGAAGGGCATCTGCCACTACATTGGCCTTGCCCGAGTGATACAACACACTCATATCATAGTCCTTCAAGAATTCTAACCATCGTATCTGCCAAAGATTCAACTCTCTCTGAGTGAACACATACTGTAAACTCTTGTGATCCATAAAGACATCAACATGAACACCGTACAAATAGTGTCTCAAGATTTTCAAAGAAAACACCACTGCAGCTAACTCGAGGTCATGGGTTGGATAATTCTTTTATGAGGTTTCAACTGCCTGGAGGCATAGGCTATAACCTTACCCTTCTGCATCAACACACAACCCAAACTAATTCTGGAAGCATCACAATATACCATAAAATTATCTACACCATTAGGTAGGGTCATCACAGGGATTGAAGTGAGTCGAGTCTTCAACTCCTAAAAACTCTTCTCACAAGAATCTGACCATTGGAATTTAACCTTTTTTGGGGTCAACCAGGTCAAAGAAGAAGCAACGGAAGAGCAATATTTGACAAAACGACGGTAGTAGCCAGCTAGACCCAAGAAACTCCTAATATCAGACGGGGAAATAGGTCTAGGCCAATTCTTTACAGCTTCTACCTTTTGAGGATCAACTCGAATACCATCAGAAGAAACAATATGACCCAGAAAAGCAACTGACCTTAGCCAGAATTCACACTTGCTAAATTTGGCAAATAACTGTTGATCCCTAAGGGTCTGTAAGACAATTCAAAGATAATCTGCATGGCTGTTTTCACTCTGGGAATATACAAGGATATCATCTATAAACACAATAACGAACATATCTAGGTACGGTCTGAACGCTCGATTCTTGAGGTCCATAAAAGTTGCCAGGGCATTCGTTAGCCCGAAGGACATGACTAAGAATTCAAAATGACTATAACGAGTGTGGAAAGTCATCTTTGGAATATCACACTCTCTGACTTTAATTTGGTGATAACTGGATCTCAAATCTATTTTTGAGAAGTAACTGGCACCTTGCAACTGATCAAATAGGTCATCAATTTTAGGAAGAGGGTACTTGTTCTTGATTGTAACCTTGTTAAGCTGACGATAGTCAATGCACATGCGCCATGAACCATCTTTCTTTCGCAAGAATAGAACGGGTGCACCCCAGGGAGACATACTAGGCCTTATAAAACCCTTATCAAGAAGATCTTTGATTTGCTTTTTCAACTCTTTAAGTTCTGCGGGGGCCATGCGATACGGAGAAATAAATTAGGCTGTGTATCAGGGAGAAGATCAATTCTGAATTTTATCTCTCTATTGGGATGTACCCCTGGAAAATCTTCCGGGAAAACATCAGAAAACTCATTAACAACACTAAGAGACTGAATAGTTAGAGTCTCAAACTTAGTGTCCTTAACTCGAACTAAATGATAGATACAACCCTTGGATATCAATTTCTTAGCTTTTAGATAGGATATGAAATGACTTTTAGGAGATGCAGAATTTTTGGACCACTCAAAGACTGGCTCATTGGGAAACTAAAACTTGACTACCCGGGTATGATAGTCTATAGACGCATAACAAGAGTGTATCCAATCCAAACCCAGAATAATATCAAAATCAACCATGTCTAGCTCAATCAAATCTGCAAACATGACTCTGTTAAGAATAGTGATAGGACACTTCTTATATACTTGCTTAGCAACAACAGATTCACCCACTGGTGTAGAGACTAGAAAAGGCTGGAAAATCTTTTCAACACTGATTTCAAAATTCACAGCCACCAACAGAGTCATATAAGAAAGACTTGACCCAGGGTCCAACAACACATACACATCGAAATGATTGCCAAGTCATAGGAGTATTATTCTCCCCTATACTCTTTATCTACATCTCCACCCAATCATAAGCAACATCTTTCATTCGATAGGTAGCCAATTCAACACTCCCCTCCTCCGTTACGTGAATAATCTGAATGATCTTTCTCACTTTATCTAAATATATTTTGGGTCTTCACCTACTTTCAACCCAAATAACTCAGGTGGATTCATTCGTATAAAGTCACGAACCCAGGCTGCAACAGAATTATTCCCTTGTGAAGGTGGAATAGTATCCTGGGTGTATGCTTGGGTGTTGGTGGTAACCGCCTGGGCTAGGGCTTGGAAAGCTGTCCAAAATTTAGCATGGGACACCGTCTCACCTAAAGAATCAATAGGTTGAGGTCGTTCATTGTTTCTACAAGCTCTACGAGGAGGCATTGTCTGTCATAAGAGTGCACGAATTAACAGCAGAGAGAAACAATTATAGGCACGATAGAATCTTGAAAGAAAGAAACAACTTTTCCTAAAATGTCTCGTAGCCTCTTGCTCATAGATGTGGCGCGCTACACACCGATGATCAAGACTCTACATAACGCGGCTTGTCAGACTCCCAAGGACTCCTTGAAACTTAGGCTCTGATGCCAAGCTTGTAATGCCCCAAGAACCTATCCCGAGACATCACATGGTGCTCAAGGCCCCACGTGGCCTCAAGCTAACCCTCTAAGCCAGTCATCACTTTTAGAACTCTCTACGACACGAATCATCATAAAGGAGAGAAGAATAATCATGGCATGAACATACTGAGATACGAAGTAATATGGTTCTGTACAAATAAAATACTAAAATCTCTGTACATGCTGGCACACTAGTCTGACAAAGCCTCTACTACATAGGACTGAGGAGCCATTGGGACAGATCTCCAACTGACTCGTACTGGACTGAAAGTAAATAACTATCTATTAACAAGACAAAATCGGATACACAAGTCCACAACCATGATGACTCCTCAATCGCAGAAATGAAGATGGAGGTACTCAAAAATCACTGTCGCTGCTGAGACTGAGCACCTGAACCTATATCATGAGGAGATATAGAGTACAAAAGATTATGGGAGTCAGTACTTGGGAATGTAATGAGTATGTGGGGGTGGATGCAACATTTTAAATAATATCATAAATGTATAAGAAAATCATGCATGCTGATAATAATAACTCTCTTCGCTTGAATTATCTAAAATATCATTTTCGAAAGTCATCAGTAATAACATATGCTTCATAAATCTCGTAAATCATTTAACTCAACTCAAACTCTTTGACTCATGACTTAGAGAGACTCGGTAACTCATGGTACTTAGATCATTATGGACATGGGAATTTCTTATAACCGATATAACTACACCATGTGAGCCGCATAGAGTCCAACGTTTTTTCCTCCTAAGGAGAGAACCCTACATTGGCGGGGTGTTGTACTCTTGCCAGGGAGTACAACCTCAATCTCATTATCACAATCCCATACTCGGCCTTTGGCCCATAATTATCAACATTAATCCTATGATGGCACGTAGTTTTGGGGAAATACCATATTTCCTGCTCGGTGCTAAATACTCCTCCCAAACTCAGCTCAGAATACGTTAGGAAATCCACCTTAATCCATATCAACTCATGGGTCTATCATAGAGACCAAAACATAAATATATCTCATCTGTAAATCATGAACAACTGTGGATTCCTAACTCAACTCAAAATCAAAAAAATCTTTCTCAACATCAAGTACCTTTGCTTATCAAAATATTTCAAATATCAAAGCTTCAAGGAAATATCATAGGACTCATTCTTGACTTTCAATCTCAAATATTGATATATATTCAATAGTCAAATTTCTCATGGAAAGGCATAACTCATGACACTTGTCTTAAATCGCTTAGAAATCATCAATACGTAATGACAATATACAACTCATGGAATAAATTCTCAATTTAAGAAACATGATGGTGAAATAATCATAAATAAATTTGGGTGTAAACCCACTTGCAAATCATGTAAGTCAGTAATAGAAAGTAAATTTTTAGGCACAAGAACGAAAGGAGTGTTCTTGTTCAAACACCACATACTTTTTTAAAAAATCCATCCTTTCTGAACCCCACTTGTGAAATTATACTTTTTACTCGTGTTCGGAGCTCACTCGTGAAACTACACGAGGTATGTTGATGTTGTTGTTGAGCAATAATTCAATCACAGTGAATTGGTTTACAATGTGATATATTTTTTTCTTTTTTTGGCTGAATCCAAATGCTTAAGCAATTCAGCTGTCTAAGCAAAAGTTGAAAAAAATGATACCTATATTTTTATTTATGTTCTATTGTGAGAAGAAACTAAAGAACTTGTGAAACACAGACCTCAATCACTTTGCTTGAATTTACCGAACTTAGAAGAATATCTCGTTTCGATTATCACAGTAATTATGGCTATTTTTGGTATAATATAGCGAGATTTCACTTAATCTAGACTAGCAGGAAGTAACCAACACACTTAAACTCATGACACATATTGTTCGCTTTGTGACTCATATTTTTTTTGAAAGCTTGCAAATTAAAATCATGCTAGATTTGACCTTGTCAATTGCCTATAACAGGGCCACATGATAACTTTAGAAGCTTTACAATGTATTAAAACAAAATCATTTTCAAACTTATCCAACAATTAAGAAAGGAAAAATGCTCTATTTCCATCTTGAACTATATGCGAAAAGGCTGAGACACACCCGAACTTTGGGAGGATCCTATTACCCGCTGGACTAATTAAAATCATATTTTTGACAATCGTAGTGCCTACGTAGCACATACGTGGCATACACGTGTGCCTATATGGACCCTTCAGTGTGTTGTGCCAGATATGTACCACGTATGTGCCACGTAGGCACTAAGATTTTCAAAAATATGATTTTAATTAGTCCGGAGGTAATAGATAGGACCCTCCTAAAGTTCCGGTGTGTCTCAGACTTTTCGCGCATAGTTTAAGGTGAAAATAGAATATTTTCTCATTAAAAAATGAACAAGCTAAAACTCCATTCCTAACAAAGTTGTTGGTTCTATCTTTGTTGGCAAGCATCAAAGAGCACAAAAACAGAAATGTTGCAGATAGTTTATCCTGAGTTTGCTAGTTCATTGGGAAATTGAAGTTGATTAATGATCTTCAATAAAATGAACACATAACTCATTCAACATAAAATGTGATGAAATCTTCGACAACTGAAATACTTTATTCACTTAGGAGTGGCCTAAATCAACACCTTACAAATCTCAAACTGATGCAGTTTACATAAGGGAGGAAAAATCGCAATACAAAATAGATACAATCAGCAAAGACTGTCTAGAACGGAGAAGACCACAAAAATACATATTTTCTACTGGAGAACGATAAAACATCTTGACTAACAATAATTTTCTATGCATACATGCATGCCTGATGGTTCTTATGGAAGCAACACAAGAGCTCATAGTTCATAGTTTCAAGAATAGCTCTTCTGCAACTTGTCTGCGAGAAGGAGACTCGTCCATCTAGAAGAGTTTGCCTAGATGTATAGCTCCACTTCTCATCATTTTGCAAAATTCGTCATAGTTGATTCTTCCATCCTGAAAATTAAACTTACTAACATGTATTTTTGGTATGCTGATTTCACTAAAACTTAAAAACAAGAAATACATATAAAACTTTAACAGATAACAAGAGATACAAGATATTATAAAAAGTATCATGTATGTCTAAATATGTACCTAAGCCTAAAATTACTCAGATGTGAAATTACAAGAGATACATAAAATCTACAATAACACAAAACTAGATATACAAAAAGATTAAAATGTATCTGTTGTTTTACAGAATATGTATCTTTGGTATAAATAATTGAATCAAAACAAAAATAATATGAGATACATACAAAACACCCTCGTACACATTATGTATCTTTAAGGTTACTAACATGAATCTTTGATATGCTTATTTCACTAAAACTTAAAAACGAGAAATACATATAAAATCATAAACAGAGAACAAGAGATACAAGAAATCGAAAAACAGTATCTTTAGTATTTAAATATTTATCTCGATCTAAAATTGCCTAGATCTGAACATGCAAATACCTTTGGAAGTACATCTCTTGAAGTAACTTCAATAACTCTTCTTCTTTTAACTTCAATAATTTGCCTTCTGATTCAAATTCGCCTGACAAAATCAATTCTTTTTCAAAAAGTATATATAATGAAAATAACTTGACCGCATTCGTGCTTCATTTTTCGTTTAGATTTTTTATCCTTAATAATGAAAGCACTTTTAGCCTCAGTTACATCATTATTTTGGACTCTAATAGTGTCCTCCTTGTTATTGGTAGAAGGTCTAGGAGGTAGAGGGCGAAGATACTCTCTTTTTTTCTAGAGCTATAGCTTTATCTACCAACTCTTTTATCGTCCTAAAATCTTGAGTTACTCTACCATCGTCAGTGGATGATGACGGAGGTTGTAATGGAGTTTTCGGCGTTGACTGGTCCATTAGGATTTTATTTTCCATGGAGTGGGAGCTTGTATAGGTTAGGGTTCTGGTGAACTAGTAGAGATGAGTTTTCTAAAAGGGAAAATTTTTACCTTAATTCAAAAGTTTGAATTAGAGCAAAATAATGGATTGAAACCACAGCAGAAAAGAAGGCGTTGAATAAGGAGAAAATCGTTGCTTAATTTGGTAAAGTTGTAACTTGTAAAAGGGATTTTTTAACATGTATCTACACAAGGTAAAAGTAGTAAATGTTGGGATATTTGTAATATTTTTAAAGTGAAAGAATTTTTAGTAGTTTTATAATTTAAGTTGTTCTTTTATGAAATTTTTCCAAAAATAAATAAGAGACCCACTTATTTCTAAAAGAAAGTATTTTCACCAATCACGCCCTCAATTTTTGTATTTTGAATGAGTAAATACATAAAGTATCCCCATTGAACAATTTAATAGTGGAACAAATATTTCATTTTTCAGCCAACATCAATTGCAAGAAAAGAAGTGTAATCACGCGCCAATTACAGTTTGCCACGTGTCAATTCATTTTATTATACCTTTTAGTTATGTTTTTCTTACTTTATTTGTTTTCCTTTTTCTTTTACTTTTTTTTTCCCTCTCTCCTCCATGAACCCCATTACTTTCTATCTTTCACCATTGCTAAATGTTTAGCTTTGACCACTTCCTTCTTAGCCCCTCTTATTTTATTTTATTTTGTCTCTTCTAAATAACTCTAATCTTTTTATTATAAATTATTTTATTTGTTTTTTTTATAGAAAATTAAGATAACGTGGATTGAGAGATATGATTGAACTTGAATTTTTTTTTCTTTGTATCAATATTGCTCTAATCATCTCTGTCATCATAAGTACTGTTAAATCATCATTGAATTATCATCAAATTAATTTTTTTAAAATATAATTATGTTGAATCAAAATTTTATTAAAATTAAATCCTATACTCTTCTTAATCGAAAAATCATAGTTTCATAACAAAAATTAAAATAAAATAGTAGATGTACAATAATTGATCGATTCTAAACTTAAGGTGAAAGAACTTGAAAAACGAGTAGAAAGAAATGAAAGCAAAAACAAAAGCAAAAAGATATTGGAAAAATAAAAAAATAAAAAGATGAAGAGTTGGATGAAGAAGACAAGAGAAAAAAGGAATTGAAAAATAAATTAAAATAAATAAAGTAATTAAAAATTATTTCTAATCAAACAAATGCTGATTTTTTAATAAAAAAATCCAAAATTTTACTTGTTTCACGCTCTATTGGAGAGTGACGTACACTCTCCATGTCATGTGGGATCAAAAGGAGGTATTTATGATGCTCTTGATGAGTTTTGTGGAGGTAATAGGACCCTCGCAAACTTAAAATGTCTTTTTGAAAATTTGGTATAACTTTAGTGGTGTATGCCTTTTCTCTTTTTGAATCATTAGTTTGTTTGCATCTCGAATTGTATCATTTTGTTTTAATTTTTCATACATAAATGTCAAAGTAGATCTCCAAATCACGACACATGTCCATTTTGTAATGTTTAGGGGTGTGCATCAGTCAATTCAGTTCGATTTTATGTATTATCAGTTTGATATATCGGTTTTCGATTTTTAAATATACTAAATCAATAGCCAAACCAATAAGATATTTCTTATTGATTTTTGGTTTATTGATTTTTAGTCCTTAACGGTTCGATTTTTTATTTAACCGATAAGAAAATACTCATAAAATAGAAAAAGTAGAACTAACATGAAAAGAAATCGAATCTTAGTTGCAACCAAAATCCTACATGCTATGTTTTAATTTATAAGAATCTTCAAGCTTGAACTAAATGTCAGTTAGGAGGAACTAAGATTTTGGGTAATTGATGTTTTGCGAAAATTTTTTATTTTTGAAAGAGTCGCCACTTAATTTTGAAAAGGAATTAAGAAACCTTTATAAGACATTTTAAACGATTCAAAACAGGGAAATCGTTTTAAGTTAGAAATTCTAGATAAGCGGTTCCTATTAACATTTTAGGAAGGTGTTAGGCACCTAAAACGTCCGCTAACTTGCGGTTATCCGGACTGTTTAAAAATTATCTTTTGATTAACTTCGAAAAGATTAAGTTGTTGAAATAGTGATTTGATTTTTTCAAAAAAAAAAAAAGGCTTGTGTAAAATAGATTTAGGTGGCTTCGTAGAGATTTTAACTAAGTCTAAACAAAACTAATAAACAAATAAACACATAAAAGGGGAAGGGAGGGGAAAGTAAAGGATTTAGGCCATTAAGCCCAAATCAACGAGACCTGCCCTAGTCTAGTTGGGCTTCCAACCCATTTCACCTGTCCTAAATTATTTTTCGAGCCTTTGGCTCGAGTCTTGTTCCACCTGTATTAAATACAATTTTGGCTTCGAGGCCAAAATGAATGAATAAATAAATGACTAAATGAAGAAATAAAAGAAGAAAATAATAAAAATTGAGACTTTTCAAGTCTTTTAGTGACCTCATCAATGGATTTTGACCCATTTTCCTTCTTTGTCTATCTTCTAGCACCCGCGCGCCATGTAGTGGACCTTGAGTTTAAACTTCAAAATTGACTCGAAGGGGTGAGCCTCATTTACCCATTACGAAATACAGGAGGAGAGGAGTCCATTTAGACTCGGGATATTTTTTTGCATGCAAAGAAAAGATAAAGAAATTAATATATGTTCAAGGTATAAAAGTGACATATTTCAAAGTAAAAGAAACTATCAAGAACCAATTTTTGAATGACAAGAATAAGCACACTTGCACAAAAATGAGAGTCAACAAATAAAAAATGCAAAGTAAAAGTTTCACAATCATACTATGCATGAGTCAAAAATATCCAAATAATTTTATTTAGCCACAAAAGTTCGAACTTTCTTATCATTTTAAAAAGACAACATGCGAAAAAAGAAGAAAAACATCTTGGATGAAAAATAAAGCTAGCACTTCATATCATATATGAGGGTTTTGAAATCCATTAAAATAATTAGTAAGCAAATGACAAATTCTTGACTTAACTAATTACTAATTTTATTAAGACGCAACAAATAATAATAACTATTCTTCCAACATAAAATAAACAACTTTACATTCTAAAAAAATATATCTACCAACAATAAGTTTAAACAAGACATGGATATTGTTTTTCAAATAAAGATCTGAACTTTATCCAAAACAATTAAAGAATAAAGTAAAAAAAAAAAAGAGAAACAATCAATATTATCTATTCTTTTCAATATAAAGGAAATAACTTTACATGCTAAAAACAAATATATCTACCAACAATAAGTTTAAACAAGACATGGGTATCGTTTTTCAAGTAAAGATCTAAACTTTATTCAAATAATCAAAGAATAAGGTGAAAAGGAAAAACATTCAACATTAACTATTCTTCTAAACATAAAGAAAATAACTTTACATACTAAAAATAAATGTAACCAACAACAATGAGTTTAAACAAAGTATAAATACATCTTTTAAGCAAAGATTGAAACTTTATCGAAAATAATTAAAGAATAAAGTCAAAAAGGCACATACAACTATTGCTAACTCATTTTTATATCATGAACATAAAAATAATTAGAATATCGATACCACAACATCCTAGGGCCTTCAAGGTCATCTACAACATACAATCCCAACAAATAAAATTATATCTACGAACTACGAAGAAGAAAAAAGATGAAGAGAAAAACGATAATAAAAATTAAAATAATAAAAAAAGAAAAAAGAAGGTGTGTTTACCTTTTGGGGGGCATCAAAATGAGACTACGAGTTTCGTTGGAATCAACCACCATTGAAAAACGTCGTCGGCAACTCAAAAATTTTGATTAACCAATCAACTTTATGAAACAAAAATTTTTACTAAATAAAAATAGCTATTTTTGCTCAAAAGGATTTTTTTCACCTTTTTAGCCTTTTTTTTCTTCCTTCTCCCCTCCCCTCTCTACCAAAGTAGTGGTAGTATTTATAGGAGTAAATGGGGTATTTTTTCCCTTTTCCACCAATATGGGAGAAAAGTATTTATAGGAAATGATAGAGATCTATTTCTTGTCATCCACCAATGTGGGAGAAAAAGCATTTAGGGGGTTTTTGAATATAAAAATTAAAGATAAGGTGAGGTGGAAGATAATGTGGGGGGAAATAGTACAATGTAGTACAATCTTTGAATTTCAAAATTGGAAAAGGACAAAATTAAGGGGAATAGTACAATTTGAATTTATTTTTTGGTGGGAATTGAGTAAAAGTTATGAGAGTTCTTGACAATTTTGGAGTTATTTAAAATATAACCCCAATTGAAATTTAAAATTTAGCCATATTTATTTATTTTGAATAAATTAAAAATTAATTGACGAATTGCATTACAATTATGATCAATTTTTAATTATGGTCAAATCTAATAGATTGGCTAAATTAAATTAAAATTCGATACGAATTAATACCTTTTTTTTTATTCGGAGCTTCTTGGTTTAATAAAATGAATGCATATTTCTCCAAATAAATTATTTTTGAGAATAAATTATATTTAAATTAAGATTTCAATCATTTGAATTTATTTTCAAGATAAGCCTTAATTAAATCTGATATTTTGTAAAATAAATATTTAAGTAAAAAATTATCTAATCTCGTATAACTGAACACGATAGTATATAATCTCTACTTAAAATAATAAAATCACGTACGAAAAATATTTTAAGTTTTTTTTTATTTGGATGAAATAATTATTTTGGTTTATTAAAAAATGAAGAAACTCAGGATTAAATTTAGTTGTGGAGGGCAAAAATTAGGTGTCAACAATTGAAATAATATGTTTGTTAATTTGTAGAAGTAAAATATATATATATATATATATATATATATATATATATATATATATATATATATATTATGTGTGGGTGTAAAATATTAATTTAGTATATTCTTATTGGGTTATCGGTTTAACAAATAACTCAATAAGAAAAACCAAAACCGAACCAATAACCCAATAATTTTTTTAATAAAACCATTAAAAAATTATTAACCCAATAACAATTCTATCGGTTCAATTGATTAAGCGATTCAGTTTTTGCACACCTCTAACAATGTTGTCTAGAGTTGATACTAAAATAGCTGAGAGAATAATTATTCTTTTCAAGTGGTGGAAGCTATTGTTTATATGCATTTAGTATTCAATTTGTTGGTCCTTTAATTTAGAGAAGGTACAAAAAAGATTAGGGGCGTTTGGAGAAGAGAACTTTTTACTCAACTTCAAAAAATACGTTTGGCCATAAAAATATGAAAAATCTGTTTTTACTTTATTCACTTTTTGCAAAATTTACAAAAATTCTAGAAACAACAAAAAGATGTTCACTCCAAATGACTCATAACTTTTTTCAAATTTTTTTTCATGGCCAAAGACAATTTTAATTTTCAAATATTATCATTTTTCACTTTGAAAATAAAAATTTTATTTTTTTGGGTAAATAAATAAATTTTAGTGATACCAAAGTGACTCAGTTACAAAATCTTACCAGAGTTGGCCTTGAATTTTGAATTAAAAATAACAAATAAGTTTGTTGATTAAGTGGAGGTCCTTCAAGTTTTAAAAATTAGGTAAAAGTAACAAATTTCTTTCAGTTTTTTTTTAACATTTTCACTACAACAATTATAAAAGATGTATCAACAACTATAGAAGTTGTCCCAACAACTATCAAAGTTTTTTGACAACTGTGCAAATTTGTTCGACAGTTGTGCGAAGTTGTTGGAATACTTTGATACTTATTTGGACAACTAATGCAGTTGTCGGATAATTTTGATAATTGTTGAGACAATTAATACAGTTGTCAAACAACTGTCTTCAGATGTTTAAGGTGACTTTACTTTTTTAACATAACAATATTGTGGGATCTATTTATCAGCTTTATTTAATTGAAGATGAGAGAGGATTCTCAACTCATTTTTTCCAGGAGAAAAGGCATTTCCCCCCTAAACTTGTCCTCCCAACTCACTTTAACACTTAAACTTAACTTTCATTTATTTACTCCCCTTAGCATCTTTAAAGTGAATTAAAATTCCCCCTTAACTGCCAGCGTGTAAACAATCACCGTTGAGTGCATTAAAGCTCATTTTTTGGTCTATTTAATTTCTTTTAAATATTTATTTAAAGGAAAAAAACGCATATACTTGTAAAAAGGAAAAAAAACATTAATATTCTATTTAAAATATAACTAAAAATTAAAAAAAATAAAAATACGCCTTTTATTCTTTCTTCTCCAAAACATCAACAACACTCAAATTCCTCCAGTAACAACCTCAAATCCATTCTCCACCAACACTCTTCTTCAATTTTTTTTATTTTCCTCCATTAACACCATAAAAAACAACCACAAAACACTAAATTAAAAATAAAATTCTCTATTAAACACCTTTTATTCTTTATTCTCCAAAACATCCATAACACTCAAATTCCTCCATTAACAACCTCAAATCCATTCTTCATTAACACTCTTCTTCAATTTTTTTTAATTTTCCTCCATCAACACCATCAAAGAACAACCACAAAACACTAAATTAAAAATAAAATTCTCTATTAAACACCTTTTATTCTTTATTCTCCAAAACATCCACAACACTCAAATTCTTCCATTAACAATCTCGACTTCATTCTTTATTAACACTCTCCTTCAATTTTTTTATTTTTCTACATTAACACCATCAAAGAACAACCAAAAATACACTAAATTAAAAAAAAAATCATCAAACACCATTTTTGTGGTTGACAAAAATAGAGGTATATTTGTGTTAACAAAAAATGAGAAAGGGGGGTTGGACGACTGGAATTGCTGGGGAGGGGTTGCGAGGGGAAGGGGGAGGGGAGGGGCGCTGGAAGAGGACGAGGGAGCGAGGGCTGAAGAAGAAGGAAAGGTTGGCGAGGGGGGGGGGGGACTGAAGAAGAAAAAGGGGAGGGGACACTTTTATTATATATATATATATATATATATATATATATATATATATATATATATATATATATTAAAAAGAAAAACATAAAAATAATATATGTGTGAAATTACTTTTAAAATAAAAATTATAAATTTTTACGTGGAAATGACGTGGCGCTTAGGTGTGGAGAGTGTAACACACTCTACGTTATGAGAGTGATAATATATATTAAGAGGTGAAATTAATACACTTTAAAGATGTTGGGGGGGTAAATAAACAAAAGTTAAGTTTAAGTGCTAAAGTGAGTTGGGAGGACAAGTTCAGGAGGAAAAGATGTCTTTTCTCTTTTTTTCCAGCTGATCTCTTGTCTCTCAGAATCATAGAAAACACCTAACAGAGAAGTTTTCTAGAACTAATCTTTGCTAACTACTACTACTTAACTTTCAAACAAACCAGTATAAAGCAAACTAAGGAAAGCTTTTAAGTTTAACAGTGAAGTCTACCAGTGAGTCTTCCCCCTGCCCTCAATATGTATGTGCATTGCAATCTCCTTGCATAACTTGTCAATATAGAAATGGCCTGCCTGATACATGAGTTTATTTCTTCCCCTCCAGATAAATGTAACAAGCATACCAAACGCACAGGTGATAACAACTCTCATCCCAATCGTCTTCTTAGCCCGAGCATTTGCCCATAGAATCACCTATTGCCAGCAACTAATAGTTCTCTGTATCCCAAGCCAGGTCGGGAACCTTTGCCATAGTCTTTGAATCACTGCATAGCTGAAAACAGGTGATTTAGAGTCTTTACAGATGAGTCACAGAATATTCATGTTTGAAGAACATGTATACCAAACTTCAGTAGCCTAGCCAGAGTTGTAAGAATTCTTCTTATAGCTAACCACAAAATAAACTAGTATTGGGGATGTATACTTTGCTAAAGTGAAATTCTCTTCCAAGGTACCTTTTGATATTGAGACTGTTAGAACCTTGAAGTTTTGATGAATGACAATATGAATGAAACAAATTAAATTTGATTCAAACACTTGATGATAAAGGAAAACAAGTTGAGTTGAAAAAGGAGTCCTATGTGAAGAATGAGTTTCACTTCTAAGAATATCCTTGAGAGTCCAAAGTGTGGAAGGAGAAAGATTCTAAAAATTAAAGAATTCAAAAGAGTTAGAGTTCTACTACAACACTAAGGAGACAAGAGTTGGAATTGAAGAAAGAGTCTCACTTGAAGTAGAACTCTATGCAATGAGAGTTCTAATTAAAGTAGGAGTTTGAAATAAAGAATAACTCTTTGGAGAGTTGTGCTTAAATAGAGGATGCAGTAGCCAGAATAATTCACGCACTTAAAAAAAATTGAAAAGCTCAATCGACCGATTGACTTCACGAAGTGCTACTCAATCACTAAAGAAACACGTTGAAGAACCTGATTCTCTGTACAGAATCCAGCTAAGAGTTTTAGCGTTGATTTTTAGAGTTGTTCATTATGTTTGAGCTATTCATGTAATATTAGTTTCAGTGTCTTATAAACTGAATTAGGACCTAGTATTTGAGTTGGGGAAAACTCAGAGGCTTTGGGAACACATACCTTGGGAGGTGTGTGTGTAATTAGGAATTAGACTTTATAATTCCTAGTTATTGAGTTATAGGAATTAGAGTTTATAATTCCTAGTTGTTGAGTTATAGGAATTAGAGTTATAATTCGTATTTATTGGTTACAAAAGTTTTATAAGCAATCGTTGTTGAGGCTCAGAGTTTTTTAGTGAAGTTGGGGTTAAATCTTGTAGAGGTACAGGTCGTGTTTTTTTTCACCTTTTGAGCCGGGTGTTTTCCACATAAAAACCATTGTGTTCTTTACTTTATGTTTACTGCTTTCTTGAAACATGTCAGGCAACACGTTCCATTGATAAGTAAAAGTTAGGCAAAAATATGAAAATCAGTAGGGCAGGAATTCTTAATTAGGGTATCAGAGAGGGTTATTTTGTGAAGGCTAACACCTTAAGATAAGATCCAAGATGAATTCTACACCACCTACTGGATACTACGAAGGACAAGACATTAATAGGCCTCCGTTATTCAAGGGACAATACTACTTAGGATGGAAACAAAGGATGAAAGATTTCCTTCAGGCTGTGGACTACGAACTATGGAATATAATTATCGATGGACCTCAATACCCCATGAAGAAGGATGTTGAAAAGAAGGAAGTATTAAAGGACAAGAACGAGTATGATGAGACTGACTTTAAGATGCTTGTTAAGAATGTTAAAGCCAAGTATATTCTTATTTGTGGACTTGGAATAGATGAATATAATAGGATCTCAGGTTGTACCTCCATAAAACAAATTTGGGATACTCTTGTGGATAGATATGAGAAGAATATGGAGAACTTTAAGAAGAAGAAGGAAACAGGTAGTAAGAAATGGTCAAATAACAATCTAAATGGATACTACAAATATGGTAAGACTGATCATCATATCAAGGATTGTCCTGTCTGGGAAATAGAATAGAGAAAGGAAAGGGCTGAAAAAGAATTAAAAGAAAAAATCAAAAAGAGGAAAAAATATGCAATGGTAGCAGCTTGGGGATTTGACTCAGATAATGATGAAGTTGATGAAGCAGCACTCATGGCTCTTGGAGATTCAGACTTGGAGGAAGAAGATGATGCTTCTGAGGTAAGTATACTTGAACTTAATGAAAAGTTGCATTTGTTTTCTAAAACAAAACTTATTTCATTGATGAGTGCACTAATTGATGACTTCCAAGAATCAACTTCTGATAGGGATGAGCTGTTCAACAGTCTTGCAAGCATCAAATTTGATTTTATTGATTTAGAAGCTTGCAAGAACATTATCGAACAGGAAAACTGCACTCTCAAGAAACAGGTTGAGCAACTTGATTCTTCAAACAATGATCTTAAGTCTGAAGTTCTAAAATTAACACTCTCTGAAAAGGGAAAAAAGGCCATGAGTAAAAATCAAGAAAATACTGAACTTGAGCTAGTTAGATACAAAGAAGAATGTCATGATCTAACTGAAAAAATAAATAAGTTAAGTCAAGAAGTTTCTAAACTAAAACTTGATATTGAAAGGGCAAATAGGTGGACAAACTCCTCAAGAATTGTTCACAAATTGGGGGAAAGAAATTACAGTGAAAAGGCAGGATTAGGATTCCACACAAATTTTGATGTTCCTAAAGATTTATGCTATATTTTTGGTAACCTTGGACATCCAACCAATGAATGTTCATTTGCTGCCAAAAGCAGATCTAGCAGTCTAAATCTGGCAAATAAACTATCTCAGACCAAGAAAAGGATAAGTAAACCTGGTCAGAGAAACAGGTCATGTAACTTGTTGCCTGCATGGACTAGAAGAAACCTGATTCATTCATTTACTTATAAGAAAGGACCCAAGCTTATCTAGGTGCCTAAATTTAACCCCTGATTTATTTTGCAGGTGAGAGTGAAAGGAGGCAAGCAAAATTTGTACATGGATAAGGCTTGCTCAAGACATAAGACTAGAAGAAAATAAAGTTTCTTTCACTCACCACATTTAAAGGGGGATTGGATTATTTGAAAGATAGCCAGATTTGTAGTGCTCGTGTAAGGGGGAAACAAGGGAGGTTTAAAAAAAATGAAAAAAGAGGATGACTGTGAAACTGATGTGCATGCACAGGAATATATTGTACCACCTGGTTCAACTGTTATACATACTGAGGTCATATTGACAGGGGAAATATGTTTTACCACCTGGTTCAACTGTTGTACAGACTGAGGGCATATTGACGGGGGAAAAACAAATCAAGAAATTGATGCATCAATAACACCAACACAAGCTGATGATAATTTTGTTGGTAATTCATAAGAATTGGTGTTTTCACAAGAATCTTGAGATATCTCATGGGAATCAATGGCTTGAGACTATGGTATTCAAATGAAAGTAATTTCACTCTTGAGGGATATAAAAATGTTGACTATGTGGGTTACTTAATTGACTGGAGAAGCACCAAAAGCACTAAGTAGAGAGTATTTTGAAAGGAATAGGTTAGACTTGGAGATGATTAAAATTGCATGAACTCTCCTCAATGATTGACTAGAATAATCATTTTTCTTTTTAATCTTATTAGCTAAAAAGTTATTCTATTCAGTCTTGCACATTTAGTTGTGTTCCAATTCCAGATTTTTGACCTTTTTAACCTAATTTTGTATTAGATTGTGCAGAAAAATAGGTACAAGCAAGCAACTGTGACCACAAAGTTCTTCTTATCAGGTATGTTCTACACTGACATAAGCATAGGCTGTCTAAGTTGAAATAGTTGTTGTTCAATTTCACACACTTCATCCTCTCATTGTCTAATAAAGCTAATAAATTATTGACCAAACTTTCTTTAATTCTCTCCAAATGGGTGTGCACAAGTGTGTTAATCCTATACCAGAAATTCCTCCTTTCTCAATCAAAATATCAATTGTGTACCATGGATTTGTTAAGCTTGATCATTAATCACATGCAGCATATGTTTCTGAAGAATGAAAAGGGCCATGCTTTCCCTTTTAGTTCCTAATTGGTAATTTATTTTGGGCTTCTCAGTCCTAAATCAGGTTTGACTTATATAAAAAAAATGTTCTTGGACAGATGAATCATAATGCTCTACCCATTTCAATAAGGAGGGCTAAGAATTATTTAAGAAAAAAAATTAAACTAGAAGTTGCATAAGATAGTCATGAAGTTGAATAAGAGGTCTTTAAGGCTAGGATCATGACTTTGAAGCTTGACCTTGATTGATAGAGGGATGAAAATGTTGAAGTAATTCATCAATTGACACAGTTGATATCACCTATTCCACCTTTCTCATCAGCTCCTCACTATTTGTATCCTTAGTCATGTCTCACTTTTATACCGTATTTTTTTAATGCTCAATTATTTTTCTTTGTTCAGTACTAGCTTAGGTTTAATGAGGAACATGCTCTGATAGTTAAATGAAATGGTTATCTTTACTAAATTGACTCATATTTTTGCTCTCTTTAATACATTACTATATTGGCTAAAGTCTTTGTCTGATTGTTTTGGTGATTGCCCCAGTGGCCATGAATAGCAT
This sequence comes from Capsicum baccatum var. pendulum, assembly GCA_030864225.1. Lineage (NCBI taxonomy): Eukaryota > Viridiplantae > Streptophyta > Magnoliopsida > Solanales > Solanaceae > Capsicum > Capsicum baccatum. The sequence continues at coordinate 199,045,163 of CM061559.1, read as the reverse complement.
AACAAATCACTTTGGCTAGTATATTATTTCATTGAAATGGTTTTCGATGGTGCCAAAAGGGGGAAGATAAAGAGGGTTATGCAATGTTTATAACCCATTGACTAACTTATTTCATTCTAGTGTTTTAAACATTAGTGTCAACAGGTGAAGATGTTTGAATGCACAAAGACAAAAGGTTTGTCATCATCAAAGATGGGGAATTTGTTGGAACCTTGAAGTTTTGATAAATGACAATATGAATGAAACAATTTGAATTTGATTCAAACACTTGATGATAAGGGAAAGCAAGTTGAGTTAAAAAAAGAGTCCTATGTGAAGAAAGAGTTTCACTTCTAAGCATATCCTTAAGAGTCCAATGTGTGGAAGGAGAAAGATTCTGAAAATTAAAGAATTCAAAAGAGTTGGAGTTTTACTACAACACTAAGGAGACAAGAGTTGGAATTGAAGAAGGAGTCTCACTTGAAATAGAACTCTATACAATGGGAGTTCTAATTAAAGTAGGAGTTTGAAATAAAGAATGACTCTTTGGAGAGTTGTGCTTAAATAGAGGATGCAGCAGCCATAATAATTCACGCACTTAAAAAAAAATAGAAAAGCCCAATCGACAGATTGACTTCACGAAGTGCTACTCAATCACTGAAGAAACACGTTGAAGAACCTGATCCTCAGTACAGAATCCAGCTAAGAGTTTTAGCGTTGATTTTTAGAGTTGTTCATTGTGTTTGAGTTATTCATGTAATATTAGTTTCAGTGTGTTATAAACTGAATTAGGAGCTAGTCTTCGTCTTGGGGAAAACTCAGAGACTTTGGGAACACATACCTTGGGAGGTGTGTGTAGTTAGAAATTAGAGTTTATAATTCCTAGTTATTGAGTTATTGGGATTAGAGTTTATAATTCCTAGTTGTTGAATTATAGGAATTAGAGTTTATAATTTATATTTGTTGGTTACAAGAGTTTTGTAATCAGTCGTTGTTGAGGCTCAGAGTTTTTTAGTAAAGTTGGAGTTAAATACTGTAGAGGTGCAGGTCGTGATTTTTTACACCTTTTGAGCCGGGTGTTTTCCACGTAAAAATTATTGTGTTCTTTACTGTCTGTTTACTGCTTCCTTGAAATACATCAGTGGAACACGTCAGGCAACACGTTCCATCGATAAGCAAAAGTTAGGCGAAAATAAGAAAATCAGTAGGGCACGAATTCTTAACAGAGGCAATAATTAAGTGTAAAGATTCCTGATGGAGAACTTTTCTTTTATCACCATGGCATTGAGTATGGTAGTGAGGTCACCCTGTATTGTCTAACTCTGCATGATATATGTCCTTGAAGCCAAAATTTTACTGTACTGATCATCGAAGTAGCATTTGTTGGTATGGTGCAGGTTGTTGCAGTTTCTCTCTTCAAGTAGTACTCTTGAACCCATTTTATCCCAAGGCTGTCCTTTTTCCCATTGATTGCCTAAAGCAACTTTAGGATTGCAGCATGATTCCAGTCTCATATCCTGAATGTTCTGTCCTCCAGCAGCTTTAGGCATACACAATGTGTCACGAGAAACTGTTAGAATTTTTGCCCGATTTTCTTACTAAATTTAAGTTTTATTTTTCCTTATAAGGAAAATAAAAGTAACCATAAATACTTTTACTTTTCCTTAAAGAAAAATATAAATTTTTTCCATATTTGGCAAACCTCTTTTTTTGAGGAAAGGTTTTGTACATCTATAAATAGAAGACCCCCTTCTCATACCATAACACAATAGCATCCACAATGTAGTCATTAAAGAGTCTTTATTTAGGAGGAGATTTCTCTGATTTAATATTTTTTTATATTAAGTTTTATAATATGTAGGCCGATTGGCCAAAACATATAATAATTTAATGCTTTTAGTATTATTTTTTTTGTCGTCTGAATTATTACCATGATGGTTTGCAAACTTTAAGCTTCTGCATGATGTCCTCTCGATTTCGAACCCAACAGAAACAAGTGATTTCCTTGACACTTCAATGGAACTCTTCATTGGCCAAATTGTCAGAAACGTGGGTCTCAACACTCCATTCTCAAATGGTGTATAATTTTAACTCTTCACCTATGCGGTTCCAACACGTGACACTCCTTTACCTTTAACATTATATGCAAATGCATATCTAACTTTCTTTAGGACCCTCCAAAATTTATCTTTGTCCTCTCCAAATTGTGTGATTTCAATTTCTCATATATGAAACATTAAGTCTATGATTGATTTTTGTTCACCAACAATAATTGTAACGAGGAGGGTTTATATTTTTTTGAGTTTAACTAGTATCCACCGGAAATTATCTTTTACTTTTAATTATTTTAATTTTTTAATCTTAATATTATAAATAAGAAAAATTGTTGTAGAAGGTAACTTGGATTCTATATTCACTCTAACATTTTTTTTTACAGCACTATGACTTTGTTATTACAATTAAAGGATTAGTTTGTGTCTTTTTCATTAATCGTCAATTTCTACTTTATTGTTATTCAACACCATCTAATTTGGATCAATTAGTAGCATCAACCTTCAAAACAATCAACAAAATAAAAATAAGCAACATATCACTATTCTATAATATAGTAGTCTCAATGTCTCAAATTTTATGAGACTTTTCACTTTTTGGGATTCAAATTTTTTAATGCTGATCATACAATATAGGGACTATAAAAGTTATATAAAAAGTAAACTAGTTTAATTTTGACGGTAAAATATATCACTTTTTAACAAACTTGTAAAATAAATTATAATAAAAAAGTTAACTTGTTTAACTCTCAAAATTCAAATATCAATAAATAAATTGGGACTCAAAAATTTTATAACCATAATTTTAATTCATTATAAAATTAATAATAGGAGAAATTTTTGAGACAAAAATGGGTACACCAATTATTTTTTCTGATCAATAAAAAGTTTAAGGAGAAAACATGTATAAGAGGAATTAGCAAGTTCTGAAATTAAGAAATAGAGAGAGAAAAAATCAATTAATCAAGGAAATGATTTTATGAAAATAATGTCTTGATTATCTATTTAACTATTAAAATTATTGCTTGTCGTAAAAAAAGTTTCCACTGACGGTGGAAATAAGTTACTCTATTATATTTTCTCATTTAAGCCTTAAGAGGTGAGGCTAATATGGAAGATATACATCTCAAATTTAATGAATTGATTAGGTTGGAGATTCTATAACAGTGAATGTGTTACTCAACAAGATAATGCATTTTATACTGAAAGGTTACACGGTTAGCGACCTTTTCTTTTAAGAATACAAGTCTCACCGACGCTTGTTTATGCCTCCTTTCTCTTGTTTGTACTCATGAATGTTAAAAAAAATAGTTTGTATGAGCAACTTTCAATGAAAATTGTTTGAACATTTTAGGAGGATGAAATATCTCAGCCTATCTCTAGAAATGTTTAAAGCTTTGAATGTTGTACTAAAGCTGGATGACAACAAGATTGACTATAAATTAGATTATTCTGTTTCTATAGGACATTAAACGCAATCTGTATGATGTTTTTTGTATGTACAAAAATGAATCATGATGAATTTATAAACATTAAAAAGCTTATGCTCTACTAATAAGGCACATGTTTTCCATACTTATCCATGAGGAAGCGAAGGAAGATAGCAGCATATTATGGTTTGCATCTTCTCAAATTACTGGAGATTTCACATATGGAGGATTGAACAGTTTCTTACAGTTATTAGGAGTAATTGTTAGCAGTTACTTATGATTGCTAGAAGTTATTAGTCTTTATCTTAAACAATTATGAAGTAGTTAAAGTTAAACTATTATATAATAATAGATTCAGTAATGTGTAGGTAGGTGGGAATATCTTTATGTGCCGGAAGTAAGCTTGTCAAACGGGCCGGGTTGACCCGGTCCGAACCAACCCGTTTAAGAAAATCGGTCCGATTTGACCTGGCCCGGTTAGCACATGGACTGTAGGGTACCGGGTCCCAGGCCGGTTTATTTTTTGATTGGGCCCGGTTAACCCGGTCCAGACCAAGCTTGGTCCAAGCCCGTCGGCCCGAATCGGCCCAGTTTCTTTTTTAAAAAAAAAAATTGGGTTTTGGACCGTTGGGCCCAAACTAGTCGTTGGCCCAACGGCTATATAGCCGTTTTTGGATCCAAACGGTTAGTTTGACTTTTTTTAATTTTTTTTTTTAAAAATTACTTTTAAAATTATTTTTTAACCCCAAAAAAATTCTTACAAATACCCTACACTTTTAAATCATTTTCTACACAATTTTTCATCCTCTCAAATCTCAATTCTCAATTCTTAAACATTCTATATATTTAATTTCCTAAAGTTCTCACTTTAATTTTTTAATTTTGCGATTACAAAGTACGAGTGAAAGTTTCTAAAGTCGCAACCTTCGAATACTTTTAAAATTTGGTATTATCGCTCCATCTCTTACATTTAATTTTTATTTAGTGTATTAATTGTTGAATATTTAATTTTATTATATTTGTGTATTTTGAATTTTTTTAGTTTAATTTATATTATGGATAAATTAAGAAACCTTGCTACTAAAGGTGTTAAAATTTTTTGTCCCGGAAGCGTTAGTGATAGTAAAAAGTGAATTACTAGCGGTAGAGGTACTTCAAGTAGTAGATAAACCCATGTGCCTCCAGCTCCGCTTAGTCAACATATTGAGGAAGAAGTAAGCGTACCTTTAGGTGTAGGTGCCCACGATATTGATTATGTAGAAGTTTAGAAAAATTACGGTATAGAAGAAGAAAATGAAGTAGATGCAGTTAATTTAGACGAAGATGATGAAAATATTTGTGAGACACCCACAGTAGGAAATGCTAACATTAGATCTGAATCGGTTAATCTCCCTTCTCGTCCTCCCCATGCCCCAAGAGCTCGTAAAACAACTAGTATTGCATGGCAATTTTTTGAACGTATATCAGATACTGAGGTGCAATGCAATATTTGTCAACAAATATATAAGCATAAAAGCGGAGGCAAGCAAGGGGTACGGGTACGTTAATGAGACATATAGGTGATGCTCACGAAAGAGAGTTAAATATTGCACGAGGTGGTGCGGATGTTGGTGGGCCAACGCAAACTAGAATGGACCCAGCAACCGGTCAGGTAATGAAGAAGTATAATAAATTGAGGGACCAAGAAGAAATAGCTAAAATGGTAGTTGTGGGTTATTTGCCTTTTAGTTTTCCTTCTTCTGATGCCTTAATTCATTATATTCAAGCAATTTATAATCCTATGTTTAATGGTATTCCTAAAAGTACTTGTTGGGCCAATACTTTTAGACTTCATTCATAATATTATTTTAATTTATCAACATTGTTAAAAAATATTCAATGTAGAATGTCCCTAACTTTTGATCTTGGGCATGTTGTAAATAAAAATGATTATTTAACTATTACTTGTCACTGGATAGATAGTAGTTTTATTATGCAAAAACATATTCTTGCTTTTTTATATGATGAAGATCGTAAACATACTGTAGATTTTATTGCTGATTCGATTGCTAAAGTTGCAGAATTTTATGGTATTGAAAATAAAATCTAATGTATTGCTTTTGATAATGCTTCTAACAACAAGACTGCTATAACAAAATTAAAATCTAAGTTATCTCCGCTGTTACCTGAAATTTTTCATATTAAGTGTGCATGTCATATATATAATTTAATTGTAAGAGATGGTCTTGAGTTTTATATTGAAAAAATTCGGCTTGCCGTTGGTTTTATTCAAGGAAATAATCGTAGAAGTAGAATTAGAGACTTTAAACTTAAATGTGAACAAAATGGACTTGCACCGATATTGATGCCTGAAGAATGTGAAACTAGATGGAATGCTACGTATGATTTTTTAAAAACTTGTTATAAATATAGAGTTCCTATTACACTATCTTTCAACCAATATTGTGGTTCGTTTGTTGATTCTGCTGATTGCATGTTACATGATTCTGATTGGGTTGTAATTAATGATCTTGTTAGTTTTTGAAAAAAATTTATATGGCTACGGTTGATTTTTTCGGTGCTTATTATCCTACTGTTTGTAATATTTTGGCATATATAGCCGATATTTCTATTTTACTCAAAGAATATAAAAATAAAGAAGGTTACAAAGATGTTGTTGGTGTTATGTTTGCTAAATTTAAAAAATATTTTTTTTCGATTCCCCCTATTTACTTGGTTGATGCTATGCTTAATTCGTGTATGAAATATAATATTATGTGCCACTTTAGTACTATTATTTATGCTAATTTAGAAATAAATACTAACAATGATTCTCAACAAGTACAACCTGATTTGTGGACGGCTATGGGTGATGCGAATAAATACATAGATAAATTATATAATTACTATGCTCATTTAGTTGATTTAGCCGTACCTACAAATATCACTCCAACTGTCGCTTATCATCCTCCCGAGGAGCCATCATCTTCTAAAAGGCCGGCACTTAGTGGTTTTCCTGATCACTTTTATGATTTAATTTACTGGAACAATGTCGAGGAGGGAGCTTACACATCAACTTATCGGGAAGAGCTTAAGTATTATCTTCGGTCGCCGCTAGAGGATCACAGACGACAGATCAACGAGTTGGATTGATTGAGGAGTAATGAAACACAATATCATGTGCTTTCAAGATTAGCTAAAGATATCTTGAATGTTCCAATGTCAACCGTTGCATCGGAGGGCGCTTTTAGTCAAGGACAACAACAACTTGGAGACAACCGACATTCATTGGGAAGCAATGCAATGAATGTTCTCGTTTGCCTCAGAGATTGGATTAGAGCCGGATGAAGAAATCAAGGAATGGAAGCGGAGCCGAACGACGAGCAGAGACTTGAAGAAATTATGACTTCACGGGAGAACTCAGCAGAATCAAGTCCAATGCCTGATTTTTTCCCCGTTGACTTTGACTATCCTATGCATGTTTCCATTAATATTAACATGAATGAGTTGGAGAAAATTCCTTAGTCCTTACTTTGTAATTTTTTCCATTTAATGATTTAAATTGAATTTCTAATTTAAATTAAAAACTTAGTTTTAATATATTATTAATTTACTATTAAGTATTATACTATTATTAATTTATTATATTAAGTAGCATATGTTTTATTTAAAATAGTGTATATATTTTCTAAAATAGTATATATTTAACGTATACATTAGTATATATTTTATAAATTAGTGTATAACTATATATATAGTGTGTGTATATATTGTAGTATATATATTGTAGTATATTTTATTTAAAGTAGTACATATATATTGAATGGTTCGTATATATGTGTATATATCTTCTATTGACATATATATTTAACATATACCTGTGTATATGTTTTATAAATTAGTGTATAACTGTATATAGTGTGGGTATATACTGTAGTATATATATATTGTAGTATATTTTATTTAAAGTAGTAAGTATATATTGAATGGTACGCATATATGTGTATATATCTTCTATAGACGTATATATTTAACGTATACAAGTGTATATGTTTTATAAATTAGTGTATAACTATATATATAGTGTGTGTATATATTATAGTATATTTTATTGAAAATAGTACATATATATTGAATGGTACGTATATATGTGTATATATCTTCTATTGACGTATATATTTAACGTATACATGTGTATATGTTTTATAAATTAGTGTATAGCTATATATATAGTGTGTCTATATATTTTAGTATATTTTATTTAAAGTAGTACGTATATATTGAATGGTACGTATATATGTGTATATATCTTCTATAGACGTATATATTTAACATATACATGTGTATATGTTTTATAAATTAGTGTATAACTATATATGTAGTTTATGTATATATTGTAGTATATTTTATTTAAAGTAGTAAGTATATATTGAATGGTACGTATATATGTGTATATATCTTCTATAGACGTATATATTTAACGTATACATGTGTATATGTTTTATAAATTAGTATATAACTATATATATAGTGTGTGTATATATTGTAGTATATATATATATTGTAGTATATTTTATTTAAAGTAATACGTATATATTGAATGGTACGTATATATATGTGTATATATAGGCGTATATATTTAACGTATACATGTGTATATGTTTTATAAATTATTATATATATCATTATATTGTAGTATATATCTTGTAGTATATGTTTTATTTAAAGTAATATATATATTTAACTAACGTATAGTCATATACACGATTACATGTGTAATTGTGTATATGTATATATATATTTTAAATTTTATTGTAGAATATACTACCTATATAGTGTATATATATTATTTAACGTATTTAAAATGTATATAGGTGGGTATATATAACGTATATTGAAAAAAAAAACTTTTTTTTTGGGTTTTTGACTGGTTTTGACTAGATTTTTAACTAGGTTTGACCGAGTTTAGCTGGGTTAGACCGGGTTGGGATAAGTGGGCCGGTTCATGGTTGTTTTTAAAAATTTATTGTTGAACCCGAACCCGGCTCCGCCCACCTAACCACAACCCGGCCCGAACTGGTCCACAACCCGGCTAAATTTCACGGGCTGATTTCGGGTTGACCCGACCCGACCCACTTGACACCCATAGCGGGAAGATTCTTCTCACCATTTTGGAGATATGAGATACTTGCGATTCCAGAATTTAGGGATCATGATTTTTCAGGAGGTTCGAACACATATATTAATGTTCAAAGTTTCAAGGTCTTGCCCAAAAATCAAAGCACCCTACCTTTTTTGGTAGTCAAGGTGCTTTATTAAACCATTTATCAATTTTTATAACTTTTTAATATAATTATACCAAGTCTATGTCGGATTTAATAGGTGCCGAAACACCACAAATTTGCATATAGATTTGCTCCTTCTTGCGTGCTCTTTGTATTTTCTCTCTCTTTTATCCGATATAGAACTTGAGTTCGTATTATCTGCATGTTAAAAGAGTTAAAATGATATTGACAAGGATAAAAAGTAATTTAGATTTTTAAGAAGAGGAGGATTCCGGATTTGGAGGTTTTGGGTGTCATATTGTTCAAATAAGATAAACAGGTCGTTTTTCTTAATTTAATAAAGGCTACGATTCAGATTATTATTATTATTATTATTTTTACAAACAAGATCAAATATGCATATTTAATAAGGATAAATTACACAAATCTCATACTTAAGAGACTATATTACCTAATATCCTTTACTTTTTTAAAATTTACATAAAATCTCAATTTTTAACTTTACTCTTGATACATATCAACAAAGCCCCACATCCTATTTTTACTCCCCCATTAACTCATTGAAGCTATTTTTTTTCAAAGATTTCTTTTTCTAAAATATCTCCCTAATTATCAACAATTAAATCATCTTCCTTCCAGATTTTTTCTCCTCCATTAACACTTAAATCATCTTTCTTCCTGATTTTTTTTCCTCCATTAACGCATGCAACTTTTTTTTCCTCTCCTAAAATCTCTCCCATTTTTTTTTTTGAAAAAAAAAATCTATTGATACATATATAAATTTATTTAGCTATTCAGACATGTTTATTCTTTTAATAGTGATTCATACGAATGATAAATATGATATCATTATATGGGTATTACGGTGATTGATATGATAGATACATTTTGTATGATTTTAATGAGTGATACATATGATATTAATGGGTGATACATATTGTATTATAGTGATTTATATAGTAGATACAATTATTTATTTCAATTATTGGGTGATTCATATGATATTAATGGGTGATATATATGGTATTATGGTGATTCATATGGTAGATACAATTATTTATTTTAATTATTGGGTGATTCATATATATGGTATTATGGTGATTCATATAGTAGATACAATTATTTATTTCAATTATTGGGTGATTCATATATTATTAATGAAAGGTAATGGTGTAGTAGTGTAGAAAACAAAAGTAATAATATTTTTTTTTAAAAAAAAGAATAAAAGCAGAATTGAAACATAATTAAAATTAAATCTAAAAAAAAGTAGACTAAAATTAAAGACAAAATTAAAGACGAAAAAAGAGAAAAAAAGATGAAAAAAACGTATCTTCCATAATTAAAGATGAAAAAAGAGAAACATAATTAAAGTACCTAAATTAAATTTAAAAAAAGAGAAAAATTAGATATCTTTCCTTAAATAAAAGAGAATCAATTATTTTCTTAAATAAATATTTTTGTCAGTTTAAATATATCAATTTTTTATATGTATCACCATTTCAAAAATTGGGATAAAATGTAATTAACAAAATAATCGAGATTTTTTATAATATCACTTAAAGATTCAGGGATTTATGTAAGTTACCCATTTAATAATGTACTTTTTTAGATAATTTTAAAAAATAAAATTAAATAGGCCAAATTGACCTTTTATTAAAACAATCTATTTACAAATCAGAATCGCCCAACTAGTGGCCCAAATCCAAAAATCCAACAAATTACAACCATAAGAAATCGGGTCCTTGCATTATACACTCCAAAGTGTCTTTCTTTTTTTTAACTTGCACCCTATTCTATTTATTTTTATAATTTACACCTTAATCGCTTGGGTCCCTTGCATTTTACACCCCAAGGTGTCTTCTTTTTTTAATTTACATCCTATTCTATTTTTTTTTTTTACAATTTACACCCTAACCTTTGTATTTCCTTACAAAACAGTAAAAATATTTTTTTAATGATTTTTTCATGAGGGCAAAATAGGAATAACAATATACTCCCTCCGTTTCATCTTACTCGTTTCAATTTGACATTGCATATTGATTAAGAAAAATAATTAATAACATGACTATTTTATCATAGTACCTTTATTAAATAATGTTTACATTTTAATTTGGAGATAAAACAATTAATACTAAGGGTAAAAAAGAAAAAAATTTATCTTGTCTTGATTAATGAAAAGTAACAAGTAAAATCAAAAATCAAATTAGAAAATTTGAGACGAGTAAAATGGAATGGAGGAAGTATTATTTTTTAAAATAAATTTATTTAATTTTTAGTGTAGGAAGTTAGATGAAAAATTTGCAAACTCAAATTTTTAGAAAATTTCCAAACGAATGTCATCTGAGTTAAGAGAAGATTGATATTGCAGAACTAGTGATATAGGAAGACATTGTTAAAGACAAAATTTTATCAATTCATGTGTTATATTTTTTGCTTTATCCTTAACTACTGCTATTCTATTCATTTTTTTTAATATTTTGGTCCTTTCTTTACGTTATTATTTTCTTTCTGACAGGTAGTATATGTAATTATGATTGCATTAATATAGATATGGCTCCAGAAATTTCACTGTATCGTACTTTCACCATTTAGAAGCAACGTCATTACGAAATTTTAGCAGTTACGAATTAAAGTAAGAATACTTATCACATGACAATAGTTAGATGATAAATGTGAATGCAAGAACATATCTTGAAAGTTCGTTACACTAAAAATTAAATAAATTTATTTTAAAAAATAATACTTTCTCTGTTCTATTTTACTCGTTCCAAATTTTCTAATTCGATTTTTTATTTTACTTGTTATTTTTTAATAATCAAGACAAGATAATTTTTTTTCCTTTTTTACCCTTAGTATTAATTGTTTTACCTCCAAATTAAAATGTAAACGTTATTTAATAAAGGTACTATGATAAAATAGTCATGTTATTAATTATTTTTCTTAATCAATATGCAATGTTAAATTAAAATGAGTAAAATAGAATGGAGGGAGTATATTATTATTTCTATTTTGTCCTCATTAAAAAATAATTAAAAAATAATTTTACTATTTTTTAAGGAAATAAAGAGGTTAGGGTGTAAATTATAAAAAAAAAAATAGGATAGGATGTAAGTTAAAAAAAAAAATATCTTGGGATGTAAAATGTAAGAGACCCAAAAGGTTAGGATATAAATTATAAAAATAAATAGGATAGGATGAAGTTAAAGAAAGAAAGGAGATGTCAGGTGTAAAATGCGACCCTCAAAAACCTATCAGATATGATAAGACCAAATTAGGAAAGTGATCGCGTCTTCACTTTCTTCTTCATTACATCTATGAATTTGATGAAATTTCGGTGAAATGACGGTCAGAAATGTTCAACTTCGTCTATCCTCTTTCTCGTTAAAACTCGATTCCACACAATGATGATGAAAACTTTCTGAGCTTCTTGTTGTTCTTTGCTTGCTTCTCAGCTTCCATGTTATGTATTTTACTTAGAATTGAAAAGGTTACTCTCTTATGAGGTTTGAAAATTTAAATCTGAAATTTATATTGAGCTTTATGTGCATTTCATCTTAGGTATTTAAAATTCTCACAAACGCTATGAAATCACCCAATCAGAGACTTCTCCATTTCAACCAACACAGATCCATATTTCCTGACTTCAGATAATTTCTTTCCTTTTTCTCTTCTTTCTTATCTACCTGATGATAGTTGAGATTTTCACCTGCTTCTTCTTTATTAATAGGTTGAGCTCAAACGAGGAGCTAATACCACAGTTCTAAAAATTTGAAGCAAGTTTTAATCCCAATAAATCAAGTAAATGATACATGCAACCTTGTTTAACTCTTTCACTTACTGCATTTCAGTCCATGTGCACTGTCATGATTCAAAAATGAAGATCACGATGACACTTTTTGCGACGTATCTTGTCAAGTAAGCCTATAACTCAAATCAATACAAAAAGAAAATAAATTCAGGAATATCTCAAGGTAAGGCTTCTATAACGAAGCCGAACCACATAAGTAATCATAACAATGCAGAAAGAACTTATCCAAAATACCAATCATGCTCAAAATAAGGTGTCAATAGTGTAAGAACTACTAATACAATTTAAAAGTCAGGTTCATTAGAAAAATAACCACAAAGGAATAATATCTGTCTCCGAATACTAATAAAGATATAATTAATATAGAAAGATAAATGTGAACTCCGAACGTATGGATGTCCAACTGCTACCTTGAGTAATCTGAAGACGCCCAAAAAATTAACTAATCTGAGGCGTATCCGAACCTAAAGCTGTATTGAAAAGGTGAAGTAGGAGCGAGTACGATCCACTTATACTCAGTAGGTATCATAGGCCAACCGAGCATAGTAGAAAATAAAGCATACAAAATACACACTAAAGACACGTCACCTGCAATCAGAAAATGTTCCACAATAGTAGCTCACACTGCTTGCACTAAATTCTAATATATCACATACATTGCAATATCACAACCAGATAGAACACAAGTATGCATTATATCACATATAAGTAGAATAAGGGGAGCATGCATATACAAGATTATCAAATACAAGTAAAAAAAGATAAGACAATTATATAAAGGGCAAGTCAATATGGCAATATAACACAATAAAGTAAGTGTAATGTATATGATGGTGATGATGATGATGATGCATGAGGTCGTTGGACAACCTTCGAAATTATTGCACAATCCTCGTATACATCTACGGAGGCAAACCTCCCAAAGCAGGACCCATGGAGGGTTCGTTAACTCGTATAAAATCCACATATCTCATATATCCTTTTCGGCACATCCCTCGAAAAGGGTTTTATAAGATGTTATAATATCTCCTCCCCGAACATATCCCTCGAAGAGGGTTTTAAAAAATATGTTGACAGTGTTACTCAAGTGTTTCCACAGTGTTACCAATGTATCATCAATGAGTATGATATGAGGGTGTAATTCTCACAATAAATCACGATGAGTATTTCCAAAATCAATCACAATGATATATTTTCACAACCAACTACAATTATATATTTTCACAATCATATGAGCCAATATTCACTCATTATCTCTATTTCATTTATGAATTTCCACATGTCTCATATAACAAGTATGGATATATCACAATACCAATGGTACCATATTAGGCATTTCAACAATACAATATAATTATTCACATATATTCAGGGCTATCAATATCACATAAGATCCCACATGGTCACATATATCACATAATATCTCAATTTCAACACTTACATCACATATATGCCCGACACGGGCACAACACATAGATAATCATTTTTCATGATTAGTTCCCACCCTTAACATGTATTTTGTATCATCATTTACTACCCAACCTAGTCTGAAAGAGTTAAGCATAACCTACCCCCAAAGTCGAAATCGGTCTACTACACTTTGAACGACGACCTTATTTTTCACGAACGATATTGAAATCCACTAAAAACATCAAATATGGAATTTACACATCAAAACAAAACCAATGACAACCATATTGATTACTTTTGGTTTAGGGTCTAAACGGATGCCTGAAACAGATTTCCGAAAAAGAATAGAAAAATCAGAACTTTACTTGAAAAATATGTTCCCCATATTTTTAGGAATCTATAGCTGAAAACCCAAGTCAAATCGAGTCAAAAGCGAAGTTCAAATTGAAGAAAAATTATTTTTAAGCTTTACCAGATAAATTTTTTGAAATTTGGGTAAAAATTAAGAATCAGATTTGTTTTGAAGGATAAATTGAGAAAAAACTATTAACTATAAGATCAAAATATTATTCAAGTGAAAAAAAATGAAATTGAGGTTTAAAATCAAGCGCTAAGATATTTGGAGTTTTGAGAAATTAATTAAGAAATTATTAAGAAAAGAGTGAATTCTTATCTTAAATTCGTAATAAAATCAAGAAATACATGTTAATCTAGCTTCTCAAGCTCCACAAACTTTACTTTTAGGTTCCCACACTATTTTAGGGTTTAACTCCCAAGAGGCAAGATGAAAAATGAACAAAATGGTCCAAAAAGAGTAAAAAAGTTATTTTTATAGCAAAAAATATGCTATGCACCAGATTTTTCATCCTTTTAAGTTCAACCTGGATTTCAATGGGGTAGACGAAATTTCTTTGGAGTCTGATATATGCAAACGAACTATGCAACCACACTTAATTCGATGCTCTAGATGCATTGCGAAGTCAGATTTTTGAAAAAACATTGTTTTCACAAAGTTGACCCCCAAAATTTGAAATCATAATTTTTTAAACAGAGGGTTGAAATGAGATTTAAAAGCCGTAAAATTATACTAAATATGTCACCACCCTAAAATCGTTGTTCTGGATCTGCTGGCAAATTCGGATTTTCATTTGAGGTCGTTTCAACCAAATGTGGGTTTCACACTCATATTTTTAATTTTTTAACTTTCTGACTAATAGGTCGAAATGAGCTTGGATGCACCGGGACCCAAACCAAAGATCTACCTAGCCTAAGATCTATATTCCAGAGCTGTTAGTGTAATCCGTTCAGCCATCCATAACATGGATCAAAAGATATTCCATAAGTCTAAATAAGGCTCTCGAAGCCATCAAAAATCACAATATCGCATAAATAGTACCAAAATGCATTGAAGACCATGTCAATCACTCCCACGCTTCAGAAATATCATAATGCAACTACGGAGAGAGGTAAAATAGTCAAATTATATAAAATCACAAATTTTACATAACTCATTAAATTTGTAAGTTGTTACATGCCCTATGATGTTTTCCTGCTTAATGTCTGAGTGTATTGTATGCTACTTGTCTGTTTACTGTTGTGATTTGCTGAAAATGGATCATTCTTTCATATCCGACTATTAATATGATGCTCCCCATTTTGAATTTTTTTTATTATGAGATTAGGGACATGAAGTTTATACATGTTCAATAGGACCCTTGCTTCATTTGATAATTCCTAGAAAGTTGAATAAGTTAATCTATCAGTACTTGCAAAAGAGATAATTTTGTTAGCAATAAAATCAGTTACTTTGTTGCCTTCCCTATATGTGTGTTCCAGGACCACCTCTACCCCATTCATTAACTCTTGAATCCTCCTTGTTTCTACAGATACGAACAAATGCACCTCCCAATTTTCATCCACTAAATTCTTCACAACTAGAGAATTATTCTCTAAAATCAAAGAAAAAAGGTTATGATCTCTACAGTATTCCAATCTCATAGCCATCACCTCAGCTATTATATTATTTGAATCCCCTATTCTCCTACATATTCAGCAAAAAAATTTCCCTGATCATCTCTTATAGAATAAGCACTGGAACTGTGACTTAGGTTCCCTCTAAAGGCTCTATCAGAATTGCATTTGTAGTGTCCTATATTGAAAATTGACCAATACACCACAGAACAAGTATTTCTGGGAGTATAACCCTGTAGAAAACTCAGCAGATCCGGCCAATTCTCAAGAATGAATTTAAACCAAGGATAGAATGTTTTAATTAAAAACACCAAAGTCCTGGTTATTTCCTTCCTCATATTCCAAGGTGACATCTTACCTTCATGTTTAATATCATTCTTTTTCTTCCATAGCTGCTATAGAATAAACATCGGAATAGCCTTAAAGAGAGAATTGAGCTTTGCATTTGTGGAAGCACTCCACCATTTAAAAATACTTTTATTTACTTGTAAAAAGGGCGATAAATATCTGCACACGATGCAAAATAGGACCATATACTATTAGAGATAGGTCATGTTATAAATAGGTGTTCAATAGTTTCTTCCACCCCAATATCACAACAATAACATACAGAATCTTCACAGGTACCAGTTCTGACCAACACTTCACCTACTGGCAGTCTTTTCTTTCATAATCTCCAAATAAAAAAGAAAACCTTAAATAAAATACCCTTCATCCAAATTCTCTTAAATATCAAGAGGCTTTCCTTTTTATCTCTCATAAAATCCTAGGAAAATCTCACTCTAAAATTTCCAGAAGCATTCAACATCGACCATGCTTTGTCCCGTTATTCTTTAGCCTCATTGAACTTCACATTTTTCACCACATGATTGCGTATCGCATTTCCAAAATTTAATATTAGTAGGTCAAAATTTCATTTCCCATTCATAAAACGTTGATTCACCTCTTCACGTTGAGTATTCCTGTACAAATCAATAGGTAAGTAGTAATGCAGGGCTCCTAATTGTGTCCAATTGTCATACCAAACACTTGAGTGACCACATTTGAGTTCCCACCAACTTTGTTGATCAAACAAGTCCCTTGCTTCAAGCATATTCTTCCAGATTAAAGAACCTCCCCTCTCTTCCACTAGTTGAGGTCTAGCTTTTTTACAATATTTAATCCACATAACATTAGTCCATAAAGATTTTTGGGTTCTAAATATCCATCATAATTTAGCAAAAAGGGCTTTAGATACATTAAATAATGATCTAAATCACAACCCACCTTCTTCTTTAGGACTGTAAATATTATTCCATACCACCCAATGTTTATTTCTTCCCACTTCTTTAACATTTCATAGAAATCTAGCAAAGGTCCTATATAAGTCATGAATAATACACTTGGGAGGATTAATAACAGATAATAAGTAAATCGGAATACTACTCAGAATACTATTTATTAAAATAGCTTTACCACCAAAAGAAAACATCTTTCTTTTTCATGCCTACAACTTTCCTTGTACTTTCTTCATCAACTCAGTGAAGTGCACCTTTTTTTTCCTTACATGCCCTATTAGGCATCCTAAACACATCAGTGGAAACTTACCTTTAGATAAACCTGTGCAATCTTCCACCTCTTTAATATGGGTATGAGCAACTTTATGATACATATAGAAGAAACTTTTCTCTTTGTTAATCAACTGTCTAGACTGCTCTTCATAATTTTGAGAATATCCATTAATAGCTTCAAGGAATTTGCATCTGCAGATCTAAAGATTATGGTGTCATCTGCATAAGCTAGATGATTGATGTCATCACTCCATTTTGGCAAATCAAAACCCTTATAACCAATCTCCAAAAATAAAGAATTCAGAGCCTAGATAACACTTCTGCAGAGGGAATGAATAAAGCAGGTGATAAAGAATTCCCCCTGTTTTACCCCCTTATGGAATGGAAGAAACCATATTCCTGACCATTTATTAGTATTGATACCAGTTGTTAGCCAGTAGCCTCCCAAATCTTATCAATCACCTCTTTATCAAAACTCGTCTTTTGAAGCACTTTCACCAAAAATATCCAATTTACCCTATCATAAGCCCTAGCCATATCCAGCTTGATAACTACATTTGCAGGCTTTCTCTTTTTTCTTATATTTGTTATGATCTCCTGTGCTAAAAGAACATTTTTAGTAATGTTCCTTCCCTTCATAAAAGCAGACTGATTCTTTGACATGATGTTAGTCAAAAGGTTTTCTAACCTGTCATGTAAAATTCGTGAAACCCCCTTGTTCAAAAAATTACTTAAATTAATTGGTCTTATATTTGAAAAAGATTGTATGATATCTTTTTAGGCAATAAAATCAGGTTAGTGTGAGTGATGGATTTCGGATGAGTGTTTCCTTGTAAAAAATAGTCACCACCACCTTGTATACATCTTCACCAACAACATTCCAACACTTTTAAAAAAAAGATCAGAAAACATATTCTGACCACACACGCTATCTCTATAATATCAAATACTACCTTCTCTACCTCTTCTCTGGTGGTAGAGCATTTATAGCACTATTAGATTCTCCTGACACCAAATTAGGAATAAACTTCAGCAAAGAAAAATCAGCAGATGTCTGCAATTTCGTAAACTAATCTCGGTAGAAATCAACAGCTGTACCAACCTCCTAATTTGTCCCTTCAATCCACTCTCCCTCTTTGTTTTTGATCCTGTTGATGGATAATCTTATTCTTCTTCCATTAATAAGGCTATTAAAAAATCTCATATTCTTTTCCTCTTCAGCAAATCATTAGATGCCAGTTTTTTGCCTCCAAAACGATTCTTCATAGTGAATATATTTCTTCAGTTCTGCTTGTGATTTTTGAAGTACCATTTTGTTTAAGGCTGAAGGATCAGCCTCGAATGATTCTTCCTTTATTCACACAATTTCTTCTCTGATTGTAAGTTGCTTAAATATATCACCAAAAGTATTTTACTCCAACTAGTCAAAACAATTTTTGTCCTTTTTAATTTTTGCTTTAGTCTCACAAAAATATCACTGTTATTCATTGCCACCCACTTATCTTCAACCACCTGTTTAAAATCTTCCTTTTTTATTCAGAATTTGAGGAATTTGAATGGCCTTCTAATAATAATTGATTGATTCCCACAAGATGATAGTAAGGGAGCATGATCTGATCCAGTCTGTGGTAAATGTTCAGATTCTACCACTCCAAAACAATCCAAAAAGGATTGACTAAACAGGATTCTATCCAATCTTTTAAAAATATATTTATTATCAATCCAACCATTCCACCAAGTAAAGAGGATACCTTTATATTTGACATCTAAGATTACAGGAATTCACACTAAAAGCAAAATCCTCATATTTCTAAGGATACACAGGCAAACCTTTTATCTTCTCTTCATCACTCAAAATAACATTAAAATCACCCCTAATCAACCAAGGCAATTGCATATTCATATTCAGTGCATATATATATATATATATATCATCCCACAGGCCAATCTTTCTTGTGCATCACATTTAGCATAGACCATAGTGACCAAAAGTGACTGACAAGACTCAAAACTAACAACCTTAAAGTCAGGTACTGATCTGAATCAACAGCGACATCCATTTGGATGTGTTCTTGAATAAAAACTCATATTTTATGATTTTGATTGTAATTTGCATAAGGCATGCCTAACCTTCTTTTGTATCTCTGAATCTGATTCATATTTTGAAAAGGCTATATCAAAGCTATTATAGAAAATTTGTGATGTTTATTCAACATCTGAATTCTATGAAATGAATTTTGGGTCCTTACAGACTGCTCATTCCAAAATAAAGCTTTAAGTATCATCTTTAGACAGTTTTAACACTTCTCTTGGATTTTTCCTCTTAGGCAGTGTCTTACCCTTACTTTTAGCCTTGTTTGCCTTGGTTTCAGTCAGTGGTGATAAACAAGATTCTTTAAAAACTTGGTTTTCATTATTCACATTAATCTCTTCTTTGTCTTCTGTAGGTTACATGGGGCTGATACCTACTTGTTGGACTCCTTTCTCCTTCATTTGATGTGATACTATATCATGCAATATTTTCACAGGCCTGGAATTTGTACAAAGAACTGCTATCTCATGCTTTTTTTCCCTCTCCATTCCTGCCATATCCAATATCAACATGTTGTTGGATACCTTAGGATAGGATCCCACTAAATCAATCCTTTCCGAAGGTGGTATTAATCTGCAAAGGTTCTTGATAAATGGCTTGTGCTAACTAATGTTGTATGCCCATTTTCTCCACCTGCTCTGTAGTGTTTTTGCAATTTATTGCATACAACCGATGACTTTTATGATACTGCACCATCTCTATTTAAGCACTTTTTATAATTTCTGTTACTTCTTTCCTTGATACAACATCACTTGCTTCAATAAGGTTTTACTTTCCTAGTCTCTTCATTAACTGAATTGTCCTTGTAGCTCTGAAGTTTAGTTGACTTTGGATGGTAAGTTTCAGCCTGCACTTTACTGTGATTAGCCCTTTCCTGATATTCTATGTTGTTCTCTCTGTTCCCAGATATCTCAGCATCTTGTATTGATTGGCTTCTATATTGCTTTTCTACTTTAGATGTTGAACCCTTTGTACTACTATGGAATGTCTTATCTACCCAATCTCTAGTTCTATCATTATGTTGTAAAAATTGGTCAGTAATTTTAACCTCTTTAACTTTCCTCCACTTGATCCTGCTGATTCAAAGCTTTAAATTGGTTGTTGATACTGATGATATTATTTCTCTCTCCCGTCTTGTCACTCATGAGTTTAACTTTCTTTTTGTAAAGAATCTATTTGTAGGATTTCATTTAGTGATCAAAGCAACCTTGTACACATTTCTTTGCTTTGGTAAATCCTCACCCATTGCACCTTGCTCTTGTTTGTCGTTCCTTTACTGTAACTTTGGGTGCAAAATTCTACAATCATCTTTATTATGACCCTGCAGTTTGCACTTCTTGCAGTAGGATGGAATATCATCATATTGGATTTTAACCTTTATAATTTTACTCTCCTGATTTTCATTACTTTGTGTCTCCATGTGTACATACTCAGGTTTATTTGCAAGCAAGTCCAGCTGAGCCTTTACCCTAACACAACTAGCGCGAGTCTTATTGATGGTTGCTGAATCCAGATGAAATGGGTTTTCCAACTGATGATTTCAATGAAAATAACACCTCTTTAACAAAGAATGTGGGCAAAAGATCTGGGAAGGAAATCCAAGTGGTCAACTGTGATGTTTCTTCCCTAACCTTAAAGTTTGCGTCACATATAAATGGATGTATTTGCTATGCATATTCATCTTTTGCAATTATGTAATAAACGTCTTTCGCTAATATATTAATGTAATCCTAAATCCGTTCAGGTCTCATTAGCACATGTCTATTTCTCAACAGACCTATTCTGCATTCTCTTATAATGCCATATTATTTTGGAATTAATTCCCTTAGTTCTGCAATCTCAGGTTACTTGTATGAGAATTTACCAATCACAGCGTATTGTAAATTATCAATTATATTCATTTTGTTCACTTCATGCCTAGTCCACTTGAACGTATGAATACCATTTATAAAAGCAGATTTCTTCACTGGAATGGGTTCAACGTCAGTAGCTTTCCCATGAAAGATATACTCTTCAATAACTCAACATAACTCTTCATCTTTAAGCTTTTCAGAATTTTGGGTGATAGTCTTATTTGAAAGAGGAGGAAAATGGGTTAATGGTGGTGGTTCCATGCTAGTCACCTGAGGTGGCTGGCCCATTGTCGTTAACATAGCAACTACTAGGGTCTAGGGCTTTTTCTCTATGATTTATTTTTTTGGGGCACTTCAGCATTAGTGTCACTTATTTTTAGATAAAAGATACTTAAGCGGTTTAATTTTTTTTTAAAATAGAAATTAAATGTCTTATTCTCTAAAACGCCGAAGGAAAAAAAATCATATTAAAAGATCATATTAAATATATTTTTTAAAATAATTTACTAGTTAAGTATATGTTTATTAATATTTATGTGACATTTAAAATTTAGTACCTCAAATTTTATGTGATATGCACACAACATTTGTATCAAAAGATTAACTTAGTAAAAGTAGAAATAAAAGAGTCAAAATTAATAATAGCAAAAAATAGTCAAATAAAAAAATCCAAAAATTAATTAAAGCAAAAAAGAATGAAATAAAAAGGTCAAAAATTAATTAAAGAAAAACTCAAAACTGTTTTGCTGCATACAAGTGCTTTTGAACCCCGTTGTCTATGTGGAGCATTTCAGCCATTTTCCACAAGCATGCTTAGCTCTTTTGTTGTTTCGAGTGATAATATTAATATATATTCTTGTTTTTATATATTTACAAATGTTTATATATGCAAAGTCTCAATAAAAGCGTTTGGGGATGCCTTTTGGTTGAGTTGGCATTCCCAAACTTCTCTATAGATGCTCCGCCGCTTCATGCTCTTTTTTTAGAATAATAATTTCTCAACGTCTTTATTCTATTTTATCACAAAAGTTTAAAATTGATTTATGTTGAGATACTATAACATAACAAGATAAATTTACTTATGTTGGAATAAACTCGTCTCAATAAAATTAATAATCTAAAATCAAATTTTAGTAAGAGTTCATAAGTATTTACACACACATAGAAATCATAATAATTTGGAATTGCATTTATTCTTATTACACCATACTTATTTAAGTATAATATTTTTAAAAGACAACATTTTTTTTCACATAGTAATTATTATTATTTATTAAAATAAGAATTAATTCTAGTTAATAAGATGCTAATTATTTATTTGTAATATATTATCTTAGATGTCATTGTAAAAACTCTATTTATGTTATAAATGTATTTACATTATAATGAATGTCTATCAAGATTTAGTTGATATGATTTGAAGTATCTGTCTTTTAGTCAGAAACTATGAATATTTTTTCCTATAAATAGAAGAGCTTAACAATTACTCTCTCTTTCTATCTTTACTGTTCTTCTTTATTCTTTATTATTTCATAACACGTTATCAGCACGAGACTCTGCCAAAACAAGGTAAGATTATAAATCTATTCTTTACTGTAATTTCAAGATTAGTGATTTCTTATGTTATTTGTCCTTTTCTACTAATAATATAATTATTGTTGGATTTGAGAAAAAATAATTGGTTTGGAACCATTTATGTTTTAAATTTATTATCCAAGAACAATATTATAAAAAAAGATGATAATATGTGGGTTTAAGTTCCATTGATTTATGTCTAAGACGTTGAGTTTGAATCTCAATGCACTATATTGATGATATTATGATGGCCAAGGCAAAATAATGTATATTTTTTTAAATGAAAAATCATTAAATATGTCCCATTGAATATGCTTCATTCCATGAATTGAATGTGGTAGCAATATATGATAAGTCTAAACTATGAAAACTTACTTCATTCTTGAAGTGTATGTGATAGCAGTGCATAATATGTCTGAAAGAAGACAAGTGATTGAATGCACGAATATATGCGTGGAGGGACAATATGATAATGATCATCAAAAGTGATGATATTTTCACACGCATATTATGATCATAAGATATATTAGAGAAATTCTCTAGATCATATGTATGCCTCGATTTGCTCCTGAAGTAGAAATATTTTGAAAGAGGTTATAAGCTCTAATAATTTGATAGGTTTAAGGCATGCTTATATTTTATTTTTGGGAATGAAAATTTTGATTATTATAAGCACAGATTCATTCCCTGAGGTGAATGTGATAATATTTAGTAAAGCTTAATATAAATGTGCACTTGATTGTGATTGTATCACACACAACTCGCCTCCCGAAAAGGTAGAATAACAGAGAAGCATTATTTTGAAATCTACTTCTGAAGTAGTAAATCTAAACTTTATTTATTAATAGTAAATAATTTACTAAAGTAAAAGGTATATGTCATGGTAAACTTGGAGTTTGCTAAAACAAAAGTTCATAAATTGTCATGAACGATTGCGATATATGTGCATGCTGAGTATTGAACATATATTGAAGAATTAGAAAATTCTTCATTACTTTTAATGTTGCTTGTTCTCATGATAAGTTGATCGGACCAACTAATTTGGAGATTGGATCCCTTAAAATCTGAAAAGTATAAAAGGTGAATAAGGACCCATTCACCTATCATGTTATATGTTGAAAAGATGCATCAATAAGATGATCACATGTACATTTATTGTCAACCTATAGTTTGACATTCATAAAGTTGTTTGCTCAATAAAATTGAGTTAAGAACACAATTTTCATATTATGTAATCAAGACAATTCATCCTGATGATGATGGTTTGACATTGAATGCCTTCGATAAATAGCTAAGTCATTGCTAATGAGAACAAAACTTCATATATTGATCTGAAATATGATATGTTACATACAATAGCACTTGAATGCATTAGACCAATAAATTATGATTATTTCTTCCCTCTCAATTGGTTCAAGGTCAGGAACAAACTATTCCATCTAATAATTTTGATGTGCGGTATACGATTAATGAATATACCATGATACACAAAGATGGAATCCTCAAAGAAGATAGAAGATGTATGTTAGTTTTTCTAACATAAGGGGGAGACTATAAGCAGCTTTGAAATATGTTAGGAATTATCACCAGATCCTCATTCAAAGTATAATTCAAGTCAAATGCCAGAAGCATCTGTTGACTCAAATTTAATTTCATATTTAAGCTGCAAGTGCTCCTATTTTGTGTCCCTCAAGGACAAAGTCTATGCATGTGTGAAGTGTGGTAGACCAATCGATTCCAAATGAAATAATTCTTATAAAGGATAAGGAGCAAATACTCATAATATGTGCTTTTGAAGAGCCTACAACATGATACTTCATGAAACCTTATGAGAGGTTCAGGTACCTGAAGAAAATGAAGTGATGAGATCTCAAAATGTTATGTCACATTGTGAACTAATACAAAATGATATATCATTAATGATATCTTTGATACAATATTGACACAGTATTATCAAAGATTACGAGGATCTGAATTCTACGTTTACTTAAGCATGCTGACGTAGAAACAT
Organism: Capsicum baccatum var. pendulum; assembly: GCA_030864225.1. Lineage (NCBI taxonomy): Eukaryota > Viridiplantae > Streptophyta > Magnoliopsida > Solanales > Solanaceae > Capsicum > Capsicum baccatum. The sequence continues at coordinate 199,020,169 of CM061559.1, read as the reverse complement.
TTATCAAGTGACATGAAAGGATGCATCTTGGTAAGCATAAACTTATTTGATTTGCAATCTAAACCCTTGACGATGTTACACGTGAAATACTGAATATTGTCACTTGATAAAAGTTATATGAAATTTTGTAAGGATTCAAAATGTTTGAAGCATATAAAAGTTTCTGGAAAACTTATTTATAATCCGTATATTGCATAAGTTTATAACTTGAAAATCATTGGAACTCTTGGAGAGTTTTCAAAAGCAATAAACTATTTGCTGAAATGAGAAACATACCGAATCAGATTAGTCTTGAAATATCACATCTTAGTGCAATTGATGTACTAATGTATCTTGCAAATACTACAAGGCTTGATATAACCTTTTCAGTCAATTTGTTAAGTAAGGTATATTTCTGCTCCTAAAGGAGACATCAAAATGGAATAAAATACATGAGTTTATTTTATTCTAAAGATTACAGTCCCGATCTTGTTGGCTATGCTGATGCTGAGTATTTATTTAACCCACATAAATCTCGATTTCAAACATGCAATGTGTTCACATGTCGGGATACTATCATATCTTGGAGATATACAAAGAAGTCTATCGTAGCCACCTCATTGAACCATGCTAAGATAATAGTTATTCATAAAGCAAGCCGAGAATATGTATGGTTGAGGTCCATGATACATCTCATTCGATAAAAATGTGGTTTGAAATATGACAAAGTACCCACAATCTTATATGAAGATAATGCAGCATGCATAGCACAACATAAGGGAGGATTCATAAAAGGAGATAGAACGAAGCACACTTCATCAAAGTTTTTCTATACACATGAGCTATAAAAAGAATGGTGATAGTAACGTGCAATAAATTCGTTCAAGTGACAATGTGGTTGATTTATTCACCAAGTCTCTTTCAACTACAATTTTCAAGAAGATGGTGCACAAGATCGGCATGCAAAAGTTCATTGATGTTCTCATCAGGGGGAGGAAATACTTGTTGTGCTCTTTTTCCCTTTCAAGGTTTTGTCCCATTGGGTTTTCCTTGTAAGGTTTTTAATGAGGCAGCCGAAATACGTATTATTAGAGATGTGTACTGTTTTTTCTTCACTAAATTTCTTGCCCACCGGATTTTTTCTAGTTGATTTTAACGAGGCACATTATCTATCAATTAGACATTCAAGAAGCGTGTTATAAATGTATTTACATTATAGTGAATGTCCATCAAAATCTAGTTGATATCTATCAGTATTTGAAGTATCTGTCTTTTAGTCAGGAATATTTTTTCCTATAAATAGAAGGGCTTCCTTTATTGTAAATCATGATTTTAAGAGAAATAACAATTACTCTCTCTTTCTCTCTTTAATGTTCTTCTTTATTCTTTATTCTTTATTATTTCATAACAACTTATTATTATTCAAATTTGAGTTGTTTTATTAGAAGTTGTAAAATGTTTTTTGGTAAACGGTAAATAGTAGGTCCAAGCTTAATTTAGAACTGTCTCTGTCAAAATAAAATGTCAATTGGTTATCGTCAGTACTTAGATAAGATGTTTCGTTTTTAAATTTTAGAGTGAATTTGTTAGTGTGTACGTTTTGAATTTATCATTTAAATTGTAAAGCGTGTATCGCTGCTAATATAGGTCATAATCCTAATGGCAATAATTCTTTAACTATATATTACGACTCATTAGGTTGTTTATAACTGTAATCTGCAAAAAATATACAATTATTTATAATTATGTTAATGAAAAACATAGTGGTGCTTATATATCTACAATTGTTCTAGAAAATTTGAAAGTATAAGTCTTGTTGATAAAGTTCTAAGTTGTTAGCTAATGATTCTGCTAATTATGTTGTTACTTATTTAAAAGCTAAAATTTATCTAATTCATGATGGAATTTTTCATGCTAAATATGCATGCCATGTTTTTTTTGTTAAACGGATGCTTAATATCGAAAAAGGGTTTAGTTACACGCTGATAATCAACCTGGTTCGACAAAACAAGAATTTATGCATTGCTTATATATTACATATACAAACATTCCTATCATAATTAATTAATTCCAAGAACGTTTGCTCCAACTGCTTCCGGAGCATATATTGGTAGAACTACAAAAAAAAACATTGTACGCAATAAAATTTTATTAAATTTAAATCCGTATAAAATTTGGATAACATTAAATTTAAAATATATTAGTCTCAAATAAACATTGTGGATTAATATAATTGGATCAATTATTTAAATCCAAACTTATGTGGGTTTAATTAAAGTTCAATTCTTTTAATTGGGCTAGTCCATTAATTTGAGTTAAAAATGATTAGCCCACTTTATTAAGCCCAAGATGTCATCATATGCTAGAGACCCAATTTGGTGCCATATGTCAAATGACATGGCATGCCAAGTCAAGTGAATGAAACAATGAGACCATGCCACGTGTCAAAATGATGCAGTAAATTAAAAGCCTATAAGAAATGCCATGTCACTTAAATTTGATTGGTCAAAGGAAGTTCATATTTATCATGACTCTTTACTTCCTACAACTATAAATAGGGGCCTCATAATTTAGATAAGTCACCAACAAGTTTAACAAGAAGCAAGAGAGAGCTTGTGGATCAAAGCACCAGATTTCTCTACAAATTCAAGAATTTAAGATTAGTTCATCAAGTTTCAAGATCAAGAGTTCAAAGTTCAAGAACAAACTCAAGATTTCAAGATCAAGAGTTCAAGATTAAAGAACAAGTTCAAGCTTCAAGATCAAGAATACAAGATTCAAGAACAAGCTCAAAGGCCCTTGAATTAAAGTACAAGTCAAGATCAAGTTTACCAAGTCCTCAAATCAAGTTCAAGTTCAAGAGCAAGACCGCAAGATTCAAGAACGACCTACCAAACCCTTGGATTCAAGCATAAGTCAAGATCAAATCCATCAAGTTCAAGTTAAAGTTCAAGATCAAGCTCAAAGCCCTTGAATTTATAGTTGAAAAGGCGAATCAGAGGAATCATAGAGATTGTAATACTCACTTATTGAAATCAATAAATCGATTGTTACAGTATTTTTCTTGTCTCGATTATTTATTTTTGATCTCGAGAATTTTACTGTCCAACAAATTCTGGCACGCCCAGTGGGACGATCTATACCTCTCATATCAACTTTTCATACTTCAAAGTTTAAGAAAAACAAAATTACTTCCAAGAAGATCAACTCTCAATCAACTGCTTCCAAGGTTGTTGATTCAAGGTTCTCTGCCGAAGTAGAAAACATCCTGGGTGTTACTTTTGAAAGTTTGGGAGCTGTCACAAAGAGCAAGGCAAATATGTTAGGACAACAAACACATCCAGTGTCATCCGCACCAACTACAGTTTTTGGATCTTCAACCCCAAAATGAATGAAGTCCAATGCAAGTGCTTTGAAAGGAGAAAGCAATATGGCAGAAACACTTAAGAAGACTCTTGCTCTACTTGAGCACTCTGGTTCGAAATACTCTGGCACAAAGAGCGATGGTCGTTCAACAAATGCGTCATCTTCACTTATACCGCATAAGATGAGCACTTCAAAGATCAACTTCAATGACAATCCGTATTACTCTCCAATGTCTCCAGTGATCATGCAAGCAATGATACTGATGCCTCGTCTATGGAGGAGCAACTGGTGAATCTGACAAAGGAAATTGAGATCCTGACCAAATATGTTTAGAATCAAGATGATCGAATTGATAAGATAGTGGATAGAGTGGAAGGCCCGATAGATGGAGAATCTAGCTATGCATCGGGAAAATCTACAGAGGATCATAAGACAGAACATCCTGTAAAGTAAACACCACCAACTAAAGAGGTATGAGTTTCTTCTGAGGGGATGATCTCGATTGAGAAATTGAAGGAATTCATCGAAGGGACCCTCAAAGACAAGTATGATGTTGTCACCAAGTCTTCTCTTGCATATGCCAAGCCCTACACTGCGAGGATAGATAGCCTCAAAATTCCTGCCAGTTATCAGCCACCTAAATTTCAACAATTTGAGGGCAAAGGAAACCCGAAACAATATGTCGCACACTTTATTGAGACAGGTAATAATGCTGGAACTTATGGTGACTATCTTGTCAAATAGTTTGTTCATTCCCTAAAGGGGAACGCCTTTGATTGGTATACAACCTTTGAGACTAACTCCATCGATAGTTGGGAGCAATTGGAACATGAGTTCCTGCATCGATTTTATAGCACAAGGCGTACAGTGAGCATGGTAGAGCTCACAAATACTCAACAAAGAAAGGATGAGCCGGTCATCGACTTTATCAATCGATGAAGAAATGAGAGTCTAAATTACAAAGATAGGTTCAACGAAGCTTCTGCCATAGAGATGTGCATCCAAGGAATGCATTGGGAGATCCTCTATATCTTTCAAGGCATTAAGCCAAAGTCCTTTGAAGAGTAAGCTATGCGTGCTCATGAAATAGAGTTGAGTGTGTCTTATGCTGGAAAGGGAGCAACGCCTATCCATGACCCTCGAAGGGGAAAGGATAAGAAGGAAACCGAAAGATGGGGTAAGTTTGTCCCCAAAAATGATAAAAAAGAATCCATGAATGTCGATGTGTCTCCTGTGAAGGTCACCACGAAGGTGAGCAATAAGCAAAGCATGAAGACTACTTCTTGACCACGTCCAAATCAGAAGTTAACTTTAAAGGAGATGCAAGAAAAAGAGTACCCTTTCCTTGATTCTGATGTAGCTGAGATTTTTGATGAACTTCTTGAGCATAAGCTTATTGATTTGCCTGAGATGAAGTATCCCGACGAAGATGGAAGGACCAATGACCCAAATTATTGCAAGTATCATAGGCTTTTGGGTCACCCTTTGGAAAAGTACTTTGTCTTTAAAGACAAAGTCATGCAATTAGCAAATGAAAAAAAGATCTTCCTCAATGATTAGACGGCCAGTTCTCATCAAATCTCTATCACTTTCAATGATTAGACGACCAGTTCTCATCAAATCTCTATCACTTTTGGCTCTTTCAATCCGATCCAAATATGTGTTGAAGATCATAATGAGAGGCTATTAGAGCATGACAAGTCTTCAGTTAGCAAAGACGCTGATGAAGGTTGGACTCTAGTAACCAGGCACAGACATAAGAAGATAAGTCCACGAAAGGAGTCGGTCGAGCAACCAACTAGGAGGAGGATGGTAAGAAAATCAATAAAATAAAGGCCGATCGAGCTTTAAAAAAATATGAGGGTAATGGAGCTCCACCACCAAAAACCTTGGCGTCCAGTGATTTTAGAGGAATTCTTACCAATTTGGTTCCGTTTAAAGACTACCCAAGTCAACCTTGAGTCATCTTGTTTTAATACTGCCAAAGAAGGGACAAAGGGTGAAAATGTGCCTATAGAAGTTCCTTCATCCTCTGAACCGCTTGTTGAACCTCTTGGTCAAGAGGCACATGTATGTGATACAAAAATCACATTCACAAATAACTATCTTCTGCTTAGTGAGGCCCTACACAACCATCCCTTTACATGGTGGATCAAATTCTAGGAAAGAAGATTAATAGAATCTTAATAGATGAGGGATCCAAAGTCAACATCTTGTCTATCCGCATGATAAAGAAACTTGGTATCACTACTGAGGAACTGGATGAGAGTCGTCTAATGATCCAAGGCTTCAACCAAGGGGGCCATAGGGCCATGGGATATATCAATTTAGGGATTCGTATGGATGATTTTCAATCAAATACATTGATGCATATGATCGATGCCAAAACTTCATACAATATATTGCTTGGCAGGCCTTGCGTGCATGGGAAAAAAATTATCTCGTCCTCCTGCTATTAATGCTTGAAGTACCTCGAAGGTGGAGTGGAAAGAAAAATAGTTGCTGATGATAAGCCATTCACTAAAGCTGAATCACACTTTGCTGATGCAAAATTCTACTTAAAGAACTATGTCGTGAATGACAAAAGGGTTGATGATGTCACTAAGACCAAGTGTGATGATTGTAGACACGTAATTTTATCCCTTCTCGATAGCACTTTTTACCCATTTTTCACCTTATCCTACCATATACCTTCACCCATGTAATTACATCCCACAAAAAATACAAAAAAAAAAACTCTCAACAAAATCCCTAACAAGCTTTTATTCTTTTTAACATCCTAACAACCCTTTTCAATTAAAAGAAGACACCTAACCCTTATCTCTCCAATTAAAAAACAACACCTCACCACCCCTCCATTTCTTATCCAGAAAGACCAAAAAAAAAGATAATAGATATACACAAAAAGAGGTGGGCCCCATGGGTACACCTCATAGAAAAGACACCAAAATTCCTTTAAAAAAGCAAGGGACCTAACTGAAAAGGGGAATTTTTTTTTCTTCTCCAAGGAAAACGGGAGTCATCACCATACACAGATCACTGACCTCACAACTTTTTCACCAACAAATACAAAAAAGAGCACACACAGACACAGAAAATCACACTCACCTCACCACAAAAATTCCCAATTTCACTGAAAAAAGCACCTCCATTTTTTTTACTCCATTTTCCTTGGGGAATTAATAGAAAACACACCTGCACGCGCTTATCACATCTATTTTCTTTTTCCCTCACACACAAAATCCTTTCACTGATCCCCCAAAGAAGAACAACATACATATACATCACACACACTAAAAGTTCATAGAAAACAATTTCCATTCTCATCTTCTACGCAGAACACCATCTCACACACACACCTATGAGAAAAAATAGAGATCGGAGAGAGAACATAAGAGAGAAATGAAGAGCTGGTCGGAGTGAGAGAGAAATGGAGAGATCTGGATGGAAAAAAAGAGAAAAATAAAATAGAGGATAGATTGAGTGAGAGAGAAACTGAGTACACGGAGAGATAAAGGCGGGCAAACCGAAGGGTTTTTGGTGAATTTATCGCAAGAAATACGTCGGCCCACCACCGGTAAACGCCGTTGTCGCCGTCCATTGTCGGTCCGACAAGACCCACCGACAGACGGTCCACCAGTCCTGTTTTCTTCTCAAAATTAGTCCGAATTCGGGTTGGTGTTAGTATTTCATGTGGATTCGGTCGCTTTGCGAATTGGTTATTTGAATCGAACTTCGGGTTTCAATTTCCCAAATACTGAGCTGGACAGATTTGTCATTGGGGCTTAAGTCGAGGTTGTCGGAGGTAGGTTTTCTTTATCTCGTCGAATAATATTGGTCAAAGAGCGGTTTAAGGTCTATCCCTCAACTCTATATTCTTGTTATTGTCTCAAATGTGTTTAATTGTTGCAATTGTGTGTGATGTGATCGTAGTTGGTGAGTTTTGTTGACGTTATGATGTCATGATTTTGTGCTTCACGGTGTGTTTTTGATGATACATGGAATGAATAGGATTAGTAGTTGGTGTAATTGATGAAAAATGAAAGCCAACGTGGGTGGTTGGAATTGACATTGATAAAAGCAATCATTAATTTATTTTGATTCATTAAATGGCGTTGAAATGAATAGGCGAATGTAGGTTGGGTAAGCAAAGTTTAGGACTCGTTTTTTTGAATATTTGAGATTTTGTTAAATAGTTTGATTTTCTCGCACTAAAGTGTATTTATTTGACCAGGGAATGCCCCGAGGTATTTGTGTTTATTTGCCGGGGAATGCCCCAAAGTATTTTGTACCCGGAGGACGTTCGTGACGAAGGCCCGAGGCAGCGGGTTGGAGTTTAGTTTAGGACTAGCTTAGAATAGAATAAGTTTTACCTTTACGTATGTTTTTAGTTTTGGACTATATAATTGGACTGAACAATATTATTTTGGTTTTGGATTGTTGTTTGACGTGTTTGTTGCTTGTTTATGTGTTTTATACATTCTTAGTGTCAAAGTTAGCCGATACGTTCCACCAAGCGACCGTGGTCAAACACGGGATCAAGGGGTGCCTAACACCTTCCCCTCGGTCAACAGAATTCCTTAACCGGAATCTTTGTTCGCAAACCAGTCTTAAAGAGTCAAATTATTTTGAAAAGGATTTTTCAAAGGTGACTTGGCACACTGGATTAGGCCAAGTGGCGACTCTAAATTAAAAAAAATATAAATAATCCTTTTTCAAAATAAATTTTTATTTTTTGTCACTTTGATAATAAAAATCCATTCGAACTTAAAAATTAATCTTTTGGAGTACGAAAAAGGGGTGTGAAAGCTCTGGCGACTCTGTTGGGGAAGACAAGTTTTCAGAATTCGAGCTATTTTTGGAGTCGTATCGACTTTGTTTGGCATTACAAGTGTATAAGCATTGTTTGTGATTTTGTTTGTGTTATTGTTTTCACTTTTGTGTGTTTTTTGTGCTCTTTGTTTATAGTATTTATCCTATGTGTTACCGCTTTTATATTTGTCATCATGTGTCTACCCCCAGGCCTCTTTCTGCAACAAGTCCATAGTACACGTGTTGTACACGACCTCTAGTTGAGTCACCCTTATTTTAGGGGGGGAGCCGTCGGTGTTATGGAGTAGGTGGAAAGCAAAGCAGCCACTATCGACCATATGCTCCCCCGAACAGCCTTGTTAGTGAACCACAACGTAGATCAGCCTTTAGGTCATGCTTATGTGAATCATACTGAGACCTAGCGGGACCCGCATGGCCCTTTGTAGGAGACTCACCTCTAAAGCATCCCTACGTGCTAACTGTTGCATCTTTACGGGTAACGTGGTCATTTGACGGACTGATTTGAAAAAAAAAATATTTGTTAGGAGTAAGGTGCGTAGGCAAAAAAAAAACAAAAAAAAAAAAGAAAAAAATTTAGAAAAAGCGAGTCGAAAAGAATGAATCAAAAGGAGTGTCGTAGTTTATTTTAGAGTTCTTTATGACTTTTGTTCTTCACGATCCAAAAACTCAAAAAGATTTTTTTTACGTTTTGCATTTATCATCTCAACGCACCGTAAGTTCAACAAAAAAAAAGAAAAAAAAAGAGGGTTTTGTTTGTCTTTTCTACTTATTTGTCAAAAACAAAATACCAAAAAGATTTTTTTCATAATTGGTGGTGTCAGTCTTAGTTGAAATGTCTAGTTGAAAATCCAAAAAGTTTTTATTCGTTTGTTTTTGGTTGTGTCTCTTAAGTTAGGGTCAATTTATTAGTTAATCGTTAATTGTCCAATCTGGACGAACTACGCACCCCTAATTCTCTTCTTTCGGGAGTGAGATACGTAGGCAGCCTATTGTTGGTTCGGGGATCTTATTTAAAATATCCAAAAAAAGAATTTTTCTTCACTTTTCATCTATAGTAGGTGTTTCATACATGTCTTGAAAATAAAAATACAAAAAAAAAATCCTTAATAGTCGTAGGTTTTAATTTTGGTTGATCTTATTCCAAAAAATTCAAAAAAAGATTTTCTTCACTCTTTATTTAGAGTAGGTGTTTCATATACATCTTCAAGAGAAAACTACAAAAATATTTTCCTTTAATAGTTTCAAGTTTTATTTTCATATGAAATTCAAAATTGAAAACCCCAAAAGATTTTTCTTAGGTAATCATAAGTTTCGTTTTATATAGGTATTTTAAAAGTAAAAAAATGCAAAAAATTTTTCGTCAATTCTTTTGACAATTTGTTATTTTCTTTTCTTCTTAAAGTTTCATGTAAAAGAGTGAAAAAAGAGTTTAATTGGTCATTTTGGCAAGACTTCCCAAACTACGCAAGATCTGATTCATGTACAACATGATACGTAGGCAACCTGCTTTTGGGTTTGATCTAATCATTTTGTTTTGTTGTTTTTCATTTAAAAAAAAAAGAAAAAGAAAAGCAAAATCCATAAAGAATGATAAAATGAAGGTAGATAGCGAGAGAAGAAAAGAAAGAAAGGATGATGAGACAAAAAAAGAAAAGAACAGAGATTGATTCGAAAAAAGGAAAAGAAAAAAAAAGAGGGAAAGAAAAAATAATAAAAAATAATAATAATAATAATAAGTGTAGATAAAAATAAGTGTAGATAGACATCGGGATGATGTTAAAGTGACCATGCTACCCTCAAAAGCTGGTAGAAATGAACATGAATTTAGGACAATTTTATCAATGTGATTCCCATGCTTGTTGTGTGCCCTAATCCTAACGGATGTCATATTTGATGAGCATGTTCTTTCAGATAATACTGGTAGGTTTGCAGCACTCTGACTAGTCACCCATATTTCACTAGATCCAAAGCAAAGCTCGCCATGGCTAGTAGGGAGATTGAAAATTTGCTCATTGACCCGGATCAGGATCACAGGGAAGAAAGTTCAGAACACAATGAGGAGGTAGTAAGGCTCAGGTAACAATTAATAGATTTGCACCAGGCATGGGCCAGCGGAATGCCTCCTCATCCGCTCCCTAAAGGTCTTGGGAATATCTCTAATTGCCCACCGCTCTCTTAGGCTCAATTATATGCTCCTACTAGTGACCTGAGCACGCGTTAGGATTCACTCCGCGACATTATTATCCTGACAGTTCTGGTGTACCCTTGGCAGCTCCCCAATCAAGACCCGCTGCTCAGCCTGCGCCACCGATCACATCGGTATTCGTGGATTCGCCACCACCTGACGCTCCCATATATGTTGTGCGTCACACAATGGGGCTTCCTAGGTCTGCCAGTGAGCTAGTATTGAAGGTTCCAGATAGTCAGTATTATGCCCCGTAGCCTACTTTGAGAATGAATGAACCATATGGGTACACTCAGCCACCTGCATTTCCATTTGATACGGAGAAACCTATCACAACAGAGGAACATGAAGTCATAGCACGGAAGTTAAAAAGTTTAGAACAGGCTGTAAGGAATTTGTAGGGAATCGGAGATTATAAGAGTGTTTTCTATACAGATCTTTGCATGTTCCCAGACATCAATCTTCCCCTCAGTTTTAAAATACCCAAGTTTGAGAAGTATGCAGGGCACGGTGATCCCGTGGCATACTTGAGATGTTATTGCAACCAGTTGAGGGCTGCAGGAGGAAGGGAAGAGCTGCTCATGGCCTTCTTTGGCAAGAGTCTTTCTGATCTGGCTTCAGAATGGTTTATCGATCAAGATATCGACACGTGGAACAGCTGGGATGACTTAGCTTCTGAGTTTGTTCAACATTTTCAGTATAACATCGACCTAATTCCGGACAAAAAATCCTTGGTCAACATGAAGAAAAAAAACACTGAAGGTTTTAGGGAATACGCGATAAGGTGGCGTGAACAGGCCACCAGGGTAAAGCCTCCAATGAAAGAAAGTAAGCTGGTAGAGGTTTTCATTCAGGCATAGGATGAGACCTATTTTCAACATTTACTTCCATCAATGGGAAAGTCTTTTATTGAAGTCCTCAAAATAGGAGAAATAATAGAGGACGGAATCAAGACCGGTCGAATAGTGAGTTTTGCCGCATTAAAAGCCACTACACAAGCTATTCAAGGTGGATTTGGCGCATTCAGAGGTAAAAATAAGAAAGAGGATGTGGCGAATGTCGTAGCTAGAACCCATTCCTATCCCAAAAGACCACCTCACCCCTATCCCTAATCCCAAGCCCAAGTCTACGCCCAAGCTCCGTATATTCCTCCCTACCATTACTACCCTCCATAAAATCCATTATATTCCATTCCACCACTCCCGTACCCAGTATATAGCGCACAACCATATGCCCAAACCCCTTCTTACCCGCAGTGGCGCGCGTAAGCTCCACAAAATTGCCCATTCGCTCCACCGAATTACCAAAACCCCTCCAAACCCAATTTTCAACCTAGGCCCGAGTATAAGAAAGAGAAGGCGGTCAAAAATCAATTCACACCTCTTGGGGAGTCATATGCTAGCCTGTTTGATAGGTTGAGAAAATTGAAGGTCTTAAGCCCAATTTAACGAAGGCTTTCAAATCCACCACCGAGGAATCTCGATTATTCTTTAAGATGTGCGTACTGTTCTGACATGCCAGGCCATGATATCGAGAAATGCTGGCATTTAAAGAGAGTTTTCTAAGATTTAATTAACACAAATCAGATGCTGGTCCAGGCCCCAGAGGGTCCAAACATTAACCAAAATCCGCTGCCAACCCATGCTAAAACTAATATGTTAGAATTAATGAATGATGGGAAAGAGTCTTTAAGGTGTTATAAGCCTATTATCAAGATACAGACCATTGAGGAGAAATCAGTTAATGTAGCAGAGTCTTTGAAAGCAATGAGAGAAGATAAAGCCCAAAAAAGAACAAAGAAACCCCTGATCACAGTACAAGGGGCCAGAAGGTATGTTGATTTAAGTCAGAATAAACCTAAGTTGACAGTGGTAGGAGCTCTGAGTCAGCCTATCTTGACAGTGAAAGGAGCACTGGCAGTTCCTATTATCCTCAAATCGGTGACCCAACCTCCGATAGTTGATACGAAAAGGGTTCCCTTAAATTATGGGCGGACTGGGATGACCTATCATGGGAAAGAAGTAGTGGAAGATGTAGATGAGGTAGGGGTTTGACTAGGTCAGAAAGATACTTCGTGCCTGAAAGCTTAAGAAAGTCCAAGCCAATGGTGAGTGGACCGTCATCTATCAAAAAGCGTATCACCAAAGAAGAAGACGAAGAGTTTTAAAAAAAGATGAAATTGCCAGAGTATTCAATAATAGACCAGTTGAAGAAAACCCCTGCTCAAATTTCCCTCTTATCTTTGTTGTTGCACTCCAAGGAGCATCGTGATATTTTACTAAAGGTATTAAATGAAGCATATGTTCCTAGGGAGATTACAGTAAATCAGCTTGAGAAAATGGTTGGAAAATCTTTGAGGTGAATCGGATCAGCTTTTCTGACAATGAATTGCCTGTTGAAGGTACAGGGCATAACCGGGGCCTTTACATTACAGTGAAGTGCGAAGAGTTCTATGTCACTCATGTCATGATTGACGGAGGTTTAGGTGTAAATATCTGCCCTATTTCTACTTTTCACAAGTTGAATATTGGTGCTGAGACGATCAGGCCCAACAATGTATGTGTCAGGGCTTTCGATGGTGCAAAATCAAACTCCATTGGCGAAATAGAACTAATGTTGACCATAGGACTGTTGAGTTCGCCATAGAGTTTCAAGTATTGAATATAGACTCCTCTTACAATTTGTTGTTGGGAAGGTCGTGGATCCATAAGGCCAAGGCGGTTGCATCTACACTGCACCAAATGATTAAGTTTGAGCATGACAAGCAAGAAGTGGTTATCCACGGTGAAGGAGATTTGTCCGCCGGCGAAGATTCTCCCTTGTCTCTTATTGAAGCAAATAACGTAGAGGATACATTCGTCTATCAAATTTTTGATACAGTACTAGTGAATCGTATCCTTGAATGACAGGTTATACCAGGACCGCAATTGTCTTCCGCTTCTATCATGATGGTGAGTGAACTTTGGAAATACGGATTTAAGCTAGGAAAGGGTTTGGGAGCGTCTCTACACGGTATAGTTCTTCCCATATTTTCGAGTGAGAATGTGGGCACATTTGGTCTGGGATTGAGCCTACGAGTAAAGATCTGAAGAAAGCCAAGGGAAGGAAAAAGGAAACATGGTCACTCCCTCGCCCAATGCCACTACTCAGTGAATCATTTGTTAAGAGCGCTGTCACGAAGCATGTGGAATTTGAAGTTGAATTGGTTGATGACTGCCAGAACCTTTTTATTGAAGTTGATATGGTCGAAGCAGGAGAAGGTACCAGTATGGCAGACGTGCAATTCATAGGTCCAGCTGTCTGGCTCAATAATTGGGAAGTCACTCTTCTCCCCGCCAGGAGGGAGTTTTGGTAGTTTATTTTATTTTTCTTTCTATTTTTCGAGTTATTTCAGGGTTGTAATTCGGATTTTAGTTTGTTTATGTTATGTTGGCATCTATGTTTAAACCCTTCTATCTTTTTATTTAATGAAATGCAATGTCCCTTTTGATTCTTGTCTAATATATTTTGTTTTTCTTTTTTCTTATATACAATTCTCTTTATGCTGATTCTAATGACATGACATGCATGCGGAATTTTCAGCCTGACCTTAAAATTCAAATTAATCAAGATGTAATAAAGCAGGATGGGGAATATGATAAAGAAGAAGCACTAGAAGAAATAAGCAAAGAGTTGGAACAGTTTGAAGACAAACCAAATCCTAATTTGAATGAGACTGAGCCAATAAATCTAGGGGATCAAGAGGATGTTAGGGAAACTAAAATTAGTGTACATGCTTTGCCATAGATAAAAGATGGAATGACTCAAGCATTAATTGATTATAAGGATGTTTTTGCATGGTCTTATGATGATATGCTTGGTTTAAGCACTGAATTAGTGGCTCACAAATTGCCAACTGATCCCGCATTCCCTCCTGTCAAACAGAAGTTGAGGAAGTTTAAAACTGATGTAAGTATTAAAATCAAAGAGAAAATCATGAAACAACTTAAAGCCAAAGTAATTCAAGTGGCTCGTTATCCCATGTAGTTATCCAATGTTGTTCTCGTACCAAAGAAAGATGGCAAAATTCGAGTGTGTGTTGATTACCGTGATTTGAATAGAGCAAGTCCAAAAGATAATTTTCCACTGCCCAACATCCATATTTTGCTAGATAACTGTGCTAAACACGAGGTTACCTCTTTTATGGATTGCTATGCCGGATATCACCAGATCATTATGGATGATGAAGACGCGGAGAAGACGTCTTTTATCACACCATGGGGGACTTATTGTTATCGAGTGATGTCGTTTGGTTTGAAGAATGCTGGAGCAACATACATGAGAGCCATGACCACTATGTTTCATGATATGATGCATAAGGAGATTGAGGTCTACGTGGATGATGTGATTATTAAGTCAAAAAGTCGGGCCGACCATGTTAAAGATTTAAGAAAGTTCTTTGAAAGGCTTCGCAGGTATAATCTCAAGCTCAACCCGGCAAAATATGTATTTCGAGTTCCGTCTGGAAAGCTATTGGGGTTTGTAGTCAGCCATCGAAGGATTGGATCCCTCGAAGATCAAAGCCATTCAGGATTTGCCCCCGCCCAAGAATAAGACGGAGGTGATGAGTTTTCTTGGTAGACTCAACTACATTAGCAAATTTATTGCTCAACTCACAACCACTTGTGAGCCCATATTCAAGTTGCTAAAAAAGAGTGCTACGGTAAAATAGACTGAAGAATGTCAGGAAGCGTTTGATCGAATCAAAAGATATTTGTCAAATCCTCTCGTGCTGGTACCCCCAGAGCCTGGTAGGCCTTTGATCTTATATTTATCAGTCATGGACAATTCTTTCAGTTGTGTCTTGGGTCAACATGATGTCACAGGCAAAAAGGAGCAGGCTATTTATTATCTTAGCAAGAAGTTCACCGCATATGAGGCCAGGTATACTCTTCTTGAAAGGACGTGTTGTGCCTTAACTTGGGTAGCACAGAAGTTGAAGCATTATCTCTCATCCTATACTACTTATCTCATCTCCCGCATGGATCCTTTGAAGTATATCTTTCAGAAGCCTATGCCGACAGGTCGATTGGCAAAGTGGCAAATATTGCTTACCGAGTTCGACATTGTATATGTTACTTGAACTGCCATGAAAGCCAAAGCCTTGGCAGATCATCTTGCTGATAATCCCATCGATGAAGAGTATGAGACATTAAAGACATATTTTCTTGAAGAAGAAGTGTCGTGTGTCGATGAAGTCTTTATAGATGCTGATCCAGGTTGGAAGTTGTTCTTCGATGGAGCTATCAATATGAAAGGAGTCGGAATAGGTGCGGTTCTTATCTCTGAATCGGGATAATATTTCCTAGTAATAGCACAACTTCGATTCTACTGTACTAACAATATGACAGAGTATGAAGCCTACATTCTTAGTTTGAGGTTAGCTGTTGATATGGGAGTCCAAGAATTATTGGTGTTGGGGGATTCGAATTTGCTCGTCCATCAAATTCAAGGAGATTGAAAGACGCAAGATTTGAAGCTCATCCCGTATCGACAATACTTGTAGGAGCTATGTCAACGGTTTGTGTTAGTAAAATTTAGGCATATTCCAAGGATTTATAATGAAATTGCTGATGCTTTAGCCACTCTATCTTCAATGCTCCAATATTCTGATAAAGCCTACATCGATCCAGTGCATATATAGAGTCGTGATCAGCATGCTTACTGTAATGCGGTTGAAAAAGAGCTCGATGGAGAACCCTGGTTCTTGGATATCAAAAGATACATTCATTCAGGAGAATACCCAGCATATGCCACCAACGATCAAAAGAGGACTATTAGGCGGTTGGCTAGTTGATTTTCCTTAAGTGGGGGAATCTTATATAAGAGAACCCCAGATCTGGGACTTTTGAGGTGTGTAGATGCAAGAGAAGCCTCGACAATCGTGGTTGAAATACACTCTGGAGTATGTGGATCACATATTAATGGTCATATCTTTTCAAAGAAGATTCTTCGAGCAGGTTATTATTGGCTTACTATGGAGAGGGATTCTATTCAATTTGTTCAAAAATGTTATCAATGTCAGGTGCACGGTGATCTGATACATTCTCCTCCTGTTGAGTTGCATGCAATGGCCGCTCTATGGCCGTTCGTGGCTTGGGGAATGGATGTGATTGGACCGATTGAGTCGAAGGCATCAAATGGACATAGATTCATTTTGGTAGCCATTGACTACTTCACAAAGTGGGTAGAAGTAGTAACTTTCAAGTCAGTGACAAAGAAGGTTGTGGTAGATTTTGTTCATGCCAATATCATTTGTAGGTTTGGAATTCCTAGGATGATCATTACAGACAATGCTGCCAATTTCAATCGTCATTTGATGCAAGAAGTGTGTCAACAGTTTAAGATCGCACATGAAAATTCTACTCCATATCGCCCAAAGGACAATGGTGCTGTAGAAGCTGCCAATAAGAATATAAGAAAGATGCTGCAAAAAATGGTACAAGGGTCTAGACAGTAGCATGAAAAGTTGCCGTTTGCATTGCTAGGTTATCGTACTACTATTCGCACTTCAACAGGGGCAACTCCATATTTATTGGTGTATGGGATAGAAGCAATCATCCCTGCAAAAGTTGAAATTCCCGCTCTTCGAGTCATTATAGAAGCAGAGATTGATGATGACGAATGGGTCAAAACCCAACTGGAACATTTGAGTTTGACTGAGGAAAAAAGGCTAACGTCTATATGTCATGGCCAGTTGTATCAGAGGAGGATGGCTCAAGCGTATAACAAAAAGGTTCGTCCCAGGAATTTTAAAGTTGGTCAGTTGGTATTGAGACGTATCCTTCCTCACCAGGTTGAAGCGAAAGGCAAGTTCTCCCTTAACTGGCAAGGTCCTTTCGTTGTGAAGAAAGTGTTGCCCAATGGAGCCTTATATTTGATAGATATTAAAGGCAAAATGGCAGAAATGACTATCAATGCTGATGCGGTCAAAAGATATTATGTATGATATTTGATCCTTTGTTGATTTTATTGCATGTTTAGTACTGGCATTTTTTAAGATTGATATAATGAAGGCATTTTATTCTTCTATCCAAACATTGTGTCATCCTTTGTTTACCCGTTTGAGCTTCATTTTAATTTTCTTTCATATCCCTCTTTTGGAATCAAAATAGAGTCAAAGATAAAAGTCAAGAAAATAAGAATAAAAGAAAGAGTTTGAAAATAAAATAAAAAAAATCAAATCAAAACAAAGAACAAGCTGATGGAACTACGTGCGACCTGATTTTTCTCTCTCAGGAGTGAGATACGTAGGCTGCCCTATTTCGGGCTCGTTCCAACCAAATAAAGATTTAAGATTCACCCAATCAACAAAAAACTAGGGCATGAGTTAATGTGTTGTTTGAGTCGATTCCAAAAGTTGTAAGTCCCACCCCCACTTCAAGTGTCGTTTGAACCTCTTGCCATCCTTTTCTAACCTTATCCAAAAATCAAGTTACATCCAAAGAAAGTCCTTCAGATCAACTTTTGATAATGTTAAGGCTAAGCATGCAATGGATATGATGATACATTGTGAGGTACCACATGTCTCCCTCAGCATAAGAAATCAGGAAAGAAATACAAAATGAGAGTCTTATTGGTGAAAATCCCTGTGGGCATCATGAGGCGATGGTGAGTTGAGAGAAATAAAAATGAGAGAGTCTTATTGGTGAAAACCCTCACGGGCACCGTAAGGCGATGGCGAGTTCAAGAGAAAAGTGAAAAGTGAAAAGAAAGAGATTTGTTGGCGAAAGTTTTTTAAGATGTCGTCAATCGAATGTGATGTATGATTCCAATGGATTTGAAGAAGTGGCTCAGCGGCAAAGGCACGAACTCAACAACAAATGGGGAGTTTGGATAGAAAGATCAGGCAACTTAATCCAAAATGCATGTCTGTCGTATTCAGATAAGTTTTCTTTTTGAATATGGGACATTGCCCTTTTCTTTCATTTACATATTCATGATTTTTGTCTTTTTATTATCATTTATCAAAATAAAAGTCACCATCATTTCTTTACATTTTAAGTCAAGTATGTGTCAAAACAAGCGAGAAAGGATTTCAAAATTTACTACCAGTCTTTCCAATTATATGAGGAAAAGCCAAGGAATAGCACAGGAAAGAAATATTATCGTAATTCAACACGAGACAAAGGAAGTCTATCAACCGACAGGCTGTTGGATTCGTGGAAGCATTCAGATTTGGGAAAAGGGTGCACCTCAGAGGCATAGTAAAATGAAAATCCATTGTTCGAGTCAGAACTCATTTCCCTCAATCTAGATCCGGATCGGTGATGCGGCAAGACAGGTCAAGTGTTAATGATTTGGAACAAATATGAAAGAACGAGTGCTGGGGCAGATGCCTGAGGAGACAAAAACTGCAAGCCACCACTAAGTTTTTAACTAACAAATTTTCTTTGTTGAAATAGGGGCAAATTCCCTTCACTTAATTTAGCTACCATTCGAAATGCACATCCGTGAGACTTTACTTTCTGCTCAGGACCCTCCTGAAAAAGGAGATTTTACTTTCTGTTCAGGACCCTCTTGAAAAATGGGATTTTACTTTCTACTCAGGACCCTCCTGAAAAATGGGATTCTACTTTCTGCTTAGGACCCTCCTGAAAAATGGGACTCTACCTTCTGATCAGGACCCTCCTAAAAAATGGGATTTTACTTTCTGCTCAGGACCTTTCTGAAAAATGGGATTTTACTTTCTGCTCAGGACCCACCTGAAAAATGGGATTTTACTTTATGTTCTGGACCCTCCTGGAAAATGGGAATTTACTTTCAATTCAGGACCCTCCTAGAAAATGGGAATTTACTTTCAATTCAGGACCCTCCTGAAAAATAGAAATTTACTTTATGTTCAGGACCCTCCTAGAAAATGAGAATTTACTTTCAATTTAGGACCCTCCTGGAAAATGAGAATTTACTTTATGTTCAGGACCCTCCTGTAAAATGAGAATTTAATTTCAATTCAGGACGCTCCTGGAAAATGGGAATTTACTTTCAATTCAGGACCCTCCTGGAAAATGGAAATTTACTTTCAATTCAGGACCCTTCTGAAAAATGGAAATTTACTTTCAATTCAGGACCCTCCTGAAAATGGGAATTTACTTTATGCTCAGGACCCTCCTGAAGAATGGGAATTTACTTTATGCTCAGGACCCTCCTGAAAAATGAGAATTTATTTTCTGTTCAGGACCCTCCTGAAAAATAGAACTTTACTTTATGTTCAGGACCTTCCTGAAAAATGAAATTTACTGTATGTTCAAGACCCTCCTGGAAAATGGGACTTTACTTTATGTTCAGGACCCTCCTGTAAAATAGAATTTACTTTATGTTCAGGACCCTCCTTGAAAATGGGAATTTACTTTCAATTCAGGACCCTCCTGGAAAATGGGAATTTACTTTATGTTCAGGATCCTCCTGAAAATGGGAATTTACTTTCAATTCAGGACCCTCTTGAAAAATGAGAATTTACTTTCAGTTCAGGACCCTCCTGAAAAATGGGACTTTACTTTCTGTTCAGGACCCTCCTGGAAAATGGGACAACGCTTTCAAAATTGAAATACTACTTTACTATAATTTTTGTTTGGGATAATTTTCGTTATAGTTTTAATTTTGGGTTTCAGGAGCCCGCTTGATAAACAGGGTGATGAAATAGCAAGTCAGGAGCCCGCCTGGAGAACAGAGTGAAGAAATGAAAAGTCAAACAACAAAGTGATGAAATAGCAAGTCTGGAGCCCGCCTGGATAATAGGGTGAAAAAACAAAAAGTCAAGCAACAAAGCGAAGCAATTGAAAGCCAAGCAACAAGTTGGAAGAAATTGCAAGTCAGGAGCCCGCCTGAAGAATAGGGTGATAAAAGTTGAGTCAAGAGCCAACAGAAGCTGTATAGATAGGATTTTGTAATTTCATTTATGTTTTAACTTGTAATTTTCATTTTTTGATGTAATGACAGAGCCGCGGACCGGAACCTCGATGAAACCTCACTCGACTCTCCAACTCGGTATAGTCCACTTCTCTTCCAGCCCTTTGAGATACTTGTGACTTCCTCATGACTTGGGGAGATAGGGTGTACGACAGGATTCGATTATCCTTCTTTCTTTTACTCCTCTCTTTGAATAATGATCGGGACAAAATTCGATCTTGTTGTTTACTTCTTTGTCTGAAAACATTGCGTGTTTGCACTCAAAGGGGGCATGATGTAGAACGTAATTTTGTCCCTTCCCGATAGCACTTTTTACCCATTTTTCACCTTATCCTACCATATACCCTCACCCATATAATTACATCCCACAAAAAATACAAAAAAAGAAAAAAGAAAAAAACTCTCAACAAAATCCCTAACAAACTTTTATTTTTTTAACATTCTAACAACCCTTTTCAATTAAAAGAAGACACCTAACCCTTATCTCTTCAATTAAAAAACAACACCTCACCACCCCTCCATTTCTTGTCCACAAAGGCAAAAAAAAAAGATAATAGATATACATAAAAAGAGGTGGGCCCCACGGGTACACCTCACAGAAAAGACACCAAAATTCCTTTAAAAAAGCAAGGGACCTGACTGGAAAGGGGAATTTTTTATTTTTCTTCTCAAAGAGAAACATGAGTCATCACCATACATAGATCACTAACCTCACAACTTTTTCACCAACAAATACAAAAAAGAGCACACACAGACATAAAATATCATACTCACCTTACCATAAAAATTCCCAATTTCACTGTAAAAAGCACCTCCATTTTTTTTACTCCATTTTTCTTGGGGAATTAACAGAAAACACACCTGCACACGCTCATCACGTCTATTTTCTTTTTCCCTCACACACAAAATCGTCTCACTGATCCCCCAAAAAAGAACAACATACATATACATCACACACACCAAAATTTCATAGAAGACAATTTCCATTCTCATCTTCTACACAGAACACCATACGCGCTCACACACCTATGAGAAAAAATGAAGATCGGAGAGAGAACATGAGAGAGAAATAGAGATCTAGTCGGAGTGAGAGAGAAATGGAGAGATCTGGATAGGAAAAAAGAGAAAAATGAGAGAGAGGATAGATTGAGTAAGAGAGAAACGGAGTACACGAAGAGATAAAGGCGGGCAAATTGAAGGGTTGTCGGTGAATTTCTCGCCAGAAATACGTCGGCCCACCACCGATAAATGCCGTTGTCACCGTCCATTGTCATTCCGGCAAGACCCACCGGCAGACAGTCCATCAGTCCTGTTTCCTTCTCAAAATTAGTCCAGATTCGGGTTGGTCTTAGTATTTCGTATGGATTAGGTCGTTTTGCGAATTGGTTATTTGAATCGGACTTCGGGTTTCAATTTCCCAGATACTGAGCTGGACAGATTTGTCGTTGCGGCTTAAGTCAAGGTTGTCGGAGGCGGGTTTTCTTTATCTCGTCAAATTATATTGGTCAAAGAGCGGTTTAAGGTCCATCCCTCAACTCTATATTCTTGTTATTATCTCAAATATATTTAATTGTTGTGATTATGTGTGATGTGATCATAGTTGGTGAGTTTTGTTGACGTTATGATGTCATGATTTTGTACTTCACGGTGTGTTTTCGATGATACATGGAATGAATAGGAGTATAGTTGGTGTAATTGATGAAAAATGAAAGCCAACGTGGGTGGTTGGAATTGACATTGATAAAAGCAATCATTAATTTATTTTAATTCATTAAATGGCGTTGAAATGAATAGGAGAATGTAGGTTGGGTAAGCAAAGTTTAGGACTCATTTTTTTGAATATTTGAGATTTTGTTAAATAGTTTGATTTTCTCTCACTAAAGTGTATTTATTTGGCCGGGGAATGCCCCAAGGTATTTGTGTTTATTCGCCGGAGAATGTCCTGAATATTTTGTACCCGGAGGACGTTTGTGACGAAGGCCCGAGGCAGCGGGTTGGAGTTTAGTTTAGGACTAGCTTAGAATAGAATAGGTTTTACCTTTTTGTATGTTTTTATTTTTGGACTGTATAATTGGACTGAACAATATTATTTTGGTTTTGGATTGTTGTTTGACGTGTTTGTTACTTGTTTATGTGTTTTATACATTATTAGTGTCAAAGTTAGCCGATACGTTCCACCAAGCGACCGTGGTCGAACACGGGATCGAGGGGTGCCTAACACCTTCCCTTCGATCAACAAAATTCCTTAGCCGGAATCTTTGTTCGCAAACCAGTCTTAAAGAGTCAAATTGTTTTGAAAAGGATTGTTCAAAGGTGACTTGGCACACTGGATTAGGCCAAGTGGCGACTCTGAATTAAAAAAAATGTAAATAATTCTTTTTTGAAACAATTTTTTATTTTTTGTCACTTTGATAATAAAAACCCTTTCAAACTTAAAAATTAATCTTTTGGAGTACGAAAAAGGGGTGTGACAATGATCTTGCATCAAAGAAGGTTGTAGTGACTGTTGAAAAAGTCTCCAGCAAGAAGCCTCTCTCCACTTCAAATAAAGAAAGTGTTGTCCTATGAAAAAGAAGGCAAATCCTGTTCTTCACTACGTACCAAAGGTAAAAAAAGAGAAAGAACACCCATATGATGCCCAAGATAATGTGCTAAAGGGGATAACATTACCTATTAGGAAGATTGACGCGATAAATTCATCCTCAAGGATACTTGGAGAAGCTATTGCTCAAAATTTACCACAAGATATGACACTCCCTACAAAACGTATAAAAGAGGGCTTCGATCCAAATGCATACAAGTTATTTGTAAAGGCTGGATATAATCCTAATGAGACATCAAGGTTGGGTAAATTTCCATCGAAAAGTACAACAAGGCAGGCACATGAAGGCCTAGGATACACACAACCACCTCCAACTCGCATCTCCATAAGAAGGGTGGTTAGGAACTACATCACTGCAGAAGGGAGTCTACCGCATCCAACAAAAAACCTTTTGTCTTTGACCGACTTGGAGAATCAACCACAAGAACTTTTGTGTTTGATAGGTTGGGTCCTATAAATATGAAGAGAAGTAATAAGCGTCGGATAAGTCATCAAAGTACGATATTGTACTCCTCGTCTAAGATCCAGAAGGATCTCCTAAGTTTGATTCCTTCTAGAATGAGGTGGCAGACGGAATTGGTGGTTTTATGCAACAAGGTGTTAAAAGTAAAGGCTCATACTGTAGTTTATACGAAGGAACGTGAAGAAGATGAAGAAAGTGTCAGCTCTTCATATCATATTATGGCCCAAAATAAGAATGAGGCCTCATCTCAAATAAAGGTTGATGAAGAGATGGAAGATACTTTCTGGTGTCACCACATATCCGTCAATGACGATGATCCTCAAGAGGAGTAAGATGCTGGAGATGATCCATCTCAACTCGAAGAAGGAGTTAAAGCCACGATAGATCCCTTGAAAGAAGTTAATCTTGGAATCAATGAAGACCCAAGACCAACTGACCTGAGTGCTTTTCAAGGGATGGATGAAGAAATCGCGTATATATATATATACTCAAAGAATATATGGATGTCTTTTCTTGGAGTTATAAGGAGATGCCTGGCTTAGATCAGAAAGTAGAAGTCCATCAGTTAGCAATCAAGAATGGTGCTCTTCTTGTTAAGCAAGCCTAAAGACGCTTTAGTCCAGAGTTGGTCCCATTGATAAAAAATGCAGTTAACAAACTCATTGAGGCTGGATTTATTCATGAAGTCAAATATCCCATGTGGATTTCAAGTATTGTTCCCGTAAGAAAAAAGAATGGCTAAATTCGAGTTTGTGTCAACTTTCGAGATCTCAACAATGCATGCCCTAAGGATGATTTTCGAATCCCCATACCAGAGTTGATGATTGATGCCTCCACTGGTTATGAGGCAATGTCCTTTATGGATGGTTCATCTGACTACAACCAAATCCGCATGGCGCCAAAGGATACTGCATTTCGTACGCCCAAAGGTATTTATTGCTACAAGGTGATGCCTTTTGGTTTGAAGGACGTTGGCTCCACTTATCAAAGGGCTATGCAAAACATCTTTGACGGCCTACTCCACAAAAATGTTGAATACTACATGGATGATTTAGTGGTGAACTCAAGAAAGAGAGACGATCATTTAAAAGACCTAAGAATGGTGTTCGAGTTACTTCAAAGATATTAACTTAGGCTGAATCCATTAAAGTGTGCCTTCAAAGTTACTTCTGGAAAGTTTCTTGGCTTTATTGTGTGACACCCAGGAATTGAAATTGATCAAGCCAAGGTCGATGAAATTTTAAAGATGCTCGAGCCTCGAAACATCATGAGTTAAAAAGTATTCAAGGAAGGCTAGCATATTTAAGGAGGTTCATCTCAAACTTGGCCGGAAAATATCAACCATTTAGTTGTCTCATGAAGAAGGATACTCCCTTCGAATGGGACCAAGCTTGTAGTAATGCCTTTGAGAGTATTAGATCATACCTAATGAAGTCACCAGTTCTTGTGGCACCCATGCTTGGGAAACCACTGATACTCTATATCGCGGCACAAGAAAGGTCAATCGGAGCACTGTTAGCTCAAGAGAATAGTGAAGGCAAAGAAAACTCTCTTTATTATATGAGCAGAATGATGACACCAAATGAGCTGAAGTATTCTCCGATCGAAAAGTTATGTTTGGCATTGGCTTTACTAATCCAAAAGATGGAACACAACTTTCAAACTAATGTTGTTCGTCTTGTGTCCAAGGTGAATCCCATCAAGTTTGTGATGTCAAAACCAGTCCTCAGTGACTGACTTGTAAGATGGTATCTTCAATTTCAACAGTTTAAAATCATGTACATCCTCCAAAAGGCTGTGAAGGGACAAACATCGGCGGATTTCTTCGCAGATCACCCGATACCTGATGACTCGGAACTAAGCAACAAACTTTCTGATGAAGATGCAATAGTTGTTAAAGTTATATACCTATAGAGGATATAGTTTGACGGTGCTGCACATCGAGATAGAGCTGGTGCTGGCTTAGTGTTTGTTACTCCATAAGAAGAGGTCATCCCCTACTCTTTTACCTTGACAAATCGTTGCTCCAATAATGTTACTGAATATCAAGCGCTCATACTCGGACTTGAGATGGCTGTTGACATGAAGCAACTACAACTACAAGTTTTTGGTGACTCCCAATTGGTGATCAAGAAGCTTTTAGGAAGCTATAAGGTACGGAAGCCAAAGTTAAGACCATATCATGATTATGCACAGGAGTTGATGTGATGACTTGGAGAAGTAACCCTCCAGCATGTGCCAAGGAAATAAAATAAGCAAGCTGATATCCTAGCTGCTTTGGCTTCAAATCTAACTCTTCCGAATCAGACACGAGTTACTATCCGCCAAGAATGGGTAGTACCACCATCAAGTGAGGATGAAGATGTAAGAGGAAAGGTTGAATACCTAATCGCCTTGTCCGAAGCTGTAAAGGAGGATCGGCAATAACCTATCATTGATTACTTGTATTATGGGATACTTCCAGAAGATCCAAGGAGAAGGACTGACATTCATCATCGTGCACCTCGCTTTCTTTACTATAAATACACACTGTATCGAAGATCATTTGAAGGAGTACTCTTATGGTGTTTGGGAGATGAAGAAGCAATTTAAGCTTTGCAAGAAGTGCACTCAGGAGTTTATGGATCGCATCAGTCTGGACCGAAGCTCTATTTTCACATTAAAAATATGGGATATTATTGGCCAACGATGGTGAAAGATTTCTTGAACTATGCTAGAAGATGCAAAGCTTTCCAATTCCATGCAAATTTCATACATAAACCTCTAGAGGTAATACACCCAACTATAGCATCTTGGCCATTCAATGCTTGGGGAATGGATGTTGTTGGTCCACTACCAAAATCTTCTAGTGGACACTTATACATCTTGGCCGCGACAAATTACTTCTCAAAGTGGGTTAAAGTTGTTGCTCTCAAGGAAGTAAAGAAAGAAAATATTGCAAACTTCATCCGAGTGAACATCATCTACCGCTTTGGAATTCCTCAGTACATAGTAACTAACAATGAAAAGCCATTTGATAACAAGTTGATGAACAAAATCTGTGATCTCTTTGGTTTCAAGAAAAGCAAGTCTTCTATGTACCACGCTACCGCCAATGGTCAATCTAAAGCATTCAATAAGACCCTATGTAACTTGTTGAAGAAAGTCATCTCCAAATTCAAACGATACTGGCATGAGCGAATGGAAAAAGCTTTATAGGCGTATAAGATAACTTACCATACACCGGCGAAAGTAACCCCATACTCACTTGCTTTTGGAGTTGAAGCAGTCTTGCCACTTGAGTGTCAAATATCTTCTTTGAGACTGGCTATTCAAGAAGAGCTGACCAATGAAGAAAATGCTAAGTTGTGTCTTGCGGAGTTAGAAGCTGGAGGCTCATTAAAATCTTGAATGTCATCAAGCCCAACTGTCTCGTTCTTTCAAAAAAAGGGTTCGCTTGAGGTTCTTCCAAGTTAGAGATCAAGTCCTTACAGTAAATAGGCCCATTATTACTTCTCATAAGTCTAGGGGCAAATTCACCCCAAAGTGGGATGGACTATATATCGTACAAGAGGCATATTCAAATGGTACTTATAAGCTTTTCGATGCAGATGTCGTGAGGATTAGCCCCATCAATGCTAAGTTCTTGAAGAAGTACTATCCTTGAAGGGAGATAACATTCCTTAAGGAACGAGTATAAACTGCATGTCTACTCTTGGCCCACAAGAGTATAAACTGTGAACGACTCAAAAAAATAAATATCCGCTAGGTTGAAAACCTCGAAAGAGGCGGCCTAGGCAAAAGTTAAGACAAAAATAAAAAAAACACTCACCCCCAGAACTATATTGTGACTTGGTCCTCTTCATTGAGGTACGTAGGCGCTTGGAATTTTATTCTGAGTTTAGTTACACGAGTGTAAAAAAATATACATGTCTCTGCTTGATCCGTCATATGAAAGTTAAGTTTGTATGCATCCTGATTAAGTCTTGCACTTATGTCAAATACTGGTGGCTCGATGGGGGCAATCCATCAAAAGGAAGAGAAGTTCTTTAGTAGAATTTGGGATACCCAAAGCCTACAGTTTGAAGGGTATATCTGTCAATCATGCAATCGTCAAATTTGCAAATCGAAAGCCTTAATCTTTAAGGCTTTCGAACTGAAGTTCCAAGTATAAATCAATTGTGAGACAGACATGAACCAATAGTAAACAAATTTGAAGAGAAAGCCAGAGTTTAGTACTAAAACATAAGCACATCAACTCTTGAAGTCAAAATTCAAAAGGAACATTAAGAGAAAAAGTGCAATACAAAGGGGAGTTTCTATTACAACTAATAGATCCAACTAATCAATAAAAGGCTAAATAAAGAGACAAAAGAGTTTGAAGAAAAGAAACATCTCCTAAGTCTAATCTAGACATAACTTGTAATTGATTAAGTCTTGGCGCATAGCTTCCAGAAACTCTTTCTTCTGATCTACACCATTTGATAAGTCTGCGTCAAATCTTGCATCAAATTCCTTGGCTGCAATAGAAGACTCTAGCCTTGCTTCGTTGGCATCATTCTCAGCTTCCGCTAAAATACCCTCCAAAGCCTACGCCTTTCTACACAATTCTTTTATCTTTATCTTCATGTTCTGTAGTGATTGCCGAATGGAGGATGCTGCTCTAACCTTCTCGTCCTCTTCGAGCATGGCATTTGAGAGATGTTCCCCTACTACATAGAATAATTCTTCTCTTGTGAATTCCTTATTCATATCATGAAGCATCGATCGTGCTTGGTCATAGGAAGTAGCAAGGTCAAAGAAGTCATGCAACGTCTTTCTCAATGGGGAAATATCCACATCCTTACAATCCATCTCCTTGATAATTACTTGGACTTCATCTTCAAGGAAATAAGCATAATCAACATCGCACTTCGAAAGCTTACCTTAAACTACGGTCTAAAGAGAGGAGATATAGTTTTTCTGAGCATCTAGGATAACCTTCTTCCTATTAAATACCGATATAACAACTAATGGAGGCTTACAAATATAAGAATCCAAGGTTACTTTAACTTTGTTATAAGAAACAAGAATCGGTCCTTCTCTCATTTTAGCTGTGGAAGGTGGTTCCATTAGATCTAGACCATATACAACCTCACTACTATTATATGACCCTTCACACTGTAAGGTTGTAACATTAGTTGGTTGCATAAGAACAAAAAAGGGGAATTAATTAAAAAAAGAGGTCATTAAGATACACTTGGTAAAATAGATGTCTTAACCATACCTCCTCGGCAAGAGCTGATATAGTCCTCAAAGGATTTTCCATGTCATCATGAATTTCAACCGCCGGTAGACTAATACCTTTTGCATCATCGAAATGTACCTTTACTTTTTTCCAGCAACGCTCCCTGTTACTACTCTCACATTCATCTTAGGATAACCTTTTGGAGACATGAGTAGTTTGAGTAGGAGTTTTACCCTCATATACCATCGGAGGTGTGTGAGATCTCTTATTTTCATGTTGATTTGGCAACTTGGCATCCGAAGGAGAAGGAATATCTATGATAAGGGCCTCATTTATAGGTACTTTATCAGAATTTCCCAAATGGGTGGCGATGTCGACCCAGCGATGTTTATCAAAGTATGTAGGTGATGTCCAAGGAAATCCCCTTGAGTCTTTTTCCACCAAGTCTGATAGTCGATTTCGAAGAACTCGCCTACATTAGGTGAAATTAAAGGAAAAGTTGCTCGTGAGGATGATCAGCTCAATATGCAAATCCTTCAAAATGTTAGTCCTTTGTCTAAAGAGGCAGTGTGAATGCCATTCTTCATGATGCCTGGAATATTCTGATAAAATCCAAACTGTCGACTGAAGCGGTGTGGACTATATGGCTCAATAATAAATGAGTTTTTGCATCTAAGTGTGAGAAAGTTGAAATGAATACTCATAAAGTAGCTCGTCTCCAATGCTGGGGCATTCTCAATATCTACATAAAAATAAGGATGCATTTTGTCTTGCATGGTAGAAGTTTAAACCGCTCTCTCCCCACTATGGATATATTTTCTTGCATTATTTTTGTCAAAATACTTTGCACCGTCTTCTCTGGAGTATACGATCATAGTAGGGATGGATGGCCCATTGACAAATGGATAATGGGTCTTGAAATAACGAGCAATCTAACCATACACATAGTGGATAGGAAAACAAACGTTGATTTTATTGAGTTGTGATGATAGGTGATATTACGCGCCTATATCAATATATTTTGCCCATATTTATGCCATGTTTTGAGAACAAAGTATATATTTCATGCGCTTTTAGTCCTTTTTCCTATAAGTGAGCTAACGAACATGATTAACAAAGTTTCAGGTATAAATGATGCAGAATTCAGCATTTTATGGCTTACTTGACACCAAAGAAAGCTCACGAAGGAAGGAAAGGGAGCTTGAACGCCTAAAGGACCAAAATTGATACATGGAAAATCTGTCTCGGGCTAAAACAACATTTCTGAAGACTTTGGGGACTTGCAGTAACTTATGTGGATAATAATACATTAACCTAGTACAATTGGGTTAAGTATTTCATTAGTTTATTTGGATTTGGATAATGTTACATTAACCTAGTACAATTGGGTTAAGTATTTCATTAGTTTAGTAGGATTTGGTTAAGTATTTCATTAGCTTAGTAGGAATAGGATATGGGTATTATAAATACCCTATCTTGCTAGAGATTTTTATTCATTCCTCCCTTAGTGGAGAGATACATTCTACTTCTCAATTCCGAATTCTTCCATTAATTCTATTTTTCTTCTTCTATTCATTTATTCTTAATTTCCGCAACAAGAGAATCATTACTTTGCCTAGGAATTCTCACGCCTAAACGCCTACCACTTGTGCTACACGAAATTAATCAATCTTGTGGTATAACAACAATGTCAATCGTGATTTCCTTCGCACTCATGGGTAACTAAACTTCTCTGTTGGGGTTATGGAAGCCGTATGAGATACTATCTAAGGCTATGAGTTTATGAATTCGTGAAACGTGTGTTGCTTATATCATTATTCTCTTCATCTTAATGCAAATTCTTGTGGCCGCAGACGCATAGAATAACGCCAGTATAGCATTAACTTGTTCGAAAGAAAAGTTATATGTCTGGAAAAGAGATAATGTCAAGGTAATAGGGTCTCATCCCCTATTAAAAAGTTAGTGCCGTAACTGGATTAACCTCTTGGAGAATTTGTACCGTTAGATACGCTTTAAGCTCGAAAGAGTTAAAGTGAAATAATCCTCGAATAGGTCGAAAGACGCCTGGATTTACCATCGAATACAATTCTCTATAAGCACATGCATGTCTGAATTCCGCATAACTCATCGCTAATAGAGACGTAAACTCAGAAGGTGGACATAACCCCAACTGTTCAATTCTCATTGTTTTACAACCTACTAAACATTCTTTCTTTTTACTTTGCTATTTTCAGTTTTTACTTTAATATTTTGGTTACACTTTACAATCCCCCCTTTTACGAGACTTGCACTAAAATTCTAGTAATCTTTGCTTACTTGTTGGCCATGCTATTCCCTGTGGGATCGATACCCAACCCAGGTTGGGTTCTATATTTGCTAACGACCGCTTTACACTCCTACGAGAGTTGTAGATTGAGCGTTATCGAAAATTGGCGCCGTTGCTGGGGAATATGAGTGTCAATTAAGTTTGTGATAATTACTAGACCCTTTGGTCAAAGATTCTCGTACTTTTACTTTCAGTTTTTGTTTTTGTTTACTGCAGGTTTTTATTCAGTGCATGCCCCATACTAGAAGTTCTGGTCAACCGTTATTACCTATCAATCCTGAACCACAACGCATAGGAAGAATGGAAGCACAAGCAGAAATCGAAAGGATGGCTGCTCAATAGGAACAAGCAAGACTGGCTGCCTTTGCCACAGCCCAGGTTCAACAGCAGAACATTGATAACCCTGTACGAGCAACAAATCCCGACGATGAGGATTTAGGTGATGACGAGTTACTAAACCCTAGGCGTGATGCTGAAATTATAACACCTGTCAACAGAAGAGGTCGACAAGCACGGTTTAGGTATGATCGCCAACCTATGCAGCCAGCTTTCGATGATGATGATGATGATCTTGATGGTGCCGGAGCCACTGGAGCCATAATTCCACCACCATTAGCGCCCGGAGCCAAGTTCAACATCACAAGCACCATGATTCAGTTATTGCAACTCAAGGGATTATTTGGTGGACTAGCAGGCGATGATCCGAATATGCATCTCATCAACTTTATTTCTACATGCAAGTCGTTTGACAATACTGGTGTTGGTCAGAATGCAATTCGATTATGCTTATTTCCATTGTCTCTGTCTGGGGAGGCAACTCTATGGTTGAATGGGCTGACTCCTGATTCAATTACAAATTGGAGGCAATTGAGAGACGCTTTCCTAGAAAGATTCTTTCCGCCATCCAAGAGGGCACAATTGAGAGATGAAATCAGCAACTTTCATCAGCTTCCCACTGAAGCTCTTCATGAAACATGGGAGAGGTTCAAGACAAAGCTAGCGAGATGCCCAAACCATCACATGACTAATGTCCACCTAATGGAGATCTTGTATAGAGCCTTGAATTCAATAACTAAACCAGTGGTGGATAACGCAGCTGGAGGATCTTTTATGGACCTCACCTTTGGTCAAGCAAGCAATATGCTGGATCGTATGACGAAACAAAGTAGAGCTTGGCATATCAGGGATTCTGAGGTAGCAAGCCCCACTTTGTCTATTGGCATGACTGTAGACCAAAGAAGAAGAGAAGAAGAACGTGATCAGGATATGGCGCACATGAAAACTCAAATTGATCTTCTTACAAAGCATCTATTATCAGGGAATACCGAAAAAGTGAAAGCTATTGCGTCAAAAGGAAGAGACGAATCTGATTCGGAAGAGGAGGCCAACTACTTGAACAATCAGGGGGGTTTCCGTGGGAATACCCAAGGAAACCAAGGTCGGAACTATTATGATAAATCTGGAAACAAGGTAGTTGGAAGAACAATAATGAAAAGAGTGGTTTGTACGTTCCCCCTGGTAGACGTGACACCACCACATCTAATTCTGGAAGTATGGAAGATATGATGACTAAATTATTGAAAGGAGTGGAAGCAACGAGCGCGGGAGTTACGGAGGTAATTAATGATTTGTCCTCCATGAAACAATTAGTTGATTCTCATTCCACTTCAATCAAGCAAATAGAGCAGCAATTGAGCCAACTTTCAGCAGCACTCAATCAAAGAAAGGATGGCACCTTACCTAGCGTTACTGTGCAAAACCCAAGGAATGATGGGTCATGCATGGCCATCACTACCAGAAGTGGTAAGGTGCTGGAAACTTCAGCAAAAGGCAAGCAAGTGTTTGACAAAGTTGCGGGCATGGATGACAACGCAAAAGGAGAAGATGCAGCAACACCTACTCCTGATGACAAGGACACCTCACCCAGTGCTGTGCAACCTGAAAAATCTGAAAAACGGAAGCAAGAGGAGAAGAAAACCGTGGAGAGAACACTTCCATACACACCACCACCTTTTCCCCAAAGATTGAAGAAGGTGGCGGATGACACAAAGTTCAGCAAATTCATGACTATGTTAAAGCAGCTGACCATTAATGTTCCATTGGTGGAGGCACTTGAACAAATGCCTGGGTATGCGAAATTTATGAAGGATCTTTTGAATAAGAAGCGGGCAGCAAGTTATGAGTTGAAAGAAGATGTGCATCATTGTAGTGCAATTGCTACCCGGTCGATAGTTCAGAAGAAGGCCGACCCCGGAGCTTTCACTATTCCTTGCACCGTTAGATATTTGAATTTTGCCAAAGCATTATGTGACTTAGGAGCCAGCATCAATTTGATGCCATTATCGATCTACAAGAAGTTGGGGTTGGGTGATCCTACTCCAACCAATATGAGGCTCGTCATGGCGGATAGGTCGGTGAAATGACCTGTTGGTATTCTATTTGATGTATTGGTGAAGGTTTCTTCATTCATCTTTCCGGCAGACTTTGTTATTTTGGATTGTGAGGCAGACTCAGAAGTTCTCATAATCTTGGGGCGCCCTTTCCTTGCTACAGAAAGTGTGCTTATTGATTTGAGAGCTAATGAGCTTTCATTCCGAATAAATGACGAAGTGGTTCGCTTTGATGTGTGCAAATCAATGAAGCAACCCAAAGATCTAAGTGTATTTTTGGTGGCTGATGTTTTCTTTGATGATGAGAAAGAATTACTTTAAGAAGAGCAAATCATTGATGACCCATTGGAGGTTGTGCTTATGAATGGAGAGAATGAGGATGCTGAAAATTGTGAAGAAGCTATTTGTGCTCTATCGAGATTAGGGACATATCGCTATGCTCCCAAGAAGCTGGAACTTGATCTCAAGAATCGACCCACACCACCAGCTAAGCCATCTATTGAAGAGCCACCCACGTTAAAATTGAAGGAGCTGTCAAGTCATTTAAAGTACGCATTCTTAGGAAGCGGAAACACACTTCCAGTTATTGTGGCAGCCGATTTGGGTGAGCAATAAGTTGCAACCCTTATTGCTATTCTACGCAAGTATATACGATCCATTGGATGGACCATTGTAGATATTATTGGTATTCCACCAGGGATTTGTACACATAAAATTCAGCTTCAAGAAAATTGCACACCCACCATTGAGCATCAAAGACGTCTAAACCCACCTATGCAAGAAGTGGTGAAGAAAGAAATTATCAAGTGGTTAGACGCAGGAGTTGTATATCCAATCTCTGATAGTACATGGGTAAGCCCGGTACAATGTGTTCCCAAGAAAGGAGGCATGACGGTGGTCGCAAATGTGAAGAATGAGCTTATTCCACTTAGACCCGTCACTGGATGGAGAATATGCATGGACTACCGAAAGATGAATTCTTGGACACTCAAAGATCACTTCCCAATGCCATTCATGGACCAAATGCTAGATCGATTAGCGGGGAAAGAATGGTTTTGTTTCTTGGACGGTTATTCAGGCTACAATCAGATTTGTATTGCCCTTGAAGACCAAGAAAAGACAACATTTACATGCCCATATGGTACATTTGCCTTCAAACGTATGCCATTCGGGTTATGTAACGCACCAACCACCTTTCAATGCTGTATGATGTCTATTTTTTCTGAGATGGTTGAAGACACTTTGGAGGTATTCATGGACGATATTTCAGTTGTTGGTGAGTCTTTTGAGGCGTGCTTGGAGAACCTAAGCATGGCTTTGCAAAGATGTGTAGAATTCAACCTTGTGCTAAATTGGGAGAAGTGCCACTTCATGGTAAAAGAAGGAATCGTTCTTGGGCACAAAATCTTCGAAAGAGGAATAGAGTTTGATCGAGCAAAAATAGAGGTTATTGAGAAGCTACCGCCTCCAATTTCGGTGAAAGGAGTTCGTAGTTTTCTCGGCCATGCAGGTTTCTATCGTTGGTTCATTAAAGACTTCTCCAAAATTGCTAGTCCATTGTGCAAACTATTGGAGAAAGATGCGAAGTTTGACTTTAATGAAGATTTCTTAAAGGCATTCGAATGCCTCAAAGCAAAACTCATTGAAGCCCCTATCATGGTAGCACCAGATTGGTCTCTCCCGTTCGAAGTCATGTGTGATGCTAGTGGTATAGCCGTTGGTGCTGTTCTTGGTCAGAGAAAGGAGAAATTATTTCATCCTATCTACTATGCATGTAGGGTCCTAAATGAAGCCTAAAGGAACAACACTGTGACAGAACAAGAGCTCCTAGCGGTTGTGTATGCGTTTGAGAAGTTTCGTGCCTATCTATTGGGAACTAAGGTTATCATTCATACAGACCATGCGGCTCTTAGGTATCTAATGACAAAGAAGGATGAAAAACCAAGGTTGATTCGATGGGTATTGCTGCTACAAGAGTTTGATTTCGAAGTCAAAGATAGAAGAGGTTGCGAGAACCAAGTGGCTGATCACCTATCTAGACTCGAGAATGAGCATGT
Source organism: Capsicum baccatum var. pendulum (assembly GCA_030864225.1). NCBI lineage: Eukaryota > Viridiplantae > Streptophyta > Magnoliopsida > Solanales > Solanaceae > Capsicum > Capsicum baccatum. Next base: position 198,984,814 of record CM061559.1, on the reverse strand, counting down.
GGCGCAACCTGAAATACAGATTGATGATGCATTCCCTGACGAGGAGATATTAGTGACGACAATGGAAAAATTACCATAGTATGCCGACCTTGCAAATTTCGTGGTGAGTAATGTGATACCTGCCAATTTATCTTACCACCAAAGGAGGAAGTTTATGCATGACGTACAACACTACTATTGGGATGAGCCATATTTGTTTCGACAATGCGCGGATGGTATTATTCGATGATGTATATCCCATGTAGAGGTGCCTAATATTTTGGAAGCATGCCACACTTCCTAAGTTGGAGGACATCATGCAGGTAATCGGACAACAAGAAAGGTGTTGCAAAGTGGTTATTATTGGCCTTCGATATTTAGAGATGCCTACAACTATGTTAGAAGGTGCGACCAATGCCAGTGCCAAGGTGCTATATCGAAACACCATGAGATGCCCATGTCCAAAATTCTTGAGGTAGAACTTTTTGATGTGTGGGGTATTGATTTCATGGGTCCATTCGTGAATTCGTTTGGAATGAAGTACATCTTGGTTGCTGTAGATTATGTTTCGAAATGGGTGGAAGCTGTAGCGTTGGTCGACAATGAAGGGAAGCGTGTTGTATCATTCTTAAAGAAAAATATCTTCTCTCGCTTTGGAGTACCTCGTACTATCATAAGTGATGGAGGATCTCACTTTTGCAACAAGCTATTCAAATCAGTTTTGGCCAAGTATGGTGTCAAGCAACATAAGGTAGCTACGCCTTATCATCCCCAAACTAGTGGACAAGTAGAAGTTTCCAATCGCGAGATCAAACAAATCCTTGCGAAGACGGTTAATGCGAATAGGAAGGATTGGTCTAGGAAGCTTGATGATGCACTATGGGCGTACAGGACTGCATTCAAAACACCCATTGGCATGTCTCCTTATCAACTAGTTTATGGGAAGGCTTGTCACTTACCCATCGAGCTTGAGCATAAGGCATTGTGGGCATTGAAGCAATTGAATTTGAATTGGGATGATGCTAAGAATCTGAGGTTGGAGCAGCTGAACGAATTGGATGAGTTCCGTCTCCATGCATATAAAAGATCAGACCTATACAAGGAGCGGATAAAAAAGTATCATGATCAGCGGATTGTTCAACGAAACTTCCAAAGGGGTGATATGGTACTTCTCTTCAACTCCAGATTGAAGCTCTTCCCAGGTAAGTTAAAGTCTAAGTGGTCTGGTCCATACAAAGTTATCCAAGTCTACTCGTCTGGAGTAGTCAAATTGGAAGACAATAATGGTGTTGTCTTCAAAGTGAATGGCCAACGTGTTAAACCTTATATCGGTCCTCTTGACTCAATGAATTATATGACCATCACTTACCTTGACGAAGTCTAAGTACTCGATGAAACTATGTCGAGCCACGACAATAAATAAGGCGCTAGATGGGAGGCAACCCATCGTTTTATTGTTTTATCGTTTTTCGTTTATCGTTTTGTCTTTCTTTTGTTCTATTATTTCTTTTGCTTTTTATAAGAGAAAATCCAAAAATAAGAGTCGTGCCACGACCAAAACTAAGGCTCTTGGTGGGAGGCAACCCATCTTACTAATCATTTTCATTGGTTTTGAGCAAATATAGGTGCGAGAAGTATTCAACGAGGAGATTGGTTTCAAATGACGATTTGGACGTATTGAATGGTAAAAGTGGTAAGTTAGGAATAAGGATGCATAAGGCTATGTATTGAGAATTACTCATGCCAAAATAGGCATCGAGGAAGGCTAGGCCTAGGTAAAACTAGGCCACGAACAATGCAAAACCTATATTATAGCCTAAGGTCTCGGAATCTAGTGTGCAAAGACATAGGCGCCGCCCATGATTAAGTGTGCTATACACTATGCGCTGCCTATGATATAGCATTAGGTCTCAGTATCTCAAATGCCATACACTATGCGGCGCATATGTCCCTAAATGCACTACACTATGCGCCGCCTATACTATGATTATGCAAAGCACTATGCGCTGCATAGAGGTCATTTTTGTCTCCAAAACCGTTTGTAAATGGGTCAAAACCCGACCCATTATTTTCCCTTATAAAGAGGACTTAGTCTTGAAACATAACCACATTGGAAATTGACCTAAAGGCGCTGCACATCCACCCAAATCATCTCAAAATTTTTATTTTTTTGCTCTTCCAATTCACAAGACCATCTCCAAAGGCTTCAATCACGTAAGTACTCTTTTATTCTTCATCTATTTCTCATAAGTACTACGTTACTATGTCTATTATGAATTGCTACATCTTGAAGGATTATTGGTGATGTTAATGTGTTTGGATTGTTGATACAAAACCATGTGAGTCAACATATACGTTAGGATAATCTTGACTTGTTTCCGACTTGAATTTGGTTTTACTAGCATTGTTCTACTATTTGCGGAATCGCTATGGTTATGAAAATTGCTTAAGCTTGATACTTGGATACTTACACGTTAGGCTATCCCGTTCATCGGGATAAGACTTATAGTTGCCTACCGACTTAGGAGGTTGTGATTGTTGAAAAAAACTATACCATGATGTAACCCCTATGTAGTAGTATTGTTATACCTATCATGAAAGTAGTACAATGGTTGCAAGACGTGATACATCACAGATTTTCTTATCGGAATATATCTCCTAAAACGTATGTCGACGAAGTCTAAGTAGTCGACCACCTTCACTTCACTGATTTGTATCAACAAACCTAAGTGTGGGGTGGTACCTCGATGGCTTGTTTATAGATTGTTTTCTTTGAGTTGATGCTAACATGAATGTTGTTTAAGTCTCAGGAACAATGGCACCTAAAGCGCGACAAGATAAGGCTACCACTTCCCAAAAGGGCAAGAAGAGAGGTCGCAAGGACCAAGGAGAATCATCCTCCATGAAACTACCCCGCCGAATATTTGGAATAAAATGGGTTTTTGAGGAGGAAGCCAAAGAATGGTACAAGAACAACAAGGAAAGAAAATATGTTCACGTCGACTTGATCAATAAGGACACCCTAGCGAAGAAGGAGCCGCGTATGTTGGCGAAAATAATGGCGTTGAATATGGATTTCATCTTCCGCAACATGGGAGAATGTAATCTCAATTTTACAAGGGAATTCTATGCCAACTAGTCGCCGAAAACCACAGGCAACGAAGTCAAGATTCGGGGCCAAGTTTTACAGCTTAACACGGATTTGATCAACTCCTTTCTTGGCTTACCTTCGGTCGACTCAACACCATTCAAAGAGCTGTACAGTAGGCCTCCTTATAGACCAATACTACACACACTTTGTGGAAGTAGATCCATGGCAAGGTGGGACAGACACTGAGACACCGGATGACACAACACCTTCTCCTATGCTCCATTGAATAGGGAAGCAAGAATATGGTTGCGTATTGTTAACTCATGCCTTATTCCTGGGACTCAATACACCAAAATATCAAGAGATAGAGTGTGTTTGGTCTATGCTTTGATGACGAATGTCCCTATCAACTTTGGGGCAATCATTCGCTCTACAATGCGGAAGGCCAGACTCCACAAAAAGTCCCACTTCACTTTTGGTAATTTGTTGACAGCAATCTTGCGGAAGGAGGATATCGAAGAGGAATCAGCTGATCACAAACTCCCATATAACCCAAAGAAGGTTGACCTCACAAAGGTCAAAGATGCTGAAACAACTCATGGTGTCAACCTTACTACTGCGGAGAGACATGCTCGTGATGAGAGTTTCTTCCGTCATCTTTATGGCATGACACGATTTACTATGATGAGTGGTGGACGTGTTCCAACTGCTGCAGAGCTCCAACAGCTGGACCACGACTATCTAATGAACATGCATGCACGGGAGATGTGTGGAGTGGGCGTATACTTTAAGTAACCTCTAGATGATGATGTGCCGACCGATGACGATTGATGCTTGCCAGACTCCGACGAGGAGGAGAACTCTGATGACGACTCTTATGATGATTCCGACGAAGGGGGTATGACCCCCGACATTGAGGAAGAGTCCGACTGACCAGGTTCTTCGTATTTATTTTCCACTGAGGGCAGTGTCCCGTTTAAGTGTAGGGTGGCGGTATCGCATGCTATACTTCTCTATCGCATCTATGTTTGTTTACTCTGTTTACTTTGTTTTATTTTTGTGTCGGTTTTTAGGAATAATTTTTTTTTTAGCTTCGCATGAAATAATTCCAATAGGCAACATAAGATTATAACAAGAGTATGTGCTACAATTATGACTATTGAGATGTTTAGGCTCTAATTGTGACTCATTATGTGATATTGTGTGGTTCAATTCCTTCACTTGTTGGGTCAAGAGTCTATATTACTTCCAATAAAGTCGACCATGTGCCTTGTGTGTGTGAGATTAATAGTATATACTATGTTTGTGGATGATGCTAGAACTTGCCTGGTATGTATGCAAAGCGAAAATAAGGAGTGTAAGTTTAGGAGATGATTTAGGCATTTCTTTGGCAACCTACATATGTTTACCTTCGTTTTACCTACCCTTGGACATCATCCTAGTTAAACCTTTTTGAGCCTTTAGCCTATTTCTTTGACAACCTTGTATGTAAGCCTAATCCATTTTTTCAAGACTGTAATTTGATCCAAATTCCTAAAGTGCTTTAAAGTATAAAGTCATGTGACAATATAAGAGGAAATTGGGTAAGTATGATGCTTTAAATTGTAATGGTGCTTGAATGTGTTATGAAAAAGAAAGTGCTATCATAAGAGGTATGTTGTGAAAAGAAGAAGGAAAAAGAAAGCTGAAAAGTGAGTTATGTTTAAAATTGAAAAGCAAAAGAGGAGAACAAGGGTGGTAGAAAAAAAAAAGAAGAAGAAAGGATGAAAGAAAAAAGTGTCAAAGATACAATGTGATGCATTAAAGTGCTTAGGAACTTAGTCACTATTTCTGGCCAAAATAACTGATCCTACTCGTCCCTTAGCCTACATTACAACCATCAAAAGACCTACTTGATCCTAATCTTAACATTCTGACATTTAGTGGAGTATTACACTAAGGGCAAGCCTATGGTCATCAGTTGCTACATATGAATTCTTTGTGAGAGTGAGAGCAAGGATATTTTGATACCCATGTGTGAAAAATATGCTATACTTGTAAGTGATTATGGGTACTATATTGTGAGACACACATGGTTGATGAGTTTGGGTAGTTGTATATGATTCAGTGTACCTTAACTTTTGCATGCGAGTTGACCACCATCACGAGTCTATGCTAGAGGCTAAACTGTTTCCACTAATAATCAGAAAGCTACTCTTTGTTAGTAATTGTTGTGCTTGCCTTGAAGAATGTTTTGTGTTGTTACTGTGAAACCCTAAGTTGATGTTTAGAAGGACATGATATTTTTGTTCGAGGACGAACAAAGCTTCAAGTGTGGGGTGTTGATGATAGGCGATATTACGCGCCTATATCAATATATTTTGCCCATATTTATGCCATGTTTTGAGAACAAAGTATATATTTCATGCTCTTTTAGTCCTTTTTCCTATAAGTGAGCTAACGAACATGATTAGCAAAGTTTCAGGTATAAATGATGCAGAATTCAGCATTTTATGGCTTACTTGACACCAAAGAAAGCTCACGAAGGAAGGAAAGGGAGCTTGAACGCCTAAAGGACCAAAACTGATACATGGAAAATCTGTCCCGGGCTAAAACAACATTTCTGAAGACTTTGGGGACTTGCAGTAACTTATGTGGATAATAATACATTAACCTAGTACAATTGGGTTAAGTATTTCATTAGTTTATTTGAATTTGGATAATGTTACATTAACCTAGTACAATTGGGTTAAGTATTTCATTAGTTTAGTAGGATTTGGTTAAGTATTTCATTAGCTTAGTAGGAATAGGATATGGGTATTATAAATACCCTATCTTGCTAGAGATTTTTATTCATTCCTCCCTTAGTGGAGAGATACATTCTACTTCTCAATTCCGAATTCTTCCATTAATTCTATTTTTCTTCTTCTATTCATTTATTCTTAATTTCCGCAACAAGAGAATCGTTACTTTGCCTAGGAATTCATGCCTAAACGCCTACCACTTGTGCTACACGAAATTAATCAATCTTGTAGTATAACAACAATGTCAATCGTGATTTCCTTCGCACTCATGGGTAACTAAACTTCTCTGTTGGGGTTATGGAAGCCTTATGAGATACTATCTAAGGCTATGAGTTTGTGAATTCGTGACACGTGTGTTGCTTATATCATTATTCTCTTCATCTTAATGCAAATTCTTGTGGCTGCAGACGCATAGAATAACGCCAGTATAGCATTAACTTGTTCGAAAGAAAAATTATATGTCTGGAAAAGAGATAATGTCAAGGTAATAGGGTCCCATCCCCTATTAAAAAGTTAGTGTCGTAACTGGATTAACCTCTTGGAGAATTTGTACCGTTAGATACGCTTTAAGCTCGAAAGAGTTAAAGTGAAATAATCCTCGAATAGGCCAAAAGACGCCTGGATTTACCATCGAATACAATTCTCTATAAGCACATGCATATCTGAATTCCGCATAACTCATAGCTAATAGAGACGTAAACTCAAAAGGTGGACATAACCCCAACTGTTCAATTCTCATTGTTTTACAACCTACTAAACATTCTTTCTTTTTACTTTGCTATTTTCAGTTTTTACTTTAATATTTTGGTTACACTTTACAATCCCCCCTTTTACGAGACTTGCACTAAAAGTCTAGTAATCTTTGCTTACTTGTTGACCAAGCTATTCCCTGTGGGATCGATACCCAACCCAGGTTGGGTTCTATATTTGCTAACGACCGCTTTACACTCCTACGAGAGCTGTAGATTGAGCGTTATCAAGTTGCGCTGAATAGATATCTTGTTTAGTCCACTATAAATGCTAGCCAAAACTGGTATTGCAAGGTCGACCTTCCTCCTACTCTCCATCATGCATGCCATCTTGAAAGTCCCAGGGCGAATGAAGTCACCTTTTATACTTGGAAAAATAAAAGCACACAACCAACAAGACAAGAAAACTGCCAAATATGTATCATATTTTTTGTCGCGGTTCACTCCAAGATAAAAAAATACCTCTCTTCAGCATGTGACTATCTTAGCATATCAGTCAAAACCCTACTAGGGTTGTGTGTCAATTCAGGGCGAGCAGTTTTCTTTTCCTGCCTTGGTGGAGCAGGGTCATACTTCAAAGGTTTCTTACACCAAAAGGTTATCCAATCACTGAATGATACTTCTTGGCTAGCGTCCCACAGATTATGAAAAGCCATAAACAAGTACTCATAAGTTCAGGAAATATATCTTACCTTCTTTGCAACTAAACCTGTAAGTTCTTTGACCTCAGGTACTGCTTCTTCATAAAGAATACCCTGAATTGGCAAGCCTCCAAGAACATGCAAATCCCATAAAGAAATAGATAATTTCCCGACAGACGTGAGAAGTGTATTTGCTTGGGGCACCAAGCTTCACAAAATGCTTGGAATATATCTGAGTTACGATCATAAGTAAAAAATGATGCATAAACGGCATCAAATCTGTACCTTGCTCAAAGTTTCTTGGCTCCTACCAAGTATATCTCCTATCTACTCCCAATACCCAAGAATATGACGATACTCTGCCTCAAGTGTCATCACGGCTCCCCAACATATCTCTCCTAAAACTATACGACAACCCAAACTAGGGAATGGAGTTACGATATTTGCATAATGATGATTCGACGCTTGAAGAGAGAACAATTTGAATGACTGATTAGAACTAGAGGTTTGTATTGAAGTCCAGTTCTTCATGGAGAATGGATTCTTGAGAGAAGGCCACAAACTTACATACCGACCAGTCAATAGAGTGTGAGTCAAAAGTCGAGTCTGCTGGGCCCCATCTTCAGTTTCGACTATAAGATACTTGGAGCCGGTGGAAGGGGAGGTGTAGTGTCTGAAAATCACCATCTCTTTGAACTGTAAAGAAAAGAAGAAGGGTTAAATCTATGGCGTAAAACAATAGTATAAAAGAATCTTGACTAAGTATCCCTATGCGCCGCAAGATTATCGTGAAATTACCTTTTTCTTATGGCAGGGGCGAGTAGTCATCCCGATGCGCCGTAAGATCATGATGAAATTACCTTTTCTTATGGCGGGGACGAATAAGCCATCCCTATGCGTCGTAAGATTACCATAAAGTTACCTCTTCTTATGGCGGGGATGAGTAGTCATCCCGATGCGCTGGAAGATTACCATAAAGTTACCTTTTACCTTTTCTTATGGAGGGGACGAGTAGTCATCCCTATGTGCCATAAATTACCATAAAGTTACCTTTCTTATGGCGGGGATGAGTAGCCATCTTTACATACCATAGGACTACCATGAAGTTACCTTTTACCTTTTGCCATAAGACTACCATGAAATTACCTTTCACCTTTTGCCATAAGACTATCATAAAGTTACCTTTTATCTTTTCTTATGGCGGGGTCGAAAATACATCCCATGCATCATAAGATTACTTGTGAAATTATCTTTCTTATGATGGGAACGGATAGCCATTTTTACGCGCCGTAAGATTACCATTAAATTACCTTTTTTATAACGGGAATGAGTCGTACCATGTGGTTATAACCTTTGCATAAGAAGTATTATCTTAAGCAAAGACTCGTCATTCACCTACAAAAAGGATAGAAGAAAAGGAGAGAAAGAAAAGAAAGGACAAAAAAAAATATACCTTACACTTTTATGCCCGTTGACCCGTTATGAAGCTGCTGTGGAATGCCTGGAAAATTTGCGCCGTATAAAGGAAGCCAAACGCAGACGCAGCAACACAATTGTGGAATTTAAAAGTGAAGGGCATGTATTTATATGACCTTTTTTTTTTAACAACTTCAAGACTAGTCTACGAATATTTAAATATCTTAATAAATCTTGAAGTAGGGGCACTCTGTAAGCAATAAAATTTTATTAAATTTAAATTTATATAAAATTCGGATAATATTAAATTTAAAATATATTAGTCTCAAATAAATATTGTGGATTAATGAAATTGGACCAATTATTTAAATCCAAACTGGTGTGGGTTTAATTAAAGTCCAATTCTTTTAATTGGGCTAGTCCATTAATTTAGGTTAAAAATGATTAGCCCACTTTATCAATCCCAAGATGTCATCATATGCTAGAGGCTCAATTTGGTGCCACATGTCAAATGACATGTCATGCCAAGTCAAGTGAATGAACCAATGGGACCATGCCACATGTCAAAATAATGCAATAAATTAAAAGTCATAAAAAATGTCATGTCACTTAAATCTGATTGGTCAAAGGAAGTTCATGTTTATCATGACTAACTACTAAACATTCAACTATTAGTGATGAATTATTTAGTCACTTAAACATCATATTTCGTCACAAAAAGTTATCCGTGACAAAAAGAATTGTTGATTGTTCGTCTCTAAACACGAGTCGCTAAATGTATTTAAAGACAATTTAGTGTTTCGTCACTAAATAAAGTATATTAACCACGAAATTATTTTTTTCCCCAATATTTAATATTTACGACGAACTGATTCATCACGAAAAATATTTAAAAATTGTAGTTGATAGTGAAATTTCGCCACTAAAAACGTTATTAATACCGATAAAACTACCTCGCCACTAATTTTTAAGCTTAATTAGCGACGAGTTACACATATTTCATAGTTAAGTAATAGAAGTTTCGTTACTAAAGATGATATTTTATATACGAAAAGATATTTTATCCCCAATATAATTAGTGACAATTTTGTTTTTACAAAAATAACATGTAACTATGTAGTTGAAACCTATGGCATAGACACTAAAAATAAATTGGCGTCGCTAAAATTTTCATTGTAAATCATCTTGATTGGTGCCAATAATATTCAAATTTAAGGGAGTACGTTACTGTGTGTTTGCAATTCCTTTTGTATTCATCAAAGAAGAAGAATGACTAGATGGAGTGGTCTTTATCTCTTCCATAGTAGCAAATTTCCAATTTTTTCCAGAGAAAAGAGTTCTGATTAAACTACATGCAAGAAACTGTAAAAAGATAAGAAAAGATGTAAATAACATATACATGTATGCTACATGTAAACACATTTTACATGCTAAACTAATGTATTTCAAATATGAACAAACAAGTTTAACAAGAGAGAGTTTACAAAAACCTTCTAATTAAGCCATTTCTCTATTCTTGCAGGTTATACTAGAGCTAAAAGAATACCACTAGATAACATGAATTTTGAAAAGTTCAAAGAAATTGAGTTAAAAATATGAGAGCTTAAGGAAAGTACTGATTTAGAAGTATGTGTATATTTTAATTACTGAAAAATCCTTTTAAAAACAAAATCATACACATAACCTTAAGGAAGAATTCTAGAAATTTTAAACTAGCCTCACTCTACTTGAAATCCAAATCTTTATTAAACACCAATATTGTGAATTCCGAAGGCATGGGTATTTAGCTAAAGAAAACATCAAGAAACTCAATGAAGGCAGATGGGTTTGACTCCAAAAAAGGATAGTAATACTCACCCGATAAATGTTAAATGGTGAATTAGTTCTTCAAAATAGCAAAAGGGTAAAAATAGAATAAGTCGTAGGCCTCTATTCAATTTCTGTTAAATGTCAAAAAAGTGCACATAGAAGAGAGTACAATACTATAACACACGTAGGGCAAACAATAAAAGTTAAATGCTGCATAAATTCATTCTTGCACCCTGTTTATTAATGGTGAAGAAACCGAAAAGTTACAACAAAATTTCAAAATAAACCAAAAAAGAAAAGGACTAATAGGGAAGTAAATTAGATTGAAAATAAAGATTGACCGAAAATGGAAGTAGAGAGAACTCCTCAAAACTTAAACCAAATTTGCATTCACTATGTTCTAATTTTAGATTTCATTCCATGTGAGATTATATCAATGAACTTTCATGAATTTTCATAAGTTGCAAATCAATGAAGATTGTAAATAATTAAATTATTCACTAGATAAAGAATCAGAAACATTCAGCATCAAGTTACACTCTAAATGCACCATTCAATTGTTATGATATTTTTTGTAAACAAAATAAGAAGACCTAATCATTATTTGTATCTACTAACTTTTAACAATTATGAGAATTCATTGTCTCTATTAGCTTCACATACAAAATTTACTCCTAACTGTAGACACGAACCAAAGAAATTTCACTTATAGTCCAGTTATATTGCAGCTAGCAAATTGTAGGCTTAATTTCCTTGTCATGAAAGGACATACATAAAAAAATCAGCATTGCACATAGATGAGTCAATTTGCAAACCTAAATGCAGAGTTCAGTGCTAATTTTAAAGAAACAAAATACTACTATAATGTAACGCAACCAAAAAGTACAAACTTCAGTACTAAAAACTAAACTGGATATGGTCCTCCAGAAAACCAAAATAGAGACCTTATCACTAACTGTGCCACAGATTTGATTTGAAATTTTTTTTATTTCTTTCTTGCCAAAACTGCAGAAAAAAACACCTATCTTAATGGCAAAAACAACAATACATACACCCATCAATGGTGGAACTCTTATTTACTAGATCGAAATCAGAAAAAATAAAGAGAGAACGTATTTGAAGTTATTGAAGTGAAATCAAGAAACGGTTCCATCTAAAGCAGTTTTACTTCTATTATTAAGCTTAATAGAATTAAAAGAGAGGAAAATTTGGGACAATTTTTGGTAGAGGAGGGAGAACTTCCCACCTTTGCTTTTCTAGTAAAAAGAAAATGAAATTTTGGGACAACAAATCAGGTGTTCACCATTTGGTTAAAATTTTTATTCAAATTTAAAGGGGCAAAGGGTCAAATTTACCCCTCTACTTAAAAAAATTAATCAAATATATTCTTCGTCATAATTTGAGGCTAAATTTATCCTTGTTATCATACTTTGGGGACAAATTTACCCCTCTACCTTGAAAAATTAGCTAGATATATCCTTTGTGATACGTGTTAGATTTACCCTTGTTGTTATACTTGGGATTAAATTTACCCTCGATGTTAAAAAAACTTTTTATATGTACCCTTTCTTAATAGAAAAGCTCAAATAAATGTTAAATGACCCATTTAAAAAATAAAAATAAAATACACCTTAATCTAACCTATCCGATTCGACCCGAGCCACAAAAAAACACAAGTAAATATACTCCCTTCAGTTTTGTTGGTCAAACTTTTCCAATGAGATTAACTCACTCGATGTTTATCAATGCATAGCTCATGAAAAATTGATCTACATTAGTACAAACACAAAGAAATATATCCCTCTCCCAGTTCATGAATCTATATCAGTACTGAGCTCATGAAAAATGACATTTGATGGTCAAATACAATAGATTAGATCCATTGGATATTTTTATGGATGATTGAGTTAAGAGGACTCCCTTTGTATCAATCGTGATATCTCTTCATTCACATATCTTTATATGCATTTTATATTATGTCATTTGGTCAAAAAATTTATTCACTGATTCTAGAATCTAGAGACACATAGAATCACATACCAAAATTTAAAATTTGAACACAGTCAAACAAGAGCAGTAACAGACATTTTCTCTAGTCCCATGCTTCTACATTATCGCATTCCATTTTACATTTTGTTCATTTGTATGACAGCCTACCAGTGTTGTATGTTGAAAGAGAAGTATTTTTTTTCGTTGAAAAAATCAGATCAACAAAATTGGGAAAGGGTTATATTTGTTTGTGTATTTTTTGTTGATCAAATTAGGCGAATTAGATTAGTGTGTGATTTATTTTAAAAAATTAGGTAATTTAGCGTTGATTTGGGCTTTTCTGTTAAAGGAATGGTACAAGTGAAAAGTTTCTTAACAGTGAGAGTAAATATGACCCTAAAGTATGAAATCAGGGATAATTTGGTCCTAAAGTATGACGAAAGGTATATTTAACCAATTTTTCAAAGTAGAGGGGTTAATTTGGCCCCAAAGTATGATAACGAGGGTAAATTTGACCCTAAAATATGATGAAGGATGTATTTAAATAATTTTTCAAAGTAGAGGGGTAAATTTGACCCTTTTCCCAATTTAAAATCAAATCAAATCCATTAAATATTTTTTTTTAATTTTATTTTGATTTGGCTTGATCTTTTTTTTTTTAAATGATGATATTGATTTGTCTTTATTAAAAACAAATTGAACCAAACCACGAACCAAATTAGAATGATTAGAAATTTGACATTTGATTTGTTTTTAAATTTTAAAAACTGAATAATTTTTTTGTATAAAAGGAAAGAGTTATTAGAATTTTAATGTATACTGAACATTATATCTCAAGAAAGATCTAATACATTGCTTATATTATTAATTAAAAATGTATTATTAGAAAAAAAAACTGATTATATAATTTAAAAAATAGACTTGATTTAAAAAGTTAATTTTCTAAAAAATTTAAGGTGTTCGTTTGATTTTGGCCTTAGGCCACAAACATGCTTGAGCCGCCCCTACTAACAAAGTAGAGATAAGCATCTAAAATAAGATAACATGACCGACGGGTATATATATATATATATATATATATATATATATATATATATATATATATATATATATATATATATATATATATACGAGGTTCAAAATATACAAAAACAGGACTAAGACTGAAATACAGACGAAACTAATATTTGTTTGTACACGACATACAAAAATGCCGATAATAGATATTGGAAAGACCTGTAAGCATCCGAACGTCAAATGTTCACCACAACTTTTAGTAGTGACTCCTGAATGAGCATAATCAATGGGAAAGATTCATATTAGGATCTTCATAAAGAAAAAGATGCGTAAGTGTAATATAAGTGCCAAAACACACGATATAAATAGGCATCATAGGCCGACCGAGGTCTAATGATAATATAAAGTATAAATAACATAAGAAAAAGTACTTAGATGTATTAGCTACCTAGCGGTCTAACATAATAAGGATCAAATAAAATTAGTTGAAGTAATATACACAGAATAGGTACACAATTAAATATGCAGTGTGAGAAAGTAAACATAGAAATTGATCAAAACGTCCTTCGAACCGAATTATTAAGGTGGTACAGTTTCCTAAAGTATAATTTAGTGAATAAATATCTATACAAATCCTTTGAAAGACAAAAAGGAAGTCCAATGATACATATCCTTCAAAAGTTCAACATCGGTCATAAGACCCAACCAAACTCTCCAGGAACCGAACCACTTATCCTAGTAAGACACAAATACACTGTAGCAACTACATAAAGACTCAAAACAAGAAAAATGCTCAAAATTAAAAAAATAACTGAGGGTCAATACAAATAACTAACTGAATCAATAAATTATCTACATTATTATAATTATTTGAACATATGTTATTAATTATCCATAATAAGTATTAATAATTTATATATTCTAGTCATTAATTTAATTTAGTCTATTTATATTACACATACACAACAAAAAATTTAAATTTTGCTACTTCAAAAATATGCTCAAACTTAACACTAAGTCTACTTGTCTATGTGGTGTAACCTATTACCCATTTTTCATTTGAGAAAAGTTCATAGTTGCCCCTCTATAGTGATACCTTGTGTCCATAATTATGATATATCGGTATCATATAAGACTAAATTCTCTTTTAGAAAAAAATATATAATTAAAAGAAAATATTAATTATTTTATTCTTTTTTTTTATTTATCTACTCTGAGCCTTTTTTCTCGTTACCTTTTTTCTTCATTTTTACTCATGTTATTGTCAAATCAGTTTCGTCTTAATGTTTCATATAGAGAGCACTTTAAAAAGAATCCCAATTGTCACTTTTAATCACAAACAAGCGTAACGAAGAATTATTTTATATTTGGCTATGATCTTTTTTTACCTCAAATAGTTTAATTATTTATCTACAAATTTTAAATCGTGGCTAATTAAATATTACATATTTTGTCACAAAAGTATGTTGTTACTAAGTCGCAGGTTAATTAGAGACAACAAAATAACTGTCACTAATTGCTTATATTATTAGTGACAAAAGATAAGGTCACAATTAAATATAAAATTTTCTGGCTAAAGCTTACAATATTTAACTACGCATTTGAATTTGTTGATATTTTAATAACTTATCTTTTGTGACGATATTACTTTTCGTCCAGAATTGTAGCTAATTATAAGAAAAATAATAGTTCGTCATAAATTGAGTACATTATTAGTGAAAAAATAATGGCTAATGATACTTAATAAATGACGTCAAATTAATTTTTGGTGGAAAATGTTTGTGGACGAAACTTTGCTACGAAATTATATGTTTTGTCACTAAAACTATGTTTCTCATGCATTTAAAGATGAAATGTAATTTTTGTCATAAAAAAGTGAATAATTAATGACGAATTTTGTGTCATGTCTAAAATTTTTGTAGCTAAATATCAAATTTGTTGTAGTGACATTTTACTTCCTACAACTATAAATAGGGGCCTCATAATTCAGAAAAGGCACCAACAAGTTTAACAAGAAGCAAGAGAGAGCTCGTGGATCAAAGCAGTAGATTTCTCTACAAATTCAAGAATTCAAGATCAGTTCATCAAGTTTCAAGATCAAGAGTTCAATGTTCAAGAACAAGCTCAAGATTTCAAGATCAAGAGTTCAAGATTCAAGAAGAAGTTCAAGCTTCAAGATCAAGACTACAATATTCAAGAACAAGCTCAAAGACCCTTAAATTCAATTACAAGTTGAGATCAAGTTCACCAAGTCCTCAAATCAAGTTCAAGTTCAAGATCAAGACCGCAAGATTCAAGAACAAGCTACCAAGTCCTTGGATTCAAGCATAAGTCAAGATCAAATCCGTCAAGTTCAAGTTAAAGTTCAAGATCAAGCTTAAAGCCTTTGAATTTATAGTTGAAAAGGAGAATCAGAGAAATCATAGAGATTGTAACACTCACTTATTGGAATCAATAAATCAATTTTATTGAAATCAACAAATCAATTGTTGCAGTATTTTTCTTATCTCAATTATTTATTTTCGATATCGAAAATTTTATTGTCCAACAAACATACCCTATCAAGAGCTTCCATTTTTGCACCTTTCTTTGTCAAAGTATCATTAACTTTGTTTTGCTTCCTGTACATATCTAGTCTTTTGAACATCATCCTGCAAATATTATTAATTGGGTTAATCATTAATAATTGGGTTATATTGTGGGTTTTCGTCTTTAAGATAAATTCCTTGGAATCTATGTTCATTTCAAGAGGGATAAAGTTGTTAGCCTCCACTAGTCTGAGAACTTTTGTAATGGCAAGCAATTTCATTTAGTTACTAGTAGTAATGTGATAGCTTTTGGAGAATCCAATGATTTAATTCCTTCTGTTATTCTTGACAACCTTTCTTTCCAGGATTAACGAAACAAGAACCATCCATATTTAATTTAAAAACACCATATAGAGAGGGGAGGGGGTTCCATTTGATTCTAATGACAGTCTGAAGCATAAAGGCAGCAGTTGAATTCAACTGCCTCAAAGTAAACTTGATAGAAACTAGATCTATATGCTGGATTAATGATCAAATAGGTTGTAGTTCCTATTCTTCCATATTATCCTAAATGCAAAAGTGTAGGAGGGATCCCCAATAGATGTTGTTGCCATAGTCAACATTCTTTAGTGTCCTCCAAGTATAGAAACTCCCTTAAGTACATTCTTAAAAAGTTCTGTTGAAAATAGTTACCTGTTCAATATGATCAATTGCTTTGTTATGTATTAGTATCGTCGCAATTTATACCAGCAGTAAGGTAAGACTATCACCTTTTCTGGACGCAAATGGTAGATCTTACACATGATATTGGTGTATTATTCCATAAATTATAATAATTACCATTGAAATAATAAAATGAAGAAAATAGAATAATCTTCTTCTTGGTTGAGACGCGGATATTTCGCTCTCCTTAAGGAGATTCAAGCCCGCTACGACATAATCTACACCGATTCAACAGTATATCTCTTGACTTGTTTCCTCCAGGATACAACAGTCCATCAACGATGTACTACTCAAGCAACTCCGGATTAGTTGAAGCGTCCAAAGCTCCACCGAAAAACACCTTTCTTTAACATATTAAAACTCTCTTTTGTATGGTAAATATAGTTGTAGACTTGAAATATTTTCTTTGTCTCAACTTTCTCTTTCACTAATATAGTTACTCTCTTTTGTACAGTGATATAGTTGAAGATTTAGAATATTTTCTATGTCTCAATTCTCTCTTTCACTACTATACATAATATTCTATGTCTCAACTCTCTCTTTCACTACTATACACAATATTTTTTTCCACTTATCATCTTTTTCTTCATATCTCACAATATACTATATTGACACCTAATTTTTGCCCTCCACGACTAAATCTAACCCTGAATTTCTTCAATTTTTAATAAAATTAAAATATTTATTTCATCCGGATAAATGCGCTCTAAAATATTTATTTGAGTTAATTTTGTAATTTAATTGATGATTATACGTTTTTGTATTTACATATGCGAAATGGTATAAATTTTGTTACTTAAATGAACATTTTTATCAAAATTGGACTTTTACTAATTAAGCTTAAAAATTGATCTAAACAGGTAAAGTCTTGATTTAAATAAAATTTATTATCAAAACTAATTTATTTGGAGAAATATTTATTTGATTTTATTAAATCAGGAAGCTCAGGATCAAAGGAAGTATTAATTTGTTTTGAATTTTAATTTAATTTAGTTAATCTATTAGATTTGGGCATAATTGAAATCAAAATTGGCCCTAATTGCAATGCAATCAGCCAATTGATTTTCAATTTGGTCAAAATTAAATAAATTTAGCTAAATTTTAAATTTCAATTGGGGTTATATTTTAAATAACCCTAAATTCCCAAAAACTCTCATAATTTCTACCAAATTTCCGCCAAAATCAAATTCAAATCATAAAATTTGAATTTTGAAATTCAAAAATTGTACTACATTATACAATTCCTCTCAACCTAGTCTTTTTTTCAATTTTGAAATTCAAAATTTTTATTACATTGTACAATTCGCTCTCAACCTTGTTCTTTTTCCAAATTCAAATTCTGACATTTAAAAATTATACTACATTGTATAATTTTCCCCTCAACCTTGTCCATATTCAAAAATTGTACTACATTGTATAATTCTCCCCTCAAACTCGTTCTTTTTTCTAATTTTAAAATTAAAAAATTATACTACATTGTACAATTCCCCCTCAACCTTGTCCTTTTATCAAATTCAAATTTTGAAATTCAAAAACTGTACTACACTGTATAATTCTCCCTCAATCTTGTCCAAATTCAAATTTTGAAATTCATAAATTGTACTAAATTGTACAATTCCTTCCACCTTATCTTTCACCTCACCTTATCTTCAACTTCTAAAATTCCAAAAACACCTATAAATATTCTCTCTCTGACATTGGTGGATTAATAATATTGGATCCCCATCATTTCCTATAAATACTACCACTATTTTGGTAGAAAGGGGGAAGAAAAAAAAAAGCTTCAAAGTCTCAGAGAGTGAAAAAAACATTTAAGCAAATAGTTAAATTTCTTTTCTTTAGTAAAAATTTTCAAGCGGTAGTCTAATTGAGGTTCTCAAAGATTGCTTTCTGGTGGTAATCATGACTCTGAAGAAAGCTTGAAGTCCCATTTTGCTATTCCAAAAAAAGTAAACACACCTTTTCCTTTTTAGTTTTATTATCGTTTTCTTCTTCATCTCCTTCTTCTTCGTAGTTCGTAGTTGATACAGTATCAAGTCCACAATGCAAGAATCTAGCAAGAACAACAAGATGAACAAACTAACACCAAAAATAACAAGTTGAACAACAAGTGCTAGTGAATCGAATTAGGCCACACACGGTTTCACTAGGCTTTAAGAATCACATTTTTAGAACAAGATGATGAAGTTTTCAACAAGAACCAGCAATTCAATAAGGTGCTAGTGAATCGAAAGAGCCCCACACGGCTTCACTAGACTTCAAGATTACAAAACATAATCTTAACAAGATTACAAGAAGATACTAACTTGACATGTAATATTCAAGAGTCTAAGAACCCTAACAACAAGAGAGGACCTTAAGACTAAAGAATATTAATACCAAGTTCTTACTTGGACCAAGAGGAACTCTATGACCTCAAGATGTTTGTTTCTAGCGAAGATACAACGCAAGTATCACTCTACTTGTGATTTTTCAGATTTGGGGCTTCTCCAATGGAAGAGTGAGAAGTTCCTCAATATTACAAGTGTTTATGTCTCAAAATATTATGAAAGAACTAGCTGGCAAATAACACTAATATTGTCTATTTATATTACACCATAAATGAAGGAGAAAAATGATCAGATTACCCTTTCCATGGGGTGGCCTTGGAGTATAAGTTTATTACACTTTAAGGCCCCTCTTCATACTTAAAAACATTTACACCATTAGGTGGATCAATCACCAACTCACAAACGGCCATTTTCATGAACAAGGCTTGAAGTTTTTTTAACTCCCGAGCTTAGCTACTTGTGAATGGTTGTGAACTTGTTGGACAACTTGCTATACCCATATCATACTCTCCATCTTGAGAGGAATTTGACCTCAAATTTGGCATTTGGTCATTTTCGACCGTATCCATGAGAAAAAGATCACACACGTTGAAAGTGTTGTGCACTTGATATTCCGGTGGAAGGTCAGTCTTGTAGGCGTTGTCATTGACTTTCTCAAGTACTTGGAATGGACCATCACCCCTTGGCATTAATTTGGACTTTCTTTGAAATAGAAACCGATCCTTTCAAAGATGCACCCACACCCAATCTCCCGGTTCAAGAATGAGTTTCTTTCTCCCCTTGTTGGCCCTCCATGTAATTTCTTGGTTTTTCTTCTCAAGTCGAAGCCGTACCTTGTCATGTAACTTCTACATAGAATATGCCCGCTTGCTTCCATCTAAGCTAATCATGAGATCACTTGGCAAAGGCGTTAAATCCAAAGGGGTAAGGGGGTTGATGCCGTATACACACTCAAAATGAGTCATTCTCGTACTTGAGTGTATGACACGGTTTTAGGCAAACTCAATCAATGGTAAGTACTCCTCACAAGAAGTCATTTTTCCCTTAACCATGGAATGTAACATAGAAGCCAAAGTCCTATTTACTACTTCCGTTTGGCCATTGGTTTGTGGGTGGAAAGATATAGATAACAATAACTTGGTACCAAGCCTACCCCACATGGACTTTCAAAAGTGACTTAGGAACTTAGAGTCCCTATCACTCATAATGGTCCTTGAAATGCCATGCAATTTGACAACATTATCAATAAATAAAGAGGCCACTCTAGGTGCGTCATCACATTTAGAGCAAGGAATAAAGTACGCCATCTTAGAAAATCGATGCACTACAACAAAGATGCTATCCCAGCCTCGTCTAGTCCTTGGCAGCCCCAACACAAAATCCATAGATATATCAAGCCAAGGACATAGAGGGGTGGGTAGCGGGGTGTACAACCCATGAGGTAGGAGCCGAGATTTGGCTCCTTTATATTCTACACATTGGCCACAAATCCTAACCACATACTTGTGCATTCTTGGCGAATAAAATTGTTCCTCCAATATTCTGAGGGTCTTTTTGACCCCAAAATAAACCATTAGACCGCCATCATGGTCTTCCATCACAAACAACTCTTTCCAAGAGCTAGAGAGTACAGACAATCGTCTACTTTAAATAAGTAACCATCAAACTTGGCATAGGGATTTGAACCCCTAGCCGAATCCCACTTGTTCCTACCCAATTCTTTGCATTCCCTAAAGATAGGAGCAAAGTGAGGGTCCTCGGGATACAATCCTCTTAAGCTCTCGAAACCCATCAATTTTGATGACAAAGTGGACACAAGAACATGTTTTAAATACAAAGCATCAGCTACTACACTGTCCTTACCCTTCTTGTATTAGATAACAAAAGGGAAGGTTTCAAGAAATTCAATCCATTTGGTATGCCATTTGTTAAGATTTTCTTGTGCCCGAATATGCTTTAAGGATTCATGGTCCGTTCGGATCACGAACTCCTTAGGCCATAAGTAGTGTTGCCAAGTGGCCAAGGCTCTAATCAAGGCATACAACTCTAAATCATACGTGGAGTAGTATAAAGTTTCTCCTTTGAGCTTTTCACTAAAGTAAGCAATGGGTTTTAAATCTTGTATCAAAACAGCCCCTATGCCTACTTTACTCGTATCGCACTCGACTTCGTCTTATCAAAGTTGGGCAATTGTAACAAAGGCGCGGAAATGAGTATAGATTTCAAATCTTCAAAAGCCTTAGCTTGCTCATCACCCCACTTCAAAGGTTGGTCTTTTCAAATGACCTCGGTCAAGGGGGCGGCTACGGTGCTAAATCCTTTGACGAACCTTCTATAAGAACTAGCCAACCCATGGAAGCTTCTTATTTCTCCAATGGTTTGTGGGATTGGCCAATTTTTGATAGCGTTTATCTTGGATTCATCCACTTTGACCCCTCTTGAACTAACAACAAAACCCAATAAAACAACTTCATTAACACTAAAGAAGCATTTTTCCAGATTTGCGTACAATTTTTCCTTTCTAAGGACATCAAACACACATTGTAAATGAATCACATACTCATCTAAAGACTTGAAATAAACCAAGACATCATCAAAATAGACAACAACAAACTTTCCAATAAATGGCTTCATCACATGATTCATTAGCCTCATAAAAGTACTTGGAGCATTTGTTAGTCCGAATGGCATAACTATCTATTCATAGAGACCAAACTTGGTCTTGAAGGTGGTTTTCTATTCATCACTGAGTTGCATTCTTATTTGGTGTTATCCACTCCTTAAATCAATCTTGGAAAATAAATACGAACCATTCAATTTATCAAGCATATAATCTAACCTAGGGATAGGGTGATGATATTTTACCGTAATCTTGTTGATGGCTCAACAATCTACACACATACGCCACGTTCCGTCTTTCTCAGGCACCAGTAGCACCGAAACCGCACACAGACTCATGCTCTCCTTGATATACCCTTTGTTGAGGAGTTTCTCAACTTGATGTTGCAATTTCTTGGTGTTCGTAGGGTTTCTTCTATAAGTTGGCTTGTTTGGTAATTGTGAGCCCGACACAAAGTCAATTTGGTGCTCAATTCTCTAAAGTGGGGGCAATCCTTGCGGAAGTTCTTCGGGAAATACATTTTCATAATCCTACAACACACAAGAAATCAAAAGGAGAAATGGAAGAATTAGTGGGGTTAGTGTTAAAACAATGAGCCAAAAGTAACATAGGCGTGTCCTCATCATGATCCAAGAAGATTTCCTTCTTTCTAACCAACATCACCATGTTTTCCTTCCCCTTTGATATTGAGGCAGCCTCGGATACCTCTACTGCCCCACCTATGGGTTCCCCTTTTTTTTTTCTTTTCAAATTTTTTCCCTTTTCCTTTAATTCTCTTATCTTTTGATGCCACTCATTTACTTGGGAAGGCAAAAGAGGATGAAGTATGACCTTTCGGCCATCCTTCTCAAGTGTTTATCGATTGGACCTTCCATCGTGTTTGGTAGACCTATCATATTGCTAAGGTCTACCTAATAATAACTGACAGGCTTGTATTGGTATCACATCACAAAGCACTTCATCGTGGTAGTTTCCCACCTTAAACCATATCACACATTGCCTTGTGACCTTTAATTCACCACATTCATTCAACCATTGCAACATGTAAGGACTAGTGTGCGGTGTTGTTGGCAAATTCAAAAAGTTTACCATAGCAACACTAACAATATTTGCACAACTACCACTATCGATCACCAAAGTGCACACACTCTCCTTTACAAGGCATTTAGTATGGAATAAATTTTCCCTTTTACTTGGGTCATCTATTGCCTTACTAATCATGGCGCGCCTAACTACAAAGTTTGGAACCACACACTCCCCTTCTTGCGGATAAACATCTTCACCAATATCATCATCATCATCATGTGGTCCATTCTCGGGTTCTTTTCCATCTTGAGGCTCGGCCTCATCTTCCCTCTTTTCAAGACCCACCTCTTCACCAAGGTAATACAATCTTCCTTACCATAAATCATGTTGTGTCGATTTGGACATTCATTGGCTTTATGTCCCCAACCTTGGCACTTGAAATATTGGAATCCCTTTGGGTTAGGATACTTATGAGCTTCTTGCTTTGGAGGAATTTTGTGGACTGTTTTGGGCTCGGGCAGCCTTGTAGTGGTGGTTTGGTCCTTGTTTTTGGGCCAACCTGAAGAGGATTGAGCCATCTCCTTGCTTCTAGTCCAACCCAAGATGCATTGTCCCCTTGCCTTGAATGACGACCTCTCTTTAAGTTCCCTTTCAATCTCAAGAGCCGCTTGAAAAATACCTTCAACGGTATCAAACTTGTAAAGTGTTAAATGAGCGAAGATCTCTTTGTTTAACCCACACTTGAACCAGATGATGTCATGACTGATTTATTCCCCATGATGATCAAACTTTAACATGAGTTGTTGAAACTCATCATAATATTCCATCACACTTTTCTTACCTTGACACAAGTTGTACAATCTAGCAAGCAACTCATGGAGATAACTCTTGGGAAGGTACCGTTGTCTTATCAAGTACCTCAACCGAAACCAAGGTAGTGGGTGCCCATCAACTAATTTATTACCAAAGCACTTGATGTACTCCCACCAAGTGTTAGCATATCCCTCAAAATGAGCTATGGTATAACAACTTCTCTTTTCTTCTGAGATATCATTAACCTGGAAAACTTTTTCACAAGCCGATTCCCAAGCTAAGTAGACCTCGGGGACACTTTCACCTTTAAAGATTGGTAGGATCAACTTTATGGTGTTGATGCCTACATCTCTCTCTTGGTGTCGGTTTCCCCTTTCTCCATACTCTCGATATCTTCTTTGATCTCCACGACCCCCTTTTATCTCCTTCTCCCTCATGTAAGCATTCTCAAAGGCTCCATATCCTTCATATCCCTATCTACCATATTCCTTAAAGTGGGATGGACGGTTTTGGATATTTTGAACTTGATTAAAAGGAATTGGATTTTGTGGAGGTGATGGTCTTTGGTTTTAATGGAGCTTGGAAGGGAGGGTTCGTATTTAGCGGAGGTACTTGACGTCCAAGTCCCTCTTGTGGAACTTGAGGAATTTGGAAATGTATTGGTCTAGTGGGGTCATGGTTTGGAGGGAAATGAGTGGTTTGGCTTGCGGCATTTAGTGGAGCTTGGGGTGGATTTAGCATTTGGTGCACTATTTCGGGAGTGATGGTTGCAGATGAAATTCTATCATGCCCACTTGAAGAAACATGTAGAGGAGTAGAAGGACGAGAGTTTCTTTGACTCTCCACTTGTTCTATTATCCCACTAATAGCCGACATATCTCCCTTTATTGTTGTCAAATCGCCTCTCATAGCTCCAACTTCCGTATTCAACCTATCAAGTGTTTGGGTAACGACCTCAAGAGAATTAATATCCATATTTTGGGACGTAGTCCTTTCCATTGTCAAGGTATTACCTATAAAATTAGCAAACAAGTTAGTGAAAAAAAATACCCCACTCACTTACACTCTTTGGATCACCTCACACTTTAGTTCCACAAGTGTTGTAGATTGGCTAGTAACCCGTGAATCCTTAAGGTATGAGTAAGATCTTATCCGAAGAGGATTCTTTTTTGAAAATTCAAAGAATTCTTGTCGTACTAGAACTAAGAAGTAGCAACGTATTCAAAAGATAAAAGAACCCAAGTAATCGTTGACACGAACAAACGGATTCAAAGGACTAATTGACAACCTAGTAGGAATATACTACTTTGTTAATTAGTTCTAGAACCAAGTAAGGAAACCAAGAATCAACAATTAGAAACTAGAAACTATCCAAATTTGAGCTTATTAGTGACATGGCAGTAGCAATGGTGACGTGACAACATGTAATTGATCTTGGTCCCACACAATAATTTTTTTGTCACAAATCTGAAATTTCAATATTCACACAACTTGTAATGGATGACAATTGGTTTTGGAGGAAAAATAGAAGTTTTGTACTCTTTTTAACTTTTCAAACCCAAAATGGTGATATTTGACTATACTAATCCCACAAAAGCAGGTCCCTTGATTTAAGGAAAAGTGGTTGTCAAGTCTAGGAAGTGATGTGTGCAAGTCTTCTCTTCAACAACTTTATAACTTTTGTCTTACAACCTTTTGGATCTATTTTACACCTTTGTTGTCTTAAGTTGTAAGACGCAAGATGAACACCACAATAACCTTCAAAAACACAATATCAACTTCTTCAAGAATACAACACAAAACCACCAATTGTCATTAACAAGGTACAACCTACGACCCACTTTAAGTTGTCATAACAATGGTTAATATTATAAGCTCAACTTTAGATCTAGACACTTTTAGTGTTGGTGAGAAAGAAACCAACACTAAAAAAGTAAAATAACACCTAGATCTAAACACATAAAGACCAATGTTGGCCAAGACAACAAAATGGACATATTTCTCTTTTTTTTTCTGAAATTTTCAGATTTCAACATATTTTTTTTGAATTTTCGTCCAAGAGAGCCCAAGATTGGTAGTGTAGGAACACAATCAGACTTTCTCTGATACCAAATGATATAATATCAAGTCCAAAATGCAAGAATCCAGCAAGAACAACAAGATGAACAAACTAACACCAAAAATAACAAGTTGAACAACAAGTGCTAGTGAATCAAAATAGGCCACACACGGCTTCACTAGGATTTAAGAATCATGTTTTTAGAACAAGATGATGAAGTGTTCAACAAAAACCAGTAATTCAATAAGGTTCTAGTGAATCGAAAAAGCCCCACACACCTTCACTAGACTTCAAGTTTACAAAACACAATCTTAACAAGATTACAAGAAGATAGTAACTTGACATGTAATATTCAAGAGTCTAAGAACCCTAACAACAAGAGAGGACCCTAATACTAAAGAATATTAACACCAAGTTCTTACTTGGACCAAGAGGAACTCTATGACCTCAAGATCCTTGTTTCTAGCCAAGATACAACACAAGTGTCACTCAACTTGTGAGTTTTCCGATTCGGGGCTTCTCCAATGGAAGAGTGAGAAGTTCCTCAATATTACAAGTGTTTATGTCTTAAAATATTATGAAAGAACTAGCTGCCAAATAACCCTAATATTGTCCATTTATATTACACCATAAATAAAGGAAAAAAATGACCAGATTGCCCTTTTCATGGGGTGGCCTTGGAGTGTAAGTTTATTATACTTCAAGGCCCCTCTTCACACTTAAAAACCTTTATACCATTAGGTGGATCAATCACCAACTCACAAACGGCCATTTGCATGAACAAGGGTTGGAGTTTTTGTAACTCCCGAGCTTGACTACATGTGAATGGTCATGAACTTGTTGGACAACTTGCTACACCCGTATCAATAGTTGTAATTGTGTTTGCTGGAATTGTTTGTTGTAGATGACCTTGAAGGTCATAGGACGTTGTGGTATTGATACTATGATTCTTTTCACGTTTATTGTATAAAAATGAGCTAGCAATCGTTGAACGTGTTTCTTTGATTTTATTCTTTGATTATTATGAATAAAGTTTCAATCTTTGCTTAAAAAATGTGTTCATGCCTTGTTTAAACTCATTGTTTGTGGATATGTTTGTTTTTAGCATGTAAAGTTTTTCCCTTTATATTGAAAAGAATAGTTAATTTTGATTCTTTCACCTTTTGACCTTATTCTTTGATTTTTATGATAAAGTTTTGATCTTTGCTTAAAAACATACTTATGTCTTGTTTAAACTCATTGTTGGTGGCTATGTTTGTTTTTAGCATGTAAAGTTATTTCTTTATGTTGAAAAGAATAGTTAATATTGATTGTTTTGCCTTTTGGCTTTATTCTTTGATTATTATGTATAAAGTTTTGATCTTTGCTCAAAAAATGTACTCATTCCTTGTTTAGATTCATTGTTGGCGAATATGTTTATTTTTAACATGTAAAATTATTTCTTTTATGTTGAAAAAATAGTTACTAGTGTTTGTTTCACCTTAATAAAAATACTAATTGGTTAAGTCTAGAATTTGTCATTTGCTTGCTAATTATTTTAATATATTTCAAAATTCTCATATAAGAGATGAAGTGCTAGCTTTATTTTCCATCAAAGATGTTTATTCCTCTTTTGTTCGCATGTTGTCTTATCAAAATGATGAGAAAGTTTTGACTTTTGTGGATAAATAGAATTATTTAGATATTTTTGAGTCATGCATAATATGATTGTTGAACAATATTTCAATTTTTAGAGATGCTATACTTTTATTGTAATTTTCTTACTCCGGATTGTTATATGTGCTCTTTGTGTGTGTAAAGACTTGATTCATGTCTCTCTTTGATTTATAATATCAAAAGAGAATCAACGATGTCTTATAAATATAATTCATAGGTCGTTACATGTTTTTCCTAATGTTGACCATGATTTGGATGTATGAATCATTGTTAATGTCACCTTAGTTGGAGTTTAAAGATTCTCGTTCTTGAAAAGTTAGCCTTTATTTTCTCTTGTTACATGGATTTGTGTCTATGTTTGTTCAATTTTAGAAGTCATGGGTATTTTCTTAATGCCTCATCCCTTTACTTTCACAAGCTTACATTGTTTGTTCTCACATTAATTTATTGAATATGACCTTCTTCCTTTTACCTTTATTCATTCTTAATATGAACATAAATCATGAGACATGTAAGTGGATGTCTTTGCTTTGCATTTTATCTGTTTACTCTCATTCCTGTTATACGTGTGAAAGTGTGCTTATCAAGTCACTTAAAGATTGGTTCTTAATATTTTCTTTTTGCTTTGAAATATGTCACTTTTATGCCTTGAACGTATATTAATTTCTTTATCTTTTCTTTGCATGCAAAAAATATCTCGAGTCCAAATGAACTCCTCTTCTCTTGCATTTTGTAATGGGCCAATGAGACCCACCTTTTCGAGTCAAGTCCAAAGTTTTAGACCAAAGTTAGCCATATGGCGTGCAGGTGCAAGAAGATGGAAGAAGAAGGAAAATGGGTCAAACCCCATTGATGAGGTCTCTAAGAGACTTGAAAAGTCTCAATTTTTATTATTGTCTTATTCTTTATCGATTTACTTATTTATCTATTTGTTCATTCATTTAGGCCTCGAAGCCAAAATTGTAATTTAATACAGGTGAAGTAGGTTGTGGGCCGAAAACCCAATATTTAGATTATGACAGGTGATGATGGGCCGAAGTCCAAATTAGCTTAGGACAGGTTTATTGATTTAGGCCTAATGGCCTAAGTCTTTTAGTTTTCCCCTTCCCCTTTTACGTGCTAGTTTTTATTACTGTTATTAGGGCTAATTAAATTCCCTACTAAGTCTTTAAGAAGCTGATTTTGCATAAACCTCAAAAAATATTTCTTAATCACTTTTTTTTCAAAAATCAACTTCTCTTTTTCTGATGTAAGTTAAAATAGTTTTCAAATTGTCTGGATAACTACAAGTTAGCGGACATTTTAGGTGCCTTAAAAACCTTTCAAAAATATTAATAGGAACCTCTCACCCAGGATTTTCTTAAATGTCGAAGTCTTTTTTCTTTTTTTAGACTTAGGATTATATTTTAAATTTTTTTCTTAATTTCTTTTCAAATAAATTAAATGGAGACTCTATAATTTCTTAGATTGTTTTGAAATTTTATTTAAAGTTTTGAAATAGTTTAAAAAGTCAGAATCAATTTTTTTCAACCCTTCAAAACTGAAAAAGGGCAAAGCAGAAATGACAACTCTACTAGGCAATTTAACTAGGTTCTAACCAAACATTTGAATTAGCTTCTTACACTAATTATTAAACTGTTTATGTGCTTATATATTTAAATTCTATAGAATTTAACTATTGAATTTCATGGCATAATCCCGCATGATGATTATTAAACTATTTTAGAGTTTTATGAATGTCCCGATCCCTGTTGATCAGCTCCAAATTAAGTGTTGGGAATACGACATGTTACTAGCACGTTAGGTGGTCGAAGGATGTTCGTATTTCCAAACTCAAGTTTTCCGTTTGGGAACGTGTGTCCAAACCCACTCTAGACACCCAGGATAGAGCTAAACCAAAACCCTCTTTTAGGCATGATCCTAGGACGACCCAATGCCTGAGGGGGTATGGGGCTCTTTAGAAAACCTGTCCTATGTCTATTGGCCACGAGTCAATTAAATATGAATCATATTTGTGTTGAAGAATTATATGTTATTTAATTCAATCCATTAGCCTCTGGGGTAGGGGGAAGACTTACTTTGTTTGCTTTCGTATAAGAACGCTTCAATCATCCACCAATTAAGGAAAAAAATTAAAGCGAGCCAGACAATAGGTTGATTAATTTGGACGATTGCATGATTTCCCAGACTAATGATGTATGAGTATAGAGCACAGTTATACGAGAATCGCTTGACCATCAAAATTTTTTGCCTATGACTAGAAGTGGACAAATTTAAGAGGGCGAAGGACGATAGAGAAGCATCTAGGAACTAGTATTTCCTATCCCCTGCGCGGGAAATTGTTCTTCTTCTCATGTTATTTTCCCTTTTCCTAAATATTATATCCCTTTCGTGCAACTTTTGTAAATATTTATGCCCTTTATGCATACATATGGAGGTTTTAGGGGGATAATGAATTGGTTTTAAAAAAGGATATACTTTCTTCAAATACGTTAGGCCAACCCTTGGCTCTAAAGGGTCACCCAATTAGGATGCACGTTTATTACAATATGCTTATGTGATATAACTGCTTTATATGCTTATACGTGTTCTGTTGATTCGAATCAAAGGCGGATTGATCAAGGAACACCTCTAAGAAACATTCCAACCAATCATACTCCAACTCTCTCAAGTCTCTCATAAAAGTCTGCAATAATTCTTAAAACTTCCTAAATGGTCGCTACCATTTTAGAAAGGTTAACTATGGACTCAAAAGAAGCCATTATATGGTCGAACTACGTAGGGCCTGATTTCTCCCCCATGAGATACGTAGGCAGCCTTTTGGCCCATCCCCTATCTTTAAAAACTCTGATGTCCTCTACTATCTTGAAGGAAGAAGAAAAGTTGAACCTTCCTGACAAATTTCACCTATCTATATCATTGAACAAAATCTTGTTCATTGAACTCCTCGTGTCATAATTACTCCATGGATCAATTAGCATGAGATAAGAAACAACTTTATGTGTTTAATTCCTGCCTTAACATCTTGTTTTGCTTATTACTAACGGAGTCTAACATACCAACTTTTGATTTATTTTTACTTTGCAGGTAATAAAAACTATTCCATGTTGACAAATGAACCTACTTCACTAGATCAAAGTGAATAAGAGATTCCCCTATTGACTATAGCTTTGTTACAGGAAAGGAAAAATAATTAGTAGTAAAACTGGACTCTACCAGTCATTTTTTCAAAACCTATAAGTGATGGTCTAGAGGATAAAATAGAGGAAAATATGATGCTACCATGGAGAATTTTTCCTTAAGACAACTGGAATAAAAAAGGATAAATTAGAGGAAATATTACTGAATTGGACTTCCACTTCACTTATTACTCCCCAGTCAATAGGTAACAATAATTTAAAATCTGCCAATGTCATGTCATGTCAAGGGATTAATGAACAAAGTGAGGTGAATGATGATGAATGGAAAGATCATGATGAGTAGCGGTTAGTGGAAGACATAGAAGAACTTGAAAATTAGGAGAAGCACAACCTAGAGAAAACTGAAGAGAACTCATTCGCTTGTTGCAGAAGTACATTGACATATTTTCTTGGACCTACGATGATATGCCAGGATTGAGCACCAATATTGTGTCACATAGGTTACCAATCATTCTCGAGTTTGATCCAGTTAAGCAAAAAATATGGAGATTCAAGCCGGACTTAAGTTTGAAGATTAAGGAAGAAGTGACAAAGCAAATTTAGTCTAAGGTTGTGGAGGTCACAAAATATCCAACATGGTTAGCCAATATTGTCTCGGTACCAAAAAAGGACGGTAAGATCCAAATTTGTGTTGACTACAAAGATTACAATAGAGCCAATACTAAAGATAATCTTCCGCTACCCAACATCAATATCCTCGTCTATAATTATGTAAAGCATGAAATGCAATATTTCATGGATTGTTTCACTGGGTATCATCAGATATTAATGGATGAAGAAGATGCAAAAGAGGTGGCTTTCAGCACGCCTTGGGGTTTTTATCATTATAAGGTACTGCTGTTTGGTATCAAGAATGCTAGGGCAACCCCTTATCTGCTTGTGTATGAGAATGAGGCTATGATACCTGCCAAGGTTGAGATACCTTTCTTAAGGATTATTCAAGAAGCCAAATTAAGTAACAAAGAATAGGTTTGCACTCTCTATGAACAACTCATGTTTATTGATAAAAAGAGAATGGTTGTCATGTATCATGGTCAGTTGTATCAACACAGGATGATCCATGCCTTCAATAAGAAAGTATGAGCTAGAATATTTGAAGCCGGACAATTGGTTCTCAAATTCATATTTCCTCACCAAGGAGAGTAAAAAGGCAAGTTTGCTCTAAATTGTCAAGGACCATACATAGTTCACAAGGTACTATCCGATGAGCTCTAATTCTATCTAAGATAGACGGTCAAGAGTGGACCAAGATAATTAATTTTGATACGATTAAGAGATAATACGTTAGAAGGATGTTTTAGCTTTTATTTATTTGTAATCGCCTTTTATAATAGTATTCATTTTATGCTGTGTAATTGCCCAGAATCCCTTTCTTTTTATGTACGAACTATGTTTGATCTGAATTTTCAAAAAAGGGACACGTAGGCAGCCTGTATCAGCTTTGGTGAATCCCTTATATCCTTTTCTTTTATGTATGAACTATGTGATGACCTGAAATCCCAAGAATAAGATACATAGGCAACCTATGTTGGCTTCATTCAACCTTTTAGATTTTTCTATATATCCCTAGCGTAGTCTTGAACTACGTTTGACCTGATTCCTGCTTCAATGAGTACGTAGGTTCCCCAAAAGCTCGGTCATATAACCCTAGGAAATAGAAACTGGGTCAAAATTTTTCATAAGGAATCTTGAAAATTCATAAGAGGAAGATCATAATCCGACAAAGAGAATGAAGACTAACAAAGACTTCAGATCCTCTCGAGGTAAGATCATCTCAAATAACTTTAAACTAGGGCAGATATTTTGAGAAAGTCCTTAAATAACTAAACACTGGAATATATCTTAAGTTCCCTAGCAGCAGAGGTTAAACTCAAGTTTTAGAAGTCACCATCTACGATAAAGTCTAGGTACACTAAATCTTCGACTATGACAGAACTTTTGATAGAAACCCTTAGCAACGATGATGAATCCCTGGAATTCCTCCACCCACCATTAGATATAGTCAGAACCAAGAAAAAGGAATTTGTTTAGCTAGTACATGACATGACTAACGGAGATTTTCTAAATCTTTTACAAAAGTTTTGAAACTAGTTTTTAAAATTAAGACTACTTTTGAAAATCTATGCAAATCTTTTCACTTAGTGATTACCTAGGCATCTATTGAAATGGAGAGTCAGGGTGGAAGTCCTAATATGCCGGAGTACCCAAAAAATGGCGATAGGCAAACCAAGGATCGAAGGAGGTCAACACAGAGTAGTTTCACTTAAGACTAATCATTTTTCTATGGATGCTGGGATTAGTATATAAAAAAGGGATTCTTTTACAAAAAAAAATAAAATTCCCAAGCGAGTTGCAAGCCACACCGAAGCATATAATGCTCAATAACAATATTTTTAGGTAGCCCCAAAAATGGGTTTATTACCCATTTATCGAGCACTTTTTGAATTGTCTATCTTATTTATCAAGACCATGAAGAACAAACAAAGGCACCTTAGCTGCTTTATGAATATTATATTTAGAATTTTTTTAAAAAATAGTGTGTGCTTTTTACTATTGTGCTGTTTTTATACCTTTTTTTCTTGCTATCCTTTGTGGAGTAGTGTCTTTGGTGGTAAACGGAGGAATAGCGTCCTGTCCTAGAGGGATGGGGTTGGGGTTAGGGTCTGATATTGGGTTAAGGTGGAGAGGCGGATGGCGAGGTATTAGGAAAGAGGTTTCGAGAGAGGATAGGTTAAGGGTAAGGTCATGGAACAGAGGAGAGGGACCCTTCAGGGTAAGTCGATAGATCTGGTAAAGATTCTCAAGAAGAGAAGGATCAATATTGCGTGTGTCCAGAAGACTAAGTGGGTAGGTTCTAAGTCTAGGAATGTGGATGGGTACAATCTATGGTACTCAGGTAGTGAGAGACGTAGTAATAAAGTAGGTATCTTAGTGGATGAAGAGCTTAGGGAGCAGGTAGTAAAGATTAATAGGGTTAGTGATAGGGTGATGACTATTAAGTTAGTTATTGGGGGTTTTAAATTGAACATCTGTAGTGCTTATGCGCCACATGTAGGCCTATACGTGGAGGAGAAGATAAGATTTTGGAAGGTTTTAGATGAGGTGGTTCATGGCGTGCCTATCTTGGAGAAGATTTTCATGGGAGGAGATTTCAATCCCATTCGGGCATTACCAATAGGTTATGGGGATGTGCATCAAGGCTTTGGTTTTGGGGATAGAAATAATGAAGGAGTTGCTCTTTTGGAATTTATGAGGGCCTTTAGATTGGTGGTAGTGAATTCCTGCTTTCCAAAGAAGGAGGAGCATCTGGTTACTTTTTGTAGTAGGTTAGACAAGACTCAGATTGACTTTATGCTGCTTAATAAGGGGGATAGAGCTTTATGTAAGGATTATAAGGTTTTTTCGAGTGAGATTCTTGCGACCCAACATAGACTTCTAGTAATGGACTTGGTTATTAAAAAGGAAAAGAAGAGAAGGGGTAGGGAGGGTTATCTTAGAGTTAGGTAGGGTGGCCTGACCCCAGCTAGTGCATTGGAGATAGGGGTGAAGTTGGAGGGGTATGGGGGCTTAGGAGTGTAGGGGTACGTGGATAGTATGTGGGATACAGCTGTGGGTTGCATCAAGGAGAATTCTAGAGAGGTTTTAGGTGTATCAAGGGGCTGGTCTGGCAGCTATAAGAGGGATTAGTGGTGGAATGAAGAAGTTAAGAAGAAGGTAAAGTCGA
This sequence comes from Capsicum baccatum var. pendulum, assembly GCA_030864225.1. NCBI lineage: Eukaryota > Viridiplantae > Streptophyta > Magnoliopsida > Solanales > Solanaceae > Capsicum > Capsicum baccatum. The sequence continues at coordinate 198,950,661 of CM061559.1, read as the reverse complement.
AGAAGACGGATTATGTTAAGTTGGTTGAGAGTAAGGATGAAGAGAAGAGACGAGTGAGCAGGGAGGAGTACAAGTTACCTAGGAAGGAGGCTAATTTAGCAATCACAGCTGCTAAGTCAGTAATATTTGAGAGATTGTATGCGGGATTAGAGGATAAATGTGGGGAAAAACGGATGTATAGGTTGCCAAAGTTAGGGAGCATAAGGGTCGGGATCTGTACCAAGTTAAGTGCATCAAGGGGGAGGATGACAGTTTTGGTGGAAGACATTCTTATTAAGAAAAAATGGCAGTAGTATTTTCATAGGCTCTTTAATGATGAGGGGGATAGAGGCATTGTGTTGGGGGAGTTGGAGAACACCAAAGAATTTCATGATTTTGGAAATTCTCAGGATTTTTAGCCGGAGGTGGTTTGTGAGGCTATTTGCAAGATGAAAAGAGGCATGGCGACACGGCCCAACGAGATTCCGATGGAATTTTGGATGTTTCCTAGCGGGGCAGGGTTAAGATTGCTGATTGATTTGTTCAACAAAATTTTCAAGTTCGCTAAGATGCCCGAGGCATGGAGATAGAGCACAATGATTTCTTTATATAAGAACAAGGGTGACATTCATAGTTGTAACAACTACCATGGTATAAAGTTGTTGAGTCACACAATGAATATTTGGGAGATGGTAGTAGACCGGAGGTTGAGGAAGATAGTGTCTATTTTGGAGAATCAATTTAGATTTATGCTTGGTCGCTCGACGACTGAGGCAATTCACCTGGTGCAGAAACTAGTTGAGAAGTATAGAGAGAGGAAAAAGGATTTGCACATGGTATTTATTGACTTGGAAAAAGTGTATGACAAAGTCCCTAGAGAGGTACTTTGGAGATTCTTAGAGGCAAGGGGGTCCAAGTGGCATACATTCGTTTGATTAGGGATATGTACAACAGGGCAAATACTTGGGTAAGGACTGTGGGAGGGGATTTTGAGCATTTTCTGGTCTTGATATGGTTGCACAAAGGATCAACTCTTAGTCCATTTTTATTTGCCTTGGTGATGGATGTTCTGACATAGAGTATTCAAGGTGAGGTGCCTTGGTGTATGATTTTTGTGGATGATGTAGTTTTGATTGATGAGTCACGTCGAGGTGTTAATGATAAGTTGGAGGTTTGGAGACAAACCCAGGAAGCTAAAGGATTCATGTTGAGTAGGACCAAGATGGAGTACTCGGAGTGCAAGTTTAGTGGCTCGAGGCAAGAGGATAAAATAGTAATGAAGTTGGATTCTTAGGTGGTTTGTAAGAGGGATATTGGGTCTATGATTCAGGGGAATGGAGAGATTAATGAGGATGTCTCTCACCGTATTGGGGAAGGTTGGTTAAAATAATGGCTCATCTCGAGAATTTTATGCGATAATAAGGTGCCTCCCAAGCTTAAAGGCAAATTCTACAGAGTTTTAGACCGTCCGACTATGTTGTATGGAGCGGAGTATTGGCCTATTAAGAATTCTCACGTACAAAAGTTAAAGGTGGCTAAAATGAGGATGTTGCGTTGGAAGTGTGGATTTACGAGGGATGACAGGGTTAGGAATGAGATTATTCAGGAAAATGTGGGGGTGGCATTGGTGGAGGATAAAATATGAGAAGTGAGGTTGAGATAGTTTAGTCATGTGATGATAAGGGGCATGGATGCCCAGTTCGTAGGTATGAAGGTTGGCCTTGGATGGTTTCAAATGGGGTAGGGATAGACCTAAGAAATGCTGGAGAGAAGTGATTAAACGTGATATAGAGCATTTACGGCTCACTAAGGACATGACCCTCAATAAGAAGGTTTGGAGGAAGAATATTATGATATAAGGATAAGGTGTGTGGTCTAGTCATAGGCTGTAGTTAGGAGATTTTGGTATAGCTTGGTTGGTAAGGCTAGGGTTGGGGGAAGGGGGGTGTCCTTGGTTGGTTAATGTACTTTATTTTTGTGGTTTTGGTATCTCTGCTATTTTTATCATGTTGTATGCTTGCGACGTTTGTCTACGGACCTTTGTCTTGAGCGGGGGTCTATCGAAAACAACCTCTCTACTTCTTTGGATGTAATGGTATGGACTACGTACATTTTACCCTCTCCAGACCCCACTATGTGGGAATATACTGGATTTGTTGTTGTTGTTGCTAGAAAAAGCAACTTTATGTCGACTAAATATTTACCTTGAGTGCAGGTGCATTCGAGGGAGCCGGCACCATAAATACAACAATCAAAGGATCACTCAATAGGAGGAAGAGTAGAAAGTCATCCTCAAAAATTGCCTTGAAGCGAAGAAACAACATTTAAGTAATCCCCAAACAAGGATTTTCCCTATTTACTTGCATTCGGTGGATCTGCTATTTAATTATTTTTTAAAAAAAGAAGATTAATAGTGGAATAAGTTATTCAAACTATGATACTTAGTATTTGTCATTAAACTATCATAAAGCTTAACTGTGGTCTCCAGTGAGAGTGATATTGTGTCTACAAACTGTCTACCTTGAGTATAGGTACATATAGAAAGCAAAACGCAAACAAACGGACTCAGGTGAAACTGTTTTCAAATCACTGGAAGAACCATTTCATATCATCCCATGCCGAGAGGGCCATTTCATATCATCTCATTGCCGAGAGGGCCATTTCATGCCTTTTATCGAGAGGGTCATTTCATATCATCACCGAGAGGTCCATTTAATGCCATTATTGAGAGTGTTATTTTATTACATTTTATTTCCAAGTGGGCCATTATGAGAGGGCCATTAGATATAATCTCATTTTTTAGAGCGCCATTTCATGCTATGCCAAGAGGGCTATTTCATATTATCTCATCGCCAAGAGGGCCATTTCATATCATCTCATTGCCGAGAGGTCCATTTAATGCCATTGCCAAGAAGGCCAATTTATATTATCGTCGAGAGGTCCATTATATGCTATTGCAAAGAAGGTTATTTCATATCATTGCTGAGCGGTCTATTTCATACCATTGCCAAGAGGGACATTTCATATCATCGCCAAAAGGATCATTTCATGCCATTGATGAGAGGGCCATTTCATGCCATTGCCAAGATAGCCATTTTATATTATCTCATTGTCAAGAGGGCCATTTCATGCTATTGCCGAGAGGACCATTTCATATCATCGCCAAGAGGGCCATTTTATGCCATTTCCGAGAGTGTCATTTTATTTCATTCCATTGCCAAGAGGTCCATTTCATATCATTTCATTTTCAAGAGGGCCATAATGCCATTCGACTAAGTCTCCATAATTACTCGCCATAAAAGACGATAAGGTTTGGCTTTGGAAGAAGCTTTGGAGCACTAATATCTGTTGACATGCCAGATAGCATACACTGACGTCAAAGATATCATCAGCATTTAACATCAGTTGACACGTAAGATAGCATACACTGGCATCAAGGATATCATCAACATTTAACATTTGTTAACACACGAGATAGAATACACTGACGTCGAGGATATCATCAGCATCTAACATCTATTAACACGCGAGATAACATTTGCTGGCACCAAGGATATCATTGGAATTTAATATCTATTGACACCCGAGACACAACGCTGGAGTTGAGGATATATCATCATGAATCAATATTTGAATACATCAAAAGCCCATGATTTGAAGGGACGTCTTTAAGTCACTATCTGAAAGCAAACGACATATGAGACTTCCTAGAAATTTACAATCCTAGGGTAATCTATAAGTCATATTATTTGATATAGGATAGTGTTCAAGATTACCTATTAGTTAATAGTCCATAGGTCATCCATAAGCCACAACAACATGCTAACCGGAAAGTGTGCAAGGTTACCCTAATATCGATAGTTTGAAGGTCATCTATAAGTCACAACTAAATCCTTACTGGAGAATATGCGAGATATCAAAATGATACAACCAAGGGTTATTTATAAGCCACATCATATCCAATATTAATTATGTATAGGATTACCCAAAGACTAGTAATTTGAGAGATATTTATAAGTCATATTATATCCTAGGTCGATGATGAGCGAAAAAACCTAAGAGCTAGCGATTGAAGAGATATTTGTAATCCATCTCTTATACTTAACTATTTTCATTGTAGAACATACCTAATTTGTTTCTAATTTTATACAATAATTAGAAAGGGAGTGGGAAGGAGAGCGGGTGGGGAGTGTCGGTGAAGGTGGAAGGGGGTGGTTTTAAAGAAGATGAAAGGAGTGAGGTCTTGATGAAGATGAAAAGGAAGGTAGGGGGTGTTTTTATTTATTATTTTTATTTTATTATATATAGTTAATTATATATAATAATCATTAAATTATTAAATCCCATCAGTATTTTTTTAAATACGTTTTAATTTTATTTATATTTTCTTACCACATCAGTAGTTAAGGGGGTATGATTCACGTGAAAGTTGTTTATGGGGATAAATATTTGTCTACAAAGTTAAATGGTTAAAGTAAGTTATGGTGATAAGTTCGGGAATATTTATGCTTTTTTCCTGTTAATATAGGCATTATATTGCTCACAGATAGAAGCATTAGTTGTAGTCAACTAGTCAAGTTCATCTTCTGAATACAATGGTCATACTTTTTATTTCCTTAATAAATACAATGTTTACACTTGCCAATGTTTGATTTTAATTTCTTATTTTGCCTTTAAGTTATACAAGTACTTTTGATTTTTCCCCTTAAGTTTTTCTTATCAACATTGTCACAGGGGTGAATTCAAGATCTAAATTTAGTGGTTCAATTTTAAGATTGTCATCATTATATTGTTAATATTATGGTTAGCATCTAATAGTTGTTGACCCATTGTCGAAAGAATATGTCTGTCCCTGGAGGAAAAATATCACATTTGCATCTCCTCAATCCTCTTTAGAATGTGTGCGGTATTGCAAAAATATTTTTCAATCTTTTAATGATTGATAATTTTTTTTTGAAAAAAATATATATTTAGGAGAATGAAGATATTTCTCCAAAGAAAGGAGATAAAATAACTTATAAGTGATATTTTACACAAGTTGTCTAATACTACCCTCCAGGGTTCAAACGCCTCACTCCTAACTGATATTCACCACCTACACTCCTAGGCCTTCATGCCAACCCAACATCAATTATCCTAAACTATATACAAATATTATTTATTTATTTTTTCAAATATCAAAAAATAAATAAGAGGTCCACCTTTTCTGTACAGAAAAAGTATATTCACCAAACACACCCTCAAGTCTCTGAATTATCAAATCATCCGTTTGTTTGCATCTCCAAATTGTACTCTATCATTTATTTTTAATTTTTCACAAATAAATGTCAAAGTAAATGTCTAAATCACAATGCATGCACATTTTGTAATATTGTCTAGAGTTGACACTAAAATAGCTCATAGCTGTGAGACCAATTATTATTTTCAAGAAGTAGAGGCTATTTTCTGTCTGTGTTAATACAGTTAGAATTCAATTTGTTGGTGTTATTTTTGGATTTAGTAAAATCTATATTTTACAACAAGAACTTTAAACACAAGTTCAAATTAATCATATGGACAATCAAATGAAGTTTTAACTCTGTATTCACAACTTTGAACTTCAAAAATAAGTTCAACCCAACTTATGAACATCAAAAATAAAGTTCAAACTATTTTTTGAAAATAGCAGAACCAAACATTTAGTAAAGGATGAAGATTAGAAGATTCAAGTCCACTGAATTCATGGCATTTCATTAAGGAAATTATTCCCCTCAAGTACTTGAGGTTATGGAATATATCCTCCCAAGATAAAATGAATCACTTCGACAGAATAGCGGTACCTCAAATTCTGAAGAATTACAAACGCACTCAACGATAGTAAATCACACTGGAGTTTTTTCAAGAAAGAGGAGTATTTTTTCTTCAAAATCTTATTCTCCACCTGAGGAAAAAATCAAGTATTTATAGCCATCAAGGTGTTGCTTTATGAAGAGAATGAATGGTTCAAAAAGGTGCACTCCTTCATAAAGGTGCAACTCTTCAAAAAAGTGCAACTCTTCGGAAAAGTCACAACTCATTGAAAAGCTCATAACTATCCAAACCGAAAAGGTTCCTGTTCAAATCGCTTCCTTTCTCTTGGAGTCTTTTCAAAAAAAAAATACCTATTCATTTTTCATGCGTGCCTCTTGAAAACCTAACAATCCTCCACAGGAATGGAAAATGGTTATTTTATAAAAAAATTTATGGATCAGTGTGTGATTTATAAGCAAAGAATAGTTACATTTGGATAAGTAGGTTTTTCATTTTTACTTTTCATAGTGAACTTGTATCGGAAGCACTCGGTCAATCGATAGATGTGATATCTTTGAACCGTCGAACTTTTATGTACACCTAGACAACACAAGTCACACAACTAGCCTTTTACCATTTATGGTTCTCACAATTTTAGCTGTTTCAACCTTGAACATGGTATGGTTGTATGAGAGCTTAGATAATAGGCCTTGACTATCATCCTCTTTGAAGTGGTTTTCACTTCACCCTCACATGGTTGATTCCTAAATGTTTAATCCTATAAATCAAACTATTTGGTCAAACCTTCCAAACTTAAAAACCATTAAAACGTTTCAAATCATAAGACTTATCCTTATTTCCGGAACATTTTCCTCATCATGAGAATGGGTTGAGTATATTAACAATGTTGAATCATTAATTACAACTTTGTTTGATCTCCTTGAACCTAGCTCTTGGAATCTCCAGTCTGCTAGGTATATTTACCGTCGTGATGACTTGTCTTAGGCCATAATCTCATTTCCTTCGATGATCTTTCAACTCCCTCTCTTGATAGACCTTTCGTAAGTGGAACAAACACGTTATCCTTTGACCTTAAATAGTCATTTTCGTGATAATTTTACTAGAGAGTAGTTCTTTAATGATATTATTTCTTTGTCTTTTATGATGAGAATTACCGTTATACACATGCTCCTTGCCCTACTATTGCCGCTTGACTATCACAGAGTATGCATACCGGTGATAAAGTCTTGGGCCAATAAGGAATATATTCCAAGAAATTTAAGAGACATTTAGCTTCTTCACTGGCTTTATCTTTTGCGATAAATTCAAATTCTATTATAGAGCGGGTAGCACATATCTATTTGGATGATATTCAAGAGACTGCTCCTCTACCTAAAGTAAATACATATCCACTCACGAATTTTACTTCATTCGATCTGGTGATCCAATTAGCATTAATATCCCTTAATTACTATTGAATATTTATTATAATGCAAGGAATAGTCTTGAGTATATTTTAGATACACCAAAACTATTTTCATTGACATCCAATGAGTTTGATTTGGGATTAGTCGTGTACCAACTCAATTTACTAATAGCACATGCTATATTTGATCGCATACAATTTATGATATATATCAAACTTCCCAACACTCGTGTGTAGTCCAATTGTGAGTCATTTTTACCTTCATTTTTTGAAGTGCAAAGGTCACGTCTAATGGAGTCTTGGCAATACTGAAATTCAAATACTTGAACTTGTCAAGTACTTTTTCAATGTAATAAAGACTGTGACAATGCCAATACTTGTGGAGTTCTATGAATTCTTATCCTTAAGATCACATTTGCAACTCCAAGGTCTTTCATATTAAACTTGATCTCAAACATTCATTTCGTAGTATTTTTGTTAGAAATGTGTCCACATATGATCAACATATCATCCACATACAAACAAATAATGACTTTGTAATTTGGATTGTCTTTTATGTTCACATGTTTATCACATTCGTTATCTTGAAACCGTTTCTCAGCATGGTTTGATCAAACTTTACATGTCACTGTTTAGGTGCTTGTTTTAGTCTATAAAGTGACTTAATAAGTTTGTTCACTTTCTTTTTTTTACCAAGAACCACAAAACCCTCGGGTTGTTCCATGTAAATTTCTTCCTCCAATTCTCCATTAAGAATATTGTTTTCACATCTATTTTATGGATTTCAAAATTATATACCGTCAGTAAAGGAACCAACATCCGAATAAATGTAATTATTATTACACATGAGTATGTGTCAAAATAATTAAGGCTTTCTTTGTCTAAAGTCTTTCACAATAAGTCTTGCATTGCATTTGTCAATAGTACCATCAATCTTCATCTTTCTTTTGAAGATCCATATAGAATCTAAAGGTTTATTTTCTTGAGGAAAATCAACCACCTCCCAAGTATGGTTGCTAATGATTGAATCAAACTCACTATTGACTGTCTCTTTTTAAAAGGATGAGTACGAAGACGACATCGCTTCTTTACACATTTGAGGCTCTTTTTAAAGAAGAAATATTACAAAATTTGATTTGAAGAAAGTCAATGTTCATTGATGTGTACAACGCCTTAGATTCTCATTATTAAGTATATTCTCCTTTGGTTCATCTTGAGTCCATTGAGACCCTCCATTAGATAGCTCATGTCCAATTTGATAATGATAAATATGTTCAAAGAACTCAATAATATTTGATTCAATTACCATATTTTCATTGATATTCAGATGTTCGTATTTATGAATTAAAAATCAACATGCTTTACTATTTTTAGCAAATCCGATGAACACACAGTCTACAGTTTAAGGTCCTATTTTTACCCTTTTAGGAATAAAAACTTGGACTTTGTCTTAACAACCCCACACTTTGAAAATTTTCAAGTTGGATTTCCTTTCTTTCCATGTTTTATATGAAATTGAATGTGTTTTACTATGGATCACTCTATTAGTATTTGATTTAATGTAAGGATAGCTTTCCCCCATGAGATTTGCGGTAAACCTGAATTTATGAGTAAGATATTCATCATTTTCTTTAATATTCGATTTTTTCTTTTCACAATTCCATTTTATTGAGGTGAATACGGAATAGTAGTTTGATGGACAATTCTATTTTCTACACATATCTCCGTAAAAAGAGATTTATACTCTCCACCCCTATCACTTCTTATTATTTTGATCTTTTTATCTAGCTATTTTCACCTTCAATTTTATATTGCCTAAATGAGTCTATTGCTTCATCATTTCTATTCAGCAAATAAACAATCTAGTGCAATCATCAATAAAATTTCTGGCATACTTTTTTTCACCAGGAGATGGTGTTGACTTCATATCACAAATATCGGTAAGGATTAAGTCTAGGACATTGAAATTTCTTTCAACAGACTTATACAGATGCTTAGCATACTTAGATTCTACACATATTTGACACTTTGATTTATTTCACTCAAAGTTAGGTAACACTTCCAAACTTATCATTTTTTCCAAGATTTGGTAATTGACATGTCCTAAATGACTATGTCACAAATCATTTGACTCTAGCAAGTAAGAAGAAGCCTTAGTTTTTTTCATTTCAACAGCTATTACATCAAGTTTGGAAGGTCCCTCATTGAGGTAGCCCTTTTTATAACGAGAAGTGTTGTCAATACTAAGTTCTTCTTAATAGTAGGAACATGGAGAACAATGTTAAGAGTCAACACCTTAACAAAAGTTATTTGTAGGAATATCTTCCCACTTCATTCAACCTTGGATGTTGCATTATATCCCATAAATATCACTTATTTGGGAGCAGTGGTATCATAAGTAGAAAAAGTTTCTTTATCCGTGCAAACATGTCTAGTGGCTCCTAAATCAAACCACCCTTCATTTAGATATCCAACTAGATTGCATTCATTAATCATAGCACACATGTTTTCAATCTTTTCGGTATCTTCCAATGTGTTTTTCTGATTTCTTTTCTTGTTCTTATTCAGAACTTCACTATTTAGAGTTTTGTATCCAATATTAGTACTATAATTGAGCACTTGCATTTGAACATTTTCTTGTTCTACTCTTTCTCTTATCCAGAAGACTTCTTTATCTTCTTATTATTTGGATCATTTTCCTCAATAAGATTTCCAACCACCATTGATGATTTCTCATTCAACTCATTATCCTCTTCTATTTTGGGATGACTCACAAGATCTTTCAAATCAGATAATTGATTTCCAATCATTACTTTTTCAGAATATGAGGATCTATACTTATGAACATTTGCATTTCAAATTTGGTCAGCCAAAATGGCATCATTTGTTGCCATTCTTTGAAGTTCACACCATAATATTTTTTTAATTTCTCTGCTATTTTCATTACTAGAGCAATACCTAAATGACTTAATGATGCAACACTGATTGATGCTGGAAAAACACCATTCACAATTGAATAATTTTATTGTTCAGTTTCAGTCATCATTTTCCTATCAATCTTTGACATGCACTTTAGTATTTCAGAATACTAACAATAAAGACTTCAATCTTTAACCAACTCATTTCTAGTCAATGACGAAGTTTTTATATCTTCATATCATCAACGAAATTAAATTTGAAACCTAACGAAGTTTTTATGACTTTAAATCAAAATCAAATTCAAACAGAGTGAAAATCCATAGGTTTTAAATTCCAGAAACTAATACAGAGAGTGTTTTCAATCGGTAAAGTTTTTATATTCTTCAAACCCAATTCCCACACTGATTTGTCGGAGAAGTTTTTATATTTTTCTGACGAAGGGATGTAGACACGTAAATTAGAATCTTTTAGACATCAAATCATCCCATTCCCCCGCACCCATACCACATAACCCACCCCATTTGATACTTCCCTACTAAAAGACAAAATAACAAATATAACTACTTCACCCATTTAAATGTGCACACCTCATCACCTCTTCCTTTTCCTATACCCCATGTGCCTCTTCCTCTCACCCTTTTATTTACATTTTTTGCACCCACTATTTACACAGTTGAACAATACATAAATAGAGAGAAATGAAAAAATGAGTATACACTCACAACATGATACAATCCAAATGGGCTCTGGATCATTAGAGGGGATGCTTATGGGTCAAGAGGCACGTGATGACTCCTTGGTGGCTATCAAAAGGTGTCCATTAAATTATTATGATGATAAAGGAGGTTTAGGGGATGTCAAAGACGCCACAGGAAGGAAAAAAGTCTAGAATGCCCCTGGAAGTGGACATGCACCTCTTCGCTTTGGAGGTGCACCTAACCCGCTCTAGATCTGCTAGAACGGGTCAAAACAACCTACTATACCCTTGGGATGTACCCCATATGCAGACGATATACTCTACAAATGATCAAGCATGTGATTAATAGGCTTTTATATTTAGTCTTTCCTAAATAGATTACTTTTAGGCCCATATAATGTAATAACTTAACCTAGACTATAAATAGAACTTCTCTTTCATTTATATAACACTCTGAGATTATCCCTAAGATGTCACATGGTGCTTAGAACCACAAGTGAGACTAAGCTAACCCTTGATACTGGCATTATTAGTGAGAAACTAAATAAATATATAAAATCATAAGCAATAAGTAGAAGAGATGTTATTAGCTGAACTTGTTCAATACAAAACTATTCAAAAACTTACATATTGGTTATACAATGAAAACTAAAACTAAATACATCAACTTTGATTGACTGTCTATGAAGCCTACACTAATAATGACTATAGGTAGCTGAGACATGACCCTCAGTCATCCCTAATCAATACGACTAAATAAAAATATAATACTGGAACTAGAGTTGACTCAAGTCCCTGAATCAAGTGAACTCATCACCTGCTAGTTAGAAGGTATGTAATATCTAATCATGGTATTATGGGATACAATTGGTACCTATATTATGAAATAATGTAGCCATACAGACATAGAATGTACTGAGTATGTGGGGGTGAATAGAATAAGTAAAATTAAAATTGACCATACTTTTTAATCATGCATGCTGAGTATAAAAGGACTCACCTCAATCATGAATAAATTGAAAGTTGAAATATCATAAAACATGAATAATGAATCATAATCTGATAAGCTTAGTGAGTCATTACACTTAGTTTCTAAAATCTTTACTTTTATCTTTCTTTATGGGTGATTCTTATAACCGACACAAACCATGTGAGCTATTATAGAGTCCAACGTCTTATGAACATTGAGGAGAGACGTTCCACCCTAACCATCAAAATAGAACCTTAACTTAAAGTGATCACTATACTTAGGCCTTATTGGGTAGAGGAGGGGATACTCTCTGGCGAGGCCCCTAAACATAAACCTATCGTGGCGCATAATTTCTGAAGAATAGGATGTGTTGAACCCATGTTCCCCTCTCGAAGCTAAATATTACTTCCAAAACATATGATTATATGCTCCTATATAAAATCCACCGTAAATAGCATATGAGTTTATAAACTGAAAACCAACTCTACTTCTCTTACATAAATCATATTCATAAGAAAACTTGTGGATTTCATGTCTTATCTTAGATCATAAGATCAAGGTAAATTTTAATCATATTTTAATACTTGTAACTTGAGCTTAAAATCTTAAACGTCTTGTAAACTCAGTAACTTATGCTTGAACTTGAAATCATTATTTATCTCATAGAAACTTTATATCAAAATATCAAACTCAATACTCAAATTGAAATCTTTTATCAATCCATCAAACTTTAAGTCAAACTAATAAAATTAATCTCATAAAAGAAATCATGTAAGTAATAACATGAGTAAAGGTAAATTCATGTGAAAACTGATCTTTAAATCATATGATAAAGACATAATCTCAAAACATGGAAATTTGGGTATGAACCCTAATTAAAATCACATAAATTCAAATTTAAAAGCAATGCTTTTGGGCACAAGGATAAAAGAGTATCCTTGTTCAAACCACACATACCTAATTACTTTTGATTCTTGAATTGAATTTTTAGGATTTGAACTTGAAGATGAAAACCCCCATTTTGTTGATTTGGAGAAGAGAAAATTGCATGTTTTATTTGAGTAACTTGTATGTTGTATTGAGAATGAGGTATTTGGGGGTTGTTTTGGCTTTTTCTTCAACCTTAAAATATCTTAAACGACATAGTTTTAGGGTTAAAAGAGTGGGAAAAGACTAAAAAACCCTTAGAAACCCTCTAAAAGTCGTATGGAAGCAGTCCCGACAACTTAGGTAACGACTCGTAGGGTCTAGCCAAGTGTCATGACTTGAGTCATAGTCAAAAGTCCAATTTCAGCCTCTACTGCCCAGGCTACGACTCCTTCCTAACGACCTGTAATGAGACATTACGAGTCGTAGTTTGGGCAGCTTTGATAATGCTTTAGTATTTTGGCCATAACATTTCACCACGATATTAGATTAAGGAAAAATACGCATCAATGGAAAGCTAATTCAATTATGTATATATTGGTGGGTCTTGAGCTAAAAAGTTCTTTGTATATCGAACGTTATGCTCATTTGAATATGACTATAGTTATATTCTTCACAAGAATTTAATTCCTAAGGGATGTTTTGACTTGTCTATAATCTAGGAGCTATTTGGGGTCTTAATATATGTATAAATGATAACGCTCAAACTACAGCTCTCGTAAGAGTGTAAGCGGTCGTTGTCAAATATAGAACCCAACTGGGTTGGGTGTCGAATCCCACAGAGAATACTTGGTCACTAAGTAAGCGAAGATTATTAGACTTTTGGTGAAAGTTTCGTAAAAATGGGGGATTGTAGCGTGAGTAACAAAATAATAACGTAAGAACAGAAAATAGAAGAGTAAAACGGATTGTTTGGTTGGTTTTGATCAATGAGAATTGAGAGCTGGGGTTATGTCCACCTTCTGAGTTGTACGTATCTATTGGCTATGAGTTATGCGGACATGCATGTGCTTATAGAGAATTGTATTCTATGGTAAATCCAGGCGTCTTTCGACCATCGAGGATTATTTCACTTTAACTCTTTCGAGCTTAAAGCGTATCTAATGGTACAAATTCTCCAAGTGGTTAATCCAGTTACGACACTAACTTTTTAACAGGGGTTGGTGCCCTATTACCTTGGCATTATCTCTTTTCTAGACATATAACTTTTTCTTCGAACAAGTTAATGCTATACTGGCGTATTCTATATGTTTGCAACCACAAGAATTTGCATTAAGATGAAGAGAATAATGATATAAGCAGCATACTTGTCAAGAATTCACAATCTCATAGCAATAGATAGTATCTCATAAGGCTTCCATAACCCCAACAGAGAAATTTAGCTACTCATGAGTGCAATGGAAATCACAATAGTCATTATCATCATACCAATATAAGGATAGAACGTGTAGTATATGTTGGTAAGGCTTGTGGCGTGATTTCCTTTCAAAGTAGTGTTTCTCTTGTTGTGAAAATTATAATTCAAATAGATGAAGAGAAAGTAAATAAGAATTAATTGAAAGCAAATTATTTAGAGTTGTGAATGATGAGAATAATGAGAATAATCCCAATGATCAGAACGAATAAAGCTTCAGCACAATAGGGTATTTATAATACCCATATCCTATTCCTACTAGGCTACTGCGTACTTATCCTCATCCTAATAAATTACTGCATCATTATCCTAATCCTAATAAGTTACTGCTGATCCCCAAAGTCTTGAGAAATGTTGTTTTGGCCTGGGACAAGTTTCCCATGCGTCATTTTTAGTCCTAGGCATCCAAGCTCTGCTCTCCTCCTTTCGTGAAGCTTTCTTTGGCATCAAGTTATCCATAAAATGCTGAAATCTTCATCATTTATACCTGAAAACTAGCTAATCATGTTTGTTAGCTCACTTACAGGAAAAAGGACTAAAAGTGCATGAAGTATATATTTTGTCCTCAAAACTTAGCTAAAATATGGGTAAATTATAGCACTTTAGGCGTGTAAATACACCTATCATCAACACCCACACTTGAAGCTTTGTTCGTCCTCGAACAAAATATCATGTCCTTCTAAACTTCTACTTAGGGTTTCACAGTAATAACACAAAATATTCATCAAGACAGGCACGCCAATTATTAACAAAGAGTAGTTTTCTGATCACTTCAAGAAACAATTCAACCTCTAATATAGACTCGTGATGATGGTTAATTCGTATTCAAAAGTTAAGGCACAAAGATTCATATACAATTACCCAAAAATCATCAACCATGTGTGTCTCACAATATGTCACCCATAATCACTCACACGTATTTCATTTTTTTTCAAAACATGGGTATAGGATTTTCCTTGCTCTCACGCTCACAAAGAATTCATATGTTGCAACTGATGACCATAGGCTTTCCCTTAGTGTAATGATCCACTAAATATCAGAATGCTAAGCTTAGGATCAAATAGGTCTTTTACAGGTTCTAATGTAGGCTAAGGAACGGGTAGGACTATTTTGGCCAGAAATAGTGACTATGTTCCTAATCGCTTTAATACATCACATTATGCCATTTATGCTTTCTTTCAAACAACCTTTCTACTTTCTTTTAATCTACCACCCCTTCTCACCTCTTTTGTTATTCAATTTTGAACAGAATTAACTTTTTATTTTCCTTTTCATTTTTTTTTTTTTTATAACACGCCTCTATGATAACCATTTTTTTTCATAACGAATTCAAGTACCAATTCACTTTAAGGCACTACTCTCACCCAATTTCCTCTTATTTTGTCACATGACTTTACAATTTAAAGCACTTAGGAATTTGGAACAAATTATGGTCTTGAAAAAAATGGATTGGGCTTACATATGAGGCTGTCAAAGAAAATAGGCTAAAGGCTCAAAGGGGGTTATCTAGGATGATGTCCATGGGTAGATAAAATGAAGGTAAACAATCATAGGTTGCCAAAGAAATGCCTAAATCATCTCCTAAACTCACACTCTTTATTTTGCTTTACATACATACCAGGCAAGTTCTAGCATCTTCCACAAACATAAAATATACTACCATCTCACACATACAAGGCACATGGTCGACTTCATTGGAAGCAGTATAGACTCTTGACCCAACAGATGAAGGAATTGAACCACATAATTATCACATAATGAGTCACTATTATAGCCTAAACGTCTCAATAGTAATGATTTTATCACAGACTCTTGTCGTAATACCATGCTGCCTATCAGAACAATTTCATGCAAAGTTAAAAATTTTTTAAAAAAACTTAACTACTAAAAAAAACAAAACAAACAAACATAAATGAATGCAAATGCAGATAAAGAATGTTAGCATGAAAATACCAGCACCCCACACTTAGACGGGACACACTACCCTCAGTGGAAAATTAATAAGAAGAACCTGATTAGTCGGACTCCTCCTCTATGTCTGGGGTAATACCCCCTTCGTTGGAATCATCATCAGAGTCATCGCCATCAGAGTTCTCCTCCACGTCAGAGTCTGGCATTCGACGATCATCATCGGTTGGCACATCGTCATCAAGAGGTTCCTCAAAGTACACACCTACTCCACACATTTGCCTTGCATGCTCATTTATTGGGTAGTCATAATCCAGCTGTTGGAGCTCTGCAGTAGTTGGAACACGACCTCCGCTCATCATGGTAAATCGAGTCATGCCATAAAGATGGCGAAAGAAACTCTCATCCCGAGCATGCCTTTCCGCAGTGGTAAGGTTAACTCCATGCATGGTTTCAACATCTTTAACCTTTGTGAGGTCAACCTTCTTTGGGTTGTGTGGAAGTTAATGATCATTCGATTCCTCTTTGATGTCCTCCTTCCTCAATATTGCGGTCAACAGATTGCCAAAGATGAAGTGGGACCTCTTGTATAGCCTGGCCTTTCGCATTGTAGATCGAATAACTGCCCCAATGTTGATAGGAACATTCGTCATCAACGCATACACCAAGCACACTCTATATCATGTAATCTTCATGTACTGGGTCCTGGAATCAGACAAGAGTTGACTATTCGCATCTATATCCGAGCTTCTCTATTCAAGGAAGCATATGGGAAGGTGTTGAGCCGACCGGTGTCCTTGTGTCTGCTCCATCATGCCATAGATCTTGTTCCACATAATGTGTGTCTAATTTTCCTGTACGGAGGTCTGTTATACAGCTCTTTGAGTGGTGATGGATCAACAGATGGCAAACCTAGAAAGGAGTTGAAGAACTCCGCATTTAGTTGCAGAACTTGGCCCCGAATCTTTACTTTACTCCCTGTAGTTTTCGGTGACTAGTTGGCATAGAATTCACGTGTTAAATCAAGATTGCACTCTCCCATATCTCGGAAGATGAAATCAAGATGTAACGCCAGTATCTTAGCCAACATACGGGGTTCTTTCTTTGCTAGGCTTTCCTTGTGTATCAACTCCACATGAACATATTTTTTCTCTTTATTGTTCCTATACCACTCCTTTCCTTCCTCCTCAAGGACCTATTTAATTCCAAACATGCGGCGAGGTATTTGCAGCGAGGAGGATTCTCCTTGCTCTTTTCGTCCCCTTTTTTTGCCTTTTTGTGAAGTGGTTGCTTTTTCTTTCCCTTGTCTTGGTTTTGGTGCCATTGTACCTGAGATTAAAATAATAGTCATGGTAGCTTTATCTCTGTGGATACAATCAATAAACAAGCAGTATTGGCACCACCCCACACTTAGTTTGTTCGCACAAACTAGTTAAGTGAACGTTGTCGATTACTTAGACTTCATCGATATACGTTTAGGTGGTACGTTCCAACAATATAATCAGTGCAGTCATACTTTTCTATTCATATTAACTATCCTTTTCGATTCTATCTCAAGTAATCTTGACAATACTTTTCATGTTTGGATTGGTACATCACTTTGAATCCAACTACTACATAGATATTGTATCAATTTATCACAACATCTTATGTTTGTAGTTAACCTTGATTTTCATCTCAATAAACAAGTCATTCAAGCAAGTTTTCAAGTTACAAGGTTATGCAATGTTCTAGACTATGTCAATTCCGCAAAAGTATGACAGTGTATCAAAATCAAATACAAGTTGGAAACAAGTCAAGAACATCCTTACGTATTCTTTCACTCACTTAGTTTCACCACAACAACTCAACCATATTCAAATCACCAATACTACTTCAAGATTAAACAATTCATTATAGACGTAGTAGTGTAGTACTTACGGAACATAAAAGAGGAACAAAGAAGTACTTACTTGGTTGATGGCCTTGGAAGATGTTCTTGCAAAATAAAAGATAAAAAGGAAAATTTTTGAGAGAATTTGGAGAGGTAGGCGGCGCTTTAGGGTGGAATTGCAATGTATTTTTGATTTAAGACTAAGGTTATATTTATAGGACAAGCTTGGGTCGGGTTTTGACCCATTTGGAATCGGTTTTGGAGACCAAAAGTGACCATAGGCGGCGCCTAAAGCTATGCCTATGCTTGGCATAGGCGGCGCCTTTTGTAAAGCATTGTTGAGCATAGGCAGCGCCTATGCTATGGCATTGTTAGGCATAGGCGGTGCCTATGCCATGGCATATGAGATTCAGAGACAAAAGGCTTTTGCATAGGCGGTGCCTATGCTATGGCATTGTTGAGCATAGGCGGCGCCTATGCTATGGCACTCTAGAATCCGAGAGCTTAGGCCATAGCATAGGCCTTGCTTTGTTCGTGGCCTAGATTTACATAGGCCTTGCCTTGTTCTTTGCCTATATTTTCATAAGAAATGCCTCACCCATAGCCTTTTGCTTCTTCATTCCTACTTACCACCGTCAATATGCAATACTTCCAAATCAAAATTTGAAACCAATCTCCTCCTTTACACCTCTTGCACCTACATTCACTCAAAAACAACAAAAACGATGAGAACGATGGGTTGCCTCCCATCAAGTGCCTTAGTTTTGGTCGTGGCTCGACTCTTTTTTTTGGATTTTTATTTAGTAAAAACAAATGCAAAGTAAACGAAAAAAAACACGATGGGTTGCCTCCCATCTAGCGCTTGATTTATTGTCGCGGCACGACGTAGTTACCTCGAGTACTTAGACTTCGTCGAGATAGATGGTGGCCATATAGTTCATCGAGTCAAGGGGGCCGATATATGGTTTTACTCTTTGGCCATTCACCTTAAAGACAACACCATTATTGTCTTCTAGCTCAACTACTCCAGACGAGTAGACTTGGCTAATCTTGTACGGACCAGACCATTTAGACCTTAACTTACCTAGGAATAGCTTTAGTCTGGAATTGAAAAGAAGTACCATATCACCCTTTTGAAAGCTTCGTTGGACAATCCGCTGATCATGATACTTTTTCGTCCGCTCTTTGTAGAGGTCTGATCTTTCATATGCATGTAGACGAAATTAATCCATCTCATTCAGCTGTTACACTCTCAAGTTCATAGCATTATCCCAATTCAAATTCAGTTGCTTCAACGCCCTTAATGCTTTGTGCTCGAGCTCAATGGGTGAATGACAAGCTTTCCCATAAACTAGTTGGTACGGGAACATGCCAATTGGCGTTTTGAATGCAGTCCTATAAGCCCATAGTGCATTGTCCAGCTTCCGAGACCAATCTTTCCTATTCGCTTTTACAGTCTTAGCAAGGATTTGCTTGATCTCTCGATTGGAAACCTCTACTTGTCCACTAGTTTGTGGGTGATAAGGCGTGGCTACCTTATGTTGTTTGATACCATATTTTTCCAAAACGGATTTGAATAGTTTGTTGCAAAAGTGAGATCCTCCATCGCTTATGATAGTACGTGGTACCCCAAAACGAGAGAAGATATTATTCTTCAAGAATGCAACAACACGTTTTCCTTCATTATCAGCCAACGCTACTGCTTCGACCCATTTTGAAACATAATCTACAGCAACTAGGATATATTTCATTCCAAAAGAATTCATGAATGGACCCATAAAATCGATACCCCAGACATCAAAGAGCTCTACTTCAAGGATTTTCGACATGGGCATCTCATGGTGTTTCAAAATTGCACCTTGTCAATGACATTGGTCACATCTTCTCACAAAGTCGTAGGCATCTTTAAATATCGAAGGCCAATAATAGCCACTTTGCAATACCTTCCTTGCTGTCCGATTACCTGCGTGATGTCCCTAAACTTGGGAAGTGTGACATGTTTCCAATATATTTGGCACCTCAACATGGGATATGCATCGCCTGATAACACCATCCGCACATCGTCTAAACAAATATGGATCATCCCAGAAATAGTGTCTCACGTCATGCATGAACTTTCTCTTTTGATGAAATGATAGATTCGTAGCCATCACATTACTTACCACGAAGTTTGCAAAATCTGCATACCATGGTAACTCCTTCATCATTGTGGCTAAATTATCTTCATCAGGGAAGGTATCGTCAATCTCACGATCTTGCTGTGCTATATGCTCATTTTCGAGTCTAGATAGATGATCAGCCACTTGGTTTTTGCAACCTCTTCTATCTTTTACCTCGAAATTAAATTCTTGCAGCAACAATACCCATCGAATTAGCCTTGGTTTTGCATCTTTCTTTGTCATCAGATATCTAAGGGCTACATGGTCTGTATGAACTACCACTTTAGTTCCCAAAAAATAAGCACGAAACTTTTCGAAGGCATACACAACTGCTAGAAGCTCTTGTTATTTGACAGTATAGTTTTTCTGAGCTTCGTTCAAGACCTTACTCGTATAGTAGATTGGATGGAATAACTTTTCTCTTCTCTGGCTAAGTACAGCACCCAAAGCTACCCCGCTAGCATCACACATGACTTCAAACGGTAAAGACCAATCTGGTGCTACCATGATAGGAGCTTCAATTAGCTTCTCTTTGAGGCATTCAAATGCCTTTAAACAATCCTCATTAAAGTCAAACTTTGCATCTTTCTCCAAAAGTTTGCATAATGGACTAGCAATTTTGGAGAAGTCTTTGATAAACCTTTGGTAGAAACCTGCATGACCGAGGAAACTACGAACTCCTTTGACCGAAATTGGGGGTGGTAGTTTCTCGATAACTTCGATTTTAGCTCGATCCACCTCAATTCCTCTTTTGGAGATTTTATGCCCAAGAACAATACCTTCTTTCACCATAAAGTGGCACTTCTCCCAATTCAGCACTAGGTTGAATTCAACACATCTCTGCAACGCCATACTTAGATTTGTCAAGCACGATTCAAAAGACTCACCCACAACTGAAAAATCATCCATGAATACCTCCAGTGTGTTTTCCACCATATCAAAGAAAATCGACATCATACAACGCTGAAAAGTGGCGGGTGCGTTACATAGCCCAAATGGCATACGTTTGAAGGCAAACGTACCATAGGGGCATGTAAACATTGTCTTCTCTTGTTCTTCGAGGGCGATACATATCTGATTACAGCCGGAATAACCGTCTAAGAAACAAAACCATCCTTTCCCTGCTAATCGATCAAGCATTTGGTCAATAAAGGGCATCGAAAAGTGATCTTTAAGGGTCCACGAATTCAGCTTATGGTAGTCCATGAATACTCTCCACCCTGTGACAGGTCTGAGTGGAATTAACTCATTTTTTTCATTCGCAACTACTGTCATGCCACCTTTCTTTGGTACACATTGTACCAGGCTTACCCATTTACTATCGGAGATTGGATACACAACCCCGGCATCTAACCATTTAATAATTTCTTTCTTCACCACCTTTTGCATAGGTGGATTAAGACGCCTTTGATGATCAATAGTGGGTAAGCAATTTTCTTCAAGCTGAATCTTATGTGTAAAAATCCCAGGCGGAATACCAATGATATCAGCGATGGTCCAACCGATGACTCTCATGTACTTCCGTAGGACCGTTATGAGAGCCGCAACTTGTTGTTCACCCAAATCTGCCGCCACAATAACCGGAAGTGTGTTACCGCTTCCCAAGAATGCATACTTTAAATGGTTAGGCAGCTTCTTCAATTCTAACATGGGTGGTTCCTCAATAGATGGTTTAGCTGGTGGTGTTGGTCGGTTTTTTAGATCAAGGTCCAGCTTCTTGGGAGTATGAGGATATGACCCTAATCCTGTTAGAGCACAAATAGTTTCTTCATAATTTTCAGCATCCGTATGCTCAACATTCATAAGCACCACCGCCAATGGGTCATCAACAAGCTGCTCCTCTATGGGTAATTCTTTCTCATCATCAATATACACATCGGCTATCGAGAACACGTTCAGATCTTAGGGTTGCTTCATTGATTTAGATACATCAAAGCGGACTACTTCGTCATTCATCCGGAATAGAAGCTCATTAGCTCTTAAATCAATAAGCACACTTCCTGTTGCAAGAAAAGGACGCCCCAAGATTATGGGAACCTCAGAGTCTACCTCACAATCCAAAATAACGAAGTCCGCTGGAAAGATGAACGAAGAAACCTTCACCAATACATCACATAAAATACCAACAGGTCATTTTACCAACCTATCAGCCATCACAAGCCTCGTATTAGTTGGATTAGGACCACCCAACCCCAATTTTTTGTAAATGGATAATGGCATCAAGTTGAAGCTGGCTCCTAAATCGCATAATGCCTTGTCAAAATTCAAAGATCCGACAGTGCAAGGAATAGTGAAGGCTCCTGGGTCAGCCTTCTTCTGAATTAGTGATCTGGTAGCAATTGCACTACAATGATGAACAGCATCTGTCAACTTACCACTTGCAGCTCGCTTCTTTGTTAAAAGATCCTTCATAAATTTTGTGTAGCTTGGCATTTGTTCTAGTGCCTCAACCAAGGGAACATTAATGGTCAGCTGTTTTAACATTGACATGAATTTATTGAACTTGGTATCATCATCTCTCTTCTTTAATCTTTGCGGAAAAGAAGGTGGTGGAATGGGAATTGTTTCCTCCATGACTTTCTTTTCATCATGCTTAGGTTCGGAGATCTTTTCAGGCTGTGGACGTCGAGGAATGACGCCATGAGCGTCTTTATCGGCTTCGACGGCGTTATCTTCTTCTGTATTACCTACGATATCTTTGGCCACTTGCTTGCTTTGGGATGAATTTTCCAGCACCTTACTACTTCTGGTAGTAACAACCATGCATGTTCCATCGTTTCTTGGGTTTTGCACCGTGTCACTCGGTAGGGTGCCAGCTTTTCTTTGATTTAATGTGGCTGAAATTTGACTCAATTGTTGTTCAAGCTATCTTATTGAAGTGGAATGTGAGTCAACCAATTGCTTCATTGAGGCCAAGTCATTTATTACCTCAGTTACTCCCGTGCTGGTTGCCTCTACTCCTTTCAACAGCTTAGCCATCATATCTTCCATTGACATATTTCCCGAACCAGATGCAGTGTCGTCACGTCTTCCTGGGGGAACATACAAACCACTCTTGTCAGTCTTGTTCCTCCAACTTCCTTGATCACGGTCCTTGTTTCCAGATTTATCATAATAGTTTCGACCTTGGTTTCCTTGGGCATTGCCTCGGAAACCCCCCTGATTGTTCACATAGTTGGCTTCTTCCTCAGAATCAGATTCCTCTCTTCCTTTTAACGCAACTGCTTTGAGTTTTTCGGTCTTCCCTGATAATAGATGCTTTGTAAGAAGATCCATCTGTGTTTTCATGTGCGCCATATCTTGATCACGTTCTTCTTCTCTTCTCCTTTGTTCTGCAGTCAGTCCAATAGACAAAGTGGGGCTTGCTACCTCAGAATCCCTGGTATGCCAAGCTCTACTTTGCTTTGTCATCCGATCCAGCATATCACTCGCCTGAACAAAGGTGAGGTCCATAAATGATCCTCCAGCCGCATTATCCACCACTGGTTTAGTTACTGAATTCAAGGACCTGTATAGTATCTCCATCAAGTGGACATTGGTCATGTGATGGTTTGGGCACCTCATAAGCTTCTTCTTGAATCTCTCCCATGTTTCGTGGAGGGCTTCAGTTGGAAGCTGACGAAAATTGCTGATTTCATCTCTCAATTGTGCTCTCTTGGATGGTGGAAAGAATCTTTCTAGGAAAGCGTCTTTCAATTGCCTCCAATTAGTGATAGAATCAGGAGTCAGCCCATTCAACCATAGAGTTGCCTCCCCAAATAGAGACAATGGAAATAAGCGCAACCGAATGGCATTCTGTCCAACGCTAGGATTGTCGAATGACTTGCATATAGAAATAAAGTTGATCAGATGCATATTCGGATCATCGCCTGCTAGTCCACCGATAATCCTTTGAGTTGCAATAACTGAATCATGGTGCTCGTGATGTTGAACTTGGCTCCGGGTGCCAATGGTGGAGGAATAATGGCTCCTGTGGCACCAGCTCCATCAAGATCATCATCATCATCATCGAATGGTATTTGCACGGCTCGGCGTTCAGGCCTGAACCTAGCTTGACGATCTCTTCTGTTTGCCGGTGTTTCCATCTCAGCATCACGCCTAGGGTTTAGTAACTCGTCATCACCTAGATCCTCATCGTCAGGATTTGTTGCTCACCCAGGATTATCAATATTCTGTTGATGCACTTAAGCAGCGGCAAGAGCAGCTAGTCTAGCCTGTTCTTGTTGAGCATCCCTTCTTTCAATTTCCTGTTGAGCCTCCATTCTGCCAATACGATGTGGTTTAGGATTGAAAGGTAATAATGGTTGACCAGAACTTCGAGTATGGGGCATTCACTGGATAAAAACCTGTAGAAAACAAAAACAACGACTAAAAGTAAAGTACGAGAATCTTTGACCAAAGGGTCTAGTAACTATCACAAACTTAATAGACAACCGTATTCCCCGGCAACGGCGCCAAAATTTGATAACGCTCAAACTACAGCTCTCGTAAGAGTGTAAGTGGTCGTTGTCAAATATAGAACCCAACTAGGTTGGGTGTCGAATCCCACAGAGAATACTTGGTCACTAAGTAAGCGAAGATTATTAGACTTTTGGTGAAAGTTTCATAAAAAGGAGGGATTGTAGCGTGAGTAACAAAATAATAACGTAAGAACAGAAAATAGAAGAGTAAAATGGATTGTTTGGTTGGTTTTGATCAATGAGAATTGAGAGCTGGGGTTATGTCCACCTTTTGAGTTGTACGTATCTATTGGCTATGAGTTATGTGGAATTCAGACATGCATGTGCTTATAGAGAATTGTATTCTATGGTAAATCCAGGCGTCTTTCGACCATCAAGGATTATTTCACTTTAACTCTTTCGAGCTTAAAGCGTATCTAATGGTACAAATTCTCCAAGAGGTTAATCCAGTTACGGCACTAACTTTTTAACAGGGGTTGGTGCCCTATTACCTTGGCATTATCTCTTTTCTAGACATATAACTTTTCCTTCGAACAAGTTAATGCTATACTGGCGTATTCTATATGTTTGCAACCACAAGAATTTGCATTAAGATGAAGAGAATAATGATATAAGCAGCATACGTGTCAAGAATTCACAATCTCATAGCAATAGATAGTATCTCATAAGGCTTCCATAACCCCAACAGAGAAGTTTAGCTACTCATGAGTGCAATGGAAATCACAATAGTCATTATCATCATACCAATATAAGGATAGAACGTGTAGTATATGTTGGTAAGGCTTGTGGCGTGATTTCCTTTCAAAGTAGTGTTTCTCTTGTTGTGAAAATTATAAGTCGAATAGATGAAGAGAAAGTAAATAAGAATTAATTGAAAGCAAATTATTTAGAGTTGTGAATGATGAGAATAATGAGAATAATCCCAATGATCAGAACGAATAAAAGCTTCAGTACAATAGGGTATTTATAATACCCATATCCTATTCCTACTAGGCTACTGCGTACTTATCCTCATCCTAATAAATTACTGCATCATTATCCTAATCCTAATAAGTTACTGCTGATCCCCAAAGTCTTGAGAAATGTTGTTTTGGCCTGGGACAAGTTTCCCATGCGTCACTTTTAGTCCTAGGCATCCAAGCTCTGCTCTCCTCCTTTCGTGAAGCTTCCTTTGGCATCAAGTTATCCATAAAATGCTGAAATCTTCATCATTTATACCTGAAAACTAGCTAATCATGTTTGTTAGCTCACTTACAGGAAAAAGGACTAAAAGTGCATGAAGTATATATTTTGTCCTCAAAACTTAGCTAAAATATGGGTAAATTATAGCACTTTAGGCGTGTAAATATACATAACACCATAATACTAGTCTAAACTAC
This sequence comes from Capsicum baccatum var. pendulum, assembly GCA_030864225.1. Classification (NCBI taxonomy): domain Eukaryota; kingdom Viridiplantae; phylum Streptophyta; class Magnoliopsida; order Solanales; family Solanaceae; genus Capsicum; species Capsicum baccatum. The sequence goes on along the minus strand of CM061559.1, from coordinate 198,924,781 downwards.
GGATTCAATATCCTATGGGTTTTTAGAGCTCTCATCTCAAGGATAATACTGCTTACCACTTCAACGACCAACTTCAACCTCTTACTAGGAATTCACTAGTGCACAATGCATTTATCCACTTATATATGAACAAGACATTCAAGCCTATCATTATAACCACTTATGAACTTCTAGGCAAGCCACCATCTAGGAATATTCCATATTCTTTAATACCTCTATAACTAACAACTTCCATGAATTATCCCCAAGAAGACACACCTAGAATTCTCAACTAACTATGATATATACCACCACTTTTCCTCAATATTCTTTCATACTTATAGCCTCAAATAAAACAAGCATATAAAACTCTTCCCTATTGAGGTTCATATACTCTCTCTCATCTAAACCATTGTTCATCTATCTTCATCACCACTATTTTAACATAAGAAGAGGTCACTGAAGGGTTAGAACATAAGGACCTACAACATGGAAAAATACTATACATAACATTGACAAATAACTGAGGCCTGAGGAATAGAGTATTAAAGGCATTGTACGACCCGGGACTACCCCCTAGTCATCACACGGTGCTTACAATCTCGAGGGACCACAAACTGACCCATGAGTTGGTACTTGTTATGAGCACTGAAAAATAATACCATAATTGTAGAAAACATCTGATATTCATATAAGGTTTTATCACTGAATCAATACTGAAATATGAATTTATAGAAAAACTGATCGAATCTGATTAAATACAGATAAACTGACATGTCAACTGAAAATCTGAATACTGGATAACTTACTTTAATGTCTGAAAAGCCTCTAAAACTGACTGACTGAATATGAGTTGATGGGACAGTCCCCTAACTAACTCTGCTAACTACTGAAATAGAGATATGAAGTAAAATTATCGGTCCTCGAAAGATGAGGAATCACCACTGCTACTGTACTGCTGATAGCCTGAGGAGTGAGGTCTAAGATCAGTCTAAGAACTACGTATCAGCACCTATGATAGATACATTATAGGGCAAAAGAAAGGTATACGATCAGTACTTTGAATGTACTGGTATGCTAAATGAGGTAGGCTGATATGCATAGTTTTATGAACAAAACTAATAATTAACTGAATATGCATTTAAAACATGGAGTATTGAGTAGATAATAGGGAATCTATAGATACTAAAAATATGGAGAATCTATAAATACTGAGTATGCATAAAAGTCTATAAATACTAAAGATACATAAAAATCTATAGACACTGGGGATGCATGGCCAAGCATATAACATGGAGTGAGTAAAATTCATAATCTGAAATACAGAAAAATACTGATATCTGTATACTTTTGTCAAGAAACTCTAATATTGCATAACTAAACTGAGACTATATCTGAGACTGTGGAAGGTCTTATCTAACCGACATTCCCCAATTTGAGCTAATTGGGGTCCAACCTGTAACCTCAGTTGGAAGGGTGTTAATACCGTGCCATGGGTACTAATGATGGTTGTGTGGATTCACTAAACTGATATAATTTCCAAAGGACTAAGGGTGTTAAGCCTGAATTGATGGGTGACCCCTGCGAGATAGTTAAGCCTAATCTAACGGGTGACTTCTTATACCCTACGCTGGCTACATAGTTCTGGAGTACAGGGACTGCTACTAACAACTCTACCTATTTGAAGGGGAAGCCTCCATCCCTACACTCGCTCGGTGCTAAATCCTACTCCCAATTGAAAGACACTGAAATGCTAGACTATTCTGAGTTTAACTGATTGATATTTGACTATTCTGATAATACTCATAGTATGTTTTGAAAACTGTTCTGTAATATACTGAGACTAGACAAAGTAAATATCTATGGATTTCTGGTATTTAATACCCCCAGGACTCAAAACAATAATGGTAAAATGAAACTAAAACTTGGAAGACATCACATGAAGGTTTTTTATTAAATCAATCACTCTTATAGGCATTTTATCAAACACTTGTATCTCATAGTTTAAGGTAATCATATGAATGCCATGGAACTTATAAAAATTACATAAATTCAACATAATAGTACTAAATCATGGTTTAATTAAATACATAATAATATTAAAATATGGAGAATTGAATAGTAACGATAATTTAATGGTAACATGGTATATAACCAATAGTGCATGGAGAGTCATGGATGAAATCGTAACTTAAAACATAATAACTTGAAAAGACTATAACTTGGTTATTAAAATGGGTTACTTGGGCTCCATGGATGAAAGGAATCCATGGATGAACATCTAACACACCTTGGATAATGAATTTCTTGAAGTTCTGGGTGAGTTCCTGAGGATTGGTCTTGAATTTGAGAGCTAGGGTTTCTTGTTCTTGAAAAAGGGGATCTTTAATTTGAGAGAAATTGAATAATGAATGATTATTTAGGTCAATTGAGGCTAAATTTCATGTTTTATGGAGATTTTAGGGCTTAGAAAAAAGACCCAAATACCCTTAAATGAATTTAAAACGTAAGCTGAAAACTGACCATCCTGATTTTTGGCCTCGGCACGAAGCGCCACTATCGCGCCAAGACACTGGAAATGGACAACTGGGACCTGGACAAATATCGAGATCTAGAGCTATCACGTTAAGCCTTTGGAATGCCAATTTGTCCACCTCCGCGATGCGCCAACATCGCGGATGCCCACAGGAAATTGCCAAATGGAAAACTGGCCTGCTCCACAATGCGGCATGATCGTGGAGTCATACTGGAAACTAAATATTATTGTTTATACTAGCTCCACAATGTGCTATGGGTTAAAATGATGGGGTCTAACAACTGAAAAGTAAAATCGCCATAACTTCTTACCCGGTTATCGAATCTGGGCAAATTTTTTATCGTTGGAAAGCTAATTGAATTTCTAACGCATTGGCAGGCTCTAAACTAAAAAATAATGAGGGTTTCAAAAATATCGTATATGAATACTCATGTATTGATACTTAGATTATTCTAGGGAAATACGGGGTGTTACAATATCTTCCCCTTGGGATCATTCATCGTCGAATAAAACTAGTTAAGCTGAGAAAAATTGCTGGACTTAGCTCACTCACTGAACATGCATATTTGATGCATGGATTACATGATTGAACTGATTTGTAAATTCACGACTAACATATACATGATATGCAACTGAAACTAAGCATAATAGAGAGAAATCTTAAGAAGATTAGTACCTTATACTTTATTTGGATTCGCAGAGAAAAGATAAGGGTACTTGGTCCGCATATCTACCTCTGTTTCCCAAGTGGCTCCCTCAACGGACTAATTCTGCCAAAGAACTTTAACTAGTGGAACTTCTTTGTTCCTTAGTCTACGAACTTGATGATCAAGAATTTTGACTGGAACTTTCTCAAAGGAAAGACTGTTCTGAATATCTACACTTTCTAAGGGAACAACTACCGCTGGATCAACAATACACTTTTCAAGAACGAAACAGGGAACACTGGGTGTACTGAGGCTAAATCTGAAGGAAACTCAAGCTCATAAGCTACCTTTTTTAAACGACTGAGAATTTTGAAGGGACTGACATATTGGGGACTGAGTGTTCTTTTCTTGTCAAATATCTTAACTCCTTTGATGGGAGAAATTTTTAAGTGCACAAGATCACTGACCTCAAACTCGAGGTCCTTTATCCTCACATTTGCATACAATTCTGTCGGCTCTAGGCATCCCCAAGCCTTTCTCTGATCAACTGAACCTTCTCTAACGCATCATGCACCAAGTCAGGCCCTACTACCGTGGCCTCACCTACTTCAAACCAACCAATTAGAGATCTACATATCCTACCATAAAGAACCTCAAACGGATCCATATGAATACTAGAATAATAGCTGTTATTGTATACGAATTCAATCAAAGAAAAATGTCATCCCAACTACCCTTAAAATCAACAACGTATGCTCTCAGCATATCTTCTAGAGTCTGAATGGTCCTTTTTGCTTGACCATCTATTTGAGGGTGAAAAGTTGTACTGAGGTGGACTTGGGTACCAAGACCCTTTTGGAATACCTTCCAGAAGTGAGAGGTAAACTGGGTACCTCTATCAGAGATGATAGATACTGTTACTCCATGTAACTTGACCAACTCTCTAATATACAGTTTGGCATAGTCCTCGGCTGAATAAGAGGTATGAACTGGTAAGAAATGAGCTGATTTGATCATTCTGTCTACGATAACCCAAATAGAATTATGATGATGAAGGGTACGTGGCAAACCTATCACAAAATCCATGTTCACTTTCTCCCACTTTCAAGTGGAAATACTGAACTCCTGCACGGATACACTAGGTTTTTGATAATCAACCTTAACTTGCTGGCATGTTTAGCACTTAGCTACAAACTCTACAATATCTCTCTTCATCCCATAACATAATAGATCTCGAGCAAATCGCGGTACATCTTAGTGGCCCTTTGATGAATAGAGTAACATGCACCAAGCACTTTCGCAAGAATTCATTGCCTCAATTCATCTACACTAGTTACACACAATCTACCCTGACAACGCAACACACCATCTCTCCCTTGGGAGAAAACCTCCACGTTTTGGTCTCTGATTGATTCTTTTAACTTAACTAGGCTGGGATCTCTATCCTGCTTTTCCTTCACCTCAGAAACTAGAGATGATTTTGAGCTACTTTGCACCCATACACTACCCTCTACTAAGTCGACAAAGCGGACACCTAGTCGAGCAAGCTGATGAACTTCCTAAGCTAACTTCTTCTTACCATCCTCAACATGAGCAACACTACCCATGGACAATATACTGAGAGCATCAACCACTACATTAGCCTTGCCCGGATGATACAGAACACTCATATCATAATCCTTTAATAACTCTAACTACCTTCTTTAATGCAGATTAAATGTTTTTGAGAGAACACATACTGAAGGATTTTGTGATCTGTAAATACATCTACATGCACCCTATAGAAATAATGCCTCCAAATCTTTAAGGCAAACACTACAGATGTTAACTCAAGATCATGAGTAGGGTAATTTTTTTTCATGGGGTTTAAGCTGTCTGGAGGAATAGGATATGATCTTACCTCTCTGCATGATGACACAATCTAAAACTACCCTGAATGCATCACAATACATAACAAAATCATCTAAACCATCTGGTAGAGTCAAGACTAGGGTTGAGGTGAGTCGAGTCTTCAACTCCTGAAAACTCTTCTCGCATAAATCTGACCACTGAAACTTAACTTTCTTTTGAGTCAATCTGGACATGGGGGATGTAATATAAGAAAACCCTTCAATAAATTGACGGTAATAGCCAGCTAAACCTAAGAAATTCCTGATATCTAATGGAGAGATGGGTCTAGGCCAGTTTCTCACCACCTTGGTCTTTTAAGGATCAACTCTAATATTGTCACCAGAAATAATATGGCCAAGGAAAGATACAGATCTTAGCCAGAATTCACACTTACTGAATTTAGCGAACAACTGATGAGCTCTAAGAGTCTGAAGTACTATTTTGAGGTGGTCTTCATGATTATTTTCGCTATGAGAGTAAACAAGAATGTCATCAATGAAGACTATGATGAACATGTCCAAGTACTGTTTGAACACTCGGTTCATCGGGTCCATGAAGGCTGCTGGGTCATTGGTAAGACCAAAGGACATGACTAGAAATTCTAAGTGACCATACCGAGTTTAGAAAGTTATTTCTAGAATGTTACATTCTCTGACCCTGAGCTAATGGTAGCCTGATCTGAGGTCTATCATTAAAAACTAGCTGGCACCCTGAAGTTGATCAAACAAGTCATCAATTCTAGGAAGTGGATATTTTTTCTTGACTGTGACTTTGTTCAACTGATGGTAGTCTATGCACATTCTAAGAGAACTGTCTTTCTTACACACAAATAGAATATGTGTCCCTCACGATGAGATGCTAGGTCTGATGAACCCCTTATCCAAGAGATCCTTTAATTGTTCTCTTAATTCTTTAAGATCAACTAGAACCATTTTGTATGGCAGAATAAATATAGGCTGAGTATCTAGAAGAAGGTCTATTTCGAAGTCGATTTCCCTTTCAGGAGGAACTTTGGGCAGATTCTTAAGAAATATATTTGAGAATTCATTTACTACTGGAACTGACTCAAGAGTTGGAGTTTCTAAGTTAGAGTCTTTGACTCGCACAATATGGTAGACACATCCCTTGGATATCATCTTTCCCACTCTAAGGTACGAAATCAACTGACCCCTACGAGCTGTAGTACTACCCCTCCATTCAAGGACTGGTTCATTTGGGAACTGAAACTAAACTATTTTGTTTCTACAATCAACTGAGGCATAGCATGAATGAAGCCAACCATGTCGAGAATGACATCACAATCTGTCATCTCTAACTCCACGAGATCAACTGAGGTAACTTTTTGAGATATTGTGATCGGACAGTTCCTGTATACTTGTCTGGATATAATGGAAATGCCTGCTGGGGTAGACACTGAAAAGGGCTCTGCTAGAGTTTTGGGACTGACTCCAAAGTTGAGGGCTATATATGGAGTTACAAAAGAAAGAGAATGTCCAGGGTCTGGTAAAGTATAAACATGCAAGTGAAAGACCTACAACATACCAGTAATTACATCAGGAGAATTTTCCTAATCTTAGCGGGACTAAAGAGCATATAGTATGTTTGGAAACTGACCACTGGTAGCACTGGAAGCGACACCCTATTGAGTTAGGAGACCGGATAGAACTGACGACTAATAGGACTGGCCCTGTTGCCGCACATTTGTACCTTTCTGAGCAACTACTCGACACTCTCGAATCCAATGGCCTGGATTTCCATACCCAAAGCATACATCACTGCCCGCTCTACACTCACCCTAATGGTGTCTGCCATATTTCTGACATAGAGGATATGTACGAGCACTACTAATACTGACCTGGGACTTAGAGCCTAGTTCCCTATACCTAGTGTCGTTTCTGAATTTGGGTACTGGGGCACTGGCTGAAGAGTGTAGTAGGGTTGTATACCTCTGATGAAACTGAGGACGGTTACCACCTTCTGACTTTGGCTGATTGAAATTAGAACTACCCGTCCTAGCTCTCTTGTTTCCTTTCTCTCTCTCCTAAATCTTTTGCTTCTCTATCTGTTAAGCATGGATCATCAGCTTAGACAAGTCCATCTCACTAATAAGCATTACGGTCCTACACTCCTTGACCATACTATCAGATACGCCAGACACAAACTTACTCATCTTATACCTATTATCAGCTACCACATGAGGAGCATACCTAGCTAACAGAGTAAACTTGAGGGAATAATCCCTCACGCTCATGCAACCCTGCCTCAAGTTAATGAACACTAACACTTTGTCCTTCCTGAACTCCAATGGGAAGAATCTATCTAAGAAAGCAATAGCAAACTCTTCCCACTTTACAGGCCCTACATCAACACCCCTATCTACCTTCCACTGCTTAAACTAAGTATGGTCTATATTTTGTAACTGGTATATAGCCAACTTAGTAATTTGACTAGATGTCACCCCTATAGCATCCGTGACCTTCTGAACCATATCTAAGAATTCTTTTGGATCCTCTTTAGATTTAGATCCAGTAAAAGAAGGAGGATTCATCCAGGTGAAATCCCAAATTCTAGTTGCAGTGGTATTGGTCACTAGGTTGACCGGAACAGCAGTTGGCCATCCATTTTGTGCAACTACAAAATTTGCTAGAGTAGTGAATGCAACACTGAATTCTATGTGAGAGACGTTCTTATCCAGAGGATCTGCCTGGACGGGCTGAGAAGCTAGCTGATTTCCTGTTCTTTTTTTATTTTTCTTGGAGGGAATGTTCTATAAATAGAAGAAAGAAATAGATTAGACAGGGAGTTTAAATTGAGATTATGCTCACTCGTACAACATGAATACTGAAAGAAGGGAAACTTTTTCCTAAATGCCTTGTAGCCTCTCATCCATAAGTGTGGCGCGCTACACACACAACCATGCATAAGACTCTACTTGACACAGAAAGAAATAGATTAGACAGGGAGTTTAAATTGAGATTATGCTCACTCGTACAACATGAATACTGAAAGAAGGGAAACTTTTTCCTAAATGCCTTGTAGCCTCTCATCCATAAGTGTGGCGCGCTACACACACAACCATGCATAAGACTCTACTTGACACAGCTTTCATACTTCCTAGGATATTTTAAAACCTTAGGCTCTGATACAAAGTTTGTAACGACCCGGGACTACCCCCTAGTCATCACACGGTGCTTACAGTCCTGAGGGACCACAATCTAACCCATGAGCTAGTACCTTTTGTGAGCACTGAATAATATCATAATTTTAGAAAACATCGAATATCGCTATAAGTTTTTATCACTGAATCAATACTGAAATATGGATCTATAGAAAAGCTAACTGAATTTGATTAAATACTAATAAACTGACATGTCAACTGAAAATCTGAATATTGGATAACTGACTGTAATATCTGAAAAGCCTCTAAAACTGACTGACTGAATATGAGTTGATGGGATAGGCCCCCAACTAACTATGTTAACAACTGAAATAGAGATATAAAGTAAAAATAATATGTCCTCAAATGATGAGGACTCACCACTGCCACTGTACTGCTAATAGCCTGAGGAGTGAGGTCTAAGCTTGGTTCAAGAATTGATCGTCAGTACCTATGATATGATACATCATAGTGCAAAAGAAAGGTAAGCGATCAGTACTTTGAATGTAGTGATATGCAAAATGAGGTAGGCTGATATGTATGGTTTCATGAACAGAACTAATAATTAACCAAATATGCATGTAAAAAATAGAGTACTGAGTAGAGAATAGAGAATCTGTAGATACTAAAAATATGGAGAATCTGTAAATACTGAGTACGCATAAAAGTCTATAAGTACTGAAGATACATGAAAATCTACAGACACTGGGATGCATGACCAAGCATATAACATGGATTGAGTAAAATTAGTAATCTGAAATACAGAAAAATACCGATATTTGTATGCTTTGTTCAAGCAACGCTAAGAATGCATAACTGAACTAAGATTGTAACTGAGACTATATCTGAGACTGTGAGAGGTATCACTAACCGACATTCCCCAATTTAAGCTAATTGGGGTCCAACCTGTAACCCCAGTTAAAAGGATGTTAATACCGTGCCACGGGTACTAATGATGGCTGTGTGGATCCACTAAACATCTATAGTGTCCAAAGGACTAAGGGTGTCAAGCCTTAACTGACGGGTGACCCCTGCGAGATAGTCAAGCCCAATATGACCGGTGACTTCTCATACCCTACGCTGGCTATGTAGTTCTAGAGTATAGAGACTGATACTAATGACTCTACCTATCTGATGGGGAAGATACCATCCCTATACTCACTCAGTGCTAAATCCTACTCCCAACTGAAAGACACTAAAATGCTAGACTATTCTGAGTTTAACTGATTGATATCTGACTATTCTGATAATGCTCATAGTATGTTCTAAAGATTGTTCTGTAATGTAGTGATACTAGACGAAGTAAACAACTATGAATTTCAGGTATTTAATACCCCCAGGACTCAAAACAACAATGGTAAAGTGACACTAAAAATTGGAAGACAACACATGAAGGCTTTTTATTAAATCAATCACTCTTGTAGGCATTTTATCAAACATTTGTACTTCATAGTTTAAGACAATCATAAGAATGCCATGGAACTTATAAAAATCACATGAATTCAACATAATAGTACTAAATCATAGTTTAATTCAATAAATAATAATATTAAAACATAGAGGATTGAATAGTAACGATAATTTCATAGTAACATAGTATGAAACAATAGTGCATGGAGATTCATGGAAGAAATAGTAATTTAAAACATAATAACTTGAAATGATTATAACTTGGTGATTAAAATGGGTTACTTGGGATCCATGGATGAAAGGAATCCATGGATGAACATCTAACATACCTGGGATAATGAATTTCTTGAAGTTCTGGGTGAGTTCCTGAGGATTGGTCTTGAATTTGAGAGATAGGGTTTCTTGTTCTTGGAAAAGAGGATCTTTAATTTGAGAGAAATTGAATAATGAATGGTTATTTAGGTAAATTAGGGCTAAATTTTGTGTTTTAGGGAGAGTTTAGGGCTTCGGAGAAAGACCCAAATACCCTTAAACAAATTTAAACGTAAGTTGAAAATTGACCATCCCAATTTTTGGCCTTGGTGCGATACGCCACTATCGCGCCAAACCTCTGGAAATGGACAATTGGGACCTGGAAAAACATCGTGATACGGAGCTATTGCGGTAAGTCTTTGGAATTCCAATTTGTCCAACTCCGCGATGTCCCAATATCGTGGAGGCCTACTGGATATTGCCAAATGGGAAATTGGCCTGCTCCGCGATGCACCATGTTCACGGAGTCATACTGGAAATTGCCAATTGTCATTTAGACTAGTTCCGTGATGCGCTAAGGGTTAAAATGACGGGGTCTAACGAGTGAAACTTAAAATCGCCATAACTTCTTACCCGATTATTGAATTTCGGCGAATTTTTTATATCACTGGAAAGCTAATTGAATTTTCTACGCAATGGAAGGATCTAAACTGAAAAATAATGAGTGTTTTGAAAATTTTAAATATGAATACTCATGTATTGGGACTTAGATTATGCTAGGAAAATACGGGGTGTTACAGGTATAGATTCATTAAAGAGATCTAAACTGAGGAAATACGTGCCATAATGCGAATTTCACTAGTCATTAAGGGTGTACCATGATTTTTGAGAATTGAGAATACTCTGAAACATGGGTTCATACTTATCATAATCTACTCAATATAAGATTAGAGTTCATAGATATATGAGAGGTGACGCAAATCACAGAGTGAATTTGTTACTTCTTTGCTAAGAGCTGAGAATGAACTTAAATATGCATAAAGTGTATAATCATTGGTCATAAGCGTGGCTCTATCACACAAGACATAGATAAGGTTCCATAATGATTGAAATTCAAGGAACAAAATATGCTAGACCAAGAATGGATCACTATCTCATCACATCTCTTATTGACATGCATCACAATCTAATTCTCAAACCTTGACTTGGTTCTTCACCCTATCATCTCCCCCTCAGATCAAGTCGATAATTTAAGCCGTCCTATTTCATATTATTAAGACTAAGCCCTAAATTCTTCACTCTAATGGTGTACACATGAATGCTCACTCACTCGAATATACTCTATCTAGACAATACTAAACATACTCTATCTGGACAATACTAACTTCATTCTTGGGTAGTCCTTTCATATATACCGTACATAACTTTCTCTAGCTTCAATAATCATCATCATATACTTACACTCTTCTCGACAAATATACCTGCCTCATTAAACATATAATCTGACTTATTTTCTTCATAGCCTATTAATATCACATCTCTAAACTGAGATTTTTCCCTAAACCAAATCATACTAAAAGGCTCAACATCATCTATTCATAACTCCTTAACATAGCTATTAAGAACACCACATACTATATAACTAGCCTTCTTCCCGCTTAGCAACTCAAGGGTACTATTAGCCACACACAACACCTAACAATCTTAGAAAATAATGCAACCCCATATCACCTTAGGTACACCTCTAAATCATACCTACAATATCATACTTAATTGCAAATAAATAAACTCAAACTTTTGAACACACTATTTTGACCCTACTAGATTACTTCTATATAGCTAGCATCACTAACCAAGCGATCATTATTTCCACCTTGATGAACATCCACTGTTCAAACTTAGTTTCTAGTGCTAAACATGATTAACAACACAACCTCACATATTATTATCGGTTGGAATCTATAAAATAAAATATCAAGAAACACTAGTCCACTAGAACCTCATAATAACAATAATCAATCATAATCTTATGGTCTATCTTATTATAATCAATTACCACATCCTTCTTCTACACATTACTACTATTTACCCATCTGTAAACCTAAATTACATTCATAGCTCGTTAAGTTTCAACTAATATCTTTTTCCTTCACAACCACAAAGGAAGCCTAAATTAACAATAATCAACCACCAAATACTTTCATTAATAACCTATACTTTTCTAACACAATGGAACACCATCAAGAACTCCCTTATTACTTTAAGCATACTATAATTTACCTTAACTAATAACTCTTTCTCTACCTTCTACCATGAAACCTACAGCACATTGACTACCCCTTAGTCAACACTCAAAGATACTTAACCCAATCCTATCTTACTAGCAGACATCGATCCCTCAATTTACCATCAACGAAATGCTAACCCCACCCTTTCTTGTTACTACACTTCTAAATCCATACTTTCAACTCAAAGGATGTTCTACTACTTATGAATCATACAACCTAAGTTACACTATCTCTTAATAAAAACTATATTCAATACTCTAGGCACATGCTTTCTCCTTTCATGAGCGATATCTGTAACAAAGGGCTAAAGAGAAATCTGATTACATAGAAACTTCTATCTTAACCTCTCAACTCATATAGATAAGGACATAAGATTTTGAATTAAACAACTTTAATCACTCTAGCGGGCTCTTCTCAAGCCCTTTGTCCAATTTCTAAAGTTACTAATAGTGAATTTGAGAGCATCACCTCAGAAGGAATTGGAATTTACTACTCATGTTATCTTAAGAATAAGTAATAAATGGAGAATTATGGAGTAACACATGAATCAACAAAAGTTTCTGAGAGAACAACTTTACTTCACGATTTAGAGCATTAAGAAGAGAAATATTTCTTAATTGCTCAATAGCCTCTCAAACAAAAGTATAGACGTCTCCGTACTGTTTCGCAAGACTCTAATAAATACAACATCACAGAAGCCCTAGGAAACTTAAACTATGTACTCTGATACCAAGTCTGTAATGCCCCGAGACTACCCCCTAGACGTCAGATGGTGTATAAAACAACAAGTGATCCTAAGCTAACCCATGATACTGGAATTATTAGTAAGCAACTAAATGAATAAACAAAAGCAAAAGCAATAAGTAGAAAAAATGTTATTAGCTAAATTTGTTCAATACAAAGTATTCAAAAACTTACAACATTGGTTATACAAAGAAAAACAGAAACTAAATACGTTAACTTTGACTGACTATCTATTAAGCCTCTACTAATACTGACTATAAATATCCGAGATATGAACCCTAGCCATCCCTAAATAATACGACTGAATAAAAATATAATACTGAATGCAAAGTTGACTATAGTCCTCAAATCAATAAACTCATCACCTGCTGGTTAGAATTTGTGTGTTGTCTGATTCTGGTGTTGTGGGCTACAATTGGTACCTATATTATAAAACACTGTATCCATACAAACATATATATAGTCAGAAGTTCTGGAATGTACAGAGTATTTAGGGGTGAATGCAATAAGTAAAACTAAAACTGGCCATACTTTCAAATCATGCATGCGAAGTGTAAAAGGACTCACCTCGATTATGAATAAAATGAAAGCTGAAATATCATAAAACATGAATAATAAATCATAATCCAATACGCTTCATGAGTAATTACACTTAGTTTCTAAAATCTTTACTTTTATCTTTCTTTGTGGTAGATTTTTATAACCAACATAATCCATGTGAGCTATTATGGAGTCTAAAATCTTACCCACGTTGAGGAGAGTTGTTCTACCAATGTCATTGGAATAGAACCTTAACTTAAAATGATCACTATGCTTAGCCTATAGAAAGCAAAACGAAGACAAATGGACTCAAGTAAAACTGTTTTCAAATTACTGAGAGAACCATTTTATATCATCCCATACTGAGAGGGCCATTTCATATCATCTTATTGCCGAGAGGGATATTTCATGCCATTTATCGAGAGGGTTATTTTATATTATCGTCGAGAGGGCCATTTCATGCCATTGCTGAGATGGTTATTTTATTTCATTCCATTGCCAAGTGGGCTATTACGAGAGGGCCATCAGATATAATCTCATTTCTGAGAGGGCCATTTCATGCTATGCCAAGAGGTCTATTTTATATCATCTCATCGCTAAGAGGGACATTTCATATCATATCATTTCCGAGAGGGCCATTTAATGCCATTGTCGAGGAGGCCATTTCATGTCATCGCCGAGAGGGCGATTATATACTATTGTTGAAAGGGTCATTTCATATTATCACCGAGCGAGATATTTCACGACATTGCCGAGAGGGTCATTTCATATCATCACCGAAAGGTTCATTTTATGCCATTACTAAGAGGGTCGTTTTATTCCATTTCTAAGAGGGCCATTTCATATCATCTCTAAGAGGGCCATTCTATGCCATTGCTGAGGGGGTTATTTTATTTCATTCCATTTCCAAGAGGGACATTTCATATCATTTCATTTCCAAGAAGGCCATTATGCCATTCAACTAGGTCTCCGTAATTTCTCGCCATACAAGACGATAAGGTCTAGCCTTGGAAGATGCTTTGGAGCACTAATATATATTGACATGCGAGATAGCATACACTGGCGTCAAAGATATCATCAGCATTTAACATCTGTTAACACGTGAGATAGCATACACTGGAGTTGAGGATATCATCAGCATTTAATATCTATTGACACATGAGATAGAATACGTTGGCATCGAGGATATCATCAGCATCTAATATCTATTGACATACGAGATAGCATATGCTGGCGCGAAGAATATTATTGGCATTTAATATATGTTGACACGTGAGACACAACGCTGGAATTGAGGATATATCATCATGAATCAAGATATGAATGCATCAAAAGCCCATGATTCGAAGGGACGTCTTTAAGTTGCTATCTGAAAGCGAATGACATATTTGACTTCCTAGAAATTGACAATCCTAGGGTAATCTATAAGTTGTATTATTTGCTATAGGATAGTGTTCAAGATTAACTATAAGTTGATAGTCGATAGGTCATCCATAAGCCACAATAAGATGCGAACTGGTTAGTGTGCAAGGTTACCCTAAGATCGATAGTTTGAAGGTCATCTATAAGTCACAACTAAATCCTTACCAGAGAATATGCGAGATATCAAAATGATACATCCAAGGTTTCTCTATAATCTGCATCATATCCAAAATTAATTATGTACAGGATTACCTAAAGACTAGTAATTTGAGAGATATTTATAATTTATATTGTATCCAAGGTTGAATGATGTACGAAAATACCTAAGAGCTAGCGATTGGAGGGATATTTGTAAGCCATCTCTTATACTTAACCATTTTCATTACAGAACATACCTAATTTGTTTCTAATTTTATACAATAATTAGAAAGGAAGGGGAGAGGGGGGAGGGGAGCGAGTGGGGAGTGTCAACGAAGATGGAAGGGGATGGTTTTGAAGAAGATGAAAGAAGTGAGGTCTTGAAGAAGATGAAAAGAGAGGCAGGGGGTGTTTTTATTTATTATTTTTATTTTATTATATATAGTTAATTATATATAATAATCATAAAATTATTAAATCCCATCAGTTTTTTTTTAAAAAAATATGTTTTAATTTTATTTTTATTTTTTTACCATGTCAGTCATTCAGGGGGTAATATAATTCACGTGAAAGTTGTTTATGGGGATAAATAATTGTATGCAAAGTTAAAGTGTTAAAGTAATTTATGGTGATAAGTTCGGGAATATTTATGCTTTTTTCCTGTTAATAAAGGCATTATATTGCTCATAGATAGAAGCATTGGTTGTAGTCAACTAGTCAAGTTCACCTTCTGAATACAATGGTCATACTTTTTATTTTCTTAATAATACAATGTTTACACTTGCCAATGTTTGATTTTAATTTCTTATTTTGTCTTTAAGTTCTACAATTACTTTTGATTTTTCCCCTTAAGTCTTTCTTATCAACATTGTCATAGGGATGAATTCAAGATCTAAATTTAATGGTTCAATTTTAAGATTGTCATCATTATATTGTTAATATTATGGTTAGCATCGAACAGTTGTTGACCCGTTGTTGAAAGAATATGTCTGTCCCTGGAGGAACAATATCACATTTACATCTACTCAATCCTCTTTAGAGTGTGTGCGGTATTGCGAAAATATTTTTCAATCTTTTAATGATTGATCATCTTTTTAAAAAAAAAAAAATATATATATATATATATATATTGGAGAATGAAGATATTTCTCTAAAGAAAGGAGAGAAAACAACTTATAAGTGATATTTCACACAAGTTGTCTAATACCACCTTCCAGGGTTCAAAAGCCTCACTCCAAACTGATATCCACCACCCACACTGCTAGTCCTACATGCCAACCCAACAACAATTATCCCAAACTATATACGAATATTTTATATTTATTTTTTCAAATATTAAAATATAAATAATAGGTCCACCTTTCTTTTACAAAAAAGTATATTCACCAAACACACCCTCAAGTCTCTAAATTGTCGAATCATCCGTTTGTTTGCATCTCCAAATTACACTCGATCATTTAGTTTTGATTTTTCACACATAAATGTCAAAGTAAATCTCTAAATCACAATGCATGCCCATTTTGTCATATTGTCTAAAGTTGACACTAAAATAGCTCATAGCTGAGAGGCCAATTATTATTTTCAAGAAGTAGAGGCTATTTTCTATCCATGTCAATGCAGTTTGTATTCAATTTGTTGGTGTTATTTTTGGGTTTAGTAAAATCTATATGTTACAACAAGAACTTCAAACTCAACTTCAAATTAATCATGTGAACAATCAAATGAAGTTGTAACTCTGTATTCACAACTTTGAATCAAAAATAAGTTCAACCCAACTTATGAACATCAACAAAATAAAGTTCAAACTATTTTTTTGAAAATAGCAAAACCAAACATTTAGAAAAGGATGATGATTAGGAGATTCAAGTCCACCGAATTCATGACATTTTCTTAAGAAAATTATTCCCCTCAAGTACTTGAGGTTATGGAATATATCCTCCCAAGGTAAAATGAATCACTTCGACTGAATAGCGGTACCTCAAATTCTGTCTAACTACAAACGCACTCAACTATAGTATATCACACTAGAGTTTTTTCAAGAAAGAGGAGTATTTTTTCTTCAAAATCTTATGTCTCCACCTGAGGAAAAAATCAAGTATTTATAGCCATCAAGGTGTTGCTTCATGAAGATAATCAATGATTTTAAAAGGTGGACCCCTTCATAAAGGTGCAACTCTTCGAAAAGGTGCAACTCTTCAAAAAAGTCACAACTCATTAAAATGGTCATAACCACCCAAACCAAAAAGGTGCCTATTCAAATTGCATCATTTCTCTTGGTGTCTTTTCAAAAAAAAAATACCTATTCAATTTAAATTCATGCCTCTTGAAAACCTAACAATCCTCCACATAAATGGAAAATGGTTATTTTATAAAAAAGGTTATGGACAAGTGTGTGATTTACAAGCAAAGAATAGTTACATTTGAATAAGTAGGTTTTTCTTTTTACTTTTCAAAGTGCACTTGTATCAGAAGAACTCAGTCAATCGATAGATGTGATATCCTTGAACCGTCAAACTTGTATGTACACCTAGACAACACAAGTCACACAACTAGGTTTTTACGGTTTATGGTTCTCACTATTTTAGTTGTTTCAACCATGAACAGATCTAGTTTTATGAGAGCTTAGAGAATAGGCCTTGACTATCATCCTCTTTGAAGTGGTTTTCACTTCACCCTTACATGGTTAATTCCTAAATGTTTAATCCTATAGATCAAAATATTTGGTCAAACCTGCCAAACTTAATAAAATTAAAAAGTTTCAAATGATAAGTCTTATCCTTATTTCCTTAACATTGTCCTCATTATCAGAATGGGTTGAATATATTAACAATATTGAATCATTAATCACAACTTTGTTTAATCTCCATGAACCTAGATCTTGGAATCTCTAGTCTGTTAAGTAGAGTTACAGCCGTGATGACTTGTCCTAGACAGTAAAACCATTCCCTTTGACGATCTTTCAACTCTCTCTCTTGATAGAACTTTCTTATGTGAAACCAACACATTATCCTTTGACCTCAAATAGTCAATCGTGATAATTTCACTAGAGAGTAGTTTTATAATGATATTATATCTTTTTCTTTTATGATGAGATTTACCGTTATACACATGCTCCTTGCCCTCCTATTGCCGCTTGACTATTACAGAGTATGCATACTGGTGCAAAAGGCTTGGGCCAATAAGGAATATCTTCCAAGAAATTTAAGAGTCATTTAGCTTCTTCACTGGCTTTATCTAATGCGATAAATTCAAATTCTATTATAGAGCGGGTAATACATATCTGTTTGGATGATATTCACGAGACTTCTCCTCTACCTAAAGTAAATACATATCCACTCATGGATTTTACTTCATTCGATCTGGTGATCCAATTAGCATTAATTATCCCTTAATTACTATTGAATATTTATTATAATGCAAGGAATAGTCTTGAGTATGTTTTAGATACCTCAAAACTATTTTCATTGACATCCAATGAGTTTGATTTGGGATTACTCATGTACCAACTCAATTTACTAATAGTGCATGCTATATTTGATTGCGTACAATTCATGATATACATCAAACTTCCCAACACTCGTGTGTAGTCCAATTGTGAGTCACTTTTACCTTTATTCTTTTGAAGTGCAAAGGTCACATCTAATGGAGTCTTGGCAATACTAAAATCCAAATACTTGAACTTGTCAAGTACTTTTTCAATGTAATAAAGACTGTGACAATGCCAATATTTGTGGAGTTCTATGAATTCTTATCCCTAAGATCACATCTGCAACTCCAAAGTCTTTCATATTGAACTTGATCTCAAACATTTGTTTCGTACCATATTTGTTAGAAATGTCTGCGATCAACATATCATCCACATACAAACAAACAATGACTTTGTGATTTGAATTGTCTTTTATATACACATATTTATCATATTTGTTATCTTGAAATCGTTTGCCAACATGGTTTGATCAAACTTTGCATGTCACTGTTTAGGTGCTTGTTTTAGTCCATAAAGTGACTTAAGAAGTCTGTTCACTTTCTTTTCTATACCAGGAACCACAAAACCCTCGAGTTGTTCCATGTAAATTTCTTCCTCCAATTCGCCATTAAGAATATTGTTTTCACATATATTTGATGGATTTCAAGATTATATACCGTCGGTAAAGCAACCAACATCCGAATGAACGTAATTCTTATTATACATGAGTATGTGTCAAAATAATCAAGGCTTTTTTTGCCTAAAGTCTTTCACAATAAGTCTTACATTGTATTTGTCAATAGTACCATCAACCTTCATCTTTCTTTTGAAGATCGATATAGAATCTAAAGGTTTATTTCCTAGAGGAAGATCAACCACCTCCTAAGTATGGTTGCTAATGATTGAATCAAACTCACTATTGACTGTCTCTTTTCAAAAGGATGAGCCCAAAGACGACATCAATTCTTTAAACATTTGAGGCTCTTTTTTAAGAAGAAATATTACAAAATTTGATTGGAAGAAAGTCAATATTCTTTGATGTGTACAGTGCCTTAGATTGTCATTATTAAGTATATTCTCCTTTGGTTCATCTTGAGTCCATTGAGACTCTCCATTAGACAGATCATGTCTAATTTTATACTGATAAATGTGTTCAAAGAACTCAATTTTATCTGATTCAATTACCATATTTTTATTGATATTCGGATGTTCATATTTATGAATTAAAAATCAACTCGCTTTATTATTTTTAGCAAATCCGATGAACACACAGTCCACAGTTTTAGGTCCTATTTTTACCCTTTTAGGAATAAAAACTTGGATTTTGGCTAAAAAATTTAACACCACACTTTGAAATATTTCAAGTTGGATTTTCTTTCTTTCCATGTTTCATATGAAATTGAATGTGTTTTACTATGGATCACTCTATTGAGTATTCGATTTGCTGTAAGGATAGATTTTCCCCATGAGATTTGCGGTAAACCTAAATTTATGAGTAAGATTTTCATCATTTTCTTTAATATTCGATTTTTTCTCTTCACAATTCCATTTTATTGAGGTGAATATGAGATATTATTTTGATAGACAATTCTATTTTCTACACATATCTCCATAAAAAGAGATTCATACTCTCTACCCCTATCACTTCTTATTATTTTGATCTTTTTATTTAGCTGATTTTCACCTTCATTATATTTTGTAAATGGGTCTATTGCTTCATCATTACCATTTAGCAAATAAACAATCTAGTGCAATCATCAATAAAATTTATGGAATACTTTTTTCACCACGAGATGGTGTTGACTTCATATCACAAATATCGGTATGGATTAAGTCTAAGACATTGAAATTCCTTTCAACAGACTTATATAGATGATTAGAATACCTAGATCTACACATATTTGACACTTTGATTTATTGCACTCAAATTTAGGTAACACTTCCAAACTTATCAGATTTTCCAAGATTTGGTAATTGACATGTCCTAAATGACTATGTCATAAATCATTTGACTCAAGCAAGTAAGAAGAAGCCTTAATTTTTTCATTTCAACAGCTATTATATCAAGTTTGAATAGTCCCTCATTGAGGTATCCTTTTTCTACATACATTTCATTCTCAGTTATTACAACTTTTTTTTGAAATAAACACACACTTAAGCCCATTTATAATGAGAAGTGTTGTCAATACTAAGTTCTTCTTAATAGTAGGAACATGGAGAACATTGTTAAGAGTCAACACCTTATCAAAAGTTATTTTTAGGAATATCTTCCCTCTTCCTTCAACCTTGGATGTTCCACTATTTCCCATGAAGATCACTTCTTTGGGAGCAGTAGTATCATAAGTAGCAAAAGTTTCTTTATCCGTACAAACATGTATAGTGGCTCCTTAATCAAACCACTCTTCATTTAGATATCCAACTAGATTGCATTCAATAATCATAGCACACATATTTTTAATATTTTTGGCTGCTTCCAATATGTTTATTTGATTTATTTTCTTGTTCTTATTCAGAACTTCACTATTTAGAGTTTTATATCCAATATTACTCCCTCCGTTTAAAAAAGAATGACCTACTTTGACTTAGCACAAAGTTTAAGAAAATAAATAAGACTTTTGAATCTTGTGGCCTTAAATTAAAGTTGTGTCAAATATACCAAAATGCCCTTTAATCTTGTGGTACTAAACATGTCATGTGGAAAGTTAAAATTAAAGTATTGCAAAAAAAAAAAGTAAAGGGGTCATTCTTTTTGAAACGGACTAAAAAGGAAAGTAGGTCATTCTTTTTTAAACGGAGGGAGTACTACAATTTAGCACTTGCCTTTGAACGTTTTCTTGTTCTACTCTTTCTCTTGTCAAGAAGACTTCTTTATCTTCTTATTATTTTGATCATTTTCCTCAATAAGATTTGCAACCACCATTGATGATTTCTCATTCAACTCATTAGCCTCTTCTATTTTGGGATGACTCACAAGATCTTTCAAATCAGATAATTGATTTCCAATCATTACTTTTTTGGAATATGAGGATCTATACTTATTAACATTTGCATTTAAAGTTTGGTCAGCCAAAATGACATCATTTGTTGACATTCTTTGAAGTTCACACCATAATATTTTTTTGATTTATCTGTTGTTTTCATTGCTAGAGCAATACCTAAACGACTTAATGACTCAATATTGGTTGCCACTGGGACAACACCATTCACAATTGAATCAATTTATTATTCAGTTTCATTCCCCATTTTTCTGTCAATATTTGACATGCACTTTAGTAATTCAGAATACTAACAATAAAGACTTCAATCTTTAACCAACTCATTTTTAGTCAATGATGAAGTTTTTATATCTTCATATCATCAACGAAATGAAATTTGAAACCTAACAAAGTTTTTATGACTTTAAATCAAAATCAAATTCAAACTAAGTAAAAATCCATAGGTTTTAAACTCCAGAAACTAATATAGAGAGTTACAGAGAGTGTTTTGAATTGGTGAGATTTTTATATTCTTCAAACCTAATTCCCACACTGATTTGTCGATGAAGTTTTTATATTTTTCTGACCGAGGGATGTAGACACGTAACTTAGACCCTTTTAGACATCAAATCATCCTATTCCCCCGCACCCATACCACACAACCCACCCCATTTGATACTTCCCTACTAAAATACAAAATAATAAATATAACCACTTTACCTATTTAAATCTGTACACCTCACCACTCCCTCCCTTTCCTCATACCCTATGTTCCCCTTCCTCTCACCCCTTTATTAACATTTTTTGCACCCACTATTTACACAGTTGTACCATATATACACAGAGAGAAATGGAAAAATGAGTATACACTCATAACATGATACAATCCAAATGGGCTCTAGATCATTAGAGGGGATGATTATGAGTCAAGAGGCATGTAATGACTCCTAAGTGGCTATCAAAAGGTGTCCATTAAATTATTATGATGATAAAGGAGGTTCAGGGGACGTCAAAGAGGCTACAAGAAGGAAACAAGGCTAGAATGCCCCTAGAAAAGGACATACGCCTCTCCGCTTTGGAGGTGCGCCTAACCCGCTCGAGATCCACTAGAGTGGGTCGAAACAACCCATTATACCCTTGGGATGCACCCCATATGCAGCCCATATACTCTACAAATGCTCAATCATGTTCTTAATAGGCTTTTATAGATTACTTTTGGGCCCATATAATGTAATAACTTAACCTAGACTGTAAATAGGACTTCTCTTTCATTTATATAATGCTCTGAGATTATCCCGGGGATGTCACATGGTGCTTAGAACCACAAGTGATCCTAAGCTAACTCTTGATACTGGCATTATTAGTGAGCGACAAAATAAATACATAAAATCACAAGCAATAAGTAGAAGAGTTATTATTAGCTAAACTTGTTCAATACAAAACTATTCAAAAACTTAAAACATTGGTTATACAATGAAAACTGAAACTAAATACTTCAACTTTGGCTGACTTTCTATGAAGTCTCCACTAATACTAACTTTAGGTAGCTGATATATGACCCCCAGTCACCCCTAATCAATACGACTAAATAAAATTATAATACTGGAACTAGAGTTGACTCAAGTCCTCAAATCAATAGAACTCATCAGTTGATAGTTGGAAGAAGTGTGTTGTCTGATCATGGTGTTATGGGCTACAATTGGTACCTACACTATGAAACAATGTATCCATACAGACATAGAATGTACTGAGTATGTGCGGATGAATGGAATAAGTAAAATTAAAATTGACCATACTTTCAAATTATGCATGCTAAGTGTAAAAGGACTCACCTTGGTCATGAATAAATTGAAAGCTGAAATATCATAAAACATGAATAATAAATCATAATCTGATCAGCTTAGTGAGTCATTACACTTAGTTTCTAAAATCTTTACTTTTATCTTTCTTTGTGGGAGATTCTTATAATCGACACAAACTATGTGAGGTATTATAGAGTCCAACATCTTACGAACATTGAGGAGAGATGTTCCACCCTTGCCATCAGAATAGAACCTTAACTTAAAGTGATCACTATACTTAGGCCTTATTGGGTAGAGGAGGGGATACTCTCTAACTAGGCCCCTAAACATAAACCTACAGTGGAACGTAGTTTCTGGAGAATAGGATGCACTGAACCCATATTTCCCTCTTGATTCTAAATACTACTCCCAAAACATATACTTATATGCTCCTACTTATGAAATACGCCTTAAATAACATATGGGTTTATAAACTAAAAACCAACTATACTTCTCTTACTTAAATTATATTCATGAGGAAACTTGTGGATTTAATGTCTTATCTTAGATCATAAGATCAAGTTGAACTTTAATCATGCTGTAATACTTGTACCTTGATCTTAAAAGCTTAAACTTCTTGTAAACTTAGTAACTTATGCTTGAACTTGAAGTCATTCTTTATCCCATAGAAACTTCATATCAAAATATCAAATTCAATCCTCAAATTGAAATTTTTTATCAATTCATCAAACTTCAAGTCAAAATAATAAAATCCATCTTATATCAGCAATCATGTAAGTAATAACATGAGTAAAGGTAAATTCTTGTACAAACTAAACTTTAAATTTTATGATTAAGCCATTATCTCAAAAATATGAAAATTTTGGTATGAACCCTAATTGAAATCACATAAATTCAACTTTAAAATCAAATCTTTTGGCAACAAGGATGAAAAGGTATCCTTTTTCAAACTCCACATACCTGATTACTTTTGATTCTTGAATTAAAGTTTTGGGGATTTGAACTTGAAGATAAAACCCCCAATTTATTGCTTTGGAGAAGACAAAACCGCATGTTTATTTGAGTAACTTGTTTGTTGTGTTGAGAATGAGGAATTTGGAGTTGTTTTGGTGTTTATTCAGCCTAAAAATATCTTAAACGATATAGTTTTGGGGTTAAAATAGTGGGAAAAGACTAAAAAAAAACCTTAGAAACTGTCTGAAAGTTGTTTGGAAGCAGTTCCGATGACTTAGGTCATGACTCGTTGGGTCTGGACATGAGTCATCACATGAGTTTGTGTTAGAAGTACAATTTCATCCTCTACTGCCAAAGCTACGACTCCCTCCTAACGACCCATAATGAGTTATTACGAGTTGTAGTCGGGGCAGCTTTGACAATGCTTGAGTATTTTGGTCATAACTTTTCACCCCTATATTAGATTAAGGAAAAATTGGTATCGTTGGAAAGATAATTCAATTATCTATCTGTTGGTGGGTCTTGAGCTAATAAATTATTAGTATGCCAAAATTTATTCTTGTTTGAATATAAATATATTTTTATTCTTCACAAGAATTTAATTGCTAAGGGATATTTTTACTTGTCTATGATCTAGGAGTTATTTGAGGTCTTAATAAAGTCTAAATCACTAATAAAAATACCAAAACATGAGGTTTAATCTTGCATGAACTTAAAGTCTGGTTCTAACATTAGCTTGGATTTTTGCGGTGTCATAATTTAGTAAGTGGTTATTGATGAATTAAGAATGTAAACTATATTGAGAGTGTGAGGCAAGCGTGGCATCGCTTGTCTTCAAACTTCATTTAGAAACATGGGTTGCTCAGGAATCCAATTCCCTTGAGGTCTACACAGGAGATTGGTGATTTTTTGACATTGAATAGAGGGTTAGGGGTTTGATAAACCCTTAGTTTTATATCCATTCATTCATTCATTGTGTCTATCTATTTCTTACTTTTTATCTATCCCTTTATCTTTCATATTTGGATATTAGTTTACTTTTCATTTTCGTACTTTATTCGTATATCACAACACACACACTCACAGAATATAGATGATATACTCCTCCATTTTCATTCACAGGGGGGGACACATACATACACACTCATATACACCCAAAAAACCCAATACACACACCCAGAATACATACATACACAAACATACACCTCACTAAAATTTGCATACCTCACTAAAATTTACAAACACACACTAACTATTTAATTAATAAATAAAAACCCATTAGGAGAAAAACATAGGGGAGATATCGATATTGTGAGAGTGATATAATGAAGAAACACGAGCTGCAGAAAACAGAAAATTGAAGAAAGAAAGAAAGGAAAGAGAGGAAGAGAGATTGAAAGGAGGTAGAAAACAAGAGAGAGTGATTGGAATTGAAAGGAAAAGAGATGCAAAGAGGGAGAAAATAGATCAGGAAGCTTGATTGTTGTTAGAGACTTCTCGCCGAAACCTTCCTCACTGGAAAATAAGTCCACCAGCTCAAACCTACCCACAACCTACCCCATTTAGTTGATTTTGGTGAATTCTCTTCAAACAATAACCATAATCTTTGAATTTTGTTGATTCTAGATGATCAAACTACCGAAATATGTTATCTTCATTCAAACTCCAGCCATCTCTCACCATCGGGTTAAATCTAACTAGTGGTTCCACCGCCAAAACCTAAAAACAACTCGGTTTGGGCAAAATGGAGTGTGGGTCAAAGCTGTAATTTGGGACTAGTATTGAGGTTAAGTCAAGGTTATCAGAAGCATATTTTATTTTTTTATCAAGCAACACTTTGATTTCGAAAGCTTCTTCTAAGGTCCAATTTTCAACCCTATTCTCATAATTTTATGTGATTGTGGATGTGTTTTGATATCGCGGTTCTATTTATTGGTTTATTTTTGCATGGTGTTTACTTGTTATGAATAATTGATCTTGATGATACTAATTTGATGATAATTTGGGTTTGGATAACTCATTCTATGTAAGGGGCTTGTGATAAAAATAAAATTGGGTGGGAATTGAAAAATTGACAAAAGTGAATAGTAGTTGCTTCGCTTCATTAATTGTTCTTTGGTTTGAAATAGACGTTAATTTTTTAAATTTAGTAGTATCATGATTAGGTCGTGGTAGGCAAACCTCAGGTTTTGGGGTAGTCAAGTTTTAGAGATTGTGGTTTGTTGAATGTTTTGTTGAATAGTTGGTGTTTTATTGTATTTGAATCAGTTGTACTCAGTTGGTCGGGGAATGCCTCGAGAAAAATTATATTTAGTCGATGGGAGATGTACCAAGTTCACATGTATATATTTATTTGGGAACGCCCCGCGACACTCTGTATTTGAAAGAATGATCGTGATCAAGGCTCGAGGCGATGGTAAAAACTTTTAGAATATTTAGAATAGTTTAGGTTTCTATTTCAGCATTTTTTATCTAGTTCATATTAATTGGACTAGACACTATTTTTTGAAGTTTTTACTATTTTTGTTATTTGTTTTCTTGTTATGTGTTTGTTGGTTTGTGCATCTCATAGGGTCATTCTAGACAATTTGCTCAACGAAGTGACCGTGGTCGAACTATGGGACCGGGGGATGCCTAATATCTTCCCCTCGGTCAATAGAATTCCTTAATTGAAATCTTTGTTTGTGAACTAGTCCTACTGAGTCAAAAGTTATTTTAAAAAAGAATTTCCAAAGTTGACTTGGTACATGATATTTGTGCCAAGTGGTGACTCTGGTTTTAATCTCAAAAATCCTTTTTGAAACACATTTTTCATCTTCTTTGTCACTTTTATAATTAAACCCTTTTGAAAAAAGTAATTCTTTTTTGGTAAAAAAAAGGGTGTGACAGCTTTGGCGATTCTGCTGGAGATTTTTTTATAATTCGAGCTTATTTTTCAATTGTATCAGCTTAGTTTTACACTATAGGGACATAGATATTTTGTTTGTGTTATCGTTTGTGTTATTATTTTATTATTGTGGATACCTATGTGCTCTATATTTACAGTTTTTTCTTTATGTGTTACCGTATATCTATCATCATATGTATTACCCTGAGCCATTTCTTTTGCAATATGTTTCATAGTACACGTTGTGTATACAACCCTTCGTTGAGTCACCCTTATTTTAGGAGGGAGAGCCATCGATTGGTATGGAGTGAGTGGAAAGCTATCGGAGCCACGATCAACCATACGCTCTCGGAACAGCCTCGTTAATTGAACCCCAGCCTAGGCTAGACTTTTAGATCATTCTTATTTGCTTCATGTGGAGACCTACCGGGACTCATTTGGTCCTTTGTAGGAGACTCATCCCTGAGCACACCTATATGTTAATTGTTGTATCTTTGATAGTAATAGGGTAATTTGATGGACTGATTTAGGGATGCGTGTGCTAAAATTAAGTGAAAGAGTGTTTAGGTTAGGAAAATTTTGGAAAACAAAGGAAATAATGAGAAAGAAAAGAGTTTCATAGTTTTTTTTTTCAACCAAAACCCTTATTTTATTAATGCAAAGCCGAATTTAAAGAGTTAAAAGATGCAGAAGCATCTTTGACAACCCAAAAAGGAAAACAAGAAGTCCACACTAATCTGTCTACCAATGTAAGAGAGAATTTAGCCATATTATCCTCTACCATATTCCAAGATCTAGGAATATATATAACTGAAACTTCTTCAAACATCCTCATTAGCTTCCATATATCTTCGCACGTGGTATCTATCTCCCATGAAGCTACACTTCTCTTCATAACCATGTCCACAACATTCTTTGCGTCTGATAAAATCTGCACCTTTGTCCATCCATTCTCTTAAGCTTTTTCTAATGCAATCCAAACTGCAAGCTCTTCTGCAATGATGGTCTTCCCAACAAATTGAAGTGGGGAGCCAAGGGCTTGAAGAAAATTTTCAGAGCTATCCATAGCTGCCATTCCAATGTTTGTCATATTTTTCTCCTTTTGTAAACTAGCATCTGCAAACATAACCACAAAATCTTGTTCTACAATAATTTTATTAGTAGTAGTATGGTTAGGACCCAATGTGAGAGAGGGAGTAGAAAGTGAATTACTTTCATATTCCTGAAAATAAAAAAGAGCCTTGTTTACAATTTTATTAGATTCATAGAATACCCCATTAAAGTTCCTATTGTTTATAACCTTCCAAATTTGCCACAGTATAGAGACACTTAATTTAATTAACTCAATAGAATCAGGATATTTATTAGTATCATTAAAAAGTTCTTTCAACCAACTAGCAGATCCTGTGATATTTTCGATGTTTGGCCATTTAATAGGACAAATTTTCCAAACCATCTGAGCCTTTTGACATCTAAAAAACATATGTTCAATAGTTTCACTTTCCTCACCACAGCTCTTGCAGGCATCACAATTATTTTTTAGTCTTTTAGAAATCATATCATTCACAGGAAGCACATTCAGGATACATTTACGAATAAAGTGTTTATACTTATTTTTGACATTCATAGACCATAAAAAATTTCAGAATTTTTTAGAAAAAGACTGATGACTTGATTGAGGTCTATCACTATTGGATATACTGCTTCTATCAATTTCCCTCGCCAAATAATAACCAGATTTCACTTCATAGATCCCCGACTTAGTGTGATGCCAAATGATTCTATCTGGAGATCAAGTACTAGAGATCAGGATAGACAAAATATTATTTATATCCTCTATAGCAAACCTCTTCTTAAGTTCTTGAAGCTTCCAGGTGTGGTTTCTATGATCAATAAGGTCATTCACTTGTAATTCTAAGTCCATTTGAGATTGAGAGAACCTAGGTTTGAAACCACATGTGTTGGGTATCCAAGGGTCAGTCCAAACCTTTACACTATCTCCGGATCCCACCCTCCATCTAATACCTTTTTGTAAAAAGTTTCTTCCCCAAATGATGCTTTTCCATACCCAAGAGCTAGTAGAGTAGGAAGTAGCTTTGATGAAGGAAGTATTCTGAAAATACTTACTTTTAAGAATTCTAGAAATAAGAGAATCTTCCAGGGTTAAGATTCTCCAAGCTAGTTTAGCCAACAGGGCCTGGTTGAATGATTTTAACTCTTTAAACCTTATACCCCCATATGATTTAGCAATACAAAGGTTTTTCCATTTTTCAAAATGCATTTTTCTCCTACTTTCATCTTGTCCCCACCAAAAATTGAAAAAAAATAGAGGTAATCTCCTTACACAAATTATTAGAAACTTAAAAACATAATAAAGCATAAGATGGTATCGCCGATAAAATGGATTTAAGCATTACTTCCTTACCCGCAGGGCTCAAGAAATTATGTTTCCAACCTTTGATTTTTGCTTTAACTCTATCCTTAATAAAATCCAATATTCCTTTTTTTTATTTACCTACTACTGCCGGTAAGCCTAAATACATCCCGAGATCAGTAGATCTTAGCTTCCCTATTGCTGCGATAATTTCACCCTTTTCACTTTCAGAAGTATTTTTACTAAAGAAAATAGCTGATTTAGAAAGGTTTACCTTTTGACCCGAAAAATCTTCATATTTTTTAAGAATATCAAAAATATTTGAAGTATTTTGAATATTAGCATTACAAAATATAAAGGAATCATCAGCAAAAAACAAATGATTAACCGTGTGTCCACTCCTAATCAAACTTAACCCTTGAATATCTCCATTCGCTTCCACCTGGTTTAATATTCTAGATAATTTTTCCTTACACATAAGAAATAAATATGGAGATAAAGGATCCCCTTGTCTTAAGCCCCTTGTAGGAGTCAGGTATAATCAACTTGTCTTGATTATTGTAGTTTGTTATTTTCTTTTATCAAAGTTTTGATTTTAACATTAAAGTTACACATGAAAAATTAAAATAATATAATGGCCAAATTTATATGCATACTAGAAAAATATACATTACATGTTTATTGTCCTAAGTTTCTTCACTTTTATTTTTTTTCACTATCATAGTTTGTATGTCTCTAGCACTTAATTTTTCTTATCGTATACAACATGAAATTTAATTTAAAGTTGTTAGGCAATAATATTTTTGTTGTAAGTTTTTTTTTGTTTCATATTTTGTATTTTTATTTATAGTTATTATTCGGGTTGATGTTTTTATGGTGTATTTTTAAAAGCCTTTGTTTTTGTAAAGAAAAAAACTACTATTTTGAGATTATGTTATTGTATTGTTGCCTAACTTCATTATTTTTATGATAGTTTTCATCATGTCGAATTTGTCAAAGCTTGAATTTGTGGCACTTGACATCTTCAAGAAAAATTATTTCTCATTGATTCTCGATACTGAAACTCACCTAGCTGCTAAGGGTTTTATTGCTACTATTACCCTGGATAATGCAACGTCGAGTCAGAACAAGGCCAAGGCTATAATTTTCCTTTGTCATCATCTGGATAAATAAATGAAGGTTGAAGATAGTGAAAGATCCACTTGAATTGTGGACTAATTTGAAAGGAAGGTATGACCACCTAAAGGCTATGGTATTGTCTAGAGCTCATTATGAGTGGATGCACTTACGGTTTAAAGATTATAAAATTGTTGTTGAACATAATCCAACTGTATTCAGGATTGTTTCCCAATTGAAGCTATGTGGGGAAACTATAAATGATGAGGACAAGATGGAAAAAACACTTACTACTTTTCATGCCTCAAATGTGATATTGCAGCAGCAATACTGTGAAAAAGGATTTCAGAAGTATTCTGAATTGATCTCATGTCTTCTGGTGGTTGAGCAACATAATACCCTTTCGATGAAAAATATGGAGCTCCTCTTATTAAAACTGCTTCATTACCGGAAGCAAATGGGTACAAGCACATGGCCAGCCTAAAAGACGGCAAGATTAAGTTCATAATAATATGAGTGGATATGGCAATGACAGGGGATGATATAATAATCGTCATGGTGGTGGTAACCAGAAAAAAGAGAACTAAATGGGTCCTCAAAACAATCCTTCAAGAGGCAATTTTCATCGTTGTGACATAAAAGGCCACTGGAAGAATGAATGTCGGGCACCTAAGCATTTTGCTTGGATTTATCAAGATTCTTTCAAAAGAAAGAGAAATAAAGGTGGGACCTTTTCTAATTCCTGAATGGAGTCACATTTGACGTTCAAAAATGATAAGGAGGCAGGACCTTCACAAAAATATGATGACAATATTGAGGATAATTTGGTTTTGAAAGATGATGATTTTGATAGCCTTAATGATATCACTCATTTGGAAGTTGAAGACTTCTTTGGAGATCAAAACTAAATTTTGATCAATTTATTGAGGAAATAAATAATGTTGTTTATTATGTTAATTATCATGTTTTTTCATTATGTTATTTTTTTATTTTTCAAAAAAAAGTATTTAAGTTTCATTGTAAGTTGTGAGATTTCACATTTCTTATCATATATTTTTATTTTGTGAAGATAATAAAATTTTGTCAATCTTCAATTGGATCAAAGATGAGTAATGAAGATATGTGTTTTCTTGATAGTGCTACAACTCATACTATATTAAGAGAAAAGAAATATTTCTCTAATTTAATTATGAAAATGACCTATGTTAATACAATATCTGATAGTACAAAGTTAATTAAGGGCCCAGGAAGAACGACCTTATTACTACTTGGGGGAACAATATTGGCCATTGATAATGCATTATATTGTAGTAAGGGATCATTTGGTAGAGTGTGTAAGAACAATGCAAAATATAGTGTATTAGTAATGCTTACATTAGCAATACTTGTATTAGTTATGCATGTATTATTTCTTATACATTGTTTGGTTTGATGCATAAGAAATAATAGATCTTACATAATTTCTATAAAAGAAATTTTTGTTTACAAAAATACCCTTCTTTGATTTTGTATACTTTTTTTTCAATAAAATTCTTAAGTTATTTCAAACATAATTAGTATTGTTGAAATATTATATAGAGATTGAGGATTAATTTCAAGACCTTCACCTTTGCGCTAAAATATTACGACAATGGATTAACATAGTCGAAATAAAAATAAAATACAAGATGTAAAATTAAGAAAGAGTCTCAATTTTTTTTAAAATCTTTTTAAAGACTCTCGAAGAAAAGAAAAAATATGTTATAGTTATTTAAATCAACCATTCATTGTTGTAAATTCAAATGGTGGGAAAAGAAATTGTGAAATATTTTGAAAAGATTCACTATTACAAATTAAAATGGCGGGAAAAGGAATGGTGAAATATTTTTAGAGAGAAATTAAGGGATATTATGGTCATTTAATAAGTTAATGCATGTGTTTAAAGTCTTTGTATTACTAATACAAAAGAAATAGAGTGTATTACTAATACACACTTCAATACACAATATAGTGTATAACTAATGCTTGCTTAGTTATACATAGGCAAAAAGTCGTACCAAATAAGATACTAGAAGTACACATTAACTAATGCATGCATTATATTTTGTAATACACTCTACCAAACAACCCCTACGTCTCAAACAAACTTGTTAAGTTTCAAGGTTATTCGCCAAAATGACTGTCATATTGAGACTGCAAATGAAAGAAAGGTTGAATACCTTTATATTACTATAATAAAAGATGGAAGAAAAAACTTCTAGATTGTATCATACAAGTATTTGTATGGTTGAATCACATTGACAAGTCACTGGTGTATATCTATTTTTTAACTTGTACTATGTCAAATAATAGTATAAAAAGATGTGGAACTCGCAAAGCTTATCTATTCTATAGATATTTCTTGTTTCAATTACAATTTGATAAAATCCAATAGAGTAAGATAGTGAATTAATTTGATTAATAATACGTGAACAGAGAACTATTGAAAATGTTTTGTTTTACTTTTTTTTTTAATAAATTAAAGGATTGTTGGAATCTTCAATCCTGACCACACTTGAGATTTTTATGTAAAGTAAATTATCTGTTTTTTAATTTCTATTCCTCACAAAAGTATAAATATCTCTCATGATTATATTTATATATTATTATTGAAGTAGAACAATTAAGTGAACTCCTCTCGGTTATACACTTTAATTGCCAAAATAGTAATATTAAAGAGTCAGAAATATGTACTTGAACTAAAACATGCTCTTTTAAGTCTCTTTCGGTTACCCTACTTGTTATAATAATTATCACACCATTTACCTCTCTCAATTACAAATATGTGTAGAATTAATTATAACATAAAATAATTAGATGTCTCTAGAATATTAACACTCTATCAATACTCCAATTAACAGTATTACTTCTTCCTCCTCTCTCGATTATGGAATTAGTAATTCATTAATATGAAATACAAAATGAAGAGATGCTAACAAATTAAATGACATTTAACAGTAAAGCGGATAAAAATTAAGTAGAAAGCTTCAACTCAAGCATGTGAAATTTAGAAATAGAACTTACTATTCTATAGAAATATCAAGATCCGTCATTTTCCCAACACATAAGAAAAATTACTCCATATTAAAGTTGATTCTACTAACGAAAATATTCTTCTCCTTTAAATAAGAAAATAGAAGAAGTATTCATGAAGAATAGTTCCGCAATTTAATTAAAAGCAGGAGTTTAGAATTATTTTCAACGCTAAAGAAATAGTAGACAAAGAACTTTAAAAGAAATGTATATATTGATTTCTCCGCCCCCCCCCCCCCCCTAGTTGCTTGATGAAAGATCCTTTTATAGATTTTTTTTCATGGAACAAATGTAAATAACCTTCTTTTTTTTTTGGCAAGTTTTGAAATGCAACTTGAACTATTGCAAAGAAAATCTTTTATAAGCTTTTCTCTTTCGTCAACTTGTGAAAATTTTATGCACTTTATTCCTTTTCCTTTTTTTTGTTTCAAGCGGGTGGTCCCACGTTAAAGTAATATTTGCTTCAATATCTTTCATTTTTGTAGCCTTTCAAATTGCTACTTTTACTTCTCTACAAATAAATTGCATGGCAACTTCCTCTTATTCGCTTCTTTGTTTTTTCCTTGTTTTCAAGATCTTGATTCTCTTGGCAATTGGTGATTGTAATCGTCTTACTTTCTCTCTTCTAACCAATTGTCTCCTTGGTTGTCATTTTTAATAAGTATAGTATTCCTATAAAAAAAAATAGAGAATATTAGTAATAAAAATTAGTTAATTATTTTAAATTTATTTGGATATTTTGCTCTTATCAAAATTTCTCCATACTTAAATATTTGTTTGTCCTCAAGCAAAGAGAATTAATAATTTATAGTAGTTAAACTTTTAAGCATAATTATGAGAACTTTTGGATGAATGATTTCATGAGTTTAAATAAACTTTAACCGAATTCATATTCACTCATTGATAATTGAAATAATAACATTTTCTAATTTCAAGTGTGTCTCACCAAATGAAGAGAGATGTCTTACATCACACACTATATCAATAGGATAATAAGGTCATATGTCGAAAAGATTCAACAAAGAAGTATCTCATGTTACCAAAAATACCATAAGCTTGACTATTATGTGATTTTCCACTAATGTAGGAGCCTTTGAATTGAGATCATGTAGGGCTTTATAAGGTTGTAATGTAAGCTCAGAGATAGGTCGGATACATGTGGATAATAGTGACTCAAATTTTCTCTGGGCACTATAATTTTTTTTTTCTTCTAAAACATAATGATATATATATAATAATTTTTTTTTGAATCAGAACTTTTCTTCAATTTTCAATTTTCTTATTTTAAGAACTTTACATATTACACTTGATTCTTTGCAATTAAATCAACTCTCAAGTACCCAAAAGGAAATATTTTGAAAAAATTGAAAGTCATAACAAAAAAATGGACATGGCTTAAAACTCGATGACCCATAAAACAAGAATAATTTATTTAGGCTCAACGAGGTTAGCTAGAGGTAAAATTATTAAGGTAGGTCAATTTAGGCTATTTTTTTAACAAGGAAGGTCTACATACATAACCACATTCAAGTCCAGTTCTAGATTTCCAAATAATCATGAGAACTAGGTAATTTATACTGATCACACCATACACTTAAAATTAGTGAACATCATGATTTTGATTGCCAATGAGCAAGTACGAGTTTGGAAAAATAGACATACAACTCATGAATCATGCTCATTTTATCTATTTATTAAATCTCTTCATTTTCAAATCATAAAATATTTAATTAATTTATTTCCTAAAAAAAATGTCTAATTCAAAATATTACGACCATGGAAAAGAATAGAACAAAGAAATCCTTGAAAGTACATATATTAAAGTATTTTGTAAAGTTAGCTCGTGTTATAAAATCTTATAACTCAATAGCGACAAAAAAATTATATATTTTTAACTCGCAAAAAAAAATATAACTTATAATATAATATTTATATACCCCCATACTTAAATAATGTCATGTCCCTATGACATTTTACTATATTATAAATATATATAGTAAGAAAAATAGAATGATATAAATAGTTCCTTGAAAAATAGTCCTAACAAAGTTTGTTTTTGTGTCCAATCTTCAGCCTGAGGCAATGCGACGACACGTAAACTTGAATTGTCATGCATGGGAGATTGAATTTATTTACGAGCTTCTCTTTGTGTCTGCTGCTATTTCTTTGTGCTGCTGAAAATTTATGTCATTATTATTATCCATAATTCCAAGATCAGCAAATCCATTGCCAGCATACTCCGTGTAAGCATATTGTGATGGTGCTACTTTAGATGAAGCTTCTCCATATAATAATTGATTTCCTTGTTCCTAAAAATTTTCTTGTCCTACAGAAAAATCAACACCCATATTAGGAAAAAATAACTGGAGGGACATTAGAAAAGTTGGTTAGAGGTAATGCTCTCGTCATATTGTTTATAATGTTTCCAATGGATTGCAAAGTGAAAGTGGAATAAAAAAGGAGCTTATTTTGGATAGCGTGACTTGTAGTCAGCTCGCCCTTCATTTGATGTTGTTGAGCAGATATATTGTTGATATTCTCTTCTATCCTATCAGGTTGAGCATAAAGGTCAGTAATCCATGTTGGTGGTTGGTGCATCAGAAGTGGTGGATATGGTTCCTCGACATTATTTGGTCCAACACATGGTCCAAGAGAACGAAGAGTGCTCAATCCTATATTCGAAGGCATAAAAGTAGCCATATCAAAAGATAGAGGATCTCCATAAATGAAGATTAACTTAGTTATGGTGGAGCTATAGTATAGAGATCATATAGATTTTTTTATTCGACAATTCTTCGTATTGGTGCAAATGACTCGTTCAACGTTTATCTGTTTTTCATTTAGTAATGTATATAACCATGCAGCTCGCATAGGTTGTATTTCATTTGTATTTCTATTTTGCACCAACCTAGAGTTTAGAATTAACAACCATACCTTTGCGACTACACTCAGATTTCTTTGTCGGAACCAAACTCTTCTACCATTTGGATTTGTGTGCCATTCTACACCGAAAGAGCAGAGTTACTGATATTGATATATTTCATCCATGTTTGGTCAGCTCATAAATCACTGAAGCTCACCATCATCTAGATTAGGATAACCATACAGCCTGTTAATAATCGTTGGACTAAAGAAGATAGTGTTTTCCTGAATCGTGGAAGTATTTCTTTTGATATCCATATTAGCGTAAAATTCCCTTACTAGAAATGAAACTATAGGTCCAGGATTTTGGATAAATTGTACACAGTTTTTTTGTTCAATTGCTTCAAGGATTTCTTCATGATCTCCTTCATTGAGTAAAAGTCCTCATTCTTCGATTACTGGACGCACTAAAGCCTCATTTTCCTATGTTTCAGCTTCATAGGAGATAAACCTATTAGAATCATACCTAAGTGTAGAGCTTCTTGGTGCCATTTTTTTTAACTTTAAGAATTTTGAGATTGTAGAGAGAAAGAAAAAGAAATAGTGAACTAAGACAACAAAGTTGTATTTCTTGGTTTAGTTTGGCAGTGTTTTTCAAAGTGAAAACACTTTATTATATAGTTGTATAGATTTATGTTCCCAGTAATAACTTCGCACTGAAATTTGATTACCTAGTAAATGAGACATCAAATTTACTACAAGAAATGAGTGTCAGTAACTTGGACAGAGTGAAAAAATAATGTCTGGGAGTATTGGAGACTATCAATTTGACAACTAAGTTTATAATTACTTTATTGCTAAGTTTGAACCTTTAGGTGCATAATAAATTTAAAAATTTGTTGTATTTTAAATTATTATGAATGACTTATTGTTTCTTTCTTGGAAAAATGTTCTATTTCCACCTTGAACTATACGTGAAAAGGCTGAGACATACCCAAACCTTAGGATGGTCCTATTACCCCCTGGACTAATTAAAATCATATTTTGACAACCTTAGTGCCTATGTGGCACACACGTGTGCCTACGTGGATCCTTTAGTGTGTTGTGCCACTATGTGCCACGTAGGCACTAAGGTTGTCAAAAATATATTTATTAGTCCAGGGGGTTAATAGGACCCTCCTAAATTTCGGGAGTATCTCAACCTTTTCACATATATTTCAAGGTGGAAATAGAGTATTTTCTCTTCTTTCTTTAATAAAAAGCTATATGTCTTTGATAGGATAAGAAAATTCAACTTAACAATATAATATTTGATTTCTACTTTAATAGGTATATATATATATATATGTATATTTTATGGTAAGTTTATTGTCAAGATTCAGCTCTTCCCCAACAAAAAGATATTGAAATGGTGTCAAGCATATATTCAAAAATCTTCAGGGAACCATTGACTTGGGATTATTTCATTCTAATGAATCCAAGTCAGAAATGATTGATGATGCAGATTCAGGATACTTTTTTTATCCACACAAGGCTTAGTATCAGATGGGTTATTTATTTACATACGGTGGCACAGCTATATCATGGCGTTCAATGAAGGAAACATTAGCTGCAACGTCTTCAAATCATGCAGAAATCATTGTCAGTCATGAAGTGAGTCTGGAGTGTGTTTGGTTGAGATTAATAACTCAACATATTCAGGAAATATATGAATTTCCATTGAATAAGGATACTCCAACTACATTATATGAAGATAGTGTTGGATGTATAGCTCAGTTGAAGAGAGGTTACATTAAAGAAGACAGAACAAAACACATTTCACCAAAATTCTTTTTCACTCATGATCTTGAGAAGAAAGGTGAAATAGATGTTCAATAAATTTTTTTGGCCGATAATTTGGTAGTCTTGTTCACTAAAGCATTACCAACCTCAACATTTGAGAAGCTGGTATTCAAGATTGGGATGTGTCGTCTCCGAAAAATGAAATTATGTTTGTATCATGGGAGTAAAGTACACGCTGCACTCTTTTTTCCATGGCCTAGGTTTTGTGCCAAATGGGTTTTCCTGGCAAGTTTTTTAACGAGGCAACAAACAATGCGTATAAGAATATATGTGTACTTTTTTTCCTTCACTAGAATTTTTTCCCACAGGATTTTTTCTTAGTAAGGTTTTAACGAGGCACATTGTCTATTAATGGACATCCAAGGGGGAGTCTTGCAAATAATTATAATAATGTGGATGTCCATTACTTCTTGGTCCAATTCCTCCTTTAAATTTAATATCTCTGACACCTCCACTACCTCCTCATTGATCATCCATTCATCCATATTCTTACCCACTTTCTTATGAGTTAATGTCATATGTATGACACCTCTTGAAATCCTCCTATGTAATACTATAAATAGAGGTCTTGAGAAATATGTTTTATACACTTGAAAGAAAGAACAAACTCATATGCTATTGTTCTCTTGTCCTCTTAGCTTGTCTTATTCTTTACATTGTTAATCTTGATCTTAATATTGAAATATTATTATGTATTCCATCATTTGTTATGTTAATTAATGTTTAATTATCTAATCGGGACGAACTATGAACATGTGATTCTCCTCTCTTGAAAGTGAGTTACGTAAGCAGTCCTTCTTGGGTTTGGTGATATTATTTAAAAAATCTAAAAAAAAATTCTTTACGTTAAATTTAAATTAGGTGTTTAAGATACATCTTTAAAAGAAAATACAAAAAGATTTTTCTTTAATAAGTTTTAGGTTTTATTTTCATATAACCCAAAAAGATTCTTCTTTGATAATCATAGATTTTACTTTGGATAAGGGTTTTAAAGCTGAAAAATTCAAAAAGATTTTCGTTTACTTTTGAAAATTTGTTAACTTATTTTCCTCGAAAATGATTAAAAAAAGAAAATAAAGAGAGTTTGGTTGGTCATTTTGTGCTAAGACTTCACGAACTATGCACACCTGATTCTCTTCTTTCAGAGGGTGAGATACACAGGCTCTCTTCTTGAATTCGGTGATCTTAAAAAAAATTCAAAGAGATTTTTTTTCATGCTTCATTTAGAATCGGTGTTCCATATACATCTTTAAAAAGAAAATACAAAAAAAATCATTTAGTAGTTTTAGATTTTATTTGTGTATGAAATTTGAAATAAAAAATTCAAAAATATTTTTTGTCAATATCTTTCTAAAAATAGTAAAAGAAAAAAGAGATTTCATTTCCTTTTCATTTCAAATAAGTTGTTTCATGCATTTCTTCAATATGAAAAACTGAAACAGATTTTTCTTTGGTAATCATAGGCTTTATTTTTAATAAGAGATTCAAATTTGAAAAATTCAAAAAGACTTTCACTTAAACTTCACAAATTACGCACACCTGATTCTCCTCTCTTGTGGTTGAGGTACGTAGACATCCTTCTAGGGTTCGGTGATCTTCTTAAAAAAGATTTTGAGAAAGTGTTGAACTCTAAATATTTTTATCTCTATTTTTTAGTTAGTTTAAGGTGATCGGTTTGTGGTATTCTGACTGGTCCTCCATATTACAACAAGTCAAATGAAGAGTTAGTTAGGTCAAATAAGGATATAAAGAGTGACATCATGGATCAGACAAAGAGTCAGGAAAATGAGAGTTTAAAATAAGAGATTTTGAGACAAAGGTGACAAATGATAGGAATGCACCGAGCTTGGTCTAGTGGGTTGCCTCCTCCTCTATTTCCCGCTATTAAACCTACAAATACATTTAGTTTTCCTCCAATGTCGCAAACTTAGTTTCCTAATGTGATTGATGAACCATAACATGTATTAGAATTTACTCTACTCAAACAACATACCAATGCTTCCACCACTCATTTCCTAGATCCTCAGTATAAATCTACCACATTTAGAACACCACTTACAGTCTGTGCTTTTGTTGCTTAACCCTCTACTAAGACTCCCACCTTGAATGTCTGCCCAGTAGTTGTGCTTCCCTAATCTGCTAGTGAGTCTATGTTCAATACTTTTATATGATTACTATCATACTCCTGAGCCATATCTAAGTTAATTGGACCACCAAAATTTCTTACCAAGAAGCCTAACAAGGCAGAAAAGCAAGAGAAAATAAAGAGCGCAAAAAGAGATGTGAAAATTTCTCTGACACTTACGGGTTATGAAGATATTTCATATAAGGACTGGGTAATATCTTCTAGTATTAACTTTACTTTTAGCTCTGAAACATCAGAATTTGAAAAGCATGATGGGCATGAGGAATCTGTGAAGCACTTGGGAAGATATTATAACCAATTAAAGAGAACTGAGGGAAAGAAGAAGAAAATTATAGATATTATTTGCTGGGACCACAATAAAGCTCGAGAGGTCCAACTTATGAATATTGTCTTTCTCAACCCTGATCCTATTTATCATATCCACATACTTACATACAACAAGGTTCTTCTCTCAAAAATCCAAGATATTTTAGTCCTCTTTCTCAGTATCCTTTGAATAATGCACTTCTATATACTCATCCATCTTATCCCATAATGGCATGCACCGATCCCTCAAAATCATCCTTGATCCGTACATATTTATAAAGGTACCCCTAAATTCAAGTTTTAAACTAGAACAGAGTTTGCAAAAAATAAAGAAGAAGCCAACGGAAAATTTCACACCAATTAAGGAATCTTATAAAATTTTGCTCTACAATGGGCATGATTACTTCTTTCCTCGGGTATACTCCAGACCCTCATTCCAAAAAAATTAATTCTAGTGTATGATGTGCATATCATTCTAATGTTCAGGATCATAGTACTGAAGATTGTCATACTTTGAAAAGCGAAATAGAAATGATGATTCAAAAAAAATTGATTGTGGTGCAAGACATTACACTTCAGGTGTCACACAAATTCTTTCATCAACCCTCAATAATGCATGTGGAAGGCAATGAGTTAAGCATGGGGATCCAAAACTTATTTGCTTAGGAGAATATAATTGACAGTGGTGAAAGATCTAGTCATGCTGATGTGCAAATCAGTAGCTAAGATGCCAAGCTCAGTAATTGGGAAGGCACTCTTATCCTTACTATGAAGGTATTTTGGTAGTTTGTTTGGTTATTTTTTCTGTTATCTAAATTATATTAG
This sequence comes from Capsicum baccatum var. pendulum, assembly GCA_030864225.1. Taxonomy (NCBI): domain Eukaryota; kingdom Viridiplantae; phylum Streptophyta; class Magnoliopsida; order Solanales; family Solanaceae; genus Capsicum; species Capsicum baccatum. The sequence continues at coordinate 198,883,172 of CM061559.1, read as the reverse complement.
GGTTGTAGTTTGAAATCGATCTTATTTTGTTTCTTTGTTATTTATGTTCAAACCATTCTATCTTTTCTTTCAACTAGATGAAGTGTCCTTTTCTCTTTGACTTTTTAATATGTGTTGTTTGTTTGTTTGTTTTCTTTACACAGAACATTTTATGTTGGTTCTAGTGACATGGCATGCTGGTGGAATTTTCAGCAAGATCTTAAAATCTAATATGATCAAGAAACTTGGAATTAGAATGTTAAAGTTAAAAAAAAGAGCATCTGAGAAAATAGGTAGAGTGCTGAGGTATTTGATGACCGAGTCTAAGCCTCACGTAAATAAATTAAGACAATCATTTTGAGAATCACAAAAATAACTTGATCATCAGTTGTAAGACACATCTCAATCATTTTAAATTAGATTAAACAGTGGATGCACAACCTCCTGTCAAGAGAAACAAAGAAAATTTTGCTCCACTAAAGTATGAATGATTTGATGTGAGGTGTGTACAACAAATATGGAGTTGTAAATTTTGACAAGAATAGAAGAAAAAGTAACACACATGCTCAGTTAAAGTTAGTGTTGTGAAAAGATTATACAAGTGATCTTCATCTTTCATTTTCATATTGCATGATTTGTACTTGCATTTTTTTAAAGATTGATGTGACGAAGGCACTTCATTTTGCTATCGAAACATTGTATCATACTTTGTTTACCCCATTTGAGTTTTAGTTCCATTTTTTTTGTAAACCCTCTTTTGGAATAAAGTTGGAGTCAGTTTAATAAAAAAATTATCGAGCAAAAGAATAGAGTCAGAAAAGCTCCAAAAAAGAATGAGTCAAGAAAAAAAGATAAGAGCGTCAACAATAATAGATTCAGAAAAGTACCAAGGAAAAAAGGAGAAAAAAATCAAAATAAAGAAAAAAAACAAGTGGCCAAAACTACAGTTGACCTTATTCTTGCAATGACAAGATATGTAGGCAGGCCTACTCTGGATTCGGTCTAATAAAATAAAAAATATAGAATTATATAGTCAAAAGAAACTGGGCAAGAGTTAATCTTCGTTTGATTTAGTCGATTTCAAAAGTTGTAAGTCTCACCCTACTTCAAAGTGTCATTTGCGTCTCATGTCATTTTTTCTTTCTAAGTTTGTCCAAAAGACATATTATAACCAAAGAAAGACCTTCAAATCAATTTTTGAGAATGTTAAGGCTAAGCATGCAATGGATATGATGATGCATTTTGGGTACTACTTGCCTTCCTTAGTATAAGGAATCAGAAGAGAAATAAAAATGAGAGAGTCTAATTAGTGAAAACTCTCACGGGCACCGTAAAGTGAATGTAAGTTGAGAGAAATAAAAATGAGACAGTCTTATTGGTAAATACCCTCATAGGCACTGTAAGATGATTGTGAGTTAAGAGAAATAAAAATGAGAGTCTTATGGGTAAAAACTCAACGAGCACCATAAGGCAATGGTAAGTTGAGAGAAATGAAAATAAAAGGGGCTCATTGGTGAAAACCCTCACGAAAATCATAAGGTGATGGTGAGCTGAGGGAAAGGAAAATAAGTGAGTCTTATTGGTAAAAAAAACCTCGGAAATCGTAAGGCAATGGTGAGCTGAGAGAAAGAAAAGTGAGAGAGGCTTATTGGCGAAAACCCCTCAAAGCGTCACTAGCCAAATAAGGTCTATGAATACAATGGGCTTAAGGAAGCAACCCAATTTCAGGGTCGTTAATTCAATAAAAATCAGTGAGAAGTTGGATAAGGAGATAAGACAGCTTAAGTAAAATACATGTCATAATCATTACAACTGGCGGTCATATTCAGATTTTTTTTGGTTTTCCTCTATTTTCAAAAAGAGGACATTCATTGTCTTTTCTTTCTTCTCTATATTTCTATTTTTGTTCTCTTAGGTCTGTTATCCAAATGGAAAATCATTGTCATTTTTCGTATCTTTGAGTCAAACCCATGTCAAAACAAGTGATAAAGATTCCAAAACTTGCTACCAACTGCTTCAATTGAATAGAGCAAAAAAAAAGCCAACACGCAAAGAGGGCATGACCCAAAGAGAAGAAAAATATTCAAAGAATTTTCATCAACTCACAGGTTATGAACTCATGGTAATTCAAAGTTTAGATTGAGTTTTTTGGGAGATACCGTAGACAGAGATACGGTGTCTGCCTTAGAGTAACTTTTGATAGTCTAAGTCTGAATCAATGGTGCACATGAAAAAAAGAACACGATTGTAAGTCGAAACAAGGCATGCAAAAAAAATTTGTCAATAGACAAGTTTGGAGAATTCATGAAAATGCCAAGGTTCAAAGGGCTCATCTGAGAGACATAGCAAAATAAAAATGTTATGTTTGTTCAGAGTCACTATTAATAATATGAAATTGGATCAATGGTGCAGCAAGACAATGACATAGGTCAATAGTTGGAAGCAAAATTAAATGTGACAAGTGCAAGGGTGATTGCCTCAAAAGCCAAAGCCACAAACTAGACATCATGTCTTTATACTCACAGGTTTACTTTGTATGAAACAGTAACACATGTTACCTTCAAATCAAGAACTCTAGAGCCTAAATATCAAAGGTTGCAATTCCTCACTCCTACAAATGCAAGAGGCAATATTGCTACACAGGTTTGGTAATTACAATCATGGTAAAAACTCATCATTATATACCTCTAAGAGATAGACTTCCTTGTCTGGGTATTTCAGGTTTCATTTATTAGGTGACACACTTCCTAATTTAAAATGTTGCTCCTAGAAGCCGCACTTTCGAGTCGATCTATTCCATTTAACCTCTAAGGGATGCACTTCCTTATCTGGGTATTTTAAGTTACATATGTTAGGAGACAGACTTTTTAATTTGAACTTTTATTTCTAGAAGATGCACTTTCTAGTCAGAATTCCTTACTTTATTCTTACGAGACACATTTTCTAGTCTTGGTCCTTTAATTTTACTCTTAAGAGATGCATTTATTGGTCAGATCCTTGATTAACCTTTGAATCATGCATTTTGCAAGTAGTTGTAATTGGGTTTGACACCTGCAAAAAAAATTTGATGATAGACTGGGAAAAAAAATTTCATTCGTGTTACTTGAAACTTCACTTTAGGACCCTCCTGGAAAATGGGACTTTATTTTTTAAGAAATGAGATCTCTCTTTATCATAACCTTTATTTGGGATAACGTTCGTTATAGTTTTGATTTTGATTTAAGGATCCCTCCTATAGAACAAGGTGAAGAAAATTAAATTCAGGAGCCCGCCTGGAGAATGGGTGATGAAATTGCAAGTCAGGAGCCTACCTGGAGAATAAAGTGATGAAATAGCAAGTCAGAGGCCCACAATAGGATGATGAAATTGTAAGTCGGGAACTTGCCTGGAGAATAGGGTGATGAAATACCAAGTCAGGAGATCGCATGGAGAATATGGTGATGAAATTGCAAGTCAGGAGCCCGTTTGGAGAATAGGGTGATGAAATAGAAAGTCAGGAGCTCGCTTGGAGAATAAGGTGATGAAATTACAAGTTAGGAGTCTTCCTGGAGAATAGGGTAATGAAATAGCATGTTAGGAGCTTGTCTGGAGAATAGGGTGATGAAATAGTAAGTCAGGAGCCCGCCTGGAGAATAGAGTGATATAATAAGTCAGGAGACCGCCTGGATAAAAGGGTGATAAAATAGCAAGTCAGGAGCTCTCCTGGAGAATAGGGTGATGAAATGCAAGTAAGGATCCAACCTGAATAACAGGGTGATGAAATTGCAAGTTCGAAGCCCGCCTAGAGAATAGGTTGATTAGATAGCAAGTCAGGACCCCAGCTGGCAAATATGGTGATAAAATAGCAAGTTGGAATTCCACCTGAAGAATGAGGTGAAGAAATAGCGGGTTAGGATCCCTCTTAAAGAAATAGCAAGTCGGGATCCCGCGCAGAGAATAGGGTTAAGAAATTTAAAGTTGGGAGCCCGCCTAAAGAATAGGGTGAAGAAATCACACGTTAGGAGCCCACCTGAAAATAGGGTGAAGATTTTCAATTCAAGTTTAAATTTAGAAGTACCACCCAAATAACATAGTCAATTTTCAAGTTCATCTAAAATACCAAATTTTTAATGAAAAAAGGATTCACTTTCAAGTTCAACCCAAAGAAAAACAGATATTTTATCACTTGACAAAGCATTGAAGACTCAAGACAAGAATCAAGAGATGCTGCATAAATAGGACTTTTATAATTTCATTTATCTTTCTATCTTGTAATTTTCATTTTTGATGTAATGACAGAGCCGCGGACCAAAACCTCAATAGGACATCACTCAACTCTCCAACTCGGTATAGTCCCTCTCTTTTTCAATCATGGAAACGACATATGACCTGATTCCCATATAACTTGGGATAGGTAGAATGCCCAGAATCAAGACTCGATTGCACTCTATTCTTCTATTTCTTCTTTTTGAATAATGATCGGATAAAATTTTATCTCGTTGTCCACTTCTTTGTCTGAAAATACTTTATTTTTTCAGCCAAAAATGAACATGATGTAGACATGTAAATTTGACCCTTTTAGATGTCAATTCATCCCAATCCCCCACACTCATATCATGCACCCCACCCCAATTAATATTTCCCTACTAAAAGACAAAATAATAAATATAACCACTTTACCCATTTAAATGTGGACACCTCACCACCCCCTCCCTTTCCCTATACTTCACGTGCCCCTCTCCCTCACCCCTTTAGTCATATTTTTTGCACCCACTATTTACACAGTTATATAATACGTACACAGAGAGAAATAGAAAAATGGATAGACACTCATAACACGTACACTCATAGAATACACCTGGTATACTCCTGTATTTCCATTCACAAAGAGGAGGACGCATACATTCACATTCATATATTCCCAAGAAACTCGATACAAACACTCAAAATACATACACATACACATACACATACACACACCGACTATTCCATTAATACATACAACATACACTGTAAGAAAAATAGATGGGACAGATTGAGATTGTGAGAGTGATACAGTAAAGAAACGCAAGCAACAGAAAATAAAACAATTGAAAAATTAGAGAAAGGGATAAGAGAAGAATGTTGAGAAAGGGGAAAGGGGAGAAGAGAGAGGAAGAAAGATTGAGAGGGATTAGAAAAATAGAGAGAGTGATGGAAATTGAGAGGAAAGAAACACTGAGAGGGAGAAAATAGATCAGGAAGCTTGATTATTTCCTGAGACTTCTCACCAGAACCTTCCTCACCGAAAAACAAGGCCACTAGCTCAAACCCACCTCACAACCGACCCCATTTGATTTGATTCCAGTGAGGTCTCATCAGAAAATAACCATGAGCTTTGAATTCTGATGATTCCAGATGGTCAAACTACCAAAAAAATGCTATCTTTGTTCAAACTCCAATCATCTTTCGTCATCAGGTTAAAGCCAACCAGCGGTTCCACCACCAAAACCCATCAGAAAATAATTAGGTTTGGGAATAATAGAGTGGGGGTCAAAGTTGTAATTTGGGACTCGTATTGAGGTTGAGTTGAGGTTATCGAAAGTGAATTCTATTTTTTTATCGAGTAACGCTTTGATTCTGAAAGCTTCTTCTATGATCCAATTTTCAACTCTATTCCTTTAATTTTATTTGATTGTGGATGTCTTTTGATATCGTGGTTATATTTATTGGTTGATTTTTGCTTGGTGTTTATTTGTTGTGAATAATTGATCTTAATGATACAAATTTGATGATAATATTGGATTGGATACCTAATTTCACGTAGGGGTTGTGTTAAAAATAAAATTAGGGTGGGAATTGAAAAATTGATAAAAGTGAATAGTGGTTGCTTCGATTCATTGATTGTTGTCTGATTTGAAATGGACGTTAATTTTGGTGAATACGATAGTATCATGATTAGGCCGTGGTAGGCAAACCTCTGGTTTTGGGGTAGACAAATTTTAGAGATTGTGGATTGTTGAATGGTTGGTGTTTTATCGCATTTGAATCAGTTATACTCATTTGTCCAGGGAATGCCCCGAGAAAAATAGTATTTAGTCGCTAGGGGATGCCCCGAGGTCACATGTATATATATATCGGGAAATACCCTGCGAAACTCTATATTTGGAAGGTCGATCGTGATCAAGGCTTGAGTCATCGGGTAAAGCATAGTTTAGAGTAGTTAGAATAGTTTAGATTTTCATTTCAGCATTTTTTATATGGTCCATATTAATAGGACTGGACACCATTTTTTGGAGTTTTGACAAAAGATTTTAGTTTCCACAAAATCAGACACAATACAGACTAACCAAGTTCTTGATTTATAAATGGTGAAATTTTTTTCCACCAAACAAGCACAAAAACTAACATTTTTTGTAGTTATACAATTTTCTTAGGATTATTGTTTTTCAGGTTTAGTAAAATCTGTGTTTTACAACAAGAACTTTAAACACATGTTCAAATTAATCATATGAATAATCAAATGAAGTTGTAAATCTTGTTTCACAACTTTGAACTTCAATCCAACGTATGAACATCAACAAAATAAAGTTCAAACTGTTTTCTGTAAAATAGCAAAATCAAATGTTTAGAAAAAGATGAAGGTTAGAAGATTCAAGTACATTAAATTCATGGTGTGTTCTTAAGGAATTAATTCACCTCAAGTACCTGAGGTTATGAAATACATCCTTCCAGGATAAAATAAATCACTTCGACAAAATATCGGTACCTCAAACTCTGTCAAACTCTGAACGCACTCAACGGTAGCAAATCACACTGGAGTTTTTTCAAGAAAGAGGAGTATTTTTTCTTCAAAATTTCATGTCTCTACCTGAGGAAAAATCAAGTATTTATACCCAAGGTGTTGCTTCATGAACAGAAGCAATGATTCAGAAAGGTGCACCCGCTTATAAAGGTGCAGCTCTTCAAAAAATGTGTAATTCTTCGAAAAAGTTACAACTCATTGAAAGGTCATAACCATCCAGATAAAAAAGGTGTCTATTCAAATCACATCATTTCTTATGGTGTCTTTTCAAAAAAACAGTTATTCATTTTCCATTCACATCTCTTAAAAATTTAACGGTTGGTCCTTTAGATAAGGAACAAAAAAAATTAGGGGCATTTGGACATGAAAACTTTTTTTCTCAACTCTAAAAAATATGAAAAATTCTATTTTTACTTTATTCATTTTTTTCAACAATTTACAAAAATTCCAGAAACAACAAATATGTATTCACTTTTTTTTTTCATTTCAAATTACTCAAAAATAAATTAAAAATAATTCTAATTTATTTCATGCCAAACTCAACTCCAATTTTCAAATATTATTTTTCACTTTAGAATTTTTATTTTTTTTTAACAATAAAACATGTTCAAATGCCTACATACCTTCACTTAAGCAGGACACCAGCACGTACGATCTCCATTCCAAAATGACGTACGATCTCTAACTCTTCACTTAAGCAGTACACCAGCACGTTCCTTTAGGGGTCGTTTGCTACACTTAGTCGTTATGTAGAGTATATTGAAAAGTTAATGCATGTATTAGTTTAATAAGTATTATTAATATCTTATTTGATATATTTTTTTACCCTATGTATACTCTATTGTGTATTGAACTGTGTATTACTAATACCTCAAAATTTATGGTATTAGCAATGCAATAGATCCAATGCATACATTAACATGATTAAAGACATTATTATCCCTCAAGAAAACTTTTTGCATCCTTTTCAACATATATATGAAGGGTATTTGTGGAAAAAAAAATAAAAAATATAATGTAATTCATATTCTTTTTAATACATCAAACCAAACATTATATAAGAAAAATACAAGCATTACTAATACACCATATTTTTCAATATTACACTCTACCAATCATGGAGCTATTTTATCTATTCTTCATATAGAATAATAGTTTTATCACTTTAATATAAATGGTGGAATAAAATAGTTTCAACAATTAAGTAATATCATATACCAAATATGAAATAAAATTAATCTCAAACTTGATTCAAAATTATTTTCCTTGTTCCTTCTACTAAACTACCCCTTAAACATATATGCAAATCTTTCTTTAGGACCTTTCAAAATTTATCCGTGTCCTCTCCAAATTGTGTGATTTCAATTATGAAACATTAAATCTTTAACTAGTTTTTGTTCACCAATAATAATTGTAATGAGAAAGGTTTGTATTTATCATTGTTTTAATTTGAAGAACTTAATATTGGATAACCACGACTTTAGATGTAAAGCTGGTATGAAAGATACATCTCAAATTATTGGAGATTCTGTAACACTGAATGTGTTACTCAACAAAATAATGCAATTTATAGTGAAAGGTTAAACAGTTAGTGACCTTTTTCTTTCCTTTTATTCCTTTAAGAATATAAGCCTCACCAGCACTTATTTATTGATACAAGATTGAAAATAGGAAAACGAAAACAATACACAAACAAAAGAAAATACTAAAACAAGAAAACAAGATAGAAAACAAAAGGACAGATAGATTGACACAAATTGATAAAGAAAGGACAATCAAAGGGTATATTAAACCCAACGACTTTTCTATCAATTACCAGTAAACACCACCCTCTTACGAAAACCGAGAGTGAAATAGATCACTCATAACCAATGTTTCTAAACAACCAATAAAGCTTCCAACAAGCTTCAATAAAAACACTCGCAAGTGCATACAATCATCAAAAATCAACCTTACCTAAAACGAAAAGAGTCCAAGCTATTTATAGAAGGGGAAAGGACAAAATGGCACCTAAAATTAGAATAATATCCTAAAAATAGCTCCTAAAACTAAAAACCCGGTAAATAGCCATTCCATACGCTTAACTCAGCTGAAACTAATCTCAAAAAATAGCCAAATGTTTAATTTCCAATTTATAGCCGCATTTGTTGACCAAATAGCGACCAACTTTGGTAAGCTTCTTCCGCTTCTTCTTCTTTTTATTTTTATTTTTTATAGTTGTCATTTTACTTCTTTTCTTTCTTTTTTTTTTAGCTTTTTTCTAGTTTTATTTTTCCTGCTGGTTTACTACAAAAAACATTGCTCTTTATTGTGTAAACAAACAAATATAAGTTTGTAGTTATTCTTTTCTAGCTACTTGAAGATGTTATTTATTTTATTTTTATGTTTTTATATAACAATGATATAATTAGTATACATCATAAAAAATATATTTTGTACAATAACTTTACAGTTTATATACCCATTCTATATGACAATTACATGATTTCTATATATTCTATACAATCTTTAGTTGCAATTATTGTATATATTTGCACAGATTTTCTTTGTAAAAGGTGTATATATGTAGTATATTATGTATCGGCGTGGTATAAAAGTGTATCAATTTTAGTCTAGGAGAGTATCAATTAGGTAATATGGACACTGCATATGCATGCATAGGTTTTCCTTCTCTCTTGTTATAAAAGTGTATCAATGTAGTATAAAAGAGTATCAATTGGGTATAGGGACTGCATGTGCTTGCATAAAGTTTCCTTTCTCTTTTTTAAAAAGTGTATCAATGTAGTATAAAAGTGTATCAATGTGGTATAAAAGTGTATCATTTGAGTATAGAGACTGCATGTGTCCAATTGGGCCAAATAGCTAAAAAGGAAAATAAATTGAGCCGACTGGCTCCAATTGTCCACATTTTCAAATTGTGGGTCATTTCTTTTCAAAGTGGCCATCTCATCTCCTTTACCCTTTATAGACTAAATACCATTTATTATAACTTGGGCCCAAAAGTGATTCTAAATGCTAATTGGGCTTAAAAGTTAGCCAAAATTCCAAATAGCCACATTCCTATGCTCTTCGAGGCCCAAGATATTATCCAAATACAATGTTGCTCCTTACTCCCTCGAATGACATGATCAAATGTAGCTCCTTCCCAAGCTATCCTCCAATCACGTATATGCTCCTCTAGAATGACTAAGTCTTGGATCCTTACGTGTGATCCTTGAAGTATAAATTCTAAAAGAGTGGAGCCCATTCGAATTGTATCATATTGCCTTTTTTGAAAATGATTTATCCTCGAATCCAATTCTTTCATCGACTTATCGTCATACTTTCCAAGTTTGGAATCCTTTAGTAAGAATTTCATTTGGCCTTCAAGCTCACTTTCATGAGGCACTCTCCTTTCATTTTCCTTTGAGATTGGTAGTTCATGAACCTATACAAATGAAAGAGTGGTACTAGTTAAAATTCTAGTATCGTGGTTAGTGAGTAATAAAGCCCTAATATTAAAATTGTCTTTGTCAATTTGGGTTTGGAGTGGTCGTACAATAATTTGTGAAAATTATGTTGTGTTTTGTAGGTTTGGGGGAGTTTGGACATGGGGTCGAAGAGTAAGATAAGTGGATTTTGAATGCTCCTTAAGGTTTGCTAACCTACCATTAATACTTTCCAACCCACAATCGATGATTGACAACTTCTTACTCATGTGTGACAATTCCTTAGTCATTTGTTTCATATCTTGTCTCATCCCTAGGATTACCTCCAAGAGGGTATTAAAGGTTGCTCCACCCATATCTTCTTAGCATAATTAATAAAATAGATGAAGCAACTATAGATGACTTATTTAAAAGTAAAGGAATTGACTCAATGATATCGATGAAGAGAGAAATGCTAAAACACACAAAGAAAGAATAAAAGAAAAGGACTCAAGAACCAACTGAAAAGTAAAAGACTTGAATTCAAACATTTAAACTAAGAAATAAACAAATCAAAATGACGAAACTAACAAAGAAATATAACATGAAAGAGGGACAAGAACTAATTAAACAACTAAGTTGTTTGAATGTTAGTTGTTAATTAGTGTTAAGAATTAAGGAGATGAAAGGAGGAATTAAGAGATAAATTTAATGGATTTAACTTGCGCAAATAAAGTATTTTAATAGTTAAAGATGTGTTGCATCAAGGTTGAGGTTCAGTGGAAGCGTGTAGGCAGTCTAGGCGCACTTTGAACGCAAGTCAAAGAGCAAAATGGACTGTTTTGAGGTATAGAAGTAGGTTGGGCGCAAGTTGAGGGCAGGTTGGACGCAGGTTGAAGTTCAGATACTGATTTGACCTGCTTTGGATGTGTGGAAGTATCCCAAACACAGGTACAAGGCATTCTAAACACAGGTCAGCCCCAGCTCACTTAAAGTACCTTTTTGTCCTCATGTGGCCCCCCTTTGTCTACTTCTTTAGAATATTCTTTAGGATCTTCAAAAAGTATTTTGTACCAATACCTTTTTACACCTTTTTCGTCTCCTTTGAGGATAAAACACCAATTTTTGAAGAAAATTCAAAATGAAGATTTGAATGTTCCTCAAGAACTTCAAAAAGCTCTAACTCTCCTACCCTTGCTCGGAATGCGATGAAATTTTGAGCCTAAGCTCTTTTCCACCTTCTAATCACATTTCAAGCATCATTATACTCAAATTCCTCACAAAAAAATTCAGATTTCAAAATTCAGTTTAAGTTTTTTCAAATTCAAGCATCCAACAATGGTAGAATCTTCAATATAGCTCCTATGAAGATCAAATTTGGTATTTAGACTCTACTAGTGTTAGGCAATAAGAATATAACACTAAAACATAAGAAAAACAAAAAAATTAAAGACTCAATAGTTGACCTATGGACAAAAATGTAAGTGAATTTTTTTGTGAAGTTTTAATTTTTCAACATAAATAGACCCAAGATTGACTTCATGGGAACGAAATCAAGCTCGGCTCTGATACCAAATAATACGAGATAAAAATATAAAAATAAAAAAAATACACAAAAAAAATAAAATAAATAAATAAGATAAAAAATAAATGGATCGATAGATTGATACAAATTGATAAAGAGAGGACAACCAAAGGATATATTTTACCCAACGACCTTCCTATCAATTAACAATAAACACCAACCTCTTACGAAGACCGAGAGTGAAATAGATCACTCACAACCAATGTTTCTAAACAACCAATAAAGCTCTCAACAAGCTTCAATAAAAACACTTGCAAGTGCATACAATCAACCAAAATCAACCTAACCTAAAATTAAAAGAAACCTAGCCATTTATAGGTCAAAAATCATTTATTACAACTTAGGCCCAAAAGTGACTCTAAATGCTGACTAGGCCCAAAAGTTACAAAAAAGCCCAAATAGCCACATTTCTTTGCTCTTCGAGGCCCAAGTTATTATCCAAATGCGATGTTGCTTCTTACTCCCTCAAATTGCATCATCAGATGTATCTCCTTCTCAAGCAATCCTTCGATCACGTATATACTCCTCTAAAATAATCAAATCTTGAATTCTTGCGTGTGATTCTAGAAGCATAGATCCCAAAAAAGTGAAGTCCATTCGACTTTTATCATTTATGCCTCATGTATCTTATTTCCATACTCATGAGTCATGAATGTTAAAAAAAATAGTTTGTATGAGAAACTTGCAATGAGAATTATTTGAGCATTTTAGGAGGATGAAATATCTCAACCTATTATTGGACAATAACATTTTTGAGTCGGGAAAATAAATAAATTTGAGATAAGAAAATATTGCAACAATCAATTTATTGATTTCAATATGTGAATGTTACAATCTCTATAAATCCTCTGATTCGTCTTTTCAAATATAAATTCAAGGGGTTAAAGCTTGATCTTGAATTTGAACTTGATTTATTGATTTGAGAGACTTGATCTTGACTTGTTCTTGAATTCAAGGGTTTTTGAGCTTGTTCTTGAATATTGCGGTCTTGATCTTAAATTTTGATGAACTTAATTTGAATGCTTGAGCTTTGTAGAGAAATTGCAGCGTTTGATCCACGATATTTCTCTTGCTTTTTGTTAGAGTTCTGGGGTCTTTTCTGAATTATAAGACCCCTATCTATAGTTGTGGAAAGAGAAGAGTCATGATGAAGATGGACTTCTTTTGACCAATCAGATTTGAGTGACATGGCACCTTTTATGGGTTTTGATTTCATTGGGCCTACTGCATCATTTTGATATGTGGCATAGTCCTATTGGCTCATTCCTTTGACTTGGCATGCCACATCATTTGACACATGATGCTTATTTGGGCCTCTAGAATATGGCAATAAGTGGGCTCATTATTTGTAGCCCAAATTAATGGACTAACCGAATAAATATTGATCCTTATTAAATCCATGTATGTTTGGACTTAAATAATTAATCCAACTATATTAATCTGTAACATTTATTTGGGACTAATATATTTTAAATTTAATATAATTTAAATTTCATACAGATTTAAATTTAAGAAAATTTCAGAGACCACAAATGCCTCTTAGATGCAAGATCATGACACTTGGCCTTGGCGACATCTTTAACCCTTTTCTCATTCACAACATAATTCTTTAAGTAGAATTTTGCATTGACAAAGTGTGACTCAGCTTCAGTGAATGGCTTATCATTGGCAACTATCTTTCTTTTCACTCCGACTTTGACGTACTTCAAGCATTGATAGTAAGGGGATAAGATAATTTTGTTCTCGTGTGCCCAAGGCCTACTAATAATATATTGTATGAAGTTTTTGCATCAATCACTTGCATCAATGCATTTGATTGAAAATCATCCATACGAATTCCTAACTTGACAGCTCTCATGGCCCTCTGGCCCCCTTGGTTGAAGCCTTGGATCATTATACGAACTTCAGCTAGTTTGTCTGTAGCTATGCCAAGTTCCTTCACTATACGGATAGGCAAGATGTTAACTCCGGATCCCTCATCAATCAAGATTCTATTTATCTTTTTTCCTAGAACTTGATCCACCATGTACAAGGGACGATTGTGTAGAGCTCCTCCAAGCAGAAGGTCGTTATTTATAAATGTGATTTTTGTATCACATACATATGCCTCTTGGCTAAGTGGTTCCGTAGGCTTTTCAGAAGATGGAGGAATATCTACAGGTAGGTTTTCACCCTTTGCCCCCTCTTTGCCAGTATTAAACCAAGACACCTCAAGGTTGACTTGAGCAGTCTTTACAAGAAACCAACTTGGTAAGAATTCTTCCAAAGTTACTGGACACTGTGTTTTTTGGTGGTGAATCTCCATCACCCTCGTCTTCTTTAGAAGTTCAATCAACTTCTGTTTCCTTGGTTTCTTCACTATTTTCCTTCTGGTTAGCTGCTCGGATGACTCTTTTCGAAGACTCATCTTTTTGCATCTGTGTCTGGTTACCAGAGTCCAACCTTCATCATCGTCTTTATTAAATAAAGACCTATCAGGCTCTCATATCTTCTCATTATGCTCTTCAACACATATTTGGACTGGTTCGAGCAAGCCAAAAGTGATAAAGATTTTGTAAGCCCCTGTAAAATTCTAAGCTCGACTCAGTCTTTTAAGCTTTCTAAGGGGTTCCAAACTTAGAAAATTTTAGCTAAGTATTCAGACTTAGTATTATTTTAGCCTTTGTAAGTTGGAAACTCTATTTCACGACTCTTATGACCTTTAGTATTGATCTTTAGATAAATTCATGATCAGGAATGTCAGTAGGTGTTCCCGAACGAGTTTCATATTTTTTAAACCTTGTTTGAACCTCGTTTGGGAATCCAAAATAGAGCATCAATGCGATCTCAGCGCGGCGCGTCAGCCAGCGCGGCGCGTCAACCAGCGCGGCGCGTCAGCCAGCGCGGCGCGTCAGCCATCGCGTCGATCAATATTTTTCCTTGGCTCCAGTTGTAATTTCTAGTGAATCGATGTGGACTTGACACAGCGCGTTGGCCATCGCATTGATGCCAATGACGCGGCGTGTCGGTCTGCGCATTGATAGTTTGGTTTTTAGTCATTAAAAGTTGCGTCCTTAGGGGTATTTGGGTATTTCCCACGCCTTTCAGCCCCCAAAAACACGAAATTTAGCCTTTTATTTGCAACATACACTCATTATTTTATAAATTGCTCAAGAACAAAAACCCTAGGTGATTGAATTTCAAATTCAAGGCTCAAGATTCCACTATTAATCTTCAAGAATTTAGCAACCAAGGTATGTCAAGTGTTCATCCAAGGGTTCCTTTCACCCTTGGGATTCCAAGAAACTCTTTTAAACTTCAAGTATCTTGATTTCAGGTTTTCCATGATTTGGATTCAAGTGTATTCAAGATTATAATGTTGATTGGATTTCTATTCCACGATTAAGTGCAAGATTTATGTAAAAACAATGATTATGTATGTAGTATCATGTGAATTCATGTTAAAGCCTTATAATTTTAATGTTCATGTGTTGATTTGTACTATGTGCATATACAATGCTTTCCAAGTGTTTGATGAGTTGTTCATGAGAATTAAATAATAAATTATATCATGTTAGCATGTATTCAAGTTCATGGTATGCAAGTGTTTGATAGAATGTCCCAATGAAGGAATGTGATCAAGTAGTTATTTATCATGTTTCTAGATTGCGTCATATCTTATAATTTATGCTATCGAGTCCTGGGGGTATCTAATACCCGATAATTTAGCTGATTACCTAGAGCTATGGTTAGTCTCAAGATAGTATCAGTCATGTCAGGATCAGTAGAACTCTCAGCCAATTATAGAACTCAGGAAAAATTGAGTAGACTCAGTATCAGTCCAGTCCAGTTCAGTATTCAGTTCAGACCTCAGTAAATTCAGCCAATTAACAGAATTCAGTAGTATTTTATCAGTCAATGAAACTCAGTAAACTTAGTTCAATTTCAGTTAGACAGTATAATCAATAGCAGTTCAGTCAAGTCTAGTATAAACCAGAAATCAGTTCAGTGTCTATTCAGTTTGGAGTAGGATTCAGCACCGAGTGAACCCACGGATGGAGACTCACCTGTCAGTAGAGAGTGTGATCCTTAGAAGTTGTCCTTATGTTCCAGAACTACATAGCCAGCGTAGGTTGAGACATCAACCTGCCAGTTGAGGGTTGATGAGATGATCTACCTGCCAGTTGAGGGTACCACCGTTCTCGTTCAGAGCACCTGCCAAATGAAGGTAACTCAGCTTGTCTTTACTCGTGGCACAGTACTGACACCCTTCCAGCTGGGGTTACAGGTTGAACACCAATAATTTCAGAAAGGGATATGTCGGTTAGATGATTACTTCCCACAGTCTCAATTTCAGTTCCAGTCTCAAAATATAACTCAGTTCAGTTCTACAGATTTAGGATTGTCAGATACAGTCACTCAGTTCAGTACGAAACTTAGTATAGTTCCACAAGATCAATACTGTCAAATATAGTCACTCAATTATCAGCTATACAGTATCAGTAAACTCAAAAATTTGTAAATCAGTTACTTAGAACTCAGTATCCAATGTTATCCTGATCTCAGTTATAGTTTACGTATTCACGTATGTGCTCTTATTCAGTTATATTCATATCATTCAGTCAATGTTATTCATGCATATGAACCCATACATTTCATCCTACCTCACTTTGCATACCAGTACATTCAAAGTATCGATGCATACCTTTCTTTTATGCTATGATATTTTATATCATAGGTTCAGATGTGCGGGCTCCCAATCATACTTAGAGATTCAGATATTCAGTTGACAGAGTTAGTGGTGAGCCCTCTTAGTTTGAGAACATGATGATTATTTCAGTAGTTTAGAGTTATTTGGGGACTTGTCCCATCAACTCCATAATTCAAACAATAGAGGCTTTGCAGACTAGAGTATTTTTCAGACAGATGCTTCAGTTTTGGTATTGTTATATTGTATTCAGTTTTATTACAGTATTGAACCTTATGGTATGCCTTATGCCTAATTTCTACATATTTGCAGTATTACTATTCACTTATTGCAGTAGGTACCATTCTTGGGTTAGCTTGGGGTACAAACTCGGGGTATTACAGATTTGATGAGAACTGGTTTTCTCATAGTCGAATAAGATCTTCTTCTCTTTTGCCAGTTGCATGACTTTATCTTTAAAGACAAAGCCCTTTTTCCAGAGGGTTACTTACGAGCCTATGATATTTGCAATAATTAAGATTATTGGTCCTTCCAGCTTCGTTGGGTCGCTTTATCTCTGGGAGTTCAATAAGCTTATACTCAAGGAGTTCATCAAAAATCTTAGCAACATCAGAATCAAGGAAGGGATATTCCTTTTCTTACATTTCCTTTAAAGTTTTATAATTTAGACGTGCTTCAGAAGTCGTCTTCACACTTTGCTTCATGTTTACCTTTGTGCTGACATTCACAGGAGATACATCAATATTCATGGACTCCTTGTTCTTATTTTTTGGGACAAACTTGTCCCATCTTTTGGGTTCCTGCTTATCCTTTCCCCTTTGAGGGTCATGGATAGGAATTGATCCCTTTTCATCAGAAGACATGCTCAACTCCATATCGTGAGAATGGGTAGCTAGCTCTTCAAAGTATTTAGGCTTAATGCCTTGAAAGATGTAGAGAAGCTCCCAGTACATTCCTTTAATGCACATCTATATTGCAGAAGTTTCGCTGAGCCTATCTTTACAGTTTAGGCTAGCATTCTCTATCGATTGATGAAGTTAATGACTAGTTCATCCTTTCTTTGCCGAGTATTTATGAGCTCTACCATGCTCACCGTACGCCTTGTGCTATAAAAGCAATTTAGAACTCGTGCTCTAATTTCTCCCAGTTATCAGTGGAATTAGGCTCAAAGTCCGTATACCAATCAAAGGTGTTTCCCTTTAGGGAACGAACAAACTATTTGACAAGATAGTTACCGTAAGTTTCAGCATTGTTACATATGTCAACAAAGTGTGCGACATGCTGTTTTAGGTTCCCTTTGCCCTCAAATTGTTGAAATTTGGGGAGTTGATAGTCGAAAAGCATTTTGAGGCTATCTATCCTCGCAGTGTAGGGCTTGGTATACGCAAGGGAAGATTTGGTGACAACATCATACTTGTCTTTGAGGGTCCCTTCAATGAATTCCCTCAATTGCCTAATCGAGTCATTCCCTCAGAAGAAACTTTTACCTCTTTAGTCAGTGGTGTTTGTTTCATAGGATTTTCTATCTCATGAACCTCTGGAGATTTTTCAGGTGCATGGCTAGACTCTCCGACTATCATACCTTCCACTCTATCCACTATCTTATCAATTCGAGCATCTTGATTTTGAATATATTTGGCTAGGCCCTCAATTACATTTGCTAGATTTGCAAGTTGCTCCTCCATAGACGAGGCATCAGCCACCATCGCTTCCATAATCACTGGAGATGTTGGAGAATGGCACGAATTATCGCACAAGTTGATTTTTCAAATGCTCGACTTATGCGGTGTAGTCAGAGATGATGAGTTCCTTGAACACCCATCGCTCTTTGCACCAGAGTATTTCGAATCGGAATGCTCAAGTAGAGCTAGAGTCTTCTTAAGCGATTCTGCCACACTGCTTCCTCCTTCTGAAGCACTTGCATTAGACTTCTTTCCTTTTGGGGTTGAAGATCCAAAAATTAGAGTTGGTTCAGATGACACTAGATGTGTTTATTGTCCTAGCAAGCCTGTCTTTTACCTTGTGACAGCTCTTAATCTTCCGAAAGTAAAACCAAAGATGCTTTCTACTCCAACAGAGAACTTTGAATCAGCAGCCTTAGAAGTAGTTGATTGAGAATTGACCTTCTTGAAAGTCATTTCAGTGTTATTGAACTTTGAAATTGGAAAAGTTGAGATGAGAGATAGAGATTGTCCCATTGGACGTGCCAGAATTTGCTAGACAATAAAATTTTTGAGTCAGAAAAATAAATAAATTCAAGACAAGAAAATATTACAACAATCAATTTATTGATTTCAATAGGTGAGTGTTACAATCTCTATGAATCCTCTGATTCATTTTTTCAAATATAAATTCAAAGGCTTAAAAGTTGATCTTGAATTTGAACTTGATTTATTGATTTGAGAGACTTGATCTTGACTTGTTCTTGAATTCAAGGGCTTTTGAGCTTGTTCTTGAATATTGAGGTCTTGATCTTGAATTTTGATGAACTTGATTTGAATGCTTGAGCTTTGTAGAGAAATTGGGGCGTTTGATCCATGATCTTTCTCTTGCTTTTTATTAGAGTTCTGGGGTCTTTTCTGAATTATGAGACCCCCATTTATAGTTGCAGAAAGAGGAGAGTCATGTTGAAGATGGATTTTTTTTACTAATCAGATTTGAGTGACATGACATCTTTTATGGGTTTTGATTTTATTGGGTCTGCTAAATCATTTTGACATGTGACATGGTCCTATTGGCTCATTCCCTTGACTTGGCATGCCACGTCATTTGACACGTGGTGCTTATTTGGACCTCTAGAATATAACAATAAGTGGATTTATTATTTATAGCCCAAACTAATGGATTAACCCAATAAATATTGAACCTTATTTAAATCCATACATGTTTGGACTTAAATAATTAATTTAATTATATTAATCCGCAATATTTATTTAGGACTTATATATTTTGAATTTAATATAATTCGAATTTCATAAAAATTTAAATTTAATAAAATTTCAGCCCCCACACCTATATCTAGAAAAATTTAAAGTTTTGAACGTTGCACTAGCTAATAAAGTTGGACAATAACAAGATTGACTCTTCCGAAAATGAGATTAATTATTTTGTTTATATGGGATATTAAATGCAATTTAAACAACACCGATGACGTTTGACATTGACTAAGATAAGAAGTAAATTTCGGTAGAGAATGAGACCTTCTAGAATGAAGAATTTGAAAAAAAACATAGAAAAGAAAACCTCTTTACGTCAAAGTAAAATCAGCTTTCTAAGTAATTGCCGTATTAGAATTACAAATCAAGCTAACAATCACAGTCCACTTTATCCACTGCCCCCTTTAATGCTCCCTTCGTTTTTACTTATCATATTTTAATTTGGTATATTCATTAAAAAAAATAACACAAAATATACAATTTTAATGAATAATAAGTATACAAATACCTCTATTTATACAAATGGTTAAACCCTAAACCTTAACGATTTAATAAAACAAAATATTGCATACACCCTAAAAAAAATCTCTAGAGTACTAGAAAAATATATTTTGTACACTAAAAAAATTATTTTGTATACTTAAGAGAATATTTACCTAAATTAGAAAATTCTAACAATTATTTTATCATAGTATCTTTATTAAATGATATTTAATATTGTGTCATAAAATTAATTTAAAAAATAATTAATGCTAAGAATATAATAAAAAATTATTTTTCTTAATTTATCAAAAATAATAAGTAAAGATAAAAAATTTAATTAGAAAAATACTGACAAATAAAAATAATAAGTGAAGATAAAAATTTAATTAAAAAAATAGTGACAAGTAAAAGTAAACGAAGAAAGTACAATAACAAAGTTCACTGTATACATCTATTCCATGTGTGCTTCTAGCTAGTATGGTGAAAAAATATTAAAAGAATAGATGATCTCTAGTAGGGGCACCTCAATAAATTTGGAGGCCTAAAGCCGAATTTTAGTATGAGGCTTTAATTTAAAAATAAATAAATAATAAAACTTATTGCTCCTCCCCCCTCCCCCCCCCCCCCCCCCCCCCGCTCCCCCGTCCTCTATGCATATATGCAAAGTCGTTGCTTGCTTAGATAAAGGAGAAAATGAGAAGGCATAATTTGCTTCATTTATTTCAATTATCAAATGTAAATGATCCGTAAAGAAGAATCTAAAAGAGTAGTTCATATTATCTAAAAAGAAAAAGTGCAATGTTACTGTCATTCATAAGTTCAGAAAAGATCATATCAAAGTACTTGTCATGCTCCGTTTTAGACTGTCAAACTGTATACACCTGAAAAATTACAATTTATAAAACTTTTCGTGTAATTTATGAATATCTGATGTTTAATTTTTATATGTTAAATTAATTTAATCTGATTTAACTTCAAAAATTATTCAAATTAACTTTTTAAAAGTGAAATATATCAAGTATTTTGAATGAAAGAGTAATTATTTGTAAGTTTTACATTATTTTTTTAAAAAAAAATGAATAAATAACATGTACACATATAATTTATAAAAAATGGGGGCTCCAAAAACTTGTAGGCCTGAAGCATTTGCTTCGCTTGATTTACATATATTCAAATGATGTAAATAAATATTGTACATCAAATATGTCATTGTTCGTTGTATAAAATTAAAGATCATGCTTCATGTAAATCAATTATTGATTTGTATAATTCATATATAATCTTTAAAGTGATTAATTAAAAAAAATAACGAAAGGATGAAAAGATGATAAATGAATGCAAGGAGATAACTAAACATAGATGGAGTACAAAAACATACTATATATAACGTAATGAAAAATTATAAAATAACCCACCATGAAATAAAAAAGAAATGGACTATTAGTTATTCAATTCTTTCAAATAAAGTAGGAATGCACGCAAAACAACTGATTTTAATATTATTTTGTTTATCTTTATGTCTAAACCTTTGAAGAAAGGGTTTATAGATAAATCAACCAACCAAAAAATTGAACCCTAGTATCATACTTATTCCTATGCCAATAATAAATATTTTTTTTTTAAACCCCTATGACAATTCCTACACTAATTAAGAGTACTTGTCCTATTATCTTATTTTTTCAGCTACGATTTTTTTTTTCATTTTTTTTTTAAACTGAGCCAATTTAAGCTACGCCAAAACAACTTGCTATCCTATTATTTTATATTTTACTTTGATAGTTTGACTCCAATTAACACACTTATTCTTCTTTTTTCATTTATTTATGGTCCAATTATAGAAATGTTTTACATAAAGTATAATTCTTATTAATCTAGGAGTATTAAAATTATGATTTCTTACTTATATCAAATAAGAATTTTAATTAATTTTTAAGTCTTAAATCTAAAGATAATAATTGAATCAGAAATATTTTAGAAAAATAGTACATGACTATTTTGTGATTGTAGAAACTTTTACTGAAGGATAAAATTAACAAAAAATTTTGTTAAAAATCAGCAATCGACGATAGATTAAATTTTATATCATTTAAATGATATTACGTGTAACAAAACAAAAAAAAACAATCATTAGAGCCTATTATTTAAAACAAGAATGATATACCAGATCTCATCATTTATTCACAATTGAAACAATTACATATAATTAATTTTAGAATTAATTTTAGAAGAGAATTCATATAAAATTAGAATGACTAACCAATTTCTCGTGATGGAATGTAACTATTCAAAGAATCTAATAAAAATTGTAAATAAGTCAATGTTAAATTATTAATTATTTATGTCATTAAAAATAAAAATCATAACAAAAAAAATTCTCAATTACCAATTATTTATCAAGAAGTACATGATAACTTATTATTTTCAACTTCCAAAACATACTAAATCATAAAAGAAAACTTTTCAATTATCAATTGTTTATAAAAATACAAGATAATTTATTCTTGTAAATATAAAAAACATACTAAAATCTAAGAAAACTTACCTCAAAGCACAAGCAAATTTATCTCTTCAATAGACCATGCTATCACTGTTTCACACACACATAAAAATCTTCTTAATTAGCAATTATTTATTAAGAATATATTATAATTTATTTATTGTAAGTTTCAAGAACATACTAAAATTCTAGAAAACTTATTGGGGGCTTTGAGTTGTAGGTGACAAAAGAGTTTGAAAATAAGGTGTAGATGACTCAAGTCTTAATAATTGAGTGGAGGTGACAATTACTTTATTATGGATTAAGAAAGTTAGAGAAATTTCAAAATAACTCACAAGTTTTTAAATTTACACTTTGATCCAAATATTAGTTAATATAATAGGAAACAGAGGGAAAAAATATATTTCACTCTCTTCTCATCTGTTGTTGTTTTATTTCTCTTTGCGATTTTTGTTGTTCATTGATGTTGCTGGTTTATTCATCATCTTCTACTTTATTATCATCATCTTATACTTCATTATCCTCTTCATAATCTTCTTGTTGACCATTGTTGTTGTTGCTGTTACCGCAACTGCTACTCTTTGATCAATTTCTTAGGTCAAATTTTATTTTGTACATCACTTTCAACTTTGGCATTTACTTGATAGGAGACTTTGTTACGTCAAATTATGCTTTTTATTTGAATTTGTCATCTGGGTAACTGCTAGTGTGTTGTTTTTTCAACAATAGCTAGTACGTGAACATGAATGCAACATAAGAGCCATCTGTTTAAACAGATACATCATTTGTTGTACCAGATAGTTATTTTGTTACAACAGAAGACGCATATGTTGGATTCATGTTTATGGTTCAATAGTCCTCGTAACATGAATCAAACAAATGGGTATTCTGTTGCAACAGATTAGTAATCTGTTCCAACAAAAAATTAATCTGTTGCACCAGATTAGTAATTTGTCCCAACATATAAGTAATCTGTTGTACTAAAATATTTATCTGTTGCAACAGAATATTTATTTATTGCAACAAATGATAATTTTGTTGCAGCAAATGAATAATCTATTTCGAACAACACAATACAACTCCTGTCACAAACCCAACAGATAACTCATATATTGACCTCTTGCTATTGATATTGGACTCAAATTATTCCTTAATCATAGACATGTTTGTTGACAAGAAGAAATAGAAAGAATGAAAATTAGATGAGAATTAAAACGTCAAAGTGGATCAAACATAATTTTTTTATTAAATAAAAAAAATAAAAATACATAGGTAATAGAAAAAAATAATCTAATTATTATTATTATTATTATTATTTTCAGTCGACCAATTCAACCGGCAGCAGCAGCGCCCTTCTCATCTTGCGAATCTCCCGCAGCATCCTTACTCTGACGGTGGCCAACTCCCTCTGTAGGTCATGAACCTACATCTGCAATTCCCGCACGGTGTCTCATAAAATAGCGACATCCCCCACTAGATCATCCATATCTAGAACACGCATACATTGGCAAAAAATTCTAAAAAAAAAGTAAAGAAAAGAATCTAAAAATAATACAACGTATATTTACACAAAAAACAAGAAAAAAACTTATCAGAGACAGGAAAAGGTTATCAAGTCCTTAAAGAGAAAATAATTGAAGCTATAATACGAAAGACAAGAGCAAAAACTAAATAGAGTGTAGTAGAATGAACGAGTAGGGAGGGACATATTTATAGAGGATTGAATTTGAATGAGTTAGGCAAAAAGGCGCGACTGTTCACCTCAATTTATTAACTACATTCAAACTGGTGTCTTTTTTATTACTGTGGAAAGTTATGACTTAATTAGTTCTTTTCAGTAACCGTTGTTATTGAGTTGTGGCAACAGATTATATATCTGTTGTATCAGGTAACTCATCTGTGATAATAGATATACCATTTGTTGCAACAAATAGACAATTTGTTGCATCAAATAATATATTTATTGCAACATATATCTTTTTAAATAATCATCATATCTTTAACTTTAATCCAAATTTGGTGACTTTTTTATTATATAAATTAAAAAAAACATATTCAAAAACAAAAATGTCGAAAAGTCACTCCTTGTCGCCGATTTAAACATCAATTATTCAAATTTATGTTTAGTTAAGTTATGACTTTATTAGTTCTTTTCAGTAATCATTTTTATTGAGTTGTGGCAACAAATTATATATCTGTTGCATCAGATAACCCATCTGTGACAACAAATATACCATTTGTTGCAATAAATTGACAATCTGTTGCAACATATTTTTTTTTAATAATCATCATATCGGTATATTTTAATCCAAATTTGGTGACTTTTTTATTAGACAAAATAAAAAAAATAGATTAAAAAATAAAAAAAATAAAAAAGTACTACTTGTCGCCTATTCCCTCTGTTTCGTATTAGAAACTTGGCACACCCATTAAGAAAAATATTTATTAGGGGTCTATTTTACCAAATTAGCTTTATTAATTATGCTTTGAAAATATATAAATTTGAATAAATAAATTGACAATCTGTTGCATCAAAAAGGTGCGAATGTTCACCTCCATTTATTAATTACAAGCTGGTGACTTTTTGATTACTGAAAAAATTTATGACTTAATTAAATTAAGTTGCTGACTGACTTTGATTATTGTGATAAGTCTTATTATTATCTATTAGTTCATTTCAGTAACCATGTTTACTGAGTTGTGGCAACAAATTATATATATGTTGCATCAGATAACCCATCTGTGACAACAAATAATCTATTTATTGCGACAAATTGATAATTTATTGCATCAGATAATCTATTTATTGCACATATAAGCTATCTTTTTTAATAATCAACACGTCTTTAATCCAAATTTGGTGACTTTTTTATTATATAAATTAAAAAAATAGATTTAAAAATAACTATGTCGAATAGTCACGATCAATTATTAAAATTAAATAACCATTCTTTTACGGTTATAAATTGCGTTTATCATTTATTTCCTTACTTTACAGATCATTTGTCATATGAAATAATCGAAAAATCATGACTAAAGACTTTTTACCCTCTCAATAATAGTGATAACCCTTTTTTTTAATTAATTATCGCCTGTTGCAACATATGATCCATATGTCGCAACAGATTAACCATCTGTTCCAATATATGGTTCATTCGTTGCCACAAACGCTCAATTCCTTCCTCCAACTGTCAACTCGTTAAGAATAAGGAATAGACAGAATAAAAAATAACTATTAAATAAGAATTAAAAATCCAAAGTCGACCAAGATTTTTTAATCCCTAAGATAGATCCGATATAAAAAAAGGAAAATACATATGTTAAAAGGAAAAACATAACCTATCTATTATTACTACTACTATTATTATTATAAGTGTTACTATTACTACTTTCATTGTCTGAAGGATAATTTTCATCCGACAGCAGCAGGACCCTCCTCAGCCTTGCTCTAAAGTTGGTCAAATCCCTCTGGAGTTCATTATACTGCCTTTGAAGTTTTTGAAAGGACTCGATATAAATCTTCTTGTACAAATCTGGATCATTCATATCTGAAAGTGTAGTAGTAGAATGAACAAGGAGAGACCTATTTATAAAGAAAGGGGTTAGTCAAAAAGCCATGACTGTTCATCCATCCCTTAATTAAATAAAACTGGCGACTTCTCGAATATGTAAATTAGAAAAAAAGGATCTAAATAAATATTTATCTTTATCGTATTTCAAAAAAAAATTACTTTAAAATAAATCTAACAGATGGATAATTTGTTGCAAAATATATTCAATTTGTTAGATAATTTACAAAATATTAAAACTATTGCAACAGATGCATATATCTATTTAATTTTTTCAAACAGATAAGTCATATGTTGCAACAAATTGATCATCTGTCATAACAAATTCATTTATCTGGTTAATTTTTTCGAACAGATAAGTCATATGTTGCAACAGATTGATCATCTGTTGTAACAGATGTCTATAACTGTTTGATAATTTTAATAGGCTAGGTTAGTGATCAGGAGTTAAGCCATAGATAAGCTAGGAAGAATAAGATACGTACAGATGGATGGATCCATTTTCATGTGTGGGAATTATGTATTACTGATAAGGTCATCGGGATAACACACACAAAGTACAATATTTTTATGAATGCAACTTTTAATCGATTAGTCACTGATCATTCAAACAAGATCCTGCGTTGTATAGTTAAATTTGATGGGTTCGAATTGATAAGGCCGAGGGCCTCATGATTATAATGTCGATACCCTATTACGAATTACTGACAGTTGTTGCTCATGTTTATGTGTGTCAACTTTTGAGAAGTGATCAATATTTGGTGTCATTGCAGTGATCCAATAGAGATTAGACTTAACTTTAAGTGTGCATTGAACTATGAGAAGTCCTTCGAAGCCTCGCACTTCATCAAACAAGAATGGAAAACCAATAGAAATTCCCTGGCCTAAATTTATATGGAAGGGTTGTTCGAGAAGATGATTATACGCCAGAAGGAGCTGAAGGATAATGCCTTCAAGGGAAAGGGGAGTTGATGAAAGACTATATCATATGAAAGCTAATTGAAGAGAACACATAGGGTATCAAGGAACTTCTAGCGAATCTGGTCGATGAAATTAACTTAAAACATGAGAAATTTGAATCAAGTGCAAATATAAAAGTGTATTCGGTAATGTAAATTCGTCTGTTGTTTCTCTCAAAGAAAAATAATGCAGACGGACACTTTGCTAGAGAGCTGCGACTATGAAGCATGGTCAAGATAATCACCTATATATAAAATAGCTGAAGACTAAGAAAGCAGTCTCGCGGGCCTCGAGGGTTGAAATGATGTACAATACGTCTATAAAACTTGCGCCAATAACAGCTGCAGCTAAAATAAGGAATCTACGAGAAGGTTGTCATTTTTGAATTTTAAATTGCATCCCATGCCTTCTTGTTCATGGTTCCGAATAGGTCTACTACTGTTGACCTGATCGAAACTACAAATAAAATTGAAAGGCAGATTGAGATCATTACTTCCTTAGCAATATTGATTAAAATTGATTGTATTTTCTTGCCTTATCATGCTTTCAACATATTTTGGAGAAGATCAGAGGCTTACAGTAATATGTGAATCTCGATAATTTTCAAGCTTGCCTCCAACTTGCCGATTTGGTATTCAAGCTTGTCGTTGCTATCTTTGAAGTTGGTATAGAGTTATTGGTATTTTGTGAGCTCGATCAGGAACACTTTCTCCTTTGACGTTGTAGCATTGTAGAAGGCCTTCAGAACACTTTATTCAGAAGCCTTAAAGGATACATGAAGGGTCTCTATGTTTGTTTTAGGTCAAAATATGTTGATGCACAGTCAGGCAGTGGTCCCAACAGTTGAATATCTCACTTTTATCGAGCGTTGCTCAATGCAGCTTACTCAACCATCCTTCAAGGGATTTGATAAATTAATTATCAAGGAGTTATGTAACGCTTGATCAAAACTGACTCTATCAAGCCTATCAAACGTTACATAAATCCAGGCTCATTACCCTATCAAAACCTTTGCCCGAGTTAGTGCTCAAATCAAATGAGCTTAATCTCTCTGTTTTTCTTCTGATCAATCTTCTCCCATATAGAGGACAAGATATCTGTCATGAAAAAGTCTACACTATCGCCAAAAATTCATACCACAACTAAAGTCTTAAGAAGGCATGGCTAGTAGTCTCTCAATATCACTTTTATGGTTATCTTGACGTCTTTTACCAATATATTGGAATGGACATAGCGAGAAATTGTGCTTACTTTGGTTTGTCCATTCCAATATAACTGCAAGATATGTCAAAAAAGTCATAAAAGTGATATTGAGAGATTACTAGTCATGCCTTCTAAGGACTTTCGCTGTGGCAAGAATTTCTGGCGACGGTGTAGACTTTTTGCATGGAGGATATCTTGACCTCTATATGGGACAAGATTGATCAACATAAAAGCAGAGAGATTGAGATCGTTTGATTTGTGCACTAACTTGGGCAAAGGTTTTGATAGGGTAATGAGCCTGGAGTTATGTAATGTTTGATAGGCTTGGTAGAGTCAGTTTTGATCAAACGTTACATAAATCCTTGATAATTAATTTATCAAATCCCTTGAAGGTTGGTTGAGCAAGCTACATTGAACAACACTCGATAAAAGTGAGATATTCAACTGTCGGGACTACTTCCTAACTGTGCATCAACATATTTTGACCTAAAACAAACATAGAGACCCTCCATGTATCATTAAAGGCTTCTAAATAAAGTGTTCTGAAGGACTTCTACAATGCTACAACTTCAAAGGAGAAAGTGTTCCTGATCGAGCTCACAAAATACCAACAACTCTATACCAACTTCAAAGATGGCAACGACGAGCTTGAATACTAAATCGGCAAGCTGGAGACAAGCTTGAAAATTATCTGGATTCACATACTACAGCAAGCCTCTAATCTTTTCCAAGATATGTTGAAAGCATGATAAGGCTAGAAAACATAATCAATTATATCTAAATTGCTAAGGAGGAAATGATACTCAATCTGCCTTTCAATCTTATTTGTGGTTCCGATCAGGTCAACAACAGTGGACCTAATCGAAAACACAAACAAAAAGGCATGGGATGCAATTTAAAATTCAAAAATTGTAGCCTTCTCTTAGATTCCTTATTTTAACTGCAGCTCTTATTGGCGCTAGTTTTCTAGACTTACAGTACATCATTTCAACCCTTGATGCTTGCGACACTACTTTCTTGGTCTTCTGCTATTTTATATCTGGGTGATAATCCCAACCACACTACTTTTCATTATCGGATACACTTTCATATTTATTCTTGATTCATATTTCTCATGTTCTAAGTTAGTTTCATCAGTCAAATTCACTAGAAGTTTCTTTCTACGCTATGTTTCCTCTTTAATTAGCTCTCAGATGATATAGTCTATCATCAACCCCTCATTTTCCCTCGCAGGCATTTTTCTACCGCACCTTTTGGCGTATAATCATCACCCCGAGCAACCCAACCATATAAATTTGAGCTAAGGCAAAAACTATATTGATTTTTCGTTCTTGATTGAAGCAGTGGGAGGCTTTGAAGGCCCTCTCAAAGTTCAATGCACCCTAAAACTTAGTCCAATCGCTATTGAATCTCTTTACAATGACATCAAAACTAGATCCCTTCATAATTCTTGACACATAAACATGAGCAACAACCGACATTAAATCTCAACAGGGTATTAGAACCATATTCATGGTCCCTCAGCCTTATCAGTTAAGGCCTATTAAACTTAACTGTAAAATTACAAATATTATTTTTAAATAATCAATGACCAAATGGTAAAAACAGCATTCACAAATTTAGTGTACTCTATATGTGTTTTCACAATAACATTATTAGTAATACATACCTCCCATATATGAAGTGGTTCCATCTGCAAGTAGTTTATTCCTCCGAATCTATCTTTACTGTAGCCTCTTGTGTTGGTCGGGCAAAAGTTGATCAACTTTTAGTTTCTTATATCTACAAAGAAGAGGAAAAAAATTGATGTCAAACAAGAGAAGAAAATAAAAAACATTATTCATCTATTGCAATAGATGTGGATTCTATTGGAATACATCAAATCAGCCTTGCTAGTGGTTTAATTTGTTCCAACAGCTGCTCCATCTGTTGCAACATCAATAACAACATAAACTACAAAGAAACAACAAAGAAAAAATATCGACAACAAAGAAGCAACATCCTTTGTTCCAACACCACACAACAAGTTCCAACAACACCAACCCCACCAACAACATCAATAACAGCATCAACAAAAAAGAAACAAACAAAATACATACAAAAAAAATGATACTGCCAACAAGGCTTTTAAACTTCTCCTAATAGATGACTGTTTTGCATATTGTAATAAAAATTCTCGATTCGTTTATTTAACATTTCAAAGTTCTTTCAATTTTTTTAAATAAATATGATATGGGTAAATGATAATTAAATAAAAAACAGATGTAAATAACTTGCAAAGAAGAAGACGAGAATAAAAGAGCAATAGTGAACTATACCTTACCTGCAATGTCAAAAAGGGATCAAAATAGCAATTTCAGTTGAGAAAAGATATGAACCAATTTAGATCCAAAATGATCTATATGAGAAAGGGGAGAGAAGAGAGAAAAAGGTTGTGATAAACCTAAAGAGGAGAGAAAGAAAAATATGAGAGATAAATTAAATAAATTTAGCGTTGAAGGAGAGATGAGATAATTTAAGGTTTAAATATTCATTAATAACTTGAGGGGCGCGAGGAAGACGGGTGATATTGAAAAGACAAGACAAGACAACTCAATGATATTTTTGAGTTATCCGAGAAATATATTTTACCGTCTTTAATAGTACTATTGTATCTCTCTTTCTTCTTTTGGACAGAAGTTTGCTTTAAAATTAAAAGAAAAAAAATATTTTCAAACATATATGTCATCTATTGCAACAGATATCAATATCTGTAACAACAGAGCAAATATCCATTTGATAGGGTCATCAAATATGTCAACTGTTACAATAGATATCAATATCTGTTTGAAAATTTCCAACAGTTCAGTCATCTATCACAACATATGCAAATTTTTATTTGATAATTAAATCAGATATGTCATCTGTTGCAACAGATATGAATATCTGTTTGAAAAATTCCAACTGTTGAGTCATTTATTGTAATAGATTTCTTTGAAATTGATTTAGGTAGAACTAGGAATGAGTTCATAGGGTCGACTACAATATCAATTGAGTCTTTGCAATTTTATGGTGTTGGTATTGTGTTCATCCCAACCCGAGTTGTCGATCGATCACTCTAAGTTGAAAAGATTCTCATTAACTTAATGTTAAGCTAGTACCTAAATTAATTTTCATAGAAATAGGATTGAATGAGTTCATAGGGTCAACTACAACTTTAATTGAGTCTTTGCAATTGCATGAAGTTGGTATTGCGTTCATCCCAACCCGAGTCATCGATCGATCACTCTAAGTAGAAAAGATTCTTATTAACTTAATGTTAAGCTAGTACCAAAATTGATTTTGGTATAACTAGGGATGAATGAGTTCATAGGGTCAACTACAACATCAATTGAGTCTTTGCAATTGCATGGTCTTAGAATCTCGACCCGAGTCGTCGATCGATCACTTTGAGTTGAAAATATTCTCATTAACTTAATGTTAAGCTAGTACCTAAATTGATTTTGGTAGAATTGGGATGAATGAGTTTATAGGGTCAACTATAACATCAATTGAGTCTTTGCAATTGCATGGTGTTAGTATTGCATTCATCCCGACCCAAGTCATCGATCGATCACTCTAAGTAGAAAAGATTCTCATTAACTTAATGTTAAGATATTACCTAAATTGATTTTAGTAGAACTATGAATGAATGAGTTCATAGGGTCAACTACAACTTTAGTTGAGTCCTTGCAATTGCATGGTGTTGGTATTACGTTCATCTCTACTCGAGTCATCGATCGATCACTCTGATATCAAAAGTTTCTCATTAACTTAATGTTAAGCTAGTACCTAAATTGATTTTTGTAGAACTAGGGATGAATGAGTTCATTGGGTCAACTACAACATCAATTGAGTCTTTGCAACTGCATGGTGTTGGTATTGCATTCATCCCGACCCAAGTTATTGATCGATCACTCTGAGTTAAAAAGATTCTCATTAACTTAATGTTAAGCTATTACCTAAATTAATTTTGGTATAACTAGGGATGAATGAGTTCATAGGGTCAACTACAACTTTAATTGAGTCTTTTCAATTGCATGGTGTT
This sequence comes from Capsicum baccatum var. pendulum, assembly GCA_030864225.1. NCBI lineage: Eukaryota > Viridiplantae > Streptophyta > Magnoliopsida > Solanales > Solanaceae > Capsicum > Capsicum baccatum. The sequence goes on along the minus strand of CM061559.1, from coordinate 198,851,037 downwards.
GGTATTGCGGTCATCCCGATCTGAGTCATTGATCGATCACTCTACATTGAAAAGATTCTCATTAACTTAATGTTAAGCTAGTATCTAAATTGATTTTGGTAGAACTAGGGATGAATGAGTTCATAGGGTCAACTACAACTTCAATTGAGTCTTTGCAATTGCATGGGGTTGGTATTGCATTTATCCCAACCCGAGTTGTCGATCGATCACTCTTAGTTGAAAAGATTCTCATTAAATTAATATTTTAAAAACTTTATCTTTTAAAATTTTAAAAATTAATTAAGATCAACTCGGATCAAATTAACAATTTCAAAACTTGTCATTCTTTTTCAAAATTACAAATCATCCATTTACGGGAAAAACTTTTCCTTATTTCAATCTCAAGTTATTGCTCTTCTCTCTCCTCTCTCAATAATCATCTCTTCAAAACAGATCGATATTCTTTCCATTTCTGACCACAGAATTGTTATTTTTGACTTCATTTTCGCTTGTATCCATCGTTTTCTCTGTCTTTACAGGTAACAGAGTTTGAGAAAAGTTCTACATTTGTTATTTATTCTAAAAATTAGGGATTTTTAGTTAATGATGAAAAATAAGATTTTTAGTTATATTATCTTCGAGAATGGGTTAAGAATTTTAAGTTTTTATGCTAAAAGTGTAAGAAGCACCCGAGAAAACCCTAGTTTTTACTCTAGTGTTTTTTTGACTATCGTGGTATTTTTGGATGGTTTTTGTAGTGTTGGTGGTGGATGTTATTAGTGTCTATTGTTGGTGGTCTCGGTATTTGTGGTTTTAGTGGTGGTGTCAGTGGTCTTGGTATTGGTATTGGTAGCATTGGTGGTAGTGTTGGCGGTCTTTGTATTGTTTTCAGTATTAGTGGAATTTTTGGTAGTCTTGGTGGCATTAGTGGTGGTCGTGGTGGTCCAACAGGTGGAAGATCTGTTGGGAGATATTAAATAAGTATTCAAACAGATTCCCCATCTGTTTCAACTGATGGGTTATCCATTAGAGTATTTTTTTGTAATGTGGCGTATAATAATTTATTAAAATTTGTCTTACCTTTTTTTAAAAATTATGCAAACATCAAATGTAATATATTTTTTATTTTTTTGTTATTTGTAGTTAAAAGATGTCTCCAAAAAAAAAAAGAAACTGAAACAGGATCAACTTCTGACCACCCAACAAAAAAGGCTAGAGTACAGATAGATTCGAAGGAACTTCCTGAACAATTTCAGTTAGGGCAAAATAAAGTTGAGGAAAGTGAGAATTCTTTCTCACCAATGGGGCGTGAATTAATATGAAAATCCTAACATGATCCTGTCAAAACCATTAGTATTGATAGGTTTTGAGTTGCGATGCTGATAGATTATCCTGCAAAAGTAACTGGTGATCTTGTACTTAAATGTCAATTGGGGAAAGGTTTTTATAAATTTAGGAGTATTATGAAGCATGAAAACATAGACTGACTTTTTAAAAGGAGCTGCATTGCATACTTTCTTAAGCTGCCCGAGGACCAAACTCTCTATTTCCAAATGAGCATGGTATATGGTCTTCTCAAGCGTAGGATCAAGTACGCGGGGGATGATAAAGATTAAAAGGAGGGAGAAAAAAAGATAGATGAAATCTGAATCAACTACTGTGGCATGCTGATTTTTTTTGGATTGAAAGAGTTTTCCATAGTGACGAGCTTGAGATGCGATCGTCCAAAAAAACCTCTCATCAAGGAAACACCCCACAAAAGGTCCAACAAATGCAAGAAAAAAATATGGGTTGTTAGGCATTGTTGGAAGTAGCTACAAAGAAGGAAATTTGATAGCAGACCTCGAGGATAAAGCCATACCAAACCAGTATAGGGAGAAATTATGCTTAGTTTGGTTTGTCCATTCCGTTATATTGGCAAGAGACGCCAGGAAAGTCAAAGAAGATGATTTATTGATGCTTGCTGATGATTTAGAGAAATTCAATGATTATCCCAAGGGATATGACAACTGCTACTTAACTGTCAAATATTTACTGACAAAGCTAACCACACGGACGATCACATTATGCGGCTTTCTTTGGGATTTCATGGTAAAACTAATCACTATTATTACTCATCCGTTAATTTATATTGAATATAGTTGTAATGAATGTGTTTTGTTTGCTTTCTATTTACAGTTTTTAGGCTTGGGCATTTAACGTCATTCCTCCTCTCCAAAAGCAGTCCAAGGATTATCCAAATGAGGTTTCTCATCCAAGGATCCTTAGACGGTTAGCTACAAAGAGCAGCAAAAAAATAAGAAGGTTGATCTCTTTAACCCTTAGGATGATGTAGTACGTGTTCTTTCAACTAAATTAATTTGCCTCAAAGAAAGACATTGAAAAAGATGTGCTATCTGTTGCGATAGATAGGTCATCTATCATAAAAGATTATCCGTCAACTACAACTGGTGCAACAGATGGATGATCTGTTGTGATAGACGATCCATATTTCGCAACAGATTAGCCATCTGTTGCTCTGGTTCCCTGAACCTAACTCAACAAATTACCCATCTACTGCAAATTATGCAAAAGACAGGTAATCTGATGCAATATATTTTTAATTTATTGTGACATACAAATCAGTTGTTGCAGCAGATAGATCATCTGTTGCATAAGTTGTCTATGTTAACATGTAACCTAACTGACTGCAAATTATTATTATATAATTTAAATGCCTTTTGTCTTTTTTATAGGTTGTGCATTCTTGGATCATGCCTACTGAGCAGGAGTTGGGGGGACTTTTTTTATTACTCTAAGTCTTGTTGATACAACAGCAGACCCAACGGTGGAGTTAATAAATAAGGAATTGGTTAAAGCAACAGTCATAAGAAGAGCAGTAAGGAAAAATTAGCCTAATGTTGAAGCTCTTCATGACCAACCTACTGCAACAGATTCGGGTGCTTCTTCAGGGGGTGCTGCTGGTGGAGTTGTTGATGATGGTGGAAGTCATCCTGCTACTGCTGCTGCTACCAGTCGTGATTATGAGCATATTGGTGCTCTGAAAAAATAAATACGTTTGAAAACACCCATTGCACAGGTCGCTCTCACCCTTCTTTACTCTCATGTTCTTATTGCAAATGGATAGTGTGAAAAGAGAGGATAAACTCCTTAAAAAACTAGAGGTTATTGCTGAAGCTACCGAGGAGTTGAAATCCAATAGTGAGGGATCCATACACTCCTACAGTGGCGGTTAGGAGAAAGAGAAGAAACATAAACCAAATACTCTCCATTCTAAAAATAGAAAAAATTATAACTCATCCCGCTCCAAGAGTTGTTGAAGTTCAGGGGCCATTGAAGAACGTGGACACATACGCGGCACTTGCGATAAAGAGAAGAAGGAACTATAAAAATTCATGACTGGCGAGATGAAACCTCCATAAGAATACAACATGCATTTATTTGCCGCCCAAGACTTCACAAGTATGAAAAATATGCATGAGTGGTACATGGAAATTGTAAGTTTAATTTTGACAACCTAGCCTTCCTATCTACTCAATGAAGAAAAAGATATGCAATAGATATGTAATCTGTTGCAACAGCTGAGTATTCTGTTGCAACATAATACACATCTGTTGCATAAGTTGCACTAGCTTGGTAATCTGTGAACTAATTCAGAGAACTCTCTGCAATAGAATATTTCCACTGTATTTTGCTTCTTTACAACTACTAACCTATTTAAAAATTATCTTCTTATACCACAGTATGTTGATGAAATTCTCTGCCTTATGAGGGGCAGGCAATTAGCGTACCCAGATGCTTATAATGCTGCCGATAGGATAATGAACCTCAACTTCTAAAACAATTTCAAGAGTAGGTACAATAGTCTCCGTAAGAAAGCTGGTCCCTGCGGCCTAGAAATTGATCAGTTGGTTTTTGTGTTCAAATGGAATGAAGACATGTTTAACTATGTTAGAGGGAAGAGGCCATATCCACACAACAAGAGTTGGACCAAGGCAAAGAGAATCCTTGCAGTCATGAATGTGGAAGTCAAATATTTTCTCGCTGTTGAGATACTATTCGACAAGGTAAAGATTAAGGTTTATGACTGCAACTTACCTGTCTTTATGGAGGCCATGGTTTTATCCCACGTGCAACCACTCTTGAAGTTGTTCCCCAAGTTGTTGACACAAAGTAAACTGATGGATCATTTGCCGGCAAAAGTCTTGAAGAAAAATCATAGGATTTTGAAGGTCAAAATAAGAACATCCATCTTCAAAAAAATAAAATCAGTGTTGCGTGCGGGCCGTACTCGCTTGCATACATTGAGTGTTTGCTGACCGACATAGAAATGGCCGGTATGTGCAATGCCATTATGAAATAGATGTAAGAGGTCTGGGCTTATGGGGTTCTAACTAAATGGTTGGAGCACATGTATAAAGAAGAATATATACAAAGACAGAGACAAACACGATAACAATTTTTTATTTCAAGACACTTTGTTCACTTTACATTGTAGTGGCAATTTTTTATGTCTAGCGAAAGTTGAATTTTTATAATGCAACAAATTATCTATCTATTGTAACAGATATCATACCTGTTGTGACGGATTGATTATTTGTTGCAATAGGTTATTCATCTATTGTATTATGCAGATGTTTTTGCCTGTCTGCCGCAATAGATATACAATCTATTGCAACATATAATCTATCTGTTGCAACTGATAAGTAATATTTTGGAACAAATCAAAAAAGTAGGAAGACCTATTATATAATTTCCAGCAGATGACCTACATGTTGCAACACATGTCTAAATCTGTTTGATAAGTTATACCGTCTGTTGCAGCAGATGTATTAACTGTTGTGATATTTGAATCTAGTATTCCATTTTAATTAACAAGTTCAAAACTAAGGATTAAATTATATTCATAGACAACATAAAATAAATTGAAGCCTTCGGAAATTACATGAAATAACTACACAAATAAGTGAAATGTAAAAAAATTCCTATGGGTACAAATAATCTACTCTATGAATAAATCAACAAGTTTACCAAGGAAGATTGGTTATTACATTTACAGACTCAAGTTATAAAGATCTACTCAATAATTCGGTGCTACAGAATTCAGCTTTGGTCATCGTGGATCTTTAATGTCGTTTGCGTACAATTTTTGAGTTTTTACTTCTCCGTATTTCCATAAAAGAGCAACATATATTTTGTGGAGTAATCTGACATCAAGTCCATCATTTGATAATTGTAATACATCGCTCAAATACTCGGCATAAGCGGTAAAACAAAGACCGCAATTCCTGCATTTTAAAAAAATAGATAATCTATATCTTACAGTTTAGGTAAGCATTGTGAAATTTATGAAATGAAACTAAATCATGAAACTTATACTTACAGGCTACCAATGATTTGTTGAGCAATTCCTTCAACATATTGTACATCAAATGGATTACCCATTTTATCCCGGTATGCTTCAATAGTCGATCAATCAGTACAAACCTTTTGGACCAAAAATCCACTCATATCAAGGTAAGTAGGTAATATTTTGGTCAACTTTTGTATCCCAGATGATGGCCCAGAATGTCTCCTTCGCGACATCGAGTCATAAACTTGGATGCACCTCTTTTAGAGCAACGACAGCCAACACCCAATGAAATTCATTACCACAATTAATTGAGATGTACACTTCGTCGACCAAATGACAAGGTAAGCCAGCTGGAATGCTAAAACCTTTGCCGATTTTGATTAAGCATTTCTTATTTTGGGAAACTTCCGGCTATTGTTGACAATACCTATCGTAGGCATTATTGATGTAAAATTTGTACAAATAATTGTCAGCCATGTATCTATATTGTTCTTGTGTGTGCAACTTGGCTTTCTTTTGGAGGTAGTAAAAAATGACATCGATATGCTGCACATATTATCAAACATTTCAGATTACGTGATGAAAAAATTAACACACAGATGCAATTAAATAAAGTATTAATTAATAGTAATATGTATGTCATTTAAACCTCATCATTTCAGCAAGTTTGGGGCCGTGACATCAAATAAAACTAATTTTTCATTTTGGGATGTGCAACAACAAAGTCAAATATATCAAAACCAAGACTCGATTCGTTCATTTTGTAGTGTTCATCATTTTGTTTTCTGCATGATGATTTATATGTATTAATGTCATGTTTTTACAACAAGAATTGTATAAATCAATATCTTTAAAATTAATTTATATACCTGTCGGCTTGATGCTTTAACGGCCCATTGGCAATCCATTCTGAATAGTTCTTGATCAACTTTGTTAGTTTTTTAGAGCCTCGTCCGAGATGTTGAACCCTTCAAATGGGTAATTCTTTCGTTCTCCCGAACTGAAAGGCTTTACTTTTTCCTCTTCTTTGGAAGCAGTTGATGAATTATCAACTATGATAATATGCTCTTCAGCAGTAGCTTCTACTATGACATCCACTTGGAAAGCCAGAATTGTCAATGCTAATTACAGATATACAATAGATTTTCTATCTGTTGCAATAGATGGATCATCTGTTAGGACAAATTCAAACAGGCAAAATAGAGTTGTACGATAATTTGAATAGATGACCAATCTGTTGCAACATAAGAATCATCTGTTGGTACAAATTAAAATAGTACGAAAACCTATTTGATTTGCTAAAACAGACGGACATATATTGCAGCAAATAACACATCTGATGCTAAAGGTTAGACAACAGATGTATATATCTATCTGATAGTTTTAAGAAGATGTGTCTTCTGTTAAAACAGATATGTGTCTGTTTGTTTGTTGGAATAGATGATATACATTCACCTTCTCCAGCTCATGCTGCTCTCCTGTGTCCCTTATACATTGGACTACGGTGCAAGATAAAGATAGAGGATTTGCAATTTTGCTTTTTTTAATTCTTAATGATGCCTTGGAAATATCTTTCCTTCTCCTCTTAGCCACCTTAATCTCTAGTGGAGTATATGGATATGAAATTCTCTTTGATGGAATCACACCCCTCTTAGATGTCATTTCCTTTATAAAAGCAGTTAGTGCATTAAAGAATTAATCATTCCATCATGTTTCGCCTTGCAGTCTTGACATTTGCATGAAGAACATTCAATAGAAGTGGCAAAATCTGTATAACCAGTATGATCATAATAATAATGGTTTGTTATTTTAAGAACTGTAAGAGCAGCATTATTAGCCCCAACAGTAGCACCACTACCATCATCAACATCAACAAGCCCACCATCCAAAATTATTTTTCTTATGATGGTTGTTGCTCCAAACAATTTCATTTTTATTCTATCAACGACCTTAGGGTATGATAAAGTTTGCACAAACCGTAAAATAAGAAAAAATAGCATCTTCAACTCTCGATTGGTCAGATCAAGCCACAGATGGACAATCTAAAATAAATTAGTACATATATTAGAATGATGATGAAATCATTTAAATTAATCATTAATTAAAACAAAAACTTTTTAGAATTAGACTTACTGCTTCTTTCGGGGGATTGAAAAGATCAAGAAATTTTGTATTTTTATCAGTTTTGATCGAAAACCATCTCAGGATTCTTGGACAGAAAACTTCTTCCTGGTAGTTCACTTGATGTATCAAATAAGGAATAGCTTCAAATGCCCAAGCCTATAACATAAGAACAATAAATTAAAAGCACTATTGAATAAAAAAAATAAATCATACCATAATAAAATAAATATTTACCATAAAACCCCATGGAAAGTCATATAAGTTGATTGTTTTTGGCGTTAGCAGAGTTAACAAATATTTGACAGTCATTTTGAAGCTTTAATAACCCCAAAAATAGTTGTTAAATGCCTCAAGATCCTCGGAGAGATTTATTAAATCGACGCTTATGTTGTTGTTAACGTCTCTCGTCCAAAGAATATTATGTACAAATCAAACCAAGGACAATGATTGTTTGTACTTCTTTGAAAGTCTTTTACCTTTCAACGCTTCTATCAAATTTTTTGTTTTTGAAGCTTGGACCAACAATGAACACTAGGTCATCACGATCACTTGATTTTTCTTTGCCTTTTTTGGGTTTGTGGGGTGCTTTTTTTTGGGTGAGAGTAGGTATAACTTGAGAAGGAGAAGGAGGATAATATTTTAGTCTAGTAACTATGGAAAACTCCTTCCAACCAAAACAAACAGGGATGCCATAGTAATTTATCCACACCTCATCCATCCTATCATTGTTTTCATACATAAACCTACGCTTGAGAAGATAATATACCATTTTTATTTGGAAACGAGCATTGTTGTCCTCCGACAAATCAAGATATTGCCCAAAGCAGCTTTCCATGAAATAAGAATCCAATTTTTAATCTTGAAGCATTTTTTTGAAGGCTACGAAAGATTTTCCCATGGTTGACTTAATCACAAAATCACCTGCTAAATTGTGGCACCATCGCACTGTATTATCACAAGATAACGATCAATGCTGAAGGTTTTGACCAACTCTTCGCTGAAAGGGCTATTAGCATTTGTATCTTCTCTTTTGAAACATTCCTCTTCCCTGTGTTCATTATCTTCTGCTCCTGATTGATATAATGCTTGTAAAGCAAGCTCATAGAGTGGTAGATGTAACCTAGTTGCTTTACTTGTTCCTTTACTAGGACTTGATTTAATTTTTTTGTTGAGTCATATTATCTTAAATTAACAAGAACATAAAATATATTATAATTGATTAATGCATCATTTGAAGAGGATAACAGTAAATCTAACATGCACAACAGTAAAATAACAATTCCGACAGACCATACATTTGTTGCACTAGGTATGTTATCTGTTGCAACATATAATCGACCTATTGTAATAAATGAGTAAATAGTTGAAACAGTATAACCAACCTACTCCTGGCGGGATGCTAAGGCATAGAATATAACCGACCTGTTCCTGGCGGGATGGTAAGGCATAGAATCTATTCTGGCGCTAACCGCCAGCAGTGCTAGATGAAGCGCCCTGAGCAGGGGCAGGACGGGCTACAAGACCTAGTGCACTAGTAGCCTGTGTTTGAGGTCGGGCATCTCTGTTCCCTTGCCTAGCATGTGGAGACTCTCTAAGTCTGTGTCCCAGCTTGCCACAACCAAAACAACCCCTATGGTCTTCTAAACAATCACTGGGATGGTCCCTACCACACTTAGCACAAGGAGGATAGCGAGGTCTATTACTTGCACTGCTCTGTGACCTAGACATAGAAAACCTGTTCCCTTGCTCCTTCCTATTTCTGGGTGCGGGAGCGTAGCTGATGAAGGAACTAGTATAGACGAACGACTCTAGAACTGTGAGCGGTTCCCTCCATGAGACCTAGTCTGACTATACTCATGTTACTCAAATGTAGCCCTCTTGTTACCCCTCACTCTATCTCTTTCTTTTATCTTGTCTGCCTCTATCTATTGTGCATGTATCATCAACCTAGACAGATCCATATCCCTATTCAGCATCGCAGTCCTACACTCTTTCAGTACTATAACGCCCTAATTTTCTATAAATGGAACGCTACATGGTGCTTATAATCCTGACGAACGACAAGTTAACCCTTTTCTGGTACATGTACTGAGCACTACATAATATAATAAGATACATGCAAAAAACTAGCGGAAACTTGCCATAAGGTTCAACATACTGAATACTGATACATCTGTCTGAAAAGCCTTTAAACTGTCTAAACTGAGGAGTTGATGAGACATATCCCCAACTAACTCTGTCTACTGAAAATAAATTGAATCTTATGTAATAATGAATTAAGAAGCATCCTTAAATAATGAGGAATAACTGTTATGGTTACTGCTGCTGACTGAGTTTGGACTGCTAAGGGTGCTCTAGATCTCGCGTTTCTTAACCTATGGTATAAGATACCACAGTGCAAGAGAAAAGTATGTGTCAGTACTTTAAATGTACTGGTATGCTAGATGAGGTAAGCCTGTATGCAAGCGCTTATGAATAAACATAACTTAACTGAATAATATGAGAGTACTGAATGAGGATACATACATGAATTCATAAACCATAACTGAAATCATAGTAACACTGGATACTGAGTTCTAAGGACTGACTTACTAATGACTGAGTCTACTAGTGCTGATATATGAGTTTACTAACACTAGGATACTGAATAACTGATTCTACCCATATTGATGATGATTGACTGAGTTTGATATCAAGCCTATATAGCGGGTGATATCTGAATCTACTAGAATGAATATGATTGACTGTATTTAAGATCAGGCCTCTCTAGAGGGTGATCTTTAAATCTATTAATACTAATACCTATTTAGTAGGTTTGAGATCAATCCTAAAAAATGGGTGATCTCCGAGAGGTAGCCTAGCCTAATATAGCGGGTGACTCCTCAGCTATTTTCTATTACTGATACTGAATCTGAAACTGAAACTGTGGGAGGTAGTCATATAACCGACATGCCCCTTCTAGCTAGTTGGGGTCCAACCTGTACCTCAGTTAGAAGGGTGTCAATACCATGCCACGGGTAAAGACATCTTCTCAAAATCAAGGATGCCAAGCCTATTATAATGGGTGACACCTGGGCGTAGCCAAGCCTAATATAACGAGTTAACCCCTAGGAGGTAGTCAAGCCTAATATAATAGGTGACTCGTCATCCTGCGTTGGATATGCAGTTATAGAGTTTAGGGATTTCTACTAATGACTCTTCCTAGAATAATGGGAAAACCATCATCCCTACCTTCACTCGGTGATGAATCCTACTCCCAACTGAATAGACACTGAACTGATTCTTAGATCATACTAGATTGAGCTGAATCTGTTACTGATTATCTTACTTGACTAATCTGACTGAGTTCACTTGGTTCCGTTGACTGATGGAATACTACTAAGGTCTGAACTGAGTACTAAACTTGATTAGACTGAATACTGAGATTACTGAGTTTTCTTAATATTCTAACACTGACTAATTCTACTGATCATAGCACGACTGAGATTATCTTGAGACTGACTCGGTTCTAGAAAAGCAGCTAAGTTTTTGGGTATAAATACCCCCAGGACTCGATAACATAAATAAATAAGATAGGACCACACTTAAATATCATGACAATGGGCTTTCATTCACAACACAATTAATACGATATCTCGTCAATCACTTGAATGTCATAAACATAAAAATGTATAGGGTATGCATACTGATATCTCATAGTTGCTCAATAAGGAATACACATGGATAAGAATGCATGCAACTTATTATAATGTATTCACTAGCGCATTTCAACAAACACTTGGCATGCACTAGTTATCACATAATTGGGGATTTCATGCTTAACATACTAAAAAGGCACTATTCTCTTTACCTAAGCATTCTATCAAACATATGGGGAGCATGCTTGGGTTATACCATAGATTCTATACTTAATTATCATAAATACATTAATATCATGCAACTTGAAGGGGTTTTATCATGAACATCACATAGTAGGATCAAAGCTTGGATCTTTGAAATCAAATCATGAATTAAAACTAATCAACAACATGAACTTAAATTTCTATTCACAAAAATCATAACAATCTCATAAATATATAATCTTGAATTTTAAAAAAAAAATCTTGAACTTCTTAGGTGAAAGGAACCCAAGAATCAATATCTAACATACCTCAAAAGCTTGAATCTTAAAAGAGAATGACTTTTCTTGAAGGTTCTTGAATTTGGAATGATAATTTCTTGGTTTTCTTGAAGGAGAGCTTGAATCTTGTTCTTGGGAGAAGATCTTGAGAAGAAACCCTAATTTTCTTATTCTTGAGAGTGGAGAGGATTAAGGGTTTTTTAAAACTGATTTATGATGGTTATGGATGTGATTTTGATGATTTAAGTCGTGGAAGGTGAAGGAAAAGTCCAAAATACCCCTTGAAACCGCTTCCTAGTTGCTGAAATTCTTGGCTGAAGACCAAGGCTGATAAGCCATCAGATATGTGATGGCCCATCAGCTCAGGTCGTCACTTGGAAGCTGAAATTGATGGATTTCTACCTAAGTCTGATGACTTGGGATGATAAGTCATCAGATATGTGACGGTCCGTCAGATATGTCGTCACTCAATTGTCAGTCTTACATGCTGGAGTAAAATGGGTATAACTTTTTGCTCCGATATCAGATTTGGGCGAAATTGGTATCGTTGGAAAGCTGATTCAATTATCTATCTTTTGATGGGTAATGATCTCAAAAAATTTTAGTAACGATATATATTCTCATTTAAAATTGACTATACCAATATCCCTTCTAAGAATTCAATTTATGGGATGCATACCGATACATCTATCAAAAAAGCCTCTAAACTATCTGAATTGAGGCGTTGATGGGACATGTCCCCAACTAACTTTGTATACTAAAACTTAACTAAATCTCATGTAATAATGAAATAAGAAGCATCCTAAAATGATGAGGACTCACTGCTACGGCTACTGCTGCTGACTGAGTTTGGATTGCTAAGGGTGCTCTGGATCTCGCGCTTCTGAACCTATGGTATAAGACACCATAGCGCAAGATAAAAGTATGCGTCAGTAATTTGAATGTACTGGTATGCTAGTTAAGGTAAGGCTGAATCAAAGGCTTATGCATGAACATAACTTAACTGAATAACTTGAGAGTACTGAATGAGGATACATGCATGAATGCGTAACCCATAACAGAAATCGTAGTAATACTGAATACTGATTTCTAAGGACTGACTTAGTGATGATTGAGTCAACTAGTGCTGATATCACTGTTTACTAACACTGGGATACTAAATAACTGATTCTACTCATACTGATAATGATTGACTGAGTTTGAGATTAAGCCTATATAACGGGTGATCTCTAAATCTACTAGAATAAATATGATTGACTGTATTTGAGATTAGGCCTCTCTAGCGGGTGATCTATAAACATATTGATACTAATACTGGTTTAGTAGTTTTAAGATCAAGCCTAAATAATGGGTGATCTTCGAGAGGTATCCAAGCCTAATATAGCGGGTGACTACTCAGTTGTTTTCTATTATTGAGACTGAATCTGAAACTAAAACTGTGGGAGGTGATAACGCTCAATCTATAGCTCTCGTAGGAGTGTAAAGCGGACGTTAGCAAATATAGAATCCAACCTGGGTTGGGTATCGATCCCTCAGGGAATAGCTTGGCCAACAAGTAAGCAAAATTACTAAACTTTTGGTGCAAGTCTCGAAAAAGGGGGAATTGTAATGTGTAACCAAAACAATAAAGTAAAAGCTGAAAATAGCAAAGTAAAAAGATAAGGATTGTTACGTAAGTTGTAAACAATGAGAATTGAAGCGTTGGGGGTATGTCCACCTTATGACTTATACGTCTCTATTGGCTATGAGTTGTGCGGAATTCAGACATGCATGTGCTTATAGAGAATTGTATTCGATGGTAAATCCAAGCGTCTTTCAACCTCAACAAGGACTATTTCACTTTAACTCTTTCGAGCTTAAAGCGTATCTAACGGTACAAATTCTCCAAGAGGTTAATCCAGTTACGGCACTAACTTTTTAATAGGGGATGGGACCCTACTACCTTGACATTATCTCTTTTCCAGACAGATAACCTTTCTTTCAAACAAGTTAAATGTTATACTGGCGTTATTCTATGCGTCTGCAGCCACAAGAATTTGCATTAAGATGAAGAGAATAATGATATAAGCAGAATACGTATCACGAACTCACAAACTCACAGCAATAGATAGTATCTCATTCGGCTTCCATAACCCCAACAGAGAGGTTTAGTTACCCATGAGTGCGAAGGAAGTCACAATAAACATGATCATTGTACCCCAATAAAGATTTGCACGTTAGGTGTAAGGGTGAGGATGGCGTGAAGTCCTTTACAAAGTAATGTCTCTCTTGTTGTGAAATTTAATAGAAGAATAGAAGAAAAATAGAATTAATGGAAGAATTAGAATTGTTGGAATAGTAAGTGAATGAATCTCTCCACTAAGGGAGGAATGTAAGAAGATGTCTAGCATGATAGGGTATTTATAATACCCATATCCTATTCCTACTAAGCTAATGAAATACTTAACCAAATCCTACTAAGCTAATGAAATACTTAACCCAATTGTACTAGGTTAATGTATCATTATCCTAATCCTAATAAGCTAATGAAATACTTAACCCAATTGTATTAGGTTAATGTATCATTATCCTAATCCTAATAAGTTACTGCTAGTCCCCAAAGTCTTCAAAAATGTTGTTTTAGCCCGGGACAGATTTTCCATGCATCACTTTTGGTCCTTTAGGCGTCCAGGCTCCCTTTCCTTCCTTCGTGAGCTTTCTTTGGCGTCAAGTTATCCACAAAATGCTGAATTTTGCATCATTTATACCTGAAACTTTGCTAATCATGTTCTTTAGCTCACTTACAGGAAAAAGGACTAAAAGTGCATGAAATATATAATTTGTTCTCAAAACATGGCACAAATATGGGCAAAATATATTGATATAGGCGTGTAAATTCGCCTATCATCAACACCCCACACTTGAAGCTTTGTTCATCCTCGAACAAAATATCATGTCCCTCTAAACATCAACTTAGGGTTTCACAGCAACAACACAAAAGATTCGTCAAGAGAAGCACAACAATTATCAACAAAGAGTAGTTTTCCGATCATTAGTAGAAACGATTTAACCTCTAGCATAGACTCGTGATGGTGGTCAACTCATATTCAAAAGTTAAGGAACAAAGAATTATGTACAACTATCCAAAACTCACCAACCATGTGTGTCTCACAATATATTACCCATAGTCACTCACAAGTATAGCATAGTTTTCAAACATGGGTATCAAAATATCCTTTCTCTTGCTCTCACAAAGAATTCGTATGCAGCAACTGATGACCTTAGGCTTTCCCTTAGTGTAATACTCCACTAAATGTCAGAATGCTAAGATTAGGATCAAATAGGTCTTTTAATGGTTGTAATGTAGGCTAAGAGACGGGTAGGACTATTTTGGCCAGAAATAGTGACTAAGTTCCTAAGCACTTTAATACATCACATTGTATCATTGACATTTTTTTCTTTCAAACTTTCTTCTTTCTTTTATTCTACCACCCTTGTTCTCCTCTTTTGTTTTTCAATTTTAAGCATAACTCACTTTTCAGCTTTCTTTTTCCTTTTTCTTTTCATAACATTCTTATGATAGCACTTTTTTTTTCATAACTCATTCAAGCACCACTACAATTTAGAGCATCATACGCACCCAATTTCCTCTTATTTCGTCACATGACTTTTTCAGTTTAAAGCACTTAGGATTTTGGATCAAATTACGGTCTTGAAAAAATGGATTAGGCTTACATATGAAGTTGTCAAAGAAAATAGGCTAAAGGCTCAAAAGGGGTTAACTAGGATAATGTCCACAGGTAGGTAAAAAGAAGGTAAACAAGTTAGGTTGCCAAAGAAATACCTAAATCATCTCCTAAACTTACACTCCTTATTTTCGCTTTGCATACATACCAGGCAAGTTCTAGCATCAGCCACAAACATAGAATATACTATTAATCTCTCACACACAAGGCACATGGTCGACTTGATTGGAAGTAGTATAGACTCTTGACCCAACAAGTGAAGGAATTGAACCACACAATATCACATAGTGAGTCACAATTAGAGCCTAAAATGTCTCAATAGTCATAATTGTAGCACATACTCTTGTTATAATCTCATGCTGCCTCTTAGAATAATTTCATGTGAAGCTACGTTAAAAAAAAAATTTACTACTAAGAAAAACAAAACGAGAAAACTAAGCAAACAAACATGAATAAATGCAAAGGATAGAGAAGTATAGCATGAAAATACCATCACCCCACACTTAGACGGGACACACTGTCCTCAGTGGAAAATAAATAAGAAGAACCTGGTTAGTCGGACTCATTCTCTATGTCTGGGGTCATACCCCTTCGCAGCGGAATCATCATCAAAGTCGTCACCCTTAGAAGTTCCTCATAAGTATCCCACTTAATTCCAAGAGTGAGTCGAGGTGTTTGCATCGAGGAGGGTTCTCCTTGCTCTTTTTGGCCTCTTTTCTTGCCTTTTTATGAAGTGGTAGCCTTATCTTTGCCTTGTCTGTTGGTGCCATTGTACCTGAAATCTCAATAGAGTCATTTTATCATTATCTCAATGGATACAATTTAGGAACAAGCAGTAGGGGTACCACCCCACACTTAGGTTCTTAGCACAAACTAGTGAAGTGAAAGTGGTCGATTACTTAGAGTTTATCGACATACGTTTTAGGGGCTAAATTCCGACAAGAAAATCAGAGATGTATCACTTCTTGGAACCCTTGCAATACTTTCATGTTAGGTATAACAAGACTACTACATAGGGATTACATCATGGTATAGTTTCTATCAATAATCTCAACCTCCTATGTCGGTAGGCACTTATAAGTCTTATTCCGATGAACGGGATCTTCTAACATGCAAGTATTCAAGTGACAAGATTATGCAATGTTCATGACTATAGAAATTTCGTAAGTAGTATAACAATGCATTAAAATCAGATTCAAGTCGGAAGTAAGTGAAGATCATCCTTACGTATTCATTCACTCACTTAGTTTTATCACATTAATTCAAGCACATTCACATCACCAATACTTTTTCAAGATTTAGCAATTCATAATAGGTGTAGTAACGTAGTACTTACAAAATATAAATGAAGAACAAAGTAGTACTTACTTGGTTGAAGCCTTTGGATGATGTTCTTGTGACAAAAAAAAGCAAACGGAAACTTTTTGATAGGTTTTGGAGACTATAGGTGGTGCATAAGCTAGGTTTCCAATGTGTTTTTGGTTCAAGACTAAGTCTCATGTTTATAAGAAAAGGTTGGGTCGAGTTTTGACCCATTAAAATCGGATTTGGAGACCAAAAGTGACCATAGGCGGTGCCTAATGCTTTGCCTAGTTGAGCAGAATGCCATAGCATATGCCATGCATTTTGAAAAGCATTTAGTGACCATATGCGGCGCATTTTGAAAAGAATTTAGTGCCCATGTGCGGCGCATTTCACTTTGCATATGAGATTCAGAGACCAAATGCTTTAGCATAGGCGGTGCCTATGCTATAGCATACTTGAGCATGGGCGGCGCCTATGTCTTTGCACACTAGATTCCGAGACCTTGGGCTATAGGATAGGTTTTGCATTGTTCGTGGCCTAGTTTTACCTAGGCCTAGCCTTCCTCGATGCCTATTTTGGCATGAGCAATGCTCAATCCATAGCCTTATGCATCCTTATTCCTAACTTACCACCTTTACCATGCAATACGTCCAAATCGACATTTCAAATCAATCTCCTCGTTTTATACCTCTTGCACCTACATTTGCTAAAAACCAATAAAAACGATTAGTACGATGGGTTGCCTCCCACCAAGCGCCTTAGTTTTGGTCGTGGCTCAACAAAATCCTAAGAAAACAAAAACAATTAAAAACATTTAAAAACGATGGGTTGCCTCCCACCAAGCACTTGATTTATTGTCGCGGTACGACATAGCTATCTCGATTACTTAGACTTCATCGAGATAGATGGGGCATCGTTTTCTGAATGGATTCAGACGACACTGATACTTACTTGTAGGCATGCAATCTTCTTCGATATAACTCTTGTGCATACATACCTCAGGAGGGATACCAATTATATCATCAATCTTCCTACCCATAGCTCTCTTGTACCTCATCAGAGCAGAGATGAGAGCCTCCACGTGCCGTTCACTTAAATCATCTGCAACACTCTTCGGAAGTGTATTTCCATATCCCAAGAACGTATACCTTCGATAATTGGGGAGCTCTTTCGATTCTAGCATTGGTGGCTCTACAATGGAAGTCTTCGCTTTTTGTGAAGGTTGATTTGTAAGATCAAGGTCCAACTGTTTAGGAGTATGAGAATAGGACCTTATTCCTGTTACAGCACCCATAAGTTCTTCGTAATCTTCATCATCCTCATGCTCAACATTCAGCAGTGTAGCAGCCAATGGCTCAACAGTAAGATGTTTCTTTACAGATAATGTTTTCTTATCCTCATAAGCTACGGAGAACACATCCATATCGCTGGGTTGCTTCATTGCTTTGCATATATCAAAGCGAACCACTTCGTCATTCAACCGAAACAAAAGCTCATTAGCTCTCATGTCAATAAGCACACTTCTAGTTGCAAGGAAAGGACGTCCCAAGATTATGGGAACTTCAGAATCCACCTCGCAATCCAGAATAACGAAGTCTGCAGGAAATATGAATGAATAAACCTTCACCAACACATCATTCAAGATACCCACAGGTCGATTTACCGACCTATCAGCCATCACGAGCCTCATATTGGTTGGTGTCGGATCGCCTAACCCCAACTTCCTGTAGACGGATAGTGGCATCAAATTGATGCTAGCACCCAGATCGCACAATGCCTTGGAAAAATTCATAGATCCAACCGTGCACGGAATAGTGAAAGCACCGGGGTCGGCCTTTTTCTGAACTAGCGATCTTGTAGCAATTGCGCTGCAGTGATGAACATCATCTTTCAACTCATAGCTTGTTGCCTGCTTCTTTGTCAAAAGGTCTTTCATAAATTTTGCATACCCAGGCATTTGTTCAAGTGCCTCTACCAACGGAACATTAATGGTCAGCTGTTTTAACAAATTCATGAATTTGCTGAACTTCATATCATCCGCCACCTTCTTCAATCTTTGAGGAAAAGGTGGTGGTGGGTATGGGATTGTTCTCTCCTCGGCTTTCTTCTCCTCTTGCTTTCGTTTTTTAGCTTTTTCAGGTTGCAAATCGTGAGGGGTGACGTTATGGACGTCAGGATCAGCTGCTGCGGCATCTTCCCCTTTCGCCTTGTCCACTACTTCGTCAACCACTTGCTTGCTTTTTGCTGAGGTTTCCAGCACCTTACCACTTCGGGTAGTAATGGCCATGCATGACCCATAATTCCTTGGGTTTTGCACAGTGTCGCTAGGTAAAGTGCCAGCCTTTCTTTGATTGAATGTCGCAGATAATTGACTCAATTGTTGCTCCAGCTGTTTTATTGAAGTGGAATGCAAGTAAACCAATTGCTTCATTGAGGACAAGTCGTTCTTCACCTCATTCACTCCCGTATTAGTTGCCTCTACTCCTTTTAATATTTTAGCCATCATGTCTTCCATACTTCAAAAACTAGATGTGGTGGCGTCACGTCTTCCAGGGGGAACGTATAAACCACTTTTTCATTGTTGTTCTTCCAACTACCTTGGTCCTTGCTTCCAGATTTATCATAATAGTTACGACCTTGATTTCCTTGGGCATTGCCTCGGAAACCCCTCTGATTATTCAAGTAGTTAGCTTCTTCCTCAGAGTCAGATTCGTCTCTTCCATGTGATACCACGGCCTTAACTTTTTCGGTCTTTCCTGATAATAAATGCTTTGTAAGAAGATCCATTTGTGTTTTCATGTGGGCCATGTCTTGATCACGTTCTTCTTCTCTTCTCCTTTGTTCAGCAGTCATGCCAATAGATATAGTAGGGCTTGCTACCTCAGAATCCCCGGTATGCCAAGCTCTACTTTGCTTCGTCATCCGATCTAGAATATTGCTTGCCTGCACAAAGGTGAGGTCCATAAATGATCCACCTGTTGCATTATCTACCACTGGCTTAGTCACCGAATTCAAAGAACTGTATAATATCTCCATCAAGTGGACATTGGTCATATGGTGATTTGGGCACCGCATAAGCTTCGTCTTGAACCTCTCCCATGTTTCGTGGAGAGCTTCACTTGGAAGCGGCCGAAAATTTGTGATCTCATCTCTCAACTGTGCTCTTTTGGATGGCGGAAAGAATCTTTCTAGGAAAGCGTCTTTCAATTGCCTCCAATTAGTAATAGAATCAGGAGTCAGCCCATTCAACCATAAAGTTGCCTTCCCAGACAGAGACAATGGAAATAAGCGCAGTCGAATTACATTCTGTCCAACGCCAGGATTGTCGAATGACTTGCATGTAGAAATAAAGTTGACTAGATGCATATTCGGATCATCACCCACAAGTCCACCGAATAATCCTTTGAGCTGCAATAGTTGAATCATTGTGCTAGTGATATTGAACTTTGCTCCAGGTGCCAAGGGTGGCAGAATAATGGCTCCTATGGCACCAGCTTCATCAAGATCATCATCATCATCATCGAACGGTATTTGCATAGCTCGGCGTTCAGGCCTAAACCTAGCTTGACGATCTCTTCTCTGCATGGGTGCCGCCATCTCAGCAGTATACCGTGGGTTTAGTAGCTCCTCATCGCCCAGGTCCTCATTATCAGGATTTGTTGCACGACCTGGGTTATCAATATTCTGTTGATGCACTTAAGCAGTTATCCTTTCAATTTCACGTTGTGCATCCATTGATGCACTGAACAAACCTGAATAAAACAAAAACAACAACTAAAAGTAAAAGTACGAGAATCTTTGACCAAAGGGTCTAGTAACTATCACAAACTTAATTGACACTCGTATTCCCCAGCAACGGCGCCAATTTTTGATAACGCTCAATCTACAGCTCTCGTAGGAGTGTAAAGCGGTCGTTAGCAAATATAGAACCCAACCTGGGTTGGGTATCAATCCCTCAGGGAATAGCTTGGCCAACAAGTAAGCAAAATTACTAAACTTTTGGTGCAAATCTCGAAAAAGGGGGGATTGTAATGTGTAACCAAAACAATAAATTAAAAGCTGAAAATAGCAAAGTAAAAAGAGAAGGATTGTTACGTAAGTTGTATACAATGAGAATTGAAGCGTTGGGGGTATGTCCACCTTATGAGTTATACGTCTCTATTGGCTATGAGTTGTGCGGAATTCAGACATGCATGTGCTTATAGAGAATTGTATTCGATGGTAAATCCAAGCGTCTTTCGACCTCAACAAGGACTATTTCACTTTAACTCTTTCGAGCTTAAAGCGTATCTAACAGTAAAAATTCTCCAAGAGGTTAATCCAGTTACGACACTAACTTTTTAATAGGAGATGGGACCCTACTACCTTGACATTATCTATTTTCCAGACAGATAACCTTTCTTTCAAACAAGTTAAATGTTATACTGGCGTTATTCTATGCGTCTGCAGCCACAAGAATTTGCATTAAGATGAAGAGAATAATGATATAAGCAGCATACGTATCACGAACTCACAAACTCACAGCAATAGATAGTATCTCATTCGGCTTCCATAACCCCAACAGAGAGGTTTAGTTACCCATGAGTGCGAAGGAAGTCACAATAAACATGATCATTGTACCCCAATAAAGATTTGCACGTTAGGTGTAAGGGTGAAGATGGGGTGAAGTCCTTTGCAAAGTAACGTCTCTCTTGTTGTGGAATTTAATAAAAGAATAGAAGAAAAATAGAATTAATGGAAGAATTAGAATTGTTGGAATAGTAAGTGAATGAATCTCTCCACTAAGGGAGGAATGTAAGAAGATGTCTAGCATGATAGGGTATTTATAATACCCATATCCTATTCCTACTAAGCTAATGAAATACTTAACCAAATCCTACTAAGCTAATGAAATACTTAACCCAATTGTACTAGGTTAATGTATCATTATCCTAATCCTAATAAGCTAATGAAATACTTAACCCAATTGTATTAGGTTAATGTATCATTATCCTAATCCTAATAAGTTACTGCTAGTCCCCAAAGTCTTCAAAAATGTTGTTTTAGCCCGGGACAGATTTTGCATGCATCACTTTTGGTCCTTTAGGCGTCCAGGCTCCCTTTCCTTCCTTCGTGAGCTTTCTTTGGCGTCAAGTTATCCACAAAATGCTGAATTCTGCATCATTTATACCTGAAACTTTGCTAATCATGTTCTTTAGCTCACTTACAGGAAAAAGGACTAAAAGTGCATGAAATATATAATTTGTTCTCAAAACATGGCACAAATATGGGCAAAATATATTGATATAGGCGTGTAAATTCGCCTATCATCAGGAGGTAGTCATCTAACTGACATGCCTCTTCTAACTAGTTAGGGTCCAACCTATACCCCAGTTGGACGGGTGTCAATACCGTGCCACGGGTAAAGACATCTTCTTAAAAACCAGGATGTCAAGACTATTATAACGGGTGATACCTAGGCGGAGCCAAGCCTAATATAACGGGTGACTCCTCATCCTGTGCTGGCTACGTAGTTATGGAGTTTAGGGATTTCTACTAACGACTCTGCCTAGAATAATGGGGAAACTGTCATCTCTACCCTTGCTTAGTGCTGAATCCTACTCCCAATTGAATAGACACTGAACTGATTCTTAGATAGTACTTGACTGAGCTGAATCTATTACTGATTATCTTACTTGATTAATCTGACTGAGTTCACTTGGTTTCGTTGACTGACGGAATACTACTAAGGTTTGAACTGAGTACTGAACTTGATTAGACTAAATACTGAGATTACTGAGTTTTCATAATGTTCTAACACTGACTGAATTCTAATGATCATAGCATGACTGAGATTATCTTGAGACTGACTCTGCTCTAGACAAGCAGCTAAGTTTTCGGGTATAAATACCCCCAAGACTTGATAGCATAAATAAATAAGACAGGACCGCACTTGAATATCATGACAATGGACTTTCATTCACAACACAATCAATACGATATCTCGTTAATCACTTGAATGTCATAAACATATAAATGTATAAGGCATGCATACTAATATCTCATGGTTGTTCAATAAGGAATACATATGGATAAACATGCATGCAACTTATCATAATACATTCACTAAGGCATTTTAACAAACGCTTGGCATGCACTAGTTATCAAATATATGGGGATTTCATGCTTAACGTACAAAAAAGGAACTATTTTCTTTATTTAAGCATTCTATCAAACATATAGGGAGCATGCTTTGGTTATACCACAAATTCTATACTTAATTATCATGAATACATCAATATCACGCAACTTGAAGGGGTTTTATCATGAACATCACATAGTAGGATCAAAGCTTGGATCTTTGAAATCAAATCAGGAATTAAAACTCATCAACAACATGAACTTCAATTTCTATTCACAAAAATCATGACAACCTCATAAATATATAATCTTTAATTTAAGAAAAGAATTCTTGAATTTCTTGGGTGAAAGAAACCCAAGAATCAACATCTAACATACCTCAAAAGCTTGAATCTTGAAAAAGAATGACTTTTCTTAAAGGTTCTTGAAGTGGGAATGATAATTTCTTGGTTTTCTTGAAGGAGAGCTTGAATCTTGTTCTTAGGAGATGATCTTGAGAGGAAACCCTAATTTTTTTGTTCTTGGGAGTGGAGAGGATTAAGGATTTTTTAAAACTGATTTATAATGGTTATGTACGTGATTTTGATGATTTAAGTCATGGAAGGTGAAGGAAAACTCCAAAATACCCCTGTGAAGCCGCTTCCTAGTTGCTGAAATTCTCGGCTGACGACCAAGCCTGATAAGCCATTAGATATGTGACAGCCCGTCAGCTCAAGTTGTCACTTGAAAGTTGGAATTGATGGGTTTCTGCCTAAGTCTGATGACTAGGGCTGATAAGTCGTCAGATTGTGACGGCCCATCAGATATGTCGTCACTCAGTTGCCAGACTAACAAGCTGGAGTAAAATGGGTATAACTTTTTGCTCCGATATCGGATTTGGGCAAAATTGGTATTATTGAAAAGCTAATTCAATTATCTATGTGTTGGTGGGTAATTATCTCAAAAATTCATAGTATAATGAGAGATATGCGTGTTTTAATTTGACAATACCAATATCCTTCTCAAGAATTCAATCGGTAAGGAATGTTTTGATTTGTCTAATAGCTAGGACATATTTGAGGCCTTAATATACATCAAACTTGATAATAAAACTACCAAATCACTAGAATTTATTTATCATGAGCTTGAAGCATGGTTCTACTATCGGTTGGGAATCTCGAGGTATTACAAGTACCAACCCAGAAACACCTATCACGAACTTGCTCATACTAGCTCAGATGTCAGCAATCAAATTAGGAGCATACTTAGATAACTGGTTGAACTTCAAGTAGTACTCTAACAGTCATAGATCCCTGCCTTAAGTTCATAAACTCCTCAATCTTTGCTTCTCTCATATCAAGCAGGAAGAACTTGTCCAAGAATGCACCTTGGAACGTCTGCCAAGTCATACGAGCAGCATCCTCACCTCTACCCTTCCTCCACGCTACAACCCAGTCATAAGTAATGTCTTTCAACCTTTAAGATGCCAACTCAACAGTTTCTTCCTTAGAAATATGCATCACCTGTGTGATCTTTCTCACCTCCTCAAGGTATAATTGTGGGTCCTCACCTACCTTATACCCATAAAACTCTGGCAGATTCATCTGTATGAAATCACAAATTCTAGCAGCATCTAAATCACCTCCCTGCTGATTCGAAACTGCGGCTTGGTTATTAGCCTAAACATTAGTGGTGACTGCTTGGGCTAACACCTGAAAGGACGCCTGAAACTCAGCATGAGACACAGTCTCATTTAAGGAATCAATAGGATGGGGTTGCTCATTATCGTTTCTGCGGGCGTCCGCTCTTTGGGGAGGCATTTTCTGAAATAGGAGAGCATGAATTATTAGATGAGAGAGACAACTATAGGAATGATAGAATCTGAAAGAAAGAAATAACTTTTTCTAAAACCGTCTTGTAGCCTCTTGCTCATAGATGTGGTGCGCTACACACCGATGATCAAGACTCTACTTAACATGGCTTGTCAGACTCTCTAGGACTCCTTAAACCTTAGGCTCTAATACCAAGTTTGTAACGCCCTGAAATCTTATCCCGAGACGTCACACGGTGCTTAAGGCTATGAGTAGCCCCAAGCTAACCCTTCGAGCCTATTACCATCTCTATCTCTCACTTGGGGATATCAAGTCAAGCAATAAGACTATAATATATCATCTCAAAACTGAAATAACTGGAAAACATAAGCTGAAATATAAAATACTGAAAGTCTACAAAACACCACTACTAGTCTAGTCTGACAAAGCCTCTACTACTCAAATTGGAGAGCCATTGAGATAGACCCCCAACTGACTCGAACTGATATGAAAGTAATAACAACTAAAAATATGAGAGAGTAGGTCCTCAGACCATGAGGATTCACCAACTGTGGGATGTAGGCAAGGCACTCGAAAATCACGGTCACTTCTAAGACTGAGCACCTGAACCTACATTATAATACAATATAGCACATAGACGTATATGTGGATCAGCACTTTGAGAATGTACCGAGTATATGGGGGTGTATGCATTTACATAAAACAATATCAATACTCTTTAATAAAATCATGCATGCAAATAGGAATGACTCACATAGCTTGAATAAGACAAAAATGTAAAACTCATGAATCATGAATAGTGAAGCATGTAACACAAATCTCGTGAGTCATTCTACTTAACTTTAAAATCTATACTCTCCTCTTATTCTCAGTACTTGAAGCCTAAATAAAGCTTTAAAAAATACTTTCAAACTCATTATTTTGTCTCATGGAGAGTAAAACTTCTTTAAGACTTAAGGGCTCAGAACTGTAAGGAACTTTCAACACTTGGAAACTCTAGAACTTTTTTAGACTCGGGACGCTTGGAACTCAGGAGTTTCTTCTAACCGACATAAACCATGTGACCTACATGGAGTCTAACTTCTTGCCCACGTTGGGGAGAGTTGTTCTATCCTTGCCATCGGAGTAGAACCTCATCTTTAATGATCACTATCTCAGACTTGGGCCCATAAATCTCAAACCTACGATGGCACGTAGTTCTGAGGTATGAGACCTTGGATCATACCCAACTCGGTGCTAAATACTACTCCCATACTCAGCTCAGAACTCTTAGGAAATCCACCTCAAAATAACTCAAGGGTCTTTAATGAAGACCAAAACATATTTCTATTTGCTTTAAATCATACTCAATGTGGATTTCAACTATATTATGACCAAAAGTCCAAATCATTCTCAATAATATCAAAGTACTCAATTCATGGGTGCTTATAGCACAAAAGTTCATAAAATTGTAAATCTCAAATAGGGCTTAATGACCCATAATCAAATCTCAAGTTAAGACTCATCAAAATGCATACTAGATGTCATCAGGATTCATAAATCATATAGAAATCTAGAATTTTCAGCAATTTGACTTAAAATCTCAACATAATCATGTACTTCAATTTTTAGAACATTGGAACTATTAAAATCTCAAGGGAATAACAACATAGAGTATAAACTCATACTTCAATTTCATAAGAAAACATAGAAAATCATATATTCTCGTAATTAAAACAACTTTTGGGCACAAGGACGAAAGAAGTGTCCTTGTTCAAATCCTACATACCTTAGATTATGACTTGTAGATGAAGAAGCTTTCTTCAGATTCTCTTTTCGTACTCTGAATAAGGGTTCTTGGAACTTATGTCTTAGGAACCTCAACTCTT
Source organism: Capsicum baccatum var. pendulum (assembly GCA_030864225.1). Taxonomy (NCBI): domain Eukaryota; kingdom Viridiplantae; phylum Streptophyta; class Magnoliopsida; order Solanales; family Solanaceae; genus Capsicum; species Capsicum baccatum. The sequence continues at coordinate 198,824,632 of CM061559.1, read as the reverse complement.
AACTCAATTTGTAAAATCGATGGTGAGTTCTTGAATTTCTTGGAGAAGGAATTTGTTCTTGTTCTTGAGGAAGAAACCCTAGCCTTGAAATGTTTGGATGAATAATGAAGCCCTCAGCTTCATTCTGGATATTTTTGAGTGTTAAAAGGGTGGGAAAAAAACAAAAAGCCCTTTTTAAAATGACTTAAAATTATTGATCGGGATGTGCGACGGTGGGGTACGATGGTTCGTCGCTGGGTCGAAGGTCCGTCGGTCCTGACCGTCGCACCTGGGCCAGATTTGGACTTTCTACCTTGCCTGCAATGGATGGGTCGACGGTCCGTCGCTGGCTCGATGGTTCGTCGGCCCTCTCTGTCGCACTTAACTAGAACATGGTCTCACTTCCTCCTCTGTGATGGTCCGTCGGCCCTCTCCGTCGCACCTGGAAAGTTTCGACTGCTTTATGTAAAACGTCCATAACTTTCCCTTTCGATGTCGGATTTTGACGAAATGAGTATCATTGGAAAGATAATTCAATTTTTCACACGATAAAAAGTCATTTTTAGGAAAATTCAATAAGGTTTAAACACTTATCACTTTGGAAGTCACTCCTTGATCTTTTAGAACCAGAATTATACTTCACTTGACACGCTCTAAAGGCTCAGACTACGAGGGAACTTTGTGGACTCTTACATTTATCAAGAAAAATAATAAATTAATCCAGCAACACCAACACAACACACGCACACTAAGAACATCAACGGTGATCAAAAATTACCAACAAATCGAATCAACAGTTTGACAACAAGAACTAGAATAACAGCAAAAAATTATATTTCACACTGGAAAGAGTAGAGAAGAAATGTCAGAAATTAAGATTTTATTCAGTCTATATTTCAACTTTAAGCAAGAAATATTAAAATTATTAACCAATACTAGAAGAGAAGTTGGCTCAAGTCATAGTTTTTTACCATTGAAAGAAGAAATGGGACGACGAAGAACTCAAAATTGTTGTCGTCGGAGAAGTTGACTCATGTTCCTCTATTTTTTCACGTCGATTGATAGTTGAAAGTCGAAAAGGAACTCGCCCAGCTATTTATCGTCGGATCTTGAAGGGAGAAATTTTACAAAACTATTGGTTGGGAGAGAGTTGAGAGACTGTCGAGAGAGATTGTTGATTTGGAGAAGAGGGGTGTGGGTTGATTTGTATTTTTGAAAATATTAGAAAGTTTTGAAAATATTAATCAAGTCCACAATTAACTTAATCAAATTTCCTAATTATGTTTGACCCTTTAAGTCGGTCAATGTCACCGATCCTTCATTCAAGACTTAAAAGACACCTTTTCTTCAATTTTCTCAACTTACAGCATATTAATGACAACCAAATTTATTTATTTAATTATAGATACTGTCTTAATTCTAGAAAACTTACTGCATATTAATGATGACCAAATTTATCTATTTAATTATCGATAGTATCAAGATTTTAAACCTCAATAACATGTTAAAATTTAAGAAAACTTACTCAAATCACAAACAATTATCTCTTCAATTATAAGCTACATAAAAAATTCACAAGAAAAGTGTTAGCAATTGTCTATCAAGAATACATGATGATTTATTTTATAAATTTTAACGTGTTAAAATTTTAAAAAACTTACCTCAAATCACAAACAATTTTTCTCTTTAAGCACATTTACTATCAAAATTGTAAATACCAAGAATATGCTAAAACATTAGAAAACTCATCTCACATCATATATCCAGATTTCACAAAAATAATACTTTCAATGAGCAACTGTTTATCAAAAATACAAGATAATTTATTTATTATAAATTTTAAAAACATACTAGAATTTTAAAAACTTACCTCAAATCACACAAAAAATTATATACATTAATAAAAAAAATTATATCTAAACCAATTTTTTCTCTACATGTTGTAGGTTTGGAGAAAAACATCTAAACCTAAAAAAAAAGAAGATAACTATCATTAATTAATTAGAGAATCCTAATGTTAGCGTTACTCAAAAACTAAACAAAATCCTTTTTAAATATTTAATATGAAGGATTTTTTCACGCCTGTTAAGTTTTTCCCTTTTTTTTTTTTTTTTGCCAACTTTCAAGTTTTTATTAGGTTTAGATCCTTTTTTTTTCTTTTTATCTAGAATATTATTTTTCGTTTTTGGTGTACAATTGTGCGATTTACTATGCATATTTCCCCCCTATATTTTAGGACTTCTTTTTCAAGTACACAAGGAGAAAAAAAAATCTACCAATATTAATTTTTCATATATAAAAAAATCTATCAACATTAATTTTTCATATATTTTTTCTCACTATATATTGTAGGACTCATTTTAAATATCATAAATATAATGATATAATAATTTGAAAAAATAAGCAAAAAGACAATTTTGTCTACTGCATAGACTTTTAATGAAGGGCAAAAAGTTCAAATCGTTTTTCTAATGGTCTTCACACTTTTAATATATTATAGATATAGATATAAATTATAGATATAGATATATTATAAATATATACTTTAAGAATTTAAATTGTAAATATTAGTATTTTTGTATAAGACAGACATAATAAATCTTTTTTTAATTTTAGTAAGAGAAATAAGTAAAGAAAATTTGAATAAGAAAACCAACTAAAATAATAAAATTTATTTAATTTAAAATATTGAGCTATAATTTATATGAATTATCATCTTATTAAATTACTTAAATATATTAAATTTAAATAATTTAATTTAAACCTACAAATGAAAAATATATGAAAATCTTAGGGCTCACAGCACAGTCTGTCTTTGGGAGCATCGTCTGTAATTTGAATGAAAAAAAGTGGATATTTTATAAAGACATGATTTTTTAATTTAGTGGAATAAGGTGTGCTATTTTTTAATTTTTTCATAAAGTAATACAAAAACTACAGAACATGAAACAATTTTTAAAACAAATTGGTTCTTGTAAATTTCCTTTAATGACCTAAATACCCTAAAAAAAATTTAAATACGATATTGAATGTCCCTTTTCTGGTACTCGTATATAGAAATAATAGTTTCTCAAAATTAAATTTTAAAATATAATTGATTAATGTTAGATGCTATATGATAATGGGATAAATTAATTTAATTTGGAAAAAAAACATCTCAATAAAATTAATGAGCTGAATTCAATTTTAGTGAGAGATCTAAAATATTTACACATATACACAAACGTAATAATAATTTGGAATTACATTTATCATTCTTACATTATACTTGTTTTTAGTGTAGTACTAGTTTAATTGCACGTGCCTCGCACGCGTAACGTTTGATTATTTAAAATTAAATATTATTGTCTATTGCGGAGATTGTTAATAAAGTGTAAAATTTTAAATCACTTTTCAAGAATCTTTCACACTTTAATATAATAATATAAACATAAACATATACATAAATATATTTTATATTTTATATAATATAATAACATAAACATAAACATATACACATATACACAATTCTGATGACTTCTAATAAGAAAATATTTCATCATAAATATATTGAATAATTTTTAACTCTTAAATATAAGAAACAAATAATGAAAAGACGATTTCGTGTAAAGCAAAAACTTTTTAATGAAGGGTAGAATGTTCAAACAATATTTTTAAGACCCTTCATACTTTTAATTTATTATAGATTATAGATTTTTAAAGGGCACAAAACATTTAATTTTACATAGTAATGTTATTATTTATTAAAATAATAATTAATTCTAATTAATTAGATATTAGTCATTTATTAAAATACATTATCTTGAATATTATTACAAAAACTTTATTTGTTATTGTCAAAATTTGAGTGTTCTAAAATATTTCTAATAAAAAATACATCCTAGGTCCAAGGTCGAGTCTAATAAGTAAGAACTATATCCGTCAAAATGAAATGTCAATTGATTATTGTCAGTAATTTGATCAGATATTTCTTTTTAAAATTCTAGGGGGAAAAAGCATCGTTTTCATCCCAAACTATACCAGAAAAGTCGAAGTCACACCTAAACTATACTAGTGACCTATTACACACTTAAACTATAAAAAGGTGAAACTATTTACACCCTGTCAGGCTACCACCACTTGCATGTGGTGTAGTGTTTTACACGCGCTTCCACGTCAGCACTACGTCAGTAAAATGTATCACTTTTATATAGTTAAGGTGTGTAATGGGTCACTTATATAGTTTAGGTGTGGATTCGACTTTTCGACTATAATTTGGGGTGGGAACGATGCCTTTTTCTTTAATGTTTTTAGCCTTTTACTTTTGTTATTTAATAGGCTGGACGCGCCTAAAATAAGTGTAACACACGCACCTTAGAATGGGGGTCGCGGGGAGGTAATAATATCACTTTTATATAGTTAGGGTGTGTAATAGGTCACTTATATAATTTAGGTGTGGCTTAAACTTTTCTTATATAGTATGGGGTGGAAATGATGCATTTTTCCAAATTCTAGAGTGAATATTTTCTTTTATATTATAAGAGCGAGTTAAGCAGTCGCAGGCAGGAGGTTGACATGCTTGGTTCAGCTGCTTCAACTGTAATTTTACTATATCATTCCTAATTAATTATTATAAGTTATTTATATATTAAAATTCTCTTATATTATAGGAGTGAGTTAAGCAGCTGAAGCAGGCAGGAGGTCGACATGTCTGCTTCAGCTTTTTCAACTGTAATTTTACTATATCATCCCTAATTAATTATTATAAGTTATTTATATATTAGAAAATTAATAATATTTACGAGTTAAGCAGCTGAAGCAGGCAGAAGGTCGACATGCCTACTTCAGCTGCTTCAACTATAATTTTACTATATCATCCCTAATTAATTATTATAAGTTATTTATATATTAGAAAATTAATAATATTTAATAAAAAAATTAAAATAGACATTTATGACATGTCTGCTTCAGAGCTTCACTGTAATTTTATTATATCACCCCTAATTAATTATATCTCTAATTAAATATTATAAGTTATTTATATATTACAAAATTAATAATATTTAATTAGAAAAAAAGGTAAAATAGACATTTATGACTGGTTCAGCTGCTTCAATCGTAATTTTACTGTATCAGCAAAGCAAGCACGAGGTCGAAATGTCTGCTTCAGCTACATCAACAGTAATTTTACTATATCACCCCTAATTAATTATTATAAATTATTTATGTATTAGAAAACTAATAATATTTAATAAAAAGTTAAAATAGACATTTATGACATGTCTGCTTCAGCATCTTCAATCGTAATTTTACCATACCATCTCTAATTAATTATTATATTCTAAATTAAATATTATAAGTCATTTACATATTAAAAAATTAATAATATTTAATTAGAAAAAAATAGACATTTATGACTGTTTCAATTGTTTCAATCGTAATTTTACTGTACTATCGTTAATTAATTATTATACAAGTATTTTTTTATAATAATTTTGTTATGTCGCTTCTAATTAGTTATTACAAGTCACTTAAGACATGTGTGCTTCATTGCTTCTACCGTGATTTTACTATATCACCACTACTTAATTATTATGATCGTTTAAGCATTGAAAAATTGATAATATTTCATTAAAAAAAGGTAAAAGAGACATAAAATAATATGTCGACATAAAAAATTTAACGACATAAAAAATTTAACTAACTATCGAAATTATATTAGTGCACATAAATTGAAATGAGACAGATCAAGACATAAAATAACATATATTATTTAAAAATGAAATAAAAAGCATTATAAATCACAATAATTAAGAGCTTAATATAAAAGTATATATGTAAAAAAAAAATTGATTCACTGTCGAAATTTGATTTGTGCCACATAAATTGAGACATGAAGAATATTCATATATTATTGAAAAATAATGTAAAAGACATTGTAAATCACATAGTTAACAACTTAAGAAATTTAAAAAATATAAAATATTTGACTGACTCTAAAAATTATACCAGCATCATTTAAATTGAAACAGAAGAAAAATACTATAAATCACAATAATTAAAAATATAAAGTATTTTAATAATTTAAATTGAGATAAAAAAAATAACATATATTGGATCCGTGCTGGCACGGGCCATCAATATCTAGTACTATCTTATAAGAGTGAGTTTACCAGCTGAAGCAAGTAGCAGGTCGACATGTCTGCTTGTGCTGTCTTCTTTAGCTTCAATCAAAATTTTACTATATCATCTTTAATTAATTATTATAAGTCATTTATGTATTAAAAATTGACTAATTTAGGTGTACCTGCTTCGCGCATGTACCCCGCTTTAATGAGTTCAAATGTTATATTAAATATAATATTTATTTAAATAATAAAAATAAAATGCAATAATTAAATTCAAAGTCTATTGAACATGTGAAGATAGAGAATTTATTTTATTAGTTAGTATTTGTAAATATCTAAGGTGTAAATAAAATAGTTGAAATACATTGACAAATTCTTAAATTACAATTGGTGTCTTCAGTAAGCAGGTGATTAGTGCTTGATAATCTATAAAATTGCACAATTTTACTTGATTTCATCCTAGAAGTGCGAAATTTGACTTGGAGAATCCATGTCACTTTAATTCATCTTTTTGATCAAATAGTCGGTATATCTTTTTTGCCGCTTCAAATATAGCCATTCTCTTTCCCCCATAATTCCAAAATGTAGTTTGTATCATGGATTAAGAAAAACAATAATAATAGTGTATTAAGAAAAAAATTATATTATTATTTGATCATGTGTATATAATAATAACATCATTATAAATAATATTAACACAACCAAGAATGAAAAGTAAAAACAAGAAAAGAAACATGTCTTTTTGAATTCGCTATTAATCGACACAAAATTTTAAGCACACGCTGCATGTGAATTTTCTCTCTCCTGCAATTTATTCATATATTGTTGAAGAAGGTAAAAAGATAATACTCTTATAACGACAACAGACATATTCGTAGTAATAACTCAAAGTAGAAGGAGAATTCATAACTATTCCAACAAAAAACTGAAAACAAATGGTATTTAACTCCAAAATAGTGCTAATTTTTTTAACTACTTTCTCCGTCTCGTGGTTGTTTCAATGTCAATATAATATAGTCTGAAATCTAACAAAAGTGTTTTGAATATAGGAAAATACACTCTATTTTTTTTAGTGTTCACATACATTCATAGCAGTATTAATCTACAAAAGCATTTTAAATATAAGAAAAGAGACTCTATTTATTGCAATAACACACACTAATAGCAGAAATATTTTCCATCAATCATATAATATGCAAAGAAAAGATGCACTAATATGCAACTAAACAAAAATGATATTAAAATGTGTTATTTTTTTTGTGGGAGGACAAATATCTTTTGCCCTATCAGGAAATAAAATTTTAATTGTTCACATGTTAAATTTAAATGTTTATACATCTATGACCATTGAAAAAACAATTGACTATGTTACCTTCAAGTAAACAATTCGAATAGAAACACTAAATAAAAAGATAAAAAAATAAAGAAAAAGAAGACTCAATTTATGTGTATCTATACAGACTACGTGTGTATAACTTTCTCCATTGTCATCGTTTCTAGGATTTCTTACATAATTAAAATAGGTATTTAACTCCAAGAAATTTTGGACTCTTACTATACATATTTTTTATTATACATTTTAGAATTTCTTAATAATTAAAATATTTTTTTTCTTATAATGTATTTTAAAACTACTTAATTATTTGTTCTCCTAATAATTTTACCATATTTTAGGAATTTTTAATTTTAAATAATATAAAAATAATTAATTAATAATTAGAAAAATATAATGAGAAGACGACTTTGTCTAAAGTAGAGACTTTTAATGAAGGGCAAAAAGTTAAATTACTTTTCTAAGACTCTTCACAATTTTAATATATTATAGATATTGATTATTACATAATATTTAATACAAATAAATAAAATAGATATTTTTGACATGTCTGCTTTAGCTGTTTCAACCGTAATTTTACTATATCACTCTTAATTAAATATTATAAGTTAACTAAGTATTAAAAAATTAATAATACTTAATGAAAAAAATAAAATAAACATAAAATAATAAATTAACTCTTCATGTTTTTAATTAACTTGAATCCTTATATGAGGCCTACTCAATTTTTTTCACAATTACTTTTTTTTTATATTAGTTTTGCTATATCACTTCTACTTATTTATTATAAGTCACCTGCCTTGCTGGTTCAATCGTGGTTTTTCTAATCACCCCTAATTAATTATTATGGTAATCTAAGCATTAAAAAATTAACAATATTTCATAAAAACAAAGGTAAAATGCACACAAAATGATATGTCAACATAAAAAAATTAATTTACTATCAAAATTATATTAGTGTCACATAAATTGGAATGAGACATAGGAAGACATAAAGTAAGTTTCATTCATTAAGCAGGCAACAGGTTGACATGTCTGCTTGTGTTGCCTGCTTCAGCTGCTTTAACTGTGATTTTACTGTACCACCCCTAATTAATTACTATAAGTCATTTACGTATTAGATGATTAATTATATTTAATATAAACAAGTAAAATAGACATTTCTGAAATGTCTGCCTCAGCTGTTTCAATCGTAATTTTATTATATCGCCCTAATTGATTACTATAAATCATCTAAGTATTAAAAAATAAATAATACTTAATAATAAGGATAAAATAGATATAAAATGATAAATTAACTCTTGATGTTAATTAACTTGACGTCTTATATGAGGTCTACTTAAATATTTTTCACAAGAATTTTTTATAGTAATTTTGTTATATTACTTTTAATTAGTTATTACAAGTCATTTAAGACATGTCTGTTTCTCTACTTTAATCGTGATTTTACTATATTACTCCTAATTAATTATTATGATCATCTATGCTTTAAAAAATTAAGAATATTTGATAAAAGGAATAAAATGATACAAAATGATATGTCAAAATAAAAAATTTGATTAGCTATTAAAATTATATTAGTGCACATATGGGATGAGACAGAGGAAGACATAAAGTAACATATATTATTTGAAAATGAGATAAAAGTATTGTAAATCACAATAATTAGGAATATATATATATATATATATATATATATATATATATATATATATATATATATATATATATATATAAAACAATTTGATTGACTGTCGAAATTTTATTCGTGCCACATAAATTGAGACGGAAAGAGTATTCATACCTAATTGAAAAATTATGTAAAAAATATTATAAATCACATAATTAACAACTTAAAAAAATTATAAGATATAAAATATTTTACTGACTATCAAAATTATATCAGTCACTTAATTGAAGGAGAAGAAAAAGTGTTATAAATTACAATAATTAAAAATTTAAATTATTTTTAATAATGGATTATCTAAATTCTATTTGTGCCACATAAATTCAGAAAAAAAAAATTATATATATTGAGTCCGTGCTATCGATATCTAGTTATCAATATATATGTTGTATATTTACCATGTAGATTACAAAGTGTGTATCATCTCTAATATAGGTCATTAATCTAGGGGCAATGATTATTTTGTTGCTACGACTCGTTGGATTGATCAGATGAAATTTGAAAAAATTGTACTATTGGCGTTACTAATACCCGTGTTGTCAGATGCGGATGTAGGATTTAAAGTTGGATTTGAACCCACAATAAAAAAAAATTAATAAAACTTTTACGAGTTTCTCTACTCCACTAGACCAACAACACACTGTATTTATGGGTTCTCAACTAATAATTCTTATATATTTATTAGATTTTTTTTTATATAAATACTAGATTCGCACGAAAACAACTGAATTTTCGAAAGCATCCACTCAACACCTTGGATCCGCCCCTGACTAAAAATTTTAAAAGTTATGTTGTTATAAAAGAATTCTTGAAATTTACTCCTAGTATCAGATCAATATTATGAAATTTTGGAATTTCACCACAATTTCATAAATAATTATGATTTAATTCTTAGTAATAATTTGTAGTTATAATTTAGGTATTTACAATTCATAGGAAGTGTTTGAGGTGTCAATGGACTGAATTCGTTTTTTTTTTTTTTTTTGGTCAGGACTGTATTCGTTGTACTTGTATTTAGGTTCTTTCAATAAATATAGTCCTCATTGAGAGGCTTCAAATGCAGGACACAATTTTTTTTAATAAGAGAAAACACAAAAGTAAAATATCAAATTAATACTCTTTTAACTTTGCTACTACAATTTTGCGGTGAAAAGTTGTGAAGGGAGTGTTGATCTTATTATGTATTTTCAGCAAATATAAAAGATATTTCCGTTATTTTTTGGCATTGCAGTAGATGTATCTAAGTTGGGAACGGATAATATCGAGGAAATTGCATGTTATAGAGTCAAATATGGATGGATTTAGATATTTGACCCGAATAAGCAATGTCTTTAAAAAATAATCTTACTTACTTTTTAAGTATAGTACAAGTACTATTTTACCCATCTACACCTCAAATGTATTTTTAAAACTTTTCATACTTATTTGTCTCTCAAATTTTATTTTTTATTTTTTTCTTAAATTTATTATTCTATTTTTTTATTATTTTCACTTTTTAATTTTTTTCCTTTAATTTTATTTTCATGTTTTAATTCATTTGTCTCAACCTTTATATTTTTTGTCTTTTTTCTTTTTTCCCAAACATTAGCTATTTCTTTTTTTTTTTTTCTTTTTTTTAATTCATTTGTCTTTAACTTTTATTTTTCTTTTATTTTTTGTTTTATCAGTTCTCTTTTTTCCCTCATTTTTCTCAAACTTTATTTTTATTTTTTCCTCTCATTTTTTATTTTCTCAATTTTTTTAATTCTTTGCTTTTTTCTTAATCTTTATTTTTTTCTTGCCTGTTTTTTTCTCACTTTTTTTTATTTCTCTATTTTGTTTGATCATTTTTTTTCCAGTTATCTTTTTTTCCTTTATTTTTTTCAAAATTTATTTTTATTTTTCTCAATTTTTTTAATTCTTCGCTCTTTTTCTTGATCTTTATGTTTTTTCTTTCTTTTTTTTTTTTCTCAATCTTTTTTCTATTTCTCTATTTTGTTTGATCGTTTTTTTCTTTTTTCTCAACTTCTATTATATTTTGCTAATAAATAAAAAATTGGATAATCTGCAAAGGGATCTTCTTTTTTTTGACAACAACAACAACAACAAACCCAGTGTATTCCCACAAAGCAAATTTAAGGGCATGAATTTTTATTACGAAGTTCTTTAAAAAAAATTTAGATAAGTCGTGTCTCTAAGGCGAGAGTTGTGGAATATCTCAAAAATAAAGAAATAATGTGGTAGTATCAACTCTTGCCCGTGGGGCATAATTTATTATTTGAAAATCCTTGAGCTAAGTCTTGCCTCTAAGGCAAAAATTGTAGAACATTCCATAAATGAAAATATAGCGTGGTAGTGTCAACTCTTGCCCGTGGGGCATAATTTATTATTTGAAAATCCTTGAGCTAAGTCTTGCCTCTAAGGCAAAAATTGTAGAACATTCCATAAATGAAAATATAGCGTGGTAGTGTCAACTCTTGCTCATGGGGCATACTTTGTAGTTTGAAAGTCTTTGAGCTAAGTTTTGCCTCTAAGGCAAGAGTTGTAGAACATCTCATAAATGAAGACATAACATAGTAGTGTCAACTCTTTCCCGTGGGGCATAATTTGTAGTTTGAAAGTCCTTGAGCTAAGTCAGGCCTCTAAGGCAATAGTTGTAGAACATCTCATAAATGAAAATATAACGTGATAGAGTCAACTCTTGCACGTGGAGGATAATTTATAGTTTAAAAGTCCTTGAGCTAATTAAGTCTTACCTCTAAGACAATAGTTATAGAACATCTCATAAATGAAAATTTAATGTGGTAAAGTCAACTCTTGCCCCTGGTGCATAATTTGTAGTTTGAAAGTCCTTGAGCCAAGTTAGCAATAGTTGTAGAACATCTCATAAATGAAAATATAACACGGTAGAGTCAACTTTTGCCCGTAGAGTATAATTTGTTGTTTGAAAGTCCCTGAGCTAAGTCTTTCCTCTATGGTAAGAGTTATAAAACATCTCATAAATCAAAATACAATGTGGTAATGTCAACTCTTGCCCATGAAACATAACTTGTTGTTTGAAAGTCATAAGTCTTGCCTCTACAATGTAGTAGTGTCAACTCTTGCTCATGAAACGTAATTTATTGTTTGAAAGTCGTAAGTCTTGCCTTTATAATGTGATAGTGTCAACTCTTGCTCAGGGAATGTAACTTGAATGGAAGAAATCAAAGAAAAGAACAAAAATAATAAAAATTGCAAAAAAAGAAGAAAATGAAGAAAAATATTAAAAAATAAAAATCAAAGAAAACGTAGAAGTTGAGAGAGAATAGAAAAAAAATAAAGGTTGATAAAAAAAAAAAGATTAAATAAAAATAAAGGTCAAGAAAAATTTAAAATCAAAGAAAAATTAAAAAAAATCCTTTTATAAAAATAGACGTTGAAAGATGTAAAAAAAAACACTAAGGGTTAAGAAAAACTAAATAGAACCAAAAAAAAAAAAAAAGGAAAGAAAAAAAAAAAAAGAAAAAAAAAGTTGAGAGGAAAAAAGGAAAAAAGTAAGGGTTGAAAAAAATTAAAAAGAAAAGAGAAAAGAAAAACTAAAAATCAAAATAAAATTTAAAAAAGAAAAAAATAAAAGCTGAAAGATATAAATATGCATATGTTATCAATTATAAGGATCATTTATGTAATTTAGTTGATTGATCAGGGGCAATTTTGTTAAAAAAGATATTAGTTAATAGCCAAAGACTATTTTAAGAAAGTTTTTTTATTTGGGACTAAAATTTAAAAATCATCCTAATTTGGATCTATTTTTGCGATTCACCCGATAATATCCCCGTAGGAACCACTTTCCCCTTCACTAGTCCTTATGTGGATTCATATTAATCAAAATTTGAAAGCAAAAGACAGATACCAAATGAAAAAATCCCTTGGAATTATCCTTAACTTTTAGCTCTTTGGAGTACCGGAAAACAACAAGATTTTTTCTAGCATATGGTATGAAATTTCAACATGTAGGAAGCTTCAAATATAACAGGGAAAAAAATAAATTAATTTTCAACCTTCAAAGATTTAATTTGGTCCACCAAAGTTATACATTGGCTTGCCATGGCCACAACACTCGCCCCGCTTCGTTGGCAACTCTGGTTGAGAAATTAAAAAGGTTGGAGTATAAGAAGAAAAGAGAATCCACAATCGCATCAAGTTTATTTGCTACAAGGAAAATGCACCCTAGGTGTGTTATGGGAACTGCTAGCTACGATTAAATGGCGGAATAAAAATGTTAATTTAAAAAGCTATAATATATTAGATATTTTAAAAGAATTTAACATATGATATATATACATATAAAACGAGGTTGAATCGAATTTTACTGGAGTTAAAACATGTATTGTTCCGGTCGATAAATAAGTCACAAGAGGGGTAAATTCCATCAATGGTCACTTAACTTTGTACCTATTATCCAAAAGTTATTTTTCTTTCATTCATTTCAATCATGGTTACTTAACTTTGTTTCCATTGCGCAAAAGTCATTTTTCTTTTATTCATTTCATCCATGGTCATTTAACTTTACCCCGATCATCACAAAAGTCACTATAACCGGATTTTACAATAATTTCATCGAAAAAATGATGTGGCAGCCTTAATTAGTTTTTAATTTTTAATTTAAGTAAATATATAATATATTACTCATATCTTGACTCTTTTTATATATGCACAACCCAATTTTCCCTTATGGATTATTTAATGAAAGAATACCAATTTCTTAAAGATTAGATTACCTAATGAAGACTATTTTGATAAAAAAAAATTGATTGATATTTTTATGAAATAAAATTATACTTATATATTCTTAAAATCCTCCAAACTTGAGTCATGTGTTGGTAAATTATTTTTTCCACTAGTATATTATGACATGTAGTTGATAAAATTATTTTTCTTCCTCTAAAATTGTGACATGTAATTGATAAAATTATCTTTTTCATACTTTTTTTTTCTTGCCACTCGAGTCTTTACATTTGGTATATCATAAAAATATGATAAACTATTCTATTTATTGAGTTTGTTTTTGTATTTTTAATTGTTTGAATAATCAATTAATTCTCTTAAAAGTTTTTATTATAATATTCAAATTCTGATAAATTACATATTGTTTAATTAATTTAATTGATAAATATAAAAATTAGATATCCTATAATTTCTTTATCTATTAAAGTACTTATATTTTATAACTTTTATTAACAAAATTGTACGTTAATATAACATTATTTGTAGAAATTTTGATAATATTTATTCAATGACACAATTAAAAAGATTTTATTTTAAAACTATCTTTAGCATGTTGATTTATCTTCAAAGAATTAAAATAATTTTTTAAAAAATAATATCATACATGTATTTCTATTTTATGTGTTAATGAAGAATTTATCTTGTTTATCACTCTTTTTTGATGTACTTTTTTGGCAGATGAATGTAATATTATGAAATATTTCCTAAAAATATCAACCAAATTTTTTTTATGTAAATAGTCTTCATTAGGTAATCTAATCTATTAAGAAATTGGTATTCTTTTATTAAATAATCCATAAGAAAAATTGGGTTGTGCACATATAAAAAAGGTCAAGATATGAGTAATATATTATATATTCACTTAAATTAAAATTAAGAACTAATTAAGATTGTCACATCATTTTTTCGATGGAATTATTGTAAAATCCGGTTATAGCGACTTTTGTGATGGTCGGAGTAAAGTTAAATGACCACGGATTAAATGAATGAAAGAAAAATGACTTTTGCGTAATAGATACAAAGTTAAGTGACCATGGATGAAATGAATGAAAGAAAAGTGACTTTTATGTAATAGTTACAAAGTTAAGTGACCATGAATGAAATTTACCCGTCACAAGAGTATCCAAAAATGCTACGAATTGAATCGTTAATTTTTTCTTTTTTGCAAGTACCAATCATTTCTAAGAGTGTGGAGCCTAAAGAATAAGTTTTTTTATTCAAAATTCTAAAGGATATCTCAAAATGAAAAAAATATTAAAACGGAGATTTTACCTTACAAGGTAAATGGAGCCACTTACCTTATCTTTGACTAAAAAAGTTGATGGAGCTTGGAAATTTAATGACACTGATGTACTTCCTTCGTCCAACTTTATTATTCACTTTTTTATTTTGGATGTCCAACAATACTTGTCCAATTTATGAAATCAATGGACAATTTATTTATTTTTACCTATTTTACCCTTGGTATTAAATATAATATATCACTCATTGCATTTTTCAAAGCAAAAAAATTATTATATTCAAAGGGTGATATAGTAAATCACCTATCTATTTATTGTTTCTCAAACATATTTCAAGTTAAAAGTGAACAAATATTTATAGATGGAGATGGTATTTAGTGAAGAATTTATTTCAACTATAGTGAAAGGTAGGAAGACTAGTTTACCTTACAAGGCAAAATTTGTCGCTTACTTTATTAAATTTTTTTTATAAACCACCCATTTCATTATTTCTTATTCACATTATTTGTTTGTTTATACGTTTCACTCTCTTCATTCACATTATTTGGGTGTTTGTTCTTGTTCTTGTTCAAAGTCTATTTCATCAAAAAATTTACTCTTTAAAGTATATTTTAATGACTTTTTTATATAATTATTTTGCACTGTAAGGTATATTTTAATCACCTTTTTATATAAAATGGGTTGTTTATACCTATCAATTGCCTCCACTGTAAAAGGATATTGTGGACCACTTGAATTAAAAACTTTCAAATTCATAGACGCATTGTTAGGTCCTCCCATATCGAAATTATTCACAAGTTTGGGTGAGTTTTGATAATGTGCATCAAACCTACCATCAAATTGTTGTTACATTGCCATTCTTGAAGAATCAATATTCAAATTTGAAGAATTTTGACTTACTCGAAGATCAAACTCACTATCGTGGGTTCTTCAACAATAGAGGAATACTGCACACATTCATACATGCCAAGTGTCTGTAGATTAAAAAGATTACCAAAAATTTCAACGGTACGAAGAAATAAAGATAAAGAATCGTCATTTTAAATAAGAGTTTCATCAAATATTGGTTGTTTGTTGGACATAAAATAATTTGGATATCGATAAAAAATAACCACATCATTTTTCGGATTAGTAATACCCATTTTACTGCTAAACAACCTTTTCAAACGATCATATTCAAGAGATAAAGGAAAAGATTGAATCACTATAGGACACCGATTATATCGCACCGAATATCCATAGTGCAAAACTTCACCACTCCAATTTAAATTTATTCTTACCTTATAATTATCCATCTTGAAGTAAGAAATGAATAAGACTCAACAAATATTTTGAGTTATGAACTTTGACATTTTTTTTTGAATTGATGCAAATGAAAAAAATCTCTCTCACACTCTTTATATAGCACTGTGAATATTGAAGTTGTTACAAGGCAAATATGAGATCCTACCTTCCAAGGTGAGAATCCATGCTTACTTACAATCCGCCACCTAAAGGGAATTTATTTCCTCCCTTGTCAGCGGTAAGTCTCTTCTTGCAGACACTCCTTCCCTATAAGAATTTATTTCCTACTTTTTCAGCCGAAGAATAAGGTAAGTGACTCCATTTATCCTATAAGGTAAAATCACGATTTTACCTTGCACTTTTTTAGTCACTAGATAAGGTTACTGACTTCATTTATCTTGTAAGGTAAAATCACGATTTTATCTTGCACTTACATGTGACTAACGCCGTGAACTTTTTGATGAAGTGTTTACCTTGTTCGTTTTGATATTTTTTTCATTTTGATATTTTTTTTTTGTCCTTTAGGGTCTGAACTCTCATGTCTAATTTCTAATATAGAGTTACGTGAGAAAGTGTGTTTCAAAATATGATGTTGTATCTCATGAGATATATAAAGGCATGCAAAAACAATTTATAAATTAGGTCGTCGTTTGACCATGAATTTTTTTTTTTTCAAAGTTAGAATTTTGCAAATCATGTTTGGGCATAATTCACTTTTTTTACCCTAAATTCAATTTGTATTCCTGATCAATTAAACACAACTCTAATTTTCAAATATTAATTCTCACTTTAAAGATGAAAATTATTTTTTCAAATTTCACAATTTTCATGACCAAACGGACACTAAGATTTTCAATTACTCCACAAACTCACTTTAGCATCTTAGGCTGCATGCTAAAATTCATTTACACTTACAATCTCTAGTTGCAGTTTCGTTAAGAACTCCAATTTCATTTCTTTCTGTTTTGTTCTGCTATGAAGCTTCGACTAATTTGTATTTGAGCAGCATAAGAATCATTAAAAAAAGCTCTCTTAGCCAAAAGAATTTTTTCTTTTGTAACACTCACACCACCCGACATTTTTTATTAAGGGAGAAAAATTTCATCCATCCAATCACAATTATGAGCAGTGGCTCTACTTACATTCACATGGTCAAAAGAGACACAATTGGAAAGACACGGAAAGTAGGGAATGTTATATAATATAAATGACATATAACATGTATATGTGTGAAATATTAGAGATAATAGTTAGTAGTTAAGTTGAATTTGAAGATCAAAACATTCCTTGTTTAATTTGGATTTGGAAATCTAAAATAATTGGCCAACTTGAAGTCAAGTTTGGCAAGCTTAGAAACTAAGTTTAGTGTCTATAAATAGCCACCATTTGTACATTTTATTGACATAACCAAGTAGTAACAAAAGTACTACTAAAGTTCTCTAGTTCTTTCATTTCTTTAAATTTGATATTGATATTTTATCTTTATTTTATAACACATTATCAGTACGAAACTCTGCCAAAACAAGATGGGATTATAAACCTAAAGGTAATTTTAAGGTTAGTAATTCCTTATTTGTGTTTTGCTACTGATGATATAATTATTGTTGGATTTGACGAAAAATAATTTGTTTGAAACCAATTATACTTTAAATTTGTTCATGAAGAACAATATTGTTAAAAGATATGATGATGGATTTAAGTCTTATCTCATTAAGAGGGTAAGACATTGGATTAAAAGTTTCAATGCACCATGATGATAAGATGTTGGGTTCAAAGTTCCATCGATTTATGTCTAAAACACTTTTATATGGATAAGACATTGAGTTTGAATCTCAATGCACCATATTGATGATATAACGATGGCTAAGGCAAAATAATATATATTTCATAAAAAGTCATGAAACATATCTCATTTATATGCTCTATTCCATGAAGTGAATATGGTAGCAATACATGATGAATCTGAAAGTTGACAACTTGCTCTATTCTTAAAAGGAATGTGATAGAAGTGCATAATATGTCTGAAAGAAGATAAGTGATTGAATGCACGAATATAAGTGTGAAGGACAATACGATAATAATCATCAAAAGTGATATGGACGCCAACTCGAAAAGCCTTTTCGCGAAGCCTCAAAATAACGCTAGTAGAACTCGAACTTGGAATAATTTATTCGGATAATTAATCTTTAATTTGATGCTCAAATAATTTCAAAATATTTTATCCCTTAAACTGTTACTATCGAATATGTATATATGTGTGCGATATATGTTTACATATAAGAATACTAGTACTTAGATTGCCCTTTTTGTTAAAAAAAAAAAGACTCTATTTTTGAAAGGCACTATCAAGTATATATATATATGGCCAAAGTCATCGATAGACACTCAAACTTGTTTCAAAAATTCACTTAGACCCCTCAACTATGACCTGTACCTATCAGGCCCCTAAACCCCCCGAATTTTGATCCAATTGAACCTTTTTGCCTACATGGCACTGTGCGTGTTTTTCACTCACTAGGGACGCGTGAAACACGATTTTTGACTAAATAACAAATAAAAACGTGCCAAATGGCACTGAGAGCCCCAAAAAGATTAATAAAATAAGTTTTTTTAAAATAATCTTTTTCTCTTCCTCTTTCTTTTTCATTTTCTTTTTAAATAATGTTTTCTCTCTCTTCTTCTTAATTTTTTTTCTTACAGCTCTTTCTTTGCCATTTCTTAAGCTCTTTCTTTCTCTTCCATTTTTTACTGTTTCTTTCTCATTTTCCTTTTAAATAATTTTTTCTTTTTTGTCCTCTTTATAGATTACAATTATCTCCCCCACCACTCCACACCAAATATTTACGATCTAACTTCTCGTGATAATTTTCATCGAAATTGAAAATATTTATTTTGGGTATTGAACTTATGATGAAATAAGTGTGATAAATTAGATAAGATTTGTTGAAAACATATCTTTGGAACTAAAAATTTGATGAAGTCCAAAAATATCAAAATTTGAGAATTTTTTTATGAAATTGGTGTGGAGATTTGGGGAATTGAAGTCTTGAGCTGTTTCTATTGAAATGTTGGAAATTTGGAGGTGAAATTTAGTGAAAAGATTCAAACTTTAGGAAAATATAAAGTGAATTTTTGATAAGTTTTGATGTATTTTTATTGAATTGGCATTATGAGACTCGTGTTGTGAGGAGAAGTTTTTGGCAATTTTGAGCTGATTTTGTTGAAGTGTGTCAAGATTTAGAGGTGAATTTGATGCCTTTTTTGTTAGATTGGTATTGCCAGATTCGTGTAGTCAGACATTTCTGATGTTTTTGAGCTGATTTAGTTGAGGTTTAGGTGAATTTGGTGCATTTTTTATTATATTGGCATTACCAGATTAGTGTGCGGAAGGGGGGTTGAAGAAGACGACGACTGGGGGATGGATTATTTTTTTTTAAAATTAAGAAATTATTATTAAATAAATAATTAAATAGAAAAATGGATAAATTAGCAATTTCATCATATAATTATTATTTTTGCCACGTGTTTTTTCGAATTAATTAATTTTTTCACGTCATCGTGTGTGTATTACACACACTTGAGATTTTAGCTGATTGACAAGAAAAAGCCCAATTGAATCAAAATTCGGGGGGTTTAGGGGCCCGATAGGTACATGCCATAGTTGAGGGGTCTAAGTGAATTTTTGAAAGAAGTTTGAGTGGCACATGTATGGCTGCCACTAAGCAAAATGTTGCTATCCACATATCATTTTCCACGTGTCATGGCATTGGCCATAATTAATTATTTTTCTACACTGTATACATATTCGGGTATTGTATAAATTCATAGTAAAATAATTATAATATTTTGAATATACCATGATAAATAAATAAATTATTTCTAACAAAACTTCTATTATATAATAATAATATTTTAATATTTTTAAATTTACTATCTCCATTTAAAATATAATAAATCATAAAAATCTATTATAAAGTAATATAAATATATCGTCACATAAAGAATTTTACCTATATCAAAAATATTCTAGAGGGGTACTAAATTATATTCCTACCAAATGCCAAATTAAATTAAAATAATCCACGATACATTTAGATAGTACTAAAATTCTATGAAAATATAGGAAAATGACCGTAAGGGTCATTACAACATCCATTACTCAAAGAACTTTCGTCCGCGAAAGTAAAATGTAAGGCCATACCTGAAGGCTCAAACAGGTAGGGATACTGTGTGCGCATATCACACTCGATCTCCCAAGTATCCTCATCAACTGGACGGTGACGCCACTGAACCTTAGCTACCAGAATGTCACTGGAGCGCAATCGCCTAACATCTTTCGCCAAAATAGACGCTGGCTACTCTACAAACGCCAATCCCTCATCCAACTGAACCGATTCCCACTAAAGTATGTGTGACTCATCTAGAATATATTGTCGCAACATAAATACATGAAACACCACGTGAATGCCTGAGAAGGCAGGTGGCAATGCCAACACATAAGCTACTTCTCCAACTCTTTGTAGGATCTCAAAAGGTCCAATATATCTAGGGCTAAGCTTGCCCTTCCTCCTGAACCTCATCACGCCCTTCATGGGCGATACTCGTAGAAATACCCTATCACCAACTCTGAAACTCAATGGACGACGTCTGCGATCAGTATAACTCCTCTGTCTGCTCTGAGTTGCTCGTAGCTTGTACTGAATCACTCGAACCTGGTTCAACAAATCACAAATCAAATCTGTGCCACGAGGCCTAGCCTTAGAAATCTCAAACCGACCAATAGGAGATCAACATCGTATACCATACAATGCCTCAAATGGGGCCATCTGAATACTCGAGTGAAAGTTGTTATTATATGCAAACTCTGTCAAAGGTAGAAACTGGTCCCACTGACCTCCAAAATCAATACACAAGCGCGTAACATATCCTCTAAAACCTGGATAGTCCGCTCTGACTACCCATCCGTCTGGGGATGAAAGGTTGTGCTAAGGTAAACCTGGGTCCCCAACTCCTCCAGAAATGCCTTCCAAAAGCTAGAAGTGAATTAGGAGCCTTGGTCAGAAATAATGGACACAGGAATCCCATGTAGGTGAACTACCTCCTGAATATAAACACGAGCTAACTTCTCGGAACTGTAGAAAACTCGAACAGGGATAACATATGCAAACTTGGTCAATCGATCCACGATGACCAAAATGCTATCAAAACCACGTGAAGTACGAGGCAATCCACCTACGAAATCCATAGTAACTCGCTCTCATTTCTACTTGGAAATGGGTAGCTACTGAAGCAATCCACCAGGCCTCTTATGCTCGGCCTTTACCTGCTGACAACAAAGACATCGCACGACAAACCCTGCTATATCTCTCCGCTTACCACTCCACCAGTAATACTGCCTCAAATCCCTATACATCTTAGCTGTCTTGGGAAGAATAGAGTATCTGGAGCTATGAGCCTCATGAAGAATCAACCGAATCAAATCTCCAACCCTTAGAACCCAAATACAATCGTCAAACCTCAAGACACCCTTAGAATCTAGGGTAGCCTGCTGAGACTCACCTCTCAACACCTGTTCTCGAATGCTACAAAGTCTGTTATCCTCAAACTGACGACTCTAAATCTTCTCCAACAAGGTAGATCTGGCCTCAACACTTGCAATGATTCTCCGAGGGTCAGAAATATCCAAATGAACCATCATATTAGCTAAGGACTGAATGTCCAAAGCAAACGACCGCTGAGAAGTTGAAATGAAAGCTAAGCTACCCATACTCACTGACTTTCAACTCAAGACATCCGCTACCACATTTGTCTTGCTCGGATGGTAGAGAATAGAGATATCATAGTCCTTCAGCAACTCAATCCACCTGCGCTGCCTCAAATTAAGCTCTTACTGGGTCATAATATATTGAAGACGACGGTGATCAATAAATATCTCACAGCGAACCCCATACAAATAATGCCTTCAAATCCTAAGCGCAAATACTACCACTGCCAACTCTAAATCATGAGTGAGGTAGTTGCGCTCATGCACCTTCAACTGTCTCGATGCATATGCAATAACACGACCACATTGCATCAGAACATACCCCAAACTAACACCAGATGCATCACAATAAACAGTAAAACCCCCACCCTCAACAGGAAGATTCAGAATAAAAGATGAAGTAAATAAATCCTTGAGCTTCATAAAGCTCGCCTCACAACTCGCAAACCACTGAAACAGAACCTCCTTCCTAGTCAATCTAGTCATAGAGGCTGCAATAGAAAAAAATCCCCAATAAATCGCCTGTAGTAACCTGTCAACCCAATAAAGCTGCAAACCTCAGAAGGTGACGTAGGCCTAGCCCAACTACGAATAGCCTCAATTTTGGCTGGGTTACCTGGAGCTCTATCAATCCCCGGAGCTATAATAGGATCTGGTGATGGATCCCTGGCCTGATCTCGAACAGGGGCTGCTGCTCTACCCTGCCCCTGATGTTTAGGTCGACCTCGACCCCAAGCTAGAACTCTAGAAGCGGACTCAGGGTCCCAACCCCTTGGTCTCAAACCTCGTGTCCTAGCCATCTGCGTAAAGAGTGAACCAAATAAAATATTACAAGCAACCTAGACACAACACACAAAAATGGATCAAGAAAATAAGATTGTCCCCTAAAAATATCTGTAGCCTCCCAAGGGTAGGATACAGACGTCTCCGTACCAATCTGCGGGACTCTACTAAACACTGGCTCCAGTACTAGGTAGACTAATCAGTTACCAAAGAAATAATTCTTGAAAAGAATAAGGAACAAATAATCATAATAAGAAAGCAATGTGCTCTTGAAGAGCCTACAAAATAACACTTCATGAAACCTTATGAGAGGTTCAGGTACCTGAAAAAAATAAAGTAATGAGATCTCAATATGTTATATCGCATTGTAACCAATACAAAATGATAAACGTTGATGATATCTTTGATACAATATTGACGCAATATTACGAGGATTTGAATTCTACATTAATTTAAACATGCTGACGTAGAAACATTTATCAAATGACATAAAAGAATGCATCTTGATAAGCATAACACTTAATTGATTTGCAGTCCAGACACTTGAAGATGTCACAGATGAAATGTTGAATATTGTCAATTGACAAAATTTACATGAAAACTTATTTTAGGATTCAAAATGTTTAAAGCATGTAAAAGTTTCTGGAAAACTTATCTATAATCCTTATATTGCATAAATCTATACTTCAAAATTATTGGAACTCTTGGAGAGTTTTCAAAAGCAATAGATTATTTGTTGACATGAGAAATATACCGAATTGAATTGGTTATGAAGTACCATATGTTAGTGCAATTGATGTACTAATGTATCTTGCAAATACTACAAGGTCTAATATTGCCCTTTTCAATTATTTAGTTAGCAAGGTATAATTCTGCTTCTTCTAGGAGACATCGAAATTGAATCAAACACATAATCTTATTTTATTCTAAAGATTGCATTCCTGATCTTATCGATTATACTGATGCTGGATATTTATTTAACCCGCATAAATCTCGATCTCAAATATGCAATGTGTTGATATGTGAGAATATTGTCATATCTTGGAGATATACAAAGTGGTCTATCTAGCACTTCATCAAATCATGCTGAGCTAATAGTTATTCATGAAGTAAGCTAAGAATATGTATAGTTGAGGTCCATGATACATCTCATTCGAAAAAAATATTGTTTGAAAATGTACCCACTATTTTATACGAAGATAATGCAACATGCATAACACATCTTCAAGGATAATTCATTAAAAGGAGATAGAACGAAGCACACTTTGTCAAAGTTTTTCTATACATATGAGCTACAAAAGAATGATGACATTAACGTGAAACAGATTCGTTCGAGTGACAATTTGACTGATTTATTCACTAAATCTCTTTCCGCTGCAACTTTCAAGAAGATGATGCAAAAGGTCGGGATGCAAAGATTCAAGTCATTAAACTGAAGTTCTCATTAGGGGGAGTAAAATACACGTTGTACTCTTTTTTTTCTTAACCAAGGTTTTGTCCCAATCGAATTTTCCTGGTAAGGTTTTTAATGAGGAACACTAAAGGCGTATTACAAGATGTATGCATTCTTTTTCCTTCATTGGGCTTTTTCCCATTGCAGGGGGAGTATTATATAATGTGGATATCATATAACATGTATATGTGCGAAATATTAGAGATAATAATTAGTAGTCAAGATAAGATTTTAAGACCAAAACATTCCTTGTTCAATTTGGATTTGAAAACCTAAAATAGTTTGCCAACTTGAAGTCAAGTTTGGCAAGCTTATAAACTTAAGTTTGGTGTCTATAAATAGCCACCATTTATACATATTATTGACATATCCAAATAGTAACAAAAGTACTACTAAAATTCTCTAATTCTCCCATTTCTTTAAATTTGATATTGATATTTTATTATTATTTTATAACAGGAAAATTATACTAGAGGCAGTCAAATGCAAAACATGAATTGGGAACATCACCACATGTAATAATAATAATAATTGAAAAAGTATAAGATTTGCAGTATAAAAATATATTCATAAACTTGGGCAATAATAATTTGCCATTACATCACCATTAACAATATGCAAGCAAAGCTGCGGGCTACAATTTTTCCCCACTAAATTTTGTCCTTTTGCAGCCACTTCAGCCTCTATTTAACTTTTCACTTCACCTTTAACTTTTAACCACACACTTACAGCATCACAAAAGGGGAAAAAAGCAAAAGTACATTAAAACAAAAGAAAAAGTAACAATTTTAACCTATTTCCCAGAAAGTTGATAGTAACAAAAAAGAAAAAGAAACTAATCCCGCTATAATTCAAATTTTCCCACATAAAAACGAGAAATTGAAGACAGGAAATCATGTGAATTTTTCTTTTTTTGGGTCAATATAATAATTATTTTGGTGAGATTAAACACGAAAATTCTTGCCCTGAAAAGTTTGGCCAAATTGCCAGTTAGCTGGCGCTATGTTGTATGAAGCGGAGCTGCGTTTATCACTTGCAGTGACTCTAAAAGAAAGGGCTTGTCCAACAAGCATTGCATTTGTTTGCCAATTTTGTCCCCAATTACGATTCATCGAAATCCATTGAGTCTTTGTGCCTTTAACATACACCTTCTGAATGTCCCCAGCACCTGCAACGTTGGTCACTAACACCAAGTTAAAGTATTTGAAACCGTTAACTGTGAATCTGATTCCTCCTTGTTTCCTGCATGGAACCCTATAAAAGAGCAGCAGAACACATTTAGTACGAAATACTGTAAGATTTAAATCAAAATTACTGAATTCTGCTGAATCTTTTCACTTTGACGTTCACTAGCATTAAGGGCAAATGCACCAAAATACAAAGACGCGTTTTCCAATTTGATAAAATTTACCTGCAGAATATAGGTGAAGATAAGGGACCATTTGTAGATTTTTTATGAAGGTATCCCATAACTAGGACTTGTGGGTTTTATTGGTTAGCAACCTAAGTTCATAGGCCTAAAATAGCCAATTGCTAAAATTGGGGAGAACATAGGACCACATAAAATTTTTTCTAAAAAAAAAACTTAAAACAGATTCTACAGCATTCAATAACGGTATTAATGAAAATCCGGGAAATTGGACATTTCTCAAATAGGAGAACTTCTTAAATCATGACTAATGCATGCCACATGTGGTCGTGTCTCAATTAAATATAGAATTTGTAGAATTTTTTTTTATTTTTAAACTTGTAATCTAAAAAAAATTATAACTATGTAAAATGTATCACATTAATTGAAATATATAGAATAATAATACGTAGCATTATAGTTAAGTTATACATATTACATTAATTGAAACATATAGAATAATAATACGTAGTATTACAGTTATTATATGGAAAGTTTAGTTTAAGTATTACAGTTATCAGCTCCGTACCCATTTACTATGTCAACATTATCCTTCAGGAAACTGGAAAGTTTAGTTTAAGTAAACCCAAAGCCTAATTACTTGTTAAACCTTGTGTAACACGCCACAAACTGTTGCAAATAACAAGATGCCAAACATTTTTTTGGACTTGCGCTTTTTTAGCCTTATGTAATTCGATCCCACATTTCCTAATTTGATTTCTCATTTTACTTGTCTTTTTTAATTAATCAAGAACAGGCAAATTTTATTTCATGTTTTACCCTTTACATTAATTATTTTTTCTTTAAATTAAAATATAAACATCATTTAATAGAGATAATATAGTAAACTAGTCATGTTATTAATTATTTTTCTTAATCAGTATGCCATCTTAATTTGGGACTGCGGGAGTATAATAAAAAAGCTATTTTTACATATAATTATTCACAATAAGTGATTAACTACTCCCTTCATTTCATTTTAGTTGTTCCATTTCTAAAAGTATTTATTTTAATTTAATTGTCTTTTTTATGAAATCAAGAATATTTTACTATGTTCTTTCAATAAAACTAATTTGATAAAATAAATCGTTAATAAATATTTTTTAAGAAGGATGTCAAGTTAAAAATAGCCAACTGTTTTGAAATGCATGGAGTATATATTTAATTTTACCAAAATAAAAGAAAGAAGACAGTGCAATAGCAAAAGAATGTAGTGCAACAAATAACACTACTTTTTCCTTAGTTAGAAGTCTAAATAACGAGTCTCAATATGGAAAAAACATTATAGGGAGGGAGGAGGGGGTGAGTACTAACCTTCGGTAGTTAACAGGAACAATTCCAGCACGGTAGACAGCAATTTTGAGGAACATAGGCATGGCAAGGTCGAAATGTGGGCGAGGTGGGTTGCACCATCCTCCATTATCATTAGGCAAAGCGTAGTTTGGTGGGCAGAAATTTGTTGCTGTTACGAAGATGGATGGGTTACCAGGGTTGCAATATTCCTTAGCGTTGGTACACTTAATCTCGAAACAAGCGCCACAACTTAACCCATTGTTGAAAAGAGCCGTACTCAGTGCCGCGTTGTTTACTCCGTACCCTTGGCTGTACAGATTCCCATAACCACAAGCCCCACCTATACACACACAAAAAGAGAAACAGAAATTGTAAATTCATCAGTAATTAACCTTCTAATTTAAGTAAAAAATGGCGCTAAACTATTAGGATTGTAATTTTGAGGAGAAAACAGAGCAAGGGATATAAAAACACAGTGACGAGGCGAAGCGAGGTAGGGCCTGGAAAAATTAATACAGTAATATTTTATTTGATCAACACCAAATAAGTATTGACTTTATTAAAATTATAAAATTATTTTTCTTAAAAAAGTAATAGTATTTAAAATCAAGTGGATCATTTTTAATTGAAAAAAACAAATAGAAAAAGTAGTAATAGTATTTAAAATCAAGTAGACTACTAAGGGTAAAATTATAATTTACATTTAAAAATTTACCAAATAAGGAAAGACGATATTATTTTTGAAACGAACCAAAAAGAAAATGACAACACATAATTTGAAATGAAGGAAGTACAAATTTAATGAGGTTTGACTGTGTTTCATTGTGAATTTTTTTTTAAGAAATTAGTTTTTGTTTTTAAAGTAAAACAAAAATGATATTTTGATAATTGAAATTGTGTTTGTTCATGAATTTAAATTAGAGTTGTTTTTAAATATTTTTGAATAATTTGGAGCAAAAGAAGGTAAAATAACTTTTTATAGTTTTGCAAATTCTTAAAATTTCAGAATTTGAATTCCGAAATTTTAACACCAAACATGTTTTCCAAGTTCAAAATCGAAAAAAAAGTTCTAAAAAAATTGCATGATCAAACGCATGTTTACACTTGAGGTTGAGGAGTACCAAAATATGTATACTCTGTCTAGTTTTTTAAGTTGAAAACCAATAATTTTGCACTAAAATGTTGACAAGATTAGAGACGCAGGTAGCGTTACCCATGGTGCCAGAAGCATCAGAGCCACCATAGAAGGTAGCATGGGCACTAGTCCAGGGTCCGCCAGTGTAAACGCCGGGGATTTTGGCGGTAACGGCAGTGACAAAACAGACAAGAGTTGCAATGCAGAGTGTCCAATTCACAGCCATGTTTCACACAGTGAAATGTTGTTCAGTGTGTGAAGAGCGGAAAATTGTGTGTGAGAGAGAAACGGGAAAATGGGATTTGGGGTTTGAGTTAGAGTGTGAACTGAGAGGGAAAGGAAAGTCGGGGAGTATTTATTGAGGAGTTGCAATGGCAGGCCTTGTAATTAAATGCTCTGTTTTGTTAATTTAATTTTTATAATGTGTGTTGACTTTGAATATGTGAGAGGTATATTGCTAGTATATTTAAGTATCATGGGTTTAAGCATGTACTCACTTCCTATCAAAATACTAATCACATTTTGCTTATTAAGAGAGAAACTATAAAATTTTAAAATACTCAGTCTGTTCCATTTTTTCTTCACAAATTTTCTAATTTGATATCCCATTTTACTTGTCCTTTTTTACTTATCAAAACAAGACAATTTTTTTTTCATTATACCCTTAATGTAATTGATTACTCCTTGTTATTAGTCATCCATTAATATTGGAATTAATAACAAGACATAATTAGAAGGGACAAAATGGTAAAATTATATTACCAATCATTATTTTCTTAATAGTTGTGTCATCTCAATTTGAGACGGGTAAAATAGGACGGAGGAAGTACTACTCATTATATCCCTCTATTTTCTTAATGTCCTACAATTGCTTATGTTTCTTAAATGTTGTAGTTTTATTTTGAATCGGTGATCTTTAGGTTGTGCATGCTCTATGATGTTGTTATTGTTATTGATATAGTTAAAAAAAATTACAAATACTTTAATCAACATTAAAATGTACCTTTTTTCTTCAAAATATTAATATAGTGAAGAATTATAACTTATATAGTATATTTTATATGTTTTTTTAATATCTAAATTTAAAATTTAAAATATTAAATTAACTTAATTCAATTTAACTCCAAAACTTAGTCAAGTTAATTTTCAAAAAGTGAAAGAAAACGAAAGAAGTATTACATTTTATATAGTTTTTGGATATGTACATTTTATGCTATTTTTTTTTTTAAATTAATCTAATTTAATTTAGTTCTCAAGATTAGTTAAATTGACTCTTGAAAAGGAAAACATGATAAAGATTTTGGAAATGAAGGGAGTAATTGAGTAAAACATGTAATGTACAAGGATATATTTGAGTATGGGTGGGCATATTTTGATTTAAACTGAAAAAATCAAAAAATCAAACCGAAATTTAATTTTGGTTTCGATTTTTCGGATCGGATTCGATTTGTAATTTTAAAATTTTAATTTTTCGGTTCGATTTTTGATTTAAAAAAAAAATTGGTGAAATCGAAAAACCAAAATTTTATAAATAATCTATCT
The DNA here is from genome assembly GCA_030864225.1 of Capsicum baccatum var. pendulum. Lineage (NCBI taxonomy): Eukaryota > Viridiplantae > Streptophyta > Magnoliopsida > Solanales > Solanaceae > Capsicum > Capsicum baccatum. Next base: position 198,794,877 of record CM061559.1, on the reverse strand, counting down.
ATCTATCTATCTATCTATCTATATATATATATATATATATATATATATATATATATATATAATATTTAGTAATTCACATTCACAATTAACATTTAACTGCAAATTCGCATACGTCGCAGGCTATTTATGGATTGTTTTAGTGACTCAAATATTTTATGGACTATTTTGGTGACTTTGGGCAATTTTATGGACTATTTATGCAAAGTTATATTATATGTAATGATTAATGACGTTATGTATTATGTTAAACTTATGATTATTTCATTTCGTTTCATCCATGTTGAGTTATTTATATTTAGAAATGAAAAACAGGTTTTTAAAAAATAATTTTTCTAAAAATCCCCGTCAATTTTAAATGCTCAGTTGTGAAAAATAGAGGCTAACTACTTTAACATTTCAAACTGAAATAAAAATCCGAAATAACCAAACCGAATTTACAAAAATCGAACCAAACCGACGAATGTCATTTTTGTCAATCCAAAAATTGATAAACCGAACCGATATTAAACAATCAGACCGAATTGACCGAATGCCCACCCCTACATGTGAGGTGAACATGGTGATGAGAATAGCTAGCTAACTCAAGTTAAGGCACATGGAAACATGGTGATGGAGTAAATGAATGTGTGCTAATGATTCATGCTTAAACTTATGGCAAAGCCTAAAATTTCATAGGAAGCTTTGAGGTTCTTGATTTCGTGTTAGCAAAACTACCTAAAAACTAGTGAAACAAATTGCTATAGTAATGTGACGGTAGTTTTTCAAGTTGAGAGTACTAGTTGCTAATAGGATAGCAAATTAGCAATTGGCAACTTGCAAATAATGACAAATTATGGGGTAAACATTTAAATACACTCAATATTTATATTAAATTAACAGATGAAAGTGTTTGTACATTTACTTCTCGTACTCTTTCCAAAAAAAAAAAAGTACTATCTTTCTTGTACTTAACTATGATAAAAGGCGCAACCAGGTAAGAGTGAATGAGTTCATTGAAATTCATGTTTACAAAAATTATACTATACAGTAGTTAAAACTATTTTTATGTCTGTATGATAAATTTTGAATTTCCTATAGCTTATTATTCATGTATTTACTTTTCATATTTAATCTAAATCCCCTTAGTAAAAGAAATGACTCTACTACTGATTATGATCTTATACAATGCATTATTATCTCATTAAATTAATCAACTATGATAAATTAATATGATTTGTTGTAAACATCTGATATGAATAAATATTTATAATAAAATAAGTTTTTTTCTTAAATGTACATGAATTTTAGATCACTTTAAATGGATTTATAGTTTTATACTAGCATGTTGTTTAGAGTTCAATACATGATTATTCCTAGCTAATTATAAATTTGCTTTCCTCGCTGAGCACATATGTACGTTCCAATTGAAAACAAGATCCTCAATTGTAGGCTACCGAGTTTTAGATAAATGAGGTCATAAATATAACTGAAACCATGTGATCTTGCTTATGCTCATGATATATATATTCATATTTTACTTCTTTTTCTTATTTTAGTTAGACATATTTTAATTTCTGCTGTAACTTGTTTCTAGAAATTATTGGATAGAAAGAGACAATTTGCGTTGTTAGCTAATTCTCTGTTTCGATCTATGTCAAAAAATGCTCTCTTTTGCGATAGAAATGTTACGACTTGTTTTATTTCTAAAGACATTTTATATTCTCTCTCTATCTATATATGTGTGTGTGTACAAAATTCATAATTCTTCTTTTTACTCTTAAATTTTTTATCTATTCAGATTAAGGTACATAAAACAAACTCAAGATACGACTTTAAAAAATGTTTCTCTTTTTCTGGACAATTTTGTTGACAAAAAGACGGGGAAACCTCTACAAAAGGGAAAGAAACAAAAAGGAGGACGAAAAGTTGGAAACATGGGAGACTCACCGTACTGAGCTCCCAATATAGTAAAACTTTTGGCTATATATCTTACTAAAACATCATGAAATGGGCTTGTTGTTTTCATTAAGAAAAAAAAATACAATCCATACGTTGTTGTAATTAGCAATTACAAAAGGGACATAAGAAAGGAAATGCAAATTAGACCTTCAATGAAACATTAGGTTGGTCTGAAATTGCACGGCTTACATGCTTTTTAAGAAGAGTTAATACATCCTAAACTTGACATCAAATTATAACTTTGACCTTAAACTTTCATAGTGCACAAATAGGACATTTAACTATTCAAAACATGAAAAAATATGACCTCTGATTTTGCAACCCCATGCGTGAGTTTCACTCGCGCCTACATGGAGAGGTAATCCAATCACACGGTGCCACGTCGTTAAAAGGGCTGACTTGGAGAGAGGCCATATTTGTGCAGTTTTAAATAGTTAAAGGGCATATTTGTGCACTGTCAAAGTTTTGTTTTTGTGTTAAAACGACGTCGTTTTTATTATTGTTGTTGTTGTTGTTGTTATCTACTGGGCTATCTAAGTGTCTTGTTTATGTGGTTCAATATTAATATACGTACATAAATATACATTTTCTATCTTATATATATACAACGTAATTTTTTTACTGAGGGGGTTCGGGTGAACCCCATGGCAACCACGTAGGTCCGCCCCTCGTTAATTTAATAACGTTTTAATAATGTTAATTTAATAACATTTTAATTACGTTAATTTGATAACGTTAATTTAATATACTACTACTACTATCCTTAATAACATTAATTTAATAACGTTTTATTAAAACTATAACTTTTTTATTATTAGTATAGTTTCATCTTTAATTTAATATTTAAATAAATAATATTTAGATATATTATATAATTTAAATTTGTCCTCTGCTTTATAATATATATATATACCCGCATGATTTTTTCGTATGAAGCTGACCCTGCTAATTAATAAATCTTCAATATTGCTCTTTTTCTGCAATGACAAAAGAAATTAGATGTCATTTTCATCTTTGAACCGAAAATAATGAAAAAATAATAGTGAAGAGTCATTTAAAGGTCATATTTGTGCAGTTTTGAATAGTTAAAGGTTATATTTGTGTACTGTCAAAGTTTAGGGTCATATTTATGTATTATACCCTTAGATTTTAAGCCGGACGCACCCAATTTTGCGTGATGAACACGCGTTTTGCCACGTAGGATCGGAGGTCATATTTGTGCAGTTTTGAATAGTTAAAGGTCATGTTTGTTCACTGTCAAAGTTTAGGGTCATTTATGTATTATGCCCTTAGATTTTAAGCTGGACGCGCCCAATTTGGCGTGATGAACACGCGTTTTGTCACGTAGGATCGGAGGTCATATTTGTGCAGTTTTGAATAGTTAAATGTCATATTTGTGCACTGTCAAAGTTTAAGATCAAAATTATAATTTGATGTCAAGTTTAGGGTCATATTTATATTTATATTTATGTATTAACTCTTTTAAGAACAAAACGAACTCAGTCTTAACCATTTCAAAGTTTAGCTAATGAGGTAAGTATTACTGATATGATTCAATATTTTATATATATATATATATGAGATACTTTACACGGCTGGCACACCAATTGTTGTTTTAATTATAGGAGGGCATGAATAAACTAAGAACTGAGATAGTCGGGTTCTATTACCATATAGTTAAGAAGATAAAATATGAGACATAATTCAACTTTAAAAGTTAGTTAACGTGAGGTAAACAATATTGCTCCAAATTCAACTGTAATAAAGTTGTAATTTACGAGGTAAGCTATATCGCTCCAAATCATATAAGGAGAGTAGGAGACAACAATTTTGATTTTATAAACTCATTAGTCATGAGTACCAAGAGAGACTTAACAATAACAGTTTCCAATTGGAAGTGTCCTTATCTATAAGAGTAGATCTATTTTGGCTCTTTTAAATATAAAATTCAGGGCATCTTTAATCTCTTACAAGTTTGTTAAAGTGGAAATCTTTGATTCAACTAATTAATAAAATGGATTTAAAAACTGACGATGACTTAAAAAAGTTGACCCAAAAAGATGGACAAAACTTTCAGAAAAATTGAGAAATTGATCGAGTTGAGTCATTTTTTCGCTCCAAAAAAACAAATAAAAAATCAACTAATCTAGGACTGATTTCGAAAAGAATCGATCGACCGAAAAAACCAACTTATATCAGCCGATGTAATTGAAAAATTATTTTTAAAATATAAAACCGTCAAGTTAGATAAAAACGATATTCCACAAAAATATTTTTAGCACCACCGTCCAGGACAATTTTGACTAAAAAAACTTCGAACGCATAATACATTTATGGTAAGTGCAATTAAGGAAAAATAAAATAACAAAACTTGTTGAAAAGGAAATACTCTCTTATGACGGATTAATCCAAAAGGTCCAAAGCTTACATGTGAAGCGAACAATTAATTTGGAATATGGTTGCTGCTGCTTCTTTCTTGATCATCTTCTATAGCTAGTCTACTGTTTCTTCCCTTTTCTTCATCTACGTACCAAACTGAAAATCCAATCTCCCATGTGCCTACACTTATTGCAATCTTTTTTGTTTGTGCGTATTTTCTTATTACTCCATTCGTCTCAATTTAAGTATATATCTTAATTTAATTCAGCACAAAATTTAAGAAATAAAAAGAAAATTTTATGTAAGCGTTTGGTCATGAGAATTTTTTCACTTTTCTTTCGAAAAAATTATTTCATTTTAGTGAAAATAGTAGTATTTGGCTATAGAAGGAGAGCCTTGGAGTAACTGGTAAAGTTGCTGCCATGTGACCAACAGGTCACGGGTTCAAGCCTCGGAAACAGCCTCTGGCAGAAATACAAGGTAAGGCTGCGTATAATACATCCTTGTGGTGGGGCCCTTCCCCGGACACCGTGCATAGCGGTAGCTTTAGTGCACCGGGCTGCCCTTTTAGTAGTATTTGGCCATAAAAATTATTTTACTTTAGTGAAAATTGTTTTTGGAAAAGTGAAAAAAGTTAGACTTATTTTTACTTTTTTCACTCTTATTTGTCTTACAAAATTTCAAAAATAACTTCAATTTTTATTTATGATCAAACACGAATGAGGTCTAAATCTTATAATTTTAAATTAAAGATGTATGTAATCCTTCAAATCTCGTCAAAGTAGAACATTAAAATTGAAAAACTAGAAAGATAGATTTTTTTAACAGACCAAATGAGAAATAAGACACTTTAAGGAAGTAAATTTTATTATCTCTTATCCTTTGTTATTGATCTCTCTCTTTCTTTCTTTGTTGTTCGGCATTTTCACTTTCACCTTTGATTGTTTTGTCATAACAAAACAACTTAGGAAGCGGGGAAAAGTTAATCATGAAATATATATGTAGGAGCATCTAATATTATGATGTATATTGACATATTGTCACATCTAAGAATATAAAATATACAATCAAACATGTTACTTTTTTTTTAAGTTCTTTTTTTATACTTTATATTTGAAATGATAAATGCAGATATAAGTCCATAGCGATCACTAGATGAAAAAGCAGTACTGCACATGTTATCATCGGACCATATAGCTTATAATAGATGATATATTTGTTTTATACATTATCGCTTCAAATCTTCAAATATTACACAAAATACATGATAAATGAACATGAAACATCAAAGTTTGGTTAGCAACTTGAGATTTAATCATTTTCTCTATGGAGCATGCAAGTTGAACTCCCCCACGATGTGTCATGTGCATGTAAATAGAATACACAAAATAATTTTGTAAGAAGACTCAGAAACAACCATCCAAACGTGTGATTTAATGGTCGAGAAACTGGATTGAGAAGTATGAGTCTTATATTTAAATTTAGTAGAGACAGAAATTCTAAGTGATTTCTTCTCAAATGTCTAGCCTTGATATACACAATTAGCTAATATTTATTGGTGATGGAAGGTGACAACAGTGGCGGCTCAACCATATCGTGAGCCTAAAACCAGAGGGCATTGTCTTAAATTCTTTTATATATATATATTATTTATTTAAAATTTATTTTTCTAGTTTTTTGAGATGTAAAATTACTAATATTTTTTTTTATAATCACTATTTTTCTAATAATTCTTTTTCAATTAACAATACAACTAATTCATTTAATTTGTTTTGAGACGTTGTTGATCTTAAGTAAGATTTTATTAATTTTAATTTTGAAAAATTTCTTTCGGGTGAAGCAACCGTAGTAAAAACTGTTTATGTTATTCTATAAGTAATATAAGCATTTGAAAAAGAATCAAATCATTTTATCTGATTGAATATATCGATCAAATATAGTAGTTTCTTACTATTAATTTCCCCTAATCCTTTCATTTCAAGAAATATGAATTGTGAGTCACTTCTAAGTGACAGATACCTCGTAAAATTAGATATTTACAAGTTGAATCAATTATCAAATTTATGAAAAAAGGACAACCAAAAAGTGAGTCATGTATCGTGACCAACTGAATCTAGTAAATCTTATAAATCATGAAAAAGGCATAGTTGATCATACCAAATTTACGTATACATCAATTTAAGTTTTCAACAACATATCCTTAATTCCAGAAGATGATGAGTCATGATATCCATACAAATACATGTGACTTTGCCATCAAGCTCACTTTACTAACACCATCACCTCCCTATCACTAAAGCAATATATCCAGCATGCGTGACTCCTCCCAAATCCATCGATCAATAGGATCCCTTCATTTTTAACTAAAAATTTTGAATTCAAGGTTTATAATTAAAAATAAGTCTACTAGGGAGCGTTTACCTTTTAATGGCCTTAATTACACAACACAAATTGAATCAGTTAGGACTCCAAAACCAAAACTCAAACACTAGATTCACTTCAAGTTATTGTTGTTCTATTCTCCTTTATGTATCCGATACTCACTTTGAGGCTCTGATTTTTTTTTTTAATGGGGGTAGGAGAAGGGAAAATGGGGAGAGAAGTTACAATATAGGAAATCGAATCCTCACCAATAAGGTGGGAGTTCATGTAGGCAACCAACTGAGCTACTAAGAGTAGTCTCTGATTTGCATTGTCTGAGTTATTAAACAGGGAAATGTCTCTATCGGAATTGTTTTAATTTTTAGGTCTCGAACTCACAACTCCTAGATTACCACAACCTTTGATGATGCATCATAAGTAATTAAGCTTAACAATACTAAAAAAAAATCGGAAAAATCAATCACAAAATACTGACCACACATTGTGGTCGAAAAAACCCAACCACAAATGGTCGATTTTTTATTTTTTTTATATATTTTTTAAAAGCGACCACAAGTGGTCGCTTTTATATTTTAAAATTTCAACATAATCATTTCAATAGTTTTTATATTAATTATTATTTATTTTAAAAATAAAAATTAAAAAAAAAAAATAAAACCGACCACTTGTGGTCGTTTTTTTTAAATATAATTAAAAAATATTTTAAAAAAACCAACCACTAGCGGTCGGTTTTTAATTTGCAAAAAAAAGTATTTAAAAAAAACCGACCACTTGTGGTCGGTTTTTATTAAAATAAAAAGAAAATATTTTTTAAAAACCGACTACTTGTGGTCGGTTTTTGAACTAAAAAAATTAAAAAGTAAATAATTTTTATTAACCAATAATTATATAAATGTAATCAAATATAGATATTATTTTCATTAAAAATAATTATATATATAATCTAATATATATATATAATTTTTTAATTTACACTGATCACACGTAGTCGATAACCAGTATAGTAATAATAATAAAAATCAATCATTCTTAAATTTTGTGAAAAAATTATACTAAAATATATATCAAAGAAAATAAACAAATTACGTTAAACATAATCTTTATCTTTTGCTTATGTTTCAATATATAAAATAATTATTTTCCTTTGTATATACATTAAATGACGTTAAACATTCATAATCTTTGTATAACGAATATGTGTATATATATATCATACCGTTGAGATAATGATATTATGTTACTATTCCAGTCATAATAATGTAATATATAACCGATAATTCATCAGAATATAATGAACGTATTCTATTATAAGGTAATATACTTGTGGATGTGATATATATAGTACGTATTCAAGAGTTCATATATATATAAATATCTTTATATATATATATATATATATATATATATAATGTAGTGATCGATTGATGAACGATGTAGTCAAAACCTAGTATATTAAGCTAATCAAATATAATTAATCGATCACCCCTCTTAGTATGTATATGAAACATGTCGCATTATATTATTGGATAATATACGTGTGTTCGTATGTGATATATATAGTATATATTTAGAACTTGATAAAGTCGATAGTGTGTATGTGTGTGTGTATGTATAGGTATATATATATATATATATATATATATATATATATATAGTATATACATATTATATAGTGAAGGTATATTAATGACATAAGATAATGTAATTGATAATTCATCTGAGTATTTGTGAAATATGTTGTATATCATTATGGGATAGTAAAATTGTGTATGTGATGTTTATAGTACGTATTTGAAAGCTGATAGACAATTAAATATATGTATATATACGCATATCTCGTATAGTGACGTATGCAGTAATTGAAAACTAGATATCTAAATCTATATATCAAAATATTTTGAATGATACGTTGATATATATCATACTATTGAGAAAATAGATATACTATTTTGGGTCAATGTAGACACGTGTATGTTGTTGAAGTTGTAATAACGTAATACAAGTATTATGAGGTATATAGGAGGGGGTGAGGAAGGAAGTAGGGGAGGAAGACAGAAAATTGAATCCTGAAACTGGCATATATTTACCATTTGTTTTGAATTTTGAATTTTGAACGATCGCCAAATTTTGGCGATAAAATTGTGTTTTTTCGCTTACAAGTTTTGTATCCGAGTATATGTGAAATACGTTGTATATTATTCTGGGGGTAGTAAAATCGTGTATGTGAAGTTTATAGTACGTATTTGAAAGCTGATAGACTATTAAATATATGTATATATATGTATATCTCGTGTAGTGACGTATGTAGTAATCGAAAGCTAGATAACTGAATCTATATATAAAAATAGTTTGAATGATATATATATATATATATATATATATATAATATCGTATTTAAAAGCTAATTAACCAAAAATTTATCGTAATTTTCAAAATTCATTGATATTATTATACGATTGAGGAAATATACTACTCGTGTTAATTTGATGATAAAATAACTACTTAACTAATTTATATATATATATATACGAATTGTATTAAATTAATTGGATGTTGTTATAAATATTATAGAATTTATTAAAATTTTAATTTGTTAAAAAATAATTTTAATTTATTAACTTATTTTTGTAATTTATTAATTTATTAAACTTTAATTTTATTTTTTTTTTAATTATTTTTGAAAACCGACCACATGTGGTAGGTTTTTGTAATAATTTTAAAAATTATTTTTCATTAACCCGACCCGTACTACATAATAAGATACAAAACACACCAAAAATACACACAAATTTCCCGTCCAAAACAGCAACAACTCCAAAACCCTCCAATCTCACTCTTTAACGTTAAACTCACACAACACATACTTGAAGGAATCCGGCGACGGCGACGGTGACGGAGCTCGGTCATCTTCTCCGACGAATTCAACTTGTGAGTTGTTCTCTTTATGTGTTTGAGTTTATGTACATGTCTTTTTCTTTATGTGTGTGGGTTTATGAATTGGGGTTTTCATTTTTTCTTGGCTATGTAGTTGTTGAGATTGGATCTTGTTAGTTACATTTTGTTGATTCATCATTAAGACATTAACCATACCTAATGCTTATATATTGGTAAATTTTTTATTTTTTTTTCTTGTTTATGGATTGGGGTTTTCTTGTTTATGATACTAGTAATTGTTGAGATCTCTTATTTGGTCGAGTTGTGTTAAAAGATTGAATATTTAAGAAAAGATTGAACAAGACCTTAGCTCAAGTTTACCAAATTTATTGTCATTTTTACTATTATTTTTTTATTTTTTTGGGGGGAAAAGTCTTATTCCTATTCCTTTACTAAATTATTGTAATTATTTAAGTGAAAGATTATTCTTTCTAATAATTTTACTATTTGACAGATTCCGATTTCGGTTAAAGGTTTTCTTTGCTATTTTTTTCGGTGACCACTTATCTCTTTCACTTTAATTTAGGTCAAGCAAAAGTAAGTTGATTTCTCTTTATTTTCTTATAATGAAGTTTTAAATGTAGTTTAGTTTGGAATTGTTCACTGTAGAAGGTTTTGAAAGCCATAGGGATTTTGTGATGATTATATGGTGTGTGAGGGACATGCGACGTCTCTACTTATATTTGCTTCGTTACACTTGTTCAATTGTTTGACTTATTATACTATAAATAAATATGTTGCTTGAAAGTGAATAAGTGTAGTAACTTAGCTTGAAGGTGAACTTTTATTTTTAATTTTGTTGAAGCGTAGGTACTTGAAATTTGAACTTTTTATCATGAATTTTGGTATGCTTGATAATTTTGAATGTGGTTTAGTTTGGTGACTTACTGAGTTGAAATTGATTAAGTGTAGGTACTTTGAAAGGTGAATTTTTGTTTTGAATGTAATTAAGTTTGGTGACTTGGGTGATGACTTAGTGACTTGAAAATGTTGAAGTTTAGTCACTTGAAATTGATAAAGTGTAGGTACTTTAAAGGTGAATTATTTGTTTTGAATGTGGTTTGGTTTGGTGACTTGGCTGATGACTTAGTGAGTTGAAATTTACTAAGTGTAGGTACTTTAAAGGTGGATTTTTATTTTGAATGTGGTTTAGTTTGGTGACTTGAGTGATGAGGTAGTGAGTAGAAATTTACTAAGTGTAGGTACTTTAAAGGTGAATTTTTGTTTTGAATGTAATTAAGTTTGGTGACTTGGGTGATGACTTAGTGAGTTGAAATTTACTAAGTTTAGGTACTTTAAAGGTGAATTTTTTATTTTGAATGTAGTTAAGTTTGGTGACTTGGTAGGTGACTTAGTCACTTGAAATTGAATACGCATAGGTACTTTGAAAGGTGAATTTTTGTTTTGAATGTAATTAAGTTTGGTGACTTGGGTGATGACTTAGTAAGTTGAAAATGTTGAAGTTTAGGTACTTGAAATGTGAATTTTTGTTTTGAATGTAGTTAAGTTTGGTGACTTGGTAGGTGACTTAGTACTTGAAAATGATAAAATGTAGGTACTTTAAAGGTGATTTTTTTATTTTGAATGTGGTTTAGTTTAATGACTTAGGTGATGACTTAGTGAGTTAAAAATGTTGAAGTTAGGTACTTGAAACGTGAATTTTTTGTTTTGAATGTAGTTAAGTTTGGTGACTTGGTAGGTGACTTAGGGGTCGTTTGGTAAAGTGTATAAGAATAATGTTGAATAGGGTATATTAGTAATGCTTGTATTAGTAGTGTTGGCTTTAGTTGTACTTGCATTAGTTATGCTGACGTTATTTCTTATACACTGTTTGGTTTGATGTATTAGAAATAATATATATTGTATACTCTCTCCATTTAAAAAAGAATGACCTACTTTGACTTGACACAAAGTTTAAGAAAATAAAAAAGACTTTTGAATTTTGTGGCCTTAAATTAAAGTTGTGTCAAATGTATCAAAATGCCCTTTAATCTTGTGGTCCTAAACATGCCATGTGGAAAGTTGAAATTAAAGTATTGCCAAAAAAGAAAAGGGATCATTCTTTTTTAAACGCACTAAAAAGGAAAGTAGATCATTCTTTTTTAAACGGAGGGAGTAATTTTTATAAAAAAAAATTATTGACACAGATACCCTTTTGACTTTCTTTGTCTGATTTTTTTGAAGCAATTAAGACCCTAACATTCAATCCTTTACCAATTCAAACAAATTCAGAACTTCTAACCTAAACCCTTCTTACCCAGATTCATAACCTCAAAAAACAAAGAATTCAATTTCAAATTCATACCCAATAACCAAATATTAAGTTCTAGTGAGAAGAGTAATCTAATTTATGAGAAGGAAGAAGAAGATATAGTGTGATAATAAGCTGCACCCTACTACCGCTGCACCTAATTCACTATATTCTGGTCATATATCCACGTTACTATAGTCACAATTCTTCTTTGATAATATTAAAGAAGAATTGTTACTATAGTCATAATTCTTCTTTGATAATATTAAAAGAGAGAGGTTGTTCCATGGAAAGAAGATGCAAGTACTATGAAAATGGCTTGGGGGAAATATTTTAGTAGAACAAAGATGCAGGCACTATGAAAACTGGCTTGAGAGAAATATTTTAGTAGAAATTTGAGGGGCAATTTTATCATTTAATAAGCTAATGCATGTATTAAAATTCTTTATATTAGTAATCCATAGAAAATAGGTTGTATTAGTTATACATTATTTAATACAAAATAGGGTGTGTAACTAATGCAAGCATTAGTTATACATAGGCTAAAAAAGGATACCAAACAAGGTATTACTAGTACACAAGAATAATACATGCATTAGATTTTTTAATGCACTCTACCAAATGACCCCTTAGTCACTTGAAACTGATTAAGTGTAGGTACTTTAAATGTGACTTTTTGTTTTAAATGTGGTTTAGTTTGATGACTTGGGTGATGACTTAGTGAGTTGAAATTTACTAAGTGTAGGTACTTTAAAGGTGAATATTTTTTTCAAATGTAATTAAGTTTGATGACTTGGGAGATGACTTAGTGAGTTGAAATTAACTGAATTTAGGTACTTTAAAGGTGAATTTTTTTGTTTTGAATGTAGTTAAGTTTGGTGACTTGGTAGGTGACTTAGTCACTTGAAATTGAATACGCATAGGTACTTTGAAAGGTGAATTTTTTGTTTTGAATGTGGTTTAGTTTGGTGACTTGGGTGATGACTTAGTGAGTTGAAAATGTTGAAGTTTAGGTACTTGAAATGTGAATTTTTTGTTTTGAATGTAGTTAAGTTTGGTGACTTAGTAGGTGACTTAGTCACTTGAAATTTATAAAGTGTAGGTATTTTAAAGGTGAATTTTTTGTTTTGAATGTGGTTTAGTTTGGTGACTTGGTTGATGACTTAGTAAGTTGAAAATATTGCAGTTTAGGTACTTGAAATGTTAATTTTTTATTTTGAATGTAGTTAAGTTTGGTGACTTGGTAGGTGACTTAGTCACTTGAAATTGATAAAGTATAGGTACTTTAAAGGTAAATTTTTTGTTTTGATAAAGTGTAGTCATCACTTACTGAACTTTTTGTGAATTGATCTAATTAGTTGAATCTGATTGATTGTGTAGATGGAACCTGTTTATAGATGGATATATCAACGAAATAATGAAAATAGAATGGGTCTTAGGGAGGAATTTGTTGAAGGTGTGAGACAATTTGTTGAACATGCTAAGACACTTGATATTTGGTCACGTTTTCGGCCTATTCATTGTCCTTGTGTTAGATGTGATGGTATAAATCTTGTAAATGAAGAAATTATGAAGCAACATCTTTATAGAAAGGGATTTCACGAGGACTTTTTAAGATTGTGTGCTATTGATGGTGATATTGGGCAAAATAACTGTTGTTGGAGAAAGTAGTAGGTTTGTAGGGTATAATGAATATCAAGATACTAGGATGAAAGAAATGGTGCACAATGCTTTTAGGATGCAACATGGGGGCTACTTTAAGGAAAATGTCGAAGATGTTCCTAATAGAGAAGCGAGCAAATTCTATGAACAATTGCAAGTTGCTAGTCATCCTTAGTTTGACGGGTGTTTGCACTCTCGTTTGTCTGTTACTGTTAGATTATTAAGTATTAAACCTAACTGAAATATTACTGAAGGAGGAATGAACTCAATGATAGACCTTATTAAAGAGTTAGTTGACCCTAGCTTGGAGGTTCCTGATTCTTTCTATAAGATAAAAAGATTGGTTCAAAGTTAGGTCTCTCTTCGGTTAGAATGATTGTTGTGAAAATGGCTGCATGTTATACTTTAAAGAAGATGCTAACCTAGAGTTTGGTAAGTTTTGTCAGCACCCTCGATATAAGCGTGGTTGTAGTGGAAATAAAATTGCTATTAAGGTGATGCATTATTTACCTCTAATACCAAGGTTTAAGAGGTTGTATGCTTCAAAAAGCTCAGCTCCTCATATGAGATGACACAGTAAAAATAGAAGGCCCACTGGTGTTATGTGTCATCCATCTGATGGAGAGGCTTGGAAGCATTTTGATGCAACTTATCCAAATTTTGCAGCTGAGCCATGAAATATTCATTTGGGATTATGTGATGACTTCTCTCCTTTTTCAGTTGGTGCTGCGCCATATTCATGTTGGCCTGTATTTATCACCCCGTATAATCTTTCTCCTAAAATATTGATGACTAGTCCCTATATATTTCTGAATTGTGTTGTTCCTGACCCGCATAATACAAAAAGCAGAATAGATGTCTACTTGCTACCTTTGATCGATGAACTTCAAACTTTATGGCATGAAGGTTAAAACTTGGGACATCTCACTTAAACAAAATTTCAATCTGCGTGCATATCTAATATGGACTGTAATAATTTTTTTACTTATGGAATGTTGTCTGGGTGGATGACAGTTGGAAAGTTGGCTTATCCATATGCATGGAAAAAACAAAATCTTTCACATTGAGACATGGCAGGAAAAGTTCATGGTATGATTGTCATCGTTGTTTATTGCCACCTGATCATGAATTTAGGAGACTCAAGAATGCATTCAGAAGGAATAGAAGGGAACGTGATGGTCCACCTCCAAGGCTATCTGTTCATGATATCTGGGAGATAGTTCAGGATTTGCCTAAAGTCAGGGAGGAACCATTGTATAGGCTGGATGGATATGACGTTTCACATAACTAGACTAAGCAAAGTATATTTTAGGAGTTAGATTATTGGCCAGATAATTTACTTAGACATAATGTTAATGCCATGCATCTGAGAAGAACTATTTTGACAACTTGTTCAACAGAGTTACAGATGTCACTGGCAAAACAAAGGATAATCCTAAGGCCAGACTTGACTTACCAAAATCTTGCAAACGCAGAGAATTACACTTACAGGAGGGGCCCAATGGCAATGTTCTTATGCCCAAGGCCAGTTTTACATTCAAGTTAGACCAAAATCGTCAAATATGTGAGTGGGTTCAAAGTTTGAAGATGCCTGATGGATATGGCTCAAATTTGAGAAAGAGGGTTGATATGGCATAAATAATCTTGCATGGAATGAAAAGCCATGATTGTAATATTTTCATGGAACAATTACTTCCAATCGCTTTTATTGATTTACCTGAAAACATATGGAAACCAATAGCAAATATTAGTTTGTTCTTCAAAGACTTATGTGCCACCACATTAAAACAAGAAAATCTGACGCGAATTTTAAGTAATATTATAGTTATCACCAACAAGCTGGAGAAGAATTTTCCGCCAGCATTCTTCGATGTGATGGAACATCTTCCCATTCATCTTATGCTTGAAGCTCGTCTAGGTGGTCCTATTCAAACTAGGTGGATGTATTCATTCGAACGGTAACAATTGCAACATATTTAAATTCATACATATCTTTTTCTAATATAATAAACATCTAATCTTAAGATTGTGCAGGGCAATTTGAAAATTGAAAAGGGGTCCCAAAAATAAACATAGGGTGGAAGGCTCTATAGTTGAGGCATATCTTGCAAGAGAAATATCTCAATTTTCTTCATACTACTTTTGTGATGAAGTTACTTGTTCAAGAATCCAATCGAATCTTCATCAGGACGATTTGACTAAGCCTCATTTGCAACCGATATCAATTTTTAATCAATCTAGTTGTAAGGCTAAAAAGACCATTTTTCGTCGGCTCACTCTTGTGGACACCTAATTTTGTCCCTCCCAAATACAATTATATTCATTTTTAGCTCACATTACCACACACCCTCATCCATGTGATTATACCCCACAAAAATACAAAAAATAACAACCCTTAACATAATCTGTAACAAATTTTATCTTATTTTAATCCTATCCTACCTCACTTACCCCTTCCCCACATCACCACCCTTACACATTTTATTTTTCTTTGTCTTTTCCATAACAAATTCATATCATGGGACCCACACGATAGGAGAGAGGAGAGTCCCCATCCTTTTTCCTTTCTTGCTCCTAAAGGCATTGTAACGCCCCAAAATATCATCCTGAGACGTCACACAGTGCCCAAGGCTACACGTAGCCTCAAGCTAACCCTTTAAGCCAAAACACTACCCTTGGGTTCCAACACAACAACATACACGCTATGCTAAGGATATATATATGTAAGTACATATCATATCACATCGCACATGGCACGAAATATCGTTAGACTGTACATATATGGAATGTCTATATACAAATCAACCAAACAATACACTAGTCTGACATAGCCTCTATATAACAAGATCAACGAGCCATTGGGACAAACCCCCAACTGACTCAACAGACCAAAGAGATCACAAAACAACAACACCAAAACTAGTAACTCGGTCCTCCAACCATGAGGACTCACCACAGAAGGAACATAGATGTGACACTCGAATATCACTGTCGCGACTGCGGCTGAATACCTGAACCTATATTATGGTAAGAATGTAGCCCATAGAGAAGTATGTGGGTCAGCAAGATATGTACTGAGTATGTGGGGGTGCATGCAAAATATAAATAATATCATAAATTTCGTAAAACGTACATACGGACCATAATGACACACTTGGGTTGAGTGACATTGAATCATGCAACTCATAAAATCTTAGATAGGAAATGTAGGAGAGAAACCTCATAAATCATTATAGATCATCATAGGCAACTTGACTTACCACATCAAAACTTGGAGTGACTCGGTATTTCAATAAACCTGACTCTTATGGACAGGGGAGTTTCCTATAACCGACAACCCCACGTGAGCTACGTGGAATACCAACGTTTAAAACCCCTGTTGGCGGGAGCGTCATACTCTTTGTCAGGGAGTACGACCTTAAAACTGCAATAATCACAACCTGGCTCTTTGGCCAATAATATCATCATCAAACAACCCTATGGTGACACATAGGTTTGGGGAAATACCAAATTTCCCTCTTGGTGCTAAGTACTACTCCCCGACAAGCTCAGAATGCATTAGGAAATCCACCACAACACACAAGTGTATATCATAAAGACCAAATCAAATCTCTTTCTCATTTATCAAATCATATCAATTTGTGGATTCCTAACTCAACACATTTTAGCTCAAAACATTTTAATCTTCCTCAACATCAACAAGATATTAATGCATTGAACCATAACCGACTCGATATTTGGACAAAGGATATGAAGACTCAATACATAGTATTTTCAACAATTTAACTCATCAAAACCATCCAAAAAATATCAAGACTCATTGCAACTTCAATATCAACATTTCTCAATTTGCTATCCAACTCTCATTTAAAGGTACTTGGGACATCAACCCATAGAAGGGATATAGAATTTCCAATATCAATTATAAATTCACAAGAAGGAAATAGTGGAATGATAGTATAAATCAAGGCTTAACAAATTAAATCATCATACTCTCATAATCAAATACTTTTTAGATATAATTCCATCTCAACATCATACACATATCGGATGACATAGTCCCATAGCTCATGGACAATAATATAAGATATAAAACCATATTTCCAATTCATGGTAAAATATGTAAAATCTCATGTTAATGTAATTCAACAAAAATACCGGGCATAAGATCGAAAGGATAATCTTGTTCAAATCCCCACATACCTAAAAATGAAAGATGAATATGAACTTTCGACTCCGGAACTTTATTCACGAAAATAAAGGGTGCTTCTCGAAGTCCTTAACATAATCAACTCGAATCCCAAATAAATTTAAAATTTCCACGGTTCAACCAAGAGACACAGAAGGATGAAATTTGGAGTAGTAGGGTTGGGGTTTGAGCCTTAGGAAATTTTGGAGAAAAATGAGCTATTGAATGCTCTTAAGGGACTTAAATCCATGGTTTACCCGGATGGATTGGAGTGGCAATGACCAAAATACTCTTAAAAATCAAATAATGTCAAATCTGTCCTTTGGTGGACGGTTTTGATAGGCTGAAGTTGATCGACCATAACTTTTTGCTTCGATGGCCAAATTGGATAAAACTAATTTCATTGGAAAGAGGACTTTCAGAGATTTCTGTTGATATATAGTATCTCACCCAGATCATTATGTACAAGGAGTTATGATTGTTTGAAGTTGACCCTAAAATTCGCCTGGCCTCAGTATTTTTTCCCTTCACATTTACTATTCACCACTATTCACGGTTAGATCGGAATGATCATAACTCATTGCTCGAGTGTCCGTTTTGGATGATCCACATATCGTTGGAAATCTTATTCGATGCTCTACGCGATTATAGGTCGCATATACAAATATTCCACATAGAAAAATTATTAATCACAATAAAGAACAGAATTCAACATATTTTTGTCCGAGATCTTAACAAAAATTTTTTTTGGGGCATCACATTTTTTGCCCCTTGGAACATTCGTCCTCGAATGTTGATAGGTAGGTCAAGAATACTATGAAAATGAGTATATAGATAAAAATCATCTTGCCCAAGCATATACTCCATTCTAGATTATTTTGGATATCGTAGAAAACATACAAGCCAAGATAAACATAGCAATAAGGATTAAATCAAAAAAGATCGATACCTTTGACATGCTCAGGATTCATAGGAAAGAGGTGGGGATATTTGGCGCGCATATTCGCTTCGGCTTCCCAAGTAGCACTCTCCACGAATTGATTTCGCCAAAGCACTTTAACCAAAGGAACTTCCTTGTTTCTTATCCTACGAACTTGAAAGTCAAAAACCTCAACCAAAATCTCTTCATATGAAAGACTATCTTGAATACCCGAGCTTTCGGAAGGATCAATCACCACAGAATCACCAATAGACTTCTTAAGCATAGAAACATGGAAAACCGGATGAACGTTAGATAACTCCGCGGGCAATTCAACCTTATACGCTACCTTCCCAATGCGATCCATAATCTTATAGGGATAAATGTAACGGGGACTTAGTTTCTCTTTCTTCCCAAATCTCTTCACCCCTTTCATGGGTGAAACTTTCAAGTACACTAAATCACCAACATCAAATTCAAGGTCTTTCCCCCTTACATCTGTGTATGATTTTTGATGACTTTGGGCGGTTTTCAATATTTTTTGAATTAACTTAACCTTCTCCATGTCTTCGAACACCGTATCCGATCCAGTCGTAGCAGCCTTACCAACTTCAAACCAACCAATGGGTGATTTACACCTTCTACCATACAAAGCTTCAAACGAGGCCATTCCAATAGTAGCATGAAAATTATTATTGTAAGCAAACTCGATTAATGCTAAGTGCTCATCCTAACTACCTTTAAAATCAAGCACACAAGCCCTTAACATATCTTCTAAAGTCTAAATGGTTCGCTCGGACTTACCATCTGTTTGTGGATGGAAAAGCAGAACTTAAACGAATTTAGGTACCGAGACCCTTCTGGAAAGATTTCCAAAACTGAGAGGTAAACTGAGTACCTCTATCAGAAATAATTGCCAAAGGGATTCCATGAAGTCTGACGAGTTCTCGAATAATATTCTAGCATAATCTTCAGCTGTATATGATGAATGCACAGGCAAGAAATAAGCTAATTTCGTCAGCCGATCTACGACAACCCAAATTGATGATGGCGACGAGAAGGAGGCAAACCAACTATGAAGTCTATATTCACTTCTTACCACTTCCAAGTAGGAATGCTAAACTCTTGCATCACGCCACTGGGCCTTTGATGCTCTATTTTAACCTTTTGACACATGGAACACTTTGCCACAAATTCTGCTATGTTTCTCTTCATACCGTTCCACCAATAGATTTCTCACAAATCATGGTACATCTTAGTAGCACCAGGATGGGTAGAGTATCGCGTACCATGCGCTTCTGCCATAATTCTCTTCTTCAAGTTATCAACATCAGGAACACATAATCTTTCTCAGAGCCTTAAAATGCCATCTCCCCCTTAGGAGAAAACCTCCACCTTTTGGTCTTTAACTGACTCTTTTAACCTGACCAAGGTAGGATCCCTGTCTTACTTCTCCTTCACCTCCGAAACTAAAGAGGATTCATAACCGCTTTGCACTCCTATACTACCCTCAGCATCACCAAACAACCTAACCCCCAATCTAGCCAAACAATGTAACTCACGGATCAACTCCTTCTTACCAATCTCCATATGTGCTACGCTACCCATGGAGTTCTGAGTAAGGGCATCTGCTACTACATTGGCCTTTATTGAATGATATAGCACGCTCATATCATAATCTTTCAACAGTTCTAACCATCGTCTCTACCTAAGATTCAACTCCTTTTGGGTGAATACATACTGCAATCTCTTATGGTCCATGAAGACATCGACATGGACACCATACAAATAATGTCTCCAGATTTTCAAAGTAAAAACCACGACAGCTAATTTAAGGTCATGGGTAGGATAATTCTTCTCGTGAGGCTTTAGCTGCCTGGAAGCATAAGCTATAACCTTGCCCTTTTGCATCAATACACAACCCAAACTGACTCTGGAAGCATCACAATACACCATAAAACCATCAACACCATCAGGCAAAGTCAACACAGGAGCTGAAGTGAGTCGAGTCTTCAACTCCTGAAAAATTTTCTCGCAAGATTCGAACCACAGGAACTTCACTTTCTTTTGGGTCAAACGGGTCATAGGAGATGCAATAGATGAAAACCCTTCAACAAAACGATGATAATAACCAGCTAGACCCAAGAAACTTCGAATATCAGAAGGAGAAATAGGTCTAGGCCAACTCTTTATAGCCTCTATCTTTTGAGGATCAACTTTAATAGCTTCGGAAGAAAAAACATGACCCAAGAAGGCTACAGAGTTTAGCCAGAACTCACACTTACTGAACTTAGTATACAACTGATGAGTTTGAAGAGTTTCCAACATGATTCGTAGATGATCCGCATGATCACCTCACTTCGGGAGTAAATAAGAATATCATCAAGGAACACTATTATAAATAAATCCAGATATGGATGGAATACACGGTTCATAAGATCTATGAAAGCCACTGGAGCATTAGTTAACCCGAAAGACATCACTAGAAATTCAAAATGACCGTAACGGGTTCGAAAGGCTATCTTGGGGATATCACATTCCCTAACTTTAAGTTGGTGATAACTGGATCTGAGGTCTATATTCGAAAAGTAGCTCGCACCTTGCAATTGATTAAATAAATCATCAATTTGAGGAAACGAATATTTATTCTTGATAGTAACCCTTTTAAATTGTCGGTAATCAATACACATCCGCAAAGAACCATCTTTATTATGCACAAACAGGACAGGTTCACCCCATGAGGACACACTAGGTCTGATTAAGCTTTTGTCTAAAAGATCTTTCAATTGCTCCTTCAACTCTTTATGTTCTGCGGGAGCCATGCGATACGGAGAAATGGAAATAGGCTGAGTGTCGGGAAGAAGGTCAATCCCAAACTCTATCTCTCTATCAAGAGGTACTCCAAGGAGATCTTCTAGAAAGATATCAAGGAACTCATTAACAATATTAATTGACTGAATGGTCGGGGTTTCAGAGTTAGTGTCTTTAACCCAAACCAAATGGTGGATGCAACCCTTGGAAATCAACTTCCTAGCTTTGAGATAGGATATGAAATGATCCTTAGGAATCACAGAACTCCCGAACCATTCGAGGATAGGTTCATCAGGAAATTGAAACTTGACCACACGGGCACGACAATCAATAGATGCATAGAATGAGTGAAGCCAATCCATACCCAGAATGATATAAAAGTCAACCATATCTAGCTCAATCAAATCAGTATACATAACCCGATGAAACATAGTAATGGGACATTTTTTATACACCCGCTTAGCAATGACAGGCTCTCCTACCGGAGTAGAAACCAAAATAGGCTCAGAAATTAGTTCAGGATTCGTTTCAAAATTTACAGCAACCAGAGGTGTCACATAAGAAAAACTCGAACTGGGGTCCATCAACACATAGACATCAAAATAGAAAACACGGAGCATACCAATGACAACATCTAGCGAGTTCTCCTGCTCCTGATGAGGTGGTATAGCATAGAAATGATTTTAGCATTAACTGCCAGCAGTACTAGATGAAGCACCCTGAGGAGGAACTGGACTGGCTGCGGGAGGCGGGGTACTGGTAGCCTGACTCTGGGGACGGGCATCACGACTCCGTTGTCTGGCATACGGGCAGTCTCTAAGTATGTGGCCCAACTTTCCACAACCAAAATAGCCCCGCTACCCCATATAACACTCCTAAAAATGGTCTTTACCACACTTAGCATACGAAGAAGGATGAGGCCAGTTGCTTACACTGTCCTGAGACCTGGAAGGTACCGACCTATTCCTGAGCTCCTACCTGCCCCGATATACGAGAGCACTAGCTGAGGAAGGCACAAGTATAAATGAACGTCTCTGAAACTGAGGGCGACTCCCTCCGAAGAATCTAGTCTGACCAGACCCCTGTTGCTCTGATGTAACTCTCTTAATCCCTCTTACTCTTTTTCTTTCCTTTATCTTGTCTGACTTAATATGTTGGGCATGAATTATTAATCTAGGAAGATCAATCTCCCTGTTGATCATAGTAGATCTACATTCTTTCACCACATAACTCGACACCCCAGTTAGAAACTTGCTCATACTAGTCTTTGAGTCAGCCATCATATTGGAAGGGTATATTGGATAGCTGATTAAACTTAAGACAATACTCCTTAACCGACGTGGAGCCTTGTCTCAAATTCATAAACTCCTCTATCTTAGCTTCCCGTAACTCAAGAGGAAAGAATCTATCCAAGAAAGTATCTTGGAATAATTACCAAGTCACCGGAGCAGTATCTTTCTCTCTACCTTTATTCCATATCTGCACCCAGTCATAGGTAACATCCTTCAATCGATAAGAAGCTAGCTCCACACTTTCTTCCTTGGTTACGTGCATAATCTGTGTAATTTTCTTTATTTCATCAACATACATCTGCGGATCCTCACCTGCTCTCGACCCTTGAAACTCTGGCGGATTCATCCGCATAAAGTCACGAATTCGTGCAGTTGTCAAATTATTTTCCTACGGAGATAGAGCGTTGGCCTGAGTATTGGCAGTAACTGCCTGGGCTAGCATCTGAAAAGCTGCCCAAAATTCAGCATGGAATACCGTCTCATGTAATGGATCAATGGGTTGAGGTTGGTTATTGTTTCCACGAGCTCGACGTGGAGGCATTTTCTGTCATAAGAATGAACCAATTAACAGTAGAAAGAAACAATGTAAGCATGATAGAATTTTGTAGAACGAAAGAAACGACTTTTCCTAGAACGCCCTACAGCCTCTTGATCATAGGTGTGGCGTGCTACACACCGATGCTCAAGACTCTATGTAACGCGGCTTGTCAGACTCCCTAGGACTCTTCACAACCTTATGCTCTGGTACCAAGTTTGTAACACCCCAAAATATCATCCCGAGACGTCACATGGTACCCAAGGCTACACGTAGCCTCAAGCTAACCCTTTAAGCTAAAACACTACCCTTGGGTTCTAACACAACAACATAAACGCTATGCTAAGGATATATGTATAAGTACATATCATATCACATCGCACATGGCATGGAATATCGTTAGACTATATATATATAGAATGTCTATACATAAACCGACCCAACAATACACTAGTTTGACATAGCCTCTATACAGCAAGATCAGTGAGTCGTTGGGACAAACCCCCAACTGACGCAACAGAACAAAGGGATCACAAAATAACAACACCAAAACTAGTAACTCGGTCCTCGAACCATGAGGACTCACCACTGAAGTAATATAGATGCGATACTAGAATATCACTGCCGCAGTTGCGGCTGAGTACTTGAACCTACATCATGGTAAGAATGTAGCCAATAAAGAAATATGTTATTCAGCAAAAGATACGTACTAAGTATGTAGGGGCGCATGCAAAATATAAATAATATCATAAATTTTGCAAAAACGTACATATGAACCATAATGACACACCTGACTTGAGTGACATTGAATCATGCAATTCATAACATCTTAGATAGGAAATATAGGAGATAAACCTCATAAATCATTATATATCATCATAGGCAACTTGACTTACCACATCAAAACTCGGAGTGACTCGGTATTTCAATAAACATGACTTTTATGGACAGGGGAGTTTCCTATAACCGACAACCCCACGTGAGCTACGTGGAATACCAACGTTTAAAACCTCCGTTAGCGGGAGCTTCATACTTTTTGTCAGGGAGTACGACCTTAAAACTGCAATAATCACAATCTGGCTCTCTGGCCAATAATATCATCATCAAACAACCCTATGGTGGCACATAGGTTTGGGAAAATACCAAATTTCCCTCTTGGGCTTTGAACAAGATTATCCTTTCGATCTTATGCCCGGTATTTTTGTTGAATTACATTAACATGAGATTTTACATATTTTACCATGAATTGGAAATATGGTTTTATATCTTATATTATTGTCCATGAGCTATGGAATTATATCATCCAATATGTGTATGATGTTGAGATGGAATTATGTCCAAAAAGTATTTGATTATGAGAGTATGGTGATTTAATTTGTTAAGCCTTGATTTATACTATCATTTCGCTATTTCCTTCTTAAGAATTTATAATTGATATTGGAAATTTTATATCCCTACTATGGGTTGATGTCCCAAGTACCTTTAAATGAGAGTTGGATAACAAATTGAGAAATTTTGATATTGAAGTTGCAATGAGTCTTGATATTTTTCGGATGGTTTTGATGAGTTAAATTATTGAAAATATTATGTATTGAGTCTTCATATCCTTTGTCCAAATGTCGATCGGTTATGGTTCAATGAATTAATACCTTGTTGATGTTGAGGAAGATTAAAATATTTTGAGCTAAAATGTGTTGAGTTAGGAATTCACAAATTGATATGATTTGATAAAAGTCATCGTCATTTTTCTCTTGTCTTTGAGTCAAGTCCATATCAAAACAAGTGAGAAAAGATTTCAAAACTGGCTATCAGCTTCTTCAATTGCGCAAAGCAAGACAAAAGGCCAACACGTGAAAGAGACATGATTGTGAGCCTAAATAAGACATGCAGAAATTTTTGTCAACTGACAAGTCTGGCAACTCATGGAAATACCAAAGTTCAAAGGGTTTATTTCAGAAGCACGTCAAAGTAAATATACTGTGTTTGTTTTAGAGTCACTCTTAATAATCTGAGTTTGGGTCAATGATGTAGAAAGTCAGTGACATATGCTAATGGTCGGAAGCAAGGTTAAATATGACGAGGGCAAGAGCAATTGCCGCAAAAGCTAAAGCCACAAACCAGCCATCATATTTTTAAACTAACAAGTTTTCTTTGATGAAATAGGAAATATGTTACTTTCAAATCAAGGACTTCAGAGTCTAACTATCAAAGCTTGTAATGCCTCACTTCTATAAATGCAGGAGACAAGGTTGTTGTACAGGTTTGGTAATCAAAACCGTAAAAACTCATCATCCAATATATCTAGGAGACACACTCCCTTGTCCGGATGATTCTGGTCCATTTATTAGGTGATGCACTTCCTAAATTGAACCTTCACTCCTAGAAGTCACACTTTCTTGTTTGGGCAATTCAAGTAATATTTTTAAGGAGATGCACTTCCTTATTTAGGTAATTCAAGCAATATTTTTAAGGAGACACACTTCCTTGTTTGGACAATTCAAGCAACATTTGTAAGGAGACACACTTCCTTGTTTTAGTAATTCAAGCAACATTTGTAAGAAAATGCACTTCCTTGTTTGATAACTCAAGCAGTATTTGTAAGGAGATGCAATTTCTTGTTTGGTAATTCAAGCAGTATTTGTAAGGAGATGCACTTTCTTCTTTGAGAAATTCAAGCAACATTTGTAAGGAGCCGCACTTCCTATTTTTTTTTTAATTCAAGCAACATTGGTAAGGAGACGCACTTCCTTGTTTGGGAAATTCAACCAATATTTGTAAGGATACACACTTCCTTGGGTAATTCAAGCGACATTGGTAAGGAGACACACTTTCTTGTTTTGGTAATTTAAGCGGCATTGGTAAGGAGACACACTTCCTTGTTTTGTTAATTTAAAAGGCATTGGTAAGGAGACACACTTTCCTATTTGGGTATTTTTAGCAACATTTGTAAGGAGATGCACTTCCTTGTTTGGGTAATTCAAGCAACATTGGTAAGGAGACACATTTTCTTGTTTTGATAATTTAAGCGGCATTGGTTAGGAGACGCACTTCCTTGTTTTGGTAATTCAAGAGGCATTGGTAAGGAGACGCACTTTCCTATTTTGGTATTTCAAGCAACATTTGTAAGGAGGCATATTTTTTTATTTGGGTAATTCAAGCGGCATTTGTAAGGAGACGCACTTCCTTGTTTGGATAATTCAACTGACATTTGTAAGGAGATGAACTTCCTTGTTTTGGTAATTCAAGCGGCATTTGTAAGGAGACACACTTCCTTGTTTTGATAACTCAAGCAACATTGGAGCTCGCCCGAAGAACATGGCGAATAAATGGAAAGTCAAGCAACAAGGTGAAACAATTGAAAGCCAAGCAACAAATTGAAAAATTGCAAGTCAAGAGCCCACCTCAAGAATAGGGTGATGAAAATCAAGTAAAGAGTTCAAAACAAACTGCATAGATAGGACTTTTATAATTTTATTTATCTTTTTAACTCTTGTAATTTTTCATTTTTTAATGTAATGACAGAGCCGCGACCGAAACCTCGATGGGACCTCACTCGACTCTCCAACTCGGTATTGTCCTTCTCTTTCCAATACTTTGAGATACCCATGACTTGATTCCCTCATAAATTGGGTAGGTAGAATTTCCTAAGTCAAGACTTGGTGTCCCTCCTTCCTTCTATTTCATTCTTTTAATAATGGTCGGGACAAAATTATGTCTCGTTGTCTACTTCTTTTTCTGAAAACACTTCATGTTTACATTCAAAGGGAGCATGCTGTAGACACCTAATTTTATCCCACCCAAATCCAATTTTATTCATTTTTAGCTCACATTACCACACACCCTCATCCATGTGATTATACCCCACAAAAATACAAAAAATAACAACCCTTAACATAATCCCTAACAAATTTTATCTTGTTTTAATCCTATGCTACCCCACTCACCCCTATCCCCACGTCACCATCCTTATACATTTTATTTTTCTTTGTCTTTTCCATAATAAATTCACTTCATGGGACCCACACAATAGGATAAAGGGGGTCACCATCCTTTTTCCTTTCTTGCTCCCAAAGGCATACACAAAAAAAAATAGAATTTACACATACAAATCCATTCACATATACTACACATAGGGGGGATTCTCTGGTCTTCTACGCACTACAAACATAGTGAAATACAAACACTCCTCCATTTTTCTTTCTTAAGGATTCACCCACAAAATTACATACACAATACACAACAACCACACTATACGCACACAACACATACATAATAGGCACACACAGAGTGGAGGATCGAGGGAGTGAGAGAGATGGGAGAGAGCAGCTAAATGAGAGAGAGTGTGATAAATTTAGGAGAACAATAATAAAAATCTGAGTATAAGTGAGAGAGAAGAGAGAAATGATGGTGGGGGTATTGGTTCCAGTGAAATCTCGCCGAAAACTGTACTCTGTCTATCCATCACTGTTGGATCTTGCCAGGACTCCAGCGATACGACTATCAGCTCCACCTCTATCAAAATCATAAAACCTAATCATCCGTACCATTCAGGCGGCGAAAGCCATCAGAACAATCCTCTGGTTTAGGTAAAATGGAGTTTGAGTTTGAAAGTTGTAATTTAAGGTTCTGAGTCTATTGGTACTGGTTTAAATTTGTGCGGTTGGCAATTTCAATACCGAGTTGGGTTTTCATTGGCTGAGGTCAATTTGAGATTCCGATCGCTGCTCCTTTTCTATGTATTAGTGGAAATTGCTGAAGAAAATTTGTGGTTAAACTTCGATTGAGGTTCAACTCTATCTCATCATCTCTTAATTTTATCATATAATTTGATTTTGGTGCATTTTTATGGTGTGAATAATTGTTGGTTTTGATTTATTGTTAGATTTCCATAATTAAGGATTGTTTGATGACATGATATCCAACTCGAGTGAATTTGGGGGTCAGAAATTAAAAAAATTGATAAAAGCAAACGTTAATTTACTTTTGATTCATTGATTTCATTGAATATAATAATGTCATGATAGGTCAAGCTGGGTAGGCAAACGGTAGGCTCGGGGTAGGCAACTCGTAAGATTCTATATAATTGAATATGTAAATGTCTGTGTTGAATGATTTCTCTATTTTTGTTATATTTCATCAAATGTATTCATTCATCAGTGAATACCTCGAGGTCACACTGTACTTATTCGTCGGGGAATACCCCAAAGTATCATGTATGCAAAGGAGGCTCGTGATCAAGGCCTGAGACATCGGGTAAAGCATTGGAGAGTAGTTTAGGATTAGTGTAGGTTTACTTTTCAGTACCTTTTTATTTTGGACTGTACAATTGGACTGGACACTATATTTTGGATTTGTTTTGTTTGTTGTTGATTGTTTTATGTGTTTTTGTGTGGTTTATACCTTCGTGATGTCAAATTAGCCGATACGCTCCACAAAGTGAGTGGTCGAACCACGGGATCAAGGGGTGCCTAATACCTTCCTTTCGGTCAACAGAATTTCTTAACCAAAATCTCTGTTCATGGATCAGTTTTAGAGTCAAAACCATTTTTAAATAGGATTTCTAAAAGTGACTTGGCACACCCGATTTATGTCAAGTGGCGACTCTGAATAAAAAATATAAATAATCCTTTTTCGAAGTAAATTTTCAACCTTTTGTCACTTTAATAATTAAAACCCTTTCGAACTTAAAAATTCAATCTTTTTGGAGTTAAAAAAGGGGTGTGACAACTCCCACAGAGTGCAAATCAACAACTTTGTATGTCTTGTTGAATTGTCCGGAAGTTGAGACCTTTCTGAAGTAAGGAGATTAAAATTTAAACATATCTTATTTGTTTACTCATTCTCTTAAAGAAACTTATTGTGTTTCCCATGTTGGATCTTCAGTTCATTTAAGACTCAATTCCACCAAAATCAAGTGTATGTATCCTTTGCAACATGGTTTACATATGAGTTTCATAAGTGTATTAATATTTCTACAAATTTTAAACATTTACACATTCCTCAACTAATATATATATATATATATATATATATATATATTTATGTATGTATGTATATGTATGTATGTATAATATTTTTAGGTACACCAGACACCAAATGCAGCTGCATACGATCAGTTCTTGAGAGATATTTCTTTGGATCCAGTTGAAGCTCATGTAATGTCCCATTACACAGTAAATAAGTTTAAATTTTACATCGAAGAACACTCCAGAATAGGGAAAACAAGCAATAGTGGTGTTTGGGTTAAGGGTGATGATGATATTGATTACTTTGGCATCATACACGAGATCTTAGAACTAGAGTATACTGGCTTTTCAATAAAAAAAATTGTCCTCTTTCGATGTAAGTGGTTTGATCCAAGCACAAGAGACACAAGAGTACATAAGGAGCATAGCATCATTGAAGTGAAGCACAATAGGTCGTATTCTGTTTACGATCCATTTGTTCTAGCGCAAAATGCTAAACAAGTGTATTATGCTCCTTATCCGTTGCGCAGTGATAAGTCTGATTGGTGGGCTATAATCAAAACAAAGCCTATAGAAAAGGTGTAAGTTAAGAATATGTTGGAGACTACGTATCAAAATAAAATGCAGATTGATCACCAACTAGTGGACATTGACTTAGTGGATAGTTTGAATCACCCGAAAAATATATTTGAAGAAGTTAATATTGCAGAAAAAGAGGCTGAGCGGGTAGGAGATGAGGAAACTTCCGAAGAGGGTGAATGGTTTAGTGGAGAGTCTTCAGAAGAGGAGAATTATTGTGTGTAGGTTGTATTTATTATATATTGATGTCTTTATGCTTTGTACTATATATTTACCTTTATTTTTCTTGTTTAAGATTGATATGTAATATACTGTTTAAGATTGTTGTTTTCACTTTTCCATAATTTATATAGTAATAAAAATCTTCTTGTCCCTCTCGTGTTGTTGGAGCGATTTGAA
Source organism: Capsicum baccatum var. pendulum (assembly GCA_030864225.1). Taxonomy (NCBI): domain Eukaryota; kingdom Viridiplantae; phylum Streptophyta; class Magnoliopsida; order Solanales; family Solanaceae; genus Capsicum; species Capsicum baccatum. Next base: position 198,764,641 of record CM061559.1, on the reverse strand, counting down.
ATATGAATTAGTAACTTGAAATTAGTTACTTGGAATGTTTTCTTATATATTCATTTTGTAGGAACTAACTACTTGTTAACTTTACATAATTTAGATGTCAGGCAAAGGTGCCAAAGGTAAGGGAAAAGTTGATCCTATAAAAACAAAAAAGAAAAAATAACCTCCATCTTATAGACGACCGACAGGTATTCATATATCTGAGGGTCGGTTTGCTGACGTGCCAGTACGACCCTCATACTTTAGGTCATCTCAGCATTCAGTTCCTACTTCTACGCATATGGGGCCACTTCATAGGTCTACACTGGCTCATTCTGATTCTATCACCGTGCCACCGCCATCACAGTACTATCAGACGCCCACTGGCACATCCGGATGTCTACCATCGTCAGTACCCCCTATAGTAGTCACCCAGGTTCGCGCAGTGATTCTACAGGATCTATTGGGTTGTCAAATATTCATCTTGGAAGAACTCCATCCGGTGCTTCAGATCCGCCCACGCCAGTGCATCCACCAGGACTTTCTCCGCAGCCTAGAGACAGAGATGATTATGGGAGGTGTTATCTTATTCAATTTGGAATAGGGTAAGATTTCAAAATATGATAACATTATTTAATTTTCATTACTATAATATTATGCTCTAGAAATTACTATTTGATCTTGTGTTATAAGTTTAAGCCGGATGCTGGAGTTGGAAAAATTATGAGTAAATGCATTTGTCGGAACTTCAATGGCTACTGGACCAGTTGGCAAAATGTTCCAAAAAATGACAGAGAAAATATGTGTAAAGAATTTCATGTAAGGATTTAAATTATCACTACTTAACACATTGTTAGAATAAAAGATTGAATATTATATTTTTATTTTTTGTTGTAGAAATATTATTGGTAGGATGATGCGAATGAATGTGCTATAAGGAAATTTTTTTTACAGAAGAGCTAGATCCAGATTTAACGGACTGCTGGATTATGCTAGAACCAACTTGGTACGACCTGACTAGATAAGTGAATCCTTATGGCAACAGTATATTCGCTATTGGAATAACTAAGAGTACCAATTATTGAGGGACAAAGGAAAGAAAGCTTGTGCATTATCCAATGGTGGCTCCCTATATACTGCGGGTGCAGTTAGTATGATTGTTGTGGAGGAAAAAATGGTATGTAACTTTTACAGTTTTAATTGTTTGTTTCTATTTAAATTTTTAATTATTTGAAGATTAATAATTTTTTCATATGCAGGAGAAAGAAAAGAGTAGGAAGATAGCACACGATGAGCTATTCGAGGTTAGGAAGATAGCACATGATGAGCTATTCGAGGAGACACATATGAAGAAGAAAAAGAACCCGACTGATGAAGATGTCTGGGTTGAGTCTCGTGCAAAAGCTTCCCATGTAAGAATCAAATTTTGAATTTATGAATCTTTTTCTCAAAGTTGATATTACTCAAGTATAAGTACTTTAATATTTTTTGACTATTAATTTTAACTTTACTTTGAATGTAGGACAAATATATGTAGCTCCTTAGTGATTTTCGTAGTAGTCAGCCTCCTGAAAGTAAGGGTGACCAAATACCCTAACATTTAGAGGAGGAGTTATGGGAACAAATTATGGGTCTTACAATTAGAGGTCATTACTATGGATATCACAGAAATTATTTCGGCGAGAATGTTAGGTTTTCATCCGGTCCTACATCCTATACCTCTTCAGTTGATAGAAAAACCATTGAATCACTAAAAATACGATTTCTAAACTCACTGAAGAGCTTGTTGAACAGAGAGAGAAGGAGCAGAAGAAGGAGAAGGAAACAACATCACAAATCATGATGCTATAGGAGCAGTTCAGCTCTTTTATTCAGACTGCAGGGATTATTTCTCCATGTCTTGGTAATGCAGTTCGGACTGCAAAAGGTCTAGTCCCATTGGATGATATCATCATAGATGAGGATGCGAAATACGAAGACGATGACGATGAAGATGAGTGGTAGTTTTTTTACTTTTGTATGTGTTGTCACTACAAAAAATGGGTCAAATTGCGGGGGTTAATTTTAAGGTTTGTGGGGGTTTTATGTGATTTCGGCGGTTCAAAACCCCCCTCCCCCCCCCCCACCACAATACAAGTTATCACAAACAATTTGCGGTAGTTTTGTTTCGACCGTCATAATTAATTTGTGGCGGTTATTTTGCGGGGGTCGACCCCCGTTACTCTAAATTTAGTTTTTTTTTATAATAAATTTTTATTTAAAGATTGTGGGGGTTTAAAACCTCCTTAATTTTTTTTTTATAATTTAGTGGGACCCATCAATTTTCAATAACTAATTATAAATTCTAATTTAGCTCGAATTTAATTATTTCAATATTTGTTCAATTCATATATCATTGACGCGATATGATTAATTAAACATTATAATTGACAAGCATATAAAAAATAATTGAACATTAAACTTCAAAATTAAATTTCCAACATTAGCATCTTCAAACTCCAATATTTCAACATTAACTAGTATCTTCAAACTCCAAAATCAAATTTAAACACAACCTTCAATATTCTAAGATTCTCTCCAACCACACAATTACATCATCATAATCGAATATCCAAGATAATTTGCAATGAAATCAATAACTGCCATTGGGATCACTATCATCACGTGATCTTTATGCATCCATGGGCGAAATGGGTCCACTTGCCGCATCACTTGGCTACATAAAAATGCAAAGTATAAAAATCAATTAGATAAACTTTCAGTCCTTATTATAAACAAGTTAGACTAATCATCTGCATTATGAATGATAAAAACCAAAGATAAAAAGAACACATTATAGTAGTACAAAATTTAGAACTTAATTTGTAACATTACAACAATTATTATACATTTTAAATTTAAATCATAATATTTCAAAGATCTCTTTATTTTCTTCAAATCAATGCCCAGACAAATTAATTAAACCTAATTAACTTCAAATTATTGTGCATGGAGCCCAAATTTTTGTATTTGACATTGTATTCTCGTGCCATTCTCTATTAAGTATAAAATGAGGAAGCAGCTTAGCACAAACCACAAGTGAATTATAGATTTTATCAACCTTATTCTCATATTCATCCTCTCTCTTTCTAGCACACCAATCACCATAATGTCTGGATCTTTGACAAACCATAGTTATTCAACTACAAACTCTTACACTAGTGTTGCTCTTTCTGCACAAAAAGGTGTATTTCCTCCTCATGAGAACAGATTCTAAGGACAACTTAATCTGCAGAACTTGCAAGAGATTACCAGAACATCATACATGTTGTGTCACCTACATTTGTGTTGATTTATTCTTCGACAGATTCAACTGCGGCTTCTATGATCATAAGCCTAATTACATATTCAAGAACATTATTACAGACACACAAAGCCAAGACACAGAAAAAGTGCTAGCTACTTTCTGGAAAATTCCTCACATGAGTTTGAGTGAAAATTCCTCACATTATCAAACCTTGCTACTCTACTATTTCATATCAAATTCTTCATTCCCACTCTCCGATCTTTCATTTTTAGACCAAATTCTTCATTGCCGCTCTTTCAACTTTCATATTCCATTTCCAAGTAGCATTATACTTTTGATATTTGATCTTCTTTTACATTTTTTTCATTTTTGTCATGGTAACATAATCAAGGTTATGGCCTAAGATTACTTTACTAAGGGTTACAGAACTTGCTTTTAGCTTAATTCTATGTTCGGCTCTATAGATTCTATCCTCCTGTAATATCTGCCTGGATATAACATTCATGTCTTTTATGATAGTGTCACTTACATCAATATTAATGTCTGGTTGAGATTTAAATATATGTCAAAATATCAAGGAACAATTGAATGCGGACACAGTCATAGTGAAAGATGCTTATGGTGATGGTCGGCATGTTCGGTGAGGTTACTTCTCTAGTAGATGGTGCATTAGATGGGCATACAAAGATGGTTTACTAAATCAAGTGGCGAACCTATTTGTTGCTATTCTATAGTTATTTTATTGCTCTCTTTGTAGCATTGATGTAATCTCTTCAGCTTTTTAGGGACAATCTATTGTGAATAGGCAGAGGATGGTCTATAAACCCAAATATTCCATTGCCACTCTTTTAGCCTTAATTTTACACCAAATTCTCCAACACTACTGCTTTTTGACCATTCATTTCATATCACCTTTACTTCCCATTGACTAAGATAAAAAAACACACCAGAGTTCAGATTCAGAGTTTAAAAAAGGCTTATTACTAAACTATAGCAGCTATGGAATTCTTATCTATTGTTGTAAAAAAATCCATAGACACTGATTTTGCTTCACTTGTAAAACCACCCAATGTAGAAGATAATCAAATCAGATTGAGAATGGTGAAACCCAAGAAATAGTTTCAGGGTCTGAGATTAGTGAAACATCTCATACTGAGAAACCATTGCTAAATATGAAGAGCTCCATCTCTAACCTTGTTGATGATGATACATCAGTAGTGACAAGCAAGAAAAACTCTGCTTTCTCTTCATTCAAATTAATAGTCTACCCCAAAATGCAGTAACTACACATAATTGGAACTTATAAAAAGTGCATATAGCATGCTATACATGGGTCGACTCTATTCAAATACTCAATATAAAAATAAATTAAAAATTCTTCAGTTCCACAGTTTTCTGTGCTTAGCTAAGTGCACATGGAGTCCGAGAGAATGTAGTGTTTCAGCTAAGTGGACATGGAGTCCTAGAAACCACTTTAGTTGATCTTCTCTACAAAGTACACCTCATAAATTCCTATATTTTGTGATCATTTCTTAGCTATGAACCAAGTAAGTTTCACAAACCGAAAACTCGTCCTATTGAAATCATTTCACAGAGTTCACACCAGACCATTAATATAATGCATGCTTAAATAAAACAATTTACTATAACGAGTACTACGCCTTAGTCCTAAACAAATTAGGGCCTGGAACTACTACGCATCAGTCCTAAACGAGCTCGGGTTGACACTTGAATGAAACAAATCAACAATCAGGTAAATCGGAAATCAGTGCCAACAAATTAAGGTCTACAAAACATACTAGCAACAGTCTTTTGGTAGAATGTGTTTCCTTAAACAAGATACTCCGCTGAGGTCCTGAAGACAACCAGGGGTGCAGAAGAGAAGCTCATGGAGAGCCCTTCTGTTTGATTCTACATTCTCAACATTGATGCTTGAAAGATGTTTGCCGATTGTTCCAGTGGATTCATCAGCAACAAGGATACCCTTTCCAGGGGTGCCAATGTATGCTACATTCTTGATAAGCTCATCTACAAATAATCACCATCAATTACCTATTAGAAAACCGCAAAAACCTATGTCGTTCAGACTCTCTAAAAAATGCACTATATTCTTAATGATCCGAGGAAGAGCCGAAACAAATAGACAAAAACATAGAACAACAAGATACCCCATCAAATCCCATAGAGGTTGTTTATAAAAGAACTCTACTCAGGTAATACATCAAAATATAAAGCATAAATACCCAAATTGAGAGAAACTAAAGCATATTAGCACAAGATTTAACCATGTAGCCTCACTAATTGACAACATTGTATTTTAGAACAATCAATTGAAGCTAAGTTTCAAGGACATGTGTAATCAATCATCTGTTAAAAGCTGTCAACTTAAACCAATAATCAGATCCAAAAACAATAACTACTACAACAACATATCTAGTGTACTCTCACAAGAGGTATTCGGGAAGGAAAGAGCGTACGCAAACCAATTTCCAAAAGACCCTCAGCTAAATCTGGGTATGTACACAACTTAAACTAAAATAGGAAACAGATCCACCCCATAACACATAGAGATACGATGACTCAAAAATATTAGATTTGGCAAACATATAATGAACCTTTAAGCAAATGAAATAAAACAAACATAAAGATCTACCTGTGGGACCATGAAAGTTATCCTTCAGACACAAGGATCAAAACTTTTTTCAAAAAATTTACAAAAAGTGGTAATATCTGAGATATACGATGATGTTAGCAGTCAATATTTGAGAATGGTAGAGAATATTGATTAGGGAAAAAGATGTGTAATTTGCTCAACTCATTCAACAGTGTTTCAAGTGCTTCGAGAAAAAATAAAGCAAGATATCTTGTATTATCATATCCGTACATATTTGTTTATACCTTCCTCAACAATTTTGCCTTGATTAATGACAACAATATTATCAACATTCCTTACTGTACTGAGGCGATGCGCGACAATTATTGTTGTTCGATCAACTATAATTTTGTCAAGTGCTTCTTGTACAAAACACTCAGACTCGACATCTAGAGCACTTGTTGCTTTGTCTAGAAGTAAAATGCGAGGATCTTTCAGAATTTTCCTTGCTATAGAAATTCTCTATACACAGATCCCGTGACTACAGAGCTCAATGACAGATACCGCGTCTAAAATCAATTTTGCCGGCCGATTTAGGAAATGAGAGTGGAAAAGTGAGAGGAAAAATGAGAGAGGGTGATTAATTAGGAGTTGCTATCGATTTGGAAAAGTGAGAAAAAATATTTTTCCAATTAAAAAAAAGAGGAAAAATATCGTGCTATTTTTTCGATTATAGCGGGTGTCTAAAATCCCCATAAATTTATATTTTTTGCCGAATTAAAAAAAGAGGGAAAATATTAGGCGGCAGTGGTATTTTTTTCGCTTATAGCGGGGCTCTTAAACCCTCTGCAAATTTATATTTTTATGGCTTATAAGCGGATTGATAGCAAGGTTTAAAACCCCCACAATTTATAACGGAGGTCTAAAACCCCCGCAACTTTATAAATTTTAGCGGCAGATTTTTAACCCCCATATTTCATATAATTTTATGGAAGTTAAAATAAATCCTGCAATATTATCCGTTTTTTATAGTGTGTACTTTGGATTTGGACATTTTGTTGTAGTTTTTACACTTTTATATGTTTTGTTGTAGTTTTTACACTTTGACACTTTTGTTGAACATTTTGTATGTGTTGCAGTGAAATTTTGTATGTTGTGTGGGAATACACTTGGTTTGTTGTTGTATTGTATGTTGTTTCATTTGTTGTTTTTTATTTAAAAAAAAAAATCCAGAAAAATCAACAACAAATGGTCGGTTTTAGTAAAACTAATTAATTAATTTTTAAAAAAATCGACCACTAGTGGTCAGTTTTAATATAATTAATTTTACAAGAAAACCAAGTTAATTAATTTTAAAATAAAACCAACCACTAGTGGTCGGTTTATTTTGAACTTTTTTATTTTTAAAATTATTTTTTCTATTTTAATAAAATAATAATAAATTTTAAAAATATATATATATATATATATATTTTTTAAAACTGACCACACGTGGTCGGTTTTTAAAAAGCTACCATAGTTTTACCGATCACGCATTTTGATTGATTTTGTGGTCGAAAATTGAGGAAAATCGATCATATCCAGTTTTTTTTAGTAGTGTAACTACTACTACTTGTCCTCGTATGTGGGGTATTACTTTTCCTATCTCTAGAGCGTAGAGAAATAGCAACTTTTCAAGTTTCGAATTTTTGTAATTAATTATTACTTCTCATATATAAAGAAAAGAAAATAGAGAGAGAAGTATTTAATAGAAGCCTTAGTAAAAAGAGAGAAGAACCGATCACACACTGCAGTGGATAAATCAGAAATACAAGAGACGAAATCCAAAATTGAATCAGAGACCGCAATTACATTATAAGTTCTCAAATCAACAATTGAACTAGAAAATGTGATTATATTATAAGATCTCAATTAAACAAATCAAATAAGTTCAAATTAACATAACATGAAATCTATATTATTAAGCTAAAAGCTCCAGGGAGAGCACCACAGTGAAAAAAAAATCAGATTAAGAAAATATATTGTGTCAGTATAATTAATATTCCATGGTTCATATATAGCTACATGATCTCTGATACTCCAATAGGCAAATTGATAAGCAAAGGGCTTATGTGATATGTACTAGTTTAGCCACACGTGTCTCATACGTGTAAATTTTGATTATTTAAAATTAAACAATTTTATCTATTGCAAAGGTTTTTAATGAAGTGCAAAAAGTTTAAATCACTTCTCAAAAATCCTTTCCACTTTAATATAATAATATAAATATGACATATATTTTATTAAAAACACATATATTTTACCATTAGAAGCTTCAATAAATTTAATTTTATAAAATCACTTTAATATTATAAAAGAAAATATTTAGAGATTAATAAATCAAAGATATTAACAGCACGATAGTTAGTGCATACAATATTATGTACAAAAGCAATGACACCTTCATTCCTTTGAGGTTGTTGCTTTACGTTGAGAATATTTAGCTTTGAAATCAATAATAAATACTTTCATATTGAATATCTAGAATGTAAAAGTTAAACCCAAGTAAAGTCATGAAGCAATAATTATCTAGAGAACAAAATACAAGAGAAAAGTAAGAAAAGCTTTAGACATGACCTATTATAGAGAGCAAATCTCATAACATCTGCAAAACGATTGAAATAAAATTTTTAATTGTGTTACACAGTTTAAATAAATATACAAACTAAAAGTTTTCCAAAAAAAAATGTTATTGTAGTTTTTATTGGGATCTAATATTATTAGTAATATAAAGGATTATTAATTCTAGTACCTCATTGCCATTGTCTGCAAACCGCAATATACCTGTCATATCTCCCTACATTTCTCTTCCAATATTTTGTTTTTCATGTATAAGAAAAAGAAACCCACCAAAATTAATTCCCTTAATACTTTTTTCCATATATTTAGGAGTTTTTATCCTACCAAAGTTTTTATTAATTGTCATTAACTCTGATAACTTTTAATAAGGAGGGATTTATTATAATTATTTAATTAATTTTTAAAATCTTAAATATTAGAAAAATAGTGAAAAATAATTTTATCTAAAGTAGAGACTTTTAATGAAGGCAAAAAGTTCAAACAATATTTCTAAAGCCCTTCACACTTTAAAATAACATACAAAAAATTCTTAGAAAATATCAATTAAGGTTAAAATAAATGTTATACTTACAAATTGTTAGTAGAATCGATACTTACAAATTGTTAAACTTTATTTATGCGATTTTCTTAACTTCGTCATTCTATAATTGTTTCCATTATTATTATGATTGGTATGAGATTAGATTTTGTTTAAGTACAATTTTATGAATGAAATTTAAATTATTCATAATAGTTTAATTAAAATTATAGTTGAAGTCCAATATCTAGAATTATTTATAAATAATTCAAGCTGATTATTTCTTCACCTTTAAGATAAATTTAATTTTGGATGTGGCTAGCAACAATTCTCGAATAAGAATTATGTACAAAAAAGACATTAAAGCTGAGTGAACAACCATAAAAACCTAAGAAAACTATATATTATTATATTATTATAGATCGTAGGAATTCTTTAACTTTTGAAATATATTTTCTTTATCACATAAAAAAATAATTAATAAATTAATTTTACAATTAATAAGTCTTATGACGTATCAATATTATGTAGTCAAAAGGATCCATATAAAATATGTAAAAAAATTCCTTATAGAATCAAAACCAACTCTTGGATTTTACTAACAAAGAAGAACAAAAGATTAAAGAAAAGAGTAACATAAAATATAAATTCAAAGTTTACGAACCTCATGTTCAGAAATATATTATTCATAATTTTGATATGACGTCATCAAAATATCAATCAACTCTTTAGCAATTGAGAGAGACTACCAAGTAAATAAAATAGAAAAACAAAAAGAATAGATTAGTTGTAAAAAGGAAAAAATTAATTAAAAAATAAATTATATGGGACTCACTATACCTTGTTTGAAATTTCATGTAAACATTGATAGTTTTGTTTGTCAACATTGATAATTCAATATTTTCCGTAAGCAATGTGAATTCACAATGGAACTTATATATTATGAAATATTAGTTTGACTTAGTTTTACTTGTGCAAGAAGTCCTAAAATATATGGTAAGGATCCTAATTCTAGGGAAATTCGTATAAGAAAAACAAATTTAATGAATTTTATAAATTTAAAATTATTTTTATATATTAATAATAATTTAAGAAAAAAAGTGAAAAGACAATTTTGTCTATTACGAAGACTTTTAATGAAGGACAAAATATTTAAATATTTTTCTAAAGTTGTTCACACTTTTTGAAGATTTCTTCATAAAAGGACTCTTGCAATTGATACCATGTTATTATATTTAATAAAATAGAAGATGACTTGATCAAGATGAATTTGTAATGACAAATTAATGAATATCCAAAGCTCCCATATGGTACCCCATCATAACTTGATACGCAACCTCTCATTTTAGTTAACTAACTTGATTTGCAAATAAGCATTGCACTAAATGCTTGCAAAAAGAAAAAAGAAAGAACAATAATCATACAAGGTCGTTGGCATGTAATAGACGAATAATATTGGAGTCATGGGGCTGAGTGCTTAGTTGGATAAATAATCTGTTTGGTTGTGGAGCCTGATTAATATGTGGCGTATTGTTATATATTAATGTTACCTGTCCGCCGTGGAGGTTACCCACGGGTGTTACCACGAAATTACCTCTCTCTCTCCTCAAGAACTCTCTCAAGTTTTCTTCATCCTCTCCATAGATTTAATGTGTGTGAACCGCTAATCGATCCTAACAGTTGTTGAGGCCGCGTGTAACTTCACTCAAACTCCTCATACTAGTGGAGTTGGGTGACACTTTAAATATTGAACATGTTCCCTCTATTTTTCCGATGTGGGATTGCTTTTGCTTTCCAACAATCCCCCTCAAACCAAGACCACATCACTTGTGACCTCCCCGTACCGCCACTACCAACCAGTGGGACACGCCGCTTCACCACCACTTGTCAAGAAGACTTTCGACACAAGGCATCAACCATAGATCTCAACTACTAGGTCATTTCAATTGATCTGCCAAACATCTTGTACCGTCATTATCACCCAACGGGACACGCCACCTGACCACCACTCGTCAGGAAGACTTTCGACACAAGGCATCACCTGCAGATCTCCAGTCTTGTTGTCACACGTGGAACTTCTCACCAAACGCAGTCCACTACTTCGACACACATGAACCTGGGCTCTGATACCAGTTGTTGGGACCACATGTAACTTCACTCAAACTCCGTACTAGTATGATATTGTCCGCTTTAGGCCAGCCCTCACGAATTTGTTTTTGGGCATCTCCCAAAAGGCCTCATACTAGTGAAATTGGGTGACACTTTAAATATTAGACATATTCCCTCTATTTTTCCGATGTGAGATTGCTTTTGCTTCCCAACATAATCAAAGTTTATAATTACAGTAGGATAACTTATGAAATGAAGAGAATATTATCAGGATTATAATCTCGTTTGGTCGGAAAATAGGCTATTTTGGAATTAGTTATTTCTATTAGTTATCACGAGATTATAATTTCCCCTTTAATGTTGGACAAGAACAACGTTGTAGTCCTGGAATAACTAAGTTATCACGCGATTTTATTCCAATCAAATATGAAATAAATTTATCTTAAAATTAATTTCGAAATTAGATATCTTTAATCTCTCATACCAAATAATATAACAATATTTATAATAATAAGATATAATTGTATTTATAATAAGAAGAATATTATTATAGGAAGTCTTATGTCAAAAGTCAAAACGAGTACGTACCCTACGGATTGATCACTTTGTACCTTCAAGTAATCCAATTATTTTCCATGCGCTTTCGCAATTTTAGGGTATAAAAATTGTAAAATATTAAAATGTTGAGTTGACCTATCAAAGGGGTTTGACTTTATATATCAAGGTATTTAAATTCACATGCAAACGAATAATTTCATGTTTCTTTAAGACCATAAAATAAGCAAACCGTTCGACCGATTATTAATTGCCCTCTTGGATCTACTAGTTTTGGAAGTCAATTCTTCCCATTTTTCAATTCTCATATCAGCTGTTTTAAAGTGTGCACTTAGTAAATTCATTCTTATACAATAACTTGTAAATCATATAAGAGATGTAAGTTGTACTAGCTAAGTTTGACTGACGCGACAACTCGATCAAAAAGAAGGTGACAGGTCGTTATTCCTCACTTATGAGATATCACTTGTTATAACCACCAGAGTTGGCATAGTGGTTCAACGCTATATCCCTTAAGCAAGAGGTCGGGGATTCGATCCCCGCCTCTGGCGAATGGAGCAAACTCTATGGACAGTTTCCTACCGCAAAATGCGTTGACCGAGGAACGGAGGATTAGCTTGGGCAACCAGAAAAAAAAAGGAGATATCACCTGTTGTACTAACTTAGTCATTCGTATGAGTCGTAACTTTATTATTAACTAGATATAAGGTAGTTGCTCCCAATCATAACAATGATTCCAACTACCTAAGGCTTCTCTGCTACAAGTTGGTACTCCAATAATTAAAAATTCCTGTTTTTCACTTGCCTAAAAAGGTTTCTTTATTATTCTGTCGAAATTCAATTTAACCGCCTCTTTCACCAACCTATATTCTGATATATTCATAATAGACATAATATACAATTAAGGACAACAAGATTTGTTCATAAATAATGACTAATGAATATTATACATTAATAAGAGATAAGGTCCAAACATGAAAAAGAAATACATTTTTATGACTTCCATTTGAACAATTCCGTTTTCACTAAAACCTCTTTATAATTTCATGACCAACTTATTATTAGTTACTAATTTAGAGTATAATCACAACTTAAACCTCTTTCATGACCAACTTATTATTAGTTACTAATTTAGAGTGTAATCGTAGACGTGAATGAATTTTCATACATAGTATGACAAGAATTCGTATTATTCAACTTTTCACTATCCTATATATAAGAGAAATATTTTATGCATTTTCTTAAGGTTCATATAATTAGTTGAATAATTAACTTGCAATCAGTCCAGAGGATTTTTTTTTTAAGGTAGTTTTATATATCGAGTGGTATTTTCTTTCACAAATGAAATGTATTTCGTGGATGTGATTAATTTCTTTGCTAGAGCCTAGAAGGGTGTGATTCCCATATTGAAAATGTTGATATTACTTATGTTGTTACTAATAGAGGCATGATAACTTGCGCGCACAGTAAAATTTTATTTTTGCTTGAAACTTGAAAGTAAGATTTTCCTATTAAAAAAGCATTCTTTTTGTTTACTTGCTACCAAAATATATGTGATTACTTCTTGAAGATGTTATGCTTATCTTGCTGATTAAATGTGAGCTTTTTATTTTTACAACTGTTTAAAAACTTCAGTCAAATATCATGTAGCTTGATTAAAAAAAAAAAATCGCACCTACTCATAATAAAAAAAAAAAAGAGGAAAAGGGTTGAAACTACTTCTAAACTATTCGAAATGAAGTAAAAATACTTTCCGTTTGTTTTTGGCTCAGAAATATCTTTCCATTAATTTTTAGTTTAAAAATACCCCTCCCTCTAATGAAATGTTACTAAGCACGCCACATGGCTGATCCACATCAGCTTCTATTTTTTTTAAAAAAACCTTCACTTCATAAAATTTAATAGACAACTTTTGTTGCTCATCAAAATAAGTTGTGGATATATAAAATAGTTTTGCCTGTGCGATCGACCTTAAGTTTTCTTCCGCTTTTTCTGCAATATGAGTCTCATATAGAGGGGCGCTCCTTTAATATGATTAGAAGAAGGGGGCAAGACAAACATTCATAATATTTTAATAAAGTAAACCTGCTCAATTAATCACAAGCTAAGTTAAGTTCTACCTTATAGGTAAAAGTTAGAACTTATCGAGTCATTTGCTCATAATTTCAATTTACTCTGTTAGTTTATTTCCCTCGGACTATTAAGGAAAAGCGATACAAGGAAACTTTGGTATGCATAGGTTAGGAGCTCAATCCAAACTAGCTACACTTCCCTGTCATCCTGCTGCAATCCGGTGAAACTGTTAGACAAAGAATGTAAGAATAGGTTCTAATTTTTGCTTATAATTAAGATAAATGTTCATAATTTCAAGACATTGAATCTGTCAATTGATCATAAATTTTACCTTACGGATAAAAGTTAGAACTTTTTCTTATGGACATCAAAATTCTTCTTGGCAAAGTTTTCGTATGCGGATATTAAAATATTTTAGAATATAGAAATAAAAAATTTAGACCAGATACTTTAAGATACAGTAGGCGTAGTTTGTTGATTAAATAGTGTTCTCTAAGCAACGATGGCAGTTGTTATCCGTACCACTTTTTCAAGCCCCCATGACCCATGTGATCCAATAACCATCTTAGTAGAACTAATTAATTTGTTCATAAATTAATACGTACTACTGCGTCTGTTTTCTTTAGAATATTTTATTTTAGAAAAAGATTCAATTTGTTGATAAATTATACTATGTCATTGAGAGTTGACCATTATGAGAATAATATTATTTTTCTCATTTCTGGAAGACTTGATAATTTTTTTTAAGAAACATATGCTGTCGTACGTAATTGATTACGTACAATAGTGATCATTTGGGTTCCTGACTCGTAATTGAAGTTCATAATTTGGAATTTGTGTCCAAATTCATAATTTATCTTAATTATTATTTACTTATCTTCATTATTATTTATTTATTATTTGAACAAATATCCTATTTAGTGTAATGTTTATATATATAAACATTACACTAAATAGGATATTTGTTCAAATAATAAAGATGAATATAATAATTAAATTTAATATTTTTTGAGTATGTAAAAATGGAGAATTTATTTATTAAACCTAATCTTTACTAAAAACATTTTTAAAAGTCGATCGACATTCATCTATCATCTGTAAATTGCAACAAAATAATACAATGATAGAGACATTAAAATAATACAATTAAATCTAATCTTTACAAACAAAAATTTTCTCAAAGTCGTCCAATACTCTTCTACCACCTGTAAATAATAACAAAATAATACGATAATAGAGATATAATAATACAACTAAACCTAATCTTTACATTAAAAAATTCCTCAAAGCCGAACAACATCATATTCTCCCAATAGGCAAACCGGTTTATTCTCTAGTTTAACATCTCAATATTTATAGAAGTATTTCCTTAATAAAGTCCTATTTTAGGTGTATTTTTCTAATTGAATAGTAGACAGGAAAATATTAATTAATTCTCCTAGCATATATTTTAGGAAGTTTAGTAGAAGGAAAATATTAATTAATTCTTCTACCATATATTTTAGGATTCCCATATATTTTAGGAAGTCTAGTTAATATAATAAAAAGTAATTAAACCATAAATTTATAAAAAATAGTGAAAAGACAATTTTGTCTAAAGAAGAATCTTTTGGTGAAGGGCAAAAAGTTCAAATCATTTTTCGAAGGATCTTCACACTTTTAATATTACTAGTTTAGTGTACGCACTTTGCTCGTGTATCTCACGTCAATTAATTACACTATTTATAAAAAGAATAAAAATTATAAAAATAAAAAAACAACAATTGATGTTATTGATTTCAAATTCTTAAATATTATGAAAATTATTAAATAATTATTTTTTAACATTAGAAATTAATTAAATGATTTTGTCAAGACAATAGCATAATTTGTAAGCCAATATTTCAAGTACTTATAATGAAATATGATTCTTAGTTAAAGTTTAAAGAAAATCAGAAATACACATTATAATTAAATAAATGAGATTTATCAACACCGCTCACAACCTTAAAAGCATATGACTAAGTAAAGTGTGTGCGCATATTACAAGAAGTCAACAAAAAAAAAAAAATTTTAAAATCAATATTGGAAGTAGGTAGTCAATAAAGTTTTACTATAGTTTTCTAATATTACAATTCAATTCAGATAAATTAATTAAAAATACAATTGCAAGTCATAAATTTTGAGTACTTAGATTAATTGTTTAATGATTTTCAGATAAAACTTAAAAATCAATAAAGACTAATATTACAACAGATACAGTGCTCCTACACTTCCAAAAATCTTTGCAACACCAAAATTCTTAAGTTAAATATTTTTAAATCACAACAACATATTCAGTATAGTCCTATAAGTGGAGTGTGTAGGCAACTTGATTCTTATTTTGTGAATGTAAAGATGTTTTCAATGGAAACTGAGGTAATGCAAAAGTTATTCACAAAATAAAAGAAAAAGTTGAAAATATTACCATTTGGAATTACGGGTTATGCCCAAGACAAGACTCACATATAATGGACAAATCATATATCCCCACCCATCTGCTTCTTCTGCATCTCTAAGCAATCTATGCCAATACAACAACAAAATGAAGAAAAGACCAAGTGCAAAAAGAAAAAATAAGAAAATTTCAGGACCAACAAGCCCTAGTCTTTGTAAGACCATCAAGCACATCTAATATATAACAACAACATATATGTACACAAAACTACCCCTTACCCAAGGATACATATCAAATACAAACATAGGGATACATAATGACACCATATCAACAACTAAATACTACTAAAATAACATATCAATCTGAGAATTTTTCGTTGGATATAAACGTACCTTTACATAGTTAATTTTATAATGCTGAGGAAAGGACTCCAAATTGAAAAAGCAAAAAAGGTCAAAGCAATAAAAGTTAACATATGAATTTTAGAATATTGAGCAAAGAAAAACAAGAATTTTTATCTAACAAACCTTTGCATAGTTATAGGAGTTTTTAAGATTCTTTATTTATTACCATACATCTTAGGACTCTTTTTTTACTTACACAAGGAAAGAAAACCTATCAAAATTAATTGGCTATATATTTTCCTCTTACCATATAGTTTAGGACTCTTTAATCTTTTAATATTATAATTAATATTATAAAGTTAATTAAATAAAATTAGAGGAAAATGGTGAAAAGGCGATTTTGTTTTTTAATAAATAAATATATATATATATATATATATACACACACACAACAACAACAACAACAACAACAACAAAAGAAAAATATTAATTGATTCCCCTACCATATATTTTAGGAGTCCCATATATTTTAGGAAGTCTAGTTAATATAATAAAAGTAATTAAATAATAAATTTACAAAAAATAGTGAAAAGACAATTTTGTCTAAAGAAGAGTCTTTTAGTGAAGGGCAAAAAGTTCAAATCAATTTTCAAAGGGTCTTCACACTTTTAATATATACTAGTTTAGGGCACGTGTCTTGCGCGTGTATCACATTTTAATGAGTTCAATTATATAAAATCGCTTCGATATTGTGAAAGAAGTGTCATGATTAATAAACAAATTTGTTGATTTTATTAAAAACGAAACACTTAAATAGAAAATTAATATATTCATATAAATATAAAATCATTAAACCCACTTCAACTAAATTAATAAAAACTACTAAGGCTAAAAAAAACTTTTTAAAAAAATTGATATGACATATGAAGCAATTTATATGTGCTCTGATGATGATATCAAAACGCACATTAAGCAGGCTAAATGCTACCGTGTTTTTAGTCTGGACGTCAAAGGATGAACAACAAAATTTATTTAAGAGAATTGTTCCAACCACATCAATCACCCCATAGTCATACCAAATCGAGCAATGCTTGCTCAACAAAATTTCAACTGATCGTGGAGCCTTTTTAAGAATCGAATTCTACATCATCTTGACCTAAATCTCCTATAATTTTTTCACTACTACTTCTTATCTATTTGAAGCTTAACCTGAACCACAATATCAGAATAAAACTCATGAAACGTATGCATCTTAATCCCCTTGCACACAAAATCATTATATGTATATTTATTAAAATTGAAGAATAAACTCATGCAACAATATGTAAGTTTAAATGAAAGTTATGTGTTGCTTCGTCCATTGCCAAAAAATTATATTGCAAAGAAACCCATTGATATTTTTGTTTTTCATCATCTATCTTCAAGATACCTACAAAAATCAATGCATCTACAAAGTAAATCAAATATTACAAAAATATATTTGATGACGTAAAAGAATTTCAAATCAAACAATGAAGAACAACTAATCTAAGATCAAAAATAAATAATTTTTGCTCCGTATATTCATTGTAGATACTATTGTGTATTGTTATAAAAAGAAAGGATACTTAATTTATAGAGGTCTAAAATTTCTAAATATGATAGATACATACTTTTTTTTCATAAATTGTTTATGAACTCCAAATAAACTAAAACTCATAAAAATAGGAGTTTTAGATTTTTTTTTTTTTTTACACGTTCATGGTTCCAACTATGTAGATTTTTGATTCTTTTTATATAAAACAAATAGACTTCTTTTCTTTGAAAAAAAAAAACTATACACGTGAGTTTTCTTTTAATATCTTCCATTTTTTTTAACGTGAGTTCCCCCCCCCCCCCCCCTTTTTTTTTTTTACTTTTCATGTTTTCTTTCTTTTATTCCTTTTTTTATGTGATTTATTTTATTAGTTAGAATTAAAAGAGGAAAAGGACTCCTAAAATTAATTATTAATATTTAAATATTTTTATATTTTATAATAAATTAAGAAAAGGGTGAAAAGACTGGTTTGTCTGTTGCAGATTCTTTTAATGAAGGGGAAAAAGTTCAAATCACTTTTCTAAGGCTCTTCACACTTATAATATATTATAGATTATAGATATAGATATAGATTATATATAGATTATATATATATATATATAATGCAAATACTATTGAGTTCGTTAAAATTTAAAAAACAATCTACCTCTGGACAAACAATTCTCTTTTTAAAAAAAAAAAAAAAACTTTTAAGTTCACGTTTGTTTCATCTTTTTTTTTTTTTTTTTTTTTTTTTTATGCTGGGTATATGAAACTCTACTTATCAGCGACTTCAGCTAGGGGAGGGCGTTCAGTATTCGATTCGGTATTTTCAAAGTTCGGGTTTGGTAATTCGGTAATCGGTATTTGAACATAGATACCATATACCATACTTATGAATATCGGGTCGGTAATTCGAAAATCGGTAAATTAAACTTCGGTTCGGTACGATATTTGGTTTTACCATATTAAAGTTGGAGAAGTGCAAATGTACGTTTAAACTTCAAAGAGTATTTTTAGTAGAAACCTTATTTAGTATTCTTTTTGTTTCTTTTTACGAATATATTACCAAGTTTCAAGAGATTTTTTGAAACGACTGATACTATTGTCTATTGGGTTGGTTAGACATATATATATATATATATATATATATTCGGTAAATATCGAATACCAAACGGTATTAATCTCTTGAACCAAATCCAATCCCGAATACCAAAATGTTAAAATTTTACTCCCAAATATCATACCAAATACCAAATTACCGAATACCAATTACCAATTTTTTTAATTCGATTCGATAATTTGATTTTCGGTATTTTATGCGCAGCCCTAACTTCCGCTAGAAAACATTTAGTTTATATTTTTTTGGATGAAGATAAGGTTCAAGAAACATATTTATACAATTACTCGTCCATAAAAAGAACGAGCAATACTCTTATCTAAAGAATCTTGTACATATGTAAGCGCAACAATATGATCAATCATAACACCATTTAGAATTTAGTTTAACAAATGAATTATTTCAGCCCATTAATTATATGGTCAATCATAATATCATTAATTAACTATTTTTTACAAAAATAAAGAGGGCAGCCGTGAAAATACCTCCAAACTATATGCGAATTATTACTTTAATCTCCAAACTATTTATTGCAATTAAAACAGTCCTAATCTTGACTAAACGAACTCAAAGACACCTTCTATCTTTCACATGGCATAGCAAGTAGTTTCAACCTCATTTAACGCGTGAGGAACTTATAAAACAAGACAAATAAACAACTAAATGGTAAAAAGTCTCATTCATAACATTTCTGATTAATTTTAAATCCACTCCAACGGCTAAAACTCTTTCTTCTTCCCTACTCATGATTTCCTCCATAAAAACACTTTAAAACCCCAGCTCTAAACAAAACAAAACTGATGGCTAAAGCTGTAGAATTATGAATTGGATGGATGTACCTAGGGATCATGCCAAGATAGAGACGCTGGACCACGACTTACAATCAACGGGGTTTATTTTAGAGAGAATTTGACGGCAGGGGCGGATCTAGGTTTAAAATTGTGGTGCTTCGATATTCGTTAAATTCGATGTAAAATAGGTATAATTATGTAAAATATATATATAAATTAGTATGAAATAAGAAAAAAAATACCCATGAAACCATGAAGATAATTGAGTGCTTTGATTTTCCTGTGAAACCTTAAACCTTAAAACCAATGATCCCTTAATTCTGAGTCCATCACTGATTGACGAGGATTATATTTTTTAGGGTTAAGCAAATGCATCTTTTTTTTGGACTTATATTTTTAGGGTTAAGCAAATACCTCTTTTTTTTTTTTTTTGGACTGTAATTATTTATGTGTATGCCACATATACAACATATTGGTACCAATTTCCAGCTGGAACGTGCGTGTAAACACATTCAATAGATTTGACAAATCACTATGTTTTTAAGTTCATCTAGTCAAGATTAGGGTGTTTTAATTGCTAGGAATGGTTTAGGGACTAAAATAATAATTTCCGTATAGTTTGAGTGTGTTTTTACTAATTCTCTCGAAGAATAATTTTTTCTTTTTAAAAATAATTTTTTTGTTGGCTGATCAGGCCATTTTATTTATTGAAAAATAAAAAACAAAGCTGGAAATTGATACTAGTCTAAAATTTGATTCAGGCCAAGCCCAATAGAAACTATTCCGGAAAAAGAAAAGAAACGACACTTCAAATTAAACTATTTCCTTGAAAATGACCATGAAATTTAAATTTCACTTTCTAGCCATTTTAATTTACTGACTGGTTCTATACCGTTTTTACAAAACTTTTACACAGGTTTTATATAAATCTTATACATAAATATTCTATATGGAAATTATATAGTTTTGATACATAATTTATACAATAACTGTACATTTGCACTTCAAATTAAACTATTTCCTTGAAAATGACCCTGAAATTTAAATTCCACTTTGTAGCCATTTTAATTTACTGACCGGTTCTATACCGTTTTTACACAACTTTTATGCAGGTTTTATACAAATCTTATACATAAATATTCTATACAGAAATTATACAGTTTTGATACATAATTTATATAATAACTGTACTTTTTTTTACATGTTTTATACAATAATTATATAATTTGTATACACTTTCTATATATTGTACATATACATATTTGATAGAACTATACAATTTCTATACATATATCTTATATAGATTCATGTTCTATTTAACAATTATATCATTTTTAAATAATTTAATTATTATTTCTAAACAATAAAAAAAAGCAGAATATTTGATCAATTTAAAAATTTATAGTAAAAAAAATTAAAATATTTTTAAAAAGGCCGAATTGCCCAAGTTGAATATTGTATCAATATTGTATATAGACTGTATCAGTATCGTATATGAACTATATATGAAGTACGTGGATCAAAATGACCCAAATTGAGAAAGATTAGAAAATGGCCATAAAATGACATTTGTTTAGCCGACTGGACATTATTTATCCAAATGTCAAAATTGAACTATAATTAGGCTATTATTTTTTAAAAAGGTCATAGAGTTTCTTTTTCCCTTTAATCCCTACCTATAAAACCCGGTAGTCTTTCCAAAAGGGAGTATACTTTCCATTTCTGCCTCCTCTCAAAGATGTTGTCACCTTGTTGTTGGTGGATTGCCAGTCTCCGTCAACTCCTATTGTGGAGTATCTATGCTCCTTTGTCTGATCTGTTTGAGTTCTTTTTCTTCACACAAGATATGTCACTTATCCAAGGTTGGCCATGTTCTTTTGTGTTCTGAATCTCCTGTTGCAACTTATCTTTAACTTCATGCTCTTTGTCATGTGAAGGGTGTTGTAGTGCAAGGAAAGGGAGAAGGAAATCATCTGGAGTTTACAGTTCTCCCAAAGGTAACATCTTTACCCTCCAAAAGTTATACACAAGATTTTCACTCTTCTGATCTTTCTTTGCTAACAGGTTTGTCATGAACCAACCTGGACATGTAGCTGACCTCCAACACTTCTCGCGGAATCTGATGCAACTCCCTCTTATTTTTGGTGATAACTTTTGTGTGCTAACATTGCTTAGCCCACCTAATTTAATAGCTGCAATTTGCCTATTTTTAGAACGAACACTTTCGTAAATATGTAAGCTGCTTAGAATCTGCCTCCTAGATGTTTTATCTCTACTGCAAAACTTGTACATGTAGCTTGATCTTTCTAGTTTTTAATCTTAGTGATGGTCTTTATGCTTTGTCAATGTTGATTAATTTCCTTCCCGTACTTGGCATCTGTGAGAATGCATTATATGTCGTTTATGATTGACCTCAATAGCTAGATTTGCTATCAGCAAGTTTGTTTCATTCTCTGAAAACATACATGTATCTCCATAGTCTTCTTTGTCTCAGTAATCTCATCCATATACTCAACAACTTTCCATGGAACTTTTCACACTTCATTGATGATGTTCACTATTAGAAGCGAATCCGACTCAATCAAAATTCTTATAATGTTCTGACTTCTGCAGTATCTGACAACCTCAATAATTGCCCTCACTCTGCTATAATATTTGTTGCAAATCCTATGATTTCTCCTTGAGCATATATCAAATCTCCATCCTTATTCCTTAGACAAAAATCATATGATCCCAATCCAGGATTTCCTTTGCAAGACCCATTTGTATTGCCTTTAATAACTCCTTGACCTGGCAATTCCCATCTGACTACATGATAGATAATTCTTGGCTTATAGCTACTCATCAACTTGATTATATCTTTCCATTCATTCGTTGTTATCTTCCGCCTAGGGAATAATCTTCTCATTATGTAGTTAACATTTTGATGTACCAGAGTTATTAATCCCATTAGTGTCATATTGCCTTGATGTTTCCTATATTTTCTTCTCTTTCATAAAGCCTAGATGATTAAAGCTGGTACTAATCTGTATAAATACTTCAACTTACTTGTTGTCTCCTACTTTCACCATGTGTTTATTGTTTGTGATAATTGCTTGTTCTCTACTATTATTCCTGCAAAATTAGCAAAAAATATGTTCATATGAAGCTATGGGAGCTGTTAGAAAAAGATGGTTCATTATTTTAATTTGAAACTGTTCACAACATCAATATTTTGAAACCACATTAATCCTCATCCTCTATAAGTTATCATCAGTGGGAACTCTAGCTTTGAAAACTCTCTGAAGAAAGAAATTTATTTTGAAAGGTATTTCCTTATTTCATATGTCACCATAAATCTCTATTTTCTCTCTTTAGTGCCTCATCACTTCCCATGCTGATTTAACACTAAATTCACTATTAGTCTTCCCCATCCCCCAAGCTTTGTATGTCTCTTCATTCAATAAATTAGGAGGAATGCATTCAATGATGTAATTAACCATTTCATCAGATAAGTATAAGCTCAACAGCAGCTTGTTCCACTTTTCTTTTCTGATGAGTTGTTTGACTTCCATTTCTTCTTCTCCATGGAAATTCTCCTCAATATAATATAAAGCACCCTGTTTTGTTCAATTATCAAACCAGAAACTGACCTCACCAGATTTAATCTACCACTAAATATTGTGTTCAATCTCTTTCTGATTTAGATCATTTTTCATGAGATGCTTCTATTTCTTGTGCTATAATAGGATGATTCTTCTTGCAATATTTATTCCACATGAAATTACACCAAAGGAATTCTGAAAGGTTCTAAAATTTCACAAAAGTTTGGTGAAAAGAGCATCTGCCACTGATGTAATGACCTAAAGCTCACTTCACCTTCCTGCTTTGGTCTACATAATTCCTTCTAGGCAACCCAGTGCTTGCCTTTAAGACCTGAAGTTTTACTCCAGAAAAATCTTGCCATATTTTTATGTATTTGATCTATAACTCCCTTTGGAGGATTCATAGCAGATATCAAGTATATAGGTAAGGATTGCAAAATATTTTGAATCAAAACATACGTTCCCCTATAAGAAAAAAACTTACTATGCCATGTCATCACTCTCCTGCGCACCTTGTACCATCTCATCAAAATGAGATTTCCTCTTTCTTCCATAAAAGATAAGACATCCTAAATATGTAAGAAAAAAATCCTATAGCAATACCTATGATCTTTCTGATTCTGCTTTTAACTGCCAAAGGTACCTTCTCATGCATGTAGAGAAAACTTTTAGATAAATTAATCAACGTTCTGATACTTTCTTATATTTAACCAATACATTCATCATCTTTTTGATCGATCCCTTATGTCCAGAACAAAAAAAATGGTGTCATCTGCATAAACCAGATGATTGATTTTGTCACTCTATTTTGGCATGTCAAATTCTTTATAATTTAATCATCATTGAGCTCATTCAAGCTTCTGGACAGAACTTTAGCAGCTATAATGAAAAGAGTAGGAGATAATGGATCCCCTTGCTTAAAAGCCCTCTAGATGACTGGAAAAAATCATATGAATTTCCATTAACTAGTACTGAATACCAGTTATTGGACACCAATCTTCAAGTTATGTCAATGATTCTTTCAGTGAATCCAAATTTAAAAATACCCATGACACTCTATCATATGCTTTTGTCATGTCAAGTTTAACAACAATGTTATGAAATTTATTTCTTCTGTTTATATTCCTAGTAATTTCTTGAGCCAGCAAAATATTTTCAGCAATGCTTCTCCCCTTTATGAATTCTGTCTGGTTCTTGAATATAATATCAGGTAGAAAATTCACCAACCATCCATGTATCACTTTGGATATCACTATGTTAACATATGTGCTCAAGCTTATTGGTCTTAAATGAGTGAAATGACTGATCTTTTCCTTTTTTAGAATAAGTACCAGATTAGTATGGGTTATGTACTTAGGAAGTTCATATCCACAGAAAAAAACAATAACCATTCTAATCATATCCTCTTTGATAATGTCCCAACAACACTGAAAGAACTTACCTATCTGGACTTTCACTGTTTAAAGGAAAAACAACTTCTTTCACCTCATGTTCACTTAGTGTTTTGTCCATTTCTCCTTGCCATTTTTGCGTAATTAAGGTAGGGATACAATTCAACATAGAGAAGTCTTCATTTGTATTCATCTCCTTAAACTGAGCCTCAAATACTTTCACTGCTTCTTTTCCTATACTAACAGTATATTTCAAAACTATTCCTTGATCATTCTCAACGTCACAAATATGAAGCCTCTTCCTTCTTTCTCTGACAAAATTGTGAAAGAATTTTATGTTTCTATCACCCTCCTTAAACCATTTCATATCAGATTTTTGTCTCCAGTATTCTTCTTCCAACTTATAGTGATTTTGCAAATCTTCTTCTGCTTCCACCAATTCTCTCTTATTTTCTTTTGTACTATTCATCTCCAACTGAAGTTCCTGTATCTTTACTATATCTTCCAAAGTTGCCACTTTATGAAAAATACTTCCATAGTTTCTTTACTCCAGTAAGCTAACACCTCCTTCAAACCTTTTAGCTTCTCATGAAATATATAAAAAGGACTTCTCCATATATTAAATTTCCAATTTTCTTTAACCAGATTATAGAAATTGTCATGAATGATCTAAAAATTTAAAAATCTAAATGATTTTATGATCCTTTCCTGGTTAGAATTATATCTGTCTAGCAAAGGAAAATGATCAGAACTGTCTCTGATTAAGTGTTCCACTTTTGATTGTGAAAATTTCTGCATCAATTCAACATTGCCAAAAACCTTGTCCAATCTTTGAAAGATACAATCTTCCCCTATTTTGCTATTCCACCAAGTAAAAATTCTTCCCGAGAACTTCAATTCTGCTAATGTACAAGAGCTTATACAATGAGAAAAATCCAAAGTTTCCTCATTAGTGACTGGAAGTCCTCCTTCTTTTTCTCTTCAGCAATTAAAATCATATTAAAATCCCCAGCTATCAACCAAGGTTTATTGATGCTTCTACCATAATCCTCCAATTCTTCCTATAACTCCAGCCTTACAAGAGCAGTACACCTTGGATAAATTATGGTAATCCAGAAGTCACATTGAAAAATTGAGTATGTAAAATTGATTGTAACCTGTTGCACCTTATCTTCTACTGCATTTGCTTTCCAGGCATCAATCAGAAAAATCTATTTTTTGGAGGAGCAATTCAATAGAGCATTATCCATTTCAAGCTTTCTCCTATAATTATCTAATTCTTTTGGTCCCGGAAATGGCTCCATTAGGGCAATGAATGCAAGCTTGTGTCTTTTCTTCAAATCAATCAATTTATCAAAAGAGTTTTGAGTATTGACTAATATGATATTCCAAAATAACAAATTTTCAATCATTATTTATAACTTAGTGGTTTAGCTGAGCTACTGCTTATACTTCTTGATTTGTTCGATTTGGTACCTTTTCTTCCTATTCTTAACTTTTTAGTGTGCCTTAGAGATAAATCTCCTTTTGTAATTATTTCATTGATGTTCTCCTATATATCCGTTTCTTCTTCATCATCTTTTCCTACTTTTCCTTTGTCTACTTTTGATGTGTCTTGTGTTGAATCCACAATTGAGTCTGCATTGGTGGTTCCATGAACTGAAGAGGCTTCTCCTTCTAAATCTATACTATCGTGTAGAGGTTTTTCGAAGTTTTTCCCATGTCACCTCTGATTACCTTCAATTATGACAAGTTTCTCTTTGCTTCCTTCATTGTCCTTTAAACTATGGTGATCTTTTTCATCATTATATTTCTTCTGAACATTATCTCCATTACCCTTTTCTTGACGTATATATTGAGTATCAAGCTCTTTAGCAACATTCTTATTCTTTTCAGCATGCATAAAAACTCCTTCCACCTATTTTTTCGTTGACTCCTTCTCAATGCTCTTTGTATTCTTATTGTCTGCAACTATCTCCTTACTACTCCCCGCATCTATTTGATTATTTTCCTCTTTACTAAGAATATCAAACTGGTTCCCTGTTGCTACCTCTTCCTCTTCCAATGTGTTATCTTTTTTATGCTATCGTTTCACCATTCATTCTCTATATTGATGTTTTTCCCTTCTTGCACCATTTGTTTTCCTTTGCTCCAGAAAGGCTGCATCTTTTTTTTTTCTCTCATTGGTCCTTCTTCTCCATGTTTTTGATTACTTCCTTATCTTTATCTTTCATATTTTCCTCTTCTTCTTTGTTTATCATCTCCTCATCTTTGGGATATAATTTTGGATACATTACCAAATATTATTTCTCATTATGTCCTTGCAGCTTGTAATTTTTACAATATTTAGGAAGATAATCATATTTAATAGTAATCCACTTAGACATGATTTCTCCGGTGTTCTTTTTGATACCAACGTTAACTCTTTTTGGTAGATCACTCAATAAATCTACTTCAACATTTACCCTAGCACAGCTAGACCTCATTTTATTGCTAGTCACTATGTCAACTTGTAAAGGCTTGTCTACAGCCGTAGCTAGTGAAAATATTGTCTCTTTATCAAAAATATTTGGAGGTAGTGCTGGTAAAGATATCCATGCAATTGCAATGGACATTTCCTCCTCTGGATCAAATAATGGATCCCACTTTAGAGTTCGCATGAGATAATTCCAATTTCTATGATTGATATAAAAATAGATTTTGATAGCAGGTTAACATAGTCTTCAATTCTTGAGGCTCTTATCAACACATATCTGCTACATAACAAACCAATATTAATGTCTCCCTTAAGCTCGCATTATTTCGAGATGAGTTTCCTCAATTCTTGGATGCCAGGCCACCTGTATGAGAACTTTCCTAATATCGGAAATTCTAAATCTTTGTTCACAATCATCTGCGAAACTTCGTCTTCTTTCCAAATTTCTCGAGGTTCCTTATGCAAATACGTGAGTGGTTTAATAGGAATTGGTAATCTCTTATTCAACGTAGGCTAAAGTGTGGCAACATATATTCTCTCCCCTCCAATACCCATTAGTATATGAGGTATATTTTATTGAATAACCTCCGGTGGAGGCTGCCCAACAGTCGTTATTGCCATTTCAGCATGATATTTTCCAAGGTTTTAGTGTTTTTCAGCTAGTATTTTTCAAGAACGGTTTTTGGGGATATATATTTCTTCAAAAAAAAATTATATTCTTAATACCTCGAAGAATAATTTTTTCTTTTTTTAAGCATGATGCTGGTTTTTTTTAGAGGGTGGGGGTGGGGTGAGAAATGAATATTATGAGAGGAAGGACATATAATAAATGAGAAAAGATATCAAAACCATCTTAAATTATTGTGCAAAAGTCGAAAACAAACTCAAACTATCACGACGACCTATTACACACCTATATTAATTAAAAGTGAATTCATTTCCACCCCAATACACATACAACCAATCACATAGGGGAAGATGTTCTACACTCGCCTGTCACATCAGCACCACATTAGTGCCTTAAAAATCTTATAAATTTTATTTTTTATATTTTTTTACTTTTCTTTTCTTTTGTTAGTTATATTTTACACTAATTAATTTCTAATTAACTATTAAAATTCTTCAATAATTATACCTTCTTCATCAACTCCATCTCTCATCCCACAGGAAACACCATGCTTCCAGCCGACCACTGCTATCACTATCTATTCTTTCCTTTTCACCATCAATAATAAATTCACCATCATACCGCTTCAATTCCTTCTTATTCGCAACCCACCACCATTATTGTTATCAAGTTTTTCTTTTTCACCGCCTCCAGTTTCTTCTTCTTCATCAACCCATCACCAAATATTTACATAGTTACTTTCTTAAAATCTCATTCTCTTCTCTTTAAAATCTATTTGTGAATTTTTTTCATCTTAGAGTTTTATAGAGAGAGAAATTAGATTAATAGATTGGTTATTAAGTTGCTGAAAGTTGTAAATTCATCATTGATATAATTGTATGTCTAATTTGGTGCTAAATTATGAGACTTTGAAAAAAAAAGAAAAAAACTGAAAATTAAGACTTTATTGTGTTCACTAAATAAAATTCTCGATAAAAAGTTATCGAAAAATTATTTTTTTTACGATGAAACACCGATTCCCCATTCAAAAATCAGTATTTTGTTAACCTGTTATTTGCTTATTATATTTAGCTTGTGTTGATTTCTTTTAATGAAGTGGGTATAAAAATTTTCTTGAAAAGGAAGAAAAAAGATAAGACTTTTAGTGATTTATATTTATATATATATATTAAAGTACATGCTCATATAAAATTCAAAGTGAATAAATAAAAGTAAACGAAGAGGGTAATTAGAATTAGGTGTAAGGTGCTCGTTGTCAATATAATTACTCAACTAAGAGTCAGGGTCGAATCCACGAAGAGTAAAGACGTAGCATTCACAACTTACAAGTATTGGTAGTTAAGTAAGTGTTAACCCGTAGTGCGGAATTAAACAACATAAGAAATTAAATGGGGGTTTGATTTGAATGATGTTAAACACAACATGAATTAAACACTATTTTGAGTTTGAGAGATCGAATAGTGTTACTAATTAGAGAGAAACCTTGGGGTTATGCAATCCTAGGTGGGAGTTATGCATAGGTTGCCAATTATTTATCCAAGTTTAGTTAAGGTTTTTGGGTAGGATAACTTTGGGGGTATTGATGTTAATCTTTCAATAAAACACCAAATCTCACAAGTCGATTCTTTCGAACACCTCACAAGTGTATCAACTTTGTCAGTCCACTACCCCAATTAACATCCTTATTTAGTTTCTAAGATGATGCTATAAAATGAGCTAACTCAAGTTATTGTTCATCACTCATATTCCCTTTTTCAAGGATGATATTAGTCCAATTGTTCCTCACCCATATCCCTTCTTTCAAGGATGATGCGAGTTCAAGGGTAATTGGGGTTAGCAATCCCTAATTCTCAATCAAACATAGATATCCCCTCTTTCAAGGATGTATTGATTCAATTGCCCCTCAAGTATATCCCTTCTTTCAAAGATGATATAGGTTCAAGGGTAATTGGGGTTAGCAATTCTCTATCCCCAATTAAATATGGAACAAAAGCAAAATTCATCACCATTAACTAAGTAATTGAACAACTAATCAACACCCACACATTAATTACCACCTAATCAAGCATAACCCCAAGAGATAAATTTAGCTACTTATAAAAATAAAGAGAAGATATATACCAAAATTAGCACTTAAATCCTTCATGAAAAGCAAAATCAATATAATCTCCAAGCTTCAAATCTAAATAAATAGCAAAATCTCTCTTGAAATTCACTTACACAATTTGTTTTCAGTTGATATGGTGTTCTTAATACTCAAAAATTTGAAATTAGATGCCGAAATTATGATGAGTTGAGCCTTTTATATTTTGGGAACAGGCCTTGTGAAATTTCATCATTGCCCTTGCAAAACAACCTGATCTTCTGTCACGATCGCGACTCCGTGGTCGTGGGGTATCGGGTCGCGATCACATTACTTCTACCTGGTGAGATCTATCGCGATCGCAACCCTCAAAGTGTGATCGCAGCATCTGAGGGTCGCATCCTAGGGCTTGACTTCAGCCTTTGTCCTTTTTTTGTCACTTTCCTTCCTTTTCAGCTTTGTCTTTACTTCTTTTTCATCAGATTTCTCCGTAAGATCACAAAGACTAAAAATTAGTGCATATTATATAGAACTATTCTCATATATTCAATTAACTTACCATAATGTATAAGAAACGAGATGCAAATAAGTGATAAATTTTTTACTCATCAACAGCCCCAACTTTAAAAACTTTGCTTGTCCTCAAGAAACACTACTACACATTCAATGAGTATTTAACTTCGAAGCTCACACTATTCAATCAATGACCACCACGACTTTGGACTCGGTTAACACTAACAATTAGTCAACAGGCATGAGAAGCACTAACTATACAACCCCCTCAAATTCAATCACATTTTCAAGGATGCAAGGACATTTCAAGAATTGTCAAGCAGGAGCAACCAATTCTCAAAAAGTAACTCCATTAATAGCAAATCAAATATGCTCCTTTACCTTGCTTTCGAAAGATGCCAACTTTACCAATCTATCTTACTTTACATGCCTCCTCGCAAAAGAAAGTCCCAATACACCAAATTTTTCAACGTGCAGCTAGAGACAAATGAGCAAGCACTCACACTCATAAAGAACTTTTAAATTCAAACAAGTGTGTGTTTGCCCTTATTTTCGATTGCTACTAACTCAAAAACACTTAATTGGAGATCCCAAAATACTTTTTCAAGATTGTAATGAATGTTCAGGGAAGGAAAGGTTAAGCATTTGAGATAACTGTGATTAAACCCTCCTTGAACTCCACATAACACTAATTAGATCACTACTTGGATCATTGGTTACTCCATTCATTTCTAAATCACATATGTGCCTACTGTTTTTTTTTCACTTTAGATCACCCATCTTTTGAAAGTATTCTTTTTTAATTTCTTTTCTTATTGTAATCACGTGCTTTTTTTTCTTTTGTTGTGTTCTTTCCTTTTCCATCATTGATTTGCTTTTGGGCATTCGTTTACAAGACTATGTCCATGATCACCTCTTCCAACTTTCACTACACCTCCAACTTATTTAGCCTCAAGTTGGCAATTTCGAATTCAAGGAGGGTAGGATTCAAGAGAGGGATAAATTTCAAACAATTCAAGGCTTGTAATGTGGTTGTCAAAGAAAGGTTAATAGGCTCAAGAAGGGTGACTAGGGGTACCATTCATACATGGGTAGAATTTTTAGGCTAAAGTGGCTTTCAACAATCACAAAGATGGCCTATGATTATTTTTTCAACCGCGCATAATTAAGATTAACTTTGAAAGACCAACGAGACAAGTTCTAGATGACACAAGTAACATAAGAATTATTCAACTAATGTTCACCACACATACCATGCAAATTATTCTAGAAGGATCGATTGTCTTTCCTACTTAAGAACAAAAAGAGAGATTTATCACATTACACTCAACTAAAGAATTTAAAGTCATAAAAAGAGGCAGAGTTTTGTCACAAAATCATGCAATTCCATGCCCTTGAATTTCATAAAAAACTTTTGACAGAGGGGGATGCTTATTTTGCACTTCACCACGCTAGATTAACTATCGGTAGCACCAAACAAGTCATCGTCTCACATTTGAGCTCTAATGAGGGCAATACTTATGGATACTTAGACTTCATCATAGATGCTATGTCAATTCCAAATCATAATGTCACGGGTACTCAGACTTTTTCACCATCTATGACTCCAACACCACAACACGACGATTTTCCCCTAAGAATGTCGTCACTCAATCTATTATATGAAAAGGATCGTCTAACATCAACATAAAAAAATAAAATCTAAAAAATAAAAAATGACTAATCCACAAAATTACTGCAAAACATAGACGCTAAGGAGACCCAAAGTACAAACCAAATCATCAAAATAGAATCAATATCCCAAATATCCAAATAAAATAAAAATCAAATCATCCACATATTATAAACCAAATAAAAAAAAATAAGAATCAAATTATCCAAATATTATAGATCAAATGTGAAATAAATACGGAGACAAGGACACCCCCAACTAAAAAGCTTTAGCCTCCTCATTGGAATCATGAAAGCATAAAAAAAATAGAGGGGCTCCCTGAAACCGCATCACTGACTTCTATCACTCTTTGTCTCCTCATCAGCATCATCAGAATCTAGCTCCTCGTCCTCGGACCACCTAGCTGGAATCTCATCCTCAACATCCAGCTTTGTGGAGGAAAAAATTACAAGAAGTGACAAACTTAAGAGCATAATTATGATAAATAGCAACACTTTCATAAAATTACATTTTATACAAAAATAATATTTTTTTGATGGGACCACTCAATACATGCGTGTTTATTGGAAAAATTGCAAGAAGTGACAAATTTAAGACCAAAATAATGATAAATAGCAACACTTTCATAAAATTATATTTTATAATAAAAATAATATTTTTTATTGGACCACTCAATACATGCGTCTCTACAGCTACCAAAGAATAACTTCTCCTATTTTTGCTCCAACACTTATTCTCTTTCTTATTTTACTGTACCTTTTTATTTATCTTTTCAACGGAAAAGGGCCTAAAATGTCCTTCAATCATGTGACATAGTGCAAAAATGTCCTCCGTCTACCTATTGGGCCTAAAATGCCCTTCCTGTTTACCTATTAAACCTAAAATGCCATTTCCGTCTATCTATTGGGGTTATTTTACCCTTTTATTTAAGAAAAAATTATATAATACCATAACTTATCTTTATAAAACTACATAAAATCCCTATCATTTTTATTAATATCACCAAATAAATAGTGCACAATATCAATTTTGCACAATATCAATTTTTCATCTTTCTAAATTGATCTGATAAATAAACAAAAAATAACATAAATAGGCATTTTAAAAAAATTATTACATATACATAGCCATATTAGCTGGTTGTCAGATGTAGCATATAAAATATTTACTTTAATAATATATTCTAATATATAGAAAAATAATTATATATTAAATTCGCATATTTCTTATTTATTGCCTATTTTTATGGAAACTTTTGTTCATTCATTTTTTACATACTATATCAAAATTTTATGTTTTTCATATTTATTTCCTGCTTTCACGATACCTTCATAAAAATATATGGTATATTTAAACCATAAAAAATCATGGTATATTTAGGTATTATACAAATTATATTTATATCATAAAAACACATGATATATCTATACCATACACATTATATTTATACCATATAAATTATTTTATACCATAAACATACATGGTGTATTTTAGATTTAAAAATGTTATACCATGAAATATTGAAAATATATATTTATTTTTAATAAATAATTTTTTAACAAGAAAAGTACTTCCCACATAATGAGATGTACCATGAATATTTATCTCATAAATTATATAACAAAATATAATAATAATTGGCATAAATTACATTTATGCAATAAAAATACATGGTATATATGTACTTCCAACATAATAATTGTTATTTCATATATATTTATCCTTAAAAAGGTATGCTTAACCCATTACATTGTAATTAAATATACTCGATAATAAAATAATACTAGATAATTAACATACATGAAAAAAAAATATACAAGAGTAAATAATGAAATACTTAGTTTATTTAAAAATATTTGAATTTTGAATATAAGATAGAGAAAGATTTGAAAACGGGGATTATTTTTTCACTTTTAATTTTGAAGATTGAAAATATATCTCTTAAATTAAGGTGAATTGATAATTAGTTATAACATTAAATTAGGAATTATAATTATCTTTTTTGATTTTTTTAAATGACTATATATGTAAATAAAATCTTTATTTTTGTAATATTGAAAAAGTACTATTATTTATGTAATTAAGTTTTAAAGATGGTCTTTTCATGTAATATGCCTAAATAAAGGGGTAAACTAGGTCCAATAGGTAAATGAGAAGGGTATGTTAGGCCTAATAGAGAGGTGAGAAGGGCATTTTAGGCCCAATAGGTAGACGGAGGGTATTTTTGCACCAATTTACATAATTGAAGGGCATTTTAGGCCCTTTTTCATTTTTTCAAATAACGCATATTCTTCATATTTTCATTCCATTTCTTTTCCTTTTCTCATGTTTTTTCACCTTAATAGATAAAGATCGTGCTCCACAAAATAAGATAACTATTAATTTTACAGTTATTATATGTTATCTCTTTTCCAAATTCTATATATTTTATAGTTTTGTTGTTCATCATTGTCCTTGCAATTTCTTTTTTGTTTTTGTTATTTTTTTATTGTATGATTGTGGATGTTTGCTCTAATGACAAAACAGTTGAAGAAATCAGTGAACGTCGAAGAGGTGAGGTCGAAGTATCATAGTGATCTAGAGAAGATAGTCGAAATAATGAAACAAAAAGGATTGAAGGAACCTTTATCTCCAAAACCTCCAAAAATATAAAGATCTAAGAAAAAAATTGAAAAATCAAGAAAAATTTCAAGTTCTGATCTTGAAACTCTTATGAATATGATTTTGAAGAATATAAAGTCGAAGAAGTATTGTATATATATTTATTAACTAATAGGTACTCATTTGTATATATATACAAATCTGGTTGTACATAATGATTTATGGGGCATGCGCATGTATTTGTATTTTGTATATATAAATACATATCCATATGTATTTTTGTACAGTGTTGAGTTTATTATTGAATTATTTTATGCCACTCTAGAGGGTAACATATGTATTTATTTATATTTTTTACTATTTAAGATATGCATTATGTATTTTTTGATTACCTATATGTATATGTATATAGTTGTCCTTTTTGTTATAGAGATTTATGTCCTATATGTGTATATATACATCTGGGTCAGATATGTATTTATGTAAATACATCTGCAAATATATATGTATTTTTTGTACTTTAAATATATATAAAGATCTATATGTCTATTAATTTTGTATATTTTTGAATATATATATATATATATATATATATATATATGTTATATATATATTTATCTTTTTTTGTTGTATAGATTTTGTGTGATCATATATTCATGGCAATAAACATTAGTGATAAAATCAGGATAACAGACGACACAAAAGTCCTTGAAGTTTGATGATTTTTTTTTATTTTGTGTATGATAACATTTAACTATAGGTTGACAGTGATGTAGTTGAGTAGTTGTTAAATTTCCTATTTTACTTTCATGTTTTATGTGAAAAATTAATTGAATTTGAAAGTTATGTTATTGTATTTTGAAGACTGGTACTCAATCAAATTGAATGGGAGATTTCCATTTTGATATTATGTTGAATATTTATCATATTTTCAATAATTTTATATGTAATTGTATATGTACTAATAGGTGATTATACAGTTTTATGTTCAGATCTTAGATATATCTTACTTAGTTGAACAACTATATATTTGTATTTATATGTATTTCAAAAATTAATAGAAAATACATTTAAGTAACTGTACATGTATTTGTACATATAATTTAATTAGATATGTATTAATAATTGAGGACAGGTTTATATAGTTGTATATACAAATACAAATTTATTTTTATAGTTCACAGTATTTTATATTTGTATTTATATGTATTTGTGATTGTACATGTACCCAAATATATAAATTTACTCTTAAAATAAATATAGATAGTTTTATTTATATTTTTCTAATCAAAATTACAAATACTGAAAAGGTAACTGTTACGTATTTTAATATATGAAACATAATTATAATTGAAGAATTAATCATATCACAACAAATATTTTGAAATGTATCATTTACGATATTTCCTACATTAATGCCTATTGTCACTCTTAAACTCACAATCACTACATGAATTGATGATTTTCTTTCCGAACATATTCCTTCTTGATTTTTCACGATCTTTCTTTGGAGGTCTGCCCGGAGGTCACTTATATTTTAGGGGCAGTACTACCTCAACAAGTATGTTTTCTAGAATTATCCAGTCGTCTTTCTGTGTTAAGAATAAATTGAAACATCATATATTTTTGTTACTGTTTTGGCTTGTACAAATCAGAGCAATATGATCCCTTTGTAAATTTTTTACTATACAGGACTGCATGAGTTCATGCACATATTCAATTGAAATGTGTGACAAGAACTTATTTTTTCTTGAGACAAATAATAAAATATTTTTTTTGTCATGTATTGTATAAACATACTCTGTGGCTGGTACAACCTGAAACATTTTTAAGAAAAATAATTAGGAAAAAATATCAAATACATTTGCACATATATTTTTTGTAACTATGTATATATTTTTTTACTTAGAGAACTATACATATATGTTTCAAACATTGAGAATTGGATATGTATTTTCACTTAGAGAACTGTATATGTTTATGTATTTTTCAAACATAGAGAACTCTATATGTATTTTTCAACATGGCAACATATACTATAGGTAACCTTATATATATATTTTCAAAACACAGTTTCACATATGTATTTGTTAATGCAAATACAAATAATTTGAGATGTCAGAAGAGTCTATAGTTGATTGTATGATTGTTGGAAATTGCTTTTAGTTACTGCACTAATTTTTAACAAAATAAGTTATTTAATTTAGGATGAATTTGAATTTTGAATTAAGTTAGGTTGTTTGATTTGTTGAGACATTTTAATTAGTTTGCATTTTGAATATCGCTGAATTTCTATTGTAAGGTTGTTATTAAAAGCCCCTCAATGCTCAATAAAATCAATAAAAGATATTGAAAGTATTTCAATCTGTTGAGAGTTATTTTAATTTCTTTTTTTGTTGCCCCATCTTTTTTAAAAGAAATAAACACTGGTGTCAGAGTCTCATTAATCTTACGGGACTTGTGAGTTCTTTTAAAGCGATATCATATTATTTTTAACCCGTAAGGGCTACTTTTTTAACACGTAAGGGCTACCCATTTTAACCCGTCAAGACTATCATTTTCAACCTGTGCTTATTGTCAAAGTATTGTCAAAGCATAGGGCTATTTTCAACCAAAAAATGTCAATCAACAGTCTCTCATTGAATGCCCCAAAAATTTTCACTGGCGAAAACTATCAGATTCGGTCAGAGAAAATGAAATCATATCTTCAAGACTATGATCTGTGGAAAGTTGTAGTGGAAGATACACTATTACAACCACTCCCTACAAATCCCACCCTTGCTCAGATTAAATCTCAATCCTACCCTTGCTCTAATTAAATCTTATTCAGATGAAAAATAAAAAATTCAAAGTCAAAACTGTAATTAAAAATTCAGTTGCAGATTTAATTTTTTCTAAAATCACTACTTGTGAGATAGTAAATGAAGCTTGAGAAAAACTAAAAAAAGAATACCAAGAAAGAGACTGAGTCAGAGAAATGCAAATTTTAAATTTAAAAAGGGATTTTGAATCTCTTAGAATGCAAGAAGATAAAATATTGCTAAGTATTCTGGCAAGATTTTTTTGATTGTTAGTAAAATCAGGTTGCTTGGCGATAATTTCAAAGATGATAGAATATTAGAAAAAAATCCTTGTGACAATTTCGGAGAGATTCGAGTCTAAAATCTCTTCTCTGAAAGAGTCTAAAGATCTGTCTACTATTTATGTTGAAGAACTAATAAGTGCTCTTCAAGCACAAGAGCAAAGAAGAACCTTTAGACAAGACAATGTTACTAAGAATGCCTTTTATGCACAAAACAAAAAAGAAAAAGGTAATTATCCTCTTTACAGACACTGCGAATAGAAAACACACTTGGAGAATTTTTGTAGGTGGAGACCTGATGCAATCTGTAGAAATTACAAACAAGCAGGTCATGTTACAAAAGTTGCAAGCTTAAAAACAAACCTCAAGCATAATTTGCGGTAGCAGAAATTGAGAAGGAGCAACTTTTTTAATTGCGGTAACTAAAGCAAAGGAGGAGTGTTGGAAATTGCTTTTAGTTACTGCATTAGTTTTTAGAAAAATATGTTAGTTAATTTAGGATGAATTTGAATTTTGAATTTAAGTTAGGTTGTTTGATTTGTTGAGACATTTTAGTTAGTTTGAATTTTGAATATTGTTGATTTTTTTATTGTAAGATTTCTATTTAAAGCCCTTCAATGCTCAAAAAAATAAGTGAAAGCTATTGAAAGTATTTCAATCCATTGAGAGTCATTTTAACCTTTTTTTCGCTGCCCTATATTTTTTTAAAAAATCAACAATGATGTATTTGTGCTCAACAATATACCATCAGCTATGCATTTTTCATAATTTTGTTCATATGTTCATCTCTCAGAGCGCATCACAAGAATAGGAATGCTTCTCATTATCAATCTCCAACACACCAAAAATGTTACAAAAAAAATACAAATTAACAAAGACAACATCTTAAATTAGTCAAATAATATACAACTATACTGAGAACATACAAATAGAATGATAATGACAACACTGCAGTCAAAATATACAACATAACTCTAATTATTCAAATTCAGACATAATATACAATTACACTCTCAAAGCCATAATTGCACATAAGATATAGAAATACACTTACAACATACAAATAAACTAATAATATACAATTATAATATACATATACAAACAAAACTCTAAATATTTAAATACAATCTGAATATATAAACAGACTCAAAACAAAATAAAATTTTACTCTTCATAATATACAAATACGCCCACTACCTATATAATTACTTTTTCAAAAAAATAAAACTGATACTATTTATTGAGTACGTAGCAAAATTGAGATTAATCAAAGAATAACTCTCTCAATTCGATCAACATTGAGTTCGATCAAATAATGTTGTTCAATCAAATATTCAAAATATAATCTGTGATGAAAAATAATTTGCTGAAAAAATGATCAAATATAACAAACAATTTCGCACAACATGATTTGGGATTTCGAACAACATGATCTTCATGATTAAGTCGTCTTAATTTGTTGAAATTCATATACGAAATTAATTTTATGATTCAATACCTGTACCAACAATGATGCTTTATTTTTTAAAATTTTGAAAATCGTGAAGATAATAATATTCAGTTGAGGTGAGTTTGATTTGGAAAAGAAATCTACTATTTTAAATAACAATAATTTATGAAAAGGAAATCTACTGCTTTAGATAAGAGTAAGTTAATAAGAGTATTTATGGAAAAGAAATTTATTACTTAAAATATATGGGGTAATTATTTCTTATTCAACTCAACTAATTTGAGTAAAAGAAGGGCAATATATCTCGTTGTATATGTATTTTAGTAGCAAAAAGTGTCTAAAATATAAAATACAAGTTGTTATTTCAGGTAATTATGAAACAATTTCTATGAAACTCCTAATTATGTGCTTAAATTTGCTACTTATGAAATTTTTTCATTTATATTCTAAAAAATAGTTATGATTTGTTTAGACCAAGTTCAAAAGTTTTTCTTGTGCTCTCAAACTCTATGCTCAATCAAGCACTTTTAAATAAATTGTGATAGGGTAAGTAGAGTAGATCTAATTTAGAAAAAAACTTGTGCTCTCAAACTCTATGCTCAATCAAACACTTTAACATAAATTGCAATGGAATGGGTAGAATAGATCTAAGTTAGAAATATTATAAATTAATTCAAAAAAGTGTAGTCACTTAACAAATCACAAAAGGTTCATGTAACTAAGCAAAACTAACCAAATCTATCTATATATAATAGGAGAGACAAAAGTGACAAGTGTCAGCACTACAAAAATTCTACTTACAAATAATAATTATATGAGAAAAGACATTATCCCTCCCCCCCGCCCCCCTCATCCCGAACTTATCCGCTCAATTTACTTTAGTATTTAAAATAAACCTTTGTTTATTTACCCCCTTAACATCTTTAAAGTTTATTAATTTTACCTCTCAAGACTGAATACCACTCTCACCACTGAGAGTGCATCACACGCGCCAACACATCACTGCCACATCAGAACCACGCAAGAAAAGTAATTTTTAAATATTTATATATATATATATATACATATATATTAAATTAAAAAAAAACTCCTACTCCCATTTTCTTTTTCTTCAAACCATCCCCCCCTCTCCCCTCCCCCCGCCCCCTTTTACCCAACTCTCATCCT
Source organism: Capsicum baccatum var. pendulum (assembly GCA_030864225.1). NCBI lineage: Eukaryota > Viridiplantae > Streptophyta > Magnoliopsida > Solanales > Solanaceae > Capsicum > Capsicum baccatum. The sequence goes on along the minus strand of CM061559.1, from coordinate 198,724,040 downwards.
CCATCAAATCCACCCCACCACTATTTTTTCTATTTTCCTCCATTACCACCTCCCACCCTCACCTTCAATTTCTATTTTCCTCCACCCCCACCCCTCATTTTCTTTCTTCTTCAAACCACCCGTCCCTACCTCCACCCCCATCCCTCTCTTTGTTTCTCCATTTCCAGCCAACCCCCATCTCCACCTCTAATTTTTTTTTTATTTTTCTTAATTAACACCATTAGAGAACAATCACAAAGACATCAAATTAAAAAATTTTCTCCATTAAACACCATCTCAAACTTCAATAGAACTCTCTCAACGTTTTCAACCACCAAATTCACGCTTGAAAATGTAAATAATTATCATTTTTAAAAATAAAATACTATTTTTTTTATTACAAGTGACATAAATAAAGAATAGAAAAGGAATATATATATATATATATATATATATATATATATATATATATTAAAAAATACTCCTTTCTTCTTCATCAATGCCCCCCACCCCCCCCTTCACCTCTCATCCCCACCTCGCACCGTACACCTACACCCACACCCCACACCCTTTTCTTCTCCAATACATCAACAAACAACAACATCCATTTTCTATAACCATTAATTCCTCCATTAACAACCTCAAACACATTCTCCAACAACACTTTGCTCTATTTTTTTATTTTCCTCCATTAATACATTCTCCAACGAAGAATTGAAGACACTGAATTGCTTCAGTAATTCAGTTCGAAGAACAACAAAATTGAAAGAAATTTTTCTAACTTTTATTTATAAAGTTTGATTTTTTTTTAATTTTTATACCATGTTCATCTCTTTCTCTTTAGTACGGTAGCTGGTAAAGACTTCTCAAATCCATTAATGGGTGTGTGTTCCCTAATGAATGCAGCAAGACCCATTAAAAATAAAAAAAATAAAAAAATCAAGAGTTTTTTCTCCGATTATCTCTAGCTTATCTAGGATTTTTTTATGACCTATCAGAGACTCTAGACTATGCTCGGAGAAATTTGTAACCAAATTATTTTACTATCCCAGCTTTAAGATCAGAAATGCAAAAAATTTCCATTAAGTTACTATTTTACTGAGAAAAATACTACTAACAGGTTTAAATTCTATGTTGTTCTCAGAGGACAACAGCAAGGCGTGTTCCAGACTTGGATAGAGGTAATGAACGCCATAAAAGATTATAAAACACTTTAATATAGCCTCGCAGTCTGTTCTTACTAGTATTTTGGGCTTATTTAATATATAAAGTTTAAAACTATTCAAACCATAAATTACTGTTAGTGTTTCCGCATCTATGCTATTTAACTTTCCCTTTTCTTTATATTTTCCACTTGAATAAGCACAAAATTTTTCATCCTTTTTATTACTGTATTTATTGGATTTTGCCTTTAATATTGCTCCCCATAAATTCTTTTATACTTTCGTCTATACTATAAATCGATTCTGAGTCTTCACTTTTTATTTTCTTTTTACGTTTATAACCATAATTATCTGTTCTTAATTCACATTTTATAAAATGCTCTTTTATTTCCTCAAGGTCTAAGTTTCCTACTTTACAGCCTGTGCATTTAAATACGCTATTGCTATTTGTTTCATATAAGGCAAGTCCCTAGGAATTTATAGATTAATCCATCATTATTGCTAAAACACTGAGAGAATAACCATATACTGAGGGTATTTTTATAAGTAATTTACAAATTTTATAAGATCAGAAAACTGATGGAAAACCACCGACGATCCGGATCTTAATAATAATAACACACATGTGAAGGAAAATATAAACTTGATTAATTCAAATATAATTTACAAACTTGGAAGAAAAATACAAAGATCATATATATATATATATATATATATATATATATATATATATATATATATATATAATTTACACCTTAACTACCCTTATATAAATTACACATTAAAAAATAAAAATAAAAAATAGCTACACAATTCAAACCATCCACATAAAATCACATATTTTTACTCTTTTTTTATATCAACTACTACTTTTAATCGAAACTATTTTAATTAAAGTTAAGAGATGAATATTTAAGCCTAATTAAAATTAAAAAAATCCTATTTTAATTTTAGACAAATGTTAATTTAATTAAAACTAAACTAAGAATAATTCACAAGAAACTATAGATTTACAAAAGTTAAACGAATGCCAGTCCAGATAAATATGTAAAAAAAACAGTCACATCGTAAATCATGTTTTTTTACTCCTTTTATATCAACTACTACTTTTAATTGCAACTATTTGAATTAAAGTTAAGAAGACGAATATTGGAACCAAATTAAAAGAATTCTACATTGATATGAATAATCCATAATTTAGATTTAAGTGAAATAGTTAACAACCATAAATCATGGCACGTTGAGCACTCTTTTTTTGGGGAAGTTATCAATTTTTTTGTGTTAAATATTTAAATTGAAAAATAAACTAAAATTTAACTTGTTAAAATATAAATTATTAAGTCATCAATTTTTATGTACAATATTAAATAATTATATTACAAATTAAATTAAAATTAAAGTTAATGTATTTTAACGTCTACTCCTTTTTGCCAAAGAATTGCAGACTATTTACATTAATTTCTTAAATTTTAAAATCTATTTTAATTATATTTTTGAATTTCAATTAGTTACAACTTTTCAACTTTATCCAAAACCTATCATTTTTAGGTGTTTTCTCTCTTCTTTTTTTCTCCTTCTCTTTCTCTTTCTTTATCCTCAGAATCTCAATAATGATTACATCCCCCAAAAATAACTTTATTAAATTCAAGATACATGTGAAGGTGAAAGATATTGAAGATAAGATACCAAGTTTGTTCTTTTTGATGAATTTGTTGAAATATTAATTGATTAGACGGAAAAAGATCGAAAAGGAGTAGTGTTTATTTTGATATAAAAGATAAGTTTTTGATGTTATAATTTATATTTTTACTCTTTCATTATTTGATTAAGTTCTTCGCACACGTTGTTAATATTGTTTATATTTTTTTTATATTGAAAAGATTATGATTTTCTTTTCTTATTTTGTGTTTGTGTTGCAATTTTACAAAATTTAAAGTCATCTAATATGAATTTTAAGGTCAGTGATGAAGCCTCAGTAATTAAGGTTTATAAGTTAGTAAAAAAATAATCTTTCTAGATCATTTAATATCTAAGCGTTACTTTTATGCACTATTCTCTTTTTCTTGTCAATTTTTACTAATCAATTTTATTTTGTTAATTTAAACATGCATGCCTTATTGAGTTACTTTTTCTCAGGAATTTAAGAGTTGATGTGGTCAAGATGATGGTTTGAAAAGGAAGTGAAAAATCAGAAATATTTGCATCAATGTAAGAGTACTCAGTGTTTGTTGAGCCCAAGTTGGATGTTTTCGTCATTGTTTTTATCTCTATTGGGTTGGTTCCTTGCTATGTAATGTCATTTCATCTTAGATTCTAAATGAAGCATTAGAATTGTTGGTCGCCTGATTGATAAGATTTGATAGGCTAGGATATTTGATATAGTTGATTTCATTATTTATATCTATATCGATAATCTATATATCTATATAATATATTAAAAGTTAAAAAAATGATTTGAACTTTTTGTCTTTCATTAAAAGACTCCACAATAGATAAAATCGTTTTTTCATCTTTTTTCTTCAATTTATAATAGTAAAAATTCACTCAAATGAATATATAAAAAATTAAATTGAAAAGATTTTATACTTATAATGAATTACTAATTTATGGTAATAAATTCTTAAATTTATGGTAATATTTTTCTAATTTATGGTAATAAATTTCTAAATTTATGGTATTAGGACTTTTGTTGTGTGCGGAAAAGAAAAAAGAAGTTTTGTTTTTACTAACGTTTTGTTTTTGTATTTGACTACAACTACACTGTTTCAAAGAAAAAGGTTTTATTTTTTTTAGTTTTTTTAGGGGCCGTTTGGTGTGAGGTACTAAGACAAATTATCCCGGGATAAAATAATAGTTTCAGGGTAAACTTTTTAATACATCATTTGGTTTGACAATACTTGAAATAACTTATCTCGGGACTAATAATAGTCCCGGGCTAAGTTAAACCACATATTTGGTGGTATAAGTTATCCCATCTTAATTTATCCTTGGATAAATTATAAAATGACAAAAATACCCTAAATCCATTACAAACACATTTCTCCAATCTTTTTCATCATCTCTAATTATTGCTTTTGAAATTGAAAAAAGATTATTGATATCTACTTGATTAGGTAAAACGCGTTATTATGACAAATTAGAAAGACTAAAATATCTTATTTTGGAACGACGAAAATATATGACTAAGAAAAAGTAACCTCTTATTAATTGAACATTGCATTTTTTTTTCATCCCATTGCTTGTGAATTTTATAAACTTATACGTTATTTTCTCATATAAAGGATCAAAATGCAAAATTAACAAATTACAAATTAAAATATGTTAGATTCATGCATAATAAAGATCAAAACTGGATACTATAATTTTTTATATATCCAACAAAATGTAGGTACTATAATTTTTTTAGTATAGAAAAACAGAATTCAACATCAACTTTTTCCTTCCAAGTGTTATTTTTGTGAATTGATAACACAAAAAGATCTTACTACACAATGAAAAAATTAATTAAAGTAAGCAGATTTTATAGTAATAATTACCATTCACTAGTAATCTGTAAAATATTTTAGCAACTACAAAGGCATTGCCTAGTTTTAATACACATTATCGTTTAACAATCGACTCTATTGTTCAATTACATATTTTAAATTAAATAGTTTTTTAATCACTTGAAAATTGATATTATATATATCAATTAAAATGAATTTTAATAGTGTATATTATATGAGTAATATGTGTTTAAATGAAGTGACATAAACAACAAATCTTCTTTTACTTTAACAAACTTAAGTTAGAAGTTTTTATTTCAAACTAAATAAGATGTAGTAAGATTTTTTTTAAAACACACACGGCATAATCATGGGAAGACACATGCAAAAAAATTAAAGCTAATAAGATGAAAAATTTATTTTTAAAATACACACGTTATAATCATGAAAATGCACATACAAAAAATTAAGCTAAATAAGATGAAAGTTTTATTTTTAACAATAAATATTTAAAGATTGAAAAGAAATGTATATAAACAAAAAAGAAGTTAAATAAGATGGAGTATTTTGGTAATCAATTATTTTATTCTTAGAAATTATACCATGCATATTACTTTAAAAACAACAAACCAAACACTCAATAAAAAATAATCCCAGCACAACTAATCCCAATATAACGTAACTAATCCTAGTATAACTTATCCTACCATAACTTATCCCAGCATAACTAATTCCAACATAACTACATTCCCAACCAAACGACACCTTAAGGTTTTGTTTATGTATTGAGCAACGTACTATCTATATCTACAATCTATAATTTATATCTATAGTCTATATCTATAATCTATATTTATAATCTATAATCTATAATCTATAATCTATATCTATAATATATTAAAAATGTGAAGGGCCTTATTTGAACTTTTTCCCCTTTATTAAAAATCTTTGTTTTAGACAAAATCGTCTTTTTCAATATTTTTTAATAATTAAGTGTTAAACATTAATTAAATATATTTATGGTAAAATCTTTCCTTATTAGAAGTCATCAGAATTAATGATTTTTTTTTTAATATTTAAGTATTGAAGATTAATTAAATATATTTATAGTAAAAATCTTTCCTTATTAGAAGTCATCAGAATTAATGATTTTTCCTAATATTTAAGTATTAAAAATTAATTAAATATATTTATGATAAATATTTTCTTATTAGAAGTCATCAGAATTAATGACAACTAAAACTTTTTTCATTAGTTTAAGAATTCTAAATCAACTGAATTTGATTTAAAGAAGATTTGAAAAATCTAGAAATAAATATAAAAACGTTAGAATAAGAAAAACTTAAGAGGTACCAAATTTTAAAAATTTTAAGTACGTAATAAGAATGTAATCAATAATCTGGTAAAAATTTGATTTTAAAAACAAGAAAAGATTTTAAATCTATATAAAGAGAAGAAAAATAATCGTGGCACAAATATAGTTCAAATTGATGCGTCTCTCTTAGCCTCTGACATCAAGGAAAAGAGGTACTGCATGACAAACGCAAAAGTGATGACCAATCAATCACTTCAAATTTCTGGTGGTAAAATATATGTTTATATTTACACTATTATATTAAAATGTGAAGGATCTTTGAAAAGTGTCTTAAAATTTTTAGATGTCACTAAAAATCTCTGCAATAGATAAAATCATTTAATTTTAAATAATCAAATATTACACGTGTAAGCCACGTGCGATTAAACTAGTTTAGTACAAATAGTAATGAGTCAAATAAATAATCATAGAGCAAATTAATATTTATAAGAGAAAATTTCATAAGTAGCATATTTATACCCATAATTAAGACTTTCATAAAAACTGTTTCATAATTACGAATAATAGCAAGTTGTATTTTGTATTTTAGGTAAAGTTTGCTATATAAAATACATATACAAATAAAATTACAGTTCCTTCTTTTACTCAAATCAGTTGAGTTAAATAAGGAATAATTATCCAATTTATTTAAAGCAATAAATTCTTTTTTCATAAATTACTTTTATTTAAAGCAGTATATTTCTTTTTCGTAAATTAATCTTATTTAAACTAGTAGATTCCCTTTCCAAATCAAATTCAATTCTGAAGATTATTATTTTCATGATCTTCAAAATTTTAAAATAAAGCATTATTACTGTTTTTCCTCTTTTTTTCTCTCTAATATCTATAACTTTTTTTTGTTAGTTTTTTTCATCTTTTTTAAAATCGTTTTATTTTTTTATTTTAATTTTTTCCTATTTTTTCCTTTCCACTTTATCTTCTCTCTTCTATTTCTCTTCTTTTTTTTTCTTTTTTCTTTTTTTTTTCTTTTTCTTTTTCGTTTTCTTTTTTTTTCTTTCTCATATTTTTACTGTTCTTTTCCTATTTTCATTTTCTTCTTCTTTTATTCTATTTTTATTTTTTTATTTTTTTCGCTTTTATTTTGACACTTATATTTCTATATTCTATTTCTCTTTTTTTTTTTCCTTTTTCACTTCGTTTTTTTTTTTTTTGAATTTTTTTCTTTTTCTACTTTTTTTTGAATTTTTTTACTCTTCTATATCTAGCTTTTATTTTTCTTTCTGTCTTTTTTTTCTATTATTTTGATTTTTTTCTTTGTCATTTTCTTTTGGGTTTTATTTTATATTTTCTATATCACATATACATAGGCATACAGATTTGCATATGTATTTACAGTACAAAAAACACATATATATTTGCATATGTATTTACAGAAATACATATCTGACTCATATGTATATATACACTTATAGGACACAACTCTCCATAACAAAAGGACAATTATATACATATACATATAGGTAATAAAAAATTACATGATACATATCTTAAATATATATCTTAAATAGTAAAAAATATAAATAAATATATATATTACCCTCTAGAATGACATAGAATAGTTCAAAGACAAATACAACACCGTACAAAAATACATATGAATATGAATTTGTAGATACAAAATATAAATACATGTACATACCCCCAAAATATTTATAATACATTTGTGACATAATGCATCTGTCTAATTGCGCTTGAACTAAACATTTCTTCTTCTTTATGTAGATACCACAAATATCCTTATGACAAAAAAAATCTTGTACTGCTTCTTTAATTACATTGCCTTAATACGTTCTTCTACATCACATATACACAGGCATACAGATCTGCATATGTATTTACAGTACAAAAAACACATATGTGTTTACATATGTATTTACAGAAATACATAGCTGACTTATATGTAAATATACACATATAGAACACAAATCTTCATAACAAAAGGGACAATTATATACATATGCATATAGGTAATAAAAAATTACATGATACATATCTTAAACAGTAAAAAATATAAATAAATACATATGTTATCCTCTAGAATGACATAGAACAGTTCAAATACAAATTCAACACCGTACAAAAATACTTACGAATATGAATTTGTATATATAAAATACAAATACATGCACATACCCCCAAAAAATTTATAATACACTTTTGACATAATACATCTGTCTAATTGTACTTGGACTACACATTTCTTCTTCTTTATGTAGATACCACAAATATTCTTATGACAAAAAATCTTGTACTTCTCCTTTGATAACATTGCCTTAATATGTTCTTCAATATTATTGACTGTGTGGCATCCTATATATGGTGCAAACCTTGAAAGTACTGTTGCCATGAATATATGATCACGCGACACTTATAGAATAAAATAATGACATAAATCTATATTGCATGCACTTTTCACAAAAAAAATAAATACAAAATGCACAGTGTGCATATGTTTTCTTTTACATAATACATATTACATTGCAAAAATAAAATACATATAGCTCTGCATATATATTTACAGAATATATGTATGATCGATATGTAGATTACTATACAAAAATACAAAATATGATTCTGATATGTATTTACGAAATACATATCAGATTCATATTAAATAACAATAAACATAACTATACTATATATTTTCATATGTATTTGCAAATTAAAATACAAAGGTGACAGATATAAAACAATAAAATACTAATTCATATCTTAAACAGTAACAAATAAAAGTCTCTACAAGTAACATATACAACTTTCTACAAGGTGACACAAAAAAAATCTTTTTCAGTTTTCGTCCCTGTTTCCTTCGTAATCATTTGAGCATTCACTTCAAGTATAGTCTGTTTGTCTTGGTAGGCAGTCGCTTGTCGATGCTCCAGAGCAGTGAAATTGCCAGAGCGGTCTTCTTTCTTTTGAACGAATTAGTCATAGAGTTCAGTTTCGGTGCTACTACAGACCGTTAAGGAATCACCGAAAAATTGATCGGATTTGAATAAGAGAGTTCTAATGATGACGATTCTAATAATGAAAATGAAAATGAAAAGAGGACTAAGTATCGTAACAATAAATTGTCGGAAAATACTCGCTGAAGATTTTGACAGCAAAAGACAACCGAGTAGAACTCCATAAGAGCACAAAAACTCCAACATAAAGCTCAAAGATTCGAAAAAGGTTCGCGACGTTTTTGAAATTGTGAAATATCAGAATCACCCTATTTTCCATTTTTGCACTACCAAAATCGAAAGTATCCATTTAAAAGAGCAATGGAACAGAAAAGTTGGGCTGATTTTTCTGGGGTTGAACAAGGTTGAAGAAAAAAATACAAAAATTATAAAATATATAAATTATATGGGAAAGATAACATGCAATAACTGTAAATATCAATTTATCTTATTTGATGGAGCACAATAGTTATCAACAATTTGAGAAAATTAGGCAGAAATTGAAAAAAACTTGAGTAGAAGATATAGTTAGATTGGAGGGAAGTGAAATAAATGGAGAAAAAATAGGAAAAGATAAATTATGCGGAGTAAAACACTCACCTGTTTAGTTAATGGGTAAAATAATGTTACTTTTGTTATAAAATGTAATCTTGTAAAAGTGTTGCTATTTATTGCAATTATAATTTTAAGTTTGTTACTTTTTGTAATTTCCAAATCAAGAAGAGGACAATATGTTGAGTGTTTTTTTATGTCAGATTTTTTTTCACCTAAATTATGTAGAATTATTCACTTTGATAACAATAGTCAATGGAGTTAATGAGTTTTGGACTTTGAAGGATAAGGTCAATATATATTGTTTCCTAAGAAAAGATTTAAACAAATTCAATTGAAAGATAAATACATTTTAGAAGATAAAAACAGATATTCCACAAAACTATGTAACTTTTAAATGTTAAAAATACGCCTACAAGATTGACACGAAGAAGATGATCTAAAATTATTCATTAGAAACTAAATTTTCACCAAAACAAATTTATTTTGTTTTAAACCAAAAAGACATATAAGTTTCAAATTTGAAGATTACTTACAAATATCACTTTCCACATAAAATAAGGAAATCAAGTGTATTTTTCACATCCAAAATAGTATAGAAATTCATTTCGGAAGTACCCCCAATGAAAAATCCTTAGCAGTATGTATGTTTTCATAATTCTAAGATTTTTCGGGAGTAACAACCAATTTCAATGACTAAAAAGTCAATTTGTAATCTAAAAGAACTGTTGAAACATTCGATTACTAGATTAAAATTTTATTTTATTAAACTCAAATAAGTTTAGTTCTTCATTAGTAAATCTTTTATATTTATTTCCTTTTTGGTTCATTTAAAATTTTAATGTATTCTCAAACGATAAAGTTATTGATATTTAATGCCATTTGAATAATAAATTGAGTTGATACTCATAAAATAATAATGCAGAAGTCTGGGCACATTATGGATTACTGATCATTATCGTTTTCATCCAAATACATAATTATTTATTTGAAAAATCAATTTCAACACTTAAAACAAATCTCCATTTGACTATGGAGAAGAGGTTGATGCTTATTTGGTGACCGTAAAGCAATTGATTGTGTAGAGTGGAAAAGAACAAGAAAAGCTAACTTGTAGAGATTGATGAATAATTCAATTACATATTTTGATGAATTTGAAAACAAGGTAAATTGAAAAGCACCTGCAATTCACTTAGGGTTAAGATGGATTAAGTTGACTTCAGTGAAGCTACTGTGTATAAATGAAGAGGATACCTCTATTGGTGAAGATGCTCGAGGTAGAAGTTTTGTTGGATAAGAAATTAAAGATGTGGATCAAATTTTTTTTGTAGGAATTGCCTATTTGTTTAGTGTTAAAATGTGCCTTCTCATTCTTCATATGTTGGGGTGAGTTAGCCTTTTCATTTCTATTCATGTTTCAATATGTACATTTTCATCATGTATGAAGCAAGGAAAGTGCAAGAAATATAAATTTAGGAATGAATATTGTAATTTGAATATGACGCATTATTGTTTAGTGCTTCGATTAGCTTTTAAATTTATCTTTATGATGATTTGATTTAAAAAAAAAGCAAAATAAATAAATGATTAAAGGCTTTTGATACGAAAGCTAATTGACAAATATATATATATATATATATATATATATATATATATATATGGAGATCACGTGATATTGCTTTGGCCGGATAAATCAACCAAGAATAAGAGTTGGATCCTTATAGAACTAGGATGAAAACATGTTTCCTTAACTCCCAAATGAAGTAAAGAGATGGGCAATATATAATGCATGATTCATTGCATAGATGATATCTGCACTTGCAAAATCTATGAGATATTTTATGTTTCATTTTCTTATAAATGTTATTTTTAAAGTCAGTATATGTGAGAACCCAAAAGGGCCAAATCACAACTCAATATACGTTTAGTATTTTTTAATTGCACCTATACTTGACAATATAAGTTCAAATTAATAAAAAATATTTATCTTTTAATCAAACATAAGCGTATACTTGAGTTCAAAGACTTTAACTGTGATAAATTAGTTTTACGTATTTGATATATAAAATCAATAAATTATTATGATTAGTTTACAGCGCATCGCACGGGTACGAATACAAGTTACAAAATAATGGATAAGGACTTTCAGAATTGAAGCATAATAATTGATATATAATTTGAAAGACAAACTTTTCATGAACGCCACCACCACCACAAGAATATATTAGTCTAATCTTACAATATGGAGTCCGGAGAGATAAAATGTAAGTGGACTTTACCCTATCTTTCTGGTAGAGAGGTTGTTTACGATAGATCCCTCATCTCAAGAAAAAACAAAGTCACTATAGATCAAACGATAATAGAAGTATAAAAAAATAATAGATAATAACGAAACTCAAAGGCAAAGTTCGATTTATAGCATGACTAATTCTTATAAGAATAAGCGAGACAAGCTAGCTTAACTACATAAATAACCTTCTATCAAATTCAGATCCTCCATAACCTCCTATTTAAAGTCAAATCCTCTGTAAGCTGAAACTGCATTAGGGGCGGAGCTACATACAAGGTAGGGGGTTCATCCAAACCCCCTTTGATTAAAAATCATACTATATGTACATGGTTAAAATTATTGTTTATGTATATAGAGTAGATGTCGAACCCCCTTCGGTTAGTTCGTATATTCACTTGTGAACTCCTTGGGTGTCAATCCTGACTTCGCCACTGACATCATGTCCTCTTTATACAACAAAGCGAATCTGGCCATCACTCTATAAAAGTCGTCTTATTTAAGTTTTGATGTCACCTAAATAGAACAGATTCAAACGTGTCCTTAAATAAAGACTCCTACATGAAAAAAGTATGTAACTCTAGATTTTGAATTACATAATCTTCTAACAGGTATTACAAGGCAAAACAAAATCATTAAGTTGTAAAGATAATGCAAGACGATAAAAACATATTTAATGGGTACCTAAAATAAATAGTCAATATTAATGAGAAATACAATTTAGAAAAAACTGCCTTCAAATTTTCTCGTAATTGACACGAAGCCTCAACCACATGCTCCACATGCATCTTTCTTTACCTGCACAAGAATATTGAAGAATCAATCAACAATAACTCATAAAGATTTATTCATATGTTAGTTGAAGAACATCTAATAACTTTACAAAGACACCAACAACAGTGATGGCGCAGCGGAAAGGGGCTGCCCCAGCCTACCCAGAGGTTGAGGGTTCGACCTTGGGTATGGACAAACACTCTGTTGGAAGCTCTCCCCCCCAAATGGGGCCCGACGCAGGGCGGATCCGGATATAATCGGACTCCTAAGAAGCAGGTATCGAACACTGGGTGGTTTAAAACAAAAAAAACTTTACAAAGACAACAAACATATTGATGAGAGATAATAGAAAAAGAACAATAATATTCATGAAATATTACATTGAGAAGAATTAGCTTTTCTTTCTATCTTGGATACATATTGATACGAAACTTAAAATAGAAGGATATATTCCTAACAACTCAAAGTAGAAGAAAATTTCTAATAATTTCAAGTAAAATAAAAGGAATTTAACTCATGTACTAAAATTTGCAATCGATTTTGAAATCGTAATTGCTTGATTTGGTGTGATATTGATACACTTTCAACGAAGTGATTTTTCTCATTAATGAAAACCTTTTTCACAATTCAAATTACTGTGGGACTTTTCTTTCCATTACCTTTTATATATTATCACATATAAATATTTTTTCTATTTAATTAAAGAGAATACTTAGGGTTAAATTTTATTTGCCAAAATTAATAGAAATAGCAATATTTCAAGAAAATTTTTTCAAAAGGATCAAAAGACGAAAAGAAAACTGACTATTATTTTTACGTACTTTTGCCCTATAATAATATTACATTTGTTTAAGGCATTTTTTAAGACAAATACTTTTCCCCCATTTAATATACACGTTATGATTCAAATGTCCTTATTTAAAATTTTTAAAGTAAATTACATTCACCAAATATTAATGCTCCCTTCCGTATAATTTTGGAGTTTTATCTTTAATTTTCTTTTCTAAATATTTTGGTGTCATATTAATTTTTCAACTAACTCTTATCTGTTATGAAATATAAAATAAGGACAACAAGAATAGAGAGAAGATAGAGTGATTATTATTTCTCTTGAGAGATTCTCTTGATGAGTTAATTACAATGAAGAAAAACCCTTTATTTATAGGGAAAACTATATATGGTAAAAATAGACATTCACTATATATGATAATATATTTATAACACTCCTCCTTGAATGTCTAATTGATAGATAATGCGCCTCGTTAAAACCTTACTAGAAAAAATCAGTGGAAAAAAAAATCTAGTGAAGGAAAAAGAGTACACATCTCTAACAATACACATATAGGTTGCCTCATTAAAAACCTTACAAGGAAAACCAGTGGGACAAAACCTCCTAACGAAAAAAGAGTACAATGCGTATTAACTCCCCTTAATGAGAACATCCTTGAACCTTTGCATCCCGATATTGTGCACCATCTTCTTGAAAGTTGCAATTGGAGGAGGCTTGGTGAATAAATCAGCCACATTGTTACTTGAATTCTTTAGAATAAAATAAGCTCATATGTTTGATCTCATTTCGATGTCTTCTAGTAGGAGCAAAATTGAAAACTCTCCAAGAGTTTCAATAATTTTCAAGCCATAAACTTATACAATATAAGAACTATAAATAAGTTTTTCAGAAACTTTAATATTCTTCAAACATTTTGAATCCTTATAAAGTTTTCATATAAATTTTGTCAACTAACAATATTCAATATTTCATGTGCGACATCTTCAAGTGTCTGGACTGCAAATCAAATAAGTTTTATTCTTACAAAGATGCATCCTTTCATATCACTTGATAAATATTTCTACGTCAGCATACTTAAATAAACGTAGAATTTAGATCCTCGTGATTTTTCACAATATTGCACCAATATTGTATCAATAATATTGATGATATATCATTTCGTATTGGTTCAAAATGTGACATAACATTTTGAGATCTCATCACTTCATTATTTTCAGGTACCTGAACCTTTCATAAGGTTTCATGAAGTTATGTCGTAGGCTCTTCAAGAGCACATTGCCTTCTTATTATGATTATTCGCTCCATATCTTTTTTGAGGATTATTTTATTTGGAACTGATTGGTGTACCACGCTTCATGCATGCATAGACTTTGTCCTTCAGGGACACAAAATAAGAGCACTTGTAGCTTAAATATGATATGCTTTCGACATTTGACTTGAATTATCTTTTGACTGAGGATTTGGTGATAATTTCTAACATATTTCATAGCTGCTTATAATCTCCCCCTTATGTTAGAAAAACTAACATACATCCTCCATATTCTTTGAGGAATCCATCTTTGTGCATCATGGTATATTTATTAATCGCATACCGCACATCAAAATTATTAAATGGACAACGTGTGATTCTTGACTAAGAATAAACTTTGAGAGGAAATTAATCATAATTTATTAATTTGATGCATGCAAGTACTTTTGTATATAATATTTCAAACCAACACATGAAGATTTTGTTCTCATTAGCAATGGTTTAACTATTTATTGAAGGCATTCGATGTTAAACCATCATCATCAAGATGAATTTTTCTTAATTACACAATCTAAAAATTATGCTCTTAACTCAATTTCATTGAGCAAATAACTTTATGAATGCCAAACAGCAGGTTGACAATAAACGTACAAGTGATCATCTTATATCGATGTATCTTAACAGATCACATGACGGGTGAACGGGCTCATAATCACCTTTTATACTTTTCAGAATTTAGGGAAACCAGCGGTCCAACCCCAACATTAGTTGGTGTTAGAGTACGTGCCCTACTGATCAGTAACTTCAATGTAAGAGTTTCCTATGGATGGAACAGGTTTTCTGACGTGTTCCAAGGAAGAAGTAAAACAGGAAGTAAAGAACACAATGATTTTTATATAGAAAGCACCCGGCTCAAAAAGGTATAAAAAAACACGACCTGCACCTCTATAGGATTTAACCCCAACTTAACTAAATAACTCTGAGCCTCAACAACAACTGATTATAAAACTCTTGTAACCTAGGAATTATAAACTCTAATTCCTAACTGCACACACCACCCAAGGTGTGTGTTTCCAAAGTCTCTGAGACTCGAAGACTAGCTCCTAGTTCAGTTTATAACACACTGAAACTAATATTACATTAATAGTTCAACACAAAGAACAACTCTTAACAATAAACGCTAAAACTCTTAGCTAGATTTTATACTAGGACCAGGCTCTTCAATTGTATTTCTTCACTGATTGAGTAGCACTTCGTGAAGTCAATCTGTCGATTGCTCTTTTCAGCTTTGTAAGTGAGTAAGTTACTCTGAATGATACATCTTCTATTTACGCACAACTCTCAAAAGAGTCATTCTTTATTTCAAACTCCTCCTTTAATCAGAATTTTCATTGCATAGAGTTCTACTTCAAGTGAGACTCCTTCTTCAATTCCAACTCTTATCTCCTTAGTGTTGTAGTCAAACTTTAACTCTTTAAATCAGCACATGTTTATTTTCTTGATTTTATCTGAATTAACCACCTATCTGGTCCTTTCTTGATTTTTGCACGCTTGTCTTTAATCAACGATGATTTTGCTACAAGTTCATCTACATGAGACAGTGTGTTTGTGAACTAGCTTGACTCACATGTTTCATATCCCTTTGTCAGTTTGTCAATCATCAAAACTACATCGTACCCAACAGTTGGTCTAACCAACTTATCATGAGAACAAACAACATTAAAAGCTCATGAAGAAATTTCAAATTCTTCAATATGTATTTAATACTTAATATGCACATCTTTGGGATGTCGCAATCATTCATGTCAACTTATGAACTTTTATACTAGTAAACTCTAAGTTTACTATGACATGTATTTTTTTCTTTAGTAAATTTCAGATTTACTATGATATGAATACATTTCAGATTTACTACTTGGAAAGTAGATTTCATAATAACTCATCTCAATTATTCTACCTCTTTCGGAGGTGAATTACGGCACCATCACAATTAAGTGCACGTTTGTATTGATAAGTTTACTAAATATCATCACATCTACCTCAAGGAATAGATCTGTACTTATAACAATCGAAATTTTCATTCCTTGAGAATGAGATATAATCGTGCCTTAAGCGTATCAAATTATGATAGCTTAGAACTCTTTCAAGATCGAGGCATGCAAGAATGTGAAAATGTTATTATTTTGTCCCTTTTTCACGTTTATGTGCATTCATTCAACCACTTATCTTCTTTCAGACATGTTATGTACTGCTACCACATTCACTTCAGGAATGGAGCATATTCAATAGGACACATGTTTCATGACTTTTCATGAAATACACATTATTTTGCCTTAGCCATCATAATATCATCAATATGGTGAGTTGAGATTTAAACTCAACGTCTTATCCATTTAAAGGCGTCTTAGGCAAAAATCGGTGGGACTCGAACCCAAAATCTTATTTTCATGGTGCATACATTCTTATCGTGCTTTTAGGAAGATGACCATCTTTATTTTAGGCTATTCCACAAAATAAGTGGATCTTTAGCAGTAAGGTATTCAATTTTAAGAATTTCGTCAAGATGATGACGCAAGAAAATCATAGCCTTAGCACGATTTTGATTAGATGCTATATTTTCTTTCTTTATGGCGTCTCCAAGGCCCATAGCATCTACGTGGATTTCAGCATCCAACACCCATAAAAGGTAGTTCTTGCTCGAGGTAGCGAACTCAAGTTTTGTAAAATTATTAGCCATATGAAAAGAAAAAAAATAATGCCCTAGCCTTCAAATTTGAGACGACAGAGTCTCATGCTGATAACGTGTTATGAAATATAAAGTAAGAACAATAAGAATAGAGAGAGAAGAGAGAGCGATTATTATTTCTCTTGAGAAATTCTCTTGATGGGTTAATTATAATGAAGGAAGCCCGCTTTATTTATAGGAAAAAACTAACCTTGGAGTTTCTAACTTTTCCATAAATAGACATATACTATATATGGTAACATAGACATTTAATATATATGGTAAAATAGATGTTCACTATATATGGTAATATATTTATAACATTGTCATATATATTAGGACTCATTAATATTTTCTTCCTATACTTTTTAGGACTCAATATTATAGAAAATGTTACAAAAATAATTAAATAATTTTAAAAAATAGTGAAAAGACGATTTTGTCTATTGTTGAGACTTTTAATGAAGGGCAAAAGGTACGGATAACTTTTTTAAGGGTCTTCACACTTTTAATATATTGTATGTATACGTATATGTATATGTCTCTCTCTGTATATATATATATATATATATATATATATATATATATATATATATATATATATATATATATATATATATACACACACACATATGTATATATATATATATATATATATGTATATATATATACACACACACATTAAAAGTATGAACACCCTTAGAAAAGTGATTTGAACATTTTGTCCTTCATTAAAAGACTCCTAATTTCTTCGCTTCGATTCCGCCCCTAAGGCTAGCTCCTACTCCTCCTCCTTGTTCCGTAAACCGGTCGCTGGTAGATCTGATCGGATCCTCCTTGGTCCTTTTTACATAACACTCTCAGATAAAACTGTCTTTTCACTATTTTCTTTAATTTATTATTTAATTATTTTTATTATATTAACTAGATTCCTAAAATATATGAGACTCCTAAAATATATGGAATGAGAACCAATTAATATTTTTCTTTGTACTGATCAATTAGAAAAATCTATATCTATATCTATATCTATATCTATAATATATTAAAAGTGTGAAGACCTTTATAAAGTGATTTGTACTTTTTGCCCTTCATTAAAATACCCTACAATAGACAAAATCATTTTTTCACCTTTTTTCTTTTTTGATAATATTAAATATTAACTATAATAAATATATGAAAATTTTTATATATAAAAATTTTTATTTTACTGAAAGAGTCCTAATTATATAAAATGTAAAAGTCCTAAATATATAAAAAATTATTTTCGCAAAAACTGTCAGTTAATTAATATATTACTATTTAGGAATTTGAAATTTGGCAAACTAATATTATATTTCTT
Organism: Capsicum baccatum var. pendulum; assembly: GCA_030864225.1. Lineage (NCBI taxonomy): Eukaryota > Viridiplantae > Streptophyta > Magnoliopsida > Solanales > Solanaceae > Capsicum > Capsicum baccatum. The sequence goes on along the minus strand of CM061559.1, from coordinate 198,705,374 downwards.
GGAAAAACAAAAATTGCCATAAAAGTTGTCTTTATATTGTATCGTAGGTTTTTGGTTTATTTATACTAATATTTTGGTAAAATAATAATATCTTCCTTTATGAAAAACTACCATTATTTTTGGAACAAAAGTACTGTACTATTATATAAGGAATAAGGAAGAGTAGTAGTACGACGAAGAAGAGTTCTGCATGAAACTCCAATTAACAAACTTATACCACCAAATAATTCATTAAAACCTAATTCTTAAACCTTTTCTTATTCGAATTATATACCTAAAATTTAAAATTTTTAAATCAACTAAAATTGTATCTTAAATAAATCTTTAAGAACTTTGATTAGTTGGTGGTACTATTTTGGCATTTTTTCCATAACTCACGTATGTATTCTTTTGGATAAAGATTCTGTTCACAATTAATTTTATTTATAATCTTTTTTGGTTTGATTATTTAATTTAAGTAAGAATTCATAATATTTAACACTTCTAGATCAATTAAAATTTTACCTTAAATAAAAAAAATTACAATTCTATTTAACTAACATTTTGGATCAAAATTTACAAGAAACATAGCTCTAATTTTACATTTTCTTCTTATTTTGTTATTAATTCAAGTTATCTTTTACGTATGTATTCGTTATTATCATCTTCTTCATCTTTCTTTATTCTTTTTATTTAATAACTTTAAATATTATATATAAATTATGATTAAATAATTAACAAGATAATGAATTCTCCTTTTTAATAATTTCTCGTATTTCTTTTTCCGTAGAAAACCTTTGATTGAAAATTGGAAGAAATAAGCATGTCACCATCGAATAAAGTGGTTAAAAATATCAAAGGTTTGTCTCATTCTTTTTTTTTCTTCTTTAGTTCAACTGTGACTTTGTTTTGATTATGTTATTAAACTATTTCGTTAGTATTATAATTGCATCTTTAATTAAATTTGTTAGTTAAGTTCTAAATATAAGGTTATAATAAGTTTTTAAATCTTGATATGTATAACTTTAGTTTGAATGATGAAAATATAAATTAGCATTATAGTCGAATCTTTCAATTTTGGGCTTACTAATTAAGTTTGTAAGCGGATCAAGTACATTATTTGTTGTAAATCGAGTTTAATCTATCTACTTCTTTTTCGTAGGAAATTTTTGATTGAAAATCGAAAGAAATAAGCATGTCGCCGCTGAATAAAGTGGTAAAAAATATCAAAAGTTTGTCTTATTCTTTTTTCTTCTTCTTTAGTATAGGTGAAGGAGAATGGTTCAAGGAAGGAATAAAGAGAATATACTATTTTTTGTAAATCTTTTTGTGTTTAAACTAACATACATGCTTTTCTTTTGGCTAATTTCTATTTTTTCATAGAATTGGATAATAACTGAAAGCTGCCTTGATGTCAAGATGCTAATAAGAAAAATGCAATAAACATTTTGTAAGACCATCATATTTTTTATATTTTAAATGATTTTATAAAATTAAACTCACTAAATTGAGATACACGCACGAGGTGCGTATGTCTAAACTAGTACTCCTAAAATAGGATAGAAAAATACTTCAGACTTTACTAAAGAAATACTTCTATAAATATTGATATGCGCGTTAAACTAGAGAAGAATCTGATTTACTTATTGGGAAAATATGATCGATGCTCATCTAACTTGATTCAGTTGCATGTCTAGATTGGTGGATGCTTATTTTTCTAACCCTCAACTTCTTCACTATTTATGTCAACATAATAGAATTCAACGTGTGTGTGCGTATATATATATATATATATATATATATTGTTTTCATTCAAGTTATACTTTAGTGTCAAAATTTTTGCTCTGACAAGAATTATTTTCATCAAAACTGAACCTTTGTGATCACTATTGTATTATTTTTTTGTAGTTTATAGGTCGTAGATGAATTTACAGGTGGTAGATGAATGTCGGCCGACTTTGAGGAATTTTTTTAGGTAAATGTTTGGTTTAATTGCATTGTTTTTATATCTCTGTTCTGAGAATTTTTTTTGTGTAAAGGAAAAGTTTAGTTGTATTATTTTTGATATTTTTACTGTCATATTATTTTGTTATAGTTTACAGATGGTAGACGAGTGTCGGACGACTTTGAGGAACTTTTTGTGTAAAAGTTAGATTTAATTATATTATTTTGATGTCTCTATTATCGTATTATTTTGTTGCAGTTTACAGGTGGTCGATGAATATCGATTGACTTTGAAATTTTTTTTGGTAAAGGTTAGGTTTAACTAAATAAATTCTCCAAAAAATATTGAATTTAATTATTGTATTAATCTTTATTATTTAAACAAATATCCTATTTAGTGTAAGATTTAAACTCAATAAAATGAGGTACACGTGGTAGGTGCGTACACCTAAACTAGTATATATATAAAGAGAAAGGGGATGAGAGAAAAACGGAAGCTGTGTTTAAAGGTGTGTTGAGAACTTCATGGTGAAAATGGAATGGTTGGGTACTACCACGGAAAGAGAAAGGAAAGTGATGAAGATATTAAAAAGAAAGGACTAAACTTTTTAAAAAAGAGTGCGAAAATAAATAAATAAATAAATAAATAAATAAATAAATAAATTATAATAAACACGCCTCTTTTATTTTTATGTTGCATTAGTTTGTAGGGTGGAAATAAATTTAATTTTAATTAGTATAGTTTTAATATATCTTGAACTTTTCGGATATAATTTAAGATAATTTTTAAGAAAAATGACTTGATGGACCCTTGTACTATGTCTGTTTTGTAATGTCATTTTCAGGTATTACGTTAAATTCCATGTCATTTTTAAAATGCCACATAAAAAATTAAATATTAAAATAACTTTAATTAAATAATTTTTTTTATAAATTGTAGAAAAATTTAAATAATCATATTTTATTTTTGCTTACAAATTAAACATCAAATTCATCCCAAATAATTAAAATTCTTCTCCAACTAATTTAAATTTTTAACTATAAATTCATATATACAAACATAATGAATTTTCGATTTTTAAATTTGAATATCTTTAACAAATTCACAAAAACTTTAAGTTTTTTCAAGATTATCCATGAAATTCACTAATTTTTCATTATCCACTATCACGAACTTTCAATTCAAATTTTAATTTTAATCCCAAAAAAATATGAAAAAATTTTAAATTTAAATTTTAATTAAAAAAAATATGAAAAAAATTAAATTGAGAGGAAAAATTAAAAAAATAAAATAAAAAATGAATTCAAAGTTTCTTTGGTTGGGGGTTGGGGTTGGGGATTGGTGCTGAGGAATAGGGAGGGGGATGGACGCGAGGGGGGGGCTAAGGGTGCTAGACGGGGGTGGGGTGGGGTGGGGTTGCTGGATGCGGAGGAGGGGGCTGAGGGGTTGCTGGACGCGGGAGAGGGGGGCTGGGGGTGCTAGACGGGGTTGGGAGTGGGGTGGGGGTGGGGGTGCTGGATGCGGGGGTAGGGGGTGGGGGTGCTAGACACGGGGGAGGGAGGAGGGGGTAGTTGACGTAGGCGGGGGTGCTGGACGGCGGTAGGAGTAGGGTGGGGGTGCTGGACGGGGGTGGGTGGGTGAAGGGTGCTGGACGAGGGTGGGGGTGGGGTGGTGAGGGGATGCTGGGGAAGGTGCCTTTTTAAAAAAAAAAAAATTAATTTATTATTTTTTAATTTAAAAAGATAGAGGGAAAAAAGGCCCTTTTTAATTTTAGTATTATTTTAATATAAATATATTGCTTTCATTCGCTCATACACGTGTGTCTACATGCGTCATATCCTACTCAGCAATTTTAATGTCACATAGATCCGGTCAATGATCAAAGGACTTAAAATATTGAGTTTTATTAAGTTGAGGGGTAAGTAAGAATATTTACATTACAAAACCGACATAGTACAAGGATCCATCAAACCAACCTAATTTTTATGCCTTTACTCTATAAGAAATTGCATGGAAATGAAACATCCTTATACCATATTTTTTGTCACACCAAAAGCTTTTTCAGTTTTCATCAGCCAACTTATAAAATACATAATAAAAAGGTGAATATAAAATATACCAACCAATTATATCAAGAAATTTTACTTAATGATACAAATGGATGGTCTTGAACATTTAATATTCGATTGCCTCATGGCGGACCTCAAAATTCAAATATCTTTAATGCTCAAGACGATGCATGTCCAAAATCACCCTTGAAACTCTCATTACATATGTCTTATGCATTTCTTGGATTTGGTTAGTAGATCACTAGATATTTTATGGTCATAAATTCATGCCAACATGACGGGAGATGTCAAGAACATAATGGTCTTGGAGGTGATTGTTCAACAACTTTTGATCCCGTTTGTTTTGTAAAATTTCAAATTCAACAGATTTTGATTTTAACTTTGAAACTTGCCTAGGGAACCGACTATCAAAATTCAAGGATCATTTGTAAGATCATTAGGTAAAATTTTCTCCGACTCAATCACCGGCTTATCCAATGCAGAAAATTACATGGTATAGCTCCAATAGTAGGTGACTTTGGATTTTTAACCCCAATTTTATCCCTCTACACCTTATACATTTTTAAACTTTTCATACTCATTTGTCTCTCAAATTCTATTTTTATTTTTATTATTTTCACTTTCTTTTTCTTTAATTATATATTTTAATTCATTTATCTCAACCTTTATTTTTTTTCTCTTTTTTCTCAAACATTGTCTATTTTCTTCATTTTTTTCTTTTTTTAAATTCATTTGTCTCAACCTTTATTTTTCTTTTATTTTTTATTTTTATCATTTCTTTTTATTTCCCCTCATTTTTCTCAAATTCTATTTTTATTTTTCTTCTCATTTTTGTTTTTCTCAATTTTTTTAATTCTTCACTTTTTTCGTAATCTTTATTTTTTTCTTGTCTTTTTTTTCTCAATCTCTTTTTTTTTATTTCTCTATTTTTCTTGATCTTTTTTTTTCTCAACTTCTATTATATTTTGTTAATAAATAAAAAATTAAATAATCCGCAAAAGGATCTTCTTTTTTTTTGACATCAAAGCAAATTTAAGGGCATGAATTATTATTAGGAAGTTCCTTGGGATAAGTTTTGCCTCTAAGGCAAAATTATAGATGTCACGACCCAAAAATGAGGGGTTGGCACTTGTCGTGGCGTACCTGGATAAGTAAGCCTATCACCCAAACTGATACGAAAAGAGAAAAAGACAGAAATATCCCAAGGTAAGGCTTCTAGAGCAAAGTCGGACCATATATGTAATCATAACAATGCGGAAAGAACTTATCCAAAATATCAATCCTGCCCAAAATCAGGTATCAATAGTGTAAGAACTACTAATACAATCCAAGAGTCAAATATATTGAAAAGATAACCACAAAGGAATAATATCTATCTCCGAATACTAATAAAGACATAACTACTATAGAAAGATAGAGGTGAACTTCGAACGCATGAATGTCCAACCGTTACCTTAGAAGGTCCAACAATCGCCTGAGTCAAGCAAGTTGAGGCGCACCTGAGCTAGGACCTACACCGAAAAGGCACAGTAGGCATGATTATGGTCCACATGTACTTAGTAGGTATCATAGGCCGGCCAAGCAAAGTAGTAAATAAAGCATACAAAATATACACTAAGGCCATGTCACCTGCAATCAACAAATGTCCCACAACGATAGCCCACACCGCTTGCACTAACAGTTCTAATATATCTCACATATATTGCAACATCACACCTAGATAGAACAAAAGTATGTATTATATCATATAAGAAGAACAAAGGGAAACATGCATATACAAGATCATCAAATACAAGTAAAAGAAGATAAGATAAATACATAGATGACAAGTCAATATGACAATACAACACAATATAACACAATAAAGTAAGTGCAATGTATATGATGATGATGATGATGCACGAGGTCATCATACAACCTCCGGGATCATCGCACAATCTCTGTATACACCTATGGAGCTAAAACTTCTCAGCGTAGGACCCATGGAGGATTCGTCAACCCATATACAATTCATATATCTCATATTTCCTTTTCGGCACATCCATCAAAAAAGGGTTTTATAAGGTGTTACAATATCTCCCCCCGGCACATCCCTCGGGGAGGATTTTAAAAAGGCATTGTCAGTGTTACTCAGGTGTTGCCACAGTGGTATCATGAATGAGTATGATATGGGGATGTAATACTCACAACCAATCACAATGAGTATTTCCACAATCAACCACATGATATATTTTCACAACCAACCACAATGATATAATTCCACAACCATGTGAGTCAATATCCACTCATTATTTTCATTGTATCCATGAATTTCCACATGTCTCATATACCAACAAGTATGAATATATCATAATAAACCAATGATACCATATTAGTCATTTCAACAATACAATATAAATATTCATAGGTATTCAGGGCTATCAACAACAAATAGGACTCCACACAGTCACACACATCACATAATATTTCAATTTTGATAATTACATCATATATAGGCCCCCACATGGGCACAACACATAGACAGTCATTTTTCATGATTAGTTCACACTCTTAATATGCATTTTGTACCATCATTACTACCTATTCCGGTCTGAAAAAGTTAAGTCATAACCTACCTCGAACGCCGAAACCGATCTTCTACACTTGAACCCATGATGTTAGTTTTTACGAATAATCCTGAAATCTACTAAAAATATCAAATATTAAATCTACGTGTAAAAAAAACAACGACACCCATATTGACTACTTTTAGTTTGGAATCAAAACGGACCCCCAAAATGGATTTATAAAAAAGAAGGGCAAAATCAAAACTTTACTTCAAAATCATGTTCCCCATATTTTTAGGAACCTACAACTGAAAATCCAAGTTAAATCGAGTAAAAACGAGGTTCAAATCGAAGAAAAACCATTTTTGAGCTTAACTGGGTAAAATCTTTGAAATTCGGGTTAAAATCAAGAATCAGAGTTGTTTTGAAGGTTAAATTGATGAAAAACTAGTAATTATAAGATAAAAACATTATTCAAGTGAAAAGAAGTGAAAATGGGGTTTAAAATCAAGCTTTAAGATTTTTGGGGTTTTGAGAAATTGATTAAGAAATTACTAAGAAAAGGGTGAATTCTAACCTTAAATCAGAAATAAAACCAAGAAATAGGTGTTAATCTAGCTTCCCAAGCTCCCACAAACTTTACTTTTAAGCTCTCAGACTATGTTAGGGTTTAACTCTCAAGAGGAAAGATGAAGAATGAGCAAAATACCCAAAAAATGCAATAAATAGTGCAGATTTTCTGCACCAGCTATAGCAAAAAACTATCTTTTTAAAGTCCAATCCGAACTTCAATTGGGTGTTCGGGATTCGTTTGGAGTCCGATATATGCAAACGAACTATGCAACCACACTAAATTTGATGTTACGAACGGTTGGCGAAGTCTTATTTTCAAAAAGACATCATTTTCACAAAGTTGACCCCCCAAAATTTGAAATCACAATTTTCCAAACCGAGGATCGAAATGAGATTTAAAAGGCATAAAATCATACCAAACATGCTAACACCCTAAATTTGATATTTCAGATCTGTTGGCAAAGTCTGTTTTTCAATTTGAGGTCATTTCAACCAAATGTGGGTTCCACACCTATATTTCCAATTTTTCAACTTTCCGACCAATAGGTCAAAATGAGCTAGGGTGCATCGGGACTCGAATTAAAGTTCCATCAAAACTAAAATCGATATTCCAGAGCTGTTGGCGTAGTCCATTCGTCCATCCATTACATAGATCAAAAGATATCCACATAAGTCCCAAATAAGGCTCTCAAAGTCATCAAAAGCCACAATATCGCATAAATGATACAAAAATGCATCAAAAATCATGCCAATCACTCCCACACCCCAGAAATACCATAATGCAACTACGGGGAGGGGTAAAATAGTCAAATCACACAAAATCACAAATTTCACATATTTTATCAAATTTGTAGGTCGTTGCATCATCCACCACTAAAAATCTAGTTCGTCCACAAACTAAGGCAAAGAAATATATGAATCAATAAAGAGCTGAGGATAAGAACTACACATATCAGACTCAACCTCCTAAGTAGCCTCATATACAGGTTGATGTCTCCATTGAACCTTAACCATAGGGATAACTCTAGAGCGCAATCACCTAACGTTCCTAGTCAAAATGGAGATCAACTCCTCAACAAACGATAATCACTCATCTAACTGAACTAACTCCAAAAGAATAATATAAGACTCATCTGAAATGTAACAGCGAAGTATAGAAACATGAAAAACTAGATGAACAGTTGATAGATCAGGGGGCAAAGCCAACTCATAAGCTATATCACCAACAGTCCGAAGAATCTCAAACGGACCAATATACTTAGGTCTAAGATTAACCTTCTTCCCAAATCTCATCACACCCTTCATGGATGAAACTCAAAGAAAAATACGATCACCAACACCAATTCTCAAGGAATGAAGTCTACGATCAACATAGCATTTCTGCCTACTCTGTGCTGCTTGAAGTCTATCCTGAAGGATCCAGACTCTGACCAAAGACTCACGAAGCAAGTTGTACCTCGGGCTCTCACCTCTGGAATATCAAACTAACCCACTGGGGAGAGACAACGCCTACCCTAGGATGCCACAAAATGAGCCATATCAATACTAGAATGGTAGATATTATTATATGAAAATTCTGCTAAAGCCAAAAGTTGCTCCTACTAGCCACCAAAATCTATCACGCATGCACAGAGCATCCTTCAAAACCTGAATAGTCAGCTCTGACTGGCCATCTGCCTAGGGTGAAATGCTATGTTAAGATCAACTCGAGTACCCAACTCACCCTGAAAAGTCGTCTAAAAGTAAGATGTGAACACAGAACCTTGATCTGAAATAATAGATATTGGCACACCATGCAGATGAACAATCTCACAAATATAGATAGGAGCCAACCTCTCAGCATTGAATAAGACCCAAACCTAAATAAAATAAGTTGACTTGGTCAATCGATCCACGATGACCCAAACACTATCAAAACCATGAGATATATGAGGAAAACCAGTCACAAAGTCCATGGTGATCTATTCCCACTTCCACTTGGGAATGGATAACCACTGAAGTAACCTACCAGGCCCCATATACTCGACCTTCACCTGCTGACAACATAGGAAACGAGCCACAAAATCTGCCACATCTCGCCTCATACCACCCCACCAGTAATGCTGCCTCAAATCACGATGCATCTTAGTAACACCTGGATGGATGGAATATCTGGAATGATGGGGCTCCTCTAAGATCAACCTAATCCAATCAACCATTCTCGGCACACAAACTCGGCCCCTAATCCTCAAAACTCCCCCACTCAACACCTTATCTCAAATCAACCTCAATACAATATCGTCAAACTAATGAACTCGAATATGCTCCATCAAAGAAGATCTAGCCTTCACAAAAGCCAAAACACGCCCAAGTGTCAAAATATCATACCTAGCCATCTGGTTAGCTAATGACTGAACCTTTAAGGATAAAGGCCTCTCCTGGGTCAAAAGATGCGCCAAGATACCCATGCTAGCCGACCTTCGACTCAAGGCATCTGCAACCACATTAGCCTTGCCTGGATGATAGAGAATAATTGAGTCATAATCCTTAAGAAACTCAAGCCAACGACGCTACCTCATATTAAGATCTCACTGGGTGAAGAAGTACTAAAAGCTATAATGATCTGAGAAGATCTCACAACAGACACCATACAACGGACTCCACAACTTCAAGGCAAATATAACTGCGTATAATTTCAAATCATGCGTAGGATAATTCCTCTCATGAGGCTTCAACTGATGAGATGCATAAGCGATCACCTTGCTCTCCTGCTTCAACACAACACCTAACCCAATACATAAAGCATCACAAAATATGGTAAAACCTATCCCTTCTTGGGCAAAGTCAAGATAAGAGCTAAAGTCAATAAATCCTTAAGCTTTTGGAAACTCGCCTTACAAGCATCAGACCACTGGAAAAAAATCTTTTTCTAAGTCAACTTGGTCAATAGAGCTGCAATGGAAGAGAAACCCTCAATAAAACACCGATAATAACTTGCTAAGCCAACAAAACTTCTAATCTCGGTGGGTGAAGTAGGTCAAAACCAATCACGAACTGCAATAATCTTGGCTGGATCAGCCATAACACCTCTTTAATCACCACATAACCCTAGAAAGAAACTACCTCCAACAAAAACTCAAACTTAGAAAACTTGGCATACAACTTCTCATCCCTTAATCTCTAAAGCACAAGATGCAAATGCTCCTCATGTTCAACCTCACTCTAGAAATACAACAAGAAATCATCTATAAACACAATAACAAAAGAGTAGAGATACAGTTAAAACACTTGGTTCATCAACTCCATGAATACGGTAGGGGAATTGGTCAACCCAAAGACATGACCAAGAACTCATAATGACCATATCGAGTCTGAAAAGCTCTTTTTGAAATATCCGAAGCTCTAATCCTCAACTGTGATAACCGAACCTCAAATCAATCTTTGAAATACCGCAACACCCTGAAGCTAATCAAATAAATCATCAATACGAGAAAGAGGATACTTATTTATAACCATCACCTTATTCAACTGCCGATAATCAATACACATCCATATAGACCCATTTTTTTCTTCACAAATAAGACAGGCTCACCCTAAAGTAAAATACTAGGTTAGATAAATCCCTTGTCCAACAACTCTTGCAACTGATCTTTCAGTTTCTTCAACTCTGTTGGGGCCATCCTATAAGAAGGAATAGAAATGGGCTCGGTGCCCAACTCAACATCAATAATAAAATCAATATCTCAATCCGAAGGCATACTAGGCAAGTCTGTAGGGAGCACATCCATAAACTCACGAACAACACGGACAGAATCTAAGGAAGAAGGTGAAACAATAGTAGTGTCATGAATATGAGTCAAGAACGATAAACATCCCCTCTCAACTAATTTATGAGCCTGAAAATAAGATATAATCCTCTTAGGACCCAAATGAAGTATACCCTTCCAAGCTATCCTTGGCACACCCGGTGATGCTAAAGTCACAGTTTTGGAAAAATAATCTAAGATAGCATGATAAGGAGCCAACCAATACATGCCTAAAATAACATCAAAATCGACTATGTACAACACAAGCAAGTCTACAAAAGTCTCATGCCCGACAAAAGTCACAACAAAAAATTGGTAAGCCCAATCCACCACTAAAGAATCATCTACCGGGGTAGATACAAGAATAGGCATGGTAAGAGGCTCGCTAACAGAATTAAAACCCAAAAAAATATACAGACACATAGGAGAAAGTTGATTTGGGATCAAATAATGCAGATGCAGGTCTGAAATAGACAGGGATGATACCTGTGATCATAACATCTAAAGCCTCTGTCTCTGGTCAGGCTGGTATGGCATAACACTGACCACAACCACCGGCCGATTGAATAGCCCCATAACCCCCGCTGCGGGCTCCACTACCTCTACTTTTTGCTCCTCTAATAGTACCTCTACCTCTCATAACTAAAATAAAAGTAGCCCGAATCACCCAGCGGGGATAATCCCTGGCCACATGGCCAATCTCATCACACCATAGCAACCTCTACGACCAGTTTCAACATGAGAAGGTGCAACTAGGCCCGAACAACCACCCTGAATTACTGAACTAGAAGATCAACCACCTAAACTCTGTAAAGTCACTTGCACTAGACTATTATGGTATCCACGATAACCTATAAAATCTTTACCTCAAAAGGTCTGACTCCAAAACTCTCTAAAATATCATGCCTTTTTGGCGCCTACCTGAGATCTACTAAAAATACCCTCTTTCATCTTAACATGATCCACAATACTCTAAAAAAATCCCCAAACACAACCATCTGAGATGTAACCAACCAAAGAGAAAACATCCAAACCCTTTACGAACTTCTAAACCTCTTCAGACTTAGTAGAAATGCTATCTTAGGAATATATGGATAGGGCATGGAAGAGTACCTCATACTCATCAACTGTCATGGAGCCTTGCTAAAAATAATCAAACTCATCCTGCATCCGATCCCTCAAACTGTAAGACACGAATCCCTCAAAAAAGAAATCAACAAACTGATCCCATGACAACTCAGGAGCATCAATAGGCCTATAACCGACAAACGATATCCACCAATCTCTCACAACATCTCTCAACTGATATGTAGTATAAGCCACACCATCCATGCAGAAAGAGTGAAACACAAATCAGAAACAAGGTGTGAAAGAACTTCACACGATAAAGAATAAAATGAGGAAAGTTTCCTAAAGACATCCTATAGCTTCTCGAAGATAGATATAGACATCTATGTATTGATCCAGGAGAATCTATTAGACATCTCGTTCTTAAACAGTTGAGACCAATGAAAACTGGCTGCTCTGATATCAATTTGTCACGACCCAAAAAGGAGAGTCATAATTACACTTGTCGTAGCATACCTTGACAAGTAAGCCTATCACCTAAAGTGATACAAAATACAGAAAAGATAGAAATATCCCAAGGTAAGGCTTCTAGAGTGAAGCCGAACCATATATATAATCATAACAATGCGGAAAGAACTTGTCCAAAATATCAATCCTGCCCAAAACCAGGTGTCAATAGTGTTAGAACTACTAATACAATCTAAGAGTCAAATACATCGTAAAAATAACCACAAAGAAATAATATCTCTCTCTGAATACTAATAAAGACATAAACTACTATAGAAAGATAGAGGTGAACTTCGTACGTATGAATATTCAACCTCTACTTTAGAAGCTCCAATAACCGCTTGAGTCAAGAAAATTGAGGTGCACTCGAGCTAGGACCTGCACCGAAAGGGCACAGTAGGCATGAGTGTGGTTCACTTGTACTCAATAGGTATCATAGGCCAATCAAGCAAAGTAGTAAATAAAGCATACAAAATATACACTATAGGCACGTTTCCTGCAATTAGAAAATATTCCACAATGGTAGCCCACACCGCTTGATCTAAAAGTTTTAATATATCTCACATATATTGAAATATCATACTAAGATAGAACAAAAATACGTATTATATCACATATAAGAAGAATAAGGGGGAATCTGCATATATAATATCATGAAATACAAGTAAAAGAAGATATGATAAACACATAAATGACAAGTCAATATGGAAATACAACACAACATGACACAATAAAGTAAGTGCAATGTATATGATGATGATGATGCACGAGGTCGTCGTACAACCTCTGAGATCGTCGCACAATCCCCGTATACACCTATGGAGCTAAAGCTTTCCGCCGTAGGACCCATGGGGGGTTCGTCAACCTATATACAATCCACATATCTCATATCTCCTTTTTGGAACATCCCTCGTAAAGGTTTTATAAGGTGTTACAATATCTTCTCCCTGGCACATCCCTCGAGAAGGGTTTTAAAAAGATATTACCAGTGTTACTCAGGTATTGCCACGGTGGTACCAATGTTTCATTAAAAGGGTATGATATGAGAATGTAATGCTCACAACGAATCACAATGAGTTTTTCCATAATCAACCACATGATATATTATCAAAACCAACCATAATGATATAATTCCACAACCATGTGAGTCACTATCCACTCATTATTTTCATTTCATCCATAAATTTCCACATGTCTCATATACCAACAAGTATGAATATATCATAATACACCAATGATATCATATTAGTCATTTTAATAATACAATACAATTATTCACATGTACTCAAGGCTATAAATATCACATAGGACCCCACTCGGTCACACATATCACATAATAACTTAATTTCAATAATTACATCACATATAGGTCCCCACACGGGCACAACACATAAATAGCCATTTTTCATGATTAGTTCTCACTCTTAATATGCATTTTGTACCATCATTTACTACCTATCCCAGTTTGAAAAAAGTTAAGTCATAACCTACCTCGAAAGCCGAAACTGATCCACTACACTTAAACTCGCGACGTTAGTTTTCACGAAAAATTCCGAACTCCACTAAAAACATCAAATATGAAATCTACGCATAAAAAAAATAAGGACACCCATATTGACTACTTTTGGTTCGAAATCAAAACGGACCCCTGAAATAGGTTTCCAAAAAAGAAGGGCAAAATCAAAACTTTACTTCAAAAATATGTTCTCCATATTTTTAGGAACCTACAACTTAAAAATCAAGTTAAATCGAGTAAAAAACGAGGTTCAAATCGAAGAAAAACTATTTTTGAGCTTTACCAGGTAAAATCTTTGAAATCCAAGTTAAAATCAAGAGTCGGGTTGTTTTGAAGGTTAAATTGAAGAAAAACTAGTAATTATAAGATGAAAATATTATTCAAGTGAAAAGAAGTGAAAAGGGTAAATTCTTACCTTAAATCCGTAATAAAATCACGAAATAGGTGTTAATCTAGCTTTCCAAGCTCCCACAAACTTTACTTTCAAGCTCCCACACTATTTTAGGGTTTAACTATCAAGAGGCAAGATGAAAAATGAGCAAAATGGACCTTAAAACTGCTATAAGCAGTGCAGATTTTCTGCACCAACTATAACAAAAAGTTGTTTTTTAAAGTCCAATTCGAACTTCGATTGGGTGTCCGAAATTCGTTCGGAATTCGATATATGCAAACAAACTATGCAACCACACTAAATTCGATGTTTTGGACGCGTTGATAAAGTCAGATTTTTGAAAAAAAATATCATTTTCACAAAGTTGATCCCCAAAACTCAAAATCACAATTTTCCAAATCGAAGGTCGAAATGAGATTTAAAAGCCTTAAAATCATACCAAACATGCTAACACTCTAATTTCATTATTTTTGATTTGCTGGCAAAGTCGGTTTTCCATCCGAGGTCGTTTCGACCAAATGTGGGTCCGACATCCATATTTCTAATTTTTTAACTTTCAAACCAATAGGTCGAAATGAGCTCGGGTTCACCGAGACCAGAACCAAAGGTATACTTAGCCTAAAATCAATATTTCAGAGTTGTTGACGCAGTCCATTTGGTAATCCATCACAAAGATCAAAAGATATCCATATAAGTTCAAAATAAGGCTCTCGAAGCCATAAAAAACTACAATATTGAATAAATGATACCAAAAGGCATTGAAAATCCTGCCAATCGCTCCCACACCCCAGAAATACCATAATGCAACTACGGGGATGGATAAAATAGTCAAATCACAGAAAATTACAAATTTCACATATTTCATCAAATTTTTAGGTCGTTACATTAGGACAACTCATAAATCAAGGCACAATATGATAGTCTCAAGTCTTGCTTTTGGAGCGTAACTTGTTGTTTGAAAATCCTTGAGTTAAGTCTTGCTTCTAAGGCAAGAGTTATAAAATATCTCATAAATCAAAAAATAACGTGGTAGTGTTAACACTTGTCCATTGGGCGTAACTTGTTCTTTTGGGAGGTTCTTGGGCTAAATTTTATTTTAGAGGCAAGACTAATAGAGCATCAAATAAATCAAGACACAATATGATAGTTTCAACTCTTGTCCATGAGGCATAACTTGTCAGCTATGTCTTGCCTTTAAGGCAAAATTTATAGAATATCTCATAAATCAAGACACGATATGGTAGTGTCAACTCTTGCCCATAGGGCGTAACTTGTTGCTTGAAAGTCCTTAGTCTAATTAGAGCTCCTAAGGCTATATTTTTGGAAAATCTCACAAATCAAGCCATAATATGGTAGTGTCTATTCTTACCCATGGGGCATAACTTGTTGTTTAAAAGTCCTTGATTTATAAACAACAACAATAACAACATACCTAGTGTATTCCCACATAGGGGGTCTGGGGGTTGGTATACACAGACCATACCACTACCTCAAGTGAAGTAGAGAGACTGTTTTCAATAGACCACCAGCTTAGGACCGATAGCAGTATAACAAACACAAAATATAAATGTATATAAACTAGTATAGTATACAGAATAAACTAACACCGTTAACCATAAGATAATACTAATGCCATAAGATTATATTAAACTAACTATCCACAATCATCGACATCACTCAACATCACCAACATACAGAACGCTCCCCTACTGTGACCTACACACTCCCATCTCATAACCCTCTACCCTAATTCACGTTCTCCACACCTTCCTATCCAGGGTTATGTTCTCCGTAATTTATAACTGCTCTATATCATGCCTAATCACCTCCCTCCAATATTTCTTTGGCCTACTGCTTCCCCACCTAAAACCATCTATAGCCAGTTTCTCACACCTCTGTACTGGAGCATCAGAGCCCCTCCGCATCACGTGCTCAAACCAACGTAACCTCACTTCTCTCATCTTGTTCTCCACCGAAGCCACTCTCTTCTTCTTTTGAATAATCTCATTCCTCACTCTATCTTTCCTAGTATGACCACACATCCATCGCAACATCTTCATCTCTTCCACCTTCAACTTTTGGATGTGAGTATTCTTAATCGACTAATACTCCTCTCCTTACAACATAGTCGGTCAGTCTGCCACTCTGTAGAACTTTCTTTTAAGCTTCGGAGGTACCTTCTTATCACAAAAAACTCTCGACGCGAGCCTCCATTTCAACCACCCTACCCCAATACAGTGCGTGACATCCTCGTCAATTAAGACACAATGTGGTAGTGTTAAATCTTGTCCGTGGAGCGTTACTTGTTGTTTAAAAGTCCTTGGGCTAAGTCATGCCTCTAAAGCAAGAGTTATAGAAAATCTCATAAATCAACACATAATGTGATAGTGACAACTTTTACCTATGGGGCGTAACTTGTTATTTGAAAGTCTTTGGGTTAAATCTTGCCTCTAAGGCAAGAGTTATAGAATATCTCATAAATCAAAACACAATGTGGTAATGTCAACTTTTGCCCATGGGACACAACATGTTACTTGAAAGTCCTTGGTCTAAGTCTGTTAGGATTTTTGTCCTGATTTTCTTACCAAGTTTAAGTTTTACTTTTCTTGAAAGGAAAATAAAAGTAATACCATAATTACTTTTACTTTTTCTGAAAGAAAAATATAGAAATTTTCTATATTTGGCAAACCTCTTTCTTCTAGGAAAGGTTTTGGACCTCTATAAATAGAAGACCCCTCTTCTCATACAACAACACAACAACATCCACAATGTAGTCATTTAAGAGTCATGTTTAGGGGAAGATATTCTCCCATTAGTTTTATATTTTTTTTATTATTAGTTTTCATGTGTAGGTCAATTGGATAAATTATATCAATAATATTACGTTTCAGTATATTTTTATTTGTCATCTGAATTATCACCGTCTTGGTTTGCAAACTATAGGTTTTCGCATGATGCCCTCTCGATTCTGAACCCGACAAAGTCTTGCCTCTAAGGAAAGAGTTATAAAACACCTCATAAATCAATACACAATGTGATGGTGTCAACTCTTACTCATGGGGCATAACTTGTTGTTTGATGGTCCTTAGGCTGAGTCTTACCTATAATACAAGAACTATAGAGCATTTCATAAGTAAAAAACACAATGTGTTAGTGTTGTCTCTTGCCCAAGATACATAACTTGTTTGAAAATTCTTGAGATAAGTCATGCCTCTAAGGTGAGAGTTGTAGAACATCTCATAAATAAAGACATAACGTGGTAGTGTCAATTATTGCCCGTGGGGAATAATTTATTGTTTGAAAGTCCTTGAGCTAAGTTTTGCCTCTAACACAAGAGTTGTAGAACATCTCATAAATGAAGACATAACGTGGTAGTGTCAACTCTTATCCGTGGGACATAATTTGTAGTTTGAAAGTCTTTAAGCTAAGTCTTGCCTCTAAGGTAAGAGTTGTAGAACATCTCATAAATGAAAACATAATGTAGTAGTACCAACTCTTTCCCGTGGGGCATAATTTTAGTTTGAAAGTCCTTGAGCTAAGTCTTTCCTCTAAGACAATAGTTGTAGAACATCTTATAAATGAAAACATAATATGGTATAGTCAACTCTTGCCCGTGCGGCACAGTTTGTTGTTTGAAAATCCTTGAGCTAAGTTTTGCCTCTAAGGTAAGAGTTATAAAACGTCTAATAAATTAAAACACAATGTGGTAGTGTCAACTCTTACCCATGAAACATAACTTTTTGTTTGAAAGTCCTAAGTCTTGCCTCTACAATGTGGTAGTGTCAACTCTTTTTCATGAAACGTGACTTGTTGTTTGAAAGTCATAAGTCTTGCCTTTATAACGTGATATTGTCAACTCTTCCTCATGAGATGTAACTTGATTGGAAGAGACCGAAGAAAAGAACAAAAATAATAAAAATTATGGGAAAAAAGTAAAAAATATTAAGAAAATAAAAATCAAATAAAATGTAGAATTTGAGAGAGAACGAAAAAAATAAAGGTTGATAAAAATTTTTAAAAATAAAATAAAAATAAAAGCCGAGAAAAATTTTAAAAGAAAAAAAATTAAAGAAAAATAAAAAAAACTTTTTTTTTTATAAAAGTAGATGTTGAGAGGAGTAAAGGAAAAAAAGTAAGGGTTGAGAAAAACAAAAAAGAAAGAAAAAGAGGAAAAAAAAAAAAAGGAGTCGAGAGGAAAAAGGGAAAAAAGTAAGGGTTGAGAAAAATAAAAAATAAAAAAATAAAAATCAAAGTAAAATTATAAAGAGAAAAAATAAAAGTTGAAAGATGAAGTATAGAGTTGTTATCCATTATAAGGATATTTATGTAATTTATTTCATTGATGATCAAGGGCAATTTTATCTGAAAATATATCACTTAATAGCTGAAGACTATTTTTATGAAGCTTTTATATTGGGGTCAAAACTTGAAGCCACCTTATTGGAGAAAATTAATCAAATAAACTTATTAGATTGTTTATTACAAGTTATAGCAAAACTTTTTAGTTTTCAAGTTATAACAACTTTTATTTAAAAAAAAAAGTAGTTAAAATGATTTTTTTGTTTTTTAGAAAATACCAAAAAGTAATTATTGAAAAGGAAAATAAAGATTTAATGTAACTAATATACAATATTCCTTCCTTAAATGTAATTAACCTTAATTATTGATATCAATCCACCCCCGAATTCCTCTAATCATTTTTCTTTTCTCCTATTTTAATGCTT
Source organism: Capsicum baccatum var. pendulum (assembly GCA_030864225.1). Lineage (NCBI taxonomy): Eukaryota > Viridiplantae > Streptophyta > Magnoliopsida > Solanales > Solanaceae > Capsicum > Capsicum baccatum. The sequence continues at coordinate 198,686,271 of CM061559.1, read as the reverse complement.
CCATTAAAAGTTTTCATCTTCATACACTATCTTCTTTTTCTATACTATTTACTTTTTTCAGTAAACTAAATTTGTAATTTTCGTTCTTTTATGTAACTGCAGAGAATTATTTTGTGAAAGAAAAGCAAACATATTGTGTTATTAAAATATGAATTTTGATAATTTACATTCAATCATGATACATCATAGAGGGAGATAAGATCCATTTGGTACGTTACATTATTTAGCAAATTGATATTTTGCAATAAAACGTATTAAAGAATTAAATAATATTTTTATGTGCTTCTTAAATTCTTTATTGTTAAAATATTGAATTAAAGTATTGTTCCAACTTCATTAACATATAAATGGTTTCTTCTTCCAAAAATAATATTCAATCTGTGATTTCATAATTCGACCATGTTTCATACATTAATCGTTTTTCACAATGTTATTCTGATTGCTTTGAGTAGAACAATTTTGATATAATGTTCTATTTTGCTATATTATTTTATGTATGTTTTTTGTATGTGGTAATTATGAAATATAGTATGTTGAAATTATGAATTTTCATATTTTCAAATTATGAAATTTCAAATAATTCCTACTAATGAACTATGTAATATGTTTTACAGGGAGACCTAAAAATTTTGCTATAGATGAGATTATATAAGATGCAGATTCAAAGTATAGAGGATTGGTTAATGCAATATCAAAATAATTGAGGATTGACATTACTTCAATTCAAATTGAGATTAAGTTTTTGATAAGTGATACATAACACGGGAGTAATGGTGTATTTAGATTAAAAAAAAAGTAGTATTTTCGATTTTTTTGTTAAATCTATTGTATGTGACAATAAAATATATGATAATGGATATTAATGAAAGTACTGAACAATCTGTTATTTGTATTGATGTATAAAATTCTACATACAAATGATGCACTATAACTGTTTTTAGTGTATGGAACTAGTATAGTTCACAATATAATATCCATGAATTGTTTAAGAAATAACGTTGAAATCAGTTTATATACTCACTTCATACTTAAGTAATACTTTTTTTTGAGTTCTCAATGTATTAAGTTGATATTAAAATTGGTATCGATACCGTTTCAAATATATCACATTTGTATTGAATGGGTTTTATGAATGTGACAATCGATAAGAAAAATTATGTTTTATTTTATATAACCTTTTTAGTGTATGAATATTACGTGAAAAACTATCACCGTAAATATTAAAAATAAATTAATTAATAATTATTTGATGTCAAATAATTTTTCGTTGCAATAAAACAAATAATCTGTATTAACCATGATTGATATTGGTGTTTGTTTGCTGGTAGAGGAAGATGAAGAACATTATATAAATATTACGTTAAACACCAAAACTAAACTTCGTTCATACCAACAATCTTATAAAAACAAAGAGTAATGAGCACCAATAGACATGAAAATACAATATTCATGTCAAATATTACTAATTGTGGAATCGCAAAATATATAATTTAATGTAGTTGATCTCAAATTTAATACCATCTGATGCGACTTCGTTCATATCAATTTCATTCAACGATGTAAAATACGAAACAAATGATAAAGTAGTATAACATTATATAAATACTACTTAAATACAAAAAATAAACTTTGTTCATATCAACAATCTTAGAAAAATAAATAATAATGAGCACAAAATTATTAACTATCTTAGAAAAAACAGTAAATAGAAAAAATGATTCAATATCAATTTTATATCAATTTAATACAGAAAAAAATCAAAATCAAATTATATTAACTTCACAACTTTTCTTGATTTCTTTGTGTCAACCTTCTTATCACTAACTTTGTCAACATTCACACTGACTTTGGATCTTGTAACTCTAGCATTTTCACGATTTACTATTTTTAATTTCTTCATGAGCGAGGCTATTCCTGTAGTTCCCCTACCCAATGTTTCTAATATTGGAAGAATAGTTTTGTAGGAACGAAATGTTTTGTATTGGTCCCTAGCCCAATATAAACTGCTAATTTAACTCATATTGGGTCAGCGCATTTCACAAACGATGAGTCCTTTAAATTGGTGTACATGTAGACACATCATTGTAGAAGGCCTTAACTTGGCCTAGGTTTCATATTTCAAACCTTTCGGTTTTTTAAAAAATTATATTCTCTATTCTAATTTATATGATACCATTTAATTTAGCACACAGTTTTAAGAAAAAAAAACTTTTAAAATTTGTGGTATAAAATAATCCTAAGATATTAGTATGACTATAAATTATTTTATTAAGAGTACACAGAGTATTTTGAAGTTAAATTGTTTCCAATTATAGAAAGATGACATTATTTTTGAATGAACTAAAAAAGAAAAGTGTATCGCATGAGAAAGTACAAATAAAGATGATTCAGTGAACCCACACAACAAATAAATCAAAAAAAATTGTGGGACGTAAGTGTATAATTTCATAACGTAATATCCCAAAGTTATGCACATGCCTTCAACTTTTTATAAATTTAATTGCTAAATAGCAAAAACTAAACACCAACTTATTTTAAGAGTAAAAATTCGTTGAAATTTTTAATAAAGAACCGCATAACCTCTTTAAAATGTTCATTTTCTTATTTGACTATTACTATTACTATAACTAAATTATACAAGAGCCCTAAAGCAGGCAGGAGACGGTTGTCTTGACAGCTTAGCAAAAGTGCAATTTTGTCATTTCATAGCAATAACAACCATCATGTCACGATTCAAAAACAAGGGTCATGATAGCCGTCATGGCAAATCTTGACAAGTAAGTCTCTCACTCAAACTGATACATACAGAGAAAAGATAGAAATACCTCCAAGGTAGCTTCTAGAACAAAGTCAAACCACATAGATATAATAAAAGCAGAAAGAATAAAATCAACACATGCAACCATAACTCCCAAAACCTGATGTCAAAGGTGTAAGAATTACTAATACTATCTAGGAGTTAAATACATCTGAAAAATAACCACAAAGGAATAATATCTATCTTCAAATACTAATAAAGACATAACTAATACAGAAAGATAGAGGTGAATTTCAGATGCATGAATGTCTACCGCTACCTTGGAAGCTCCAATAATCGCTCGAGTCAAGTAAGTTGAGGCGCACTCGGACTAGGACCTGCACCAAAAGAGCATTTTAGGTATGAGTACAGTCCACTTGTAGGTAGGTATCGTAGGCCGACCAAGAAAAGTAGTAAATAGAGCATACAAAATATACACTAAGTACACGTCACCTGCAATTAGAAAATGTTCCACAACTGTAACCCACACATCTTGCACTAACAGTTTTAATATATCACATATATTATAACATCACACCAGTATAGATCACAAGTATGCATTATATCACATATAAGTAGAACAAGGGGACACATGGATATATAAGATCATCAAATACAAGTAAAAGAAGATAAGACAATTACATAGATGGCAAGTCAATATGACAATACAACATAATATAAACACAATAAAGTAAGTTCAATGTACATAATGATGATGATGATGATGCACGAGGTTGTCCCACAACCTTCAGAATCATCGCACAATTCCCGTATACACCTACGGAGGCAAGCCTCCCAAAATAGGACCCATGGGGGGTTCGTCAACCCGTAACAATTCACATATATCATATATCCTTTCCGACACATCCTTCGGAAAGAGTTTTATCAGGTGTTACAATATCTCCTCTCCGGCACATCTCTCGGAGAGAGTTTTTAAAAGGTGTTGCCAGTGTTACTCAGGTATTGCCATGGTGGTACCAATGTTTCATGAATAAGGATGTAATGCTCACAACCAATCACAATGAATATGTCCAAAACCAACCACATGATTTATTTCCACAATCAACCACAATGATACATTTTCACAACCATGTGAGCCAATATCCACTCATTATTTTCATTTTATTCATTAATTTCCACATGTCTCATATGTCAATAAAATATAAATATAATCACAATACACCAATGGTACCACATTAAGCATTTTAACAACACAATATAATTATTCACGTGTATTCAAGACTATCACTATCACATAAGACCCCGCACGGTCACACAAATCACATAATATTTTAATTTCGACAATTAAATCACACATAAGCCCCACATGAGAGCGACACATAAATTGTCATTTTCATAATTAATTCCCATCCTTAATATGCATTTTGTATCATCATTTACTACCCAACCCAGTCTGAAAGAGTTAAGTCATAACCTACCTCAAAAGTTGAAATCGGTCTGCTACACTTTGAACCCACAACCTTACTTTCCACAAACGATTAAGAACTCCTCTAAAAATAGCAAATATGAAATTTACGTGTCAAAACAAAATCTACGACACCTATTAACTACTTTTGGTTCGAGGTCAAAATGGACTCTCAAAATTGATTTTTGAAAAAGAAGAGCAAAATCATAACTTTACTTCAAAAACGTTTTTTTTTTTAAATATTTTTAAGAATCTATAGCTGAAAATTCAAATAGAGTAAAAAACGAGGTTTAAATCGAAGAAAACTATTTTTAAGCTTTACCGGGTAAAATCTTTGAAGTCTGAGTTAAAATCAAGAATCAGAGTTGTTTTGAAGGTTAAATTGATGAAAAGCCAGTAATTATAAGATAAAAACATTACTCAAGTGAAAAGGAGTGAAATTGAGGTTTAAAACAAACCCTAAGATTTTTGGGGTTTTGAGAAATTAATCAAGAAATTACTAAGGAAAGGATAAATTCTTACCTTAAATCCGTAATAGAATCAAGAAATAAATGTTAATCTAGCTTCCCAAACTCTCACAAGCTTCACTTTTAAGCTCTCACACTATTTTAGGATTTAATTCTCAAGAGACAAGGTAAAAGAATAGACAAAATGGATAAAAAAAACCTGCTATTTCTAAGTCCAAACGGACTTCGATGGGGTGCCCGAAATTCGTTCGAAGTTCGATATATGAAAGCGAACTATGCAACCACACCAAATTCGACGTTTCAAACTTAATGACGATATCAGATTTTTAAAAAAATATCATTTTCACAAAGTTGATCCTCGAAACCCAAAATTATAATTTTCCAAAATGAGGGTTGAAATGAAATTTAAAAGTTATCACACCAAACATGTTACCACCCTAAAATAGACGTTTCGAATCTGCTGGTGAAGTCAATTTTTTCATCCGAAATCGTTTAGATCAAATGTGGGTCACACACCCATATTTCCAATTTTTCAACTTTTCGATCAATATGTCGAAATGAGCTCGGATACGCCGGCTCGAACCAAAGGTCTACCTAAGATTGATATTTTGGAGCTACTGACGTAGTTCGTTCAACCATCTATCACACGAATCAAAAGATATCCACATAAGTTCAAAATAAGGCTCTCGAAGCCATAGAAAACCACAATATTGCATAAATAGTACCAAAATGCATAAGAAACCTTGTCAATCACCCCACACCCCACAAATACCATAATACAGCTATGAAAAAGGGTAAAACAGTCAATCACACAAAATCATAAATTTCACATATTTCATCAAATTTTTAGGTTAATACACATCACAAACCCATCTCTAAAGGGAGTTTTTTACATTTCACGATAATATCAATAAAATAAACCCTATTTCAGAATCCAACGCTGGGCATAAACAGTGGTGGGGTGGAGGAGATGTTGCTGACGACGATGATATCAAAAACAGAGAGGGTACAAATGATCTTATTAGCGGATCTGGAAACAAAATTTATTGTCTCATCCACATACGCCTCAACAAACAAGATGGCGCTATTGAAGTTGAAAACTGCTAATGTGTAGAAACGTTGAACGTAAATAAGTCATGCAGTAAATAGAGGAGGAAGAGGAGTGATGGGAGGAGACAACCACCATGGTGTTGCATGTGGTGGTTGTAAGAAAAAATATGAAGGTGAAGGAGAAGAAGATATTGACGAACCTGTTAGAGCCGAGAAAAATCAGTGATACCAACAACATAAGAATACATTCATACATCTAAATAAAAGAGTTCACATTGATAAAGAAAATGACAAAGAAGAATTTGTCCATTGGAGTTCTTCAACCTTAAATGTTACAACTCCAAGAAGAAAAAGGAGAATGTTGTATAATGAAGAAAGATAGAGAAGCCGATGGATAAATGAGAAGGTTGTATAATGAAGAAAGATAGAGAAGCCAATGGGTAACGTGGCTGTTCAATATGAAAGACAACTGAGTGACATAAATTAAAAGTCCAAAATGCCCTTATTATGATTTTAATTTACTGGTAAGCACACACGTCGAATCTAAGCTTTGTTATTGGAGAGACAAATTAACAAATGTTATTTGAATATTAAATAAAAATATTATAAATTACAATAATTAGTAATTTAAAATAGGTAAAAGACATAGAAAATTAGATTGTCTCTTCGTATCACAAATTCTATCAATGCCTATTGTAGCAAAGGAGCCATATATATTATTTGAAAATTACTTAGAAAGTACTATAAATCACAATAATTAATAACGTAAAAGATCAAAAACTATGTAAAAAATTAGTTAACTCTCTAAATTTCATCGATGTTACGTAAATTGGGACAAAGCTATTAATATGTAATATCTAATAATTATGTAAAATGTACCACAAATCACGATAATTAACAACCTAAAATCTTTAAAGTGATACAAAAATTTGATTGACTTGCAAAATTTTATCCGTTTCACACAAAATGGTACAAAAAAATTAGCTTATAGGGATAATTTCAAATATATACAAAGAAATAAATAATTTACAAAAAAAATAGTTAATTTTTGTTTACAACAAAAATAGCCATTAGGCCTTTTTTTTTAATCCATTTTTAGCAGTAATTTTTAAAAAACAACTTTTTTTTGTTGTTTTTTTTGTGCATTTTTAATTAAATAAAATATTTTTATTTTTTTCAAACTATTTATTTGCAATCATGTATCAAATATTATATAAATGTGTATAAACATTTATATATGATGTGCAAATATTATATATTGTATCAATAGTTATGTAGTGTATATGTAATGTATCGATATTGTACAAATAGTGTATAAATGTATATTAATATTGTATAAATATATATGATGTATAGATAGTTATGTAGTATATATATAATGTGTTGATATTGTATAAATAGTATATAAGCGGGTATCAATAATGTATAATTAGTGTATAAATGGATGTCAATATTGTATAATTGTGTATCACTATTGTACAAAATGGTGTATAAAAGTGCATCAATTTTAAATAAATAATTATGTAATGTATATATAATGCACTGATATCAAATAAATAATATATAAATATGTATATATGACATATGTTGAATCAAAAATTTAAGTGACTCTTAAATTTTCCGATTCACCTAGTAGTCGGCATACACCACCACCAATATCCACAACAATCACCAATTGTTCTACCATCTACAACCTCTTTCATCATCTTCTCGTTTTTCTTGAGTCCACCACTAATGGTGACCTCCAAGCTCCATCTAAATTGAAGTCTTGCAAAACGAACAAATAACACAATCAACAAAAAAACAGTTTCCAACAACCGAAAAAACACCAACAAATCAAAAACGAGCTCCATCTCTAGCGCTCGAATGAACTTTTCTTGACAAAATTCAATATGAAAACGCTCAAGAAAGCTCAAAATGAACCTAAAATCGAAGAAAAATGCAAATCAATAACGTCAAATAATCAACGAATAATGACTATTTAACTAAGAAAGCTCCGATCAGATCTAAATGGACTATAACAACACAAAAAATCAACCAAATAGACATCTTAGTAACCTAAATTGAAGAAAAATTTAGCACAGTTTGATTAATAAAATCAAATAATCAAAAAAGAAGAAGAAAAAGTACCTAGTATGAAGCCCAACCGACAAAAAATAGAGAGAATTTAAAAAAAAGCATAAAAGAGTAAAAGTGAGAGATGAATGTCTGTGGTAAATGCGTCTAAGAGAGAGAGAAAAGGCAATAGAGAGGTAATAAATTTATTACTAATTACCAAAAATGTATAAATCGAGCCATAAATAGCTAACCTGAATCGTGTAACGTCAAGGGAGATGAAAATTTATTGGCTTAAAAGCTAATAAAATTTACCGGTCATGTGATATATTCATAAATTTATGCCATTTGACATTCTTATCACGAGCTTCCATCACTAAGACAGATCCACCTATATAAAAATTTATTTTTCACCAGTAATAATACTATAATCATCCTAAAAATATGCAACATCATGATTCAAAAAAAAATAGGCATAAAGGAAAACATAGCACCACATTAAAAAGAAGGTTAGTTCAATAATTTCTCATATCATTTACTATAATAAAGAAAGGAAATGAAATGTTAGCACTTAACGTAGAAAACATGACAATAAACACACAAAATACTCTTAACACTTGATTGATAGAAAAATTATTTCAACTCTATATTGATAATAGGTAGATGAATTTGTCAAGGCGAAATTTGTGAAAGGCACTACCTCGAGGATGTACCTTCAGATGCCACGATTAGGAGATGATTAATTTCTGTTAACATGTTAATTAGATTCTCTTCTTTCTTTCATTTATCAAGTATTCTAGTTTGATTTGGCTAAAAGCCTTAGCATCTATGCTAATGGAACATCAGTATTAGCTTAACTATTTTTACAATAAATTTATTAGAGTGGTATAAAGCAGTAAATTATGTGAGGTATTTGCCAACATGTAAAGGGAGAGTTAATACCTCAAATGGTCACTCAACTTTAGACTTTTATTCCAGAAAGTCACTTAACTTTGATCTTTACTTCAAAAGTTACTCAACTTTCACATTTTTACTCAGAAAGTCACTCAAACTATTTAATCAGTTTTTTAAATAACATTTACTTATGTGGAATTATTATTTAAATGAAAAATTCAGAAAAATAAAAAAATATCTCTTAATGACCCTTTTATCCTTATTTCCATATATTAATTTCCTTTCTCATTTTTCTTCTCCTTCTAACATATTGTAATTGATTCAACATTAAATATACCTAGTAAAAAATTGAAAGATCAAATTAAATTTAACAATAATCTAAGGATAAAAAATTATTAATATAAACTATATTAATACGATGGCATATAACTAAATGATACTTAATTTAACTCATTTATCACTAAAGTTACGTGTACATAGTTATTAAATATATATAGTGAATCCCTATAACGTAGGCATATTATTTATAGTATTTAGTTATGGGTAAAATATCCCTAATTCATCATACATACACATATAGTACAGTGTTTGTTTTCATACTTATAGTACAAATATTTTTTTTTAAAAAAGGGCATGTTTAGAGTGAAAACAGGAAGGGAGAGGGGGGGGGGGGAGTTGTATCGTTGAGAGCTTCACATTTATAATAAGCTATATAATATGTAAATTTAAATTTAATTAGATTTCAATACGAACATGACAATATCAGATGGAAAAAAAGAAGTTGAAACAAGGATTGAAAAGGTAGAGCAAAATAATTGTAATTTTAATTCTTTGGTTATTGTTAAATTTTAATGTGATCCTTTGATATTTTATTAAACATATTTAATGTTGAATCAATTACAATATGTGAGAAGGAGAAGAAAAATGAGAAAGAAGAGCGGAGATACTAAATTTAGGGGAATAAGGATAACAGAGTCATTAAAAAATATTTTTTATTTTTTAGAATTTTAATTTAAATAGAAATTCCACATAAATTTATTTTATTTAAGAAATAATTAAATAGGTTGAGTGACTTTCCGAATAAAAATATGATAGTTGAGTGACTTTGAAGTAAAGATCAAAGTTGACTTTTTGGGATAAACGTCTAAAGTTGAGTGACCATTTGAGTTATTAAATCTCTAAAAGGAAAAAAGGTAAGTATTGGCGAGTAAGGACATGGGCATAAATAATCCTCTAATATTTAGTTGTGCATTCATTGTTTTCATTAGTTACCTTTCCTTGTAATGCTGCATAGGGTATTACTTTGGCAAATCTGATATGGATAATTGATCCAATCACACCATCTCCTCACTATATCATATTTGCAGTCCCTTGACCTTCACATAATTTCAAAGTAAGGTACATCTCATGCCTGTATTTTGATAGTATTAACATACTTATAAACTTTTTAACATATTGATCTTGGGTGCATTTATACACCTAAGTATCAGATTTTATTCGTATTTGAACTAAGTTTAGAGAGCAAAGTGTCATAGTAACATATGTTTTCTCTTACTTTTGATGTAAATGAGATAACCTACATGATTAGTACGATTTCAGGAGTGAATAAAGCATATGGAGACATAGGAGGGCCACGGAGTGCAAATGACGCAAGAAGGAAGCAAATAGCGCAATCAGAGACTGCAATTGAATGGCCCGCACCACAACCTCTAGGATGCGCATTATGCCCCGCCACAACCCATGGGGTGCGCGTTGGGCTATGCAGCGCGACCCCTGAAGCACGCATTAGGCTGTGTGGTGTGACCCTCCCTCTGAGGCAGCATAGTTTTTTTTTAATGAAGTTAAGGGCTTGAGGGTAATTTTACCATGCATTTATAAATATCCCAAGCCCATTTTTGAGAGTTTTTACGAAGTATTTAGAGCACTGAAGAGAGGCTAAGGGTTATTCCATTATGGTTCATCTTTTGTAAACTCTAACACTCTTTAATCCTTAGTATGAACAAGATTATATTTGTTATTTTGTTTAAAAGTATGAGTGGCTAAATATCCTTGTTCAGGGGTTACAACCGGAACATATAATTATTTGGTATTAGTTTGAATCAATGAAGTTATTTCTCATTCGATTGTGTTTATGTTCTGGATTTACTATTTTAGTGTCTGGCCAACACTAGAATATATGTGTAATTCTTGTATGAACTGACCATGGGAATACGAGAATAGGGCCACTACAACAAAATGCATATATAGCTTCAGAATACATTGTGGCTAAATATGAAAAGTTTCATGGCTAAATACTTTAGCCATCAATTTTTTTTCATAGTATTCGTAGCAAAATGTGGCGTAACTAAAAGTTAGCTACAAACTTCACATGCTCCATGGCTAAGGACTAATACTTACAACTATAAAAAAAGAGAAAATAGCTAAAAGCCCCCCCCAACTTTTACCCCAAATTCCAACTACACACTTATACTTTGCAGGGGTCCTATGACCCCTCAGAATATTTTTAAAGTGGAATATTTACACCCCTAAAGGCTTATGTGGCAAAGAGAGTGTATCTCACTCACTTTGAGAGAGTGAGTAATCCAAAAATATTAAAAAAAGTATTTTTTATATTTTTTTTAATATAAAAAACATATATATATATATATATATATATAATTTTTCTTTTCTTTTCTTTTCTTTCTTCTTCATCACCATCCTCAAAATACTCTCTCTCATAAAAAGCTTCAAAAACTCTTGAATGGCTATCATGACCAATCTCTTTATCTTCCTCATCTTATGTATGTCGGAATCTAAATCACATTTTCAATACTTCTATCAATTTCATCTTCTCACCATTAATTTCTCAATTACCATTTTTGTCTCTACCAATTTCATTTTTGTTTCAAATTTCAAAATGAAAATCAACATTCAACACAACAATCAATTCTTGCAACAATTATCACCAAAAGAAATAAATCAAAATATAATATGACGATCGGTGAGCTCATCGACGATCGAAAGATCTCAGTCAATTTTTTGGCGAGTTCACAGACAAATTTCGGTTGGTTCATTTTCAGAAAAAAGAAATGAAGAAAGGATATCCATTCATCGAAACCAACAAGAAAACCAACACTTTTTTCATTAAAAAAAATGGTTGGAGCAGTTCACCAAAAATGGTTGGAGCACTTTACAAAAAATGGTGTTTGTGTGTTTTCAACCGGCGAGTTCACCAACGAATTTGGTGTTTGTGTGTGTTTCTTGGGTTTTAAGGTGGGAAGGTTGGAGCAGACAAGAAAACCAACACTTTTTACTCTTTTTGGTTTCATTTTATCTTGAAGATATTAGCTTCTTTCTTTCTCTTTTTGTACAGTTCATCGAAATTTTTTTTTTGGCCAGAAAACTGAAAGCAATGACAAGAATTACGGAGGAGGGAAATGAAAAAAGATAATATATATATATATATATATATATATATATATATATATATATATATATATATATATTAAAGAATAAAGAGAAAAGTAAAATATATAAAGTAAAATAATTAGTTTTTTAGAGTAAAAAAAGAAAAAAATGATGTGGCAATGACATGGCAGCGAGTGCAACTCACTACTTGAAACAATGTCTGGACATGAGCTTTTAGGGATGCAAATATTCCACTTTAAAAATGTTCAGGGGGGTCATAGGACCCCCGCAAAGTACAAGTGCGTAGTTGAGATTTGGGGTAAAGGTTGGAGGGACTTTTGGCCATTTTCTCTAAAAAAAATTATGTTGTAGCTATTTTGATAAAAAAAATCTTGCAACGAAATATATATATTTGTGGCAACTAATTTTACTTTTTGCAACGATAAAAAAAAATATGTAGTAATTTTTATATGATAGCCACAACATCTTCTATTGTGACAAAAGACTTGATTTGTTTGCTATGGTAATTTAATATTGTGGCTATTTTATATTTTAGTCTCGCGTTAACAATGCTTATTTTTAGCTACGAATTTAAAAAGTCTATAGCTATTTACTAAAGTATTTGCCACAAATATTTTTATGAAGTATCTAAAAAAAATTATTCTTTTTACCACAAAATATATATGTTATAACTCATTTAAATTTTTTATGAAAAGTGAAAATTAGCCAATTTTTGATAATTATATTTAGGTTTAGCCACAACTATAAAACTTTTATTACTACAAGTTAAAAGAATATTACCATAAACATTATTAACCACAAGAATTCTACAATATAACTAAGATTAAAAAGAAATTACAAAAAAAAAAGATTTCAATATTTATATTACTATAATTTAAATAACTTTTCACAAGCTTTGTTAGTAACAAAAGTTACATACAATTACATTTTATAATTTTAAAAATAGTTACAATAGACAACTCTTTTAACACACTATCTTGCTTGAGTCCATGATTTATTGTCTCTGCTTCCACGATCATCAACAACATCTTAGCTTGGTCAAAATCCATCTTAACTTGTCATTTATTTGTTCTTATTCCACTATTATACCCGTTAAAATAATAAAGTATTTGAACACCATGAAAATAAAAATCATTACATACAAGTGTGTATACATAGAATTCAAGGAGAAAAATATATCTTAGATAGTTTTTTAACTAAAACCTAACAAATAAAAAAAAGCAAAAATACAGAGCAACCAAATAAGTGAACAAACCTATAAGATTCTTAAAATCTGTAAATATAAATCTCAAATTTCAGTATCAATTTAGTATCCACACAAGCAGAAAATCACCTTTACATTAATAAAAGAAACTACACAATTCGATGCAATATTCATATAGTGAAAACTTATCTCATTTGCTTGAAAAATTTCATATTTAAAACTTAAAAAAAATAAATTAAATTAATTAGTGAACGTCACACATAGAAAATTCAAATTGAATATAAGATTGGAAATATGAAAGGGTCGGATGGGGAGTGGGGAACTGAAAAAGGAAAAAGAGAGATTAGGAAATTCAAATTGAATATAAGATTGAAAATATGAAAGGGTCGGATGAGGAGTGGGGAACTGAAAAAGGAGAAAGAGAGATTAAGTTTGTTAAATGAAAAGGGAGATTAGATTATTTTATTGAGTTATAAAATTTTAGAAGGAAGTCTTTTAATTTTTGATGATTTTTAATAGGGAAAATTTCAAAAATAGCAACTTAATAGTTATAATTATAACTTTTATAACAACTGTTTCATAATTACGAAAAGATAGCAAGTTGTAATTTTGTATTTCAGTAAAATTTTGTTATATAAATACATATACAAATTAAACAGTAGTTCCTAGTTTAACTTCCATCAGTTAGAGTTAAATAAGGGAACTAACCGTCCCTTAATTCATGCTACTTTTAATTATAAAGATTTCTCTCCTTATATGGCTCTTCTATTTCTCTTCCTTTTTTATTCTTTTTCATTTTTGTTAATTTTTCGTTTTCTTATTATTTTTCCTTTCTCATATTTTTCTTTTTCTTTTCCTATTTTCGTTTCTTTTTTATCATTTTATTTTTTTCTTTTTCTCTTTTTTATTTTCATCTTATTTTTACTCTTCTATTTCTCTTCTTTTTAATCCTTTTTTGTTTTTTTCTTTAATATTTTTCTTTTTCGTTTTCTTATTTTTTTCCTTTCTCATATTTTTCTTTTTCTTTTTATATTTTCGTTTTCTTCTTCTTTTTTTCTATTTTTATTTCTTTTATATTTAAGTAAAATGTTACTAAATAAATTCATCTATAAATTTAATAGTAGTTCCTGTTTTTACTTCCATCAGTTAGAGTTAAATAAGGAAAGTAACTGGGGGCTTTAGGCTGTAGGTGACAAAAGAGTTTTAAAATGAGGTGTAGGTGACACAAGTCTTAATTATTAAGTGGCGGTGACAATTACTTTATTATGGATTAAGAAAGTTGAGAAAGTTTGAAAATAGCCCACAAGTTTTTAAATTTATACTTTGATCCAAATGTTTACCTATATAACAGAAAACAGAGGAAAAAAGACGCCTTTCTCTCTCTTCTTACCCATTGTTCTTTTCTCTTTCTTAGTGATTTTTGTTGTTTATTATTGCTGCTGCTTTATTCATCATCTTCTGCTTCATTATCATCATCTTCTACTTCATTATCATCTTCATCTTCTTCTTGTTGACCATTTGTTGTTGTTGTTACCGCTACTGTTGCTATTTGACCAATTTCTTAGGTCAAATTTTATTTTGAATATCACTTTTTCACTTTGGCATTACTTCATAGGAGACCTTGGTAAGTCAAATTATGTTTTTTAATTGAATTTTTCATCTAGGTAACTGCTACTGTGTTGTTGTTCTTCCAACAGTGGATAGAACCCGATCATGAATCCAACATAAGATTCATCTGTTTAAACAGATAAATCATCTGTTGCAACAGATGAGACATTTGTTTTAATGAAAGACTAATATGTTGGATTCATGTTTAAACAGATGGGTCATCTGTTGCAACATTGGACACATCTGTTGAAACAGATTAGGTATCTGGTACGACATGATAAATATCTATTTCAACAGATGAGTAACCTATTACAACCGAACCTGAATACGATTCCAACAGAAGTGTTGTCTGTTGCAACAGGGTAAATATCTATTATAATAGATTACTAACCTGTTGCAACAGGTAAGTCATCTGTCGTAACAGGTTAATTATCTGTTGCAACATGTCACTCATCTGTTGGAATCAGCTTCAAAGGTGATTTAGTACTGTAACATCAATCCCAACAAGTTCTTCATCTGTTGCAACAGATATTCAGGAGCGTAACATGAATTCTAACAGGTAAGTAATCTATTGCGACTGATCACTTACCTGTTGCAACAGATTACACATCTGTTGGGATTCATTCACGGCACTATGAAATTAATATCAACTTTTTTTAATAAATGACTTTATTTAGGTACTACTAATGGAGGGATCAATAACAATAGGGGTGGATTGTCATGGTCAATGGATCGAGAAGAGCAATCGATATGTATGGCATTGGAAGGAGGGTGAAATGGTAGAGACGATAGCTATGACAGTCCAAAGTGATATTTTGTATGATGATTTTGTGAACTTAATCATCAGCTTTTGTAGACTGAATAGTCAACCGAAAGAACTTGCCATTAGCTACATGCATAACTTTTTTGAAAATTAGAGGGTACTTTCTTTTAAGATAATCGATCAGGTTCGGTTGCGTGCTTATCTAAGCGATTCAACCAGGCTGGTGTTAAGGGTGTACATGGTTGAAAAGATGAGAGAGAATGAAAACTAGAATGTTGAAGATAAAGAACAAGAAGACTTCTTTGATGATAGGTTGGATGATCTAGACATAAATATTCCAGATGATGATCAAACATCTACGCCCGTTGATACAACCAATATGATGTGCAGTTCTTCTCAATCGACACAGTCTGGAAATCTTCAAGACGATGGGACCAACTTTTTTATTGAAATGTCATTCAAGGACAAGAATGAACTATCTAACACTTTGTTTATTTCTTATTTGAAAAAAGATTTTAGAATAAAGAAGGTGATTAATTCGAGCAATGTCTTTTGCTTCAAATGTGCTAATTCAAATTGTAAGTGGTAGTTGAGAGCGGTGAAGTATGCAAGTTCTGACAGATTCGTCATTCATAAACATGAAAAGAATCACACATGTGGTTCGGAGCACATCTCTGGCCAAAATCCTAACGCCACAACAAAAGTCCTCGATGAATATTTCAGAAGTATTTTCCTTGATGGAAAAGGCCCTTCAACAAAGGTTATGGCCAATCAACTCCTTACGAATTTAGGTATCCTGGTCAGTTATTGGAAGATATATAAGGCTATGGGGATTGCCAAGGACCTAGTTAGGGGGACACTCGAGCATAGGTATGCAGTCCTGGATGCCTACCATTACATAATTGAGTCCACAAATCTCGAAAGTAAGACGACATTGCATCTGGATGAAAATGGAAGGTTCAAGTACTTTTTTGTATCCTATAGTTCTTTGATTCAAGGTTTTTGACATTTGAGAAAAGGCATACCCGTCGATGATACCTTCTTGAGGAGCAGGTATAATGGAGTTTTGCTAGTGGCGGAGGCGCAGGATGCAGAGAATCACATCTTTCTTGTCGCTTTTTGTGTAGCGGACAAGGAATGTGATGCCTCTTATATTTTTTTAACAACTGTGAAGCTGCATCGAAGATACCGAAGAGTTGTGTTTTGTATGGGATGGGAATCCAAGTATTCCAAAGATGGGTTAACTTTACTTCACTTCAGCTTACTTTGGTTGTTGCATCAGGTATCTTGGAGAGAACATTCAAAATAACTATCACAACGAAAGGGTCGTCACCCTTTTTTATAGAGCAGCTAAAGCATATAGTAGAGAGGAGTTTTTATACTATTTCAATCAAATAGCGGATGTGAATCCCAAGGTAGCAGAATTTCTCGCACGTGTTGGTTTTGAGAGATGGAGTTGGGCATTTTGTCCAGCATATAGGTATATTTTTAAGAATTTAATGACTTGTTTGATTTACAAGTTTTGTATGACGTTATACTAAGTGATTCTTTTCTATTTGTATACAAATATGACATCAAACATAGCTAAATCAGTGAATTTATTATTTGGCGATGAAAGAGAATTTCCCATCAAGGCTATGTTTGAAAAACTAAGCTAGAAGTATTGCAAATTTTTTAATGAAAGGCGTGTGCAGTTCAAGTGCCCAAAAAAAAGAACCCGATTTGTACCCGAAATCGAAAAAATAATATCAAAGAACGTCAGTTTGGGGAATAGGTTATTCTCTCATAAAATAGTAGATTACAAATTTAGTATCCCCGGTCATGGTGATGCTGCCACGGTCGATCTTCAAACAAGATCTTATACGTGTAGAGTTTTTGACTTGGACAAAATAACTTGTCCACATGCTATGGCATCACTTTGAGCTTAATACGGTCATAAATATGGAACTGAAGTTTATGAGCACTTCTCCCAATATTATTTGGTGGAAAAATATGAAATGGCATTTAGTGGACATATTGCTCCGGTGCCTCTCGAAGAATCTTGGGTTATTCCTGCAGAGCTTATGGGGAGGTTAATACCTCCTCCATATATTGACCCAAGCACTATCAAATCGGAAAGAAAGCCATATAAGAGGAGGCGTGGAGTTGGAGAATCATATTCATCAAGAATAAACAAGTGCTCCATATGTAAGTGCGCCGTCCATAAAAGAACTACATGCCCGAATCTTAATCCACCATGATCGTTGTAATTATAGAAACTTGTGTTGTTGTTTGCTTGTTGTGAACTTTTAATATCTAACTCATTGTTGTGAACCTAATGTTATAATTTATTATATATAAAATATTTTTTTAATAACTTGTGCATCAATAAAAACAGGCAAAACATAAACTAAATAATACTGCAGACCACAGTTATTCTCAACAGTTCCATCAAACTGAAATATTTTCCTCCAACAAATGACAAATCTGTCAAAGCAGATGGATAATCTATTGACAGAAACCTAACAAATGACCAATCTGTTCCAACACATGGTCCACCTGTTGAAAGAACTCAAAAGATAAAATTGCTAGTGCTACTGGATCAATATTGCTCCTTGCCTCCAACCGTCGACATGTTAACATGTATGTATGTTTAGAAGAAATAGACAGAATGAAAATTGAATAAGAATTAAAATGTCAAAGTTGACTGAAAGTAAATTTTTCACTAAACGAAAAATAAAATACATTAGGTATAGATCCGATATAAAAAATTAAAATACATACGCTAAAAGAAAAAACATATTCTAATTATTATCATCATCATCATCATTAATGACAGCAGGCCAATTAACTCGCAGCAGCAGGGCCCTCATCAGCCTCTTTATCTCTTTGAACATCGTCGCTCTCACAGTGACCAACTCCCTTTGCACGCCATTAACCTGTCTGAAGTTCCCGCACTATGTCGCGTAGAATAGCAATATCTGGAACAGGATCAGCCATATCTAGAACACCCATGAATTGACAAATGTAAAGAAAAAAGTTCAAAATATAATACAACGTATACAATCAACTGGTAAATTTACACCAGAAAAAAACTTACCTCAACGAGAAAGGAATATGATCTTTAAAGAGAAGTGGTTGAAGATGTCACACAAAAAGAAAAAATGCAAAAAATAAATAAAGTTGAGTAGAATGAAGATTAAGGAGGGACCTATTTATAGAGGATTGAGTCTGGATGTGTCAGGCTAAAAGGCACGACTGTTCAGCTCCATTATATGAATTATATTCAAACTGGTGGCATTTTGTTTTTTGTGAAATTTCTTTAATATTAGTACTTCTTACCTTTTCAAAATGGTTTGAGACTAGTTAGCAACCGTTATTATTGAGATCTTGCAATAGATCATCCATCTATTGCAACAAATTTAGCATCTGTTGTAACAGATGGATTGAATGTGCAACAGATGGTCTGTCAAAACAGATTTATCATCTGTTGCAACAGATGGATTGTATGTGCAATAGATGAGACATCTGATGCAACATATGTATTATCTATTGCGACATATGGACCATATGTTGGAGTAGATGTTTTGATTTATTCTAACACCTGATTCATCAGTTTCAACAGATGGAGTATTCGGTTAATTAACTATTTTGAATGTGTTAGATAAAAAGTCATGACTCTTCACTTCTTTTTAATAGTCCCTCCATTTCGTATAAGTTGGGCCCTATGGACTTGGCACACTAATTAAGAAAAATATTAATTAGGCGATTATTTTACCAAATTGGCCTTATTAATTATGCTTTGAAAGTATAAATATGAATTATATACTTTATGTGGTCATTTAATAATGGGGATAATCTTGGAAGAATATAATGAAATTCTCTTGATTTTATAAATAGGACAACTATATTGAAACAAATATTTTTAGCAAGAAGTAATCACATGCGTGCAGATAAATAAACACTGTCTGGTCTGTCGCAATAGATTTACCATCTGTTGCAACATATGGATTATCTGTTGCGACAGATGGACCATCTGTTGGAGGAGATATTTTGATTTCTTCCAACAGATGATTCGTCAGTTGCAATAGATGGAGATTTTGATTCATCAGCTGTTTTAAATATGTTAAGATAAAAAGTCACGACTCTTCAAACCTCTTTTTTAATAGTCATCACATGCGTGCAGATGAATAAACAACGCTATCTGACATATCCTGATGGGGTAGGAAGAATAAGATACGTGCAATGGATCCCATTTTCATGCATGGGAGTTATGTATATTATTGATTAGGCTACTGTGATAGACACACATAAAGTGCAATGATTTTATGAATGTAGTTTTTTTATCCGATTAGACATTGATCTTTTAAACAAGATCCTGCATTATATAGTTTAGTTTGATAGGTGCAAACTGATAAGGCCGAAGGGTTCCAAAATGATGGTGTCGATACCCCGTTATAATTTAATGATGGTTTATGCTCATATTTTTGCGTCATGTTTGGGGAAGGGCTCAAGATTTTGGTGGAAATGTAAATATCCAATAGTAATTAAACCGGTTTTAATGGGGCAATGGACTTCTTGAAAGGCCTCGGAAGCCTCGCAATGCAGCAAACAACGATGGAACGAATAGAAATTGCCCTAGTCCAAACTTATATGGATGGATTGCTGGAGGAGACTTTTATACAACAGAAGACTCTTGAGAGAATACCTGTGCGCGAAGGGGGAGGTGGAGAAGGCCATATATCATCTCGACCTTGTTTAAGAGGAAACACATGGTAGAAAGAAAAGTGTAGCGAAATTGGCCAATGAAATTGACATAAGAAACGAAAAAACTGGATGAGCTTCAAATGTGGAAGTGTACCCAAATATAAAAATCCATCAGTCGATGAAAAAAAATAAGATGGTTAATAGTACAGGAGTTGGACACTTTGCTCGAGAATGCAACTAGCAAGCGTGGCCTCAATGAAGACTCTCATAAAGTACAGGACCAGAACTCTAAGAAAGAAGCTTTGCGAGCACAAAAAGTGGTAAGATTATCGGTCAGAATTGAAACCTGAACCAACAATTGCTGAATTAAAAATAAGGGAAGCCAAGGCGTCAATTTCTAAAGTCTAACTTGTATGTCATGCCTTCTGTTTATAGCTATGATCAGGTCAATGACATTAGAAACAAAAAGGTCTGAAGTTGTTCAAAATCCCATGCCTTGTTGTTTCCACTGCCTTTGACCTTACCAGGGCCATAAACAGGAGGCGTGGGATACAAGTTTAACTTGAGAAATTGCCACCTTGGCTAGATACCATATTTTTAATGCAGGAGTAGTTGGTTCAGGTTTTAATTCAGACCGATAATCTTACCACCTTCCATGCTCGCGAAGCTGCTTTCTTAGAGTTTTGGTCCTTCATTTTATGGGTCTTCGTTGAGGCCACATTCGCTAGTTGCAGTCTCTACCAAAGTGACCAGCTCAAGTCCTTTTGACCATTCTTTTTTTTTCTTTAAAGACTGATGGATTTTCATTTTTGGATATACTTTCACATTTGCAGCTTATCTAATTTTTTTATTTTTCATGTCAATTTCATCAGCCAATTTCGCTATCATTTCTTTTCAACCCTGTGTAAAACAAGGACTGAGATGATATATGGCCTTCTCTACCTCCCTCTTCCTATACATGCATTCTCCCAAGCACCTTCTGTTGTATAATAGTCTCCTCCAACAACCCATTCATTTAAATTTAGACCAGGGGAATTTCTATTAGTTCCATCATTATTTGCTACAGTGCGAGGTTTCAGAGACCTTTCAACAAGTCCATTGAGCCATTAAAACCGGTCCAATCACTATTGAATATTTACACTGCCGCCAAAAACTTGAACCCTTCCCCAAACTTGATGCAAAAACATGAGCATAAACCGTCATTAAATTGTAACGGGGTATTAACACCACCGTCTTGCTCCCTCAGCCTTACTAATTTGAACCTAACAATCTTAACTATAAAATGCCATATCTTGTTTGGAGGATTAACGCCTAATAGGTAAAGAATAAACATTCACAAAATCATTGTACTGGATGTGTGTTTTCATGATAGGTTGATCAGTAATACATACCTCCCACATATGAAGTGGTTCCATCTGCAAGCAGTTTATTCCTCCAAACCCATCTTTACTCGAGAATAATGTTCGCCGAGCAAAAGTGGATATAGTTTCACTTTCTTTTATCTGCAAACAGGATAAATATATTTGATGTCAAACAAGAGAAGAACAAAAAGAACATTACAAAAGGATAACACAAAATTAAGTGAAATAATAGATGACCAATTTGATGCAACAGACTACCCATCTGTTCAATCGATGAGGCATCTGTTACAATAGATGGATGACATGATAGAACAGACGGTTCATCCGTTGGAATAAATCAAACCAGCCTTGCTACTGGTTTGATTTCTTTAAATAGTTGCTCCATCTGTACAAAAGGGTAACACAAAATTGAGTAAATTAACAGATGACAAATATGATGCAACAAATTATCCATCTGTTCAATGATGAGGCATCGTTACAACAGATGGTTGACATGTTGCAACAGATGGGTCATCTATTGGATAAATCAAACTAGCCCTGCTAATGGTTTGATTTCTTCAAACAGTTGCTCCGTCTGTTTTAACAACTGATTCATCAGTTGCAACAGTTGAGGAAACTGTTGCAACACCACCACCAATAGCATCAACAATAAATAAACAACACCATATGTTCCAACACCATCAATAACACAAACGTCACATGTTCCAACACGACCATCACCCGCAACAACAACAACACTAAAGTACCAAACAAAAGACATTAAAAAAACTATACTGACAACAAGGCTTTTTAAGTTCTCCCAACAAATGACTTTTTTTTGCATATTTTAATAAAAATAATGGTCCGTTCATTCAAGACTTAAAAGTCATCTTTCCATCAATTTTCTCAATAAATAGAAAACTGGTTATAGGTAAATCATTAATAGCAATAGATGTAAATATCTAATTTAAATGACATACAAAGAAGAAGACTACATGAAAAGAAAAATAGTGAACCGTACCTACAATGTAAAAGAAGATAAGGGATCAGAACATCTAGTTTGGTCGAGAAACGATATTGATTGGTTGAGATCTGAAAGGATCCTCATGCGAAAGAAGAGAGAAAAGAGAGAAAAAAAATAACAAAGAGAATTGAGAATAAAGAAGAGTGATAGATGAGTTGAGTCTCACTTTATGGCTAAAGGAGAGAGTATCTAGATATGAGTTTTAAATATTTAATAATAACTTTTGAGGGGCATGAGGAGACAGTGACATTGAAAAGACCAGATAAGACTACTCAGGAGATTTTTGAGTTATCCAAGTAGTACAGAGTAATATTTTTTACCGCCTTAGTATTTTAAATTTTTAATCTCGGACAGGAAATACCTAAATTGCTTTAAAAAAGAATCTTAAAATATTTACGTGCAATAGATGATAATTTTTGTTTGGAAATTTTCAAAGCTCGGGCATCTGTCGCAATAAATGACATAATTTGTTTGATAGTTTACAACAAATGCGTAATATGTTGCAATATATTACCTAATCTGTTTGATTTAATCTATTAAAAAAGACATCTGTTGCAACAGGTTGAAGATATGTTTATATATAATTTCAATTGAGTTCATATGTTAGACTAATACCTTAATTGAATAATCTAGGACTAGGGGTGAGTTGTCATAGGGTCAACTACAACTTCAATTGAGTCTTTTGGCAATTGCATGATGAGAAGGTATTGTGTTCCTCCCGACCAGAGTCGTTGATAGATCACTCTGAGCCGAAACGATTCTTACTACCTCATATGTTCAACTAATACCTTCATTGATTAATTTAGGACTAGGGGTGAGTTCTCATAGGGTCAACTACAACAGATGACAACACCTATTTGATAATTTACAACATATGGGTAATCTGTTGCGACATATGATAATTAATTTGATAATTAACAACAGATGGGTAATCTGTCGCAACAAATGACTTAATCTGTTTGATAATTTATAATATATTCATAACATATTGCAACAGATTACCTAATCTGATTGATAATTTATAATAAATGCTAAATCTTGCAATATGTTGAACATTTATTTTTATACAATTTCAATTGAGTTCATATGTTAGACTAAAAGTACCCTTTTGGAAATTGCATAATGAGAGGGTTAAAAAGTACGCATATCTTTTATAATTTTAAAAATAATTAAGATCAATTCGAACCAAATTATTATTTTCAAAACTTGTCATTCTTTTCCAAAATACAAATCAGCCCATACAAAATGTTTCATCATTTTAAATCTCAAGTTTTCACTCTTTTCTCTCTCATTTTCACTCAATAATACAGAGCAGACAACAACTACTCAACAAATTGCTCAACCCTTCATAACATATTGTTTTTCTTTTTATTTCCAACCACATAGGTGTCATTTTTGACTTTATTCTTGCTTGTATCAGTCGTTTTCTTTATCTTTATAGGTAACAGAGTTCTAGAAGAGTTTTATATTTTTTTATTTATATCTAAAAAATAATAGATTTTAAGTTAATAATAAAAAATAAAACGTTTAGCTGTATTATCTTCGAGAATGGGTTTACAATTTTGAGTTTTGATGGTAAAATCGTAGGAAGAACTCCAGAAAACCCTAGTTTCTGTCGCAGAGTTCCGTTAACTGTCGTGGTATTATTGGATGGTGTTTGTGGTGTTTGTGGTGGTGGTGTTTGCGATCGTCGTGGGGGCATTGGTTGGTGGTGTTTGTGGCGGCTGTCGGTGGTGTTGGTATTTGTGTTGTTTGTGGCATTAGTTGGTGGTGTTTGTGGTGGTGGATGTTGGTGTGCCGGTATTGATGGTGTTTGTAATATATTTTTTAAAATTTATGCATACATCAATTGTAGTGTAATTTTTATTTTTCTGTTGTTTGTAGGTAAAACATGTCTCCCAAAAGAAAAGAAAATAAAAGTGGATCAACGTCTAACCACCTAAAAAAAAGGCTACAGTACAGAGGGATTTGAAGAAGCTTTCTAAATGAAGTGAAGCTGAGGAGAGATAAACACAACATTAAGGGAGGTGGATAAGGGTCTGTAGGTGGTGATGAAGAAAATAAAAGTGAGAAAGAGGAGAAATTGGAGAGTGAGAAAGAGAAAGAGAATGATCATCAACATGATGATAATGGATCACCAATGGGGCATGAATTAATATCGACATCCCAGCATGATCCTATCAAAACTTTTACTATTGACAGATTTCAAGTTGCAATGCCGATAAATGACCCAGAAGCAAAACTAGCTGGTGAAATTGTACTTAATGTCAGATGGGGAAATTTTTTAATAGAGTTAGAAACATTATGAAGAACAAAAACATAGACAGACTTTTAAGAAGAGATGCTTTGGATGCTTTCTTGAGCAGCCTGAGGATCCCCCTTCCTATTTCTATTTCCCTATGACGATGGTATATGGTCTTCTCAAGCGTAGGATCAAGTACGTGGGGGATGATAAAGATCCGAAGGAGGGGGGAAAAGGAAGATGGATGAAATCCGGATCAACTACTGTGGCATGCCTATTTGTTTTGGCTTGCAAAAGTTTGCCATAGTGACGGGATTGAGATGCCATCGTCCAAAAGAATCACCACCCCACAAAAGATCCAAGGCAAGAAAACACAAGGAAAAAATAGTCAAGTTATTTGACATTGCTTTACGTGGCTACAAAACATTAGATTTGTTGATAAATCTCAAAGATAAAACCATACCAGAGCAGTACAGGGAACAATTATGCTTAGTTTGGTTTTCCCATTCAGTTATATTAGCAAGAGACATCGACAAGGTCATAGGAGATGATTTGTTGGCGCGTGCTGAGGATTTTTATAAATTCAACAATTATCCCTAGGGATATGACAACTTCTACTTGACTGTCCAATATTTACTAACAAAGCTATCCTCAGGGATGACCACATTATACAGCTTTCCTTGGGCTTTCATGGTAAGATCAATCACTCTTTTTATTCATCCATTAATTTATATTAAATATAATAATTATGACTTATTTTTGCTTGCTTTCTATTTACATTTTTTAGGTTTGGGTATTTGAAGCCATTCCTCTCCTCCGAAAGCAGGTAATGGATTACTCGGATGAGGTTTTTCATCCAAGGATGTTTAGGTGGTTGGCTGCAAAGAGCAACACCAAAATTAAGGAGGCTGGTCTCTTTCACCCTCTGGATGATGCAGTACGTCGTCTTCAAGTAAAATAATTTTACTCAATGAAAGATATTGAACAGATGTTATACTTGGTGCAAGGGACATTATATTTGATGCACCAAATAGGACATCTATTGCGACAGATTACCCATCCTGTGCCAATCGATGCAACAGATGGATAATTTATTATGATATATCTTGCATCAGATTATCCATCTGTTGCTTTGGTTCTCTAAACCCAACTTCTAACAGATTAACCATCCACTGCAAATTATGCAACAGATGTGTAATCAGATATAACATATTATTAATCTGTTGTGACGTACAGATCATCTATTGCATAACATATAACCCAACAACTTACCCGTCTTGTGCAACTGGTGCAACAGATTGGTAATCTGTTGTGATAGATGATTGATATTTTGCATCAGATTATCCATGTATTGCTCTGGTTCTTTGAACCTGACTCAAACGAATTTTAACCATATACTACAAACTATGCAACAGATGGGTAATCTAATGCAACATATTGTTAATCTACTGCAGAAGTTGACTTAAAATGTAATCCAACTGTGAAAATTATTATATTATATGATTTAAATATATCTGTCCTTCTTTTATAGGTTGTTCATCCATGGATCATGCCTACTGAGGAGTAGCCGGTGATGACTTCTTATATTACTCTAGGTCCTACTGATACTATAGCACACCCAACGGTTGAGTTAATAAAGAAGGAATTAGCTGGAGCAACATCCATAAGAAGAGTAGTTAGGCAAGGTCAGCCTAATGTTGAGGCTCTTCATGTCCAACCTACTAAGGTAGATCCGAGTGTTTCTTCTGGTGGAGTTATTGGTGTTGGTGGCAGGCATGCTGATGCTGCTACAACTTGTGATGATGAGCATGTTGATTCTCAAGAAAAAATAAATATGTTTGAAAATACCCCTTTCACAGGCCCCCCTCTACCTTACACAGGTCCCTCTCACCCTTACATCGGTCCCTTTCACCCCTATTCACCCTCGTGTTCTCATTGCGAATATGAAGAGTGCAAGGACATCCAGGATAAACTCTTTGAAAAAGTAGAGACTATCTCTAAAGCTGTCGAGGAATTAAAATCCAAGAGGTGTGTCATACTATCCAAGAAGGCAAGGGAGCCACACACTCCTATATTGTTGGTTAGGAGAAAGAAAAGATCAATTAGAGACATACCCTCCGGCCAAAAATTAAAAAAAATTATAATTCCTCCCTCTCCAAAAGCTATTAAAGTTCGGGGGCCAGTCAAAAAGGTATACATATACGCAAAACTTGGCGCCGAAGAGAAGAGGGATCTGCGACAGGCCAAGAATGCCAAGTTAGGTGCACCAGATTACCCCAGGCCTCCCTTCCCCCCTAAGACTTCCAGACTATGACTGTTATGCGTATGCCGTACGAGGACAAGGAAAGTTTACTTTTCCTAACCGTTCTTCTAATCTACCCCATAAAGAAGAAGCTACGCAATTACTGGTGCAAGTGCAACTGGTAGTGGTTCTGTTGCAACTTATTATCTATCTGTTGTATAAGTTTTGTTGGATTATTGATTCAGAGAACCCTATGCCTCAGATGGACCATTCGTTGCATCTTTACAATTACTAATCTATTTAAAAATTGACTTCTTATATCATAGCATGTTGACAAAATTCTCTGCCTCCTGAGGAAAAGGAAATTAACATACCGGGAAGCTTATGATACTGTTGATAGGATAATGGACCTCGACCTCTATAAGAAGCTCAAGGATAGGTACGATCAACTCAGTGGGGAGGCGTCATCCTATGGAGTGGGACTTGATTTTATAGTTTTTATGTTGGACTTGGATAAAGAAAAAATGATAAAATATGTTAGAGGGGAGAGGCCAAATCCACATGGCAAGAGCTGGACCGAGGCAAAGAGGATTCTTGCAGTTATTAGCGTGAACGACATGCATTATTGGGCTATTGAGATACTACTCGAGAAGGGAAAGATCAATGTTTATGACTGCAACAAACCTCTCGTCGATGATTTTGATATTTTTCTCATTGTGGAGCCACTGATGGAGCTGTTGCCCATCTTGTTGAGGGAGAGTAAACTGATGAATCATTTGCTAAAGGAAGTGTTGATAAAAAAATTATGGGATTTTGAAGGTCGAAACAAGGGAATGATCCTTCCAAAAAATACCGGTTAAGCGAGCGGCTTGCGCGCTGTTGCACACATCGAATATTTGCTGACCAACACAGAAATGGCTGAGCCAACAACTTTTCTGTGCGACAACGTTGTGGCAAACCTGTAAGAGGTCTGGGCTTATGGTGTACTAACTGGACGCTTGGAGCCTGTGTATATAGAAGAGCTTGTGAAATAACAATTTTTAATTTCAAGTCACCCTTCACTTTATTATATGTACATGTAGTGGCAATAATTTTTTTCTAATGAAATTTGAGTGTTTTATAATGCAATAGATTGTCAATCTATTGTAAAATATATTGAATCTGTTCTGGAAGATAGTTTGGTTATCTGTTGCATTATGCCGATGTTATTTCTATGTAATCTAAGTCTAATATGTTACAACAGTGGAAAGACCTATTTGATAATTTCCAACAGATGACCTAAATTTTACAACATATGCCTAAATCTTTTTTTATATTTTTCAACAATTACGCTTGAATATCCATGCGCTAGACAACACCAAACCAGTAGCAAATACACACACCACCATGAAAATTTTAGTAATTAGACTTGAATATCCATGTGCCCCAAAACACCAAACTAGTAGAAATAACGACAACAATGTAGTATCTTCTTGCTCGATTTTGTTTCTCTTCAGAAGCCTTGACTTTGTTCAACAAACCCCTAATTACACGATTTGCTTGTGAATGGTGTCGTTCTTCATACCAATCAAAGTAATCGCATCCACCCAATTTTTATAAAAACAAGAATACAATTACAAAACAATTACAAGTCAATAATTAATCAACTAATTAAATAAAAAATATTACCTTTGAAATCTTACAAGTAAAAAACCTACGAACTGAATTTTGTTGAGTCTAAGAAGTCTTTAACAGAACTTCATGACCGCACTTACAATATCAAAAATCTTTATCACAAAAAACGGTAGAATATGCACTCGACATTGTCAAGATCAGTTGGAAAAAATGATGAAAAAAAAATCAAATGTAAATAATTTAAAGAATTTGGATAGATAAAAGAAGATGACGATGAAGAAGAAGATTTGGGAATTTAGGGTTAAATTTTAGGAGGAATATGAATATATAAGACGATTGAGAGGGGGACCATTGGGGGCCAAATGACGAAAAGTCAGCAAAAAGTGTCAAACTGACACATTTGATGACTATTTTATTTTACGTGTTTAAAATGAACACTGTCTACTTGATGCCTATCTGTTGCAATAAGTAGGTCATCTGTTGCATTATCTCAATGTTTTTAAGTCCATCTATTGCAACAGTGGGAAGACCTTTTTGATAAATTTCAACAAATTACCTACCTATTGTAACATATGTCTAAATCTGTTCGATTTTGTCCAATAGATGTGTTGTCTGTTGCAAAAGATACATTATCTATTGCAATATTTGAATCTAGTATTCTTTTTCAATTAATAAGTTCAAATCTAAGGAAAAAATAAAATTCATAGACAAAATAAAATAAATTGAAGTCTTCAGAAATTAGCTGAAATAAGTCAACGAACAAATGAAATGTAAAAAAATTGTTATGGGTATAGATCTCAACAAATACATCAAAATTTTAGGTATGATGCCAAGGATTACTTTGACAGGCTCAATCTATAAATATCTACTCAATATGGACAAGTTGTTCTTCATTTGGTCCTATAGAATTTGGCTTTGCTCGTCGTGGATCTTTATTGTCGCTTACGTATGGTTTCTGCACTTTTTGTTCTCCATATTTCCATAAAATGAGTAGCACACTGTCAATGTTGTTTAGTAGTACCTTCTACATCCACCTGAAAAGCCAGAATTGGTCAATGCTAATCACGGAGATACAACAAAACAGAAAAGGATAACTCATTTGTTCTAGCAAATCAAACAGGTTTTCCTCCTGTTTTAAATTGTCCCAAGCAGATTATATTTCTATTACAATAATGAATCACCTATTGGGACAAGTTTCTATATGTAGAAGACCTGTATGATAATTTTCAACAGATGAACCATTGGTGCAATATATGAATCATCTATTGCAGCAGATAGGTCATCTGTTGGTACAAATAAAAGTTGTACGAAGAGCTGTTTGGTTTGCTAAAATAGATGACATATGTCGCAACAGATACTTTAGCTGGTAAAACAAGTTAGTCAACTGTTGCAACAGAAGTATATATCTGTTTGCTAATTTTCAGCAGATGTGTCATCTATTGAAATAGATATGCGTCTGTTTGTTTTGTTAGTTGGAAGAGATATATATTCACCTTATTTAGCTCGTTCTGCTCTATTTTGGACATTGTATATTGCTCAGTGCAACACACAGACAGAGGAGTTGCAATTTTGCTTTTTGGATGATTAATAATGCTTTGGAAATCACTTTCCTTCTCCTCTTAGCCCTAATATCTAATGGAGCGGATGAAAATAAAATCCTCTTTCATGGAATGAGACCTCTCTTAGATGTCAATTCATTTACAGAAGTAGTTAATGCATTAATAGTATTAATCACTACATCATGTTTTGCCCTGCAGTCTTGATATTTGCATGCAGAACATTCGCTGGGAGAGGTAAAATCTGCATAACCAGTATGATCATACTCATAATAGTTTGCTTTAAATACTGTAAGAGGAGCATCATTAGCACCAACAGCAGCACCATTACCACCACCAACAGCTCCATCACCACTAAGACCATCAATAACAACAAGCCTGGCCTCCAAAATTGTTTGTTGCTCCAAACAATTCCATTTTTATTCTGTCGATGACCTTAGGGTCCGGTAAAGTTTGCACAGACCGTAAAGTAAGAAAAAATGACATCTTTAACTCTTGATTGATCAGAACTAGCGACGGATGCGTAATCTAACATAAATCATTACATATATTAGAATGATGATTAGATCATTCAAAAAAATCATTAATTGAAAGAAAAATTAATTATAAGTATACTTACTGCATCCTTCAGGAGGTTGAAGAGATCAAGAAATTTTGTATTTTTATCAGTTTTGGCCAATAACCATCTCAAGATTCTTGGACAGGAAACTCCTTCCTGGTAGTTCACTTGTTGTCTCAAATAAGGAATGACTTCAAACGGAATAGCCTATAAAATAATGCCAATAAATTAAAACCATTATTGAGTAAAAAAATGAATGATATCATAATATATCATAATAAAAGAAAGAAATATTTGCCATGAAAGACCATGGGAAGCCATATAAGTTGACTGTCTTTGGCGCTGACGGAGTCAACAAATATTTGACAGTCATTTTGAAGCTTTCATAACTCCAAGGATAGCTGTTAAACACGTCAAGATCCTTGGAGAGCTTTATTAAACTGAAGCTTATGTTGTTGTTAACGTCTCTCACCCAAAGAATATTATGTACAAACCAAACTAAGAACAATGACTATTTGTGCTTCTTTGAAAGTCCTTTACCTTTCAACGTTTCTATCAAATTTTTATTTTTGAATCTTGGACCAATAATGGACAATAGGTCATCACGATCACACGACTTGTCTTTGCCTTTTTTTGGGTGTGCAGGGTGTTTTTTTGGGTTAAAATAGGTATAACTTGAGAAGAAGGATAACATTTTAGTCCGTAACTATGGCAAACTCTTTCCAACCAAAACAAACAGACATGCCACAGTAATTTATCCGCACCTCATCCATATTATCTTTGTTTTCATACATAAACCTGCGCTTGAGAGTTCATATACCATTTCATTTGGAAACGAGCATTGTTGTCCTTCGACAAATCAAGATATTTCCCAAAGCAGCTGTCCCTGAAATAAGCATCTAATTTTTGTTCTCAAAGTATTTTTCTGAAGGCATCGAAAGATTTTTCCATGGCTGACTTAACCACGAAATCACCCGTTAAATCTGTGGCACCATCACACTGCATTCTCATAGGATAATGATCAATGCTAAAGACTTTAACCAACTCTTCGGTGGAAGGGCTATTAGCATTTGCATCATCTCTTTTAAAACACTTCTGCTCCCGATGTTCATCATATTCTACACTCGATTAGATAATGCTTGTAAAGCAAGCTCATAAAGTGGTAAATGTAGCCTAGCTGCTTCAGTTGTTCCTTTACCTGGACTTGATTCAGTTTCTGTTCTTTTGGGAACTATATTATCTAAAATTAATAGAAATATAAAAAATATATTATAGTTGATTAATGCATCATTTAAAAAGGATAATAGTAAATCAAACAAGCAAAATAGTAAAATAACAGTTACAACAGATCACCGATCTGTTGCACCAGGTAGTATATCTGTTGCAGCATATAACCAATCTGTTGCAGTGAATAAGTAATCTGTTGCAACAATATAAAACATATCACTCATCTTTTAAGACAGATGATCATATATTATTGTGATATATGAGTGATCCGTTGGAATAGTTAAATAACATATTACAATGGATGAGTAATTTATTGCGATAATACGAAACAAATCACACATCTGTTGAGAAAAATGAATGGTCTATGCAACAGATCACACATCTATTGCAAAATCATCTATTGCAACATATGAGTGATCTATTAGAACGGTTAAATAACCTGTAGCAACGGCTGAGTAATCTGTTATGATAATACAAAATATATCACTTATCTATTGAGAAAGATGAATGGTCTGTGCAACAGATCACACATTTGTTGTGACATCATCTGTTGTAACATATGAGTGATCTGTTGAAATAGTTAAATAACTCATAGCAACGGCTTAGTAAGCTTTTGCGATAATACAAAACATATCACTCATCTGTTGAGAAAGATGAATGGTCTGTGTAATAGATCACATATTTGTTGCAACATATGAGTGATCTATCAGAACAGTTAACTAACCTGCAGCAATGACTGACTAATCTGTTGTGAAAATACAAAACATATCACTCATCTGTTGAGAAAAATGAATGGTCTGTGCAACAGGTCACACATCTGTTGCAACATATGAGTGATCTGTTGGAATAGTTACCAACAGTCAATATTATTTAGATTTCTTCTAATATAGGGTCATCTATCGTGACAGATGAATGATCAATTGGAAAAATCAAGTCTTGGATATTTTCTGTTGGAATAGTTGATAGGATTTTATCCAACATGAGGTTTATCTGTTGCATCGAATCATTAATCTGATGGTTTTCCATTGCCATCAGATGGTTAATTAGTTGCATAAAAATTTTTATCTGATGCTTAATCTGTTGTAACATATGGTTAATCTGTTGCATCAGATAGTTAATCTATTGCATTATATGATTAATCTGTTGCATAAGAATTATAATCTGATGGTTCCTTTGGTGCATTAGATGGTTGATCTGTTGCATCATATGACAAATCTGTTGTATCAGATGGTTAATATGTTGCACCAGATGGATAATCTGTTGGAGAAAATAAAAAACAGTAGCATGATTTTGTTCAACAAAAAAACAGCAATATCACAATTTTTACCAAGAACAAGAATAGAACAAATTTACCCAAATTGTTGTTTTATTTTTATAAACACAAATAATAAAAAATCAAACTTCAAAAAAATACAACAAACAACAAGAAAACATAATTTACTTCGAAAAGAGAAGTGAAGAAATATCAGAAATTAGGATTTATTCAGACCATATTTCAAATTAATGCAACAAATATTGAAATTGTTAACCAATACTATAAGAGAAGTTGGCTCAAGTTCCTCGTTTTCTTCAAAACAAAAAAGGACATAAATTTTTACTTGTTAAAGAAGAAAAGGAATGATGAAGAATTCAAAGCTATTGTGCCTGGAGAAGAAGGCTGCCACGTCGTTTGAAGGTTGAAGTAAAAAAGGAACTCAAATCCCAACTATTTGTAGTCGGATGTTGAAGTCGCCGAGGATTGAAATGACAAATTTGCAGAACAGCTGGTTGGGAGAGAGTTGAGAGAAGTTTTCGAGAGACGGATGAGAGACAGGTTGATTTTAATTGAAGAGGGGAACTTGAAGACCAACTATTTGTCATCGGAAGTGAAAGTCGCCGGGGGTGAAAGTCGTCGGGGGTTGAAGGGAGAAATTTTGCAGAATTGACGGTTGGGAGAGAGTTGAGAGAAAAGAGTGGTTGATTTGGATTGAAGAGGGGTGTGGGTTGGGTTGATTTGTATTTTTGAAAAGATTAGAAAGTTTTGAAAATATTAATAAAGTTCACAATTAACTTAATCAAGTTTCCTAATGATGTTTGACCCTTTAAGTTGGTCAATGTCACCAATCCTTCATTCAAGACTTAAAAGACACTATTCCTTCAATTTTCTCAAGTAACCGTCCCTTAATTCATGCTACTTTTAATTATAAAGATTCGTTTTCCTTATATGACTCTTCTATTTCTCTTCTTTTTTTAAAAAATCCCTTTTTCGTATTTTTTTCTTTTTTATTTTCTTATTTTTTTCCTTTCTCGTATTTTTCTTTTTCTTTTCTTATTTTAATGTCTTTTTTATTGGGTTATTTTTTTATTTTGATTTATTTTTGTTTATTTTTTCTTTTCCATTTTCTTTTTTTTCCTTTCTCATATTTTTCTTTTTTTTTTTTGCTATTTTCGTTTTCTTCTTCTTTTTTTCTATTTTTTTAATTTCTCTTCTTTTTGCTTTTATTTTTACACTCATATTTCTAGCTTTTATTTCTCTTTTTTTTTTTTTTTTTGATTTTCACTTCTTTTTCTTTGAATCTCTTTTTTCTGTTTTTCATTTTTTTTACTCTTCTATCTCTTGATTTTATTTTTAAAAGACACATATTTATATCATATATACGTATTCAAAAAAAATACAAAATAAATAGACATACACATCTGCGTATGTATTTACAGTACAAAATATACATATATATCTACATATGTATTTCTGTAAATACAGATCTGACTCATATGTATATGTAAAGATATAGGACACAAAATCTCTATAACCAAAAGTGACATAATACATTTTCCTAATTGCGCTTGAACTATACATTTCTTCTTTATGATGTAGACATCAAAAGTATTATTATGACAAAAAATATGCATCATCCATAAATACATATGCATTAATCATAAATACATATGTGTTATTCATAAATAGATATGCATAACTGAAAAAAATATGTACATTTCTGGAAAAATACATATGCATTTTTCATAAATAAATATGCACACTGAAAAAGTACATATGTAATATTCATAAATACATATGCATCTATAAAAACCTAAGCACAGCTAAAAATATATTTCCAAATCAATAAATATAGCATGCAGCCCCATAAAAACGTAAGAATAACTAGAAAATACATATGTATTATTCAAAAATGTATATGCATAGTTGAAAAAATACATATGCACTACTTATAAATACATATGCACAACTAAAAAAAATACATATACTTCCTTTTTGTTTGACTTTCTCCTTTTTCACATATTTTTGCACTTTTTGAAATTTTGGAGATGAATGTTTTCTTAATGTTTTTCGTTTACTGATTTCCCCAATATTTTTCGATTCGTCACAATGCTTCGATCTCACCTCTTCTATGTCAACTTCTTTGTTCAATTGAATAGGAGTAGAAATCAACTTAACACAAAACCCCACAATCTTTCAACAAAAAATAAATCACAAAACTGCATCAAATAACGCAGAAAAAGTAACAGCAGACCTCCATCAAATAACGTATCCCTCAATTATAGCATACCTCCACAGTCTTTCAACAAAAAATATCACTACCCCCTCCCCCTGTAATGACCTAAAAATTTAATAAAATATGTATTACTTGTAATTTTATGTGATTTGACTGTTTTACCCTTCTCCGTAGTTGCATTATGATATTTTTGGGGTGTGAGAGTGATTGACATAATTTTTAATGTATTTTGATATCATTTATGCAATATTGTGGTTTTTGATGACTTTGAGAGCCTTATTGTAGACTTATGTGGATATTTTTTGATCCGTGTGACGGATGGCCGAACGGACTGCTCCAGCAGCTTCAAATTATTGATTTTAGGTTAGGTAGACCTTTAGTTCAGGTTTTGATATTCCCGAGCTCATTTTGACTTATTAGTCGAAAAGTTGAAAAATTAAAAATATGAGTGTGGGACCCATATTTGATCAAAATGATCTCAGATAGAAAATCCAACTTCTCCAGCAAATTCAAAATATCAATTTTAGGGTGTTAGCATATTTGGTATAATTTTACGACTTTTAAATATCATTTTTATCCTTGATTTGGAAAATTATAATTTCGGGTTTCAGGGGTCAACCTTGTGAAAATGATGTTTTTTTTAAAATCTGATATCGCCATCGCATCTGAAACATCAAATTTAGTATGGTTGCATAGTTTGTTTTCCTGTATCGAACTCCGAACGAATTTCGAGCACCCCGTCGAAGTCTGATCAACCAACAAAAAAATGCTATTGCAGAAAAACTGCAATAAATAGCAGATTTTCACCATTTTTGGCCCATTTTGTTCATTTTTATCTTGGCTCTTGAGATTTAAATCCTAACATAGTGTGGGAATTTAAAAGTAAAGTTTGTGAGAGCTTGGAAAGCTGGATTAACACCTTTTTCTTAGTTTTATTACGGATTAAAGGTAAGAATTCACCATTTTCTTAGTAATTTCTTGATTAATTTCTCAAAACTTCAAAAATCTTAGGGCTTGATTTTAAACCTCAATTTCACTTCTTTTCACTTGAATAATATTTTTATCTTATAATTACAAGTTTTTCATCAATTTAACCTTTAAAACAACTCCGATTCATGATTTTAACCCGGATTTAAAATTTTTTACCCAATAAAGCTCAAAAATTATTTTTCTTTGATTTGAACTCCATTTTTGACTCGATTTAACTTGAGTTTTCAGCTGTAGGTTCCTAAAAATATGGAAAACATGTTTTTGAAGTAAAGTTTTGATTTTTTCCCTTCTTTTTTGAAAACCCATTTTGAAAGTCTGTTTTGATCCCGAACCAAAAGTAGTCAATATTGGTGTCGTTGATTTTATCTTGGCGCATAGATTTCATATTTAATATTTTTAGTAGAGTTTGGGATAGTTCGTAAAAAGTAAGGTCGCGGGTTCAAGTGTAGCGGACCGGTTTTGACTTTCGAGGTAGGTTATAGCTTAACTCTTTCAGACTGGGATGGGTAATAAATAATGATACAAAATGCATGTTAAGAGAAAAAACTAATCATGAAAAATTACTATTTATGTGTTGTGCCCATGTGGGGGCCTATATGTGATGTAATTGACGAAATTGAGTTATTATATGATATGTGTGACCGTGTGGGGTCTTATATGACATTTATAGCCTTGAGTACATGTGAATAATTGTATTATGTTGTTAAAATGCTTAATATGGTACCATTGGTGTATTGCGATTATATTCATACTGTATTGGCATACGAGACATGTGAAAATTCACAGATGAAACAAAAATAATGAGTGAACATTAGCTCATGTAGTTGTGAAAATATATCATTGTGGTTGGTTATGGAAATATATTATGTGATTGATTGTGGAAATACTAATTGTGACTGGTTGTGAACATTACATCTTCATATCATACTCATTCATGAAATATTGGTACCACCGTGTCAAGATCTGAGAAACATTGGCAACACCTTTTTAAAAGATATTGTAACACCTTATAAAATCCTTTCCGAGGGATGTGTCGAAAAGGAGATATGATATATGTGGATTGTATATGGGTTGATGAACCCCCTATGGGTTCTACGATTGGAAGCTTTAGCTCCGTAGGTGTGTGCGGGGATTATGCGATGATCCCGGAGGTTGTGTGACGATCTCGTGTATCATCATCATTATCATATATATTGCACTTACTTTATTGTGTTTATGTTGTTTTGTATTGCTTTATTGACTTGTCATCTATGTATTTGTCTTACCTTCCTTTACTTGTATTTGATGATCTTGTATCTACATGCACTCTCTTATTTTATTTATATATGACATAATGTATACTTGTGTTCTATATCTTGATGTATTGTTGTAATATATGTGAGATATATTAGAACTATTAGTGCAAGCAGTGTGGGCTACTGTTGTGGAACATTTTCTGATTGCAGGTGGCGTGCCCTTAGTGTATATTTTGTATAGGGGTGTACAAATCGAACCGTTAAGTCAAATCGAACCGATGAATCAAATCAAACCGAGAAAAAAAAAATCGACTTATGGTTTGGTTTGATTGGTTTAGTGCTGACAAAAAAAAACGATCATTCTTGATTTGGTTTGGTATTAGCAAAAATAAAATCAAACCGAACCGACATAATATATATATATATATATAATTTTAATTTTTTATACGTAAAAAAATATTACTTATAATCTACTTTCTAATTATTTTTATTACTTTTTTATATTCAGAAAATAGATATATATTCTTGGGCCTTTAATTATAATATTTGTCCATTAGTAACAAATTAATATAAAGTCCAATATTAATATAAAAAGAAAAAATTATATATTATAGATAAAATACTATATTAATTACATGGTATGGTTAATGTTTTAACAAATTACAATTCATAGTTATTTGGTAGTTTAAAATTATTTTTTTGTTCTGTTGTCAAAAAAAAAGGCAACAATGGGAACATCAAAACGCACGATTATTGAAGATATCATCTTCAACTTTTTTTTTCTTATTTTTCTCTCAAAATCACTCTAATATCCTTGATTTTACATTGAAGAAACAACAACTCTAATAGTGTTCTTCAAGAGACCTTCTTCAACTTTTTTTCTCCTTATTTTTCTCTCAAAATCACTTTAATATCACAAGATATCATCCTTGATTTTACTTTGGAGAACCTTTTTTGCAGATTTGTCGCCACATAAAATCCGTTTAGAATATTTATTGAAGATTTGAGGTAATTTTCAGTATTTTTGATATTAGATTTAATTTTTTTTTGATTTTTTATATTTTGCAATCCTTTCTATCATAAATTTTGATTGAGATAACTTAGTTCAATCATTATTTTCTCAATTTAACTAAATTGTTATCAATTGTATATTATGTGTCAATTATATATGCGTATATGTATAAGTTGTGTATTAATTGTGTATATGATGTAATTGTATAAGTAGTCTATGTGTAAGTCAATTGTATAAGTCATATATGTCAACTGTATATGTCAATTATATAAGTCATATATATATAAGTTGTTAATTGTATATGTATATATATGCGCGTATGTATAAATTGTATATTAATTATATATATGATATAATTGTATAATTCGTATATGTACAAGTCAATTGAATAAGTCGTATATGTATAAGTCATATATGTATAAGTTGTTAATTGTATACGTACATTTTTTTTTCAATTATATATCTGAATGTTTGTATATTATTATAGTGTATATTAAATAACTATATATCTGTATATATATAGTTTGCAGAATTTATATTGAGTGTGTAGATATACATTTTGCATAGTTTATATACAAATATACAATTCTTGAAATTATAAAATATAAAAGAGTGATAAAGAGGGGGGAGGGGGACCAACAGAGGGATAAGAATGGAGCGAAGAGAGAAGGAGGAGAGAGGCAAGAAAGAGTGAGAAAAAGAGAGGAATTTAAGGTATATCTACGTTTTGTAACTATGCAAACATTAACCATGTCTTGTAATTATTGACTAAAAGTTACCTATATCTGAATTTTTGCCATATAAAAACCTAAAACTCTTCATTGCTTAACTTTACATTTTGTTCATTCGTTCGTCAAGTTGTGATTTAGGTTTGTTTCTTTTTTTTTTTATGAAATTATGTTATAGTTAATTACTTTATGGAGTCAAGTTCTTAATAAGTTGTCTCCAATTCTTCATTCTTTTGTATGCTCACATTTTATGTGAAGGGAACTTTCAGACAAGCTACTGTAACTAGTGTCTAAGAAATTGAACCACTGGTTATCCATATAATATTACTTTGAGAGATAGTAGTTTAGACGTCTTAGTAATTTGCCAACATAATTTTAATTGAAACTACTCTATGACCAATTTTTTTTTATCTTTTTAGTGAAAACATTTAATTTTTTTCTTCAATCACATTATAATTATAAAAAACCGAGAAAACTGAAAAACTGACAAAACCAAAAAAACCCGACTAAAACTGAAATTAAAAAACCGATTGTATATTGGTTTGATTTGGTTTATAGATTTAGAAAACCGACATTATTGGTTTGGCTATAATTTAATAAAAAACTGAACCAACCCGACCTATGTACACCCGTAATTTTGTATGCGTTATTTACTACTTTTATTGATCAGCCTATGATACCTACTAAGTATAAGTGGACCGTACGCATGCCTACTGCGCCCTTTCGATGCAGGTCCTAGCTCGAGTGCACCTCAGCTTGATTGACTCGAGCGATTGTTGGAGCTTCCAAGGTAGTGGTTGGACATTCATGTGTTCGAAGTTCACCTCTATCTTTCTATAATAGTTATGTCTTGATTATGTATTCCTTTGTGGTTATTTTTTTGATATATTTGACTCTTGGATTGTACTAGTAGTTATTACACTATTGACACCTAGTTTTGAGCATAATTGATATTTTAGATAAGTTCTTTCCGCATTGTTATAATTATTTATATGGTTCGGCTTCGTTCGAGATGCCTTAACTTGGGATATTTCTGTATTTTCTTCTTTTTGTATCAGTTTGGGTGATAGGCTTACTTGTCAAGGTACGCCACGACAAGTGCCATCATGACCCTCGTTTTTG
Organism: Capsicum baccatum var. pendulum; assembly: GCA_030864225.1. Classification (NCBI taxonomy): domain Eukaryota; kingdom Viridiplantae; phylum Streptophyta; class Magnoliopsida; order Solanales; family Solanaceae; genus Capsicum; species Capsicum baccatum. Next base: position 198,645,531 of record CM061559.1, on the reverse strand, counting down.
GGTCATGACAAATTGGTATCAAAGTATCCAGGTTTTATTTGTCTCAATAGTGTAAGAATATGATGTCTAATTGAGTCTCGCAGATTGATACGTAGACGTCCGTATCTATCTTTAATAGTCTATAGGATGTCTTTAGAAAACCTTCCTCATTTCACCCTTATCGTGTGAATTTTTCATATCTTGTGTTCTGAGTTGTGTTTCACTCTTTTTGAATGGATGTTGCCTATACTTTTATCAGTTGATAGATGCGGAGAGAGATTAATGGAGGTCGCTTATCAGTTGTGGACCCCATGATTCTCCTGAGATGACTTGGAATCAGTTTGTCGAGGCTTTTCTAGAGAGATTTGTGCCTTTTAATTTGAGAAGATCGTATGCGAGACAAGTTTGATCATTTGGAGCAGGGTTCGATGATAGTTTTTGAGTATAAGGCATGGTTTCATGCCCTACCCATATATTCCTATGATAGCATTTCCATTGAGTCTGAGAAGGTTTGAAAGTTTGTGAAGGGTTTGGATGTTCCTCTTTAGTTAGATACATCTCAGATGGTTGTGTTTGGGGTTTCTTTCCAGAGTACAGTGGATCATGCTAAGATGACAAAGGATATTCTTTGTACATCTTAGGGAGGCGCTAAAAAGGGATGTCGTTTTGGTGAGTTCATGAGTCAGACCTATCAAGGTAGATATTTTAGAGGTTCTCGTAGATACCATGCTAGGCCAGTGCTGGTGATTTTATAGAGTTCAGCTGGTGGATCTTCTAGTTCAACAGTTCAAGGTGGCTGTTCGGGATCAGTTGTGCCTTTTTTATTGAGACTGGTCGTAGAAGTTGCTATAGGTGTGATGAGATTGACTATGCGGCCAAGGACTATTATCGTCGTGTGTTTAGAGCTATTCCTATTTTAGTTATGAGAGGTAGGGGTTCTACCAAAGGTGCAAAAGATAGAAAATGTAGAGTTTGTATTGGTGGTTGTGGGGCTACTCAGCTAGTTGGTAGTCGTGGATAGTGTTATGCTATACCAGCCATACCTGAGGCAGATGCTTCTGATGTTGTGATTACAGGTACCTTTCCTCATTTGTTTCAGACATGCATCTGTATTATTTGATCCCAGATGGACTTTCTCTTATGCATCTATATATTTTGCTTCAGGTTTAAATTTTGTTTGTGAGCCTCTTGCCATGCCTATTCGTGTATCTACCCTAGTAGGTAATTCTTTAGTGGTGGATCGAGCGTACCGATCTTGTGTTGAGACTTTTGTCGGGCGTGAGATTTTGGTAGATTTGATTGTATTAGATATGGTTGATTTTGATGTTATTTCAGGTATGAATTAGTTGGCTCCTTATTATATTATCTTAGATTATTTTACCAAGACTGTGACTTTAGCTTCGTTGGGTGTGTCAAAGATAGCTTGGAAGGGTACACTTCATTCGGGTCCTAAGAGGGTCATATCTTATGTCCAGTCTCATAAATTGATTGAGAGGGGATGTTTATCTTACTTGGCCCATATTCATGACACCAGTGTTGTTTTGCCTCCTTTTTTGAATTCTGTCTGTGTTGTATGTGAGTTTATGGATGTGTTCTCTACGGACTTGCCTAGTATGCCTTCGGATCGAGATATTGATTTTATTATTGATGTTGAGTTGGGCACCAATCCCATTTTTATTCCTCCTTATAGGAGGTCCCCAACTTAATTGAAGGAACTGAAGGATCAGTTGCAGGAGTTTTTAGATAAAGGATTTATTCGACCTAGTGTTTCACCTTGAGGTAGAGCTGTCTTGTTTGTGAAGAGAAAGGATGGGTCTATGCGGATGTAAATTGATTATTGATAGTTGAATAAGGTGATAGTTAAGATTAAGTATCCTCTTTCTCGCATCAACGATTTATTTGAATCTTCAGGGTGCTGCGGTGTTTTCGAAGATTAATTTGCGGTCTGGTTATCACCAGTTGAGGATTAGAGCTTCGAATATTCTGAAAATAGATTTTCGGACTCGATATAGTCATATTGAGTTCTTGGTCATGTCTTTTGGGTTAACCAATTACCCTGCCTCGTTCATGGAGTTGATAAATTGGGTGTTTCGACCATATCTCAATTCTTTTATTATTATATTTATAGATGATATCTTGGTGAATTCCAAGAGTGAGATTGAGCATGAAGAGCATTTGTGTATTGTGCTTCAGAGATTGAGGGATAAGATGTTGTACAAGAAGTTCTCTAAGTGCGAGTTTTGGTTGGAGTCTGTTTCTTTCTTGGAACATGTAGTGACTAAGGAAGGTGTTATGGCTGATACAACCAAGGTTGTAGCAGTTCGTGATTGGGATAAACCTATTTTTTCCATCGATATTTGGAGTTTTATTGACTTGGTGGGTTATTATCGGCGTTTTATTGAGGGTTTTTCATCCACTGCAGCTCCATTGGCTAAGTTGACTCAGAAAAAGATTTCTATCTAGTGGTCTGATGTTTGTGAGGCAAGCTTCCAAAGCTCAAGGAATTGTTAACTTCAGCTCCTATATTGGCTTTGTCCAAGGAGGGCGTAGGCTTTACCGTGTTTTGTGATGCTTTCGGTGTTGGATTAGGTATTGTGTTGATGCAGGAGGACAAGGTGATTGCATATGTGTCTCGTCAATTGAAGCCTCATGAGAGGAATTATCCTACCCATGATTTAGATCTGTGTACAGTTGTGTTTACCTTGAAGTTGTGGAGGCACTACTTGTATAGAGTCCGCTGTGAGATTTTCAAAGATCATCGTAGCCTTCAGTACTTCTTTACCAGTGAGATCTTCATATGAGGCAACCCTATTGGCTTGAGTTGCTTAAGGATTTTGACTTGACTATTCTCTACCATTCGGACAAGGCTAATGTGATTGCGGATGCCTTGAGCTGGAAGTCGACTGGCATAGGTATCTTGGTGCTTCTTTTGACCCAAGAGAGGCTTTTGTCCTTAGAGATTTAGTTTTTAGCTAACCAGATGGTTAGGCTTGATATTTTGACACCGGGGTGTGTTTTGTCATTTGTGGATACTAGATCTTCTTTGATAGAGCAGATTCGAGCTTATTGGTTTGATGTTGTTGGATTGAGGTTGATTCAATATAAAGTGTTGAGTGGGGAGAATAAGGAAGCCTCACTTGATTCAGATGGAGTTTTAACGATTGGGGACTGAGTGTGTGTGTCGAGGATGGTGATTGGCTTAGGTTGATCTAGGAGGAGGCCCATTGTTCCAGATATTCTATCCTTCCAGGTGTGACTAAAATGTATAGCAATATAAGATAACACTACTGGTGGGGTGGTATGAGATGAGATATAGCAGATTTTATCGCTCGTTCCCTTTATTACCAGCAGGTGAAGTCCGAGCATATGAGACCTGGTGGGTTGCTTCAGAGGTTACCCATTCCGGAGTGGAAGTGGGAACAGATCACTATAGACTTAGTGACTGGTTTTTCTTGTAAATCTCAAAGTTTTAATAGTGTTTGGGTCATCGTGGATCGATTGACCAAATCAGCTCATTTTATTCCGGTTCAGGTCTCATTCAGTGTTGAGAGGTTAGCCCATATATTCATTCGTGAGATTATGCGTCTGCATGGTGCGCCAGTGTCCATTATTTCAGATCGATGTTTTGTGTTCATATCTCACTTTTGGAAGACCTTTCCAGATGAGTTGGGTACTCAAGTTGATCTTAGCACAACATTTTACCCCAGACTAATGGCCAGTCAGAGTGGACTATCTAGGTTTTGGAGTATGCTCCGCGCGTGCGTGATGGATTTTGGTGGCCAGTGGGAGCAGCATTTGGCTTTAGCAGAGTTTGCATATAATAATAGCTATCATTCCAGTATTAATATATCTCTTTTTGAGGCATTGTATGGTAGGCATTATCGCTATCTAGTAGGTTGGTTCGATCTTTCAGAGGTGAGACCTCGAGGTGCGAACTTGCTTCATGAGTCATTGGATAGAGTCTGGGTCATTCAGGATAGACTTAGATCGGCTCAAAGTAGGCAGAAGTGTTATGTTGATCGTAGATTTTGTGCCTTGAGATTTGATGTTGGTGATCGTGTTTTCCTTCGAATTTCACCCATGAAGGGTGTGATGAGGTCAGCGAAGAGGGGAAAACTTAGCCCTAGGTATATTGGTCCATTTGAGATTCTTCGTGCTGTTGGTGATGCAAATTATGAGTTGTCTTTGCCCCTTGATCTATCAGATGTTCATCTAGTTTTTCATATTTCTATGCTTCGTCATTATATTCCAGATGAGTCTCATATCATTCATTGGGATTTGGTTCAGTTAGATTAGCGGTTGTCCTTTGTGGAGGAGTCAGTTTTCATTTTGGCTAGGGATGTTGGCGGTTTCGTTCTAGAGTGATCCCTGTGGTTAAGGTCCAGTGGCGATATCGACCTGTAGATGAAGATACTTGGGAGGTCGAGTCTGCTATGCATAGTTCTTATCCCCAGCTCTTTGTTGATTTAGGTATTTCTTTGCCTTAGTTCCAAGACGAACTAGATTTTTAGTGGTGGATGATGTAACGACCTAAATATTTGATGAAATATGTAATACTTGTGATTTTGTGTGATTTAACTGTTTTACCCCTCCCCGTAGTTGCATTATGATATTTCTGGGGTGTGGGAGTGATTGACATGATTTTCGATGCATTTTGGTATCATTTATGCAATATTGTGATTTTTGATGACTTCGAGAGCCTTATTTTGGACTTATGTAGATATCTTTTGATCCATGTGATGGATGGCTGAACAGACTGCGCTATCAGCTCCAGAATATCGCTTTTAGACTAGGTATACCTTTGGTTCAGGTCCCGATGCACCCGAGCTCACTTCGACCTATTGGTCGGAAAGTTGGAAAATTGAAAATATGGATGTGGGACCCACATTTGATTAAAATGACCTCGAATAGAAAATCCGACTTCGCCAGCAGATCCAGAATATCGATTTTAGGGTGTTTGCACATTTGGTATGATTTTTCGGCTTTTAAATCTCATTTCGACCCTAATTTTAAAAAATTATGATTTCGGGTTTTGGGGGTAACTTTGTGAAAACGATAATTTTTTTAAAAATTTAATATCGCCATCGCGTCTGGAACATTGAATTTAGTATGTTTGCATAGTTCGTTTACATGTATCAGACTCCGAATGAATTCCGAGCAGCCTATCGAAGTATAATCAACCAACAAAAAACTGCTATTGCTGAAAATCTGCAATAAATAGCAGATTTTCACCCTTTTTGGTCCATTTTGCTCATTTTCATCTTGGCTCTTGGGAGTTAAATCCTAAAATAGTGTGGGAGCTTAAAAGTAAAATTTGTGAGAGCTTTGGAAGCTAGATCAACATCTTTCTCTTGTTTTTATTACGGATTAAAGGTAAGAATTCATCGTTTTCTTAGTAATTTCTTGATTAATTTTCAGAAACCCCAAAAATCTTAGGGCTTGCTTTTAAACCCCAATTTCACTTATTTTTACTTGAATAATATTTTTATCTTATAATTACTAGTTTTTCATCAATTTAACCCTTAAAACAACTCTGATTCTTAATTTAAACTGGATTTCAAAGATTTTACCCGGTAAAACTCAAAAATTATTTTTCTTTGATTTGAACCCCATTTTTTATTTGATTTAACTTGGATTTTCAGATGTAGGTTCCTAAAAATATGGAAAACATATTTTTAAAGTAAAGTTCTGATTTTTCCCTTTCTTTTTTTGGAAACTCGTTTTGGGGGTCCGTTTTGACCCCAAACTAAAAGTAGTCAATATGGGTGTCGTTAGTTTTGTTTGATGCATATATTTCATTTTTGATGTTTTTAGTGGAGTTCGGGATTGTTCGTGAAAAGTAAGATCGTAGGTTCAAGTGTAGCGGATCGATTTCGGCTTTCGAGGTAGGTTATGGCTTAACTCTTTCAGACTAGGTTGGGTAGTAAATGAAGATACAAAATGCATGTTAAGGGTGGAAAATAATCATGAAAAATGTCTATTTATGTGTTGTGCCCGTGTGGGGGCCTATATGTGATGTAATTATCGAAATTGAGTTATTATGTGATATGCGTGATCGTGTGGGGTCCTATATGATATTTATAGCCTTGAATACATGTGAATAATTGTATTATGTTGTTAAAATGCTTAATTTGGTGTGTTGTTAAAATGCTTAATGTGGTACCATTGGTGTATTGTGATTATATTCATACTTTATTGGCCTATGAGACATGTGAAAATTTATGGATGAAACAAAAATAATGAGAGGATATTGGCTGATGTGGTTGTGAAAATATATCATTGTGGTTGGTTGTGGAAATATATCATTTGGTTGGTTATGAGAATACTCATTGTGATTGGTTGTGAGCATTACATCTTCATATCATACTCGTTCATAAAATATTGGTACCACCGTGACAACATCTGAGACAAATTGACAACACCTTTTTAAAAGATATTGTAACACCTTATATAATCCTTTACGAGCGATGTGCCGAAAATAGAGATATGTGGATTGTATACTGGTTGACGAACCCCCCATGGGTTCTACGTTGAGAAGCTTTAGCTCCGTAGGTGTTTACGGGGATTGTGCGACGATCCCAGAGGTTGTGTGACGACCTCGTGCATCATCATCATCATCATATACATTGCACTTACTTTATTGTGTTTATGTTGTGTTGTATTGCCTTATTGACTTGTCATCTATGTATTTTTCTTATCTTTCTTTACTTGTATTTGATGATCTTGTATCTACATGTTCTCTCTTGTTCTATTTATACGTGACATAATGTACACTTGTGTTTTATATCTTGGTGTGTTTTTGTAATATATGTGAGATACATTAGAACTGTTAGTGCAAGCGATGTGGGGTACCATTGTGGGATATTTTCTAATTGCAGGTGACGTGCCCTTAGTGTATATTTTGTATGCTTTATTTACTACTTTGCTTGGTCGGCCTATGATACCTACTGAGTACAAGTGGATTGTACTCATGCCTAGTGCACCCTTTTGGTGCAGGTCCTAGCTCGAGTGCGCCTCAGCTTGATTGACTCGGGCGATCGTTGGAACTTCCAAGGTAACGGTTGGATATTCATGCGTCCGAAGTTCACCTATATCTTTCTATAGTAGTTATGTCTTAATTAGTATTTGGAGACAGTTATTATTCCTTTGTGGTTAATTTTTCGATATATTTGACTCTTGAATTGTATTAGTAGTTATTACACTATTGACACCTGATTGGTATATTGAAAAAGTTCTTTCCGCATTGTTATGATTACTTATATAGTTCGGCTTCGTTCTAGAAGCCTTACCTTAGGATATTTCTGTCCTTTCCTCTTTTCGTATCAGTTTGAGTGATAAAAAATATAAATTATATGAAAAGATAACATGCAAATACTATAAATATCAACTTACCTTATTTGATGAAGCACAATTTTTTAAAAAGATAAAAGAAATTGAAAAAAGTGGAGTGAAATATGAGAGAGAATTGAAAAAAGTGAAGTGAAATATGAGAGAGAATTGAAAAAAGTAGAGTGAAAATAGGAAAAGGTAAAAAAGTGGGTGAAACCCACTTGCTTTTCAATATAATAATTAAAATATTGCTACTTTTATTATAATTTATAATTTTAAGAAAATATTGCTATTTATTATAATTAAGGTATTAAGTATGTTAATTTCTGTAATTTTTCCTTTTGAGATATTGGTGGGAAATTTTAGAAAGGGTGCGGCAATAGTCGCCTGGTGGGAGGGTTTTAGGTTTGAAAAACTTTTAATTTGATCAATTGACTTTGTGTCTTTTTGAAAAACTATTCTATTTTTATTTTTATTATTATTATTATTATTATTATTATTATTATTATTATTATTATTATTAAATTTTTCCTATGTACAAATGCTACTGCTATTTAAATAACAAAGAAAAAGAAAAAAAAATTATATAATGAAAATAGTAATAAAATTATATGTACTTTACTTTAAGTTAATGGAAACAATAAAGTATTTATATGTTATAAATATTATTTAATAAAATATTTCTTTTCCAATTTTTGTAGTCCTCCATAATATTGTTATTATTTTGTTATATACTTCCATATCTTAATTTTTTTTCAATTTATATTTTATACTTAAATTTATGATTATTCTTAATTTAGAATTATTTTTTTTTAATTTTAATTGAAATTTTTTTAAAATATCTGAATTTAAAATGATTTATATGGATTGAAATTTCAAATAAAAATTATTCATATCAGAAAATCTATATTATATATTTATACAGAGTAAGAGGAACAAAATAATAATATAATAACAAGTTTCAATTACCATATAATATAAGTTTGAATGTTATAATAAGGTAGCAATTTCAAAGAATAAGTGTCAATTTAGATTTTTTAATATCTATAATGTGAATTTAAATTCGTATTAAAGTGTCCTAATTTTTATTGATGAAATTATACTTCCGCAGCATTCGATTACTTCAGTTTAAATCTAAAATGAATATGAATTTTAACTTACATTTTTTTGTTTGTAGTGAAAATATTAAAATTATATAAATTTTAAATGAGTTATATGACTAAAATATCAAGTTAAAAATAATACAAATAAAAAATAAAATAAGACTATTAATCTATCTATATAGAGTAGGAAAAACACAATAATATCGTGATGAAAATATCATCACCATAAAATTTCAAGTTTGAAAATTAATATAGGATTAATATAAGAACAAGTGCCAATTCAGATTTTTTTATACCTTTAGAGGACCAAAATGGCAAAATAATCTATTGCTGCCGTTTTTAGTTCTGTGTTTGGTCGAGGGTGATTTCGTCCCTTTCTATATTATTTCTATTTAAATTTAAACAAAGATACGGATTTCAAATTTGTTTTTTCCTAGTTTTAGTTAAAAACATAAAAATTATACAAGCTATATGACTATAATTTATAATAATGATTTAAAAATAAAACAAAACTGTCAATAATAGAAAATTCAAAAAAATGTTAAGATTGTCAATATTACTTTCTTTATTAGTGTATCGTATTAGATATATTCACCAAAGTATCATTTTTCTTTTAATTCTAGACTAACTTATATTGTATTTTTGAATAAAATGTTAAATTAATTAATTAAATACAAAAATTAAATTAGAAAATTCATTTAAAAATTATGTGTAAAAATTTACACAGAGTGAGATAGATCATGTAAAGATTATAATTTAAATTATTCTTTACTGAATAAAACAAAGAAAATAAACATAATTTAATATGATAAATAATTTATTTTGTTTTTCAATTTGTACATTTTTTAAATAATGATTTTATATCCTACGGATACAAATATTAATATGCATACTATCTCAGTGATTAGAAAAGATTTTTACAAATGCTTTTGAAGAAAATAAGTATTTATATATAAGAAACTAAAAATAAAAAAAGTACCAAACATATAAAAATATCTTTATAATTTTCACTTTAAAAATAATTATATATATTTTAAAAAATACAATTAACATTCAAAAATAACATGTTGCAACAAGATAAAATATTGGGTTTGATATATATATATATATATATATATATATATATATATATATATATATATATATATATATATATATATATATATATATTTAGAACTGATTGATAGAATGATAAACATCACTAATCAAACTGAATTGAAAAAAATACTTTCGAGTCAAATAATAATTTCAAAAACACTATCAAGATGAAGTTTGAATGAGACTTATTGAAGTTTAGCTAAAATTTGACATGACTAGTTAAAAGAAATAAATATAATTATTTATTTATTTAATTTATATTTAAGACTTACAAATGTAAAATTGAATTAAATCAAACGCTTAACACCTCTACTCATATTAAAGTGATCAATATATTATTTTTGATTGAACAAGTCTGAGTCCAAATGATAATTTTTGAAGCACATAATCTGGATGAAGGTTCAATGAGATTTAGTGAATTTATATTTAAGTTCGATATAATTAGATAATCAAAATTAATTAGATATAATCACATATTTATTGTAATTATATTTAAAATTCACAAGAAGACACGTCGTATCGAATCAAATGATTAATTCATCCAATTACTCTGGATTAGTAATATTACAATAAATTTTTGATCGTGATGAAAAATAATTATTAGCTGCAAAATTTAATCACAATAATAAATTTATGGTTTAATTATTTCATTATAAAAAATAATTATAGTTATTATTAAGCAAATTACTCCCATAAATTTTAAGTACCAAAGGAAAAATATTTATAACGTCAATATTTTATTATAAATAGCTTTTTTTTAATTTTATTTTAAATAACCTTTTTCATGGCTAAAAGGCTGCAATTGTTACAGGAAGTTTCAACACATGTCAAATATTAAATATTAGCTATGACATTTTAGTGTAGCAAAAAAACTATGTCTATGCCTTTTAACTATTGCAATAATCATTATTAACATGATGCAAAAAAAAATAAAAAAATTAGCCACCAAATTTTATTTTAAATAATTTTTTGTGTCTAAAAGATGTTTTTTTCTACATAAGTTTTAACTTATGGAAAAATTAACAATAGCTACAATTTTTTTTTTATAGCAAAAGAGACATGGCTATATCATTTAATTATTTTCATGATTTCTATAACGTGAAACACAAAAAATTATTTAGCTACAATATCTTCTTTCAAATAGTATTATGGCTAAAAGGTTACTATTGCTACAATATTTTTCATTACATGATAAAAACTTATGATCAGCTACCAAATTTTATTGTAGCATTAAAATTGTAGTTATTTAAGCAACTTTTATCACGACTGTTAGTAATTGTAGTAAAAATGAGAAATTAATTTTGTCAGTTTAATTTTCGTGGCTAAGAAATTTTATAAATTTGTAGATAACTACGAAATTTAAATTTTGTGTCTATTAATAATAATAGCTATGATTTTTAATTTCATAGCTTCGATTTCGTAGCTATAGATATATTGTGTTGTAATAGTGTACGAGGAACACAAGAAATAATTCATCTCTTGTGAAAGTAGGGTAATCCACAACTAGGATAGTAATATACCTTCTTTGTATTATCTGGATACATACGACATGAAAACGTTAAAGCATTTAGATTAGAAACGCACATCTCTTCTCAATGATGTAGTTGTGTCACGATCCAAAATTCATAGGTCATGATGACACTTATCGCGGTGAACCTTGACAAGTAAGCCTATAACTCAAACTGATGCACAAAGGGGAAAAAAGACAACAATAACTCAAGGTAAGGCTTCTAGAACGAGTCGAACCCTACAAGTACAATAAATGCGGAAAGAAACATAACAATGCAGTCATAACTCTCAAAATCAAGTGTCAATAGTATAAAAACCTATCTAGTACAACTCGAATCCAAATGAAATACATGAGATATCCAAATACAAGAAAAACTCTGTCTCTGAAATAAAAATAAAGACATAGTCTATAGAAAAAGGTAGTAGAAGACATCCGGACTCTTGAAAATCATCAACTACCTTGAAAGCTCCGACAGTCACTCAAGTTAGGAAACGTGGGGCGCACCCGAAAGTGAATTTGCACCGAAAGGGTGAGGTAGGAGTGAGTACGGTCCACTTGTACTCATTAGGTATCATAGTCTGACTGAGCAAAGTAGAAAATAAAGTATACAAAATACATAATAAGGGCACGTCACCTGCAATCAGAAAATACACATAGCTTGCACTAACTGTTTATATATATATATATAACACAAGTATACAATATATCACATACGAGTACAAACAGAGAAGAACATGTATATACAAGGTGGTCAAGTATAAATAATAGGATATAGAGCAAGTATATATATAAAAATTAAATATGAAAATACAATCACTACATCAACACAATAAAATAAGTGCAATGTATAAGATGATGATGATGTTGGCACACAGCCTTGAAATTGACAGACAACCTTAAGATTGACACACGACCTTAAAAATTGGCACACAACCTTAAAAATGGTCACACAACCTTAAAAATTAGCACACAATCTTAAAATTAGCACACAAACTTCTAGTGTTTCTAGTATTTTCAGTGTTTCTCAGCATTTCCAATATTTCTCAGTATTTTCTATGTTTCTATTGTTTTCAAAGCACATACATAACATAAGACAGGAATCAAGTACACATACATGACAATAAGTATATATAAAGTAGTAAAACAAACAAGTGAGATGATGCGTATGATGATATGAGAATGAATATGCAATGTTTACAACCATTCAAAATGAGTATTTCCACAACCAACCCACAATGTATTTCCACAACCAACCACAATGTTTTAATTCCACAACCACGTGAGCCAATATCCACTATCCATGAATTTTTCACATGATTCATATGCCTACAAAGTATGAATATATCACAACATGTCAAAGGCACCATAATAGGCATTTTCAACAATACAATACAATTATTCACTTGTATTCTAGGCTATTAACATCACATAAGACGTCGTACGGTCACACATATCAGATGATATCTCAGATTTAACAATTACATCACATTCAGGCCCCCACACGGGCATACCATATATATATATATATATATATATATATCCATATTTCATGATTGGTTCCCACCCTTAACATGCAATTTGTACCATCATTTACTATCCAACCCAATTTGAAAAAGTTAAGCCATAACCTACCTCCAATGCCGAAATCGGTCCGCTACACTCTGAATCCATGATATTACTTTTCACGAATGATCCTGAACTCTACTAAAAATATCAAATATGAAATATACACATCAAAACAAAATCAATGATACCCATATTGACTATTTTTGGTTCTTGATCAAAATGGACCCCCGAAATGGATTTTTAGACAAGAGGCAAAATCATAACTTTACTTCAAAATGCGTTCCTCATTTTTGTAGGAACCTATAGCTAAAATACCAAATCAAATCGAATCAAAATAAGGTTTAAATTGAAGGAAAATCATTTTTAAGCTTTATCTGATAAAATCTTTGAAATTCGGGTTTAAATAAAGAATCAGAGTTGTTTTGAAGGTTAAATTGATGAAGAACTAGTAATTATAAGAAAAAATATTATTCAAGTGAAAAAGAGTAAAATTGTGATTTAAAATCAAGTTCTAAGATTTTTTGAGTTTTGGAAAATTAATCAAGAAATTACTAAGAAAAGGGTGAATTCTTACCTTAAATCCGTAATAGAATCAAGAAATAGATGTTAATCTAGCTTCCCAAGTTTCCACAAACTTCACTTTTAATCTCTCACACTATTTGAGGGTTTAAATCCCAAGAAACAAGGTGAAAAAATGAAAAAAGGGGCAAAAGCTATTTTTTTAATACCCTAAACCAGCACTTAAAAGAACAAAAAATCAGATTTTTCTTTCAAGTCCAACTCGAAATTCGCTGGGGTACTCGAGATTCATTTGGAGTTCGATATACATAAACAAACATGTAATCATACTAAATTCGACGCTACGGACTCAATGGAGATATCAAAATTTTGAAAAAGATGTCGCTTCACAAGTTGACCCCCAAAACCTGAAATTGCAATTTTCTAAACAGAAGATCGAAATATCATTTAAAGCCGTAAAATCATACCAAATATGTTACTACCTTAAAATTGATATTCCGGAGCTGTTGGCACAGTCTCTTCATCCATTCATCACACGGATCAAAAGATATCCACATAAGTCCAAAATAAGACTCTCAAAGCCATAAAAACTACAGTATCACATAAATGGTAGCAAAATGAATCGAAAATTATGCCACTCGACCCCACACTCTAAAAATACCATAATGAAACTATGGAGAAGGGTAAAATAGTCAAATTATATAAAATCACAAATTTCACATATTTCATCAAAAAGTAGGTCATTATATCATCCACTATTAGAAATCTAGTTCGTCCTTGAACTAAGGCAAAAAATACCTAAATCAACAAAGAGCTGGCACTAAGAACTATGCATATCTGACTAACCTCCCAAGTAGCCTCATCTATATGTAGATGTCGCCACCGGACTTTAACCACATGGATTACTCTGGAGCGCAACCTCCTAACATTCCTAACCAAAATAGAGACCGTCTCTTCAACAAAAGACAACCATTCATCTGACTATCTGACTCCCAGAAAATAACATGAGAATCATCCAGAATGTAACGAAAAAGCATAGAAATATGAAAAACTGGATGAACAACCGCTAGATTTGGGGTCAAAGCTAACTCATAGGCCACATCACTAATAGTCAGAAGAATCTCAAATGGACCAATATACCTGGGGCTAAGCTTATCTCTCTTCCCAAACCTCATCGCATCCTTCATGGGTGAAACTCAAAGGAAAACATGATCCCCAAAACCAAATCTCAAGGGACGAAGTCTATGGTCAACATACCATTTTGTTTACTCTGAGCCGCTCTAATTCTATCCTGAATGATTCGGACTTTATCCAAAGGTTCATGAAGCAAGTTCGTACCTCGAGGTCTAACCTCAAAAACATCAAACCAACCAACTGGAGAGTGACAATGTGTACCATACAATACCCCAAAAGGAGCCATATCTCTATTGAAATGGTAGCTATTATTATATGCAAACTCTGCTAAAGCCAAGTGCTGCTTCCACTGACCACCAAAACTATGCTAAAGCCAAAGCTATTATTATATGCAAACTCTGCTAAAGCCAAGTGCTCCAAGACCTAGATAGTCCGTACTAATTGGCCATTAGTATAAGGGTGAAATACTATACTGAGATCAACCTGAGTATCCAACTCATCCTAAAAAGTCTTCTGAAAAAGAGATGAACACAGAACCTTGATTTGAAAAATAAACACTGAAATACCATACAGACGCATAATCTCACGAATGTTGTTGTGATCCAACCTCTCAGCACTGAATGAGACCTAAACTAGAATAATATGAGCTGACTTGGTTAATCGATCCACAATGACCCAAACACTATTAGAACCATGAGATATATGAGGCAAACTAGTCACAAAGTCCATGGTGATCTATTCCCACTTCCACTGGGTAATTGGTAACCTCTAACGCAAACCACTATGTCTTATATGCTCGACCTTCACCTGCTGACAACACAGGCAACGTTCCATAAAATCCACTACATCTCCCCTATACTATCCCACAAGTAATGCTATCTTAAATCATAATACATCTTAGTCACACCTAGATCAATAGAATATCTAGAACAATGGGCCTCCTCCAAGATCAACCTAATCTAGTCACCCACTCTCGGCACACAAACTTGTTCTCCAATCTGAATTAAGTGAGGCTTTCTTAGCCTCCCCACTCAACACCTTATCTCAATTCAAACTTAACCCAACATCATCGAACTAATAAGCTTGATTCTGCTCTATCAAAGAAGATCTCGTCTTTAAAAATGCCAAGACATGCCCAAGTGTTGAAATATTAAGCCTAACCAAGGCTGAAGGCCTCTCTTAGGTCAAAAATATGCCAAACTACCCATGCTAGTCGAATTTTGGCTTAAGGCATCCACAACTATATTAGCTTTGCTCGAATGATAGAGAATAGTCAAGTCATAATCCTTGAGCAACTCAAGCCAACGATGCTTAGTCATAATCCTTAAGCAACTCAAGCCAACGATGCTTACTCATATTAAGATCTCACTGGGTGAAGAAGTGCTGAAGGCTATGATGATCAGAGAATATCTCACAATGAACTCCATATAAGTAGTGCCTCCAAAACCTCAAAGCAAAAACAACCGCTCACAACTCCAAATCATAGGTAGGATAGTTCTTCTCATGAGGCTTTAACTGAAGATATACACACACAAAATCACCTTACCTTCCTGTATGAACACAACACTCAATCCAATACTTGAAGCATCATAAAATATGGAAAAACCCACGCCCTCCTGGGGCAAAGTCAAAGATAGGAGCTAAGGTCAACAAGTCTTTGAGCTTTTGAAAGCTTGCCTCACAAACATTAGACCACTAAAAGGAAATTTTTTTCTGAGTCAACCTAGTCAAAAGAGCTGCAATAGAAGAGAAAATCTCAATAAAAACATCGATAATATCCGACCAAACTGACAAAATACTGAATCTCGATAGGCAAAGTAGGTTTAACCCATTATGAAGCTCTACAACCTTGGCTGGATTAACCATAATACCTTTATTGGTTACCACATGACCCAAGAAAGAAACAAACTCCAACCAAAACTCGCACTTAGAGAACTTTGCATATAACTTCTCATCCTTCAATCTCTGAAGCACAATCCGCAAATGCTCTTCATACTCAACCTTACTCTTGGAATAAACTAAGATATCATCTATAAATACAGTAACAAAGGAGTTAAGATTTGGTCAAAACACCTCATTCATCAACTCCATGAATATAGCAAGGGCATTGGTCAACACGAAGGACATGACCAAGAACTCATAATGACCATATCGAGTTTGAAAAGTTGTCTTCAGAATATTCAAAGATGTAACCCTTAATTGGTGATAACCAAACCTCAAATCAATCTTTGAAAACACTGCACGACCCTAAAACTGATCAATAAATCATTGTGCTAAATCATGTTTTGATGACTATCTAAGTCATCATGAATCCAATACAGTTGTCACTATCCTATGTAGTTTTGTCTTCTAGTGTAACCAACTACGCAGGTAAGCTTGTACCTTTTAGGACACCTAGCCCAATTGGTTTTCTACCCTAATCATTATTCCACTATAAAATAAAAACAGTACTTCTCAATTGTTAAGTTTTTGCAAGATTAGAATATAGAAAGGGGAAAAGGCAAAAACTCAAATTTGCAATATTACTCAAGTTCTTAGTTTTCTTATGTACTTAAGGAGTGAGTGTTCTTGGGTTGAGTCATGGTCTGTAACTGAATTACTCATGTTATAAGAGTAATGACTTCTTTGTTTTCTTGAGAGAGCTTAGGTAGAGTTACCTGAGTTTGATATTAGTTAGAGTTAATTAATATCGAGGTAAGTTCTTGGCAGAGTTATTAAGGTTGGTTTGTAATAGAGTTGTTCCAAATTGGTGGAGCCTAGAGTTAGGTTCAACTTGAGTCTATAATCAAGAGTTTGATTATAGTGGACTATTGAGTGCTTGTGAGGGTAAGCCGTGGTTTTTACTCTCTTGATCATGGTGGTTTCCATGTTAAATCTTTATGTTCTTTAGTTTTTAGCAAAGTTTTAGTTTTCCAGTACTTTATTATTTGATTACCTATGACTAACTCTAAGGGACCTGGTCCCTCATAGTGCGGTGCAACCCCCTTACATTCCATTAATTGGTATCAGAGTTAGAATACTGTAAAACATTAACACCTAGAGTAATTTGGTTATCATGGTTACTCCATATAATTTGGAAGAAGGGAAATCTACCACTAGACCACCTAGATTTAATGGCCAGTTCTATGGGTAGTGAAAAATAAGTATGTATGACTTTATTATGGCTGAGGACAACGAGCTGATGGATGTAATTCTGGATGGTCCTTATGTGCTAGGTAGAGAGGTCAAGCAAGGAGATATTATTACAATGGTTGTTAAAAGTAGGAGAGAGTATCATGATTCAGATAGAAGAAAAGTTGAGAAGAATTATAAGGCCAAGAAACTGCTAGTTTGTGGTATAGGGTCTGATGAATACAACAGGATTTCTACAAGTGAAAATGCTAAAGAAATTTGGGATTACTTGAAGACTACTCATGAAGGAACCACTGATGTGAAGGGTTCAAAAGCTGATATGTTGGCTACTTAGTATCAAACTTTCACTATGAAAGAAGGAGAAACTATCCAAGAGATGCATAAAAGATTCACTTTAATCACCAATGAGTTGCACTGCTTAGGAAAAGTAATTCCTTTGTACAAATAGGTGAGGAAAATTCTAGGGGTTCTTCCTAAATACTGGGAAAGTAAAGTGGATGGCATCACTTAGCTAATGAACTTGAAAATCTCAAAATGGATGAACTTATTAGTAATTTGAAGACTTATGAGCTCAATAAGAATCAAAGACAAGACAAGAAGGAAGCAAAAACAAAAAATCTCTGGAATTGAAGGCTTATAAGTTAGATTTAAGTGAAAAAGACACTGATGTTGCCTATTTAAATAAAAAAAATTGTTAGAGAAATGAAGAAAAGAGGCTAGTTTCAAATAATAAGAAGCAACAATAAGAAGGGAGACACTATTGATGATTGTCACAAATGTAGAAGTCCTGAGCATTTCTTGGCAGATTATCCAATGTTCAAAATGGATTACCAAGAATATCTTTAGACTGAAGGTGACAAAGGAAAGAACAGGTACCAGGTCCCAGTAAAAGCAAGAAGAAATTCTGTAGCTGATTATGCAGTGAAGCAAGACTAGAAGTATATAGATTGTTCCAGTGAATCCAATGAAGATTGCATGCATGAAGATGTTTCCATGCTGGTAGTGGAGAATGAGAAAATAAATTTTGATTCATTGTCTACTCCCATGGCAAACACTGAAGATCAAGAAGAAAATGAGGTAACTCTTTATGACATTAAAGAAAACTTGAAAAACTACTCTACCAGAAAGATAAAAAAGCTTGCTAATATGCTGATTAATTTTATGTGTGAACTAACTATTGAGAAAAATTCTCTAAAAGAGAATGTAGAGAATCAAGATCTTGAATTAATTGCTTTAACTCTCTATATATTTGAAAATGAGGAACAAGTTACTAAGTTAAAATCTAAAAATCTGAGTCTAGTGAGTCAACAGGAGAAAGCAGATGATACTAATGATAAAGGGACAAAATGCTCTAGAAGAGAAAGTAGAAGATCAGGAGGTTGAATTAATAGATTTAACTCTCCAGATATCTCAAACTGAGGAACAAGTTGCTATGTTGAAATATGAAAATCTGAGTTTAGTAAAAGAAAGAAAGATGCCTCAAAGCTCCAAATTGAGCTTCAAGAAAAATTGAGGAATTCTTAAAAGTATCTCATGACTACACTCCATAAGAATAAAGAATTAAAAAGGGAACTGGTCCATATGAGAGAAGAACTTAATAAATCTCTACAATGGACCACATCTTCACAGATCTTTTCTAATTTAACTGGTCAAAGACTTAATAATAGTAAAGGTCTTGGATATCAATACAAAACTCAATCTCTTGGGTCTCAAGGAAAGGTTGTTCAAGATGTTAGAAACAAAGTCCACAAACCTCTATGCACTCATTATGGAAGAGATGGGCATATAAAGAAAAAACTGTTAAAGTTGAATTAGAGCTAGAATGAACAGTGTTAGATATATCCAGCAGGGGAATACCTATCTTGAGAGCTCTAAATCTTTGAAAATATGAAGAAGCTTTCATTACCTAGATGGGCCAAGAAAGACTTGATAACACCCTTATCCTCCTACTGGGAACTTAAACTCAAGTGGGTTCCCAAATCTAAGAAATGACTTTGTTTACAAGTGAGAGAAAGAAATTACAGTTAGAACTAGTTCTTTGATAAGTAAATGTTCAAAGCATATGACTAGAAGGTTTGACCATATTCTCTCTCTCAAGAACTTCAAGGTAGAGATGTCTCATTTGGAAAAGGCATTCAGACTAAATTCTTATCTAATGGAAATACTGTGTCAAGCTTGAAGTCTGGAAGAGTTATTCTAGAAGTCGGGAAGATAAAAAATATGTTGGGATATGTAAGTTTCTCTTTACTGAAATAGTTTATTTCAAAGGAGTTGGTCCTTGGCATGCCAAAGCTGAAATTTTCAGAAAACAAGGTTTATAATATCTATGTTAAGGGAAAACAAACCACCTCTTTCTTTAAGTTGAAGAAGAAGGTTCACTAAGATAGTGTTCTTAATATAAAAGGATAAAACCTATGAGGTTATGGTCACTTTTGCTAAGTAAGTTCAAATAAAGGGAAATAATAAGATTATTGAATTTAGATCTGATCATGAAAGAGATGCTCAGAACTTTATGTGCTGAAGAGAATGTACATATGGTCCTTAATTAGTCAGGAAAGCTGTTGAATCCAGGTGATGGTGAAAATTCTGACATTGGAGAACTTATTCCTATTCAAAAGGATGATATTACTCAAGATGATGGTCAAGAACTAAATAATACTGATGAGATTGATGAAAGTAATGGAGATATTGGATCTCAGTCACAGAAACCAGCTCAAGTTGAAAAACAACAAGAAGGATCCAGTCAAACTCCTTAGAGACTTGGTACCAGTTGAACACATTTTGAAAGGTCAAATTGGAGCCACAAATCTTCTCAAACACTTGACATTCTAACTTCACCTTTGGAGACTAAAGTCCAAACAAGAGCTCAAGTAAAAAATTTCTTGGCTTTCTCAGCATTCTTGTCCCAAAGTGAACCCAAAAATTTGAAAGAGATTCTAAAATATGCTGATTGGTTTAACAAAGTGGAGAAAAAAGCCTTGGCAAATTAAAAGATGTTAATTCTGGAACCTGTTCCATAGACCTATTATCAGAACAAATTTTTGGAACAAAGTGATGTACTGAAGCAAACAAGTTGATATTGGAATTGATAAAATTAACCTGACCTACCAGGCGAATCAGTTTTTCCCCCTAAATTTAGCTATGATAAGGAGACAGGTATCCTTGGTAAAGTAGGTGTATATTGGTCTAACCCAGTACCATACTTTAGTAGGTATACGCACATGGAAACAATTTAAGAAGAGGACAGATGTGACTTATAAAAATCTACAAATTCTCTCAAGAAAGAGAGGGACCTGGTCCCATCTTTCAGGTTAGTACCAAATAAGTGTAAAAATTTTGTCTAAAGCGCCATGCATCCTCTCTCATCTAAGAAAAAGCTGTCATTTCATAGCATGTGAAGAGTTGTATCTACTCATATCACTAAACTAAATTTTTTTCTTTTTATCCTCTTCCAAAGTTAACTCAAATTATCTTCTTCAATCATCCTTCATCTTTGAATTAAGCTGGTCCCATTATCTTTCTCTCACAAAAAAAAATGGCAAATATTCCAACTTTCTCAAACCCCATTAAAGATCTTGAAGTCAATAAAGCTTCAAAAGATCTATCAGAACAATCCAAAATCAAACCTTCTGATCCTTTAACACCCAAAACCATAAAAGACATCTTTTTAACTCCTTAACGAGAGTCTATGTCAACTTTACCAGAAATTCCAAAACCCTTAATTTAGTCTGTCTCCATTGAAACCTCCTTAACCATTAAAATTTCTGCTGAGTCAACCTTGGTAGAGGAATTAAATCAGTCTACCTTGGTAGAGGATTTAAATCAAGGTTTTGGCTTACTAATGGAATAAGAAATCTCTCAATTTGAAATTCCTTATTCCTCAAAAGAACCAGAATTATCTGAAGACTCTCAAATGCTTATTTCTTCCGAAGAACCAAAAAATATATAAATCTGAGAAATCTTATAAGTACCTGGTTCCCCTGCTCTTTTTTAGTCAAACCTCATCTTTGCCTAATTGTGTGATGAAGAAATACCAATGAAAAGGTCTAATCTTTCCAGTAGTGAAAATTGGGTAGCTGAAATTTACTATTGTTTGCATATGATCCCAGGGAAAGCTCAGGTAGTGCTGAAGAGTAAGAAGTTGGTAAAAGGATGATGTGACTAAGGATTGAGAGATTGTGCTACCTCCAAATATGGAGGATAAGGATGAACCATCTCTTATGTGGTCTATAAAGAAACAAAGGGGAAGCAAAGGGAAAGAAAAGGTTGTTGATTTTGGTATAAAGGTTGTGAGATCATATTCTACTAGGAGTTCTGAAAAGAAGTTATTATCTGATGCTATAAAGTCCAGCATGTCTTCTAGTACTAAGAGAAGAAGACTCAATAAAGCTGATAAAGGGAAGGAGGAGAATGTTGAAGTTCTAGAGGTTAGAGAGGATGGCAACATTGATCTCGATATTACTTTAGCAACAGAGAAAAGAAAAAAAGAAAATCATATTTTAGGAAGGACTAGGTCCTCTCACTCAAAGTATGGTAGCCCTGTAGGATGAAGAAGAAACACATTGTTGTGAAAAAAAGGTCTTTGAGGGACCTAGTCCCAAGAAGAGAAAAGCTATTGAAAAAGAATTAAGTAGTAATTCCAAAAGAAGGAGAAAGAAGAAAGAAAAAGAGGATGCATCTAGAGAGCAAAGGAATGAATTTTTAAAAAATGCAGAAAGTATTGTCTGGGAAAGTGTTTGATCCTAGGATTTATAAGTAACCTGGGATGGTTGAGTTAGTGGAATATGTCAAACACCAGGGATGGCTACACCGCCTTGAAGAACCAGCTCTTAAAGTCTTTGAAGAGAAAGTAAGAGAACTCTCTTACACCATGGATTTCTCAGAGGATGGGTTAAACTTGACTACCTAATAGCAAGGAAAACAAATCAAACTGGATAAAAAGTTACTAGGGAAAATCTTGGATGTGCCTGTTATAGAGGTGAGGACTATTCTAAAGCAGCAAGCTTCAACTGAGTTTGTGATGGATGCTTCTAAGGTAGGAGGAAAATCAATAGCTTGTGTGAGAAAGAAATTTCTCACAAGTGAGTTCTAATTGGTATTTGAATTTATGAATAAAGTCCTTTTGCCCAGGTCTGAGAAATGGACCATTGCTTCAGCTGTTGATTTATTTCTATTGTGTGTTTGAGTAAAATTGAGTTGATAAGTTTTCCTGCTCTAATGTTAGATCACATGCATAAGGTCATCCATGAGAAGGAAGACAAATATAGGATACCTCATGGGTACTTTTTAAACAGGATGTGTGATCACTTTGGAGTGGTTAAGAGTAAATGGACTCCAGGAAGAGTCAAACAGAAGTTAAGTCTAACAACATTGGCCGAAAATAAATACATTAAAGGAAAGGTGGGAATTTTGTCCCAAGTGTCAGAGCTATTGGCTGCTTATGAGAATTTAAGAAAGGAGATGGAGGAGATGAGGATTAAGCTAGCTGCTAAGGATGCTTAGTTTATGCACTTGATGATGTAGAATCAGAAGTTATACTAAAAGGGATCTGGTGCCACAGAAGAACTTTCAGCAGAAAATAGAAAGCTCCAAATCAAGGTTGCAGAACTCACTCAGAAGGTTCATGGTCTGAATCCAAAATTAAAGACCTCACTAATCAATTACTAAATACTCATAATGCAGAGAGTTCTTGAATGGAGATGTTAATCAAGTCCTTCTCTGTCATGACCCGAGGCTACCCCCTAGTCACAACTATGGTGCTTACGATCATAAGTGACCACATGCTAACCCATGAGCTGGTGTCTACTGTGATCACTGAATAAAGTAGTAATATAATACATGAGCGGAAGATACACTGATAAGGTACAGTAAAACTGAATGCTAGAATACATATCAAAACATATCTATAATATCGATAATATACTAGAAAACTAAACTGTCTATCTAAAACAAATGGTAATAGTGAAATAATTGACTGACTATCTAACTGATTGTCTGAAAGCCTCTAAACATCATGAGGAGTTGATGGGAAAACCCCCCAACTAACTCCATCTGACTGAACATAAATAAGTACTAAAGTAAATATACCATGTCCTCAATAGAGGAGGACTCACCACTACTGTAGCTAAGTAACACTGAGCTGTCTAAGAACAGTCCAAAAACTGAGCATCCAAACCTATGCTATAAGACAACACAGCATAAATAAAAGTATGCGGTTAGTACTTTGAATGTACTGGTATATGAGATAACTGGCTGAAATGCATGAAATAATTGAGCATAAATGCATGAACATGTCATATCTGAGAATACAAGACCAAGCAAAAATATGAACTGAAATAATCTGTATAACTGAACGACTGATAACTGAATAACTGTATACTTGGTCATACAAACCTAAACTTGTATAGGATGAGTACTGACTAAAACTGTGGGATGTATCATCTAACGGACATGCCCAATTTGAGCTAATTAGGGTCTAACCTGTAACCTCAGTTAGAAGGGTGTCAGTACTGTGCCATGAGTACTAACACTGGATGTGTGGATCCACTAAACTTGTGTCCCTAAAGACTAGGGTATCAAGCCTAAACTGATGGGTGACCCCTAAGAGTAAGTCAAGCCTAAAGTAATTGGTGACCACTCATATCCTGTGATGACTACATAGTTCTAGAATACAGGGACTGGTACTAACGACTCTACCTAAGTGATGGGGAAGTCGTCATCCCTGCATTTGCTCGGTTCTAACTCCTACTCCTAACTGAACTGACACTGGTAATGAACTTAACTAAATGCACTAAATATAACAACTGACATTGCTCATCATGATCATAACCACTGAGTAAATGATAATACTTATGGTTTAACTAAAATCATTAATTAAAAGATTTGAAGTCATGTAAAACACATAGGTATCGGGTGTTCATAACTTGCCAACACTGAATGATCCAAATACAGTAATAAGGCTTAGAACTGTAGTATAAAGTCATGGTTCAAAGATCCCAAAACATAAAAATTTTATCAAACATGTGAGAATCATGAACTTGATCATGGGAATGTCTTCAAACATGGAAAAACAACATAGTTACATGACTAAGATCATAACTTGAACATATAACATGAAATTCACTTGAATATAACATGGGAGATTGAAACTTAAAGCATGGGTTAACCTAATTTTTCATGGAATCATTCTTGAATATGAATTGAGTCAAACTTCTACGAAAATGCATGAATTTAATCTATCTTGAACATACAAAACTCCATAATAAGAGAAAAATTCATTCTTTGGTTAAAAAAAGGTTTTTGGGATCCATAGGTGAAAAGGACCCATGGATGAACACCCCACATACCTTCAACTTCTCGATTTGTGAAAAACCCTTATTCTTGATGCTTTATTAAAGATCCTTGAAATTTGAAAACATGGATTCTTGATTTCTTGAGGAAAAGGATTTGAATTGGTAATAGGGGAAAGAGAAGGGTTTCTTGAGAGTGATTTTGAGAAGAAGGGGCAAATAATGCCCCTATAATGCCCCAAGTTGTGTTATGGACGATTTGAGTTGAGGGGGAAAATATCCAATTGCCCCTTGATCATTTAAATCAAAATTTAGATGCAACAACCTCACCACAATGCAACCATATTACGGTGAAGAAATCCTTTACCGCATTGCGGATAGCTTTAGGTCGGGACTAGTACTGCAACACGAACTTATCATAGAGACTGACTATTTTTGTGATCCAAACTTTCCCCAAACCTCATGTGAAAAATCTCAAACTCCGCCGAGACATACTTTTAACCTCCCTAAACATGAATCAACTTAAAACCCAATATTTTAAGGATAGGAAGGCCAAACTAAAAATCTGTAAAGTGTAGGTGTCTTGAAAATATCTAAGTCCCTCAACACTTGGTGAAATTTTCAAGCCTTGGACCCCTTATGAATGCAACTAAGTGCTGAATCGAGCTAAGAGTATTATGGGGTATTACAATATCTCCCCCTTGGGAAATTCATCCTCGAATGAGACTGTTAGATTAATAACATTAAGGCAACTGAGATCGTATACTGAATATGAATGACTTGGAATATGATTATATAATTATGTATGAAACATGATACATGAACTGAATTGATTTTGTGAAAGCATGCAATGACATGAGAATAGTTACATATCTAAAATTGAGAATGAAATTAAGTCAATCTAGTGAAAATCACTACTCAAGCTGAATTTGAGTTTGGAGAGAAAAGATGAGGGTACTTGGTTTGCATATATGTTTCTGCTTCCCAAGTAGCTCCCCCAACAGACTGATTTTGCCATATAACTTTAACCTAGGGAACCTCTTTATTCCTTCCTTCAAATCTGACGATGAAGGATCTCAACTGGGACTTTTTCGTAGGAAAGGTTATCCTGAACATCTATGCTTTCTAAAGAAGCTATAACAGCTGAATCACAGATGCATTTATTTAATAAGGAAACATAGAACACCGGATATACTGATGCCAAGTTTATAGGCAACTCAAGCTCATAAGCTACCCTTCCATAACGGTTCAAGATTCTATAAAGGCTAACATATCAGGTACCCTTCTTGCCAAACCTCTTCACTCCTTTCATGGGAGAATTTTTCAAATAAACTAAATCACCAACTTAAAACTCAAGATCTCTTCTCCTCATATCTGCATAAGATTTCTGATAACTTTGGGATGTCTTCAGCCTCTCTCGAATTAACTGAACTTTCTCCATAGCCTCAAACACTGAATTTGGCCCTATTAATGCAACCTCACCTATTTCAAACCAACCAATAGGAGATCTACATCACCTCTCATAGAAAGCCTCAAATAGAGCCATTTGAATATTAGAGTGATAAGTATTGTTGTAGGCAAACTAAATCAATGGTAAGTAGTTATCCCAATTACCTTTAAAATCAATAACAAATGCCCTCAATATATCCTCTAAGGTCTGAATGGTCCTCTCTTCCTAACCATTTATATAAGGATGAAAGGCTATGTTGAGATGGACTTGAGTACCCAGACCCTTCTGGAAAACCTTTCCAAAATGAGAGGTAAATTGAGTACCTCTATATGAAATGATAGACAACGAAATCTCGTGAAACTTAACCCAACTCCCTAAGATAAAACTTGGCATAATGCTCAGTTGAGTACAAAGTATGAATTGGCAAAAAATGATCTAATTTGGTCATTCTATCTACAATAACCCATATCAAATCATGCAACGACGTGTACGAGGCAACCCTATTAGAAAATCCATGTTCCCTAATTCCCACATCTAAGTGGGAATGCTGAACTCCTGCAACGTACCACTAGGCCTTTGCTACTCAACTTTAACCTGCTGACAATTTAAACATTTAGCCATGAACTCTGTAACATCCTTCTTCAGACCACTTCACCAATAGATTTCCCGCAAATCACGGTATATCTTAGTGGCTCCTGGGTGAATAAAATACTGCACACCATGCGCTTCTACAAGTATTCTCTGTATCAAACCATCAACACATAAAACACATAACATACCTTGACAATGAAGCACACCCTCTCCCCCTTAGGAGAAAACCTCTACTTTCTGATCTCTAACTGCCTCCTTTAACTTAACCAAACTAGGATCCCCATCTTGTTTTTCCTTTACTTCAGCAACCAATGATGACTCTAAACTATTCTAAACCCATACACTACCTTTAGTTAAATTAACCAACCGAACTCCTAATCTAGTAAGTTGATGAACCTCACTGACTAAATTTTTCTTGTCTTCCTTAATATGAGCAAAACTACCCATGAAAAATTTATTAAGGGAATCTGCCACTATATTGGCCTTGCACAGATGATACAATACACGCATATCATAATCTATTAACAAATCAAACCACCTTTCTAACGAAGATTCAGACATTTTTGCGTGAACACATATTGTAAACTTTTATGATCAGTTTACACAACAATATGAACCCCATAAAGATAGTGCCTCCAAATTTTTAAGATAAAAACAACTGCAACCAACTTAAGATCATGGGTAGGATAATTCTTTCCATAGTGTTTAAGTTGTCTAAAGGCATAGGCTATGACCTTACTTATCTGCATCAAAACACAACCAAGACCAACGCTGGAAGCACCATAATAAACTACAAATCCATCAAAACTATCTGGAAAATTCAAGACTGGGCGGTGGTAAGTCCAGTCTTCAACTCCTAAAAACCCTTTTCATAGAAATCTGACCACTAAAATTTGATCTTTTTTTAAGTCAATCGAGACATGGGGGGATGCAATATAATAAAAACCTTTAAAAAATCTTCTATAATAACCAGCCAAACCCAAAAAACTCCAAATATCTGATGTAGAGATGGGTCTAGGCCAGTTTCTCACTGCTTTAAACTTTTGAGGGTCAACTCAAATACCATCACCGAAAATAATATGGCTAAGGAAAGCTATTGATCTTAGATAAAATTTGCACTCGCTGAACTTAGTGAACAACTGATAAGCTCTAAAGGTCTGCAACACAGATGGTCTACATGATCATTCCCACTACGACAATAGACAAAGATATCATCAATAAAGACTATGACGAACAGGTCCAAATACTAGTTAAACTTACTATTCATTAAGTCCATGAAAGTTGTAGGGTCATTCGTTAGTCCAAAAGACATAACTAGGAATTTGAAGAGACCATACCAAGTTTTAAAGTTTGTCTATGAAATGTCACATTATCTCACTCTGAGCTGATAATAGCTGGATCTGAGGTCTATTTTAGAGAAATAATTGGCACCCTAAAGTTGGTCTAACAAGTCATCATTTCTGAGAAGTGGATATTTATTCTTGATTATGACTTTATTCAGCTGATGGTAATCGATGCACACTCTAAGAGAATCATCTTTATTATGCACAAATAGGACTGGAGTGACCCATAGAGAAATACTAGGACTGATGAAACCCTTATCTAAGAGATATTTTAAATATTTCTTCAATTCCTTAAGCTCAGCTGGATCCATTCTGTAGTGCAGAATAGAGATCGTTTGGGTATCTAGAAGGAGATCTATTCTGAAGTCTATTTCCCTCTCGGGAGGAAGTTTGGGAAGATCTTCAGTGAACACATATGGAAATTCTCTTACTACTAGAACTGATTCAAGACTCGAAGTCTTAGAAATTGAGCTTTTAACTAAAACAAGATGGTAAACATACCCCTTAGATATCATCTTTCTGGCTGTAAGATATGAAACGATTTGACTCCTAAGCACTGAAGTACTACTACTTTATTCGATGATTGGTTCATTAGAAAAATGAAGCTAAATGACTCTATTTCTATAGTCAATTGAGGCATAGCATGTGTGTAGCTAATATTTGCCGAGAATGACATCGAAATCGGTCATCTCTAACTCTACATGATCAATTGAGGTAATTTTCTAAGACACTGTGACCGGGAAATTTCTATATACCTATTTGGATGTAATATATTTACCCACTGAGGTAGACACTGAGAAAGGCTCTACGAATATATGGAGTTATAAAAGAAAGTGAAGATCCGGGGTCTAATAAAAATAAACATGAAAATTAAAGACATGTACCGTACCCTTAACCACATCAATAGAACTTTGATGATCATGCTGAGTATGGAGTACATACAACCTATTCTAGCACTGCCCACTAATGGCACTAGATATAGTACCCTGCTGAGTCAGGCGACCTACTGGAGCTGATGAGAAATTGTATTAGCCCTATTAGCGTTCAATTCTTCCCCCCTGAGCGACCACCATACACTCTCAAACCTTGTGGCCTATCTTTCCATAACCAAAAATACACTTCACTACCAGCCTTACAATTTCCCTGATGATTTCTACCATATCTTTGGCAAAATGGGTTAGTGATACCACTGTTCACACTTCTCTGGAACTTAGAGACTAGTGCTCTATCGCTATTGTCATTCCTCAACTTAGGAACTGGTGCACTATCTGAAGATGGAGTTGGGGTTGAAAACTTTTGACAAAATTGAGAACGGTTACCGCCTTCTAACCTTGGCTAAGAAAAGTTGAAACTACCTGTCCTAGCCTTCTTATTCACTCTCTTTCTCCATAAACTTCTCCTTCTTGATCTGTTGAGGATGAACCATAAGTTGTAACCCCTCGAGTCTGTACCCCAGATGCTATACAGTGCTTACGATCCCGAAGGACCACAAGCTAACCCATGACTGATATTTGCTATAAGCACTGAATAATAATATTGAAATAAATATAAAATTAGGCTGAATTGCCTTAAGGTTCATAAATCTAAATACTGATAAATAATAACATCTAGTAAAAAAAAATCTGAAAACTAAATGCTGTCTAAAGTAGTCTAGTCCGAAAGCCTCTAGCTGAACTATTTGAATATGGGGTTGATGGGACAAGCCCTCAACTAACTCTGACTAATGATCTACTGATAAACTGGATTACTAAAATAAAAGCATGCCCTCAATAGATGAGGACTCACTACTAAATCTGCAACTTCTGACTGGATTTGTCTAAGCACGGTCAAGAACCTTAGCGTCCGAACCTATGATATGAGACATCATAGCGCAAAGAAAGAGTATGCGGTCAGTACGTGGAATGTACTGGTATTCCAAATGAGGTAAGGCTAAATACAAGGGTTCATATGTCTCAGTAGTAACTGACTGAATGATATAGAGTAACTGAATGTAAGAGTACGTGAGTAACTGATACTACTGAAATCACTGAGTATGCAATATCGTGGACTGAGTATGTAATAATGTGGACATACATAAATATATATTGTATCTGAGCTTTTCTGAAGCTAAGTACTGAGTTCTGATAACTGAGTAACTAATATCAGAAGTTACTAATAACTGAATTCTAAACTGATACTAAAACTAAAACTGTGGGAGATAATCATCTAACCGACATGCCCCTCTCTGAATTGATTGGGGTCCAACCTGTAACCCAGTTGAAAGGTTGCTAATACCATGCCATGGGTACTAACATCTGCTATGGAGTCAGTCCTATCTAATGGGTGACCCTTGAGATCAGTCCTAAACTAACTGGTGATCCCTGAGTATGTCAGTCCTATCTAACGGGTGACATCTTATGACCTATGCTGGCTATGTAGTTCTGGAACTTAGGGATTGTTTCTAAGGACCCAGTCCTAACTAACGGGTGAGCCCTCATCCCTAGGCTCGCTTGGTGCTGAATCCTACTCCCAACTAAATAGACACTGAATTGATTATACTGAACTGGACTGGACTGATACTGAGTCAACTGAGTTTTCTTGAGTTCTATAACTGACTGAGTTCTACTGATCATGACATGGCTTATACTATTTAGTAACTGATACTGGCTCTAGGTAAAAAACTAGATTGTCGGGTGTTAAATACCCCCAGGACTCGATAACATAAAAATAAAGACATAACATGATCATAAAGGTATAACAATACATGCTTGCAAACTATGCACTCATTTAGATATTTTGTCAAACACTTGATATACATGAAATTGTGCATGAATGGGATCACATAATAACATGTCATGCTTTCACTAGTCAAATCACATAAGAATTTCATCAAACACTTGTAGGGTATAAGCTTTTACAAGATTGGGACCATATAATAACATGTCATGATTTTACTATTTACTTCACATAGGTAATTTAGCAAACACTTGGGGGGCATGGATTGTTTAAATGATAATGGCCAACATATGAACATCATGATACATTAATCAATATGTAAATTTAAGGGTTTATCAAGATAATCGCATATTCATCACACATGCTATTCAATTTTCATGAAACTTGCAATTAAATCATGGATTAAAACCCAATTAATATCATGAACATAAATTCAATCTAATTCAAACATGGAAATCATCAATCTGAGATCATGTATGTTTAAAAAGGGTTCTTGAACTTCATGGGTGAAAGGGACCCATGAATGAACACCTAACATACCTGGGTATTTTAATCTTGAAGGCTCTTGGAGGGTTTCTTGAGTATGTTCTTGATTTCTTGAACTAGAATATTTGCCTCTGGAGAGAGAATGTCTTTTTAATTTGGGGAAAACTATTAAACAATGATTTAAAATATTTGTAGGGCTTAAATATCACACTTGGGCAGATTAAAATTATGGGAAAGGACCAATTTAACCCTAGAAAAAATTTTGGATTTCCGTGAAAAAATTCTAAAATTACCCTCTGGCGCGATGCGCTGCTATCGCACCGTGTCACTAAAATTTGACATCTGATAATTTGGCATGTGTCATGACGTGGCACAATTGTGGTCCTTCACTGGAAAATGACAACTGGAAACTGGGACACCGGTGAGATATGGTGGTATCACGATGGAACACTGAAAAATGATAATTATGAACTGAGCCTATGGCGCGACGTGCCAATATCGCGATGGAGCACTGGAAAGTGACAATTGCCATTTGGCTTGGCTCCGCGACGCGTTGATGTTTCAGGTGGTACACTATCTTACAAAAATAGCTCTAAATCTTCACCCGAGTATTGGATTTGGGTGAATTTTATATCGTTGGAAAGCTGGCTAATTTCCTACGCAATAGCAGGCTCTAAACGGAAAAATACTGAGTATTTCAAAATTTTTATATAGAACTACTCATGGACTGAGAGTTAATTTAAGCTAAGGAAATACAGGGTATTACCTAAGTCTAGATAAGTCCATCTCCTTAATCAACATGGCGATTCTACACTCCTTGACCACACTATCAGCTATACTAGATACAAACCTACTCATTCTAGACCTATTGTCTGCCACTATAGTAGGAGCATACCTCGCCAACTGAGTGAACTTAAGCAAGTACTCCTTCACGCTCATATTACCATACTTTAAATTGATGAAATCCTGAACCTTAGCTTTCCGCAACTCTAATAGAAAGAACCTGTCTAAGAAAGATGTGGCAAACTCCTTCCACTCTATAGGCCCTGCCTCAACACCTTGGTCCTCCTTCCAATGCTTAAACCAGGTGTAAGATACATCCTACAACTTATATGCAGCCAACTCTGCACTCTTACTCGAAGTGACACCCATGATATCAATCACCTTCTGTACCACATCCAAAAACTCCTGCAAATCCTTCTCAGACTTAGATCCTAAAAACAAAGCGGGATTCATTCGAGTGAAATCTCAAATCCTAACTGTAGTTGTATTTTCCACTGGATTAGCTAGTTCAAAAACCTAATAATTGTTTTGAGCAACTACCGAATGGTCTAGGGTAGTAAAAATGGCTCTAAATTTGGTGTCAAAGATATTTTCATTCAGGGGTCTTCCTGAATAGGTGGGGCTACAGGTTGATCCTTATTTTTTTGTTATTTCTTTTGGGAGGCATTGTCTGTAAACACAGTGAGGGATAAATTAGAAAAAGGAATAAAATAGAGCTTATGCTCTTTTGCACTGCCTGAACACTAAAAGAAAGGAAACTTTTCTAAAACGTCTCATAGCCTCCTATCCATAAGTGTGGCGTGCTTCAAACTCATACACAAGACTCTACTCAATGCGACTTTCAAACTCCTTAGGACACTTTAAAACCTTAGGCTCTGTTACCAAGTCTTGTCACGACCTGAATCTACACCCTAGTTGCTTCACTGGTAACCCATGAGCTGGTACCTGCTGTGAGCAATTGTAATACCCCATACTTTTCTTAGAACAATTTAGCCCCAGTTTGTCAAAGGTCACTTCAAAAATGAATGACTCTTAATTCGTGTAAAATTTTCCAGCTCTAGACCCATCATTGTGTTGATAATCGAATTAGCTTACCAACGATACCAATTTTAACTTAATTCGATAATAGGTTGAGAATTTATGGCGATTTTAATTAAAATAGTATGGCATTTTGACAGGCACCGTGTCACGGTGAAGGACAAAATTGCAATTGTTTGATTTCCAGTGAAGCACCGCGATTGGCCCGCGTCGCGGTGAATTTTTAGTTCCCACTCTTCCTTTTTCTAGTAAGGTGATGCAATTTCACAACATCGCAGTGATGGGTAAAATAGCACTCGTCCTTTTCCAGTGACGCAATGCGATTGTACCGCATCACGCTAGAGGCAAAAATAGCAATAGTCAATTTCCAGTGAGCCACCGCGATAGTGGCGCATCGCAGTGGGGCCCAAAATTGGGATTTTTAGTTTTTTGAGTAATTTTTATGAAGGACAATCTAGTCATTTTCCAAAGCCCCAATGCATCAAAAATAAGGAATTAAACCTATTCTAAGCACTTTATGCATACTGTTCATCAATTCTCTCTCAAGAAAACCCTAGCACCTCGAAACTTAATCCCCAAGAAAGCCATAGATTCCACCATTATTTTTTCAAATTAACCCAAGAAATCATATTTAAAATCACAAATAGGAATTCAAGTTCATGCTTCTTCATTTAGTTCATCAATTAAGGTATGTGCAGTTTTGTACAAAGATAAATCCTTCATCGTTGTGCCCAAAACTAGTTTTGATTTCAAATTCACATGATTTTACATGGATTTCAATTTAGGGTTTATACCCAAATATTTCTATTTGAAGATTATGATGTTTTAAGTGATTTTGACGTTGAATTTCATGACTATCTTCGGATTTATATGCGTATTGTAGAAATTTCCTAATTTTGAATTGAATTATCAATATTTACATTAGCAAGCATGAATATTATGATGTTGGGCGTGAATTTGATGCATGGGTAATTCAGCCCTAGTTTGTATATTGATATTTCAAGAATGACTATGTCTTAAGCATCCTATGATTAGCTATTTTCAGATTTTGATAAAGATTTGATCTTTTGATCTCAGCTTAGACATGGAATCCATTCTATAGTTTCAGTTATAGATTTAATTAACAAATATGCAGTTCGTTTTCATTATAAACCATTATACTAGTTTTAAAGTGGATTTTCCAATAGAATGAGCATACAGATTAAAGGGAGTATTATTTAGCACTGAGCAAGAAGTGTGGGTTTAGCGCATCCTACTTTTTTAGAACTACGAGCCAACATAGGTATAGATTCAGTTATTCCCATTTCTATATGGATGATAGTTACAGATATGATCACTTAGCTTATGTTATACTCCTTGGCAAGAGTATGAAACCTCTCCCGAACGTCAGGTTTTCCCCTTAAGGGAACAAGACGTTGGACTTCATGATAGCTCACATGGTTTATGTCAGTTCGAAGAACCTCCCTAAAACCTAAAACTTATAGCTTAATGGAAAGTAACAACAAAATAGGTTTTAGAAAACTAAGTGTAAAGGCTCACAATTTTATTTAGATGTTGCTTTACATATGACATTAGCTATAAGATTTCAGACTTCAATTTTACAAATACAGAGGTGAGTCCTTTCTAAACTTAGACAACATGATTTACAGACAGAATACTAGTACAACCTTTTAGAAACTAAATGTTATGACACGCTAGATCTATGTAACACATTTTACTATTCATGATTATGATTTTTAGTTTTCATATATTCCAACTTATGTGAATCATCTACATTTAGCATGCATTCTTTTACAAATTCATAATAACATTGAGATATTGATTTAATTGTGCATTCACCCCTATATACTCAGTAAATCCTTAAAGTACCGATCCACATATACGTCTATGTGCTACATTGTCTCATAATGTAGGTTCAGGTGCTCAGTCTCAGCAACATGAGTGATTTTGAGAATCTCTATCTACATCCCGATAGTTGGTGAGTCCTCATGGTTCAAGGGCCCATTTATCTAGATTTTCAATTTTCATAGTACTTGATTAGCCGCTTTTAGCTTATTTCGAGTCAGTTGGGGACTTGTCCCAACGGCTCTCTAGTTACTAGTAGTAGAGGCTTGTCAGACTGCTAGTTTTGATTTAAACTTTAGTATTTGTTGTTCAGACAAGTATACTCAGTTATTTCAGTTCAGTTTTGATATAATTCAGTATTGATGATTGATTAGTTTACCTAAATATGAGTTCCAAAACTAGTAGAAGGCTTACAGGGTTAGCTTGAGACTACTTGTAGTCTTGAGCATAGTGTGACATCTCGGGACTAGGTTTTGGGGCATTACAACACTGAGTAAAGTAGAAATATGATACATGAGCAGAATATACACTTATAAGGTAATGTAAAACTAAATAACGGAATACATATAAAAGCATGTTTGTAATATCTGATAATATACTAAAAAACCAAATAATCTATCTGAAACAACTGGTAATACTAAAATAACTGACTGACTGTCTAACTAATTGTCTAAAATCCTCTAAACATCATGAAGAGTTGATGGGACAAAGCCTCAACTTACTCTGACTGATTGAATATAAAGAAATACTAAAATAACTAAAATAAACATATCATGTCCTCGATAGAGAAGGACTCACCACTACTGTTGTCAAGTAATGCTGAGCTGTCTAAGAATGGTTAGGAAACTGATCATCCAAACCTATGTCATAATACAACATAGCCCAAAGAAAAGTATGGAGTCAGTACTTTGAACGTACTGGTATATGAGATAAGGATTGGCTGAAAATATGAAATAACTGAGCATGAAAGCATGAACATGTAATGTATGAGAAAGCAAGACTAAGTGTAAGCATATACTGAAATAATTTGTACAACTGAATGACTGATATATGAATAATTAAATAACTGTATACTTGGTCATTCAAACCTGAACTTGTATAGGCTGAGTACTGACTAAAACTATGAGAAGTATCATCTAACCGACGTGCCCCTATCTGAGCTAGTTAGGGTCCAACCTATAACCCCAGTTGGAAGGGTGTTAGTGTTATGTCACAGGTACTAAAACTGGCTATGTGGATCAACTAAACTGGTATCCCAAAAGACTAGGGTATCAAGACTAAACTGATGGGTGACCCCTGAGAGAAAGTCAAGCCCAAAATAATGGGTGACCCCTCATATCCTACACTATTTATGTAGTTCTAGAATATAGGGACTGCTACTAATGACTCTGCGTAAGCGTATGGGAAAGCCACCATCCCTGCATTCACTTGGTGCTAACTCCCCTTCCTAACGGAACTGACACCGATAATGAATTGAATTAAGTGCACTAAACTTAAGAACTGACATTGCTCATCATGATCATAACAACTGAGTAAATGATAATACTTATGGTTTAACTAAAATCATTACTTGAAAGATCTGAATTCATGTAAAATACGTAGGTATCGGGTGTTCATAACCCGCCAACACTGAATGGTCAAAATACATTATTAGGGCTTATAACTGTAGTATGAAATCATGGTTCAAAGATCCCAAAATTTTGACATCTTATCAAACATGTGAGAGTCATGAACTTGAATATGAGAATGTCTTAAAACAAGGAAAAACAACATGGTTATGTGACTAAGATCATAACTTAATAATATAACATGAAATTCACTTGAATATAACATGGGAGATTAAAATTTAGAGCATGGGTTAACCTAATTTTTCATGGAATCATTCTTGCACATGAATTGAGTCAAACTTCTAAGGAAACATATGAATTTAATCCATCTTGAACATAAGAAACTTCATAATAAGAGAAAATTCATTCTTTAGTTAAAAAGAGGGTTTTTTTGTCTCCACGGGTGAAAAGAAACCATGGATAAACATCCCATATACCATAAGCTTCTTGATTTATGAAAGAAACCCTATTCTTGATGCTTTCTTGAAGATTCTTGAACTTGGAAAACTTGAATTCTTGATTTCTTGGGGAAAAGGATTTGAATTAGTTCTTGGGGAAGGAGGACGGTTTCTTGAGAGTAATTTTCAGAAGAAGAGGCAAATAATGCCCTTATAGATGCCCCAAGTTGTGTTATGGATGATTTACGTTGAGGGGGAAAATACCTAATAGCCACTTGATCATTTAAATAAAAAATTGGATGCAATAACGTCACTGTAATGCGGCCTTATCGCGGTTGAAGAAATCCTTTACCATATCGCAGACATCATCAGTCGGGACTAGTACTGCGACACGGGCTTATCGCGGAGACTGACTATTTCCATGATCCAAATAGGCCCCAAACCTTATCCAAAAGATTTGAAACTCCCCCAAGACATACTTTAACCTCCGTATACATGAATCAACTTAAACCCAACATTTCGGGGATGGGAAGGCCAAGCTATAAATCCATAAAGTTTAGGGGTCTTGAAAATGACTAAGTCCACCAACACTTAGTGAATTTTTCAAGGCTTGGACCCCTTATTCGTGAAAATAAGAGCTTAATCAATCTAAGAATATTATGGGAAATTACATTTTCCCCTACTCCCCCATCTACCTAAGTCCAATCATCCCCATGTCACTGTGTCATCCTTCTGTCAGTTTCAAGTTCTTGTTTTTATTATGGTTTTTAAAGATAGTTGTTTATAGTTATTTTGCTATGGTTGTACTATTATTGATGTTATTTAACAATGAATGAATCCTCTATTTGTCTATCTCATCTATTTCTTTTTTAAAGTTTTTCTTCATTTTAGTGTCGCCCCAGTGGCCATAAGTTAACTAACTTGTGCTTGTTTAACTTTTGGTTTACTGTTATCACTTTTCAATTATGCTAAAAGGGGGGGAAACTAAATTCATATGGTATGTACCAGGTGTGTGTGTTGCATGATGTGTTAGGTACCATGTACTAAATATTGTAACACAGATGTGTTGAATGGCCTATTGGTAAGGGAAAAAAATGCTTGTGAAGTATGAGGTCAGATTGACAGGAGAAAGTATGGTGTATGTGATAGGTGGATTGACAGATAGACATTGAAATACAGTGAATGAATTTTGATGTCAATTGACAACAAGGGACCAGGTCCCTAAGTTGTATGACATATTGATTGGGGGAAGCCTAGTGCTTAATGATAGGGGGAAACATTTGCAGATAGTAGTGGTAATCACTCTGGCTGAATAAGGTAAATGAATTTGATGATCTAAAGTTCTATGGTCATCTTATATGGTTTTCAT
Organism: Capsicum baccatum var. pendulum; assembly: GCA_030864225.1. Taxonomy (NCBI): domain Eukaryota; kingdom Viridiplantae; phylum Streptophyta; class Magnoliopsida; order Solanales; family Solanaceae; genus Capsicum; species Capsicum baccatum. The sequence goes on along the minus strand of CM061559.1, from coordinate 198,607,247 downwards.
CATCAAAAAAAGAGAAATTTAATGATGATCAGTTGACAACAAGGGACCAGGTCCTTGGGTCTTCATGAATCCAGTACAGCTGTCACTATCCTGTCGAATTTTGTCTTCTAGTGTAACAAACAACACAGGTGAGCTTGTATCTTTCAGGACACCTAGACCAATCAGATTTTTACCCTGATAATTGTTCCACTATAAAAGGAAAAAAATTCTTCTCAATTGGTGAGTTCTTGCAAGATCAGAATATAGAAAGGGAATGAGGCGAGAACTCAATTTTGCAATATTGCTCAAGTTCTTAATTTTCTTAAGTATTGAAAGAGTGAGTGTTCTTGAGTCGACTCATGGTATGAAGCTGAATTACTCCTATTATAAGAGTAATGCCTTCTTGTTTTACTTGAGAGAGCTTGGGTAGAGTTACCTGAGTTTGATATTGGTTAGAATTAATCAATATTAAGGTGAGTTCTTGGCGGAGTTGTCAAGGTAGGTTTGAATAGAGTTTTTACAAATTTGTGGAGACTAGATTCAGGTTCAACCCGAGTTTGTAACCAAGAGTTTGATTACAGTGGATTTTTGAGTGCTTGTGAGGGAAAGCCGTGTTTTTTCTTCCCTTGAGCAAGGAGGTTTTCACATTAAATCTTTGTGGTGTTTAGTTTTCAGCAAAGTTTTAGTTTTCCAGTGCTTTACTATTTAATTTCCTGTGACAGACTCTAAGGTACCGGGCCCCTCATAATATGATGCAACCCCATTACGTTCCATCAAGAGGCTACTTATTCTTAACTATCACCTCTTTAACTATCGATAATCAATACACATGTGCATAGACCTATCCTTCTTCTTCACTAACAAGATAGGCGCACCCCAAGTCGATACACTAGGTCGGATAAATCCCTTATCCAACAACTCCTATAACTGATCCTTTAATTCCTTCAACTTGGTTGGGTCTATCCTATAAGGAGGAATAGAGATAGGCTTGGTGCCCGGCTTAACATCAGTAGCAAAGTCAATATCATGATCCATAGGCATATCAAAAAAATTCATAGGGAACACATCCATAAACTCATGGATAACACTGATAAAATCCAAGGAAGAAGGTAAAAAGACACTAGTATCACGAATATGAGTCAAGTAAGATAACATCCCCTCTCAACCAATTTACGAGGCTGAACATAAGATATAATTCTCTTAAGATCCGAATGAAGTTCACACTTCCAACATATCCATGGAATATTTGGCAAAGCTAAAGTCACAGTCTTAGAAAAACAATCTAAGACAGCATGATAAGAAACCAACTAATCCATACCTAAAATAACATCAAAATCGATCATATCTAACACAAACAAGTCTACCAAAGTCTCACGCTCGGCAAAGTCACAACATAAGATCAGTGGACTCGATCCACAACTAAAGAATCATTTTCGGGGTAGATACACGAATATGAATGGCAAGAGTCTCACTAATAGAATCAAAATCTGAAGCAAAATACACAGAAAAATAGGAGAAAGTCGATTCGGGACAAATAACAAAGATGCAGGCCTGAAACAAATAGGGATGATACCTTTGATCATAGTATTAGAAGCCTCCACCTCTTGATAAGTAGGTAAAGTATAATACTTACCACAGCCACCAACTAGCCGAATAGCCCCACGACCACCACCGTAGGCTCCACTACCTCTACTCCTCACACCTCTGGTTAAACCTATACCTCTCACAACTGTAATAGAAGTAGCTCAAATCACAAAGTGGGGATAGTCCTTGGCTAAATGGCCAACCTCACGACACATAAAAAAAGTCCTATGGCCCACTTTATCAGGAGAAGGAACCACTAGGCCCTAATGGCCACCCTGCGCTGCTGAACCCAAAGGTCCAGCACCCGAACGCTATAAGGCTGCCTACTAGACTGCCCTAATATTCATGAGAACCCTTAAAATATCTACCACGAGAAACTTGACCTCTAAACTCACCCAAATGGTGCACCTTCTTGGCGCCTCCCTACAATAATCTAAGAATACCCTCTTTTATCTTCGCATGATCCATAATTCTTTAAAAGGATGCTTCAAATACAATCATCTAAGATGTAGCCAACAAAAGGGAGATATCCAAATCCTTCACAACTTTCGAATCTTTTCAGACTTGATGGAAATACTACATAGGAATATCTTGATACGGCATGAAAATGCACCTCATACACTGTAATATTCATAGAACCTTGCTCCAGATGATCAAACTTATCATGTATCCGATCCCTCAAACTGTAAGGCTTGAATTTCTCAAGAAAAGCATTAGCAAACTGATCCCATGACAACTCAGGAGCATTAACAGGGGTACAACCAATAAATAATCTCCATGAATCTCCCATAGTATCTCTCAACTGATATATAGTATAAGCCACACCATCTGCACAGAAGAAGTGAAACAAAACTCAGAACACAAAAACTGAAAGAACTTCACATGGTAAAGAATAAAATGAGGAAAGATTCCTCAAGACGTCTTATAGCCTCTCAAAGATATATACGGACGTCTACGTACTAATCTGTGAGACTTTATTAGATATACCATTCTTACACTCTTGAGATCAATGAACCTAGCTGCTGTGATACTAATTTCTCACAACCCAAAATCCATAGGTCATGATGGCATTTGTCGCGGTGAACCTTGACAAGTAAGCATGTCACCCAAACATAATTCATTTGTAAATATTATTTTTTTAATTTTTTACTTGTAATAACTTGTAACGCACCGAAACCTAGTCCCAAGACATCACACGGTGCTCAAGACTATGAGTAGTCTCAAGTTAATCCTGTAAGCCTGCTACTAAGTCTATAACTCATATTAAAGTAATTTAATCAGATAGCATTGCTAAAATACTGAGTTATATCAAAACTATCTAAGATCAATTGAATATACTGTCTGGGTAACTAATACTGAAAGTCTGAATATAATAGCTGGTAGTCTGACAAGCCTTAACTACTAAGAAACTAGCGAGCCATTGGGACAAACCCCCAACTGACATGGAATAAACTAAAATTAACTAATTAGAGACAAGGAAAATTAGAAAATTAACTAAATAGACTCTCGATCCATGAGGACTCACCAACTTTCCGAATGTAGATAGAGATTCCTGAAATTACTCACGTTGCTGAGATTGAGCACCTGAACCTACATTATAAGATAATGTAGCACATAGACGTATGTGCGGATCAGTACTTTGAAGGTGTATTGAGTATATGGTGGTGAATGCATAAGTAAAAGTAATATCTCAATTTTATTAAAATTCATAGAATATGCATGTTGTGTATAATGAATCACGTGGCTGGAATAACTAAAATCAGAAAATCATAGATCATGAACAATAAAACATACTGTATAAAACTGGTGAGCCATCACATTTAAAGTCTAAAAACTGTACTTGTATTCTATTTTCAAATCATGCAAGCTATGTTAAAAAGACTCACTTTTATCATCTAAAAACTGAAAGCTAAAATCTAGTAACTGATGTGCTATGTATGATAATATCTGAGTAAAATTATGAGCCTTTACACCTAGTTTCTAAAAGTTTTTCCGTTAGGGAGGTTCTCTTAACCGTCATAAACCATGTGAGCTATCATGGAGTCCAATGTCTTATTCCCCTAAGGGGGAAACCTCATGTTGGGGAGAGGTGTCATACTCTTGCCAGAGAGTATAACCTGAGCTAAATTATAACATTTGTAACTGTCATCTATATAGAAATAGGAATACTAAGTCTGTACCTACGTTGGCTCATAGTTCTAGAAAAGTAGGATGCGCTAAATCCACACTATTCGCTCGGTGCTAAATACTACTCCCTTTAATCTAGATTCTCATTCTGTAGGAAATCCACTTTTAAAAGTTATAATATTTCATACTGAAAACTAACTGTGTATCTGTTCACTCAAAACTAATTTTAAGCTATTAAGTGGATTTCATATCTTGGCTAAAGAAAAAAGGTCAAATCATTATTCAAAATTGTCTTTCAACATATCATAAGATGCTTAAAAGCATAACCATTCTGGGAATAGCAATAATCAACTAGAGCTTGATAACCCATGTATCAATTTCATGTTAAATCATCATAAAATTCAAGCTTGATAATGAAAGTATTCATAATTCAACTCAGAATCTGGAAAATATAGTCACACGCATAAATTTGCCAAAGTAGACATGTAATTCAACATCCAAATCACTTGAAATCTCATAATTTTCAAATAGCAACATTTGGGTATGAACCCAAATCTGAAATTCATATAAAAGCATGTAAATTTATAATTAAAAATTAGTTTTGGGTACAAGGATGGAAGATTTATCCTTTTTCAAAATACCACATACTTTAATTGGTGAAATTGAATAAAAAGCTTGATCTTGATTTCCTAATTGTTCTTTTGAAGTTGACCTCTTGAAGTTCTTGAATTGAAAATCCTTAATTTTAAACTATATTAGAAGAATAATAGAGGAAATCAGATTTTTTGGAGGTTAAGTTTTGAGGTTCTAGGGTTTTCTTGAGAGAAAATAAATGAAAAGTGAGCATAGAATACTTAGAATAGGTTTCATTCTGTATTAATAACGACTTGAGGGCTTGGAAATTGACTAAATTTCCCTTTTAAAATTTAACTCAGGAACTAGAAAAATCCCAATTTGGCCACACACCATAATGTGCCACTATCGCAGTGGCGCATTGGAAAATAGATGAGCCCAATTTTACCCATCAACGAGACGTGGGGCTATCGCATTGGGCTACTGGAAAAGGGACGATTCCCATTTTGGCCATTGTCGCGACGCGCTGAAATCTCATCACCTTACTGGAAAAAGGATGAGTGGGAACTGGACTTTCACCGCGATGAGACGTAATCACGGTGCTCCACAAGATTTTGACAATTGCGAAATCGTCCTTCACCGCAACACGGTACTTGTCAAAATGTCATACTATTTTACTAAAAATGCCATAACTTCTCAACTGAGTATCTAATTAAGGCGAAATTTGTATCATTGGAAGCTGAGTCAATTATCTACAAATTAGTGGGTCTAGAGCTTGAAAATTCTACATGTATCAAAAGTTATTCAATTCTTAAGCTAATCTTTGACTTTCTAGGATCTAAATTTAGCTAGAAAATGTATGGGGTATTACATTATCTCCCCCTTATGAACATTCATTCTCGAATGAGACTAGTTAGGCTGAAAATACTGAGGAACTGAGGCTATATGCTAGCATGCACAACTGAAACGAGTTGTATGACTGAATCTAAAATGTACTAAGCGACTGAGCTAAACTGTGAGTGCATTAATTTATATGAAGATAGCTATATGGATGAATCTGACACTGGAAAGAACTGAATTTAGGAAGACCTTTACCTTCGGCTGAATCTGAATTTGTGAAGAAGAGATGAGGATACTTGGTACGCATGTATGCTTCTATTTCTCGAGTATCACCCTCAACAGACTAATTTTTCCATAGAACTTTGACCAAGGAAACTTCTTTGTTCCTTAGTCTACGAATCTGATGATCAAGGATCTCTACTGGAACTTCTTCGTATGAGAGGCTATTCTGAATATCTATGCTTTTTAGAGAAAATACAATAGCTAAATCATCTATGCGCTTCTTCAATAAGGATACATGTAACACTGGATTAACTGAGGATAAGTTTGTGGGTAGCTCAACCTCATATGCTACCTTCCCAATACGATTCAAAATCCTGTAGAGGCCTACATATCGGGGACTAAGCTTCCTCTTTTTGCAAAATCTCTTCACCCCCTTCATGGGTGAAACTTTTAAATACACAAGGTCATCTACTTCAAACTCAAGATCTCTCCTTCTCATGTCTGCATACAATTTTTCATGACTCTGATCTACTTTCAATCTTTCTTAAATAAACTAAACTTTCTCCATAGCATCAGACACCATATCTAGCCCAATCAAAGTGTCCTCATCCACTTCAAACCAACCAACTGAAGATCTACATCTCTGCCCATAAAGCGCCTTAAATGAGGCCATCTGGATGCTAGCATGGTAACTATTATTATAGACTAACTCAATCAAAGGCAAATGCTCATCCCAACTACCTTTAAAATCAAGAACATAAGCCATCAACATATCTTTTAAGGTCTGACTGGTCCACTCTACCTAACCATCTATCTACAAATGAAAGGCTGAACTGAGATGAACTTGAGTAACAAGACCTTTCTGAAAGGCTTTCCAAAACTGAGAGGTAAATTGAGTACCCCTGTCTGAGATGATGGAAAAAGGAACTCCATGCAATCTGAATAACTCTTTGATATACAGCTTAGCATAATCTTCAGTAGTGTAGGATGTGTGAACCGGTAAAAAATAAGCTGATTTAGTTAATCTGTCTACTACAATCCAAATCGAATCATGCTGACGATGCGAATGGGGTAATCCAGTCACAAAGTCCATATACACCATCTCCCACTTCCAAGTGGGAATACCAAACTCCTGCAACGTGTCACCAGGTCTTTGGTGCTCTACTTTAACCTGTTGATAAACTGGACACTTAGCTACAAACTCTGCAATATCCTTCTTCATACAACTCCACCAATAGACTTCCCGCAGATCACGGTACATCTTAGTGGCTCTCTGATGGATGGAATAACACGCACCATGCACCTATGCCATAATCTGCTGCCTCAAATCATCAACACATAACACACATTCTAATCTGGTATCGCAACACACTATCTCTCCCTTGGGAGAAAACCTCTACCTTTCTTCCACATAACAACTCAATTATAAGCAACATTCTTCAGCCTAAAAGAAGCTAATTTAACACTCCCTTTTTGAATAATATGCATAACTTGGGTGATATTATTTACCTCGTTAAGATATAATTGTGGATCCTCACCTACCTTTTGCCCAAAGAATTCAGGTGGATTCATTCTCATTCAGAGGATCAACAGGCTGGGGTGGCTGGTTATCATTCCTAAGGGTATTAGCTCTGCGAGGAGGCATGTTCTATCATAAAATAGCACGAGTTAATAGTGGATAGAGATAGTTGTATGGACGATGGATTATGAAATAAAGAGATGATTTCCTAAAAATGTCCCGTAGCCTCTTGTTCATAAACGTGGCGTGCTTCACATCTATGATCAAGACTCTACGTAATGGGGCTTGTTTGACTCCTTAGGACTCTCTAAACCTGAGGCCCTGATACCACATTTGTAACGCCTCAAAACCTGATCCTGAGATGTCACACGGTGCTCAAGACTACGAGTAGTCTCAGGCTAACCATGTAAGCCTGCTACTAAGTCTATAACTCATATTAAAGTAATTTAATCAGATAGCATCGCTATAATTCTAAATTATATCAAAACTGTCTAAGATCAATTGAATAAATTGTCTAGGTAACTAATACTGAAAGACTGAATATAATAGACAGTAGTTCGACAAGCCTCTTGACAGCGCCTAAGCGTACACACAAGTGTACGTGGTCTTATCAAGTAGTAAAGTGGGCTTCAGGAATCCAAGTATCGATCCCACTGAGACTTGATTTGATGATAAATCTATTCTAGTTCACAATTTAGATTAACTTAGTGCAAATGTAACCATACAGAGAGTTTGTAATTTGTAAATTAAAACTAAAGTAAAGAATGCGGAAATTAAAGTATTGAAACAATCAATGGGAGAAAACCCAGGGTTGAAGCCCCTTGAACAATCATACTGTGTTATTGAATTTCATTCGTTAACTTGCTTATCTTGGTTGTTGATTCGTAGGGTTAATTACATGATCATGATCTATCGACCTCTAATCCTTTACCTAATTTGGACATTACAACTACATCATTGAGCGGGGATGTAATAATCCAATTAAGTATTTTAAAGCTATCATCCTATGTTTGAATCAAATAAGACATCTAAGTACATCTCTGTCCTAGTTGTTAAGTTCAATTCTTTATTTCATAAAAGAATAAAAACCCATACTTTGTTCATTCCCATGTTTTATCTCCCTATTTCCTCTCTCGAGTTCACAAGGTTGACAATTGATGTATTCTAAGGGTCGTGACTCCTTAAAATAGTTAAAACAAGAATAAACAAACAACCACTAATGATAAGCAAATCAAACAAACTTAATTCAAAATAGTCGTACTCATGTTCTTGGCTTCAACCCCGGAAAGGGGGGCTTTTATCCACTTAAAGCCATAATCAACATCCAAATAATTGTATAAATGATTAAAACTATAAATAAAACTAAATTAAAGAAATAAAAAACTAAAAAGAAGTTGGGGAAGCCTCCATGTTGTTCCAAGCGATCATGGGGTTCAAAGATATCCAAAAAGTATTTTAAGACGTTGCATTTATAGTATACAAGTCATAACCCCACTTGGATTAGGTTTCCACATCATTTTCCATTAGATGGGCAGAATTATCCTAATTTTTTATGTCAACGAATAGATCCCTAGTGTCAAATGGAATCACTAGGCACAACTGGGTACTTTTCTCATGATTTTGGTCCTCAATGTGAAGCAGTATTACCGCGTTGAGCCATTATTTTTGGATAATTACGAATTTCCACGGCTACACGACGTGGTGTTTTACCATTTTGGGCTCATTATGAATCCAATAGTGTGAATCACACACCCATTGTCCAAAAACATAGCCCACACACGCTCAATACTTTCAAGGGGTCCAAATTGCGTCCAGCTTGTGTCTTGTGCTTCCGTAATCATTTCTGAGCCTTTTTGAGTTGTTTCCACTTGATTTGAAGTTTTTATATCCTTCATATATCATCATAATACACTCACCAAGCATCCTATATCATTAAACACAGTAATTCAGAGCTCAAAATAACACAACATCCTTAACGATGAACAAGAAACATGAGCTAAGCATAGGCTAAATTCACATTGAGCTTTAACTCATTGTTTTGACTCTTTTCTTGATCTAATTGACTCTTGAACATTATAAATAAGTTGTTTCACATATAAATACATAACAACAACCTTAGTAACTCATTAAAACACATTAGAACCCAACACAATAGATTAGAAAAACACCTAGCTCAAGCTAGTTACACTAGTTTTCTCGATTGACTTCTAAATGATTAATTTGAATCAAAACTCATGTGAAACTACCATTAAACATTGTAAACACATACTTGAACACATAAATTCTCATTTATCTCATTATCAACCTATTAATCACATGAATCATCCTCAAAACAAGGCTAAATAGGCTAGAATAGTAGTGCTAGAGAGCATAAATACACCCAACATCACATCTACTACTAAGAAACTAGAGAGACATTGGTACAAACCCCCAACTAAATTGGAATAAACTGAAAGTAACTAATCGGAGACTAGAAAAATTAGAAATCTGGATAAATGGGCCTCGAACCATGAGGACTCGCCAACTATCGGGATGTAGATAGAGATGTCCAAAATCACTCACACTACTGAGACTGAGCACCTGAATCTACATTATGAGACAATGTAGCACATAGACGTATATGTGGATCAGCACTTTGAGGATGTACTTATTATATGGGGGTGAATGCATAATGTTGACACCTAATTTTTTTCCTCCATAACTAAGTTGAATTCTAAGTTTCTTTGATTTTTTAAATAAAATTATAATATTTATTTTATCTGGATAAAAATCTTTTCAAAATATTTATCTCGGTAAGTTTTTCATTTTAAGTAGCGATTATATATTAGCATATTCAATTATACGAAATTATATAATTTTGTTACTTAAATATCCATTTTTGTAAAATATTGAATTTTAATCAAGTTTTGCCTTGAAATAAATTTAAAGGATTAAAATCTTGATTTAAATATAATTTATTCTCAAAAATAATTTATTTAAATAAATATGTGTTTGATTTTATTAAATCAAGAAGCTCGGGATTAAAAAAATATTAATTCGTATCTAATTTCAATTTAATTTAGCCAATCTATTAGATTTGTCCATAATTGTAATGCAATCCGTCAATTGATTTTTAAATTGAACAAAATTAAATAAATTCGGCTAAATTTTAAATCTCAATTGGGGTTAAATTTTAAATAACCCCAAAATTTTCCAAAAAACTCTCATAACTTCTATCCAATTCCCACCAAAAATAATTTCAAATTTGTACTACATTGTACAATTTTTTCCTCAGCCTTGTCCTTTTTCCCTATTTTGAAATTCAATAATTGTACAACATTGTACAATTTCCCACTACATTATCTTCCATCTCATTTTATCTTCAATTTTAAAATTTCAAAAAACACCCCTAAATGGCTTTTCTCCCACATTGGTGGATGACAGGAAATAAATCTTCATCCTTTCCTATAAATACTTTTCTCCCACATTGGTGGATGAAAGAAAATACATAATTCTCTCCTATAAATACTACCACTACATTGGTAGAAAGGGGGGTTGAAAAGTAAAAAAAAAAAGCTAGAAAGGTGAAAAAATTCTTTTGAGCAAAATAGTTATTTTTATTCAGTAAAAAAATTTGTTTCATAGAGTTGGTCGGCTAATCAAAATTTTTGTGTTGCCGGTGACGTTTTTCGGTGGTGGTTGATTCCGATGAAGCTCGTAGTCTCGTTTTGCTGCCCCCAAAAATGTAAACACACCTTTCCTTTTTTTATAGTTTAATTATCGTTTTCTTCTTCATAACATAAAGTTATTTCCTTTATGTTGAAAAGAATAGTTAATATTGATTGTTTTGCATTTCAACTTTATTCTTTGATTGTTATGTATAAAGTTTTGATCTTTGCTCAAAAGACGAACTCATGCCTTGTTTAAATTCATTGTTGGTGGATATGTTTATTTTAGCATGTAAAGTTATTTCTTTTATGTTGGAAAAATAGTTATTATTGTTTATTTTTCCTTAATAAAAATAGTAATTAGTTAATTCAAGAATTTTTCATTTGCTTGCTAATTATTTTAATGGGATTTCAAAATCCTCATATAAGAGATGAAGTGTTAGCTTTATTTTCAATCCAAGATGTTTATTCCTCTGTTGTTCACATGTTGTCTTGTCAAAATGATGAGAAAGCTCGGGCTTTTGTGGCTAAATAGAATTATATGGATATTTTTGACTCATGCATAGTATGATTGCTGAACGATATTTCACTTTTAGAGATGCTAAATTTTTATTCTTATAAACTTACTCCGGATTGTTATATGTACTCTTTGTGTATGTAAAGACTTGATTCATGTCTCTCTTTTATTCATAATATCAAAAGAGAATCAATGATGTCTTAGAAAAATAAATCATAGGTCATTACACGTTTTTTCATAAAATGTTGGTTGTAATTTAGATGTATTAATTTTCGTTAATGCCGCCTTAATTGAAATTTAAAGATTCTCTTTCTTGAAAAGTTAACCTTTCTCTTCTTTTGTTTTATGGATTAGTGTCTATGTTTGTTCAATTTTAGAAGTCATGAGTATTTTTCTTGTTGCCTCATCCCTTTACTTTCACAAGCTTACATTGTTTGTTTCTCACGTTAATGGATTGAATATGGCCTTGTTCCTTTTACCTTTATTCATTCTTAATTTGAACATAAGTCATGAGGCATGCAAGTGGATGTATTTGCTTTGCATTTTATCTATTGACTCTCACACTTGTTATACGTATACAAGTGTGCATATCATTGTAATTCAAAAATTGATTCTTGATATTTTCTTTTGCTTTGAAATATGTAACTATTATTTCTTGAACGTATATTAATTTCTTTATCTTTTCTTTGCATGAAAAAATATCTCGAGTCCAAATGGACTTCTCTCCTCTTGCTTTTCGTAATGGGTCAATGAGGCTCACCTCTTTGAGTCAAGTCCAAAGATTAAACTCAAGGTCCACTACAAGGCGTGAGGGTGCTAGAAGATAGACGAAGAAGGAAAATGAGTCAAAACCCATTGACGAGGTCACTAGGAGACTTGAAGAGTCTCAATTTTTTTATTATTGTCTTCTTTTATTTATTCATCTAGTCATTTATTTATTCATTCATTCGGGCATCGAAGCCAAAGTAGTATTTTAATACAGGGGGGGCGTATTTTGGGCCTCAAAGGTCCAAAAACTAGCTTGGGACAGGTTGTGGGACAAAACCCCAATATTTAGATTAGGACAGGTGCAAATGGGCCAAAAGCCCAATTAGATTAGGACAGGGTCTATTGATTTGGGCCTAATTGCCTAAGTCTTATATTTTCTCCCCTTTCTTTTACATGCTTTATTATTAATTTATTTAGACTTAGCTAAAATCACTACTAAGTCGTCCAAATCTATTTTGCACAAGTCTTGTCCTAAAATCAATTACTTTTCAACAATCAATGTCTCTTTTTGAAGTTAGTCAAAAGATATTTTCAAACAGTCCGGATAACCGCAAGTTAGCGGATACTTTTGGTGCCTTAACAACCTTCCAAGAGAATTAATAGAAACCGCTTACTCAGAATCTTCAAACTTAAATGATTTTTTTTGTTTTGGATGGTTTAAGTAACTTTCAAAGGTTTTCTTAATTCTTTTTCAAATAAATTAAGTGGCGACTCTAAAAAAGTTAAAATTTTTGAAAAACACATAAGTAAAAGTAATATCTCAATGTTATTAAAATTCATAGAATATGCATATTGTATGTAATGATTCACATGACTGAAATAAGTAAAATCTGAAAATCATAGATCATGAACAATAAAACATACTGTATAAAACTGGTGAGCCATCACATTTAAAGTCTAAAATATATACTTGTATTCTGTTTTCAAATCATGCAAGCTAAGTGTAAAAAAGACTCACCTTTATCATCTGAAAGCTAAAAGATGAAATCTAGTAACTGATGTGCTATGTAAGATAATATCTGAGTAAAATTGTGAGCCTTTACACCTAATTTCTAAAAGCTTTTTTGTTATTATTTTCTGTTAGGGAGGTTCTCTTACCCGACATAAGCCATGTGAGCTATCATGGAGTCCAACATCTCGTTCCCCTAAGGGGAAAACCTCACGTTGGGGAGAGGTGTCATACTCTTGACAGGGAGTATAGCCTGAGTTAAGTGATCACATCTGTAACTGTCATCCATATAAAAATGCAAATACTGAATTTGTACCTACGTTGACTCATAGTTCTTGGAAATTAGGATGCGCTAAACCCACACTTTCCTCTCGGTGCTAAATACAACTCCATGATGTGTATTTGTTCAATCAAAACTGAGTTTAAGCCGTAAAGTGGATTTCATATCTTGGCTAAAGATAAAAAGGTCAAATCTTTATTCAAAGCTGTCTATAAACATATCATAAGATGCTTAAAAGCATAATCATTCTGTAAATTGCAATAATCAACTAGGGATTGATAATCCATTTATCAATTTCATGTTAAATCATCATAAAATTCAAGCTTGATAATGAAAGTGTTCATAATTCAACTCGAAATCTGGAAAATATAGTCACATACATAATTTTATGAAAGTAGACATGTAATTCAATATCCAAATCATTTGAAATATCATAATTTTCCAATAGCAACATTTGGGTATGAACCCAAATTTGAAATTCGTATAAAAGCATGTAAATTTGTAATTAAAAATTAGTTTTGGACACAACGATGGAAGATTTATCCTTGCTCAAAATCCAACATACCTTAATTGGTAAAATTGAATAAAAAGCTTGACCTTGAATTCCTAATTGTGCTTTTGAAGATGACCTCTTGAAGTTCTTGAATTGGGAATCCTTAATTTTGAACTATCTTGGAAGAATAATTGAGGAAATTTGACTTCTTGGAGGTTAAGTTTTGAGGTTCTAGGGTTTTCTTGAGAGAGAATTGATGAAAAGTGAGCATAGAATGCTTAGAATACCTTTAATTCAGTGTTATTAATGACTTGAAGGCTTGGGAATTGACTAAATTACCCTTTTAAAATTTAACTCAAAAACTAGAAAAATCCCAATCCCAATGTATCACTGCGATGCAACGTAATTGTGGTTCTCTACTAGATTTTGAGAATTGTGAAATCGTCCTTCACCACAACGTGGACTTTTCAAAATGCAATACTATTTTACTAAAAATGCCATAACTTCTCAACCGAGTATCGGATTAAGGCAAAATTTATGTCGTTGGAAAGCTAAGTCAATTATCTACACATTGGTGGGTCTAGAGCTTGAAAATTCCACATGTATCAAGAGTTATTAATATTTTAAGCTAATCCTTGACATTCTGGGATCTAAATTTATCTAGGAAAACTACGGGGTATTACATTATCTCCCCATTGGGAACATTCGTCCTCGAATGAGACTAGTTAAGCTAAAAATACTGAGGAACTGAGGCTATATACTGGCATGAACAACCGAAATGAGTTGTATGACTGAATCTAAAATATACTGAGCGACTTATCTAATCTATGAGTATATGAATTTACATGAAAATGCTATATGGCTGAATTTGACGCTGGACTAGAACTGAATTTAGAAACACTATTACCTTCGGCTGAATCTGAATTTGTGAAGAAAAGATAAGGAGACTTGGTAGGCATGTTTGCTTCTGTTTCCCAAGTAGTACCCTCAACGGACTGATTTCTCCATAGAACTTTGACCAAGGGAACTTATTTGTTCCTTAGTCTATGAATCTGATGATCAAGGATCTCTACTGGAACTTCTTTGTATGAGAGGCTATTCTTAATATCTATGTTTTTAAGAGGAACTACAACAGCTGAATCATCCATGTACTTCTTTAATAAGAATACATGGAATACTGGATGAACCGAGGACAAGTCTGTGGGTAGCTCAACCTCATACGCTACCTTCCCAACACGATTCAAAATCCTGTAGGGGCCTATATATCGGGGACTAAGCTTCCCCTTTTTTTCCAAATCTCTTCACCCACTTCATGGGTGAAACTTTCAAATACACAAGGTCATCTACTTCAAACTCAAGATCTCTCATTCTCACGTCTGCGTACAATTTCTGACCACTCTGAGATATTTTCAATCTTTCTCGAATCAACTGAACTTTCTCTATAGCTTCAAACACCATATCTAGCCCAATCAAAGCGGCTTCACCCACTTCGAACCAACCTATTGGAGATCTACATATCCGCTCATAAAGAGCCACAAATAGGGTCATCTGGATGCTAGCATAGTAACTATTATTATAGGTGAACTCAATCAACGACAAATACTCATCCTAACTACCTTTGAAATCAAGAACACAAGCCCTCAAAATATCCTCTGAGATCTGAATAGTCCTCTCTGCCTGACAATCTATCTATGGATAAAAGGCTGAACTCAGATGAACTTGAGTACCAAGACCCTTCTGAAAGGCTTTACAAAACTGAGAGGTAAATTGAGTACCCCTGTCTGAGATAATGGACAAAGGAACTTTGTGCAATCTGACTAACTCTCTGATATACATCTTAGCATAATCTTTAGTTGTGTAGGAGGTGTGAACCGGAAAGAAATGATTTGATTTAGTCAATCTGTCTACTATAATCCAAATCAAATCATGTTGACGACACAAATGGGGTAATCCAGTCACAAAGTCCATATTCACTCCTCCCACTTCCAAGTGGGAATACCAAACTCCTACAACGTGCGACCAGGTTTTTGGGGCTCTACTTTAACCTATTGACACACTGAACACTTAGCTACGAACTCTATAGTATCCTTCTTTATACTACTCTACCAATAGACTTTCTGCAGATCGTGGTACATCTTGGTGGCTCCCGGATAGATGAAATAACGCACACCATGTACTTTTGTCATAATCTATTGCCTCAAATCATCTACACATGACACACACAATCTACTCTGGTATCGCAACACACCATCTCCCCCTTGAGAGAAAACCTCTACCTTTCTTCCATATAATAACCCAGTCATTAGCAACATCCTTCAACCTATAAGAAGCCAATTTCACACTCTTCTCTTCAGTAACATACATAACTTGGGTGATCTTCTTCACCTCATCAAGATATAACTGTGGGTCCTCACATACCTTTGGCACAAAGGATTCAGATAGATTCATTCTCATTCAGAGGATCAAAAAGTTGGGGTGGCTGGTTATCATTCCTATGTGCATAGCTCTGCGAGGAGGCATATTCTGTCACAAAAAAGCGTTAATAGCAGATAGATATAGTTGTAAGCATGATGGATTATGAAAAAAAAAGATGATTTCCTAAAATTATCCCATAGCCTCTTGCTTATAAATGTGGCGCGCTTCACACCCATGATCAAGACTCAACATAACGCGGCTTGTCTGACTCCCTAGGACTCTCTAAATCTGAGGCTCTGATACCATATTTGTAACGCCCCTAAACCTGGTCCTGAGACGTTACACGGTGCTTAAGACTATGATTAGTCTCATGCTAACCCTGTAAGCCTGCTACTAAGTCTATAACTCATATTAAAGTAATTTAATCAGGTAGCATTTCTAAAATACTGAATTATATCAACACTATCTAAGATCAACTGAATATACTATCTGCGTAACTAATACTAAAAGTCTGAATATAATAGTTTGTAGTCCGACAAGCCTCTACTACTAAGAAACTAGAGAGCCATTGGAAAAAATCCCAACTGACTCAAAATAAACTGAAAGTAACTAATCAGAGACTAGGAAAATTGAAAATCTGGATAAATAGGTCCTCAAATCATGAGGACTAACTAACTGTCGGGATGTAGAAAGATGACCGAAATCACTCACGTTGTTGAGACTAAACACCTGAACCTACATTATAAAATAATGTAGCACATAGGCATATATGTGAATCAGTACTTTGAGGGTATACTGAGTTTATGGGTGTGAATGCATAAGTAAAAGTAATATCTCAATGTTATTAAAACTCATAGAATATGCATGTTGTATGTAATGACTCAAATGGCTGGAATAACTAAAATCTGAAAATCATAGATCATGAATAATAAAACATACTGTATAAAACTGGTGAGCCATTAAATTTAAACTGTAAAAAATATACTTGTATTCTGTTTTCAAATCATGCAAGCTAAGTGTAAAAAGGACTCACCTTTATCATCTGAAAACAGAAAGCTGAAATCTAGTAACTGATATGCTATGTAAGATAATATTTGAGTAAAATTGTGAGACTTTACACCAAGATTCCAAAAGCTTTTCTGTTAGGGATGTTCTCTTAACCGACATAAACCATGTGAGCTATCATGGAGTCTAACATCTCATTCCCCTATTGGGAAAACATCACATTGGGGAGAGGTATCATACTCTTACTAGGGAGTATAACCTGAGCTAAGTGATCACATTTGTAACTGTCATCCATATAGAAATGGAAATACTGAATCTATACCTACGTTGGCTCGTAGTTCTAGGAAAGTAGGATGTGCTAAACCCACAGTTTCCGCTCGGTGCTAAATACTACTCCCTTTAATTTGTATGCTCATTCTGTAGGAAATCCACTTTTAAAAGTCATAATATTTCATACTGAAAGATACCTGTGTATCTATTCATTCAAAACTAAGTTTAAGCTGTAAAGTGGATTTCATATCTTGGCTAAAGATAAAAAGGTCAAATCTTTATTCAAAGTTGTCTATAAACATATCATAAGATGCTTAAAAGCATAATCATTCAGGAAATAGCAATAATCAACTAAGGATTGATAACCCATTTATCAATTTCATGTTAAATCATCATAAAATTCAAGCTTGATAATGAAAGTGTTCATAATTCAACTCGAAATCTGGAAAATATAGTCACATACATAAATTTATGAAAGTAGACATGTAATTCAATATACAAATCATTTGAAATCTCATAATTTTTCAATAGCAACATTTGGGTATGAATCCAAATTTGAAATTCACATAAAAGCATGTAAATTTGTAATTAAAAATTAGTTTTGGAAACAAGGATGGAAGATCTATCCTTGTTCAAAACCCCACATACCGTCATTGGTGAAATTGAATAAAAAGTTTGATCTTGAATTCCTAATTATGCTTTTGAAGATGACCTGTTGAAGTTCTTGAATTGGAAATCCTTAATTTTGAACTATCTTGAAAGAATAATGGAGGAAATTTGAATTCTTGGAGGTTAAGTTTTGAGGTTCTAGGCTTTTCTTGAGAGAGAATTGATGAAAAGTGAGTATAGAATGCTTAGAGTAAGTTTAATTCTGAGTTATTCACAACTTGAGGGCTTGGGAATTGACTAAATTGCCCTTTTAAAGTTGAACTCAGGAATTAAAAAAATCCTGATTTGGCCACCCACCACGACGCACCACTATCGCGGTGGCTCACTGGAAAAGTGATGAGTCTGGTTTTGCCCATCAACGCGATGTGGGGCTATAGTGTTGGTCTACTAGAAAAGGGACGAGTCCCATTTTGGCCATTGCCACAACGCGCTGAAATCGCGTCGCCTTACTAGAAAAAAGATGAATGGGAACTAGACTTTCACCGGCATGTGATGTAATTGCAGTGCTTCACTAGATTTTGACAATTGTGAAATCTTCCTTCACCGCGACGCGGTACTTGTCAAAATGTCATACTATTTTACTAAAAACACCATAACTTCTAGACCGTGTATCAGATTAAGGCAAAATTAGTATCGTTGGAAAGCTGAGTCATTTATCTACACATTGGTGTGTCTAGAGCTTGAAAATTCTACATGTATCAAGAGTTATTCATATTTTAAGCTAATCCTTGACATTCTAGGAGCTAAATTTATCTAGGAAAAGTACAGGGTATTACATAACTACTGAGTACTATTCTCAGGATAAAATAAGTTGGGATCATTCCTATAAATAATTTAATCCTCATCGACCATATTCTTAAAGTTGACCTATCATGGATTATATTAGTTAGATGGTGGTGACTAGTGCTCTCCTTAATAATATTTGGGTGAATTAGCGAAGCATAATTAGAAGCTTAGCAGAAGGATGCTTGAATTTGGACTTAAAATTAAATAATAGTCAGTGGTGAAGTAAAAAATTTAGCAAAAGGTGTGAAAACTTTCTTCTCAGTTATGTTTATAAGAGGGTGTAGAATCAAATATACACTCATAATAGCTAATATTTGACCTCGGTACATTAAATATTTTTTTGACAAAGGGTGTGCACCAAACCATCCTCACCTAAGATCGCTCCGCCATGAATTTATAACCTAAAAAATAATAGTGGCATGACCCAAGTGATGAACATAACAAAAGGTATGATATCGATTATTTTCAATATATACTAGCTAGCCTTGGTGGATAGAGTTACCTAGTACCTATTGTGGATGGAAAGTGAGATATTCTACAAAATTAGTCGAGGTGTGTGCTAGTAAGTCCAAACACTATGATTATCAAAAAATAAAAAATAAAATATAAGGCATGATATCAAATTATTATGTGTGCATTTGTCGATATAGCAAGGGTTGATAATTATTGATTTGTGATAGATACATATTCTTTATAAATTATAGAGGTCTTCCACTAAAGGTTAGAATCCTAGCATGTGATAGTGGTTTCCTCCTATTGATCAAGTTTCTCAGATCGTACGAGCGTGATAGCAGAAAATGTTGAAGAAAAATATTGGAAAAGTTTTGTTAATCCTTTTATTCCATCTCAACCTTTATATATATACATCTATATTGTGCAAGAAAATTAAATAATAAAACAAATAACTATACTCTTGTCTTATTTCTATTTGTACATGGTGTATTATTATATAATAAAATTTTATTCTTTCTAGTGCATGTCACATAAGGAAGCTACCCAGATGTTTCCTTCTTGCCACATTGATCATTAAATCGTAACATCCAGATTGACTCTTTTTTATCTTTGATCAAGGATTGTGATTTATCCAACATGACGGTTGACAAGGCTAAGTTTGACCGCTTAATATCAAATGTGTCATTTTATAAAAAATTCTCATCTTTCTTATCTTTCTTTGTTTCATTTTCTTCAAAGTTCACTAATTTCTTCTTTCCTCTATTGCTAAAAGAGGACAAGGGATGTTCTGAGACTGAGAGAGATTTACTTCAATACCCCCCTCAAATTAGTGGGTGAAGGAATGACCCCCAATATAATCAATAAAGCCTGATGTAGTCCACTAGAAAGAGTCATGGTGAATAGATTGGTGATGAGATGATCCGATGGGACTAACGACAGAGTAATCAAGCCAAATGTGAACTTTTTCTTATGAACTAACAGTCAAATTCCACATATTTCATCCTTTCATAAAAGATAGAGTTTTTACTAATGTTTATAGTTTCTTGGCTATCGAAGTGCACTGGACATGCAACATAGGTGGTGCAGATAAATTGATAAGGAAATATATCAACCAAGTGATTTCAGCAGTGGCCTGATGCATTGACCTGTATTCTATTTTGGCAGAAGACAGAGACATTGATACTTGTTTCTTAGACTTCCACAAAATAAGAGAACTACCAAGCGAGATAAAAACCCCATCAATAAACCTTTAGAAATCTCGATATGAGGCCCAATCATCATAACAGGCAAGAGGATCAAAAGATGTATCTGAAGGCAATTCCTGGCCCGAATCTATTTTAAGATACTTTAGAACTCGAAGTGCTACTAAAAATTGTGAATCTTTGGGACGTATTAACCTAGGGTCAGTACAACGAATGAAAGATCTGGCCTAGTATGGGTTAAGTAATTGAGCTTCCTAACTAGATGCTGATAAAAAAGGGATAAGATTGGGGTTTGTCGTTAGTTGTAGTCAATTTGGTGTAAGAATAGGGAGGTGAGGATACCTTAAGGCTAGAACAATCAAACTCATGAAGCAGGTCTAAGTTAAATTTTGTCTGACTAATTATGAATCCATGTTTTCTCATAGAATCTCTATGCATAAGAAATAATTGATTTCTCCTAAATTCTTCACTTTGAACTCTGTGTGGAGAAAATTTTAGATTTGTTAGAATTTCCTCAACATTATTCCCACTTATTATAACATCATCCACGTATACTACTATGATAGAACATAGTTTTTATGACTTCTTATAAAACAAAGAATAGTCATTTAGAGAACTAGTGTAACCTTTGTGACTCAATGCTCCCACTAATTTGGAATACCATTCTCTGGATGACTGTTTTAGCCCACAAAGGGACTTCTTCAATAAATAAACTAATTTAGGATTTGGATATCTCATACCTACAGGAAACCTCATATAAACTTCCTCTTGTAGCTCCCCATGTAGGAAGGCATTAGATGCATCCAACTGATTTACCTTCTAACCCCTTTTTACTATAATAGTAGGTAAACATCTGGAGATAGTCATCTTGACCACCAGAGATAACGTTTTATTATAATCTCTATCTTTTTATTGGATGTCCCCTCTTTCTACAAGTCTAGATTTTAGCCTTTACATTGATCCATATAAACTTTGTATTACCTTGTACACCCATTTATAAGGTAAAATTTTCTTACCTAGAGAAAGTTGAACTACATCCCAGGTGTGATTCAAATCCAATGCCTCCAGTTCCTGTTTCATTGCATTGTTTCATCCTGGATGTTAAGAAGTTTGTGCATAACTATTGGGCTTTATAATATTAGATATAAAGTGAAACACTTGTTGATTAAAGAGATACAAAGGACTAAAGAAATATGATGTGCTTTAGTGGGATAAATGAAACAAGAATAAGTGACATCAGTTAGGATAACAAAATTACAATTGTAATCTACAAGATATGCAAGTTTTTGAGTCACCCTTCCTGTTTTCCTCATTATATTAGTTGGTAAAGAATTAACATTTGTGGTTAAAATAGAAGGATTGGATGAATTAGGTTTTTTAGGGATTAAAACAGGATTTGGTAATGATTGGGGTTCAAGATTAAATAAAGAATAAGCATTGTGTGATGCAAATTCTGCACAAGTATCATCATCTTAAAATATAGGAAGGGTGGGATAGAAATGATATGTGTGATTGAGGAAAAGATTGGTGTTAGAGGAATTTTTTAGAGAAAAAAGGGAATATATGTTCATGAAAATGAACATCTCTAGAGATAAATATTTTGTTAGACTCAACATCCAAAATCTTATATCCTTTTCTGTCCCTGGGATAGCCAAGAAAAACACAAGTTATTGCTCTTGGATCAAACATTGTCCTATGTTGGGATAAAGTACTGGAGTAATATAAGCAACTAAAACTCCTGATTTCTTCATAATTAAGTTTTTTTCAAAAATTATTTCATAGGGAGTCTTCCCTTTTAAAAACCTTATGGGAAATCTATTTATCAAATGTCTACTTGTAAGAATGCACTCACCCCAATAGATAATAGACAGTTTAGATTGAAACATCATCCTCTAGCAGTTTTTAAAAAATGTTTGTGCTTTCTCTCCACCACTCTATTTTGTTGTTGAGTGGCTATAAATGAAGTCTAATCCATGATCCCTTGTGATTGTAAAAATAAAATCCCTTGGGTTCATTTAATCAACAGATCTAGAGCATTATCAGATTTGATACACTTCACTTTAAGGTTGAACTGCCTCTCAGTCATAACCAAAAAATTTTTTAGAGTAGGAAAAGCATTACTTTTAGAACTCAATAGAAATAGCTAGGTTGCACTGCTAAAGTCATCTATAATGGTAAGAAATATATTTAGCCATTATAGTTGAAACATTTATAAGGATCTCATATATCAATATGAATTATCAAACACTCTTTTAGACTAAACTTTACTAATAGGAAAAGGCAACCTAGTTTGAGTAGCTTTAGGATAGACATCACAAACAAAAGGAGTTTTGAAAGCAAAATGAATAAAACTGAACTTATTCGTTGCTGAATGAGCCGAATTTCTCAATCTTACATACCAAAATTCAAAATTAGGAACAACATTTGTATAACTGGAAAAAATACTGAAATTGAAGAGGACTAGAATTGGAATTGCCTCCTTATGAAAAGAAACTACATCTTCAAAACACTTAGGAGTCGTTTGGTAGAGTGTACTGGAAAATATAATGCATGCATTAGTTAATGTGTACTACTAGTACCTTGTTTGATAAGTCTTTTTGCCTATGTATAACTAATGCAAGCATTAGTTATGTATCCTATTGTGTATTGAAGTGTGTATTAGTAATAAACTCCATTTTCTATGTATTAGTAATACAGAGACTTTTAACACATGTATTAACTTATTAAATGACCTTAATACCCCTCAATTTCCCTTTTAAAATATTTCACAATTTCTTTTCCCGCCATTTTAATTTTCAACAGCAAATCTTCTCAAAATATTTCACAATTTATTTTTCGATCATTTTAATTTACAACAATGAATAGTTGATTTAAATAACCACAACATATTTTTACTTTGCTTCGAGGGTCTTTAAAAAGATTTAAAAAATTCTTGAGACTATTCCTTAATTTTACATCTTGTATATTATTTTTGTTTCGACTATGTTAATCCTTCAGCATAACATTTCATGAGCAAAGACGAAGGTCTTGCAACTAATCCTAAGTCTCTATATACTAGTTCAACAATACGAATTATGTTTGAGATGGCAAAAGAACTTTGTCGCAAAAAAAGTGTACAAAGTCAAAGAAGGGTATTTTTATAAATAAACACTTCTTTTATAGATATTATGTAAGATATATTATTTATTATACATTAAATCAAACAATGTATAATAAATAATACATGCATAACTAATACAAGTATAACTAATACAAGCATTATTAATGCAAGTATTACTAATAAACTATATTCTGGATTGTTCTTACACACTTTACCAAACGACCCCTTAGAATTACTAGGCTGCAATAGGTATAATCCCTCATTTAGTTCATCAAAATCTTGAGTGTTCTTTATTAAAGGGGCCTATAAGATACAATCACTAGGAGTAAATAAGAGATCACATTTATATTTTCAACATAAATTATGAATAGAAATAAGGTTATATTTGAAAACATGAACATGAAGAACATTTTTGAAAAGTAAATTTGGAAGAATAGAAACACTTTCTATATGAGTAACAATGATTTTGAGTGAATTAGGTAGAATTAGACTCAAAGGCACAGAAAGAGATTTCAAGGAAACAAAAGACCTAGAATCATAATACATATTTTTTGAAGCCTCTAAATTAATAATCCAAGTTTTTGTATTGAATACAAAAAAGCATTTTTCATGATATTTTAAAATAGTACCAGACATGGCATTTGTGTTAAAACCTGTACTTAAGGTTTTTGTCTGTCCTACTTTAATGTCCTTGGCCACCTGCTGAACTAAATTTGCACATTGTTCTTTGTTCATATTCATGAATGGAAGTATTTGTTGATGATTGTTTCTTCTTTAGTATTTTATTTTTTCATTTCCTCTCATGCTGTCACACCATTTGCCTTTACTGATCATGGAGAAACCTTTATTTTGTAAACTCAAAATTATCTAGGAATCCACGAAGTCCAAGACAATCAATCTCAAAATACCCCATCTTACCACAGTAGGTACAATAGATATTGGGGTTATACTTGACACTTATTGAATTTCATTTTGGCATGGGTTTTTCATTTCTTTGCTTGTTGTTTTCTGCAAATCTTTGTGTTGGTGTTGTCCCTCTCGTAGTCTAATCTCCAATTTTTGATTGAATCTCTCTTGAGTTACTGCCATAAAAGCTCCAAATTTAGTTAGAAAGGATGAATTCACATACACCTCCCTTTGATTGTTATCCTGAAGCAGTAGTGAATATGTATGATCAATACTTGGCAAAGGGTTTATCATCAAGATATTTTCCTTTGTCTGTGCATATGCATCATTAATTCCAACCAAAAACTTGATTAATTGCTGATCTTTCAAGGATTTCTTCAACTTAGTTATTCCTTCATATGTACACACACCAAGTGCAGTAAATAGTACGATTAAGAGAGTCTAGTTCATCTCAGAGCCTCTTTAGCTTAGTAAAACATCACACTATGTCATTAGTTTCTTGAACCAGTCTCGAGATCTTATTTTGCAAGTGATATAGCTTAGCACCATTAGATCTACCAAACTTGTACTCCAAGCCATCCCGCAATTTCTTGGTTGTCTTAAAATGGATCACACTATCCCTAGTATCTCTTAATAGAAGGTTAAGCAACCATAATATTACCATGTCACTGAAACAACTCCATTGTCATAGTCAGTTGCAGTCAGATCTGGTGTCTTACATGTTTCATTAATGAATCCAAATTTCTTTGCGCAGATAAAGCTATAAGTAATCCTCTTCTCCACTTTAAAAATCAGTTAACTATGGTCATTCTAGGTGAATTTGAAGGAGCAAAATAGTAAGGGTGATTGTTTTTAACTGTAGCTATAGCAGGAGCAGTAGGGGTTGTAGTCTTAGTATCAACAGCCTCTGGATCATTGACAGAGTCATTTTGACTCAATTGATGATAGGGTGAAGAAAGAGAGATTGGGTCGCACTACTGTTCTGATACCATGAAAGGATTAAAGAAAAATATTGGGAATTTTTTTATGATCCTTTTATTCTATCTCAACCTTTATATACATACGTATGTATATTGTCCAAGAAAATTAAATAATAAAATAAATAAATGTACACTTATCCTATTTCTATTTGTACATGGTGTATTATTATATAATAGGATTTTATTCTTTCTTTCATGTGAGGAAGCTTCTCAGGTGTTCCCTTCTTGCCACATTGATCATTAAATCGTAAGGTCTAGATTGAGCCTTTTATTTTTTATCAAGGGATGTGATTTGTCCAACATGACGGCTAACATGGCTAAGTTTGACCACTTGATATCAAATGGGCCATTATCTGAAAAACGTCACATCTTTCTTTGTTTCATTTTCTTCAAAATTCCTCACTAATTTCTTCTTTCCTTTGTTGCTAAGAGACGAAGAGGGTTGTTTTAAGAGTGAGAGATTTTACTTCAATAACAGCTAAAAAATTATGATAGCTGGTCTTATGCTCCACTGCCGAATGCTACTATTGTTGAATTACTGGAATTGAACGATACATTTGTTTAACCCAAACTCAAAATTGATTTTTCGTTTCAGTATATATTGTGTCTTTATCTTCATTATGGTTGTTAGATTCAATAGCTTACAAAAGGAGTCAAAATGAACATTATATGATTGCGTCGAACTTTTTTTTCTTAGCTATACTCAATACGCATGGAAAGGACACTATCATAAGCTGTGGTTGGAATTTATTCCAAAGGTAGTTTTTAATCCTTGAATATTTGAAATTGTCGAAGTGGAGATAACTTTCTAATCATTCAATAAGCATCTTATATTTATAAAATTTAGGGGCAATTAAATATTTAGACTAAAGGAAAAAAATAAGGAAGAATCTCATACCTTATTAAATGTAATGTGTGATATTTTTGGATGGGAGTCTTAAACAATTTTTTAGGATTAAAATTATTTATAGAAAAGAAAAAATATTTAAGTACAAAAATTTATATTTAACAAAAAATAATGCATATAAAATAAAATTCAAAACTGTTATTTACTATTTAATTATAATTACTAGCAACTATTTTTTGTTGAAAAAACTACCGTGTATATATAATTTAATTTTCTTTAATTAGCTTTAGGTAATTACTAACAATCATTTTTGTTGAAAAAAAAATTATCTTGTATATATAATTGAATTTTCTTTAATTAGCTTTAGGATTCTATGAGTTTTACTTTTTTTAGGAGTATTCTACATACATTAGCAAGATTATAAAATTGAAAATTTAGGATCCTATAGAATTCTTTAGGAGTTTTTCTTTCTTACGATTCTTTAATTAATGGTGCTGTCATGGGGCACCAGAAAGTTCTGCTCAGTAAATATGTCAAAGTGTGTGTAAGCATTCCTTCAAAAGAGGAAGCGAGTGTATCCAATTTTGTCCAATGAATATAACTGTAATCTTTTTGACTGTTTAGGAGGAAGCAACACAAAAGGTGTGATGTAGTTCATAAATATTTGTGCTATTGAATCAAAATTTTTATTTAAAGCCTATTAACAACCTGTTGGACAACTATTACCATCCTTCGAGACTACTTCACTTTCATCGGAGCTCATGTTTAATGTTTTAGTCCTTACACTAATAGTTTTTTCTTTACTCACTAGCTACTCCGCCTCACACAACACACACATGCATTACTCCGGTCATCACCACCGCCATAAACCTATAAAAAGAATTAACTTTTGTTGTTGTTCTCATAACATCTCTTTTCTTCTTTTGCTCAAACTCCTCTAGTAACGTAGTATTTGTAGTGTGTTTGCATTTTTGATAATGTTGGGTATTATTTCTTTTACGATAGCTATATTTTTACTCCGTCAATAATGTAGTTTAGCTTTTGTGTTTATTTTTATCGAGAACATGACCCTACTTCTACGTTTTCTTCTTATTTTTATTTTAATTTTGATTGATGATTAATTAATCAATCAAAACTACGATTTTAGCACTCTTCTTGCATTCATTACGGTTTTAGTGTACTTCTTCTTGCATTCATTATGGTTTTAGCATTCTTCGTTATATTAGTTCTCGTTTAAATTTTATTATGTGCAATTATTTTATTGTGAATAAATCATAAGATCGAGCATATCAACATTATATTTTTAGTACACTTTTAATGATTATTTTTGGTAGAGGCTCTAATGGTTATGGCACATACAAAATAGGATCAATCAATCTTTTTAGAGGTACTTTTAATTTCTTTCATCAATTTAAATAACTATTTTTCTCTAATAGATGATGTTTTTCAACTTGCACGCATGTTTTTTAATTCAAAGTAGTAGCTCAAAATTGGGACATATCTCCTTTCTACTATTCGTTTTTTTATTTTTTTTGTGTGTGTATATAAATTACCCTTTTAACAATTTCGTGTTGCTCCTCAAATGAAGTAGCCAAAAAAAATAAATTTTTATCTTGCCTAAAAATTAAGATTTATATTACGAAAATGGTGATTCTCTTTTTGATTGTCACAAGTTTTACTTCTTTCGAAGGTATTTAATCTATATGATTTTTTATAGTAATAGGATATATATTGGTTAAAAAGAAAAGAACACTTTAATCTCCATTTTAACATAATGAAGTAAAAGATGGAGGAAAAGAAGTAACCAATTTATACTTTATACTTCAAAGGTCTTAAAGAAAAGAACACTTTAATCTCCATTTTAAAGTATAAAAAGAACACTTTTACTCCATTTTCGATATCTTTGGTATAAAAAGAACACTTTTACTCCATTTTCGATATCTTTGCACAAAGATATCGAAAGTATAAATTTATTACTAAAAGATGGAGGAAAAGATTATTTAAAATATGCTAGAATGCCTAGGTTCAAAACTAGTCTAGGTTCATTTAACCAGAATCTGATACTACAGTAAATTTATGCATTTGGCAAGCAATATAGTGAGGGTAGGATATATATGGATTTTATTGGGTTAGAGATTACTTTTGATAGATTTTTTATTAAAAAAAATAAATTTTGAAGTAGGATTGCAGGAATAAAAAATGACAGCAAGATATGCAAGATACAGAGCAAATAAAATAACAAAAGATGAGACACATTGAAGAATACCAGGTCACACGATTACAAGATAATACTACTAATAAGAGAAGAGAAGGAGAGGCTACTCCCTACCTCTCCCACATAAGGTGCACAACATTCGGCTACTTATCTTCTACTCTAATAATTAATTTTTATATTTTCTTATTTATTATCATGTCCTCAATAAACTAAAATTATATACATCTTCATATCTAATCACATTTTCCACCCGATTTTTTTCTAATCAGTCTCGGCTTCTAACTCCTATTACAACAAACCTTCATATAACTAAAAGAACATATGTAATGGATCACACAACTAATATATATCACCCTACATAGGAGTGTATGATCCTCTAAACACAATAATATCACCCTACATGAGTGTATGACCCTCATTAGAAAACGCTTAATGCCCAAATGTTGTTGTAATTAAGTAATTAGTCCTCTATTTTCAATTACGAACACTTAGCTGGACACGAAGTTTATCTAATTATTCTATTTTGATTATGAACACTTATTTAATTGAGCACAAGCGCAAACACCAAAAGATATAAGATGAAACAAGTAATCAAACCTAGGACGCACAAACATAAAAAAAAAAAATTAATTAATTAAATAAAAACAATATTTATTTATTTTAGCTTAGCGGTTTCTGTGGCCCAATCCTCTCCAATCTCAATCTCCCACTATTTCCCCCCCTTTTTCCCTGTTGACTCGGTGCTCAAAATATTATAATCCGTGCATATAAAATGCTACTCTTTATTTGCATTTCATTTTTGTTGCTGACAAATGACAATGAACGTGAGAATAAATGAAATTCTTTAAATATATTTTAGCAAATGATTTTACCAGTTAAATGAAGAAAAAAAAAGGTTTCAAAATTAGTATTTTGAGGCTTGAGCTCATTATCTCCTCCCAACCTTCAAGACTATCCACCCTCTGCCAGCTCTTGAACACTCACCCCCCACTACAACCACTATGATCCCTACTTCCTACCTCAGTTCTACCTCAATAGTATTTTCCTGTATTGAGATAAGTGTTTTTGGTATAATATTTTCTTGTTTATTTATCAAAAATCTAGAAAACAAATAAGGAAAATACTTACTTTCTATAAAGTATAAATAACATAAATATCAACCTTTTTGAAAGTAATTACACTTTCTCCCATTTTTTTAATTACTTTACTCTCTTTCCTTATTAATAGACATAACATAGCTAACATATACATAACATTCTGTATTGACTTTACGGGCTCGTTTAGTACAAAAGATACTTAATTTCAAAATTAATTTTAGCATGAGTTTATTTTATATTGATTGGAATAAAATGCATGTCATTTCGTGATTGTAATGTTATTTTTACATCCACCTTAAAGTAAGGGTGTTAAACGGACCGGGTTGACTGGCCCGAACCGACTCATTTAGTAAACCCGGCCCGATCAGCCCATGGGTTGTAGGATACCGAGTCCCGAACTGGGTTGATTTTTTTAGGCCCGATTAACCCGATCCGGATCAAAACTGATTCAGGCCGTTGGTTAACCGGCCCGGCCCAAATTAATTTTTTTTTTTAAATCGAATTGGACCGTTGGGCCCTAAAGTAGCCGTTGGCCCAACGTCTATATAGCCGTTTTTGGGTCCAAACGGCTACTTAACCCACTTTTATTAAAATTAAAAAAAAAAATCAATTAAATTATTTTTTTAAACCCAAAATAAATCCTATAAATACCCTACACTTTCAAATCATTTTTCACACAATTTTTCATTCTCTCAAATCTCAATTCTCAATTCTCAAATATTCTATATATTTCCTAAAGTGCTCACTTTAATTTTTTAATTTTGCAATTATAAAGTACGAGTGAAAGTTTCTAAAGTCGCAACCTTCGGATACTTTCAAAATTTGGTATTGTCGTTTCATCTCTTACGTTTAATTTTTAATTAGTGTATTAATTGTTGAATATTTAATTTTATTATATTTGTGTATATTGAATTTTTTAGTTTAATTTGTATTATGGATAAATTAAGAAACCTCGCCACTAAAGGTGTTAAAAAATTTTGTCCCAGAAGTGGTAGTTGTAGTAAAAAGCGAATTACTAGCGGTAGAGGTAGTTCAAGTAGTAGATATACTCGTGTGTCTCCGCTTCCGGTACCACTTAGTCAACCTTTTGAGGAAGAAATAGGTGTAGGTGCTCACGATATGGATTATGTAGAAGCTCAGGAAAATTACGGTATAGAAGAAGAAAATGAAGTAGATGCGGTTAATTTAGATGAAGATGATGAAAATATTGGTGAGACACCCGCAGTAGGAAATGCTAACGTTAGATCTGAATCGGTTAATCTCCCTCCCCGTCCTCCCCATGCCCCAAGATCTCGTAAAACAGCTAGTATTGCATGACAATTTTTTGAACGTATATTAGCTATTGAAGTACAATGGAATATTTATCAACAAATATATAAGCATAAAAAAGGAGGCAAGCAAGGGGGTACGGGTACGTTAATGAGACATATAAGTGATAATGACGATAGAAGTTAAAAATTGCACAAGGCGGTGCGGATGTTGGTGGGCCAACACAAACTAGAATGGACCCAGCAACCGGTCAGCTAATGAAGAAGTATAATAAATTGAGGGACCGGAAAGAAATAGCAAAAATGATAGCTGTGGGTTGTTTGTCTTTTAGTTTTCCTTCTTCTGATGCCTTTATTCATTATATTCAAGCAATTTATAATCTTATGTTTAATGGTATTCCTAGAAGTACTTGTATGACCGATATTTTTAGACTTCATTCACAATATTATTTTTATTTATCAACATTGTTAAAAAATATTCAATGTAGAATGTCCCTAACTTCTGATCTTGGTCGTGCTATAAATAAAAATGATTATTTAACTATTACTTGTCACTGGATAGATAGTAATTTTGTTATGGAAAAACGTATTCTTGTTTTTTTATATGATGAAGATCATAAACATACTGGAGATTTTATTGTTGATTCGATTGCTAAAGTTGCAGAATTTACGGTATTGAAAATAAAATCTTATGTATTGCTTTTGATAATGCTTCTAACAACAAAACTGCTATAACAAAGTTAAAATCTAAGCTATCTCCGTCGTTAGCTGGAATTTTTCATGTTAAGTGTGCTTGTCATATATATAATTTAATTGTAAGAGATGGTCTTGAGTTTTTTGAGTTTTATATTGAAAAAATTCAGCTTGCCGTTGATTTTATTCAAGGAAATAATTGTAGAAAAAGAATTAGAGACTTTAAACTTAAATATGAAAAAAATGGACTTGCACCGATATTGATGCCCGAAGAATGTGATACTAGATGGAATGCTACGTATGATTTTTTAAAAACTTGTTATAAATATAAAGTTCATATTACACTATCTTTTAACTAACAGTGTGGTTCATTTGCTGATTCTGCCCACTGCATGCTACGTGATTCTGATTGAGTTGTAATTAATGATCTTGTTAAGTTTTTGAAAAAAAATTATATAGCTATGGTTGAATTTTTCGATGCTTATTATCCTACTGTTTGTAATATTTTGGCATATATAGCCGATATTTCTGATTTGCTCAAAGAATATAAAAATAAAGAAGGTTACAAAGAAGCTATTGGTGCCATGTTTGCTAAATTTAAAAAATATTTTTTTTCGATTCTCCCTATTTACTTGATTGGTGCTATGCTAAATCTGTGCATGAAATATACTACTATGTGCCACTTTAGTACTCTTATTTATGCTAACTTAGAGACAAATACTCACAATGATATTGATGATGAAGAACAAGAACAACCTGATTAGTGGACGGCTATGGCCGATGCGAACACTTACATAGATAAATTATATAACCATTATGCTGATTTAGTTGATTTTGTTGTGCCGACAAATATCACTCCAACTGTCGTTCCTCCTCCTCCCGAGGAACCATCATCTTCTAAAAGATCGGGACATAGTGATTTTCCTAATTACTTTTATGATTTACCATGTTGGAACAGTATTGAGGCGAGAGCTTACACAACAACTTATCGGGAAGGGCTGAAGTATTATCTCCGAACGCCGTTAGAGGATCGCAGATGATGGATCAACGTGTTGGATTGGTGGAGGAATAATGAAGCATAATATCCTATGCTTTCAAGATTAGTTAGAGATATCTTGAATGTTCCAATGTCAACCGTTGCATCGGAGAGCACTTTTAGTCAGGGACGACAGTAGCTTGGAGACAACCGACATTCATTGAGAAGTAATGCAATGAATGTTCAAGTCTGCCTTAGAGATTGGATTAGAGCGGAACAAAGAAATCAAGGAATGGAAGCGGAGCCAAACGACGAGCAGAGACTTGAAGAAATTATGACTTCACGGGAGAATTCAGCAGAATCAAGTCCAATGGATAGTTTTGCCTCTGTTGATTTTGACTATCATATGCAAGTTCCCGTTAATATTAACATGAATTAGTTGGAAAAAATGATGCAAAATTTGTAGATTTTTCATCCATGTAAATTATAAATTTTGGAACAGTTTGCAATCAATAAAATTCAACATTCATTCACTCCTTAATCTTTACTTTGTAATTTTTTCCATTTAATGATTTAAATTGAATTTCTAGTTTAAATTAAATACTAAGTTTTAATATATTACTAATTTATTATAAATATTATTAAATTATTATATTAAGTAGCATATGTTTTATTTAAAGAAGTACATATATTTATATGTGTACGTATATATTGAATGGTATGTATATATGTGTATATATTTTCTAAAGTAATATATATTTAATGTATACATGTGTATATGTTTTATAAATTAGTATATAACTATATATACCGTGTGTGTATATATTGTAGTATATTTTATTTAAAATAGTATGTATATATTGAATGGTACGTATATATGTGTATATATCTTCTATGGACGTATATGTTTAACGTATACATGTGTATATGTTTTATAAATTAGTATATAACTATATATATAGTGTGTGTATATATTGTAGTATATATATTGTAGTATATTTTATTTAAAGTAGAATGTATATATTAAATGGTACGTATATATGTGTATATATCTTCTATAGGCGTATATATTTAACGTATACATGTGTATATGTTTTATAAATTAGTATATAACTATATATATAGTGTGTATATATTGTAGTATATTTTATTTAAAGTAGTATGTATACATTGAATGATACGTATATATGTGTATATATCTTCTATGGTACGTATATATTACATGTGTAATTGTGTATATGTATTATGTGTATATATTTTTAAATAGTCATGTAGTCTATACTATATATATAGTGTATATCTATTATTTAACGTATTTAAAATGTATATAGGTGGGTATATATAATATTTATTGGAGAAAGTTTTTTGTTTTGTTTTTTGATCGGATATTTAACTGATTTTGACCGAGTTTAGGTGGGTTGGGTTAAGTGGGTCGATTCAGGGTTGTTTTAAATTTTTTTACTTTTGGGCTCGGAACTAGACCGGCCCATTTAACTAGGCCCAAATCTGAATCGACCCCCAAATCGAATAAAATTTACGGGCCGATTCCAAATTAACCTGACCCGACCCACTATGAATAATTAATTCCCAAATAACTAATTTTGAGATAACTTATCTTCAATCAAATAACCCCAGCATATATTGGATTACAATATTAAAAAAATAATATTTTAATATTTTATTCACACTTTTTTAAATCATAAAATTCAAAAAATATTCTTATATTTAACTCCGTCTCTCGTCCAATGAAGACACGTAATATTGTTGAGATTTTTTGAGAAAAGAGTCAAAACTTTAAAAAGTGTGGATCAGGGGTTGTCAGCAGAGCACCTTGAGACGTGCCGACTGCCCAATATGAAAACTACAATTTTGTATTCAGCACATGCAACCCACTTCTGACAGTGCACAGTAACGTGCCTACTCATCCAGGGCTAGAAAGAAAATGCAATTTGGTGGATTAAATGTTTCGCTATAAAGTCTGAAAAAGACTTAAATTATGCTTTTATTTTAAAATGATTAAATTATTAAAGTATTTTTTAATATTTGAAATAATTAAATTGTTTATTTTTAAGATAAATATTGAATTTTTTTTTAATTTTATCTTTTATTAATTAAATTTCAAAAGATGAGTTTCAATAATGATTAATAATGTTTTGGAGTTTGAAAAGGACAAAAATAGAAAAACATAATCAATTTATTTCATTATCTTTTTTTTCTTAAAATTTGTGTCATATTTCAACAATTTAATTATTTTAAAATAAATAAAGTAAAAATCTATTATATACAATATTAAATTTAATTTTTGTGGGCGATTATTTTTATTATTTGATTCGTGACTTCCTCACGATTACATCTTTTATCAGTTACTCATTCCAGGGTATTGCAGCAAAGTTTGCATAACCGAAAAGGCCATCCCATTTCCTATGAACTCTATTTAAAGTTGATAAAAAGAATAACAGTCGATTGGTTCTTGTTTACACGTGTCTTGCAAATGATTGGTCTAAATCGACACTAGTTGTTTTCTTTTTCAATTTTACAACACAATTTGAAAGCTGACAACACTAAAGAGCACCTTTACATGAAGATCAGTAATCGACTAAGCTATTATTACCAAGGAGTAGTAGCTTTTTCAACGGTTGATGTCTCCTCAGACTCCTCTGTTTCTTATACTATAAAATTTATTTACACTATTCTCTTTTTTCAGTGTTTTCCCACAGTGCATCTCTCCTTTTTCTCCGATTCTTGATCTTCCTAAGTTTGAGGTATGCCCTTTACATCTTTTTCCTTCATATCAATTGTCAACTCCTTGGCGAGGGTCTATTGAAAACAGCCGCTATACTGCTCTACTTTTAAGGTAGAGGTTTGGTATACACCTTGTACACTGAGTATGTTGTTGTTATCAATTATCAACTCTATTTTATTTAATTTTTTGCTTTTTTTTTTTTGTTTTTTATGCTTGCCTGTAAATTCTGGGGTTCTCGTGATTTTTGTTCAAGTACTACTTCTATGAGCACACTTTTGAGTCAAACCTTATTTTGAATATAGAACTGAGTGAATGATGCAACTTTTTGATGCCCCTTTATTTTCTTTTGTGAAGGGTGGCAAGAATCAGAAGATAGTTCAGATAATCTGTGATAAAAATTCAATCTTGTTAATGCATGATTTGATTTTTTTTTTTTTTTGTTCAA
Organism: Capsicum baccatum var. pendulum; assembly: GCA_030864225.1. Classification (NCBI taxonomy): domain Eukaryota; kingdom Viridiplantae; phylum Streptophyta; class Magnoliopsida; order Solanales; family Solanaceae; genus Capsicum; species Capsicum baccatum. The sequence goes on along the minus strand of CM061559.1, from coordinate 198,571,679 downwards.
TAACCTTGTTAATGTGTTTTTTTTTTTTTTTTAATGTTTTTTAGAGAATCATGCGACGTTGAATTTTAATATGAGAATTTATGAATTACTAGGCTAAAATGGATCCAAGGTTCAATAGATTTCCAACTTCTGTGAATGGATTCAATCTGGAGAACCAATCCTTACTCGATTTTTCGGGTAACTGGAAGAATAAGGAACCTATAATTGGGGCTATTTATCCAGATCAGATACTAGCCAATGGTCCAAGATTTGAAAACAGCTTTGTCCAACATAATGTTGGTGGGGTTCAATCTTTTTCAAATGCCCCTTCACCAACAAGCAATATAGCATTGACTTCTAAGATTGGCACTGAGGATGATTACAATGAAGACTTTGATTTCTCGGATACGGTTTTGAGCTATATAAATCAGATGCTTATGGAAGAAGATATGGAGGACAGGACACATATGCTTCAGGAGTCGTTGGAACTTCAAGCGAAAGAGAGGTCATTCTATGAGGCCCTCGGCAAGAAGTATCCACCTTCACCTCAGCAGAACCTTTCTATTACTGACCAGAACGGTGAGATACTGGATGACTACTGCTCAGGAAGTCTGTATAGCTGTACAAGTAATGTCGGCAGTAGTGGTGGTTACCTAATTGATCCAAGGGTGGATAGCATTCCCAATGATCATAATTCCTCTTATGAACAGGGGATTTCCATTTGTAATGGTACTTACTCTTCGATTAGCTCATCGAATAGCATAAATAATCTTGTAGATGGGTTCTTAGACTCTCCTGTAGGCCCTCTTCATATCCCTGATATATATAATGATAGCCACCCAATTTGGAACTTTAGGAAAGGAGTAGAAGAAGCAACCAAATTCCTCCCTACTAATAATAAGTTGTTGGACAATGTGATTATTAATGACTTGCTGCCTCAGGAGAAAAGAGGAGAAAGTGGTTGTGCGGCAACTCAGGTGGAGAAAAGGGACGGGGGAGGGACTTCACTTACAGGGTCGAGAGGGAGGAAAAATGCTCATAGAGATGATAAGGATTTAGAAGAAGAAAGAAGTAGCAAACAAGCTGCAGTTTATACAGAATCAACAGTTCGTTCAGAGGAGTTTGATGTAGTTTTGCTGCATAGCATGGGCGATGGACGGGAAGCATTGACAGCTTATCGTGAGAGCTTGAAGAATGCTAGAACGAAAACCACAGCCCAGAATGGGCAATCAAAAGGATTTACTGTGGGGAAGGGTGGCCGAGGCAAGAAACAAAGTGCTAAAAAGGAAGTCATAGATTTAAGGACTCTTTTGATAAATTGTGCACAGGCTGTTGCCGCTGATGATTGCAGGAGTGCAACTGAACTGCTGAAACAGATCAGACGCCATTCATCTCCTTTTGGAGATGGCAACCAGAGATTGGCTCACTGCTTTGCAGATGGTCTGGAAGCACGTTTGGCAGGCACCGGTAGCCAGATTTATAAGGCTCTCATCAATAAAAAAACATCAGCAGCTGATTTTTTAAAGGCCTTTCATTTGTATCTTGCATCATGCCCATTCAGGAAGATTTCAGGTTTTACCTCAAACAAGACAATCATGACAAAAGCAAGGAATGCTACAAGGGTCCATATCATTGACTTCGGTATCCTCTATGGCTTTCAGTGGCCTACGCTTATTCAACGTATTGCAGCAAGAGAAGGTGGGCCACCAAGGCTTCGTATTACTGGTATAGAATTTCCTCAACCTGGTTTCAGACCAGCAGAAAGGATTGAGGAGACAGGACGCCGTTTGAGCGATTATGCCAAGTCCTTTAATGTTCCATTTGAGTACCAAGCAATTGCAAAGAAATGGGAAACCATCAGACTTGAGGATCTAAAGCTTGAAAAGGATGAATTTCTTGTTGTCAATTGTTTGTATAGATTTAAGAACTTGCACGATGAGACAGTGTTAGCTGAAAGTTCGAGAACTCTCGTTCTCAATCTAATAAGGGAGATCAATCCAGACATTTTCATCCATGGTATTGTCAATGGGGCCTACAGTGCCCCATTCTTTGTAACAAGGTTCCGTGAGGTCCTGTTTCATTTTTCAGCACTTTTTGATATGCTGGAAGCTAATGTACCCCGTGAGTTTCCAGAAAGAATGTTAATTGAGAGAGAGATCTTTGGGAGGGAAGCCCTGAATGTCATAGCTTGTGAGGGATGGGAAAGAGTTGAAAGGCCAGAGACATATAAGCAGTGGCAAGTTCGCCTTCTAAGAGCAAGGTTTACACAAATACCTTTTGATCAACAGGGGATCATGAATATGGCAATTGAAAAGGTGAGAACAAGCTATCACAAAGACTTTGTAATCGATCAAGATAACAAGTGGATGTTGCTGGGGTGGAAAGGGAGAACAATCTACGCGTTATCTTGCTGGACACCTATTTAAGGAACCTGTAAGGCATTCTTTTAACATGCTACCTTGTGAAAATGAGGTTGTCCTTCCACAAATTTGGAGAATTCAACAATACAGATGTAAGTCTCAACCTATTTTCCATCACAAATGTTTTCTTCTTATTCCGCTTCATCTCTTAACATGTAACAGTGACAAAAATTTCCACCGGTGCAGATCTAGATATTGCTAACGCAAGTGACACACAGGGCATATTCTTGTTCTCACCTTGATCGATTACAAAGTCTGAACAAAAAGTCTTCGTTGTGATAGCTTCAGAAATGGGGAGGCTTCAGAACATGTTCTGTTTTGTCTTTTTGACACACAGGGCATATTCTTGTTCTCAAGTCTTCGTTGTCAAAAAGACAAAAAAGACAAAAAGTCGTCGTTGACTAGATAAGTGATCAGAAATGGGGAGGCTTCAGAACATATTTTTGCGAATGATGATGAAGTTGTAGTCATTGCCGTTGAGTGTGCAGCATGTTTGTTTTTTTTATATCTGTATACAAGCTAGCTTGCACACACTTTAACCTATCCCTTGAATACCTGCTACAATCCATCACGGATAACCAAATAACTCTAGTCATCAAGACCTAGGCAAATGTGAAAAAATCGCCTAGTCACCAAGACCTAAACAAATGTGAAGAAATCGCCTTGAGTTTTTTTTCTTTTTTTGTTGGTCTCTAGTGAGATTTTATTCCTTGTCTCGGGACTTTTTCTCACTCGAGGGGCCACTCATTTGTTATTAAACATTGCTTTCCTGTTTGTTCGACTTTTTTGTCCATCATTTGGCTTTCCTCTATTAAAAGAGAGGGCGTGCCTTTTATTCTTTATTCCCAAAGACCTCAGAAGCATAAAACTTAAAGAAAATTAATTTAGAATCAGTGTGGGATCCAAATGCGTGTTGTTTCGTCAAATTGAGCAAAAATTAATATTACGCGTCTAGGAAATGTGATTTACTTGATCATCAGAAAACTACTGCTTATCTACGCACATTTTATGTAAGCGGTATCTAATCACTAAGACCACTAACACTTTGGATGGTGATTTGCCATAGTTTTGTAAGATACCGTAATTTATGATATTGTATTGTACAGTATAGTATAATACAGTATTTGGATAGACAGTATCGTTCGCTGCTGTTTAGTAACAGTTTTATTATTTGATTTGACAGTATGGTACTGTATCATAATTGGTAAGTTTAAATGTTAAATTTATCAATAGTTGTTAATAAAATTATTTTCTTCATATTAATCTGCCACAAATTATGCCATGTAATATATTAAGTTGTTAAATTCATGTAATTTTAACAAAATCAATATAAGAGTAGATCAAAATAAATGTAATCGGATTCATTTTTATACTAACAAATTTCATTTTCTTTTGGTATTTTCAAGCGTGACCAGCAACGACAAGTATAAAGTTTGAATGCATTTTTTGTGTATGCTATGAGAGTGTTCGGTATGAAATACAAAAAAAAAAATCTAGAAAAACAAATGGTTTCTTATTTTCTTGCGTTCGTTACGCAACTAAATTTTTTTTTGTATAGATTTAACACAAAAACAATGAGAACGAATAAGTTAAGGGGATGGGTAAGAAAAAAAATTATGAATTTTTTGTTAAAAAGAATATTTGGGGGTGGTGTAGCAGAGTGGAGGATCACGGGTAGAGGTAAGAAAAAAAATTTAAAAAAATATATTTTTTGGGTGTGGGAGAGGGGCTGGGCTAATAGAAGGTGGTGGTGGGCTAAGAATTGTTTTTTAAAAACTTTTTAGAAAATAAAAAAATTGATTCAAGAGAGGGGTAGGGGTGGGTGAGGGTAGGGTAAGAAAAAGTTTTAAACTTTTTTTGAAAACAAAAATGGGTTGGGGGTTTGGTAAGGGGTGGGGTCGGGGCAGGGTAGGGGTGGGATAAGAAAAAAAATTAAAATATTTTTAAAAAAATTTAAAAAATATTTTTTTGGGCGGGGTGGGGTGGGGGAGGGGTGGCTCGTGGGGTGGGGGAGGGGTAGGAGGTGTAGTTAATAAAATAAGGTAAAAGATAAAATGGGATTATACAATATTAAATAAGGGCATAATTGAAAAAAAAATAAGCAAAACATGAAATACCATCAAGTCGGTGGTTACATAAAGTTATGATTTTCATGGTTATCAAACCATGAAATTAAACCATACCATACCATATATTTTTTAAATTATTATAATGTTAAATTTATCAATAAATATTAATAAAATAATTTATTTCCTTTTAATTTGTCACAAATTATGTCATGTAAATATATTAAATTATTAAATTCATGTAAATTTTAACAAAATCAATACAAGAGTAGATCAAAATAAATGTAATAAGATTCATTTTTATAGTAACAAATTTCATTTTCTTTTGGTGTTTTCAAGCGTGATCACCAACGACAAGTACAAAGTTTGAATGTATCTTTTGTGTATGCAATGGATGTGTTCGGTGTGGAATACAACAAAAAAAAATTAGAAAAATAAATGATTTCTTATTTTCTTGTGTTCGTTACGCAAATAGAAAATATTTTCTAAAAATATTTGTATATATTTAATACAAAATAATGAGAACGAATAGACTAAGGGTGATGGAGTAAGAAAAAAATTATGATTTTTTTGTTAAAAAAAAATATTTGGGGGTGGTGTAGCGGAGTGGAGGATCGAGGGCAGGGGTAAGAATTTTTTTTAAAATTTTTTTAAAGACAAAATTTAAAAAAATATATTTATTTTTTGGTGCATGTGGGGGAGGGAGGGGGGGGGGTGCTAATTGGAGGTGGTGGTGGGCTAAGAATTTTTTAAAAAAATTAAAAAATTAATTCAGGAGAGGGGTACGGGTGGGTGAGGGTAGGGTAAGAAAAGGTTTTAATTTTTTTTTTCTTTGAAAATGGGGTGGAGATTTGGTAAGGGGTGGGGTCAGGGTCAGGGTCAGGGTACGGGGTGGGATAAGAAAAAAATTTAAAATTTTCTTAAAAAGAAATTTAAAAATAATTTTTGTTTGGGCACGGCGGGGAGAGGGGAAAAGGGGAGGGGATGGGGTTGCTCGTGAGGTTGGGGGTAAGAGGTGTAGTTAAATAATATAAGGTAAAAGATAAATTTTTTTTTTATAATATTAAATAAGGACATAATTGAAAAAAAATAACCAAATCATGGGATACCATCAAATCGGTGGTTACATAAAGTTAGGGTTTTCATGATTATCAAACCATGAAATTAAACCGTATCATACCATATATTTTAAGAAACAGTCAAAACAAACATAGTTTCTTTAGTAATCATAGAGTTAATACATAAAAATGACCCTAAACTTGACACCAAATTATAACTTTGACCTTAAACTTTGATAGTGCACAAATAGGGCCTTTAACTATTCAAAACCTGAACAAATATGACCTCCGATTTTGCAACCCCATGCGTGAGTCTCACTCGCGCCTACGTGGAAAGGTAATCCAATCACACGGTGCCACGTCGTTAAAAGGGTTGACTTGGAGAGAGGTCATATTTGTGCCATTTTGAATAGATAAAAGTCATATTTGTGCACTGTCAAAGTTTTGCTTTTTGTGTTAAAACTACGTCGTTTTTATTATTATTATTACTTTTTTATTTATTTCTATAGCAGCAGCACCTAGTTTTTTTTTAATTAAAAAAAAATAGCCACTAGCAGGGATCGAACCCACACAATAGGCTGAAGGAAGCGCCCAAGAAGAGCAAATAACACCACTGGTCTATCTAAGTGTCTTGTTTCATGTGGTTCAACATCAATATACATACATAAATATACATTTTCTATCTTATATATATACAACGTAATTTTTTTACCGAGGGGGTCGGGTGAACCCCATGACAACCACGTAGCTCCACCCCTCATTAATTTAATAACGTTTTAATAACGTTAATTTAATAATATTTTAATTATGTTAGTTTGGTAGCGTTAATTTAATATATTACTACTATCCTTAATAACATTAATTTAATAAGGTTTTATTAAAACTATAATTTTTTTATTATTAGTATAATTTCATCTTTAATTTAATATTTAAATAAATAATATTTAGATATATTATATAACTTAAATTCGTCCCCTGCTTTATAATATATATACATACCTGCTCTATTTTTTCGTTTGAGGCTGCCCGCCTAATTAATAAATCTTCAATATTGCTTTTTTTCCGCAATGACAAAAGAAATTAGATGCTATTTTCATCTTTGAGCAGAAAATAATAATAAAATAATAGTGAAGAGTTATTTAAAGGTCATATTTGTGCAGTTTTGAATAGTTAAAGGTTATATTTGTGCACTGTCAAAGTTTAAGCTCATATTTATGTATTAGACCCTTAGATTTTAAGCTGAACACCCAGTTTTGCGTGTTAAACACGCGTTTTGCGACGTAGGATTGGAGGTCATATTTGTGCAGTTTTGAATAGTTAAAGGTTATATTTGTGTACTATCAAAGTTTAAGGTCAAAGTTATAATTTAGTGTCAAGTTTAGGGTCATTTTTATGTATTAACTCGTAATCATACCATACCATACCATACCATAAAAAATCACCATCCAAACAATGCATTAAGAAAAAAATACCATGGATTTTATTCAACTCATTTTTCAGTCGTCCACACTGCTCAAGTAAGTGTGCGACTCCATTTAAGGACCTCCTTTCTCATCCGCCCACTCTCCATATATGTGATTCTCAAAGCAAAGAAGGAAGGATGGGTAAAAAACACTATAGGTGTTTCTAGTATCACAATTCAATTAGTACACAGGTGGTTGGATATAAGACGGGAATATGACTTCACTTCATAAGTAAATGTTTACTTTGAATTACTTTTCAAGCGATTTCAATCTATGGTCTATAGATGTTTTATAAGAAAATTTTTGTGTTTGCCACTACTTACCACATTTTACAAAAAAGAGCCTCTCTTCTTCCTCTTTCTCTTGGCGACCACTGAAAACTAGGGCAGCTATGACTATCACTCTCTCCCTAGCCTTTGGTCATGACGAAAAGAAGTGTCGATTGTTAATTGGAAAAAAGTAGTTCTTAAAAAAGAAGATGATGCGACAATGGATATTGAGAGAGCTTTAGTTGAGAAATTCCAACGAGATGCACGTGATTATCTAAATACTAAGAAGAAGCAACAAAATGGAGCTAATATGGGGGGTATTCCCGTAGGTTATGTTTTGTCTAAGGTGTCCGAAACTTAGCTAAAAACTCACAAGATGAAAAAGAAGCTCTTCAAAATCTACTTAGTATTATGGATATAAGTGTCGAGACTGAGAGTTTGATGGTTTCTAAGAAGGATATGGAGTTGAACAACGCTCGAGGTGATGTTAGAGGTGAGGGATGGACAATGGTCTCACGCAAATAATTTGTTAGTCCCCAAATTGGCAGAGAATTTAATGTGGCAAAGAAACAATGCTTTGCAACAAAAGATGCTGTGGATCCTAACACCGTTGAGGCTCTTTTAGATAAAAATGAGCACCAATCTGATTCGGGCAGTCCTAAATGTCAAATTGCACATCCAAAATTGACAAATATGCTAATGCAACAACAAGTTGCAAGCTTGGTTTGTCCCTTACCCGCCTTGAAGCCGTTGACGGCCATATTGGATGCTTCGGTATTTGAGATATTTTCTCCATCTATGGAGCCATTTTGTGAGCAACATGATGAATTTGGACAGAAACTATTGTTAAGGGGAATAAACAAGATGTGGTGTGGTAGTGGCCTCAACTCTGACGCATTCAATCAAGAAGTTTGAAGAAAAGAGTGACCAGCAAAGTGGTACAACTATAAAAAGTTAGGCAGACATAGTGGAGGATGAGAGGTAGGTTTCATCCCCTCCAACGTGTAGCAAGTTGAGTCCAGTAACCCCTGTATTTATGCCAAGTTGTGCCATGACTCTTCTATCTTTAGCCGCGGGACAACTTGTGGCTCAAACAAGTGAACTTTTGAATGTTCTGATAATCCTGCTAAAGGATTCCAGACCAAGAGATATGAGCCAGGAGCTTTAGTAGAAGATACAATGCAAGCTTTTGATGATGATTTAGGCTTTGACAAATTTGATGAAGAAGATGAGGATAAAGTATTAGATGAATGCTTTGCTAAAGTGGCTAGGGATGGAGATCTTTCACCTAGGCAACAAAGGAAAGGATTCAAGACAAAGAAGACTCATGAAAAAAAACATACTTGGTATAATAAAGTATCTGAAGAGGTTATTCTAAGGCAATTACCAATGAGGGTGGCAAAATAGAAGGAAACAAGGTTCAACTACATCAACAAGATACAATATATCTAATGAAGAATTTATGAAGTACCAAGATTCTTTGGAATAGTTGAAGGAAGAAGACTAGGTAAAGAATCAAATCTTTATTGGGCTACATCTTCTTGAAGATTTCTAATTTTTAAAGAAACATGAATCTGACTCCACATTCTTGCTTATTTTAATATTTTACTACTTAAATATTATCATTTGTAATATCATCATAGAGTTGGTTATTAACTCTGTGTTATATATATATATATATAACAGCCCTAGGCATCTCGCCTAGTGGATTTGTTAAAAAATTACAAAGAAAAATAAGCATATTTTATTGTAAGTAAACCAAGACTTATCATGCCTACATCAGCTGGCAAATTTAAGAAGAAAAAGAAAAGATATTTTTCATGTTTAATGAAGTAGTTGCTTTACCTAAGAAAGTTAGAGCTTCTGTGGAATTGGATCAACTATCAAGATAGTTTATCTAGATTTAGATTTACGACAAGAAGGAATTTTTTCTGTTCACATAAAAGGAATTACCGAGGGGAATTCTACTGTTCCACTATAATAATATGGTAAAAAATGGAACGTGACCTGTGCTGCTATCACAAATTAAATTACATTATAGTGTAAACTTTTTTTACACGGTTGGCTTATATTATCTAATCCCTTCATGAATAATATTACTAACTGGAGACTTACGGGGAGATTTACTAGTCTGCACCCTATCATCTCAAAATCTTCACAATTCATTTATCTATTAAGACAGATAGTTAACTCCAAAACTTGGAGCTATTGCCTCCGTCAATCAAACTATTTTCCATGCTACAAAACTAAACTCATTTATTGTCCCAGGACTTTGGCATGGTGATAAGATGACAATTTGTGATGTGTGAGTTGGGGCACAATACAGACACGGACCCGACTCCTACGACAGAAAAAAGTTATTCAAGTGAAGAAGGGTAAAAAGATGGACCTATTGTTCTTCAAGTTTCAAGTCATATGCCGACGACTCTTAGGACTTTAGTCTAGTGATAAGAACATAACGCATGATGTGGGAGTTAGGCACACTTGACAACCTCACGGGCTCGAACTCTGACACATACAAAACATGTTTTTTAAGTAAGGAAGGATAACGGGAGGTGTCGTTATCTACTCAGTAGTTCCTGAAAGAAAAATAGGAGCAAAAATAGTGTTTACCTTGATATTTTGCAGCGGAAAGTGTTGAACTTGCTATAGAAAAGAATCTCCCTAAGTCCACTTCGTTTCTCTTGAAAATGAAAATTTATTTCATAAATTGAATACCTTTTTTGAGTGTTTTTTTGATGTCAAGAAATATTCACAGCTTTATTCTTTGTTTTCTGTTTTTCATCACTTTTTCTCTCTTGAAGAAGAAGAACGAACTTGACATTTATAAGGGGAAGTGGAACTGTTTTCTTTATAACTGTTCCCCCAAAATTTCAAATACGTAGTTTTATCTCTTTTTTTTTTAGATAATCAAAAATAAAAAAATAGGTCAGGTCGATCCACATGGGAGACCCATAACCCATAATCTAACATCTCCCACTTCGCACATGGTAGACAAGACCCGAAGCAGTACGACATTAACAAGTCACCAATTCATATGACAAATAGTTCGTGTGACCTGTGAGCATCACGAGCTTTACCTATAAGGTTTTACAAGCTACATATAGGAATCTAATCACATGTAGAAAGAATTCTACCCGACATCATTCACTACTTCAGTAGTTACTTATCCGATCCCTCATACTCTTAAAGAGATGAACTCAAGTTCATGATTAACGTTATATACACATTTATACTTGACTCCTTACTGTAATAGCCGGCTTGTGTAGATAAGTTAAAATATTTATTTTAATCGTCTTTCTTTCTACTCAGATCTATCTGTTTCAAATCAACTGCTTTCCTAGACATGCACAACATTGCCAAATTTCTCATGGCTATTAGTAACATGTTAAAGTAGCAACACCAATCGAAACTTCAAGAATAGTCAAAGGGTATTAATATTAAAAGTTGAAATAACTTTGATTGTCTCACAAAATGAAGAAGAAAGGATTCATTCTTTCATTAACTCATTGGTCGCAAAGCACACGTGGTATGAAACACGTGCTACGATGTTCTCACCTTATATTGGTGTGTGTCTCTCAATCTTTTTAATCATTCAACATCGTACAAATCTAGATCTAGACATCTCTAAATGTCTAATCTGAGTTTCTTTCTTTAATAATCTTCAAATACATATTCTTAGAGAAACTCACATCTGACTTTAAAAAACAAGTCATAATCTAATGGTGGAACTTATCTCTTCATGTTCCTCGATGTAAGACGCGATTGCTCGTGTAAGAGAGCCAATCTCGCGACTTATTCGACACACTATATCAATAAAATACATTTTCACATGCATATTAGATTGAACATAAATTCAAGACTCTTATATTGATAATAATTACAATTGAGTCATTTTACAATACAGAAATATAATCATATTCTACGTAATTCTAGAGCCATAACATGTTTCTCAAACAAGTCTCTAGATATCGCCTTTGTAAAGGAATTAGCTATCATTTCTCATGTAGAAATGTATTGTAAATTTATTTCTCCACTTGCTACTATGTCTCTTACAAAGTTATACTTAATGTCACTATGCTTGGTCTTGCTGTGATATTTAGGATCTTTCGTATATGTGATAGTCGCTTGACTGTCACAATATAAAATCATCGGACCCTTAGGATTCTTTGCAATGTTCAAATGCTCAAAGAATCTCTTCAACCAAAAAGTTTCTTGTACTGCAGATGCATAAGCAACAAAATTGTATTCCATAGTTGAAAGGGTTGTGCAAGTTTATTTCTCACTTTTCTATTAAATTGCACCACCATTTAGTAAGAAGGTATAACTGAAAGTTGATTTTCTATCACACCGATCACTAGCCCAGTTAGCATATGCATAACCTTTTATGGATAAATCAGATCCACTATAGCATAGTGAATAATCAACAGTTCCCTTCAGGTATAGAAAAATTCTCTTTACTGATTTTCAATGTTCTTTCTCAGGATTGGATTGATACCTGCTAACCAGACCTACGGCATAACAAATGTCACATGAAATTCCCAACTACACTAAAATATGATACTCGAGACATTTTTTTTTCTTTCTTTGAACACATTTCAAGGCTTAAAGTTTCACCTTTTGCTATAGGAGTATCCATGGTTTGCAACTATTCATTCAAAAATATTCCAAACTTTTCATTATGTATGTTTCTTTGGATAGACTCAAAATTTTATTTGAAACGACCTGTTTGGATTCTAACACCCAATATATAGTCTACTTCATACATATCTTTCATGTCAAATGATCTTGAAAGTCATGACTCAACAGTTTTTACATACTCTAAATTATTTTTCGCTAATAAAATATCATCTACGTAAAGCGAAAGAATCACAAATATTTTATTGGGCTTTTTTACGTAGATGCAATGGTCTTCATCGATCATGGTGAAATCAAATGAAATCACTTCCTTATAAAATCTCAGGTACCACTGCCTTGAAGGCTGTTTTAAGCCATATGTTGATCTGTTTAATTTACAAACTTTCTTTTCTTGGTCTTTAACAACAAAACCTACAGGTTGTTTCATGTAGATTTCCTCGTTTAGTTCTCCATTGAGAAAAGCAATCTTCATGTCTATTTGGTGTAATTCTAAATCTAAACATGTAACTATATCCAAAAGCAAGCGAATTAAGGTAAATTTCACAACTGGTGAAAAAATTTCCTCATAATCTTTTCCTGTTTCTTGAGTAAAATCTTTTGCCACCAATCGTGCTTTTTGTCTTTCTATTGATCCATTTGATTTGCATTTAACTTTGAGAATTCCCTTGTTCCCAATAGTTTTACGCCTAGAAGGAAGGTCAACTAGATCCCAGACTTTATTGGTTTCATGGACTCTAGTTTTTATTTTATCGCTTTTATCTATTCATCTTTTTTCAGGACTCGAAAAAGCCTCAATCAAAAAATTAAGTCATCAAATACTGTGGGAGATACCAGGAAAAAATAATCCTTAATCTCATAAGATCGTTTAGGTACACCTTTTCTGGTACTTTTACGTAATTGAAGTTCAGATTCCTCAATAGAATTTTGGGATTCACCACTCCAACTTGGACCAAGAATTATTTCTTGATCTATTGAATTATCAAGCACGTCCGAAGATATTATTTGACCATCTGAATTCAACATTTCATAAAAAGGCTCTTTTTTTTTATTTCACCCCTTCTAAAAAAAATATTTCCAGGAATGTGACATCTCATGATTCAATTTCTGTAGTACTTTCATCTTCCAATTTACTAATGAACAAATGCCCTTTCGAGTGTTTTGAGTATCTTACAAAGATATATTTCTTTTCTTTTGGACTTAATTTTTCAAACTTACAAAAATGATCTTTAATATATGCAGCACAACCCCAAAGTCGTAGATCATTAAAGTTTGATTTATTACTCGTCCATAGTTCATAAGGAGTAAAAAATACTGATTTAGAAGGTACTTTATTCAATATATGGGTTGCGGTTAATAATGCATCTCCCCAAAAAGAGATTGGTAAGGTTGTCTGAGCCATCATGGACTTTGTCATATCCAACAATGTTCAATTCATTCTTTCAGCTACACCATTTTGTTGAGGTGTATGGGGAGTAGTTAATTGTCTGATAATGCCTTTTTCAATATACAGTTTTTCAAACTATTTTGACAAATATTCACAACCTCTATCGGTTCTTAATGCCTTTATATTTTTGTCTAATTTATTCTCAACTTCATTCATATTCTTTTAAAGCATTCAAGTGCTTCAGATTTAGGAGATATCAAATAGGCATAACCCAAATGCAGGAAATCGTCAATAAATGTAATGTAATATAAAGCACCAAACCTTGTATTTATACTTATTAGACCACAGATATCAGAATGGATTAAATGCAATGGAAATTCAGCTCTTATAGTCTTTCTAAATGGTTTACGTATAATCTTTCCGGCAAGATAATTTTTACAAGTTGGTATTTCAATTTTGAAGAAAGAACCTAAATACCCTTTCTTTGCCAATCTATTCATTCGATCTTGCCCTATGTGACCCAATCTACCACGCCATGTAAGTATATCAATATTATTATTACTAGAATAATATGACATTACACAACGATCGACATAATAGTTATAAGTTGAAGGATTACAATCTAAAACAATAAAGCGATCATAACAACATCCAAAATCATTAAAAAAATTATCTAGAGTTATTCTTACACTATTGCAACTAAAAAACAAATGAAAACCAACATCTAAAAGAACAGACACAGATACTAAGTTTCATCGAATTTTTGGAGTATATAGGACGTCAAGCAAAATCACAGACCGACCTTCATGCAAGTCTACTTTGCAAGTGTCAATGCCTTTGACTTTAAGTATTGCATTATTTCCTACATAAATTCACCTTGATCTAGGTGAAACTTGACGGACTTACATAAATACTTCTCAATCTCGACTTACATGGTCAATGGCTCCTGAGTCTATAATTCACATAGGATAAGATTCAATTAATAAAACAGTGCTAGAAATATATATAACACTTAGATATGCGTTTAGAAATGCTACCTTTTTCTGCTCAGGATATTTACGAGCAAAATGCCTCAGAACTTGACAATTGTAGCACTTCATCTTGCTCTTGTCTTTTTTCTTGAAAAACCTTTTTTCCTTCTTGGAATTTGGCTTTTTCTTTTTTGCAAAGGGTCCTTCTTCGGTCTCTTTACCCTTTTCGTTCCTTTTTTTCAATTTTTCTTGCACTTGAAGCCTGAAGACTTCTTTTCACTTGATTCTGCCATAAAGGCAGTAGAAGCAGCTCTAGCATCACCAAGCCAATCATCTTCAAGTTCAACATGACGGTCAACATCAGAAAAAGTTTTGATGCTATCATTATGGATTAAGTTGACTTTCAAGTATTCCCAACTGTTGGGAAGAGATCGAATCACTGCCTGAACCAGCTGCTCATCCGAGAGAACATGACTAACACTTTTGAGCTAAGCTATCATATTGGACATCACCTTAAGGTGTTGTTTGATGTTATGATTGTGACACTTCTTGTAAATATCAAACTTGATAGTCATTGTCTGAGGCGGGTGAAAAAAGTATCCTCATATGTTCCTCACAAGTGTGCCCAGACAACATTAGCAGTAGGAAATTTCTCACACTCATGAATGAGGTCATCAACCACAGAACTCATAATGTTCCACGTGCAATGGAATCAGCCTTTTCTCAAGCCTTATAAGCTTCAAGGTCTCTTCTGTGTTGTGCAGTATTACCCTCTTCTGATAGACATAAGACATGGTTAATACCTTCAAGAGCATTTTGCTCTTCCAGCACATACAATATTTTACGACTCCAAATGTCATAATTTTTACCATTTAGTTTTTCTCCTTTGTTCAAGTCGGTAATTATGCTTTTTGATGTCATTTCTATTATTAAGAGACAATCACGCACATATTTTATCAATTATGCATAATTACACATTTAAGCAAATCATTTCACATAAAGGTTTCATGTTTAGTGTAAAATCAAAAGGACACTTAAGAATCAAATCATCATCTGTGAACTAAACACTTCGCCAAAATTAAAAATTAATTTCTTAATGTGTATTAGAATGATAGCTTTCAATTAAGTATTTTAAACTCAAATAAATGAATGAAATTCATATAAAAGAAGAATATATATATATATATATATATATATATAAATTTAATAAAATGCTTCAAGTTACAAGTCAATTTAAATATAAAAGTCATCCCACAAATATTTGAGACAACTTATAGACACCCAAAAGGCTCGCAGGTCAAATCTCGAGGTAAACATTAATTAATCTCTCGCCTCAAGGATCACAAAGAGAATTTGCTAAAATAGCTAATGTATCCCAATCCGATATTTCTACATAATTTTCTAGTTATACACGTTTTAATTCAATCAAATCAATAAATTTAGCAATTATAATGCCAGGGAACATCTTAAAAGACTTGAACTCTTTTAGTTTCTTTTCTCTTTCCCTTTGTATAGCCCTCTCATTCTGTAACAGATTCTGTGTGCCTTGGGGACATCATTTCATATGATCTTACGACCTCGAAAATATGTCCTTCGATGATGTGCTCTTCCACTTTGTCTCTTTGCTCGACATCCAGAACTCTCTCTCGGAGTGATTCGAGTTTGTTCCCATTCAGCCATTTCTGAAATAGAAACCAATAAATAATAAGAATGGTTTAACCACTCAATGTGACATCTTATGTCACAATTTATCGTAGAAGGCAAATCTGTTAAAAGAATTTAAGGGTTTATATTTTATTTTTTTCATTTTCCCAAATTAATAACATTACTATAATAATGTGCTATGTTGAAGAAAACAATAGTACTAGTACTATTCATTTTTAATAAAAAAAAATCATTATTCTCAATTTATCTAAACAATCATAGTGCTCAACACTTTCTATCTATTCTTTTTCTTTGCTTTAATTTTGACATAACAATACCATTCAAGATCGGAGAAGTAAAAACAAAAAAATTCCAGTTCTTCTTTTAAAAAAAATTACTGATCTTTGAAATCAAATAAAGATCTTCAACTGGATTTGTTAAGAAATTGTAGCGCATCTTGATTCCAGAACAGAAGGTTGTCAGTTCGATTCTAGTTGGGTCTAAAATTCCAATTTTTATTCGATAGTGATTTCTTTCTAACAGGTAAGTTCTTATTCAATAATTAGAAGAATTATACTTAAACTCGATACCAAAATCATGCAAAACAGAGCAATTTAACCTATCTCTGATGCCATTGAAAGAAAAATAGGAGCAAAAATAATGTGTACCTTGATATTTTGTAGTGGAAAGTGTTGAATTTGCTACCGAAAAGAATTTCCCTAAATCCACTTTGTTTCTTTGGAAAACGAAAAATTATTTCACAAATTAAATGCCTTTTTTGGGTGTTTTTTTAATGTCAAGAAATGTCAACTTTATTCTTTATTATCTGTTTTTCGTCACTTTTTCTCTATCTGGAAAAGAAGAATGAACTTGATATTTATAAGGGAAAGTGGAACAATTTCCTTTGTAATTGTTCCCTCTAAATTTCAAATAAGTAGTTTTATCTCTTTTTTTTTTTTTCAGATAATCAAAAAACAAAAAAATGGGTTAGATCGGATCGGTCTATATAGGCGACCATGACTCGTAATCCAATAGTTCCAAATTGTGTGGGGGCTTTTTATCCTTGTCAAGGAAAGAGACTGCAAAATAGAGAATTAATGATTGAGCTATTTTTATAAAAGAAAGAAATGATGAAAAGTGAGAAATTGAGAGAAGGTCTGTGACCAGACAACCTCTCTACCTTATAAAAATAGAAGTAAGGTTTGCGTACACTCATCCTCCCAACTTTACTTGTTACCTACTCTCCCCAACTCTACTTGTAAAATTACACTGAGTATGATGATGGTGGTGTCTGCACTAAAATTGAATACCAAGATTTATGCATGCTTTCACGTTTAGCACTAACTTATGATAAAACTGAAATGATTAATCTGGAAATCAGTTGTATTTCTAACAATATTGATGAACATTAATTGAACAAGCTATTTACATCTTGTAGAAGAAGAAAAAGAAAGTTTCTAGAGAATTTAATCTTAGCTCTTATTCTTCAATTACACAGCTAATGTCCTTATTATAGGACAAGTAACTGACTTTTAACAACTTAAGAGTAAAACACTAAAAGCCCCTTTATGTAGTTAATCACCACACCACCCCTTTATATCTAACACATGTACTTTAATATAGCTGGTAGGTACGATGTAGTTTTGATGATTGACAAACTGACAAAGTGATATGAAATAATTATGATAAACTCAAGTAATAAATATGTGTTGATTTGAAGAAGTTGAATTTGATTCAAATACTTGATGATAAGAGAAAACAAGTTGAGTTGAAAAAGGAGTCATATGGAAAGAAAGAGTTTCACTTCTGAGCATATCTTGAAGAGTCCTATGTGTAGAAGGAGAGATATTCTGCAGATTGAAGAAGTCTACGCAAGATAGGAAACATACAAATTAAAGGACTCTTTGTTAGATCAATGAAGTTTCTGATGACTGACACATGAATGGACCATGTTACTTGAGCTGGTCCAATCATAGGAAAACAGGTTTCTGGTTTCACTGATAGATGCAGACAAGATTGCTTAAAGTCAGGACTGAATGAGCAAGCCTAATTCTGATATACTTAAGTTACTGATCATGTGAGAAATTGAAGAAGTTGTGGTTGAGTAAAATACTTGAAGATATGCTGATTTAAAGAGTTGAAGTTTGACTACAACACTAAGAAGACAAAAGTTGGAATTGAAGAAGGAGTCTCACTTGAAGTAGAATTCTATGTAATGAGAGTTATGATTATAGGAGTTTGAAATAAAGAATAACTCTTTGGAGAGCTGTGTTTAAATAGAAGATGTAGTATTCAGAGTAACTCACGCACTTACGAAGCAGAAAGGCACAATCGACAGATTGACTTCACGGAGTGCTACTCAATCACTGAAGAAACACATTGAAGAACCTGGTCCTAAGTATAGAATCCAGCTAAGAGTGTTAGCATTGATTTTTAGAGTTGTTCATTGTGTTTGAACTATTGATGTAATATTAGTTTCAGTGTGTTATAAACTGAACTAGGAGCTAGTCTTCAAGTTGGGGAAAACTCAGAGACTTTGGGAACGCATACCTTGGAAGGTGTGTGTAGTTAGGAATTAGAGTTTATAATTCCTAGTCGTTGAGTTAAAGGAATTAGAATTTATAATTCCTATTTGTTGGTTACAATAGTTTTGTAATCAGTCGAGGTTTAGAGTTATTTAGTGAAGTTAGGATTAAATCCTGTAGAGGTGCAGGTCGTATTTTTTACATCTTTTGAGCCCGGTGTTTTCCACCTAAAAATCGTTGTGTTCTTTTACTTTCTGTTTTACTGCTTCCTTGGAACACGTCAGCCAACCCGTTCCATCGATAGACAACAGTCAGGCGAAAATAAGATAATCAATGGAGCACGAATTCTTAACAATAGCTAATAAGCTGCATACCTTTATCCTTCTAACGTTACGCAAACTTCGGTCAAAATGGTCTTGCTCTCAGTCAACTTATTATACTTTTGGTTGGTTTCTTCCTTGAGATGCATCTTATTAAACTTTTAAGGTTGTGATAAAATGAAACCTTTATCGTTTCTCTTTCGTGCAATGTGTGTTCAATGCAATTAGCAATTTGGAAATTGGAATGTGGAAGGAATTAGACAGGTTAAAAGGAAAAGAGAGAAAGGGGACAGAGATGATGAATACAAGACTAAGCAGTGAATGTCAAGATTTAATTCGCTTCTACTTTTAGTAATAAGTTGTTGCACCTCTTTCTTATTCAGCTAAAAACTAATGTCTCTCATAAAATTCTGGTATGTTTCTCTTTATCATTTTAGTGCCATGAACTATCTGAAGATTTTGTTGTCCCTACTTGCTTTTCACAATAGATTTATTCAAAGCAAATCTTAGGACAAAATAAGTCTTAGTCTCAACATCGCTCTCATACTTCACTATATTTACACCACAGTAAATTTTTTACTTCTAAACCTCGAATGAAAACTAAGTTTTAACTTGCAAACCTCAGTTTCTGCCCTTCTCCTCATTTCCAGGGTTGCTCTTTATGTCACAAACAATAGTATTCTCCTTTCCTCCTGTTAGAGCAGCATCGACATCTCCCACTTTAACTTTATTCATTTTGCTTTTGCACGGTTCACACTCAGCAACTTGGCTACTGGATCGAAATCGCCAATAATCAATGGATATTGTGTCTTTTGGTGTTTTATCTCAACAATACTTTCATTGGTGCTCAACTGCTTCTCATCATCACCCATTTTCATCTCTTTTTCTGCTTTCAATGATGAGTCTGGCATTAGGTCAAGCACGCATTTCCCCTCTTGGCCCTGTTTAGAAAAGGATCCACTTAATGGAGAAGTCCCTAATGAATCTTTCTTAGGATTCTCACTGGTTGTTGTCTCTAAAAGATGATAAAAGTATTAAGTACGATATACATAAGGTGTGATAAATTAGTTTAATTGAATTAACAAGTTACAGAGTATTCAAATCACAAAGGAAAAACTAGATCTTTTGGAAATAAGATAACCAGAATATGGGATTAATATGTGCTCTTAAAATAAATAGACTGTGAATCATATTTCAATGATCTTGCAGTTTACACTTAGTGTCTTTCCTTTACATGTTGTATATGTGGTGTATATAGCTTTAATAATGTAAGACAAGTACAATGAACATTATAGTTTGAAATTTCACGATACATAGAGCCTTGTTCATCAACGTTATCGTTATTCACTTTTTCATTCTCTTGAGCCTCTACAATGAAAGACAAAGGGATGATGTTCAAAGCGCTGCAGAATTTTCTACCATACAAACAAAAGGAATATTCGAACTGCACCAAAACCCAAATCCAGAACAATGTTTAAAAAATGACAGATAGAATTTCAAACATTATGAAGCCAAACCTCTCATTAACGCAGACAGAACATCTGATAGAATTCGAGAGGAACTCCAATGAATATCAAGATGAAAAAACATTTTAATGAAATATATCAGAACAGTGCTAAAAAGAAACGATCATTTTAAAGTTGAACCTATGATGAACAAAGACAGAAGGCTTATTAGAACATACAGAAAGAACTGAAGCTGTAACTTTAATTTGCAGATCACTATGTTCTGTTTTCAGGTTATCATTCTTCTCATCAATATTTGTCTGAAATGATAAGAGTATTAGACCTACTGAGCTTGTCAGTTTCTTATTAATGAAACGGGTTGCCTAACGTGTTTCAACCAGGCTAAAACAACAAGTAAATGAGACAGTTTTTCATGTGAAAAACAGCCGGACAGTTTTTCATGTGAAAAACAGCCGGCTCAAAAAGGTGTAAAAAATCACGACTACAAGATTTTATCCCAAACTTCACTAATCAACCTTGAGCCTCGACAACTGCAAATTACAAGACTTTTGTAATCTAGGAATTATTATGAGATAAAGTTTTTCACGTGAAAAACACCCAACTCAAAAAGGTGTAAAAAATCACGACTTGTACCTCTACACGATTTTACCCCAAACTTCACTAATCAACCATGAGCCTCGACAACTACAAATTTCAAGACTTCTATAATCTAGGAATTATAAACTCTAATCCCCACTTCTACAAACCACCCAAGATATGTGTTCCAAGTCTTCGAGTTTCCCAACTTGAAGACAATGATCTTAACTCAGTTTCTTAACTTAGTTTATATTTCACTGAGACTAGAATTATATAAACATTACTACTCAAGAACTAACCTAATACACAGAAAATAAGACACCATATCTTCTAAGTAATAGCAACAGGCTCAACTCCATGTTTCTTCAAGCTTTGACACTGCCAAGTCAAATTGTCAATAGCCTTTTTCTCTGTAAGTGTGTGAGTGACCGTGTAAGTTACTCCCTCCATGTAAACACCACTCTTTAAAGATTCCTTTATCAGATATGACTTCAATCTCCAATGTAACTCTTGACTCTTTAGAGTTTGTTATGAATTAGAAGTCCAACTTGAAGTTCATCTCCTTTTGAGGTAGAACTCCTTCTTCAACTTAATCTCTCTTATCTTCAAGTATTGGAATCAAACTCAACAACAACAACAACAACAAACCCAGTGTATTCCCACCTAGTGGGGTCTGGGGGGGTAAGATATACGCAGTCCATACCTCTACCTCTGAAGAAGTAGAAAGGTTGTTTCCGATAGACCCCCGACTTAAGACACGAGACACCACACAAATATAAAGTAACGCACAGAATAGGA
Organism: Capsicum baccatum var. pendulum; assembly: GCA_030864225.1. Taxonomy (NCBI): domain Eukaryota; kingdom Viridiplantae; phylum Streptophyta; class Magnoliopsida; order Solanales; family Solanaceae; genus Capsicum; species Capsicum baccatum. The sequence goes on along the minus strand of CM061559.1, from coordinate 198,550,102 downwards.
TTTCATAACGTAAATACGGCACCCATAAGTAGTAGGAAACATCGAAAAACACACAGATTCGTAATAAAACATGGAACACCGAAATCATAACAAGAAGAATAATAGGAATAGGAATAAAAATAAGAATAGGCAGAATAACAGGAATAATACCCCCACCAAATAATTCCCTACCCTAGCGCCCCAAACTGACCCTAGTCTTCTGCCCTAATTCACGCCTTCCAGACCTTCCTATCTAGGGTCATGTCCTCAGTGAGCTGCAACTGTTCCATGTCCCGCCTAATCACCTCACCCCAGTACTTCTTCGGCCTACCCCTACCCTGCCTAAAACCATCCAACGCTAGCCTCTCACACCTACGAACCGGGGCATCTATGTCCCTCCTCTTCACGTATCCAAACCAACTCAATCGGACTTCCCGCATCTTGCACTCCACTGGAGCCACACCAACCTTTTCCCTGATAGTCTCATTCCGAACTCTATCCCCTCTAGTCATCCCACACATCCAGCGCAACATCCACATTTCTGCCACCTTCATTTTTTGGATGTGGGAGTTCTTAACTGGCCAACACTCCGCTCCATACAACATGGCCGGACGGACTACCATCCTGTAGAACTTGCCTTTAAGCTTAGGCGGCACCTTCTTATCACACAACACCCCCGACGTGAGCTTCCACTTCAGCCATCCCGCCCCAATACGGTGCGAGACATCCTCGTCAATCTCACTGTTACCCTGTATCACGGACCCGAGATACTTGAAACTATCCCTCTTACATACCTCTTGCGATTCCAGCTTCACTACTACCTCATCCTCCAACCTCACGTCATTAAACTTGCATTCCAAATACTCTGTCTTGCTTCTGCTCAACCTAAACCCTTTAGACTCAAGAGTTTGTCTCCACACCTCTAATTTGTCATTCACACCCCTTCGGGTCTCGTCAATCAGAACTACATCGTCTGCAAAAAGCATACACCAAGGCACCTCCCCTTGAATACGCCGCGTCAACACATCCATCACCAAAGCAAATAAAAAAGGGGTAAGAGTAGATCCCTGATGCAATCCTGTCAAGATAGTGAAATGCTCTGAGTCTCCTCCCGCCGTCCTCACCTGAGTTTTCGCTCCAACATACATATCTTTAATTGCTCTGATATAAGCCATCGGGACTCGACTCACCTCCAAGCATCTCCAAAGCACCTCCCTGGGAACTTTGTCGTAAGCCTTTTCTAGGTCGATAAACACCATGTGCAGGTCCTTCTTCCTTTCCCTATACTGTTCCACCAGCCTCCGTACCAGGTGAATTGCCTCCGTCGTCGAGCGCCCAGGCATAAATCCAAACTGATTTTCCAAAATAGACACTATCAGTCTCAGCCTCCCCTCGACCACTCTCTCCCAAATCTTCATAGAGTGACTCAATAACTTAATCCCCCTATAGTTATTGCAACTCTGGATGTCACCCTTATTCTTATAGAGAGGGATCATGGTACTCCACCTCCATGCCTCGGGCATCTTTGCCGTCTTGAAGATTGCGTTAAACAGACCAGTCAACCACCTTACCCCAGCCTCTCCAACGTACTTCCAAAACTCCACCGGTATCTCATCCGACCCCGTCGCCATACCCCTCCGCATCCTGCGAACAACCTCTCTAACCTCTTCTACCCTAAAACGTCTACAATAACTGAAATCCCGACACTCCTCTGAGTGCTCCAGTTCTCCTAACACAATAGCTCTATCCCCTTCGTCATTCAAGAGCCTATGAAAGTACGACTTCCATCTATTCTTAATGTGGCTGTCCTTCATCAACACTCTGTCGTCCTCCCCCTTAATGCACCTCACCTGATCGAGGTCACGACCCTTCCTCTCCCTAGCCTTAGCGAGTCTAAACAACTTTTTCTCCCCTCATTTCCCCTGTAACCCCGCATACAGGCTCTCAAACGCGGTCGTCTTAGCTGCCGTGACTGCTGACTTAGCCTCCTTCCGAGCTAGCTTGTACTCTTTCCTATTTACCCGCTTCTCTTCTTCGTCCCTGCTCTCAACCAACTTAGCATACGCCTCTTTCTTGGTCCTCACTTTCTTCTCCACCTCTTCATTCCACCACCAATCCCCCTGATGGTGCCCGACCCAGCCCCTAGAAATACCCAACACCTCACTTGCCTTCTCCCTGATGCACCTAGCCGCCCTATCCCACATACTATCCACGTCCCCCCTACACTCCCACACCCCTATTCCCACCAACTTCTCCCCTATCTCCCACGCATTCACTGGCGTCAAACCGCCCCACTTAATTCTAGGTCTACACTTCTTACTCCTCCTCTTTCTATTCTTCTTTATACCTAAGTCTATGACCAAGAGCCTATGCTGGGTGGAAAGATTCTCACTCGGGATTACCTTACAGTCCCTACACAACACCCCATCCCCTTTCCTGAGCAACATAAAGTCAATCTGGGTCCTGGCTATCGCGCTTCGAAAGGTGATCAGGTGATCGTCCTTCTTCGGGAAGCCCGAGTTCACCACCACCAGCCCAAAGGACCTTGCGAACTCCAAAAGGGTAGCCCCTCTTCATTTCTCACCCCAAAGCCAAAACCACCATGCACATCACCAAAGCCTCCCGATAACGCCCCGATGTGCCCGTTGAAATCTCCTGCTACAACAATCTTCTTTGAGCTAGGCACGCCTCTTAGCACCTCCTCTAAATCCTCCCAAAACCGCAACTTCTCCTCCCCATCCGAGCCCACTTGCGGCGCATAGGCGCTACACACATTCAGGGTACACCCCCGAAGGACCAACTTAATAGTCATCGACCTATCGTTGATCCTCTTCACCTCTACTACCTGGCCTCTAAGCTCTTCATCTAATAAGATGCCAACTTCATTCCTCCGCCTCTCAATCCCAGAGTACCACAGCTTGTAACCATCCACATCCCTAGCCTTAGACCCTACCCACTTGGTCTCTTGAATACACGCGATATTGATCCTCCTTTTCCTAAGAATCTTCACAAGCTCTATAGACTTACCCTGAAGGGTCCCTATATTCCAAGACCCAACCCTCAGCCTACCATCACTATCCCTACGCCCTCCCCTACCGCCCCCGCAGCCAAACCTTGGCCTCCCTCCCACTCCCGCCCTTACCTCATCCCCCGCCTCCACAATGGTCCCACGCCCCACCCCCTCGAACATGACCCTATCCAACCATTACCGCTCACAGCCACTACACAGGAAAATATAAGAAAATATAATCAAAGGCAAAAAACGACCACAAACAACAGCAACAACAGACAACAGTCATAGCAACAACAAACAACAGGCAATAGCAACAATAGACAACAGATAATGTCAACAAATCACAAGCAGATAACCCAATCAAAAGCAGAGCAAGAAAACAACCACAACGACAACAACAACAGACAACGGACAATATCAGTAAATCAAATGCAAGTCGGATAAAACTAGCATAAAATGGGGAATGAAATGAAATAGCGAGGAATGAAATAGCAAAGGTTAGAGATCACCGGGTCACGCTTGTAGACCAAGCCGGAAAACCAGAACCCAGCATTGACCGAGTTCCGGTGAGTTTCGGTGCTGAGATAGAGCTGCGGCTGCTAGAGACCGGCGGAACTGGTCGGCGTCCGGGTGCTGCGGCTGTTGGCGACCGAGCAGCGGGCGGGTGAAGACGGAGCTACGGCGGCGGCTGGCTGGGGCCGAGCTGTGGCTGCTGGGGGGGGCCGATCGGCGGCTGTTGGAGACCGAGAGGGGGGTTGGATCGCTGGGGGGGGGGTCGACGCCTAGGGCCGTGGATTGGGGACTTGGGGGGCGGAGATCGGGACGTGCTGACACCGAAGGTCGCGCCGGTGGCCGGTGATCGGAGCCGGAGATCGGGTCGGGTCAACGCCGACGGTCGGCCGAAGGTCGGCTCCGAAGGTCAGCGACGTCGACGGGGCCGAGGACCGGGGAGAGAGAGAAGGCAGGGAGAGGGAGAGGGAGAGAGAGAGAGCCGTTAGGGGAGAGGGGTAATGCCAGGTGATCAAGTTCCAAAATTCATAGCATTGCCATGTCCATGTCAGCCTCCCCGATGGAATCAAACTCAATCTCATTATTTTCACCCGTGATGATTATGGTAGAAATTATCTACTTTACCACCGTATCCACTTCTTTAATTCAATAATCTTGTCTTCGTAAACCAGTGAACTTGCATTCTTGATCTTGTTACATCAGTGAAACAACTTTATCCACATGTTTCATTCATTTTGTCATTCATCAAAACTTTAATGCTCCAACTAATTCCCCACTTTTGATGATGAAAAACCTCTCGAGTTATGCATTACCCTGTAGACGCTTAAAAAGAATTTTCCTGGATGAAGGAGGTTAGTCTATAGGTTATAAGCATTGCACAACCATATATTCTTCCCCTGTTTGGCATTATTGAAAATCTTAACATACATATCAGAGTAAAACTATTTTGTCAACCCATTCATGTCCACTGGGCTATCAACAAGACAACCAATACATAACAACAGTATTAAAGATCTATCAATTGAGAAAAGAAAATAATTTAGCAAATTAAAAACTCCATTACATTCAGTACCAGATATAAGCATCACAAGCTAAGCAACAACAGAAAAAAATGAAACACTACCGAGCAATGATGAAGGGGACAAAAACAAAAGATCCTAAGGAGCTAAAGAAATGATGCAATTAGGCAGAAGAAGTAGGTAGAATCAGCTGTGTCAAACAATAAATGGTAGCAGCATTAGCAGCCCTCTCCTGAGCCAGCTCATTGCCAAATTCTGCAATTCTAGCCCTAAGTGTGGTAGTTTGCTAGGAATGAGCAACTATAATATCCTCTATTTCTTCAGTTTTCTCCTCCAAGGCATTTTATGCCCTTGAAGAGGAGTGCTGACACATCTCATGGACTTAGAAAGAAAGGAGTGACAAACCCTGCCAATTACATATTTTGTATGATATTCCCATACAGGAATGGGAACTTCAAAGCTTTTAAATATTTGTCCAAGCCAGAAGCCATCTAACAAGGAATTACCATTTTCATCTTAACAAAACACACAATTTTTGTGTTACAAAACTCGACTGGAAAGGTCAATTTTGACCTCAGAATCCAGTAGCTACATTAGTGTCATATCTAAATAATTGGCTTTAGTTTTCCTTTCCTTTCTCTAGAGAATGATTTTGTGTACTACATCAAAGTGGAGTTGATGTAGGGGCGGTATCTCCCTTTTTTCAACTCGATGATGGTGAGTAAGGGTGGGTACACCCGAAAGTTTCCCAGTGACCTCTAGGGTTGAGGGTAAATTATGAAGGGAAAGCCACTTATAATTCACATAGTAAGACCACCCTTCAGAAGGAACATCTATAATACGTGCCACATCGGCACGAGTCAGCTTAATCGGGTCCCCAAGAATAGTGGAGGTAAACATAGTACCATCAAACTTAGCATTAATATAAAATTCAGTTACCTTTTTCTTAGTTAATTTTCTTTGAATAGTGCCTTGAGGAAAGAGGTGACCATCCTTGAAGAGCTATCTTGGTAAGAAGGATAGGCATGTTAGGACCCCCATTTCCAGTAATAACTCTACCTTGCACTACTTTTTGTTTTTGAAAAATTGATTATATGGTCAAGAGATAGATAGGTAGGTTCATAAGTAGCCATAGAGTGAGAGAAATATAGAGGAATAGATGGAGTAGTGATACACCCAAATTATAACTCTCGTTAGAAAGTTCAAGCGGTCGCTGTCAAATATAGAACCCAACTGGGTTGGGTGTCGAATCCCACAGGGAATACTATGATCACTAAGTATTGCGATTATTATTAGACTGTTGATCAAAGGTTCCAAGGTAAGGGGGATTTCAGTTTAGGTGCACAATATTATTATCAGTGTAGTGATGAGATGATATGTGTAATAATACTTGATCACAGAGAATGACAAATTAGGGTTATGTCCACCTTGTAGCTTCTACTTCTCTATTAACTATGAGTAATAAGGATTTTATACATGCATGCACTTATAGAGAGATGTATTCTAATTCTAAATCCAAGTGTTTCTCAACCATCAAGGATTTATTCACCTTAGTTCTCTCGAATCCAAAGTGTATAACCAATCGTACGAACTCTCCAAGAAGTTAATCTTGCTAAGGCATTAACGTGTAAAATAGAGGTTGGAAACCCTATTTTCTTGTCACACTCTCTTTTACAAATAGTAACTTTTCTGTCGAACAAGTTATTGCTATAATGGCGCATTCCCTTTGTTTGCAACCACGAGAATTCAATCAAAATGAAGAGAGTAATGATATAAGTAGATTAACACATCATAAATTCAAAAACCCATAGCAATAGAGAGTATACTACAAGGTTTCCATAACCCTAACAAATAAACTTAGCTACTCATGAATAAAACGGAAATCACAATAGAAATATTCATCATACCAAAACTTAGAACGATCTTGGTGGTAAAGATGAATAGCGAAAATAAGAGAGAAAAGCGTTTCTCTCTCTCTGTCCTTAAGCTAAGCCGCTTTCTCTTGTTTTCAAAATAATACAGAATGTCAATCATCCCTAAAAATTTAGTCATAAGGCTTTTTAATAACATCCTTTTCTAATAAATTGCTACTGCATCCTTAACTATTTAAAAATATTGAGTTTGCCGGGGAAAAAGTTCCCATACATCACATTTAGTCCAAAAGTTGCTTTCCTTTTTATGTGAAGTTTCCTTTGCTTTCCACAGGTCTCCAAAAGTGCTGTAATTTTCCTCATTAGTACCTGAAAAGCATGCTAATCACATAGATCAGCTCACTTAACTAAAAATAGACTAAAAGTGCAAGAATTATTTATTTTATCCTCAAAACTTAGCTACAACATGGGTAAGTTATGGTGCTTAGATGTATAAATACGCCCAACATCACCACCCCACACTTAAATATTTGTTTGTCCCCGAACAAAATAGTACATCCATGCGAATACTTAACTAAACTTCACAAGAGCAACACAAAATTTTCAACTAGACATACACTGTAATTATTAACAAAGAGTAGATTTCTTGATCATTACTAGAAACAGCTCACCCTCCAATATAGACTCATTAAGTTGGTTAATTCATATACACAAGTTAAGCCAAAACAATTATATAAAACTACCCAACAATCATCAACCATGTGCGCTCACATAGAAAGTTACCCATAATCACTCATAGTTTTTGCATTTTTCAGAAATATGGGTATAAGAACTTTCTTTCTCTCACTCTCACAAAGAATTCTTAGATTACAACTGATGACCATATACTTGCCCTTAGTGTAATGCTCCACTAATATCAGAATGCTAAGGTTAGGATCAAATAGGTCTTTACGGGTTGTAAAGTAGGCTAAAGGGATGGGTAGGACTATTTTGGCCAGAAATAGTTACTATGTTCCCTAAGCGCTTTAATACACTACATTATGCCATTTACACCAACTTTTAACAACCACTCTACCTTCCTTTCATCTACCAACCTTTTTTTTTCTTTTCTTCACCCATTTTGTTACTCAATCAAAAACACTATGATGGGAATATACAACTCTTTTTTTTTGTTAAGCATCCCTATGATAGCCACCCTCAGCTTAGACTATTTGCGTTAGTTGAGGTGCATAATGTTCAAGAAAGGACCAGGGCGCCACTCCCGATCACAATATTTTCATGTACCAATAACTAAACTTTGGGGCATCACTTTCACCATTTTCCTCTTATTTTGCCACACTTTTTACTCAACTTGATTCTACAATTTAAAGCGCTTAGAAGCTTTTGGATCAAATTATGGTCTTTAAAAAAATAGATTAGGCTACATATGAGGTTGCCAAAGAAAATAACTAAAGGCTCAATGGGTGTTCACTAGGACAATGTACAAAGGTTGGTAAAAAGAAGATAAAAAATTAGGGCTGCCAAAGAAATGCCTAAATCATCTCCTAAACTCACAATCTTTATTTTGCCTCACATATACACTAGGCAAGTTCTAGCATCAGTCGCAACAAAGAATATACAATAGCTTACACACACATGGCACATGGTCAACTTAATTAGGAGCATTATAGATTTTTGACCCAACAGATAAATGAATTAAACCACAAACAATTATGACAGAATGAGTCACAACTTAGAGCCTAAATATTTCAATAGTAGTGATTCAGCACAAACTCTTGTTATAACGCCATGCCGTCTATAAGAACAATTTCATGTAAAAATCTGACTAATTCTCTCTTAAGACGGTCGTCATCCATCCACCATTGAAAAAAATGACTAATTATAACTAACTAACTATGACTAAATCAAAACAACTGTAGAATAAATGCGGCAAGCAGTAGGTAATATAGCAGACAAGGAAATCCAGGTGTACACGTACTTATACTCGCACCCCACACTAAGAAGGAACACACTGCCCTCAGTGTAAATAAATAAGCAAAAACCTGGTTAGTCAGACTCTTCCTCTACATCCGGGGTCATAACCCTGCGTCAGAATCATCATCAAAGTCTTCATCATCAAAGTTGTCCTCTATATCAGAGTCTAGCAGTCAGTGATCATCGTCTGTCGGCACATCATCATCTAGAGGTTCTTTAAAATTTACCCCCACTCCACACATGGCCCGAGTATGCTCATTAAGTGGGTCAAACTGCCGAAGCTCTGCATCAGTCAGCACACGACCCCCATTCATTATAGTAAACCTAGTCATGCCATACAGATAGTAAAAAAAGCTCTCATCTCGAGTATGTCTCTCAGTAGTGGTAAGGTTGATGCCTTGACTAGTTTTTGGATCTTTGATTTTTGTGAGATCCACCTTCTTCGGGTTTTGTTGCAACTTATGGTCTGTTGGCTCCTCCTCAATGTACTCTTTCCTTAAAATTGCAGTCAATAAGTTGCCGAAACTGAAATGGGACTTATTGTGCACCCTTGCTTTTCGCATCGACGTTCGTATAACTGCACCAATATTGATGGGAACATTCGTCATTAGAACATATACCAAGCAGACTCAATCACACGTGACCTTAGTGTATTGTGTCCCAGGAATCAAGCAGGAATTGACTATTCTTAACCATATGCGAGTTTCTCTGTTCAAACAAGCATATGGGTAAGTATTGTGATGAACATTATCTTTATGACGAGTCCACCGGGTCATGGACCTTGATCCACACAACGTATGTCTGATGGCTCTGTAGGGAGGTCTATTGTAGAGCTCCTTGAGTGGTGATTGATCCACACTTGGAGTACCCAGGAAAGAGTTGAAGAAATCAACGTTCAATTGCAAGACTTGCCCTCGAATCTTTACTTCATTTCCCGTAGTCCTTGGGGATCAGTTGGCATAAGACTCTCGAGTCAAATCAAGATTAGATTCGCCCATGTCTCGGAAGATAAAGTCAAGTTTTAGTGCCATAATCTTTGCCAAAATGCGAGGGCAGTTCTTTGCTAAACTTTCCTTTTGCATCGACTCCACATGTACATATTTCTTCACTTTATTGTTTCTGTACCATTCCTTCCCTTCCTCCCCCAGAACCCATTTAATCCCAAAAGTGCGTCGAGGTACTTGAAGAGAGGAGGAATCAGCCTGGTCCTTTCCTGCCCTTTTTTGACCTTTTGTAAGATGGATGCTTTCTCCTTTCCCTGTCGTCCTTTTGGAGCCATGTTACCTGATATCATAATAGGGTCATGTTAGTCTCATTTCATAAAATTCACTATAATCAAAAAAGAAAATAGTAATGGCACCACCCCACACTTAATTTGTTTGCACAATCTAATTGAGTGACTGTTGTGGAGTACTCAGGCTTCATCGACATACATTTAGATGGTATGTGCCAACAACATTATTAGTGCAGTCACACTTTCATCCCTTTACTTTACATAAAAATTTCTCAGTTTGATATATAGAAACAGCACACAATGGTCCTGTAATCTTGACTATCATTTCCAACTTTATTTCATTTGAGCAATACAATCTTTGAATAAGACTACCACATAGAAATCTTATCATGCTATAGCATAGAAACAATTACACAATCTTATGCTTTTGGTTAACCATGATCATTACATCTATGAACGAGTCACTTACATAGTCAAGCTTACAACTCCCAAAATCATGCATTAAATTTCAATAGTTCAACTCCATAATGATAAAAAAATTATGACAGTGAATACCAATCAATACATGCCGGAGTAAAATGAAGATTACCCACGAGAATCCTTTCACTCAATGAGATGTATTTTTCCAAAATCATAACAAACTAACCATACTCTTATCACCAAGCACTACTACAAAATCCAAATAACCATTATGAGCATAGCAATGAAACAACTACGAAACATGAAAGAACAACTTACTTGGTGATAAATTCATGACGAATCATGAAGGTGAGCCTGCAAGATTAGATTAGAAAAGAGAAGGACTTGGAGAGGGAAAGGTTGTGTGGGCGGCGCTTAGGTTTATTGAGTGGGGTTTAAGAGTAGAGGATATATTTAAAAGATGAGACATGGGTCGGGTCGATCCATTCAAAAATGGGTTATTAGGCAAAACTTACGTTGGCGGCCCCCATGGAATCGCCTAAGCATAAGTAGGCGGCGCCTAACCTATCGCCTATGTTGACATAGGCGACGCCTAACCTATCGCCTATGTGAGGCAGTGAGCATAGGCGATGGCATAGGCGGCGCCTAACCTATCGCCTATGTTGACATAGGCGGCGCCTAACCTACCGCCTATGTTGACATAGGCGGCGCCTAACCTATCGCCTATGTGAGGTAGTGAGCATAGACAATGGCATAGGCGGTGCCTAACCTATATCCTATGTTGACATAGGCGGCGCCTAACCTATCGCCTATGTTGACATAGGCGGCGCCTAACCTATCGCCTATGTGAGACAGTGAGCATAGGCAATGGCATAAGTGGCGCCTAACCTATCACCTATGTTGAAATAGGCGGCGTCTAACCTATCACCTAAGTGAGGCAGTGAGCATAGGAGATTGGAAATGCGGTGCACTCTTGGTCGAATAGGTCCATACCGCGGGGGCCTCGCCCCGCACCCCCATCGAGGTCAGTGGTGGGCTTCGAGATCGGGCCAATCGGCCCGATCCCTACACTACCACCACAGACCTCATTAAAAGTCACAAAATAAAGTTGCACCACAAAACTTTTTAGGTCGAATCTACATAATTCGAGACGCGACTCTAATGCAAATCATACTTGAGCCTTACACATTTGACCACTCCCACTTACCTTTATTGTTCCATCACTCCTAGACTTACCACCATTGACATGGCTCACTTCCAAATCAAAATTGGGACTAATCTCCCCCTTTGTACTTCATGCACCTATACTTAATCAAAAACAACAAAAATGAGTAGAAGGATGGGTTACCTCCCACCAAGCGCCTTAGTTTTGGTCGTGGATCGACTCTTCTTTTTGAATTTTCATTTACCAAAAACAAAATCCTAGTAAAATAATGGGTTGCCTCCTATGTAGCACTTGATTTATTATCGCGGCACGACACAGTTATCTCGATTACTCAGACTTCATCAAGATATGTGGTGGCTATACATTTTATCAAGTCAGTTGGACCAATATATAGCTTCACTCTTTGGCCATCACCTTAAAGACACTACCTTCATTGTTTTCTAACTCCACTACTCCAGATGAGTAGACTTGGCTGATTCTGAATGGACCAGACCATTTAGACTTCAACTTACCTGGAAACAGCTTCAGTCTGGAGTTAAAAATGAGTACCAAATCGCTTTTCTGAAAGTTTTGTTGGATAATCCTCCGATAATGGTACTTTTTCATCCTTTTTTTGTAAAGATCTGCTCTTTCATATGTATTTAGATGGAATTCATCCATCTCGTTCAGCTGTCCCAATCTCATATTTATAGCATCATCCCAGTTCAGGTTAAGTTGCTTCAGTGCCCACATTGCTTTATGTTCTAGCTTAATTGGCAAGTGAAAAGCCTTTCCATAAACTAGTTGGTATGGTGACATGCCAATTGGTGTCTTAAACGCGGTCCTATATGCCCATAAGGCATCATCCAGCTTCCTGGACCAATCTTTCCTGCTGGCATTCACAGTCTTAGCAAGGATCAACTTGATTTCCTGGTTTAAAACCTCTACCTGCCCACTAGTTTGTGGGTGGTACGGTGTAGCTACCTTATGTTAATTAACCCCATACTTTGCTAATACAACTCTAAACAGTTTGTTGCAGAAATATGATCCTCCATCGCTTATGATGGTATGGGGTACCCCAAAACGAGAGAAGATATTTCTCTTTAAGAACGCCACAACACCCTTACCTTCATTATCAGCTAGAGTGACTGCTTCGACCCATTTGGATACATAATCCACAACAACTAAGATATATTTCATCCCAAATGAGCTCACAAATGGGCCCATGAAGTCAATACCCCAGACATCGAATAACTCTACTTCAAGTATTTTGGACATGGGCATCTCATGGTGCTTTGAGATAGAACCTTTCCGCTGGCATTGATCACATCTTCTTACAAAATCATAGGCATCCTTGAATAATGAAGGCCAATAGTAGCCACTTTGCAGTACTTTCTTGGCCATCCGTTCACCTGCATGGTGACCTCCAACTTGGGAAGCATGGCTTGTTCCAGTATGCTAGACACCTCTACATCTGGGATGCACCGCCTAATAATACCATTAGCACATCGTCAAAAAAGATACGGCTCATCCCAGAAGTAATGTTTCACATCATGCATGAACTTTTTCTTTTGATGAAAGGAGAGATTCTCAGGAATCACTTCGCTTACCACGTAGTTAGCGAAATCTGGATACCACGGTAAGTTTTCCACCATAGTTGCTAGAATCTCTTCATCGGGGAATGCATCAACAATATCAAGGTCGGTTTGCACTGTGTGCTCACTCTCAAGTCTAGATAGATGATCAGCTACTTGGTTTTCACAACCTTTTTTTATCCTTTACCTTGAAATTGAATTCTTGAAGCAGTAGCTCCTATCTAATTAGCCTTGGCTTGGCATCCTTCTTTGCCATTATATATCTTAGAGCCGCATGATCTATATGAGCCACTACCTTGGTTCCCAACAAGTAAGCACAAAACTTCTTGAAAGCATAAACAACCGCAAGAAGCTCCTATTCAGTGACGGTATAGTTCTTATGTGCTCCATTCAAGGCCTTGATCATGTAGTAGATTGGATGAAATAGCTTTTCTCTTTTCTGACCAAGTACAACACCCAAGGCTACACCGTTTGCATCACACATAATTTCAAATGGTAGAGACCAATCGGGTGCTACAATAATAGGGGCTTCAACTAGCTCCCCTTTGAGGCATTCAAATGCCTTCAAGCAATCTTCACCAAAGTAAAAATTTGCCTCCTTCTCTAAAAGTTTGCATAATGGGTTTGCAATCTTAGAGAAGTCTTTAATAAAGCTCCGATAAAAACCAGCATGACCGAGAAAACTACGAACCCCCTTCACAGAAATTAGAGGTGGTAGTCTCTAGATAACTTCAATATTGGTTCGATCAACTTCAATTATCTCTTCATAGATTTTATGCCCGAGAAAAATGCCTTCCTTAACCATAAAATGTCACTTCTCCCAATTTAGCACCAGATTGAATTCCACACATCGCTGCAAAGCCATACTCAGATTTGCCAAGCATGACTCAAATGACTCACCTACAACCGAAAAGTCATCCATAAACACCTCCAAGGTGTCTTCAACCATATCAGAGAAAATGGACATAATACACCGCTGAAAAGTGGTAGGTGCATTACATAGCCCAAATGACATTCGTTTGAATGCAAAAGTACCATATGGGCATGTAAAAGTGGTCTTCTCCTAATCTTCAAGAGCAATGCAAATCTGGTTATATCCAGAATAATCATCCAAGAAACAGAACCCTCCCTTTCCTGCCGATCATTAAGTATTTGATCCATGTATGGCATTAGGAAGTGGTCCTTTAACGTCCACGAGTTTAGCTTCCAGTAATCCATACATACCCTCCACCCTGTGACAGGCCTGAGTGGAATTAGCTCATTCTTCTCATTCGCTACTATTATCATGCCCCTTTTTTTGGGCACACATTGTACAGGACTCACCCATTTACTGTCTGATATCGGGTACACCACCCCTGCATCTAGCCACTTAATGATTTCTTTCTTCACCACCTCTTGTATAGGTGGATTCAGACGATGCTGATGCTCAATAGTGGGTACGCAATCTTCCTCTAGCTGAATCTTATGCATATATATGCCAGGAGGGATACCAATGATATCTGCAATAGTCCAACCAATAGCTTTCTTGTACCTCTTCAGAACTGAGATGAGATCCTCTACCTGTTGTTCACCTAAATCAACAGTAATAATAACCGGCAGTGTTTTTGCACTACCCAATAACACATACCTTAGATGACTGGGTAGCTCTTTCAATTCTAACACCGGTGGCTCTTTAATGGATGGATTCGCCGGTGGTGAAGGTCGATTCTTAAGGTCAAGGTCTAGATTTTTGGGGGCATAAGAATACGACCCCATTCCTGTCAAAGCATAGACAGTTTCTTCGTACTCCTTAACATCCTCATGATCAAAGTTCATAAGCATAACAACCAATGGCTTAACAATAAGCTGCTTCTCTAAAAAATATTCCTTCTCATCCTCATAATAAACATCAACTATAGAGAACACATTCATATCCTTGGGCCGCTTCATTGATTTGCATACATCAGAACGTACTACTTCGTCATTCATCCGAAATAAAAGTTCATTTGCTCGCAAATCAATAAGCACACTTCTTATTGTGAGGAAAGGTTGACCCAAGATAATGGGCACCTCAAAATCCACCTTACAATCCAAAATAAGAAAGTCTGCAGGAAAAATAAAGGTAGCAACCTTTACTAATACATCATATAAGATACCAACAGGTCATTTTAACGACCTATCTGCCATTACAAGTCACATGTTGGTTGGTGTAGGATCCCCTAACCCCAACTGTCTATAAATGGCTAGTGGCATCAAATTAATGCTAGCCCCTAAATCACATAAAGCCTTAGAAAAATATAAAGATCCAACCGTGCAAGGAATAGTGAAAGCACCCGAATCTGCATTCTTTTGTACCAAAAACCTCATTGCAATCGCACTGCAATGATGAAAATTATCCGCCAGTTCATAGCCCACTGCCCTTTTCTTTGTCAAAAGGTTCTTCATGAATTTGGCGTACCCTGGCATTTGCTTCAGTGCCTCTACCAAAGGCACATTTATAGTCAGCTGCTTCAGCATGGTCATGAATTTACTGAACTTGCTGTCATCAGCCTTCTTTTTCAGTCTCAGAGGAAAAGGTGGTGGTGGATTTGGAAGAGTTTTCTCCACCACTTCCTTTTTATTGTGCTTCCTATTATCAATCTTTTCAGACTGCTGACATCTAGGTGTAGTATCATGAACGTTCTCATCCTGATTTTCAACTTCTACAGAATCATCACAATCTGCTTCAACAACATTCTCCTCTATACTATCAAACACAGGCTTGCCCTTGGACGGATTTTCCAACACTTTACCACTCCTGTTTGTAATAGCCAAACATGATCCATCTTTACTTAGATTTTGCATAGTGTCACTTGGTAAAGTGCTAGCTTTCTTTTTATTGAATGGCGCCGATAGTTGACTCATTTGTTGTTCCAGCCATTTTATGGAAGTGGAATGTGAGTCAACCAATTGATTCATTAAGGACAAATCATTTTTTACCTCATCTACTCCTGTGTTGGTTTTCTATACTCCTTTCAATAGCTTAGCCATCATTTCCTCCATGGACATCTTCCCAGAGCTAAGTGCAACAGGTTCATGATTTCCAGGAGGGACATACAAACCGCTCCTGTCATTCTTATTCTTCCAATTCCCTTGGTCTCGATCCTTGTATCCGGATTTTTCATAATAGTTCCTACCTTGGTTTCCTTGGACATTGCCTTGGAAACCCCCCTGATTATTTAAGTAATTTAATTCCTCCTCAAAATTGGAGTCATCTCTTCCCTGTGATACAACAACTTTAACCTTTTCTGTCTTCCCTGATAATAAATGCTTAGTAAGAAGGTCCATCTGCATTTTCATATGAGCTATATCCTGGTTACGTTCCTCTTCTCTTTGCCTCTGTTCTGCCATCATGCCAATAGATACAGTAGAGCTTGCTACCTCAGAATCCCTGGTATGACAAGCTCTACTCTGCTTTGTCATACGATCCAGCATATCACATGCCTCAATAAAAGTAAGGTCCATGAATGACCTACCCGCAGCATTATCTACCACTGGCTTAGTCACCGAGTTCAAAACCCTATATAATATTTCCATCAAGTGGACATTGGTCATCTGATGATTTGGGCACCGCATAAGATTCTTCTTGAACCTCTCCCAAGTATCGTGGAGATCTTCAGTTGGAAGTTGTCTGAAATTACTTATCTTATCTGTCAATTGTACTCTCTTGGATGGCGGAAAGAATCTTTCTAGGAAAGCTTTTTTAAGTTGCCTCCAATTGGTAATAGAGTCAAGAGTTAGCTCGTTTAACCATAGAGTTGCCTCTCCAGATAGAGACAATGGAAATAAGCGCAGCCGGATCACATTTTGTCCAACCCCTGAATTGTCAAATGATTTGCATGTTGAGATAAAATTAATCAGATGCATATTCGGATCTTCGCCTGTAAGTCCACCAAATAACCCTTTGAGTTGCAATAGCTGGATCATGGTGCTAGTGATATTGAACTTGGCTCTGGGTGCCAATGGCGGAGGAATAATAGACCCTCTGGCACCAGCCCTATCCAAGTCATCATCATTATCATCAAAAGCAACTTTCACAGCTCGGCATTTGGGTCTCATCCTAGCTTGACGATCTTTGTTGACATTCCTATTCACTCGTGCAACCACATTATCTGCACGCCTTGGATTTAATAACTCATCATCACCCAGGTACTCATCATCAAGATTTGGTACCCGACCTAGGTTATCAACATTCTGTTGATTTACTTGTGCAGCTGCCAATGCAGCTGATCTAGCCTGCTCCTATTGAGTAGCTATCCTTTCAAGGTCTCATTGCGCATCCATTCTGGCAATGAGATGTGGTTCAGGATTTATAGGTAATAATGGCTGACCCGATCTCCGTGTATTTGGCATGCAATCCACTAAACCCGAACAAAACAAAAACAACAAACAAAAATTAAAATTTAAGAATCTTTGACCAAAGGGTCTATTAACTATCACAAACTTAGTTGACAACCGTATTTCTCGGCAATGGCGCCAAAATTTGATACACCCAAATTACAACTCTTGTTAGAAAGTGCAAGCGGTCGCTGTCAAATATAGAACCCAACTGGGTTGGGTGTCGAATCCCACAGGGAATACTATGATCACTAAGTATTGCGATTATTATTAGACTGTTGATCGAAGGTTCCAAGGTAAGGGGGATTTCAGTTTAGGTGCACAATATTATTATCAGTGTAGCGATGAGATGATATGTGTAATAATATTTGATTACAGAGAATGACAAATTAGGGTTATGTCCACCTTGTAGCTTCTACTTCTCTATTAACTATGAGTAATAAGGATTTTATACATGCATTCACTTATAGAGAGATGTATTCTAATTCTAAATCCAAGTGTTTCTCAACCATCAAGGATTTATTCACCTTAGTTCTCTCGAATCTAAAGTGTATAACCAATCGTACAAACTCTCCAAGAAGTTAATCCTGCTAAGGCATTAACGTGTAAAATAGAGGTTGGAAACCCTATTTTCTTGTCACACTCTCTTTTACAAACAGTAACTTTTCTATCGAACAAGTTATTGCTATAATGGCGCATTCCCTATGTTTGCAACCACGAGAATTCAATCAAAATGAAGAGAGTAATGATATAAGTAGATTAACACATCATAAATTCAAAAACCCATAGCAATAGAGAGTATACTACAAGGTTTCCATAACCCTAACAAATAAACTCAGCTACTCATGAATAAAACGGAAATCACAATAGAAATATTCATCATACCAAAACTTAGAACGATCTTGGTGGTAAAAATGAATAGCGAAAATAAGAGAGAAAAACGTTTCTCTCTCTCTCTGTTCTCAAGCTAAGCCGCTTTCCCTTGTTTTCAAAATAATACAGAATGTCAATCATCCCTAAAAATTTAGCCATATGGCTTTTTAATAACATCCTTTTCTAATAAATTGCTACTGCATCCTTAACTATTTAAAAATATTGAGTTTTCCCAGGAAAAAGTTCCCATACATCACATTCAGTCTAAAAGCTGCTTTCCTTTTATGTGAAGTTTCCTTTGCTATCCATAGGTCCCCAAAGTGCTGTAATTTTCCTCATTAGTACCTGAAAAACATGCTAATCACATAGGTCATCTCACTTAACTAAAAATAGACTAAAAGTGCAAGAATTATGTATTTTATCCTCAAAACTTAGCTAAAACATGGGTAAGTTATGGTGCTTAGATGTATAAATACGCCCAACATCAAGTACGTAGAGTGACCGATTTCTTGGAAAAGCGTGAAGAGGATTTGGATTTTTTGAAAGCTGTGGTGCAGATTTTAGAGTTGTCTTTTGAGGTGGTTTAAGAAATGATAGAGATTTGGTAGAACGAAAGAAGGGGGTTAGGGGATAATGTTCTTCACCTTTTTCCCACAACGAACATAACTAAGAAGTAAGTCGTCATCAGTAGAGAGAGTGGCTTCCTAAGAAGGATACCCAAAAGGCATAGGGCGTTTTGTTTTTTGCTCGCCCTTAGAGCTTTCTCAAAGAACCTCATAATCTGGCACAAGAATGGGTGCACCTGAAATTTTTTTGATCCTAGATCAGGATCTTTTAGTAACTTAGTGAGGAGGAGAATGGGATTTAGGAGAGATATTTGGATAACAATGATATCTTGAGGCAATTCTGCAGAAGGATGGCGAAAGGGGTCAATCATCACTTTCAATTCATTCCAAGCTGCAAAATGAGATATTTTATGGTGGAAATAGGTGGAATTTGGGGTATGGGTTGAGTGAATGGAATAATTTCCATCGAAGGAGATGGGGAGAACTCAATTTTTCTTTAGCTTAAGAAGTGGAGTGCAAGACTGAATAGATTAACAATTTATCTCTCAATATTAATGTAAAACAATTATTCTAACCAATCATAGAGGGTGATTTATATAATTTTAATCATCCGCAGGTCTAATCTATTCTTTTTAAATTTTTCCCTACTTAATTCCTTGGTAAAAATCTCTATAATTTGATCTTTAATAGAACAAAACATTAAAGAAATAAGGCTTTTTTCTGTATTGTCCCTAAGGAAATGATATCTTATATCAATGTGTTTAGTTTTTTGTGTTGCACTAGATTTTTGGCAATATTTATTGAACTAATGTTATCACAATAGATTGGAACACATCTAATATCCATACCAAAATCCTGCAGTTGTTGTTTAATCCATAACAATTGAGCATAACAAGATCCAACAGCAACATATAAGCCTCAACAGTGGACAAAGCTACAGAGTTTTACTTCTTAGTGGACTAGGAGATCAAACATGGTCCAAGAAAGTGTGCCATACATATGGTACTTTTCCGGTCCACCAAATAGCCTTCATAATCAGCATCAACATATCCTACTAACTTGAAATTACTACCTTTAGGACACCATTAACCAAGATCAGGGGTTTCTTTAAGATATCTAAAGATCCCTTTCACAGATTTTAGATGGCATTTCTTTTAATTAGCCTAGAATGTTGCATATGGGCCCACACTAAAGACAATGTCAGGTCTACTTGCTGTGAGATACAGAAGTGACCCAATTATTCCTCTATACAACTTTTGTTCCACAGATGAACCTGTTTCATCCATATCCAGTTTTATGGCAGTGGCAATAGGGGTGCTAATTTCGTTTGCTTTCTCCATGGAAACCTTTTTAGAATCTTCTTCACATACTTTTGTAGATGAATCATTTTTCCAGCAGCTCTTGTATGTCCATGCTCCAAAAGAAATTTTGACAATTTCTTATACCGATCCCTTGGAGCTTGTTTCAGTCCATACAAAACCTTGTCAAGCTTGTACACATAGTCAAAAAATTCCTTACTTTCAAATCCAGGACGTTGTTTCACATATACTTATTCCTTGAGATAGCCATTTAATAATACACTTCTTACACCCATTTGGTAAAGAGTAAATTTCTTGAAGGCATCAGAGGCCACAAGAAGTTAATGACTGGAAGAATCCTTTTTGCCTCAGTCCATCTCTTGCCGTATGGATTTGGCCTCTCCTCTCTAACATATTTTATCATTTCTTCTTCATCTAAGATCAATATAGGAACTAGGAAATCAAGTCCCATGCCAAGGGATAACGCCTCCCCATTGATTTTATCGTACCTATCCTTGAGCTTCTTGCAGAGGTTGAGGTCCATTATCCTATCGACAACATCATAAGTTTTCTAATACGTTAATTACCTTTTCCCCATGAGGCAGAGAATTATGTCAACATGCTATGATATAAAAAGTCAAATTTTAAATAGGTTAGTAATTGTAAAGATGCAACGGATGGTCCATCTATTGGACAGGATTCCCTGAATCAATAATCCAACGCAACTTATGCAACAGATGGATAATAAGTTACAGCAAAACCACTACCAGTTTCACCACTATACCCAGTTGTTGCAACAGATGTGAAATCTATTGCGTAGCTTCTTCTTTATGGGGTAGATTAGAAGGTCTAGGTTAGGAAAAGTAAACTTGCCTTGTCCTCGTATGACATACGCATATCAGTCATAGTCTAAGTCTTGGGGGAAAAGGGAGGCCTGGGGAAATCTGGTGTGCCTGGCTTGGAATTCTTGGCCTGTCAGAAATCCCTCTTCTCTTTGACACCAAGTTCTGCGTATATGTCCTCCTTCTTGACTGGCCCCTGAACTTCAACAACTTTTGGAGAGGGAGGAATTGCAATTTTTTTTGATTTCTGACTAGAGTGTACGCCTCTAATTTCTCTTTTCATTCTCCTAACAAACACTATAGGAGTGTGTGGCTCCCTCACCTTCTTGGATGGTATAACACACCTCTTGGATTTGAATTTCTTGATAATTTTATAGATAGCCTCTACTTTTTTAAAGAGTTTTTCCTGTCCGTCCTTGCACTCTTTGCATTCGCAATGAGAACACGAGGGTGAAGAGGGGTGAGAGGGACCTGTGTAAGGGCAAAATAGGGTGTTTTCAAGCATATTTATTCTTTTTTGAGCATCAACATGCTCATCATCATGAGTGGTAGCAGCATCAGTATGCCTGCCACCAACACCAACAAATCCACCAGAAGAAGCACCCGGATCTACCTTAGTAAATGGTTGGTCATGAAGAGCCTCAACATTAGGCTGACCTTGCCTAACTGCTCTTCGTATGGCTGTTTCTCCAGCCAATTCCTTTTTTATTAACTCCACCGTTGGGCTGCTATAGTATCAACATGACCTAGAGTAATATAAGAAGTCATCACCGACTCCTCCCCAGTAGGCACGATTCATAGATGCATAACCTATAAAAAAAGACAGATGCATTTAAATCATATAATATAATAATTTTCATCGTTGGGCTACATTTAAAAAAAAGACCTATCTGTTGCATAGTTGCAGTATATGGTTAAAATCCATTTGAGTCTGGTTTAGAGAAATAGAGCAACACATGGATAATCTGATGCAAAATATCAATCATCTGTTGCAAAAGTTGCACAAGACGGGTAATCTATTATACAACAGATGATCTATATGTTACAACAGATGAACAATATGTTATCAGATTACACATCTATTGCATAATTTACAGTAGATGGTTAATCTGTTAGGAGTCGGGTTCAGAGAACCAAAGCAACAGATGGGTAATCTGATGCAAGATATACCCTATCGCAACAAATGTCCCATCTGGTGCATCAGATATAACATCTGTTGCACCAGATATAACATCTGTTCAATATCTTTCTTTGAGTAAAATTACTTTACTTAAAAGAAGACGTACTGCATCATCCGAAGGGTTAAAGAGATTAGCCTCCTTAATATTGGTGTTGCTCTTTGCAGCCAACCACTTAGACATCCTTGGATGAAAAACCTCATTCGGATAATCCATCAACTGCTTTCGGAGGGGGGGGGGAATGACTTCAAATGCCCAAGCCTAAAATATGTAAATTGGAAGCAAGCAAAAAAAAAGCCATAATAAATATATTCAATATAAATTAATTAATGAGTGAAATTAGTGATTAATTTTATCATGAAAGCCCAAGGAAAGTCGTATAATGTGGTCATCCCTGAGGATAGCTTTACCAGTAAATATTGGATAGTTAAGTAGAAGTTGTCATATCCCAGGGATAATTTTTGAATTTATTAAAATCCTCAACATGTGCTAACAAATCATATTCTATGACCTTGTTGACGTCTTTTGCCAATATAACCGAATGGGCAAACCAAAATAAGCACAATTTCTCCCTGTACTGCTTTGGTATGGTTTTATCCTCGAGATCTATTAACAAATTCGATGCCTTGTAGCCACGTCGAGCAATGTCAAACAACCCATCTATTTTTTCCTTGTATTTTCTTGCCTTGGATCTTTTGCGGGGTGGTAGTCCTTCTGGGCGATGGCATCTCAAGCGCGTCACTATGGCAAACACTTGCAAGCCAAAACAAACAAGCATGCCATAGTAGTTGATCCAAATTTTATCCATCTTATTTTTGCCTCCCTCCTCTGGATCTTTATCATCCCCACGTACTTGATCCTGCACTTAAGAAGACCATATACCATCATCATAGGGAAACAGATACAAGAAGAGGGGTCCTCAGGCAGCTCAAGAAAGCGTCCAAAGCAGCTCTTCTTAAAAAGTTCGCCTATGTTTTCGTTATTCATAATTTTCATAAAATGTTCAAAAATTTTCCCCATCTGACATTTAAGTACAATTTGACTAGTTAGTTATTTTGCTTCTGGGTCATTTATCGACATCTCAACTTGAAACTTGTCAATACTAAGGGGTCGTTTGATTTGAAAATGGTTATCCCAGGATAACTAATTATCCCGGGATAAAATAAAAGAACATATTTTCCTTTGTTTGGTTGGAGGGATTAATTCAATCCGGGATAACTTATCCCACCAATTTCCCCTTAGTCTTGGGATAAATTATCCCATATACATGGTGGGATAAGTTATCCCGATATTAGTTATCCCGGGATAACCATTTTCAAACCCAACGACACCTAAAAGTTTTAATAGGATCATGCTGGGATGTCGATATTAATTCACGATCCATTGGTGATCCATTATCATCATGTTGATGATCATCCTCTTTTTCTTTCTCATTCTCCAATTCCTCCTCTTTCTTACTTTTATTTTCTTCATCACCATCTATATACCCTTGTCCACCTCCCTCAATGTTGTTTTCACATCTCTCTTTAGCTTCACTTTTCCCTGACTGAGATTGTTCAGGAAGCTCCTCCGAATCTCCCTGTACTGTAGGCTTTTTTTTTATTAAATAGGCGCTGCCATCTGTTTTGGATGACCCTATGAGAACTCACCTCTAGTCGTAGATTAATCGATAGTTGACCCTATGAGAACTCACCCCTAGTCCCAGATTATTCAATCAAGGTATTAGTATCCTAGTCCTAGATTAATCAATTAAGGTATTAATCTAACATATGAGGTAGTAAGAATTGGTTCGACTTAGAGTTATTAATCGACGACTCTAGTTAGAGGAACGCAGTACTGTCTCATCATGCAATTGCCAAAAGACACAATTAAAGTTGTAGCTGACCCTATGAGAACTGACCCCTAGTACTAGATTATTAAATTAAGGTATTAGTACCCTAGTCCTAGATTAATCAATTAAGCTATTAGTTTAACATATAAGGTAGTAAGAATCCTTTCAGCTCAAAGTGATCGATCGACGACTCTGGTCGGGAGAAACGCAATACCATCTCATCATGCAATTGCTAAAAGACTCAATTAAAGTTGTAGTTGACCCTATAAGAACTCACATTCAATTAAGATATTAGTATAACATATGAACTCAATTGAATCATATATAAACAAATGTTCAACCTATTGCAACAAATATCTTTCCTGCTGGATTAAATCAAATAATTATGTAATTTGTTGCAATATATTATGCATTTGTTGTAAACTATCAAACATATTATGTCATCTGTTGTGACAGATTACCCATCTGTTGTAAATTATCAAATGGATTAAGTCATATGTCACAATATATTATCCATCTGTTGTAAATTATCAAATAGACGTTGTCATTTATTATAATTGACATTATGAGAACTCACCCTTAGTCCTAGATTAATCAACTAAGGTATTAGTTGAACATATGAGGTAGTAAGAATCGGTTTGTCTAAGAGTGATAGATCGATGACTCTTGTTGGGAGGAACGCAGTACCGTCTCATCATGCAATTGCCAAAAGACTCAATTGAAGTTATACTTGACCCTATGAGAACTCATCCCTAGTCCCAAATTATTCAATTAAGCTATTAGTACCCTGTACTAGATTAATCAAATAAGGTATTAGTTGAACATATGAGGTAGTAAGAATTGGTTCGGCTCAAAGTTATCAACGACGATTCTGGTCGTGAGGAACACAGTATAGTCTCATCATGCAATTGCTAAAAGACTCAGTTAAAGTTGTAGTTGTAGATTATTCAATTAAGGTATTAGTACCCTAATCCTAGATTAATCAATTAAGATATTAGTCTAATAAATGAGGTAGTAAGAATCAGTTTGGCTTAGAGTGATCGATCGACGACTCTGGTCGAGAGGAACGCAATAGCATCTCATTATGCAATTGCCAAAAGACTCAATTGAAGTCGTAGTTGACCCTATGAGAACTCACATTCAATTAAGGTATTAGTCTAACATATGAACTCAATTAAAATTATATATAAACAAATGTTTAACCTATTACAACAGATTTCTTTTTCGTTGGATCAACTCAAATAGATTAGGTAATCTATTGCAATATATTACGTATCTGTTGTAAACTATCAAACAGATTACGTTATTTATTGTGACAGATCATGAATCTGTTGTAAACTATCAAACAGATTAAGTCATCTGTTACACTTAAATGTTTTAAGATCCCTTTTTAAAGCAATTTAGGTATTTCCTGTCTGAGATAAAAAAGTTAAATACTAAGGTGGTAAAAAATATTACTCGGTACTACTTGGATAACGCAAAAATTTCCTGAGTGATTAATCTTATCTGGTCTTTTCAATGTCATCGTCTCCTCATGACCCTCAAAAGTTATTATTGACTTTTTAACCCCCCCCATATCTAGAACTCTCTCTCCTTTAGCCATAAAGTAGTCTAGACTCAACTCATTACTCTTCTTTATTATCTGTTCTCAATTATCTTTGCTTCCTTTTTCCTCTCTTTTCTCTCTTCTTTCAGATGAGGATTCTTTAGAATCTCAACCAATCAATATCTTTTCTCAACTGAACTGGATGTTCTGATCTATTTGCTTTTTTGACATTGTAGGTACGATTCACTGTTGCTCTTTTCATCTCATCTTCTTCTTTGTATGTCATTTAAATTAGATATTTACATCTGTTGCTATTAATAATTTATCCATTACCAGTTTCTTATTTATTGAGAAAATTGAAGTAAAGGTGACTTTTAAGTCTTGAATGAACGAACTGTTGTTTTTAATAAAATATGCAAAAAAAAGTCATCTGTTGGGAGAACTTAAAAAACCTTGTTGTCTGGATAGTTTTTTATGTCTTTTGTTTAGTACTTTGGTGGTGTTGTTATTGGGTGGTGGTAGTTATATTGGAACATGTGATGTTTGTGTTGTGGATGGTGTTGGAACATACAGTGTTGTTTCTTTGTTATTGATGTTGGTGGTGGTGGTGTTGCAATAGTTTTTTCAACTGTTGCAACTGATGAATCAGCTGTTGGAACAGACAGAGCAACTGTTTGAAGAAATCAAACCAGTAGCAAGACTGGTTTGATTTATTTCAACAGATGACCCATCTGTTGTAACATGTTATTCATACTTTGCAACGATGCCTCATTGGTTGAACAAATGGGTAATCTGTTACATCATATTGGTCATCTGTTGATTCACCCAATTTTATGTTACCCTTTTGTAATGTTCTTTTTGTCCTTCTCTTGTTTGATATTAAGTGTATTTCTCTTGTTTACAGTTAAAAAGAAATGAAACTGGATCCCTTTTTACCCTGCCAGCATTAAAGGCTAGAGTAAAAATGGGTTCGAAGGAATAAACTACTTGCAGATGGAACCACTTCATATGTAGAAGGTATGTATTACTGATCAACCTATCATGAAAACACATATCCAGTACAATAATTTTGTAAATATTTGTTCTTTACCTATTAGACATTAATCCTTCAAACAAGATATGGCATTTTACAGTTAAGATTGTTAGGTTCGAACTGGTAAGGCCGAGGGACCA
Organism: Capsicum baccatum var. pendulum; assembly: GCA_030864225.1. Lineage (NCBI taxonomy): Eukaryota > Viridiplantae > Streptophyta > Magnoliopsida > Solanales > Solanaceae > Capsicum > Capsicum baccatum. The sequence continues at coordinate 198,523,680 of CM061559.1, read as the reverse complement.
AGACAGTGGTGTCGATACCCCGTTATAATTTAATGACGGTTCATGCTCATGTTTTTGAGTCAAGTTTGGGGAAGGGTTTAAGTTTTTGGCGGTAGTGTAAATATCCAATAGTGATTGGACCGGTTTTAATAGTGCAATGGACTTGTTGAAAGGGCTCTGAAGCCTCGCACTGCAACAAATAAAGATGGATCTAATAGAACTTTCCCTGGTCCAAATTTATATGTATATGTTATTGGAGGAGACTATTATAGAACAAAAGGTGTTTGGGAGAAAACCTATGCGGGAAGAGGGAGGTTGAGAAGGCCATATATCATCTCAGACCTTGTTTAAGAGGATACACAGGGTGGGAAGGAAAGTGTAGAAAAATTATCCTATGAAATTGACATAAAAAATAAAAAAACTGGATGAGCTGCGAATGTGAAAGTATATCCAAAAATGAAAATCCATCAGTCATTAAAGAAAAAAAAAGAATGATCAAGAGGAATTGAGTTGGTCACTTTGCTAGAGACTGCAACTAGCGAGCGCGACCTCAACGAAGACCAACAAAATGCAGGACCAGAACTCTAAGGAAGCAGCTTCATGAGCATGGAAGGTGGTAAGATTATCAGTCTGAATTGACATGTAGGTTTCAATTTTGATCGATAATTTTACCACCTTTCATGATCGCGAAGATTTTTCCTTGGAGTTCTGGTCCCGCACTTTGTGAGAGTCTTAATTGAGGCCACGCTCACTAGTTGCATTCTCGAGTAAAGTGTCCAGCTCCAATCTTGTTGACAATTCTTTTTTTTTTCATTGACTGAGGGATTTTTATATTTTGATACTCTTCTACATTTGAAGCTCATCCAGTTTTTTCGTTTCTCATATGAATTTCATTTGTCAATTTTGCTATACTTTCCTTCCTACCCTATGTTTCCTCTTAAACAAGGTCTGAAATGATATATGGCCTTCTCTACCTCCCTCTTCGTGCACAGGTATTCTCCTAAGCACCTTCTGCTGTAAAAAAGTCTCCTCCAATAATCTATCTATATAAATTTGGACCAGGGGAATTTCTATTGGTTCCATCATTATTTGTTGCATTACGAGGCTTTGGAGGCCTTTCAAGAAGTACATTACGCCATTAAAATCGGTCCAATCACTTGAGCATAAATCATCATTAAATTGTAATAGGGTATCGACACCACCGTCTTGGAACCCTGTGGCTTTATCAGTTCGCACATATCAAACTAAACTATACAATGCAGGACTTTATTTGAAGGCAATCGGTAAAAAACTGCATTCAAAAAATTATTGCACTTTATGTGTGTGTCACAATAGCCTGATCAATAATATACGTAACTCGTACGCATGAAAATGGGATACATTGCACGCACCTTATTCTTCCTACCTATCAGGACATGTCAGACAGTGTTGCTTATTCATCTGCACGGATGTGATGACTATTAAAATAGAGGTGTGAAGAGTCGTGACTTTTTATCTTAACACATTCAAAACATCTGATGAATCGAAATCTCCATCTGTTGCAACTAAAGAATCAGCTGTTGGAAGAAATCAAAACATCTCCTCCAACATATGGTCCATCTGTCGCAACAAATAATCCATATGTTGCAATAGATGGTAATCTGTTTTGATAGACCAGACTATTTTTTTTATTCATTTGCACGCATGTGATTACTTCTTGCTAAAAATGTTTGTTTCAATTTAGTTTTCCTATTTATAAAATTAAGAGAATTTTATTATATTCTTCCAAGATTACCCCTATTATTATATAATAAATGATAAAATTAGGTTCACAATAATGAGTTAAATATATAAAAGTCCACAACAAACAAACAAACAACAACACAAGTTTCTGCAATTACAACGATCATGGTGGATAATGATTCGGGCATGTAATTCTGTTGTGGCCAGTGCACTTACATATGGAGCACTTGTTTCTTCTTGATAAAAATGATTCTCCAACTCCACACCTCTTCTTATATGGCTTTCTTCCTGATTTAATAGTGCTCGAATCAATATATAGAGGAGGTATTAATTTCCCCATAAGTAATACTGGAAAAACCCAAGATTCTTCGGGAGGCACCAGAGTAATATGCCCACTATATGCCATTTCATATTTTTCCAACAAATAATATTGAGAGGAGTGCTCATAAACTTCAGGTCCATAGTTATGACCATATTGAGCTTGAATCACTGCCATAGCATGTGGACAAGGTATTTTGACCAAGTCAAAAACTCTACACGTAAAAGATCTTGTTTGAAGATCGATGGTGGCAACATCACCATGATCGGTGATACGGAATTTATAATCTGCTATTTTATGAGAGAATAACCTATTCCCCAAAATGATTTTCGTTGATATTTCCTTTTCGATTTCGAGAACAAATCGAGTTCTTTTTTCTGGGCACTTGAACAACACACGCCTTTTGTTAAAAAAATCGCTATACTTTTCACTTATTTTTTCAAACATAGCCTTGATGGAAAATTCTCTTTCATCGCCAAACAATGAATTCACTGATTCAACTATGTTTGATATCATAATATTGTACCTATAGAAAAGAATCACTTAGTACGACATCATACTAAACTTGTAAATCAAACAAGACATTAAATTCATAAGAATACACCTATTTGCTGGAAAGAATGCCCGACTCCATCTCTCGAAACTGACACATACGAGAAATTCTGCTACCTTGGGATTCACATCCTCTATTTGATTGAAATGGTCTAAAAACTCCTCTCTAATATATGTTTTAGCTGCTCTATAAAAAAGAGTGACGACCCTTCCATTGTGATAGTTGTTCCAAAGGTTCTCTCCTGATGCAACAACCAAAGTAAGCTGAAGTGAAGAAAAGTGAACCTATTTTTGGAATACTTAGATTCCTATCCGATACAAAACACAAAGCTTCGATATCTTCAACGCAGCATTGCAGTTGTCCAAAAAAAATCCATAAGAGGTATTACATTCCTTGTCCGCTACGCAAAAAGCGACAGGAAAGATGTGATTCTCCACATTCTGCGCCACCGTCGCTAGCAGAACTCCATTATACCTGCTCCTTAAGAAGGTACCATTGACGGCTATGCCTTTTCTCAAATGTCGAAAACCATGAATCCAAGCACTATAGGATACAAAAAAGTACATGAACCTTCCATTTTTATCCAGATGCAACGTCATCTTACTTTCAAGATTTGTAGACTCAATCATATAACGATAAGCATCCAAGACTTCATACCCATGCTCGAGTGTCCCCCTAACCAGGTCCTTGGAAATTCCCATGGTCGTATATACCTTCCAATAACTGACCAGGACACCCAAATCCATAAGGAGTTGATTGGCCATAAGCCTTGTTGAAGGGCCTTTGCTATTGGGAAAACTACTCCTAAAATATTCATCGAGGACCTTTGCCTTGGCATGCGGATTTTGTCCTGAGATGTGCTCCTAACCACATGTGTGATGCTTTTCATGTTTATTAATGACGAATCTGTCAAAACTTGTATACTTTACCACTCTCAACCACCACTTGCAGTTTGAATTAGCACATTTTAAGCAAAAGACACTTCTCAAATTAATCACCTTCTTTATTCTTTTTTCAAGCAAGAAATAAACAAAGTGTTAGATAATTCATTCTTGTCCTTGAATGACATTTCAATAAAAAATCCGATCCCGTCATCTTGAAGATTTCCAGACTGTGTCGATTGAGAAGAACTGCACATCGTATTGGTCGCATCAATGGGCGTAGGTGTTTGATCATCATCTGGAATATTCATGTCTAGATTATCCAACCTATCATCAAAGAAGTCTTCTTCTTTTTTTCTTCTACGTTCTGGTTCTCATTCTCTCTCGTCTTTTCAACCATGTACACCCTTAACACCGGCCTGGTTGAATCACTTAGATAAGCACACAACCGAACCTGATTGGTTATCTTGAAAGGCAATACTCTCTGATTTTCAAATGAGTTGTGCATGTAGCTGATGGTGAATTCTTTTGGTTGACAATTCAGTCCACAAAAGCTGATGATTAAGTTCATAAAATCATCATACAAAATATCACTTTGGACTGTCATAGCTATCGTCTCTAGCATTTTACCCTTCTTCCAACGCCATATATATCGATTTCTCTTCTCGATCCATTGACCATGATAATCCACCCCTATTGTTATTGATACCTCCATTAGTGGTACCTAAATAAAGTCATTTGTTAAAACAAGTTGATAGTGATTTCATAGTGCCGTGAATAAATCCCAACAGCTGTGTTATCTGTTGCAATAGGTAAGTGACCAGTCGCAATATATTCTTACCTATTGGGATTCATGTTACGCTCTTGAATTTTTATTGCAACAGATAAAGCGCCTGTTGGGATTGATGTTACAGTACTAAATCACCTTTGAATCTGATTCCAATAGATGAGTGACAGTTAGAACAAATAATTAACTTGTTGCAACAGATAACTTACCTGTTTGCAACAGGTTAGTAATCTGTTATAATAGATGTTGGAATCGTGTACAGGTTTTGTTGCAATAGGTAACTAATCTGTTGCATCTGTTGCAACAGATGTGTCAAATATTGGAACAGATGACCCATCTCTTTAAAAATGAATTCAACATATTAGTCTTCTATTGAAATAGATGTCTCATCTGTCGCAACAGATGATTTATCTGTTTAAAAGATGGATCTTATGTTGGATTCATGATTGGATTCTATCCATTGTTGGAAAATAACAACACAATAGCAGTTACCCAGATGATAAATTTAAATAAAAATCATAATTTGACTTACCAACGTCTTCTATGAAGTAATGCCAAAGTGGAAAGTGATGTTCGAAATAAAATTTGACCTAAGAAATTAGTCAAATAGCAACAGTAGCAGTAACAATAACAATAACAAATGGTCAACAAGAACAACATGAAGATGATAATGAAGTAGAAGATGATGATAATGAAGCAGAAGATGATGAATGAAGCAGCAACAACAATGAACAACAAAAATCTCTAAGAGAGAGAAAATAATAATGGGTGAGAAGAGAGAGAAAGATATATTTTTTCCCTCCATTTTTCGTTATATAGGCTAACATTTGGATCAAAGTATAAATTTAAAAACTTGTGGGTTATTTTTAAACTTTCCCAACTTTCTAAATCCATAATAAAGTAATTGTCACCTCCACCTAATAATTAAGACTTGTGTCACCTACACCTTATTTTAAAACTCTTTTGTCACCTATAGTCCAAACCCCCTACTAATTGTCACATTTATTAGGAAGTCCCTTTGAATTCTGTTTCACTAATTATCTTTCCACTTATAATTTGTGATTGTTTTGTGTATTCGTGATTCTTTTTTCTATATAAATAATTACTTAAAACACGAGATTCTTTATTTTGATGCCGCACCTGTATCAGATTCTCCAAAATATATTACTTTTGCAAAATTTATGCACCCGTTTGATATTTTTGAAAAATTCTACTAATATAGATGGACACTGATAACGCTCAATCTACAACTCTCGTAGGAGTGTAAAGCGGTCGTTAGCAAATATAGAACCCAACCTGGGTTGGGTGTCAATCCCACAGGGAATAGCTTGGCCAACAAGTAAGTAAAATTACTAAACTTTTGGTGCAAGTCTCGTAAAAAGGGGGAGTCTTGTCGTGCAAGTAATGTAAACAAAAGCTGAAAATAATAAAGTAAAAAGAGAGAGATTGTTACGTAGATTGACAACAATGAGAATTGAAGCGTTGGGGTTATGTCCACCTTCTGAGGTATACGTCTCTATTGGCTATGAGTGTGTAGAATTGTGACATGCAATTGCTTATAGAGAATTGTAGTCGATGGTAAATCCAAGCGTCTCTCGACCTAAAAAAGGACTATTTCACTTTAACTCTCTCGAGCTTAAAGCGTGTCTAATGGTACGAATTCTCCAAGAGGTTAGTCCAGTTACGGCACTAGTTTTTTAATAGGAAAGGGTGTCCTACTACCTTGACATTATCTCTTTTCCAGACAAATAACCTTTCTCTCGAACAAGTTAAATGTTAGACTGGCGTATTCTTGCGTTTGCAACCGCAAAGAATGTGGATTAAGATGAAGAGAATAATGATATAAGCAATATACGTGTTACGAACTCACAAACTCACAGCAATAGATAGTATCTCATTCGGCTTCCATAACCCCAATAGAGAAGTTTAGTTACCCATGAATGCGAAGGAGATCACGATTGACATTGTTAGTATATCACAATATGGCGTAATGGCGTGTAGGTCAAGTGATAGGCGTGTGGCATGTTTCCTTGGCTTGGTAACGATTCTCTTGTTGTGGAATTTAAGGATAGAAGAGTAGAAGAAGAAAAATAGAATTAATGGAAAGATTAGAAGAGTTGTAATTGAGAAGTAGAATGTGTCTCTCCACTAAGGGAGGACTTGTCTCTCCACTAAGGGAGGACTTAATTAAAAATCTCTAGCATGATAGGGTATTTATAATACCCATATCCTACACCTAGTAAGCTAATGAAATAAATAACCAAGTCCTAATAGGCTAATGGAATACTTAACCCAAATGTACTAGGTTAAGGTAATATTATCATAATCCAAATAAAATAATGAAATACATAACCCAATTGTACTAGGTTAATGTATCATTGTCAAAATCCAGCTTTGTGTCTGTAAGTCCCCAAAGTCTTCAGAATTGTTGTTTTAGCCCGGGACAGATTTTCCATGCAGCAGTTTTGGTCCTTTAGGCGTCCCACTTCCTTCTCCTTCGTTTGTGAGCTTTCTTTTGCGTCAAGTAAGCCATAAAATGCTGTATTTTGCATCATTTATACCTGAAACTTTACTAATCATGTTCGTTAGCTCATTTATAGGAAAAAGGACTAAAAGTGCATGAAATATATAGTTTGTTCTCAAAACTAGGCTAAAATATGGGCAAAATATATTGATATAGGCGCGTAATTTCGCCCATCATCAACACCCCACACTTGAAGCTTTGTTCGTCCTCGAACGAAATATCATGTCCTTCTAAGCATCAACTTAGGGTTTTTACAGCAACAACACAAAACATTCTTCAAGACAAGCACAACAATTATCAACAAAGAGTAGCTTTCCGATTATAAGTAGAAACAATTTACCCTCTAGCATAGACTCGTGATGGTGATCAACTCTCATGCAAACATTAAGGTACAAGGAATCATATATAACTACCCAAAACTCATCAACCATGTGTGTCTCACAATATAGTACCCATAATCACTCATAAATATATCATATTTTTCAAACATGGGTATCAACATATCCTTGCTCTCACTCTCACAAAGAATTCATATGTAGCAACTGATGACCATAGGCTTGCCCTTAGTGTAGTACTCCACTAAATGTCAGAATGTTAAGATTAGGATCAAGTAGGTCTTTTGATGGTTGTAATGTAGGCTAAGGGACGGGTAGGATCAACTATTTTGGCCAGAAATAGTGACTAAGTTCCTAAGCACTTTAATACATCACATTGTATCATTGACATTTTTTTCTTTCAAGCTTTCTTCTTTCTTTTATTCTACCACCCTTGTTCTCCTCTTTTGTTTTTCAATTTTAAGCATAACTCACTTTTCAGCTTTCTTTTCCTTTTTCTTTTCATACCATACCTCTTATGATAGCACTTTCTTTTTCATAACACATTCAAGTACCATTACAATTTATAGCATTATACTCACCCAATTTCCTCTTATGTTGTCACATGACTTTTTTAATTTAAAGCACTTAGGAATTTGGATCAAATTATGGTCTTGAAAAAAATGGATTAGGCTTACATACAAGGTTGTCAAAGAAATAGGCTAAAGGCTCAAAAGGGTTTAACTAGGATGATGTCCATGGGTAGGTAAAACTGAAGGTAAACAAATATAGGTTGCCAAAGAAATGCCTAAATCATCTCCTAAACTTACACTCCTTATTTTCGCTTTGCATACATACCAGGCAAGTTCTAGCATCAGCCACAAACATAGAATATACTATTACCTCACACACACAAGGTACATGGTCGACTTGATTGGAAGTAATATAGACTCTTGACCCAACAAGTGAAGGAATTGAACCACACAATATCACATAATGAGTCACAACTGGAGCCTAAACGTCTCAATAGTCATACTTGTAGCACATACTCTTGTTATAATCTCATGTTGCCTATCAAAATAATTTCATGCGAAGCTATAAAAAATTTACTCCTAAAAAAACTTAACTTAACTAAAAAAAAAAACGAAAACACACAAAAAAAGTAAACAAACATAGATGCAAATAGAGAAGTATAGCATGCGATACCGCCACCCCACACTTAAACGGGACGCTGCCCTCAGTGAAAAATAAATACGAAGAACCTGGTTAGTCAGACTCTTCCTCAATGTCGGGGGTCATACCCCCTTCGTCTGAATCATCATAAGAGTCATCGTCAGAGTTCTCCTCCTCGTCAGAATCAGGCAAGCGTCGATCTTCATCAGTCGGCACATCATCATCTAGAGGTTCCTCAAAGTATACGCCCACTCCACACATCTCCCGTGCATGCATGTTCATTGGGTAGTCGTGGTTCAACTGTTGGAGCTCTTCAGCAGTTGGAATACGTCCACCACTCATCATAGGAAATCGTGTCATGCCATAGAGATGACGGAAGAAACTCTCATCACGAGCATGTCTCTCCGCAGTAGTAAGGTTGACACCATGAGTTGTTTCAGCATCTTTGACCTTGGTGAGGTCAACCTTCTTTGGGTTATGTGGGAGTTTGTGGTCAACTGGTTCCTCTTCGATATCCTCCTTCCGCAAGATTGCTGTCAACAAATTTCCAAATGTGAAGTGGGACCTTTTGTGGAGTCTGGCCTTCCTCATGGTAGAGCGAATGATTGCCCCAAAGTTGATAGGGACATTAGTCATCAAAGCATAGACCAAACACACTCTATCTCTTGATATCTTGGTGTATTGAGTCCCAGGAATAAGACATGAGTTGACAATGCGCATCCAGATTCTTGCTTCCCTATTTAGTGGAGCATAGGGGAAGGTGTTGTGTCGGCCTGTTTCTTTATGTCTGCCCCACCTTGCCATCGATCTGCTTCCACAAAGTGTGTGTCGTATTGCTCTATAAGGAGGCCTGCTGTACAGCTCTTTGAATGGTGCTGTGTCGACCGAAGGTAAGCCAAGAAAAGAGTTGATCCAATCCGCGGTGAGCTGTAACACTTGGCCCCAAATTTTGACTTCATTGCCTGTTGTGTTCGGCGACCAGTTGGCATAAAACTCTCTTGTTAAATCAAGGTTGCATTCTCCCATGTCGCGGAAGATGAAATCCAGCTTCAATGCCATTATTTTTGCCAACATACGCGGCTCTTTCTTTGCTAAGGTGTCCTTGTTGATCAAGTCGACGTGAACATATTTTTGTTCTTTGTTGTTCCTGTACCATTCTTTGGCTTCCTCCTCAAGAACCCATTTTATTCCAAACATTCTGCGGGGTAGTTGTGCTGAGGATGATTCTCCTTGGTCCTTGCGACCTCTCTTGTTGCCCTTTTGGGAAGTGGTAGCCTTCTCCTTGCCTTGCCTTGCTTTAGGTGCCATTGTACCTGAGACTATAATTAGTGTTAGTTGCAGCACAATCTCACTTGATACAATCTATAAGCAAGCAATAGGGGTACCACCCCACACTTAGTTTTGTTAACACAAATCAGTGAAGCGAAAGTGGTCGATTACTCAGATTTCGTCGACATACGTTTTAGGATTGTATTCCAACAAGAAAATCAGCAATGCATCACTTACTTGCAGCCATTGGACTACTTTCATGGTAGATATAGCAACACTACTACATAGGGGTTACCACATGGAATAGTTATTCTTACAACAATCACAACCTCTTATGTCGGTAGGCACTATAAGTCTTATCCCGATGGCCGGGATAGTCTAACATGTAAGTATCCAAACAACAATCTTAAGCACTATTCATAGCCATAGTAATTCCGCAAATAGTATAACAATGCTATTAAAACCATATTCAAGTTGGAAACAAATCAAGAATTTCCTACGTACATGTTCACTCACATGGTTTTATATCAACAATCCAAACACATGAACATCACCAACGATCTTATACGATTTAGCAATTCATAATCAACATAGCAACGTAGTACTTACGCTAAATAAATGAAGAATAAGAGAGTACTTACTTGCTTGAAGCTTGTGGAGATGGTTTTGTGAATTGGAGGAGCAAAAGAAGAAAATTTTGAGAGGATTTGGATGTATATGCGGCGCCCTTAGGTCAATTTTTAGTGTGGTTGTGTTGTAAAACTAAGTCCCCTTTATATAGGAAGAGAATGGGTCGGGTTATGACCCATTTACAATCAGTTTTGGAGACAAAAATCCCACATATGCGGCGCATAATGCTTGGCATAGACATGACATATGCGGCGCATTGTCTATGGCATAATGGGACATATGCGCCACATTGTCTATGGCATTTATAGACATATGCGCCGCATAGTCTATGGAATATGAGATACTGAGACCAAATGCCATAGCATAGGCGGCGCATAGTCAAAAGCATACCTAGGAATAGGCGGCGCATAGTGTATAGCACACTAGATTCCGAGACCTTAGGCTATAGGATAGGTTGTGCATCGTTCGTGGCCTGGTTTTACCAAGGCCTAGCCTTCCTCGAAGCCTATTTTGGTGTGAGAAATGCTCAATCCATAGCCTTGTGCATCACCATTCCTAACTTACCAACTTTACCATATAATGCGTCCAAATCGTAAATTGAAATCAATCTCCTCGTTGAATACTTCTTGCACCTATTTTTGCTCAAAACCAAACGAAAACGATTAGTACGATGGGTTGCCTCCCACCAAGCGCCTTAGTTTTGGTCGTGGCACGACTCTTATTTTTGGATTTTTCATTTAGCAAAACAAAACAAGTACTAGAATGAAAGAAAAAACGATAAACGATAAATGAAAAAACGAAATGGGTTGCCTCCCATCTAGCGCCTTATTTATTATTGTGGCACGACATGGTTACCTCGAGTACTCAGACTTCGTCGAGGTAAGTGATGGATCATTTTCTGAAAGGATTTAGACGACAATGAGGCTTACCTGTGGGCATGCGGTCTTCTTCAAGATGGCTCTTACATTTTCCCGGAGAATCTCCAATTATATCATCAATAGTCCAACCCATAGCTCTCTTGTATCTCTTCAGAGCAGAGATGAGAGACTCTACGTGCTGTTCACTTAAATCATCTGCACTCTCTGGAAGTATATTTCTACTTTCCAAGAACACATACCTTAGATAATCGGGGAGCTCTTGCGATTCTAGCATTGGTGGCTCGTCAATGGGAGTCTTTGCTGTTGGTTGATTCTTGAGATCACAATCCAGTTGCTTAGGAGTATAAGACTCTATTTTTGTTAGATCACCCATAAGTTCTTCATAATCTTCATTATCCTCATGCTCAACATTCAGTGGCGCAACAGACAATGGCTCAATAGTAGGCTGTTTCTCTATAGATAATGCTTTCATATCCTCTTGATGAACATCAGCTACAGATAACTCATTCATATCGCTGGGCTGCTTCATGGCTTTGCATATATCAAACCATACTCTTCGTCATTAATTCGAAACAAAAGCTCATTATCTTTCATATCAATAAGCACACTTCCAGTTGCAAGGAAGGGACGTCCCAAGATGATGGGAACTTCAGAATCTGCTTCACAATCCAAGATGACAAAGTCTGCTGGGAAGATAAATGAAGAAACCTTTACCAAGACATCGCATAAAATACCAACAGGTCGTTTTACCGACCTATCCGCCATGACAAGCCTCATATTGGTTGGTGTAGGATCACCTAACCCCAACTTCTTGTAGATCGATAATGGCATCAAGTTGATGCTGGCTCCTAATCACATAATGCTTTGGCAAAGTTCAAAGATCCGACGGTGCAAGGAATAGTGAAAGCTCCGGGGTCGGCCTTCTTCTGAACTATAGATCGGGTAGCAATTGCACTACAATGATGCACATCATCGTTCAGCTCATAACTTGCTGCCCTCTTCTTAGTCAAAAGATCTTTCATATACTTCGCATACCCAGGCATTTGTTCAAGTGCCTCTACCAGTGGAACATTAATGGTCAGCTGCTTTAACATAGTCATAAATTTGCTGAACTTAGTGTCATCCGCCACCTTCTTCAATCTTTGGGGAAAAGGTGGTGGTGGGTATGGAAGTGTTCTCTACGTGGATTTCTTCTCCTCTTGCTTCCGTTTTTCCCTTTTTTCAGGCTGCACGTCACTAGGTGTAACATCCTTGACGTTGGAAGTAGTTGTTGCGGCATCATCTCCTTTTGCAACGTCACTAGGTGTAACGTCCATGTCCGCAATTTCGTCAACCACTTGCTTGCCTGTTGCTGAAGCTTCCAGCACCTTACCACTTCTGGTAGTGATGGCCATGCATGACCCATCATTCCTTGGGTTTTGCACAGTATCGCTAGGTAAAGTGCCGGCCTTTCTTTGGTTGAGTGCTACTGAAAGTTGACTGAATTGCTGCTCTAGTTGTCTAATTGAAGTGGAATGTGAATCTACTAATTGTTTCATGACGGACAAATCATTAATTACCTCTGTAACTCCCGCGCTCGTTGCTTCCACTCATTTTAATAATTTAGCCATTATGTCTTCCATACTTCCAGAATTAGATATGGTGGTATCACGTCTGCCAGGGGGAACGTATAAACCACTCTTTTAATTGTTTTTCTTCCAACTACCTTGGTCTTTGCTTCCAGATTTATCATAATAGTTCCGACCTTGGTTTCCGTGGGCATTCCCGCGGAAACCCCCCTGATTGTTCAAGTAGTTGGCCTCCTCTTCAGAATCAGATTCGTCTCTTCCTTTTAGCGCTACAGCTTTCACTTTTTCGGTCTTCCCTGATAATAAATGCTTTGTCAGAAGATCCACTTGTGTTTTCATGTGCGCCATGTCTTGATCACGTTCTTCTTCTCTTCTTCTTTGGTCTGCAGTTATGCCAATAGATAAAGTGGGGCTTACTACCACAGAATCCCTGGTATGCCAATCTCTACTTTGTTTCGTCATACAATCTAGCATATTGCTTGCTTGACCAAAGGTGAGGTCCATGAAAGAACCTCCAGCTGCGTTGTCCACCACTGGTTTAGTTATTGAATTCAAGGCTCTATACAAGATCTCCATGAGGTGAACATTAGTCATATGATGGTTTGGGCATCTCGCTAGCTTTGTCTTGAACCTCTCCCATGTTTCATGAAAAGCTTCAGAGGGAAGCTGACGAAAGTTGCTGATTTCATCTCTCAATTGTGCCCTTTTTGATGGCGGAAAGAATCTTTCTAGGAAAGCGTCTCTCAATTGCCTCCAATTTATAATTGAATCAGGAGTCAGCCCATTCAACCATAGTGTTGCCTCCCCAGACAGAGACAATGGAAATAGACGTAATCGAATAGCATTCTGACCAACACCAGGATTGTCAAAGGACTTGCATGTAGAAATAAAGTTGATGAGATGCATATTTGGATCATCGCCTGCTAGTCCACCAAATAATCCCTTGAGTTGCAATAACTGAATCATGGTGCTTGTGATGTTGAACTTGGCTCCGAGCGCTAATGGTGGTGGAATTATAGCTCCAGTGGCTCCGGCACCATCAAGATCATCATCATCATCGTCGAAAGCTGGTTGCAAAGGTTGGCGATCATACCTATACCGAGCTTGTCGACCTCTTCTGTTGGCAGGTGTTGCAGTTTCAGCGACATGCCTTGGGTTTATCAACTCGTCATCACCTAAATCTTCATCGTCAGGATTTTTTGCTCGCCCAGGATTATCAATGTTTTGTTGTTGGACTTGAGCAGCGGCAAGAGCAGCTAATCTTGCTTGCTCGTGTTGAGCAGCCATCCTGTCGATTTCAGCTTGTGTTTCCATTCTTCTAATTCGTTGTGGTTCAGGATTGATTGGTAATAACGGTTGACCAGAACTTCTAGTATGGGGCATGCACTAAAGTAAAAACCTGCAAGAAACAAAAACAAAAACTAAAAGTAAAAGTACGAGAATCTTTGACCAAAGGGTCTAGTAATTATCACGAACTTGATTGACACTCGTATTCCCCGGCAACGGCGCCAATTTTTGATAACGCTCAATCTACAGCTCTCGTAGGAGTGTAAAGCGGTCGTTAGCAAATATAGAACCCAACATGGGTTGGGTGTCGATCCCACAGGGAATAGCTTGGCCAACAAGTAAGTAAAATTACTAAACTTTTGGTGCAAATCTCGTAAAAAGGGGGGAGTCTTGTCGTGCAAGTAATGTAAACAAAAGCTGAAAATAATAAAGTAAAAAGAGAGAAATTGTTACGTAGATTGACAACAATGAGAATTGAAGCGTTGGGGTTATGTCCACCTTCTGAGGTATACGTCTCTATTGGCTATGAGTGTGTAGAATTGTGACATGCAATTGCTTATAGAGAATTGTAGTCGATGGTAAATCCAAGCGTCTCTCGACATAAAAAAGGACTATTTCACTTTAACTCTCTCGAGCTTAAAGCGAGTCTAATGGTACGAATTCTCCAAGAGGTTAGTCCAGTTACGGCACTAGCTTTTTAATAGGAAAGGGTGTCCTACTACCTTGACATTATCTCTTTTCCAGACAAATAACCTTTCTCTCGAACAAGTTAAATGTTAGACTGGTGTATTCTTGCGTTTGCAACCGCAAAGAATGTGGATTAAGATGAAGAGAATAATGATATAAGCAATATACGTGTTACGAACTCACAAACTCACAGCAATAGATAGTATCTCATTCGGCTTCCATAACCCCAATAGAGAAGTTTAGTTACCCATGAATGCGAAGGAGATCACGATTGACATTGTTAGTATATCACAATATGGCGTAATGGCGTGTAGGTCAACTGATAGGCGTGTGGCATGTTTCCTTGGCTTGGTAACGATTCTCTTGTTGTGGAATTTAAGGATAGAAGAGTAAAAGAAGAAAAATAGAATTAATGGAAAGATTAGAAGAGTTGTAATTGAGAAGTAGAATGTGTCTCTCCACTAAGGGAGGACTTGTCTCTCCACTAAGGGAGGACTTAATTAAAAATCTCTAGCATGATAGGGTATTTATAATACTCATATCCTACTCCTACTAAGCTAATGAAATAAATAACCAAGTCCTAATAGGCTAATGGAATACTTAACCCAAATGTACTAGGTTAAGGTAATATTATCATAATCCAAATAAAATAATGAAATACATAACCCAATTGTACTAGGTTAATGTATCATTGTCAAAATCCAGCTTTGTGTCTGTAAGTCCCCAAAGTCTTCAGAATTGTTGTTTTAGCCCGGGACAGATTTTCCATGCAGCAGTTTTGGTCCTTTAGGCGTCCCACTTCCTTCTCCTTCGTTTGTGAGCTTTCTTTTGCGTCAAGTAAGCCATAAAATGTTGTATTTTGCATCATTTATACCTGAAACTTTACTAATCATGTTCGTTAGCTCATTTATAGGAAAAAGGACTAAAAATGCATGAAATATATAGTTTGTTCTCAAAACTAGGCTAAAATATGGGCAAAATATATTGATATAGGCGCGTAATTTCGCCTATCATCAGGCACCTTCAAGGAAAGGGCTATAATAGAACAAGGAGGTTCCGGCGAACTCGATAGCTTTTACATAATATATATAAATTTCACGGTCTGGACTCACAAGAAAAGTAAAGCAGATGGCTCAGTGGCACGATGAAGTTATGAAAGATTGCTTTCTTGCGAGTTATGTGGGTTTTAGACCCATTCTCAATATTGTCTTTTGTTCTTTTTTTGCTAATACTCTTTTTCATCTTATGCACATGTGTTTATACTAGTTTAGGATACCTGCGTTGCACATCTCTGCTATGTTAATAATAAATTTATGTATATAAAATGAAACTTTAAAAAAATTATGTTACAAAATAAAGAAAAAATAACATAAATATACACCTTAACTTATCATATTTACACACATTCTCATTCTTGCAAAGTAATTACAAAAATTTTGATTAATAATATATCTTTGTTGGATGTATCAGGAAACTAATTATGCATCTTGGCAGATTCAAAATCAAAAAAGATGTATCTGAAGCTTATTATTTATCTTTACAAAGGAAAAATTTATCTTCGTTGGATGTATCAGGATTTAATTAATGTATCTTGAAAGACCCAAAATCCAGTTTTTCAGTAATTATATAAAATGTCAGCATTTTCTGTAATTAAACTCCAAACTGTCAGAATTTATATTGTTTGCCCATAAATAAATTTAATCAATTTCTAAGCATATTACTTAAATAATTCACTTGATAAATTAGTAGGCCCCAAATTGAAAGAGTCGATTATAACTCTAAACTTCATCATCCAAATAAAAGCTCACATATCAACACTCAACACTAAACTAAAACTTTATATTTCAAATTCAACAAATAAGTTGAATTAAAAATTCAACTACAATACTAAAGAATAATATACTAAAATCTACATAGCCAAATAATATAATTAAAATTAATTTACGATTAAAACAAAGAAAAAAGAAAGAAAGAGATAAAACCTTTAATTTTTTTGGCTACTTCATTCAGCGGCAACATGCATATTTCATTCAATTTTTCAATCAAAAAATTTCAATTGAAAGAAAAACACAAGAAATTATTAAAAAAAATACTTAATGTATATAATTAAATAACATAATCAAAGCTAAGTCATCATTAAACCAAGAAAAAAAAGAAAGAGATAAAGAAAATTGTTATATGATCTCAAGACACTGAACAGAGACATATTTGATTAGTTCTACTTCAACCTAAAATTATTTGGTAAGATACCATTCTCCTTTTGATATATAATAATAGTTTGTAGTCGTGCAATTATTTTAAGCATATCTGGAACTTTCCTCTTTATTAAATCATCATCCATGTCCTAAAAATAAGGTAAGATAATCTTGCTTTCAATTGGTCAGATTGAATCTGTAACTTTTAGTTCTGCTCTCATCTCCGCATTGGAAGCTTAAGCGATTTTCAATTGCTTTCAAAGATTGTTGATGTATGACATTAGTAACAACTAAAAATAATAGAATTTATCCAAATATCGCATTTACTAAAATAATATAATATAATACAATATAATAAAATACAATACGTTTCATTATGAATATGTAACAACCATTGAAACAAATTAAAGTGAAAAAAATGAATACATTACAAAACAAAACCAAATCACATAAAAAAACTAAAATTTCTGCAATAAAAAGTGAAGGAATAAACGCTAAGTGCATAAATTAATATGTAAAGACGACATATACTATAGAATAGTTGCAGATACAGACTTGTAGGGAGATTCTAAATGAATGTTTTATGATCAAAATAACTTGGACATATGTAAGCACGTAACTCATTAAATAGTGGATAGAAATAGTTCTAATTTTTTATGCATGTAGAATAGGTATAATAAAGCAACCTCAATTTAAACAGGAAATATTTAGTTTTATGTTTTTTGAATTCTAATTACGTTAGACATCCTAAAATAAAAAATTTCTAAACTTGGAAAAAAAATTAAAAGTTGAGGACTCCTAAATCAAATTTTATAACCAAATCATTGCGAGTACCGAACATCGAATGAGAAACCAAAAAAATATAATCATAAATTCATTAATTACATGTATATTATTTTTGAATTTTGATATATCACGTACGTATCTTATAATTGAAAATTGGGTACCATTAAGTTTGTTTTTATTACTCTTCCTATGGGTGACATTAAATAAATATTAATATTTCCTTCATGAACGTCTTTTTTTATGAAGAAAACTTAGAAATTTTATCATAAATTTATTCCTTAATTATTAAAATATATTATTCTTACCACAAATTTTTAAGAACCATTAATTATTAATTCTTCAAAAAAAAAATTACATATATTTTATCTCTATCCATATATTTTAGAACTCCTTAATTTGAAATACTATAAAAATAGTTAAATAATATTTTGAAAAAATATTCACACTTTTAATATATTACTAATTTAAGCACACGTGTCTCGCACGTGTAACCTTTAATTATTTAAAATTAAATAATTTTATATATTGCGGTAATTTTTAATGAAGTATAAAAGTTTAAATCACTTTTCAAAGATTCTACATACTTTAATATAATAATGTAAAAATAAACATATATTCAGTGTAAGCACATATATATTTTACCATCAGAAGTTTCAAGTAGTTGATGGATCTTTTTTTGCATTTTTCTTATTCTAACGCTTTTATATTTATTTCTAGACTCAAATTTAGTTGATTTTAAATTCTTAAACTAATGAAAAAGTATTAGTTGTCATTAATTATTATGACTTTTAATAAGGAAAGATTTTATCATAAATATATTTAATTAATTTTCAACTCTTAAATATTAGAAAAAAATATTGAAATGATGATTTTATCTAAAGCAAAGGCTTTTAACGAAGGGCAAAAAATTTAAACAATATTTCTTAGGCCCTTCACACTTTTAATATATATAGATATAAATTATAGATATAGATTATAGATAAATATAGATTATAGATATATTATAAATTATAAATTATAGATTATAAATATGCAGATTCTTTTATCCAAAAAAATTTTTTAAGGTAAAAAAAAATAGAAGCAAAACATAAATGTGACAATTAAAAAAAAAAAAAACATTTCTCTCTCAAGCAAAAAACTATCTTCTTTCACGAACACTCAAAACCATTTCCCAAATCAACTTTCAAGAATATGTGTTATTTATATCAATTATTTTTAATTTAATTTTTAAAACCCTCAAACTTCAATTCCTGAGCTCTGAGCACCTTTGGTGCCTGAGTGGTTATGTATAAACCTGCCTATGCTTTTATAGTCATGATATGTTTTAAGTGTAAATAACATAAATACTAACTTTTTTGAAAGTAATTACACTTTTTCCCACTTTTTTAATTACTTTACTCTCTCTCTATTAATATACATAACATAACCGACATATACATAGCATTCTGTGTATATGTTGAGATTTTTCTAATATGTTTAGGAAGTTGAGATTTTTTATAATATTGAAAACATAAGTGGTGTATTTGTATAATTTTTAGATGTTTTAAAGCCAAATATTTTAACTATACTTTTGATATGCTTTATAAGTCTCCATTTCTTTCTTAAATTACATTTCGGGTCAAACCCCGGTGTAAAATGTAAAGCAATAAGTAATAGTGCAAACGTGGAAAGTAATTGCCGAAACACCATTGAAAGAAAATCAGCATAATGATGCATAATACTCTAATCGTTTCCATTTCTTTGTAAGGTTAACAACTCTTTAATTTTAAGTTTAATGACATGCTCTTATAAAATCTTAAGTTCTAAAAGATATATTATTGATAAGTGATCACTGTCATAAAATAAAACAGAGGGATACCCGTGAACATTTGAAGAGAAAAAATTACAAGTAACTTTAGTTCATGTCATCATAAATAAGTTCAATATACAACTTTTCTCCTTTTATTGTTTTGTTTTTCCTGATATCATTCATGGAGTACCCAAATCTGTGTTACTAACATCAGGGCTAGTAAATAGTCTAGTTCCATAAGCAGGGTGTAAGGAAGATAGTGTGTACAAACCTTACGCCTACATCATGAGGTAGAGAGATTGTTCCCGACAGACACTTGACTCAAAGAAAGCAAAATACACAAATATTTTATGAAGACACACGCAACCATAGGATAGTAAGAAAATAAAGATATTCGAGACAAGTAGTAATAGATGAGGAGCAGAAATAGTAAAATAATAGAACTTAAAATAGTACTAGTAATTTTTACAATTTTCTAAAATTGGAGGTACCTAGAAAGTCACTACTCTTCATTGTCATTTTTACAAAATACCACCCCACAATTATACCAACAGAATCCCCTTCTTGCAATTTCTGGCTCCGTCACTGATAACATGTTAAGAATAAGCTTTACACTTCAACAGGAAAAGGAAATAGAAAATTGACAAGAAAAACTAGTCATTTAACCTGAATTAGAAACTAAAAGCTGACCTTTGCATCTAAATCAAAGTTCCAACTGGTTTTGAAATTGAACAGAAATGCTTTTACTTCATATACTACAATTGGTTGTAGTTTTTTGTGTTATTTTGCCCATATAATATATTTCTTCATTGCACTTTTCTTTACTAGAACTAATCCTTTCATTGCACATTTTCTCTTTACGCTAATAGCCCCAACATACCTCGTGACTTTCTATGCTATTTCTTGCGCTTTTTTGCCTTTAACAACACTGACTCGGACCACCTCTGATTCCACAAGCGAGGATTGATTATCTTGTGCATTCTTGTTCGTTAGGATATCTTTAGTTTCTTTGTTTTCTTCTTCAAATGCTTGCTTGAATCTGTAACAGTCCGTGGGCTCACTACTTTTGAATGGGCGTTCACCCAATACTTGGACAAGATCATCTTGATGAAGGACCTCCTTCTCTAATAGCAACTCTGCAACATGAGCTACACGTTCTTTGTGTTCCTCTATAAGCTGTACCGTATGATCATATGCTTTGGCTACCCATTTTCTGACTTCATTGTCAATAAGTGCTGCAGTCTTGCTACTATAGGGCTTTGATATCTCAGATGTACCTTCTCTTTGCGGAAAAGAAAGAAGACCAACTTTGTCACTGAAACCGTAGACTGCTACCTGGGCATATGTCATCTTGGTCACTTTCTCCAAATCATCTTGAGCTCCGGTTGAGATTTTTCCAATCAAAACCTACTTGATATTATGCAGTTAATATCCATATGAAAAATGTGAAAAAAATGATTTTTTTAGTGAAAAATACAAGGTAGAAAAGGTAGAAAAAGCAAGCTGCTATTAAAGGTTTAAAGAGAATGCATTTTCATTAAAGCACGTACTGAAGTTGCATTTTAGGTTATTCATTCTTTCCTGCTTTTTAGATTCTTCACTCTATCTATAGAATCCATTGTCTGCCGTATAACGGCCTACTACTTCATTGAGCAGCTTTTCTTTGAGGTTGAAAAGCAGATAATTGAATACGACCAAAATCATCAGGAATTATTTAGATGTATACATTTAGGCATGCCACACTGTAAAATTGGTGGCATGATGCTGTCTTCTTAAATTTGCCGAGAAAATTACTCATCCATATTATGACAGCAAAAAGGGTACCTAAAATGACATGTGGCAAACAAATTTGATGACTATAACTATTCAAGCAGAACCATAAGACAAATAACTCATGATACAACGGATTCACCTTCTAGAGGCTAACTATTTCTCTGAGTGTGGATAGAGAAGATAATAAAAAAAAGAGTGATTTCCTAAAGAGAATGTCACAGGTATCATCATTGAAATATGATGCGAGGAATATCCAAGACCATGTAAGACAATAACCTATTTTTTCAAACAATGGAGGACGCTCTAACAGTATTTCGTAGAAATGAGATGTTTCCAAAGAATTAACTGATAATGTTGAAGGAGAACATGTGAAAGCAAGGAGACAGTTGATAAATTTACCTGCTCAGCAGCTCGGCCACCGAGAGTCATACATGTCATATCAAATAGTTGCTCCTTGGTCATTAAAAGATTTTCACTGTCCACATATTGAGCAAATCCTAGTGCTGCTGTACCACGAGGAATAATTGTCACTTTAAGTAATGGTTCTGCATGTTCCAAGAACCAACCAGCAACAGCATGGCCAGATTCATGATAGGCAATTGTCCTCCTTTCCAGCTTACTTATGACCTGCAGAAAGCACAAATGTAACATTGAATTTATAAATTATATGCTTCAAACTAAAGGTTTTTTGCCATTTGCAAGTTCTTAACAGAAACTACTGGACTGCAATTTATTACAGTATCTCGAGAAAAAAAATGAGGAAATTGAATACCTTGTTTTTCTTCTCTAGACCACCAATCACCCTGTCTATTGCTGCCTCAAAATGTTGCATTTTGATTTTGGTACTCTCACTCCTAGCAGCTACCAAAGCAGATTCATTACAAACATTTGCAATGTCTGCTCCAACAAATCCTGGTGTTAGAGAAGCAAGCCTCTGTGAATAGAATGCCGCTTCTTGATCAATTTTTAACTTGTTCAAATAGATTCTGAAAATCTGTTCACGACCTTTTATATCTGGTTTATCAATGGTGATCTGGCGATCAAATCGACCAGGCCTTAACAAAGCTTTGTCTAATATATCAAGTCTATTTGTGCCAGCAAGTACAACAACACCAGATATGGTTGCAAATCCGTCCATTTCTACAAGCAGTTGATTTAAAGCTCTTTCACGTTCATCATTTGCTCCAGCAGCGGGTCCCCTCCCTCTTGCACCACCAATTGCATCAATCTCATCTATGAAAATAATACTCGGTGCACATCGTCTTGCCTCCCGAAATAAACTCCGTACTCTAGCTGGTCCAATACCAACAAACATCTCCAAAAAATCTGAACCAGAAATAGAGAGAAAAGGTACACCAGACTCTCCTGCTGTAGCTTTAGCTAGAAGTGTCTTTCCTGTCCCAGGAGGACCCACTAGAAGAGCACCCTTGGGAATTTTGGCTCCTAAATCCTCGTATTTCTTCGGATTCTTAAGGAAGTGGACAAACTCCATGATTTCTTGCTTGGCTTCATCACATCCAGCCACATCCTTGAATAATACCTGTACCATAAAAAAGCCAACTGACTTTAATTACCAAATAATCATAAAATTACTAATACTCAGTGAAAAGATTCTTGGTTATTTTGAAGCTGCCTCAATAATGGGAACTGATTCTCACCTTGTTCTTTGCATTTTTGTCCATCTTCATGAAGCGCGCTTTACCAATACTAAATATTCCACGAACACCTCCCAAATCCATATAATAAAGGATAGCTGCAAGCAATATTACTACACAAAACTTCATCAGTTCTGGTAACCAATCCAACTCATTAACATATACCACAGGGACGTAATTGTGAGGGTCTATTCCAGATGCTTCTTGTGCTTCCTTAAGCTTCTGCTCAAATAACTCAACACTACCAATGTTGAAATAGTATTTGAGGTGGCTCAGGTTTCTACGACCATTTGTACCACTTGTAGGACTTTGGACTGTGTCATCACTAGTTTGATTATTACCAGGTGAAGAGTTCCTTATATAAACCAAGGCTACTTCTTTGTTAGCAACAACAATTCGATCAACATGACCAGGTTCAAGTAGCTTGATTTTGAACTCTTGGAAGCTAATCTGAGAATTTACATAAAAGGAGGTAACCATGAAAAAGAAAAAATACAACCATCTTATGAGTAGAATAACACAAATATTTCCCTGCTCCCAGAAAATAGAATCCTGCTAAGTCACCACTGAGAAGATTTAACATATACAACATTGCTTTGCTTCTCTAATTTCATAGCTACGATGTAAACCCTTGAATATTAGTTCTTCATCAATAATAATCCACCTTATTATATTATTACTTTTACAGATATCAATATAACCAATTAGATTAAGAAGAATATGTTTCAACTTGGTAATCTAAAACTGAGATGAAAGTGTCACATGGTTGAGTGAAATAGCATGAGCACCAAAGCTTCTTTATATGCCATTTGATTTAAGAAGTTCTAATTTCAAAAGCTGCTAAATGAAATTGATTTCAGCTTAAAGATCAAATCCAAAACGATACTTCAAAAGAAAGCTAAGAATTTCATCCATGAGAGTGAGGAACTGTACAACAAACTGTTGGTTAAGAACTAACCTGCTCCTGCTCAAGATAGCTCAGGAGTAATATAGATGACAGAACAGTAACAATAAATAGCAACAGTAATATATAGTGATGTTGCTTCATGAAGTTCTTTTTTGATGAAGGTTGCTCCATGAAGTTCCCCCAAAGGTTTCTACTCAGCACTGCCAAAGTTTAAACCAAAGAAAAAAATTCACCACAGACAAGCTAAATGGAACAAAACATTAAAAAGAAGAATGCGGCAACCAAGGTTTTCACACTAAGAAAATTTTAACACGTGGTTCTGATTTATATACAAGCACTTGTACACCATTGTTAATACATAATATCGAAATCTACTGCTTACTAGAATTCAGTTCGGAAACTCTTAAAAGAAACCTAATAGCATTAAATTAGAACAACAAATATCTCAACCAGCTTAGAGAAAATAGGCAACTTGAATCCCTGTTTTTCTAATTTCCTTCGTCTGCTTTCTACACGCCACACAAGAAAAGCACACTCGAAATTCTGCTGTTTCGATCTCCATCACACAGATAAAGTACCCTCATTTTGGAATAGCATAAATCATTTATATCTCTACACCTCAACTCTATCCCACTTTTTAGACTTCATAACCATTCATATATAACTATCAGTTTTGCACAGTTTTTTAACCAATTTCTAGTATAAAGTACATCTACACGTTTTCTTTTGATAAGTAAAGAACATCTCATTTCTTGATGTTATCTCTAATAATACAAAGTTTATATAGATATTAATATATATAATGATATTGAATTCAAAGCTTTTATATATCATACTGAACATAATAAAACTTGGGTCCAACTGAGATAATCCCTACAATTACACAGTCGAGAAAAGTTCGTTACCTCACTTCAAATCATTTTACTCCGCCATAAATACTCTAACATCAAATGTAACTGATCAGTGACAATCAAACCGGGATTAGGGAGCTAATTCCTCAAGTGGTCATCCAACTTACTGATGTTTTTATATAAAAATCAATAAACTAATTTTATCACTTTGAAAACCATTGAGCTTATGATTGGTCACTCAAAAAATAAATTTAGCTAAAATGCCAATGTGGCTTTCCAAGTTACTAAACAAATAGACATCTACCCAGTTAAAAAAGAAAGAAAAGAAAAACTCAACCCCTATTTTAACCCAAAGTTGGTTGCTTACCCGGACTTTGACCTTGTTGGTAAGGGTTCTATTCCCACCTTGTAATCTTTTCCCCAATTTCCTCTTCACCCACCCAAGCAACATATTTAGTAGTATAATCCCATAAGTGGAATCTAGCGAGGATAGAGTGTATGCAGAGACCTTACCCAAGTGATTTGTAATCAACATTACGAGTTATTTTTAGTAAATATTCATTAAGACCTCTTTTTATCAACATATTAAATTTCTTCTCTGCAACTCGTTTTAATTTCTTCTGAAATCTTTTCGAATATTACAACCAGGGACAGTTTCGACTGGTTCATCAGAATCCACTAGTTTTGGTTCAAATCCTATTTTTTGTACTACAAAATCCACTTAAATATGTACAAAATATATATCAAAAACCCTCATGAGCTATTAAAAAAATTCTATACCCGTAAACTCACAATTCTAGCACGGGCACTGAATTTACAACTAGTATCATATCATATGCACCATCACAATTTTACCTGTAAATATAATGTTTGCAGAAATGGCTATGGGTTGGCTTGATGAACAAGTTGGCGAGTCAGAAAGACCATTCTACTCTCCTGTGAGTTTGTTAAAATGGGTTTGGGGTGGTTATTTTATAGTGTATTTTTCAAGGATGTTGGTCACTTTTTGGTTTTAGTTTTTGACTTGAAACGTCACGTTGACATTATTTTTTTATTTGTTCATTATGCAAAAATGATGTATTTGTTATAAATGTATCATATACATTGAATGTTACTTTATACCATATATAGTGAATACATTGAATGTTACTTTATACCATATATAGTGAATACATTGAATGTTACTTTATACAGTGTATGTCTATTTATGAAAAAAACCCAAGGTTAGTGATTAATTTTTTCCTATAAATAAAGGGTTTCCGTCATTGTAATTGATCCATCAAGAGAAATAATAATTACTCACTCTTTTTTCTCTATTCTTCTTGTATTTGTTTTATATTCCATAACACGTTATCAGCACAAGACTCTGCCAAACAAGATGAGATTATAAATCTAAACGTAATTTCAAGGTTAGTAATTCCTTATGTTATCTGTCTTTTGCTACTAATAATATAATTATTGTTGGATTTGAGGAAGAATAATTGGTTTAGAACTATTTATGTTGTAAATTTATTCTTCAAAAACAATATTATCCAAAGGGATGATAATATGTTGGGTTCAAGTCCCATCGATTTATGCCTAAGACGACTTTATATGGATAAGACGTTGAGTTTGAATCTCAACGCACCATATTGATGACATTATGATGGCTAAGGCAAAATAATGACTATTTGATGAAAAATCATGAAATATATGCTTCATTCTTTGAATTGAATGTGGTAGTGATAAATCATATATGCCTCAATTTGCTTTTGTTGTAGCTATCATAATTTGATACGCTTAAGGCATGATTATATTTCATTCCCGGAAATGAGAATTTCGATTATTATAAATACAGATCTAGACCTTAGGGGTAAATGTGACTGTATATAAATTCGAACGTGCTCGTGGTTGTAAGGAGATCACAATCCACCTCCGAAAGAGGCAAAATAATTGAGAAGAGTTATTTTGAAATCTACTTCTGAAGTAGTAAATCAAAAATTTATGCATGTAATAGTAAATCTGAAATTTACTAAAGTAAACTTGAAGTTTACTAGAATAAAAGTTCATAAATTGACATGAACGATCGACAACCAATAATGGAGATATAGCAGATACGACAACATCAACGGAGACAAGAATTATTTATTGTATAGATTCTTTACGTAAAAGAATTGTAATTATTGTAAGTTACTATTCCTATGTAGACTTTTTAGGCAAATTCTTCATGAACTTTAATGTTGATTGTTCTCACGATAAGTTGGTTGGATCGACTAATTTTGGGATTGTATCCCTTAAAGTCTTAAAAGTATAAAAGGTGAATAAGGGCCCGTTCACCTTTCATGTGATATGTTGAAAAAAATACATCAATAAGATAATCACATGTACATTTATTGTCAACATGTAGTTTGGCAATCATAAAATTGCTTGCTCAATAAAATAGAGTTAAGAACACAACTTTCAGACTGTGCAATCAAGATAATTCATCTTGATAAAAATGATTTGGCATTGGATGCCTTTAATAAATAGCTAAACCATTACTGATGAGAACAGAGTCTCATGTATTGGTCTGAAATATGATATGTTGCATACAATAACACTTGTATGCATTAGACCAAGAAATTATGATTATTTTTTCCCTCTCAATTGGTTCAAGGTCAGGAACCAATTATCGCATCTAATAATTTTGATGTGCAATATATGATTAATGAATATACCATAATGCACAAAGATGGAGGATGTATGTTAGTTTTCCTAACATAAGGGGGAGATTATAAGCAGCTATGAAATATGTTAGGAATTATCATTAGATCCTCATTCAAAAGATAACTCAAGCCGAATGTCGAACGCATCTCATATTTAAGCTGCAAGTGCTCCTATTTTGTGTTCAAAGAACAAAGTCTACACATGCATGAAGCATGATAGACTAATCTATTTTAAATAAAATAATCCTTAAAAAATAAGGAGCAAATAATCATAATAAGAAGGCAATGTGCTCTTGAAGAGCCTATGATATACACTTCATGAAACCTTATGAGAAGTTCAGGTACCTGAAAATAATGAAGTGATGAGATCTCAAAATGTTATGTCATACTGTGAACCAATATGAAATGATATATCATCAATGATATCTTTGATACAATATTGGCGCAATATTATAAAGTATTACGAGGATCCGAATTCTACGTTTATTTAAGTATGCTGATGTAGAAATATTTATCAAGTGACACGAAAGAATGCATTTGGTAAGTATAAAACTTATTTGATCTGCAGTCCAGACACTTGAAGATGTCACACTTGACATGTTGGATATTATCACTTGACAAAAAACCATATGAAAATCTCTAAAGGATTCAAAATTCCTGAAGCATATAAAGTTTTTGATAAACTTTTTATTATCCTCATAAGAGATAATTTGATGATTTGAGTATCATTGGAACACTTGGAGAGTTTTCAAAAATAATAGAATTTTTTCTTAAATGAGAAACATGCAAAATTGAATAAGGATTTATTCCGACGTCAAAAAAAGAATGAGGAACTCCTTGGTTACGAAGTACCATATCTTAGTGCAATTGATGCACTAATGTATCTTACAAATACTATAAGGCCTGATATAGCCTTTTTAGTTAATTTGTTAGCAAGTTTGCAGTCCCGATCTTATTGGCCATGTTGATATTGGGTACTTATCTGACCTACATAAAGTTTGGTCTCAAATAGGCTATATGTTCATATATGGTAGTACTGCAATATCTTGGAGATATACAAAGCAGGCTATCGTAGCCACTTCATGGGCCAATGTTGAGATAATAGTAATTCATGAAGCAAATCGAGAATGAGTATGGTTGAGCCATGATACATCTCATTCGAGAAAAATGTTGTTTGAAATGTGATAATATACCCACAATCTTATATGAAGATGATACAATATGCATAACACAACTTAAGGAAGGATCCATAAAAGGAGATAGAACGAAGCACATTTCATCAAAGATTTTCTACATACATGAGCTCCAAGAGAATGGTGATATTAACATGCAACAATTCGTTCAAGTGGTAATGTGGTTGATTTATTCACTAAGTCTCCTTCAATTGCAACTTTCAAGAAAATGGTGCGCAAGATCAGAATGCAAAGGTTCGAGGTTGTTCTCATTAGGGGGAGTTAATACACGTTGTACTCTTTTTCCCTTACGAGGTTTTATCCCACTGGGTTTTCAATGTTAGGTTTTTAATGAGGTAGCATGTATGCGTATTATATATTAATTAGACATTCAAGGGGGAGTGTTATAAATGTACCATATATAGTGAATGTCTACTTTACCATATATAGTGAATACCTACTTTAACATATATTGTGTATGTCTATTTATGAAAAAGTTACAAACCCTGAGGTTAGTTTTCTCCTATAAATAAAGGGGTTTTCCCTCATTTTAATTGATCCATCAAGATAAATAATAATTACTCTCTCTTCTCTTGTAAGGTCCTGCAAAGTTCCCTCATAGTTTGACCCTTAAGGCGTGTCGAGTGAGGCATGATTCCGGCCCTAAAAGATTGAGAAGTGGTTTTCTAAGTGAGTATTGTGTTAACCATATAAAATTTCCCTAATTTTAACTTTCTATCATGTGGAAAATCTGCTAAGTTTTTTATCGATATAAGATTTGCCCAAATCCGATACCCGGGTAAGAAGTTATGACTAATTTAAGCCTTAGTAGTAAAACTGCATCATTTAAGTGATTAACGCATCGCGTAGAGGGTTTATTTGTAAATTGTCAATTTCCAGTGGAACCCCGCGATAGGGCGCATCACGAAGGAGTTCCAGGTCCCAACTAGTGGGAAATTGCGATGGCTCCACGTCGCAGTGACGCTCATATTGCCAATTGTCAATTTTCAGTGAGCCACCGCGATAAGTGGCACGTCGCGGTGACCCCTTAAATCGGGTTCCTAGTTCAATTTTTCCAACTTCTATAGATGTTAAAATAGAAATTTTAGACTTTTTCCAAGCCTATAAAACCGTGCAAACACCAAATCAAAGTCATTTGCAAACATCCTATAAGTTTTTTCTCAAGTTCTCTCATAAAAAACCCTAAGTATCGAAAACCTCTTCCAAGAATCTCAAGAATCCACCATGGATTTTCTAAATTGAGCCAATATTCAAGGTTCCCAAGTCAAGGGCATGAATAACTCTCATTCAAGAGTACGAATAAAGTTCCAAAAGTGAGAGTTCATCCAAAGCTTCTAATTCAAGGTATGTGGGGTTTTGAACAAGGGTAACCCTTTCACCCTTGTGCCCAAAAGGCTTATTTACATCATGATTTTGCTGAAATCTATGGTGGTTTTACATGAATTTGAATATGGGTTTTTCACCCATTATTATTGAATTCATTACCTTGATATTTCCCATAAATTGAGAGTTAAATGGCATGATTTCTACATGTTTTATTGAGTGTTTATAGCTGGGTATAAACCCCATGATTTTACTTCTTGAGAAGCTAATATTTGCAATATTGAGATATTGAAGCATATGACTATATTAAGATTTAGAGATAAATTGCTGAAATTCCCAGATTTCCACATGATTATTGAATCTATATGCTATATATTATGATTTTGATAAGATTTAACTTGAGATTGAATTATGGGTTAGTAAGCCCTATTTGAGACTTGTGAAATTATGAACTCTTGTGCTATAAGCACCCATGATTTGAGTATTTTGAGATGATTGAGAAATAAATTGACCTAATGGTCCGAAAGCTATGAAATCCACTTCATCATATGAGATTATCGATTTGATTATTGGGTTCGTGGTGAACAATGAGATTATTCTAAAAGTGGATTTTTATGAGACGAGGGTAGATAATCTAAAGGGAGTAGTATTTAGCACCAAGCGGGTAAGTTACTACGGTTTCTTATCCTAAAACTACGTGCCACCGTAGGTTGGGCCTGGGGCTAAGTTTATGATGATTATAATTGGGACCAAGGTTGAGTTTTGTTTAGTGATCACTAGACCTAGGTTATACTCCCTGGCAAGAGTATGACGCTTCTCCCCAACGTGGGGTCTCTTTCTTAGGAGGACAAAATATTGGACTCCATGTAGCTCATATAGTTTATGTCGGTTACGAGAACCTTCCTTTCCCTTTAAAACTTCGAGATCTAATACTTATTTTCCTTTCCTATAGTTTACTTTCCTAAATAGTTGAAATACAAAGATGTTCCCAAACCAAGGTATTTTCTTGATGAGAGTTATTTTCCTAAATGAAAGCATCTTCCCTTGTTATGGTACTTTTCATAAAGCTTTGAGATAAGTTATTTCTTTAAGCTAGAATACTTTTCCACTTGAGATAGCATGATTTTATCTAAAGCTTGAAATGAGATAATTTCCTAAAGTGAATGAAATACCTTCAAGTATGTTTTCTGAGTCATATGATTCTGATTTTCAAGTATATGAGTTCTAAATAATTATGAAATATTGAGCATTGAAGAGGTTTTACTCTCCATGAGACATATGCATGAGTGCAAAGTATTGTTCAAAGTCCTTTAGCCTTTGGGTATTGAGAATAAGAGAAGATATCTGATTTTAAGGTTAAAAGAGCGATGAATCATGAGATTTGTGTTGCATGCCTTATTCTACTTGATTTATGAGCTTTATATTTATACTTGTTCAAGCCATGTGAGTCATCTAATTTTGCTACATGATTTGATTGAAGAAGATCGGTACTATTTTTATACATATGCATTCACCCCCACATACTCAGTACATTCCAAAGTACTGATTCACATATATGTCTATGTGCTACATTGTCTTATAATGTAGGTTCAGGTGCTCAGTCCCAACCTCATCCGTAATTCTTCAAGTACCTTGCCTAAATTTTTTGCAGTGGTTAGTCCTCATGGTTCGAGGATCAATCTTCAGATATTTTCTGTATTTGAGAGACTATGTTTTATCTTCAGTTCATTTTGAGTCAATTGGGGACCTATACCAATGACTCTCTAGTTTTCGATTCGTAGAGATTTTGTCAGACTTGTGATGTGTCGAGGGTTTGGTATTGTGGTTTTGTTAAGGTTTCTCTGTATTATGGTCATATGGACTAAGTATTTTTCCCGTATTTCCTTTCATGTGATATGACTATGCGAGTGTTGAGTCTATTTCATCTTGAATTGAGTGTTATTTGTAGAATACGGCTCTAAGGGTTAGCTTGGGACTTCTTGTAGCCTTAAGCATTGTGTGACATCCTGGGAGACAATTTCGGGTCGTTACATCTCTCTCTATTCTTCTTATATTTGTTTTATATTTCATAACAGTATTATTATATTTAAAAATAAAAAAGTCATCAAAACCATCTTAAACTCTATCCAAAAAGTTAAAAACACATTTAAACTATTGAAGTGACCTAATACATACCTGTACTATCGAAAAGTGAATTTAATTCCACCCCGACTCTAATTCAGCCAGTCACATAGTAGGAGGTGCTTTGCACTCGCCCGCCACATAAGCACCACGTCAGTGCCATGTCAGAAATCTTATAATTTTTTTTAATTCTTTTTCTTTTTTTCTTTTATTAGTTATATTTTACACTAATTAATTCCTAATTAATCATTAAAATCCTCCAATAATTATATCTTCTTCATCAATAAACCACCTCACCCTCTCCATCTCTCATCTCACCAGAAACACTATATACACTATCGGCCGGCCACCACCATCACTGCCTATTCTTTTCTCTTCACCACTAATAGCAAACCCACCATCACACCACTTCAATTTCTTCTTTTTCTTCTTTACAATCCACCACCATTATCATTATCTAGTTTTTCTTCTTCATCACCTCCATTTTTTTTGGTTCATCATCCACCACTAACAAATCCGTCATCAATATCTACACAGTTACTTTTCTTTAAAACCTCATTCTCTTTTCTTTTAATTTTATTAGTGTTTTTTTTCTTCTTAGAGTTTTATAAAGTGGGAGAACCTAGATTAATAAATCAATCGATAAGTTGGTGAGAATTTTAAACTTATCATTAGTATAATATTTATCTTTAATTTTAATGCTAATTTATGAGATCTTAGCAGAACAAAGAAGAAGAAAAATATTGAAAAAGTAGAGAAAATTAAAAGAAAGGTGTCTTTTAAGTCTTGAATGAAGGATTGGTGACATTGACCAACTTAAAGGGTCAAACATCATTAAGAAACTTGATTAAGTTAATTATGGACTTGATTATTATTTTCAAAACTTTCTAATTTTTTCAAAAATACAAATCAACCCAACCCACACCCCTCTTCAATTTGAATCAATCAGTCTCTCTCCTCTCTTTCGACAGTTTCTCTCAACTCTCTTCCAACTGACAGTTATGCAAATTTCTCTTTTCAATCCTCGGCGACTTCAACCTTCGACGACAAATAGTTGGGCTTCAAGTTTCCCTTTTTAATCCAAATCAATCAATCTCTCCACTCTCTCTCTTTACTGCTTCTCCCAACTCTCTCCCAATCAATGGTTTTGCAAATTTCTCCTTTCAATCCTCAGAGAATTCAACATCTAATGATAAATAGTTGGGATTCGAGTTCCTTTTCGACTTCAACCTTCAATCGATCTGACATCCTTGCTCTCCGGCCATAACAGCTTTGAATTATTCAACCTTTAATTGACGTGACAGCCTTGCTCTCCAGCCACAACAGCTTCGAAATCATTATCATTCTTTTTCTTCTTTCATAGGTAAAAATTTATGGCCTTTTTAGTTTTGAGAAAAACGATGAACTTGAGCCAATTTTTCTTATAGTATTGGTTAACAATTTCAATATTTGTTTCTTTAATTTAAAATGTGGTCTGAATAAAACCCTAATTTTTTGTATTTCTTTTCTTCTCTTTTCGAAGTGAATTATAATTTTTTATTATTTGTTGTATTTTTTTGAAGTTTGATTTTTGTTGTTTGTGTTTATACAAACAAAATAACGATTTAGGTTGATTTGTTATGTTCTTGTTCTTGATAAAAATGGTGATATTGTGATAACGCTCAATCTACATCTCTCGTGGGAGTGTAAAGCGGTCGTTAGCAAATATAGAACCCAACCTGGGTTGGGTGTCGATCCCACAGGGAATAGCTTGGCCAACAAGTAAGCAACGATTACTAGACTTTTAGTGCAAGTCTCGTAAAAATGGGGGATTGTAATGTGTAATCAAATTATTAAAGTAAAAACTAAAAATAGCAAAGTAAAAGGAAAGAATGTTTAGTAAGTTGTAAACAATGAGAATTGAGGCGTTGGGGTTATGTCCTCCTTCTGAGTTATACGTCTCTATTGGCTATGAGTGTGTAGAATTCAAACATGCATGTGCTTATAGAGAATTGTATTCGATGGTAAATCCAGGTGTCTTTCGACCTATTCGAGGATTATTTCACTTTAACTCTTTCGAGCTTAAAGCGTGTCTAACGGTACGAATTCTCCAAGAGGTTAATCCAGTTACGTCACTAACTTTTTAATAGGGGATGGGACCCTACTACTTTGACATTATCTCTTTTCCAGACAAATAACCTTTCTTTCGAACAAGTTAAATGTTATACTGGCGTATTCTTGTGTTTGCAACCACAGAGAATTTAGATTAAGATGAAGAGAATAATGATATAAGCAGCATAAGTGTCACGAACTCACAAACTCACAGCAAGAGATAGTATCTCATTCGGCTTCCATAACCCCAATAGAGAAGTTTAGTTACCCATGAGTGTGAAGGAAATCACAATTGACATTGTTATTATACCACAATAATGATAAATTTCGTGTAGCACAAGAGTGGTAGGCGTTAGGCGTGATTTCTTGCAAAGTAACGTTTCTCTTATTGCGGAAATTAAGAATAGATGAATAGAAGAAGAAAAATAGAATTAATGGAAAGATTCGGAATTGAGAAGTAGAATGTATTGTAATTAGAATGAATAAAAACTAGAATGAGAATAATAAAAATCTCTAGCAAGATAGGCTATTTATAATACCCATATCCTAATCCTACTAAACTAATGAAATACTTAACCCAATTATACTAGGTTAATGTATCATTATCCTAATCCTAATAAGCTAATGAAATACTTAAACCAATTGTAATAGGTTAATGTATCATTATCCTAATCCAAATAAGTTACTGCTAGTCCCCAAAGTCTTCAGAAATGCTGTTTTAGCCCAGGACAGATTTTCCATGCATCACTTTTGGTCCTTCGGCGTCCAAGCTTCCTTTTCTTCCTTCATGAAGCTTTCTTTGGTGTCAAGTTATCCATAAAATGCTGAATTCTGCATCATTTATACCTGAAACTTTTCTAATCATGTTCGTTAGCTCACTTACAGGAAAAAGGACTAAAAGTGCATGAAATATATAATTTGTTCTCAAAACTAGGATAAAATATGGGCAAAATATAGTACCATAGGCGTGTAATATCGCCTATCATCAACACCCCACACTTGAAGCTTTGTTCGTCCTCAAACAAAATATCATGTCCCTCTAAACAGCAACTTAGGGTTTCACAGCAACAACACAAAATATTCGTCAAGACAAGCACAACAATTATCAACAAAGAGTAGTTTTCCGATCATTAGTAGAAACCTTTTAACCTCCAACATAGACTCGTGATGGTGGTCAATTCGTATTCAAAAGTTAAGGCACAAAGAATCATACACAACTATCCAAAACTCATCAACCATGTGTGTCTCACAATATAGTACCCATAATCACTCACAAGTATAACATATTTTTCAAACATGGGTATCAAAATATCCGTGCTCTAGCTCTCACAAAGAATTCATATGCAGCAACTGATGACCATAGGCTTGCCCTTAGTGTAATACTCCACTAAATGTCAGAATGCTAAGCTTAGGATCAAATAGGTCTTTTGATGGTTGTAATGTAGGCTAAGGGACGGGTAGGACTATTTTGGCCAGAAATAGTGACTATGTTCCTAAGTGTTTTTAATACATCACATTGTATCATTAACACTTTTTATTTCAAACAACCTTTCTTTCTTTTATTCTAGCACCCTTTTTCTCCTCTTTTGTTCTTCAATTTTTAAGCATAACTAATTTTTCAGTTTTCTTTTCCTTTTTTTTTTCTTAACATACCTCTTATGATAACACTTCTTTTTCATAACACATTCAAGCACCAATGCATTCTAAAGCATCATACTCACCCAATTTCCTCTTGTTTCGTCACATGACTTTATACTTTAAAGCACTTAGGAATTTGGATCAAATTATGGTCTTGAAAAAATTGGATTAGGCTTACATATGAGTTTGTCAAAGAAAATAGGCTAAAGGCTCAAAAGGGTTAACTAGGATGATGTCCATGGGTAGGTAAAAAGAAGGTAAACATGTATAGGTTGCCAAAGAAATGCCTACATCATCTCCTAAACTTACACTCTTTATTTTCGCTTTGCATACATACCAGGCAAGTTCTAGCATCAGCCACAAACATAGAATATACTATTATCTCACACACACAAGGCACATGGTCGACTTTATTGAGAGTAATATAGACTCTTGACCCAACAAGTGAAGGAATTAAACTAAACAATATCACATAGTGAGTCACAATTAGAGCCTAAACGTCTCAATAGTCATGATTTTAGCACATACTCTTGTTATAATCTCATGCTGCCTATTAGAATAATTTCATGCGAAGCTAAGTTAAAAAAAAATTTACTACTAAAAAAAACTTAACTACTAAAAAAAAACTTAACTAAAAAAACGAAACTAAAAAAAACAAAGTAAACAAACATAAAACAAAGTAAACAAACATAAAACAAAGTAAACAAACATAGATGCGAATAGAGAAGTATAGCATGCAATACCACCATCCCATACTTAAATGGGACACTGCCCTCAGTGGAAAATAAATACGAATAACCTGGTCAGTCGGACTCCTCCTCAATGTCGGGGGTCATACCCTCTTCGTCGGAATCCTCATAGGAGTCGTCGTCATCAGAATTCTCCTCTACGTCGGAGTCTGGCATACGTCGATCATCATCGGTCGGCACATCATCATCAAGAGGTTCCTCAAAGTATGTACCTACTCCACACATCTCCCTTGCATGCATATTCATTGAATAGTCATAGTCCAGCTGTTGGAGTTCTGCAGTAGTTAGAATACGACCACCGCTCATCATTGTAAATCGTATCATGCCATAAAGATGACGGAAGAAACTCTTATCTCGAGCATGTCTCCCCGCAGTAGTAAGGTTGACACCATGTGTTGTTTCAGCATCTTTGACCTTTGTGAGGTCAACTTTCTTCGGGTTATGTGGGAGTTTGTGATCATCTGGTTCCTCTTCGATGTCCTCCTTCTGCAAGATTGCTGTTAACAGATTGCCAAAGGTGAAGTGGGACCGCTTGTGTAGCCTGGCGTTCCGCATTGTAGAGTGAATGATTGCCCCAATGTTGATAGGGACATTCGTCATCAATGCATAGACCAAACACACTCTATCTCTTGTTATTTTGGTGTACTAGGTCCCAGGAATAAGGCATGAGTTGACAATACGCAACCAGATTCTTGCTTCCCTATTCAAAGGAGCATAGGGGAAGGTGTTGTGTCGTCCGGTGTCTTTATGTCTGATCCACCTTGCCATGGATCTACTTCCACAAAGTGTGTGTCGAATTGCTCTATAAGGAGGTCTGCTCTACAGCTCTTTGAATGGTGCTGGATCGACTGAAGGCAAGCCAAGAAAGGAGTTGATCAAATCCGCATTAAGCTGTAAAACTTGGCCCCGAATCTTGACTTCGCTGCCTGTAATTTTCGGCGACCAGTTGGCATAAAATTCCCTTGTTAAATCAAGATTACATTCTCCCATGTCGCGGAAGATGAAATCCAGATTTAATGCCATTATTTTCGCTAACATGCGCGGCTCCTTCTTCGCTAGGCTGTCCGTGTTAATCAAGTTGACATGAACGTATTTTCTTTCCTTGTTGTTCCTATACCATTCCTTGGCTTCCTCCTCAAGAACCCATTTTATTCCAAACATTCGGCGGGGTAATTGCATTGAGGATGATTCTCCTTGGTCCTTGCAACCTCTTTTCTTGCCCTTGTGGGAAGTGGTAGCCTTATCTTGTCTCGCTTTGGGTGCCATTGTACCTGAGACTTAAACAATGTTTCTATTAGCATCATCTCAATAGATACAATCTATACACAAGCAGTAGGGGTACCACCCCACACTTAGGTTGTTGATACAAATTAGTGAAGTGAAAGTGGTCGATTACTTAGACTTCGTCGATATGCGTTTTAGGAGCTATATTCCGACAAGAAAATCAGAGATGTATCACTTCTTGCAACCTTTGCAATACTTTCATGTTAGGTATACCAAGACTACTACATAGGGATTACATCATGGTATAGTTTCTATCAATAATCACAACCTCCTATGTCGATAGGCAACTATAAGTCTTATTCCGATGAACGGGATGTTCTAACATGTAAGTATTCAAGTGACAAGATTGTGCAATGTTCATGACTATAGCAATTCCGCAAGTAGTATAACAATGCAATCAAAATCAAATTCAAGTCGAAAACAAGTTGAGATCATCCTAACGTATATGTTCACTCACATGGTTTTGTATCAATAATTCAAACACATTAACATCACCAATATTTCTTCAAGATGTAGCAATTCATAATAGACATAGCAACATAGTACTTGCGAGAAATAGATGAAGAACAAGAGAGTACTTACGTGATTGAAGCCTTTGGAGATGTTCTTGTGAAGTGGGAGAGCAAAAAGAAAAATTTTGAGATGATTTGGAGGGTATGTGTGGCGCCTAGGTCAAGTTTCCAATGTTTTTATGTTTCAAGACTAAGTCCCCTTTATTTAGGAAAAGAATGGGTCGGGTTTTCACCCATTTAAAATCAGTTTTGGAGACAAAAAGTGACTATAGGCGGCGCTTTTAGCTTTGCCTATGCATGGTATAGGCGGCGCCTAATGCAAAGCATTTGCTAGCATAGGTGGTGCCTAGTGCAATGCCTTTAGTGACCATAGGCGGTGCCTTTAGCATGGCATATGAGATTCTGAGACCAAATGCTTTAGCATAGGCGGCTCCTATGCTATAGCATACTTGAGCATGGGCGGCGCCTATGCCTTTGCACACTAGATTCCGAGACCTTAGGCTATAGTATAGGCTTTGCCTTGTTCGTGGCCTAGTTTTACCTAGGCCTAGCCTTGCTCGATGCCTATTTTGTCATGAGCAATGCTCAATCCATAGCCTTATACATCTTTATTCCTAACTTACCACCTTTACCATGCAATACGTCCAAATCGTCATTTGAAACCAATCTCCTCGTTGAATATCTCTTGCACCTACATTTGCTTAAAACCACTAAAAACGATTAGTACGATGGGTTGCCTCCCACCAAGCGCCTTAGTTTTGGTCATGGCACGACTCTTATTTTTGGATTTTCATTTATCAAAAGCAAAACAAGTACTAGAATGAAAGAAAGACAAAAAATGTAAAACGATAAACGATAAATGATAAACGATGGGTTGCCTCCCATCTAGTGCCTTATTTATTGTCATGACACGACATAGTTACCTCGAGTACTTAGAATTCGTCGAGATAAGTGATGGCCATATAATTCATCGAGTCAAGAGGACCGATATAAGGTTTAACACGTTGGCCATTCACTTTGAAGACAACACCATTATTGTCTTCCAATTCAACTACTCCAGACGAGTAGACTTGGATAACTTTGTATGGACCAGACCACTTAGACTTTAACTTACCTGGGAATAGCTTCAATCTAGAGTTGAAGATAAGTACCATATCATCCTTTTGGAAGTTTCGTCGAACAATCCGCTGATCATGATACTTTTTCATCCGCTCCTTGTATAGGTCTGACCTTTCATATGCATGGAGACAGAACTCATCTAATTCGTTCAGCTGCTCCAACCTCAGATTCATCGCATCATCCCAATTCAAATTCAATTGCTTTAACGCCCACAATGCCTTATGTTAGAGCTCAATGGGTAAATGACAAGCCTTCCCATAAACTAATTGATAAGGGGACATGCCGATGGGTGTTTTGAATGCAGTCCTATACGCCCATAGTGCATCATCCAGCTTCCGAGACCAATCCTTCCTATTAGCATTTACCTTCTTCGCAAGGATTTGTTTGATCTCGTGATTGGAAACCTCTACCTGTCCACTAGTTTGTGGGTGATAAGGCGTGGCTACCTTATGTTGCTTGACACCGTATTTGGCCAACACTGATTTAAATAGCTTGTTGCAGAAGTGAGATCCTCCATCACTTATGATAGTACATGGTACTCCAAAGCGAGAGAAGATATTCCTTTTCAAGAATGCTACAACACACTTTCCCTCATTATCGGCCAACGCTACAACTTTAACCCATTTCGAGACATAATCTACAACAACTAGGATGTACTTCATTCCAAATGAATTAATTAATGGACCCATGAAATCAATACCCCATACATCAAAGAGCTCCACTTCAAGAATTTTTGACATGGGCATCTCATGGTGTTTTGAAATAGCTCCTTGTCGCTGGCATTGGTCGCACCTTCTAACAAAATCGTAGGCATCTCTAAATATCAAAGGCCAATAATATCCATTTTGCAATACCTTTCTTGCTGTCCGATTACCTGCGTGATGTCCGCCAACTTGGGAAGTGTGGCATGCTTCCAAAATAGTAGGCACCTCTACATGGGATATACATCGTCGGATAACACCATCCGCGCATCGTCGAAACAAATATGGCTCATCCCAATAGCAGTGTTGTAAATCATGCATAAACTTCCTCTTTTGATGGTAGGATAAGTTTGCTGGTATCACATTACTCACCACAAAATTTGCAAAGTCAGCATACCATGGTAACCTTTCTGTTGTCGTCGCTAAGATCTCCTCGTCAGGGAATGCATCATCAATCTCGTTTTCAGGCTGCGCCACATACTCGTTCTCGAGTCTAGATAGATGATCAGCCACTTGGTTCTCGCAACCTCTTATATCTTTAACCTCAAAATCAAATTCTTGCAGCAGCAAAACCCATCGAATTAATCTTAGTTTTGCATCCTTCTTTGTTATTAGATACCTAAGAGCTGCATGTTCTGTATGAACGATCACCTTAGTACCCAATAGATAGGCACAAAACTTCTCAAATGCATACACAACCGCTAGGAGATCTTGTTTAGTAACAGTGTAGTTTCGTTGGGTTTCATTTAGTACCTTACTCGCATAGTAGATAGGATGAAATAATTTCTCTTTTCTTTGACCAAGCACAGCTCCAACGGCTACACCACTAGCATCACACATGACTTCGAACGGGAGAGACCAATCTGGTGCTACCATGATAGGAGCTTCAATGAGTTTTACTTTGAGGCATTCGAATGCCTTTTAGCAATCTTCATTGAAGTCAAACTTCGCATCTTTTTCCAAGAGTTTGCACAATGGACTAGCAATTTTGGAGAAGTCTTTGATGAACCGACGATAGAAACCTGTATGGCCGAGAAAACTACGAACTCCCTTCACCAAAATTGGAGGCGGTAGCTTCTCAATAACTTTAATTTTTGTTCGATCAACCTCAATTCCTCTTTCGGAGATTTTGTGCCCAAGAACGATTCCTTCTTTTACCATGAAGTGACACTTTTCCCAATTTAGCACTAGGTTGAATTCTACACATATTCACAATGCCATGCTTAGGTTTGCCAAGCACGCTTCAAAAGACTCACCAACAACTGAAAAGTCATCCATAAATACCTCCAGAGTGTCTTCAACCATATCAGAAAAAATAGACATCATACAACGTTGAAAGGTGGCTGGTGCGTTACATAGCCCGAATGGCATACGTTTGAAGGCAAACGTACCATATGGGCATGTAAAAGTTGTCTTCTCTTGGTCTTCGAGGGCAATACAAATCTGATTATAGCCTGAATAATCATCTAAGAAACAGAACCATCCTTTCCCCGCTAATCGATCTAGCATTTGGTCCATAAATGACATTGGGAAGTGATCTTTGAGTGTCCAAGAATTCAGCTTTTGATAGTCCATGCATACTCTCCATCCGGTGATGGGTATGAGTGGAATAAGCTCGTTCTTCGCATTCGCAACCACCGTCATGCCTCCTTTCTTGGGAACACATTGTACCGGGCTTACCCATGTACTATCAGAGATTGGATATACAACTCCTGCATCTAACCACTTGATAATTTCTTTCTTCACCACTTCTTGCATAGGTGGGTTTAGACGTCTTTGATTCTAAATGGTGGGTGTGCAATTTTCTTCAAGCTGAATCTTATGTGTACAAATCCCAGGTGGAATACCAATAATATCCGCAATGGTCCATCCAATGGCTCTAATATACTTCCGTAGAATAGCAATGAAAGCTGCAACTTGTTGCTCACCCAAATCTGCCGCAACAATGACTGGAGTTGTGTTTCCGCTTCCTAAGAATGCATACTTTAAATGACTTGGCAGCTCCTTCAATTCTAATGTGGGTGGCTCTTCAATAGATGGATTAGCTGGTGGTGTGGGTCGATTCTTGAGATCAAGGTCCAACTTCTTGGGATCATAGCGATATGTCCCTAATCCTGATAGAGCACAAATAGCCTCTTCACAATTTTCAGCATCCTCATTCTCTCCATTCATGAGCACAACCGCCAAAGGGTCATCAATAATTTGCTCTTCTTCAAGTAATTCTTTCTCATCATCAAAGAAAACATCAGCCACCAAAAATACACTCAGATCTTTGGGTTGCTTCATTGATTTGCAAACATCAAAGTGAACTACTTCGTCATTTATTCGGAATGAAAGCTCATTGGCTCTCAAATCAATGAGAACACTTCCTGTAGCAAGGAAAGGGCGCCCCAAGATTATGGGAACTTCTGAGTCTGCCTCACAATCCAAAATAACAAAGTCTGGCTCAAATCATATTGGTTGGAGTAGGATCACCCAACCCCAACTTATTGTAGATAGATAATGGCATCAAATTGATGCTGGCTCCTAAATCACATAATGCTTTGGCAAAATTCAAAGATCCAATGGTGCAAGGAATAGTGAAAGCTCCTGGGTCGGATTTCTTCTGAACTATCGATCGGCTAGCGATTGTGCTGCAGTGATGAACATCATCTTTCAACTCATAACTTGCTGCCCGCTTCTTTGTCAAAAGATCCTTCATAAATTTCAGATACTCAGGCATTTGTTCAAGTGCCTCCACCAATGGAACATTAATGGTCAGCTGCTTTAACATTGTCATGAATTTGCTGAACTTTGTGTCATTCGCCACCTTCTTCAATCTTTGGGGAAAAGGTGGTGGTGGGTATGAAATTGTTCTCTCCAAGGCTTTCTTCTTCTCTTGCTTCCATTTTTCAGCTTTTTCAAGTTGCAAATTGTTGGGGTTGACGTCATGGACGACAGGATTAGCTGCTGCGGCATCTTCTTCTTTCGTCTTATCATCAATGTCCACTACTTTGTTAACCACTTGCTTGCCTTTTGCTGAAGTTTCCAGCACCTTACCACTTCGGGTAGTAATGGCCATGCATGACCCATCATTCCTTGGGTTTTGCACAGTATCGCTAGGTAAAGTGCCGGCCTTCCTTTGATTGAGTGCTGCTGAAAGTTGGCTCAATTGCTGCTCTATTTGCTTGATTGAAGTGGATTGAGAATCAACTAATTGCTTCATAGAGGAAAAATCATTAATTACCTCCGTAACTCCCACGCTCGTTGCTTCCACTCCTTTCAATAATTTAGCCATCATGTCTTCCATACTTCCAGAACTAGATGTGGTGGTGTCACGTCTTCCAGGGGGAACGTACAAACCACTCTTTTC
This sequence comes from Capsicum baccatum var. pendulum, assembly GCA_030864225.1. Lineage (NCBI taxonomy): Eukaryota > Viridiplantae > Streptophyta > Magnoliopsida > Solanales > Solanaceae > Capsicum > Capsicum baccatum. The sequence continues at coordinate 198,480,386 of CM061559.1, read as the reverse complement.
ATTCTTGTTCTTCCAACTACCTTGGTCCTTGTTTCCAGATTTATCATAATAGTTCCGACCTTGGTTTCCTTGGGTATTCCCGCGGAAACTGCCCTGATTGTTGAAGTAGTTGGCCTCCTCTTCCGAATCAGATTTGTCTCTTCCTTTTGACGCAATGGCTTTGATTTCTTTGGTCTTCCCTGATAATAAATTCTTTGTAAGAAGATCCATTTGTGTTTTCATGTGCGCCATATCTTGATCACGTTCTTCCTCTCTTCTTCTTTGGTCTGCAGTCATGCCAATAGATAAAGTGGGGCTTGCTACCTCAGAATCCCTGGTATGCCAAGCTCTACTTTGCTTCGTCATACGATCTAGCATATTGCTTGCTTGACCAAAGGTGAGGTCCATAAAAAATCCTCCAGCCACATTATCCACCACTGGTTTAGTTCTTGAATTCAAGGCTTTGTATAGTATCTCCATTAGGTGAACATTAGTCCTGTGATGGTTTTGGCATCTCGCTAGCTTTGTCTTGAACCTCTCCCATGTTTCATGAAGAGCTTCAGTGGGAAGATGACGGAAGTTGCTGATTTCATCTCTCAATTGTGCTCTTTTGGATGGCGGAAAGAATCTTTCTAGAAAAACGTCTCTCAATTGCCTCCAATTTGTAATAGAATCAGGAGTCAGCCCATTCAACCATAGATTTGCCTCCCCAGACAGAGACAATGGAAATAGACATAATCAAATTGTATTCTGACCAACACCAAGATTGTCAAATGAGTTGCATGTAGAAATAAAGTTGATGAGATGCATATTCGGATCATCGCCTTCTAGTCCACCAAATAATCCCTTGAGTTGCAATAACTGAATCATGGTGCTTGTGATATTGAACTTGGCTCCGGGCGCTAATGGTGGAGGAATAATGGCTCTTGTGGCTCCGGCTCCATCAAGATCATCATCATCGTCGTCGAAAGCTGGTTGCATGGGTTGGCGGTCATACCTAAATCGAGCTTGTCGACCTCTTGTGTTGGCAGGTGTTATGATTTCAGCATCACGCCTAGGGTTTAGTAACTCGTTATCACCTAAATCCTCATCATCGGGATTTGTTGCTCGCCCAGGGTTATCAATGTTTTGTTGTTGAACTTGAGCGGCGGTAAGAGCAGCTAATCTCGCTTGTTCCTGTTGAGCAACCATCCTTTCGATTTCTGCTTGTGCTTTCAGTCTACCAATGCGTTGTGGTTCAGGATTGATAGGTAATAACGGTTGACCAGAACTTCTAGTATGGGGCATGCACTGAATAAAAACCTGCAGTAAACAAAAACAAAAACTGAAAGTAAAACTACGAGAATCTTTGACCAAAGGGTCTAGTAATTATCACAAACTTGATTGATACTCGTATTCCCCGACAATGGCACCAATTTTTCATAACGCTCAATCTACAGCTCTCATGGGAGTGTAAAGAGGTCGTTAGCAAATATAGAACCCAACTTGGGTTGAGTGTCGATCCCACAGGGAATAGCTTGGCCAACAAGTAAGCAACGATTACTAGACTTTTAGTGCAAGTCTCGTAAAAATGGGGGATTGTAATGTGTAACCAAATTATTAAAGTAAAAACTAAAAATAGCAAAGTAAAAGGAAAGAATGTTTAGTAAGTTGTAAACAATGAGAATTGAGGCGTTGGGGTTATGTCCACCTTCTGAGTTATACGTCTCTATTGGCTATGAGTGTGTAGAATTCAGACATGCATGTGCTTATAGAGAATTGTATTCGATGGTAAATCCAGGCGTCTTTCGACCTATTCGAGGATTATTTCACTTTAACTCTTTCGAGCTTAAAGCGTGTCTAACTGTATGAATTCTCCAAGAGGTTAATCCAGTTACGACACTAACTTTTTAATAGGGGATGGGACCCTACTACCTTGACATTATCTCTTTTCCAGACAAATAACCTTTCTTTCGAACAAGTTAAATGTTATACTGGCGTATTTTTGTGTTTGCAACCATAGAGAATTTAGATTAAGATGAAGAGAATAATGATATAAGCAGCATAAGTGTCACGAACTCACAAACTCACAGCAATAGATAGTATCTTATTCGGCTTCCATAACCCCAACAGAGAAGTTTAGTTACCCATGAGTGCGAAGGAAATCACAATTGACATTGTTATTATACCACAATAATGATAAATTTCGTGTAGCACAAGAGTGGTAGGCGTTAGGCGTGATTTCTTGCAAAGTAATGTTTCTCTTATTGCGGAAATTAAGAATAGATGAATAGAAGAAGAAAAATAGAATTAATGAAAAGATTCGGAATTGAGAAGTAGAATGTATTGTAATTAGAATGAATAAAAACTAGAATGAGAATAATAAAAATCTCTAGCAAGATAGGGTATTTATAATACCCATATCCTAATCCTACTAAACTAATGAAATACTTAACCCAATTGTACTAGGTTAATGTATCATTATCCTAATCCAAATAAGTTACTTCTAGTCACCAAAGTCTTCAGAAATGCTGTTTTAGCCCGGGACAAATTTTCCATGCATCACTTTTGGTCCTTAGGCGTCCAAGCTTCATTTTCTTCCTTCGTGAAGCTTTCTTTGGCGTCAAGTTATCCATAAAATGCTGAATTCTGCATCATTTATACCTGAAACTTTTCTAATCATGTTCGTTAGCTCACTTACAGGAAAAAGGACTAAAAGTGCATGAAATATATAATTTGTTCTCAAAACTAGGCTAAAATATGGGCAAAATATAGTACCATAGACGTTTAATATCGCCTATCATCATATTGCTATTTTTCTGTTGAACAAAATTGTGATATTGTTTTTTGTTTTCTCCAACAGATTATCCATCTGGTGCAACATATTAACCATATGATGCAACAAATTTATCATATGATGTAATAGATCAACCATCTGATGCACCAGAAGAACCACCAAATTAAAATTCTGATGCAACAGATTAATCATCTGATGCAACAGATTTAGCATATGATACAACAACTTAACTATCTAATGCAACATATTATACATATATTGCAACAGATTAAGCATTGGATAAAAAAATCTAATGTACCTGATTAACCATCTGATGCAATGAAAAAACCATCGGATTGATGATATGATGCACCAGATGAACCTCCTGTTGGATAAAATCCTATCAACTCTTCCAACAAGACATATCCAAAACTTGATTTTTCCAACTGATCATTCATCTGCCGAGATAGATGACCCTTATGTTGGAACAAATCTAAATAATATTAACCGTTGATAACTGTTCCAATAGATCACTCATGTGTTGCAATAGATGTGTGACCTGTTGCACAGACCATTCATCTTTTTCAACATATGAGTGATATATTTTGTATTATCATAACAGATTACTCAACTGTTGTTGCAGGTTAGTTAACTATTTTGATAGATCACTCATATATTGTAACAGATGTGTGATATGTTGCACAGACCATTCATCTTTCTCAATAGATGAGTGATATATTTTGTATTGTCGCAACAAATTACTCAGCCATTACTACAGTTTATTTAACTGCCCCAACAGATCACTCATATATTACAACAAATAATGTTGCAACAGATGTGTGATCTGCTGCACAGACCTTTTATTTTTCTCAACAAATAAGTGATATACTTTGTATTATTGCAACAGATTCCTCATCCGTTGCAACAAGTTATTTAAATATTCCAATAGACCATAGTATGTTGCAATAATATATGATCTGTTTCACAGACCATTCATCTATCTTAAAAGATGAGTGATACATTTTGTATTATTGCAACAGATTACTCATCCACTACAATAGGTTTGTTATATGCTGCAACATATACACTACCTGGTGCTACAGATAAGTGATCTATTGAAACTGTTATTTTACTGATTTACTTGTTAGATTTACTATTATTCTTTTTTAACGATGCATAAATCAACTATAATATATTTTTTTATGTTTCTGTTAATTTTAGATAATATGGATCCTAAAAGAATAAAAATCGATTCAAGTCCAAGTAAAGGAACAAGTGAAGCAGCTAGGCTACATCCACCACTCTATGAGCTTGATTTACAAGCGTTATCTTAATCAGGAGTAGAATATGATGAACACCGGGAGAAGAAATATTTCTAAAGAGATGATCCAAATGCTAAAAGTCCCTCTACCGTAGAGTTGGTCAAAACCTTTAGCATTGATCGTTATCCTATGAGAATGCAGTGCGATGGTGCCACAGGTGATTTCGTGGTTAAGTCAGACATGGGAAAATCTTTCGACGCCTTTAGAAAAATATTTTGAGAATAAAAATTGGATGCTTATTTCAGGGATAACTACTTTGGGAAATATTTTGATTTGCCGGAGGACAAAAATAAAATGGATGAGGTGTGGATAAATTACTGTGGCATGGCTGTTTGTTTTGGTTGGAAGGAGTTTGCCATAGTTACTGGACTTAAATGTTATCCTCTTTCTCAAGTTATACCTATTCTAACACAAACAAAGTAACCTGCATACCCCAAAAAGGCAAAGACAAGTCATGTGATCATGATGACCTGGTGCCCATTATGATATCATTCATTTTTTTACTCAATTATGGTTTTGATTTATTGACATTATTTTTTAGGCTTGGGCGTTTGAAGTCATTCCTTATTTGAGACAATAAATGAACTACCAGGAAAAAGTTTCCTATCCAAGAATCTTGAGATGGATGTCGGCCAAAACTGATAAAAATATAAAATTTCTTGATTTCTTCAACCCCCCGAAGGATGCAGTAAGTATAATTATAATTAAGATTTTATTTTAATTAATAATTTTTTTGAATGATCTAATCATCATTCTAATATATGTAATGATTTATGTTAGATTGTGCATCCGTCGCTAGTTTCGACCAATCAAGAGTTGAAGATGCAAAATTTTCTTACTTTACGATTTGTACAAACTTTATCGGACCCTAAGATCATCAACAGAATAAAAATGGAATTGTTTAGAGCAACAACCATTATAAGAAAAATAATTTTGAAGGATGGGCTTGTTATTGTTGATGTTTTAGTAGTGATGGAGCTGTTGGTGGTGGTAGTGGTGTTGCTGTTGGTGCTAATGATGCTCTTCTTATAGTATTTTAAACAAATCATTATGAGAATGATCATACTGTTTATACAAATATTTCCTCTCTCACTAAATATTCTGCATGCAAATGTCAATACTGTAGGGCAAAACATGATGTAGTGATTAATGCTATTAATGAATTAACTGTTTCTGTAAAGGAATTGACATCTAAGAGGGGTGTTATTCTATCAAAGAGGATTTTATTTTCATCCACTCCATTAGAGATTAAGGCTAAGAGAAGAAGAAAAATGATTTTCAAGGCATTATCAAGCATCCAAAAAAGCAAAATTGCAACTTTTTTGCCCATGTGTTGCACTGAGCAATGTACAATGTCCCAAGGAGAGTAGCACAAGTTGACGAAGGTAAATATATATGTATTCTAACTAAAAAATAGACATATTTCTATTTCAACAGATGACACACCTGCTGAAAATTATTAAACATATATATATATATGTTGCAACAGTTGACTAACTTGTTACACCAGATAAATTATCTGTTGTGACATATGTCTCATCTGTTTTAGCAAATCAAATAGCTCTTTGTACCGCTTTTATTTGTAACAACAAATGACATATCTTCTACAATAGATGAGTAATATGTTGTAATAGATGGTTCATCCGTTGGAAATTATCATACAGGTCTTCCTTATGTAGAAATTTATCACAACAGTTAATTCATTGTTGCAACAAAAATATAATCTATTTGGGATAATTTAAAATAGGAGGAAGACCTATTTGATTCGCTAGAATAGATAAGTTATCCTTTTACATTTTATTGTATCTTCGTGATTAGCATTGACCAATTCTGGCTTTTCTGGTGGATGTAGAATCTACGGTTGAACAGCATTGACAATATGCTACTATTTTTATGGAAATATGGAGAATAGAAAGTGCAGAAACCATACGTAAGCAACAATAAAGATCCACGACGAGCAAAGCCAAATTCCATAGCACCGGATGAAAAACAACTTATCCATATTGAGTAGATCTTTATAGCTTGAGTCGTCAAAGTAATAACCTCACCCCTTCTTAGAAATTCCTGGCATCAATACTTAAATTGTTAATGTATTTGTTGAGATCTGTACCCATAATAATTTTTTTACATTTCATTTATTCATTGTTTTATTTCAGCTAATTTCTTAAGGCTTTAATTTATTTTATCTTATCTATGAATTTTATTTTTTCCTTAGATTTGAACTTATTAATTGAAATAGAATACTAGATTCAAATATTGCAACTGATAATGTATCTGTTTCAACAGATGAAACATCCATTGGACAATATCGAACATATTTAGACATATATTGCAACAGGTAGGTAATCTGTTGGAATTTATCAAACAGGCCTTTCTATTATTGCAACAGATAGACTTATATAGAAACATTGATATAATGCAACAGATGGCCAACTTATTGCAATAGATAAACTATATATCAGAATAGATAGAATATTTATAACAATGGATGGAGAATCTATTGCATTATAAAAATTCAACTTTTATTGGACATAAAAAATTACCACTACATGTAAAAAAAGTGAAAGTGAATTGAAATAAAAAAAGGCAGAACCCATCGACAGTGATCAGTTCAAATACCTAAAATAAAATAGGTATCAAATAGACAATATTCATTTTAAACATGTAAAATAAAGTAGGCATCAAATATGTTAGGTTGACACTTTTTACTGACTTAGCGTCTGATTTGGCCCCCAAAAGCCATTTTTTTCTCCCATTGTCTTATATATTCATCTTCTTCCTAAATTTAACCCTAAATTCGCAAATCTTCTTTTCATCGTCATCTTTTTTTTATCTATCCAAATTCTTCAAATTATTTGCATTTGGTCTTTCTTTTCTTCATCTTTTTTTCATTTTTTCCAACTGAGCTTGACAATGTCGAGCACATCTTCCATTGTTTTTTGTGATAATGATTTTTGATATTGTAAGTGCAGTCATGAAGCTCTATTGAAGACTTTTTGGACTCAAAAAAATTCAAGTCGTAGGTTTTTTACTTGTAAGATTTCAAAGATAATATTTTTTTATTTAGTTAGTCGATTAATTATTGACTTGCAATTATTTTGTAATTGTGTTCTTATTTTTATAAAAATTGGGTGGATGTGATTACTTTGATTGGTATGAAGAATGACACCCTTCACAAGCAAATCGTGTAATCTGGGGTTTGTTGAATGAATCAAGGCTTCTGAAGAGAAACAAAATCTAGCAAGAAGATACTACATCATTATTGTTATTGCTACTGGTTTGGTGTTGTTGGGCACATGGATATTCAAGCCTAATTGTTAAAATTTTCATGGTAGTGTATTTACTACTAGTTTGGTATTGTCTAGCACATGGATATTCAAGCGTAATTATTGCAAAATATCAAATAGATTTTGGTATATGTTGTAAAATTTAGGTCATTTGTTAGAAATTATCAAACAGGTCTTCTCACTGTAGCAACAGATTAGACTTAGATTAAATAGAAATAACATTGGTATAATGCAATAGTTGACCAACCTATTACAACAGATAAACTATCTTCCAGAACAGATAGAATACATTTTACAATAGATTGACAATCTACTGCATTATAAAAAAACTCAACTTTCATAAAAAAAAACTATTGTCACTACATGTACATATAATTTAAAGTAAAGTGAAGCGTGATTTAAAATAAAAAATTATTATTTCATAGGATCTTCTATATACACAGGCTCCAAGCGTCCAGTTAGTACCCCATAATCCCAGACCTCTTCCAGGTTTGCCACAGTGTTGTCGCACAAAAAGGTCATTGGCACGGCATTTTTGTGCCAGTCAGTAAACATTTGATGTGTACAAGAGTGTGCGAGAAACATGCGTAACCAGTATTATTTTTTGGAAGGTTCATGCCCTTTCTTCGACCTTCAAAATCTTATGATTTCTTCATCAACACTTTCTTTGGCAAATAATTCATCATCTTACTCTCCCTCAACAAAATGGGTAACAGCTCCATCAGTGGCTGCACATGCAAAAAAAGATCGACCTCATCGATGGCAAGTTCATTGCAGTCATAAACTTTGATCTTTTTCTCCTCAAGTAGTATCTTAAGAGCCCGATAATGTATGCCATTCACACTAACGACTGCAAGAATCCTCTTTGCCTTGGTCCAGCTCTTGCCGTGTGGATTTCGCCTCTCTCCTCTAACATATTTTATCATTTATTCTTCATCCAAGTCCAACATAGAAACTAAGAAATCAAGTCCCTGGTCACAGGCTGACACATCAGCATTGAGTTGATCGTACTTATGTTTGAGCTTCTTCCAGAAGTCAAGGTCCATTATCTGATCGGCAGCATCATAAGCTTCCGGGTACGTTAATTGCCTTTTCCTTATGAGTCAGAGAATTTTTTCAACATGTTATGATATAAGAAGTCAATTTTTAAATAGGTTTGTAATTGTAAATATGGTCCATCTGTTGCATAGGGTTCTCTGAATCAATAAGAGTTAATAAATAAAAATGACCCTAAACTTGACACCAAATTATAACTTTGACCTTAAACTTTGACAGTGCACAAATATGACCTTTAACTATTCAAAACTGTACAAATATGACCTCCAATCCTACGTGACAAAACGCGTATTCAACACGCAAAACTGGGCGTGTCCAACTTAAAATCTAAGGGCATAATACATAAATATGACCTTAAACTTTGATAGTGCACAAACATGACCTTTAACTATTCAAAACTGCATAAATATGACCTTTAAATGACTCTTCACTATTATTTTTTCATTATTTTTGGCTCAAAGATGAAAATGACATCTAATTTCTTTTGTCATTGCAAAAAAAATAATTGAAGATTTATTAATTAGGCGGGTTAGCCTCATACAAAAAAATTGAGCGGGCATGTATATATATTATAAAGTAGAGGATGAATTTAGGTTATATAATATATCTAAATATTATTTATTTAAATATTAAATTAAAGATGAAACTATACTAATAATAAAAAAATTATAGTTTTAATAAAATGTTATTAAATTAATGTTATTAAGGATAATAGTAGTAGTATATTAAATTAACATTATCAAATTAAAGTAATTAAAATATTATTAAATTAACATTATTAAATTAACGAGGGGCGGACCTATGTGGTTGTCATGGGGTTCACCTAAACCCCCTCGGTAAAAAAATTACGTTGTATATATAAGAAAGAAAATGTATATTTATGTACGTATATTAATGTTGAAACACATGAAACAAGGCACTTAGATAGCTCAGTGGTGTAATTTACTCTTTTTAGGCGCTTCCTTCAGCCTATTGTGCGGGTTCGATCCCTGCTAGTGCTGTTTTTTTTTTAATTAAAAAAAAGCTAGGTGTTGCTGCTATAGAAATAAATAAAATTATAATAATTTTTTTTTAAATTTAAAAAAAGCTAGGTGATGCTACTATAGAAATAAATAATAAAATTATAATAATAATAATAATAATAATAATAACAATAATAATAATAATAATAATAATAATAATAATAAAAACGACGTCGTTTTAACACGAAAAGTAAAACTTTGACAGTGCATAAATATAAACTTTAACTATTCAAAACTGAACAAATGTAACCTCTCTCCAAGTCGTCCCTTTTAATGATGTGGCACCGTGTGATTGGATTACCTTTTCACGTAGGCACGAGTGAGACTCACGCATGGGGTTGCAAAATCGGAGGTCATATTTGTTTAGGTTTTGAATAGTTAAAGGTCCTATTTGTGCACTGTCAAAGTTTAAGGTCAAAGTTATAATTTGGTGTCAATTTTAGGGTCATTTTTATGTATTAACTCAATAAATAATCCAACACAACTTATGCAACAGATGTAAAATAAGTTGCAACAAAACCACCACCAGTTGCACCAGAGTACCTAGTTGTTGTAACAGATTTCACATCTATTACGTAGCTTCTTCTTCATGGGGTAGATTAGAAGGTTAGTTTGGGAAAATTAAACTTACCTTATCCTCATACTGCATACGCATATCTGTCATAGTCTGGACGTCTTGGGGGAAAAGGGAGGCCTATGGTAATCTAGTGTGCGTGGCTTGACATTCTTGGCCTATCGTAGATCCTTATTCTCTTTGGTGCCAAGTTCCATGTATATGTCCATCTTTTTGAATGGTCCCAAAACTTCAACAGCTTTTGGAGAGGGAGGAGTTGTAATTATTTTTTATTTTCAATCGGAGAGTACGTCGGTTATTGCTCTTTTCTTCCTCCTAACCAACACTGTAGGAGTGTATGGCTCCCTCACTTTCTCGGATGGTTTGAAACCCCTCTTGTATTTGAATTCCTTGATAGCTTTAAAGATAGCCTTTACTTTTCAAAGAGTTTATCCTGGTTGTCCTTGCACTCTTCGCGTTCATTACGAGAACACAAGGGTGAAGAGGGATGAGAAGGACCTGTGTAAGGGTGAAAAGAGGTGTTTTCAAACATATTTATTTTTTGTTGAGCATTAACATGCTCATCATCATGAGTGGTAGTAGCATCAGCATGCCTGCCACCAACACCAACAACTCCACCAGAAGAAGCACCCAGATTTGCCTTAGTAGGTTGGCCATGAAGAGCCTTAATATTATGCTGACCTTGCCTAACTGCTCCTCTTATGGCTATTGCTCTAGCTAATTCCTTCTTAATTAACTCCATTATTGGGTCTTCTATAGTATTAACATGACCTAGAGTAATATAAGAAGTCATCACCGACTCCTTCTCATTAGGCACTATCCATGGAAGCACAACCTAGAAAAAAAAGATAGATACATTTAAATTATATAATATATTAATTTTCACAATTGGGTTACATTTTAACATAGTCAACTTCTGCAACAGATCAATAATATGTTGCATCAAATTACCCATCTATTACATAGTTTGAAGTAGATGGTTAAAATCTATTTGAGTCTAGTTTAGAGAACCAAAGAAACACATAGATAATTTGATGCAAAATATCAATCATCTGTTGCTACAGATTACCAATCTGTTGAACTAGTTGCACAAGATGAGTAATTGTTAGGTTACATATTATGGAACCGATGATCTATATGTGTATTAATAATATGTTACATCAAATTACACATCTGTTGTATAATTTACAGTAGATGGTTAATCTGTTAGGAGTCAGTTTCAGAAAACCAAAGCAACAGATGGGTAATCTGATGTAAGAGATCAATCGTTGGTCGCAATAGATTATCCATTTGTTGCACCGATTGACACAATATATGTCCCATCTGGTGCATTAGATATAATGTCTATTGCACCAGATATAACATCCGTTCAATATCTTTCTTTGAGTAAAATCATTTTACTTAAAGAAAACGTAATGCATCATCCGGGGGTTAAAGAGATCAGCCTCCTCAATTTTGGTGTTGTTCTTTGCAGCTAACCACCTAAACATCCTTGAATGAGAAACCTTATATGGGTAATCCATTACCTTCTTTCAGAGAGAAGGAATGGCTTCAAATTCCCAAGCGCAAAAAATGTAAACAGGAAGTAAGCAAACAAAAGTCATAATAACTATCTATATTCAATATAAATTAATGGATGAGTAAAAATAGTGATTAGTTTTACCATGAAAACCTAAGGAAAGCCATATAATATGGTTGTCCCTGAGGATAGCTTTGTGAGTAAATATTGGACAGTCAAGTAGAAGCTGTCATAGCTCAGGCATAATTGTTGAATTTATCAAAATCCTCAGCACGCGCCAACAAATCATCTTCTATGACCTTGTTGACGTCTCTTGCCAATATAACCGAATGACATAACCAAACTAAGCACAATTGCTCCCTGTACTGCTTTGGTATGGTTTTATCCATGAGATTTGTCAACAAATTCAATGCTTTGTAGCCACGTCGAGCAATGTCAAACAACCCATCTATTTTTCCTTGCGTTTTCTTACCTTAGATCTTTTGCAGGGTGTTTCCTTGGCGATAAGTGTTTTTTCTGGACGTTGACATCTTAAGACCATCACTATGGTAAACTTTTGCAAGCTAAAACAAACCGGCATGCCATAGTAGTTGATCCAGATTTCATCCATCTTTTTGCTATAGTACAATAATGATTACAAAGATGATAAGAACAAAGGTAAAGTGATTGAATAAATACAATGTATAGGTTGTCACAAGTTTTAGTAAGTGTGGTCCACTCCTATTACGATTTATTCACTTATTTCTGATTTCTATTGAGCTCCTATATCATATGTGATTATCTACAGCTTGACATACTCAGTACATATTTTGTACTGACGTCCCCCATGGGGGACCTGCATTTCATGCTATAGGCACAGGTACCTTAGCTCATACACCACACATGTAGGAGCCAGGATATCAGTTGCTTTTGGTGAGCTCCAATTTGCTTCGGGGCTTTTCGTGTCATATCCAGTCACTTTTGGTATTGTATAGAAGTTAGATGCATGGCGGGGTGTGTCTCGACCTTAATTAAACTCTGTGTATTATCTAGAGGCTTTGTATACCTAATGTACAGTCAAGGTGGTGTTTTGTTAATAGACGTGATGGCTCCAACGGCCAAGTATTCTATATACATATATATGTGTGCTCGAGCTTATACAGGTGATTATTTCCTTTTATATATGACGTGATGCTGTCCAAATTTTGGGTTGTCATAGAGGTATGCATGAGAAGTATAAGGTTATAAGCTGGTTCTCCCGGGCCTCCTCGGTTATGGTTGCCAGTCCGCCCCAATAGGATTTGAAGCGTGACAAAAGTTGTATTAGACAAGTTCGTCCTAGTGAGTCTACAAAGTCGTGTCTACATAGAGTCTTATTTATCGGTGTGTCGTGCACCGTATCTATAAACAAGAGGCTATGGACATTTAGGAATTGTTTCTTTTCTTCATGTCTTAGATCGTGCAATAGAGCCTATATTGTATATGAAGTCATAGTTAACCACAGAATCTATTTATTTCTCTTGTTATAGTAATGATGCTGGTTACCATTAGCAAGAATATTTGTAAGAAAGTAGATATGGCTGCCGGAGAGGGGACTAGTAAGTCACCCACTATACCAGCTAATCAAAGTGAGGCTTCAGCTAAGCATGCATCAGAAACTTCTTCCACTCTAGAAAAAATAAGGGGGAGGAGAACTATATCCCCAGAGTCACCTATTAATGCTGCTGATCAAGATCTTAGAAATGTTGTGTAACTTTTGACTCGTATAGTTGTTAGGCAAGCTCAAGGGCAAGCCATTCCTACCACGGGTCCTAGTGGTACAGATAGGGCGGCTAGCCTTCGAACACAGGATTTTCTTAAGATGGATCATCCCATTTTTACTGGATTAGATCTTAACGAGGACCCACTGGACTTTATTGAACAAATTCAAAGGGCCTTAGATGTTATGCATATAACGGGTAGAGAGACAGTGGAGTTAACGACGTATAGATTCAAAGGGAAGGCTATATATTGGTACGAGGACTGGAAACGATCTAGAGGTATTGATGCACCCCCAGCTACTTGGAAAGAGTTCAAAGAGTCATTTCTTGGTCATTATCTTCCATTCGAGATTCATCAGGCCGGTGCAGATAAGTTTTTAAATCTTCGCCAGGGGAATATGAGTGTGAGGGAGTACAGTCTTCCATTTAATTCCTTGTCGAGATATGCTCCTAATGTTGTAGATACTATGGATGAAAGAGTTCATCAATATATGGATAGGCTGGATCCATATCTGGTTAGAGATTATACTATTGACACTTTAAACAAAGATATAAACATAGCGAGGATCCAAGATTTTGCATAAAAAATGAAAGATCAGAGGCAGAGGAGAAGAACACAGGAATTAGAAAGAGGATATTCCAAGAGGGCCAGATCTACAGGGCAGTTCATGGCATCCCAAGAACGGTTTAGACCACAATTTTCTATGAGACCACCTAGGCCATTATCTTCTTATTCTGCAGCTAGTGCTCTACCATAGTTCCAAGGGTCCAGAGGAAATCAATTTGGGCACAGAAGTGAGAGTCAGAGTTTATGGACAGTGGGGTACCAAGGGCAAGAGAATATGAGCCAATCGAGACCTCCTCGAGAGCCATGCAATAAATGTGGAAAGTATTATTTGGGCGCATGTCGGTTGGAGACCAATGTTTACTTTTGGTGTAGTATGTTGGGGCATATGATGAGAGAATTCCCACGAAGGGGCATAGGAGGTATGGCACAACCTACGGGGTTATTTGTTGCATCATCATCATCGATGCCTTATTCAGGAACGGGTGTACAACCAATAGGTCGTGTTATAGGTGATATAGGATCCACGAGTTCTAGTAGGGCTCAAAATCGTATGTATGATTTAGCGGATCGACAGGATTTAGAGGCTTCCCCAGATGTGGTTATGGGTACGTTGTCTATCTTTTCATTCGATATATATGCCTTAATTGATCCTGGTTCTACATTATCTTATGTTACTTCATTGGTTGCTGGGAAGTTTGAAAGAATACCCGAACTGTTAGTTAATCCATTTGAAGTGTCCATACCAGTTGGAGAATCTATTATAGCTACAAGGGTTTACCGAAACTGCATAGTAACCATTTGTGGTTGTGATACGATGGCTGATCTTATGGAGTTAGAAATGGTAGATTTTTATGTTATAATAGGTATGGACTGGTTGGCATCTTATTATTCCACAATTGATTGATGCACGAAAAAGGTATATTTCCATTTTCCAAATAAATCAGTCCTTGAATGGAAAGGTGAAATTAGCGCACCAAGAGGTAGATTTATTTCTTATTTTAAGGCAAGAAGAATGATTTCCAAGGGATACATATATCATTTTGTTAGATTAAGGGATACAAAAGCAGAGCCACCAACTCTTCATGTTGTTTTGATGCTAAATGAATTTTCTGATGTATTTCCTGAAGATCTTCCAGGTTTGCCTCCTGAACGAGAAGTAGAGTTTGGTATTGATGTAATACCAGGCACCTAACCAATCTCCATTCCTCCGTATAGAATGGCCCTAGTAGAATTACGATAATTGAAAGAGCAATTGAACGATTTGCTAGAGAAGGGATTCATAAGTCCTAGTATGTCCCCCTTGGGAGCACTAGTGTTATTTGTGCGCAAAAAGGATGGTTTGCTGAGGATGTGTATTGATTATCGACAATTGAATAAGGTGACTATTAAGAATAAATATCCTCTCCCAAGAATTGATGATTTATTTGATCAGTTACAGGGTGTCAAGTGCTTCTCTAAGATTGATTTGAGTTCAGGTTACCACCAAGTGAAGGTCAAAGAGAAGGATATATCCAAGACAACTTTTCAAACATGGTATGGTAATTATAAGTTTCTAGTTATGTCATTTGGGCTAACAAACGCACCTACAGCTTTTATGGCTTTAATGAATAGGGTGTTTACGCCATTCCTAGATGTACTTGTGATAGTTTTTATAGATAATAATCTAGTTTATTCTAGATTAGAACAGAACCATGCCAATCACCTACAACAGGAATTATAGACTTTTCGTGATTGTAAGATTTATGCAAAGTTCTTTAAATGTGAGTTTTGGTTAAAGTCGGTGGCATATTTGGGTCATAATGTATCTAGTGAAGGGATAAAGGTTGATGCTCAAAAGATAGAAGCTTTGAAGAACTAGCCAAGGCCCACAACGCTTACAGAGATTCGTAGTTTTCTCGGGTTGGCCGATTATTATAGAAGGTTTGTTGAAGGCTTTTATTCCATTTTTCAGCACCCTTAACCAAGCTAACCCATAAAGCATCCAAATTCCAATGGAATGATGCCGGTGAGAAGAGTTTTCAAGATTTAAAAAACAATTTGATTTCTACACCCGTGTTGGTACTTTCAGAAGGCATCGAAGGGCATACAGTGTATTGTGATGCTTCCAGGATTGGTTTAGGATATGTATTGATGCAGCATGGTAAGGTAATTGCATATGCTTCTAGACAATTACGGCCACATGAGAAAAATTATCCTACACACGATCTTGAGCTGGCAACAGTTATTTTTGCTTTAAAGATATGGAGCCGCTACTTATATGGGGTTCATGTTGATATATATATACTGACCATTAGAGCTTGTAATATATTTTTAATCAGAAGGATCTAAATTTAAGGCAGCGGAGATAGCTTGAACTATTAAAGGACTACGATGTTGATATCTTGTATCATCCAGGGAAAGCAAATATGGTAGCTAATGTGTTAAGTTGTAAGGCTATGATGGAACATATAGAAAGGCAAGGGATGATTAAACATCTTCACCAGTTAGCTAGTTTGGGAGTTCGCCTTCTTGAAACTCCGGATAAAAAGCTTATCGTACATAATGCTGCGGAATCTTCATTAATAGATGAAGTGAAAGAAAAGCAATATGCAGATCCTATTTTATTACAGCTTAAGGAGAACGTTCAGAGTGGTGCGACCAAGGCATTTGAGCTTACGCAAGAAGGAGTACTTCAATGCCAAAACCGATTGTGTGTGCCAGATGTAGACGGGCTAAGAAAGAAGATTATGACAGAGGCACATAGTTCAAGGTCTTTCATTCATCCAGGATCAACCAAAATGTATCAAGATTTGAAAGATATGTATTGGTGTAATGACATAAAGAAGAGCATTGTAGAATTTGTAGCTGAATGTCCAAATTGTCAAAGAGTTAAAGTTGAGCACCAGAAACCCAAAGGTTATATGCAATGCATTGATCTTCCAAGATGGAAGTGGGACATGATCAACATGGATTTTGTTATTAGTTTGCCTCGTACATCCCGAAAGTTTGATTCTATATGGGTGATTGTTGATAGGCTTACAAAATTCGCACATTTCCTACCAGTTAGGACCACTTACACAGTTGAAGAGTATGCGAAGCTGTACATTAAAGAGATAGTCCAATTACATGGAGTGTCAATCTCTATTTTATCAGATCGGGGAACCCAATTTACCACAAACTTTTAGAAGTCTTTTCAGAGGTGTTTGGGAACACAAGTGAAATTAAGTATAGATTTTCACCCTCAAATAGATGGACAAGCAGAACGTACCAGCCAAACACTTGAAGATATGTTACGAGCTTATGTAATAGATTTTAAGGGCAACTGGGATGATCATTTACCTCTTATTGAGTTTGCTTACAATAAAAGCTATTATTCAAGTATAAAAATGGCACCATATGAAGCTTTATATGGAAGGAAGAGTAGATCACCAATAGGATGGTTCAAAGTGGATGAAACTCTTTTGTTCAAACCGGATCTTGTTTAGAAAGCCATAGATAAGGTTAAAGTAATTCAGCACCGACTGAAAATAGCCCAACATTGATACAAGTCATATGTGGATAGTGGAAGGAGAGGGCTAGAGTTTTCTATAGGTGATTGGGTATTTTTGAAGGTATCACCAATGAAAGGGGTAGTGAGATTTGGCAAGAAAGGGAAGTTGAGTCCACGTTATATAGGCCCGTATAAGATCACTCGAAGGTTTGGACAAGTTGTATATGAATTAGAACTACCCCAAGAGTTCTTATCAGTACATTCGGTATTTCATGTGTTAATGCTCCGAAAGTGCATTGGAGATCCATCACATATCACTTCTACTGAGGATGTGCAAGTTGTAGAAGATCTTACCTATGAGAAAGTGCCTATTTCTATTCTAGATCGCCAAGTTAATAAGATGAGAAATAAAGAGATAACATCTGTGAAAGTACATTAGAGAAATCGTCAAAGGAAAAAGATTACATGGGAAGCTGAGAAAGTAATGAAATCTAAGTACCCTCATTTGTTCAAAGATGAAGAGAAATTTCAAGAAACGGAGTTAGAACATTAACAAGTAAGTTTTTTTCTTATATATGCATAGTATTTATGTGATGATGTGAATATTAATGATGTACTTGAACTTGTTTCGGTTGAATAACTACGCTAACATTCGAGGACAAATGTCCTAAAGGGGGAAGGATGTAACACCCCATATTCAAGTACGTGTATTGGCGTATTCAAGTACGTGTATTGGTCTTATTTATATGAAATTAATTTTTTTGTTATTATTTTATTTATACCTGAATTTGCCCGTCGATGGTTCCATGAGAAGGTTATTGAATAAGATTTCCAACGATATAAAGATTTCCAAAAATGGATAGGTTTTAGATATAATCGACCACATTCAAAACTATAAAATGGTGGCCAAGATATTTGGGAATAGTAAATGTGCATGAAAATTTCCTACACACAAACTATTGAGGCCAGCCGAATTTTTGGGATAACTTCAAACGATCATAAATATCTTATATAATAAACTGGGAGAGATGCGACCTATGAAAACAAAATATATTTGAGTCTTATTTCCAATGCAATTGGTTTCATCCAAATCTAACATTTGAGTAAGGAGTTATACTCGTTGTACTTCAGCCTATCAAAATAGATTTTTGGGGTCAACTTCAAACAACTATAACTCCTTGTACAGGACGAACTGGGTGGCCTACTTTGTATGAAATGAAATCCCTTTGAATTATCCTTCCAACGATACCAATTTCACCCAAATTGGATATCGGATCAAAGAGCTATAGTCGATCTACTTTAGCTTATCAAAATAGTCCACCAACGGACAGATTTGACATTATTTAAATTTTAAAGGCATTTTGGTCATTTCCTATTATATTATGGACGGGAATATGTGTATATATACATGTATATGAGTTCAAAAAATCATTTTTATCATCAATCATTGAGAAAGAACAAACCCTAGCCAAATTTGACCTTTAAATTACTTTTGATTCAACCGTAGAAATTCCAAAGTAATCTAATAACTGCGTTTGTCATCTCGAGAGCTTCAAATGACACCTATTATTTATGAAAATTGGATTGCATAATCAAGAGGTGAATTCTAAGGTATGAATATTGTTTTCCTTTATTATTTTCCATATGTATATGTGTGATAGAGGATTATATGTATTGGTTGTTATTGAAAGGTGATGAAAATAGGGTTATGGACTATTGTGCATGGTTTGGTTGTATTGAATTGTGGAAGCTGGATATGGTAATTGAGTTATGGAAGGTGGATATAGTGATATACTATTGAATTGATGATTATTTATGTCTATGGCTCAATTTGGTTTAATGGATTGGTTGGAAGGATAAATGAATCCAAACTTGATATTGGAGGATGTTGTATGAATATGCATGGCATGCGAATGTAATTGGAGCATAAGAGGGTTAAAGTGACACCCTTTATGGTGTAATTAAGGCTCACTACTCAACCACTAGTTTGGTGAATTTAAATAATTAAATTGTGATGTTTGGTTGCTAATACTAGATTGCTATATATGTTCATTGTAGATAAGTAATCCAAAAAGACGGGAAGTCCATTTGGGACTAGTATTGAAGGTTGACAATCAGGTATGTAAATCATACTCTATACCACATCTTTGGCATAAAAGTGAACAATTGTTCTATTAAGAAAGTTTCCAAAGTTATTCAATAACATGTGATCCATAATGGTTTTGTATGATGTCCTACGTTACCAATAAACTTGTTTCCACCCTACAAGATGTCAAGACATTCCAATACTTACTTGTTTTCCAAATCTTACATGTTTATTGCACTAATGAATGTCAGAAGGTATCCTGTTACTCAAACAAGATCCATGTGCTCTTAATGACTGCAAAATGTTTCATTGATATGCCAATACGTTCCTACTTCATTGTTATGTCATTGATGACTCCAAAACACTTCATTGATGTGCCAATGAGTTCTTACTTCATTGTTATTTCATTGATGGTCTATTTATATATCTCTTATTGATGTATAATTGTTTCAAAGTATCAAAAATACGGTGGTGACCGAAATACCAATTTCAAAGATTAATTGAACTAAGTGATGGAAGTTCTCTCTTATCGGGTGGTATCCCAGGGGCATAAGCCTATCATGGGTCGATCCCTATTTATGGGTTTATGGGTGGTATCCCAGGGGAATAAGCCTATCATGGGTCGATCCCAGTTGATATGTACTAGAGGCAGCCTAATGGTCACAGTACGGTACAGTAATGATTATAAAGATGATAAGAATGAAGGTAAAATAATTGAATAAATACAATGTACAGGTTGTCACAAGTTCTAGTAAGTGTGGTCCACTCCTATTATGATTTATTCATTTATTTCTGATTTCTATTGAGCTCCTATATCATATGTGATTATCTATAGCTTTATATACGCAGTATATATTTCGTACTGACGTCCCCCATGGGGGACCTGCATTTCATGTTGCAGGCACAGGTACCTCAGCTCATACACCACACAAGTAGGAGCCAGGATATCCAGTTACTTTTGGTGAGCTCCAGTTTGCTTCGAGGCTTTCCGTGTCATATCCAATCACTTTTGGTATTGTATAGAAGTTAGTTATATAGTGGGGTGTGTCCCGACCTTAGTTAAACTCTTTGTATTATCTAGAGGCTTTGTAGACCTAATATACAGTCAAGGTGGTATTTTGTTAATAGATGTGATGGCTTCAACGGCCAAGTATTGTATATACATATATATTTGTGCTCGAGCTTATATAGGTGATTATTTCCTTTTATATGCGACATGATGCTATTTGAATTTTGGGTTGTCATAGAGCTATACATGGGAAGTATAAGGTTATGAGCTGGTTCTCCCAGGCCTCCTCAATTATGGGTGCTATTCCACCCCAATAGGATTTGAAGCGTGACAGATTGAACCGGTTTTAATGTCTCAATGGACTTCTTGAAAGTCCTCTAAAGCCTCGCACTGCTGCAAACAACTATTGAACCAATAGAATTCCCCTAGTCCAAATTTATATGGATGGGTTGCTGGAGGAGACTATTATACAACAGTAGGTACTTGGGAGAATACCTGTGCAGGAAGGGGGAGGTTGAGAAGTCCATATATAATCTTAGACCTTATTTAAGAGGAAACATAGGGTAGGAAAGAAAGTTTAGTGAAATTAACGGATGAAATTAACATGAAAAATGAAAAAAATAGATGAGCTGTGAATGTGAAAGTGTATCCAAAAATAAAAATCCATCAGTTGTTGAATAAAAAGAAGAATGTTCAAAAGGACTGGAGCTGGTCACTTTGCTAAAGATTAAAACTAGCGAGCTTGGCCTCAATGAAGACCTACAAAATGCAGGACCAGAACTCTAAAGAAGCAACTTCAAGATCACGGAAGGTAGTAAGATTGTCGGTCAGAATTAAAACCTGAACCAACTACTTCTGAATTAAAAATATGGAATCAAGCCAAGGTGATAATTTCTCAAGTTAAACTTGCATTCCATGCCTTCAGTTATGGCTCTGGTCAGGTCAAAAGTAGTAGAAACAACAAGGCATGCGATTTTTACCCAACTTCAGACATTTTTATTTCTACTACCATTGACCTGATCATAGCCACAAGAAGAAGGCATGGCATGCAAGTTAGACTTCAGATTTGCTTTCCTTATTTTTAGTTCAGGAGTTGTTGGTTCAGGTTTCAATTTTGACCGACAATCGTATCAATTTTCTATGCTCGTAAAGCTTCTTCCTTAGAGTTCTAGTCCTGCACTTTGTGAGAGTCTTCATTGAGGACATGCTCGCTAGTTACATTCTCAAGAAAAGTGTCCAGCTCCAGTCCTATTGACCATTCTTTTTTTTCAATGACTGATGGATTTTTATATTTGGATACACTTCCATATTTGAAGCTCATCCAGTTTTTCCGTTTCTCATGTCAATTTTATTGGCCAAATTTGCTAGAAGTTCCTTACTTGCCTCCTTATGTTTCCTTTTACATAAGGTCTGGGATGATATATGGCTTTCTCCACATCCCCTTCCTACACAGGTGTTCTCCCAAGCACCTACTGCTGTATAATAGTCTCCTCCAGTAATCCATTCACATATATTTGGACCAGGGGAATTTCTATTGATTCCATTATTATTTGCTGCAGTGCGAGGCTTCATAGGCCTTTCAAGAAGTCTATTAAACCATTAAAACTAGTCCAATCACTATTGGATATTTACACTGCCACCAAAAAACTTAAACTCTTCCGCAAAATTGACACAAAAACATGAGCATAAACCATCATTAAATTGTAGCAGGGTATCGACACCACCGTCTTGGAACCCTTTGGCCTTATTAGTTCAAACCTATAAAACTAAACTGCATAATGTAGGATCTTGTTTGATGGATCAATGTCTAATCGGTAAAAAAACTACATTTACAAAATCATTGTAATTTATGTGTGTCTGTGACGGTAACCTGATCAATAATAAATAACTCTCATGTATGAAAGTGGATCCATTACATGCACCTTATTCTTCCTACCCCATCAAGACATTTCAGATAGTATTATTTATTCTTCTGCACGCATGTGATGACTATTAAAGAAGAGGTGTAAAGAGTCATGACTTTTTATCATAACACCTTCAAAACAACTGATGAATCGAAATCTCCATCTATTACAACTGATGAATCAACTATTGGAAGAAATAAAAATATCTCCTCCAACATATGGTCCATCTGTCACAACAGATAATCCATATGTTACAACAGATGGTAAATCTGTTATGATAGACCAGACATTGTTTATTCATCTTCACTTATGTGATGACTATTAAAAAAGAGGTGAAGAGTCGTGACTTTTTACCTAACACATTCAAAATAGCTGATGAACCTAATTCTTCATCTATTAGAACTGATGAATCAGCTATTAGAAGAAATCAAAATATTTTCTCCAACATATGGTCCATCTGTCCCAACAGATAATCTATATGTTGCAACAGATGGTAAATCTATTGCGACAGACCAGACAGTGTTTATTCATATGCATGTATGTGATGATTATTAAAAAAAAGGTAGTCATGACTTTTTATCTAACACATTCAAAATAGCTGATGAATCGAATTCTCTATCTATTACAACTAATGAATCAACTATTAGAAGAAATCAAAACATCTCCAAAAGATGGTCCATCTATCACAACAAATAATATATATGTAGCAACATATCTCTCATCTAATGCACATACAAACCATCTATTACAACAGATGGTAAATTTGTTTTGAGATACCATCGGTTATACATATAGATACTCTATTACAATTGATGATAAATCTATTGCGATAGATGGATAATCTGTTGCAACAAATCAATAATAACGGTTCTTATCAAGTTTTAAAGCCATTTTGAAATGGTGAGAAGTATTAATGTAAAAGAAAAAGTCGTGACTTTTCACAGAAAACAATATGCCACCTGTTTGAATGTAATTAATACAATGGAGCTTAACAGTCGTGCCTTTTGACCTGACACATCCAGATTCAATTCCCTATAAATAGGTCCCTCATTAATCTTCATTCTACTAAACTTTATTTATTTCTTCCATTATTTCTTTTCGTGTGACATCTTCAACCACTTCTCTTCAAAGAGCATATTCTTTTCTGGTAAATTTTTTTTGATGTAAATCTACCAGTTGGTAGTATATGTTGTATTATATTTGAACTTTTTTCTTTACATTTGTCAATTCATGCGTCTTCTAGATATGGCTGATCCTGTTTGGGACATTGCTATTTTGCACGACATAGTGTGGGAACTTCAGAGGCAGGTTATTGACCTGCAAAGGGAGTTGGTCACCGTGAGAGCGACAATATTCAGAGAGATGTAGAGGCTGTAAGGGCCTGCTACTCCTAGTTGATTGGTTAACTATCATTAATGATGATGATGATGATGATGATGATAATTAGAATTAAAATGTGTTTTTTCTTTTAGCATATGTATTTTAATTTTTTATTTAATGAAAAATTTATTTTTAGTTGACTTTGGCTTTTTAATTCGTATTTAATTTTCATTCTATCTATTTCTCCTAAACATATATGCTAATGTTAACATGTCGACGGTTGGAGGTAAGGAGCAATTTTGAATCCAGTAATAATAACAATATTGGTGTTTGAGTTCTTTCAACAGATGGAACATATGTTGAAACCGATTGGTCATCTTTTGGGTTTCTGTCAATAAATTATCCATCTGTTTTGATAGATTTATCATCTGTTGGAGGAAAATATTCTAGTTTGATGGAACTGTGTTGTGTTCTTTCGTCCATCTATTGCCACAGATGGTTAATCTGTTGAGAATAATTGTGGTATGCTGTATTATTTAGTTCATTTTTTGCCTCTTTTTATTGATGCACAAATTATTAAAAAAGAAATTTTATATATAATAAATGATAACATTACATTCACAACAATGATTAAATATACAAAAGTCCACAACAAATAACTACACAAGTTTCTGCAATTACAACGATCACGGTGGATTACGATTTGGGCATGTAGTTCTTTTGTGGCCAACGCGCTTACATATAGAGCACTTGTTTCTTCTTGATGAAAATAATTCTCCGACTCCACACCTACTCTTATATGGATTTCTTCTCGATTTGATAGTGCTTGGGTCAATATATGGAGGAGGTATTAATCTCCCCAAAATCTCTGC
The DNA here is from genome assembly GCA_030864225.1 of Capsicum baccatum var. pendulum. NCBI lineage: Eukaryota > Viridiplantae > Streptophyta > Magnoliopsida > Solanales > Solanaceae > Capsicum > Capsicum baccatum. Next base: position 198,455,905 of record CM061559.1, on the reverse strand, counting down.
AGGAACAACCCTACTTTCTTTGAGAGGCACTGGAGTAATATGCCCACTATATGCTATTTCATATTCTTTCACCGAATAATATTGAGAGGAGTGATCATAAAATTTAGGTCCATATTTTGGACCGTATTGAGCTTGAAGCGCTGCCATGGCATGTGGACATGGTATATTGTCCAAGTCAAAAAATTTGCACGTACAAGATCTTATTTATAGATTAACCATGGCAACATCACCATGACCGGTGATACTGAATTTGTAATCTGCTATTTTATGAGATAATAACCTATTCCCTAAAGTTCATTGATATTATTTTTTTGATTTGGAGAACAAATCAGGTTCTTTTTAGGCCCTTGAACTGCACACACCTTTTGTTAAAAAATCGATCATACTTTTTGTTTATTACTTCAAACATAGCCTTGATGGGAAATTCTCTTTCATCACCAAACAATGAATTCACTGATTCAGCTATGTTTGATTTCAAAATATTGTACCTATACAAAAGAATCACTTAGTACGACATCATACGAAACTTGTAACTCAAATAAGATATTAAATTCATAAGAATGTACCTACTGTCAGACAGAATATCCGGCTCCATCTCTCGAAAGCGCCATGTACGAGAAATTTTCCTACCTTGGGATTCACATCTGTTATTTGATTGAAATGGTCTAAAAACTCCTCTCTACTATATACTTTAGCTACTCTACAAAAAAGGGTCGTGACCCTTTCGTTGTGATAGTTGGTCCGAATGTTCTCTCCAAGATGCCTGATGCAATAACCAAAGTAAGATGAAGTGAAGAAAATTGAACCCATATTTGGAATACTTGGATGCCTGTTCGAGACAAAACATAACTCTTCGGTATCTTCGATGCACCTTCGCAGTTGTTCAAAAAAGAATCTATAAAAGGCATCGCATTCCTTGTCCGCTACATAAAAAGCGATAAGAAAGATGTGATTCTCCGCATCTTATGTCACTGTCGCTAACAAAGCTCCATTATACCTGCTACTTAAGAAGGTACCATCAACGGCTACGCCTTTTCTCAAATGTCGAAAATATTGAATCCAAGCACCATAGGATACAAAAATATACTTGAAGGTACCATCAACATGTAATGCCGTCTTACTTCAGGAATTTATGGACTCAATCATATAATGGTAGGCCTCCAGGACTGTATACCCATGCTGGTGTGTCCCACTAACCAAGTCCTTGGCAATCCCCATGGCCATATATATCTTCCAATAACTGATCAGGACATCCAATTCCGTAAGGATTTGATTGTCCATAACCTTTGTTGAAGGTCCTTTTCCATCGAGGAAACTACTCCTGAAATATTCACAAAGGACCTTTGCCGTGGAGTGAGGATTTTGGCCCAAGATATGCTCTAAACCACATGTATCATGCTTTTCATGTTTATGAATGACAAATCTATCAGAACGTGTGTATTTCACCACTCTCAACCACCACTTGTAATTCGGATTAGCACATAAAGCAAAAGACACTGCTCGAATTAATCACCTTCTTTAATCTGAAATCTTTTTTCAAGAAAGAAATAAACAAAGTGGTAGATAGTTCATTCTTTTCCTTGAATGACATTCCAGTAAAAAAAGCTGGTCCCATTGTCTTGAATATTTTCAGACTATGTCAATTGAGAAGAACTACCCATCGTATTGGTCGAATCAACGGACGTAGGTGTTTGATCATCATCTGGAATATTCATGTCTAGATCATCCAATCTATCATAAAAAATGTCTTATTGTTCTTTTTATTTTAAGTTCTGGGTCTCATTCTCTCTTGTATTTTCAACCATGTACACCCTTAACACTGGCCTGGATGAATCACTAAGATAAGCAAGCAACCGAACCTGATCGGTTATCTTAAAAGACAGTACCCTCTGATTTTCAAAGGAGCTGTGCATGTAGGTGATGACGAGTTCTTCTAATTGATAATTCAGTCCACAATAACTAATGATTAAGTTCACAAAATCATCATACAAAATATCACTTTAGACTGTCATAGCTATCGTCTCTAGTATTTCACCCTCGTTCCAACGTCATACATATCGATTGCTCTTCTCGATCCATTGACCATGATAATCCACCCCTATTGTTATTGATCCCTCCATTAGTGGTATCTAAATAAAGTCATTTGTTAAAAAAAGTTAATAGTGATTTCATAGTATCGTAAATGAATCCCAACCGATGTGTAATCAGTCGCAATAGATTACTTACCTATTGGGATTCATGTTACGCTCTTGAAGTTGATTTCAACACACGAGTCATATGTTGTTACAGGTGAATCATATGTTGCAACAGACTATATATCTGTTGGGATTTATGTTACAGTACTGAGGTACCTTTGAAGCTGATTCCAATAGATGAGTGACATGTTGCAATAGATAATTAACCTGTTGCGAAAGATAACTTACCCATTACAACAGACGATAATATGTTGCAATTGAGGTCAGGTTCTATTGCAATAGGTTACTAATATATTGCAGTAGATATTTATCGTCTGTTGAAATCGAGTTTAGGTTCTGTTACAACAGGTTAATAATCTGTTGCAACATATATTTATGCTGTTGCAACAGATAACACATCGGTTGGAATTGAGTTCAGGTTATGTTGCAATAGGATAATAATCTGTTGCACTAGATAACTAATCCGTTTAAACAGATAAATCATCTGTTGTAATAGATGACCCATCTATTTGATCCATGTTACGACTTATAGAACCATAAACATGAATCCAATTTATCAGTCATTCATTGAAACAGATATCTCATCTGTCGCAACAGATGATTTATCTGTTTAAATAGATGGCTCTTATGTTGGATTCATGATTGGGTTCTATCTATTGTTGGAAAAACAGCACAATAGTAGTTACCCAAATGAAAAATTCAACTAAAATCATAATTTGACTTACCAAAGTCTCCTATAAAGTAATGCCAAAGTGGAAAGTGATGTACGAAATAAAATTTGACCTAAGAAATTGGTCAAATAGCAACAGTAGCAGTAAAAACAACAATAACAACAACAATGGTCAACAATTAGAAGATGATGATGATAATGAAGTAGAATATGATGATAATGAAGTAGAAGATAATGGATAAAGCAGCAACAATAATGAACAACAAAAATCGCTAAGATAGAGAAAACAACGATGAATGACAAGAGAGAGAAAGACACTTTTTTTCCTCAATTTCCCATTATATTATGTAAACATTTGAATCAAAGTGTAAATTAAAAAACTTCTAGGCTATTCTCAAACTTACCAAACTTTCTTAATCCATAATAAAGTAATGGTCACCTCCACTCAATAATTAAGACTTGTGTTATCTACACCTCATTTTAAAACTCTTTTGTCACCTACAGCCCAAAGCCCCAAAAAAATAGGATAAATGAAATACTACAGTGAGTTTGCCAAAAATAGTTCTCAATAAAGAATAATGAAAAATTTATATTTTTTCGATTCGTTTCCTCATCAAAAAGTATATTTTTTTCTTGTAATTGATTATATTTAACTTGTAACGATTTCTTTTAATACAGTGGGTATAAATTTTTTTGTGAAAGAAAGAATAAAAATAAAATCTAAAGGTTTGTACGATATATATATGAAGGTTTGTAATGATATTTTAGAGAAAGGGGGTGAGAGATAAGTTAAATTTTCTATAAAGATATTTTGAGTTTGTAGTTTATGGTGAAAATGGTGTTGTTGGGTGCTATTAAGAAAAAAGAAAGGGAAGTAATGAAGATAGAGTAAAGAAAGAATATAAAAAAGGTAAAAAAAAAAGGTGAGAAAATAATAAAATAAAAGGAGCAAATTACAATAAACGCACCTATTTCTCTTTATTTTTATTTTTTATGCCATATCAGCTTTTAGGGTGGAACTAAATTCACTTTTCGATAGTATAGATGTGTATTAGATCACTTCAGTAGTTTAAGTATGTTTTCGACTTTTCCAATATAGTTTAAGGTGATTTTGATGAATTTTTCCTATTTAAAAATAGTAATTAGAGCCCATTTGGATAAGATCAAAATCTGGTCAAACCAACTTTTAATATCTTTTTTAGCTTTTTAAGGTCTATTATAAGTAGAATGGATCTATTTTTATTTGTGCGTGACTATTTCTAAACTTTTCTAAATATTTTTATTTTGAGTTTATTTATGTTAGTTTTATCGATATTCATATCTTGGGGGTGATTATATGGTAATTGGTTAAATGTTTTACTATAGTATTCTTTATTTTTTCCCTTAGTTTTTGTAATTCTTTTATATTATTTTGAAGGTATTCTAAATATTCTATATTTTTTGTTTCAAAATATCTAATTAGATTATCTTTCATAAGTTTTTCTAATAATATTATTTCTTCCATATTTTGTCTCCAATATTTTAAATATTCATAGTCTATCATTTTATCCTGTAGTAATTGCAAAGTTACAAATTTCTGTATAATAATTTATCCTAATTGCAATGTAATGTATATCTAATTCTAGATTTTCAATGCTATTTATTATCTTGTCTTGTTCTTCTCGTAGAGAGGTTTTTAAATTATATAAACTATCACATATGCTTTTTCCTAAATTTTCTAGGGATCTTCTATCCATATTAATTTTTCTTTTAGATTTTTCATTATTTTTCTAATTCGGTTTCTATAATTAATTTCTTCATTTAGATTATATTGATTTTCTCTAGTTTTTCTAATATATTCTAACATTTCTTAATCTAAATAATATCCATCTGGGTAATTATCAAGGTATAACTGTTCTATCCAATTTGTAGTTTCAATTTCATAGTCTAATACTTTTTCTAATATTATTCTCTTAATATCTATAATTCTTATATCTGTAAGTATATATAAGATTAAGATTTTAAGATTATCTATCATTTAAAATTGGTTAAATACTTTATTATAATATTTTTTAGTTGTTTGTTTTAATCTCATTAATTCTTCTATATTTTCACTAAGAAATTGAATATATTTTATATCTATTTTCAAAAATTTTAAATATACATAATTTATCATAGTTAGTGTGTGTGTTTGGTATGTAAGTATTTATAAGAGTAGTTCGGTAGGTGTGGTATATAATTAATTCTAGTCATAAAATATCTATCAAATATTCTTTCCAATATGATTTTTCTTATATCTACTATTTCTATATCCTTAAGTACATATAAAACGGGTATTTTAAATTTATCTACCATTTCGTCAGATAAATAATTATCCATTTTTCATAAAATTGCAATTTTCAAAATATTCCCTTCAATCATGCACATAACAACATATGATCACTTTAGATTGCTATATACTAGATTATTCTTAAATAACATATTCTTCGGTCACTATTAGCATGGTAATCTGAATACTTTTCTCTTAAACAGCGCCTCTACTTTGGTTACTCCCCTATCATGGTTTTTTTGTCTCACCGATTTCACCTTTAGGATGGCATAGTTCTTAGGAACTTTTCTCCTTTTCCACTTTGTTAATAAACTTCTTAACATGCTATTTTTCGAATAATTCTACTATAAAGAAACTAACATGTACTTATTTTATCATATCATGATTGTTAGGAATTTGTTAATTTAGCTATTCATAATAGTAAATGAATATACCTGTTATGGTAGTTTTGATAATTCTAAGCTTTGTTCCTCCATAGATTTTTCCATTGAAATATACCTGTTTTTAAATAGTCAAATTATTTGTTGTAGACAAGAGAGAGTTTTTTGCTTCAATCGTATGAAGGCTTGCCTTCATCTGAGCAAGTGCTCGTTTATTTATATTTTTAGAAATGAAAATGCGTACACTGCTTTTTTTTTATATCTGTCAGCTACTTTACAAAAGTAGAAAAAATGTTTGTGCAAAGTCCTAAAGCTAATGTTTAACCTAATAATGGCACTACTTGCCAAAAAATCTAATAATGGCACTATTTGCCAAAAAAGACTAAGAAAAGTCAAAAAGTCTAAGGCTAGTTACATGATAATCACGTAAAGCTATTTAGTTATTTTAAATCTTTCATATTTCTTTTTCTCCTTTAATAACTTGAATTACTTTCTTTGTAGATCTATTTTACCACACAAGTTATCCACACTCCCCTACAAATTGGTATCAGAGCCTATGCTATTTAAAGTTACGGAAGTAATATATATTTGAAGAATTTATTTGATTAATTTATTAATTATGACTGACTTATTTGATAAAACTAAATTTAGATATTCCCCAAAATATTATTTAGATAAATAAGGTACAAAATTACCAAAATATAAAGAATTAAAGCAAATAATATCTAAAAAACATAGAGAATTAAAAATAAGTATAGAAACACAGCAATATAACATAATTATTGGAGTTAGTAAAAACTCAATAAATGCACAAAAAGAAGAGACATCAAATTTAGAATCGACAATAGATAGTCTAGAATATACATACCAATATGATCTATTAACAATTAAATAAAAAATGAACAAAGAAGAATTTATAATAGATGAAAAAATATATGAAAACCATGAAGGATTAAAAATAAAAATAGTATTTTTTTAATCTAGGAAGAAGGTATAAGAAAATAGGTGAACATTTATATTTAATGTTAGAAAAAGAAGAATTAAAATTAGAAGATAAAGTGACAGCCATGGTAAGAATTGAAAAAGAAAATGAAGATATAAAAAGAAAAAAGGAAATAGAAAAAATAAAACAACAAACTACAGAAGAAATAGGAAAAATAGAAGAAACTAAAAATAGAAGGATTGCGGAATTAGAAAAAAAACTACAAATGCTAAAAGATTTGTATGAAAAAAGACAGAAAGAAAAAAGATATAGAACAAAAATTATTAAACGAGATAAATCAATTTAAAGAAAAATTAGAAATAAATATAATAGATGTTGAAGAAACAGATAATTATGATTCGGAAGATAGTGAAACATATACAGAAATTTTAACAAATACAAAAATCTAGAAATCAATGAAAAACAAGAAGTAATTAATGAAGAAAACATAGAAAATAGAAACACAGAAATAAATACTCTTGATAAAAAAGAAGATGAAAATATAATACCTAGAACATCAGAAATAAGAAAACCTACATATTATAAGAATAAATTTAAAAGATATAATCTAAAAGATGAATATGACAAATGGACACCAAAACAAATAGTTAATAAAAATTATAACTTTTTAGACTTAGATTGTGTAATAGATACAGAAAAAAATAATACAATTATGGATAGGATATATGACAAAACAATTATTAATAATAATATAAACGTAACAGATGCACTAGCATATATAGAAAGAACACTAATAGGAACATTAAAATTATGGTTTTCAAATTTAACTGAAAATAGCAAGAAGGTATTAGGAACTGATAAACCTACAGAAGGAACATCATCAACAACTACAACTAAATTAACACCTATAGAATTATTAAAAAAATATGAAATAGCTATAAAAGAAGAATTTAGCAGCATGACAACAATAGAAGAAAAGCAAAATGAAGAGAAAGATACAAATAGGAATTTAATGTTAAAATTAGCAATATGTAATATGTGTTACATAGATGAGTATACTTACGCATTTAAAGAATATTATTATAAAGTAACATATAATACAGAAGAAAGTTAAGAAATATCCACGCACAAATAAAAATAGATCCATTCTACTTATAATAGATCTATTTTACCACACAAGTTATCCGCACTCCCCTCCTTATATTTTTCTCCAATTCCAACAATATCTTAAACTTGTAGGCCTTAAATATAGAGTTTTTTCTCTTTTCCGTTTCTCTTCATCTCTTCCCTCCAATTTCCTCTTCATCTTTCTTCTTTGTTTTCATCGAATTCATCATTACATCCGAGATTTGTTCAAAAAATTATTTTAGAATTTAAAATTATAAATAACTCACCTTATTTATGGTGTTAACAACTTTAAGGACATTTAAATCGTTTTAACAACAAAAAGTGCTTAACATCACTTGTTTACCAAACACATTAACAACTTTTTTTCAGTTTCTGCACTTCTATCCAAACACTGATTTGTAGGGGTGGGCATGGTATGGTATGGTACGGTATTTGTAACTTCGGTACGGTAATTTCAGTATTCGATTTTTAAAAACATTATACCATTACCATACCATATTAATTCGGTATGGTTTGGTATTTTGACATGTGGCTTCAATATTTTGCAGTATGGTAATCGGTAATCATAGTTTGTTTAACTTTGACAATATATACTCGTATAGTAGAGTATTATTACTTTGAATTTTGAAAAGCATGTCTTAATTGTATCATAAAAATGCATTACATATGTAGAAATATTGAAAAAGAAGTACAAACAATTTCTTTTATTAGTCAATTACACCAAAAGGACATTTCAATCAAGATAGAGTAGCAAATGTTTCAAAATCTAAACATTTTTATACTAATACTAAGTATTATATATATATATATATATATTTATATATATATATATATATATAAAAGTTACTTATGTAACTATATATACTTCGGTATGATATTCGGTATTTCGTATGTCATTTGTAAATACCGTACACCATACTATATATCAAAAAAATTAAAATATATACCATATACCATACCAAATACCATAATACCAAAAACCACGGTACCAAAATATTGGTTCGGTATGATAATTCGGTATATACCATACCATGCCCACCCCTACTGATCTACTTAATTTATAAACAGTTATTTTAAATTTTTAATCACTTAAGCTAAAAAACTATTTTTTAATCTTATCCAAATTAGCTCTTAATTGTATGGTTCTCATTTACCATTAATGAGAAGCAATAAAGCTTGTTTGCTTTGACTTTTTTGAGGTCCAAAAAAATTCTTTTTCAAAGTTGAGTAGACACTCAAGTCTATCTAGCCATAAGAAATTTTTAATTTTTTCTAAAAGTTATTTTAATTTGACATTTTCAAAAAAGTGAAAACAATCCAATACAATTTTACTTCTTTTCATTTTACGTTTTTATCTTTTTAGTTTTGTTTAATCATTTTAGATTTTAAAAAAAAATATGATCAAACACAACTCCAACTACCTCCTCTACCTAAGATTCAACTCCCTCTGAGTAAACACATATTGTAGGCTCTTATGATCAGTAAACACATTAACATGGACACCATAAAGTTAGTGTCTCCAAATTTTCAAAGAAAAGACCACAACAACTAACTCAAGATTATGGGTTGGGTAATTCTTCTCATGCGGCTTCAACTGCCTAGAGGCATAGGCTATAACCTTACCTCTTTTTATCAACACACAACCCAAACTAATTCTAGAGGCATCACAATACACCATAAAACCATTTGTACCATAAGACAAAGTCAACACAGGGGCTGAAGTAAGTCGAGTGTTCAATTCCTAAAAACTCTTCTCACATGAATATGACCGCTGGAACTTAAATTTCTTTTGGGTCAATCGGGTCATGAGAGATGCAATAGAAGAGAAACCCTAAAAAAACGGCGGTAGTGGCCTGCCAGACCCAAGAAACCTCTGATGTCAGATGGAGAGATAGGTTTAGGAAAATTTCTTACAACTTTAGTCTTTTGGGGATCAACTCTAATACTTTTGGCTGAAACAACATGACCTAGAAAGGCTACAGAACTTAGCCAAAATTCACACTTACTGAATTTGGCAAACAACTGGTGGTCTCTAAGAGTTTGCAAGACAATTGTAAGGTAGTTCACATGGTCATTCTCGTTACAGAAGTACACAAGGATGTCATCTATAAACACTATGACAAATATATCTAGATATTGCTTGAATACTCGGTTCATGATATCTTTGAAGGATGCTAGGACATTGGTTATCTCGAAAGACATGACTAGAAACTCAAAGTAACCATAGCGGGTTCGAAAGCCGTCTTTGGAATATCACATTCCCTCACTTTAAGTTGATGATAGCCGAATCTAAGGTCTATATTGGAGAAATAACTTGCACCTTTGAATAGATTAAACATGTCATTAATTCTCGAAAAAGGATACTTATTCTTGATGGTGACCTTGTTAAGTTGATGATAGTCAATGCACATATGCAAAGAACCGTCTGTCTTTCATACAAATAAGACAGGAGCGCCCCAAGGAGAAATAATAGGCCTAATAAAACCTTTATCTAAAAGATCTTTGAGTTGCTCTTTCAACTCCTTAAGCTCTGTAGATTCCATATGGTATGATGAAAAAGAAATAGGCCGACTATCGAGAAGAAGGTCCATCCCGAATTCTATTTCTCTATTAGGAGGTATCCCTGGTAGATCTTTTGAAAAACATCTGGAAACTCATTAACAATATTGACTGATTGAATAGTTGGAGTCTCGAACTTAGTATCTTTGACTCTAAATAGGTGATAGATGCAACCTTTGGATATTAGCTTTCTGGTTTTGAGATAGGAGATAAAATAACTCTTGGGAGATATCGAACTCCCAGACCACTCAAAAGCACGTTCATCAGGAAATTAAAACTTGACCACATGGGTATGACAGTCTATAGATGCATAACAAGAATGAAGCTAATCCATACCCAAAATAAGTTCAAAATCCACCATGTCTAACTCTATCAAATCAACAAGTATGACTCTATGAAGAATAGTAGCAAAACAATCTTTATACACTTGTTTAGCAACAACTGACTCCCTTACTGGTGTAGAAACTAGGAAGGGCTCAAAAATATTTTCGGGACTTATTTTGAAATTCATAGCTACAAGTGGGGTTACATACGAGAGACTTAACCCAGGGTCCAACAACACATACACATCAAAACAAAACACGCGGAGCATACCAGTAACAATAGGGAGAGTCCTCCTGCTCTTGATGGGAAGGTAAGACAAAGAATTTGTTCTTGCACTGATTGTTAACAGTGCTAGATAAAACACCCTGAGCAGGGGTGGGATGAGGTATAAGAGTTGGTGCACTAGTAGCCTGTGCCTGAGGTCTAGCCTCTTTGTTCCCCTGTCTAGGATGAGGATAATCTTTAATTCTGTGGCCCTACTTGCCATAACCAAAACAACCCCTCAAATCTATGAAACACTCACCAGGATGATCCCTACCACACTTAGCACAAAGAGGACAACGGGGCCTGTTACCAATACTGTTCTGCTACCTAGACATAAAGGATCTTCCCCCTTGCTCCTGCTTGCTTCTAGACGCGGGAGTACTAGTTAATAATGGCGCTGTCATAGAAGGACATCTCTGAAACTGAGGGTCGCTCACTCCGTAGAACCTAGGCTGGCTAAACTTATGTTGCTCAAATCTAGCTCTCTTATTTCCTATCACTCTATCTCTCTCTAATCTTATTTGCCCCTATCTGATGGGAATATGTCATTAACCTAGATAGATCCATATCCCTATGTAGCATCACAGTCCTACACTCCTTCATTACCAACCTAGAAAAACCGGTCATGAACTTTCTCATACTAGCTCGGGTGTCAGAAATCAAATCAGGAGCATACTTGTCCAACTGGCTGAACTTCAAGTAGTACTCCTTAACAGTCATAGAGCCCTGCCTCAAGTTTATAAATTCCTCAATCTTTGCCTCCCTCATCTCAAGCAGAAAGAACTTGTCCAAGAATGCATCTAAGAATACCTACCAACTCATAGCAGCAACATCCCTACCTCTACCCTTTCTCCATGATAAATCCCAGTCATAAGCTATGTCCTTCAACCTGTAGGATGCCAACTCAACACTTTCTTTCTTAGAAACATGCATTACCTGCGTAATATTTCTCACCTCCTCAAGATACAATTGTGGGTCCTCATCTGCCTTAGACCCATAAAACTCTGGTGGATTCATCCGCATGAAATCACAAATCCTAGCAACAGCTACATCAGCTCCCTACTGATTAGAAACTGCAACCTAGTTATTGGCCCAAACATTGATAGTGACTGCTTGGGATAATGCCTGAAAGTCCGCCCAAAACTCAGCATGAGATATCATCTCATTCAAAGGATCAATTGGTGGGGTTTGCTGATGATAGGAGAATTTACACGCCTATAGCACTAGATTTTGCCCATATTTTAGCCTAGTTTTGAGACCAAATTATATATTTCATGCACTTTTAGACCTTTTTCCTGTAAGTGAGCTAACGAACATGATTAGCAAGTTTTCAGGTATAAATGATGCAGAATTCACCATTTGATGGATAACTTGACACCAAAGAAAGCTTCACGAAGGGAGAAAAGGGAGTCTTGGATGCCAAGGACTAAAAGTGGCGCATGGAAAATCTGTCCCGGACTAAAACAACAATTCTGAAGACTTTGGGGACTAGCAGTAATTTATTAGGATTAGGATAATGATACATTAACCTAGTAGAATTGGGTTAAGTAATTTATTAGCTTAGTAGGAATAGGATATGGGTATTAAATACCCTATCTTGCTAGAGATTTTTATTCATTCTACTTAACAACAATTCTCATTCTAGTTTTAATTCATCTTTCTACTCTTCCAACAATTCTAATTCTTCCATTAATTCTACTTTTTATTCTTCTTCTATTCATTTATCCAATTCTTAATTTCCGAAACAAGAGAAACGTTACTTTGTAAAGGGAGATTCACGCCTAACGCCTACCACACTATTACTACACGAAATCTCTATTGTGGTATAATAACAATGTCGATTGTGATTTCCTTTTCACTCATGGGTAACTAAACTTCTTGGTTGGGGTTATGGAAGCCATATGAGATACTATCTATTTCTATGAGTTTGTAAGTTCGTGACACATATGCTGCTTATATCATTATTCTCTTCATCTTAATCTAAATTCTTTGTGGTTGCAAACGCATAGAATACACCAGTATAGCATTAACTTGTTCGAAAGAAAAGTTATATGTCTTGAAAAGAGATAATGTCAAGGTAGTAGGGTCCTATCCCCTATTAAAAAGTTAGTGTCGTAACTGGATTAACCTCTTGGAGAATTTGTACTGTTAGATACACTTTAAGCTCGAAAGAGTTAAAGTGAAATAGTCCTTGTTGAGGTCGAAAAACGCTTGGATTTACCATCGAATACAATTCTCTATAAGCACATGCATGTCTGAATTCCGCACAACTCATAGCCAATAGAGACGTATAACTCATAAGGTGGACATAACCCCAACTCCTCAATTCTCATTGTTTTACAACCTACTAAACATTCTTTTTTTTTACTTTGCTATTTTTTGTTTTACTTTATTGTTTTGTTCACATCAATTGTACATTACGATCCCCCCTTTTTACGAGACTTGCACTAAAAGTCTAGTAATCTTTGCTTACTTGTTGACCAAGCTATTCCCTATGGGATCGATACCCAACCCAGTTGAGTTATATATTTGACAACGACCGCTTTACACTCCTACGAGAGATGTAGATTGAGCGTCACCAAAAATTGGCGCCGTTGCCGGGGAATACGAGTGTCAATTAAGTTCGTGATAATTACTAGACCTTTTGGTCAAAGATTCTCATACTTTTACTTTTAGTTTTTGTTTTTGTTTTCTGCAGGTTTATATACAGTGCATGCCCCATACTCGAAGTTCTGGTCAACTGTTATTACCTATCAATCCTGAACCATAATGTATTGGCAGAGTGGAGGCACAACACGAAATCAAAAGGATGGCTGCTCAACAGGAACAAGTGAGATTAGCTGCTCTTGCCGCCGCTCAAGTGCATCAACAAAACATTGACAACCCTGGGTGAGAAACAAATCCTGACGATGAGGACCTAGGTGATGACGAGTTACTAAAACCTAGGCATACCGCTGAGATCGCCACACCTACCAACAGAAGAGATCGTCAAGATAGGTTTAGGCCTGAACGTCGAGCTATGCAACCAGCTTTCGACGATGATAATGATGATCTTGATGGAGCTGGAGCCACAGGAGCCATAATTCCTCCACTATTAGCGCCCGAAGCCAAGTTCAACATCACAAGTACCATGATTCAGTTATTGCAACTCAAGGTATTATTTGGTGGACTAGCAGGCGATGATCTGAATATGCATCTCATCAACTTTATTTCTACATGCAAGTCATTCTACAATCCTGGTGTTGGTCAGAATGCAATTCGACTTCGTCTATTTCCATTGTCTCTGTATGGAGAGGCAACTCTATGGTTGAATGGACTGACTCCTGATTCTATTACAAATTGGAGGCAATTGAGAGACGCTTTCCTAGAAAGATTCTTTCCGCCATCCAAAAGAGCACAATTGAGAGATGAAATCAGCAACTTCCGCCAGCTTCCAACTGAAGCCCTTCATGAAATATGGGAGAGGTTCAAGACAAAGCTAGCGAGATGCCCAAACCATCACATGACTAATGTTAACCTAATGGAGATACTATACAGAGCCTTGAATTCAATAACTAAACCAGTGGTGGATAATGCGGCTGGAGGATCTTATATGGACCTCACCTTTGGTCAATCAAGCGATATGCTAGATCGTATGACAAAGCAAAGTAGAGCTTGGCATACCAGGGATTCTGAGGTAGCAAGCCCCACTTTATCTATTGGCATGACTGCAGACCAAAGGAGAAGAGAAGAAGAACGTGATCAAGATATGGCGCACATAAAAACATAAGTGGATCTTCTTACAAAGCATTTATTATCAGGGAAGACTGAAAAAGTCAAAGCTATTGCATCAAAACGAAGAGACGAATCTGATTCGGAAGAAGAGGCCAACTACTTGACCAATCAGAGGGGTTTCCGAGGTAATACCCAAGGAAACCAAGGTCAAAACTATTATGATAAATCTGGAAACAAGGACCAAGGTAGTTGGAAGAACAAGAACGAAAAAAGTGGTTTGTACGTCCCCCCTGGAAGACGTGATGCCACCACATCTAGTCCTGGAAGTATGGAAGACATGATGGCTAAACTATTGAAAGGAGTGGAAGCAACGAGCGCAGGAGTAACGGAGGTAATAAATGATTTGTCCTCTATGAAACAACTAGTTGATTCTCATTCCACTTCAATCAAACAAATAGAGCAACAATTAAGCCAACTTTCAGCAGCACTCAATCAAAGAAAAGCTGGTACTTTACCTAGCGACACTGTGCAAAACCCAAGGAATGATGAGTCATGCATGGCTATTACTACCCGAAGTGGTAAGGTGCTGGAAACTTCAGCAAAAGGTAAGCAAGTGGTTGACGAAGCAACGGACATTGATGATAAAGAGTAAGGAGAAGCATCCGCAGAAGATGGCCACGACGTCCATGACGTCACACCAAGTATGTTTCAGCCTGAAAAGGCTAAAAAACGGAAGCAAGAGGAGAAGAAAGCCGTGGAGAGAACAATTCCATACCCACCACCACCTTTTCCTCAAAGATTGAAGAAGGTGGCGGATGATACAAAGTTCAGTAAATTCATGACTATGTTAAAATAGCTGACCATTAATGTTCCATTGGTGGAGGCACTTGAACAAATGCCTGGGTATGCGAAATTTATGAAGGATCTTTTGACAAAGAAGCGGGTTGCAAGCTATGAGTTGAAAGATAATATTCATCACTGCAGCGCAATTGCTACCCGATTATTAGTTCAGAAGAAGGCTGACCCCGGAGCTTTTACTATTCCTTGCACCGTTGGATCTTTGAATTTTGCCAAGGCATTATGCGAAGTAGGAGCCAGCATCAATCTGATGCCATTATCTATCTATAAAAAGTTGGGGTTGGGTGATCCTACTCCAACCAATATGAGGCTCGTAATGGCGGATAGGTCGGTAAAATGACCTGTTGGTATTCTATGTAATGTATTGGTGAAGGTTTCTTCATTCATCTTTCCGGCAGACTTTGTTATTTTAGATTGTGAGGCAGACTCAGAAGTTCCCATAATCTTGGGGTGCCCTTTCCTTACAACAGGAAGTGTGCTTATTGATTTAAGAGCTAATGAGCTTTTATTCCGAATAAATGACGAAGTAGTTCGCTTTGATGTGTGCAAATCAATGAAGCAACCCAAATATCTGAGTGTATTTTCGGTGGCTGATGTTTACTTTGATGATGAGAAAGAATTACTTGAAGAAGAGCAACTTATTAATGACCCATTTGTGCTCATGAATGGAGAGAGTAAGGATGCTGAAAATTGCGAAGAAGCTATTTGTGCTCTATCAGGATTAGGAACATATCGCCATGCTTCCAAGAAGCTGGACCTTGATCTTAAAAATCAACCCACACCACCAGCTAAGCCATCTATTGAAGAGCCACCCACGTTAGAATTGAAGGAGCTTCCAAGTCATTTAAAGTACGCATTCTTAGGAAGCGAAAACACACTTTCAGTCATTGTGGCAGCAGATTTGGGTGAGTAACAAGTTGCAGCTCTCATTGCTATTCTACGGAAGTACATTAGAGCTATTGGATGGACCATTGCAGATATTATTGGTATTCCACCTGGTATTTGTAAACATAAGATTCAGCGTGAAGAGAATTGCACGCCCACCATTGAGCATCAAAGGCTTCTCAATCCACCTATGCAAGAAGTGGTGAAGAAAGAAATTATCAAGTGGTTAGACGCAGGAGTTGTGTATCCAATTTTTGACAGTACATGGGTAAGCCCGGTACAATGTGTCACCAAGAAAGGAGGCATGAAGGTAGTCGCGAATGAAAAGAATGAACTTATTCCACTCAGACTCATTACTGGATGGAGAGTATGCATGGACTACCGAAAGCTGAATTCTTGGACACTCAAAGATCACTTTCCAATGCCATTTATGGACCAAATGCTAGATCGATTAGCGGGGAAAGGATGGTTTTGTTTCTTAGAAGGTTATTCAGGCTATAATCAGATTTGTATTTCCCCCGAAGACCAAGATTAGACAACGTTCACATGTCCATATGGCACGTTTTCCTTCAAACGTATGCCATTCGGACTATGTAATGCACCAGCCACTTTTCAGCGTTGCATGATGTTCATTTTTTCTAATATGGGTTAAGACACTTTGGAGGTATTTATGGACGATTTTTCAGTTGTTGGTGAGTCTTTTGAAGCGTGCTTGGCAAACCTAAGTATGGCATTGCAAAGATATGTAGAATTCAACCTAGTGCTGAATTGGGAGAAGTGCCACTTTATGGTAAAAGAAGGTATCATTCTTGGGCATAAAATCTCCGAAAGAGGACTTGAAGTTGATCGAGCGAAAATTGAAGTTATTTAGAAGCTACCGCCTCTAATTTCGGTGAAGGGAGTTCGTAGTTTCCTCGGTCATCCAGGTTTCTATCGACGGTTCATTAAAGAATTCTCCAAAATTGCTAGTCCATTGTCCAAACTCTTGGATAAAGATGCAAAGTTTGACTTCAATGAAGATTGTTTGAAGGCATTCGAATGCCTAAAGAGAAAACTCATTGAAGCTCCTATCATGGTAGCACCAGATTGGTCTCTCCCATTCGAAGTCATGTGTGATGCTAGTGGTGTAGACGTTGGTGCTGTACTTGGCCAGAGAAAGGAGAAGCTATTTCATCCTATCTACTATGCGAGCAAGGTCCTAAACGAAGCCCAAAAGAACTACACTGTCATAGAACAAGAGCTCCTAGCGGTTGTATATGCATTTGAGAAGTTTCGTGCTTATTTGTTGGGTACCAAAGTGATCGTTCACACAGACCATGCAGCCCTAAGGTATCTAATGACAAAGAAGGATGCAAAACCAAGACTAATTTGATGGGTCTTGCTGCTGCAAGAATTTGATTTCGAGGTTAAAGATAGAAGAGGTTGCGAGAACCAAGTGGCTGATCATCTATCTAGACTCAAAAACGAGCATGTGGTACAGCCTGAAATCGAGATTGATGATGCATTCCCTGACGAGGAGATCTTAGCGACGATAATGGAAAAATTACCATGGTATGCCGACTTTGCAAATTTTGTGGTGAGTAATGTGATACCTGCAAACTTATCTTACCATTAAAAGAGGAAGTTTATGCATGATGTAAAACACTACTTTTAGGATGAGCCATACTTATTTCGACGATGCGCGGATGGGGTTATCCGATGATGTATATCCCATGTAGAGGTGCCTAATATATTGGAAGCATGCCACACTTCCCAAGTTGGGGGACATCACGAAGGTAATCGGACAGCAAGGAAGGTATTGCAAAGTGGATATTATTGGCCTTCGATATTTAGAGATGCTTACGACTTTGTTAGAAGATGCAACCAATGCCAGCGACAAGGTGCTAATTCGAAACACCATGAGATTCCTATGTCGAAAATTCTTAAAGTAGAGCTCTTTGATGTATGGGGTATTGATTTCTTGGGTCCATTCGTAAATTCGTTTGGAATGAAGTACATCCTAGTTGCTATAGATTATGTCTCGAAATGGGTTTAAGCAGTAGTGTTGGCTGAAAATGAGGGAAAGCGTGTTGTTGCATTCTTGAAGAGAAACATCTTCTCTCGTTTTGGAGTACCACATACTATCATAAGCGATGGAGGCTCTCACTTCTGCAACAAGCTATTCAAATCCGTGTTGGCAAAATATAGTGTTAAGCAACATAAGGTATCCACGCCTTATCACCCACAAACTAGTGGACAGGTAGAGGTTTCCAATCAGGAGATCAAGCAAATCCTTGCGAAGACGGTAAATGCTAATAGGAAAGATTGGTCTTGGAAGCTGGACGATGCACTATGGGCGTATAGGACTGCATTCAACACGCCCATTGGCATGTCCTCGTACCAACTAGTTTATGGGAAGGCCTGTCACTTACCCATTGAACTCGAGCATAAGGCATTGTGGGCTTTGAAGCGACTCAATTTGAATTAGGATGATGAAATACATCTGAGATTGAAGCAGCTGAACGAGATGGACGAATTCCGTCTTCATGCTTATGAAAGATCAGACCTATACAAGGAGCGGATGAAAAAGTATCTTGATCAGCGGATTGTTCGACGAAACTTTCAAAAGGATGATATGGTACTTCTCTTCAATTCCAGACTGAAGTTATTCCCAGGTAAGTTAAAATCCAAGTGGTCTGGTCCATACAAAGTTAACCAATTCTACTCGTCTGGAGTAGTTGAGTTAGAAGACAATAATGGTGTTGTCTTCAAGGTGAATAACCAACGAGTTAAACCTTATATCGGTCCTCTTGATTCGATAAGTTATATGGCCATCACTTATCTCGACGAATTCTAAGTACTCGAGGTAACCATGTCGTGCCGCAATAATAAATCAAGCGCTAGATGGGAGGTAACCCATTGTTTATTGTTTATTGTTTATCATTTATCGTTTTTCGTTTTTCTTTCGTTCCATTACGTGTTTTGCTTTTGATAAATAAAAATCCAAAAATAAGAGTCGTGCCACGACCAAAACTAAGGCACTTGGTGGGAGTCAACCCATCGTACTAATCGTTTTCATTGGTTTTGAGAAAATGTATGTGCAAGAGGTATAAAACGAGGAGATCGATTTCAAATTCCGATTTGGATGTATTGCATGTTAAAGGTGGTAAGTTAGGAATGAAGAAGCAAAAGGCTATGGATTGAGCATTGCTCATGAAAATATAGGCATCGAACAAGGATAGGACTAGGTAAAACTAGGTCACGAACAAGGCAAAGCCTATACTATGGCATAAGGACTCGGAATCTAGTGTGCCATAGCATAGGCGCCGCCCATGCTCAAGTATGCCATAGCATAGGCGCCGCCTATGCTAATGCCTTTTGTCTCTGAATCTCATATGCAAAGTGAAAGGCGCCGCCTATGCCTAGAAATGCCATGGCATAGGCACCACCTATGCTAAGACAATGCTTTGCAAAAGGCGCCGCCTATGACAAGCATAGGCAAAGCAAAAGGCGCCGCCTATGGTCACTTTTTATCTCCAAATCCGATTTTAAATGGGTCAAAACCCGACCCAACCTTTTCCTGTATATATGATACTTAGTCTTGAACAAAAAATACATTGAAAACCTAGCTTATGCGCCGCCCATAGCCTCCAAATCCTCTTTAAAATTTTGTTTTGCTCTTTTTCTTCACAAGAACATCATCCAAAGGCATCAATCAAGTAAGTACTACTTTGTTCTTCATTTTGAATTGTTGTGATGCAACCAAGTGAGTGAATGAATATGTAAGGATGATCTTAACTTATTTCCAACTTGAATTTGATTTTGATGCATTGTCATACTTTTGTTGAATCGAATTGTTCCCAAATATTGCATAATCTTGTTACTTGAATACTTACATGTTGGAATAACTTGTTCATCAGAATAAGGATTATAGCTGCCTACCAACATAGGAGGTTGTGATTATTGTTAGATACTATCCCTTGATTCAATCCCTATGTAGTAGTCTTGATATATCCAACATGAATGTATTGCCGAGATTACAAGAAGTGTGACTGCTCTGATTTTATTGTTGGAATATAACACCTAAAACGTATGTCGATGAAATCAGAGTAATCGACCATTTTCACTTCACTAGTTTGTACTAACAACCTAAGTATGGGGTGGTGCCCCTATTGATTGTTTATAGATTGTATCCATCGAGATGATGCTAACATGAACATTGTTTTAAGTCTCAGGTACAATGGCACCCAAAGCAAGACAAGCCAAAGATAAGGCTACCACTTCCCAAAAAGGCAAGAAAAGAGGCCGAAAAGAGCAAGGAGAATCATCCTCAGTGCAATTACCACGCTGCATGTTTGGAATAAAATGGGTTCTTAAGGAGGAAGCGAAGGAATGGTATAGGAACAACAAGGAAAGAAAATATGTTCATGTGGACTTGATAAACAAGGAAAGCCTAGCGAAGAAGGAGCCGCGCATGTTGGCCAAGATCATGGCGTTACATCTTGATTTCATCTTCCGAGACATGGGAGAATGTAATATCGATTTGACAAGAGAATTTTATGCCAACTGGTCGCCGTAAACCACAGACAGCGAGGTCAAGATTCGGGGCCAAGTTTTAAAACTCAATGCGGAATTCTTCAACTCCTTTCTTGGCTTGCCTTCAGTCGATCCATCACCATTCAAAGAGCTGTACAGTAGACCTCCATATAGAGCAATTCGACACACACTCTGTGGAACTAGATTCATTGCAAGGTGGAGTAGACATAAAGACACCGGACGACACAACACCTTCCCATATGCTCCTTTGAATAGGGAAGCAAGGATATGGTTGTGCATTGTCAACTCTTGCCTCATTCCAGGGACCCAGTACACCAAGATAACAAGAGATAGAGTATGCTTGGTATACGCACTGATGACGAATGTCCCTATCAACTTTGGGGCAATTATTCGATCCACAATGCAGAAAGCCAGGCTACACAAGCGGTCCCACTTCAGTTTCGGCAATCTGTTGACTGGAATCTTAAGGAAGGAAGACATCGACGAGGAACCGGCTGATCATAGACTCCCACACAACCCAAAGAAGGTTGACCTCACAAAGGTCAAAGATGCTGAAACCACACATGGTGTCAACCTTACTACGGCAGAGAGACATGCTCGGGATGAGAGTTTCTTTTGCCATCTTTATGGCATGACGCAGTTTACAATGATGAGCAGAGGTCGTGTTCCAACTGCTGCAGAGCTCCAATAGCTGGATCATGACTATCCAATGAATGTGCATGCAAGGGAGATGTATGGAGTAGGTATATATTTTGAGGAACCTCTTGATGACGATGTGCCAACCGATGATGAGCGACGAATGCCAGACTCCAACGTGGAGGATAATTCTGATGACGATGACTCCTATGATGATCCTGACGAAGGGGGTATGACCCCCGACATAGAGGACGAGTCCGACTGACCAGGTTTTTCGTATTTATTTTCCACTGAGGCCAGTGTCCCGTCTAAGTGTGGGGTGGTGGTATTTGCATGCTATACTCCTTTATCCGCATTTGCATTTATGTTTGTTTGCTTAGTTTTTTTTTTCATTTTTTCCGTTTTTTTAAGTAGTTAAATTTTTTTGCACTTAGCTTCGCATGAAATTATTCTAATAGGCAGCATGAGATTATAACAAGAGTTTGTGCTAAAATCATGACTATTGAGACGTTTAGGCTCTAATTGTGACTCACTATGTGATACTGTGTGGTTTTGCCTACTCATGGGCATTATCCTAGTTAAACCCTTTTGAGCCTTTAAGCCTATTTTCTTTGACAGCCTCATATATAAGCCTAATCCATTTTTTTCAAGACCATAATTTGATCCAAATTCCTAAGTGCTTTAAAGTGTAAAGTCATGTGACGAAATAAGAGAAAATTGGGTGACTATGATGCTTTAGAATGTATTGGTGCTTGAATTCATTATGAAAAAGAAGTGCTATCATAAGAGGTATGTTATGAAAAGAAAAAGGAAAAGAAAACTAAAAAGTTAGTCATGTTTGAAATTGAAAAATAAAAGAGGAGAAAAGAGGTGGTAGAATAAAAGAACGTAGAAAGGTTGTTTGAAAGAAAAGTGTTAATGATATAATGTGATGTATTAAAGCGCTTAGGAACATAGTCACTATTTCTGGCCAAAATAGTCCTACCCGTCCCTTAGCCTACATTACAACTATCAAAAGACCTATTTGATCCTAAGCTTAGCATTTTGACATTTAGTGGAGCATTACACTAAGGGCAAGCCTATGGTCATCAGTTGCTGCATATGAATTCTTTGTGAGAGCGAGAGCAAGGATACTTTTATACCCATGTTTTGAAAAATATACTATGCTTGTGAGTGATTATGGGTAACATATGGTGAGACACACATGGTTGATGAGTTTTGGGTAGTCGTGTATGATTCTTTGTGCATTAACTTTTGAATATGATTTGACCACCATCACGAGTCTATGCTAGAGGTTAAATTGTTTCTACTAATGATCGGAAAACTACTCTTTGTTAATAATTGCT
Source organism: Capsicum baccatum var. pendulum (assembly GCA_030864225.1). Taxonomy (NCBI): domain Eukaryota; kingdom Viridiplantae; phylum Streptophyta; class Magnoliopsida; order Solanales; family Solanaceae; genus Capsicum; species Capsicum baccatum. The sequence goes on along the minus strand of CM061559.1, from coordinate 198,433,159 downwards.
ATGCTTGTCTTGACGAATATTTTGTGTTGTTACTGTGAAACCTTAAGTTGATGTTTAGAGGGACATGATAGTTTGTTCGAGGATGAACAAAGCTTCAAGTGTGGGGTGTTGATGATAGGCGAATTTACACGCCTATAGCACTAGATTTTGCCCATATTTTAGCCTAGTTTTGAGAACAAATTATATATTTCATGCACTTTTAGTCCTTTTTCCTGTAAGTGAGCTAACGAACATGATTAGCAAGTTTCAGGTATAAATGATGCACAATTCAGCATTTGATGGATAACTTGACACCAAAGAAAGCTTCACGAAGGGAGAAAAGGGAGTCTTGGACGCCAAGGACTAAAAGTCGCACATGGAAAATCTGTCCCGAGCTAAAACAACAATTATGAAGACTTTGGGGACTAGCAGTAATTTATTAGGATTAGGATAATGATACATTAACCTAGTAGAATTGGGTTAAGTAATTTATTAGCTTAGTAGGAATAGGATATGGGTATTATAAATACCCTATCTTGCTAGAGATTTTTATTCATCCTACTTAACAACAATTCTCATTCTAGTTTTAATTCATCTTTCTACTCTTCCATCAATTCTAATTCTTCCATTAATTCTACTTTTTATTCTTCTTCTATTCATTTATCCAATTCTTAATTTCTACAACAAGAGAAACGTTACTTTGTAAAGGGAGATTCACGCCTAACGCCTACCACACTATTACTACACGAAATCTCTATTGTGGTATAATAACAATGTCAATTGTGATTTCCTTTGCACTCATGGGTAACTAAACTTCTCGATTAGGGTTATGGAAGTCATGTGAGATACTATCTATTTCTATGAGTTTGTGAGTTCGTGACACGTATGCTGCTTATATCATTATTCTCTTCATCTTAATCTAAATTCTTTGTGGTTGCAAACACATAGAATATGCCAGTATAGCATTAACATGTTCGAAAGAAAAGTTATATGTCTGGAAAAGAGATAATGTCAAGGTAGTAGGGTCCCATACCCTATTAAAAAGTTAGTGCCGTAACTGGATTAATCTCTTGGAGAATTTGTACCGTTAGATACGCTTTAAGCTCGAAAGAGTTAAAGTAAAATAGTCCTTGTTGAGGTCGAAAGACGCTTGGATTTACCATCGAATACAATTCTCTATAAGCACATGCATGTCTGAATTCTGCACAACTCATAGCCAATAGAGACGTATAACTCATAAGGTGGACATAACCCCAACTCCTCAATTCTCATTGTTTTACAACCTACTAAACATTCTTTCTTTTTACTTTGCTATTTTTTGTTTTACTTTATTGTTTTGTTCACATCAATTGCACGTTACGATCCCCCTTTTTTACGAGACTTGTACTAAAAGTCTAGTAATCTTTGCTTACTTGTTGACCAAGCTATTCCCTATGGGATCGATACCCAACCCAGTTGGGTTATATATTTGACAACGACCGCTTTACACTCCTACGAGAGCTATACATTGAGCGTTATCAGTTGCTCATCATCGTTCCTGCAGGCATTCGCTCTTCGAAGAGGCATTTTTTGAAATAGAAGAGCATCTATCATTAGGTGAGAGGGACAACTGTAGGCACAATATAATTCGAAAGAAAGAAATAACTTTTCCCTAAAATATCTCATAGCCTCTTGCTCATAGATATGGTCCGCTACATACTGATGATCAAGACTTTACTTAACGCAGCATGTCAGACTCCCTAAGACTCCTTAAAACCTTAGGCTTTGATACCAAGTTTATAATGACCCGAAATCGCCTCTCGTGATGTCACACGGTGCTTAAGGCTACAAGTAGCCCCAAGCTAACCATTTGAGCCTGTTTTTAGTAACAATACTTATTTCAAGATGAAATAATTCAAACACTAGCATAGTCATATCATATGAAAGGAAATACGGAGAAAATGCTCGGTTGAAATAACCAAACAATACCGAAAACCTCAACACAACCATAATATACTAACTAGTCTAACAAAGCATGTACTAATCCATGAACTAGAGAGCCATTGGGACAGGTCCCCCACTGACTCGAAATAAACTGAAAGTAATAGCATATGCAAAAATGTCTGAAGATAGGTCTCAAACCAAATGGACTCACCACTGTAGAAATGTAGACAGAGGTACTCGAAAGTCACTAACGAGGCGGGGACTGAGCACCGAAACCTATATTATAATACAATATAGCACATAGACGTATATGTGGATCAACACTTAAGAATGTACTGAATGTGTGGGGGTGCATGCATTTACATAAAACAACATCAATACTCTTTAATCAAATCATGTAATAAGAAATGACTTATATGGCTTGAATAAGTATAAAATGCAAAGCTCATGAATCATGTAAAATGGAACATGTAATACAATCTCGTAAGTCATTATGCCTTTTCTTTGATATTTGTACTCTTCTCTTATTCTTGTTACTCAAGGCTAAAGGAAACTTTAAGCAATACTTTCAACTCATGCATATGTCTCATGGAGAGTAAAACTTCCTTAATGCTCAAGAACTCATAACTCTTTTGAACTTAAGTACTTGGAATTCAAAATCATATAACTTTGGAACATACTTGAAGGCATTTCATTCACGTAAGGAAAATATCTCATTTCAAGCTTTAAGGAAAAATACTAATATCAAGGGAAAGTATTTTAGTTTTAAAGGAAAATATCTTATCTCAATGGAAAATACTTGAGTTTAGGGACTTTCTCTTAACCGACATAAACCATGCGAGCAACATGGAGTCCAAAGTTTTATCCTCCTAAGGAAGAGACCTCACCTTGGGGAGAGGCGTCATACTCTTGGCAAGGAGTATAAACAAGGTACATTGATCACTAAACAAAATTGGCCTCGGGCCCAATATCAACTTGGACTTAGGTCTAATGATAATCCTAAACTTGACCTCAGGCCCAACTTACGATGGCACATAGTTTTGGGGTAAGAAACCATAGTAACTTACCCACTCGGTGCTAAATACTAATCCCTTTAGATTATCTATGCTCATCTCGTAAAAATCCACTTTTATAAATAATCTCATGGTTCACCACGAACCCAATAATCAAATCGGTAATCTCATGTTGTAGAGTGGATTTCAAAATTCAATGACCATTAGGTTAAAACATTTCTCAATAATCTCAGAATACTCAAATTATCGGTTCTTATAGCACAAGATTTCATAAAATCTCAAGTATCAAGTAGGGCTTAATAACCCATAATTCAATCTGATGTTAAAACCCATCAAAAGCATAATAGATAGCATATAGATTCATAACTCATGTAGAAATATGGAAATTTCAGCAATTTATCTCAAAATCTCAACATACTTATATACTTCAATATCTCAAACATTTCAACTATTAGCTTCTCAAGAATTAAAATCATGGGGTATAGACCCAGCTGCAATTTCTCAAGAAAACATGTAAAAATCATGCCATTAGACTCTCAATTCAAGAGAAACATCAAAAGGTTGCACCTAATAACAATGGGTGAAAACCCTCATTTTAGTTTCATGTAAAATATCATAAATTACAGAGAATTGTAGTTTAAATAAGCCTTTAGGCATAACGGTGAAAATATTACCCATGTTCAAAACTCCACATACCTTAGATTATGAAATTGGATGAACAAGTTTTCTCTAAACACTTCTTCTTACTCTTGGGAGAGGGTTCTTGCAACCCTTGAACTTGGGGAACTCAAATCTAAACTCAATTTGTTGAATCTATGGTGAGTTCTTGGATTTCTTAGAGAAGTGTTTTAGATTTGATCTTGAAGGAGAAACCCTAGACTTTGGATGTTTTGGGAGATAATGAGGCTATCAAGTTCGTTGGAATATATCTGAGGGTTAAAAGGGAAAAGGCCCCTTTTAAAAAGAACTTAAAAATACTGAACGGGGTCTGCGATGGTCGAAGCGATGTTCCGTCGCAAGCCTGACGGTCTGTTAGGTCTTCCATCGCACGTTGGCTAGGAATAGGACTCACTGCCCAGATGCTAAGATCAGAACAATGGTACATCGTAAGTTTGACAGGCCATTGGGTCATCTATCACACGTTGGCCAGGTGAGGCCATACTGCCTCAACATGATGGTCTCAATAATGGTCCATCACATCCTTGTCGGTCTGTCATTTTAGCCATCACACTTGGGCCAAAAAGAGGGGTTACTGCCTTGGGTGCGATAGTCCGAGCGATGGTCCATCGCAAACTCGATGGTCCGTTGGATCATCCGTCGCACCTGAGCGGTTTCGACAACTCTTGGTAAAACGGCCATAACTTCTCACCCCGATACTGGATCGGAGAAAATTGGTATCGTTAGAAAGATAATTCAATTCTCTACATGACCAAAAGTTAAATTTGAGAAAATTATATATAGTTTAAATACCAATCACTTGGTAAGTCTCTTCTCAATCATTTAGGGTTGGAATTACACTTCAATTGACATGTTCTATAACTCAAACTACTAGGAAACATTGCGGGGTCTTACAATATCTCCTGATTGGAAACATTCATCCTCGAATGTTGCCAGTTAGACTAAGAAGATAGGAAAAACTAAGTACAGATATCTGAAGAAATTTTTTTGCTAAACGACTCAAAATCTCTCTAAACTCTTGAATACCTAAAAAATTGCAAGAATAGATATATATATCTGAACTTTTGATTAGAAGGGCTGAATTAAGGAAGAATAATACGTTCAAATTGATCTAAAATCGCAAAAAGGAGGTGCGAGTACTTGTCTTGCATGTCTGCTTCTGCCTCCCATGTAGCGCGCTCAACTGACTAGTTTCGCCACAAAAGTTTGACCAAGGGAACCTCATTATTCCTTAGTCTAGGGATCTGAATGTCTAGAATCTCAATAGAAATCTCATCGAAGGAAAGACCATTCTGAATATCAGCACTCTCTGAGGGATCTACTATTACAGAATCACGAATATGCTTTTTTATCATGGAGACATGAAAAACAGGATGAACAACTGACAACTCTGTAGGCAACTCAACCTCATAGGCTACTTTACCAACACGGTTCAAAACTCTATATGGGCCAACATAACGGGGACTAAGCTTTCCATTTTTACCATACCTCTTCTCCCCTTTCATGGGTGAAATCTTTAAGTACACAAAATCACCCACCTCAAACTCAAGATCTCTTCTCCTCACATATGCATATGATTTTTAATGACTCTAGGCGGCAATTAACCTCTCTCTCTAATCAACTTAACTTTCTCCATAGCTTCAAACACTGCATCAGGCCTAATTCCAACAGCTTCTCCCACTTCAAACCAACCTATGAGTGATCTACATCTCCTACCATACAAGGCCTCAAATGGTGCCATCCCGATGCTAGCATGGTAAATGTTGTTATGAGAAATCTCTATCAATGAAAAATGCTCATCCCAACTACCCTTGAAATCAAGAGCACACACTCGCAACATATCTTCTAAGGTCTGAATGGTACTCTCAGCCCGACTGTCTGTCTGTGGGTGAAAAGTGAAACTCAAAAGAACTTGGGTACCAAGACCCTGCTGAAATGCCCTCCAAAACTAAGAAGTAAATTAAGTGCCCCAATCCAAAATGATAGACGAGGGAACTCCGTGCAGCCTGCTAACTCCAAGATATACAATCTAGAATAATCCTCAATTGTATGAGATATAAGTACGGGCAATAAATGCGCGGACTTTGTCAGCCTATCCATAACAACCCAAATCGAATCATGATGACAACACAAAAGAGGCAACCCAATCACGAAGTCTATATTCACCACCTCCTATTTCTAAGTGGGTATACCAAACTTTTGCATCACACCACCAGGTCTTTGGTGCTCTACCTTAACTTGTTCGCACATTGCATACTTTGCTATGAATTTGGCTATATCATTCTTCATACCATTTCACCAATAGATTTCCCTAAGTTGCGGTACATCTTGGTAGTGTCGGAATAAATAGAATACCACGCGCCATGCACTTCAGCTATAATCCTCTACCTCGGATCATTAACGCCCGAAGCATAAAATCTACCTTGCAATCTCAGCACACTATCTCCCCTTTCGGATAAACCTCTACCTTTTGGTGCTTAACTACCTCCTTCAGTCTGGCCAAACTAGGATCCTTATCTTTCTTCTCCTTTACTTTCAAAACTAAAGAATTCGGAACTACTCTCCACCAAAGTACTTCCCTACGCTGAATCAAACAACGTAACACCCAATATAGAGAAATAATGCATATCACGGGCTAACTATTTCTTACCTTACTCTATATGGGCAACACTACCCATTGAAAACTTGCTAAGGGCATTTGGCACTATATTGGCCTTGCCCGGGTGATACTGCACACTCATATCATAGCCTTTCAACAAATCCAACTACCTCCTCTTCCTAAGATTCAAATCTCTCTGAGTAAACATATATTGTATGCTCTTATGATCAGTAAACACATCTACACAGACACCCTAAAGATAATGTCTCCAGATTTTCAATGCAAAGACCACAACAGCTAACTCAAGGTCATGGGTTGGGTAATTTTTCTCATGCGTCTTCAACTGCCTAGAGGGATAGGCTATAACTTTAACTCTTTACATCAACACACAACCCAAACCAATTCTAGAGGCATCACAATACACTACAAAACCATTTGTACCATAAGGCAAAGTCAACACAGGGGCTAAAGTAAGTCTAGTCTTCAACTCATGAAAACTCTTCTAATAGGAATCTGACCACTAGAAATTAACTTTATTTTGGGTTAATCGGGTCATGGGAGATGCAATAGAAGAGAAACCCTAAACCAAACGGCGCTAGTAGCCCATGAGAATTAAGAAACTTCTAATGTCAGATGGAGAGATAGGTCTTGGCCAATTTCCTACAGCTTCTGTCTTATAGGGATCAACTCTAATACTTTCGGCAGAAACAACATAACCCAAAAAGGCTACAGACCTTAGCTGAAATTCACACTTATTGAATTTGACGAACAACTGGTGGTCTTTAAGAGTTTGCAAGACAATTCTAAGGTGGTTAGCATGGTCATTCTCATTACGGGAGTACACACGGATGTCATCTATGAACACTATGACAAATATATCCAGATATTGCTTGAATACTCGATTCATAAGGTCCATGAAGGCTGATAGGGCATTGGTTAGCTCGAAAGACATAACTAGAAACTCAAAGTGACTATATCGGCATAGATAATCACTAAACAAACTCGACCTCGGGCCTAATATCAACTTGGCATTAGGCCCAATAATAATCATAAAGTTAGCCTTAGGCCCAACCTACGGTGGCATGTAGTTTTGTGGTAAGAAACTATTGTAACTTACCTGCTTAGTGCTAAATAATATTCACTTTAGATTATCTGTGCCCATCTCATAAAAATCCACTTTTAGAAATAATCTCATGGTTCACCACGGACCCAATAATCAAATTGGTAATCTCATGTAGTAGAGTGGATTTCAAAACTCAATGACCATTAGGTAAAAACATTTCTCAATAATCTCAGAATACTCAAATCATGGGTGCTTATAGAATAAGAGTTCATAAAATCTCAAGTCTCAAGTAGGGGTTAATAACCCATAATTCAATCTTAAGTTAAAACTCATCAAAAGCATAATAGATAGTATATAGATTCATAACTCATGTAGAAATTTGGAAATGTCAGCAATTTGTCTCAAAATCTCAACATACTCAAATACTTCAATATGTCAAACATTTCAACTATTAGCTTCTAAAGGATTAAAATCATAGGGTATAGACCGAACTGTAATTTCTCAAGAAAATATGTAAAAATCATGCCATTAGACTCTCAATTCAAGGGAAACATCAAAAGCTTGCAACCAATAACAATGCGACGGTCAGAGCGATGGTCTGTCGCAAGTCTGACGGTTCGTCGGGTCATTCGTCACACGTTGGCCAGGAATGGGACTCACTTCCTCGATGCAATGGTCGGAGCGATGGTTCGTTGGGTCATCCGTCACACGTTGGCCTGGGTGAGGCCACAATGCCTCAACCCGACGGTCCCAGCAATGGTCCGTTATATCCTTGATAGTCCTTTATTTTGGCCATCGCACTTGGGCCAAAAAAATAGGTTACTGCCTTGGTTGTGACGGACCAAGAGACAGTACGTCGTAGACTCGACGGTCTATAGGATCAGCCGTTGCACCTGGGTGGTTCCGACAACTCTCGGTAAAACGACCATAATTTCTCACCTCGATACCGGATTTGTACGAAATTATTATCGTTCGAAATATAATTCAATTCTCTACATGACAAAAAGTCAAATTTGAGAAAATTCTATATGGTTTAAACACCAATCACTTGGGAAGTCTCTTCTCAATCTTTTAGGGCCGGAGTTACACTTCACTTGACACGTTCTACGGCTCAGACTACGAGGAAACTTTGCAGGGATGGGAATGGAGCTTCTAGGATTTTGTTGTTGAAAAACTTAAAAAAAAATAACCTAAAAACACAAGTAAATCCTTAGACAATAATTTAATAATTTATAAGAGTGGTATAACCCTAACATTTATCCGTATCAATAACTCTTGAAGAAGACAATTTCTTCTAAATCTTGAAGATGTTCTTTTTTGGTGTTATTTATTTGATATGAAGAGAAAAAGAAAAAAAGTGTTATCTCCTGATTTAGGAACCATGCCTATTTAAGGTTCTAACGTGTATTTTCACGTCTAAAGGCATCCTTTTCAATATGTCTCCATCAAAATTTTAGAAACGATTGATGGGTTTCCAATAGTTTTAATTAAATTCATACTAATAGATATTTACTTTCTGGCCCCAAAAATATTAATACTTTGTTAGTGTTATACCCTACTTTTACCTATGTTAAAACAAGCACAATTTATGGATTCTAAAAGAATTAATTTTTGTAAAGAGTCGTCACCTAATTTTTAAGGAAAATAAGAAAATCTATTTATTTATTAACATGTATGACTTGTGTTTTAATCTGCAAAAATCAGTTTAGATTCTAAGTAAGAGTTTAAATTATTTCGAAGGGAAGAGGTTAGACATCCTTCAGAATCCACAACTGTGGTTCTCTGACCAGACTTAGATTTATCAAGAAAAGAAATAAAAGAAAATCAAATTTGTCACTTCAAACAAAATGTGTATTAAAATACTCCCTCTATTTAAAAAATAATAACCTACTTTCCTTTGTAGTCTGTTTAAAAATGAATGACCCCTTTATTTTTTTGTCAATACTTTACTTTTAACTTTCCACATGACATGTTTAGGATCACAAGATTAAAAGACATTTTGGTACATTTGACATTACTTTAATTCAAGGCCACAAGATTCAATAGTTTTTTCATTTTCTTAAACTTTGTACCAAGTCAAAGTACGTTATTTTTTTTTTAAATGGAGGAAGTAATGCAAATAATTTATATGTAAAAGGCATATAACTTACATATATTATCATTAAAAAATATGTATATAAAAGTATGTGTATGAACAAAAGTGGATAAGAATATGTATGAAAAAGTGTTTTATAAAAAGAAAGCATCTTATATGATACATGAAAAGAAAAATATTTTTTGCTTTTATACAGGAGAAATATTTTTCTTATAATACATTATATTTAAGAAAAGCTAATGGGAGAAAATTTGTAAAGTAAAATTTTTTTTTAAAGAAAGGATTGCGCAATATTTTTTAGTGAAAAAAGTGTGAATTATTTGATTAAATATTTAAATCAATTTGATATAAATATTCATGGCTTAAATTTGACTAATCGCGTGATAAGGATTGTGTAAGTATAGAACATTCCCGCCCAACGCTTCAAAAATAAACTTTTCACTAGGATTAATATTTTCACAATTATAAAATATAAAAATACAAACATAAAAACTTAAACTCTCCTTTTGAGTGCCCTTTTTGACAAGTATTCTCGAGAATCTGTATGAATATTTGTGATAAAAATATTAGAAACAAATAAATAATTATCAAAATAAATTGAGAACTATGTATATAAGAAATAAAATTTTCATTAAAGAGTGAGCTCGGATTAAGTTTTAGATACGCCATGACTACGAAGTGGTTACTCGATGTATCGACCATACTAAATCGCCTTGCCAAGATGCGAATCTTAAAATTTTTTGTGTCATCGTGATATTATAAAGATTTCATCATCACTTAACCTATGTATTATTACGTATTTATATGTATATGTTTGTCTTTTTATTTAGGGAGATCTCAAAAACCGACTAGAGTTTCTTGTTGGCCAAATATATTTGCAAACATAAAATTATATAAAACTAACTAAAAATAATGCAAAAAAAATATGCAATAAATTGCAAAAAATAGTAGCCAAATGAAACAAAAACAGAACAACTTGCCGAAAATTTGTTTTAGAAAGTATATGAAATCTATTCAAATAAATCAAGAATAATTAAATATAAATAAAATAAAGTAACTAAGATGCAAAAAATAAAGATTCACACCAAGACTATTTAAAATCATTGAAAAATGAACAGATAAAAGAAAAAAATCACATGTGTTATCCAAAATACACACCAATATCGAATGGATAAGTACATATATTCACGTGATCATATAATAAAGTAAAATAATAGCAACTCAATGAAAAAAAAAATTAAAATTAAACAATACCAAAACAGTCCACAAATAATAATAAAGAGAAAAAGAAACATAATATAGTAGCATAAGAAAAAGTGAAAAAATTATGAAAGAAAGCTACCTCAGAGGTCATCAGAGTTTCATCAAAATAATCCAAAATTCGCAAAATAATGCAAGTTTCGAGAAAATCTATCTTAGAACAAACACATAAAAAATAGAAATGAACAAACGTAGTTTGTTTACAGTGTGATAATAGCAAGATAGAATAAAATAAAGAGACGAGAGTATACGAGCTAATAGATTTCATTAGGGAAAAATATTTCTTGGCTAGATCTGGTTGTAACAATGGGGAAGAGGAGGCGTTACTTCTACGATAAATGCCGGAGCAATGGCGGAAAAGCATAAACATGGCTCGATCTGGCCATTTTTGACTGAACAGTGGAAAAAGGGAAGATGGGAATAGGGACGAGTAGCAGCGATGGTGGTGCATTCGAGCTCGCAGGTCAACACGAGGGAACAGAAAAGAAAGGAAAAAGAAGTGTGGTAGGGGTGGAGTTCGGCTAAAGCTTGCTTGCCGGTGATAACACCAACATGGCATGGCAAAATAGGAGGGAGATAGAAGAGATCAGTGAGATGGATGATAAAAGAGAGAGAAAAGATCAGATTTTGGCATGTATATGCAAGCACGTGTGTGTTAAAGTGTGTATTTTTTGTATTGTGTATTTCTTATGTTGAAGAAATTAAGCCCCTCCCCTCTGTTTATATATAAATTGATCCTTCTTATTATCCAAAAATACAAGACTACACTATATTATCCCCAAAATATTACTTTAGTTCGTAAGTCATTATCTTATAAATTTTAATCCTTTTAATCATTGTGTAAAGACTTTTTATTCAAAGAGTGAAAACTCCAATCTATCACCTCAAGTGTTACCTTTTTTTTTAGAGATGATGAGATCTTGATTTGATTAATTTGTTTTTTTCTGTAATAAAATAATTAATACAATTTATTGCTTGCGGATTGTATTAAGTAATGTATAAAAATATACATGTCGATGTATAATTACAGAAAAATGTAAACAAGAAATAAAATATAATTGTCTTAAGAAAATGTATTATACTATAAATAATTAAAATCATAGTGTTCAATATAGAATTTTAGTATTATGTTGTGTACGTGTGTAGATGACTATGCAAATAATTTAAAATAATAATAAAATGATAACAATCCTAAGGTTTATAAAATTTATGATAATCATCAATAAGTTGGGAAAAGTTAAAATATGACAATAAATTAGTAAAAATTCTAAAATAATGATGATTATCAATAATTTATCAACAATTATAAAAAATATGTAAAATATTATATTTTATGCCATGTAATAATTAGGGAGCCTGAAGACATTAATCTTAATCCCGAAGAGTAAAAATTGGGTATCAAAAATTAGATCATAAATTGGGTTTCTTTACAGAGAGCATATCCATATAAAATATATTAATATATGATCTTTAAAAATAAAAATTACTAGCAATCTCTCACTTGGACCACATATATTCCTGAACAATCATACATAAATGAAATTTTAGTGCACATAAACTTTTCTATCATGATTTAAATATCACAAAATAATATGAGTCATCGATACTACCAATATAGGATCGAAAAGGTTTTCATAACATATATTTGATACTAAACACATCAATGGTCACAAATATTAGCAAATACGAATGACATAGACCAGATATGAAAATTGCATGTAAAATGATCAAAGCGATGCCTATTTTCAAATGTGTTGCCTTATGACTTTAATAGTCCAAACTTACTTTCCTATATCTTATGCAAAAATGCGATAGAAAATTAATATTTTTTTTCAAAGTTATCAATAAATACATAAATTTCACAAAATTTTAGTCTGAACAAAATATAAATTTTATCATGTCAAAAAATATAAATGAAACAACAAACTCTCGCTTAAACTTGCTCATCATAAAATTTGAAAATACTCATATGATCCATATGCCCATTAAATACTTAAGGTGGCCAACTTTTCTTGAGCAGATTTGCGATCATCGAGTTTATACTAATATGCTCAATCTAAATAGAATGACTCTAAACCTTTTCTTTCACAATAAAAAATTTAATATTTATATTCTTTGACTTTGATGAACTTCAGTTGTTCTTCGAATAAAACTCAGCTGACTAATTATCACAATAAATTTTCAATGATCTTTTTATGACACCAACTATTTGCATTTCAGTGATAAAATTCTTTAGCCATATTCCCTAATTCGATGCTTCTTAGCATGCTACAAATTAAGTTTCTATTGTAGAAGAATCTATCAATATTTTTTTTACACTTTTTTAAGAAAGAACTGCTCCAGCCAACATGAAAACATAACCTGATGTAATTCTCCTTCTATCAAAACATCCAACAAAATTTGAATCGAAATACCCTACGATCTCTAAATGATCTAACTTTCGATAAGTGAGTATACTTTGATTACCTCACAACCTATTTTCCAGTTTTCTAATGGCTTATTTTCATATTACATAAGTATTGCCCTAACATTCCTACTGCGTATGCAATATCTGGATGCATACAAACTTTTGCATACATGAGACTTCCCACTGCTGATGCATATGAAATTTCATCCATCTCTTTTTTCTCTATGTAAAAATTTAGACATTAATGCAAACTAAACTTTTCACCTTCTACCACGGATGTATTAGACCTTAAGATTTTGACAATTTTATTTTAATACCTCCTTCGCATCTTATTGTGATTTCTGAGTTGAATTATGATAAGGAATGATAACAAGAACATTAGAAAGTTTTTAAAAAATTTTGAAGCACGTTTTGGAATATTTTGTGACCTCAAAATAATAAGGGTTTATGTTTAGGGCATGCCACAGAAGAATGACACACCCTTATATAAAAACCAGTGGCTTGGTGTGATAAGGGCGTGCCTAATAGACTTTTTTCCACCATAAGGGCATGCCACACCCTTGTTGTTCCACGATAAGGACATGACACGCCCCTGGAAAGGTACACTAAGGGCATGCCACGCCCAAGAGTGCAGAAATATCAAATTTCTTTTTTTTCTTAGATTTTGTTGAGGGAATTTTAGTATGTTACCTCTTAAATGATTTCCCAATCATAATAAACATGATTTCCACCCTCATAACTCAGATTATATAATACTTCTCCTCCCAAACTCACAAGAACTCAAAAGCAAAATTTCTTCTCTAAATTCAAGCCTTCAAGGTTCCAATTCTAATTACTTTCAAGAAATTCACTAATCTCAGGTATGATGGATTTGAACAAGGATAACCTTTCATACCTATGCCCAAAAGTTGAGTTTTTAACTTGAATCTAAGAAATTTATGACTAGGTTTCACACCTATGTTTCTTATGTTTCGGGATTATGATGTTCCTCATGAATTAAGCCTTATTTAGTACAATATCTCATGTTTATTTAAATTTATATTCATAAAAGTGATCTTATGCATTGAGTTTAGTAATTTTTGACATGAAATTACTATGAGTTGATAAAAGATTATAATTTGAGCATTATGCACCCAATTTACAAGAAGTTCAAGCATAGTAGTTAAAGTGCAAAACTATTACAAAATTATAAAAGTTTCTATTTTAATTTATGATTTCAGAAAAGATATGAAGTTCACATAAAAAATAAAGATTTTGAGATAAGAACAAAAACATATTGTGTTTTTAGACTTATTTAGCTCATATGCTATTTTTAAGGTGAACTTCATAGAGTATGAGTAATAGTATAATTGTAAGAGTAGTACCAAGAACTGAGAAGGAATATGGGTTCAACGCATCTTATCTCCCAGAAGCTACCTACCTCCGTAGGTTTTTATTCAGCTTGTCCAAGTGGGCATGTATCATATCGTCATGTACATATCATATATTATTCAGCTTATCCAAACAAACATATTTTGGTGATCATCCAAGTTAACCTTTATACCCTGGCAAAGTATATTGGACCATTTCAATGAGGGTTTTAGACATCAGACTCCATGTTGCTCACATAGTTTATGTCATATATGAGAATCTCCCATAGAAAAAGAAGGTTTTAGAAACTAAGTGTGATGACTCACAATCTTTACTTAGATATTGTCTTATAATTTATTCTTTATGCGATTTCAACCTTCAGTATTTATGATATAGATGGGTCTATTATGCATGATTTGTAAGTAAGTTTAGTTTTAGTTTTACTTATTGCATTCACCCTCATATACTTAGTATATTTCAGAAGTATTGATCAGATATATGTTTGTGTGGATAAATTGTTTCATAATATAGTCTCTGGTGTTCGTCCCTAATAACACGACAAGCCACGATTACCAATCCTATATCCAGCCAGTTAGCGAGTCTTCATAGTTCGAGGGACAGACTTAGGTTTGTTCCAAATGCATATATCTATTACTTCATAGTTATGCTTTCAGTTTGGCTCAACTGGAGTTTGTCCCAATAGCTCTTTAGTTTTAAATGAAGGCTTGTCACGACTAGTCAGATGATGTATTCATTTTATTCTCATAGATTTGAATGTTACTAAGTTGTAGTATTTTATTGAGATTGTTCATCTATTGGAACCTAGTTTATAAGTTTTCTTCATCTTTCACTCATGTTTCAAGTTTATATTTATTAGAGTTTAGTATTATAAGAGCCCATAAAAATCCTAGTCCATTTCAGTCTTATGTTGCATGCAAAAAGGGGGTCCGAAACTTAGAAGAAAAAACTTAGATAAGTGTTAGATACTTAGTCTCACTTTTGGCATCTAAACTTTGATGGTTTCATTATCGACCTTTCCGACCTCAAAAACTTGATTTCTAGGTTAACTCATGATCAAGGTCGTCCATAGGTCATCTCGGGTGAGTTTCAGATTTTTTGAATGATGTTTGAGGCATGTTTGGGTGACCAAAAGAGCAACCCAAAGCAATTGGGGCTTGTTGTGTTGACTACCATGTTAGCATCAATAATGCAGTGCGATGCCCATCGCGTTGGGTCAAACTTCATGGCACATCGGTTGTAGCATTACTAGGAGTATTTGTTTAATAGGTATGTGTTTTTGAGGGTAATTGAGTCATTTTTCTCTACTTTACCCCACCTATAACAGAAAACTAAGGATCCAAAATGGAAAATTTACTCATCTTTTCACAAATTCTCTCAAGAACAAAACCCTAGTTTCTTCAAGTCTAAGTTCAAGCTTCAAGAAATCACCACCAACCCATACAAATTCAACTACTAAGGTACGTTAAGTGTTCATCCTTGAGTCCCTTCCAACCCTCAGAGTCCAAGAACCTTTTTTAAAGCTTAATTTATGAGTTTGCTTAATTTAAATTGTATTATGCCTATATATGTGCTATTGTTTGGGTGTTAAGTTGAGATTATATGAATTTCGTGTGAAATAAGCTAATGCGTATGTTGATTGATGAAATAAGCTAATGTGTATGTTGATTGATGTAATTAATGAGGTGAAGAATATTTCTTAAATTATGCATGTTACTAAAGAGTAAAGTATTAAATTGTCTTCTTATCATTGAAGGATGTTGCTTATGACTTGGTTACTTTATGGAAGGAAGGTAGAGGTGAGAATGTAGTTCCTTTAAACTACGATATATTTTAGATAAATTTTCATGATATGTTATTTCCTCATGAGATGAGGGAGGCTAAGGTAGAGGAGGTCATGAATCAGAGGTAGGGATATATGTCGGTGAAGGCATATTGCCTCAAGTTCACTCCACTAGCTAAATATCCCTAGAGTTGTTACCAGATTCTAGAGCTCGTATAAGTAAGTTTTTCATTACAGTGTCTAACTTAGTTGTCAAGGAGTGTAGGACTTTCATATTGATGGGAGATATGAATGTTGCTCCATTGATAACTCATTCTAACAGATTGAGGTTGAGAAACTAAAAGAAAGAGAGAGGCAAAAAAAGAAGGCTAGAACCAAATAGTTTTAGTTTAGTCAATAGAGATTTGGAGGGGGAAATAGCTCTCAATTTTAGATCTGTTCATCAGCACCTGCACCGTCCTCAGCCAGTATCCCTGCACCCAGATTTAAGCAAGATCAGTAAGGCAGAGTGCTGACTTCTAGATCCTGGGGTAGTGTTACTGAGGTACCTAGTTATCCAACCTACAAGATATGTGGTAAGAATAATCAGAGTAAGTTTTTGTCCATAAGAATAAGGTGTTATAGATGTGGGAAGATGGACCACAAATTGAGAGACTTCCCCTTTGCAAAAGCGGGTGATAAGGATGCTCGTTCTCAGGCCTCGTCCATTACTTTGACAACATAATTAGGCCTTCCAGTTCCATAATAAGGCGCGTCATCCAGTATAGGCGGCGGTCAATATTAGAACGGTTTTATGACATGCCATCCCATTAGGAGCAAGAGGGCTCCCTCGATATAGTCATAGGTATGCTTCATGTCTTTCACCTTAATGTTTATATGTTACTAGATCTAGCGTCAAACCACTCTTTTATGACCCCACTTGTTGTTGTGTATTTTGGTATAAGTCTCGACAGTCTTTTTGAACCTTTCTTATTTTCTACTTTAATAGGTGAGTCAGTTGTCGCTAGATGAGTCAATAGAAAGTGCCCTATTACTGTCTTCCATAAAGTAACTTTAGCATATTTAATAGAACTAGAGATGATAGATTTTGATGTCATTCTAGGCATGGATTGGATCCATTCATGATATTCATTAATTGATTGTCAAACCTTGAATGGTGAAGCTTCAGTTCCCAAATGAGTCAGTCCTCGAGTTAGAGGTATTTTGGTATCTCCCAAGGGCCATTTCATAGCTTATCTCAAAGCTAAGAAAGTAATCTCAAAAGGGTGTATCTACCACTTAGTTTGGGTAAAATATATTAAGTCTGTAACCCCAACCATTTAATTAGTTCGTGTAGTCAATGAGTTTCTTAGAGTCTTTCCAAAGGATATACCTGGGGTACCTCCCGATGGAGAAATAGAGTTCAGAACTGATATCTTTTGAGATACCAAGCCCATATGTATTGCTTCCTACTGAATGGCCTCAATTAAGCTTAAAGATTTAAAAGAGCAACTTAAGGACCTCCTAGATAAGGTGTTCATCAGGCCTAGTATTTTTGTATGGAGTTCTCCAGTCTTATTCATGCGTAAAAAGGATAGTACTCTCAAAATGTATATAGATTAAAGATAGTTAAATAAGGTCACTGTAATACCCCACACTTTTTCCTAGCTCAATTTAGCTCTTAGAATGTTAAGGGTCAGCTTAAAAAAATGAATAACCTTTGACACGTCTAGAGTATTCTAGTTCTACACCCTCCAGTATGTAGAAAATTTAATTATCTTTCCAACAATACTAATTTTGCTTAAATCCGACACTCAGTTGAGAAGTTAGGGCATTTTTAGTGATACAGTATGACATTTCAACAA
Source organism: Capsicum baccatum var. pendulum (assembly GCA_030864225.1). Classification (NCBI taxonomy): domain Eukaryota; kingdom Viridiplantae; phylum Streptophyta; class Magnoliopsida; order Solanales; family Solanaceae; genus Capsicum; species Capsicum baccatum. Next base: position 198,415,147 of record CM061559.1, on the reverse strand, counting down.
GCACTGCATCGCGGTGAAGACCAAAATGGCAATTTTTAATTTCTAGTGGACCTCTACAATTTGCTTGCATCGCGTTGAAGTCCCATTTCCAAATTATCAATTTCTATTAGCTTACTGCGATGGTGGTGTATCACGGTAATAGTCTAAATGGCATTTTAGTGGCTTATCGCGATATCTCTGCATCGCGTTGATTTTCCAGTTCGCAATAGTCAATTTCCAGTGAACCACTATGATAGTGCCTCTCTAGTTAATAGTAGTAGAGGCTTGTCAGACTACTAAATATGATTTCAGATTATTCAGTATTAATTGTTCAGACTATTGAGTCTAGTATTTTCTAGAGATTATATTCAGATATTCTCAGTTAACTCAGACAGATTTCCACATTTAGTATGATTTTTATATCCATATTCGCTTTTTATAAGATTCAGACTTAGTAGAAGGTCAACAGGGTTAACTTAAGGGTACTCGTAGTCTTGAGCACCGTGTGATGTCTCAGGACTAGGTTTTGGGTTTACAAATTAGGTATCAGATCCTAAGGTTTATAAGAGTCCTAGGGAGTCAGACCATCCACGTTACATAAAGTCTTGATCATGGTTGTGAAACGCGCCATATTTATAACCATGATTCTATGGGACGTTCTTTAAAAATGATCTCTTTCTTTCATGATCCATCGTGCTTATAATATCTCTATCTGCTTTCAACTCATGCTTTTACATGACAGTTGAATATGCCTCCTTGTTGATATAATTCCCGCAGAAATGATAACTAGCAACTCCAACCTGCTGACCCTCTGAATGAGAATGTATCCATGCTGAATTTCGGGATGCCTTTCAGGTGTTGGCCTAAGAAGTAATTGCCAATATTAAGGGCAACCATCCGGTGACAGTCCTACTTTAGTAGAAAAGGGACTTAGCAGTAGCCAAAATTTGATACTTCATAAAAATGAATCCGCTAGAGTTCTTTGGGTCAAAAGTAGGTAAGGACCCACAACTTTATTTAGATGAGGTGAAGAAAGATATAGTAGAATTTGTAGCCAAGTGTGCAACTTGTCAATAGGTTAATGTAGAGCACCAAAGACCTGATGGTATGTTGGAGGATTTTGGTATCCCTACTTAGAAGTAGGAAGAGGTGAATATGGACTTTGTGACTGGATTACCCCATTCGCATCGCCAGCATGATTTGATTTGGGTGATTGTAGACAGATTGACTAAGTCAGGGCATTTTTTGCCATTTCACACATCCTACACTGCTGAAGATTATGCTAAGTTGTATATCAGAGAGTTAGTTAGATTTTATGGGGTTCCTTTATCTATCATCTCAGATAGGTCCCAGTTTACCTATCAGTTTTGGGGAGCTTTTCAGAAGGGTCTTAGTATCCAAGTTTATTTTAATTCATCTTTTCATTCGTAGATAGATGGTGAGGTAGAAAGGACCATTTAGACTCTAGAGGATATGTTGAGGGCTTGTTTTCTTGATTTTAAAGGTAGTTGGGATATGAATTTTCCATTGATTGAGTTCACCTATAATAACAGTTACCATGCTACTATTCAGATGGCCCCATTTGAGGCTCTTTATGGGCAAAGAGGTACATCACCAGTCGGTTGGTTTGAATTAGGTGAAGCCAGTTTTATTAGGCTACATATGGTGTTTGAATCCATCGAAAAAGGTTAGTTGATTCGAGAGAGATTGAAAGTAGCCCAGAGTCATTAGAAATCTTATGCAGACATATGGAGAAGAGATCTTGAGTTTGAGGTTGATGATCTTATGTATTTAAAAGTTTCTCCATGAAGGGGGGTGAAGAGATTTGTCATAAAAGGGAAGCTTACTACCTTCTATGTATGCCCCTATTAGATTTTTAGTCGTGTTGGAAAGGTAGTATATAAGCTTACCGTAGATTTGTTCTCAATTCATCCAGTGTTCCGTGTATCCTTGTTGAAGAAATGTATGGACGATTCAGCTGTTGTAGTCCCTATAGAAAGTACAGATATTCAGAATAACCTCTCATATGAAGAAATTCTAGTAGAGATTCTTGATCATCAGATCCATAGGTTTTGGAACAAAGAAGTTCCCTTGGTCAAAGTTCCATGGAAAAATTAGTCCGTTGAGGGTGCTACTTGGGAAGCAGAAGCAGACATGTGTACCAAGTATCCTCATCTTTCCTCCATGATCTTAGATTCATCCAAAGGTAACAATCTTTCTTTATTCAGTTCTTTTCCAGTCTTAGATTCAGCTATATAGTTATCTTCATGTAAATTCATGCACTCGCAGATTAGCTGAGTCATTCAGTATGTTCTAGATTCAGTGATGCAGTTTATTTTAGTTGTGTATGTCATCACATAGCCTCATATTCCTTAGTTTTTTCAGTTTATCCAGCCACATTCGAGGATGAATATTCCTAAGGGGGAGATAGTACAATACCCCACACTTTTTTCTAGTTTAATTTAGCTCCTAGTATGTTAAAGGTTAGCTTTAAATAAATGAATAACCTTTGATACATCTAGAATTTTCCAATTTTAGACCCTCCAACATGTATAAAATTGAATTATCTTTTCAAAGATACCAATTTCACATAAATATGATACTCGGTTGAGAAGTTATGACATTTTTAGTAATATAGTATGGAATTTAAACAACCACCGCGTCGCGGTGAAGACCAAAATGGCAATTGTGAAGTTCCAGTGAACCTCCGCGATTGGCCCATGTCATGTTGAAGTTCCAATTACCAATTTTCAATTTCCAGTAGCCCACCGCGATGTTGGAGCATCGCTGTGATGGCCTAAATGGTATTTCAGTGCTTACCGCGATAGCTCCGCTTCACATTTATTTTCCAATTTGCAATAGTCAATTTCCAATGAGCCACCGCGATAGTGGTGCATCGTGGAGGCATGCCAAATTGGGAATTTTCTTTCTTTTCCAGTTTAGATTAAAATTTTAAAAAGGGTAGTTTGGTCTTTTCACAAGCCCCAATTCGTGGATAACATAGGGTTATGCTCATTTTAAGCACTTTATGCATAATTTTCATCAGTTCTCTCTCACAGAAAACCCTAGACCTCAAAATTTACTCCCCAAGAAATCAAAATTTCCTCCATTCTTCTTGTAAGATAACTCAAAATTAAGGATTCCCAATTTTAGAACTTCAAGAATTCATCTTCATAAGCACAAATAGTAATCCAAAATCAAGTGTTCTCATCAATTTCATCAAATAAGGTATGTGAGGTTTATGAACAAGGATATTCTTTCATCCTTTTGACCAGAACTACTTTTGAATTACTAATTTACATGATTTTGTATGCATATATATGAGTTTCAAATTAGGGTTCATACCTATTGTTGTTGTTTCAAGATTATGAGATTTCAAGTGATTTAGAAATTGAATTGCATGTCTATTTTCATATTTTCATACGTATTGAAGTAAATTCCAGATTTTGAGTTGAATTGTCAATAATTAAACCCCAATTGAGTATTGCTATTTCAAGACTTATTGTTCTATAAGCACCCTATGAATAGATAATTTTTAGATTTATTTTATTTATTTTTTATAAAGATTTGATCTTTTGATGTCAACTTAGATATGAAATTCACTTTGTAGTTTCAGATTATAGTTTAACTGAGCAATTATACAACTGACTTTCGTAATAAACCATTATACTAGATTTTTAAAGTAGATTTCCAGCAAAATTAGCATACAGATTAAAGGGAGTAGTATTAAGCATTGAGGTAGGTATGTTATCATGCCCCAGAACTACCAGCCAATATAGGTTCATATTATCAAATTATTCCTATTTCTATATGGATGACAGGTATAGATGTGATCACTGAGATTAGGTTATACTCCTTGACAAGAGTATGATACCTCTCCCCAACGTAAAGTTTTACCATAAGGGAACTAGACATTGGAATCCATGATATATCACATGGTTATGTCGATTAGAAGAACCTCCCTGTTAGTAAAAGTAAATAAAAAGTTTTTGAGTAAATCTCTTACAGACTACAAACTACAGATTTTAGAATAGAATAATCCTAATAGAAAAGCTTTTAGAAACTTCGTGTAAAGGCTCACAATTTTTCTTAGATATTGCTTTAAATAAAGACATTAGCTATAGACTTTAACTTTCAGATTTCAGATATAAAAGTGAGTCCTTTCTACACTTAGACAATATGATTTACAGATAGAACACTAGTACAACTTTCAGAACTAAATGTTATGACTCACTAGATTTATAATGTATGATTTTCTACTCATGATTATGATTCTTAGTTTTCAGATATTCCAGCTTATGTCAGTCATTTACATTTGGCATGAATTATTTTATAAATTGTGATGACGTTGAGATATTATTTTACTTATGTATTCCCCCCATATACTCAGTAAATTCTCAAAAGTATTCATCCACATATACTTTTATGTGCTATATTATCTTATAATATAGGTTCAGGTGATTAGTTTAAGCAGTGTAAATGATTTTCGAGCATGTCCATCTACATCCCAACAGTTGGTGAGTCCTCATAGTTCGGGGACTTAGTATTTAAGTTTTTTTCCAATTTATTAGTATAGATAATTCAGACAGTTCGAGTCAGCTGGAGGTTTGTCCTGATGGCACTTTAGTTAATAGTAGAAGATGCTTGTCCGACTGCTTGATATGATTGCAGATTAGTCAGTATTAATTATTCAGACTATTGAGGCTAGTATTTTCTAGAGATTATATTCAGATATTCTCAGTTAACTCAAATAGATTTCCATATTTAGTATAATTTTCCTATATATATTCCCTTGATATGAGATTCAGACTTAGTAGAAGGTAAATAGGGTTAGCTTAAGACTACTCATAGTCTTGAGCACCGTCTGACATTTTGGGACTAGGTTTCTGGGCATTACAAACTTGGTATCAGAGCCTAAGATTTATAAGAGTCCTAGAGAGTCAGACTAACCGCGTTACGTAGAGTCTTGATCATTGGTGTGAAATGCATTATATTTAGGAGAAAGAACCTTCGAGACATTCTTAGGAAATTATTTTTTTCCATGATCTATCATGGTTACAATATATCTATCTGCTTTTAACTCATGCTTTTACGTGACAGTTGAATATGCCTCCTTGTCGAGCTAATACCCACAGAAATGAGAACCAACCACCCCATCCTACTGACCCTCTAAATGAGAATGTATCCCGTATTGAATTTTGGGCTTCTTTTCAGGCGTTGGCCTAGGAAGTGACTGCCAATGTTCAGGGCAACCATCAGACAGAGTCCCACTTCAGAAAATAGAGACTTAGCAACATCTAGAACCTAAGACTTTATGAGAATGGATTCGCCAGAGTTCTTTGGGTCAAAAACAAGTGAGGACCCATAACTTTATTTACATAAAGTGAAGAAAGATATAGCAAAATTTGTATCCAAGTATGCAACTTGTCAACAGTTTAAGGTAGAGAACCAAAGACCTGGTGGTATATTGCAGGAGTTTGGTCTCCCGCTTGGAAGTGGGAAGAGGTGAATAGGGACTTTGTGACTGGATTACCCCATTCGCATCACCAACATGATTTGATTTGGGTTATAATAGACAAATTGACTAAGTCAGCCCATTTATTGCTGGTTCACACATCCTACACAGCTGAAGATTATGCTTAAGTTGTATATATCAGAGAGTTAGTCAGATTGCATGAGGTTTCTTTATATATCATCTTAGATAGGGGTACTCAGTTTACCTCTCAGTCTTGGTGAACCTTTCAAAAGGGTCTTAGTACCCAAGTTCATACCAGTACATTCAAGGTACTAACACATGCTTTTGTTTATGCTATGATGTCTTATATCATAGGTTCAAATGCACAGGCTCCAGAGCATCCTTAGAAGTTCAGATTCTTAGCTTTCAGAGTAGTGGTGAGTCCTCATAGACCAAGGACATTCTTATTATTTATAGTACTTTAGTTTTATTTCAGTAGATGGTGTTATTTGGGGGCCTGTCCCATCAACTCCACATTTAAGACAGTTAGAAGCTTTTTCAGACTAAAGTATTTCTAGAAAGTTGTTCAGTTTTCAGTAATTATATTCAGTTTTGGTATTTGGATACCGCGTTAAGATTTATTTACAAATTTGAAACTTATGGCATATGTTTTTCCCCTATTTCCACAATCATTATAGTATTCATTATACATTTATTGCAGCAGGTACCAGTCATGGGTTAGTTTGTTTAATATCCGTACTCTTTCTTGGCTTGAAAATTATCATAAGGATGTTAGAACTTTCTTTGAAATAAGAATTTATTCTTAACTAAATGGTATTTATGCATTTTGAACTTTATGTCACGTAGGAAATTGAATAAGCTTTCCATCTATATATAATTTACCCAAATCCGACACCCGGGCAAAGAGTTAAGGACTTTTTAGTGAGATAGTGTATGATCTGAGCCTTTAGTGCATTGCGAAGATAGCTCAAATGGCAATTGTCAATTTGTAGTCTTGCTCAGTGAGACTGATGCATCGCACCATGGTTCCAGGTCACAAAATGAGGGGCAGCACGATGGCTCTGGGTTGCGCCATTCCTCAGATTTCCAATTGTCAATTTCCAGTAACACGGCACGATAGCACCGTGTCGTGCCAAGGGCCCAACTTGGGAAATTTTACTGAAAATTTAATGATGTTTCCAAGGTTAAAACGGTCAACTCCCTACCCCTATTTAAGCCCTTTAACATGTGATTCAACAACTTTTCACCCAAAACATATTAGTTTCTCTCAAGAAAAAGCCAGGGTTATTATTGGGGATTCAAATTCAAGAAGGTTTCAGCAATAATCTTCACGAAATCACGAACTAAGGTCTGCATAGTGTTCATTTATGGGCTCCTTTTGTCCATGTAGTTCAAAAATCCTTCTTAACTACAATTTATGGATATTCTTCATGTTTTCATTCTTTGTATGTTCTCTTTCATGTTGATAAATGAGGAATTGATTTCTATTTCATGATTTGATGATAAATTCCATGTGGGTTGATTAGTATAGATAAATATTCACAAAATGTCATAACTAAAACCTTGTATAATGGAATTGAAATTGAACCATGATGTTTAATTGCTATATCATGATGTTTACATGTACTATGCTTGCCATATGTTTGATAAATTGCCTAGATGAAGGAAATTTTCCTAACTAGCATGATATCATGAAAATCCCCATAAATGTACAAAATTATGCCTTTATATGTTTGATGAAATGCTTAATAAACTTATTGTGGTGATTATCATGTATTCAAGAATATCAAGTTATGTCAGTTTTCTTCTATCGAGTCCTGGGGGTACTTGTACTCAAAATATTAGTTGTGTACCTAGACCCATGTCATGTTTTCAGAATACTCTCATTCAAGCTATGAATTATTAGACTTCAGATAGTCTTATGACTCTGGAAAAATCTCAATGATCCCATGACTTAGTCAGTTATCATATATCAGTAGTATTCCGTCAGCAATGAAAATTAAGTAACTCAGTCCATGCTCATTTCAATTTAGTAAACCATGTTCAGTTTCTATTTAGATATGAGTAGGAATTAGCACCGAGTGAAACCGAGGATGGAGACTCACCTATTATATGAGGGTGTGATTCCTCAAAGCAATCCTTGCATTCCAGAACTATGTAGCCAACATAGGTTGAGACATCATAGCCTGCTATATGAGGTTAGATAAGATGGCTTAACCTGTTATGTGAGGGTTCCCACCATTCTCACTAGAGATACCTGTTATATGAGGGTTACTCACATGTTGTCCTTACTAGTGGTGCGGTATTGACACCCTTCCAATCAGGGCATTAATTGGACCTCAATTCAGCTATTATAGCACTTTTGGGGCATGTCAGTTAGATACTACTTTCCACAGTTTCATGTTATAGAATCAGGATAGGCAGATACAGTCAATCAGTCTCAGTAATAGAACTCAAATAGTTCTTTAGATTTTAGGACTGTCAGATACAATCAACTTATTTATAGTCCGAAACTTAGATAGTTCCATCAGATTCAGGACTGTCAGCTACAGTCACCCATGTTATCAGTCATACTTAGATACAGTCATTCATGTTATCAGTCATGTCATGTTCTCAGTATTCAAATTCAGTAATCACAATATCATATTGTCAGTTACAGTTACATAATTATGTATGTATTCTTATGTTTATGTTAGATAGTTAGTTAGCATTAGAATGCATGCGACCCCTTGCATTTAGCCTACCTCACATGTATACTCAGTATATATGTACTGATGCATTTGTGCTATGGTGCTTTCTTTTTTATGTTACACCATAGTTTTAGAGACGCGAGTTCTAGATCAGCAGTATATTCCAAATTCAGCTATCAGAGTAGAAGTGAGTCCTCATCCTTTGAGGACATAATGATTTTCTAGTATCTCATTGATTAGCTTATTAGTTGGAGTTAGTTGGGGCTATGTCCCATCAACTATTTATTCAAATTCTTCATATAGTAGAGGCTTTCAAACTAGATGTAGACTAGATACAGACTAGATACTTACTATCATGTTTTAGACTTTAAGTTTTTTGGGTAATCTATTACCCACATAGATGTTATGTTGTTCAGTTATGTTCATGATTGAACCTTATGGACTTTCAGTGCATGTTTCCTCATTATTATATTATCTTTTGCAGTAGACAAGAACATATATCAGTCATGGGTTAGCTTGTGGTCCTTCGAGGTCATGAGCACCATGTAGCATTCCAGTTCAGCAAATCCGGTCATTACAAACTTAGTATCAGATCCTAAGGTTCAATAGAGTCCTAGGAAGTCTGAAATCTGCATCTAGTAGAGTCTTGTACATGGGTGTGTTGCGCACCACATTTATGTGCAGGAGGCCATGAGATGTTTTAGGAATAGTTTCCCCTCTTTCAGTGTTCGTGTCATGCCAATGAGCATAATCATAAGTCAGTTTCTCAATCTAATCCACTTATTTTCTTTATCTTAGAATATGCCTCCTAAGAGAAGAAATTAGTCAGTCCCTCAGCACGAAGAACCTTTGGGCGATCATGTTTCTCATGTAGAGTGTAGAATCATATTTACCACTCTTGCTCAGTTAGTAGCTTTCTATAACAAGCAACCAGCTATCGTTCCAGCTAGCATAGTCTCCTACTCAGCTGCAGCTAACATTCAGGACTTCACCCGAATGAATCCTTCAACCTTCCTCGGGTCCAAGGTAGATTAAAATCCTGAGAAATTACTAGGTCAAGTTTAACAAGTAATAGAATCCATAGGGGTGACTACTACTAAGAGTGTTGAGCTACCTGCATGCCAGTTGCAAGATATGGTTCATGCTTGGTTCAAACAGTGGAAGTATAAATGGTCGGCTAATGCAGTTACCATAGAGTGAAGGAGTTTGGCACTGCTTTCTCAGATAGATTCTTTCCCCAAGAGCTTAGGGAGGATAAGGTACTTGAGTTCATCAATATCAGGCAGCGTAATATGATATTGAAAGAGTATTCTCTAAAGTTTACTCAATTAGCTAGATATGCCCCTCATGTGGTTGCTGACAGTAGATCCTGACAGTAGATCCAAGATGCATAATTTCACTTCAGGAGTGAACAACAGTGTGGTCAATGAGTGCAGATCCACCATAGTGAATAGTGACATGACCTTAGCTAGAATTATGACCCATTCTTAGCAATAGAAAGGTAGAAAATTAAGTAAAGGGAAAAGCAGAATAAGATAGAAAAAATAGGTAGTTTCAACTTTCCTCAGCCTAAATCAGAAGGAGGAAACCATTCTTAGTTTTGTCCTAAGTCATCAGTTCCAGCTCCCTCTACAGCCAGTGCTCCAGTTCCTAAGTTCAAAAAGGGTAACAAAGAAAGAGCACCAGTCTCTAAGATCCAGGGCAGTCTTAGCAGTGCCCGCACCTATCTTCTTTGCCAGACTTCCGGTAAGCACCATTAAGGTATGTGTAGAGTAGGTAGTGGAATTTGTTTTGGTTGTGGCAAGCCAGGACATAGAGTTAGAGACTGTTTGCTGCCAGGTCCTCAGGATTAATAGAATCATTCTTCAGCTCAGTTTGGTCATTCAATTCAGTAGGGTGCCACTTCCAGTGCTACTAGCGGGCAACACTAAAATTGTTTCAATGCTCTTCATTCATACAACGATTAGGAAAATTCTCCTGATATTTTATAGATCTTTTATGTTCATTTTTACATTTTTCAAGATCTAGGATCTTCCTTGTCTTTCATTACTTCTTATATAACAGTTGATTTCAGAAACAGTCCCAAAATTCTAGCAGAGCTCTTCTCAGTCTCTACCCAAGTGGGTGAAACCATCATAGCCTAGCAGGTATACAGGAAGTGCCCGATTATGATATTTTAAAAATTTACTTCAACAGACTTAGTCGAAATAAAGATAACTGATTTTGATATCATTCTCAGAATGGATTAGCTTTATTCCTGCTATACCACAGTCCACTACAGAAAAATAATAGTTTAATTTCAGTTCCCAAATGAACCAGTCCTAGAGTGGAAGTGTAGCATATCAGCTTTTAGAGGCCAGCTTATTTCCTACCTTCGGGCATGGAAAATAATATCTAAGGGGCATGTTTATTATCTAGTTCATGTTAGAGTTTCCAGTTTCAAGGCTCCCTGTCTTGAATCAGTCCTATTAGTGAACTAATATTCAGATGTCTTTCCTAAAGATCTTCCAGGAATTCCTCCTAAAAAGGAAATAAACTTTCGTATTGATCTTCCCTGAGACACTCAGTTTATTTTTATTTCACCAGACAAAATGTCTCCCAAAAAACTCAAAAAACCAAAATTACAGTTGAAGGATCTCTTAGATAAGAGATTCATCAGACCCAGCCTTTTCTCGTGGGGTACACCAGTCTTATTCGTGCGCAAGAAAGACGGTTCACTCAGAATATGTATAGATTACCGTCAACTCAATAAAGTCACGGTTAAGAACAAGTATCCTCTTCCCAGAATTGATGACTTGTTTGACCAACTTCAAGGTGCCAGTTATTTCTCTAAGATAGACCTCAGATCCGGCTATCATCAGCTAGAGTTAGAGAAGGTGACATCCCAAAGACAGTTTTCCATACATGGTATGGTCACTTCAAATTTCTCATCATATCATTTGGTCTTACCAATTCCTCAACAACTTTTATGGAATTGATGAACCACGTGTTCAAGTAGTACTTGAACATGTTCATCATAGTCTTTATGGATGATATTCTGGTCTATTCCCGCACTGAGCGTGATCATACAAACCATCTCAAAATAGTACTCCAGACTCTTAGAAATCATCAGTTATTTACCAAATTCAGTAAGTTTGAATTTTGGCTAAGATAAGTAGCATTCTTTGGCCATATTATTCCTAGTGATAACATTAGGGTAGATCCTTAAAAGACCAAAATGGTAAGAAATTGGCCTCACCCTATCTCTCTATCAGACATCAGGAGTTTCATAGGTCTGGCTGGCTATTACAGATGGTTTGTTGAGAGATTTTCTTCTATTGCATCCCCTATGTACAGATTGACTCAGAATATAGTCAAGTTCTAGTGGTCAGATCCTTGTGAGAAGAGCTTTTAGGAATTAAAAACTCAACACACCTCAGCTTCAGTCTTAGCTCTTCTAGATGGTTCAGATAGATTCGTAGTGTATTGTGATGTATCCAGAGTAGGTTTAGGTTATGTCCTTATGCAGTATGGTAAGGTCCTATCCTATGCCTCGATATATCTTAAACCCTATCAAAGGAATTATCCTTCTCATGATCTTGGGTTAGCAGCAGTAGTCTTTTCCTTAAAGATTTGGTGGCATTATCTATACGGTGTTCATGTATAAGTCTTCACAGATCATAAGAGCCTTTAGTATGACATTTCTAAAAAATATCTCAATCTTCATCAGAGAAGGTGGTTAGCAATCTTGAAAGATTATGAAATGAGTGTCCTCTATCCTCCGGGCATGGCCAATTTAGTGGCCGATACTCTCAGTAGACTCTCTATGGGTAGTGTTTCTCATATTGAGGATAGTAAGAAGAAGTTAGCCTAGGAAGTCCGCTAGCTTGATAGAGTAGGTGTTCTCTTAGTCGACTTTTCAGAGGGCAGTGTATGTGTTCAGAGTAGTTCAAAATCATCTCTAGTTTCTAAATTGAAAGAAAAGAAAGATAAGGATCCTAGCTTTGTCAAGCTAAAAGAGTTAGTTCAGAATTAGAAAATAGAGGTTTTCTCCAAAGGGGGGAGATGTCGTCCTCCGTTATCAGGGTTGTCTATGTGTTCTAGGTGTAGATGACATAGGGCAGTGAATTCTTGCAGAACTACATAGTGCATATTACTCTATTCATCCTGGGATCACTAAGATGTACTATGATTTATGGTAAATCTATTGTTGGAGTAGGATGAAAAGAGATATTGCAGAGTTTATAGCTAATTTCTCTACATGTCACCAAGTTAAGATAAAGCATCAGAAGCCTAGTGGTCCTATGCAGGAGTTCAGTATTCCTACTTAGAAGTGGGAAGTAGTGAACATGGACTTCGTGATGGGTTTCCCTCAAAATCATCGTCAACATGATTCATTCTGGGTTATTATAGACAGAATGACCAAATCAGCTCTTTTTCTTCCAATTCATACCTCTTATTCATCCGAGGATTACGCCAAGCTCTACATCAAAGAGTTGGTCAGATTGTATGGTGTTCCATTATTTATTATCTTAGACAGAGGTACCCAATTGACCTCTTAATTTTGGAAAGTATTCCAAAAAGGTCTTGGTACCCAAGTTCCTCTCAGTACAACCTTTCATCCTCAGACTGATGGTCAAGCAGAAAAGACCATTCAGAATTTAAAAGATATGCCAAGGGCATATGCAATTGATTTCAAAGGTGGTTGGGATAACGTCTTGCCTTTGATTGAGTTTGCATAGAACAATAGTTATCATTCCAGTATTCAGATGACTCCATTTGAATCTCTCTATGGTAGGAGATGTAGATCTCCAATCGATTGGTTCGAAGTTGGTAAGGCCTCAGTCATAGGTCCTGACTTAGTATTCGATACCTTAGAGAAATTTCAATTAATTAAAGAAAGACTCCAGGCTTCTCAGAGCCGACAGAAGTCTTATGCAGATGTTCGTAGAAAAGATATAGAGTATGAGATTGGTGACTATGTCTACCTCAAGATCGGTCCTATGAAGGCACTTAAGAGATTCGGTAATAAGAGAAACCTTAGTCCCTGATATGTCGGTTCCTTCAAAATTCTTAGTCGATTTGGCAAGGTAGCTTATGAGCTCGAATTGCCTTCAAATATAGCCTCAGTTTATCCAGTATTCCACATATCTTTGCTCAAGAAGTTCATAGATGACCCATCAGTTGTAGTCCCTATTCAGAGCATTGATGTTTAGAATAACCTCTCTTATGAAGAGATCCCCGTCGAAATCCTAGACTATCAAACTCGTAGATTAAGGAACAAAGAAGTCCCTCTAGTTAAAGTTCTTTGGTGAAATCAGTCCATAGAGGGAGCTAATTGGGAAGAAGAAGCAGATATGCATACCAAGTACCATCACCTTTTCCCCACCAACTCAGATCAATCTCAAGGTAATAGTTCTCCTAAATTTTATTCAGTTTCATGATTAGTGTACATCACTAACTTAGTATTCAGTCTCATGTTCATGTTCCCATGATAATATTTATATCAAGTACCACCACATATTCAGTCATGCATTCATGTATCTGATCAGTTATATAGTTATGCATCATACATGAATTCTCATTGTGAGAAAACTTAGTTCTTCAAAACTTTCAGTTATGAATTTATGAATCAGTTACGCATGCATCAGATATGCATATTCAGTATGTTATGTTAAGTTTGCCAGTCAAGTTAGTCATGAGATCATGTTCCAGTTATCCATATTAAATTTATGTTTAGTTTATTTATTCCTCTCTCAGTTAGCCTCATTCGAGGATGAATATTCTTAAGGGAGAGATATTGTAATACCCATCCTTTTTCTTAGCTTGAAAATCATCTCAAGGATGTTAGAACTTGATTTTAAATAAGAATTAATTCTTATAAACTTGGTATTTCTATAATTTTCACTTTCCATTATGTGGAAATTGAATAAGCTTTCCATCGATATATAATTCACCCAAATCTGCCACCCGGGCGAAGAGTTAGGGCCTTTTTAGTGACACAATGTAAGATCTAAGCCTTCAGCACATCGAGGAGATAGCTCAAATGGAAATTGTAAATTTCCATTGTTTCTCCACAATACTAATGTGTCGCGCCATAGTTGCAGGTCACAAAAAGAGGGTCAACACGGCGATGGCTCCACATCGCTCCATCCCTCAATTTCCTAATTGTCAATTGCATCGCACCAAGGACCCAACTTGAGAAATTTTACTAAAAATTTAATGACATGTCCAGGGTTAAAATGGTCAAGTTCCTACCCATATTTAAGTCCTTTAACATGTGATTCAACCACTTTTCACCCAAAACATATTAGTTTCTCTCAAGTTTATCTCAAGAGTAAGCTAGGATTTTCATTAGGGATTCAAATTCAAGAAGGTTTCACCATCAATCTTCATGAAATCATGAACTAAGTATGCATAGTGTTCATTCATGGGCTCCTTTCATCCATGAAGTCCAAAAATCCTTTTTAACTACAAGTTATGGATATTCTTCATGTTTTCATGCTTTGTATGTTCTTTTTCATATTGATAAATGAGGAATTGGTTTCTATTCCATGATTTGATGATAAATTCCATGTAGGTTGATTAGTATAGATAAAGATTCACTAAATCTATAACTAAAACCATGTATGATGGAATTGAAATTGAACTACGATGTTTAAATGCTATACCATATTTTTTACATAAACTATGCCTGCCATATGTTTGATAAAATGCCTAGATGAAGGAAATTTGACTAACTATCATGATATCATGAAAATACCCAAAATGTACAAGCTTATACCTATTAGACGTTTGATGAAATGCTTCAATAAACGTATTGTGGTAATTATCGTGTATTCAAGAATATCAAGTTATGTTAGTTTCCTTCTATCGAGTCTTGGGGATACTTGTACTCAAAATATTATCTCTGTGCCTAGATCCATGTCATGTTTTCAAGATACTCTTAGTCAGATTTAGTAATCACGATATCACATTGTCAGTTATAGTTACGTAATTATGTATGCATTCTAACGTTTATGTTAGAAAGTCAGTTAGAATTAGAATGCATGTGAACCCTTGCATTTAGCCTACCTTACATGTATACTCAGTACATACGTACTAACACATTTGCATTATGGTGCTTTTATTTTTATGTTACATCAATGGTTCAGCTACTCGATTTCTAGATCAGCAGTAGATTCCAGATTCATCTACCAGAGTAGAAGTGAGTCCTCATTCTTTGAGGACATAATGATTTTCTAGTATCTCATTGATTAGCTTATTTGTTGGAGTTAGTTGGGGATACGTCCCATCAACTTCTTATTCAAATTCTTCAGACAGTAGAGTCTTTCAGACTAGATGTGGACTAGATGTAAAATAGATATAGACTATTATAGTTTAGACATCAGTTTTGTTTTGGGTATTTAATTACCCACACAAATTACGTTATTCAGTTATCTTAAAGATTGAACCTTATGGCCTTTCAGTGCATGTTTCCATATTATTTTATTATCTCATGCAGTATACAAGTACAAATATTAGTCATGGGTTAGCTTGTAGTCCTTTAAGGTCATGAGAATCGTTTAGCATTCCGATTTAGCAAATCGGATCGTTATAGCTTGTGGTCCTATGGGATTATGAGCACCGTGTAATGTCTAGGGTATGGAATCAGGGCATTAAAAACTTTGTATCAGAGCCTAAGTTTCAACAGGGTCCTAGGATGTCTAAAAGCAACATCTAGAAGAGTCTTGTGCATGGGTTTGTTGCGCGTCACACTTAGGGAAAAGAGGCTACCAGATATTTTAGGAAACGTGTCCCTTCTTTCAGTATTCACATCATTATAGTGAGCATGAGCTCTAGTTACACTCTTTTTCTAATCCTAGCTTCTCTTCAGTTTATAGAATATGACTCGAGAAAGAGGAACGGAAGATCAGTTAGCCCCTTAGCCCATCCATCTAGATCCTTTGGAAGAGCATTTCTCCCATGCAAAGTTCAGAGCAGCCTTCACCACCTTAGCTTATTTTGTGGTAGCCCAAAATGAATGCCCAGCAGTGGTTACAGCCAACACAGTGGCCAATACTATTGCTTCCAGTATTCAAGACATCACCCAAATAAACCCTCCATTATTTACTAGGTCTAAGTCAGATGAGGACCCTAAGGAATTTCATGATCAGGTGTAGAAGGTTACTGATATGATTGGGGGTGACTGATGTTCAGAGTGATAAGTTAGTCGCATATTAGTTACAGGATGTGGCTCACTCATAGTTCAAACAGTGGAAGGTAGAGAGGGCCATAGATGCAGGGTTCATAGAATGAGAGGAGTTTATAGTTGCTTTTATGGATAAGTTTTTCCCGCAAGAGTTGAGGGAAGTGAAGGTTTTGGAGTTTATAAATGTGAAGTAGGGCAACATGAAAGTGCAAGAGTATTCTCTCAAGTTTACTCAGTTAGCCAGATATGCCCCGCATGTTCTAGAAGATAGCAAAGTGAAGATGAGTAAGTGTGTCTCAGGGGTGTATTATAGCATGGTCAAGGATTGTAGGACCACAATTCTTATTAAGGATATATACATAGCTAGGCTTATGGTCCATGCTTAGCAGATAGAGAAGGCCAAAAATAAAGAAAGGAAGAGAGAGAATAAGAGGGTAAGAACAAGTAGTTTCAATTTTTCTTATCCTAAGGATGGGAATCATTCTCAGTTCTACCTAAAATCCTTGGTTCCATATCCTTCCTCAGTTAGTGCTCCAGTGCCACAATTCAGAGATGTCAACCGAGACAGGGCCTTAGGCCCTATACCCCAGAGCAGTATTAGCAGTGCCCGAACCAATCCCCTTTGCAAAAGGTGTGGAATCACCAGGGTATCTGTAGAGCTAGAAGCGATGTGTGTTTTGGATGAGGAAAGCCATACCACAAAGTCAGATAGTTTCCTCAGGTTGGTTCATAGAGTCAGCATAGCCGTCCCCCAGCTCAGTTCGATCGCTCGAATTAGTAGGGTGCCTCTTCCAGTGCCACCTGTGGGCAGTACCTAAATAGATTCTATGCTTTTCAGTCCCGACAGGATCAGGAAAGTTCTCATGATATGGTCAATGGTACATTACAAATTTTCCAGTTGCATTTTGATGCATTGATAGATCCAGGATCTTCTTTGTCTTTTATTACTTCATATATATCAGTTGATTTCAGAGTTAGTCACAAAATTCTAATATAGCCCCGCTCAGTTTCTACCTTAGTGGGTAAATCTATCATATCCTAGTGTGTATACAGGAACTGTCAAATTATGATATCTCAGAAAGTCACTTCAGCAGTTTAGTCGAATTTAGAAAATACTGATATAGATATCATTCTCTGCATTAATTGTCTTCATTTATGCTATGCCTCAATCAAATCCAGAAAAACAATTGTCCAATTTTAGTTTCCGAATGAACCCGTCCAGAAAGCAATACCGAAGTTTCTGTTGATGTCACAACATGACCCTTACAAGTCATAAGGTAAGGTTTTAAGTTTTAGTGTTTGACTCGTGACCAAACCAGTGAAGGGGGTTAAAGACTATAACCATACTATGATTCCAAGCAATGTGTAAGACCCCGCAAATTCCTAAGCTTAATTAAGTCATTTACGCTTTTCAAGGTGTCCCATACTTAGAATAGTTTAGCTAAGTACTAAGACTTAGTGTCATTTTAACCTACTAAGGTTGGAAAATCTTATTTCATGACCTTTTCATTAATTAAATATTAATGTTTAGGTTGATTTATGATCAGGAATGTCCATAGATGTTTCTGGATAAGTTTCGGATTTTATGAACTTCGTTTGAAGATCCTTTGGATCCCAAAATAGAGGATTAATGTGATATTGGCGCACCACATCAACTATCACATTGATTATTATTTTACCGAGATACCAGCATCCAATTCTAGTGAATCAATACAAATATGGCATGATACGTTGGCTATTATGTAGATGGCATCGATGCGCCAAGTCGACTTGTGCGTCCATAACCCAATTTTTAGTCATTAAAAGACTTTGTTATTTGGGATATTTAAGTATTTTTTCCTAGGTCCTCATCCCTCAAAACACAAAATTAAACTCCATATAGAGAAAATATAGTCATTCTTTCTCAAATTTTCTCAAGAACAAAACCCTAGAAGATCCAATTTCAAACCAAGAACTCAAGATTCAACCATAAGCTTTTAGAAATTCTTCCACAAAGGTATGTGAAGTGTTCATCCAAGGGTTACTTCAACCCTTGGAGTCCAAGAATCTCTTATGAACATCAAATAATTGATTTTATGATTTCCATGGTTGGAATTAAAGTGTATCCATGATTGCTATTTGGATTAAGTTCCTAATTCCTGAATATACATATGAATCTCATGTGAAATTGATCATTATGTGTGTAGTTTCATCTGAATCCATGATAAACTCTTGACTTGTGAAATTAGAGATGAATTATAATGCTCACTTGTTGTTCAATACTATGTGCATATACTATGCTCACCAAGTGCTTGATAAATTTTCCATGTGAACTATTAAGGAAATGAAATCATGTCAAGTTAGCTTATGTGCAAGTTATATGATGCAAGTGTTTGTCAAAATTCCCCAATAAATGAATGAATGATGATCATGTTTATATTTTACATGTTTCATGTTATACTATGTCTCTTAGTTTATTCTATCGAGTCTTGGGGGTACTTGTACCCAACAATTTAGCTGATTATATAAAGCCATAGTCAGTTATAGAATAGTATCAGTCATAACATGATCATTAGTACTATTCTCAGGAAAACTCAGTAGAATCCATACTAGTCCAGTGTAATTCAGTATCTAGTTCAAACCTCGGTTAACTCAGTAAGCTAAGCAAATTAAGTAGTGTTCCATCAGTCAACAAAACTTAGTGAACTCGATCTATTTTACTAAAATAGTAATCTCAATAACCGTTCAGTCCAGCCTTGTACAAACTAGCAATCAATGGAGTGTCTATTCAGTTAGCAGTAGGATTCAGCACCAAGTTAACCTAGGAATGTTGGTATTCCTGTTAGTAGAGAGTTTGACCCTAAGAAACAATTCATGCGTTACAAAACTAAATAGCCAACATAGGTAGAGATATTTTTTTTCCAGACTTTATGAGGGTTGGTGCTTCTCATCTTTGTTATCCTACCAAGGAGGGTTGATGAAAGAGCTTCCTGTCAAAGAAG
This sequence comes from Capsicum baccatum var. pendulum, assembly GCA_030864225.1. Taxonomy (NCBI): domain Eukaryota; kingdom Viridiplantae; phylum Streptophyta; class Magnoliopsida; order Solanales; family Solanaceae; genus Capsicum; species Capsicum baccatum. The sequence goes on along the minus strand of CM061559.1, from coordinate 198,395,851 downwards.
ATTAACTCACAGCCTATCCTTACCTTGGAATGGTATTGACACCCTTCCAATTGGGGTTATCGGCAAAACCCTAAATTAGTTAAATAAGGGGCATGTCGGTTAGATGATTAGCTCCCATAGTCTCAGTTCAAGTATCAGTCTCTGAAAAGAACTCAGTTCAGTTCTACAGGTTCCGGACAATTAGACGTGGTTACACAGCTCAGTATGAAACTTAGTATGGTTCCACAGTATTCAAAATTATTAGATATAGTCATTTAGATAATAAGTAATATAGTATTTATAAACTCAGATATTGGTTATCAGAATTCTGATTTAGTACTCACTATAAGGACGATCTCCGTTATAGTCTATGTATTCATGCATGTACTCTTACTCTATCATACTCATGTTATTTAGTTATTATTATTAATGCTTATCAACCTACCTTACTGAGCATACCAGTACATTCAATGTACTAACTCATGCTTTTGTTTATTCTATGATATCTTATATCATAGGTTCAAATGCACGGGCTCTAGAGCACCCTTAGAAGTTCAGAATCTTAGCTTTCAGAGTAGTGGTGAGTCCTCATAGATTAAGGACATGCTTATTATTTATAGTACTTTAGTTTTATTTTAGTATATGGTGTTAGTTGGGGGCCTGTCCCATCAACTGCACATTTAAGACTGTTAGAAGCTTTTTCAGACTAAAGTATTTTCAGAAAGTTGTTTAGTTTTCAGTACTTATATTCAGTTTTGGTATTTTGATACCTCATTCAAATTTATTTACCAATTTGAACCTTATGGCATATGTTTTTCTCCTATTTCCACAATCATTATAGTATTCATTATACAGTTATTGCAGAAGGTACCAGACATGGGTTAGCTTGTTTGATATCCGTACTCTTTCTTAGCTTGAAAATTATCTTAAGGATGTTAGAACTTGATTTGAAATAAGAATTTATTCTTATACACTTGGTATTTCGGCATTTTTTACTTCATATAACATGGGAAATTGAATAAGTTTTCCATTGATATATAATTTACCCAAATCTGACACCTGGGCAAAGAGTTAGGGATTTTTTACAGAGATAGTGTATGATTTGAGCCTTCAGTGCATTGCGGAGATAGCTCAAATGGCAATTATCAATTTGTAGTGTTGCTCGGTGATACTGATGCATCACACCATGGTTCCAGGTCACAAAAGAGGAGGCAACGCAATGGCTCCGTGTTGCGCCATCCCTCAGTTTTCCAAATGTCAATTTCCAATGACACGGCACAATAGCGCCGCGTCGTGCCAAGGGCCCAACTCGGGAAATTTTACTGAAAATTTAATGATCTTTCCAAGGTTAAAAGGGTCAACACCCTACCCTTATTTAAGCCCTTTAACACGTGATTCAACAACTTTTCAACAAAAACATATTAGTTTCTCTTAAGTTTATCTCAAGAAAAAGCCAGGGTTATTATTGGGGATTCAAATTCAAGAAGGTTTCACCATTAATCTTCATAAAATCATGAACTAAGGTATGCATAGTGTTCATTCAAGGGCTTCTTTTGTCCATGAAGTCCAAAAAACCTTTTTAACTACAATTTATGGATATTCTTCATGTTTTCATGCTTTGTATGTTCTCTTTCGTATTGATAAATGGGGAATTAATTTCTATTTCATGATTTGATGATAAATTCCATGTGGGTTGATTAGTATAGATAAATATTCACAAAATCTCATGACTAAAACCTTGTATGATGGAATTGAAATTCAACCATGATGTTTAATTGCTATATCATGATGTTTACATGTACTATGCCTGCCATTTGTTTGGTAAAATGCCTAGATGAAGGAAATTTTCCTAACTAGCATGATATCATGAAAATCCCCATAAATTTACAAACTTATGCCTTTATACGTTTGATGAAATGCTTCAATAAATATATTATGGTGATTATCATGTATTCAAGAATATCAAGTCATGTCAGTTTCCTTCTATCGAGTCCTGGGGGTGCTTGTACCCAAAATATTAGTTGTGTAACTAGATCCATGTCATGTTTTCACAATACTCTTAGTCAACCTATTAACTATTAGACTTCATATAGTCTTATGACCCAGGAAAAATCTCCATGATCTCATTACTCAGTCAGTTGTCAGATATCAGTAGTATTCCGTCAGCCACAGAAATTAAGTAACTCAGTCCATGCTTAGTTCAGTCTAGTAAACCGTGTTCAGTGTCTATTCAGATATAAGTAGTAATTAGCACCGAGTAAAACCAAGTATGGAGACTCACCTATTATATGAGGCTGTGATTTCTCAAAGAAATCCTTGCATTACAGAACTACGTAGCCAGCACAGGTTAAGATATCATAGCCTGTTATATGAGGGTAGATAAGGTGGATTAACCTGTTATGTGAGGGTTCCTACCATTCTCGCTAGAGCTACCTGTTATATGAGGGTTACTCACATGTTGCCCTTACTAGTGGTGCAGTATTGACACTCTTTCTATCAGGGCATTGATTGGACCCCAATTCTGCTATTATAGCACTTTTGGGGCATGCCAGTTAGATACTATTTTCCATAGTTTCATGTTATAGAATCAGGATAGTCAGATACAGTCAATCAGTCGCAATAATAGAACTCAGATAGTTCTTTAGATTTCAGTACTATCAGATACAGTCAACTCAGTTATAGTACAAAACTTAGATAGTTCCATCAGATTTAGGACTGTCAACTACAGTCACCCATGTTATCAGTCATGGTCAAATACAGTCATTCATGTTATCAGTCATGTCATGTACTCAGTATTCAGATTTAGTAATCATGGTATTACATTGTAAGTTATAGTTACGTAATTATGTATGCATTCTTATGTTCATGTTAGATAGTCAGTTAGCATTAGAATGCATATGAACCCTTGCATTTATCCTACCTCACATGTATACTCTGTATATGTGTACTGATGCATTTAAGCTATGGTGCTTTCATTTTTATGTTACATCAATGGTTCAGATACTCGAGTTCCAGATCAGCAGTAGATTCCTGATTCAGCTACCAGAGTAGAAGTGAGTCCTCATCCTTTGAGGACATAATGATTTTCTAGTATCTCATTGATTAGCTTATTAGTTGGAGTAAGTTGGGGATATGTCCCATCAACTTCTTATTCAGATTCTTCAGACAGTAGAGGCTTTCAGACTAGATGTGGACTAGATATAGAATAGATATAGACTATCATGTTTTAGACATCAGTTTTGTTTTGGGTATTTAATTACCCACACAAATATTACGTTATTCAGTTATCTTTAAGATCGAACCTTATGACCTTTCAGTGTATGTTTCCATATTATTTTGTTAGCTTATGCAGTATACAAGTACAGATATCAGTCATTGGTTAACTTATGGTCCTTTATGGTTATGAGAATCGTGTAGCGTTCCGATTCAACAAATTGGGTCGTTATAGCTTGTGGTCCTATAGGATTATTAGCACTGTGTAACGTCTAGGTTATGGACTCAGGGCATTAAAAACTTTGTATCAGAGCCTATGTTTCAACAGGGTCCTAAGATATCTGAAAGCCGCATCTAGTAGAGTCTTGTGCATGGGTTTGTTGGCGCCACACTTAGGGAAAAGAAGCTACCAGATATTTTAGGAAAAGTGTCCCTTCTTTCAGTATTCATATCGTACGAGTGAGTATGAGCTCTATTTATACTCTCTTTCTAATCATAGCTTCTCTTCTGTTTACAGAATATGACTCGAGAAAGAGGAATGCAAGATCAGTTAGCCCCTTAGCCTGTCCATCCAGATCCTTTGGGAGAGCATTTCTCCCCCGTGAAGTTTAGGGCAGCCTTCACCACCCTAGCTCATTTTGTGGTAGCCCAGAATGAATGTCCAGCTGCGGTTTCAGCCAACCCAATGGCCAATACTGTTGCTGCCAGTATTTAGGACATCACCCAAATGAACCCTTCATAATTTACTAGGTCTAAGTCAGATAAGGACCCTCAAAAATTTTATGATCAGGTGCAGAAGGTTATCGATATGATGGGGGTGATTGCTGTTCAGAGTGCTGATTCAGTTGCATATTAGTTACAGGATGTGGCTCACTCATAGTTCAAAAGTAGAATGCATAGAGGGCCGTAGATGCAGGGTCCATAGAATGAAAGGAGTTTATAGTTGATTTTATGGATAAGTTTTTCCTGCTAGAGTTGAGGAAAGTGAAGGTTTTGGATTTTATAAATGTTAAGTAGGGAAATATGATAGTGCAGGAGTATTCTCTCAAGTTTACTCAGTTATCCAGATATGCCCTGCATGTTCTAGCATATAGCAGGGCGAAGATGAGTAAGTGTGTGTCAGGGGTGTCTTATAGCATAGTCAAGGATTGTAGGACCACAATGCTTATTAAGGATATGGACATAGCTAGGCTCATGGTCCATGCTTAGCAGATAGAATATGCCAAGAATAAAGAAAGGGAGAGAGAGAATAAGAGCGCGAGAATAAGTAGTTTCAATTTTGCTTATCCTAAGGGTGGGAATCATTCTCAATTCTGTCTGAAATCCTTGGTTCCATCTCTTTCCTCAGTCAGTGCTCCAGTGCCCTAATTCAGAGATATCAACCAAGACAAGGCATTAGAACCTAACCCTAGAGCAGTATTAGCAGTGGCCGAACCAATCCCCTTTGCCAAAGGTATGGTAGAAACCACCAGGGTATCTATAGAGCTAGCAACGATATGTGTTTTGGATGATCCAAACCAGACCACAAAGTTAGATAGTTTCCTCAGGTTGGTTCACAAAGTTAGCATAGACATCCTCCAGCTCAATTCAGTCGCCCGAATTAGTAGGGTGCCTCTTCCAGTGCCACCAGTGGGCAGTGCCCAAATAGATTTCATGCTCTTCAGTCCCGACAGGATTAGGAAAGTTCTCCTGATATGGTCAATGGTACATTACAAGTTTTCCATTTGCATGTTTATGCATTGCTAGATCCAGGAGCTTCTTTGTCTTTTGTTACTCCATATATATCAGTTGATTTTGGAGTCAGTCCCTAAATTCTAGTAGAGCCCCTCTCAGTTTCTACCCTAGTGGGTAAATCTATCATATCCTGGTTTGTATGCAGGAACTGTCAAATTATGATATCTCAAAAAGTCACTTCAGCAGATTTAGTCAAATTTAGAGATGACTGATATTGATATCATTCTCGGCATTGATTGTCTTAATTCCTGCTATGCCTCAATCAACTCCCAAAAAACAATTGTCCAATTTTAGTTTTCGAATGAACCCATCCAAGTGTGGAAGGGTAGTACTTTAGCACTTAGGGGTCAACTTATTTCTTACCTTTGGGCTAGATAGATGATGTCTAAGGAATGTGTCTACCATTTTGTTTGAGTCTAGGACTCCAGTTCAAAAATCCCTACTCTTGAATCACTGTCAGTAGAATGTGAATTCCCTGATTTGTTTCCCAAAGATCTTCCCAGAATTTCTCCTAAAAGGGAAATTGATTTCGGAATTGATCTTCTCCCAGATACTTAACCCATCTTTATCCCACCATACAGAATGGCTACATATAAACTTAAAGAAATAAAGGAGTGGTTAAAGGACTATTACATGAGGGATTCATCAAACCCCATGTGTCCTCGTGGGGCGCACCAGTTTTGTTCATGCGTAAGAAAGATAGTTCTCTCAGAATGTGCATAGATTATCATCAGTTAAATAAAGTTACAGTCAAGAACAACTATCCACTCCCCAGAATCAATGACTTATTTGACCAACTTCAGGGTGCTAGCTATTTCTCTATGATAGACCTCAGATCAGGCTATCATCAGCTTAGAGTCAGGGAAGTGATATCCAAAAAATAGCTTTTCAAACTCGGTACAGTTACTTCAAATTTTTAGTGATGTTCTTTGGTCTTACCAATGCCCCAACAACCTTCATTGACTTGATGAACTATGTGTTCAAGAATTACTTAGAAATGTTCGTCATAGTCTTCATATATGACATTCTTGTTAACTCTTGTAGTGCACACGATCATGCAGACCATCTCAGAATAGTATTATAGACTCTCCAAAAACTATCAGTTATTCGCTAAATTCAGTAAGTACAAATTTTGGCTAAAGTCAGTAATATTTCTTGGCCATATAATTTTGGTGGTGGCATTAGAGTTGATCCCCAAAAGACCAAAGCAGTGAGAAACTAGACCAGGACCATCTCTCCATTAGATATCATGAGTTTCATAGGTTTGGATGGTTATTACTGATGATTTGTTAAGGGATTTTTGTCTATTGCATCCCCTATGTCTAGATTGACTCTGAAGAAAGAAAAGTTCCAGTTATCAAATTCTTGTTATAAGATTTTTCAGGAGTTGAAAACTCGACTCACCACAGCTCTAGTGTTGACCCTACCAGATGGTTTCGATGGTTTTATTATGTACTGTGATGCTTCCAGAGTCATATTGGTTTGTGCTTTAATGCAGAGAGGTAAGGTCATAACATATGCCTCTAGACAGCTTAATCCCCATGAGAAGAACTATCCTACTCATGATCTTGAGTTAGCAGCAGTAGTTTTTACTTTACAAATTTGGAGGCATTACTTGTATGGTCTATACGTCCATATGCTCACTATCATAAGAGCCTATAGTATGTGTTCTCTCAGAAAGACCTCAACCTTTTTCAGAGAAGGTAGTGTGTGGGTGCAGAGTAGTTTAGAATCATCCCTAGTTTCTGAAGTAAAGAAAAGGCAAGATAGGGATCCCAGTCTAGTCTAATTGAAGGAATCAGCCAGAAATTAGAAGGTAGAGATTTTCTGCTAAGGGGGAGATGGTATTTTGTGTTATAAAGGTCGCCTGTGTGTGCCAGGTATAGATGACTTGAGGCATCAAATTCTTGCAGAGGCTCATGGTGCACGTTATTCTATTCATCTAGGTTCCACGAAGATGTACCATAATTTGTGGGAGATCTATTGGTGGAATGGGATGAAAAGAGACATTGCAGAGTTCGTGGCTAATTTCTCAGCATGTCGGTAGGTTAAGGTTGAGCATTACAAGCCTAGTGGGTCCATGAAGGAGTTCAGTATTCCCACCTGAAATATGAAGAAGTAAAAATGGACTTTGTGATGGGATTTCCTCGTACTCATCATTAGCATGATTTAGTTTGGGTCATTATAGATAGGATGACCAAATCAGCTTATTTTGTTCAAGTTCATACCTCTTATTTAGTTGAGGATTACGCCACACTCTATATCGGGGATTTGGTTAGATTGCAAGGTGTTCCATTCTCTATTATCTCAGATAAAGGTACTGAGTTTACCTCTCTTTTTTGTAAAGCATTCCAAAAGGGTCTTGGTACCTGAGTTCATGTCAGCACAGACTTTTATCCTCATCCAGATGGTCAAAAAGAAAGGAAAATTCAGTCCTTAGAAGCTATGCTAGAAACATATGCGATAGAATTTAAAGGTAGTTAGGATGACTACTTGCCTTTGATTGAGTTCTCATATAACAAGAGCTATCACTCCAGTATTCAAATGGATCCATTTGATATGCTTTATGGAAGATGGTGTAGATCTCCCATTTGTTAGTTTAAAGTGGGTGAGGCCATAATAGTAGGGCCTGACTTTGTATTTGATACCTTAGATAAAGTTTAGTTAATCAGGGAAAGACTTAAGACAACTCTAAGCCGGCAGAAATCAAAAGTAGATGTGCGCAAAAAGGATCTCGAGTTTGAGATTGGTCACTATGTGTACTTGAAGATCTCTTTTATGAAAAGAGTGAAGCATTTTGGCAAGAAAGGGAAACTCAGTCCCCGGTATGTCGATCCTTATCAGATTCTCAACTATTTTGGAAAGGTACCTTACAAGCTCGAGTTACCTTTAGATTTATCTTTAGTTCATCTAGTGTTTCATGTCGCCTTTCTAAAGAAATGCATAGGTGACCCATCAGTTGTAGTTCTTGTTGATGGCATAGATATTCAGAACAACCTCTCTTATGAAAAGATCCTAATCGAAATCCTTGACTATTAGATTCACAGACTAAGGAACAAAGAAGTTCCTCTAGTCAAAGTTCTTTGGCGAAATTAGTTCATTGGGGGAGATACCTGGGAAGCAGAAGTGGATATGCAAACTAAGTATCCTCATCTATTCTTCGCTAATCCATACTCAGATCAAGGTAATAGTTTTCCTTAAGCTAATTCAGTTTCATGTTTAGATTTCAGTTACAAACTTGATATCAACTACCATTGCATGTTCAATTATATGTTCATGAGATAGTTCAGTCATGCATTCATGAATCATGTTCAGTTATATCCATGCATCAGATATACATGTTCAGTATGATAATTCAGAATACCAGTAATATTGGTCATATAGTCATGTTCTAGATGTTCAGGTCCTCCAAGTAAGTCAGTCTCTCAGTATTCTAAATTTCAGCAGTCTCATTCGTGGATGAATATTCCCAAGGGAAGATAATGTAAGACCCCGCAAAATCCTAATATTAATTCTGTCATTTAGGCTTGTCAAGGGGTTCAAAACTTAGAATATTTTAGCTAAGTACTCAAATGTCATTTTAACCTACGGAGGTTGGAAATCTTATTTCACAAACTTTACATCCATTAAATTTTGATGGTTAGGTTGATTCATGATTAGGAATATTCGTAGGTATTTTCGGACAAGTTTTGAATATTTTGGACTTTGTTTGAAGCTCCTTTGGAGTTCCAAAATAGTGGATCAATGCGATCTTAGTGTGCTGCATCTACTATTGTGTTGATTACTATTTTCACAAGATACCAGTGTCCAATTCCATTAAATCGATATGAACATGGCATGATGCATTGGCTATCTCATCGATGTACTGCGTCAACCTACACATCGGTAACCCAGCTTTCAGTCATTAAAAGACCACATACTTGGGGGTATTTAGGTCTTTTTCCCTCAACCCTCATCCCTCTAAACACAAAAATAAACTCCAGTCATTCATTCTCAAAGTTTCTTAAGAATAAAACCCTAGAAGATCTTATTTCAAACCAAGAACTCAAGATTCAACCATAAGCTTTCAGGAATTCTTCAACAAACGTATGTGAAGTGTTCATCAAACGGTTCCTTGCACCCTTGGAGTCCAAGAATCTCTTATGAACTTCAAGTATTTGATTTTATGATTTCCATGGTTGGAATTAAAGTGTATCCATGATTGCTATTTGGATTAGGTTCCTAATTCATGATTATATATATGTATCTCATGTGAAATTGATCATTATGTGTGTAGATTTGTGTAAATCCATAATAAACTCTAGACTTATGTAATTAGACATGAATTATGATGCTCACTTGCTGTTCAATACTATGTGCATATACTATGCTCACCTAGTGCTTGACAAATTGTCCATGTGAACTATTTAGGGAATGAAATCATGTCAAGTTTGCTTTTGTGAAAATTATATCATGCAAGTGTTTGTCAAAATGCCCCAATGAATGAATGAATGAGGATCAAGTTCATAGTTTACTTGTTTTATGTTATGCCATATCTCTTGATTTATGCTATCAAGTCCTGGGGGTACTTATACCAGACAATTTAGCTAATTACCTAGAGTCATGGTCAGTTATAGAACAGTATCAGTCATAACATGATCAGTAGTTCTCTCGGTAAATTATAGAACTCAATAAAACTAAGTAAAATCCATATTAGTCCAGTCTAATTGAGTATCTAGTTCAGACCTCGATAAACTCATTCATCTAACCGAATTAATTAGTATTCTATAAGTCAATGGAACTCAGTAAACTTAGTCCAATTCAGTTAAATAGTAATCTTAGTAACCGTTCAGTCCAACCTAGTATAGACTAGCAATAACTTTAGTATCTATTTAGTTAAGAGTAGGATTAAGCATTGAGTTAACCTAGGGATGGGGGCATTCCTGTCAGTAGAGAGTTTGATCCTTAGAAACAATCCTTGTATTCCAGAACTACATAGCAAGTATAGGTTGATATATCTTCCTGCCAGACATTATGGGGGTTGGTACTTCTCATCCAAGTTATCCTGCCAGTGAAGGTTAATGAAAGAGTTTTCTGTCAGAGAGGGTTAACTCACAGCTTATCCTTTCCCATGGCATGGTATTCACATGCTTCCAACTAGGGTTACAGGTTAGACACCAAATTAATTATGGAAGGGACATTTCGGTTACCTCCCACAATCTTAGTTCCAGTCTCAGTCTCAGAATAGAACTCAGTTCAATTCAACAGGTTCAGGACGATCAGACATGGTTACTCAACTCAGTATGGAACTCAGTATGGTTCTATAGTATTTAGAATTGTTAGATACAGTCATTAAAATAATTCGTAATATAGTATTCATAAATTCATATATCGATTATCAGTATTCCAATTCAGTACTCAGTATTAGCATGATCTCAATTATAGTGTATGTATTCATGCATGTACTCTTACTCAGTAATACTCATGTTATTTAGTTATAATTGGGCTTGTATATGAACCCATACATATCATCCAACCTCAATGAGCATACTAGTATATTCAAAGTACTAACGCATGCTTCTCTTTGCGCGTTGATATCTTATATCATATGTTCAGATGCATGTCCTCTAGAGAACCCTTAGAAGTTTAGATTCTTAGCTTTTATAGTAGTGGTTAGTCCTCATAGCTCAAGGAAATGCTTATTATCTACTGTACTTTTGTTTTATTTCAGTAGATGAAGTTAGTTGGGGGCCTATCCCATCAACTCCACAGTTCAGGCACTTAGAGGCTTTTTCATACTAGAGTATTTTTAGAAAGTTGTTCAATTCTTTACTACTTATATTGAATTTTGGTAGTTTGATAACGCATTAAGATTTATTTATAGATTTTAACCTTATGGCATATATTTCCACTTATTTCTATGATCATTATAGTATTCATTATACAGTGATTGTAGAAGGTACCAGTCATGGATTAGCTTATGGGCCCTTAGAGTTATGAGCACCGTGTAGTATCCAGGGTACAGACTCGGGGCATTACATAATGACTCTACCTAAACATCATGAGTCGTGATGTGACTCATAACGACTGGCATCATTTTTCTACACTCTTAATTATTGACACTTTGGTTATTTCCTCTCATCCCCAAATATAACCTAAGATATAAAACACATTAAGGGACCCCATAACTCCTTATGGACCAACCAATTAAAAGACTTCTTCTCTTAAATTCCCAAGTCAAGTTAAAGTTATGGTTTTATCAATTAATCATCCAGGGCTCAAATTGGAGGTTTCTTTCCATTACTCTAGATATCTCAGGCATATATCTCTTCCCTAAAGATTGTTCTGCTAAAAGAATATATTTAAGATTATTACCCATGTGATTTAATTATTAATTTAGAGATTGGGTTGAGGGAATTTTGGTATTATTGATTAAAATATTTTTCCCACGAATTTTGTGAATCACTTATGTTTTGAATTAATGGTTTTTTAACTAAGTGGGTACATGAGCATAGTAACTAGGAATAGGGGGTTTTGTATCAAATTAGTTTGATAAACTTATTGGTATTGTAGATTCCACCAAATAGGTTGTGAATCTGAAGTAGGGCAAGATAGTGTGTAAAGGAATATGCCCTGAAGTTTCATTAGTTATCTCGTTATGCTTTAGAGTTGGTGTCTAGTATGAGGTCTAGGATGATAAAGTTTGCCTCAGGTTTGTCTCGTGAATTGGTATTGGAGTGTAAGGTTTCGATGTTGAATAAGGACATGGATATCTCCATGTTTGTTGTTTATATATAATAGGTTAAGGATAAGAAAAAAAGTAGGTTGAGATGGGGGTAGGCAGAATAAAAAGTTCAAGTATTTAGACCAAGGTGCGAATGAGCAGAATATTAGAAGGGATGGTAAACAGTAGACCAAGAAAAAGAATTAGGGGAGTTCTGTTCTATATTCTTCTGATAGTGCTACTTATCCTAAGTCATTTGCTGATCGTCATTTTTAGACTAGTAGTGGGCCTAAGGCATATGGAGCCTCGTCTCAGGCTAATGGAGCTTAGTCAGCCCTACTTTATCCTCCTTATAGATTTTGTAGATAGCTTCACTATGGTTACTATGATGAGTGGAGGAACTTATGCTTGAATTTGGTCAGCATAGATATATACAGAGGAACTGTCCTACTGCTAAGGTAGCCACTAGGGCTAATAAGGTTTTGATAGCCACATCTTCAGCTCCTGCACCAAAAGGTACTACTTCTGGTATCGATACTGTCCAACATTATCTCTATGTTCTTGCTACCCATCAAAGGTCTGAGGAATCTCCTTATGTTGTTACGAGTATACAATTTTTCTCTCGTGATGTTTACTATTTTCTTGATTCGGGTCCACTTTTTCCTATGTGACCCTATATATGGCTGTGCATTTTGCTTTTGGTCCTGATTATATTTCTGATACTTTCTTTATGTCTACCCCAGTGGGTGATTTTATGGTAGCTAAAAAGGTCTATAAGGGTTGTGTGGTGTCCATCTATCATAGGGAGACCTTGGTGGATTTGATAGAGCTAGACATGACAGATTTTGATGTCATTTTAGGGATAGATTGGATTTACTCTTGCTATGCTTCTCTGGACTATCAGACTCAAAGGTTCAGTTTTCAATTCCTTAATGAACTAGTAATTCTATGGGAGGGGAGTTCCTTAGAACCTAATAGGAGATTTATTTTCTATCTTAGAGCCCAGAAGCTGATTTCCAAAGGTTTTCTATATCATCTTGTCTAAGTTAAGGATTCTTCTTCTGAGGGTCCTTCTTTATAATCTGTCCCTGTGGTTAATGAATTTCCTGAGGTATTTCTTAATGATCTTCCTGGAATTCCTCCCTATAGGGAAATAGATTTTAGGATTGATCTTTTACTGGACTCTCGTCCTATCTCTATTCCTTCGTATAGAATGGCTCTGGCTGGGTTAAAGAAGCTTAAGAAGCAATTGAAAGATCTTCTTAATAAGTGTTTTATGCATCCTAATGTTTCTCCATGGGGTGCTCTAATGGTTTTGATGAATAATAAAGATGGCATTAGATTATCAGTAATTAAATAAGGTGATAGTAAAGAATAAGTATCCTCTTCCTAGGATTGATGATTTTTCAGTCAGCTTCAGGGTGTTAGATGTCATTTGGATTGACTAATGCTTTGACCTTATGATCTCGGTTTTCAAGCAGTTTCTGGATCTATTTGTCATTTTCTTTATTAATGATATCTTGTAGTATTCCAAGAGTAAGGAGGATCATGCCAATCACCTCTGAATTGTGATGTAGACTCTTAAGGATCAGAAGTAGTATGCTAAATTTTCTAAGTGTGAGTTTTGGATGAATGCTGTGAATTTTCTTGGGCATATTTTTTTCTAGTAAGGGGATCAAGATGGACGCATAGAAAGTTGAGGCAAATAAGAGGTAGCCTAGACCCACAACTCCAACCAATATTTGGAGCTTCTTAGGTTTGGCTGGGTATTATAGATGATTTATGGAGAGTTTTTCATCTATTGCTGCTCCATTGACAAAGTTGACTCAGAAAAAGGTGAAGTTCTTGTGGTCTGATGCTTGCGAGGGTAGCTTTGAAAAGATAAATGATAGGTTGACTTCTACGCTAATTCTGACCTTGCCTCGGGGCACTTATAGATTTGTGGTGTATTGTTCCTCATTCTATGTAGGACTAGGTTGTTTCTTGATACAGCATGGCAAGGTTGTGGACTATGCTTCTAGACAACTTAAGGTTCATGAGAGAAATATCCATCTCATGATTTGGAGTTGGTGGTTGTGGTATTTTCTTTGAAGATTTGGTGCCATCATTTGTATGGGGCATATATGGATATTTATTCCAATCAAAAGAGCTTAGAGTATGTGTTTACCCAAAAGGAGTTGAATCTCAGGCGGAGGAAGTGGCTTGAATTGCTAAAGAATTATGATATGAGTCTTTACTACCATCTAGGTAAAGCTAATGTGGTTGTTGATGCTCTTATCAGGCTGTCTATGGAGAGCTTATTTTATGTGGATAAGGAGAAATAGGGATTGGTGAAGGACATTCATTGGCTGGATAATTTGGAAGTTTATTTTTTGGACTCTTAGGATGGAGGGGTGATTGTTCAAAAAGTGGTTAAATAATTTCTTGGTGTTGAAATGAAAGAGAAGTAGGCTTTGGATACCATGCAGATTAAGGATGATATAGGTCAATAAAATGTCATGTCCTTTAAGATTGGCGGTAATGGATTCTGAGGTATCAAGGTAAGTTGTGTGTTCCTGATATTGATGGACTGCGAGAAAGGATTTTGACTGAGGCTCATAAGTTAAGGTATAAAGTTCATCCAGGTTCGACAAGGATGTATCATGAACTATGCTCACAGTCATAAAGAACCCTATACCAGCAAGTATGGTTTCTAGCATTGGTTCCCTCGGGACCTTCACCTTCCACAACAAGCTACACAACCCTATTAAAGCCCAAAGTAAAACATTTACACACAAACCATCCATTTATCTAGAAACCATTTATTAAGGCATTCACCATTGGTATCATCATACCAATGAGCTTGCATTCTTATAGAATCATGCTATTCCAATCATTCACCAACTTGGGGGAATCCACGACCACCAAGCTCTAATTTATAACCAAAATATGGCCACAAAGGCCTTTTAAAACCATTTATAATCCTTTAAACTCTTATGCAATGCAATAGTTTCAAAAATGGTTAGATTATGCATATAGTCATATTTCGAAGCCAATTTCATAAGGTGGATTGAGGTTATTACCAAGTATAATTTCAAAAATCCATAAAATTTAAGGGAATCCATGAACCCAATTCCATTATTCAAACCCATGCACCCAATTAGTTCTAGAAATCCATTAATAAATCATAAACAAATGCGTGTAAACCATGGTAATACCATTTGGACTATAACCAACCATAAGACTTAACCTAAATTCCAAACCAATCATTAAAATTATATGAATACCAAACCATTGCATGCCAAGATAAAAATACAAGTTTAAGGGAAAAAATACATGCCTAAAAAAACCAAGAATTTGGAGAATAAACCATTCTTTGAGCCTAGATAACCAACGCTTAAAAACCCTAGCTTTGTTCTTGACTTAGAATTTTGAGAGAGAAGAGAGTTGTTTTTAATTTAGTAAGAGATTAAAATAAGACCCGTTTTATATTTTATAGTTGTGGTTTATAATTGGGGATGAGGGGAAATAACCTTAGTGTCCCTAGTTAAAATGCAGAAAAAATGGTTTCTAGTGGGTACGAGTCACATCACGACTTGTGGTCACTGGTAATAGTTATCACCAAGACCAGTAGCCTCAGAAGAAACTCAGGTCCTCCTTAATGATTTGGTCATGAGTCCTACCCTACAACTCGTAACCTCTCCCTACAACTCATGGAGTGTAGTCACTACCAAGCCAACAACCTTAGGCTATATCACTATCACGATTTCATCATCATGACTTGCGATATTACTTTACGACTCATATGATCCTTATCGTGACCATGATAGAAACTTAGGAAAATCTTATTGGTTAGACCATGATTTTCTCTATACGACTCATGATGAGTCTTTATGAGTCATCACCAGAGTTGTACCTTGGTTAGTAAGCTCCAATCTCAAGGAAAAATTTATAATTCAAAACCTATGGTATTACAGAATCCATTTGAATCTTCCTTGCTTTTACTTCTCATAAAGACTTTAAGTTATCTCAAATGAATGTTACAAGAATTATTTTTTAAATTTATTTATTAAGGAATGAGGTTTGGTAAAACAACCTCCAAGTTTTTAAAATCTTAAATTTCCTTATCATATCTTTAAACTATCAAAGAATCACTATGGTTTAAAATAAGCACCACGAGTTGTTACGATAGATTTAGTAATTTCTTAGCCGATCGATGTTTTACATGTAGAAAAATTGACACTACTCTATTTATTAAATGAACTTCCATTGACAATCTCATTATTTAAATTTATGTTGATGATATTTTTTTTATGAAAGTACTAATGTTGAATTATGCAAGGGATTCTGTGAGTTAAATTCAAAATTAATTTGAGATAAGTATGATATGTGAGTTAATAGTTTTATGGGACTACAACTTCATCATCCAACTAAAGGAATCTTCATTTATCAAAGTAGACCAAAGAACTCAATGAAAAGTCTACCATGAAATATGGTAATCCACTAATATTCCAATGAGCTCCACATACATTCTTGTAGTAGATAATGAAGGTAAGTCTGTTGATGAAACTAGATATAAATATATGATTATCTCACTACTATATCTTACAGTTAGTCGACTAAGCATCTTGTTTATTGTCTGCAAATGTGCTAGATTTTAGTTTGCTCCTAAGGA
Organism: Capsicum baccatum var. pendulum; assembly: GCA_030864225.1. Classification (NCBI taxonomy): domain Eukaryota; kingdom Viridiplantae; phylum Streptophyta; class Magnoliopsida; order Solanales; family Solanaceae; genus Capsicum; species Capsicum baccatum. Next base: position 198,379,568 of record CM061559.1, on the reverse strand, counting down.
GTCTTATCTAACTGCAGTAAATGTATTATCAAATGTCTCATTGGGACTATTTTATGGAATTCAACATCCCAAATCTAATGATTGTGTGCTAAAAGTTTTTTCATATGTAGACTATACAGGTGACAAAAATGATAGAAAATAACACAAGTGGCACTTATTAATTCATAGGAAACTCTCTCATCTCATGGAATAGCAAGAAGCAAAATCGTATCTTTCACTCCAACACTGAGTCTGGATACATATCCATTGGGTTATGTTGTGCACAAATTCTTTGGATGGCTCATCATCTTTGTGATTATGATTTATCTTTCATGCCTATGATTTTTTTGTTATAATTCTACTGCAATTTATTTATCTAATAATCTTTTGCATCACTAAAGAGATAAGAATATTTATATTAAGACTTATTTTCTTAGAGATTATGTTTTAAAAAGTCATATCGAATTATCCTTTGTTGGCACTATTTTTAAATTTGTAGACATTTTTACTAAACTCTTATTGAAAGAAAGGTTTTATTTTCTTCAAAAGTCTCTTGGTATTATTCCACAATCTTTTTAAAATCATTTCTTCCTTATTTGATGCCTGAAGTTTGATGTAAAAGTGGATATAAATAATGCTTGATATTGATTGATGTATTTGCCTTTATTACTTGTTCTTTCTCACCTGACAAAATGTTTTGTGTATGGTAATTATGAAACCTCTTCCAATTCTCTAGGAATCCTTTTCTTTTATCCTTCCCTTCTATTTTCTTATATCATTCCCTTTGTTCGCTCTATCTCTCTCATTCTTTCATCTCCATTAATAGAGAATACCTCTTTTTTTTTCTTACCTTAACCTCAGGCAAGCGAAAGACATAGGCTTGAAATTCAAGTGAAGGTATATCCATCCCAGATTACTCTCTCTAATGTTTCTATTATAGCTCAAACTTATACAAACTTAACTGGAGGTGCGTGCCTAATTGGGGAGCATCCAATAAAAGATCTTTTCCAAAAATAAATAATTTCTACCCTTGTCCCTCACAACACTACCCTAGAAGATGAACTAAATTCTTGTGTCGCAAGTGATAACTATTTCGGTACCTTACTATATGTTTGACCTCTACTTTCTCTTTTCTCATATCTGTCAATCTTTCTGATGGTGAAGGAAGAAATTCTGACAATAATAGTGATAATGGAAATAAAGCATGCAACAAGGCCTCCCAATCCAAGAACTCAATTGGGAATCTTCGTTCCTCTTTTATAATGATGAATGGAACTAATGTCCCGTGTAAGCCTTTGGAAGCAAACAATCACAATAAGGAAAAATAGAGAAGTAGTCTAAGTAGAGCTATGGTAGATACATGGTAAATCATGTATATTCGATTTAGTTCTTTCACTTTCCCCCAAAATAAGCATGATGGATCATTGCGATTATGCATCGACTATTATGCAATAAACAAGATAACTATAAAGAAGAAATACCCTATTCCCTTGATCACTAACTTTTTTGATAGATTAGGAAAGGCCAAGTTTTTCACAAAGATAGATTTGTGAAAAGGATATTACCAAGTATGCATAGCCTAAGGAGATGATCCCAAGACCACGCGTCTAAGAAGGTATAGAGAATTCGAGTCACTCGTGATGCCGTTCGGTAAGGCACCAGCCACTTTTTGAACTCTTTTGAATAAGATTTTCTAGCCATACCTTGATGAGTTCGTGGTGGTATACTTGGATGACATAGTCATATATAGTAATACCCCAAAGGATCATGTGGATATCTATGTAAAATCTTCCAACTACTCAATTTTACATCAAGAAAGAGAAGTGTTCATTCGTTAACAAGGTGGTAGACTTCTTGAGGCATGTCATAAGCTAAATCAAGATAGACGAGGCCAAGGTTTCTTCCATAAAAGAGTAGGAGGTGCCTACTTTCGAGACTGAGTTGAAGTTATTTTTAGGACTCGTAAACTACTATCATTGATTTATTTAGGAAGGGGTATTCCTCCATTGATGTACCCAAAGAAGAACCATCCTAGGGAGTGGATAGAGAGCTACCAAAGAGACTTTAAAGAGTTGAAGGCCGCTTTAATATGCCAAAATAGGGGAACTTAAGGCGCACTCTTCTAAAAGGAATGTCATGATACAAAGTGGGCTAGTCATCTAGGGAAATAAATAATGCGAGCACTCTTGGAGTCGGCATATTATTAGCCACAAATAAGAGAGGAGATCGAAGGCTACATGAGGACTTGTCTTATTTGCCAACAAAACAAAGTGAAGAATAAGGAGCCTAGTTAAGTTTTGGAACATCTACCAGTGAAGAAGCAACCATGGGATAGTGTTACGATAGACTTCATCACCGCACTACCATAGTCTGGTTCCATTATAGTCATGGTTGATAGATTCTAGAAGTATTCAACCTTCATTCCCAAAGCACCGGATTGCAGGTCCAAAGAAGCAACTCATTTCTTCCTTAAGAACATGGCAAAGTATTAAGCACTACCACAAACTATCATGAGATGTCTATTGATATTATGAAATGATGATTTCTAAAGTGATTTAAGATAAGTGACATGATTTATGCTTTTCCATGAGTTTGATTATTGAATATATATATATATATATTGATATTTGAGATTGAGAGTCAAGAATGAGTTTTATGATGTTTTCTCAAAGTTGTGACATTTGATATAAGTTAATAAGCAAGTCCACTTGATGTTGAGAAAGATTGTTCTGAGTTGAGTTGAGTTAGGAATCCACAAATTATTTATGATTTACTGATGAGATATGTTTATGATTTTGGTCAATATGGTAGACCCTTGAGTTGATTAAGGTGGATTTCCTAACGCATTTTGAGCTTGATTCTGGGAGTAGTATTTAGCACCGAGCGGGAAGTGTAGGTTCAGCGTATCTTACTTCCCCAGAACTACATGCCACCATAGGTTAAAAATTAAGGGCCAAAGGACAAGACAGTGATCACTAAAGTTAAGGTTCTACTCCGATGGGAATGATAGAATATCTCTCCTAACGTGGGAAAGACGTTGGACTCCATGTAAGATCACATAGTTTATGTCAGTTATAAGAAACTCCCAAGTCCATAATAGTCTAACTTTATTGAGTTACCGAGTCGCTCTAAGTCATGAGTCAAAGAGTGTGAGTTGAGTCCAATGATTTATGAGATTTATGAAGCATGTGTTACTATTGATGATTTATGAGAAACTATATAACAATTTAATTCAAGCAAAGAGAGTCAATATTATCAGTATGCATGATTTTATTTTACACTTATGGTATTATTTAAAAGTGTTTCATACACCCCCACATGCTCAGTACATTCCCAAAGTACTGACACATATATATATATATGTCTATGTGCTACATTGTCTCATAATGTAGGTACGAGTGGTAGCACACATACCATATTCACTAAGTTTGCAACTTCCAGTCAGCAGGCAGTGAGTCCTTTTGATTCAAGGGCTTGAGTTAGTTATATAGTTTGAGAAGTATTATATTTTCTTATTTTATTTGTATTAAGCTTGGATAGTTGGGAGTCATGACTAGGCTATCTAAAGCTAGTACCAGTATAGCCTTCATATAAAGTCAGTTGAAGTTGATGTATTCAGTTTTAGTTTCATTTTGTACAGGTAGAGTTATAATCTTGTAAAGTTCGTAATTGAATTGATAAAGTTCAGAGAAGTGCTATGTTTTCGCTGATTTTATATAGATTTAAGCATTTTATTCAGTCACTTATAAGTTATGCTAGAAGGAGGGTTAGCTTGGGGTCACTTGTGCCCCTAAGAACCATGTAACCTCTTGGGACCCAATTTTAGGGCGTTACAAACTTTGTATCATATCACAAAGTTCAAGTGTCCTTAGCTGTCTGTGAAGCCATGTCTAGTAGAGTTTTGCCGAACGGTATCAGATCACAAAGTTCAAGTGTCCTCAGGTGTCTGTGAAGCCATATCTAGTAGAGTTTTGCCGAACGGTACAGAGACGTCTGTAATTTTCTTTGAGAGGCTACAAGGCATTTAGGAAAGGTCTCCATTCTTTTAAGTCTTAGATCGTGCTATACAAATATTCTTTGAGAAAGTTATACAGATTCACATCTTACTCTATTCAGGGCATCCCCGCTTTATTTTCAAGGTATTAGACATAGTCAAGCTCAATTGTTTGCTGATAGTACTTTCTTAAATAGTCACCACAGATAGTTATGGAGTTGTAAATGAGCTAGAAATTATCCTATTAGTGCCTTATCATGCTTTGCTTATAAATCGTGCAATAAGGACCAAGTCAGTTGCACTTCTAAATTTCTTCTCCGAATCCATAACAATAATCTATACTTCTTTATCTATGTATTGTTCCTGAGATAATATGATCAGCTTTAGACATTGTGTAACTTACTGGAGAAAGTATGTATTTATCCCCACTTTTTATGGGATGAGGCGACTTTTGATTTTCATCTCTTTTAAGTCTAGTCGATATTTCAATGTGTCCTTAGTTTTTCCTTCATTGTCTAACAACATTCCAAATACACTTTTACTACTAATCTTTTTAACATGAATTACATCTAAATTATTTCTCAACAGATTTGAAGGAAAATACGGGAGTTCTGTAATACCCCGATCATTTCTTAAGTCTAAATTCGTCTTTTGAGTATATAGAAATGACTTCCAAAGTTAATGATGATTGAATCGTGTAAAATTTCCCTAATTTTGACTTTTTTCCCTATAAAGCATCGAATAAACTTTTCATTGATACCGAATTCGCCCAAATTTGAAACTCGAGTGAAAATTTAGAGTCATTTTAGTGAGACAGTATGCCACCTAGCACTTTAGCGCATCACGGAGCCAACCAAAATGACAATTGTCATTTTCCAGTGAGCCTCTGTGATATTGATGCGTCATGCTAATGCTTAATATTAGGATTGTCAAATTCCAGTGCACCAATACGATTCCACCACATCGCAGTGCCCTTCCAGGTCACAACCAAGGTGACAACGCGATTTCACTGCTTTATGCCACTGAGCAGTTTCCCAATTATCCAAATCCAGTAAAGGACCACGATTCTAGCGCGTCGCACTATGCCCAAATATTGGGCTATAGTTCTAGAATTTACTTAAGGGTATTTTGATATTTTCCATCCGTTCTTACCCTTTATATATATATCCAAGTAAAGAAAAGAAATTCATTTCTCTCCAATTTCTTTCCAAGAACATTCAAGAAGCTAGGGTTTACTCTCAACCCAAAAATCCAATCTTTTCCAAGAAAATTCAAGAACCTTCCACAAATACCTTCAAGTAGTTCAAGATTTAAGATATCTAAGTCAAAGTAACAAGAAATTTAGCTCAAGAGTGCGAGAAAGAAGTTCCAATCAAGTTTGATCATCTAAAAAATTATAATCAAGTTATGTGGGGCTTGAACAAGAATATCTTTTTATTCTTGTTCCCAAAGATTTGATTTGTACTATTAGAATTTCATGATCTTTGCAAGTGGGTTTACACCCAAACTACTTTATTGATGATTTATAAGATTTGAGTTGATTAAGTTTGATATTTATGATTATTTTACCATCATATTTCTTAAATTGAGAAATTTATGCCATGAGATGTATATTGATATTATGAAATGATTATTTCTAAAGTGATTTAATATAAGCGTCATGATTTATGCTTTTCCATGAAAAGTTTGATTATTGAATATATATATATTGATATTTGAGCTTGAGAGTCAAGAATGAGTTTTATGATGTTTTCTCAAAGTTTTGACATTTGATATATGTTAATAAGCAAGTCCACTTGATGTTGAGAAAGATTATTTTGAGTTGAGTCGAGTTAGGAATCAATAAATTATTTATGATTTACTGATTGGATATGTTTATGATTTTGGTCTATATGGTAGACCCTTGAGTTGATCAATGCATCTTACATTTCCAGAACTACGTGCCACCATAGGATAAATATTAAGGGCCAAAGGCCAAGACAGTGATCACTAAAGTTAAGGTTCTACTCCAATGGCAAGGATAGAATAGCTCTCTCCAATGTGGGTAAGACATTGGACTCCATGTAAGTTCACATGCTTTATGTCGGTTATAAGAAACTCCTAAGTCCATAATAGTCTAAGTTTCTTGAGTTACCGAGTCACTCTAAGTCATAATTCAAAGAGTTTGAGTTTAGTCCAACGATTTATGAGATTTATGAAGCATGTGTTACTGTTGATGATTTATGAGAAACTATATAAAATATTAATTCAAACGAAGAGAGTCATTATTGTTAGCATGCATGATTTTATTTTACACTTATGGTATTATTAAAAAATGATACATACACCCCCATATACGAAGTACATTCCCAAAGTAATGACACATATATATATCTATATGCTACATTGTCTCATAATGTAGGTACGAGTGGTAGCGCACATACCATATTCACTCAGTTTGCAGCTTTCAGTCAGCAGATGGTGAGTCTTTTATTCAAGGCTTAAGTTAGTTATATAGTTCGAGAAGTATTTTATTTTCTTATTTTAGTCGTATTGAGCTTAGATAGTTGGGAGTCATAAACCAGCTATCTAAATCAGTACCAGTAGAGGCTTTATAGACAGTTAGTAGAAGTTGTTGTATTCAGTTTCAATTTCATTTTGTAAAGGTAGAGTTGTAATCTTTTAAAGTTCATAACTGTATTGATAAAGTTTAGAGAAGTGCTATGTTTTTGCTGATTTTATGTAGATTTAAGAATTTTATTTAGTCGCTTATGAGTTATACCTGTAGGAGGGTTAGCTTGGGGTCGATTGTGCCCTTAAGCACTATGTGACATTTTGGGACCCAATTTCAGGGCGTTACAAACTTGGTATCAGAGCACAGAGTTCAAGTGTCCTTGGGTTACTGTGAAGCCGTGTTTCGTAGAGTCTTGCGGAATGGTACGTCTACATTTATACTTTTCTTTAAGAGACTACAATACATTTAGGAAAGGTCTCCATTCTTTCAAGTATTATATCGTGCTATAGAAAGGTTCTTTGAGAAACTTATACGGATTCACATCTTACTCTATTCAGGGCATCCCCGCTTCATTTTCAAGGTATTAGAGACAGTCAATCTCAACTCTTTGCAGATAGTGCTTTCTTAAATAGTCTCTATAGATAGTTATGGAGTTGTAAATAGCTATAAAGTATCCTATTAGTTCCTTATCATGATTTGCTTATAAATCGTGCAATAAGGCCCAAGTCAGTTGCACTTCCAAATTCCTTCTCAGAATCCATTACAATAATCTATACTTCTATATCTATGTAATATTCCAAAGGTAACATGATTAGCGAGTTCCAATTTCCTATCTCTGATAATGCTCTTAGACTTACTAGTGAGGAGTTTTAAAAGTTTCACAAATAGTTTGACCGGAGCCTTAAGTTCCCCCAATCTTAATGTTATGTCCTCACCCTTATGAGTTATTCAGTTAAGACAGAGTGAGATATGTATTCTTAAATCATCAAATATTATATGTCAAGTTTCTACCTCTCATAATCATATCATCATTATGTTATTGAAACTAAAAGTCTAGTGAAGCCGTGTGGGGCTCTTTTGATTCACTAGCATAATTTTTTTCTTATCCACCTCAAATTCTATTTCAAAATGCAAATTAAAGACTAGTAAAGCCGAGTGAAGACTATTTTGATTCACTAAGGACTCATTATTTATTTTGTTTTCTCGTGCTGGTTGGAACTGAGTTTAGAGGAGTAGTGGTAAGAAGGATGGTTAGTGTGATTTATTGAAAGTATGTATAGCCGAGCCTTTTTGCATGTGATCGAGTTAGTAATGAAGTGATATGTCATTGTGCGTCAGCTCGTGGAAGAAAGAGCAGGTGTTACTAATAAAGGTAATAACAGTTTTCTTAAAGTATGAAGAGAGTTGTTGACGGTGCGTGTTGCACAAGACAAGTATAGGTTATGGATAAAGATACTTAGTAGATGAGTGTTGATAACTTAGGTTCTCCTAAGATTATAAGAGGAAGTTAAGTTGAGGCTTAGAGAGCTATGAACTAAGTTAAGTTATGTATGAAGGATAGATAGTAATGATGGGTAGAAGAAGGACATGTTAATGGATTATAAATAAGATAGTCCAAATTATTATGACCAATTATTGTTGTTATGTGGTTTAAGAGGGCTAATTTTTATTGATGTTTTGTTTTATAGTTTCCAAGTGAAAAAAATGTGTGTGAGGTGGAGTTTTAAGTTATATTGAGCTCTACACGTTAAGTTTGAATGATTGGTGGCTATGAAGGTGGATGAGATGATTTCTTGGTTAATGGTACCAGTTATAGGGAAGTGACCTAATATGCTTAAACAGTGTATGCAAGAGCTTAAGTATGGTTGATTTGTAGTCAAATTTGAGATTGTATCTATGATAAGGAAGTTTTCCCAAGGTTCTATAAGGATACTCATACAAATTCAAAGTTAGTAAGCATGCAAGTATCATATGATGACTACTGGAGCTATAGAGGGATAGGATGTAACTCAGACGATGGTGTAAGGAAGTGGTTGTGTGTTTTCAGGTGTAGTCATTCAGATTAAACTCCATTGTTCTTGTGTATTATCCTGGACTCTAGAGAAAAATAATTTTAGTTTAGACTAGCGTGTATATAGTGGTTTACCTACTCAAAGTGATGGGTTAAGTCTAAGAGGGAGATAATAGGACATTTAACCAAGTTAAGATTTCAGATTTTAGGAGATGTACCAGTAAGTTGTAAGGTAGCGTTGAGAAAGAATGATACTCGACCCATTCTTATTTTGGTATTTTTCAATTATCCCAATAATTACTCATGCTTTACATTTCAGTTCTATGATCATAACTCGTGCATATCATAAAGAAGCATGCCCTCTCTTAGTCCCCAAAATACAGAGCTTCAGATCTTTCTGCAGTTGGAATTACATTTCGTAAGTTGCAAGTTACGAATTTAGGTCATGCGACTCATGACTTATGTAGTCAAGCCTTGTGGTATGTTCAGTTCAAGTACTCAAGTAATGCTTGTAATGATCAAAAGAAAAAATTTCAGATTTATATCGTGCATGTCCTCGGTCGTATTTCTTTGATAAGTTGATGTTAAATCCTCTATTCCTCAAGCCTTACTTAATTGTAAAGTTATTCATAGTATCTATTCATGTGTCAAATCCTCATGCTCTAATCTTTTAGTTATCTTTCCTTAATCAAGATAGTGGTGGTGAATAGTTATTTAGATAAGGGAGAAAAGACATTTCCTTATCAACGATAGAGAATGGCATGCTTACTTTGGCTAGGCGATAATGTGAAGTGAGATTGAGGCTAAGTTTTTGGATACATGTCATGGTTCATTAAATCTTAATGTGTTATGATTGGGGAGATTGTTGTATGTTTGTTATGTGTAATTCCATGAGTCTGAAGGAATATTGAAGTGAAGCATTTGTGTAGGACTTGATTAGTTAGGAATATGTCGGGTCTTACTTAAGGTGAGTGGATGGGAGTTGTTCTTGATAATAAGTGTGTAGGATATGAAGAAGAGGCCCTATAAATGTTTGATTAGGAATGTATATTTGGTTATGAATATGGGATTGAAGGTCGTGTTTGTGTACGTGCGGATGAATGCATTGCACTTTAGTAAATGGCCAGTACTAGGTGGATTAGAGTTGTCAAAGTGGTAATGAGAATTACTCTTGAAGTGAGAAGTTGTAAAAAATATAGATGTGTAGAAATCCATGATCCAAAATGGTGTGATTTGGCGAATCTTGTGGTTCTAAGTTAGGCATGAAGACGATGAGGGGGTTTGGTTCGAGGAGATAAGAGTAGATGGAAGTATCAATGCCATGTGAGGATTATGAGTCGTATCGATCAAGTATGGTATCGGAAGGGTATAGAATAGTCGAGAGAGTGTTTGAGCAGTGTGGTTATGTTTGAGAGTAAGGAGTTGTATTGCTTGAGTCCTAGTACTTCTATCCCGACTTATGATTTAAAGGTTTATCTTCCAAGCTATGTGATTATGTCAATTCTATGATCTCTGATTCAGATGTCTTGTTTAGATCTTGCCTAAAGTTCCTGGCTCCTTCATATCGTTAGAATTCCTTGGAAAGGTGTTGCATAAATCCTCCACTTTAATATAAGTATCTAGTACGATTCAGTTTGTATAGTCAGCAACCCAATTTTAAAATTTGGCAAATAGGTTTCTATGGTTTTCTATTTTTCAAACTAGTCTGGTCTTACTACTTGAAGTTTCATAAGTACGGTCAATCCAATAAGTAGTTGCTCGCACCCAAGATCTACAAATTTAGTTCAAGTATATGTATCAGGCATTAACTTTAGATTCATATATCTAAATCTGATTCAATCTATAAGCATTCATTGAACGATCCTTATTTTCCAAGAATTCTAGCCTAGACAATGTAATACTCATTTTATAATATTAGCCTTGTTTCTAATGACATGCCTACATAAATTATCACTTCGCAGTTTATGAGTACGATTTCACCTTGATCACATCAAGTGAATCCTAAACTCTAGGTATGAGCCCGCTCTTTATTATAAGAAGAAGGCAAATCAACTCAAACTCAGTCGAGAATGACAACTGTCCTCTATTCTATTCTTTTCCAGTCTTGGATCCAGCAGTATAGCTATTCTCATCACGAGTTTATACATTCAATGAAGTACTTCAATGTTTAGAAAGATATAGATTAAGATTTGCAAGTTGTTTTAGCTGTGTATCTTTAATTTTCTCTTTATTCTTTGCCAAACTAGCAACATTTGATGACGAATGTTTTCAAAGGGGGAGATATTGTAATATCCCGATCATTCCTTAAGTCTAAATAATTTTTTTTAAGTATATGGAAATAACTTCCAAAGTTAATGATGATTGAATCGTGTAAAATTTCCCTAATATTGACTTTTTTCTGTAGAGCATTGAATAAGCTTTCCATCGATACCAAATTTGCCCAAATCCAATACTCGAGTGAAAAGTTAGAGTCATTTTAGTGAGACAGTGTGCCACCTAGCACTTTACCGCATTGCGGAGCCAACTAAAATGGGAACTGTCATTTTACGGTGAGCCTATGCAATATTGACGCGTTGTGCCAAGGCTCAATATTGGGATTGTCAAATTCTAGTGCATCAATGCGATTCCACCACGTCAAGGTGCCCTTCCAGGTCACAACCAAGGTGACAATATGATTTCACCGCGTTGTGCCACTGAGAAGTTTCCCAATTGTCCAAATCCAGTAAAGGACTGCGATCTTGGCATATCACGCCAGGGACAAAAATTGGGCTCTGATTCTAGAATTCGGTCAAGGGTATTTTGGTCATTTCCACCCATTCTTACCTTCTATTTATATATCCAAGCAAAGAAGAGAAATTCATTTCTTTCCAAGAATATTCAAGAAGCTAGGGTTTTCTCTCAACCCAAAAACCCAATCTTCTCCAAGAAAATTCAAGAACCTTCCATAAATACCTTCAAGTGGTTCAAGATTTAAGATATCTAAGTCAAGGCATCAAGAAATTTAGCTCAAGAGTGCGGGAAAGAAGTTTCAATCAAGTTTCTTCATCTCAAAAATCATAATCAAGGTATGTAGGGCTTGAACAAGAATATCCTTTCATTCTTTTTCCCAAAGATTTGATTTTTACTATTGGAATTTCATGATCTTTGCAAGTGGGTTTACACCCAAACTACTTTATTGATGATTTAAGAGATTTGAGTTGATTAAGTTTGATATTTATGATTATTTTACCATCATATTTCTTAAATTGAGAAATTTATGCCATGAGATGTGATTTATGATAAGCATCATGATTTATGATTTTCCATGAGGAGTTTGATTATTATATATATATATATATATATTGATATTTGAGTTTGAGAGTCAAGAATGAGTTTTATGATGTTTTTTCGAAGTTTTGACATTTGATATGAGTTAATAAGCAAGTCCACCTGATGTTGAGAAAGATTGTTTTGAGTTTAGTGAAGTTAGGAATCAACAAATTATTTATGATTTACCAATGAGATATGTTTATGATTTTAGTCTATACAGTAGACCCTTGAGTTGATTAAGGTGGATTTCCTAACGCATTCCGAGCTTGAATATGGGAGTAGTATTTAGCACCGAATGGGAAGTGTAGGTTCAACGCATCTTAGTTCCCCAGAACTACGTGCCACCGTAGGATAAACATTAAAGGCCAAAGGCCAAGACAGTGATCACTAAAGTTAAGGTTCTACTCCGATAGCAAGGATAGAACAGCTCTCCCTAACGTGGGCAAGATGTTGGACTCCATGTAAGCTCATATGATTTATGTCGGTTATAAGAAACTCCCAAGTCCATAATAGTCTAAGTTTCTTGAGCTATCTAGTCGCTTTAAGTCATGAGTCAAAGAGTTTGAGTCAATCCCAATGATTTATGAGATTTATGTAGCATGTGTTACTATTGATGATTTATGAGAAACTATATAACAGTTTAAATCAAGCTAAAGAGTCATTATTGTCACCATGCATGATTTAGTTTACACTTATGGTTTTATTTAAAAATGTTGCATACACCCCCACATACTCAGTACATTTCCAAAGTACTGAAACACATACACACACACATATATATATATATGTCTATCTGCTACATTGTCTCATAATGTAGGTACGAGTGGTAGCGCATATACCATATTCATTCAGTTTACAGCTTCTAGTCAGCAGGCGGTGAGTCCTTTTGATTCAAGGGCTTGAGTTAGTTATATAGTTTGAGAAGTATTGTATTTTCTTATTTTAGTCGTATTGAGCTTGGATAGTTGGGAGTCATGACCCGGCTATCTCAAGTTAGTACCAGTAGAGGTTTCATAGACAGTCAGTAGAAGTTGATGTATTCAGTTTTAGTTTAATTTTGTAAAGGTAGAGTTGTAATATTGTAAAGTTCATAATGTATTGAGTAAATTAAGAGAAGTGTTATGTTTTTACTGATTTTATATAGATTTAAGCATTTTATTCAGTCGCTTATAAGTTATGCCAGCAGGAGGGTTAGATTTGGGTCACTTGTGCCCCTAAGCACCGTGTGACGTCTCAAGACCCAATTTCGGGGCATTACAAGTTAAAGGTATACACTTTTCTTTTTCCAATTATCACATCTTTCAGTATCTTATTTTTTTTCTTGTGTTGCCATCGACCGACTTTTGTGAAAAAGTATTAAGTTGCACAAGCACATCTTCACCACTCAAAGCTTGTGGTGCAAGTCTTTCTTCCTTTGTAATGTCAAAATGAATTTTATTCCATCAATAAGGATGATTTATCTCCAAGAACCTACGATGTCCCATGTAGCATTGCTTTCAACCATGTTTCAAGTAAAGTGAACAAGTATCTACATGACAAACTGGACAAGCTAGTTTACCTTTGGTGCTCCAACCAGACAGAATACTATAAGCAGGAAAATCATTGATTGTCCACAATAAAAAAAATCCGTAATTGAAAGTGTTATTTTACAAAAGCATCATAAGTCTCAATTCATCCGCCCATAAGATATTCAAATTATCAACCAAGGGTTGGAGATACACGTCAATATCCATACTAGGACTTTTTGGTCCAGTAATAAGTAAGGACAATAATAGGCTAGATTATTTTAGGCATAGGCATGGGGGAACATTATATGGAATCAAGATGACAGGCTACATGATAGATGAATTACTCATTGAACCAAAAGGAGGATTAAATCTATCTGAAGCTAGTCCAAGTGTTACACTACGAGGATCTGAAGAAAAATTTGGATATTTTTTTATCAAAAGTTTTTCATGACAATGATTCAGTTGGATGTCTTAACACTCCATCATCAATTCATTTATTTTTATGCCACCTCATTTCTTCAGAGATTCTTTTTATCATAAATAGTCATTGCAATCTAGGTATTATAGGAAACTATCTAATAATCTTTCTCGAAATTCCCCTCTTTTACTTATTCAAATTATCTTAAGCAACCTTATCATTAATATCTTCTTTTCTTATTGTCCATCTTTTTTCTTCATATTTAGTACATCGTTCAAGATCAACATATTCCTTTCAATATAAGATTCAATTATTAACATATGTATCTATCTTCACATAATCTAAACCCAAATCTTTTATTATATTTTAAGCTTCATAAATAGAATTTAGAAGCACATTCTCCTTGGGTAAAGCATCACTCAGTAATTTCAACAAAGAGTCAAATGAGGTATTAGTCCATCCATGCATACACTTCATTTGAAAAAGACGCACTAGAAAAGAGAGATTGGAGAACTTTTCACAATTTAGATACAACCCTTTTCTGCATCCTTTAATAACCTAAAGAAACTCTTAGCTTCTGTATTAGACTCTTCATGGTCTGATGCAGTTGTCTCATTAAATTCAGGATTACTATTGAAAACACCATGATACATATCATGCAAGCATCATCAATTTCTAAATTTGAATCTTCACTAATATTTGTTTCATCATCTGAAGATAAAACTGGCTCACTATGATTAATACACCTTTTATAAGTTTGTGTTATTACCCATCTACGTAATTCTATTCTCACTTTATCTCACATTTTTCAATGAACATTATTACATTTCATGCACAGACATTGAATTCTTACACCAACCTCAAGATTGGAAAATGTAAATTTTAGAAATTTTTTCATACCATTTAAGTATTACGGTAAAGTCCTATTTCCAATATGCATCCAAATTATATCCATTAGATACTTACCTACAAAGAGTTCTATATCAATAACAAAAAATTATATGAATTTTTCTTAGTAAAAAAATAAAGAAAGCAAATGTTAGAGAAAGCCTTCATATTATAAAAGTTAAAATAAAGGCCAAAAGGAGCTTTCAAGACAAAAAAATAATGATTCAAGTGGTTGAGCAAAGGCGGCGCCTATGCCATGGCATATGAGATTCAGATACAAAAGGCATTGGCATAAGCGGCGCCTATGATATGGTATTCTTAGGCATGGGCGGTGCCTATGCTATGGCACTCTAGAATCCGAGAGCTTAGGCAATAGCATAGGCCTTGCCTTGTTCGTGGCCTAAATTTATATATGCCTTGCCATGTTCGTTGCCTATATTTTCATAATATTCCCAATCCATAACCTTTTGCTTCTTCGTTCCTAACTTACCACCTTCAACATGCAATACTTCCAAATCAAAATTTGAAACCAATCTCCTCCTTTACACCTTTTGCACCTACATTTACTCAAAAACAACAAAATCGATTAGAACGATGGGTTGTCTCCCATCAAGCACCTTAGTTTTGGTCGTGGCTTGAAAAAATCCTAGGAAAACAAAAACAACAAAAACAATTAAAAATGATGGGTTACCTCCCACCAAGCGCTTGATTTATTGTCGCGGCACGACATAGCTATCTCGATTACTTAGACTTCAGCGAGATAGATGGGGCATCATTTTCTGAATGGATTCAGACGACGCTGATACTTACTTGTAGGAATGCAATCTTCTTTGATATGACTCTTGTGCATACATATCCCAGGAGGGATACCAATTATATCATCAATAGTCCAACCCATGGCTCTCATGTATCTCTTTAGAGCAGAGATGAGAGCCTCTACGTGTTGTTCACTTAAATCATCCGCCACACTCATCGGAAGTTTATTTCCACTTCCCAAGAATGCATACCTTAGATAATTGGGGAGCTCTTTTGATTCTAGCACTGGTGGCTCTTCAATGGAAGTCTTCGCTGTTGGTGACGGTTGATTCTTAAGATCAAGGTACGACTATTAGGAGTATGAGAATAGGACCCTATTTCTGTTAGAGCACACATAGTTTTTTCATAATCTTCATCATCCTCATGCTCAACATTCAGTAGCGCAGCAGACAATGGCTCAACAGTAAGCTGTTTCACTATAGATAATGCTGTCTTATCCTCATAATGAACATCAACTACAGAGAACACATTTATATCGTTGGGCTAATTTATTGATTTTCATATATCAAAGTGGACCACTTCGTCATTCAATCGAAATAAAAGCTCATTAGCTCTCATGTCAATAAGCACAATTCCTGTTGCAGGGAAAGGATGTCCCAAGATTATGGGAACTTCAGAATCCACCTCACAATCCAGAATAATGAAGTCTGCAGGAAATATGAATGAAGAAACCTTCACCAACACATAATTCAAGATACCCACAGGTCATTTTACCGAACTATCAGCCATTACGAGCCTTATATTGGTTGGTGTCGGATCGCCTAACACCAACTTTCTGTATATAGATAGTGGCATCAAATTAACGCTTGCTCCAAAATCGCACAATGCCTTAGCAAAATTCATAGATCCAACCATGAAAGGAATAGTAAAGGCACCAGGGTCGGTCTTTTTCTGAACTAGCGATATTATAGCGATTGCACTGCAATGATGAATATTATCTGTTGGCTCATAGATTACTGCCCGCTTCTTTGTTAACAAGTACTTCATGAATTTAGCATACCCAGGCATCATTTACAGCGCCTCTACCAAAGGAACATTAATAGTTAGTTGCTTCAACATAGTCATGAATTTACTAAACCTGGTGTCATCAGCTTTCTTCTTTAGTCTTTGTGGAAAAGGTGGTAGTGGAAGGGGAATAGTCTTCTCCACCACTTCTTTTTTATCTTGCTTTTGATTACTGACCTTTTTAGGCTGCAGACGTCTAGGTGTAACATCATGACCACTCTTGCCAGCTTCTACGACGTCTTCACCATCAGCATCAATAGCGTTGTCCACAACATCGTCGACCACTTGTTTGCTTTTGGATAGATTTTCCAACACCTTACCGCTCCTGGTAGTAATAGACATACATGATCCCACATTCCTCAGATTTTGCACAGTGTTGCTGGGTAGAGTTCCAGTTTTTCTTTGGTTGAGTGCTGCTGAAAGTTGGCTCAATTGCTGCTCTATTTGTTTTATTGAAGTGGAATGTGAGTCAGCCAATTGATTCATCGAGGATAAATCATGTATTACCTTCGTTACTCATGCGCTGGTTGCCTCCACTCCTTTCAACAGTTTAGCCATCATATCTTCCATATTTCCAGAACCAGATGCAGTGGTGTCACGTCTTCCTGGGGGAACATACAGACCACTATTGTCATTTTTGTCCTTCCAACTACCTTGATCGCGGTACTTGTATCCAGATCTGTCATAATAGTTTCGACCTTGGTTTCCTTGGGCATGGCCTCAAAAACCCCCCTAATTGTTCAAGTAGTTAGTTTTTTCTTCAGAATTAGATTCCTCTCTTTCTTTTGATGCAACAGCTTTGACTTTTTTGGTCTTCCCTGATAATAGATGCTTTGTAAGAAGATCCACTTGTATTTTTATGTGCGCCATATCTTGATCACGTTCTTCTTCTCTTCTTCTTTGTTCTGCAGTCATGCCAATAGATATAGTAGGGCTTGCTACCTCAGAATCCCTGGTATGCCAAGCTCTACTTTTCTTTGTCATCCGGTTTAGCATATTGCTTGCCTGAACAAAGGTGACATCCATAAATGATCCTCCAGCCGCATTATCCACCGCTGGTTTAGTTATTGAATTCAAGGATCTGTAAAGTATCTCCATTAGGTAGACATTGGTCATATGATGGTTTGAGCACCGCATTAGCTTCATCTTGAACCTCTCCCATGTTTCATGAAGGGCTTCAGTTGAAAGCTGATGAAAGTTGCTGATTTCATCTCTCAATTGTGTTCTTTTAGATGGCAGAAAGAATCTTTTTAGGAAAGCGTCTTTCAATTGCCTCCAATTTGTAATAGAATCAGGAGTCAGCCTATTTAACCATAGAGTTACCTCCCCAGACAGAGACAATGGAAATAGACGTAATCGAATTGCATTCTGACCAATGCCAGGATAGTCAAACGACTTGCATATAGAAATAAAGTTGATGAGATGCATATTCGGATCATCGCCTGCTAGTCCACCAAATAATCCCTTGAGTTGCAATAACTGAATCATGGTGCTTGTGATGTTGAACTTGGCTCCGGTTGCCAATGGTGGAGGAATAATGGCTCCTGTGGCTCCGGCTCCATCAAGATCATCATCATCATCGTAGAAAGCTAGTTGCATAGCTCGGCGTTCAGGCCTAAACCTAGCTTGATGATCTCTTCTATTAGCAGGTGTTACTATCTCAGCATCACGCCTAGGGTTTAGTAACTCGTCATCACCTAAATCCTCATTGTCAGGATTTGTTGCTCTCCCAGGGTTATCAATATTCTATTGATGCACTTGAGCGGCGGCTAGAGCAGCTAGTCTCGCCTGTTCCTGTTGAGCAGCCATCCTTTCCATTTCGTGTTGTGCCTCCATTCTGCCAATACGTTGTGGTTCAGGATTGATAGGTAATAACAGTTGACCAGAACTTCGAGTATGGGGAATGCACTGAATAAAAACCTACAGAAAACAAAAACGAAAACTAAAAGTAAAAGTACGAGAGTCTTTGACCAAAGGGTCTAGTAATTATCACAAAATTAGTTGACAACCGTATTCCCAGGCAAAGGCGCCAATTTTTGATAATGCTCAATCT
The DNA here is from genome assembly GCA_030864225.1 of Capsicum baccatum var. pendulum. Taxonomy (NCBI): domain Eukaryota; kingdom Viridiplantae; phylum Streptophyta; class Magnoliopsida; order Solanales; family Solanaceae; genus Capsicum; species Capsicum baccatum. Next base: position 198,361,093 of record CM061559.1, on the reverse strand, counting down.
ACAACTCTCGTAAGAGTGTAAGGGTCGTTGTCAAATATATAACCCAACTAGGTTGGGTATCGATCCCACAGAGAATAGTCGGTCAATAAGTAAGCAATGATTACTAGATTTTTGGTGCAAGTCTCATAAAAGGAGGGATTTTAACGTGCAAATAATGTAAGCAAAATAATAAAGTCAAGCAGAAAATAGAAGAGTAAAAATGGTTTGCTTGGTAGGTTGTTGATCAATGAGAATTGAGAGTTGGGGTTATATCCACCTTATGAGTTATATGTCTCTATTAGCTATGATTTATGCGGAATTCAGACATGCATGTGCTTATAGAGAATTGTATTCTATGTAAATCCAGGTGTCTTTCGACCTAACAAGGACTATTTCACTTTAACTCTTTCAAGCTTAAAGCGGATCTAATGGTACAACTTCTCCAAGAAGTTAATCCAGTTACGGCACTAACTTTTTAATAAGGGTTGGTGCCCTATTACCTTAACATTATCTCTTTTACAGACATATAACTTTTTTTTTGAACAAGTTAATGTTGTACTGGCGTATCCTATGTATTTGCAACCACAAAGAATTTAGATTAAGATGAAGAGAGTAATGATATAAGCAGCATACGTGTCACGAACAAACTCATAGCAATAGAGAGTATCTCATAAGGCTTCCATAACCCCAACAGAGAAGTTTAGCTACTCATGATTGCAACGGAAAACACAATAGCAATGATCATCATACCAAAATAATCTCACGATAAGTATAGGGGTAAGAATGGAGTGAATTCCTTGCTGAGTAACATTTCTCTTGTTGTGGAAATTAAGAATTGAATAGATGAAGAGAAGTGAATAAGAATTAATGGAAAGATAATTGTTTTGAATGTTCAATAGAAGAATTAATTAAAAAGGTAAGATTGAATGATAGGATTCATAAAAATTTCTAGCAAAATAGGGTATTTATAATACCCATATCCTATTCCTACTAGGCTACTGCATTACTTAACCCATTCCTACTGGGTTACTGCATCATTATCCTAATCCTAATAAGTTACTGCTAGTCCCCAAAGTCTTTAGAATTGTTGTTTATGCCCGGGATAGGTTTTCTATGCGTCACTTTTGGTCCTTGGCGTCCAAGCTTTCCCTTCCTTCTTTCGTGAAGCTTTCTTTGGCGTCAAGTTATCCATAAAATGCTGAAATCTACATCATTTATACCTGAAAAATTGCTAATCACATTTGTTAGCTCACTTACAGGAAAAAGGACTAAAAGTGCATGAATTATATATTTTGTCCTCAAAACTTAGCTAGTAAATCATAGAACTTTAGGCGTGTAAATTCACCTATCATCCCTCAACTAGAGTCGGGTTTTATGACTGAGACCAAGGATCACCATCACTTTCATTAATCTCGTCTTCATCATTTACCTCTTGACTATTATCTTCAAATATATCATACCTTTGAACATGAATGAGCTATTCAATTTCTTATTTTTCAACACTACCTAGATTCGTTAGCTTTACTGAATCATCAAAGACCATATGCACACTATCTTTAACACAAAAAGTTCTTTTATTGAAAACTTTATATGCTTTGATTATTGAGGAATCGCCCTCAAATACACCTTCATCACTTTTGGTTTCAAACTTTCCCAGATCATTATTCCCATCTTTTAGAATAAAGCATTTGCACCTAAAAGGTCTGAAGTAGTAAATCTTAGGATTTATATTGGATACAAGCTCATATGGGGTTTTGTTCAAAAGTGATTTAATCAATCACCTTTTTGTCACATAGTAACCAGTGTTTACTTCTTCATCTTAGAAGATATTAGGAAGCCCACTATCAATCGGCGTGGTCCTGGCAATCTCTATGAGGTTTTTGTTTGTTCTTTTACTACATCATTTTGATAAGGAGTCCTTGGAGCAAAGAAGTTATGATTGATTCCATTTTTAACACAGAATCCTACAACGTGGAAGTTCTTAAATTCAGTTCCATAATTAGATGAGTTGGCAATCTTACAATTTAGCTTTATTTGTATTTACTTGGCAAGTTAACCAGAACCTTATAGGTTTTATCGTTTGTTCTCAAGAACATTATACAGGTGAACCTTAAGTAGTCATCCACAATCACAAACACATACTTTTTTCCTTTTCTGCTTTGGACTTTTTCAGGTCCATAAATCCATATGCAGTATCTCTAGTGGTATAGAAGTACTCACCTGCTTCTTCATCTTAAAAGATGACCTAGTTTTTTTACCCTTAACATAGGATTAAAAACCTAGTTGTTTGGAAATTTCAGATTTTACATGCCATAGATCAGGTCCCTTAAAATCAGCTTATTTAGCAAAGAGGAACTTACATGTCCTAGCTTTTTATGCCATAAATGACCATCTTCACTTTTAACACTTAATAAAGTTAATTCACCATCAACCACATACTTCAAATCAACCAGATACATATTTTTTATTCTCTTGGCTTTGAGGATATCTTTTCTAGATTTCAAGTTTTACACAGTACATCCATCAGCTGAAAGTTTGACCTCATTGACTTTGTCAAAGATTTGAGAAGCACTTAGAAGATTGTACTTGAGGCTATTCACATAGTACACATCTTCTATTGCTTGATTAGATGATTTTCTAATCTTACCTAACCATGAATATCTCTCTTTTTACCATTTCCAAAGAAAACACCTCCACCTTGAAGTGTCTTGAGAGGAAGAAAGTGGTTAGTGTTCCCTATCATATGCTTTGACCATCCACTATCTATAAACCAGTTTTGATTACATTCTCCCCCACCTACCTGCAAACATAGTCATTTGTTAGATTTGGGAACCCATTAGAGTTTGAGTTCCCAATAGGATGATAAAGATGTGATCAAATCTTTCTTGGCCCATCTAGGTTGAGAATTCTTCTTAACATTTTCAAGTGCATAAAACCTTAAGGATAATAATTCTCCTACAGAATGTAATTAGCACTGCTCATTCTAGATCTAAGACAATACTGGCAGGTTTTTTTCAAGTGGTCATGTCTTCCACAAAGAGTACATAGAGGTTTGTGGACCCTATTTCTAATACCATGAATAGCTTTCCCATGAGATCTGAGTGATTGGGTCTTGTACTGATATCCAAGCCCTTTACCATTATTAACACTTTAACCAGTTAGATTAGAAAGTATTTGTGAGGATGTGGTCCATTTCAGTGATTTGTTAAGTTCTTCCCTTGGACGGACCAAGTCCCGTTCTAAATTTTAATTATTATGGAGGGCACTCATAAGGTGTTTTTGACAATTCCTCAATTTATCTTCAAGCTTAATTTGAAGCTTTCAAGCTCAATTCCTCAATAGATTCATTTACTTTCTCTAGTTCGCTCAATAAACTCAAATTATCAGATTTCAACCTAGCAAACTATTCTTCTATTTAATATATATAGAGAGTTAAAGCAATTAATTCAAGCTCTTGATTCTCTAATTTCTCTTCTAGAGCATTTTTTCTTAGTAGTAAGTTCACATATAGAATTAATTATCACATTTTCTAGCTTCTTCATCTTTCTAATAGAGTAGTTATCTAAATTTTTCTTAATGTCAGAGAGAGTTATCTCATTTTCTTCTTCATCTTTAGTGTTTTCCATGAGAGAAAACAAGAAATCATAGGTAACTTTACACTCCTATAGAGCCAGCATGGACACATCTTCAGTCTTCTCAGTTTCATCAGATTCACTGGAGAATTTCCCCTCACTAGTAGAGCCTACCTTACTGCATAATCAGCTACAATCTTTCTTTTTTATTTTATAGGAACTTGTTCCCTGTTCTTTCCTTTGTTACCTCTAGTCTTGAGATATTCCTGATAATCCATTTTGTGAATTGGATAGTCCTTAATGAAATGATCAAGACTTCCACATTTGTGACAAACTTCAACATTGCCTCCCTTTTTTTTGCTACTTCCTCTTCTTTGAGACTAGCCACTTTCTTCATAGCTTTACTAATTCTTTCTACCAAATAGGCAACATTAGTGTTTTTTTTACTTGAATCATATTTTGAAGCATTATGTGCCATATATTTTTCTATTTTTTTTTCTCTTGACCTTGTTGTTTCTTAGGCTTATGAGACTTTAGATTACCAATGAGTTCATCCATAGTGAGAGTCTTCTGGTTACTTTCCACGGTAATAGCATCCATTTTTCTTTCCTAGGTCTTTGGAAGAACACCTAGAATTTTTCTCACTTGCTTATACAAAGGAATAACTTCTCCTAAGCAGTGTATCTCAATTAAGATAGAAGTGAATCTTTTATGCATTTCTTGAATTATCTCTTATTCTTTCATGGTGAAAGTTTCATATTGAGTAGTCAGTATGTCCACTTTAGAATATTTCACATCAGTTATTCCCTCATGAGCTGTCTTCGGGCAATACTAGATTTCTTTAGCATTTTCACAAGAAAAAATCCTATTATATTCACCAGGTCCTATTCCACAGACAAACAGTTTCTTTGCCTTGTAATTCATCTCAACTTTCTTTTGATCTTCATCATCAAACTCTCTCCTATTTTTGACAACCATCCTTGTGATGTCTCCTTCTTTGACTTCTCTAATAGGAACATGAAGACCATCAAGTATTATATCCATCATCTCATTGTCCTCAGTTATAATGAAGTCAAACATCCTAATTTTCCACCACTGATAGTACTGGCGATTAAATCGGGGAGGTTTAGTGGTAGATTGCCCTTCTTCCAGATTAGGTGGTGCAGCCATGATCAATAAATCACTCTAGGTATGAACATTTTAGAGTGATCTTGCTTTGATAACAATTTTATAAACATGGAACGTTGCATCACACTATGAGGGACCAGGTCTCTTAAAGTTAGTCACGTGCAATCAAATAGTAAAGCAGTAAGTAAACAACACTGTGCAGGAAATATAAAGAACACAATAATTTAACGTGGAAACCTCCTTTGTCAAGAAAGGAAAAACCATGACTTTCCCTCACAAGAACTCAAAAATTCACTATAATAAACCTCTTGATTACATACTTGATTTGACCCTAACTCTAGGCTCCTCCAGCTTGTAGTAACTCTACTACAAGCGCACCCTGACAACTCTGCCAAGGCTCACCTTAATATTGGTTAACTCTAACCAATATTAAACTCAAGTAACTCTACCTAAGCACTCTCTAGAACACAAGAAAAGGTCATTACTCTTATCACACGAGTTATTCGATTAGGACTAAAATATGACCCAAGAGCACTCAATTTTTCAGTACACACAGAATCTATGAACTTGAGTAATATTGCAAAGTTGAGTTTTTGCCAATTTTTCACTTGAACAATCGGATTGTAAAGACTACTCAGTTGAGAAACATTCTTTTCCTTTCATGGTAGAATAATGATTAGGGTAGAAATCTGATTGGGCTAGGTGTCCTGATAGGTATAAGCTCACCTGCACAGTTTGTTACAATAAAGGACAAAACTGCGCAAGACAGTGATAACAATACTGAATTCATGAAGACTCAGGGACCTGGTTCCTTGTTGTCAGCTGATCATCATCAAAACAAGATATAGCAATTTTCCCCATTTTTGATGATGACAAACCAACCACAGACTTTGAACATTAATGTTCATTCACCTCATTCGATTAGAGTGATCACAACTACTATCGATGAGTGTTCCCCTATCACTATGCACCTTACTTTCCCCCTATCAATATGCCATACCTGGTCCCTACCACATGGATTCAGTAATCCCATAGACGTGCCAAGGCATTATTAAACCAACCCTATTCACATCATTCAGTGTTTCCATACTCGTCATTGAACCTAACTCTAATCCCGATTATTGAGCTAAGCCAACTTAGGAATGTATACTTCTAACGTAGTATAAGAATAATGTCTTGTTTACCGGTCCACCAAGTCACAGCTTCACACTAATTTGTAGTAAAAACATTTTGAGAAACTGAAAAATGCACCAAAAGATGGATAAGCTAAAAGAAGAAAATTGAATGATAGTAATAGTACAAGATAAGCCCCGAATAAACTCACACCGAAACAAACAATAAACTGAAAAAAAAAAAATGGTTGGGGTGAGAAAATTAGGATCTTGTGAACCCACTTTTTTTTTTTTTTTAATTTTTTATTCGGTGTTTGGTATTCACAATAAAATTTAATCAACTCATATTCACACATTGTTGGGCTCATTTACGAGGACAAAACTCCACTCTTGATAAGAGAATTTTTCATATCTAGAGATCGAACTCAAAATTTTGATTAGGGGTGCAAAATCTCGACCATCTCACCACAATCCATGCGGTGACCCCACTTATCCTCGATTCTTATGTGGATTCCTTATCCAATTTTTCTCACATGTGGCAGCAAAATAGCAATTCCATCTCTCATATCTGTGAGGACAACACATGATTTATATTAGTTAGTACTACATATCTTATCATCTTACATCCAAGAAAAACAAATCAAAGCATATATGACTAATCTCATCGTGGCCTACTCCTCTGTTGCTTGTGTGCAATTCTCATCCAATCAAGCCAACAAATCACATGTACTTCCATCAAATTTTCTTGGTTCAAAGGTTGCGTCTGGTACTCCTCAGAGAAACAAGAAACAAAGGTCCTTGAAAGTGGTGGCCGCAGTTGGAGATGTGTCAGCTGACGGAACAAACTACTTGATTGCTGGTGCTGCTGCTGTCGCATTGCTTGGAACTGCTTTCCCTATACTCTTTTCCCGCAAGGATCTGTACTGTTTTTTCCCCATTTTTCTTTAATTGTTCCTACTAGTAACTTTTCTTTTCCTGTTTATTAATCATAATGCTAATAGTACTAACTAATTTGAATTCACAATTATGTAATTATCTCCATTGAGGAAGTTGCCAAAATTTTCTTTATTCATAAGGCTCGATACCGTTGATCAATAATGGAGTGATTCTTAGTGGCGGAGCTACTAAGTGGAGGAAAAGCTTTTCTTTTTTTTCTTTTTGGTTATATATAAGTTGTGGAAAAAGTACGATAGAGTGGTAAAAGGGTTTAGAATTGTTATTGATAGACAACTCAATAAATGAAATTTGTCAAAAAGAATTTCCTTTGAACTGTTCGAAAGTTATTCACCTTGAGTTGATTTGTTTCGAGAAATCTATTGACCGATTCTAATTAATTGGTTCACTCACATTCTATTATCTTTTAGTCCTCTTGTATATATTTCTGAATCTCTCACTGATGATGCCAGCAATCCACAACGCCATATGTACCTTAATTACTAGTATTTTTTGTCTTTCAATTGAATCTTGTTAATGATGTTTTAAATAAATCGAGAGTAATCAAAATTTCTGTTGTTTTTATAGTTGTCCAGAATGTGATGGAGCTGGATTTGTGAGGAAAGGAGGGGCAGCTTTGAAAGCAAATGCAGCTAGAAAGGATCAAGTTCAAATTGTTTGTGCAAATTGCAATGGTCTTGGCAAGCTCAACCAAGTTGACAAGTAAAGGCAGCAAGCACATCACATATATATGATAACATGTACTTGTGTGTGTGTGTGTCGGGGGTGGGGGGTGGGGGGTGGGGGGTGGGGGGCGGTTTACGTCCTTATGGAACTTGTAACTCATGTATACAATTGTTTCTCCATTACATTTTTGCAAGTTCTAATACATTTGGACTTGCTCAAACTTCATCCGATTTTTCTTGTTTAGTAACTCCAACTAATTCCTATTTTAATTTATACTAAATTTTAATCCGGTTGAAAGGTTTACAAGGGCGGCTCTACCCTTATAGAAAAAAGGCGACCGCTTTAGGCCCCAAAATTTGAGGGCCTCATTTTTTTTTAGTAATAATAGATGATAAATTTTTCTAAAAACATGTTAAATATTATTTGTAGAAAAAATATTTTTTTTATACAAACAAAAGAATTATTAGAAGAAGTTTGATTTATTTAGAGTACTATGTCACAAAATAGATTGAACGCAATAAACTTTATGAAGTAGTTAATTTTTTCGTAAAAATTTAAGGACTTTGTTTGATTTTGACCTTAGACATTTAATGTGCTTGAGCCGCCCCGACTTAACTATTTGAGGTGTTTAATGGTCGAGGTCTGTCTATGGTCCTCTCATCATTCATAGGGAATAAATATGAAAAGAGTTATTTTCTAATTTCAGGAGATGTTCACTCAACTCAATAAGTACATATCATGTGCTTCCATTGACCTTTTTTTTTTTTTTTTTTTTTCTGTTTAAGCTGAAAAAAGCTTTAGAAAATTTGATAAAATACGGGGCTGGTTGGTTTCAGATTCGTGACCTCACATGGTGCAAATTAAAGAGGAACTCACAACCATCACTCCGTAGAGTAACTTAACCAATAACAGTCATTTAATTAATGTTGATAAATTAATACATTAGCTTTATAGTTGTATTTTAATAAAATTTATTGCACGAAGCAGTATTACGTGAATCGTGACTTGCTTTAATTAATGTACATTAGCTTTTGGTCCATGGCCCACCCATCATCTTCAAATCTCAGGTCCTCCTATGGACTTTTGGTGGGGATAGAAGACGAATAGGAGGATGTGGCAGCGGGGGGGGGGGGGGGGGGGGGGGGGAGGACGTGGTAGTAGTGGTGAGATAAAAAGACAAACAGAAAGAATAATCTTTCTCGAGCTCAACCTATCTGCGATACATGTATCGTGCCATCATAACTCCAGTTTGTGCCTATTATGCACAATTTAAACATCTATCATTTTATCGATAGGTCCTACCTTTGGATTAGTGTCTAAAAAATAAAATTGGCTTGTTTGAGGAACAATCAATGTATTTGCCTAATATAAAAGCTTTTTGTTATTTTGCTGCACGGGTTTTACTTAAATCTCGACTATTTTATTTATAATTATATTCTATTTAAGTTTTTTTTTTTTTTAAATTCATAAAATTTTGATTTTTAATTCTTCAGATAGATAATATTAAAAGAGATATATGATTGATGTTACATCTTAAGAAAAGTTAATAAATTAACGATAATTAACTTACTTAAGGAGTAATTTATTCTCCAAATATTTTAATTAACATCTAATTATCCCCCCAAAACGACATTTAGTTGATAATGCAATTTTTTTTGAAATGTTCTACTACATATTCAAATTTCAGATTCATTCTTCTTTAGTTTTTTTTTTTTTTTTTGACGTTATTTTCCTTTTTTAACTTTTTGCAATGAATTATGAACCCTGAAAAAAGAGATACATAAATATGACCTTACGAACCCTAAACTTGACACCAAATTCTAACTTTGACCTTAAACTTTGACAGTGCACAAATATGATCTTTAACTATTCAAAACTGCACAAAATATGACCTCCAATCCTAGTGGCAAAACGCCTATTCAAAACGCAAAACTGGGTGTGTCCAGCTTAAATCTAAGGGCATAATACATAAATATAACCTTAAACTTTGACAGTGCACAAATATGAGCTTTAACTATTCAAAACTGCACAAATATGACCTTTAAATGACTCTTCACTATTATGTTTTTTATTATTTTTGGCTCAAAGATGAAAATGATATCTAATTTCTTTTGTCATTGTAGAAAAAGAACAATATTGAAGATTTATTAATTAGGCGGGTCAACCTCATATGAAAAAATCGAGCGGGTATGTATATGTATATATTATAAAGCAGACGACGAATTTAAGTTATATAATATATCTAAATATTATTTATTTAAATATTAAATTAAAGATGAAACTATACTAATAATAAAAAAATTTATAGTTTTAATAAAACGTTATTAAATTAATGTTATTAAGGATAGTAGTAGTAGTATATTAAATTAACGTTATCAAATTAACATATTTAAAATGTTATTAAATTAACGTTATTAAAAAGTTATTAAATTAACGAGGGGAGGACCTACGTGGTTGCCATGGTGTTCACCCGACCCCCTTAGGTAAAAAAATTACGTTGGATATACATAAGATAGAAAATGTATATTTATGTACGTATATTAATGTTGAACCACATGAAACAAGGCATTTAGATAGCCTAATGGTGTTATTTGCTCCTCTTGGGCACTTCCTTTAGCCTACTGTGCGGGTTCGATCCCTGCTCTATGCTATAGAAAGAAATAAAATAATAGTAATAATAATAATAATAATTTTTTAAAATTAAAAAAAAAAGTTAGGTGCTGCTACTATAGAAATAAATAAAAAAATTATTATAATATTGGTAATAATAATAATAATAATAACAACAACAACAACAACAACAACAACAACAACAACAACAACAACAATAATAATAATAATAATAATAATAATAATAATATAATAATAATAATAATAATAATAATAATAATAATAATAATAATAATAATAATGACGAGGTCATTTTAACACAAAAAGCAAAACTTTGACAGTGCACAAATATGACCTTTAACTATTCAAAACTTCACAAATATGACCTCTCTCCAAGTCAGCCCTTTTAACAACGTGGCACCATGTGATTGGATTAACTTTCCACGTAGGTGCGAGTGAGACTCATGCATGACGTTGCAAAATCGAAGGTCATAATTGTTCAGGTTTTGAATAGTTAAAGGTCCTATTTGTGCACTATCAAAATTTAAGGTCAAAGTTAAATTTGGTGTCAAGTTTAGGGTCATTTTTATGTATTAACTCTTTTTAAAATTTTGTTTTCAAAAAATTTTCAAGTTACAAAACTCGTTGATTTTCACTCATAAAATTTTAAATCTTTTTCAAGTAAAATGTATATCCAATCACAATTTTAAATTTAAAAAATGAATTTTTTAACATTTTAAGTTCAAAATCTATGATCGAGAGCTAAGTTATGGAGTTTGGAGTTTAATCTTTCAATATTCTGGAAACCCCTAGGAGCAATATTTGAAATTCTCCAAATTCTACGCAATTATTGGTTTCCATATATGTCATGTCCTTGTCATTGTATATACAATCTGTTAGTAAAGATAAATTTAATGAAATTTCTTATGATTTTAACTATTAACATTTATGGTAATGAGAAAAATTTTGAGTAGTAAAACAAATGAAAAATTTGTTTTTGACTTGACATGTATTATGATACATTATTTGTTTGGATCAATTTCACATGAATCAACTTAACTGAAGCAAACATTGAATTGCTTTGGATCATTGTTTTATAACAACAACAAATTAGCCTATATCCAAGCTTGTCAAAATCAAACATGGCTATCGGACATGAGACTAAGTCAAAACTTGTTAAAATCAAGCAAGTCTATTTGATACCCTTATAACGACTAGATCTCTTGACTAACTTCCATCATTGCCTCCAAAAAAAAAGCAATAATTCCTACACTAATTCACTTTTTGAAAATAACTTCAAGGCAACTCAAGCACTTTAGTGGTTTAAATTTCTAATACCTAAGGTTTTGGACTTTGAAAATTTCTAGTTTTTTTGTCAACTCTATCCGGAGTATGACCCAGGTAAGGAGTCGTGGTCACTCATTATGAATTGTACTGTGTCACCCATTTCCTAACCAGTGTAGGTGCCCAACGTTTCTTCCAAGACAACGAGTGGACATCACGAGTCGTACCGTCTGATAACGAGTCGTGATTTATGACTCTTGTTCATAATAGTGTGATGGCCCTGAGATGCTACCCAGACCACAAGTCTAGGCAACGACACGTGACCAGTCACCACGAGTCCTTTCCTTACTCGTAACGACTGGGAGCCATTTTCCTACCCGTTTTTAATTAAGGGTAACTTGGTCTTTTCATTCCTTTACCCATTATCCACTACTTAAAAACACTAAGATGCACTATTATCTTCAGTTACACAAATCAAAATGTTACCCTGTCCTCTCTAAATCTCAAATCAAGAACAAGCTAGGGTTTTAAATAATTAACATCTAGGCTTGAAATTGAGGTTTGCTCGGCATATTACTCTTTCATAACTTGTATTTTTACAACAACAACAACAAAAACACACCCAGTGTATTCCCACAAAGTAGGTATAGGCCTATAGAACATAAGCTAGGATAGAATTACTAGGCCTTATGCAATGCAATTGCTAATTTTTCAAGCTTAGACACACTTCTTAAATACTCTCTCAACTATACTTTGCCCCTTAAATAACATGCTCATTTTATCAAACATATAATTCTCACATGGGTACTGATCACTCCATATACTAAAGTTTGATCTAAACTAAATTCTCTCATCATGTTCAAGCCTACTTAAAGCCACAAAGTTCAACACTTAACATTGAAATAGTAGTCTAAACTATGAATTCAATACCCCATGCACTTTCACATCTCTCCCTTTAAGAATAATTTTTCTTACCACTTTAACAACTAAATTTGACCTCTTAATAGGAATTCACTAGCGCACAATGCACCCCTCAACTTATGTACCAACATGACATTCAAGCCTATCATTATAGTCACATACTAACTTCTAGGCAAACATCCATAAAAGCATCTTTCTCATATTATCTAAATCTCTATTAATAAATTTTTCTTGCACTATTCTTCAGAAGACATACACGAAATCTCAACTAACCTAGACGTATACCAAAAGCTTGGCCTCAATATTACTTCACACTTATAGACTTAGATAAAACACACATACAACAATATTTCCTTATCAAGAAATATCTACTCTCTCACAGCTAAACAATCTTTCATCACGATTATTATCTCTCCCTTAGATTAAAGCTATCCTTCGAAACTTATGGATCTATTTCATGTCCCTAGGACTGAGCCATATTTCTTCACTCTAATGCTCTACAAAAATGTTCAACTCATGCAAATGAACTATATTTTAAATGTACTAACTTCATCCTTGGACAATCCCCTTTATATATACCATCCTTAATTTTATCTATCTTCAATAATCATCGCCGTAGACTTACAGTCTCCTCCGCAAACATACTTGTCTCATTAGACACCTAACCTGTATCATATTTATAAACTTATATTTTTTCCTAAACCACGAGAATAAAAATCATACTGAAAGACTCAACATCATCTATCCATAACTTCTTAACTTAGCAATTAAGAACACCATATACTATATAACTAGCCGTCTTCCTGTTTAGCAACTCAAAGGTACTACAAACCACACACTACCTTTAATAATCTTAAAAAATAATACAACCTACATATCATCTTGGGTACACATATAAATCATACCTACAACATCTAACTTAATTTTGAATAAATGAACTTAAACTCTTGCATATACTGTTAAAGCCTAGTAGATCACTTTTATTTAACTAGCATCACTAACTAAGTAATCATTATTTCTAACTTGATGATCATCCACTGTTCACACTTAGTGTCTAGTGCGAGGCATGATTACCAACACAACCTCATATGCTATTCTCGCTTGAAAGCTATAAAATAAAATACCAAGAAACACTAGTCCATCAGAACCTCATAAAAATAATAATCGATCAAAATCATATGGTATATCTTATTAAAAACTATTAGCACATACTTCTTCTACCTATTACTACTATTTACCCATATATACACCTAAATTACTTTCATAGCTCTATAATTTTCAACTAAACTCGTAACATCACGGGAATCCGAAATTAACAAAACTAAACCCCCAAATACTTTCATTAATAACCTATACTTTTCTAAAGCAATAAATGCCATCAATAACTCCTTTCTACCACAAGCAATCAACAATTCACCCTAACTAATAACTCTTTCTCTACCTTCAACCAAAAAAGTAGTACCACATTCATTACCCCTAAAATAATATATAAGGACATATCACCTTAATACAAACTCAATAGTATGCATACTTTTATCTAAATACTTTCAAACAATCATCATTCCTACCTTTCTTGTCACTATACTTCTAAACCCAAACTTCCAACTGCAAGAAGGTTTTACTACTTATTAATCATAACACTCCAAGTCATAACATCCCTCGAATTCAAACTCTATTTAACAATATTGGTTTATACTATCTCCTCTCCTTAGCACTATTTAGATAAAAGGGGTTAATGAGGAATCTGGATACATAACATATTCTGTCTTAAGTGGACAACTCATACGGACAAGGACATAAGCTTTCAAATTAAGGGACTTATAATACACTATCGAGCTCCTCTAAAGCCCCTTGTGTGACTCCTGAAGTTACTGATGATAGGCGAATTTACACGCCTATATCAATATATTTTGCCCATATTTTAGCCTAGTTTTGAGAACTAATTATCTATTTCATGCACTTTTAGTCCTTTTTCCTATAAATGAGCTAACGAACATGATTAGTAAAGTTTCAGGTATAAATGATGCAAAATACAGCATTTTATGGCTTACTTGACACAAAAGAAAGCTCACAAACGAAGTAGAAAGGAGCTGGACGCCTAAAGGACCAAATCTGCTGCATGGAAAATCTGTCCTGGGCTAAAACAGCAATTCTGAAGACTTTGGGGACTTACAGATACAAATCTGGATTTTTACAAAGATACATTAACCTAGTACAATTAGGTTATGTATTTTACTATTCTATTTGGATTATGATATTGTAACCTTACCCTAGTACATTTGGGTTAAGGATTTCATTAGTATATTAGGATTTGGCTATTTATTTCATTAGCTTAGTAGGAGTAGGATAGGAGTATTATAAATACCCTATCATGTTAGAGATTTTTATTCATTCTTCAACTATTCATTCAGAAATTCATTCTAAAACTATTAATTTTCCTCCATTCTTCTCATTTTCCACCAAAAACACTTCTAATCTATTCTTCTATTCTTAAATTCCACAACAAGAGAATCGTTACTTGCTAGGGAATCACCAAAACCACACGCCTATCACCTACTTCTCACGCCATCAACCATGCAAATCGTGATATCCTTCACATTCATGGGTAACTAAACCTCTTAGTTGGGGTTATGGAAGCCGAATAAGTTACTATCTATAGCTATGAGTTTGTGAGTTCAAGACAAGTATATTGCTTATATCATTATTCTCTTCATCTTAATCTACATTCTTTGCGGTTGCCAACGCAAGAATACGCCAGTCTAACATTTAACTTGTTCGCGAGAAAGGTTATTTGTCTGGAAAAGAGATAATGTCAAGGTAGTAGGACACCCTTTCCTATTAAAAAGCTAGTGTCGTAACTGGACTAACCTCTTGGAGAATTCGTACCGTTAGACACGCTTTAAGCTCACGAAAGTTAAAGTGAAATAGTCCTTGTTTAGGTCGCGAGACGCTTGGATTTACCATCGACTACAATTCTCTATAAGCAATTGCATGTCAAGACTCTACACACTCATAGCCAATAGAGACGTATACCTCAGAAGGTGGACATAACCCCAACGCTTCAATTCTCATTGTTTCACAACCTACGAAATACTCTCTTTTTACTTTGCTATTTTCAGCTTTTATTTCATTACTTTGGTTACTTATTACAATCCCCCTTCTTACGAGACTTGCACCAAAAGTCTATTAATTTTGCTTACTTGTTGACCAAGCTATTCCCTGTGGGATCGACACCCAACCCAGGTTGGGTTCTATATTTGCTAACGACCGCTTTACACTCCTACGAGAGCTGTAGATTGAGCGTTATCAAAAATTGGCGCCGTTGCCGGGGAATACGAGTGTCAATCAAGTTCGTGATAATTACTAGACCCTTTGGTCAAAGATTCTCGTACTTTTACGTTTAGTTTTTGTTTTTGTTTCTTGCAGGTTTTTACTTTAGTGCATGCCCCATACTAGAAGTTCTGGTCAACCGTTATTACCAATCAATCCTGAACCACAACGAATTAGAAGAATGGAAGCACAAGCTGAAATCGACTGGATGGCTGCTCAACACGAGCAAGCAAGATTAGCTGCTCTTGCCGCTGCCCAAGTACACCAGCAAAACATTGATAATCCTGGGCGAGCAACAAATCCTAACGATGAAGATTTAGGTGATGACGAGTTACTAAACCCTAGGCGTGATGCTGAAATTATAACACCTGCCAATCGAAGAGGTCGACAAGCTCGGTATAGGTATGATCGCCAACCTTTGCAACCAGCTTTCGACGATGATGATGATGATCTTGATGGTGCCGGAGCCACTGGAGCTATAATTCCACCACCATTAGCGCCCGGAGCCAAATTCAACATCACTAGCACCATGATTCAGTTATTGCAACTCAAGGGATTATTTGGT
This sequence comes from Capsicum baccatum var. pendulum, assembly GCA_030864225.1. Lineage (NCBI taxonomy): Eukaryota > Viridiplantae > Streptophyta > Magnoliopsida > Solanales > Solanaceae > Capsicum > Capsicum baccatum. The sequence continues at coordinate 198,344,972 of CM061559.1, read as the reverse complement.
GGACTAGCAGGAGACGATCCGAATATGGATCTCATCAACTTTATTTCTACATGCAAGTCTTTTGACAATCCTGGTGTTGGTCAGAATGCTATTCGATTACGTCTATTTCCATTGTCTCTGTCTGGGGAGGCAACACTATGGTTGAATGGGCTGACTCCTGATTCAATTACAAATTGGAGGCAATTGAGAGACGCTTTCCTAGAAAGATTCTTTCCGCCATCCAAAAGGGCTCAATTGAGAGATGAAATCAGCAACTTTCGTCAGCTTCCCTCTGAAGCTCTTCATGAAACATGGGAGAGGTTCAAGATAAAGCTAGCGAGATGCCCAAACCATCACATGACTAATGTTCACCTAATGGAGATCTTGTATAGAGCCTTGAATTCAGTAACTAAACCAGTGGTGGACAACGCAGCTGGAGGTTCTATTATGGACCTCACCTTTGGTCAAGCAAGCAATATGCTAGATCGCATGACAAAGCAAAGTAGAGCTTGGCATACCAGGGATTCTGAGGTAGCAAGCCCCACTTTATCTATTGGCATGTCTGCAGACCAAAGAAGAAGAGAAGAAGAACGTGATCAAGATATGGCGCACATGAAAACCCAAATGGATCTTCTTACAAAGCATCTATTAGGGAAGACTAAAAAAGTGAAAGTTATTGCGTCAAAAGGAAGAGACGAATCTGATTCGGAAGAGGAGGCCAACTACTTGAACAATCAGGGGGGTTTCCGAGGGAATACCCAAGAAAACCAAGGTCCGAACTATTATGATAAATCTGGAAGCAAAGACCAAGGTAGTTGGAAGAAAAATAATGAAAAAAGTGGTTTGTACGTTCCCCCTGGTAAACGTGACACCACCACATCTAATTCTATGGAAGACATGATGGCTAAGTTATTGAAAGGAGTGGAAGCAACGAACGCGGGAGTTAAGGAGGTAATTGACGATTTGGCCTCCATGAAGCAATTAGTTGATTCTCATTCCACTTCTATCAAGCAAATAGAGCAGCAATTGATCCAACTTTCAGCAGCATTCAATCAAAGAAAGGCTGGCACCTTACCGAGCGATAGTGTGCAAAACCCAAGGAATGATGGGTCATGCATGGCCATCACTACCAGAAGTGGTAAGGTGCTGGAAACTTCAGCAAAAGACAAGCAAGTGGTTGACGTAGCAGCAGACATTGACGCCACACCTAGTGACGTTACAAGAGAAGAAGCCGCAACAACTACTTCAAACGTCAAGGATGTTTTACCTAGTGACGAGCAGCCTGAAAAAAATGATAAACGGAAGCAAGAGGAGAAGAAAACCGTGGAGAGAACACTTCCATACCCACCACCACCTTTTCCATAAAGATTGAAGAAGGTGGCCGATGACACTAAGTTCAACAAATTTATGACTATGTTGAAGCAGCTGACCATTAATGTCCCATTGGTAGAGGCACTTGAACAAATGCCTGGGTATGCGAAGTTTATGAAAGATCTTTTGACTAAAAAGAGGGCAGCAAGTTATGAGCTGAAAGATGATGTGCATCATTGTAGTGCAATTGCTACCCGATCGATAGTTTAGAAGAAGGCCGACCCTGGAGCTTTCACGATTCCTTGCACCATCGGATCTTTGGACTTTGCTAAAGCATTGTGTGACTTAGGAGCCAGCATCAACTTGATGCCATTATCGATCTACAAGAAGTTGGGGTTAGGAGATCCTACACCAACTAATATGAGGCTTGTTATGGCGGATAGGTCGGTAAAACGACCGGTTGGTATTCTATGCGATGTCTTTGTGAAGGTATCTTCATTCATATTTCCAGCAGACTTTGTCATCTTGGATTGTGAAGCAGATTCAGAGGTTCCCATAATCTTGGGACGCCCTTTTCTTGCTACGGGAAGTGTGCTCATAGATTTGAGAGCTAATGAGCTTTCATTCCGAATAAAATGACGAAGTGGTTCGCTTTGATGTTTGCAAATCAATGAAGCAACCCAAAGATCTGAGTGTATTTTCTGTGGCTGATGTTGTCTTTGATGATGAGAAAGAGTTACTAGCAGAAGAGCAAATTCTTGATGATCCTTTGGAGGTTTTGCTCATGACAGGAGAGAATGATGATGTTGAAATTTTTGAAGATGATATTTATTCTCTATCGGGATTAGGGACATATCGCTATACCCCCAAGAAGCTGGATCTTGATCTCAAGAATCGACCCAGACCACCAGCTAAGCCATTTATTGAAGAACCACCCACGTTAGAATTGAAGGAGCTGCCAAGCCATTTGAAGTACGCATTCTTAGGAAGCGGAAACACTCTTCCAGTCATTGTAGCAGCCGATTTAGGTGAGCAACAAGTTGCAGCTCTTATTGCAAATCTACGCAAGTATATTAGAGCCATTGGATGGACCATTGCGGATATTATTGGTATTCCACCTGGGATTTGCACACATAAAATTCAGCTTCAAGAAAAGTGCACACCCACCATTGAAAATCAAAGGCGATTAAACCCACTAATGCAAGAAGTGGTGAAGAAGGAGATTATCAAGTGGTTAGACGCAGGAGTTGTATATCCTATCTCTGATAGTACATGGGTGAGTCCTGTGCAATGTGTTCCCAAGAAAGGAGGTATGACGGTGGTCTCAAATGCAAAGAATGAGCTTATTCCACTCAGGCCCGTTACTGGATGGAGAATATGCATGGACTACCGCAAGATGAATTCTTGGACGCTCAAGGATCACTTTCCCATGCCATTTATGGACCAAATGCTAGATCGATTAGTGGGGAAAGGATGGTTTTACTTCTTGGATGGTTATTCAGGTTATAATCAGATTTGTATTGCACCTGAAGACCAAGAGAAGACAACGTTTACATGCCCATATGGTACGTTTGCCTTCAAACGCATGCCATTCGGGCTGTGTAATGCACCATCCACCTTTCAACATTGTATGATGTCTATTTTCTCTGATATGGTAGAAGATACTTTGGAGGTATTTATGGACGACTTTTCAGTTGTTGGTGAGTCCTTTGAAGGATGTTTGGCAAACTTGAGCATGGCATTACAAAGATGTGTAGAGTTCAACCTTGTGCTTAATTGGGAGAAGTGCCACTTCATGGTAAAAGAAGGAATCGTTCTTGGGTACAAGATCTCCGAAAGAGGAATAGAGGTTGATCGCGCCAAAATAGAGGTAATTGAGAAGCTACCGCCTCCAATTTCGGTGAAGGGAGTTCGTAGTTTTCTTGGCCACGCTGGGTTTTATCGTAGATTCATCAAATACTTCTCCAAAATTTCTAGTCCATTGTGCAAACTATTGGAGAAAGATGCGAAGTTTGACTTTAATGACGATTGCTTAAAGGCATTCGAATGCCTTAAAGGAAAACTCATTGAAGCCCCTATCATGGTAGCACTAGATTGGACGCTCCCGTTCGAAGTCATGTGTGATGCTAGTGGTGTAGCCGTTGGTGCTGTTCTTGGACAGAGAAAGGAGAAATTGTTTCATCCTATCTATTATGCAAGTAAGGTCCTAAATGAAGCCCAAAGGAACTACACTGTTACTGAACAAGAGCTCCTAGCGGTTGTGTATGCGTTTGAGAAGTTTCGTGCCTATCTATTGGGTACTAAGGTGATCGTTCATACAGACCATGCAGCTCTTAGGTATCTAATGACAAAGAAGGATGCAAAACCAAGGCTGATTCGATGGGTATTGCTGCTGCAAGAGTTTGATTTCGAAGTCAAAGATAGAAGAGGTTGCGAGAACCAAGTGGCTGATCACCTATCTAGACTTGAGAATGAGTATGTGGCGCAACCAGAAAATCAGATTGATGATGCATTCCCTGACGAGGAGATACTAGCGACAACAATGGAGAAATTACCATGGTATGCCGACTTTGCAAATTTCGTGGTGAGTAATGTGTTACCTTCCAATTTATCTTACCACCAAAGGAGGAAGTTTATGCATGACGTTCATCACTACTATTGGGATGAGCCTTATTTGTTTCGAAGATGCGCGGATGGGATCATTCGACGATGTATATCCCATGAAGAAGTGCCTACTATATTGGAAGCATGCCACACTTCGCAAGTTGGAGGACATCATGCACGGAATCGAACGACAAGGAAAGTCTTACAAAGTGGTTATTATTGGCCTACAATATTCAGAGATGCACACGACTATGTGAGAAGGTGTGACCAATGCCAACGTCAAGGTGCTATTTCAAAACACCATGAAATGCCCATGTCCAAGATTCTGGAGGTAGAACTCTTTGATGTGTGGGGTATTGATTTCATGGGTCCATTCGTGAATTCGTTTGGAATGAAGTACATCTTGGTTGCTGTGTATTATGTATCGAAATGGGTGGAAGCTATAGCATTGGCCGACAATGAAGGAAAGTGTGTTGTAGCGTTTTTAAAGAAGAATATCTTCTCTCGCTTTGGAGTACCTCGTACTATCATAAGTGATGGAGGATCTCACTTTTGCAACAAGCTATTCAAATCTGTATTGGCCAAGTATGGAGTCAAGCAACACAAGGTAGCTACGCCTTATCATCCCCAAACCAGTGGACAAGTTGAGGTTTCCAACCGCGAGATCAAGCAAATCCTTGCCAAGACGGTTAATGCGAATAGAAAGGACTGGTCTCGAAAGCTAGATGATGCACTATGGGCGTACAGGACTGCATTCAAGACACCCATTGGCATGTCACCTTATCAGCTAGTTTATGGGAAGGCTTGTCATCTACCCATCGAGCTTGAATACAAGGCATTGTGGGCATTGAAGCACTTGAATCTGAATTGGGATGATGTGAAGAACCTGAGGTTGGAGCAGCTGAATGAACTAGATGAATTTCGTCTCCATGCATATGAAAGATCAGATTTATACAAGGAGCGGATGAAGAACTATCATGATCAGCGGATTGTTCGACGAAACTTCCAAAAAAGTGACATGGTACTACTCTTTAACTCCAGACTCAAGCTCTTCCCAGGTAAGTTAAAATCAAAGTGGTCTGGTCCATTTAAAGTCATCCAAGTCTACTCATCTGGAGTAGTCGAATTGGAAGACAATGATGGTGTTGTCTTCAAAGTGAATGGCCAACGTGTTAAGACATATATCGGTCCTCTTGACTCGGTGAATGACATGGCCATCACTTATCTCGACGAAGTCTAAGTACTCGAGATTACTACGTCGAGCCACGACAATAAATAAGGCGCTAGATGGGAGGCAACTCATCGTTTCATTGTTTTATTGTTTTATCGTTTTATTGTTTTATCGTTTTATCGTTTTATCATTTTTTCGTTTTGTCGTTTTAGTATTTTTTCTTTTTGATAAATGAAAATCCAAAAATAATAGTCGTGCCATGACCAAAACTAAGGCGCTTGGTGGGAGTCAACCCATCGTACTAATCGTTTTCATTTTGTTTTGAGCAAATATAGGTGCAAGAAGTATGCGACGAGGAGATTGATCTCAATCGACGATTTGGACGCATTGTATGGTAAAATCGGTACGTTAGGAATGGTGATGCATAAGGCTATGAATTGAGCCTTTCTCACATCAAAATAGGCTTCGAGGAAGGCTAGGCCTTGGTAAAAATAGGCCACGAACGATGCACAACCTATTCTATAGCCTAAGGACTCGGAATCTAGTGTGCTATACACTATGCGCCGCCTATTCCTAGGTATGCTTTTGACTATGCGCCGCCTATGCTATGGCATTTGGTCTCAGTATCTCATGTTCCATAGACTATGCGGCGTATATGTCTACAAATGCCATAGACTATGCGGCGCATATGTCCCATTATGCCATAGACAATGCGCCGCATATGTCATTGATATGCCGAGTGATATGCGCCGCATTTGTGGTGTTCTTGTCCCCAAATCCGATTTTAAATGGGTCATAACCCGACCCATACTCTTCCTATATAAAGGGGACTTAGTTTTATAACACAACCAAATTAGAAACAACCCTAAAGGCGCCGCATAACCCTCCAAATCTTCTCAAAATTTTCTTCTTTTGCTCTTCCAATTCACAACAACTTCTCCACAAGATTCAAGCAAGTAAGTACTCTCTTATTCTTCATCTATTTATCGTAAGTACTACGTTGCTATTCTTATTATAAATTGCTAAATCATGTAAGATTGGTGGTGATGTTCATGTGTTTGGATTATTGTTGCAAAATCATGTGAGTGAACATATACGTAGGGAATTCTTGACTTGTTTCCGACTTGAATTTTGTTTCAAAAGCACTGTTATGATATTTGCTGAATATATATGGCTATGAATATTGCTTAAGAGTGTTGTTTGGATGCTTACATAATAGACTATCCCGGCCATCGGGATAAGATTATAGTGCCTATCAACTTAGGAGGCTGTGCTTGTTGTAAGAATAACGATTCCATGTGGTAACCCCTATGTCATAGTGTTGCTATATCCACCATGAAAGTAGTACAATGGCTGCAAATAAATGATGCAATGCTGATTTTCTTGTCGGAATACAATCCTAAAACGTATGTCGATGAAATCTGAGTACTCGACCACTTTCACTTCATTGATTTGTGTTAACAAAACTAAGTGTGGGGTGGTACCCCTAGTGCTTGCATATAGATTGTATCAAGTGAGATTGTGCTTCAACTAACATTATTTCTAGTCTCAGGTACAATGGCACCTAAAATGAGGCAAGGCAAGGAGAAGGCTACCACGTCCCAAAGGGAAAAAGAGAAGTCGAAAAGACCAAGGAGAATCATCCTCAGCACACCTACCACGGAGAATGTTCGGAATAAAATGGGTTCTTGAGGAAGAAGCCAAAGCATGGTACAACAACAACAAACAAAGAAAATATGTGCACGTCGACTTGATCAATAAGGAGACCTTAGCAAAGAAGGAGCCGCGAATGTTGGCAAAAATAATGGCTTTGAAGCTGGATTTCATCTTCCGCGACATGGGAGAGTGCAATCTTGACTTAACAAGAGAGTTTTATGCCAACTGGTCACCGAATACAACAGGCAATGAAGTCAAAATTCGGGGCCAAGTGTTACAGCTCACCGCGGATTGGATCAACTCTTTTCTTGGCTTACCTTCGGTCGACACTGCACCATTCAATGAGCTGTACAGCAGACCTCCTTACAGAGCAATACGACACACGCTTTGTGGAAGCAGATCGATGGCAAGATGGGGCAGACATAAGGAAACAGGCCGTCACAACACCTTCCCCTATGCTCCACTAAATAGGGAAGCAAGAATCTGGATGCGCATTGTCAACTCATGCCTTATTCCTGGGACTCAATACACCAAGAGGAAGGCCAGACTCCACAAAAGGTCCCATTTCACATTCGGCAATTTGTTGACAGCAATGTTGCGGAAGGAGGATATCGAAGAGGAACCAGCTGACCACAAACTCCCACATAACCCAAAGAAGGTTGACCTCACCAAGCTCAAAGATGCTGAAACAACTCATGGAGTCAACCTTACTACTGCGGAGAGACATGCTCGTGACGAGAGTTTCTTCCATCATCTCTATGGCATGACACGATTCACTATGATGAGTGGTGGACGTATTCCAACTGCTGAAGAGCTCCAACAGCTAGACCACGACTACCCAATGAACATGCATGCACGGGAGATGTGTGGAGTGGGTGTATATTTTGAGGAACCTCTAGACGATGATGTGCCGACTGATGATGATAGACGCTTGCCTGATTCTGACGAAGAGGAGAACTCTGACGACGACTCTTATGATGATTCATACGAAGGGGGTATGACCCCCGACATTGATGAAGGGTCCGACTAACCAGGTTCTTCGCATTTATTTTCCACTGAGGGCAGTGTCCCATCTAATTGTGGGGTGGGAAAAATCGCATGCTATACTTCTTTGTTTGCACCTATGTTTGTATGTTTGTTTGTTTACTTTGTTTTTTTTTGAGTCCGTTTTTTTTAGTTTTTTTTAGGAGTCAAATTTTTCTAGCTACGCATGAAATTATTTTGATAGGCATCATGAGATTATAACAAGAGTATGTGCTACAATTGTGACTATTGAGACGTTTAGGCTCTAGTTGTGACTTATTATGTGATATTGTGTGATTCAATTCCTTCACTTGTTGGGTCGAGAGTCTATATTACTTCCAATCAAGTCGACCATGTGCCTTGTGTGTGTGAGATAATAGTATATTCTATGCTTGTGACTGATGCTAGAACTTGCCCGGTATGTATGCAAAGCGAAAATAAGGAGTGTAAGTTTAGGATATGATTTAGGCATTTCTTTGGCAACCTATATTTGTTTACCTTCAGTTTTACCTACCCATTAATATCATCCTAGTTAAACCCTTTGAGCCTTTAACCTATTTCTTTGACAACCTTGTATGTAAGCCTAATCCATTTTTTTCAAGACCGTAATTTGATCCAAATTCCTAAGTGCTTTAAAGTGAAAAAGTCATGTCACAATATAAGAGAAAATTGGGTGAGTATAATGCTATAAATTGCAAAGGTTCTTGAATGTGTTATGTAAAAGAAAAGTGCTATCATAAGAGGTATGTTGTGAAAAGAAAAAGGAAGAGAAAGCTGAAAAGTGAGTTGTGCTTAAAATTGGAAAACAAAAGAGGAGAACAAGGGAGGTAGAAGAAAAGAAGAAGAAAGGTTGAAAGAAAAAAGTGTCAATGATACAAAGTGATGTATTAAAGCGCTTAGGAACCTAGTCACTATTCTTGGCCAAAATAGTCCTACCCGTCCCTTAGCCTACATTACAACCATCAAAAGACCTACTTGATCCTAATCTTAACATTCCGACATTTAGTAGAGTACTACATTAAGGGCAAACTTATGGTCATTAGTTGCTACATATGAATTCTTTGTGAGAGCGAGAGCAAGGATATTGTTGATACCCATGTTTGAAAAATATGCTATACTTGTGAGTAGTTATGGGTACTATATTGTGAGACACACATGGTTGATGAGTTTTGGATAGTTGTATATGATTCTATGTACCTTAACGTTTGCATATGAGTTGATCACCATCACGAGTCTATGCTTGAGGTTAAATTGTTTCTACTTATAATCAGAAAGCTACTCTTTGTTGATAATTATTGTGCTTGTCTTGATAAATGTTTTGTGTTGTTGCAGTAAAAACCTTAAGTCGATGCTTAGAAGGACATGATATGTTGTTCGAGGATGAACAAAGCTCTAAGTGTGGGGTGTTGATGATAGGCGAATTTACGCGCCTATATCAATATATTTTGCCCATATTTTAGCCTAGTTTTGAGAACTAATTATCTATTTCATGCACTTTTAGTCCTTTTTCCTATAAATGAGCTAACGAACATGATTAGTAAAGTTTCAGGTATAAATGATGCAAAATACAGCATTTTATGGCTTACTTGACATAAAAGAAAGCTCACAAACGAAGTAGAAAGGAGCTGAACGCCTAAAGGACCAAATCTGCTGCATGGAAAATCTGTCCCGGGCTAAAACAGCAATTCTGAAGACTTTGGGGACTTACAGATACAAATCTGGATTTTTACAAAGATACATTAACCTAGTACAATTAGGTTATGTATTTTACTATTCTATTTGGATTATGATATTGTAACCTTACCCTAGACATTTGGGTCAAGGATTTCATTAGTATATTAGGATTTGGCTATTTATTTCATTAGCTTAGTAGGAGTAGGATAGGAGTATTATAAATACCCTATCATGTTAGAGATTTTTATTCATTCTTCAACTATTCATTCAGAAATTCATTCTAAAACTATTAATTTTCCTCCATTCTTCTCATCTTCCACCAAAAACACTTCTAATCTATTCTTCTATTCTTAAATTCCACAACAAGAGAATCGTTACTTGCTAGGGAATCACCAAAACCACACGCCTATCACCTACTTCTCACGCCATCAACCATGCAAATTGTGATATCCTTCGCATTCATGGGTAACTAAACCTCTTAGTTGGGGTTATGGAAGCCGAATGAGTTACTATCTATAGCTATGAGTTTGTGAGTTCAAGACAAGTATATTGCTTATATCATTATTCTCTTCATCTTAATCTACATTCTTTGCGGTTGCAAACGCAAGAATACGCCAGTCTAACATTTAACTTGTTCGCGAGAAAGGTTATTTGTCTGGAAAAGAGATAATGTCAAGGTAGTAGGACACCCTTTCCTATTAAAAAGCTAGTGCCGTAACTGGACTAACCTCTTGGAGAATTCGTACCGTTAGACACGCTTTAAGCTCGCGAGAGTTAAAGTGAAATAGTCCTTGTTTAGGTCGCGAGACGCTTGGATTTACCATCGACTACAATTCTCTATAAGCAATTGCATGTCAAGATTCTACACACTCATAGCCAATAGAGACGTATACCTCAGAAGGTGGACATAACCCCAACGCTTCAATTCTCATTGTTTCACAACCTACGAAATACTCTCTTTTTACTTTGCTATTTTCAGCTTTTATTTCATTACTTTGGTTACTTATTACAATCCCCCCCTTCTTACGAGACTTGCACCAAAAGTCTATTAATTTTGCTTACTTGTTGACCAAGCTATTCCCTGTGGGATCGACACCCAATCCAGGTTGGGTTCTATATTTGCTAACGACCGCTTTACACTCCTACGAGAGCTGTAGATTGAGCGTTATCAGTTACTACTAGTAAATTTGAGAACATCATCTTGGGAGAAATTGGAATTTAGCACTCAAATTATCTCGGGAAGTCTTACATTGAGAATTGTGGAGTAACACATGAATCGATAGAAGTTTCTAAAGAACAACTTTACTTCACGGTCTATAGTATGAAAGAAAAGAGACATTTATTAAATGCCCTGTATCCTCTCGAAGAAAAGTACCAACATATTTGTACCTTTATGCAAGACTCTACTTGAGATGACTTCATAGGCACTTTAGGACACTTGAACTCTATGCTCTAATACCAAGTTTGTCATGACTAGGGACTACCCCCTAGTTATAACAGGTGCTTATAACCACATATGATCCTAAGCTAATCCATAATACTTTATAACTCGTAAGCAACTGAATATGTTACGTAAATATGAAAGAACTAATAAAAAGAGAAGTCTTTTCTAATTAGGTTCAATACAAAAATTGTGTAAAACAATTACAACTTTGGTTACACAAAACAAATTTGAAATCAAATATATAAACTATACTGACTATCTATTAAGCCTCTACTAATATTGACAATAGGTATCTAGGACACGACCCCTAGCTATCTCTAATTAATATAACTAAATAAAAGAATGATGCGGAAACTATATTTGACCCGAGTCCTTGAATCAAAAGAACTCTTTACCTACTAACTAAAAGCTACAAACTGTTTGATTATGATATGTGGGCTACAACTGGTACCTATATTATGAGCACGTAGATATATATGTGGATCAGTACTTCTAGAATGTACTAAGTATGTGGGGGTGAATGCATAAGTAAAACAATAACTTAATATATTCATAGAATTTAAAATAATGCATGCTAAGTGTAAGTGACTCACTTTGAGCTTGAATGAAACTAGAAGCTGAAAAATCATAAACCATGAATAATAAAGCATAGTGAATAAACTTTGTAAGCCACCACACTTAGTTTCTAAAAGCTTTACTTTTCTTTTTTTTTCTTAGGAGGTTCATCTAATCGATATAAACCATGTGAGAAATCATTGAGTCCAATGTCTTCCCCGCATTGGGGAGAACTATTCTACCCTTGTCATCGGAATAGAACCTTAACTTGAGTTTTTACTATGCTTAACCTATATTGGGATTTGAACATATGGTGGTACATAATTTCGGGGAATGCAACCTTGGACTGATAACCTACTCGGTGATAAATACTACTCCCTTATTACTTATAAGCTCATACTTTAGGAAATCCACCTTAAAATAGCACAAGGGTTTATATAATGAAACCTGTTATGTTTCTGTTTACTTTAAATCCTAATCAAGATAAATAAATGGGGATTCCATATCTTAGCTTAGGATCAAAGGATCAATTTATGCTTTAAATCTTGGTATAAACTTGTTATAGAGTACTTATGAGCATAATCTTCTTGAAATCTCAACAATTAACTTAGGCCTTAAATTTCATGCTTTAAATTCATGATAATTCATAACCAAAACCTCATGCTTAATATAAATCTTAAAATACTTCAACAATATCAAGTCAATATAGTGCATTCTCATTCATATTATGAATTTTATAAGTTAAAACATAATTATAAACAATTGTTGTTATACTTAAACCTTTAAATTTCATGATAATCACATGCTTCAAGAATATACAAACTTGGATATGAACCTTAATTCAAAACAAGTAAACTAAGTCTTAAAATCATGAAATTTGGCATAATGATGGAAGGGTGCCCTTGTTCATAACCCCATATGCCTTGATAGGCTTGACTTGGTGTAGAAAACTTGACTTTGAAAGCCTTGGAGATGATCTTGGAAACTTTTGTTGAAATTATTGAATTAGAAAACTTAAATTCTTATTTATCTTGAAGAGAATGTAATTGAGTTTTGATATTCTTGGGAGGAGGTTAGGGTTTCTTAGAGATAAAATTAAAGGAGAATGGGCAAATAGTGCTTTAATCGATGTTTAATCTCGTGTTTTTATGACTTGGGGTGATGGGAAAAGACGTAACTACCCCTTAAAAGATTAAATTTATAATTGGAATACTTATTAGAGGCCTAGAATGGTGTGGTGATGTGTCCTTCTTGATACATGGCGTGACGTAATGCAATCACGATGAGCTGCTGGAATCGAAATCCAAACACGACCCAAATCTCATCCAAAAAATTTGAGAATTCCTGATGCATGCTCCTTACACCCCTGAATATGATTTACTCAAAAATCATCACCTTAGAGTCCATAAGGTCTAAATGAAAATCCTCAAAGTTTAAGGGTATTTAAAGTGACTAAGTTTTCAACACTTAGTGAAAATTTAAGCCCTTAAGCCCTTTAAGCATGCAACTAACAGCTGAATTGAGCTAAGAATAATATGGATTATTACAACATAGTTTACTATTATGTATACTATGGATTAGTTAGAGCCTTGGTTTCTATGGACCTTACTTGAATTTCCTCGATTTATACGGCTAACACGTGATGGGGCCCTTTCAGTAAGGGGACCTAAACCAATATAGTCATTGGGTAACCTTAGGATTGTCAGACATAAACAATCCAGGTTAATATTTTAAATCTTATGATTATAACCTTTTTCCCTATCCTGGCATCATATGCATGTGTATATGATTATGTGCATACACTTTTAGATTTATTTTGGACTAGGAACTCTTTTATTCCCTTTCTGAGTTACATACCATTGCTTATTCCAATGATCATCCCTGGATGTTTCATCATTTTATGATGTAGGGCTTTAATATTCTATAATAAACCTTCGGATAATTTTGCTTGTTCCTATATATTTTTTCCATTAGAGCTTTTTCATAGCCATACCAAGTCATTTGTGACTTGATGAAACTGATAGTTTAGTTACCAGGCAACTCGTTTGGTTTTAGGACCAATTCCACATTTATAAGTCTTCGCTGGTTTCGAGTGTCCATAGAGTAAAAACCTTAGTAAAATGATCTCACATATGAATTATGACTACTCATCAACTTTAAAATATCGGTTGTAGGCTATATAGACCCTAAGTTTGGGTTCCAAGAAACCCAAGTTCATTTTGACTTATTAGTCGAAAAGTGAGAAAATTGGTAGACATGGGTGTGGGGACAAAATTTGGTCCAAAAAGCTTACAATAAAAAATTCAAATTTACCAATGCATCCATAACATAGAATTTAGTGGGGTTACATAGTTTGTTCGCACAAAAAGGAGTCCGAATGAGTCTGGGAGGTAAAAGCAAGTTTTGACCTCACAGACCCAATTTAACCGCGACCAAAGTACTATAAATAGCCCCCCTTGGTCGCAAAATAGGCCATTTTCACTCTTCTTTGAGCCCTAGAAGCCTTAAAATAATATATTAACTTCAAATATATTCTTGGGATTGAGTTTTAAGATTGATTAAAATATATATATATTTGTGATTAACAATGAATTTAAGGTATGAATTATTCATTTTCAAGCTTTAATTTCTTGAATTTTTTACTAGAACCCCAAATTTCTTGAGGTCTTGATTTTAGCCGAAATATGCTCTCCTAATTCTTGAGGGTTATGATTTTCTAATGGTGTATGAACATTAGGTTGATCTCAAGAACATGTTTTTTGTATGTGGGACCCACTTGGGGGTTTTGGTTTCATTTTTGGATTTGAAGAACAATGGTGAATTATGGGTATCGAAATTCTTTTAATAATGTGTAGATTATTTTTTGGATAGGTTGACATCTTGAAGAAGCTTCTCAGAAAGAAAAATCAAGGGTTTAGCGGTTCATGAGCTTTATTGGGATTTGAGGTAGATTAGGCTTACTTTTTGTTTGATTGATCTATGTTTTGATATAATTATAATATCTTGTGATATTGTGATGAGTTTAGCTATTATCTTGATGAAATGCAAGACTTGGTTTAGTTTGACCAATTAAGCTATGTGAATCTTAGAGGTTAAAAAGATAACTTGTTTCCCATTATTTTTGAGGTGAAATAGACTTCATTACTCATGTTTAGCATGAAAATGACTTAGAACACTCAACCTTAGGTGAAATGCTTTCATTTGTCATACTTAGAGTAAATTGGAAATAGTTGCTAATAGTAAAGGAGGTTTCCTTAGTTCTAATGAACTTGGTGTAAATGTTTGAGAGAGAACATCTACCTTAAGGCTTATGGAGGCTTCCTCTATATTTAAGGCTTGGTTTAGATAACTTAGCCTAGTACCATGTAGAAATTGACTTAGAATGCATTTCTGGAATTTAGATGTGGGTTTGTTGACCCACCTTAAGGTAAGATTAAGGATTAGTTCCCTTGAACCCTTATGCATAGTACTTAAATAGACAATGTCCTTTGAAGAAATATTGATGATTTTTGGCACTTGTTGGTTATGTGGAATGGAATTGAGAATAAGGCCCGTTATTATTTCTCTGTATACATTTTTGGCTAAAGCTTGTGTTAAGATATTCGTTATGTTAGTGTGGTTAACTTTTGTTTGGGCTAATGAATATGTTATTAACTGAGCCCTTGACTATAATATGGTCTAAGCCATAAATGATGTTATTGATCATGCTATGAATAAGCTATAGATTATGTACGCTTTAGCCATTGTTCACACTAATGACGAATTATCTTTAGTCCAATATTAGGCTAATGTATATACTACTAATGGGCCATTATTCATGATATCGCTTACGATTATGGCCAAGGTCTAAGCAACTAGATTATGGATTATGTAAAGATGAGTCATTAATTATACATCTAATTACACTATTATTTAGGCTAGTGTTTGGGCCATTAACCATACTATTGCCCAAGTTATGATTACACTTAATAATTATGATAATAAATCACATAGAAAATATTTCTTATTGTCTATATTTGAAAATTTGATGCAAATGGTGCTAGAAGGAATATTTTGTAATGCCCCGAGACTGCCCCCTGAATATCGTACAGTGCTTAGAATCACAAGTGATCCTAAGCTAACCCATGATACTTGCATAACTCGTAAGCAACTGAATATGTTACTTAAATCTAGAAAAAATAAGTGGAAGATACATATTTGCAAAATATTTTCAATACAAGACTATTTATAACATACTTTGATTATACAAAACAAAGCTGAAAGTAAATACATCAACTCTAAATGACCATGTAAGAAGCCTCTTCAAGTATTGACTATCAATAGTCGGGACATGACCCCCAGCCATCCATAATCAATATAATTAAATAAAATATAATATTAAAAGTAGAATGGACTCAATCCTCGTATCAATAAAACTCATCACCTGCTTGCTGGAAGCTATGAACTTTCTAATTATGATGTGTGGGCTACAACTGGTACCTAATTATGAAATAATGTAGCCACAAAGACGTATATGTAGGTCAGTACTTTTGGAATGTAATAAGTATGCGGGGGTGAACATATCATTAAAATAATAACTGAATATTCATATAAGCTTTCAATGATTCATATTAAGCGTAAAAGACTTACCTTGAACTAGAATAAAATAAAAGATTGCAAGATCATAAATATGAGTAATGAAGCATAAAAATAACTTTGTAAGCCATAACACTTAGCATTTAAAAGCTTTACTTTTTATTCTTTCTCTTTGGAGGTTCTTCTAAAGGACAAAAACCATGTGAGCTATCACGGAGTCCAATGTCTTACTGTAAGACTCCACAAAATTCTAAGCTTAACTCAGCCCTTAGATCTTGATAAGGGGTCCCATACTTAGAAATTTCAGTGAAGTGTTTACACTTAGAATTATATTTTTAGCCACATAAGTTGGCAATCCTATTTCTAAACCCTGAATACCTTAAAGTGTCGCTTTTTAGACTGATTCATGATCAGGTATATCAGTAGCTGTTCTTGAAAAAGTTTCAAATTTTTTGAACATCGTTTAAATCACGTTTAGAAGTCCAAACTAGTGGATCAATACAATCTCGATGCGCCGTGTATATTATCGGATGGATAAATATTTTTTTCCAGCTCCCAGTGTCAATTTCTACTGAGCCGGTGCAGACTCGACATGGTGCATGGGCCATAGCATCAACCCAATTGATGCGGCGCGTCAAGCTGCACGTCACTAGACCCATTTTCATTCATTAAAACTACGCATCCGTGAGGGCATTTGGGTCATTTTACCACCCTTATTCAGCCCCAAAAACACAAAATTAATCGCTTTTAGGTCAAAAACATTCATTATTTCTTTCAAATTACTCAAGAACAACACCCTGGGAGATCTAATTTCAATTCAAGCTTTAAGAAATTCACCATCAACAATCATTAATTCAAGTACCAAGTTATGCGAAGAGTTCATCCAAGAATTTCCTTCCTCTTTTGGAGTTCAAGAAACTCTAATAAACTACAAGTTAATTAATTTCGTGAATTTCATGTGGGAATTGAGTGTATTCATGATTATGATACAAATTAATTTGCTCATGCAAATTAAATGTTAAAATCATGACATGCTAGCATATGCCCAAGCTTATATCTTTCAAGTGTTCGATAAAATGTCTCCATTAACGAGTTGTGAGCAACTGAACATTGTTGTGCTTTTCAAGTTTATCCTATGCTTTAATTTTCATGCTATCGAGTCTTGGGGGCATTCAATACTAAAAAATCTATCTACTTACCTAGAGTCATAGTTGTTATAGAACAGTCTAAGTAGCATCACAATCAATAGTATTCAGTCAGTATCGAACTCTATATTTAGTCAGACATTAGAACTCAGTAAACTCAGTCCAGTTTAGTCAGTTAACATGATCAGTTATAGTTTAGTCCAACCTAGTACGGTTTAAAATTAGTTCAGTGTCTATTTAAATTGGTAGTAGGATTCAGTACAGAGTGGACCCAAGGATGGGGACTCAACTGTCAGTAGAGGGTTGTATCCTTAGAAGTTGTCCTTGCATTCTAGAACAAATAGCCAACTTAGGTTAAGACATCAACCTGCCTGTTGAGTGTTGATGAGGTGTTTTACCTGTCAGCTTAGGGTACCACCATTCTCGTTCAGAGCACCTACCATATGAGGGTGACTCTTCAATATGTCTTTACCCGTGGCATGGTACTAATACCCTTCCAACTGAGTTTACAAGTTTGACCCTAACCAGTTTAAAAAAAGCATATAGGTTAGACGATTATCTCCCACAGTTTTAGTTTTAGTCTTAGTATAGAAACACAGTTTAGTTCTACAGAATCAAGATGGTCATACGTAGTCACCCAGCTCAGTATAGAACTCAGTTCAGTTTTATAAAATCAGGATAGTCAGAAACAGTCACCCAGCTATCAGTAATAAAGTTATTAGTAAATTCTGATCTCAGTCACTCAGTTATCAAAACTCAGTATCCAGTGTTACTATGATCTCAAACACAGTATATGTACATATATGAATAGTATTGCATAATTAGTATTTTATCAGTTTTAGTTATATATGTACTCTCATTCAGTTGTATTCATGCTATTCAGTCAGTCATTATTCATGTATATGAACCCTTGCATATCATCCTACCTCACTAAGCATACTAGTACATTCAAAGTACAGATGCATACTTTTTGTTTTGTACTATGATGTTTTATATCATAGGTTCAGACACACGAGCTCCAAACCAGACATAGCAGCCTAGACTATTAGCAGCAGACCTAGTGGTGAGTCCTCATAGTTTGAGGATAAAGTTATTATATCATTTTATTATTTTAGTATTCATTTTATATAAGTCATCGCAGTTAGTTAGGGATTTATCCCACCAGTTCTATATTCAAACAGATAGAGGCTTTCAGACTATACTTTCAGATAGTATTCAGTTGTATGAATTATTATTACAGTTGGTATTCTTTATCAGTATTTTAGGTGTTGAACCTTATGGAATTTTAGCCTTTTTTCCATATTTATTATAGTATTTTTAATTAGTGCTCACAACAGATATCAGTTATGGGTTAGCTTTTGGTACTTTGGGGTCATCAGAATCGTGTGGCATCTGGGGTGCAGACTCGGGGCAAGTCTGGTAGTCTAAAATCCATGTCTAGTAGAGTCTTGTACATGGGTGTGTAGCGTGCCACACATATGAACAAGAGGCTATGAAGAATTTTAAGAAACGTTTCCCTTATTTAGGTGTTTATATCGTGCGAGTGAGAATAAGCTCAAGTTACACTCTTAGTCTAATATTTTTCTTACTTCTATTTACATAACATGTCTCCCAAAATGACTAACAGAAGAAGAATTAGAAACTACCTAGGGCCTCTGCCCGTTCGGGCAGATCTCCTGAATGAGCATGTGTATCACTCTAAACTTAACACTACTTTCACTTTCTTAGCTTATTCAGTAGTAGCCCAGAATAATTAGTTGGCTACAATTTTATCTAATCTTTTAACTCAAGATCCATGGAGTGATGAGAAGAGATATAGGAAAAGAGGGAGAAAGAATAAGAGGGCCAGAACGCCAAGGCCAAAGAGTGGATAAACAAATCCCCCTTGGCAGAAATATGGCAGAAACCATTAGGGTATGTGAAGGGCTAGTAGTGGGTTGTGTTTTGGATATAGAAATCCATACCATAGAATCAGAGATTTTCCTTAGTTAGGTTCGCGGAGTTAGCATATCCGTCCTTCAACACAGTGTGGTCACCCGAATTAGTAGGGTGCTACTTCCAGTGTCACCAGTGGGTAACGCCCAAACAAGATTTATGCACTTCAGTCCAGACAGGATCAAGAAAATTCCCCTAATATAGTCACTAGTACATTACAAATCTTCTATTTATATATTTATGCCTGATGTTAGGCGTATTTACACGCCTAAAGCACCTTAATTTACCCATATTTTAGCTAAGTTTTAAGAACAAAATCTATAATTCCTGCACTTTTAGTCTCTTTTTCTGTAAGTGAGCTAACCAACGTGATTAGCAAGTTTTCAGGTATAAATGATGAAGATTTCAGCATTTTGTGGACTGTTGGACGCCAAAGGAAACCTCAACGTACGAAGGACGGCAGCTTCTGGAAACTGGTGGACTGAAAGTAATGCATGGAGAACTTGTCCCGGGCAAAAATAGTATTTCTTAAGACTTGGGGATCAGTAGTAACTTAGTAGGATTAGGACAAGGATAAAAACCCTATTTCAGTAGGACAAGGATAAAAACCCTATTTCAGTAGGACTAGGACAAGGGTGTTATAAAAACCCTTATTTGCTGAATTTTTCAGAATTCATTTCATTCCATCCCATCAGATTCTATACTTTCAATTTAATTTCTATTCGACTTTTAGTTTTCACGGTTTAAGACAGAGAAATGCTACAAGACTGATTAGAGAGGAAATCACGCCATTCTTACCACTATAACTATCGTGAGATTGTTAGTTGTTTTAGTATGATGATGATATCTTCGTGGTTTTCCTTCACAATTATGAGTAGCTAAACTTCTCTGTTAGGGTTATGGAAGCCTTATGAGATACGATCTATTGCTATGAGTTTGTGAATTCTTGATACGTATGCTGCTTATATCATTACTCTCTTCATCTTAATTGAATTCTTGTGGTTGCAAACATATAGAATACGCCAGTATAGCATTAACTTATTCGAAAGAAAAGTTACATGTCTGGAAAAGAGAGAGTGACAAGGAAATAGGGCTACCAACCCCTATTTAAAAGTTAGTGTCGTAACTGGATTAACCTCTTGGAGAATTCGTACCATTAGTTATATGCTTTAAGCTCGAAAGCGTTAAAGTGAAATAATCCTTGATGGTCGAAAGACACTAGGATTTACCATATAATACGAAACTCTATAAGTGCATGCATATCTGAATTCCGCATAATTCATAGCCAATAGATACGTAAAATTGATAAGGTGGACATAACCCTAACTTACAATTATGATTGACTAAAATCTTACTAAACATTCTATTTTTACTTTGCTATTTTGATAATTTTACTTCACGCATAAAATCCCCCCTTTTTCCGCAGAACTTTCACCAAAAGTCTACTAATCGTTGCATACTTAGTGACCGAGTATTCCCTGTGGGATTCGACACCCAAACCAGTTGGGTTCTATATTTGACAACAACTGCTTACACTCTTACGAGAGCTGTAGTTTGAGCATTATCAAATTTTGGCACCGTTGCCGGGGAATACAGTTGTCTACTAAGTTTGTGATAATTACTAGACCCTTTGGTCAAAGATTTTTGTATTTTACTTTTAGTTGTTGTTTTTGTTTTGTTCAGGTTTTGTTCAGTGCATGCCAAACACCCGAAGTTTAGGTCAACCGTTATTACCTATCAAACTTGAACCACATCGTATTGGCAGAATGGAGGCACAACGTGACATTGACAGAAGGGTTGCTCAACAGGAGCAAGCTAGATTAGATGCATTGGCAGCCGCTCAAGTGCATCAACAGAATATTGATAATCCAGGCCGTGCAACAAATCCTGATAATGAGGACCTAGGTGATGAGGAGCTACTGAATCCTAGGTGTACTGATGAGGTGGCGACACCTGTGAACAGAAGAGATCATTAAGCTAGATTTTGGCCTGAACATCGAGCCGTGCAGATTCCTTTTGATGATGATGATGACGATTTGGATGGAGCTGGTGCCACTGGGGCTATTATTTCTCCACCCTTGGCACCTGGAGCCAAGTTCAATATCACAAGCACCATGATTCAATTATTGCAGCTCAAGGGGTTGTTTGGTGGACTTGCAGGTGATGACCCAAATATGCATCTGATCAATTTTATCTCTACATGCAAGTCATTTGACAATCCAGGCATTGGATAGAATATAATTCGGCTACGCTTATTTCCATTGTCTCTTTCTGGAGAGGCAACTCTATGGTTGAATGGGCTGACTCCTGATTCTATTACAAATTGAAGGCAATTGAAAGACGCTTTCCTAGAAAGATTCTTTCCGCCATCCAAGAGAGCACAGTTGAGAGATGAGATCAGCAATTTTAGACAGCTTCCAACTGAAGCACTCCATGAAACATGGGAGAGGTTCAAGAAAAACCTTATGCGGTGCCCAAACCATCATATGACCAATGTCCACTTGATGGAGATATTATATAGAGCTTTAAATTCGGTGACTAAGACAGTGGCTGATAATGCTGCAGGAGGGTCATTCATGGACCTTACCTTTATTCAGGTAAGTGATATGCTAGATCGTATGACAAAGCAAAGTAAAGCTTGGCATACCAGGGATTTTGAGGTAGCAAGCTCTACTATATCTATTGGCATGACTGCAGAATAGAGGCAAAGAGAGGAGGAACGTGATCAAGATATGGCACACATGAAAACGCAGATGGATCTTCTAACCAAGCATTTATTATCAGGGAAGACCGAAAAAGTCAAAGCTATTATGTCACAGGTAAGAGATGAATCCGATTCTGAAGAACAAGATAACTACTTGAATAATCAGGGGGTTTTTGAGGTAATGCTCAAGGAAACCAAGGTCGGAACTATTATGATAAATCTGGAAACAAGTACCGTGATCAAGGTAGTTGGAAGAATAAGACTGACAAGAATGGTTTGTATGTTCTTCCTGGAAACCATGAGGCCGTGGCGTCTGGCTCTGGAAAGATGTCCCTGGAAGATATGATGGCAAAGCTGGTGAAAGGAGTGGAGGCAACCAACACGGGAGTAACTGAGGTAATAAATAATTTGTCCTCAATGAAGCAATTGGTTGACTCGAAATCCACTGGAATAAAATAGTTAGAACAACAAATGAGTCAACTATTAGCGGTATTCAATCAACGAAAAGCTGGCACTCTACCTAGTGACACTGTGCAAAATCCAAGGAATGATGGATCATGCTTGGCTATTACTACCAGGAGCGGTAAGGTGCTAGACAATCCGTCTAAAGGCAAGTAGGTGGTTGATGATATAGAGGATAATGTTATCAATGCAGAAAGTGCAGATGCCGAAGAATCCGATGATGGTGTTTGTGATGTCACTTCGAGACGCATGCAACCTGAAAAGATGGAAAATCGAAAGCAAGACGCAAAAAAAGTGGTGGAGAAAACGATTCCCCTTCCACCACCACCTTTTCTTTAGAGACTAAAGAAAAAGGCTGATGATACTCCTGAAAAGGTTAATAATCGGAAGAAAGATAAAGAGGAAGTGGTGAAGAAAACGATTCCCCTTCCACCACCACCTTTTCCGTAGAGATTGAAGAAGAAAGCTGATGATACCAGGTTCAGTAAATTTATGACTATGTTGAAGCAGCTGACTATTAATGTTCCTTTGGTGGAGGCGCTAGAGCAGATGCCTAGGTATGCTAAATTTATGAAGGATCTTTTAGCAAAGAAGCGGGCAGCAAGTTATGAGTTGACAGATAATATTCATCATTGCAATGCAATCGCTACCAGATTACTAGTTCAGAAGAAGACCGATTCTGGTGCCTTCACTATTCCTTGCATTGTCGGATCTTTGAATTTTGCCAAGGCATTATGTGACTTTGGAGACAACATCAATTTGATGCCACTTTCCATTTACAAAATATTGGGGTTGGGTGATCCTACTCCAACCAATATGAGGCTCGTAATGGCGGATATGTCGGTAAAATGACCTGTTGGTATTTTATATGATGTATTGGTGAAGGTTTCTTTATTCATCTTTCTGACAGACTTCGTTATTCTGGACTGTGTGGTGGACTCTGAAGTTCCCATAATCTTGGTGCACCCTTTCCTTGCAACAGGGAGTGTGCTTATTGATTTAAGAGCTAATTAGTTCGCTTTGATGTATGAAAATCAATGATGTAACCCAAAGATATGAATGTGTTCTCTGTTGCTGATGTTCATTATGAAGATGAGAAAGCATTATCTGTAGAGAAACATCTTACTGTTGAGCCATTGTCTGCCGTGCTGCTGAATGTTAAGCATGAGGATAATGAAGATTATGAAGAAACTATGTGTGCTCTAACAGAAATAGGGTCCTATTCTCATAATCCTAAGCAGCCGAACCTTGATCTTAAGACTCAATCGTCACCAACAACGAAGACTTCCATTGAAGATCCACCAGTGCTAGAATCAAAAGAGCTCCCCAATTATCTAAGGTATGCATTCTTGGGAAGTGGAAATACACTTCTGGTGAGTGTGGCGGATGATTTAAGTGAACAACACGTAGAGGCTCTCATCTCTGCTCTGAAGAGACACAAGAGAGCTATGGGTTGGATTATTGATGATATAATTGGTATCCCTCATGGGATATGTATGCACAAGGGTCATTTCGAAGAAGATTGCATGCCAACAAGTAAGCATCAGTGTCATTTGAATCCATTCAGAAAATAATGCACTAT
Organism: Capsicum baccatum var. pendulum; assembly: GCA_030864225.1. NCBI lineage: Eukaryota > Viridiplantae > Streptophyta > Magnoliopsida > Solanales > Solanaceae > Capsicum > Capsicum baccatum. The sequence goes on along the minus strand of CM061559.1, from coordinate 198,321,152 downwards.
ATATCTTGATGAAGTCTAAGTAATTGAGATAATTATGCCGTGACGCGATAATAAATCAAGTGCTATATGGGAGGCAACCCATCATCTTTAATTGTTTTGTTTTACTAGGAGTTTGTTTTTGTAGTCGAGCCACGACTAAAACTAAGGCGATTGATGGGAGGCAACCCATTGTTCTAATCGTTTTTGTTGTTTTTGAGTAAGTGTAGGTGAAAGATGTATATAGGAGGAGCTTGGTCTCAAAATTTTGATTTGAAAGTGAGCAATGTTAAAGGTGGTAAGTGAGTAATGAAGGAGCAAAAGTCTTTCGGTTAGGCATTGACTATACAAATCTAGGCAATGGACAAGGCAAGGCCTATGTAAATCTAGGCAATGGACAAGGCAAGGCCTATGCTATGGCCTTTGTTCTTTGAATCTACAATGCCATAGCATAGGCGCCGCCTATGCACAACAATGCCATAGCATAGGCGCCGCCTATGCTCAACTAGGCAAAGCTTTAGGTGCCGCCTATGCCAAGCATAGGCAAAGCTAAAGGCGCCGCCTATGCCATTGCCTTTGCTCTTTGAATTTACAATGCCATAGAATAGGTGCCGCCTTTGCCTCCCAAATCTCTTAAAACTTGTCTTTTTGCTCTTCTAACTTTGCAAGAACATCTTCCGAGGCCATCACCAAGTAAGTACTTCTTTTATATTCCGTAATCATTACAATACTACGCCTATAATAAGTTGTTAAATCTTGAAGTAGTGTTGGTGATTTGAATGTGGTTGATTTGTTATGATACAACTAAGTGAGTGAAAGAATACGTGTGGGTGTTCTTGACTTGGTTCCGTCTTGTAGTTGATTTTAATACACTGTCATACTTTTGTGAAAGCAAAATGGTGAAGTTAATTGCATACTCTTCAAAGTTGAATGCTTGGATGTTTGAATGACTCGTTCATTGAGATAAAGATCATGATTGAATACAAGCATGAGATGTTGTGATTATTTCTATGCCACAACTTGATACGATCTCTATGTAGTAGTCTTGTTCAAAAGGTGCATTAATCTACACATGAAAGTATAGTCAAGATTACATGAAATAGAGTTGGAAAGGATAGTATGATGTCATGAAAGTATGACTGTGCTGAACATATAGTTGGAACATATCATCTATACGTAAGTCGATGAAGTCTGAGTAATCGACATCACTCACTTAATTAGTTTGTACCAACAAATTAAGTGTGGGGTGGTGCCACTATTGTTTTGTTTTTCGATTGAATCTTCCGAGATAAAGCTAACATGACTCTCTTTGGATCTCAGGTAGAATGGCCTCAAAAGGACGACAAGGAAAACAAAAAGCGCCTACCTCACAGAAAGGTAACAAAAAAGGAAGAAAAGAGCAAGCTGAATTCTCCGTGCTGCAAATACCTCAACGCACTCTTGGAATCAAGTGGGGTACATTTTGAGGAACTTCTGAGGATGACGACTCTGAGGATGATTCCGACGCAGGGGGTATGACCCCAGAGATAGAAGAGGAGTCCGACTAACCAGGTTCTTCTTATTTATTTTCCACTGAGGACAGTGTGTCCCGTCTAAGTGTGGGGTTCTGGTATTTGCATGCTGTATTTCTTTTCCTACCTACATTTATTTATGTTCATTTGCTTGGTTTTTTGGTTTTTAGTAGTAGTTAAATTTTTGAATTTTTTTTTCAATTTCCTTAAGTTTTGCTTAGCTTTTGCATGAAGTGCATGAAATTGTTCTCATAGGTGGCATGGTGTTATGACAAGAGTTTGTGCTAGAATCATGACTATTGAGACATTTAGGCTCTAAGTGTGACTCACTGTGTGATAATTGTATGGTTTAATTAATTTATCTGTTAGGGTCAAGAGTCTGTACTGCTCCCAATAAAGTTGACCATGTGCCTTGTGTGTGTGAGGTTATAGTATATTCTGTGTTGTGGATGATGCTAGAACTTGCCTGGTGTGTGTGTAAAGCAAAATAAAGAGTGCAATACTAGGAGATGATTTAGGCATTTCTTTGGCAGCCTGTGATTGTTTACCTTCTGTTTACATACCCGTGGACATTATCCTAGTTAACCCCCTTTGAGCCTTTAGCCATTTTCTTTGACAGCCTCATATGTAAGCCTAATCCATTTTTTTCAAGACCATAATTTGATCCAAATTCCTAAGCGCTTTAAATTGTAAAGTTATGTGATCAAATAAGAGGAAATTGCTTTAAATTGTAAAGTCATATGACAAAATAAGAGGAAATCGGGTGACAATGATGCCTTAAAGTGAATTGGTACTTGAATTTGTTATGAAAAAAATGGCTATTATAGAGGTGTGTTATAAAAAAATGAAAAAGAAAAATAAGAAGTTAATTCTGTTTAAAATTAAATAACAAAAGAGGTGAGAAGGGGTGGTAGATTAAAAGAAAGTAGAAAGGTTGTTTGAAAGAAAATGTAAATGGCATAATGTGATGTATTAAAGCGCTTAGGGAACTTAGTCACTATTCCTGGCCAAAATAGTCCTACCCGTCCCTTAGCCTACATTACAACCTGTAAATACCTATTTGATCTTAAGCTTAACATTCTGATATTAGTAGAGCATTACACTAAGGGCAAGCTTATGGTCATCAGTGGCAACATATGAATTCTTTGTGAGAGTGAGAGGAAGGAAGATCTTATACCCATGTTTCGAAAAATGCAATACTTGTGAGTGATTATGGGTAATATCTTATGTGAGACACACATGGTTGATGAGTTTTGAGTAGTTTTGTATGATTCGTTGTGCCTTAACTTTTGAATATGAATTAACCATCATCACAAGTCTAGGTTGGAGGCTGAATTGTTTCTAGTAGTGATTAGAAAACTACTCTTTGTTAATAATTGCCGTGCCTGTCTTGATGAATATTTTGTGCTGTTACTGTGAAACCCTAAGTAGATGTTTATATGGACATGATATTTTGTTCGAGGACGAACAAAGCTTTAAGTCTGGGGTGTTGATGTTAGGCGTATTTACATGCCTAAAGCACCTTAATTTACCCATATTTTAGCTAAGTTTTAAGGACAAAATCTATAATTCCTGCACTTTTAGTCCTTTTTCCTATAAGTGAGCTAACCAACGTGATTAACAAGTTTTCAGGTATAAATGATGAAGATTTCAGCATTTTGTGGACTGTTGGACGCCAAAGGAAACCTCAACGTAAGAAGGACGACAACTTCTGGAAACTGGTGGACTGAAAGTGATGCATGGAGAACTTGTCCTGGGCAAAAACAGTATTTCTTAAGACTTGGGGATCAGCAGTAACTTAGTAGGATTAGGACAAGGATAAAAACCCTATTTCAGTAGGACAAGGATAAAAACCCTATTTCAGTAGGACTAGGACAAGGGTGTTATAAAAACCCTTATTTGCTGAATTTTTCAGAATTCAATTCATTCCATCCCATCTGATTCTATACTTTCAATTTAATTTCTATTCGACTTTTAGTTTTCAAGGTTTAAGACAGAGAAACACTACAAGACCGATTAGAGAGGAAATCACGCCATTCTTACCACTATAACTATCGTGAGATTGTTAGTTGTTTTGGTATGATGATGATATCTTCGTGGTTTTCCTTCAGAATTATGAGTAGCTAAACTTCTCTGTTAGGGTTATGGAAGCCCTATGAGATACGATCTATTGCTATGAGTTTGTGAATTCTTGATACGTATGCTGCTTATATCATTACTCTCTTCATCTTAATTGAATTCTTGTGGTTGCAAACATATAGAATACGCCAGTATAGCATTAAATTGTTCGAAAGAAAAGTTACATGTCTGGAAAAGAGAGAGTGACAAGGAAATAGGGCTACCAACCCCTGTTTAAAAGTTAGTGCCATAACTGGATTAACCTCTTGGAGAATTCGCACCATTAGTTATACACTTTAAGCTCAAAAGAGTTAAAGTGAAATAATCCTTAATGGTCAAAAGACACTAGGATTTACCATAGAATACAAAACTCTATAAGCGCATGCATGTCTGAATTCCGCATAACTCATATCCAATAGATACGTAAAACTGATAAGGTGGACATAACCCTAACTTACAATTCTCATTGACTAAAATCTTACTAAACATTCCATTTTTACTTTGCTATTTTGATAATTTTACTTCATGCATAAAATCCCCCCTTTTCCGCAGAACTTTCACCAAAAGTCTACTAATCGTTGCATACTTGTGACCGAGTATTCCCTGTGGGATTTGACACCCAACCCAGTTGGGTTTTATATTTGACAACGATCGCTTACACTCTTATGATAGCTGTAGTTTGAGCATTATCAATGCCTTAGTAGATCTAAGAGCTTCTTTGTCTCTGGTAACTCCTTACATAGTAGTCAAATTTAAAGTTAGACTAGAAATATTAACAGAACCCTTTTTAGTGCCTACCCTAGGAGGTAAATCTATTCCATCCAGATGAGTATACAAAAATTGCTCAGTTACAGTAGTTTAGAAAATCCCTACAGTTGATTTATGTAATATAGTTGTTCCGTTTCAATTTCCTAATGGGCCAATCATTAAATGAAGTGGTAGTACCTTAGTTTCAGTTGATTTAATCTTGAATTTTTAGATTGAACCAGTAGAAAAAATAGTTGAATATTTTAAGTTAGTCAGTGTTGAGGTTTCTATATGATGATTGTTGGGGCAATTGAAAGCTAAGATCATGTATCAGAAAAAAGTACTTGCAGTAGACCTTACATTATTAGGTGTAGTCCTTCAGAGTGAGATTAGTGTTTACGAGTATTATTATATCTCAGGCTCTAGAGTAAAGTGGTTTCAGTTTAATTGAAAGTTTATTAAATAGTTCACAGACATAGAATAACGACTTTAAGCTAAGGGGGGAGATGGTAGAAGAAGTAACCCAATAATACTTCCAATTTTTTAGTAGTAATGTTAGTATGTGTAGAAAAGCAGTGGGAAGGGATGATACCCAACCCATCCTCACGTCAGTTCAATGTTTTGCACTTTAGCTATCACGATAACTACTCACACCTTATATGTCATCTCTTTCATCATAGCTCATATTCGTGTACATTATCAAAAATCATGTATGCTTACCATTTCTATATAAGGATTTCTAGTTCACTCAGTGTTATGAATCATATTTCATGAATACAAAAAACTCCAGTACTTATGTCATGCTTTACAGTATGCCCAGTTCCCATGACTCTTGCTACACTCCTAATGGTCGGCTATATTCAGATTATGTCATGTATATCCTCAGTTTAGATCTCTTGATAAATCCATGGTGTTGATAATCTATTACTCAGGCCTCAGTTAAGTGTCGAGTTCGGCATAGTATTCATTCATGCTTTAGGTCCTCATGTTTTAACCCTTTAGTGAACTATCCTTATGAAATAATGTAGTGATGAATGATTGCTAAGATGGGAGAGAGTAAATATTTCATAATAAGGCAAGATTTTTGCACGCTTGTTTAACATGAGGATGTAGTTTGGAAAATAGTCCTAAATTTTAGGTTAGTGTGCTAAGTAAATGGATAGCAAAAAGTTGTATTTATTTGTTGAAGGGAGAGAAATTTGAATTTTTATGATTTGATAAGTTGAGGAAAAACCGAGTGTGAGTGTCTATTTAGATCCTCGATTTATGTTAGTATCCCTCGATTTATGTTATTATCCCTCGTGTAATTATTAGAATCCAACATTTAGTTCCAGTTTGAGTCTCAGTGATAGTCTCAATTACCGTCTTAGTTACAATCTCAATCACAGTCTCAGTTGAGTAATCAGATCAATAAATCAGTTTAATTTTAGGTTTTCTTGACCATAGCATAAAGTTATCAATTATTTAGTTATTAATATTTTAGTACCTCAGTTTACAGACTATTTTAGAATCATGTTTTATGCTTGGTCTTGCATTCTCAAATAATACAGTTTCACGAATTCATGGTCAGTTATCTTATGTTAGTCAGTCAGTCCTTACCTTATATGCATAATACTTTACAGTTTAATCCATTTATTCATACTAGGTATAGTTCGGTTTTACATGCCCAATATTCAGCTATCAGTAATTTAGTTAATTAAAAAAGTTAGTATGTTTATGCATTTGTGCTCAGCTCCCATGTAAATCTTTTCAGTAGTCTCAGGAGAAGTATCGTACAATGGTGGAGAGTATAGTATAGTTGAGAAAGCATTCATGGAATATATCTAAGCCTAAAAATTTGTAGTTGCAGTACATAAGTCTTAGTAACTCTATCTTAGATAATGTTTCGTAGGCCTTGCTCCATATTAGATAATTGTATCCATGTCGTGATTTCTTATCCAAATGTCTTATTAAGACCATGCAAGATTTCCTTATTCCCTAAGATCAATAAAACTTTATAGAAAGAGTTACAAGAAATGCCCTAGATGAGTATAAATTTTTAGTATAAGTTAGTTCGTAAAGCCAAGAATTTAGTTTAGCAGTCAGGCGAACAGGTTTATATAGTGACCTTTTCACCCAGTTGTACTATCCAAAGTTTCGTGAATATAAATATTCCAAGATAGAGCATCCTAGAAGTTATGAGTTCAGCCTGGTTCTTATATTATTCCACCATTTTAGATCTCAGATATTCAGTCATGATCTAGTTCAGTCATTATCCCAGCCAAGTCAGCATTCTTCGGGGGACATAATGTGCTAAGGGGGAGATGCACTATAACCCCCAAGCTTTCATGTTCTAAATCTTCCATTTTCTCTTCAAGTAACAAGAGTCAGTTTGGAGTAGTGAGCACTCATAAGTTGACTCTCTCATTACAAATCTCAGTCATATGATCATTCCCATTGCATGGCATGTATTCAAGGAATCAATTCAATTCATGGTATTCAGTTCATGTATCATATTTTAGACTCAGTCATGTTCTCATGTTCCCATCCATACATGTTCAGTAAATGATCTTAGGTTCATTAGTATTCTTAACTAGAGGTAACGGTCTTTCTTAGATTTACTCAGTTTCATGATTTAGTTACAGTTGTAAACTTGGTATTCTTTACCATTTCATATTCTTTCATGCATTCATGAATTAGTTCAACCATGTACTCCTGCATCAGATATGCACGTTTATTATGAAAACTCAGCTTAACAGTAGCTTCAGTCATGTATTCCATGCATCAGATATGCATATTCAGTGTGTAAACTCAGTCTACCATTGTTCCTCATCTTAATCAGTCTTATTCGAGGATGAATGTTCCCAAGAGATAGATATTGTAAGACCCCACAAAATTCTAAGCTTAACTCAGCCCTTAGAGCTTGATAAGGGGTCCCATAGTTAGAAATTTTAGAGAAGTGTTTACTCTTAGAATTATTTTTTTTAGCCTCATAAATTAGCTATCCTATTTCCCAACCCTGAAGACCTTAAAGTGTCTCTTTTTAGGTTGATTCAAGATCAGGTATATCAGTAGCTAATCTCAGACAATTTTTAGATTTTTCAAACATTGTTTGAATCACATTTGGATGTCCAAACCAGTGGATCAACGCAATCTCGAAGTGCCGCATCGCCAATCGCATTGATAAATATTTTTCCTAGCTTCTAATACCGATTTCCAATGAGCCAACGTAGACTCGATATGATGCATTGGCCATAGCGTCGACACTATTGACATGACACGTTGGGTTATACATCACCACCCATTTTCAGTCATTAAAACTCTATGTCCATAAGGGTATTTGAGTCATTTTCCCACCCCTATTAAGACATAAAAACATGAAATTAATTACTCCTAGGACAGAAATATTCATTATTTCTCTCATATTACTCAAGAACAAAACTCTAAGAGATCTAATTTCAATTCAAGCATCAAGAAATTCACCATCAACCTTCATTAATTGAAGTACCAAGGTATGTGAAGTGTTCATCCAAGGGTTTCTTTCCACCCTTGGAGTTCAAGAAACTCTTTCAAACTACAAGTTAATTGATTTCATGAATTCTATGTGGGATTTGAGTGTATTCATGATTATGATATTAATTGTGTTCTAATCCATGATGTATTTCAAGTTTCATATGAAATTATTCATCATGTGTGTGGTATCATGTGAATTCATGTTAAAAGTCCTTGATTTTTGTATTAGGATTTGAAATTATGATGCCTACATGTTTCTTAGTATCATGTGCATAGATTATGTTCCCCAAGTGCTTGATAAATTGCTCATGTGAATTATATGTGAAAATCATGACATGCTAACATATGTGCAAGCTTATATCTTACAAGTATTTGATAAAATACCTCTATTAATGAGTTGTGAGGATTTAAACATTGTTATGCTTCTCAAGTTTATGCTATACTATAATTTTCATGCTATCGAGTCCTAGGGGTATTCAATACCCAAAAATCTAGCTGCTTAACTAGAGTAATAGTAGTTACAAAACTGTCTAAGTAGCATCACGATCAGTAGTATTTAGCCAATATAGAACTTAGTGTATTCATTTAGAGATTAGAACTTAATGAACTCACTACAATTCAGTTAGTTAACATGATCAGTAACAGTTTAGTCCAGCCTAGTACGATTTAGAAATCAGATATTCAGTCATGATCTAGTTTCTAGGTTCCCCAATCATTGTATCATCCTTTCCTCATTATCCCAGCCAAGTCAGCATTCTTCGGGGGACATAATGTGCCAAGGGGGAGATGCACTATAACCCCCACGCTTTCATGTTCTAAATCTTCCATTTTCTCTTCAAGTAACAAGAGCCAGTTTGGAGTAGTAAGCACTCATAAGTTGACTCTCTAATTACAAATCTCAGTCGTATGATCATAACCATTGCATAGCATGTATTCAAGGAATAAATTCATTTCATAGTATTCAGTTCATGTATCATGTTTTAGACTCAGTCATGTTCTCATTTTCCCATCCATACATGTTCAGTAAATGATCTTAGGTTCATTAGTATTCTTAGCTTGGGGTAACAGTCTTACATAGATTTACTCAGTTTTATGATTTATTTACAGTTGTAAACTTGGTATTCTTTACCATTTCATATTCAGTCATGCATTCATGAATTAGTTCAGCCATGTACTCATGCATCGGATATGCACGTTTATTATGAAAACTCATCTTAACAGTAGCTTCAGTCATGTATTCCATGCATCAGATATGCATATTCAGTGTGTAAACTCAGTCTATCATTGTTCCTCATCTTAATTAGTCTCACTCGAGGATGAATGTTCCAAAGGGAGAGATATTCCATAAAGGTATTTGAGTTATTTTCCCACCCCTATTAAGACATAAAAACACGAAATTAATTACTCCCAGGACCGAAATATTCAATATTTCTCTCAAATTACTCAAGAACAAAACCCTAGGAGATCTAATTTCAATTCAAGCATCAAGAAATCCACCCTCAACCTTCATTAATTGAAGTACCAAGGTATGTGGAGTGTTCATCCAAGGGTTTCTTTCCACCATTGGAGTTTAAGAACCTCTTTCAAGCTACAAGTTAATTGATTTCATGAATTCTATGTGGGATTTGAGTGTATTCATGATTATGATATTAATTGTGTTCTAATCCATGATGTATTTCAAGTTTCATATGAAATTATTTATCATGTGTGTGGTATCATGTGAATTCATGTTAAAAGTCCGTGATTTTTGAATTTTGATTTGAAATTATGATGCCTACAACTTTCTTAGTATCATGTGCATAGATTTTGTTCCCCAAGTGCTTGATAAATTGCTCATGTGAATTAAATGTGAAAATCATGACATGCTAACATATGTGCAAGCTTATATCTTACAAGTGTTTGATAAAATTCCTCTATTAATGAGTTGTGAGCATTTAAACATTGTTATGCTTCTCAAGTTTATGCTATGCTTTAATTTTCATGCTATCGAGTCCTGGGGGTATTCAATACCCAAAAATCTAGCTGCTTAACTAGAGTAATAGTAGTTACAAAACTGTCTAAGTAGCATCACGATCAGTAGTATTTAGCCAATATAGAACTTAGTGTATTCATTTAGACATTCGAACTTAGTGAACTCACTACAATTCATATAGTTAACACGATTAGTAATAGTTTAGTCCAGCCTAGTACGATTTAGAAATTAGATATTCAGTCATGATCTAGTTTCTAAGTTCCCCAAACATTGTATCATTCTTTCTTCATTATCCCAGCCAAGTCATCATTCTTCGAGGGACATAATGTGCCAAGGGGGAGATGCACTATAACCCCCATGCTTTCATGTTCTAAATCTTCTATTTTCTCTTCAAGTAACAAGAGCCAGTTTGGAGTAGTGAGCACTCATAAGTTGACTCTCTCATTACAAATCTAAGTTGAATGATCATTCCCATTGCATGGCATATATTCAAGGAATCAATTCAATTCATGGTATTCAGTTCATGTATAATGTTTCAGACTCAGTCATGTTCTCATGTTCCCATCCATACATGTTTAGTAAATGATCTTAGGTTCATTAGTATTCTTAGCTTGAGGTAACGGTCTTTCTTAGATTTACTCAGTTTCATGATTTAGTTACAGTTGTAAACTTGGTATTCTTTACCACTTCATATTCATTCATGCATTTATGAATTAGTTCAGCCATGTACTCATGCATCAGATATGCACGTTTATTATAAAAAATCAGCTTAACAGTAGCTTCAGTCATGTATTCCATGCATCAGATATGCATATTCAGTGTGTAAACTCAGTCTATCATTGTTCCTCATCTTAATCAGTCTCATTCGAGGATGGATGTTCCCAAGGGAGAGATATTCCATAAAGGTATTTGAGTTATTTTCCCACCCCTATTAAGACATAAACACAAAATTAATTACTCCTAGGATAGAAATGTTCATTATTTCTCTCAAATTACTCAAGAACAAAACCCTAGGAGTTCTAATTTCAATTCAAGCATTAAGAAATTCACCATCAACCTTCATTAATTGAAGTGCCAAGGTATGTGAAGTGTTCATCCAAGGGTTTCTTTCCACCATTGGAGTTCAAGAAAATCTTTCAAACTACAAGTTAATTGATTTCATGAATTCTATGTGGTATTTGAGTGTATTCATGATTATGATATTAATTGTGTTCAAATCCATGATGTATTTCAAGCTTCATATGAAATTATTTATCATGTGTGTGTTATCATGTGAATTCATGTTAAAAGTCCTTGATTTTTGAATTAGGATTTGAAATTATGATGCCTTCATGTTTCTTAGTATCATGTGCATAGATTATGTTCCCCAAGTGTTTGATAAATTGCTCATGTGAATTAAATGTAAAAATCATGACATGCTAACATATGTGCAGGCTTATATCTTACAAGTGTTTGATAAAATACCTCTATTAATGAGTTGTGAGCATTTAAACATTGTTATGCTTCTCAAGTTTATGCTATGCTTTAATTTTCATGCTATCGAGTCCTGGGGGTATTCAATACCCAAAATTCTAGCTGGTTAACTAGAGTAATATTAGTTACAAAATTGTGTAAGTAGCATCACGATCAGTAGTATTTAGCCAATATAAAACTTAGTGTATTCATTTAGACATTAGAACTTAGTGAACTCACTACAATTCAATTAGTTAACATGATCAGTAACAGTTTAATACAGCCTAGTACGATTTAGAAATCAAATATTCAGTCATGATCTAGTTTCTAGGTTCCCCAATCATTGTATCATCCTTTCCTCATTATCCCAGCCAAGTCAGCATTTTTAGGGGGACATAATGTGCCAAGGGGGAGATGCACTATAACCCCCATGCTTTCATGTTCTAAATCTTCCATTTTCTCTTCAAGTAACAAGAGCCAGTTTGGAGTAGTGAGCACCCATAAGTTGGCTCTCTCATTACAAATCTCAGTCATATGATCATTCCCATTGCATGGCATGTATTCAAGGAATCAATTCAATTCATGGTATTCAGTTCATGTATAATGTTTCAGACTCAGTCATGTTCTCATGTTCCCATCCATACTTGTTCAGTAAATGATCTTAGGTTCATTATTATTCTTAGCTTGAGGTAATGGTCTTTCTTAGATTTACTCAGTTTCATGATTTAGTTACAGTTGTAAACTTGGTATTCTTTACCATTTCATATTCAGTCATGCATTCATGAATTAGTTCAGCCATGTACTCATGCATCAGATATGCACGTTTATTATAAAAACTCAGCTTAACAGTAGCTTCAGTCATGTATTCCATGTATCAGATATGCATATTCAGTGTGTAAACTCAGTCTATCATTGTTCCTTATCTTAATCAGTCTCATTCGAGGATGAATGTTCCCAAGGGAGAGATATTCCATAAGGGTATTTGAGTCATTTTCCCACCCATATTAAGACATAAAAACACGAAATTAATTACTCCTACGATAGAAATATTCATTATTTCTCTCAAATTACTCAAGAACAAAACCCTAGGAGATCTAATTTCAATTCAAGCATCAAGAAATTCATCATCAACCTTCATTAATTGAAGCACCAAGGTATGTGAAGTGTTCATCCAAGGGTTTCTTTCCACCCTTGGAGTTCAAGAAACTCTTTCAAGCTACAAGTTAATTGATTTTATGAATTCTATGTGGGATTTGAGTGTATTCATGATTATGATATTAATTGTGTTCTAATCCATGATGTATTTCAAGTTTCATATGAAATTATTTATCATGTGTGTGGTATCATGTGAATTCATGTTAAAAGTCCTTGATTTTTGAATTAGTATTTGAAATTATGATGCCTACAGCTTTCTTAGTATCATGTGCATAGATTTTGTTCCCCAAGTGATTGATAAATTGCTCATGTGAATTAAATGTGAAAATCATGACATGCTAACATATGTGCAAGCTTATATCTTACAAGTGTTTGATAAAATTCCTCTATTAATGAGTTGTGAGCATTTAAACATTGTTATGCTTCTCAAGTTTATGCTATGCTTTAATTTTCATGCTATCGAGTCCTGGGGGTATTCAATACCCAAAAATCTCGCTGCTTAACTACAGTAATAGTAGTTACAAAACAGTCTAAGTAGCATCACGATCAGTAGTATTTAGCCAATATAGGACTTAGTGTATTCATTTAGACATTAGAACTTAGTGAACTCACTACAATTCATATAGTTAACACGATCAGTAACAGTTTAGTCCAGCATAGTACGATTTAGAAATTAAATATTCAGTCATGATCTAGTTTCTAAGTTCCCCAAACATTGTATCATCCTTTCCTCATTATCCCAGCCAAGTCATCATTCTTCGAGGGACATAATGTGCCAAGAGGGAGATGCACTATAACCCCCATGCTTTCATGTTCTAAATCTTCCATTTTCTCTTCAAGTAACAAGAGCCAGTTTGGAGTAGTGAGCACTCATAAGTTGACTCTCTCATTACAAATCTCAGTTGTATGATCATTCCTATTGCATGGCATGTATTCAAGGAATCAATTCAATTCATTGTATTCTGTTCATGTATAATGTTTCAGACTCAGTCATGTTCTCATATTCCCATCCATACATGTTTAGTAAATGATCTTCGGTTCATTAGTATTCTTAGCTTGAGGTAACGGTCTTTCTTAGATTTACTCAGTTTCATGATTTAGTTACAGTAGTAAACTTGGTATTCTTTACCACTTCATATTCTTTCATGCATTTATGAATTAGTTCAGCCATGTACTCATGCATCGGATATGCACGTTTATTATAAAAAATCAGCTTAACAGTAGCTTCAGTCATGTATTCCATGCATCAGATATGCATATTTAGTGTGTAAACTCAGTCTATCATTGTTCCTCATCTTAATCAGTCTCATTCGAGGATGAATGTTCCTTAGGGAGAGATATTCCATAAGGGTATTTGAGTCATTTTCCCACCCCTATTAAGACATAAAAACACGAAATTAATTACTCCTAGGATAGAAATGTTCATTATTTCTCTCAAATTACTCAAGAACAAAACCCTAGGAGTTCTAATTTCAATTCAAGCATTAAGAAATTCACCATCAACCTTCATTAATTGAAGTGCCAAGGTATGTGAAGTGTTCATCCAAGGGTTTCTTTCCACCATTGGAGTTCAAGAAACTCTTTCAAACTACAAGTTAATTGATTTCATGAATTCTATGTGGTATTTGAGTGTATTCATGATTATGATATTAATTGTGTTCAAATCCATGATGTATTTCAAGCTTCATATGAAATTATTTATCATGTGTGTGTTATCATGTGAATTCATGTTAAAAGTCCTTGATTTTTGAATTAGGATTTGAAATTATGATGCCTTCATGTTTCTTAGTATCATGTGCATAGATTATGTTCCCCAAGTGTTTGATAAATTGCTCATGTGAATTAAATGTAAAAATCATGACATGCTAACATATGTGCAGGCTTATATCTTACAAGTGTTTGATAAAATACCTCTATTAATGAGTTGTGAGCATTTAAACATTGTTATGCTTCTCAAGTTTATGCTATGCTTTAATTTTCATGCTATCGAGTCCTGGGGGTATTCAATACCCAAAATTCTAGCTGGTTAACTAGAGTAATATTAGTTACAAAATTGTGTAAGTAGCATCACGATCAGTAGTATTTAGCCAATATAAAACTTAGTGTATTCATTTAGACATTAGAACTTAGTGAACTCACTACAATTCAATTAGTTAACATGATCAGTAACAGTTTAATACAGCCTAGTACGATTTAGAAATCAAATATTCAGTCATGATCTAGTTTCTAGGTTCCCCAATCATTGTATCATCCTTTCCTCATTATCCCAGCCAAGTCAGCATTTTTAGGGGGACATAATGTGCCAAGGGGGAGATGCACTATAACCCCCATGCTTTCATGTTCTAAATCTTCCATTTTCTCTTCAAGTAACAAGAGCCAGTTTGGAGTAGTGAGCACCCATAAGTTGGCTCTCTCATTACAAATCTCAGTCATATGATCATTCCCATTGCATGGCATGTATTCAAGGAATCAATTCAATTCATGGTATTCAGTTCATGTATAATGTTTCAGACTCAGTCATGTTCTCATGTTCCCATCCATACTTGTTCAGTAAATGATCTTAGGTTCATTATTATTCTTAGCTTGAGGTAATGGTCTTTCTTAGATTTACTCAGTTTCATGATTTAGTTACAGTTGTAAACTTGGTATTCTTTACCATTTCATATTCAGTCATGCATTCATGAATTAGTTCAGCCATGTACTCATGCATCAGATATGCACGTTTATTATAAAAACTCAGCTTAACAGTAGCTTCAGTCATGTATTCCATGTATCAGATATGCATATTCAGTGTGTAAACTCAGTCTATCATTGTTCCTTATCTTAATCAGTCTCATTCGAGGATGAATGTTCCCAAGGGAGAGATATTCCATAAGGGTATTTGAGTCATTTTCCCACCCATATTAAGACATAAAAATACGAAATTAATTACTCCTACGATAGAAATATTCATTATTTCTCTCAAATTACTCAAGAACAAAACCCTAGGAGATCTAATTTCAATTCAAGCATCAAGAAATTCATCATCAACCTTCATTAATTGAAGCACCAAGGTATGTGAAGTGTTCATCCAAGGGTTTCTTTCCACCCTTGGAGTTCAAGAAACTCTTTCAAGCTACAAGTTAATTGATTTTATGAATTCTATGTGGGATTTGAGTGTATTCATGATTATGATATTAATTGTGTTCTAATCCATGATGTATTTCAAGTTTCATATGAAATTATTTATCATGTGTGTGGTATCATGTGAATTCATGTTAAAAGTCCTTGATTTTTGAATTAGTATTTGAAATTATGATGCCTACAGCTTTCTTAGTATCATGTGCATAGATTTTGTTCCCCAAGTGATTGATAAATTGCTCATGTGAATTAAATGTGAAAATCATGACATGCTAACATATGTGCAAGCTTATATCTTACAAGTGTTTGATAAAATTCCTCTATTAATGAGTTGTGAGCATTTAAACATTGTTATGCTTCTCAAGTTTATGCTATGCTTTAATTTTCATGCTATCGAGTCCTGGGGGTATTCAATACCCAAAAATCTCGCTGCTTAACTACAGTAATAGTAGTTACAAAACAGTCTAAGTAGCATCACGATCAGTAGTATTTAGCCAATATAGAACTTAGTGTATTCATTTAGACATTAGAACTTAGTGAACTCACTACAATTCATATAGTTAACACGATCAGTAACAGTTTAGTCCAGCATAGTACGATTTAGAAATTAAATATTCAGTCATGATCTAGTTTCTAAGTTCCCCAAACATTGTATCATCCTTTCCTCATTATCCCAGCCAAGTCATCATTCTTCGAGGGACATAATGTGCCAAGAGGGAGATGCACTATAACCCCCATGCTTTCATGTTCTAAATCTTCCATTTTCTCTTCAAGTAACAAGAGCCAGTTTGGAGTAGTGAGCACTCATAAGTTGACTCTCTCATTACAAATCTCAGTTGTATGATCATTCCCATTGCATGGCATGTATTCAAGGAATCAATTCAATTCATTGTATTCTGTTCATGTATAATGTTTCAGACTCAGTCATGTTCTCATATTCCCATCCATACATGTTTAGTAAATGATCTTCGGTTCATTAGTATTCTTAGCTTGAGGTAACGGTCTTTCTTAGATTTACTCAGTTTCATGATTTAGTTACAGTAGTAAACTTGGTATTCTTTACCACTTCATATTCTTTCATGCATTTATGAATTAGTTCAGCCATGTACTCATGCATCGGATATGCACGTTTATTATAAAAAATCAGCTTAACAGTAGCTTCAGTCATGTATTCCATGCATCAGATATGCATATTTAGTGTGTAAACTCAGTCTATCATTGTTCCTCATCTTAATCAGTCTCATTCGAGGATGAATGTTCCCAAGGGAGAGATATTCCATAAGGGTATTTGAGTCATTTTCCCACCCCTATTAAGACATAAAAACACGAAATTAATTACTCCTAGGATAGAAATGTTCATTATTTCTCTCAAATTACTCAAGAACAAAACCCTAGGAGATCTAATTTCAATTCAAGAATCAAGAAATTCACCATCAACCTTCATTAATTGAAGTACCAAGGTATGTGAAGTGTTCATCCAAGGGTTTCTTTCCACCATTGGAGTTCAAGAAACTCTTTCAAACTACAAGTTAATTGATTTCATGAATTCTATGTGGTATTTGAGTGTATTCATGATTATGATATTAATTGTGTTCAAATCCATGATGTATTTCAAGCTTCATATGAAATTATTTATCATGTGTGTGTTATCATGTGAATTCATGTTAAAAGTCCTTGATTTTTGAATTAGGATTTGAAATTATGATGCCTACATGTTTCTTAGTATCATGTGCATAGATTATGTTCCCCAAGTGCTTGATAAATTGCTCATGTGAATTAAATGTATAAATCATGACTTGCTAACTTATGTGCAAGCTTATATCTTACAAGTGTTTGATAAAATACCTCTATTAATGAGTTGTGAGCATTTAAACATTGTTATGCTTCTCAAGTTTATGCTATGCTTTAATTTTCATGCTATCGAGTCCCGGGGGTATTCAATACCGAAGAATCTAGCTGCTTAACTAGAGTAATATTAGTTACAAAATTGTGTAAGTAGCATCACGATCAGTAGTATTTAGCCAATATAGAACTTAGTGTATTCATTTAGACATTAGAACTTAGTGAACTCACTACAATTCAATTAGTTAACATGATCAGTAACAGTTTAGTACAGCCTAGTACGATTTAGAAATCAGATATTCAGTCATGATCAAGTTTCTAGGTTCCCCAATCATTGTATCATCCTTTCCTTATTATCCCAGCCAAGTCAGCATTTTTAGGGGGACATAATATGCCAAGGGGGAGATGCACTATAACCCCCACACTTTCATGTTCTAAATCTTCCATTTTCTCTTCAAGTAACAAGAGCCAGTTTGGAGTAGTGAGCACTCATAAGTTGGCTCTCTCATTACAAATCTCAGTCGTATGATCATTCTCATTGCATGGCATGTATTCAAGGAATCAATTCAATTCATGGTATTCAGTTCATGTATAATGTTTCAGACTCAGTCATGTTCTCATGTTCCCATCCATACATGTTCAGTAAATGATCTTAGGTTCATTATTATTCTTAGCTTGAGGTAATGGTCTTTCTTAGATTTACTCAGTTTCATGATTTAGTTACAGTTGTAAACTTGGTATTCTTTACCATTTCATATTCAGTCATGCATTCATGAATTAGTTCAGCCATGTACTCATGCATCAGATATGCACGTTTATTATGAAAACTCAGCTTAACAGTAGCTTCAGTCATGTATTCCATGTATCAGATATGCATATTCAGTGTGTAAACGCAGTCTATCATTATTCCTTATCTTAGTCAGTCTCATTTGAGGATGAACATTCCCAAGGGAGAGATATTCCATAAGGGTATTTGAGTCATTTTCCCACCCATATTAAGACATAAAAACACGAAATTAATTACTCGTACGATAGAAATATTCATTATTTCTCTCAAATTATTCAAGAACAAAACCCTAGGAGATCTAATTTCAATTCAAGCATCAAGAAATTCATCATCAACCTTCATTAATAGAAGCACCAAGGTATGTGAAGTGTTCATCCAAGGGTTTCTTTCCACCCTTGGAGTTCAAGAAACTCTTTCAAGCTACAAGTTAATTGCTTTTATGAATTCTATGTGGGATTTGAGTGTATTCATATTATGATATTAATTGTGTTCTAATCCATGATGTATTTCAAGTTTCATATGAAATTATTTATCATGTGTGTGGTATCATGTGAATTCATGTTAAAAATCCTTGATTTTTGAATTAGGATTTGAAATTATGATGCCTACAACTTTCTTAGTATCTTGTGCATAGATTTTGTTCCCCAAGTGATTGATAAATTGCTCATGTGAATTAAATGTGAAAATCATGACATGCTAACATATGTGCAAGCTTATATCTTACAAGTGTTTGATAAAATTCCTCTATTAATGAGTTGTGAGCATTTAAACATTGTTATGCTTCTCAAGTTTATGCTATGCTTTAATTTTCATGCTATCGAGTACTGGGGGTATTCAATACCCAAAAATCTAGCTGCTTAACTAGAGTAATAGTTGTTACAAAACTGTCTAAGTAGCATCACGATCAGTAGTATTTAGCCAATATAGGACTTAGTGTATTCATTTAGACATTAGAACTTAGTGAACTCACTACAATTCATATAGTTAACACGATCAGTAACAGTTTAGTCCAACCTAGTACGATTTAGAAATTAGATATTCAGTCATGATCTAGTTTCTAAGTTCCCCAAACATTGTATCATCCTTTCCTTATTATCCCAGCCAAGTCATCATTCTTTGAGGGACATAATGTGCAAAGGGGGAGATACACTATAACCCCCATGCTTTCATGTTCTAAATCTTCCATTTTCTCTTCAAGTAACAAGATCCAGTTTGGAGTAGTGAGCACTCATAAGTTGACTCTCTCATTACAAATCTCAGTCGTATGATCATTCCCATTGCATGGCACGTATTCAAGGAATCAATTCAATTCATGTTATTCAGTTCATGTATAATGTTTCAGACTCAGTCATGTTCTCATGTTCCCATCCATACATGTTCAGTAAATGATCTTCGGTTCATTAGTATTCTTAGCTTGAGGTAACGGTCTTTCTTAGATTTGCTCAGTTTTATGATTTAGTTACAGTTGTAAACTTGGTATTCTTTACCATTTCATATTCAATAATGCATTCATGAATTAGTTCAGCCATGTACTCATGCATCAGATATGCACATTTATTATGAAAACTCAGCTTAACAGTAGCTTCAGTCATGTATTCCATGCATTAGATATGCATATTAGGTGTGTAAACTCAGTCTATCATTGTTCCTCATCTTAATTAGTCTCATTCGAGGATGAATATTTCCAAGGGAGAGATATTCCATAAGGGTATTTGAGTCATTTTCCCACCCCTATTAAGACATAAAAACATAAAATTAATTACTTCTAGGACAGAAATATTCATTATTTCTCTCAAATTACTCAAGAACAAAACCCTAGGAGATCTAATTTCAATTCAAGCATCAAGAAATTCACCATCAACCTTCATTAATTGAAGTACCAAGGTATGTGAAGTGTTCATCCAAGGGTTTCTTTCCACCCTTGGAGTTCAAGAAACTCTTTCAAACTACAAGTTAATTGATTTCATGAATTCTATATGGGATTTAAGTATATTCATGATTATGATATTAATTGTGTTCTAATCCATGATGTATTTCAAGTTTGATATGAAATTATTTATCATGTGTGTGGTATCATGTGAATTCATGTTAAAAGTCCTTGATTTTTGAATTAGTATTTGAAATTATGATGCCTACATGTTTCTTAATATCATGTACATAGATTATGTTCCCAAGTGCTTGATAAATTGCTCATGTCAATTAAATGTGACAATCATGACATGCTAACATATGTGCAAAATTATATCTTACAAGTGTTTGATAAAATACCTCTATTAATGAGTTGTGAGCATTTAAACATTGTTATTCTTCTCAAGTTTATGCGATGCTTTAATTTTCATGCTATCGAGTCCTGGGGGTATTCAATACCCAAAAGTTTAGCTGGTTAACTGGAGTAATAGTAGTTACAAAACTATCTAAGTAGCATTACGATCAGTAGTATTTAGCCAATATAGAACTTAGTGTATTCATTTAGAGATTAGAACTTAGTGAACTCACTATAATTCAGTTAGTTAACACGACCAGTAACAGTTTAGTCCAGCCTAGTACGGTTTAGAAATTAGTTCAGTATCTATTTTAGTTGGGAGTATAATTCATCACCGTGTGAACCCATGGATGGGGACTTACCTGTCAGTGGAGGGTTGTATCCTTAGAAGCTATCCTTGAATTCATGAACTACGTCACCAACATAGGTTGAGAAATTTACCTACCTATTAAGGACTGATGAGGAGTTGTACCTGCCAGTTAAGGGTACCGCCATTCTCGTTTAGAGAACCTACCAAATAAAGGTGACTTTTCAGCTTATCTTTACCCATGGCATGGTACTAATACCCTTCCAACTGGGGTTAAAGGTTCAACCCTAATCAATTTAAAAAGGAGCATATCAGTTAAAAGATTATCTCCCATAATTTTAGTTTCAGTCTCAGTATAGAAACTCAGTTTAGTTCTACAGAATTAGGATGGTCACATATAGTCACCCAGCTCAGTATAGAACTCGGTCCAGTTCTACAGAATCAGAACTATCAAAAATTGTCTCCAAGCTATCAGTAATATAGTAATCAGTAAATTCAAATATTAGTCACTTAGTTATTAGAACTCAGTATCTAGTGTTACTATGATCTCAGCCACAGTATATGTAGATATGTGCATAGTATTGCATAATTGTTTCATCAGTTTTAGTTGTACATGTACTCTTGTTTAGTTGTATTCATGCTATTCATTCAATTATTGTTTATGGATATGAATACTTGTATATCATCCTTTCTCACTTACAATACCATTACATTCAAAGTATTGATGCATATTTTTTTTTGTACTATGATTTTTTATTTCATAAGTTCAGACGTACGGGCTCCTGATCGTACTTAGCAGCCTGGACTATCAGCAGTATACCTAATGGTGAGTCCTCATAATTCAAGGACAAAGTTATCATATCATTTCATTATGTCAGTATTCAGTTTATTTCAATCGCTAGAGTTAGCTAAGGAATTGTCCCATCAACTCCATATTCAAACAGATAGAGGCTTCCAGATGAGACTTTCAAATAGTATTCAGTTATACGAATTATTATTATAGCTGGTATTTTTTATCAGTATTTTAGGTTTTGAACCTTATGGCATTTTATCCTTTTCCCACATTTATTACAGTATTGTTACTCAATGCTCATAATATATATTAGTCTTGGGTTAGCTTGTGATCCTTCGGGGTTATTAGAACTGCGTGGCATTTGGGGTGCAGACTCAGGGTGTTACAAACTTGGTATTAGAGCCTAAGGTTCAAAAGAGTCGTAGGAAGTCTGAAAGCCACGTCTAGTAGAGTCTTGTACATGGGTGTGTAGCGCGCCACACATATGAACAAGAGGCTATAAGGAGTTTTAGGAAAAGTTTCCCTTCTTTCAGTGTTCGTATCGTGCGAGTGAGCATAAGCTCAAGTTACACACTCAATCTAACCCTTTTCTTACTTCTATTTACAAAACATGTCTCCTAAAAAAACTAACAAAATAAGAACTAGAAACTAATCAGCGCCTCTACCCGTTCGGGCAGATCCCCTAAATTAGCAAGTGTCTCACTCCAAACCTAGGACTGTTTTCACTGCCTTAGCTTATTCAGAAGTAGCCCAAAATAATTAGCTTTATTTAATTCTATCTAGGAATATGACTCAATCTCCACGGAGTTAGGAGAAGAGATGTAGGAAAAGAGGTAGAAAGAATAAAAGGGACACAATGCCAAGGCCAAAGAGTGGCTGAATAAATCCTCCTTACTAGATATGTGGCAAAAACCATCAGGGCATGTGTAGGTCTAGTAGTGGGTTGTGTTTTAGATATGGAAATCCATGCCATAGAATCAGAGATTGTCCTTAATCAGGTTTGCGAAGTTAATATATCTATCCCTCAACTTAGTCTAGTCACTCGAATCAGCAAGGTGCCCCTTCCAGTGCCACCAGTGGGCAACGCCCAAATAGGATTGATGTACTTTAGTCCAGACAAGATTAAGAAAATTCCCCTGATATGGTCATTGGTACGTTATAGATATTCCATTTACATGTTTATGCCTTATTAGATCTAGGAGCTTCTTCATATCTAGTAACTTCTTAAGTAATAGTCAACTTTAAAGTTAGACTAAAAATCTTAATAGAACCCTTTTCAGTGCCTACCCTAGGAGGTAAATCTATTCTAGCCAGATGAGTATAAGAAATTGCTCGGTTACAGTAGTTCAAAAAATTTCTTGAGTTGATTTTAGTAATGGAGTCATTCTATTTCATTTTCCAGATGGGCCAATCATTGAATAAAGGGGTAGTACCTCAATTTTAGTTGATTTAAGAATAATTTTTTTAAGATTGAACCAATAGAAACAAGAGTTGAGAATTCTAAGTTAATTAATATTGAGGTTTATATATGATGATTATTAGGGCAATTGAAAGCTAAGAATCATGTATCAAAAGAAAGAACTAGCAATGGAACATACATTATCAGGTGTAGTCCTTCAGAACGAGTTTAGTGTATATGAGAATTATTATATCTTAGGATCTAGAGTAATGTTGTTTTAGTTTAATTTAAAGTTTATTAAATAGCTCATAGACATAGAATAATGGCTTTAAGATAAGGAGGGAGATGGTACAAAAAGTAACTAAGTCAGGCTTCTAGATTTTTAATAGCAATGTCAGTATGTGTAAAAAAGCAGTGGGAAGGGATGATGACCAATCCGTCCTTACATCAGTGCAAATTTTTTCACTTTAGTTATTAGTATATCTACTCACGCCTTACATGTCAGCTCTATGATCATAGCTCATATTCGTGCATATTATCAAAAATCATGTACGCTTGCCATTCTTAGTATAAGGAGTTCTAGTTCACTTAGTGTTATGATTCATGTTTGATAAATACAGAAAACTCCAAACTCAGGTCGTGCAGCTTATGACTCATGTACTCATGTCATGCTTTAAATTATGCCCAGTTCGCATGACTCATGCTACACTCTTAATGGTTGGCTAAATTCAGATTATGTCTTGTATATCGTCTGTTTAGATCTCTTGATAAATCAATGGCGTTGATATTCTATTACTCAGGCCTCAGTTAAGTGTTGAGTTTGGCATAGTATTCATTTATGCTTCAAGTCCTCATGTTTTAACCCTTAGTGAACTCTCCTTATGAAATAATGTAGTGATGAGCGTTTACTTAGATGAGAGAGAGTAAATGTTTCATTATAAGGAAAGATTTATGCACACTTGTTTAACACGAGGCTCTAGTTAGGAAAATAGTCCTAAATATTAGGTTAGTGTGCTATGTAAATGGAAAGCAAAAAGTTGTATTTAGTTGTTGAAGGAAGAGAAATTATATTTTTTTCATGAGATGAAAAGTTGAGGAAAAGCCAAGTGTGAGTGTCTATTTAGATCCTCAATTTATGTTAGTATCCCTCACATAGTTATTAGAACCTAACATTTAGTTCCAGTATAAGTCTCAGTCAAAGTCTTAGTTACCGTCTTTGTTATAGTATCAGTCACAATCTCAGTTGAGTAATCAGATCAATAACTCAGTTCTATTTTAGGTTTGCTTGACCATAGCGTACAGTTATCAGGTATTCAGTTATCAATAATTTAGTACCTTAGTTTACTGACTATTTCAGAATCATGTTATATGCTTGATCTTGTATTCTCAAATATTAAAATTTTCATGAATTCATGCTCGGTTATCTCATGTTACTCAGTCAGTCCTTACCTCATATGCATAATACTTTACAGTTTCAATCCAGTTATTTAGACTAGGTATAGTTCAGTCTTACATTCCAATATTAGCTATCAGTAATTTAGTTAATTAGGTAAGTTAGTTTTTTTATGAATTCATGCTCAGCACCCATGTGAATGTTTTCAATAGTCTCAAGAGAAACATCGTACTAGGGTGGAGAGTATCGTATAGTTGAGAAAGTATTCAAAGAATATATCTAAGATTGAAAATTTGTAGTTGCAGTACATAAGGCTTAGTAAGTCCATCTTAGATGATGTTTCATAGGCCTTGCTCTGTATTAGAGAATTATAGCGATGTGGTGATTTCTTATTCAGATGTCTTATTCAGACCATGCAAGATTTCCTTATTCCCTAAAGTCAGTAGAACTTTATAGATAGAGTATCAAGAAATGATCTAGTTGAGTATAAGTTTTTGGTATTATTTAGTCCATAAATCCAGGAATTTAGTTTAGCAATCAGGTAGACAGGTTCGTATGGTTTCCCCATCTTCCCACCCAGTCGTACTAGCTAAAGTTTTATGAATATGACTATTCCAAGAAAGAGCATCCTACTAGTTACGAGTTTAACCTAGTTCTTGTATCATGCCTTAGTTTTAGATCTCAGATATTTAGTCACGATTTAGTTTGTAGGTGCCCCGTATATCATCTAAGCCTTTTCTCAGTATCCCAGCCAATGAGCATTCTTTGGGGGTACATAATGCCCCAAGGGGGAGATGCACTATAACCCCCAATCTTTCATGTCCCAAACCTTTAATTTTCTCTTCAAGTATTAATAGGAGCAAGTTTGGAGTAGTGACCACTCATAAGTTGACTCTCTCATTCAAAATATCAGTCGTATGAACATTCCCATGACATGGCATGTATTCAATGAATTCGTTCAATTCATGGTATTTAGTTCATGTATTATGTTTCAGAATTAGTTTTATTCTCATGTTCCTGTAAATGATCTCAAGTTAATTAGTATTCTCATCTTGAGGTAATAGTCTTCCTTAGATTTACATAGTTCCATGATTTAGTTACAGTTGTAAACTTGGTATTCTTTACCATTTCATATTCAGTTATGCATTCACAAATTTGTTCAGCCATGTACTCATGCATTAGATATGCATGGTCAGTATGAAAACTCAGCTTATCAGAAGCTTTAGTCATGTATTCTACGAATCAGATATGTATGTTCAGTGTGTAAACTCAGTCTATCAATGTTCCTCATCTTAATCAGTCTCATTCAAGGAGGAATAATCCCAAGGGGGAGATATTGTAAGACCCCGCAAAATTCTAAGCTTAACTTAGCCCTTAGAGCTCGATAAGGGGTTCCATACTTAGAAATTTCAGTGAAGTGCTTACACTTAGATTTTTTTTTTAGCCTCATAAGTTGGATATCCTGTTTCCCAACTGTGAAGACCATAAAGTGTCTCTTTTCAGGTTGATTCATGATCAGGTATATCAGTAGCTGTTCTCGAACAAGTTTTAGATTTTTCAAACATCATTTAAATCACGTTTGGAAGTCCAAACCAGTCGATCAATGAGATCTTGATGCACCACATCGTCTATCACATTGATAAATGTTTTTTCCAGCATCCAATGCCAATTTCCAGTGAGCTGACACAGACTCAATGCGGCGCATTGGCCATAGGGCCGACCCTATTGACGCAGTGCATTGGGCTACGTGTCACTAGACCCATTTTAGTCATTAAAACTCAACAACCATGAGGGTATTTAAGTCAATTTCCTACCCCTATTCATCCCTAAAAACACAAAATTAATCACTCATAGGGCAAAAACATTCAATAGTTCTCTCAAATTACTCAAGGACAAAACCCTAGGAGGTTTAATTTCAATTCAAGATTCAAGAAATTAACCATGAACCTTCATTAATTCAAGTACCAAGGTATGTGAAGTGTCCATCCAAGGGTTTCCTTCTACCCTTGGATTTCAAGAATCTCTTTTTAACTATAAGTTAATTGATTTAACTAATTCCATGTGGGATTTGAGTGTATTCGTGATTATGATGTTAATTGTGTTCTAATCCATGGTTTATTTCAAGTTTAATGTGAAATTATTTATCATATGTGTGGTATCATGTGAATTCATGTTAAAAGTCCTTGATTTTTTAATTGAGATTTGAAATTTTGATGTCTACATGTTGATTAGTATTATGTGCATAGATTATGTTCCCAAGTGCTTGATAAATTGCTTATGTGAAAATCATGACATGCTAGCATATTTGAAAGCTTATATCTTACAAATTTTTATAAAATGCCTCTATGAACGAGTTGTGAACAAGTGAAACTTGTTATGGTTTTCATGTTTATGCTATGCTTTACTTTTCATGCTATCAAGTTCTGGGGGTCTTCAATACCCAAAAATCTAGATACTTAACTAGAGTCACAGTAGTTATAGAATAGTCTAAGTACCATCACGATCAGTAGTATTCAGCCAGTATAGAACTCAATGTATTCAGTCAGACATCAGAACTTAGTGAACTCAATCTAGTCAAGTCAGTTAACACGATCAGTAATGGTTCAATCCATCCTAGTATGGTTTAGAAATCAGTTCAATGTCTATTTCAATAGAAAGTAGGATTCAATACCAAGTGAACCCAAGGATGTGGACTCACCTACCAGTAGAGAGTGTGATCTTTATAAGCAGTTCTTACATTCCAGAACTACATAGCCAATGTAGGTTGAGACATCAACCTGTTGGTTGAGACATCAACCTGCCAGTTGAGACATCAACCTACCGGTTGAGACATCAATCTGCCAGTTGAGACATCAACCTGCCAGTTTAGGGTTGATGAGGTGTTTTGACTACTAGTTGAGGGTACCACCATTCTCATTCATAGCACCTACCAAATGAGGGTAACTATTCAGTTTGTATTTACCCCTGGGACGGTATTGATACCCTTCACATTGGGTTACAAGTTAGACCTCAATCAGTTCAAAGAGGGGTATGTCATTTAGATAATTATCTCCCACAGTTTCATTTTCAGTCTTATTATAGAACTTAGTTCAGTTCTATAGAATCAGGAATATCAGACATAGTCACCCATCTCAGTATAGAACTCAGTTCAGTTCTACAAAATTAGGACTATCAGAAATACTCACCCAGCTATTAGTAATACAATTATCATTAAATTCAAATATCAATCACTCAATTATCAGAACTCAGTATCCAGTGTTACTATAATCTCAAACACAATATATATAGATATATGCACAGTATTGCATAATCAGTGTTTCTTCAGTTTCAATTATACATATACTCTCATTTAGATGTATTCATGCAATTCATTCAGTTATTTCTCATGCATATGAACACTTGCATATCAGCCTACCTCACTTAGCATACCAGTATATTCAAAGTACTGATGCATCCTTTTTTTTGCGCTATGATATTTTATATCATAGGTTCAGACATACGGGCTCCTAACCGTACTTAGTATCCCATACTATTAGTAGCAGACCTAGTGGTGAGTCCTCATAGTTCGAGGACAAAGTTATCATATCATTTTATTATTTTAGTATTTAGTTTATTTCAATAGTCGGAGTTAGTTGGTGACTTGTCCTTTCAACTCCATATTCAGATAGATAGAGGCTTTCAGACTAGAATTTTAGATAGTATTTAGTTGTACAAATTATTATTATAGTTGGTATTCTTTATCAGTATTTCAAGTGTTGAACCTTATGGCATTTCAGCCTATTTTCTGCTTTTATTACACTATTGTTACTCAGTTCTCCCAGCAGATATCAGTGATCGGTTAGCTTGTGATCCTTCAGGGTTATAAGAACTGTGTGACATTCAGGGTACAAACTCGGGGCGTTACACTTACCCATGTTATTTAGAGATATTCTATCCTTGCCATCGGAATAAAACATAACTTAAGTGATCACTAAACTTTATCCATATTGGAAAAAACATAACCTGTGGTGACTTGTAGTTTCTAGGAATTTAAGATATTCTCATATGCATTCCCTTCTTGGTGATAAATACTACTCCCTGAATAGTTATATGCTCATACTTTATGAAATCAACCTTAGGGTTTATAGAATAAAAGTCAGTTATGCTTCTTTTTACTTTAAATCATAATCAAGATGAACAAATGTGGACTCCATATCTTATCTTTGGATCAAAAGATAAGTCTTTGCTTCGTATCATAGAATCAACTTAGAAATAGAGCTTAAGAGAATAATCTTATTGTAAACTCAATACTTGTACTTTGGCATGAATACATGCATAGATTCTTAGAAATTCATGAAAATAATTCATGCTCAATAATCATCATGAAATCTTTTAATAATATCAAGTCAAGATAATGAAATTAAAATCACTACATGAATCCTATAAGTCAAAGCATGATTATATGAAATTCTTGATGCACTTAAATATTTCAATCTCACGGTAGTAATATAATTCAAGATTATAGCAATTTGGATATGAACCGTAACTTAAAATAAATGAATTAAATCTTAAAGCCAATCACTTTGGGTACAATGATTAAAGGATAACCTTGTGCATAATCCCCATATACCGCATTGGTTAGATTCTTGAAGAAGCTTGAATTTGAAAACTTGAACTTTTGAATTCTTGGAAGGAGAATCTTGAATTCTTTATTATTGTTAAGGGGAAAGTGTTTTTACATGAGTTATTTTGAGGATACTGGGCAAATAATACCCTTTTGGGGCTTTAATCCATCTCTTAGGTGCTTAGGGAAAAGGGGAAAAGACTAAAATGCCCCTTCGTCTATTACTTATGACTTCAGGAAACATATCCTCTGCATTACGGAGGCTAACGTAGGGCCTATGATATGCGAGGTGAAGCTATCATGAACCCTTACTATTTCTCACTATAATGGTTATAACTTTTTACTCGAGTATCACATTAAGGCAAAATTGGTATTATTGCAAAGATAATTCTATTATCTATAATTTGGTTGATCTTGAGATGAAAAAATATACATATGAAAATAGTTATACATATTTAATGTTGATCCTTGTAAAATCAAATACCAAGATTTGGCCGAATCAAAGCCTCTTAGATTAATTTTGCTCTAAGTGATTCTTGTGAACTTTTTTAATACATCCTAGGTTTTTTCCTTATAAACTTTTCCTTAAAAACCATTCTCTGGACCCAATATGACTCATGGATACGAGCCTAATATTGGGGTACGACTGGTATGGTCCTATCATAAGCTGACCAGTGTTAGTTGGTGGGGTGGATTTGATTATTCGAATGGTCACGAATTAAGGGTATGTGTCATAAGGCTTGGATATGAGTTATATTAGGGACTCATATGGTGAACAGTGGGTATAGATCGTATGTTAATGTTACGATTTGGTTGGAAGATTTATATACTAGACAATGTTTGATCCAAAATTAAGGCCTGGGTACGACTAGTTGAAACCAATCGTAAGCAAGGGTACAACTTGTAAGAGGGTCAGTCGTATCTCTGTGATGGGTTTTTAAGGGACTTAAGTAGGGGTATTTTAGATATTTCCCTACCTACATTTATTATGACCCACAACTTCTAATGCACTTTTGAGGTTATTTACCCTATTATTCTATTCATTAACACATAGAAATCTATTCCTAAACATTCAACAATTATCTCAAGAGCTTTTAGGGCAAGAGAACTAGGGTTTCAACTTGGGAATTGCTTTGGTGATTTTCTTTCATCATCTTTCTTGAATTGATGCATGTGTCTATTCCCTACTTCTTTTTTCTAAAAATGAATGAATCTTATGGGTTTTTTCTTGGTTTTAAATGTTGCATGGTTTATAGATTTCAACAATTAATTGGAGTTTTTTTTGTGAAAATGATTTGGTTATGGTTTCCTACGTTTAATTATACTTTTATGTGTATTAATGGTTTTTTTAGGCAACTGG
This sequence comes from Capsicum baccatum var. pendulum, assembly GCA_030864225.1. Classification (NCBI taxonomy): domain Eukaryota; kingdom Viridiplantae; phylum Streptophyta; class Magnoliopsida; order Solanales; family Solanaceae; genus Capsicum; species Capsicum baccatum. The sequence goes on along the minus strand of CM061559.1, from coordinate 198,290,862 downwards.
CTTCCATGGTAATGGTGTACTGGTCCTTGGAATTAGTTTTGGTTATATTATGCCCCCAAGGTGTTTGATAAAATACCTATAAAGATATGTTTATTTCATTGACTCCTTTAAATAGAACTCTTGCTTGTTTTCGGCTTATGCATGAAACTGTAAATTGCTTAAATGGTTTAAAAAGGTTAAAGGATTTTTGGTTTTTCTTGTGGAGTACCTGGAAGTACCCCAAAATTTTAATGTTGTAATCGAAAAGGGCACTTGAGAGTCCTCTTAACCTATATGGTTTGGCTATGGATAAATCTAGCAAGTATGGTTGGTATTACGATACTACTAATAAATGACTTTGGTAAATAAATCATAACTGGATTATGGTTGGGCATGGTTTTAAATTAGGATTTAATGGTGAAATATTTAATAAAGCCGTGGAAGGTAGAGGTTTCAGGGGAATCAAAACTGGAAACTCATATTTGTTGATAAAAGGGGTCTTCTATGGGAACGTGCGAGTGTCACATTTTATATTGGAGGTATGTACTAGTCATAGTATGGGATATTTCCTAGTCGTTCGTCTACACGCACTAGGACCGCTTTAGTCGAGGGATTTGAACCTTTATGACCCACAAGTATGGTTAAACGGTAAGCTTACACAACCTAGGTAAAGGTTTTAAATGCATGGTAAGCACAAATTTCCTTTCACGACACTTATCTATATCTGTATGGTTATATTCATAATTAATGGTTTTACTTAGATGTATAAATGACATTATTTTATCCTTATCTTGAGATATATGCTAGCCGTCACTTACTAACCCGTCTACTGGCAGCTTTATACCCATACTACATAGGAACCGACCATTCTACTCCTCCTATCTAGCACACAAATTCAGTATCAACATTTGGATTGAAGTGGTAAGCTTCCATCTTTATGAAAGTCTCTATTTCATGATGTAGAAATTCATAAATATTTTATTTTTCTTTTGGACATTGGGAATGACCATGGTTGGGGGCATGTCCCAATTGAATATTTGAATTATTTTAGATAGAGGCTTTGTGGTAATTTTGCGGGTTGGTATGGGTAGGATTGGTATTGGTGTCAGCCTTAGCATTGGCGTTGGTGTTGGGGCTGATATCATTGAATGATATTGTTGGTTGTTCCATCCTATTATATTTTGGGATTGATTGTTATGTTATGTTTTGATATTTTCTTTGTTTTGGTATGGGATTGATGGTTGGGTTTTTTATGGTTAGACTTGGTTGGGTCGGTCATGATCGCGATCCTATCATAGAGTCTTGATATGAATAATAATGTTATATTGTTATATGTTCGATATTTAGCTCATCCGAGGCTGTATAAGGTCGTTAGGTTGGGTTAAGAGGTAGTCCCCCATCTTGGATAGACTTGGGATGACCTTTAGGTCTAAGCCCTGGTTTGGGTCATGATAATTTTCCTCCTGATACGCATTGTTAACACTAGGATGGTGATCATGACACTTAAATTCACATGGGAATTATTTGATTAGAGCTTATATGCTAGGAACGACGGTTAGAATTCTATCCCAAAAATATGGTGTGTTACATTATCTCTCCTTTGAATTATTTGTCCTCTAATGATGGATAGGAACTTATTGAAACTTTAGAAGTATGAAATAATGTAGACATGACACGTCTGCTAATAAAGGATTTAGTTGGGATAAAACATTAAAACTTCCATCATGAAACTAATTTCTGAGCTAACTTAAATCTATTGAAAATAAGGAGTTGATTAAATCTGAGAGTTTAGAAATCACTTGAAATGCTCATGATATGATCTTAGATATAGATCTGTGTAACACCCCAAGTCAGTACCCCAAATTCTACACGTGCTTACGACCCCGAAGGACCACAAGATAACCCATGACTGATATCTATTGTGAGCACTCAATAATATACTGAAATAAATGCAAAATAATAGGCTGAAATGCCATAAGATTAAAATATCTTAAATACTGGAAAAATATCAAACTGTAATAAAAATTTGTAAAATAGAATAGTGTCTGAAAACTTGTATGAAAAGCCTCTAAATTGAATTGTTTGAATGTGGAGTTGATTGGATAATCCCCAACTTACTCCATCTACTGAAATACTGAGTCTACTAAAATAATAAAATAAAAGAATATCCTCAAATGATGAGGATTCACTACTAATCTAGTATTGCTGGATGAATCTGAATCTATTTTTGTGTGGTCGGGAACCTGAGCGTCCAAACCTATGAAATAAGACATCATAGCACAAAGAAAGAGTATGCATCAGTACGTAGAATGTAATGGTATGCTAGATATGGTAAGGCTGAATGCAAGGGTTTATATGCATGAACAATAACTGATTGGATGATATAGAGTAACTGAATATGAGAGTACATGGATAACTGATGCTACTATGAATACTGAGTGTGTACTAATGTGCATATAGATAAATACTAGGACAGAACTTATCTGAAGCTGTCCTAAATTCTGATACTGAGTAACTGATATTTAAAGTTATTGATAAATGATTTACTGATACTGGTTGACTGTATCTGATAGTCCTAATTCTGTAGAACAGAACTAAATTCTATTCTGAAGACTGAAATTGAGACTGTGGGAGGTAATCATTTAACCGACATGCCCCAAATAAGATAAGGTAACTGAGTTGGGGTCCAACCTATGACCCTAGTTGAAGGGTGTCAGTACCGTACCACGGGTAAAGACATTGAAGAGTTACCCTTATCTAGTAGGTTCTGTAATGAGAATGTTGGAACCTTCATCTTTTAGGATAAAACACCTCATCAACCCTCATCTGGAAGGTTTGATGTCTCAACCTACACTGATTAAGTAGTTCTGAAATGCAAAGATTGCTTCTATGGGTTCACTCGGTGATGAATCATACTCTCAACTAAAATACACTGAACTGAGTATTCTGAACTGGACTAAAGTGATACTGAGCTTACAAAGTTTTCCTGAGTTCGATAACTGACTGAGTTCTGCTGAGTTTTGTAAATGGCTAAGAGTACTACTGATCGTGACATAACTAAGGTTCTATAACTGACACTGTCTCTAGGCACATAACTAAATTATTGAGTATTATATACCACCTAGACTCGATAGCATAAAAAAAAGCATAATATACTCTTGAAAATCATAATAATTCATAGAGACATTTTCACAAACACTTGTAGGGCTTAAGATTATACATATAGTAACATGCCATGATTTCACTAATTCATTCACAAGGACAGTTTATCAAACACCTAGATAGCATAAATTAATGCACATAACCATGGTTAACACATAAGAAATGAAATTACGATGCCCTAACTGGCGAATTCATGGATTATTACATGGGAATTACACAATTCAATATACATGCTTTTCAAACTTTTTGGAATCTACAATTAATCATAAATTGGTACTCATTTAATATCAATAATAGTAATACAATCAAATTTCATGCATTTAAATCTTGAACTTTTAAAAGTGGATTTGTTGAATCTATGGTTGAAAGAGACCCATAGATGAACACCTAACAAACCTTAGAATATTTGTTCTTAAAAATTCTCACAGAAATTCTTGAGATTGATCTTGATTTCTTGGATCTAGGATTTTTTTTATTGAAAGAGAATGCTTTTAATTTGGGGGAAAATTGATTAAGAATGACCATTAAAATAGTTTTAGGGATTAAATCCCATATCTGGCCATGCCAAAAATCATGGGAAAAGACCAATTTATCCCTGTGGGTCACTTTTAATTTTTGAGAAATTTTCCCAACTTGGACCCCTGGCACGACGTGGCACTATCACACCGTGTCTCTAAAAAATGACAACTAGGAATTGCAGGGTTGGTGTGACGTGGTGGGATTATGGCTCCTCTAAAAATTGTCATTTCGACATACTTACGATGCGCTACAGGCCTGAATGACGGTGTTTAACAATTGAAACTTAAAATAGCCATAACTTCTTACCCAGATATCAAATTTAGCTGAATTTTATATTATTGGAAAGATAATTCAATTTCCTATGCAATGGAAGGCTCTAAATTGAAAAATACTAAGTATTTTAAAAATTTATATTAGATAACTTATGAATTGAGGGTTAAGTAAAGCTTGAGAAATATACCGTATTACAATATATCCCCCTTGGGAACATTCATCCCTGAATGAAACTGATTAGGTAGAGATACTGATAGACTGAGGTTACACGCTGAACATGCATATCTGATGCATGACTACATGACTGAACTACTGATAAATGTAGGTTTCAAACTGAACATGTATATCTAATGCATGGAATACATAACTAAAGCTACTGATAAGCTAAGTTTTCATATTGAATATGCATATCTGATGCATGAGTACATGTGTGAACTGATTCATGAATACATGACTGTATATGCAACGGTAATGAATACTAAGTTTATAATTATATTAGAATAAGGAACTGAGTAATGCTAAGAAAGACTGTTACCTTAAGCTTGATCTAAGTTTGTGGAGAAGAGGTGAGGATATTTGGTCCGCATATCTGCATATGCTTCCTAAATATCTCCCTCAACGGACTGATTTTGTTAAAGAACTTTGAGTGAATCTGATGATCAAGGATCTGTAATGGAACCTCTTCGAAAGGGAGATCATTCTTAATAATTACATCCTCTAAAGGAACTATCTTTAGCAAGGAGACATGGAATACTGGATGTACTGAGTCTAGATTCGAAGGCAACTCAAGCTCATAAGTTACCTTTCTAAAACAGATGAGAATTTTGTAAGGACTGAGATATTGGGGACTAAGATTTCCCTTCTTGCCAAACCTTACCCCCTTCATAGGAGAGATTTTCAAGAACACAAAATCATTGATCTCAAACTCAACATCCTTTCTCCGTATATCTGCCTACGATTTCTGTCAGCGCTTGGCAACCCCAAGCCTTTCTCTGATTAACTGAACCATTTCTAAGGCATCAAACACTAGATCAGTCCCTACTATTGTGGCCTCACCTACCTCAAACCAACCAATTAGTGATTCGCATCTCCTACCATAAAGAGCCTCAAATGGAGCCATCTAAATACTAAAATAATAGCTGTTATTGTATGCGAATTTGATCAAAAACAAGTGGTCATCCCAACTTCCTTTAAAATTAATAACGCAGGATCTTAGCATATCTTCTAGAGTCTGAATGGTCCTTTCTTCGTAACTATCTGTCTGAGGATGGAAGGCTGTATTTACTCAGGTACCACGACCCTTTTGGAATGGTTTATAGAAATAAAAGGTGAATTGGGTACTTTATTTGAGATAATGGATACTAGAACTCCATGTAACTTAACCAACTCTGTGATATAGAGTTTTGAATAGTCCTCTACTAAATAGGAAGTATGGACTGGAAAGAAATTAGCTGATTTGGTCATCCTGTCTATGATAACCCATATAGAATTATACTGATGAGGAGTACAAGGGAAACCCATCACAAAGTCCATGTTCACTTCTCCCCATTGTCATGTGGAACTACTAAACTTCTGCATTGACCTAACAGGCTTTTGGTTCTCAATCTTAACTTGCTGAAATATAGAGCACTTAACTACAAATTCTGCAATATCTCTCTTTATCCCACTTCACCAATAGATCTCCCGCAAATTGTGGTACATCTTAGTAGCCTCTAGATGAATGGAGTAATTATATGATGCACTTCTTCAAGAATCCATTGCCTCAAGTCATCTACACTCGGCACACAAAAGCCGACCCTGGCAAAATAATACACCATCTCCCCCTTAGGTAAAACCTCTATTTTTTGATCTCTGACTAACTCTTTCAACTTAACAAGCCTGGGATCTTTATTTTGTTTTTTCCTTCACCTCAAAGAATAGAGAGGATTTGGAACTGTTCTGCACCCATATACTACCTTCTGCTGAATTGACTAAGCAGACACCTACTCGGGCAAACTGATGAACTTTCTAAACTAACTTCATCTTACTGTCTTCAACATGATAAACACTACCCATAGATAGTTTACTGAGAGCATCAACCACTACATTGGCCTTTCTCAGATGTTAAACAACACTTATATCATAATCTTTTAATAACTCTAACCAACTTCCCTGACAAAAATTTAAATCTTTCTGAGAAAAGACATACTAAAGGATTTTGTAATCTTTGACCACATCAACATGCACCCCATGCAAGTAATGCCTTCAAATTTATAAGGCTAACACTACAAATCCTAATTCTAGATCATGGGTTGGGTAATTCTTCTCATAAGGCTTAAGTTGTCTAGAGGCATAGGCTATGGCCTTACCTCTCTACATGATTATATAACTTAAGCCTACTCTGGATGAATCACAATACATAATAAACTCATCTGAACCATCTGCTAGTGTCAAAACTGGGGCTATGGTGAGTTGAGTATTCAACTCCTAAAATATCTTCTCCCAAGAATCTGACCACTGAAATTAGACTTTCTTCTGAGTCAATTTGGACATGGGGGATGAAATAGATGATAAACCTTCAACAAACTGATGGTAATAGCTAGCTAAACCTAAGAAACTCTTAATATAAAATGGAGATATGGGTCTAGGCCAGCTTCTCACCACTTTGGTCTTTTGAGGATCAATTCTAATGCTATCACCAAAAATAATATGACTAAGGAACGCTACTGACCTTAGCCAAAATTTGCACTTACTAAATTTGGTGAATAGCTAATAAGTTTTGAGAGTTTGAAGTATGATTTTGAAGTGATTTATGCGATCATTATTGCAACGGAAATAGACAAGAATGTCATCGACTAAGACTATAATGAGCATGTCCAAGTACTTCTTGAAAACTCGGTTCATTAAGTCCTTGAAGGCTGCTGGGGAATTAGTTGGACCAAAGGACATAACTATGAACTCAAAGTGACCATACCAGGTTCAAAAAGCTATTTTTGGAATGTCACATTGTCTGACTTTGAGCTAATGATAGCCTGATCTGAGGTCTTTCTTAGAAAAGTAACTGGCTTCCTAAAGTTGGTCAAATAAATCATCGATTCTATAAAGTGGATACTTATTCTTGACTGTGACTTTGTTCAACTGAAGGTAGTCAATACACATTCTATGCGAACTATCTTTTTTACGCATGAATAGAACCAGTGTACCCCACGGGGAAATAGTGGGTTTGATGAATCCCTTATCTAGAAGATCCTTTAACTGTAGTTTTAATTCTCTGTGTTCTACTAGTGCCATTCTGTATGGCAAAATTGATATTGGTTGAGTATCTGGGAGAAGGTCTATTCTGAAGTCTATTTCCTCTGAGAATTCATTTACTAGTAGAACTTACTCAAGACTTGAAGTTTCTAAGTTAGAGTCTTTGACTCTTACAAGATAATAGGTACATCCCTTAGATATTATTTTTCTCGCTCTAAGGTATGAAATCAACTGACCCTTAAGCGCTATGGTACTACCTCTCAATTTAAGGACGTGTTTATTTAGAAGCTAAAAATGAATTATTCTATTTCTACAATCAACTGAGGCATAGCATAAATGGAGCCAATCTATGCTAAGTATGACATCAAAATCTGCCATTTCTAGCTTTACTAAGCCTGTTGAACTAACTTTCAGAGATATCATAATCGGACAGTTCCTGTACACTCATCGGGTTATGATAGATTTACCCACTGGGATAGAAATTGAGAAAGGATCTACTAAGATTTATGGGCTGACTGTGAAGTTAAATACTATATAGAAAGTTACAAAAGATAAAAAAGCTCCAGGATCTAGCAAGGCATAGACATGTAAATGGAAGATTTGTACTGTTCCAGTGACATTATTAGGAGAATTTTCCTAATCTTGTCTAGACTGAAGTACATAAAGTCTGTTTAGGCATTTCCCACTGGTGGTATTAGAAGTGGCACCATATTGATTCAGGAGACCTGACTGAGCTGAAGAACGAGTATCTTGACCTTGAGAACCTGGTTGAGGACAATATCTGACTCTGTGGCCAGGCTTTCCATACTTAAAACAAACATCACTGCTAGCTCTATAGAAACCCTTGTGGTTCTTGCTATATTGCTGACATAGAGGATTTATTGAAACACTATTGATACTAGCCTAATACTTTGATCTTGGTGCACTATCATTGTTACCATTTTTGAACTTAGGGATTGCAGCACTGGCTGAGGATGGAGCTGGAATTGAAGACTTTGGATGACACTGGGAATGGCTATCGCCCTCTGTGACTTTCTAACCTAATTGAGGAACTCCCGTGGATCCTTTTTTTGACTTAGATCCTGAGATTAGAGGAGGATTCATTTGGGTGAAATCCTGAATATTGGCTACAACAGTATTGTCCACTGGTTTGGCCTTAATGGCAGCTAGCTATTCATTCTTTTCTTCAACAAAATTGGCTAGAGTAGCGAATACATCTCTAAATTCTGCATGTCAGACATGCTCATCTAGGGGATCTTCCTGAATGGGTTGAGGTATTGACTGATTTCTAGTTCTCCTTTCATTAATATTTTTTAGAGGCATGTGCTATAAGCAAAAAGGATAAAATGGATTAGACTGAGAGTTTAACTTGTGCTCATGCTCACTAGCACGACATGAATATTAAAAGAAAGGAAACTGTTTCCTAAAATATCTCATAGCCTTCTATCCATAAGTGTGGTGCAATACACGCCCATGCATAAGACTTTACTAGATACAAATTTCAAACTTCCTAGGATACCGTTGAACCTTAGGCTCTGATACCAAATATGTAACACTCCGAGTCTGTACCCCAAATGCTACACGATGCTTATGACCTCGAAAGACCACAACCTAACCAATGACTGATATCTTCTATGAGCACTGAATAATATACTAAAATAAATACAGAATAATAGGCTGAAATGCCATAAGATTCAAATATCAAAAATACTGCTGAAACATCAAACTATAATAAAAATCTATATAACTGAATACTATCTAAAAACTAGTCTGAAAAGCTTCTAAACTGAACTTTCTGAATGTGGAGTTGATGGGACAATCCCCCAACTAAATTTATGTATTGTATTACTGAGTTTACTAAAATAATGAAATAAGATAATATCCTCGAATGATGAGGACTAACTGCTAATCTACTACTGCTGGATGAATCTAAATCTACCTATGCACGGTCAGGAACCTTAGCATCCGAACTTATTATATAAGACATCATAGCATAAAGAAATAGTATTCGTTAGTACATAGAATGTACTAGTATGCTAGATGGGGTATGGATGAATACAAGGCTGTAGAATTGAACTGAGTTCTATTTTGAAGACTTAAACTAAGACTGTGGAAGGTAATCATCTAAGAGACATGCCCCAAATAAGATAATGTTACTTAGTTGGGGTCCAATCTATGACCCCAGTTGGAAGGGTGTCATTACCATTCCACGGATAAAGATACTAAAGATTTACGCTCATCTGGTAGCTACTCTAATGAGAATGATGGAACCCTCATCTGTCAGGTTAAAACACCATATCAACCCTCATCTGGCAGGTTTGATGTCTCAACCTATGCTGGCTATGTAGTTCCACAATGCAAGGAGTTTTATAGAGATCACACCCTCTAGTGTAAGATGAGCCCCCATCCTTAGGTTCACTTGGTACTGAATCCTACTCCTAACTGAAAGACACTAAACTGAGTATACTAAATTGGGGTGAATTGATACTGAGCTTATTGAGTTTTCCATAGTTTGGAAACTAACTTAGTTCTACTAAGTTCTGTAACTGGATGAGATTACTACTGATTGTGACATGACTAAGGCTCCGTAACGGACACTGTCTCTAGGAACACAACTAAATTTTTTGGTATTAAGTACCCACATGACTTAATAGTATGAAAAATAAAGCATAATATACTTTTGAAAATCATAATCATTCATAGAGACATTTTCTCAAACACTTGTAGGGCTTAAGCTTATACATTTATTAATATGCCATGATTTCATTAACTCAATCACATGGAATATCTATCAAACACCTAGAGAGCATAACTTAATGTAATACCCCAAAGTTTTCTAGAATATTTCATCCCCAGAATGACTAGTATTTTCTTGAAAAGTTAATTATAATTAATCCATGAGGAATATTGAAAATTTTAACTTTTTTTCATATGGAAAATTCAATAAGCTTTCCATCGATATATGATTTGCTTAAATCCAATAACCAGGTAAGAAGTTATGACTATTTCAAGTTCCCATTGTAAAACAGTGCCATATTAGTCAGTGGCGCGCCGTGCCACAAGAGGAAATGACATTTGGAAATTTCCAGTAGGTGTCCGTGATTATGGCACGTCGTGCTAGCACTCAAATTAAGAATTATCTTTTTCCTAATGTCTCAGCGCGATTTCCCTTGCATCGTACCAAAGTTCCAGGTTATGAAAAAATGGGAAACGCCATGGCTCCATGTCGTGCCATCCCTCAGTTTCCTAATTATCAAATTCAAGTGACACGGTATGATATCACCGCGTCGCGCCAGGGGTTCAATTCGAGAAATTTTTACTGAAATTACAATACGCGTCTAGGGTTAAAAGGGTCAATTTCTCACTCCTATTTAAGCCCTTTAACACGTGATTCAGCCACTTTTCACCCAAGATACACTCTCTTCTCACAATTTTCTCTCAAGAAAAAGCTAGGGTTTTGATAGAAGATCCAATTTCAAGAAGGTTTCACTGTTAATCTTTATGAAATCACGAACTAAGGTATGCATAGTGTTCATTCATGGATTCCTTTCATCCATGAAGCCCACGAATCCCTTTTCTAAATTCAAGTTATGGATTTTATTATGAATGTCATGATTGGAATGCTTTTGTTTATTTTGATAATGAGCAATTGAATTGTATTCCATGAATGAGTGTTAAATTCCATATGGGTAGATTTGTATCGGTATGGATTCATGAAACCCTTGGACTAAACCCTTGAATGATTAAATTGGAATTGAATCACGATAGTTAATTGTTGTATGATGTTGTTTACACATTCTATGCCTACTATGTGTTTGGTTGAATGCCTATATGAAGGGAAAGTGTCTAATTAGCATGATATCATGAAATTCCTATGTACATACAAGATAATGCCTATCACATGTTTGATGAAATGCTTCAGTAAATGTATTATGATGATTATTATGTATTCAAGTAAGTCATGCTTTGTTAGTTTCCTTCAATCGAGTCCTGGGGGTACTTGTACCCAAAACATTAGCTGTGTACCTAGAGCTATGTCATGTTTTCATGATACTCTTAGTCAAGACATGATCCTTAGACTTCAGACAGTCTTATGACTCAGAAAATCTTCATTATCTCATGAACTCAGTCAATTGTTATGTATCAGTAATATTTTATCAGTCAACAGAATTTAGTAACTCAGTCTATGTTCAGTTCCGTAAATTATGTTTAGTTTTTATTCAGATGGGAGTAGAAATTAGCACCAAGTGAACCAAAGGATAGGGACACACACTATAAAATAAGGGTGTGATCCTTAGCAGTCATCCTTGCATTCACAAACTATGTAGCAGACATAGGTTGAGACATCGACACTATCTATGAGGGTTAATGAGGTAGATAAGCACTGTCAAACAAGGGCCCCACCATTCTCATAGAGGGAATATTATCTAATGAGGGTCTCCTAAAGTTTTTCCTTACTTTTGGTGTGGTATTGATACCCTTCTAATTTGGGTTACATATTGGACCCTATCTCAGCCATAATGGCATATCATGGGCATGTCAGTTAAATACTACATCCCACAGTTTTAGTACCAGTCTCAGTAAAAGAACTCAGATAGATTTTTTGATTTAAGACTGTCAGATACAGTCAACTTAGATACAATATGGAACTCAGATAGTTCCATAAGATTCAGAACTGTCAGATACAATCACCCATGTTATCAGTTACATTCAGACACAGATATTTATGCTATTAGATATATCAATTTTTGGTATGTCATGTCATTAGTATTCAGATTAAGTTATCACAATATCATAGTGTCAGTTACAGTTACGTATTTATATATGCATTTTTGCATTAATGTTAGAAAGTCAGCTAGCATTAGTCCTGCATGTTAACCCTTGCATTAGCCTACCTCACATGTATACTCAGTACATTCCATTGTACTGATGTATTTACCCTATTGTGGTTTCTTTTTATGTTACACCATAGGCTCAGAGACACGAGTTCCAGATCAACAGTAGATTCCAGTATCAGCAGTTAGAATAGAAGCAAGTCCTCATCCTTCGAGGACATGATTATTTCTCCACTATTTCATTGATTAGTTATTGGTTGGAGTTAGTTGGGAACATTTCCCATCAAATTATTATTTAGATTATTTAGACAGCAGAGGCTTTCAGACTTGATGCAGACTATTATATTTCAGACTTCAGTGTTTACAATTTTGTTTTTGGTATTGTATTAGCCCACAGATGTTATCTCATCCATGTTATGTCCAGTATTGAACCTTATGGCCTTACAGTGCATGTTTCTACATTATTTAATATTTTATGCAGTATACAAGTACAAATATCTATCATGGGTTAGCTTGTTGTCCTTCGGGGTCATGAGCCTCGTGTAGCATTTTGGTTGAGCAAATCGGGTTGTTACAAACTTGGTATCAGAGCCTAAGGTTCAATAGAGTCCTGGGAAGTATGGAAGCCACATCTACTAGAGTCTTATGCATGGGTATGTTATGTGCCACACTTATGTGCAAGAGGCTGTGAGATATTTAAGAATAGTTTCCCTTCTTTCAGTATTCATATCGTGCCAGTGAGCATAATCACAAATCAATCTCTCATTCTAATATGCTTCTTCTTTTTATTTCAGAATATGCCTCCTAAGAGAACAACTTAGTCAGCCTCTCATCCTGAAGAACCTTTGGGCGATTATGTTTCTCATGCAGAGTTCAGGACAGCATTTACCACTCTTGTTCAGTTATTAGCTGCCCATAATGAGCGACCAATTATCATTCCAGCCAACCCAGTGGACAACTCAGCTGCAGCTAGGATTTGTGACTTCACCAGAATGAATCCTCCATCCTTCCATAGGTCTAAAGTAGATGAGGACCCTCTAGAATTCCTAGATCAGGTGCAGAAGGTGACAGTCATCATGGGGTGAGTACTGTTGAAAGTGCTGAGCTAACTGCATATCAGTTACATGATGTGGCTCATACTTGGTTCAAATAGTGGAAATCAAAAAGGTTAGATGATATAGGTCCTATAGAGTGGGAGGAGTTTGTCACTGTATTCTTAGATAGATTCTTTCCCCAAGAGATTAGAGATGCTAAGGTGCTAGAATTTATCACCCTCAGGCAGGGCAATATGATGGTGAAAGAGTATTCTCTAAAGTTTACTCAATTAACTAGATATGCCCCTCATGTGGTTGCAGATGGCAGATCCAAGATAAGTAAGTTCGCTTTAGGGGAAAATTATAGTGTAGTTAATGAGTGCAGATCCACCATGCTAAATAGTGACATGACTTTGGCCTGACTTATGACCCATGCTCAGCAGATAGAGGACCCAAAGATTAAGCAGAGAGAAAAGTAGAATAAGAAATCTAGGACAAGTAGCTTTAATTTTAGTCAACCTAAATCAGAAGCAGTGTCAGCAATTCCAGAACTAATTCCCTTTTTCAGATTAGTGGTAAGAAAAACAAAGGTGCTTGCAGAGCTGGCAACAATGTCTATTTTGGTTGTGAAAAGCCAGGCCATAGAGTCAGAGAATGCCCTCAGTTAGGTTATCACAGCCATCTTCGCTCCCCAGCTCAGTTCCATCGCCCATATCAGTAGGGTACCACCTCCAGTGCTACTAGCGGGCAACACCAAAATAGACTATATACTCTTCAGACCTGACAAGATTAGGAAAATTCTTCTCATGTAGTTACTGGTATGCTACAGATATTTCATGTACATATTTATGCATTGCTTTATCCATGACCTTCTTTGTATTTTGTTACTCCCTATATAGTAGTTGATTTTGGAATTAGTCCCAAAACTCTAGCAGAGCCCTTCTCAGTCTCTACCCTAGTGGGTAAAACCATTATAGCCTAACGGGTATACAGGAACTACCCGGTAATGATATTTAAAAAAGTCACTTCAACAGACTTAGTCGAATTAGAGATGACTAATTTTGATGTCATTCTCGGCATGGATTGGCTTTATTCCTGCTATGCGACAGTCAACTGTAGAAACAGAATTATCCAGTTTTAGTTTCTAAATGAACCCATACTTGAGTGGAAGGGTAGTGTATCTAAAGGATATGTCTATCATTTTGTTCTAGTTAAGAACACTAGTTCTGAAACTCCTATCCTTGAATCTGTCCCAATAGTGAATAAATATTTAGATGTCTTTCCCGAAGATCTTCCAAGAATTCCTCTCAAAAGGGAAATAAATTTTGGCATTGATCTTTTTCCAAATACTCAGCCTATCTCTATTATGCCATACAGAATGGAACCAGCAAAACTCAAAGAACTGAAAGAACAGTTGAAAGATCTCTTACATAAGGGATTTATCAGACCCAATATTTTCTCGTGGGGCACACCAGTCTTATTTGTCCCCAAGAAAGATGGTTCTCTTAGAATGTGCTTTGATTACCATCAACTCAATAAGGTTACAGTCAAGAACAAGTATCCTCTTCCCATAATTGATGACTTGTTTGGCCAATTTAGGGTGCCAGCTATTTCTCTAAGATAGACCTCAGATTCGGCTATCATTATCTCAGAGTTAGAGAAAGTGACATTGCAAAAAGAGATTTCTGTACTTGGTATGGTTACTTTGAATTCTTTGTAATATCATTTGGTCTTACCAATGCACCAGCAACTTTCATGGACTTAATGAACCGCGTGTTCAAGCATTACTTGGACATGTTCATCATATTATTTATAGATGATACTCTGGTCTATTCCCGTAGTGAGCATGATCATGCAAACCATCTCAGAACAGTACTTCAGACTCTCAGGGATCATCAACTATTCTCTAAATTCAGTAAGTACGAATTTTGGATAAGGTTAGTAGAATTTCTTGGTCACATAATTTTTTGTGATGGCATTAGAGTTGATCCTCAAAATACCGAAGTAGTAAGAAACTAGCCAAGACCTGTCTCTCCATCAGACATTAGGAGTTTCTTGGGTTTAGCTGGCTATTATAGATGATTTGTTGAAGGATTTTCATCTATTGCAGACCCTATGTCTAGATTGACTCAAAAAAAGTTGAGTTTTAGTGGTCGAACCCTTGTGAGAAGAGTTTTCAGGAGTTAAAGACTCGACTTACCTCATCCCCAGTCTTAGCTCTTCCATATGGTTCAGATGTGTTCATGGTGTATTGTGATGTATCCCGAGTAGGTTTGGGTTGTGTCGTCATGCAGCATGGTAAGGTCATATCCTAAGCCTCCAGACAACTTAAACCCTATGAGAGAAATTATCCTACTCATGATCTTAAGTTAGCAGCCATAGTCTTTGCATCAAAGATTTGGAGGCATTATCTCTACGGAGTTCATGTAGATGTCTTCATAGATCACAAGAGTCTTCAGTGTGTGTTTTCTCAAAAAGATCTCAATCTTCATTAGAGAAGGTGGTTAGAGATCTTGAAAGACTATGACATAAGTGTCCTCCATCATTCGAGCAAGGCCAACGTAGTGGCCGACACTCTCCATTGGCTATCCATGGGTAGTGTTTCTCATATGGAGGATAGTAAGAAGAAGTTAGCTTAAGAATTCTATTAGCTTTCTAGACTCGGTGTTTGCTTACTCGATTCTTTAGAGGATGGTGTATGTGTTCAGAGTAGTTCAAAATCATCTCTAGTCTTTGAGGTGAAAGAAAAGCAAGATAGAGATCCCAGCCTTGTCAAGTTCAAAGAGTCAGTTCAGGATCAGAAAGTAGATGTTTTCTCCCAAGGAGGAGATGGTGTTTTGTGTTATCAGGGTCGTCTCTGTGTTCCAGGTATAGACGAACTAAGGTGTCAAATTCTCGCAGAAGTGCATGGCGTGTGCTACTCTATTCATCTAAGGGCCACAAAGATGTACCAACCAATTAGAGATCTATATCACCCACCCTAGAGATCTTCGAATGGACCCATCTAAATACTTGAATGATAGTTGTTGTTGTATTCAAGCTTAATCAAAGGAGAGTGGTTATCCCAACTTCCCTTGAAATGAATTGCACACGCCCTTATCATATCTTTTAAAGTATGAATGGTTCTTTCTTCTTGACCATTATTCTGAGGATGGAATGTTTTAATGAGATGAACTTAGGTATCGAGACACTTTTAGAACACTTTCCAGAAATAAGAGGTGAACTGGGTATCTCTATCTCAGATAATGGACAATGGAACATCGTGGAATCTTACCAACTCATTTATATAGAGTTTGGCATAATCCTCGAATAAATAAGAGGTATGAACTAGAAGGAAATAAGATGATTTGGTCAGTTACTCTATAATGACCCAGACTGAATCATGCTGATGATGAGTTTGAGGAAAACCCATCACAGAGTCCATGTTCACAACTTCCTACTTACAAGTAGTAATATTAAACTCCTATATAGACCCAATAGGCTTCTGATGCTCTATCTTAACTTGCTGACAGAAATTCTGCAATGTCTCTCTTCATCCCACTCCACTAATAGATTTCCTATAAGTCACGGTACATCTTTGTGGCCCTTAGATGAATGGAGTAGAGCATGCCATGTACTTCTGCGAGAATTTGACGCCATGCGCTTCTGCAAGAATTTGATACCTTAGAGAAAGTCTAGTTAATCAGAGAAAGACTCCGGGCTGCTCAGAGCTGACAAAAGTCTTATGGAGATGTTCGTAGAAAAGATCTTGAGTTTGAGGTTGGTGATCATGTCTACCTAAAGATATCTCTCATGAAGGGAGTGAAGAGATTCGAAAAGAAGGGATAGCTCAGTCCCTGATATGTCGGTCCCTTTAAGATTCTCAGTTATTTCGACAAGGTAGCTTATAAGCTCGAATTGCCTCCAGATCAAGCCTCAGCTCATCCAGTCTTCCATGTCTCTTTTCTCAAAAAGTGTATAGGTGATCCACCAGTCAAAGTCCCTATTCAGAGTATTGATGTTCAGAACAGTGTCTCTTATGAAGAGATTCCAGTCGAAATCTTAGACTATCAGACTCATAGATTGAGGAACAAAGAAGTTCCTCTAGTTAAAGTTCTTTGGCGAAATAAGTCCATCGAGGGAGATACTTGGGAAGAAGAATCAAACATGTGTACAAAGTATACTTACCTCTTCTTCACCAACTCAGATCAAACTCAAGGTAATAGTTCTCCTTACGCTTACTCAGTTTCATGATCAGTGTTTATCACGAACTTGGTATTCAGTTTCATGTTTATGTTCCCAGTATAAACTTGGTATCAGGTACAATTGCATATTCAGTCATGCATTCATGTATCAGCTCATTTATATAATTATGCATCAAAAATGCATTGTCATTGTAAGAAACTTAGTTCCTCAGAACATTCAGTCATACATTCATAAATCAATTACACATGTATCAAATATGCATGTTTAGTATGTTATGTTCATCTTGTCAGTCATGAGATCATATTTCAGTTAATTATGTTCAGTTCATGTTTAGCTTATTATTTTCCCTCTCGCTCAGACTCGTTCGAGGACGAATGTTCTCAAGGGGAAGATATTGTAATACCCCAATGATTTCTAGCAAATTTCATCCCAATAATGACTAGTATTAGATTCTAAAGTGAATGATAATTATTCTATGAGGAATATTCAATATTTTCACTTTTTGTCATATGGAAAGCTCAAAAATATTTCCATCGATATATGATTAACTTAAATCCGATAACTAGGTGAGAAGTTATGAATATTTTAAGTTCCCATTGAAAAACAGTGCAATATTAGTCAATGGTGCACCACGCCTCAAGAGGAAATGGAATTTGGCAATTTCCAGTAGGTGTCCGCGATTATGGTGCACTGTGCCAGTACTCAAATTAAAAATTTTCCATTTTCCAATGTCTCAACACGATTTCCCCTGCGCCGCGCCAAAGTTCCAGGACACGAAGAAAGAAGAAACGCGATGGCTCTGCGTTGCGCCATCCCTTAGTTTCCCAATGGTTAAATTCCTGTGACACTGCGTGATAGTGCTATATCGCACCATGAGTTCAATTTGGAAAATTTTTACTGAAATTACAAGACGCGTCTAGAGTTTTAAAGGGTCAATTTCCCACCCCTATTTAAGCCCTTTAACACGTGATTTAACAACGTTTCACCCAAAATACACTCTCTTCTCTAAAGTTTCTCACAAGAACAGGCTAGAGTTTTCATAGAAGATCCAATTTCAAGAAAGTTTCACTATCAATCTTCACAAAATCACAAACTAAGGTATGCATAATGTTCATTCATGGACTCCCTTCATCCATGAAGCCTAAGAATCCCTTTTCTAAATTCAAGTTATGGATTTTCTTATGAATTTCATGATTGGGATTCTTTTGTTCATGTTGAAAATGAGTAATTGAATTGTATTCCATGAATGAGTGTTAAATTCTATATGGGTTGATTTTTATCGCTATAGATTCATGAAACCCTAGGACTAAACCCTTGAATGATTAAATTGGAATTGAATCACGACAGTTAATTATTGTATAATGTTGTTTAAACATTTTATGGCTACTATGTTTTTAGTTGAATGCCTAGATGAAGGGAACGTATCTAATTAGCATGATATCTTGAAATTCCCATGTACGTACAAGACTATGCCTATCACATATTTGATGAAATGCTTTAGTAAATATATTATGATTATCATTATGTATTCAAGTAAGTCATGCTTTGTCAGTTTCCTTCCATCGAGTCCTGGGGGTACTTGTACCTGAAACATTAGTTGTATACCTAAAGCCATGTCATTTTTTCATGTTACTCTCAGTCAAGCCATGATCCTTAGACTTCAGATAATCTTATGACTCAGGAAATCTCTATTATCTCATGAACTCAGTTAGTTGTCAGATATCAGTAATATTTCTCTAGTCAATAGAATTTAGTAACTTAGTCCATATTCAGTTTAATAAATCGTGTTCAGTGTCCATTCAGATGGGAGTAGAAATTAGCATCGAGTGAACCCAAGGATGGGGACACACACTATCAGATGAGTTAGTTGTCATGATCCTTAGACTTCAGATAATCTTATGACTCAGGAAATCTCTATTATCTCATGAACTCAGTTAGTTGTCAGATATCATTAATATTTCTCTAGTCAATAGAATTCAGTAACTTAGTCCATATTCAGTTTAGTAAATCATGTTCAGTGTCCATTCAGATGGGAGTAGAAATTAGCATCGAGTGAACCCAAGGATGGGGACACACACTATCAGATGAGTGTGTGATTGTTAACAGTCATCCTTGCATTCCAGAACTATGTAGCCAGCATAGGTTGAGACATCAGCACTGTCGATTAGGGTTGATGAGGTGGATAAGAAGTATCAGATAAGGGCCCCACCATTTTTGTATAGGGGACACTATTAGATGAGGGTCACCTATAGCTTGTCCTTACAAGTGGAGCGGTATTGACACCCTTCCAATTGGGGTTATAGATTGGACCCCATCTATGCCTATCAGGGGTATGTCAGTTAAATACTGTCTCCCACAGTTTTAGTACCAGTATTAGTAAAATAACTCAGATAGTTCTTCAGATTTAAGACTGTCAGATACAGTCGACTTAAATACAGTAAGGAACTCAGATAGTTCCATCAGATTCAGGATTGTCAGATACAGTTACCCATGTTATCAGTTACATTCAGACACAGATATTTATGCTATTGGATATATCAATTTTTAGTATGTCATGTCATCAGTATTCAGATTAAGTTATCACAATATCACAGTGTCAGTTACAGTTACATATTTATATATGCATTCTCGCATTCATGTTAGATAGTCAGCTAGCATTATTCATGCATGTTAACCCTTGCATTAGCCTACCTCACATGTATACTCAGTAGATTCTATTTTACTGATGCATTTTCACTATGGTGATTTCTTTTTATGTTAAACCATAGGTTCGGAGACACGAGTTCCAGATCAACAGTAGATTCCAGTCTCAGTAGTCAGAATAGAAGTGAGTCCTCATCCTTCGCGGACATGATTATTTCTCTACTATTTTATTGATTATTTATTAGTTGGAGTTAGTTCGGTACATGTCCCATCAAATCCTTGTTTAGATTATTTAGACAGTAGAGGCTTTCAGACTAGATGCAGACTATTATGTTTCAGACTTCTGTGTTTACAGTTTCATTTTGGGTATTGTATTACCCCACAAATGTTATCTCATCTATGATATGTTCAGTACTGAACCTTAGGGCCTTTCAGTGCATGTTTCCATATTATTCAGTATTTTATGCAGTATACAGGTACAAACATCAGTCATGGATTATCTTGTGGTCCTTCACGGTCATGAGCATCGTGTATCATTGCGGTTCAGCCAATTGGGGTGTTACTCTTAAGGAACATAATAATGGTTAAAACATAAGCATGGATATTACAATGCCCTAACTTGCAAATTCATGGATTATGACATGGGAATTACAAAATTCAATGTACATGATATTCAATCTTAATAGAATCTTCTATTAATCATGAATTGGAACTCATTTAATATCATGAACACTAATACAATCAACTTTTAAGCATGTAAATCATGAATCGTAGATCTTGAAGTTTTAAAAGTGGATTCATGGACTCTATGGGTGTAAGGGACCCTTAGATAAATACCTAACATACCTTGGAATATTTGTTCTTGAAGATTCTTGGAGAAATTCTTGAGATTGATCTTGATTTAATGGAGCTAGGGTTTGTTTTCTTGAGAGAGAATGATTTTAATTTGGGAAAAGTTGATTAAGAATGACCTTTAAAACGTTTTTAGGGATTAAATCCCGTATCTGGGCATTCAAAAATCACAGGAAAAGACCAATTTATCCCTGTACATCAATTTTAATTTTTGAGAAAGCTTTCCTGACATGGACCCCTAGTGCGACGCGATGCTATCGCAACATATCTCTGGAAAATGACATATGGGAACTGAGGGCTTGGCTCGATGCAGTGGGATCACGGTGCCCCTTTGGTTTTGAAATATGGAATCATCGTGATGCGGTGGGATTGCATTGGTACACTAGATAGTCACACATATGAAACTGAGCCTTGAAGCGACACGCCAATATCATGGAGCAACACTGGAAAATGACAATTGTCCTTTTGACATACTCCGTGATGTGCTACTGGCCTAAATGACGGTGTTTAATGACTGAAACTTTAAATAGCCATAACTTCTTACCCGGGTATTGAATTTTGGTGAATTTTTTATCGTTGAAAAGATAATTCAATTTCCTACAAAATGACAAGCTCTAAACTAAAAAATACTGAGTATTTGTGAATTTTTATAGTAGATAACTCATGAACTGAGGGTTAAGTTAAGCTTGAGAAATACGGGGTATTACAATCTGTGAAGTGATAACTGATATAATAGAATTCCAAAAGTTATTAAGGATGGAATAATGTATGTAAATTCTCATTAGGATACCCCTCTAGAAAATACATACATGAATCAAAAGAAAAGGGCTTTATGGAATCACCAAATACATTATGTAACCACAAATTATGAGACGACGAGACTGAGGTTATACAAGGTGTATTACACTGTCTAAGATGGAATACTTGAAAAAATTAGATCATTCACTAAGCACTTATGAATTGAATTATGACCTAATGTTTCAATCATAGACATGATACATGGACTGAACTCAATTTGTAATTTTCATAGACATGAATGAATTACCTTACGGACTAGCCATATTCATGAAACTTTAGATGGTAAGGCCAGGTGATAAGATGGAAAACTATAGGAACATAATTGTGTGAGTCCTAAACTGAATTGCTGGCTTATACGTATTAAATCATACAAAGAGTTTATACTCAACTAGAGTATTTCTTAAACACTTTTTTTGAGAAGTTCTAGTAATATTAGGGAACCCAAAATTCTTAGGCGTGATCTGAATAAGAAATCTGAATAAGGAATCTCAACATGTCTACAACTCTATAAACTAGAATATAGATCTATGAAACGTAAGATAGAATAGAATTACTATGCCTTAGGCAATGCAACTTCTAAATTTCAAGCTTAAATACTTCCTCATCTATACTTTTTACCTTAAATACTATGCTCATTTGATTCAACTTATAATTCTTACATGGGAATTGATATATCCATCTACTAAAGTCTGAGCTGAACTAAATTCTCTCAACATGTTCAAGCCTACTCGAATTTACAAAGTGCAACCCATAATACCATAATACTAGTCTAAACCATGAATTTTATACTCTATGCGTGTTTCACAACTTTGGTCTCAAGAATAATTCTTCTTACAACTTTAAAAACTAAATTCAACCTCTTACTAGGAATTCATTAGCACACAATGCACCATCCACTTATATACTAACATGACGTTCAAGCCTATCATTATAACCACATATGATCTTCTAGGAAAATAACGCACTAAAGTATTTTTCCCATATTCTCTAATACATATTTCAATAATGACTTCCAGATACAATCCCCCAAGAAAATACACACAAAATTTCAACTAACCATGACATATTTCAAAAGATCTACCTCAATATTCCTTCCAATTTATAGACTTACATAGAAAAAGCATACAAAGATTTTTCCTAATACAAAACATTTACTATCTCCCATCTAAAAAATCGCTCATCACCACAATCATCAAATAAGGAGAGTTCACTAAAAGGATAGAACATGAGGACCTGAAACATGAAAAAATACTATGAATAACTCTGATACTTAATTGAAGTCTGAGGAATAGATTATCAAAAGCATAAATTCATTAAAGATATTAAAAATAAGGACATACATAGCATAATCCAAATTTTTCTAATTATTAAGAGTGTAGCATAACTACTTTGAACTGACCATACTATAAAATATGAGTACATGAGTCATGGCCAGCATAACAAGAGTTTGGAGTTCATAAATTCATGAAATATGATTTGTACTGCTGAATGAACTAGAACTCTTTATCTTAGGAAATTGAAGCGAACATGATTCAAAGAAAAATGCATGAATATGAACTATGATCATGGAGCTGAAATATAAAGCATGAATAGATATTGTGATGACTGAAGTTCAAAACTTTGCACTTAGATAAGAATTGGTCATACATCTTCCTCCCCTAGTGATGTTCTATAACACACTGGCATCATTACTACAATTTGAGCGCCTAACTTGGTTTCTTTTTCTATCATCTCCCCCTTAACTTTAAGCCAACATTACAAGTCTGCAGAAACCTTTAATAAACTCTAAATGAACTAGAACTACTCTACTCTAGAGTCTGAGATATAATAATACACATCAAGAATAATCTCACCCTGAAAGACTATATCTTAAAGTGTAAAACCCACTGCTAATACTTCCTTCTGAGATATAACTCATATGTTTCTATATCCCCAATAGTCATCATACAATAACTTAAACACTTACTAACTTAGAATATTCAGGAGTATCACCATAACCTGAGTTCACACCATCAAGAATTTCAACTATTCTTTCTATTAGCTCAATCATCAAAGATTCAAACTTAGATTCTAACACTAAGCATGGATATTCCCAAACTTTTTAATAAATGGCACTAACTTCATTCTTGAACACCCCCTTAATATATACTATCCTTAACTTTCTTTATCTTAAGCAATCATCATCATATACTTAAACCCTTCTCGACAACATAGTTGCCTCACTAGAAATATAATGTTCCTCTTTTCCTTCATATCCTACTGATACCATATCTCTAAACTTATAATTTTCTTTAAACCATATGAATTACCATTACAACAACATACCTAACATCAACAACCTATAATCCATAGCTTAGCGGGTCATAACATCTTATATACTACATAACTTGCCTCATTTGTGCTTACCAGCTTAAGGGACTATCTAAGCACACACACATTAAAAAATCAGAAATAATACAATCCCATATTACCTTGTGTACACCTCTAAATCATACCTACACCATATACTTAAAATTATTACATACACTATTTCAATCCTTTTAGTTCACCTTTCATACAACTAGCTCTGTGGATACATAATCTGCTAAATTAAGATAACACTATCCCAACTCTACTACTACTAATCTATTGATAGGAATTTAAGCCTAACAATTTTTGTTACCTCGAAACTAAGGCAGGGTTTGAATGAATGGAGGATGATAAGAGTCTACAAAAGTTTCATAGAGAATATATCTATAGCACTATATGAGTTATAAAATAAGGGAAATATTTTCTAAATGCCCTATATCCTCTAAAAGAAAAGTACAGACGTCTTTGTACCATTTCGTAAGCCTCTACTAGACACGAATTCATAGACAACCTAGGACACTTAAACTTGACTTTGATACAAAGTTTGTAACACCTCGAGACAACCCCTTAGACTCTATACACTGCTTAGAAAAACATAGCTCATGATACTTGCATAGCTCGTGAGCAATTAAATATGTTACATAAATTTGGAAGATATAAACAGAAGAGACATTTTTGATAAATATGTACAATACTATAAAGTTTATAGGTAGTCAGGGCATGACCCTCGGCTATTCTAAATTAATATGAATGAATAAAATTAAAATGTTAAATCTAAAATGGACTCGAATCAAGAGAACTCATCACTTGTTTTCCAAAAGCTATGAACTGTCTGATTATTATGTGTGGGCTACAACTGGTACCTACATTATGAATTAATATAGCCATACAAAAATATATGTAGGTCAATATTTTTGAAATATACTGAGTATGTGGGGGTGAGTGCATAAGTAAAACAATAACTAAATATTCATATAAACTTTCAATGATGCATGCTATGCGTAAATATCTCACCTTGAACTTGAATAACATAAAAGACTGCAAGATCATAAACATGAGTAATGAAGCATGAGAATAATTTTGTGAGCCATAAAACTTGGTTTTTAAAAGATTTACTTTTTGTTCATTCTTTTGGAAGGTTCTTCTAACCGGCATAAATCATGTGAGCTATCATGGAGTCTAACGTCTTACCTATATTGGGGAGAGCTGTTCTACCCTTTTCATCGGAATAAAACTTAAGTTATCACTAAACTTTATAGATAATTAGAAAAAAATCATAACCTGCGGTGGTTCGTAGGTTCTAGGAATTTAGGATATGCTCATACGCATTCCTTCTTAGTGATAAATACTACTCCCAGAATACTTATATGCTCATACTTTATGAAATCTACCTTAACATAGAATAAGGGTTATAGAATGAAAATTAGTTATGCTTATTTTTACTTTAAATCATAATCAAGATGAACAAATATGGACTCCATATCTTATCTTAAGATCAAAAGATCAATCTTTGCTTTGTATTATAGTATAAACTTATGAATAGAGCTTACGAGCATAATCTTCTTATAAACTCAATACTTGTACTTAGGTTTTATAATACATGCTTAAATTCTTAGAAATTCATGACAAAACTTTATGATCAATAATCCTTTTTAAATCTTTCAATAATATCAAGTCAAGATAATGAAATTAAAATCACAATATGAATCTTATAAGTCAAATCATAAATATATGCAATTCTTGATGCACTTAAAGATTTCAATATCATGGTAGTAATATATTTCAATAATATAGCAATTTGGGTATGAACCCTAACTCTAAATAAATTAATTAAATCTTAAAATCATGCACTTTGGGTACAAGGATGAAAGGATAACCTTGTTCATAATCCCAACATACCTCATTGGTTATATTCTTGAAGAAGGCTTGAATTTGAAAACATGAAATCTTGAATTCTTAGGAGAAGAAACTTGAGTTCTTCATTCTTGGGAAGGGAGAAGGGTTTTTACGTGAGTTAGTTTGATGATAATAGGGAAATAGTGCCCTTTTGGAGCATTAATTTATCACTTGGGTGCTTGGGGGAAAGGGTAAAAGAGTAATGCCCCTTAGGCTATTACTTATGAATGCAGAAAACATATCCTCTGGGTTGCGGTGTCTAACATAGGCCTAAGGCATAGTGTCATCGAGCTATCGTGGACCCTTACTATTTTTCATGAAAATTGTCATAATATTTTGCTTGGGTATCGGATTAAGGTAAAATTGGTATCATTGAAAATCTAATTCAATTTTCTATAACTTGGTTGTCTTGAGAAGAAAAATTCCATATATGCAAATATTTATACACGTTCAAAGCTTACCCTTGTAGAATCAAATACCAAAATTTGGTTGAATCAAAGGATCTTAGCTCAACTTTTCTCTAAGTGATTCCTATGAATAGTTTTTATCTCATAATTAATAAAGCTCAACTTACACCACAGATAAGTGCATGACGGTTATCATCAATATATTTACCCAACTTTGGAGTCGGGGTCGAATCCACTAGGAACAATATGACTGGCGATCAAACTAATTTGAAAATACAACTACAAGTTGAATTTAAACAAATGATACAAAAATATAAAATTTGGGGGTTTTAAATTATTAAACAAAAGTTGATAAAAACTTTGATTTAACAATGTTATGGGACACTAGAGTTATGGTCACCAAGATGCTTACATAGGTTGGGTTGCAAAGAAATTTAGAGTTCTAATTGACACTTCAATTGCAAGAAGAGTTGAATCCAATTATTTACCCATTCATCTCTCGACCTCAGTAGGTAGTGTATCCGTTAATTCTCTCAAACTTAAAGGATCTGTTTGCTATTAAACTATGTTCTCATGTAGTCAAATCCAATTATGCATATCCATGAAGATTACCAATGTGACCTAAAGGAATCAAGATATGGAGTCAATTCAACAACAATAACCATGCATATGTACAAGTTACACTACCCAAACAAGTAAACAGCTAGCAATGCAACCGATGTGCCCTTACAACAAAGATGTCCTTCCTCACTCATATATGAACTCAAGTATGTCAATACGGGGATGGTCCAGAGACAATCACTCTCATAAATAAATTCCAATCAATGCATCTCAAATACCATATGCTTGCCCTTATTTTTATTACAAAGGTGTCCAGACAGATAAGTTAGGCTCACTATAGGTCTTTTCTTCAGCTTGTAATGTAGGCTAACGGCTGGTATGATATTCATTGGAATTTAGAGTGACTAAGACTCCTTGGAACTACCTTAACTTTTGGGGTTCACTTATTAACCTTTTTCTCCATTTTCTACTTTACTTGATCATACATTATTCAGGATAGATGCAGCTTTTCTTTTTCATTCTTTTTCTTTTCTTATTCTTATTCCACACCACCAAACTTTTTATTCTTTTTTACTTATTCTTTTTCTTTTATTCTACCTTTGTTCGTACCTAGTTTACATCACGCACCCCTATAATAGACACCCTCAACTTAGGTTGTTTACCTAAGTCTAAGTGCACAATGTCCAAGAAGACACTGGGCCAAAATAGGTTCATTATGATCTACATGGGAAGGTGATAGGTGTCTTAGAAAAAAATGGTCAATTCAGGCTCAAAATAGGGATCAAGAGATATCATGCATACATGGAAGGTTATTTAGGCAAAAAAGTGTCTTAAGAATCAAAACGGCCAATGATCCTTTCCTAACCCCTATATTTCAACCAAGGTAAGACTAACCGGGAAAGTTCTAGATTCAACACACACAGTGAATTGAGTAAGACTTGACACACACATGGCACAATGGTACATCATAAGCTACTACCCATTCGGTTCAAGAAATTGTTAGCAGTGATTATCATATCCCTAGTACTAATGATATAAAAAGATTCATAGTAGCCATATATAAATGCATAAACATAGTTATGAAATAGACCAATGGAGACGTGTTTATCAGTGTTAAAAATTAACAAAAATATGTCAACTGCTCTAGATACTTCTTTTTCTCCAGTTAACCACAACACATCACAAAACAAACATAATATGCCTAAAAATGCCGGCTTTACTAGGAACAAGACTCCGGGGAAAAGAGGCACGACAACAAAAACCCAGGAGGACATCAACACCCACAAGTATCCCCACCCTCAACTTAATATCATACATTCTTCCTAACACGTCAAATCAAAACAAGAGATTTAGAAACATACTTATAGAACCATAGGTACAAAGATCTGATGTCAATCACATAATACGAATATAAACAACAAATTAGCTTGGGTTGCCTCCCATGAAGCACCTAGTTTAACATCGCGGCACAACCCAACTCAATATTTTCCTCAACCTTAAGGATATGAATTTCACCCCAACTTAGAGTCCATCTTCTTGCCTCGCTCATAGGGAGGTGGTACAAAGATTAAGAAGTCGACTAATGAATGATGCATGGTAAACAACTCGACCTTAAAGTGACGTGTGTTTTTAAGTTGTTTATCAACTGAAAAATAAAGAATATAGAATTCTTGTTTCTCATCTTCACAGTCTTCCACTAGTTTAGATGATTCCACAGACAAGATATCATCTAAGAATAATATGGAAAAATGCTTTGAGTGTGGCCCAACAAATTCTACATCAAAATTTACACTATCTTATACACACTCACTTTTATTTATTTTCTTAACATTTTCACTTTGGACTGGGATGTAGTCTTCATAAGAGATTGGCTTGTTTTCTTCTTTTGCCTCTAGCACCATTTCCTGAATATTGACATCATCTTTTATGGTTGGTTCGGTTGGTTGGAAAATCTCCAAGGTCTACTCAACATCAAGCACAACATCGATATAGGGTTCTTTCTCCTCATCTTCACACTCATCCATTATGTTAAATGATTCCACAAATAAGATATCATCTAACCACAGTGTTGAAAAGTGTTTTGGATGATTGATCTTGAGATCCATCTCTTCTATTCTTTCTCTTCCCTCATTAAATTCCCTAATGTGTTAATATATGTCACATATGGTATTATTCTTTGTGTCTATACGATCCAACATTAGTTGAAGCATAGCTTCAATGTCACTCTTTCCAATGCTTTATTCTTTCTTTTGTTGACCATAATGCCTATCATACTCATAAGAAGAACTAGAACCTGGGTTAGCATAATAGGGGAAGGGGTATTTGGGCAATCACTCCAATGTCCATCTTGACCACCGCATAAAGAACAATTATACTCTTAGTAGGTTGGAGATGGTGCACACATCTCTCTCCGAGAAGCATATTTACAATCTTGCCAAAAGTGAGGTCCATCACAATATGAACATGTATCATTAAGATATGATTTCCAACCACCAAAATCATGTTCATTCCAAGATGCCATAGTAATAAGTAAATTAGAATAACAATCTACCTAACAAAAGAAATAAAAGAAAACTAAAAACAAATATTTACAAGTTTGAACTCAAGCAAGTAGGCTAAAATTCCAAACTAAATCAATACGTCAAATTGTTCCCCGACAACGGTGCCATTTTTGATAACACTAAACTTATACCTCAAAAAAGTGCAATGCGGTCGTCATTAATATATTTACCCAACTTTGGAGTTGGGGTCAAATTTACGAGGAACAATGTCAGTAGCGATCAAAATAATTTAAAACTACAACTACAAGTTGAATTTAAACAAATGATAGAAAAATATAAAATTTAGGGTTTTTAAATGGTTAAACAAAAGTTGATAAACACTTTGATTTAACAATGTTAAGGGACACTATAGTTATGGTTACCAAGATGCTTACATAGGTAGGGTTGCAAATCACTTTAGAGTTCCAATTGACACTTCAATTGCAAGAAGAGTTGAATCCTATTATTTACCCATTCATCTCTCGACTATGTAGTTTATCTACTAATTCTCTCAAACTTAAAGAATGTGTTTGCTATTCGACTATGTTCTCATGTAGGGATATCCGATTAAGGCATTTTCCATTAAACTAAAGATTAAAATATTTCGAGTCCATGTAAACTCTTTCTTTTTGCACATACACTTTCCTCTCGAACAAGTGATGTTATTGGGCTCACATTTCAAGTTGCAACTAAGTGAGATCGTTACATTTCTTGACAAGCATTTTCCTCTCGGATAAGTGATTGTTTCATTGAAGTAACCTAACAAACACTCTCCTCTCAGACAAGTGATGTTTGTAGTGTTGACTCTATTAAGTTGCAGACAAGAAAG
Organism: Capsicum baccatum var. pendulum; assembly: GCA_030864225.1. NCBI lineage: Eukaryota > Viridiplantae > Streptophyta > Magnoliopsida > Solanales > Solanaceae > Capsicum > Capsicum baccatum. The sequence goes on along the minus strand of CM061559.1, from coordinate 198,260,769 downwards.
ATTATTAAAATAAATAAATGTTTATACAACATTAATTTTTTATGGAAATACATTATATTCACAACCCAAATTAGTATTCATATCAAGGTTCCCATAACTCAAGTAAAGAAAATTAGCTATTCATGATACAAAGATCAACAATATGTATTGAATTCATAATCATGAATAAGTAATAAATTATACCCACAATCAATCTTCAAATGGAAGATGTTTACAAGAATGTTAGGAACTCTCAATGAGAGGTTTCTCTCCTTTTTTTCCCCCCAGTAAAATTGTTCAGATAGATGAATTATGAATAAAAAACCCTAAAAGATACTATTTATACTAAAGCCTAATTAAGGAAATAAAATAACAAAATTAATAAAATTGTTCAAAATAGGTTATTCCCAGGCTGACGCAGCATCAAGAAGTTGATGCCTTATCACGGATAGCATCAGAGAAGCTTCAGTTGCCTCTATGTTCTATCTTAGGCTGATGATGTCGATGATGCCGCATCAGGGATCTGACGGCATGTCACCAACGTCATCAGATATCTTCTTTCCATACTAACTTTCTGCTTAAGGCTGACGTCATTATTGATGCCTTATCAAGAATTTAACTCCACATCATTGTTGTTGTCAGAACTGCTATTCAAACTGTATCTCCCTGGATAAGGCTGACGCCTATGCTGATAGCTATCACGAGGATGACAACTTATCATAGAGGTCGTCAGCTATGTTTTCTTCTATTTTGCTCAGAGTTTTAACTCTTTTGCTCCATTATTATTTATTCTTATTTCTTCAGCCTTTTTCTACAGTATCATGAGCAAACACATAAAAATAATAAGAGTTGCTTCAGAATTCATAATTATTTTGAGCTAAAAAGCATTAAATGTGTTAGATTTTGCTCACACATAAATAAGCACTCTTAACACTAGGATAATGATCATAACAATTATATTCAAATAGGAATCAATTGGATTAGAGATTATATATGTAGAAATAACAATTAGAATTCTAGCCAAAAAATTTAGGGTGTTACACATTTATTCACTAAATACAAGAATGTCATATAGATTATATTTGGACCTGTGTTATGGTTTTTTGTAGGAACTAAACTAGTGATTATGTTATAAAGCCATCTTGTGGCTAATATTATGAGCCATGATACTAAGGATTCTAAAAAGTATATCTATTGACCACATGAGAAACTATACTGCTAACTATATTGAACCCCTTAATGCTTTGTAGTATTCATGCTATATATATTTATAAATTTATGGATAAATTATCCTTGATGACAGATGATGAGATATAAAGGTATTCTTCTCCCTATATCTCTTTTACTTTAGCCCTCGTGGGGCATGTTATTTACTTTAGCCCTTGTAGGGCTTGGACTTTACTTTAACCCTCATGAGGCCTGTCATTTACTTGTTATTTACTTTAGCCCATGTAGGGATTATTTTATATTATTGATATATTGGTATGATGATAATTCCCTATAAGGCCAAAGATTATTATGATGATATGATGATACCCTGTAAGACCAATGAATGTGATAGTTTGATGATACCCAGTTTGGTTAGATGATATTATGATTATATATTAATACCTGACAAGGTTGGAGAAAACTATGATTATGATATTGATACCCAATTTGCATTCCAAGGATTTGATTATGATATTGTTACACGTTCAAGTCTGGAACATATGATTATAATATTAATATTCGATTCAAGTTCAGAAGTTATAGCTATGATATTTATACCCAGTTTTCATATGAAAGATAGGATTATGATATTAATACCTAGTTCAAGTATGGAAGATATGATTATGATATTGATACCCTATTCGATTCCAAAGGATATGATTATGATTTTGATACCTGATTTGAGTCTGGAAGATATGATTATGCTATTGATGCCTAGTTCGAGTCAGGAGAATATGATGATGATATAATGATTCCTGACAAGGCCGAATGATATGATTATTCATAGGATTATGTGTGAACCTACTGGTACGAATTCAGATAGGCTTATGTATGGTAATTATATATTTATTTATATTCTTGGGTATTCTGCTATAATATTGATATTGAGGGTGTCAGTTATAATCTTCTAATGAATTGAGTTGTAAAGTGGTATAGTAGTTGATTTAATAATAAAAGTTGCTTATATGGATATTAATTAAGAGATTAATAGTGACTAGTGAATTTATGAACCTTAGTAATATAGAGAACTTATGGCATTGATGGATATTAACAGGGATGATTAACTTAATATGGTGGTTACTGATATTTGACTTAGAGATGGTGATAATTAGTTGTTATTGATGACTAAGTTTATGAGGTTGATTGATTGCTAATCCAGGATTTATAGATTAATGATGACAATTAATGAGTGATGTTTATTGATAGATGAATAGTGAATCATTGGTGATTGGTGGTTGCATGATTAGTGGTGACTAGTGGGATTATGATGGCTAGAAATGTGATGATAGACGATATTACGTGTATATATCAATATATTTTGCCCATATTTTAGCCTAGTTTTGAGAACAAATTATTTATTTCATGCACTTTTAGTCCTTTTTCCTGTAAGTGAGCTAACGAACATGATTAGTAAAGTTTCAGGTATAAATGATGCAGAATTCAGCATTTTATGGCTAACTTGACGCCAAAGAAAGCTTCACGAAGGAAGAAAAGGAAGCTTGGACGCCTAAGGACCAAAAGTGATGCATGGAAAATCTGTCCCGAGCTAAAATAGCATTTCTAAAGACTTTGGGGACTAGAAGTAACTTAGTTGGATTCGGATAATGATACATTAACCTAGTACAATTGGGTTAAGTATTTCATTAGTTTATTTGGATTAGGACAATGTTACATTAACCTAGTACAATTGGGTTAAGTATTTCCGTAGTCTAGTAGGATTTGATTAAGCATTTCATTAGCCTAGTAGGAATAGGATATGCGTATTATAAATACCCTATCTTCCTAGAGATTTTTATTCATTCCACCATTCCACAATTCACCATTCTTCAATCCATCCACCATCCATCCATCCATCAAAACAATTACTCTTCTATTAATTCTACTTTTTATTCTTCTATTCATCTATTCTTGATTTCCGCAACAAGAGAATCATTACTTTGCTAAGGAATTCATGCCTAAACGCCTACCACTCTTGTGCTACACGAAATCAATCATTATTGTGGTATAATAACAATGTCAATTGTGATCTCCTTCCCACTCGTGGGTAACTAAACTTCTCTGTTGGGGTTATGGAAGCCGTATGAGATACTATCTATTGCTATGAGTTTGTGATTTTGTGACACGTATGCTGCTTATATCATTATTCTCTTCATCTTAATGCAAATTCTTGTGGCTGTAGACGCATAGAATAACGCCAGTCTAACATTTAACTTGTTCAAAAGAAAGGTTATTTGTCTGGAAAAGAGATAGTGTCAAGGTAGTAGGGTCCCATTCCCTATTAAAAAGTTAGTGCCGTAACTGGATTAACCTCTTGGAGAATTCGTACCGTTAGACACGCTTTAGGCTCGAAAGAGTTAAAGTGAAATAATCCTCGAATAGGTCGAAAGATGTCTGGATTTACCATCGAATACAATTCTCTATAAGCACATACATGTCTAAATTCCTCACAACTCATAGCCAATTGAGACGTATAACTGAAAAGGTGGACATAACCCCAACTCTTCAATTCTCATTGTTTACAACTTACTAAATATTCATTCTTTTATTTTACTACTTTTAGTTTTTACTTCAATAATTTGGTTACACATTACAATCCCCCCATTTTTACGAGACTTGCACTAAAAGTCTAGTAATCGTTGCTTACTTGTCGACCAAGCTATTCTCTGTGGGATCGATACCCAACCCTGTTGGGTTCTATATTTGCTAATGACCGCTTTACACTCCTACGAGAGTTGTAGATTGAGCGTTATCAAAATGAACTTTGATTAATTGTCAGATATTGTCGAATGATGAATCTTGACTAGATTCTTGATATTGGATTGTTAGTGAATAATGGTAAGTTGTTGGCCCTTGAATAGAGACAATATAATGAATAATGGATAGAAAATATTTAGCAGATATATGATAACTAGTAAGTAATTGGTTTAGTAATAAGAATTGGTTAGGTAATAATGAGTGAATAAGGTGTACTGATGAGATACATGACTATATGATGGTCGGTTATGATTATTAGTATATTAGTATATGCCATTCAATTATTATTATTGATGATGGTTATGGATGTTGGCATATCACTGTTTGATGGAAATTATGAAAAAATATGGATAATGAGAAAGTTAAATATATAAATATATATATATATATATATATATATATATATATACATATATATTAGCTGTTTGATTCTTTTATGTCTCTTGGATGTGCTCTTCAATATTATGAGACATCGTGATGGGTTCTTTACTTTATGCACTAGTTGGTGTATGGGCTCTAACTTTTTACTTGTGTTTGCTTATAACTGTAGTTCTATTGCCTTGTGATCTTGAATCATTAATTCCTTTTGGTTATAATTTTTTTCTTATACTTGATGATATTGGCATGCGTAGATACCTTATGTAATATTATTATTCCGATATTTCATGCTTTTTATATACAACAATATTGGCTTGTGTTGATGACTTATGTTATACTATCATTTCTAATTATTTACTTATTATATATAGTGACGAGGGAGATGATTTAAGTTTGATTTTGTAACTTGAAATAGTTATGCTTGTCTTGAATTTTATTATTCTTATATCATGATTTAGCTTAGTCAGTTGATGTTGCCTACATAGTACCTATTATTTTAATACTCATACTACCCTTCTATAACTTTTTGGTGTAGATTTGAGTATTATCTATTGTTGTTCATCGTGGTTCATACAGTGATTTACTTCTGGAGATAGAGTGAGCTCTTTGAGTTCTAGTGACCCAATTTCCTTCCATCTCTTATATTCAATCTGTAGCATTCAAGACATATATTAACTATTCTAGATTTGAATATTTATTGATACTATTAGTTTCTTTTGTACTAGATCTACGAGGTTTTGGGATTGGTATCTTATATGACTGCTTATTCTATCTAGAACCCTTGTGATTACAATTAATGTCCTTGGAGTTATCCTATGTTAGGCCTTTCTTACCTAATTAACCCACTGTGTTAGCTCCGAGTTATGGTATTGGCTTACCGACTTGTAGAAATAGGTAGGTGCCATTATGACTTCATAGGAATTCTTCACTATTTTTTCTTATATCGTGCCAACATTTTGAATTAGTAGAATATCCTCTTGACTTTTCACTTCTGAAGAAGGCCAGGACACATGCTACTGCTATATAAGACGAGGATGCTGAGATCGAGCCCAGCGATCCTACTCTTGTTATTAAACATGGATGACCTAAGAGGTTGTACACATCCTAGAGACATGTCCCTAGTTAGAGTCTGGGGTTTGCCACCTTTCCCAAACCCTATGCCTATACCTTATCCAGAGATCATCCCAGGCTATACTATAGCTTATTTCTTCAATAGTACTTAGAAATGCATAAGATCAGTTATTGGGTATTAAAGTGGTGTGTCATTGGATGATATACAGTTTGTGGCTTAGAGTGGTACTGAGGTAGGGGCTTATCCAGTAGCTACGGATCCTAAAATTGAGATTCCTTTTGTATTAGTAGTCGCTCAGTCAGTGGTGGCCTGGACTTTTATGTATTCTAAGGAGTAGAAGATGTTGGGGAGATTCTTATGATTAGCTCAGGCATAATTTTATGGTACTCCCAGAGAGGATACATATGAATTCCTGACTACGTGTGAGGATAAGCTTTGTGGTTTGTCCTTGTTGAGACTCGTACTGAGGAATATGCTACATTTTAGTTTGACTTTTCTGGTCATTATTGGTGGAGAGATTTTATGGAATCTAGACCAGCTGGATTTTCTTTTTTATCATAGACTTAGTTCTCTGAGATGTTCTTAGGAATATGTATGCTTTCCATCCCTAGAGATCGATTAAGATATTAGTTCCCCAGATTGGAGCAAAGCTCCATGAAAGTTGTAGGGTATGGCATACAACAAGTTTGTTAGAGAAGTTGAGGATATTTTATTCGCATGTCTTCTCAGAGTAGATATCCTCAGTGTTTATCCTTGCATCCTTAGAGTTAGCCTAGTTTACCAGTTAAGGTAGCTCTTTAAACTGCTAATAGAGGTCATTCTTGTGTTATTATTCATATAGGTAAGGGCAGTGATCACTCTTCTAGAGATTCATCTATGGGTCATTCTAGATATAGTGTTTATTCTGGATTAGTGGGATTTGTTGGCACTAGTTGTGCTCATGATTTATGGGTTTTCTGGTCAGTATTTGTAGGAGTGCCCTATTTATGGGGGAGATAGATGGTTCATCTTAGAGTGGTCCCTTTATTATAGAAATGCACTCCTCAGTTAGGGTGTTTTTCTTAGTTGCAAGGGTGGTTACTAGGGTGCTCAAGGTGGTTTTCAAAAAGGCAGGATAGGAGATCAGTTAGGTACCCAACCTAGTGGCGGGTATGATCAGTTCTATATAGTACCTATTAGACTTGAGGCTTAGACTTTGGATACTGCAAATACATGTGCAATTTTGATGTGCTGCCAGTTGGCTCTTGATTTACTTGATTTGGGATCCACTTATTTTTATATATATTTGATCATTATGCACCACAATTTATGTTTCTTATTGATTTATTACTTGTTCTATTATGTATATCAACTCCCGTGGGTGATTCTTTAGTAGTGGATCAAATATTTTGATCATGTGTTGGTACTATTAATAATCTTGAGACTTATGTTGACTATACTATTCTGATTATAGTAGATTTTGATATGATATGGGTATGAACTGATTATCCCAATATCATGGACTATTTTTTCTAGACCATTCCCTTAGTCATGACTTGTATACCCCAGTCGTATGGTAGAGAGCGGTTAGCCATAAGTCAACTAGGGTATATCTTATATTGTATGAGGAGATATATTTCTGGGGGTTGTGAGTCTTATCTACCTTATGTTCTGATGATAGTGTTGAGAGTCGGTCGCTTGAGTCTATTTTTATTGCGTACGAGTTTCCCGATGGGTTCCCTACTTACCTACTTGGTATTCACCTTTTTTGTGAGATTGATTTTTCTATTGACCTCGAGCCTAAAACCTGACCTATTTCTATGGTATCTTATTGTATGGCTCCTGCCGAGCTTAAGGAGCTGAATTCTCAACTTTAAGATCTTCTTAATGAGTTTTTTATTAGATCAAGTGTGTCTCCTTGGGATATCGCTATATTGTTTAGGAAGAAAAATGATGTCCCTTTGCAAATATGTATGGATTATAGGCATCTTAGTAAAGTGACGCTGAAGAACCATTATCCTATGCCTCGTATGGATGATTTGTTTGGCTAGTTTCTGAGTGCAGCCATGGTTTTCTGAGATTGATTTGAGGCTTTGAATGGTAGGTGATGTTTTTCTCTAATTGGATGTCTTGAGACTCCCAAGGTTAGACCCTTTGATGTAGATATGATTTAAGCATTATTAGAGAGAGTCAGGATGATTCAGGATAGATTGAGAGTGGCTCAGAGTAGGCAAAAGGCCAATGCATATCATTAGCTTTGTGCCTTAAGATTTGGAATTGGTGATCATGTATTCCTTTGTGTTTTACCCATGACGGGAGTAATGAGTTTTTAGGTAAGGTTAAGCTTAGTTTGGGATATATTAGACCCTTTGAGATTATCCATGTTGTTTAAGAGGTGGCTCATAGGTTAGCTTTACCTTTGGATTTTTCTATGTTTCATTAAGTTTTCCATGTCTCAACTTTGTGGAGATTTATTCCTGATCCATCTTATGCGATTAGATGGGGCTAAGTCCAGTTGAATGAGTGTTTGTCCCTGTTAAGGAACACATGCTAGGTTTATCCAGTGATGTGACACAATTGTGCGTATAGGAACTCCAGTTATTAAGGTTCTGTGGAGACACCAACGAGTGTTGGTGTCCACTTGGGATATCCAGATGTGGACACAATATTCTCCCCTGTTTTATGCTTCATATACATCCTCATCTTTAACTTTTGAGGACGAAAGTTCATTAGTAGTGGATGTTGTAATGATCCTTAAAGTCTGTCTTTCCACTTATTTTCTCCATTATAGTCTTTCTATAGCTGCCCCATGTAATTTATTACTTGTTTGAACTAATAGTTTGGTTACTAGGCAGCTCATTTGGTTGTTGGAGAAATTTCCTTTTTAAAAGTTTTCACTGGTTACGAATGGCCACAGAGCAAAAACCTCAGTAAAAATATCTCGGATGTGAAGTTCAACAATGAAAGAAGCTTTGGAATATCGGTTTTAGCCTATAAAGAGCCTTGGTTTGGGTTATAAGACACCCGAGTTCATTTTGACCAATTGATCAAAAAGTAAGAAAATCGGTAGAACATAGGTGTTGGTCCCATAGTTGGTACCAACGACCTCCAATGAAAACTCCAACTTTACCAATGCATCTAGAACATCTAATTTAGTGGGTTTACATAGTTCGTTTGTGATAAACAGAGTCCGAATGAGTCCGAGAAGTCATAAACAAGTTTTAACCTTATGGACCCCATTTAACCACGACCAAGCTACTATAAATAACCCTCTTGGTCACAAAATTGGTCATATTAACTCTCTTTTGAGACCTAGAAGCCCTAAAAGGATAGATTAACTTCAAATTGATTCTCAGTGGTGAGTTAGAAGCTTGATTAACACATATATTTGTGATTAACAACAAATTAAGGTATAAATCCTTCATTTTTCAAGATTTAATTTCTTGAATTTTTTTTATGAAAACCCCAAATTTCATGAGTGCTTGATCTTAGCACAAATATGATTAGTTTCACCAAATTCTGGAGTGTTATGATTCTCTAATGGTGTATTAAATTGGTTTGAAGAAGCGTGTTTTACACATGTGGAACCCACTTGGGGGGTGTTTGATGGAGTTTTTGAACTCAAAACACAATTATGCAATATGGGTATCAAAGTTTTCATAATGATGTTGTGTTTTTGATAGCTTGGCACCTTGAAAAAGCTTCTTGGTAATCAAAAGCAAAGGTTTAGCAGTTCGTGAGCTTTGTTTTGATTTGTGGTAGGAGAGGATTACTTCTTCTTATATTGGGCTATGTTTTAATATAACTGTGATATCTTGTTAGATTGGGATGGTTTTAAGTATTATCTTGATGAAATGCTATACTTGGGTGAGTTGGACCAATAAAGTTATGTGAATCTTAGAACTTGGAAATTTAACTTGTTTCCCATTATTTTTAGGTTAAATAGACTTCACTACTCATGTTTAGCATAATAATGCCTTAGAATACTTAACCTTAGATGAAATGCTTTCGTTGATCATAGTTAGAGTAAATTGGACATAGTTTCTAATACTATTGAAGGTTGCCTTAATTCTAATGAACTTGTTGAAAGTTCTTTAGTGAGAACATCTACCTTCAGGCTTATGGTGGCTTGCTGTACATTTAAGAGTTGGTTTAGATACCTTAGCCTAGTCTCGTGTAGAAATTTACTTATAATGCATTTCGAGGATTTAGATGTGGGATTATTGTGCCTCTTTATGGCAAGATTGAGGATTAGTTCCCTTGAACCTTATGCTTAATACTTGACTAAAGAGTGTCCTTTGAGGCAATATTGATGATTCTTTGTACTTGTTGGTTTTGTGGAATGATATTGAGAATAATGCTCAAGGGATTATGCTTTTGTATTCCTTTTTGCTAAATTTTATGTCAAGCTATTAATTATGTTATAGTTATTAACTATTGTTAGGGCTAATGAGTGTGCTATTAAATGAGCATGTGACTATAACATAGCCTAAACCATAAATGTTGTTATTGACCATGCTATGACTAAGCTATAGATTTTGTATGTCTTAGCTATTGTTCACATAAATGATGAATTATCTTTAGGAAAATATTAGGCCAATGTATATACAACTAATGGACCATTGTTCATGATATCTCTTATGGTTATGCCCAAGGTCTAAACAACTAGATTATGGATTATGTAAAGATAAGTCATTTATTATACGTTTAACTAAGTTATTTTTAGGCTAGTGTTGGGGCCGTTAACCATACTATCGCCTATTTTATGATCATGCTTAATCATTTTGCAAATAAATCACATCAAAAATCTTTCTTATTGTCGATATTAGAAACGATAATGTAAATGGTGCTGGAAGGAACATTTATTGACTATATACAAGAATATTATATAGATTATGTTTGGAATCATGTTATGCTTTTATCTAGTAACTAAACTACTGATTATTCTAGAAAGCCTTTTTTTTCCACTAATATTACGAGTGATGATACTAAGGGTTCTGAAAGTATATTTATTGACTACATGAGAAGCTATGTTATTAACCATGTTGAACCCGTTAATATTTTGTAGTATGTATCATATATATATATTCATATATTTAGATAAATTGTCCTTGATGACAAATGATGAGATTCTAAGGTATGCTTCTCTTTACTTCACTTTTACTTTAGGCTTTGTGGGGCTTGCACTTTACATTAACCCTCGTGGGGCTTTTTATTTACTTTTACGCTTGTGGGGATTGCTCTTTATTATTGATATATTGGTGTGATGATAATTCCCAACAATGCTGGGGGATTTTATGATGATAGGATGATACCCAGTTAGGTTAGAGGATATGATGATACCCGGTGCGGTCGAATGATATTATGATGATATTTGATGTCCGACAAAGCCAAAGGACACTATGATTATGATATTGACTCCTGGTATGAGTTTAGCGGATATGATTATGATAATGATACCCGATTCGCATTCAAAATATGTGATTATGATATTGATACCTTGTTTGAGTTTGAAAGATGTGATTATCATATTGATGCTCGATTCAAGTCCGAAAGATATGATTATGATATCGATACCCAGTTTGAGTTCGAAAGATATGATTATGCTATTGATACTTGATTTGAGTTTGGAGGATATAATGATGCTATAATGATGTGCGATAAGGGCAAAAGATAAAATTAATGATGTGTCTATATGTGCATCTACCGGTTCAAATCTGGCTATCCCTATGTATGGAAATTATATGTTTGTTTATGTTCTTGGGTAGTTGGCAATAATATTGATATTAGGAGTTTAGGTTATATTTTTCTAATGAGTTGAGGTGCAATGTCGTATAGTTGTTGATTTAAGAATGAACATTGCTTAGTGATGGATATTAATTAAGTGACTAATAATAACTAGTGGATTTATGAACCTTAGTGGTGACTAGTGGGATTATGATCGCTGGAAATGAACTTTTGGTTAATTGTCGAATATGTTCTAGTGATGAATTTTGACTAGATGCTTGATATTCGCTAGTTAGTGAATAATGGTTAGTTGATGACCCTTAAATAGTGATAATATGATGAATAATTGATAGAGAAAAATTAGAGTTTATATGTGTAACACTCTGATTTTCTGAACCGAAATGCTACACGATGCTCATGACACCGAAGGACCACAAGCCAACCCATGACTAATATCTGTAGCTGAGTAATGAATAATAATAATAATTATCGCAAATATGGAAACATGAACTGAAAGGCCATAAGATGCAATATTAATACATAACTGAAATATGCTATAACAATACCAAAAAAAAACTGAAATAGCTGTCTGATATACTCTAGTCTGAAAGCCTCTAAACTGTCTGAATAAGGAGTTGATGGGACAATAACCCTAACTAACTCACCTACTGAAATAAACTAAAAACTGAAAAAATAATAAGATCATCATGTCCTCATAATGAGGAATCACTTCTAACTCTGATTGCTGAGACTCGAATCTACTGCTGATCTGGAGCTCGTGCCTCTAAACCTATGGTATAAGACACCATAGCATGAATGCGTTAGTACTTTGAATGTACTGGTATGCAAATGAGGTAGGATGAATACAATAGGTTCATATATATGAACAATACTAACTGACTGACTAACATGAACGTGGGATTACATGCATATATATGTAACTGTAACTGGCATTGTGATAGGACTGAATGTTAAATTCTGACTACTGAGTTTACTACTACTGAATTTACTAATAACATGGGATTACTGATATCTAAGTGACTTATACTATGTTACTGATACTTGAATAACTATTTCTTACAGTTCCAAATATGAAGAACTGGTCTAGTTGACTGTGTCTAATAGTCCTAAAGCTAATGGAACTAGCTGAGTTCTGTACTGTATCTGAGTAACTAAACCTGAGATCAGTCCTATTTGGCGAGTGATCTCTAAATTTGATGATACCATTACTAATTGACCATAGTTGAGATTAGTCCTTTCTAATGGGTAATCCCGGAGTCTATTATAATGATAAGGATTGATTGTATCTGCCAGTCCTAAATCTGTATCACTGAGCTAAATTGACTGTATATGACAATCTTGATTTCTGTAACAGAAATTGTGGGATGTATTTATCTAATTGATATGCCCTATACTAAGCTTATTGGGGTCTAACCTATAACCCCAGCTGGAAGAGTGCCAGTACCGCACTACTAGTAAATATAACTACAGTAGATTCATCCCTAATCTATCAGGTGACCCCTGGGATCAGTCCTAATATTTAAATACACTAACGGGTGATCCCTGAGTATGTCAGTCCTATCTAACGGGTGACACATCGTACCTATGCTGGCTATGTAGTTCTGGAACTTAGGGATTGCTTCTAGGGATCTTAGTCTTATCTAGCGGGTGATTCCCCATCCCTAGGCTCACTCAGTGCTGAATCCTACTCCCATCTGAAAGACACTGAACTGATTAATTGAACTGAGATGATTAACTAAACTAAGTTGATTAACTGAACTAAGCTAATTCGAATGGTATTGTTTAGCGGAGCTAAACTGAATTTACTGAGTTCCATTGACTGATGAAATATAATGAGTTCTTAGGACTAACTAAGAATATTGAAGTTACTGATATTAACTAAGAATATTGAGTACTGAGATTACTGAGTGTCTTGAGTATTTCCTAATTCACATGACCGACTGAGTTCTATGAATTATGACTTGACTGACGATATCATGAAAATATGACATGTCTCTAGGCACACAACTAAATGTTCGGGTACAAGTACCCCCAAGACTCGATAAGAAGAAACTGACATAGCATGTCTTACTTGAACACATGACCAACAACACAATCCATAGTTTATAAATTGAAGCACTTCATCAAACATGTGATATGCATAAGCTTGTACATACATGGGCATTGTTCCTTCATCTAGACATTTATTCAAACACATGGTAGGCATGGTACATATAAACATCATTATACAATAATTAAACATCATAATTCTACTCTAAATTCATCATCCTAGGGTTTAATCATATGTTCACATGAATATACATCTATACAAATCAATTCCATATAATATTGATCACCCAACATGGATTTGAATTCAATTGATCATGCACAACATAAACAAAACAAACCCAATATGAAATTCGTAAAGAAATCCACAAACTTGAACTGAGAAAAAGGATTCTAGGGCTTCATGGACGAAAGAAGTCCATGAATGAACACTGTGCATACCTTATCTTGTGATTCTATGAAGATTGACGGAGAGATTATTGAAATTTGATGGTGAATTCCGTTAGAATTAAACTTTCTATTAAAACCCTAGGGCTTGTTGTTAAGAGTAATTGAGTATAAGTTGCTGAATTATAGCCAAATATCATGTTATAAGACATATATATAATGGGAAATTGACCCTTTTATCCCTAGGACATGTCTTTAATTTCTGAGAAAATTTCCCGATTTTCATCCATGACGCGCCATTATCACGCCAACTCACTGGAAAGTGACAAATAGGAAATTGCACGGTGGTGCGATACGAAGCTATCACATTGTTACCTTATTTGAGACCTGGAAGTTTGGCATGATGTGCCACTATCGCAGAGCAACACTGAAAATTGACGATTGCCATTTGAGCTATCTCTGCGACGCGCTAAAGGGTCGGGTGATACACTGTCTCACTAAAAAGGCTCTAACTCTTCATCCGGGTGTTGGATTTGGACGAATTTGGTATCAATGGAAAGCTTATTGAATTTTCCACATGAAAATCTTGAAAATACCACTTCTATTAAAGTTTATTCATCTTTCAAATAAATATTCTAACATTCTTGGAAAAATTTTTAAAGCTAAGAAAAGTACGGGTATTACAATATGATACCTAGTGAGTAATTTGTTTAGTAATAAGTGTTGGCTAGATATAATGAGTGAATAGGTTGTATTTTTGAGATAGGTTCCTATATGATTGTACAATTACGGTTATGAGCATATATATATATATATATATATATATGTCTCTTGGTTTTTGTAATACCTTGTATTTCCCTAGCTTAATTTAACTCTCAGTACATGAGTATTCCAATATACAATTTTTAAAATACTCTTTATTTTTTAGTTTAGAGCTTACCATTGCGTAAAAAATTCTATTAGCTTTCCAACGATATAAACTTTGACCAAATTTGATACCCGGGCGAAGAGTTAGAGACAATTTTGTAAAACAGTGTGCCACTTGGCACATCAGCGTGTTGTGGAGTCTAGCCAAATGACAGTCATCAATTTCTAGTGAAGCTTCACGATAATGGTATACCATGCTAATGCTCCAGTTCATAATTGTCAAACTCTAGTGAGGATCCGCAATTGTTCCGCGTCGTGCCAAGGGTTTGTTTCACGTTCATACCTTTTTAAACAGTGCCAGCCCAATTCCAGTGGCTCACCGCGATGCCACTGCATTACGGTAGAGGACAAACTTATGATTTTCAGTGATGAAATTTAATTTATTACTAGGGGTAATTTGGTATTTTTTCCATGGCCCTAATCGGTCTAAGCACGAAAATAAATCCCTAAATAACCTATTATCTCATTATTAACCCACTTTCTCTCAAGATTAAAATATTTTTTCTCAAAAGGACAAAACACTAGATTCAATAAATAAAGAATAAACTCAGGAATTCCTCCAAGAACCTTCAAGAATTAATATTTCCAAGTATGTTAGGTGTTCATCTATGGGATACTTTCACCCATAAACTCCAAGAATCCATTTTTTAAAACTACAAGATTACTGATCCATGATTTAAATGCTTGAAATTGGATTGTATTCATGTTCATGACATTAATTGAGTTCCAATCCATATTAATTGTAGATTTCATGAAGTTGAAGTAGCATGCATATTGAATTGTATAATTTTTATGTTATAATCTATGAATTAGCAAGTTTGGGTATTGTATTACAATATGTACATATTGTCTATGATTATATGCATTAAGTTGTGCTCCCCATGTGTTTGATTGAAAGTCCATGTGAGTTAAATGTTAAAATCATGACGTGCTAGCATATTTATAAGCTTATGCCCTATAAGTGTTTGATAAAATATCTCTATGAATGAATTATGAAGTAGTGGACATTGCTATGATTTTCAAGAACATTCTATGCTTTAGTTTTATACTATCAAGTCCTGAGGATATATAATACCCAAAAATCTAGTTGTTTACCTAGATCTATAGTAGTTACTGAATAATCTCAGTAATGTCATGATCAATAGTACTCAGTCAGTTACTAAACTTAGTGAAACTTAGTATCAGTCCAGTTCAGCTCAGTCTAGTAATTAGTTCAGTGTTTATTCAGTTGGGAGTTGGATTTAGCACCGAATAAAGCCAAGGATGGGGGCTCACCTGCCATTTGAGGGTACTACCATTCTCATTTGAGTACCCGCTAGATGAGGGAACTCTTCAGATAATCCTTACTCATGGCATGGTACTGACACCCTTCCAACTGGGGTTATAGGTTAGAGCCTAGCTATCTTATTTAGGGCATATCGGTTAGATGATTACTTCTCACAATCTCAGTTTTAGTCTCAAAATAGAACTCAGTTTAGTTCTATAGAATTCAGGACTGTTAGATATGCTAACTTAGCTATCCGTAATTTAGTTATCAGTAAATGTCAGATTATCAGTTACTTAGTATCATAACTCAGTACTCAATTTTAGTAAAAGTGCAGATACAGTATACATACACATACATGCACAGTAGTTCATACTCAGTATTTACAGAAGTGCAGTTATCTATATACTCTTATATTCAGTTATTCTATATCATTCAGCTAGTTATTATTTATGCATATGAACCCTTGTATTCAGTCTTACCTCATCTAGCATATCAGTACATTCAACATATTGATGCATACTTTCTCTTTTCTTATGATGTCTAATATCATAGGTCCAGATACTTAAGTTCCCTACCGCACTTAGTCAGGTTCAGTTAGTAGTAGTAGATTTAGTAGTGAGTCCTCATCAATAGAGGATATGTTTTCTTTCCATTATTTTAGTTTATCAGTATTGGAGTAGTCAGAGTTAGTTGGGTACTTGTCCCATTAGCTCCACATTCAGGTAGTTCAGTTAGAGGCTTCTCAGACTAAACTAGTTCAGACAGTAGTAATATTTCAGATTTTTTTTTCAAGTGGTATTGTTATCCATATTATAGATTAGGAACCTTATGGCATTTCAACCTATTTTCTACATTATTATAGTATTATTGTCCAGTGATCACAATAGGTACCAGTCATGGGTCAGCTTATGGTCCTTCGGGGTTGTAAGTACCATATAGTGGTCGGGGTAGAGACTCAGGGCATTACAAACTTGGTGTCAGAGCCTAAGCTTCAATAGAGTCTAAGGGAGTCTTAAAGCCGCATCAAGTAAAGTCTTGTGCATGGGTGTGTAGCGAGCCATACTTATGGACAAGAGGCTATGAGGCCTTTTTAGGAAAAGTTTCCCTTTTTTCGGTGTTTATGGTGTGCGAATGAGCAATAGATCAATTTAAAAAAATCTCAGTCAAATTCTTTTTTCCTTCTTTTTACAGAACATGCTTCACAAAAATCTAATGAAATAAGGAATGAGAACCAGTCAGCACATCAGCCCGTTCAAGCTGATCCCCTAGACGAGCATGTCTATCATGCAAATTTCAGAGTTTCATTCACTACTCTAGCCAATCAGTAGCAGGTCAGAATGAATGGTCAACTGCTATTCAGGCCAACCCAATGGCTAATACTGATGTATCCAAGATTCAGGGATTCACACAAATGAATTCTCCCCTATTCTCAGGATTTAATTCAGAAGAAGATCCACAAGAGTTCCTTGACCAGGTTTAGAAAGTCACAGATATAATGGAAGTGACTTCCATTTAGAGTGATAAGTTAGCTACCTTTCAAATACAAGATATAGCTCATACATAGTTTAAGCAGTGGAAGGTGGATAGGGGAATAGATGTAGAGCCCATAGAGTGGGAAGAGTTTACAACTGCTTTTCTAGATAGATTTTTTCCTTTAGAGTTGAGAGAATCCAAAGTATTAGAGTTCATCAATCTCAAGAAAGATAACATGAGTGCTAAATAGTATCCCCTCAAGTTTAGTCAGCTAGCCAGATATACTCCCCATGTAGTAGTAGATAGTACATCAAAAATGAGCAAGTTTGTATCTGGGGTGTCAGAGAGTGCGGTTAAGGAGTGCAGAACTGCAATGTTAATTAAGGAGATAGACATATCCAGGATAATGGTCCATACTCAATAGATATAATAGGTTAAGAATAAGGAGAGAGAGAAGGAGAACAAGAAAGCTAGAATATGTAGCTTTAATTTCAATTAGCCTAAGTCAGAGGGTGGTAACCGTTCCCATTTTTGGCTGAAATATTCAGTTCCAGCTTGGTACTTAGCTAGTGCTCCAGTCCCTAAGATCGAAAATCGTAATAAAGATAGGTATCCAGGCTCCAAATCTAAAGGTAGTGTCAGCAGTGCTCGAATAAATCCTCTTTGTCAGAAATATGGCAGAAACCACCAGGGTGTCTGTAGATCTAGCAGTGTGTTTGTTTCAGATATGGAAAGCTAGTCCACAGAGTCAGAGATTGTCCTCATTTAGGTTCTCAAGGTCAGTACAATCATCCTTCAACTTAGTTCAATCACTCGAATCATCAGGGTGCCACTTCCAGTGCCACCAGTGGGCAATACCCAATTAGGATTTATGTACTTTAGTCGAGACAAGATCAGGAAATTTCTCCTGACATGGTAACTAGTACATTACAGTTGCTATATTTACATATTTATGCCTTACTAGTGATACGCCCAAATTACAACTCTCGTTAAAAAGTGTAAGCGATCGCTGTCAAATATAGAACCCAACTGGGTTGGGTGTCGAATCCCATAGGGAATACTCTGGTCACTAAGTATTATGATTATTAGTAGACTGTTGATCGAAGGTTCCAAGAAAAGAGGGTTTTTCGCTTAAGTGCACAATAATACTATTAGTGTAACGAACGAGACGATATATGTAATAAGATTTAATCACAGAGAATGATAGGTTAGGGTTATGTCCACCTTATAGTTTCTATTTGTCTATTAACTATAAGTAAAGAGGAATTTAGACATGCATGCACTTATAGAGAGTCGTATTCTAATTCTAAATTCAAGTGTTTTTCAACCATCAAGGATTATTTCACCTTAGCTCTCTCGAACCTAAAGTGTATAACAAATGGTACGAATTCTCCAAGAAATTAATCCTGCTAAGGCATTAACGTGTAAATAGAGGTTGGAAACCCTATTTTCTTGTCATACTCTCTTTTCCAAACATGTAACTTTTCTATCGAACAAGTTAATGCTATACTGGCGCATTCCCTATGTTCGCAACCATGAGAATTCAATCAAAACGAAGAGAGTAATGATATCAGTGGCATGACACATCATAAAATTCACAAACTCATAGCAATAAAGAGTATATTACAAGGTGTCCATAACCCTAACAGATAAGTTTAGCTACTCATGAATACAACGGAAGTCAAAATAGACATAATCATCATACCAAAACTTAGTAAAACCTCGACGATGGAGATGACTAGCGATATAAGAGAAGAACGTGTTTTCTCTCTCCGTTGCTCAAGCCTAGCCCTTTTTTCTCTGTTCCAAAACTATTACAGAATCTGAATAATTCAATAATGAATGAATAATGCTGAAAATTCAGCAATAAGGTTTTTAATAAAATCATTGTCCAATAAGTTTCTACTGCATCCTTAAGTATTTAAAAATATTGGGTTTGCTCGGGAAAAAGTTCCCATGAATCACTTTCAGTCCAAAAGCTGCCTTCCCTCTAATGTGAAGTTTTCCTTTGCTGCCCATAGGTCCACAAAGTGATGAAATCTTCTTCATTAGTACCTAAAAAACATGCTAATCACATAGGTCAGCTCACTTAATTGAAAATGGACTAAAAGTGCAGGAATTATATATTTTATCCTCAAAACTTAGCTAAAACATGTGTAAATTATGGTGTTTAGGCGTATAAATACGCCCAACATCACCACCCCACACTTAAAGCTTTGTTTATTCTAGAACAAAATATTACAACCATTCAAACACCTAACTAGAATTTCACAATAGCAACACAAAATTTTCAACAAGACATGCACGACAATTATTAACAAAGAGTAGATTTCTTAATCATTACTAGAAACAACTCACCCTCCAACATAGACTCATTAAGTTGGTTAATTCGTATTCACAAGTTAAACCAAAAAATCTTATAAAACTACCCAAAAATCATAAACCATGTGCGCTCACACAAGATGTCACCCATAATCACTCATAGTTTTTCATTTTTTTCGAAACATGGGTATAAGACTTTGCTTGCTCTCACTCTCACAAAGAATTCTTATATTACAATTGATGACCATATGCTTGCCCTTAGTGTAATGCTCTACTAATATCAGAATGCTAAGTTTAGGATCAAACACATCTTTACGGGTTGTAATGTAGGCTAAGGGACAGGTAGGACTATTTTGGCCAGAAATGGTGACTACATTCCCTAAGCGCTTTAATACACTACAATATGCCATTTACACTATCTTTTAACAACCCCTCTACCTTCCTTTCATCTACCAACCCTTTTTCACCTATTTTGTTATTCAATCATAAACACAACTATCTTTTTATTTTTTTTATTTTTATTATATTTTATTTTTTTTTCTTTTTTTTCATAAAGCACCTCTATGATAGCCACACTTTTTCACAACATTTTCAAGTACCAATACACTCTGAGGCATCACTTTCACCATTTTCCTTTTATTTTGCCACATGACTCTACTATTTAAAGTGCTTAGGAATTTGGATCAAATATGGTCTTAAAAAAATAGATTAGGCTACATATGAGGCTGCGAAAGAAAATAGCTAAAGGCTCAAAGGGTGTTCACTAGGACAATGTACAAGGGTAGGTAAAAAGAAGATAGACAAATTCAGGGCTACCAAAGAAATGCCTAAATCATCTCCTAAACTCACACACTTTATTTCGCTTCACACACACACTAGGAAAGTTCTAGCATCAGTCGCAACAAAGAATATACAATAACCTCACACACACAAGGCATATGGTCAACTTAATTGGGAGCGTTATAGATTCTTGACCCAACAAATGAATGAATGAAACCACAACAATTTATCACACAGTGAGTCACAACTTAGATCCTAAACGTTTCAATAGTAGTGATTCAGCCCAAACTCTTGTTATAATACCATGCCGTCTATCAGAATAATTTCATGAAAAATCTAAAATCTAACTAACTAATTCAAACAAACAAGAATAAATATAGGCAAGAAGTACAATACAGCAGACATATACCCGCACCCCACACTTAGACGGGACACACTGCCCTCAGTGCAAATAAATAAATAAAACATGATTAGTCGGACTCCTCTTCTATGTTTAGGGTCATATCCCCTGCGTCAGAATCATCATCAGAGTCCTCATCATCAGATTTTTCCTCCACATCTGAGTATGGCAGTCGGTGATCATCGTCAGTGGGCACGTCATCATCGAGAGGTTCCTCAAAATGTACCCCCACTCCAAATATGGCCCGTACATGCTCATTAAGCGGGTAGTCATAGTCCAACTGCCAAAGCTCTGCATCAGTCGGAACACGACCCCCATTCATTATGGTAAACCTAGTCATGCCATACAGATGGCGAAAAAAAATTTCATCTCGAGCATGTCTCTCAGTAGTGGTAAGGTTGATGCCTTGACCAGTTTCGGGCTCTTTAATTTTTGTGAGATCAACCTTCTTCAGGTTGTGTGGCAGCTTATGGTCTGCGGGTTCCTCTTCAATGTGCTCTTTCCTTAAGATTGCAGTCAACAAATTTCCAAAACTGAAATGGGACCTTTTGTGTAGCCTTGCCTTATGCATGGATGGTCGTATAACTGCACCAATGTTGATGGGAATATTCGTCATCAGAGCATACACCAAGCAGACTCGATCATGTGTGATCTTAGTGTATTGTGTCCCAGGAATCAAACAAGAGTTGACAATCCTTAACCATATATGAGCCTCTCTATTCAGAGAAGCATACGGGTAAGTGTTGTGACGACCAGTATCCTTGTGATGAATCCACCGGGTCATGGACCTTGATCCATACAGTATATGTTTGATGGCACTGTAGGGAGGTCTGTGATAAAGATCCTTAAGTGGTGCTGGATCTACAGATGGAGTACCCAGAAAAGAGTTAAAGAACTCCGCGTTCAATTGCAAAATTTGGCCCCGAATCTTTACTTCACTTCCGGTAGTCTTTGGGGACCAATTGGCATAAAATTCTAGCATCAAATCAAGATTGCATTCCCCCATATCTTGGAAAATGAATTCAAGATTTAGTGCCATGATTTTAGCTAAAATACGGGGGTCTCTCTTTGCTAGACTCTTCTTCTGCATCAAATCCATGTGAACATATTTTTTTACTTTGTTGTTCCTATACCATTCCTTCCCTTCCTCCTCGAGAACCCACTTGATCCCAAAAGTGCATCTAGGCACTTGCAGGGAGGAGGACTCAGCCTGATCTTTTCTTACCCTTTTCTGACCTTTTTATGAGGTGTACCCTTTTTCTTTTCCTTGTCGTCCTTTTGGGGCTATTCTACCTGAGATCACAATAGAGTCATGTTAGTTTTATTTTGCAAGATTTACAATAATCGAAAAAGAAAATCGTGATAATACCACCCCACATTTAATTTGTTTGCAGAACGTTATTAGTCATGTAATCTTGACTATCATTTCCAACTTTATGTTCGACTCCATACAAAAATACATGACAGTGAATACCAATTAATACAAGTCGGAGAAAAGTCAAGAATACCTACAAGAATCCTTTCACTCATTGTGATGCATCATAACAAACCATCCATATTCTTATCACCAAGTACCACTTTCAAATCTAATAAACCATTATAAGAGTATTATTACAACAACTACGGAATATAAAAGAGTAACTTACGTGGTGATGGATCAGGAAAATGAGTTTGCAATATTAGATGAGAAAAAAGAAAAACTTGGAGAGAATAGGAGAGCTTGGGCAGAGCCTAGGTTGAGCAAACAATTGAATTGTGTTCTAAGGTTGAGCATCTATTTAAAGGATAAGCCATGGGTCGGTTTTGGTCCATTTACAAATGTTAGGAGGCAAAAAAGCATAAGTAGGCAGCGCCTTTTGCTTTTTCTATGCTAGCATAGGCGGCGCCTATAGCATTGCCTACATTGGCATAGGTGGCGCCTTGTCCATTGCCTATGTGAGGCAGTGAGCATAGGCAATGGCATAGGCGGCGCCTTGTCCATTGCCTACGTGTGCATAGGCGGCGCCTAGTCCATTGCCTATGTGAGGCAGTGAGTATAGACAATGGCATAGGCGGCGCCTATAGCATTGCCTACCTTGGAATAGGCAATGCCTAGCCGATAGCCTTTGATCCAACATTCCTAACTTACCACTTTTAGCATGGATCACTTTCAAATCAAAATTTGGGACTAATCTCCTCCTTTATACGTCTTGCACCTGCACATAATCAACAACAATAAAAATGATTATAAAGATGGGTTGCTTCCCACCAAGCGCCCTAGTTTTAGTCATGGCTCGACTCTTCTTTTTGAACTTTTATTGATCAAAAAAGAAAATCCTAGTGAAACAAAATCCTAATGATGGGTTTCCTCCCATGTAGTGCTTGATTTTTTGTCGCAGAACAACATGACTATCTCGAGTACTTAGACTTCATCGAGATAGATGGTGGCTATACATTTTATCAAATCGGTTGGTCTTATATATAGCTTCACTCGCTGGCCATTCACCTTAAAGACACCACCATTATTGTTTGCTAACTCCACTACTCTAGATGAGTAGACTTTGCTAATTCTGAATGGACCAGACCATTTAGACTTCAACTTACCTGGAAATAGCTTCAGTCTGGAGTTGAAAAGAAGTACCAAATCACCTTTCTGAAGGTTTCGTTGGATAATCCTCCGATCATGGTACTTTTTCATCCTTTCCTTGTATAGATCTGCTCTTTCATACGCATGTAGACAAAATTCATCCATCTCATTCAGCTGTTCCAACCTCAGATTAGTAGCATCATCCCAATTCAGGTTAAGCTACTTCAGCACCCACAGTGCTTTATATTCTAGCTCAATTGGCAAGTGACAAGCCTTCCCATAAATTAGTTGGTATGGTGACATGCCAATTGGTGTCTTAAACGCAGTCCTATATGCCCATAAGGCATCGTCCAGCTTTTTGGACTAATCTTTCCTACTGGCATTCACAGTCTTAGCAAGGATCAGCTTCATCTCCCGATTAGAAAACTCTACCTGCCCACTAGTTTGTGGGTGGTAAGGTGTAGCTACCTTATGTTGCTTAACCTCATATTTCACCAATACAACTCTAAACAGCTTATTGTAAAAGTGTGATACTCCATCGCTTATGATGGTACGAGGTACTCCAAAATGAGAGAAGATATTTCTCTTTAAGAATGCTATAACACTCTTACCGTCATTATCAGCTAGCGCGACTGCTTCGACCAATTTGGATACATAGTCTACAGAAACTAGGATATATTTCGTCCCAAATGAACTCTTAAATGGACCCATGAAATCAATACCCCAAACATCGAATAACTCTACTACAAGAATTTTAGACATGGGCATCTAATGGCGCTTTGAGATAGAGCCTTTCCTCTGACACTGATCACATCTTCTTACAAAATCGTAGGTATCCTAGAATAATGAAGGCCAATAATAGCCACTTTGGAGTACCTTCCTGGTCGTTCGATCACCCATATGGTGACCCCCAACTTGGGAAGCATGGCTTGCTTCCAATATGCTAGGAACCTCCACATCTGAGATGCATCGCCTAATAATACCATCAGCACATCGTCGAAAAAGATATGGTTCATCCCAGAAGTAGTGTTTCACATCATGCAGGAACTTTTTATTTTGATGAAAGGAGAGATGCTCAGGAATCACTTTACTTACCACATAGTTAGCAAAGTCTGCATACTACGGTAAGTATTCTACCATAGTTGCTAGAATCTCTTAATCGGGGAATGCATCATCAATATCAAGGTTGGTTTGCACTATGTGCTCACTCTCAAGTCAAGATAGATGATCAGCTACTTGGTTTTCACAACCTTTTCTATCCTTTACCTCGAAATCAAATTCTTGAAGCAGTAAGACCCACCTAATTAGCCTTGGCTTAGCATCCTTCTTTTCCATTAGATATCTTAGAGCCGAATGATCTGTATGAACCACTACTTTGGTTCCCAACAAGTAAGCACAGAACTTTTCAAAAGCATAAACAACTGCTAGAAGCTCTTGTTTAGTGATGGTATATATCTTCTGCGCTCCATTCAAGGACTTACTTGCATAGTAGATTGGATGAAATAGCCTTTCTATTTTCTAACCAAGTACAGCACCCAAGGCTACCCCGCTTGCATCACACATAACTTTAAAAGGTAGAGACCAATCGGGTGCTACAATAATAGGAGCTTCAACTAGCTTTCCTTTGAGGCATTCAAATGCCTTCAAGCAATCTTCACCCAAGTCAAATTTTGCATCCTTCTCCAAAAGTTTGAATAATGGGCTAACAATCTTGGAGAAGTCTTTAATAAACCTCTGATAAAAACCTGCATGACCGAGAAAACTACGAACCCTCTTTACAGAAATTGGAGGTGGTAGTCTCTCGATAACTTCAATCTTGGCTTGATCAACCTCAATTCCCTTTTCAGAGACTTTACACCCAAGAACAATGCCTTCCTTAACCATAAAATGACACTTCTCCCAATTTAGTACCAAGTTGAATTCAACACATCTCTGCAAAGCCATACTCGGATTAGCCAAGCATGATTCAAATGACTCACCTACAACCGAAAAGTCATCCATAAACACCTCCAAGGTGTCTTCAACCATATCATAGAAGATGGACATCAAACACCGCTGAAAAGTGATAGGTACGTTACATAGCCCAAATGACATTCGTTTGAATGCAAAAGTACCATACGGGCATGTAAAAGTGGTCTTCTCTTGATCTTCAGGAGCAATGCAAATCTGATTGTATCTGGAATAACCATCTAAGAAATAGAACCATCCCTTCCCTGCCAATCGATCAAGCATTTGAATCTTGAATGGCACTGGGAAGTGATCCTTTAATGTCCATGAATTCAACTTCCGGTAGTCCATGCACACTCTCTACCCTGTGACAGGTCTGAGTGGAATTAGCTTATTCTTTTCGTTCGCGAATACCGTCATGCCCCCTTTCTTGGGCACATATTGTACCGGACTCACCCATTTACTGTCTGAGATTGGATACACCACCCCTGCATCTAACTACTTAATAATTTCTTTCTTCACCACCACTTGCATAGGTAGATTCAAACAACGTTGATGCTCAATAGTGGGCACGCAATATTCTTCAAGCTGAATGTTGTGCATACATATCCCAGGAGGGATACCAATTATATAAACAATAGTCCAACCAATGGTTCTCTTGTACCTCTTCAGAATAGAGATGAGAGCCGCTACTTGTTGTTCACCTAAATCAACCGCAACAATAACCGGAAGTGTATTTCCACATCCCAAGAATGCATACTTTAGATGACTGGGTAGCTCTTTCAATTCTAGGACCGGTGGCTCTTCAATAGATGGTTTCGCTGGTGGTGACGGTCGATTCTTAAGGTCAAGGAGCAGCTTCTTAGGGGCATGAAAATATGACCCCATTTCTGTTAGAGCACAGATAGTTTCTTCATACTCTTCAACATCCTCACGCTCAAAGTTCAAAAGCACAACAGCCAATGGCTTAACAATAAGCTGCTTCTCTATAGATAATTCTTTCTCATCCTCATAATAAACTTTAGCTACAGAGAACACATTCATATCTTTAGGCTACTTCATTGATTTGCATACATCAAAACGGACCACTTCGTCATTCATCCGAAATAAAAGCTCATTTGATCGTAAATCAATAAGCACACTTTCTGTTGCGAGAAAAGGACGACCCAGGATTATAGGAACTTCAGAATCCACCTCGCAATCCAAAATAACAAAGTCTGTAGGAAAAATAAAGGTAGAAAGCTTCACCAGTATATCATATAAGATACCAATAGGTTATTTTACCGACCTATCAGCCATCACGAGCCACATATTGGTTGGTGTAGGATCGCCCAACCCCAACTGTCTGTAAAGAGATAGTGGCATCAAATTGATGCTAGCCCCAAAATCTTACAACGCCTTAGCAAAATCCAAAGATCCAACCGTGCAAGAAATAGTGAAAGCACCAGGATCTGCCTTCTTCTGTACTAAAGATCTTATGGCAATTGCACTGCAATGATGAAAATTATTTGCTAGTTCATAGCTTGTTGCCCTTTTCTTTGTCAACAGGTCCTTCATGAATTTGGCATACCCTGGCATCTGCTCCAGTGCCTTCACCAAAGGCACATTAATAGTCAACTGCTTCAACATATTCATGAATTTACTGAACCTGGTGTCATCAGCCTTCTTCTTAAGTCTCTGAGGAAAAGGTGGTGGTGGATTTGGAAGAGTTTTCTCCACTACTTCCTTTTTATATTGCTTCCCATTATCGATCTTGTCAGGCTGCTGACATCTAGGTGTAATATCATGAACGTTCTCATTCTGATTTTTAGCTTCTACAAAATCATCACAATCTACTTCAATAACATTCTCTTCTATAGTATCAACCACCGGCTTGCCTTTGGATGGATTTTCCAATACCTTACCACTCCTGGTAGTAATAGCCAAACATGATCCATCATTCCTTGGGTTTTGCACAGTGTCACTAGGTAAAGTGCCAGCTTTTCTTTGATTGAGTGTCGCTGATAGTTGACTCAATTATTGTTCCAGCAGTTTTATTGAAGTGGAATGCGAGTCAACCAATTGATTTATTGAGGACAAATCATTTTTAACCTCAATTACTCCCATTTTTGTTGCCTCCACTCCTTTAAATAGCTTAGCCATCATATCTTTCATGGTCATCTTCCCAGAGCAAGACGTCGCAGCCTCATGATTTCCAGGAGGAACATACAAACCACTCCTGTCAGTCTTATACTTCCAACTCCCTTGGTCTCGGTCCTTGTATCCGGATTTTTCATAATAGTTACGACCTTGGTTTTCTTGAGCATTGCCTCGAAAACCCCCCTGATTATTCAAGTAATTTTCTTCCTCCTCAGAATCGGAGTCAACTTTTCCCTATGATAAAACAACCTTGACCTTTTCTCTCTTCCCTAATAATAAATTCTTGGTAAGAAGGTCCATCTGAGTTTTCATTTAAGCCATATCTTGGTCATGTTCCTCTTCTTTTCATCTCTGTTCTGCAGTCATGCCAAAATATACAGTAGAGTTTGCTACCTCAGAATCTCTGGTATGCCAAGCTCTACTCTACTTTGTCATACGGTCCAGCATATCACTTGCCTCAATAAAAGTAAGGTCCATAAATTACCCAACCACTGGCTTAGTCACTAAGTTCAAAGCCCTGTATAATATTTCCATCAAGTGGATATTGGTCATATGATGATTTGGGCACCGCATAAGTTTCTTCTTGAACCTCTCCCATGTTTCGTGGAGAGCTTCAGTTGGAAGCTGTCAAAAATTGCTGATCTCATCTCTTAATTATGCTCTCTTGGATGGCGGAAAGAATCTTTCTAGGAAAGCATCTTTCAGTTGCCTCTAATTAGTAAAAGAGTCCGGAGTTAGCCCGTTCAACCATAGAGTTGCCTCTCCAGATAGAGATAATAGAAATAAGCACAACCAAATTGCATTATGTCCAACCCCTAGATTGTCAAACGACTTGCAAGTTAAGATAAAATTGATCAGATGCATATTCGGATCATTGCCTACAAGTCCACCAAATAACCCTTTGAGTTGCAATAGCTGGATAATGGTGCTAGAGATATTGAACTTGGCTCTGGGTGCCAAAGGCGGAGGAATAATAGCCCCTATGGCACCATCCCCATCCGAATCGTCATCATCATCAAAAGGAGCTTGCACAACTCGGCGTTCAAGTCTCATTCTAGCTTGATGATTTCTTTTTCACAGGTACTGCCACCACATCTGCACGCCTTGGATTTAGTAACTTACCATCACCCAGGTCCTTATTATGTAGATTTATTGCCCGACTTGGGTTATCAATATTCTGTTGATGCACTTGAGCAGCTGCCAATACAACTAATCTAGCTTGCTCCTGTTGAGTAGCCATCCGTTCAAGGTTTCATTGCTCATCCATTCTGCCAATAAGATGTGGTTCAGGATTTATAGGTAGTAACAGTTGACCAGAGCTTCGTGTATTTGGCATGTACTCCACTAAACCTGAACAAAACAAAAACAACAAACAAAAATTAAAAATTGAGAATCTTTGACCAAAGGGTCTATTAACTATCACAAACTTAGTTGACTACTGTATTCCCCGGCAACGGCGCCAAAATTTGATACGCTCAAATTACAACTCTCGTTAGAAAGTGTAAGAGGTCGCTATCAAATATAGAACCCAACTGGGTTGGGTGTCGAATCCCACAGGGAATACTCTGGTCACTAAGTATTATGATTATTAGTAGACTGTTGATCGAAGGTTCCAAGAAAAAGGGGGTTTTGGGTTAAGTGCACAATAATACTATTAGTGTAACGAACGAGATGATATATGTAATAATATTCAATCACAGAGAATTATAGGTTAGGGTTATGTCCACCTTGTAGTTTCTATTTATCTATTAACTATGAGTAAAGAGGAATTTAGACATGCATGCACTTATAGAGTGTCATATTCTAATTCTAAATCCAAGTGTTTTTCAACTATCAAGGATTATTTCACCTTAGCTATCTCAAACCTAAAGTGTATAACAAATAGTATGAATTCTCCAAGAAATTAATCCTGCTAAGGATTAACGTGTAAATAGAGGTTGGAAACCCTATTTTCTTGTCATACTCTCTTTTCCAAACATGTAAATTTTCTATTGAACAAGTTAATGCTATACTGGCGCATTCCCTGTGTTTGCAACCATGAGAATTCAATCAAAACGAAGAGAGTAATGATATAAGTGGCATGACACATCATAAAATTCACAAACTCATAGCAATAAAGAGTATATTACAAGGTTTCCATAACCCTAACAGATAAGTTTAGCTACTCATGAATACAGCGGAAATCAAAAGACATAATCATCATACCGAAACTTAGTAAAACCTCGGCGATGGAGATGACTAGCAATATAAGAGAAGAACGTGTTTTCTCTCTCCGTTGCTCAAGCCTAGCCATTTTTTATCTGTTCCAAAACTATTACAAAATCAGAATAATTCAATAACGAATGAATAATGCTAAAAATTTAGCAATAAGGTTTTTAATAATATCCTTGTCCAATAAGTTGCTACTGCATCCTTAAGTATTTAAAAATATTGGGTTTGCCCAAGAAAAAGTTCCCATGCATCACTTTCAGTCCAAAAGGTGCCTTCCCTCTAATGTGAAGTTTTCCTTTGCTGCCCATAGGTCCACAAAGTGCTGAAATCTTCCTCATTAGTACCTGAAAAAAATGCTAATCACATTGGTCAGCTCACTTAATTGAAAATGGACTAAAAGTGCAGGAATTATATATTTTATCCTCAAAACTTAGCTAAAACATGGGTAAATTATGGTGTTTAGACATATAAATACGCCCAACATCAACTAGATCCAGAAGCTTCTTTGTCTTTTGTAACTCATTACATAGCATTCGACTTTAAGCTTAAACCAGAGATCTTAATAGAACTCTTCTCAGTCTCTACCCCAGTGGGTCAGTCTATCATAGCCCATGGGTATACATGAATTGTCAAATCATAAAATCTCAAAAAGTCACTTCAGCACACTTAATAGAATTAGAGATGATGAATTTCGATGTCATTCTCGGCATGGACTGGCTCTATTCATATTATGCCTCAGTTGATTATAGAAATAAAATTGTTTATTTTTTCAGTTTTCAAATGAACCAGTCCTTGAATGGAAGGGTAGTACTATAGTGCTTAAGGGTTAGTTGATTTCATACCTTAGAGTGAGAAAAATTATATCCAAGGGATGTGTTTATCATCTTGTGTGAGTCAAAGACTCTAGTTCAGAGACTCTCATTCTTGAGTCAGTTCCAGTAGTAAATGAGTTCTCATAAGTGTTTCTCAAAGATCTTCCAGGAGTTTCTTCCATTAGGGAAATAGACTTTGAAATAGACCTTCCTCCAAATACTCAGCCCATATCTATTCCACAATATATAATGGATCCAGTAGAACTCAAAGAGTTAAAAGAACAGTTAAACGATCTCCTAGATAAGGGATTCATCAAACCCAACATTTCCCTGTGGGGTGCATCAGTCTTATTCGTGTGTAAGAAATATAGTTCTCTCAGAATATTTATAGACTACCATCAGTTGAACAAGGTCACAATAAAAAAATTAATACCCATTACCTAAAATTAATGACTTGTTTGACCAACTTCAGGGCGCCAGTTACTTTTCTAAGATAGACCTCAGATCTGTCTATCATCAGGTGAGAGTCAGAGAATATGACATTTTAAAAACAGTTTTTTGTACCTGGTATGGTCACTTCAAGTTTTTAATCATGTCCTTTGGTCTCACTAATTCCTCCATAAATTTTATGGACTTAATGAATCATGTGTTCAAGCAGTACTTGGACATATTCGTTATAGTC
Organism: Capsicum baccatum var. pendulum; assembly: GCA_030864225.1. Lineage (NCBI taxonomy): Eukaryota > Viridiplantae > Streptophyta > Magnoliopsida > Solanales > Solanaceae > Capsicum > Capsicum baccatum. The sequence goes on along the minus strand of CM061559.1, from coordinate 198,229,691 downwards.
ATTATCGATGACATTATTGTCTATTACCATAGAGAGAATGACAACATAAATCAACTCAGAATCTTACTTCAGACTCTCAGAGCCGATCATTTGTTCGCCAAATTCAGTAAGTGCAAATTTTGGCTAAGGTCAGTAGCTTTCCTATCTTGGGCATTAGAGTTCATCCTCAAAAGAATAAGGTGGTGAGAAATTGGCCTAGACCTATTTCTCCGATAGATATTAGGAGTTTCTTGGGTTTAGCTGTCTATTATTGTTGGTTTGTTGAAATGTTTTCATCTATTGCATCCCCCATGTCCAGATTGACTTATAATAAAGTCAAGTTCCAGCGGTCATATTCCTGTGAGTAGAGTTTTTAGGAGTTGAAGACTCGACTCACTACAACCCTAGTTTTGACTCTACTAGATGGTTTAGATTGGTTTTTTTATGTAATATGATACCTCTAGAGTAGGTTTGGGTTGTGTCCTCATGAAAAGAGGTAAGGTTATAGCCTACACCTCTAGACCGCTTAATCTCTTTGAGAAGAATTACCCTACCCATGATCTTGAGTTAGTAGCTGTAGTGTTTACCTTAAGGATTTGGAGGCACTATTTATATGGGGCATATGTTGATGTGTTCTTAGATCACAAAAACTTATAGTATGTGTTCTCTCAGAAAGATTTGAATTTTCATCAGAGGAGATGGCTAGAATTGCTAAAAAATTATGATATAAGTGTTCTGTATCAATAGGGAAAGGACAATATAGTGGTTGATACTCTTAGTAGGTTGTCTATGCGCAGTGTTGCTCATGTTGAAAAAGATAAGAAGAAATTAGTTCAGGAAGTTCATCAGGTTACCCGACTAGGTGTTACTTAGTCGATTCATCAGAGGGTAGTGTGTAGGTGCAGAGTAGTTCAAAATCATCCTTGGTTTCCGAAGTAAAGAAAAAGTAGGACAGAGATCCCAATCTAGTTATGTTGAAATATGATAGAAATCAGAAAGAAGAGGTTTTCTCCCAAGGGGGAGATGGTGTGTTATCTTGCCAAGGTCGGTTATTTATGCCAGAAGTAGATAACTTGAGGAAATGAATTCTTACGAAAATGCATGATGCGCGTTACTCTATTCATCCATGGTCCACTAAGATGTTTCGCAATTTACGGGAGATCTATTGGTGGAGTGGGATAAAGTGACATATTGAAGAGTTTGTAGCCAAGTGCTCAATGTGTTAGTTGGTTAATATTGAGCACCAGAAACCTAGTGGATCAATGTAGGAGTTCAGTATTCCCACATGGAAATGGGAAAAAGTGGGCATGGACTTTATGATGGGTTTGCCTCAATACTCGTCATCATCATGATTTGATTTAGGTTATTATAGACTGGATGAAAAATCCCTTCATTTCTTGCCAGTTCATACTTCCTATTCACTTGAGGACTATGCCAAACTGTATATCAGAGAGTAGGTCAAGTTACACAAAGTCTTAGTATCCATTATCTCAGATAGAGTTACCAAGTTTACCACTCACTTTTGGAAAGCATTCCAAAAGGGTCTTGGTACCCAAGTTCATCTCAGTATAGCCTTCCACCCTCAAATAGATGGTCAAGTAGAAAGGACCACTTAGATTCTTAAAGATATGTTGAGGGCATGTGTTGTTGATTTTAAGGGTAGTTGGGATGCCCACTTTCCTTTAGTTGAATTCTCATATAATAATAACTATTATTCTAGTATTTAGATGGCTCTATTTGAGGCTTTCTATAGTAGGAGATTTAGATCTCTAATTGGTTGGTTCAAGGTAGGTGAGGTCATATTGGTAAGGCGTCAGTTAGTGTTTTATACTTTAGAGAAGGTTCAGTTGATAAGGGAAAGGCTTAGGGCAGCCCAGAGGCGACAGAAATTGTATGCAAATATAAAGAGAAAAGATCTCGAGTTTGAGATTGGTGATTTTGTGTTCCTGAAAATCTCTCCCATGAAAAGAGTGAAGAGGTTTGGCAAGAAGGGGAAACTCAGTCCCCGATATATTAGTCCTTACAAAATTCTTTGCTATTTTGGAAAGGTACCTTATGAGCTTTAGTTGCCTTCAGATCTAGCTTCAGTATACCTTATGTTCCATGTCTCTTGCTAAAGAAATTCATTGGTGACCCAGTAGTCATAGCTCACTTAGAGAGTGTAGCCATACAAAATAATCTCTCTTTCGAAGAGGTTCTAGTCCAAATCCTCGATTGTAAGATTCGCAGACTATGGAATAAGGAAGTTCCCTTAGTCAAAGTTCTTTGGTGGAATCATTCCGTTAAGAGAGCTACTTGGGAAGCATAAGTAGATATGCGGACCAAGTATCTTCACTTTTTGTTTGCAAACTCAGACTCAACTTAAGGTAACAACCCTCCTTAGCATTGATTAGTTCCTTGTTTAGTTACAGTTACAAACTCAATATCCATTACCGTTGCATATTCAGTCATGCATTCATGAATCAGTTCAGCCATGTACTCATGTATCAGATATGCATGTTTAGTATGAAAGCTCATCTTATCAGTAGCTTCAGTAATGTATTCCATGCATTAGATATGCATGTTCAGTGTATAAACTCAATCAATCACTATTTCTTAGCTAATCAGTCTCACTTGAGGATGAATGTTCCTAAGGGGGAGATATCGTAATACCCTGTATTTCCCTAGCTTTATTTAACTCATAGTATAGGAGTATTCCTGTATAAAAATTTCAAAATACTAGTTTAGAGCTTACCATTGAGTAGGAAATTCAGTCAGCTTTCTAATAATATAAAGTTTGCGCAAATCCGATACCCGAGAGAAGAGTTTGATCTATTTTTGTAAAACAGTGTGCCACCTGGCACATCAACACATCACGGAGACAATCTAAATGGCAATCTTCAATTTCCAGTGAAGCTTCCAAATAATGGTGCATTGTGCCAATGCTTAAGTTCAGAATAGTCAAATTCCAGTAAGGCTCCATGTCGCACCACTGGCTCATTTCACATTTGTCCCTTTTTGAACAATGCTAGGCCAATTCCAGTGGCACAACATGATGCCACCGCGTAGTAGTGGAGAACAAACTCGAGATTTACAGTGACAAAATTTAATTTATTCCTAGGGGTAATTTGGTATTTTTACATAGCCCTAATTCGTCTAAACACAAAATCAAATCCCTAAATAACCTATTATCTCATTATTTACTCACTTTCTCTCGACATTAACAAATAATCTCTCAAAAGGGAAAAATCTTAGCTTTCAGAAATCAAGAATAAACTCAGGAATTCCTCCAAGAACCTTGAAGAATTAATATTCCCAGGTATGTTAGGTGTTTATCTATGGGTTCCTTTCACCCATAGATTCCAAGAATCCATTTTTTAAAACTACAAGATTACTGATCCATAATTTAAATGCTTGAAATTGGAATGTATTCATGTTCATGACATTAATTGAGTTTCAATGCATGATTAATTTTAGATTTTATGAAGTTAAAGTAGCATGTATATTGAATTGTCTAATTTCCATGTTATAATCCTTGAATTAGCAAGTTTGGGTGTTGTATTACAATGTGTACATGTTGTCCATGATTATATGCATTAAGTTGTGCTCCTCAAGTGTTTGATGGAAAGTCCATGTGAGTTAAATGTTAAAATCATGACGTGCTAGCATATGTATAAGCTTATGCCCTACAAGTGTTAGATAAAATGACTCTATGAATGAATTATGATCAAGAGGACGTTGTTATGCTTTTCAAGATCATGCTATTCTTTAATTTTCATGATATTGAGTCCTGGGGGTATTCAATACCCAAAAATCTAGCTGTTTACTTAGAGCTATAGTAGTTACAGAGTAATCTTAGTAATGTCACTATCTGTAGTACTTAGTCAGTTAGAAAACTCAATAAAAATTAGTATCAGTCCAGTTAAGCTCACTGTAGTAATTAGCTCTGTGTCTATTCATTTAGGAGTAGGATTCAACAACAAAACAACCCAAGGATGGGGCTCACCTGCCAGTAGAGGGTATGATCCTTAGAAACAGTCCTTACATTCTAAAATTACAGAGCCGGTGTAGGTTAAGACATCAACTTTCCAGTTATGGGTTGATGAGGTATTTCTACCTGCCAGTTGAGGGTACCACCGTTCTCATTAGAGTAGGTGCCAAATTAGGGTAACTCTTCAGCTTATCCTTACTCGTGGCACAGTATTGACACCCTTCCAATTGGAGTTACAGGTTGGAGCCCAGTTCTCTTTTTTGGGGCATGTCAGTTAGATTATTACTTCCCGAAGTCTTAGTTTTAGTCTCATTTTAGAACTCAGTTTAGTTCTACAGAATTCAGGACTGTCAGATATGGTTACTCAGCTATCAGTAATTTAGTTATTAGTAAATCTTAGATTATCAATTACTCAGTTTCAGAACTCAGTACTCAGCTTCAGTAAAAGCCTAGTTACAGTATACATACATGTATAGGCACAGTATTACATACTCAGTATTTACAATAATTCAGTCATCCATTTACTCTCATATTCAGTTACTCTACATGCATATGAACCCTCATATTTATCTTTACCTCAACTAGCGTACCACTATATTCCACATACTGACACATACTCTCTTTGCGCTATGATATCTCATATCATAGGTTCGGACACTCAGGTTCCCAACCGCTCTTAGTCAGATTCATTTAACAATAGTTGATTCAGTAGTGAGTCCTTATCTATCAAGGATATGTTTGTATTCTAGTATATCAGTTTATCAGTATTTTAGTAGTCAGAGTTAGTTGTGGGCTTACCCATCAACTCCACATTCAAACAATTCAGTTAGAAACTTTTCAGACTAAATTAGTTCAGAAAGTATTCATATTTCAGATATTTTTGTTAGATTTTATTATTATCAGTATTACAGATTATGAATCTTATGGTATTTCAGCCTATTTTTTGTATTATTATAGTATTACTATTCAGTGCTCACAGTAGGTACTAGTCATGGGTTAGGTTGTGGTCCTTTAGGGTCGTAACCACCGTCTAGCATCTGGGGATAAAAAATTGGGGTGTTATAGTTATTCTCTCCGCTGGTATGGGGTATCGTGATGGGTTCTTTACTTTATACACTAGTTGGTGTATAGATGCCAACTTTTACCTGTGTTTGCTTGTGACTGCATTTGTGTTGCCTTGATATTTCTAATCATTTATTCGTCATGCTCGATGATATTGACATACATTGATAATTTATGTTATAATTTTATTTCGATATCCCATGCTATTATATACATCGATATTGGCATGTGTTGATGCCTTATGTTATACTATCTTTTCAAATTATTTACTTATTATATAAAGTGGTGATGGTGATAATTTAGGTTCTATTCTTGAGCTTGATTCAGCTATGATTATCTTGCACTTTATTATTTTTATATTATGATTTAGCTTAATGAGTCTATGAAGCCTACTGAGTACCTATTATTTTGGTACTCATACTACACTTCTATACCCTTTTAATGCAGATTCCAGTATTAGCTATCACTGTTGATAGGGGTTAGTGTAGTGATTAACTTTCGGATATAGGGTGATCTATTAGAGTTTGAGTTTCCTAATTTCCTTCCATCTTTTTGTATTCAGTATTTATCATTCGAGATAGATGTATCAACTATTCTAGATTTGGATTTGTATTGATACTATTAGTTGCTCTTTTACTAGATCTACCATATTTTGGGATTTCTATCTTATATAACTTCTTATTCTATCTAGAACACTTATTCTTACAATTGATGTCCTTAGAGTTAGTCTATGTTGAGCCATTCTCTGTTAATTAACCTATTGCATTATCTCTGATTTATGGTATTGGCTTACCTACTGGTGGAAATTGGTAGGTGTCATCATGACTCATAAATTGGGTCATGACAGGTTCTTTGTTTACTGGTGTCCAGTTTTAGGTGGAGTGGATATCGATTTAGTGAATGTGAAGTGGTGAGCCTCCAACATCAGAAAGCTTTATTATTTCATTTGGTTTCTTTTCATATTTTAGAAATTGATTGTTTTATTTTTGTCATGGTCAGAGGCATGTCCCGACCAGTTTGGTACTTGGATTTTAGAGGCTTTTATGAGAAATTGTGGTATTAGTTGTTGTTTTTGACTCTTAGTTTTATTTGAGTTATCTTATCTATCTTTCTTATGTTTGGGTTGCTTCAGATATTACCATTTTTGTACTCAGGTGTTTAGTCTAAGGGGGTGGTCTCCAGCCCCCAGTGGATTTAAGATGTTCGTCACGACTAGGCTCTAGTTCAGGGTATGACAAACTTGATATCAAATCATAGGTTCAAGGTCATTGGATGTCCATAAAGTTATGTTTAGTAGTCCCTTTTACAGATGTGTAGTGCACCACACTTATAAGGGGGAGGCTATGAGGCATTGAGAAATGTTTTCCTATCTTGTCTTCTAGTTCGGACTATAGAATCGGGTGTCGTGAAATTCCTCTAACTCCTAGGTTACTCACATTTCAGATTATATCTCCCTGAAGATCTGATGGTCGTAGAAACTCTGTCTTGAACTAGAGTGGGGTGTATGAAAAGGTTAGGTAAAAATTGATAAAATTAGTTTTTAGAGGGGCAAATTTACGTGTCTACAAAGACATGCAAATATCTTATTTTTGCTTTAAGAAAGATAATTATGCCATTCTAGTAAAATCATCAACCATAGTGAGGAAATACCTATTACCGTTAAATGTTATTGTTTTATAAGGACCCCTTATATCATTGTGCAATAAATCAAAACTAGCCACACTTTTGATATTACTCACAGGAAAAGTTGGTCTTGTTTGTTTAGCATATGGACACATTGTACATTTGTCCATTAACTTTCTACTTGTAACACTATCTATAGAAAACAACATACTCGTACTTTAAAAATTGCATGTCCAATCTTTTTATGTTAAAGTTCTATGTTTGCATCCTACATTTTTTTATAGTTGCTTGCACTTCCTTTCGATACACATGATATGTCTTGTAACTGATTTGGTGTCAACCTTTTGAGTAGTAAGTATAAATCACCATCTTCTTTACCAATCACCTACAACTTTCTACTGTAAAATTTCTGAAAAACACAAAAATGAGGGAAAAGCATGACTGAGCATCCCAACTTCTTGGTCACTTTGCTCTCTAACATAAGATTGTATTTAAATTAGATGAGTATGAGACTCAGCAAACATAGGTTCCTAATTACTTTATTTAGCCTAAGTTTCAATTAATTACAATTCATCGACTCACGTGCCAATTAAATATAATCTATAGTTTTTATCCTTTATTTTTTCTCCTAAATTTTCTCTCTTTCTCTATCTTCTATTTCTCCTTCTTTTTTATTTTGTTTTCCAATTTTTTTTCTTCTTTTTTCTATATTTTCTTTTTTCTTTCTTTTCCATTTTTTCCTTTTCTTTTGTTAATCATTTTTTATATCTTCTTTTTTTTCTTTCTATAGTTTTCTCTTCTGTTTTTCATCTTTTATTCTTTTTTTTTATTTGCATTTCTTTTTTCTTTGTAGTCTTTTATTTATGTTTTATTTTTTTCTATGTTTTTCTATTTTTTCTCTCCAATTTTTTTCTTTTTTTAATTGTTTTTGTATTTCCTTTTATTCTTCTCTCATTTGTTGTTGTATTTTATATTTTACATATTTTTATATTTTATATATATTTGTATCATACCATTTTAATTAAATATATTTTTTCTAGTTGAATAGTTTAGTTGTGAATATGTATAATTTATAAATTATAATTACATACAAATAAATATATAAATTAATTATGTTTTTTTGAGTAAAAAATATATAAATATGCAATGTGTCATTCAATTCAAATGTATCATAAGGAATTTGTATGATTTAAAATATAACATTTGTATTTTTATATAAACAAATATCATTTGTATGTATATGGTTCAAGATGTACAAACATGTATCATTTGATTTAAATATAATGTTTGTATTTGAACATTTATATAATTTATCATTTGTATTTGTATTATTCAATTTATATCAATAAAATATAATTTGTATCAATGAATAAAAATACAAGTGTTCATAGAAATAAAAATAATAATTCTTTTTTAGTGGTTTAAAAATATAAATGATGTTGTCAACAACAAATTTAAATACAGATATATGAAAAAAATTAAACAATAAATATAAATATAATATGTGGTCAACTTACAAATATAAATATAAACTAGTTTTTAAAATAGAAGTGCATTGATGAAAATAGAATACAAATATAAATATAAATATAGACAAAATGAAACCACAATATACAAATAGAATATCTTTTCAATTATAAAATAAAAATAAACAATAGTTCTTTAAAATACAAGTGCGAGTTGTATAAAATATAAATGATGATGCAAATTATAAAATACAAATATAAGTACAACTATTAAAGACAAAAACAATTAAGAACTATAAAAATAAATACAAATACTAGCTCAAACTATGAAATACAAATACAATTGTATTAACAAAGAGAAAAATATAAATGATGGTTAGAAATAAATACGATAATCAACTATGATATTTTTGTTATCATCCATGACTTATGCTCGAGTAGTCAAATTTTTCGAAAATATAAAATAGAACCAAAAATGCGAGAGAGAGAAAATACAAAAAAAGAAATTGTTATGAAATATAAAATAAAAAACAAGAAGAATGGAGGGAAAGAGAAGGTGATTATTATTTCTCTTGAGAGTTGAATCATAATGAAGGAAAATCCAATATTTATAGGAAAAAATTAAGCTTGGAGTTTCAAAAATTTTCGTAAATAGACATTCACTATATATCGTAAAGTAGATATTCACTATATATGGTAATACATTTATTACACTCTCCCTTGATTGTCTAATTGATTGATAATGTGTCTCATTGTAATCTTACTAGGAAAAACCCAGTGAAAAAAAATCTAGTGAAGCAAAAAGAGTACATATCTCTAACAATACACATATAGGCTGTCTCATTACCAAAATGTTACAAGAAAAACCCAGTGGGATAAAAACTAGTAGTTAAAAAAAGAGTACAATGAGTATTAACTCCTCTTAATGAAAATATCCTTGAACCTTTGCATCGGATCTTGTGCACTATTTTCTTAAAAGTTGCAAATGGAAGGGACTTGGTGAATAAATCAGTCACATTGTCACTTGAACGAATATGTGGCACGTTTATATCACCATTATTTTGGAGTTTATGTATATAGAAAAACTTTCATAAAGTGTACTTCGTTCTATCTCCTTTTATGAATCGTGGCTTAAGTTGTGCTATGCTTGTTGCATTATCTTCGTATAAACTTATGAGTGTATTATTTCATTTCAAACCATATATTTGTCAAATGAAATGTTACATGGACCTCAACCATATACATTCTCAGTTTGATTCATGAATTTCTATTTTCTCAGCATGGTTTGAGGAAGTGGCTTGATAGACTACTTTGTATATCTCCGAGAAATAAAAGTATCCCTATATGCGAACACATGGTATGTTTTGAGGCTGAGATTCATTCGGGTTAAAAAAATACCCAATATTTGCATACTTAAGAAGATCAAGGCTGTAATCTTTAGTATAAAGTGAAATCATGTGTTTAATCCCGTTTCATTGTCTCCTAGTAGGAGTACAACTATACCTTGCTAACAAATTGACTGAAAAGACTATATCAAGACTTGTAGTATTTTAAAAATACATAAGTACACCAATTTTACAAAGATATATAACCAATCCAATTTATTATATTTCTTATTTCAGTTAATAATCTATTGGTTTTGAAAACTCTCTAAGAGTTTCAATAATTTTCAAGTTATAAATTTATGCAATTAAAGGATTATAAATAAGTTTTCTAGAAACTTTTATATGCTTCAAACACTTTAAATCCTTAAAATAAGATTCACATAAATTTTGTCAAGTGACTATATTCAACATTTTATGTGTGACATCTTCAAGTGTCTGGACTGCAAATTAAATAAGTTTTATGCTTACCAAGATGCGTCCCTTCAGGTCACTTGATAAATGTTTTTACGCCAGTATGCTTATATGAACGTAGAATTTAGATCCATATAATCTTTTATAATATTGTTCCAAAATTGTATCAAAGTTATTATCGATGATATATCAGTTTGTATCTATTCACAACGTGACATAAATTTTTGAGATCTCATCACTTTATTATTTTTAGGTACCTGAATCTTGTTTCATGAAGTGTTATGTTTGGACTTTTTAAGAGCACATTATTTCATTATTATGATAATTTACTCCTTTTTATTTTAAATAATTATTACCTATAGAATCAACTGATCTACCATTCTCCGTGAATTCAGTAGATTTGTACTTCAAGGACATTCATTTTGAAACATTTACAGCTAAATATAATATCAATGTTTTTTAGTCAGCAAATGCTCCTACCATTTGAACTTGAATTATTTTTTAAATGAGAATCATATTGATGATAATTCATAACATATTACTTAGTTGTTTAATATCTTCCCCTCATGTTAGAAAAACTATCATACATCTCAATTTACTTTAGAGAATCCATCTTTGTGTATCATGTTATATCCATTTATCAAATACTACACATCAAAACTCCTAGAAAAAATAAATGATTCTCGACCTTTAACCAATTGAGAGGGAGGATTTAATCATAAATTTTGATTTAATACAAAAAAAGTATCATTGTATGCAGTATGTCATACTTCAGACCAAGATATGAGTCTTTGTTCTCACAAATAATGGTTTAATAGGCTTTACTAAATATTATCACATTTATCACAGGGAATGGATTTGTGCTTATAACAGTCAAAATACTCATTTTGAGGAATGGAATATAATTGTGCCTTAAGCCTATAAAATTATGATATCTTATAACCTCTTTCAAAATATTGCTAATTCAAGAGCAAGTCAAGATGTGCATATAATGTAAATAATTTTTCTCTAGCATATCTTATAACCATAATAAGCATGTGAATATACTATCACTTTTGATGATTACAATCATATTATTCCTCCAAGATTATATTCGTTCTTTCAGACATATTTTTTACTGCTACCATATTTCCTTCAAGAAGGGAGCAAGTTTTCAACTTTCAAATTCATCATATATTGCTAGCATATTCACTTTACGGAATAGAGCATATAAATAGAATATGTTTCATGGCTTTTCACCAAACACCCATTAATTTGTCTTAGCCATCATAATATCATCAATTTGGTGTATTGAGATTCAAACTCAATATCCTATCAATATAAAGAAGTATTAGACTATAACTCGATGGGACTTGAACCCAACATCTTATCATCATGATGCATTAGAACTTTTAACCCAATGTCTTACCCTTTTAATGAGATAAGACTCAAATTCATCATGAGATCTTTTAACAATATAGTTCTTCATCAATAAATTTAAATTATAAGTAATTCCAAATCAATTATTTTTTCTCAAATCCAACAATAATTATATAATTAATTGCAAAAGACTAACAAAATAAGAAATTACTAACCTTTGAAATTATCCTTAGATTTATTATCTCGCCTTGTTTGATAGAGTCTCGTGCTGGTAACATGTTATGAAATATAAAATAAAAAACAAGAAAAATAGAGAGAAAAGAGAGAGTGATTATTGGTTTTCTTGAGAGGTGAATCACAATGAAGGAAAACCTCTTTATTTATAGGGAAAAACTAATCTTGGGGTTTCTAACTTTTTCATAAATAAACATTCACTATCTATGATAAAGTAGACATTCAGTATATATGGTAATACATTTACAACAGAAATCAAAAAGAAATAAAGAAAAACGAAGAAAAAGAAATAGAGGATAGAGTTAGAAAAGAGAAAAGAATGAATATTAAGAAATGAAAAAAAAAAAGAAATAGAAAGCAAAATGAAAAGAACCAAAAAGGGAAAATATGAAAAAAAATGGAAAAGAAAAACAAAAAGAAGAAAAAGAAATAGAAGTTAGAGAGAGATCGAAAAAATAAAAAGAAAGAATCCAAAAAGAAAAAAGAAAGTGAAAATAGAAATAATCAAAAAGTAAAAAAAATAAATAAGAGAAACGAAAAAAGAACAAAAACAAATGATGGTGAATACAAATATAAGGTGTGGTTACGATGTTTCCTTCATCATCCTTGACTTCTATTTGACGTAGCCATATTTTTCAAAATATAAAATATAACCAAAAAGGAGAAAAAGAAAAAATAAAAAGAGAGAAACTAAAAAAAAAAAAAGGATGAAGAAAAAACATGAAAAAGAAACAAAAAAAGAGAAGCAAAGGCTAGAGATAAAAGAGAGAAAAAGAAAGAAACAAAAAAGAAAAAAAATAAGAGAAATAGAGACTAAAGATAGAAGAGACAAAAAAAACAGAAACTACAAAGTAAAAAAAACAAAAAAAAAAAAAGAAAGAAGAAAAAGATAAAGAAAAGTATGAATTGTTATTTTTAAAGTTAGGCTAGGGACACTCCCATTTTGCTGAAATATAGGTTATTTTTGCAAGTGGACTATTAAAATTATAGAATATATAAGATATTGGTAATAACGTTTTTTGGTGAAATAGCACAAACCTTATATGAGACAAATTTTATATGTCTCCATAAGGTAGATAGACTTCCTTTGGATAATTTTGACAAGAGAATCTTTTGTGGCATTCCAATATTTGAGACCATATAATTGGTTGCTCCTGGGTTAATGATCTATATTTCACTATTTTTAGAAACAAATAAAACTTTACCTATTATATTAGTTGTATTTGACTATTCAAAGTCCTTTGAGTTGCTACTACCCTGATTTTGATTATGCATCTGGAAGATTTGTTCATATTGTCCCTTAGTGAAAATGCAACCTTCAAGTTGTCTAGCACACTCATCAATTTTCTTAGCCCTTTCCAGTAAACTGACTAAACTACTTCAGATCTCTTAGTGGCATGAATACATTAGTAATGAGACTATAGTTGAATGTACCCTGTGATTGCTTAAGCAACTCATTTTCTAACATATTATGATCCTTCATCACACTATATGCATAACTAGAACCTCTACCATAGGCCTTCTTTATTGACTTGAAATTAGGTGGATACCCCCACCAATTTGTAGTATTGATCTTTATTTTGTCTTTTATATTTATAAAATTTACAAATAAGATTTATGTTTCTTTTAAACTTGTTATTATTACCAAATTAAGAACTCGAACAACCATGTATTACATGGATCCCTCCATTCTGACTTCCTCTATTAAAATTTTCTTTAGTTCTTGAGTACTTCACCGTAGGATCTAGCTTAGACATTATTGAGATCATTCATTAATGACCTTTGTAGACGTATAAATTTAACCCTCCCTGAAAATTGAATAAACTCAACCCACCCACCTTATCATGCACCCCAACTATATGATAATTTTCCCCATAAAAGAAACAAAATAAATAACAAATTCAAAGCAACTTTGGATATCTCACCCTTAAATCACCACTCTAATCCACACGTGTCCCCTAGGTCCCCCCCTTATGTTTTATTCCTTTTTCCATAAAAAATAATATACACAATGCAACCCACAACTCATATATACATTCTTCTATTTTATATACTCACCTGGATATACACACCTCACTGAAAGTCACATATACACACATACATATACAAATAAACAGATCACATCAAAGGATTTGAAACACACACATATATAAGTATACATACATACAATAAGTATAGGATATCAATGGAAAAATAGGGGAGAAAAGTCACTGGGGTGAACAGTGGAAAACAACGAGTGGGATGCGAGACAAAGAGAGACATGAGAGAGAGTTGATCGAAATGGGGAGAGAAATAAGAAACTTTGTTGTTGTTATTTTACAGGTAGATTCTTAATAGAAAACATTGCCAGTTGCCTAATACTCCCCAAATTTGATCATTTTTGTCAAAAATAACCTAAAATTTTGGAGAAACAAAAACAGCAACCCAACTCTAATTCCGATGAGACACATTTAAAGTTAGTTTGAAATCTATTATTTAGGGCTCATAATAAGGTCATTTTATTGGTTTTATTTCTTTTCAAATTTGCATTTCTCGATACTGAGTTGGTTTTGTTTGTATTGAGGTTTTTTTGTTGGTTTTAAATCTATTTGGATTGCCGTTCTCGATACCGAGTTGGTTTTACTCATTTTTGAGGTTCTCAATTTGGGGATTTTAAGTTTGGATTTCATTAACTCACTATTATCAACAAAAGCTTCTTCTAAGGTCCAATTTTTAGATTTGTTGTTTTTATATTATCTCAATGTGGTTGCGATATAATTTGATATCATTGTTCTAAGTGTTTGGGTGATTTTTTCTTGATGTTTGGTTGCTGTAAATAATTGAACTTGATGGTACAAATTTGATGGCAATGTGGATTTGGATAACTAATTCCATGTAGGGAGTTTTTGTTAAAAATAAATTTGGGGAGGGAATTAAAAATTGATAAAGGTAAATATTGGTTATTTTGGTTCATTGATGGTTGTTTAATTTGTAATAAATTTTGATTTCATTGAACTAGATAATATCATGCTTAGGTCCATAATTGATAGGCAAATCTAAAATTTTGGGCAGGTAAGACTTAGAATTTTAAATTATTAAATGTGCTAATGCTTTTTTTGAATGATTTTACTATTTATATCTAATTTTCTATCAAATATATTTATTTGTTGGGGGATTCTCCTAGGTGTAGTGCCCCACACTTTTCTAAGCTAGAAAACGAACCGTTGTTCGTATATGTGAAATTCCTAATTTTTGTATGCCATATTTCGACACCTAAATTACCAAGAGTACCCTAATTATAAGATAGCTTATGATGTGTTAAGTGTGGTTATATGAGTCACTTAAGGTAGTACAAGCTAATAGTTTCAAAATCCATCATGTTTTAGTGTTTGAATTCGCAACGGTTATCATTGAATGAGCATAACTTGATAAATATGTGGTATTTCTGCATATTTCTATCCATAAAATTATAGAGAATAGAATTAGATTTTCAATGATACCAATTTCACCAAAATTTGACACCCGAGCTAGGAGTTATGGCTTTGTGAAGTAGAGTGCGTCGCCTAACAAATCGCACATGGCCTCTGGAAAGCATATGCGATAGCATATGCGGAGCCTATGTAAATATAGGTGATATAATATGCGGCACCTATGTAAATATAGGCAATATCATATGCGGCACATATCTTATGGTTTCAAGTGACTTAAACACTACGTTTTTGGGTTATTTTATGGGCAATTAAGTCTTTTGGCACTCCTTACACACCTATAAACTTAATCTTACGAATTTAATAGATTCTAAACAGATCATAACCCTATTATCAGTCTAAGTTCATCATCCAAGAGTACTAAAATAGAAAAACAACTAGGGTTACACAATCAACATTGAGGGTCCAATCTTTCAACGAATCAGTTACCATAAAGTTATGTGGGGTTATGTACAAGAACACCCTTTCTTTCTTTTGCCCAGCGTTTGCATTATTTTACAAAGATACATGATTTTTACATATTTTATCATGAATTTTAAGTGATAAATCTTATCCTATGTTGTTGTTCAAGATACTAGGATTATTTTGAATGTTTAGAAAATAAACTCCGTGAGTTTTAGATTATTGTCATGATTAAAGGCTGAAATTTTTCAAATTTCCATATAAATTATGCATTCTTATGATGTAAAGCATAAATGTTGAAATATTTTGATTAAGTATCGCTATAAGGTTCATTAACCCACATTGAGATTTTTTTTTGAGAATTTATGTGCTACATGAACCCATGTTCAGACTATTTTTGATGAAGTATAGAAAGATTTGACCTTTCGGTCACAATAGAGTTAAAATCCACTTTATGATACGAGTTACGGATTTTATCATTTATTTAACTTAAGAAATATGAGATTACCCTTAAAGTGAATTTTTCTTGAGATTTTTTAGCATGCTATTTGGAGTAGTACTTAGCAGCGAGTTGGGTATGTTACTACGATTTCATACCCCAGAACTACGTGCCACCATAGGCTGAGACATTAACTTCCACTATATGTGGAAAATTTAGATAGTTATCACTGAGATGAGATTCTTCTACACTGATGGCAAGGGTAGGACAACCCTAATCTTATGGGGGCAAGTCGTGGGACATCATGGGTGCTCACATGGTGTACATTTAAGTTAGAAGAACCTCCCAAAGAGTCGTCCCTCATTCTTAGATTGATTTTACTGATTTAAAAGAGATTTAAAATATAGATTTATAATGTATTCAGTATTCCAGATTTCACTAAGATTGCTTGATGAGAGAATAAGAAAAGAATCTTGATATTTGGATTAAGTGTAATGGCTCATGATATCCAGATTGGCATGTTTTACCATTCATTGTGTATTATTTCAGATTTTAGATGTCTTTCAAGCTTTATGAGCCATTTAAAAATGTCCTGAATGATTTGGAAAGAAAACTTATGAAATGATCGCTAAATATATATATATATATACATATATATATATATGTATGCATATAAATATGTTTATTTTATGCACCCCCATGTACTCGCTACATATTCCATGGTACTGACCCACATGTTCGCATGTGGGCTACATTTTCCCTATAATATAGGTTCAGGCGCTCATTCCCAGGTTTGACCATGATTATTAGAGCACGTTGATCTACATCCTCTGCAGTGGTGAGTCCTCATGGTCCGAGGACTAGTTATACCGATTTTCTCATTTACTTTGAGTTGTTCAATTTATTTCCTGAGTTTGGGTCAGTTGGGGTCTGTCCCAATGGCTCATGGATACACAGGTTAGTAGAGGCTTGTCAGACTACATGGATAGATTGATCATATTTGTCAGAGATGTTGTATTTTGTTACTTTTTGTATTTCATTCATATTGCAGTATGATATTATAGAGGATGTTTAGATGTTTTGATTATGATGACCTTGAGTACAAGTGTTGAATGATAGAAAAATGGCTAAAAGGGTTAGCTTAGGGCTACTTGTAGCCTTAAGCAGCGTGTGATGCCTCGGGGCCCATTTTTGGGATGTTACAAACTTGGTATCAGAGCCTAAGGTTATTGGAGTCGTAGGGAGTTTAACAAGCCACGTTAAGTAGAGTCTTGATCATTGGTGTATAGCGCACCAAATATATGAGAAAGAGGCTACGAAATGCTTTAGAAAAAAAGGGTCATTTTATTCTTTCAGAAGTCTATCGTGCTTACAGTTGTTATCTTTCAGCTAATAATTCGTGCTCTTTTATTTTAGAATATGCCTCCTCTCTGAGCTAGAAGAAATAACGAGGGTCAACATTCTCAGCCTGTTGATCCCCTGAATGAAATGTGTCCCATTCTAAGTTCAGGGCAGCCTTTCACGCACTTGCCTAAGCTGTTACCACCAACGTTCAGGACAACCCAACCCCGGCTCCATAACAATAGGGAGGTGACTTAGCTACCGCAAAAATTCATGACTTCATGCAGATAAATCCACCAGAGTTTTATAGGTCCAAGTTAGGTGAGGATCCGCAGTTGTATCTAGAGGAAATAAGGAAGATCACACAGATAATGCATGTGTCTGAGGAGGAGAGTATTGAGTTAGTATCGTACAAATTGATATACCTTGCATATGGCTAGGTGGTAGCATGGAGAAAGAGTAGAGTAGAGGGTGTTGCTTCTATGACTTGTCAGGAGTTCCACGATGCATTCCTGGATAAATTCTTTCCCCTAGAGTTGAGAGAGGCAAAAGTACAGGAGTTGATGAACTTACGGCAAGGCTCCATTACTGTTAAGGAGTATTGCTTGAAGTTTAATAAGTTAGCAAAATATTCCCCAAATCTGATAGTCGACAACCAAGGCATTATGGGTAAGTTCTTGATAGGGGTGTCAAGCTATGTGGTTAAGGAGTGTAGATCAGCTATGCTTAAAAGTGAGATGAATCTTTCCAAACTGATGACCCATGCCCAATAGATCGAATCAGATAAGATAAAAGAGAGGGATAAAGTAAGAGGGAATAAGAGAAAAAAATCCGAGCAACCTACTTATGGTTAGAACAGATTGTAAGAAGGGAATCACCCTCTGTCTCAGAGCCGCTTATCTATGCTAGCACCATCGTCAGCTAGTGCTCTATCACTTAGAGGTAGGGAAGAACACGGAAATAGGTCTTCTATGTCTGGATCTTAGAATACTGTGAGTAACCGGCCTAACCATCCACCATGCACCAGGTGTGGTAGGGATTATAGGGGTAAGTGTTTGTGGGGTCAGAAGGGTTGCTATGGATGTGGCCAAGAGGGCCATGATTTTAGAGATTGTCCTCATAATACGCAGGGGAACAGTGATGTTCTCCCCCAGGCTCAGGATGCTAGTGATCCAACTCTTGTAGCTCGTCTAGATCCTACTCATGGTGCTTCTTCTAGCACTACTGGCGGTCAGTGCTAGAAAAGATTCTATTCTTTGCCTTTCCATCAGGAGATGGAGGACTCCCCCGATGTTGTTACTGGTATGCTTTGTGTGTTTTAGTTTGATGTTTATGTTTTGTTGGACGCTGGGTCTAGTTTTTCATATGTGACACCTCTGGTTTCTGTAAATTTGGAAGTGAGTCCCGAGAATGTCTCTGAGCCCATCCTAGTTTCTACCCCTGTGGGTGAGTCCATTGTTGCCCGAAAAGTATACCAAAAGTGTCCTATTTCTATTTTTCATAGAGTTATGTTTGCTGATCTGATAGAGTTAGACATGGTAGATTTTGATGTTATTATGGGTATGGACTGGCTTCACTCTTGTTATACATCCATAGATTGTTATACCCGTGTAGTCAAGTTTTAATTCCCTGGTGAGTCTATTATCGAATGTTCTATTAATTCCGCATCTCCTAAGAGTCATTTTATCTCATATCTCAAGGCTATAAAGCTTATTTCCAAAGGGTGAATTTATCACCTAGTCAGAGTTAAAGAAACTAAGTCTGAGAATCTAACTCTTCAGTTAGTTGATGTTAATGAGTTTTCCGATGTCTTTATGGAAGATCTTCCAGGGGTACCTCCCGATAGAGAGATAGAATTTGGGATTTATCTTCTTCCCAATACTCAGCCCATTTCCATTCCTCCCTATCATATGGAACTCACAGAATTTATGGAGTTGAAAGAGCAACTCAAAGATCTCTTAGATAAAGGTTTTATAAGATCAAGAGTGTCTCCTTTGGGTGCACCTATCCTATTCGTACGAAAGAAAGATGGCTCTTTGCACATGTACATTGACTATCACCAGCTTAACAAAGTCACTATCAAAATCAAGTATCCCCTTCCAAGAATAGATGATTTGTTTGATCAATTACAAGGTGCAAGTTACTTCTCAAAGACAGACCTTTGCTCTGGCAATCATCAACTCAGGGTTAGGGAATGTGATATCCTGAAGACAGCCTTTCGAACACGTTATGGTCATTTTGTTTTTCTTGTTATGTCCTTTGGGCTAACTAGTACTCCAATAGCTTTCATGGACTTCATAAATCGAGTGTTCAGGCCATATCTTGATTTGTTTATCATAGTGTTTATAGATGATATTCTGGCATACTCTTATAGTGAGAATGAACATGCAAATCATCTCTGTATCATCTTGCAAAATCTTAGAGATCATTACTTATTCACCAAATTTAGCAAGTGTGAATTTTGGCTAAGGTCAATTGCTTTTATAGGTCATTTTATTTCTTCCAAAGGTGTTAGAGTTGATCCCCAGAAAATAGAAGCTATTGGAAACTGTCCTAAACCTGTCTCTCTATTCAACATTAGAAGTTTCTTGGGTCTAGCCAGATATTACAACCGTTTTGATGAAGGTTTCTCCTCTATAGCATATCTTATAACTCGGTTGACCCAAAAGAAAGTGAAGTTCTTGTGGTCCAGTTCTTGTGAGAATAGTTTTTGGGAGTTGAAGACACGACTTACTACAACCCTTATTTTGACTCTGCCGGATGACGTTGACAATTTTGTGGTATATTGTGATGCTTATAGAGTTGGTTTGGGTTATGTATTCATGTAGAGAGGTAAAGTTATATCCTATTCCACTAGACAGCTGAAACCCCATGAGAAGAATTACCCCACCCATGATCTTGTGTTAGCTGCTGTTGTGTTTGCTCTGAAATAGACACTACTTGTATGGTGTTCATGTTGATGTTTTCACTAATCATAAGAGTCTGAAGTATATTTTTACCTAGAGAGAGTTAAATCTTAGGCAGAGAAGGTGGTTAGAGTTATTGAAAGACTATGATATGAGTGTGTTGTATCACCCGGGAAAGGCCAATGTAGTGGTGGATACCCTTAGCACAATGTCTATGGGTAGTGTTTCATATATTGGAGAGGGTAAGAAGGAGTTGGCTTATGATGTATATCGGTTGGCTAGGTTGGGAGTTAGGTTGCTTGACTCCGCTGAGGGTGTTAGTACAGAGTAGCTCCGAATCCTCCTTGGTTGTGGAAGTAAAGGAGAAGCAAAACTTAGATGCTAGTTTAGTTAGACTAAAAGAATCAGTCAAGGAAAAAAGGTGGAGGTTTTCTCCCAAGGAGGGCATGGTGTGTTGAGAATGCAGGATAGATTATGTGTTCTGAATATCGAGGATCTAATATAGAGAATTACAGATGAAGCGCACGATGCGTGATATTCTATTCATCTTGGTTCCACCAAGATGTACTGCAAATTGCGATAAATCTATTGGTGGAGTGGAATGAAGAAGGATATAGCAGCATTTGTGGCTAACTATGCGACGTGCCAACAGGTTAAGGTAGAACACCAAAAACCTGGTGGTATGATGCAGAAGTTCGGTATTCCCATTTAGAAGTGGGAAGAGATCAACATGGATTTTATTATTGGTTTACTTCCTTTCCGACACCATCAAGATTCTATTTGGGTTGTTGTGGATAGATTGACTAAGTCTGTGCACTTCTTTCCTGTGCATACTTCTTATACTGCTGAGGATTACGCTAGATTGTATATTCGGGAATTAGTTAGATTGCATGGAGTTCCCTTGTCCATCTTTTCAGATAGGGGTACTCAGTTCACTTCACAGTTTTGGAGAGCTTTCTAGAAAGGTCTTGGTACCCAAGTACATTTTAGTTCTGCTTTCCATCCGCAGACAGATGGTCAGGCTAAAAGGACCATCCAGACCTTAGAGGATATGTTGAGAGCATGTGCTATTGACTTTAAGAGGATTTGGGATGAGCTCTTACCGTTGATAGAGTTTTCTTACAATAATAGTTTTCACTCTAGCATTGGCATTGCTCTATTTGAGTTTTTGTATTGGAGGAAATGTAGGCCACCCATAGGTTGGTTTGAAGTGGGTGAAGCGGCCATGAGTGGTCCTGATGCGATCTTTAAATCTATGGAAAAAGTCAAAGTGATTAGAGAAAGATTAAAAACCGCACAGAGTCATCAAAAGTCGTATGCTGATGTGAGGAGAAGAGACCTTGAATTTGAAGTTGGTGACTTGGTTTATTTGAAGATTTCACCCATGACGGGAGTGAAGAGATTCGAAGAGAAGGGGAAACTTAGTCCCCATTATGTTGGCCCCTACAAAGTTCTTAGCCGTGTTGGTAAGGTAGCGTATGAGGTTGAGTTTCCTTCAGAGTTATCTTTCATTCACTCTGTCTTCCATGTATCTATACTTAGGAAACACGTTGGTGATTGTGTTGTTGTAGATCCTTCGGAAAACCCTGATGTGCAAGATAGTCTTTCTTTTGAGGAAGTTTCTGTTGAGATTTTAGATCACCAAGTCCGAAGACTAAGGAACAAAGAAGTTCCCTTGGTCAAGGTGTTGTGGCAAAACCAATTTGTTGAGGGTGCAACATGGGAAGCTGAGGTGGATATGCGATCCAAGTGCCCACACCTATTTTCCATAAGCTCCAATCAAGACGAAGGTACCATTCTGCTTTAAATCATTCCTTTTCTATGCAGAATTGCAGTGGTTCAACAATTATTATTCAGCTATGATTTCATGAGTGATGCATCCCTTGTTGTGTCCGAAATGTACAATGAAACAGAGGTAAGATTAGGAAGTTGCTTCAGCTATGTACCCTTCATTTTCTCTTTACTCTTAGTATGCCCAATGTTATTCGAGGATGAATGTCCCCAAGAGGGAGATAGTGTAATGCCCCGCACTTTCCTAAACTAGAAAATGAACCGTTGTTCGTATATGTGAAAACCCCAATTTTTGTAAGCCACATTTTGGCACCTAAATTACCAAGAGTAGCCTAGTTATAAGAGAGCTTATGATGTGTTAAGTGTGGTTATATGAGTCAGTTAAGGTAGTACAAGCTAAGAGTTTCAAAATCCATCAAGTTTTAGTGTTTGAATTTGCAAGGGTCATCTTTGAATGAGCATAACTTGATAAATATGTTGTATTTCTACATATTTCTACACACAAAATTATAGAGAATCAAATTAGCTTTAAACGATACCAATTTCATAAAAATATGACACCCGAACTAGGAGTTGTGGCTTTGCGAAGTAGAGTGCGTCGCCTAACCAATCGTACACGGCCACTGGAAAGCATATGTGATAGAATATGCGGCGCCTATGTAAATATAAGCAATATCATATACGTCGCCTATGTAAATATAGGCCATATCATATGTGGCGCCTATGTAAATATATGCAATATCATATGCAACGTATATCTTATGGTTTCAAGTGACTTAAACACTCCATTTTTGGGTTATTTTGAGGGTAATTAAGCCTTTTAGCACTCCTTACACACCCTTAAACTTAACCTTACGAATTTAATAGATTCTAAATAGATCATAACCCTATTATCAGTCTAAGTTCATCATCCAAGAGCACTAAAGGAGAGAAACGACTAGGGTTACACAATCAACATTGAGGGTCCAATCTTTCAACGAATCCGTTAACATAAAGGTATGTGGGGTTATGAACAAGAATATCCTTTCGTTCTTGTGCCCAAAGTTTGTATTATTTTACAAAGATACATGATTTTTACATGTTTTATCATGAATTTGAAGTGATAAATCTTATCCTATGTTGTTGTTCAAGATACTATGATTAATTTGAATATTTATAAAATAAACTCCATGAGTTTGAGATTATTGTTATGATTAAAGGATTAAATTTTTTAGATTTTTGTATGAATTATGCACGCTTGTGATATAAAGCATAAATGTTGAGATGTTTTATTTAAGTATCACTATAAGGGTCATTAACCCATATTGAGATTGTTGTTTTGAGAATTTATGTGCTACATGCACCTATGTTCAGACTATTTTTGATGAAGTATAGAAAGATTTGACCTTTTGGTCACAACAGAGTTAAAATTCACTTTATGAAATTAGTTACGGATTTTATGATTTATTTAACTTAAGAAATATGAGATTACCCTTAAAGTGGATTTTTCTTGAGATTTTTGAGAATAGGATTGGGAGTAGTATTTAGCACCGAGTTGGGTATGTTACTACGGTTTCATACCCCATAACTACGTGCCATCGTAGGTTGAGACATTGACTTCCACTATATGTTAAAAATTGAGATAGTGATCACCGAGATGAGATTGTTCTACACCGATGGCAAGGGTAGGACAACCCTAACCTTATGGGAGCAATTCGTGGGACATCATGGGTGCTCACATGGTGTACATGTCAGTTAGAAGAACCTCCCAAAGAGTCATTCCTCATTCTTAGATTGATTATACTGATTTAAAAGAGATTTGAAATGCAGATTTATGATGTATTTAATATTCCAGATTTCACTAAGATTTCTTCATGAGAGAATAAGAAATGAATGTTTATATTTGGATTAAGTGTAATGGATCATGATATCCAGATTGACATGTTTTACCATTCATTGTGTATGATTTTAGATTTTAGAATTCTTTCAAGCTTTATGAGCCATTTACAAATGTCCTGCATGATTTGGAAAGAAAACTTATGACATCATTATCTATATATATATATATATATATGCATATAAATATGTTTATTTCATGCACCCTCATGTACTCGATACATATTCCATGATACTGACCCATATGTTCGCATGTGGGCTAGATTTTTCCTATAATGTAGGTTCAAGTGCTCATTCACAGGTTTGACCATCATTATTCGAACACGTTGATCTACATCCTCTGCAGTATGAGTCCTTATGGTCTGAGGACTATTTATTCAGATTTCCCCATTTACTTTGAGTCGTTCAGTTTATTTCCTGAGTTTGAGTCAGTTGGAGTTTGTCCCAATAGCTCATGCATATACAGTTTAGTAGATGGTTATCAAACAAGATGGATAGATTGATCAGAGTTGTCAGAGATGTCGTATTTTGTTTCTTTCCATATTTCAATCGTATTGCAGTATGATATTATGGAGGATGTTTAGATGTTTTTATTATGATGATTTTGATTATAAGTGTTGAATGGTAGAAAAATTGTTAAAAGGGTTAGCTTGGGTCTACTTGTACCCTTAAGCACCATGTGACTCCTCGGGGCCCATTATTTGGGCGTTACACTAGGTCACATGTATATATTCATCAAAAAATGTCCCACGACATTACATATTCAGAAGATCGATCTTGATTAAGGCCCGAGGCATTGGGTAAAATATAACTTAGGGTAGTTAGAGTAGTTTAGGTTTTCATTTCAATAATTTTTTATTTTGGTCTCTATTAATTGGACTAGACACTATATTTTGGAGTTTTGTCTATTTGGTTATTTGTTTTCTTATTATGTGTTTTATTGGTTTGTACATCTCATAGTGTCATATTAGTCTATATACTCCATGAAGAAACGGTGCTCAAATCAAGGGACCGAGGAATGCCTAATACCTTCCTCTCGGTCAATAAAATTTATTAAATAGAATCTCTGTTCATGGACCAATTTTAAAGAGTCAAAAATCATTATAAAAAAGGATTTCTAAAGGTGATCTGGAACACCAGATTTATACTATGTGGCGACTCTGAGTTTTATTGTAAAAATTCTTGTCTAAATATATTTTTATTTTTAGTCACTTTGATAAATAAAAACCTTTCCAAAAAAAAATTAATCTTTTTTGGTAAAAAGGTGTGACAGCTCTGGCGGCTCTATTATAGTTTTTTAGAATTTGAACTTCAATGTTGAGTTGTATCAGCTTAGTTTGGTACTATAGGTGTCTAGGCACCGTATTTGTGTTATTGTTTGTGTTATTGTTTTATCATTGTTGAGTGTCTACGTGCTATATGTTTATAGTTTTCTCTTATGTTTTACCTCTTTATATCTGGCATCATATGCCTTACCCCGAGTCACTTCTTTCATAACATGTCTCGTAGTACATAGTTGTACACAAAAACCGTTGAGTCACCTTTATTTTAGGAGGGACAACCATCGGGTGTATGGAGTGTGTGAAAAGTTATCGTAGCCACTATCAACCAGATACTATCCCAAATAGCCTTGTTAGTTAAAGGTAGACTAGGTTGACCTTTTAGTCATTCTTATTTGCGTCATGTTGAGACCTAAAGGGATATGTTTGGTCCTTTTTAGAAGACTCACCCCTAAGCATCCCTATGCTCTAATTATTTTATCTTTGAGGGTAACACGGTTATTTAACGGACTGATTTGGAGAAGCAGATGCTAGAATTAAGTGAAAGAGTGTGTTTAGGCTAGAAAAAGTTAAAAAAAGGAAAAAGAAGAGCGAGTCAATGAAAATAATTCATAGGTTACATGAGTTCTTTATGGCTTTTGTTTTCCACAATCTAAAAATTCAAAAAGATCATTTACCTTTTGCAAGATTTTTTTCAAAAAGCAAAACATTAGAAAGATTTATTCTTTATTTTATTCAACATGCATTCATAACTTGAAAAATTTTATAAGATTTTTTTCTGTATTTATAGGAGCTTTACATATTTTTATAGAGTAAAATTCAGAAAGATTTTGTTTTAAGTTTCTTTACCTTTTATATAATGAAAATGCCGACAAGATTTTATTTTAGTGTCTTTATGTTTTTCTGTGTTGAAAAATTCAAAAAATATATTTCATTTCTGTTATTGCTTTATTTTTGAAAAATTTCAGATGAAAATTCAAAAAATAAAATATTTTTCTGTCATAGTAATTGGTTTTGTATCGACATTTTTCAATTGTCTGTCTTGGTTTTTGCGATGCCTCGAGTCTATACCCCAAATGTCACACGATGCTTACGACCCCAGAGGAGCACATGCGAACCCATGATTGGTACCTGCTATGAGCACTGAATCATAATATTGAAAACATATGCGGAAGTAAAGTTGTAATTGCCATAAGGTTTATAAACTGAATACAAATATTGAACACTGATAATAATACTGTTAACAACATTCGAGGAACTAAATAATAACTGTACTGGTCTGAAAGCCTCTAACTGTCTGAATATGGATTTGATGGGACTTGTCCCTAACTAACCTTGACAGAACTGACTACTAAACTGCTGAAATAATGAAAAATAACTATGTCCTCAAAATAAAAGGACTCACCACTCTTCTACTTCTGACAGCCAGAGTTTCTAAGTATGGTCAGGCACCTAAGCGTCCGAACCTATGATATGAGACATTATAGTATAAAGAAAGAGTATGCATCAGTACTTTAAACTGACCAAATGAACATTATGAAATAACTGAATGAGAGTACATGCAAAACTGAAACTGCTAACATATTGAACATATGATATTGCAC
The DNA here is from genome assembly GCA_030864225.1 of Capsicum baccatum var. pendulum. NCBI lineage: Eukaryota > Viridiplantae > Streptophyta > Magnoliopsida > Solanales > Solanaceae > Capsicum > Capsicum baccatum. Next base: position 198,203,097 of record CM061559.1, on the reverse strand, counting down.
ATGTAGATATATATCAAGTATCTGAGATTTGAACTGAATTTGATGGATGAAAAACTGAATTTTATATCCATGGATCTGTAGAACTGTCTGAGTTCCTTACTAAATACTGAGACTGAAACTATAATTATGAGAGTTTCATCTAATTGACGTACCCCAATATAGACTGATTTTAGGATTCAACTTGTGAGCCCCGTTGGAAGGGTGTTAGAACTTTTCCATGAGATACTAACAATGATATGCCAACCCTAATCTAATAGGAAGACTCATGAAGTATGTATATTGTTGCGTTAACCCTAGTCTGGCAGGAGGATATGTAATACCCCATATATTTCTAACCATGAAAATGAACCATTGTACCTACGTATGAAACCTCCTATCCTATGATTTATATTTGAGTACATGACTTAAAATGAGTATCCTAGTGAGAAGATAGATTATGATGTGTTAAGTGTGTTCATAAGAGTCACTTAGAGTAAGGCAAACTAAGAGCTTTTGAATCCATCAAGTTTTAGTGTTTGATTTTGTACGAGTCATATTTTAACTAGGAAAACTTGATGTATATGTGGTATTTTTTCAAATTTATACCCACCAATTTGTAGATAATCGAATTAGCTTTCCAACGATACAAATCTTACAAAAGTCCGACACTCGAGCAAGAAGTTATGGCTTCTCAAAGTGGAGTTCATCACCTAACAAATCACCTAAGGATACTAGAATGGTTATTCCATAAGTTGTGCAAAACAAAAATCTAACTTATTCCATAAGTTCTATGATGCACAACCTTACATAGGAGATAAGTTGTGCAACGCATAACCTAGCTTAAGCGATAAGTTGTACGCATCATATCTTATGTCCTAAGTGATGTACACACCCTATTTTTGAGTTATTTTAAGGGTAGAATGTGTATTTGCCACCCCTATATAACGTATAACATGGGATTTAACCCTAATTCAACAAAAATATAGTCACTTCTCTCAAAATTCTCTAAAAAACAAGTTAGGGTTCTCAATTAGGGATTCAAATTTAAGAAAATTCCACCATCAATCTTCGTAGAATCGTACTAAGGTATGAATAGTATTCATTCATGGATTCCTTTCATCCATGAAACCCAAGAATCAAGTTTTATACTATTGATTATAATATTCATGGTATGGGTTGATTATGTTCACGTGGTTGTTGTTGTATAATTCCCAAGTAGGAATCTTTATGTATTTTTATAGAAATATGTTAGCATGTAAGTTGAAAACCATGAATTTTAGTTGGTTATGATATTTTAATTAGATGATTATTCCATTCCTTAAGTCATGCAACCTAAGTCTTTGATAAAATGCCTATGATACTGGAAATTATGTAATATAGATCAATTATGATTTATTTGATGGATTCATATTTTACCCTTATGTTCAAATGACTCCCATACTTTTGATGTACAATTTAGATGTTTATTGGAATGATCATGATGTTAGAGTATTAAATTTTGACATTAAGTATATGCATTCCTACCATTTACAAGATTATGATAACCATGTGCTTCATGAAATCCCCAACTTATTGTATTATGAATTATTGATGTTGGTCTTGTATTCAAGAATGTCATGTCATGTCAGTTTCCTTCTATTGTAGTCCTAGGGTTACTTGTACCTAACTATTTATATGTGTGCCTAGAGCAAGTGTCATGTTCTCACGATATCCTCAGTCAATCCATGTTCAGTAGAATTCAATTAGTCATGTTACTCAGGAAAGCTCAGTAAACTCAGTAATCCTAGTAATCTCAGAAAGATCAGTAATTCGACAATCTCAATAGTATTTCACCAGTCAACAAAACTCAATGAACTTAGTCTAGTTCAGTTGATTTAATCATGTTCAGTGTCTATTCAGATGGGAGTAGGATTTAGCATAGAGTGAAACTAAGGATGAGCACACATACTGATAGTTGAGGGTGTGATCCTTAGAAGAAATCCTTACATACCAGAATTATGTAGCTAGCATAGGTTGGGACATCAACACTGGTAGATGAGGGTTGATAAGGTGGATAAACACTGTCAGATGAGGGCCTCGCCATTCTCTTTTGGGGACACTACCAGATGAGGGTCACCCATAGCTTGTATTTATCAGTGGTGCGGTATTGACACGCTTCGAATTGGGGTTACAGATTGGACCCCAACTTAGATCTAATGAGTGATTTGGGACATGCTGGTTAGATGAAAACTTCCAACAGTCTCAGTCTTAGTAAAAGAACTCAGATAGTTCTTCAAATTTCAGGACTGTCAGATACAGTCAACTGAGCATAGTACGAAACTCAGCTAGGTCCATCCAAACCAAGACTGTCATATACAGTCAGTGAGTTTTAGTTATATAAGTTGTCAGTGACTCATATTATCAGTAATCAGACTCAGTAGTCGGTACTATCACAAATTAAGTTACAATCACTTATTCATGCATGTATTCTCACATTCATGTTATATAGTTAGTTAGCATTTTCATGCATTTTAACCCTTTCCATTTATCCTACCTCAAATGCATAACAGTATATTTAATACTACTAACTCATTTGTTCTATGGTGTTTTATTCTATACCGTAGGTTCATAAGCACGAGCTCTAGAGAATCAGTAGGATTCTAGTTTCAGCAGTCAGAGTTAGCATTGAGTCTTTATCCTTTGAGGACATGATCATTACTTTATTTCTTCATTACTTACTTTATTTCAGTAGTTGGAGTTATTTGGGGATATGTCCCATCAAATTTTTATTCAGATAGTTCAGTTTTAGAGGATTTTTAAACTACAGTATGTTCAGACAGTTTTGTTTCAGTTTTTTTGGGTATTGATATACCATACTTTTAGATGTTATGTTTTATTAGTTTTGCACCTGATGGTCTTTCATCCTTTATACAATATATTATGTAGTGTTCAGGTATAGATATCAGTCATGGGTTATCTTGTGGTCCTTCGGGGTCATAAGCACCGTGTAGCATTCCAGGTACCAGATTTGGGTTGTTACAAACTTGGTATTAGAGCCTAAGGTTCAATAGTGTCCTAGGAAGTATGAAAGCCACATCTAGTAGAGTCTTATACATGGGTGTGTTGTGCGCCTCATTTATGTACATGAGGCTATAAGATGTTTTAGGAATAATTTCACTTCTTTTAGTATTCATGTTGTGCCAATAAGCATAATCTCAAGTTAATCTCTCAGTCTAATCCTTTTCTCTTCTATTTATAGAATATGCCTCCCAAGAAGAGAATTGGAAATCAGTCAGCTTCTCATCCCGAAGATACTTTGGGCTTACATGTCTCTCATGTAGAGTTTAGAGTTGCATTCACTATTTTTCTTAGTCAATTGCTGCTCAAAATAAATGACCAGCTGTCGTTCTGGCCAACCCAGTGGCCAATTCAGCTGCAACCAGTATTTGAGACTTCACCCGAATGATCCTTTATCTTTTTTTTAGGTCTAAGGTAGATGAGGACCCTCAGGAATTTCTTGATAAAGTTTAGAAGGTTATGGACATCATGGGGGTTACTTTTAGTTCGACTGTTGAGCTAGCAACATATCAGTTGTAGGATGTTGCTCATAGATGGTTGAAGTAGTGGAAGTCAGAGAGGTAAGTTGATACAGGATCCATAGAGTGGTAGGAGTTTGTCACAGCATTCTTAGCTAGTTTATTTCACCAAAAGCTGAGAGAAGATAAGGTGTTAGAATTTATCAACCTCAGGCAGTGAAACATTATAGTGAAAGAATATTCTCTTAAGTTTACTCAATTAGCTAGATATGATCCCCATGTAGTGGCAGATAGTAGGGCCAAGATGAGTAAGTTTATTGTTAGGGTGAATGATAGTATGGTCAATGAGTGTAGGTCCGTAATGTTGAATAGTAACATGAACATAGCTAGGCTTTCGCCCCATGCTCAGTAGATAGAAGAGCAAAAGATTAAGATACGGAAGAAGCAGAATAAGACAGGAAGGATATGTAGTTTTAACTTTTCTCAGCCTAAATTAGGAGGGAATCATTCTCAATTCTGTCCTAAGTCATCCGTTCCAGATCTTTCTTCAGCTAGTGATCCAATGCCGAAATTCAGAGAAGGAAGTAGAGATAGGGAGCCAGGCTCTAAGTCTCAGGGTATTGTGAGCAATGCCTAAACTAATCCCCTTTGTCAGACTTGTGGTAAAAACCACAAGGGTGTTTGTAGAGTTGGAAGCTCTCTATTTCAAATATGGCAAGCTAGGCCACAGAGCCAGGGATTGTCACCAATCAGGTTATCAGGGTCAACAAAAGTATTTCTCATCCTAGTCTGGTCGCCCAAATCAGTAGGGTTCCACTTTTAGTGCAACTAGTGGGCAACACCCTAAACAACTTTATGCTCTTTAGTCCTAGCAAGATTAGGAAAATTCTCCTGATGTGGTTACTGGTATGTTACAGATCTTTTACTTACATATTTACGCTATGCTAGATCTGGGAGATTTCTTGTCTTTCGTTACTCCTTATATAGCAGTTGATTTTGGAGTCAGTCTCGAAATTCTAGCAGAGCCCATTTCAGTCTCTATCCTAGTAGGAAAAACTATCATAGAGAATTCTAGCACCGGTGGCTCTTCAATGGATGGCTTCGCCGGTGGTGAAGGTCGATTCTTAAGGTCAAGGTCCAACTTCTTGGGGCCATATGATTACGACCCCATTCCTATCAAAGCACAGATAGATTCTTCGTACTCTTCAACATCCTCACGCTCAAAGTTCAAAAGCACTGCAGCCAATGGCTCAACAGTAAGCTGATTCTATAAAGATAATTCCTTCTCATCCTCATAATAAACATTAGCTATAGAGAACACATTCATATCTTTGGGATGATTCATTGATTTGCATACATCAAAACGTACCACTTCGTCATTCATCCAAAATAAAAGCTCATTTGCTCGCAAATCAATAAGCACACTTCCTGTTGCAAGGAAAGGTCGACCAAAGATTATGAGCACCTCAAAATCCACCTTGCAATCCGAAACAACAAATTCTGCAGGAAAAATAAAGGTAGAAACCTTCACTAATACACCATACAAGATACCAACAGGTCATTTTACCGACCTATCTGCCATTACAAGCCGCATGTTGGTTGGTGTTGGATCGCCCAACCCCAACTGTCTATAGATGGCTAGTGGAATCAAATTAATGCTAGCCCCTAAATCACATAAAGCCTTAGCAAAGTCTAAAGATCCAACCGTGCAAGGACTAGTGAAAGCACCCGGATCTGCCTTCTTTTTTACCAGAGACCTCATGGCAATTGCACTGCAATGATCAAGATTATCTGCCATTTCATAGCTCGCTGCCCTTTTCTTTGTCAAAAGGTCCTTCATGAATTTGGAGTACCCTGGAATTTGCTCCAGTGCCTCCACCAAAGGCACATTAATAGTCAGCTACTTCAGCATGGTCATGAATTTACTGAACCTGGTGTCATCATCTTTCTTCTTCAGTCTTTGAGGAAAAGGTGGTGGTGGATTTGGAAGAGTTTTCTCCACCACTTCCTTTTTATTGTGCTTCCCATTATCAATTTTTCAGACTGCTGACATCTAGGTATAGTATCATGAACGTTCTAATTTTGATTTTTAACTTCTACAGAATCATCACAATCTTCTTCAATAACATTCTCCTCTATACTATCAACCACGGGCTTGCCCTTGGATGGATTTTCCAATACTTTACCACTCCTGGATGTAATGTCCAAACATGATACATATTTTCTTGGATTTTGGACAGTGTCACTCGATAAAGTGCCAGCTTTTCTTTGATTGAATGCCACTGATAGTTGACTCATTTGTTGTTCCAGCTATTTTATTGAAGTGGAATACGAGTCAACCAATAGATTTATTGAGGACAAATCATTTTTTACCTCAGTTACTCCCGTGTTGGTTGCCTCCACTCCTTTTAACAGCTTAGCCATCATGTCCTTCATGGACATCTTCCCAAAGCTGGGTGCAATAGCTTCACGATTTCCAGGAGGGACATACAAACCGCTCCTGTCATTCGTATTCTTCCAATTCCCTTGGTCTCAGTCCTTGTATCTGGATTTTTCATAGTAGTTCAGACCTTGGTTTCCTTGGACATTGCCTCAGAAACCCCCTGATTATTCAAGTAATTTGCTTCCTCCTCAAAATCGGATTCATCTCTTCCCTATGATACAACAACCTTGACATTTTCTGTCTTCCTTGATAATAAATGCTTGGTAAGAAGGTCCATCTGCGTTTTCATGTGATATGGTCACGTTCCTCTTCTCTTCGCCTCCGTTCTACCGTCATGCCACTAGATACAGTAGAGCTTACTACCTCAGAATCCCTGGTATACCAAGCTCTACTCTGCTTTGTCATACGATCCAACATATCATATGCCTCAATAAAAGTAAGGTCCATGAATGACCCACCCGCAGCATTATCAACCACTGGCTTAGTCACCGATCAAATTATGGTCTATCAAAGAAGGAATCAGGCTACTTATATGGTTACCAAAGAAAATAAGCAAAAGGCTCAATGGGGGTTAACTAGGATAAAGCAGAAAGGGTAGGAAAAATAAAAGATATAAAAAAAGGCTATCAAAGAAATGCCTTAATGATATCCTAAACCCATACACTTTATTTCTCTTTACACACACTGGCAAGTTCTAGATATCACATGCAACAAGGAATATACCAAAACATTACACGCACATGGCACATTCTCAACTCAATAGAATCATCATCAACTCTCAATCAACAATAGTATGAATTCAATAGTAAGACAACAAGTACAATACTCACAAGAATGATTCTAAGAGTCTACAAAATTGCAATTAACATTAATCAATATGCTTTTATAAACAAACTCACTTGCATTGTGTAATAAAAAATTGCCCCAACAAGTCTATCTTACTTATTCATAAACAGAAAAATTTTAATTTGAGTGAAAATTTTGGAATTTCCCCACCCCACACTTAAAAATATACTTTGTCCCCAAAGTGAAGTTAAAAGTAAAAGGATATAAATGCTCCCCGGGGCCTCTAAGCAAAGCTAGTAACATCTTTCATAAGACTCCACACTCAATCTTTTCCATGCTTCACGCTCAAGTTTATGGTACTCAAGCTTCCCATTAACCTGTGACTCAACCAAAAACAAAAACTACGTGAAATAAAACTAAAAAAAAAACTAAAAAAGAAAACATACCTAATTAACTTAGGTTGCCTCCCAAGAAACGCCCAATTTAGTATCGTGGCACGACCTATGTAAACTTAACCATATTCCTTCACTCTTTTACGTACACTTAGGGGCCATCATCTAATACTTTTCATATCTTTTGGGTGTGAATTCTTAAGAGTATTAGGTTTCTCAACATTAGCCATTTCAGGATCATCAATTTTCCTCATGTTAGGCTTAGAAGACAGAATCTTAGGTTGCACAATTAGGTAGTTTAAAGAGGTCTTTTTTAGGATCACCACCCCATACTTATCCTCTTCAATAACATTAATCATATATAAATTTTTAACTTGGGACATAATTGTGGGTTCTTTGTATACATGAAACACCACTTCTTCATCATCTACCCTTATTCTTGAGTGTACCTTCTCTAATATCAATCAAGTCCCTTCCGGTTGCTAAGAACTGATGCCCCTAAATAATTGTTACTTGTTCATCTACCTCAAAATTAAGAATAATATAGTCAGCAGGAATAATAAATTTACCAGGATTAATGAGTGCATCCTCAATTATTCCTTTCGGATAGGTCTTGGAACCGCCTGCCAACTGCAAAACCACGGTGGTCGATCTAGGATTTTCGAAGCTAAAATTTTTCAAACAAAGATAGGGGTATCAAATTTTTAACTGCCCCTAAATCACTCAATGCATGGACCGCTTTGCTCCCAATTTGAATGGGGATAGCAAACTTCCCCTGTTGTTTCAATTTCTTGGGCATTTTCTATGTCATTACCATACTACACTCTTCAGTGAGTGTTATTGCTCCCATATCTTGTAATTTCACCTTCTTTGCCACAACTCCCCTTAAGTACTTTGCATACTTAGGCATACTCTGATAAACATCTAGCAAAGGTAAATTAATATGAAGCTCTTTGAATGTGTCAATAAACTTTTTGAATAGGGAATCCTCCTTCGCTTTTATTTGCCTTTGAGGGAAGGGCAATGGCAATATTTTTTCCTGGTTCAACAACTTTTTTTCCAAGTACTCAAACTTTTTTGAATTTTCATCAATATTTTCATTTACCTGTTGGGTCAACACATCAACATCTACAGCCTTTGTTTCCTTGGGAGGCTCCACTTGAATTTTCAAGAAATAAGTCAAACTTTCTTGAATTTTCATAAACATTGCCATAACCTTCTTTGGGTTTTCTATATCTGCTGGCAACCCACCTTGTGGTCTGGCATTTAGTTCTTGTGATAATTGGCCCATTTGAATCTCTAAAATTCTTATGGCTGCTTGCTGATTCTTTATGTCTATAGTAAACTGTGTTTGATTAGCTAAGATCTGCTTTAACATATCCTCTATGCTGCTAGTTGATGGACTGGGTTAGGCATGTGGCTGTGGGATTTGCTTTTGCTGTGAATTCATAGAATGAGTCTTCCATATCAAGTTGTAGGCATTATAATAATTTGGCCTATGAGCATTACCTACATGGCCTATGAGCATTACCTACATACATCACAAATTCTAGATTTGATGCACACACGGTAGTTGTATGACCACTATTTTTGGACATTTCACACCAAACTGCATCTTGTTGGATGATATTGACTATGCTTGCAGGTTGTGTATCTCTATACTTTATGTTGTTGAATGATGAGCTGATCAAATTTTGTAGTACAAAAACCTTAACTGATAAGGCTGTGAATTGGTCCACCTCTAATACACCTGCAATTATTTTTGTGGCACTTTTAGAATTTGAATGTCCATCTAGATTTCCTTGTGATATATAGTTCAACAATGTGTACAACTCATCATAAGTTAATTCTAATGTTTGACCACCTGCGGCTGAATCTGACAAAATCTTTATATTGTAATCAAGAGCTTCTACAAAAGTAAGAAAAAGTACCTCATTCGACTATTAGTGTTGTGGACACTTCGAATGAATATCCTTGAAGCATTCTCAATAATGATAGAGGTTTTTATCAAGCTTCTGTTTGAAGCTCACTATCTCACTGTGAAGTCTCACAGTCTTGCTTGATGGAAAGAATCTAATGTGGAACTTTCTAAGTCTTCCCATGATGTGATTGAATTGGATGGCTTCGCATTCAACTACATTTTGAATTTCCCTATAAGTGAATGGCAAAACAGTGTCAGTCCCACATAATCTGTAGTCATCTTTATTGGATTGAATGTATCAGTCAGCTAAATGAAGGTCTACAAGTCGACTTATGGATTTTCGTGTGAAAGCCCTGCCAACTGTCTACTGATAATAAGGAGCTGCACCATATTGTGTTTCAACTTGAAATTCCCCCAGCTGCTCGTCTTTGAATTGGAGAAGTTAGGTTCATCAAAAGTGGGACTGCCACTTCCCTAACCTTCCTACCAACTGCTTGTTATTCATCCATAGGTATAGTATGCTCTTGGTCATCTTGGATTTATACAATTCTACGGAGAAGGATTGCTTCTCTCCTGTGTTGATGGTAAAGTTTCTTGAGTTTCGTGCTTGGTTCTACCAACTCCCGATCCCTTTCTAGCCTATTTGCTGCAAATACAAAAACAAGACCAAGAGTAAAAATACCAAATAAATCTAAAAGTAAAACTAAAATAAACCATTGCCAAATAATAAGTCCCCGACAATGGCACCATAAAGTTGACAACGCCTAAGCACACACGCAAGTGTACGTGGTCTTATCAAGTAGTAAAATGTCCTTTAAGAAGACAAGTATTGATCCCAAATAGAATTGATCGAATAACTATTCAATTCTAGTTGCACTTCTTAGATTCATTGGATGCAAGAGTAACCACGAAGAGAGATTTTAAATTTGTAACTAAAGAAAAGTAAAAATGCATAAATTAAAGTCTTGAAACAATCAATAGAGTAAAACCTAGGGTTGAAAAACCTTGAACAATCATACTATATTATTGAACTTCATGAGTTAACATGCCTATCTTGGTTCTTGAGTTGTAGGGTTAATTTCATGATCATGGTCTTCCGACCTCTATTTGTTTACCAGATATGGATATTAAAACTACATCATTGAACATGTATTAACTTATACAATTAAGTATTTTAACGATATCGTCCTACATTGAATCATTTAAGGATCCTAAGTACATCCCTGTCCTAGGTGCTAAGTTCAATTCATTAATTTATAAAAGAATAAAAACTCATATTTTGTTTATTCCCATGTTCCATCTCCCTATTTATTCTCCCGAGATCAAAATGTCGACAATTGATGTATTATAAGGGTCGAGAATCCTTAAAATAGTTAAAAAAAAGAATAAAAAAAATATCCAATAATGATAAGCAAATCAAACGAACTTATTCAAAACAATCATACTCATGTTCTTGGCTTCAACCTCATAAAGGGAGTTTTTAGCCACTCATAGCCATAATTAACATTCAATTAATTGTATGACTGATTAAAACCATTATAGAACTATAAATTAAATAAATAAAATACTAAAAAAGAAGTTTTTATATCCTCCAAGGGTGTTCTAAGTGATCTAGGGGTTCCAAGATTGTCTAAAACGTGTTTGTGACATTGTATTTATAGTATATAAATCAGAACCCCACTTGGATTAGGTTTATACATCATTCTTGGAAGAATTATCCCAATTTTATTGGCCTCTGCATCTCTCCATTGTGTCAATGGCTTCACAAGGCATAACTGGGCACTTTTCTACCGAATTTGTCCTTGGCATGAAGCGGGGTAATCACGTTGAGACACTATTGTTGGACAATTTCGAATTGGCATGGATCCGTCAAGAGATGGTTCACAATTTTGGGTAACTTATTAATCTAATGGAATTAATCATGCTCCCAATGGATAAACACAAACTCTGGATGCACTCAATACTTTCCAGGGGTCCTAAATTACGTCCATCTTGCATCTTTCTCTTCTGTGGTCATTTCCAAGACTTTTTAAGTTGTTTCCACTTGATTTAAAGCTTGTATATCCTTAATATAACATCATAATACATTAATAAAGTATCATATAGCATTTAACATAGTAACTTATAGCTCAAAACAACACGAAATTCTCACGAATAAAGAAGAAATACGAGCTAAGCCTAGGCTAAATTCTCATTAAGATTTAACTCAATGTTTTGACTCCTTTCTTGATCCAATTGACCCTAGAACATTACAACTAAGTTGTTTCACATATAAATACATAATAAAAAACCTTAGTAACTCATTAAAAAACATTACAACCCAACACAATAGACTAGAAAAACACCTAGCTCAAGCTGGTTACATTAGTTTTCTCCGTTGAACTCTTAATGATTAATTTGAATCAAAATTCCTGAGAAACCACTTTTAAACATGCTAAACACTTACTTGGACACATAAATTCTCATTTTTATCATTATTAACACATATATCATAAGAATCATCATCAAAACAAAGCTAAATAAGCTAGAATAGTAGAACTAGAATGCATAAATACACCCAACATCACCACCCCACACTTAAAGCCTTATTTTGCCTCGAACAACTCTTAACGACAAACACCATGAGATGAAGAGACTCCACACTTCTACAACATACAAGAGCTTCAAGATAATACTACAATGACTACATGGAATACAAGTTTACAATACTAAAAATGTCATAAACAATTGTAAGCTAAGGAATTCTAATTCCAAAACATCCTAGCCTAAAGATTTGACTCCACAAGTGGAAAACTCATGCGTATTTCTCAGTCAAAGACATCACTGGAATCACTCATATTCATCAAACATATGCCCCAAGCCACAGGAGAGTTACCCATAATCACTCTCAATGATGCAAATTATCACATTGGGTATATAAATCAAGTTATGCTCACTCTGACAAAAAATTCATAAGTTACACATGATGAACCATAGGCTTTCCCTTAGTGTAATGCTCTCTAAATATTCGAATGTTAAATTTATGATCAAATAGGTCTTTTATAGGTTGTAATGTAAGCTAAGGGAATAGTGTCTAACCTCTCTAAGCGCTGCAATACAATAAATTAAACAATTAAAATCAATATCCAACAACCAAATTACACTTATTCATTCATCCATACCTTTTTTTTGGCCCCATCTCTTTTAAACATTTTCACAAACACTTGGTGGATACATTGTTTACTACCATAAGAATCAATTTTTTTTTTTCATAATCATGGCAATATATTTTTAGCATAAATTATATCACAACCATCCGCCACACATCAATTATACACAAATACCTATTACCTTGGGGCATAAATTTCACCTTTTTATTCTTTAATTTCTCAACTCCTTACTTAATCAATTTTTTATTAAATCATTTAGGAGCTTTTTAAATAAAATTATGGTCTATCAAAGAAGGGATTAGGCTACTTATGTGGTTACCAAAGAAAATAAGCTAAAGGCTCAATGAGGTTTAACTAGGATAATGCACGAAGGGTATGACAAATAGAACATATAAAACAAGGCTATTAAAGAAATGCCTAAATCATATACTAAACCCACACTCTTTATTTCTCTTTACACAAACACCGGGAAAGTTTTAGAAATCACATGCAACAAGGAATATATAAAAACCTTATACACATATGGGATATTCTCACCTCAATAGGATCATAATCTACTCTCAACCAATAATAGTAGGAATTCAAAATTAAGACCAAAAGTATAAGAGTCACAAACATGAGCCTAAGAGTCAAAAATAGCAATTCACATCAATCAAAATGCTTTTATAAACAAATCCACTTGCATCACGTAAAAAAAATAGTACCAACAAGACTATCTTGCCTATTCCTAACCATAAAATTTTTAATTAAAGCCAAAATTTGGGAATTTTCCCACCCCATACTTAAAAATCTACTTTGTCCCCAAAATAAATTTAAAAGTAAAAAGATAGAAATACTCCCCGAGGCCTCTAGACCTAACTAGTAGCATCTTCACATATAAATGACATCCATGGGACCCCACACTCAATCTTTGTCATGCTTCACGCTTAATTTTATAGTACTCAGACTTTCCATTAACCTGTGACTCAACCAAAAACAAAAACTATATGAAATAAAACTAAAAAATATAAAAAAGAAAACGTACCTAATTAACTTGGGTTGCCTCCCATAAAGCTCCTAATTTAGTCTCGTGACCTGACCTATACCAATTTAACCGTATTTCTTCATTCTTTTACTCATACTTGGGCACTGTCATTTTATCTTTTTCACACCTTTTGGGTGTGACTTCTCAAAAGCAGCAGGTTTCTCAACTTTAGCCTTTTTAGGCTCATCAACTTCAATCATTTTACGCGTAGGAGATAGTGTTTTAGGTAGCTCAATCAGGTAGTTTAAAGAGGTCTTTTTGTGGGATAGCCACCCCACACTTATTCCCTTCAATAAAATTGATCAAACATAATTATTTACCTTGGGACGTAATTAGGCGTGCTTTGTATACATCAAACACCACTTCCTCATCCTCTACCCTCATCATTTACATGCCTTCTCTAACATCAATCAAGTCCCCTCCGGTTGCTAAGAATAGATGCCCCAAAATAATTGATACTTTTTTGTCTGCCTTAAAATTAAGAACAATAAAGTTAGCAGGAATAAAAAATTTACCAACCTTAATGAAAACATCCTTAATTATTCCTTCCGGATATGCCATGGAACCTTCTTCTAGCTTCAAAACTAGGGTTGATAATCGAGGCTTTCCCAAGCCCAATTTTTCAAACAAAGAAAAGGGCATCAAATTTATACTTTCCTCTAAGTCACTCAATGCATGGACCTCTTTGCTCCGAATTTTAATAGGGATAGAAAAATTCCCCTGATATTTAAATTTATTATGAATTTTTTGTGTTATTACCATACTACACTCTTTAGTGAGTGTTATTCATCCCATATCTTGCAATTTTGCCTTCTTTTCCACTACACCCCTCAATTACTTTGCATACTTAGGCATACTCTACCAAACATCTAGCAAAGGTAAATTAATATAAAGCTCTTTGAATGTGTTACTGAAATTTTTGAACAAGGCATCCTCCTTTGCTTTTATTTGCCTTTGAGCGAATAGTAATAGCAACATTTTTTTCTTTTTCGATTCAACAACTTTTTCTTTCAAGTACTTAGACTTTCTTGAATTTTCATCAACACTGTAATTTACCTCTTGGGTCAACACATCAGCATCTACTACCTTTGTTTCTTTGGGAGGCTCCACTTAAAGCCCTTTACTATTCCTCAAGGTGATTGCAATATCCTTCTTTGGATTTTCTATAACTACTGGCAACCCACCTTGTGTTCTAGCGCTTAATGCTTGTGATAATTGGCCCATTTGTAACTCTAAACTTCTTGTGGCCCCTTGCAGATTTTTTAAGTCTATAGTAAACTATGTCTGATTTCCTAAGATCTGCTACAACATCTCTTTCATATTGAAAGTTGATTGATAGGGTTGGGCTTATCACTGTGGAATTTGTCATTTCTGTGTATTCAAAGGCTGAGTCTACCTCTTCTTGTTGTAGGAATTACCATAATTTGGCATTTGAGCATTACTTACATGCATCACTGATTCTGAATTTGATGCACACATAGTAGCCGCATGACTACTATTTTTGCATACTTCACACCAACCTGCAACTTGTTGGATGGTAATGACTGTTTCTACAGGTCGTGTTGCTCCCAACTTCATGCTTCTGAATGATATGTTGATCAAATTTTGTAGTGCAAAAACCTACGCAGATAAGGCTATTGTGAATTAGTCCACCTCTAATACACCCATAATTCTTTTTGTGCCACTTTTAGATCATCATAAGTTAATTCCAATGCTTGACCACATGTGGGTAAATCTAGCAACATATTCGTATTGTGATCAAGAACTTCTACAAAAGTGTGATCAAGTACCTCATTCGACTGTTGGTGATGTGGACACTTTCTAAGATGAGCATTGAAGTATTGCCAAACAAGATAGAGGTTTTTATTAGGCTTTTACTTTAGGTTCACTATCTCACTGTGAAGTCTTACAGTCTTGCCTGATGGAAAGAATTTGATGAGGAACTTTCTGGCCAAGTCGTCCCATGATGTGATTGAATTACCTACTCCCATTCTACAACTTTTTAGCTTCCCCCAGAAGTGAATAGGGAAATAGTGTCAGCCTCGCATAATCTTGAGTCACCTTAGTCAGAGTGAATATATCACGTAGCTCAATAAAGGTCTACAAGTGGACTTATGGATCCTTGTGTGAAAGCCATGCAAACTATCCACTACTAATAAGGAGTTGCACCATATTGTGTGTATTTCCCTGAAATCTAATCCCGATACATCACTCGGTGCCTAGGGCTATGAGTAGCCCCAAGCTAACCCTTTGAGCCTACTACTAGATCTAAACCTTATTTTAAGATAATATAGTCAAGAAACAATGATGTATTATACCAAAAACTAAACTGAATAAACTATAGACATTGTCTGAATAACAAATACTAAAAGACTACAAATAAACTCGTAGTTCGATAAGCCTCTACGACTAAAGAATTGGAGATCCATTGGGACAGCCCCTTAACTGACTCAAACTTAACTGAAAATGATACCTAAATTACTTTAAAAGCTAGAAATCTGAAAAAGTAGGCCCTAGAATCATGAGGACTCACCAACTATGGAAGTATAGATAGAGATGCTCAAACTACTCACGCTACTGATACTAAGCACCCGAACCTACATTATATGACAATGTAGCGCATAGACATATACGTAGATCAACACTTTGAGGTTATACTGAGTATATAGGGTCTAATGCATAGTAGACATCATCATAATTAGAATGTAAATGTATGTAGATATATATGAATCACATAAGCTTGATTATCTAAAATATCAAAATATAAAATCACGTATACCAAATCATACTTGTAAATCTAGTGAGTCATAACACTTAGTCTTATAAAAGCTTTACTTTCATTCTTTTCTTTGAAACGTAGAAGCTTTGGGAGCTTTGGAAATCTTGAAACTTTTAGGACTTAGGGACTTTCTTCTAACCAACATAAACCATGTAAGCGGACATGGAGTCCAACATCTTGCCCATGTTGGAGAGAGTTGTTCTACCCTTGCCATCAAAATAGAACTTTAACTTAAGTGATCACTATCTTAGCCCACTATGAGCAAATCAAAAACCTACGGTGGGACGTAGTTCTAGGGCATGAGACCTTGGATTCATACCCAACTTGGTGCGAAATACTACTCCTATGCTTATTGCTCATAACTTTTAGGAAATCCATCTTAAAAAAGTACATGGGTTTATAATGAAAACCAATTATACTTCTTTTTTCTTTAAATCATAAATAATGTGGATTCCTATCTTAGCTTAGATTCGGAAGATAAATCTTACTTTAAAATCTGAATGCTTTCTTGTTAAAGCATGCTAATAATATACTCTTCATAAAATATCAAAATTCATGCTTGGGTTAAAAGCATATGTTCTTAAATGATTACAATTTCATAATGAAGCTTAATTCTCAACAATTATATTAGAAATACTTGATCAATTCACAATAGAGATGTGCAATCCATGATATAAATCCTCAATTCAAAGCCTAAATAGGTGAGATAAACATGCAATTCAAGGCGTAAATCACTTATATCTTCATAAACATAAAACAAGATTCTTTGGGCATAAATCCCAACTTGCAAATCATGTAATCTTTAATAAAATTCAAGTTTTGGGCCACAAGAACAAAAGATTTGTCCTTGTTCAAACCCTACATACCTTGGATGATGAAATATATTAACAAGCTTGCTTTTGAGATTCTATTAATGCTCATGAATGATGGTTCTTAGAATTATTGTTTTGGGAATCATGAATCTCGAATTGATTTGAAAAAGAGTAGTGGAATCTTGAGATTCTTGAGGTGGATTGTTGAAGTTTAGGGTCTTGGTTGAGAGAAATTTTGAGGAATATATTATAAAATGCATATAAGAAACATAAATCTTGTGTTTGGATAGTTTTGGTGGGTGGAAAAAAGTCACAAAACTCTCTTAAAACCCCTAAACAAATCTAGAAAAAAGTAATAGGGTCCTGATTTAATGGGACACTGCAAAGCGCCACTATCGTGGTAGCTCACTGCAAACTGATCAATGTGAAATTAGGGACCTCTGTGACGTGGATCTATCGTGTTGTCCCACTGGATTTTGACAAATAGGACCTTTAACTTCAACGTGATGCGCCAACATTGTGGTGCCCTATAGAAATGCCATTTTGGCCTTCGGCGTGACATGCCACTATAGCGTTGAACTACTGGAAATTGACAAATGGAAATTTGGACCTCACCGCGATGCACCAACATTACAGTGGTACACTGTAAACTGATAATTATGAAATTGTCCTTCACCATGAAGCGGTGTCCACTCAGTTGGTACAGTGTCAACTAAAAAATGCTCTAACTTCTTCAGCGAGTGTCATATTAGGGCTAATTTTGGAAGATAATATTATTAATTTTGGAAGACATCTCTTAACATTCTAGAAACAAATTTAAGCTAGAAAAAGTTTAGGGTATTACAATATATCCCCTTTGGGAACATTCATCCTCTAATGTGGCTCGCGAAACTGAGATGCTGAAAATTGAGGCCATTGATGGCATATACAACTAAAAGCACAAATCAACTAATTGAAAATACATGAACTATCGAATGAATGGCTATACAAAGATGAAATTTAGCCTGAAAATATATGACTTAGGAAACTTTTTACCTTAAACTAAATCTGAATCTGTAGCGAAGAGATGAGAGTACTTCGCCTGTATTTCTACTTCTACTTCCCAAGTGGCTCTCTCAACGGATAGATTTTGAAAAAGAACCTTGACTAGGGGAACTTATTTGTTCCATAGTCTACGAGTCTGATTGTCAAGGATCTCAATTGGAATTTCTTCATAAGAGAGGCTATCATGAACTTCTGTACTTTCTAAGGGCACTACACCCACTGTATCATTAATACACTTCTTCAACAAATACTCATGGAACACAGGATGTACGAATGATAAATCTACAGGAAACTTAAGCTCATATGCTACCTTCCCAACACGACTCAAAACCTGGAAGCGACCTATATAATGGGGACTAAGTTTCCCCTTCTAGCCAAATCTCCTCACCCTCTTCATGGGTGAAACTTTCAAATAAACTAAATCACCAACTTCAAACTCAAGATCTCTTTTCCTCACATCTGCATACGATTTCTAAAAACTCTGATCTATTTTCAACCTTTCTTGAATCAACTATAATTTCTCCATATCTTCTATCACCATAATAGAGGTAAAAACATAGCCTTACCAACTTTAAACCATCCGACAGGTGATCTACATCTCCGCTTAAGTACCTCAAACAAAGCCATCAGAATTTTAGCATGATAACTGTTATTGTAGGAAAACTCAATCAACGACAAATGCTCATCCAAAATACCCCTAAAATCAAGCACACACGCTCTCAATATATCTTCTAGAGTTTGAATGGTCCTCTCTGCCAGACTATCAGTCAGTGGATGGAAAGAAAAACTAAGATGAACTTGGGTACCAAGACCTTTCTGAAAATCTTTCCAAAACTAAGAGGTGAACTAAGTACCCCTATTTGAGATAATGGACAAGGGTACTCCATCCAACCTAACAAACTCTCGGATATACAACTTAGAACAGTATTCAACCATATAGGATGTATGAACTAGAAAGAAATTCATGGACTTAGTCAATCTGTAAATAGTAGCCCAAATCAAATCATGACGACGATGCGAATGAGGTAAACCAGTCACAAAATCAATGTTCACCTCTTCCCACTTCCAAGTAGGAATACAGAACTCTTTGAAAACACCACCAGGCCTTTGGTTCTCTACCTTAAACTATTGACAAGTTGCACACTTTGCTATAAACCCTGCTATATATCCCTTTATACCGCTCAACCAATAGATTTCTCGCAATTCTCGGTATATTTTAATAGCACCAAGATGAATGGAGGAATGCGCACCATGCACCTCAGCCATAATCTGTTGTCCAAACTCATCAACATATCGTACACACAGTATGCTTTGGTATCTCAACACGCCATCTCCCCCTTGGGAGAGAACCTCAAATCTCTAATCTCTAACCAACTCCTTTAACTTTACTAAAATGGGATCCTGATCTTGTTTCTCCTTTACCTAAAAAACTAAGAAAGATTTTGCATTATTCTGCACCCAAAACTCTACCCTCAACTGAATCAACCAATCTATCACCCAACCTATCCAAATGGTGCAATTCCTAAGCTAACTCTTTCCAATCACTCTCCATATGAGCAACATTGTCCATAGACAATCTACTAAATTCTTTTACCGCTACATTGGCTTTGCCTGGATGATACAAGACACTTATGTCATAATCTTTCAATAATTCTATCCACCTTCCTTGATGAAGGGTTAACTCTCTCTATGTGAACACATATTATAGACTTTTATGGTCTGTAAACACATCAACGTGCACCCCATAAACATAACGTCTCTAGATTTTTAAAGCAAGCAAAACAACAGCTAATTCAAGGTCGTAGGTTGGTTAATTCTTTTCATAAGGCTTAAGTTGTCTAGAGGCGTAGGCTATGACCTTACCTCTCTGCATAAAAAAAAACCAAACTAACTCTAGAGGTATCACAATAAATGAAAAAACTATCTATACCATCTGGGTAATAGTAAGACTTGGGCTGAAGTGAGTCGCATCTTCAACTCCTAAAAACTTTCTCATATGAATCTGACAACTAAACCTTAACATTCTTCTGAGCCAATCGGGTCATACGAGATGCAATGGATGAAAATCACTTGATAAAATGTGTATAATAGCCCACTAAACACAAAAAACTCCTAATATATGATAGAGAGATAGGTATAGTCCAATTTCTTATAGTTTCTATCTTTTGGGGATCAACTCTAATATCCTCTATGGAAATAACATAGCCAAGAAGCAACTAACCTTAGCCAAAATTCACACTCGCTGAATTTGGCAAACTACTGATGATCCTTAAGTGTTTACAACACAATTCGAAGGTGGTCTGCATAATCATCCTCACAGCAAGAGTAGACAAGAATATCATAGATATGACAAAAATGCCCAGATACTATTTAAACATTCTATTCATGAGGTCCATGAAAGCTGTTGGGGAATTGGTTAGCCCGAAGGACATGACTAGAAATTCAAAATGACCATGGTGGGTTCTGAAGGTTGTCTTCAGACTATCATATTCCCTTACTTTAAATTGATGATAGCCGAATCTAAGGTCTATCTTTGAGAAATAACTTGCACCTTGGAGTTGGTCAAATAAGTCATCAATTCTAGGAAGAGGATATTTGTTCTTCACTGTGAATTTATTCAACTGATGATTGTCAATGCACATACGTAAAGAACCATCTTTCTTTTAAATGAATAGGATGGCAGCGCCCCATAGAGAAACACTAGGTCTTATGAAACCTTTGTCTAGAAGATCTTTGAGTTGCTATTTCTACTCCTTAAGTTTAGCTGGAGACATACGATATGGAGAAATGGAAATAGGCTGAGTATTAGGAATATCAACTTAGAATTTTCTTGCCCTATCAAGAGGTACCCCTAGCAAATCATCAAGAAAG
Source organism: Capsicum baccatum var. pendulum (assembly GCA_030864225.1). Lineage (NCBI taxonomy): Eukaryota > Viridiplantae > Streptophyta > Magnoliopsida > Solanales > Solanaceae > Capsicum > Capsicum baccatum. The sequence continues at coordinate 198,182,382 of CM061559.1, read as the reverse complement.
ACATCACAAAACTCATTAGCTATACTGACTGACTAAATTGTTAGAGTCTCAGACTAGGTGTCTTTGACTCAAACTAGATAATGATGTACCCTTTGGAGATTAATTTCCTAGCTTTAAGATAGGATATGGAATGACTTTTGGGAGATACTGCATTACCTGACCACACAAAGACTGGCTCATCGGGAAACTTAAACTTTACCACTCGAGTGCGACAATATATTAATACATAAAAAGAATGGATCCAATCCATACCAATAATAAGGTCAAAGTTGACTATTTTTAATTGTATCAAATCTGCCAACATGATTTTATGAAAGATAGTTATGGGACACTTTCAATAGATATTTTTGGAAACAACTGATTCCCCGACTAGTGTAGAAACTAAGAAAGGCTCATGGATCTTTTTAGAACTCATCTCAAAATTAACTGAATGGGGTCACATATGAGAAACTCGACCCAGGGAACAACGGTATGTAAACATCAAAAGGGATGACATGAAGCATACCAGTGAAAACATCTGGGGAGACCTCCTGATCTTGGTGGGATGGTAAAGTATAGAACTAATTTTGGCACTGACCACCACCTGGACTAGATGATGCACCCTGAGGAAGGGCTGGGCGAGATTTAGGATCTAGTGCACTGGTAGCCCCTGTCTAAGGATAAATATCTTAGTTTACCTGTTTAGCATATGGGCACTCTCTAATTCTATGACCTAACATTATATAAATAAAACAACCTTTCTTACTAGTCAAGCACTAAGCAGGATGAGTTCTACCACACTTAGTGCATGGAGGATAATTGGGCATACCACTCGCACTATTCTAGGATCTAGACATAGAAGACTTACCCCATTATTCCTGTCTACCTCTGGAGTGGGAGCACTAGCTATAAACTGTATTGGAAATGTCGTACGACTCTCAAAATGCAAGTGATTTACCCTTGTAGACCTTAATCAATGATACACAAACTACCCAATTCTATCCTTTATATTCCCCTCTCTCTTTCCTTCAACATTTATACCTCAATCTATTAGGCATGAGTCATCAATCTAGCAAGATCCATATCTCCAATAAGAATGGCATTTCGATAATCCTTGACTACTAATCCCAACACTCCAATAACAAAATTACTCATACTAGATCTGGTGTCAGCTATCAACTCGGGAGCATACTAAGATAACTGGTTAAACTTAAGGTAGTACTTCTTCATTGTCATTGAGCCCTACCTCAGGTTCATGAACTCTTTAACCTTGGATTCTCATAACTCACGCAGAAAGAACCTGTCTAGGAAAGAATCCTCAAACACCTACCAAGTTATGGGAGTTGCATTATCACCCCTACCTTTCTTCCACATGACAGCCAATTGTAAGGGACATCTTTCAACCTATAAGAAGCCAATTCTATGCTCTCCTCTTCAGTAACACACATTACTTAGGTGATATTTTTCACCTCATAAATATACAAATGGGGGTCCACACTTACTTTTAACCTAAAGAATTCAAGAAGAATTATTCTCATAAAGTCACAGATCCTGACTGCAGCTAAATCACCTCTTTATTGACGTAGAATTGTAGCCTAATTATTAGCTTGAACATTAGTGGTCATAGCTTAGGCTAATTCCTGAAAGGCAACCCAAAATTTGGCATACGACACATTCTTATTTAGGGGATCAACAGGCTGGGGTGACTGGTTATCATTCCTACAGGCATTAGCTCTGCAAGGAGGCATATTCTGTCATGAAAAAGCATGAGTTAATAGAAAATAAAGATATCTATAAGAATAATAGATTATCCAAGAAAGAGAGGATTTTCCTAAAATACTCCACAATCTCTTGATCATAGATGTGGCCCACTTCACACCCATGATCAAGACTCTATGTAACATGGCTTGTCTGACACCCTAGGACACTTTAAACCTTAGGATCAGATACCAAGTTTGTAACACCTCAAAATCTAATCCCGAGATGTCATATGATGCTCAAGGATATAAATAGCCCTCAGCTAACCCTTTGAGTCTGGTACTAGATCTAAACCTTACTTTAAGATAATCTAGTCAAGAAATAATGTTGTATTATTTAAAAAACTGAACTAAATAAACTGTACATACTATTTGAATAACAAATACTAAAAGTCTATCAATAAGCTCGTAATCTGACAAGCCTCTACGACTAAAGAACTAGAGAGCCATTGGGATAGACTCCTAATTGACTCAGACTAAATAGAAAATAATAACCCAATTACTATGAAAGATGTAAATCTAAAGAAGTATGCCCTCGAATAATGAGTACTCACCAATTCGGGAAACGTAGATAGAGATACTCAAACCACTCACGCTGCAGATACTGAGCAACTGAACCTACATTATAAGATAATATAGCACATATAAATATATTTATATCAGTACTTTGAGGATGTATTTAGTATATAGAGGTGTAATACATAAGTAGACATCATCATAATTAGAGAGTAAATGCATCAGATATATATGACTTACATAAGCTTGATTATCTAAATATCGAAATATAAAATCGTGTATAATAAATCATACTTATATATCTAGTGAGTCATAACACTTAGTCTTATAAAAGATTTTCTACCATTTTATTATTTGAAACTTAGAAGATTTGGGAGCTTTGGAAATCTTAAAACTTTGGGACTTAGGGATTTTCTTCTAATCGACATAAACAATGTGAGCTGACATGGAGTCCAACATCTTTCCCAAGTTGGGGAGAGATAAAGTATCCTTGCCATAAAAATAGAACCTTAACTTAAGTGGTCACTATCTTAGCCCACCATGGGCAAATCAGAAACCTACGGTGGCACATAGTTCTGGAGCATGAGTCGTTGGAATCGTACCCAACTCGGTGCTATATACTACTCCCATACTTAGTGCTCAAAACTTTTAGGAAACCCACCTTAAAACAGTATAAGGGTTTATAATGCAAGCTAATTATACTTCTCTCTGCTTTAAATCATAAATAATGTGGATTCCTATCTTAGTTTAGGTTAGGAAGATCAGTTTTTCTTTAAAATTTGAATGCTTTCTTGTTAAAGAATGTTAATAATATTCTCTCCATGAAATATCAAAATTCATACTTGGGTTTAAATCATATGTACTTAAATGATCACATTTTCATAATGAAGTTTAATTCTCAACAATTATCTTAGAAACACTTGAAAATATCAATTCATAATAGGGATGTACAATTCATGATATAAATACTCCATTCAAAGCCTAAATAGGTGGGATAAAAATACAATTCAAGTCTTAAATCACTTATGTCTTTATAAACTTAAAAAAAGATACTTGGGGTATAAATACCAACATGCAAAGTATGGTATCTTTAATAAAATTTAAATTTTTGGGTGCAAGAATGAAAGATTTGTCCTTGATTAAACCTCACATACCTTTGAAGATGAACTAAATTAACAAGATTGCTTTTAAGATTCTATATGTGCTCTTGAATGATTGTTCTTGGAAATCTTGTGTTGGGAATGTTGAATCTTGAATTAATTTGGAAAAAAGAGTGCTTGAATCTTGAGATTCTTAAGGATGATTTTTGAAGTTTAGGGTTTTGGTTGAGAGTAATTTTGAGAAATATATTATCAAATTCATATAATAGAATTAAATATTGTGTTTGGACTATTTTGGGGGCTGGGAAAAAGTCCAAACTACCATTTTAAAACCCCTAAATGAAGCAGGAAAAACATAGCTGGTTTATGATTTAATGGGCCACCGCGATATGCCACTTGCAAAGGCTCACTAAAAACTAACAAATGGGAAATTAGGGATCGCCGCAATATGGCTCTATCACATTGTCCCACTGGATTTTAACAATTGGGACCTGGAACTTCAATGTGATGTGCCACCATCGTGTTGCCCTATAGAAATGCCATTTTATCCTTCGACGTGATATGCCAGTATAGAGTTGGACAAATGAAAATTGACAAATGGATATTTATACCTCACCACGATGCGCGAACATCATGGTGGTCCACTGGAAAGTGAAAATTATAAAATTGTCCTTCATCGCGATGCATTGTCTGCCCAGTTGGCACACTTTCAACTTAAAATTGCTTTTACTTCTGTATCGAGTGTCAGATTTGGGTGAATTTGGTATAGATGGAAATCTTATTTAATTTCCCATATAATAAAAAGTTGAAATCTAGAAAATTCTATATGAAATAAATATTATTCATGTTGGAAGATATCCCTTAACATTCTAGAAATTAATTTAAGCTAGAAGAAATTTAAGGTATTACAATATCTTCAACTTGGGAACATTCATCCTTGAATTTAGATAGTGACACTAATATGATGAAAATTGAGGCCACAACTGGCATATATAATTGAAAGCACGAATCAACAGATTGCAAATGCATGAACTATCGAATGAATGGTTATATAAAACTGAAACTTAGACTGAAAAGAGATGACTGAGGAAACTTGTTACCTTAAACTAAATCTAAATTTACAGCAAAGATATCAGGTCACTTTATCAAAATATCTACTTCTTCTTCCTAAGTAGCTCCCTCAACGGATTGATTTCGCCAAAGAACTTTGACTAGGACTTCTTTGTTCCTTAGTCTACGAGTCTGATGGTCAATGATCTCAACTGGAATTTATTCATACGAGAGGCTATCATGAAATTTTATCCTTTCTAAGGATACTATGACTACTGGTGCAAGACCCCACAAAATTCTAAGTTTAATTCAGTCCATTTATGCTTGTTAAGGGGGTCCCAAACTTCAAAAATTCTAGCTAAGTTTCCAGTCTTAGTTTATTTTTGTCTTTCAAAAATTGGCAATCTCATTTTGTGACCTTAATGTCCTTTAATGGTCTGTATTATTTATAATTCATGATCAAGGAGGTCAACAGGTGTTTCCACACATGTTTTGAATTTTTTGGACCTTGTTTAACCACGTTTGGTGTCCCAAAAAAGTGGTCCAATGCAATATTGGTATGCCGGGTCACCTATCGCGTTGGTTAACATTGTTTTAGGTTACCAAAGCCAAAATTACTAAGTCTTGGCACAATAATGGGGCGATACATCAAGTATCGTGTCAGTACCATTAACGCATTTTGTCACCAATCGCGTCGATGCCCAATTTTTAGTCATTAAGTTTCTGCATCTCCAAGGACAAAAGGGCCAATTTTTCACCCCTATATAAACCCAATAACACTTGATTCAACTATTTTTCACCCATAATATAATGTTTTTCTCAAGTTCTTCTCAAGAACAAGTCAGGGTTTTTAATTGGGGATTAAAATTCAGTACTTAAAATCAAGAATCTCTCCATTAATCTTCATAAATTCAATAACTAAGGTATTCATAGTGTTCATTCATGGATTATTTTCATCCATGAATCCCAAGAATTAAGTTTTTAAATTATGTATTGTGAATGTTTTGTTATGGGATGATTATATTCATGAGATTACGATTGTATGATTCCCAAGTTGGAATATTTATTTATTTTTATGAATCTATGAAAGCATGTGAGTTGAAGACTATGAACTTAGTGGTTATGATATGTTAATTTTATGATTATACATATGCCATAAGGGGTTCATGTAAGTTGTTTGACAAAATGTCTAAGAGAATAGAAATTGTATTATGGCTCAAATGTGACCCAAGTGATAAATACATGCTTTACCACTATAATCAAGGATGACTTCCATAATATTGTGTGCATTATGAATTTTTGATGAAATATTCATGAGATAAGGTTTATTACATGTTTATTTGCATTTCTATCCATGTACAACATTATGATAACCATGTACTTCATAAAATCCCCAAGTATTTGTGTTATGAATTGTTGATATTGGTCATTTGTTCAAGAGTGTCATGTTTTGTCAGTTTCATGCTATCGAGTCCTGGGTTTACCTGTATTGTGCCTAGAGCTAGTGTTAGTTTTCAAGATACTCTTAGTCAAGCGATGATTAGTAGAATTCAGTCAGTTATATTACTCAGGGAAACTCTTTAAATTCAGTATCTACCAGTCCATTCCTACTCGATAACCTCAGTAAATCTTCGTGGTCTTTGTAATCTCAGTCAGCTATCAGATCTCAATAGTATTTTGTCAGTCAATGGAATTAAGTGAACTTATATTCTAATCAGTTAAACAATACGATAAATAAAATTTTAGTTTAGTTCATATCATTTTAGTTTCTCTTCAATCGGGAGAAGGATTCAACACTGAGTTAACCCAACGATGAGGGCACACCAGTCGGTCAGTTGAGGGTGTTATACTTAAATAAAATCCTTGCGTTCTAGAACTATGTAACCAGCGTAGGTTGAGATGTACCCTACGAGTTTAGGGATCATACATCCCATTTGAGTTTTCCTACTAGGAGTGGTTAACGGAAGAGCTCCCTATCATATAGGGTTTACTCACAGCTTCTCTTTACCCGTGGTACGGTACAGATACACTTACAGCTAAGGTTATAGGTTAGACCCCACTAGTTTAGTTTTGAGGAATGTCGGTTAGATGATTACCTCCCATAGTCTCAATTTTAGATTTAATCTTAGTAATAAAACTTAGTTTCGTTCTACAAATATCAGGACTGTTAGATATAGTCGCTCAGCTCAGTACGAAACTTATCTATTTCCATCAGAATAAAGACTATCAGATACAGTCATCTAGTTAAGTCTAGAACTCAGATAGTCCTCAGATTTAGGACTGTTAGATATAGTTACCATATCCAGTAAAGGAATTAGATAGTTTTTTAGTATTAGTATACTTATTTATTAGTTAACAGTAATATAGTACCAGTAACCTCAGATATCAGTTACTTGTAAACTCTATAATTCATATCATTAATGGACTTAGTCATTTAGTATGCCAGTATTAGTATTCAAATATTAGTAAATCCACATTATCAGAATTTATGAGCCAGTGTTATTATTATATCAGTTACAGTTACATATTCATGTATGTTTTCTCACGTCTATGTTACTCAGTCAGTTAGTATTATTCATGCATACAAACCATTGCATTCATCCTACCTCACATGCATACCAGTATATTTAATCGTACTGACGCATTTACACTATGGTATTTTATACCATAGGTTCAGAAGCACATGCTCCAGAGCATCAATAGCATTCCAGCCTTAGCAGTCAGAGTCAGTAGTGAGTCCTCATCCTTCGATGACATAATAATTTCTTTATTATTTCATTACTTAGTTTATTTAAGTAGTTGGATTTACTTAGGGACATTTCCCATCAACTTCTTATTTAGACAGTTCAATAAGTTCTAGAGGTTGTTAGGCTACAACATGTTCAGTTATTTATTTTAGCTGTTTTGGTTTTATTATACCATATTTTCAATTGTGTATTAGTATTGAACCTTATGGGCTTTCAATTCACATTTTTACATTTACGATATTATAATTATTTGGTGCTCAGTTACAGATATCACTTATCGGTTAACTTATGGTCCTTTGGGATTATCAGCACCGTGTAGCATTCTATGTAACAGATTTAGGGTGTTACAAACTTGGTATCAGAACATAAGGTTCAATAGTGTCCTAGGAAGTCTAAAAAGATGCATTTAGTAGAGTCTTGTAAATGGGTGTTTTGTGCACCATACTTATGTACAGGAGGCTGTGAGATATTTTAGGAATAGTTTCCCTTCTTTTAATATTTAGTCATTCTAGTGAGCATAAGCTCTAATTTAAATCTCAGTATAATCCCTTCTTCTCTTTTGATTACAAAACATGCCTCCTAAAATGGCTAACAAAAGTGGAATAGGGAATCAGTCAGCACCTCAGATAGTCTAGGCAGATCCTCTGGATGAGCACATCTCTCATGCAGAATTAAAAACTGCATTTACTACTCTTGCTAATTCAGTCCAATCTCACGATGATCGGCCAACTGCTATTTTGCTAGCCAAGTGGATAATTCTACTACATTCAGAATTCAAGACTTCACCTAAATGAATCCTCTTCTATTCTCATGTTCTAAGTCTGAAAAATATCTACAGGAGTTCCTCAACCAGGTTTAAAAAGTCACAGATATCATGGGAGTGACTTCCAGTCAGAGTGCTGAGTTAGCCGCCTATCAGCTACAAAATATAGCCCATACATAGTTTAAGTAGTGGGAAGTAGACAAGAATATAGATGCAGGGCCCATAGAATATAAGGAGTTTGCTATGACCTTCTTACATAGATTCTTTCCCCTAGAGTAGAAAGATACCAAAGTGTTAGATTTCACCAATATCAAACAAGGTAGCATGAGTGTGAAATAATACTCCCTCAAGTTCACCCAGTTAGCCAGGTATGCTCCCCATGTAGTAGTAGATAGTAGATCCAAAATGAGCAAGTTTGTACCTGGGGTTTCAGGTACAGTGGTTAAAGAGAGTAGGAATGCGATGTTGATTAAAGATATGGACATATCTAGGGTTATGTTCCATGCTTAACAGATTGAAGTGCAAAAACTTAAGAAGAATGAAAGATAGAATAAGAGAGCCAAAATAGTTAGTTATAGTTTTTCTCAGCCAGGGTCACAGGGTGGTAATCTTTCTTATCATACTCAGAATTTTTCAGTCCCATTTCCTTCTTAAGCTAGTGCCCCTGTAAAAAAAGTTCATAAATGACCGTAAGGATGGGGCATAAGGCTCCAAATCCTAAAATAGTGCAAGTATTATTTGAACTCATTCATTTTTTAAAGAGTGTGGTGAGTATCATAAGGATATGTGTTGAGTGGTAAGTAATGTGTGTTTCAAATATGGTGAGTCAGGTCACAAGGTTTGAGATTATCCTAGGCCTGGCCCTAGAAGTAAGCACGGTCATCCTTTCATTCAGTCCAATCGCCTGAATCTGCAGTGTGCTAATTCCAACGCTATTAGTGGGTAACTCCCAGACCGACTCTTTGCACTTCAGTCTGTATAGGATCAGGAAAGTTCTCCTGATGCAGCCACTGGTACGTTACAGATCCCTCATTTATATGTTTACATTTCTTCAAATTTAGGAGCTTTTTCTCTTTGTAACTATTTACACAGCAGTCAACTTTAAGGTCAGACCGAATATTAACACGACCTATTCTGGTCACCACCCTATTCTGGTCATCACAATACCTACATATGATTAACATTTCAGTCCCATAAATACAGCTTATATCCATGGGCTGTTCATAAAAAAGTGTATGTTTTGAGTTCCTTGTATGGGGAGTCCAAGTTCATCTAGTGTTGCAAATCATGTTCCACAAATTCAGAATTTCCAAACCTAGTTCCTGCAGCTCATCACTCATTTACTCATTTCATGTTTTATAGTATGTTCATCCTACATGACTCATGCTACACGCCTAATGATCAGTTAAAATTTTTGACTGTGTCATGTATATCCATAGTTTAGACCCCTTGGTGAACTCATGGTGTTGATGTTCTATCCCTCATCCCTCAGTTACAGCATTATTCAATAATTAGTATTTAGTAAAGGACTAAGATAGTCCTATAGAACCATGGCCTTCAGTCATATCTTATTAAACCATAAGAATTCAGTTTTCTGTACTAGTCTAACCATCAGTTATTAGGAACTAGAATTCAGTGCCAGTTATAGTCTTAGTTATAGTTACAGTCTCAATTACCATCTTAGCTACAATCTCAATCCCAGCCCTAGTTCAGTCAGATCATAAACTTAGTTCACTTTTAGGATTACTTGACCATAGTATATGGCCATTAGTTATTCAAACATTGGTATTTTAGTACCTCAGTTTACAGAATGTTTCCAAATTATGTTGGAGGTTTGGTCTTGTGGTCTTAAGGTAATACAATTTTCACTCATTCATTCTCAGTTACCTCACGTTACCCAGACAGTCATTACCTTTTATGTATAATACTTTATAGTCTAAGTCCATCCTTTCAGGATAAGTACAGTTCACCCTTACAGACCTAGTAGTCAGTTATCTATCATTCATTTAATCAGATAAGTTAGTACATTTACGCATTCGTGTTCAGCACCCACGTGAATCTTTTAAGTTATCTTAGTTACATAGTATAAGTCTTAGTCACTTTATCTTAGATAATATTTTATAGGCCTTGTCTCCTAATATAATAATCCCAGCCATGTAGTGATCTCCTATTCTGATATCCTACTCAAATTAGGCTAATATTCTCTTTCTTTATTCAGTCACTAGAACTCAACGAAAAGAGTGTCATAGGAATGCTCTAGTCGAGTAGAAGTTTTTAGTATGAGTTAGTTAAGCAGCCAGTAATTTAGTTTAGCAGCCAGACAGACAAGTTCAGGTAGTGTAGTTTCCCACCTTTCCAACTAGTCACACTATCTAAAGTCTCATGAAAATAATCATTCTAAGATGGACTAACTAGGAAGTTTCATGTTCAACCTGATTCATGTATCATGTCACAGTTTCAAATCCCAGATATTTATTCATAATTTAATTCGTTGGTGCTTTGTGCATCACCCTAGTTTTCCTCAGTATCTTAGCAAAATCAATATTCTTCGAGGGACGTAGTATCCCAAGGGGGGACATATACTATAATCCCCCAAACTTTCATGACATAAACATGGCACTCTATTTCCTTGTAATAAATCTAGTTTGGGATAGGGGATACTCAAAAGTTGACCCTCAAACTCTGACCTCAACCACAAGCCATGTATTCAAGGTGCTCAGTTCAGATAACGATATTTAGTTTATATACCACATTTTAGGCTCTGATATGTTCCTATTTTCCCACTCACACATGCCCAATAAGTGATTTTGGTTTCATCAGTATTTTTTGGTTTAAGGTTACAACCTTTCAAGTATTCACGTAGTTCTATGTTATAACTCCATTATAAACTCGCTACAAATTACCATTACATATTTATTCATATGTTCATGTGTCAGTTTAGTCATGTATTTATGCATCACATATGCATGCTCAGAACAAATCTCAGCAACTCAGTGATGTCAGTCATGTATTCATATTTCAGTTTTTCATATTTAGCATTTACTTCTGCTTATCAGTTCCCCAATCTCAATCATTCTCATTTGAGGACAAATGTTGCCAAGAGGGAAACATTGTAAAAACCCACAAAATCCAAACCTTAATTTAGTCAGTTTATGCTTGTTAAGAGGGTCCCAGACTTAGAAAATTTTAGCTAATTTTGCGACCTTAATGTCCTTTAATAGTTGGTATACTTGCTAATTCATATCAAGGATCTCAATAGGTGTTCGCGGTCAAATTTCACATTTTTTGGACCTTGATTAGACCATGTTTGGTGTCCCAAAATAGTGGACCAATGTGATCTTGGTGTGCAGCATCACCTATCGCGTTGTTTAACATTATTTCAGGTTTCAAGAGCCAAAAGTAATGAGGCTTGGCGTGGTCATAATGCAACGCATCGAGTATCGCATAGGTGCCATTGACGCACTGCATCACCAATCGAATTGATGCACAGTTTTTAGTCATTAAATGTCCGCGTCCTCAATGGAAAAAAGGTCAATTTTTCACTCCTATATAAACCCAATAACATGTGATTCAACCATTTTTTAACCAAAATATAGAGTTTTTCACAAGTTCCTCTGAAGAAAAAGTTAAGGTTTTAAATTGGGCTTTCAAATTCACTACTAAAATCCAAGAATCTCTCCATCAATCTTAGTAAATTTAAGAACTAAGGTATACATAGTATTCATTCATGGATTCCTTTCATCCATGAAACCCAAGAATCATGTTTTTAAATCATGTATTGTTAATGTTTTATTATGGGTTGATTATGTTTATGAGACTATGATTGTATGATTCTCAAGTTGAAATCTTTATTTGTTTTTATGAAACTATGTAAGCATGCGAGTTGAAGACTATGAACTTAGTTGTCATGATGTGTTATTTTGATGATTTTGCCTATGCACTAAGAGGTGCATGTAAGGTGTTTGACGAAATGCCTAAGAAAATGGAAATTATGTATTATGGCTCAATTGTGACCCATGTGATAAATGCATGCTTTATCCTGATGATCAAGGATGACTTCCATGATATTATGTGCATTAATAATGTTTGATGGAATGTTTATGAGATTAGGTTGATGAAAGTATTACATCTTTCTATGCATTCCTATCTATGTACAACATTATGATAATCATGTGCTTTATGAAATCCCTAAGTTATTGTGTTATGAATTGTTGATAGTGGTCATGTGTTGGAGAAGTATCACATCCTACCAATTTTATGCTATCGAGTCCTAAGTTTACTTGTACCTGACAATCTAGATGTGTTCCTAGAGCCAGTGTCAGTTGTCAAGATACTCTCTATCAAGCCATGATCAGTAAAATTCAGTCAGTTATATGACTCAGGAAAACATTGTAAATTCAGCATCTACTATTCCAGTCCTACTCGGTAACCTCCATAAATCTTAGTAATCTCAATGATCTTTGTAATCTAAGTCAGGTATCAGATCTTAGTAGTATTTTTTCGGTCAACAAAATTTAGTAAACTCAGTTCCAATCAATTATACAATATGATCTGTAATATTTCAGTTCAGTTTAAATCAGTTCAGTGTCTCTTCAGTTAGGAGTACAATTCAGCACCGAGTGAACCCAAGGATAAGGGCTCACCTATCAGTCAATAGAGGGTGTGATCCTTAGAAATAATTATTGTGTTCTAGAACTACGTAGCCAGCGTAGGTTGAGATGTACCCTACTGATGTGTGAGTAGATGCTAACACATTTGAGGATTTAATCTAAGAATAATTTCAAAGTCTTAAGCAACTTTTATCATTTTTTATTATTTTATCTTTTATTCTGTAGTAGAAGCCAAGATGTATTAGAACCAACAAGAATGGAAGCAAAAGAGTTGAAATCAGAAGCAAATAGAAGAGAAGTATTGCTGACGATATTCTTTTTAAGTTGTAAGCCCTGTGATAAGTTATCACCTTCATCGTCAGCCTTAGACAGAGAATGGACCTCAGCTAAAAGCCGTGAAGACATTTCCTAGTAAGCTATCGAAGAGTTGATAGGATGTCAAAGTTGTCGTCATCCTAAGGAAGAACATAGGAGATGAGGTAGAGAAGTGATGACATCCGTGATAAGTCATGAAAGATCTGAAGGTCATCACATTTTGTCATCATCCTTAAGCAGGAAGTGCTAAAACTGAAGAAGGAGATAATGACATTTTTGATATGTAGCCAGGCTCCTGATAAGTTGTCATGAATGTCGTCGCCTAATTCGAGGAATTATTAAAATTTGTGATTTTGTTTCCTTATTTAGGCTAAACTATTTAAAGTTTTGTTTGGGGTTTTCTAAGGGGTTCTGAACCTAAGTTGGAGACACGTATTTTGTTACTTTTCTCTCTAGTTTCTTGGATTGAAAAACCATTAACTTTGAAGATATTTTCATCAATTTTTTGGGATTTTCATTGTGATCAAATTGGAGAATCACTAGTGATTATTCATCTTATCGTAAGTTTATCTTCCAAAATCATGAATACAACTAGTTGTTTTGATTTTTGCATTATAAGTGGATAAATACTTTTAACTTAAATTGTGGGATCTAGGAGTAAGTCTTGATACGATGCTAAGTGTTTAAGATTCGCAAGGCAATAGGACTCTATGTTAATTCTGAGGTTTTAATTATAGTCTGTTGGTTGCAAACAATAGATAACACCTACTTAGATTAGCTTAATATAAGAAATCAATTATAGTAGGAAGTGAGCTATCAATAGGGACTTGGAAGTACTAAAAACTTCTATTTAATAGTTGATTTTGTAACAAGGTTGATTAACCTAAGGAAAAGTCTGGTCAGTGAATATAAATTCCATAAGTCTGAGATTATTTGGTATTTAAATGCTTATATAGGTCGAGAGATATTTAGTCATAACTTTGATAAAGATAATCTATTTTCCTACCTACTGTGAGAATCTTGAATCACTATTAGCATCTATCAAGTTCCAAAACCCCTAGTGAACATAATTCTGATTTTTCCATAAACTCTTGATTACAAACACCAAAGCTAAAGTGACCAACAATTATTTGTTAAATTTAACCCCCCCCCCCCCAATCTCAGGAAACATCAAACTATCAGTTGATTAAATTGCAAATGACTTAAGTTCACACCATATTCCTTGTGGCATTCTACCAAAATATAGTTGGTATATATTTACAATGATCACTTACATTCTCATTAGAGAGGTGTACTTTGAGCGTTATCAAAAATGGCGCTGTTGTCGAGGAATACAATTGTAAATTGAAGTTTATGTGCGCTAATTGACTGTTAATCAAGTTTCCTAGTTTTACGTTTATTTTTTGTTTTTGTTTATTACAGGATCTTTGTAGTGTATGCCAAGAACCAGAAGTTTTGGAGAACCATTATTACCACTTAATCTAGAACCACAACGAATTGGAAGAATGGCAGATAAATAAGAGGCTGATAGATTAGCAGCCTTAGTTAGAGCTCAGGTGAACGTACAGAATGTAGGTCAGCAAAAAGGACATCCTAATCCATAGGATGAAGATTTGTGAGATGAGGAGTTGCTAAATCTTGGAAACCTAGGGCGTGCAGAGTATGTAGCTACACCAATAAAACATAATGCTAACATGAACCGTCCATTCCAAGGAAGGTAACATTACCAGCCAATCCAGTATGACCTCAATGATGATAATGATAGAATCAATTGATTAGGTGAAATGGGGGAAATTATTCCTCCACCGTTGGAACCTGGGGAAAAATCAACATTAAGAGTACTATGATTCAACTCCTCAATCTGAAGGGGTTGTTTGGTGGCCTTCTTGGGAATTACCCAAACTTGCATTTGGAAAACTTTGTCTCCATATGTAAATCTTTTGATAACCTATGAGTGGGTCAGAATGTTATACGATTGAGGTTGTTTCCGTTGTCTCTGTATGGGGAGGCAACATTGTGGCTTAATGAGATGACACCCAATTCTATAACTAACAAGAGACAATTAAAAGGAGCTTCCTAGAAAGGATCTTTCTGCATTTCAGTAGGGTACAGCTGAGGGATGAGATCAGCAACTTTAGGTAACTTCCAACTGAAGCCTTGTATGAAACCTTGGAGAGATTTAAGAAAAAGCTGACACAGTGTTTGAACCACAATATAATAGACATACACTTGACGGAGAATTTGTACAGGGCTCTTAACTTTGTTACAAAACCAATTGTAGATAATATTGCTGGTGGTTCATTTGTTGATCTTACATTACCAGAGGCTTCAAAGATGCTAGAGACAATGACCAAACAGAGTTCGGCATGGCATACTAGAGACTCTGTGGTAGCTATCCCCACTATTACTGTGCGCATTACTGCAGAACAATGTAGAAGATATAAGGAGTGTGACCAAGACATGGCTTACCTAAAAATGTAGATGAATCTGCTAACCAAGAATTTGCTATCAGGAAAGACTGCAAAAGTAAAAGTTGTGGGGTCCCAAGATAGAGTTGATGTTGATGCTGAAAAAGAGGCAAAATATGTTAATAATCAGGGGGATTTCAAGGCAATATCCAAGGGAATTAAGGTCAGAGTTATTATGATAAGCCTAGTTATAAAGATAGGGAGAAGGGAAATTAGAGGAACATTAATGATAGGAGTGGGATCTATGTCCCTCCTAGAAATCATGAGGCTACTACAACAAGTTCTGAAAAGATGTCCATGGAGGACAAGATGGCCAAGTTGTTGAAGGGATTAGAGGCTACCAACTCTAGTGTAACTAGTATGAAGATATATCTATCATCTATTAGTCAGTTGGTAAACTTATAGTCCACTGCAATCAAATAGTTAGAGTAGCAGATGAGCCAACTCTCCACAGTATTTAACCACAGAAAGAGCAGAATGTTACCAAGTGATATGGTCCAAAATCCATAGAATGATGGCTCGTGTATGGAGATTACCACTAAAATTGGTTAGATAATACTTGACCCTTTTATGGGAAAAAGTTTGCTTAAAGATGTGACTGAGGCAGTTGATGAATCTAAAGAAGAATGTCCAGTGGAGTCTGAGAAGCTGGATGGTGCTGATGATACTTTGGAAATAGGGAACGAGAAGGAGAAATAGGTAGATTTTAAAACTCTCCCAAGACCATCACCTCCCTTTTCTCAACGGTTGAAGAAAAAAACTGATGATGCAAAATTCAATAAGTTCATGGCAATGCTCAAATAATTGATAATAAATATACGTTTGGTTGAGGCACTCGAGAAAATGCTAGGATATGCTAAGTTCATGAAGGACCTTGTGACTAAGAAAAGAGCGATGAGATATGATATGAAGGATGATCTTCACCATTGTAGAGCTATTTCTATGAAGACCTTCGTGTAGAAGAAGCCAAATCTAGGAGCAATCACTATTCCCTATACGATTGGGTCTATGGAATTCGCTAAGGCATTATGTGATATAGAGAAAGCATTAATTTGATGCCACTGGCTATATATAGAAAGCTGGACCTGGGAAATCCCACACCCACCAAATGCGACTCGTGATGGCGGATAGGTCGGTAAAATGACTTGTTGGTATTTTGTATAATTTGTTGGTAAAGGTAGATAGCTTCTTATTCCCTACAGATTTTATGATTCAGGATTGAGAGGTGGACTTTGAGGTGCCTATAATATTGGGTTGACCTTTTCTCACAATCGGAAGTCTATTAATTGATTTGAGAGTGAATAAGCTCTTATTCAGGATGAATGATGAAGTGGTATGATTTAACATGTGCAAATAAATGAAGAAGCATGAATAAATTACTATGCTCTCAGTAGTTGATGTGTATTACGAGGACGAACAGGAGATGTCAATAGAGGAGTAACTTGTTGTCGATCTTTTAGCCGCATTTTTGATAAATTTTGCTCATGAAGGCATTGAGAAATACGAAGAGATTGTTTGTTCTTTGTCAAGAATAGGTTCATACCCTTATGCTCCTAGGAAGCTAGACCATGATAATACGAATCGACCAACACCACCGGCTAAGCCATCCATTGAAGAGCCACATGTGTTGGAATTGCAAGAGCTTCCTGGGCATTTAAGGTACGTGTTTTTGGGCAACAAAAAAATGGTACCCATTATTATTATAGTTGATTTATGTGAGAAACAAGTAGAAGAACTTATTTTCATACTTCAGAGGTACAAGAGAGAAATCGGATGGACTATCGCAGATATTATTGTCATTCCCCAAGCATTTTCACGTATAAAATACAACTAGATGAAGATTGTACTCAAACCATCGTGCACCAATGCCATCTTAACCCACCAATGCAAAAGGTGGTTAAGAAGGAAATTATTACGTGGTTGGATGCAAGAGTGGCTTACGTTATTTCAGACAGCAAATGGGTGAACCCAGTTCAATGCGTGCCCAAAAAAATGGGCATGACTGTGGTTACAAATTAAAGGAATGAGTTGATTCCACTCACGCCTGTGACTGGGTGGAGAGTTTGCATGGATTACCGCAAACTAAATTCATGGACTTTGAAAAAACACTTCCCAATTCCCTTTATGGACCAAATTCTTCGTCGATTGGCTGGAAAGGGATGATATTTCTTCTTAGATAGCTATTCTAGATATAATCAAATCTATATTTCTCTTGAAGATTAGGAGAAGACGACATTCACATGCCCATGTGTCACCTTTATATTTAAGAGGATTCCATTTGGGTTGTGCAATGCACCCACCACTTTTCAATGGTGCATGATGTCTAACTTCTTAGATATGGTGAAAGACCCCATAGAGGTATTCATGGATGATTTCTCTGTGGTGGGAGACTCATTTGAGTTCTGTTTGAAAACCTGAGTATAGCCTTACAATGATGTGTTAAATTTAATTTGGTGCTTAATTAGGAGAAATGCCATATTATGGTAAAAAAGGGAATTGTTCTCAGACATAAAATTTTAGGAAAAAGAATAGAAGTTGATCGATCCAAGGTTGAAGTTATTGAGAAACTACCACCTCCTATTTCAGTAAAGGGAGTGTGTAGTTTCCTTAGGCATGCTGGCTTTTACCGGAGGTTTATAAGAGATTTCTCAAAAATTGAAAATCTAATTTGTAGACTTTTTGAGAATGAAGTGAAGTTTTCCTTCGATAATAAGTGCTTGAAGGAATTTGAATGTCTTCAAAAGAAACTGGTTCAGGCCTCTATCATGGTTGCACCGCACTGGTCAAAACCATTTGAGATCATGTATGATACACGCGGTGTTTCCCTTGGAGATGCATAGGGCCAAAAGAGAGATAAACTATTTCATCTAATATATTATGCTAGCAAAGAACTGAATGGAGAACAAAAGAACTACACTGTCACTGAGCAGGAACTCCTGGCTATGGTGTATGCTTTTGAGAAATTCAGGGTTTATCTGCTTGGGACCAAGGTGGTGGTCCACACTGACCATGCAACTTTGAGGTATTTGATGGCTAATAAGGATACAAAACCAAGGTTGACTAGATATGGGTTACTTCTACAAGAATTTGACTTTCAAGTCTAAGACAGAAAAGATTGTGAAAACCAGGTTGTTGTTCATCTATCTAGAATGGAAGGTGAGCAAGAAATTAGTGATAAAATGAAGATAAATGATGCATTTTGTGATGGGGAGATCTTGGATATTGTTGTGGAGAAATTGCCTTGGTACACTGATTTTGAAAATTTTGTTATAAGTGAGGTCATTACAAAAAATATTTCTTTCCAGCAAAGAAAGAAATTTTTGCATGATGTGACAAATTACTTCTGGGATGAGCCTTATGTTTTTTGATAATGTACTAACCATATTACAAGGAGATGTGTGCCAAAAGTGGATGTATTATGATTATTGGAAGCATTCCATGCTTCCCAGTTGGAGGTCGCCATACAAGTGACTAAACAGCTAGGAAGGTGTTGCAGAGCAGCTACTATTGGCCAACATTGTTCAAGGATGCCCACGAGTTTGGCTGAAATACGACCAATGACAGAGGCAGGGTTCAATCTCCAAAATAAATGAGATTCCCTTGACTAAGATGCTTGAAGTGGAATTATTTAACGTCTGGGGCATTGATTTCTTAGGTCCTTTTGTAAGCTCTTATGGGATGAAGTATATTTTAGTTTCTGTTGACTATATGTCAAAATGGGTTAAAGTTGTTGCCTTGTCTGATAATGAAGGAAAGAGAGTTGTTTATTTTCTCAAGAAGAACATCTTCTCTCACTTTGGAGTATTATGTACTATTACAAGCGATGGAGGATCTTATTTTTTCAACAAAGTGTTTCAAGCGGATTTAGCAAAATATAGGGTGAAACAGCATAGGGTAGACACTCCATATCTCCCACATACTAGTGGGTAAGTGGAGGTGTCAAATCGAGATATAAAGGCCATCCTAGCCAAAATGGTAAATGCTAGTCAAAAAATGATTGGTCTAGAAAGCTCGATGATGGCTTATGGGCACACCAAACTACTTTCAAGACACTTATTGTCATTTTACCATTTCAGCTGGTCTATGAAAAATCATGCCACCTACCAATAGAGATGGAGCACAAGGCCTTATAGGAACTCAAAAGGTTAAATTTGAGTTGGAAGGAGGCAATAGAGCTGAGACTGGGACAACTAAATAAGATAGGTGAATTCTATCTTAGGGCATATAAACGAACTGAACTATATAAAGAAAAAATGAAAAGGTATCATGATTGGAGGATAGAGAAATGAGACTTCCAAAAATATAACTTGGTGCTTCTGTTCAATTCTAGACTCAAATTGTTCCCAGGTAAGCTTAAATCCAACTAGTCAGGGCCATTTAGGCTTAGTCAAGTCTACTCATTTGGAGTAGTAGAACTTGAAAATAAAGATGACAGTACTTTCAAGGTAAATGTGAACGAGTCAAACTCTAAATTGGTCCAAAAGACTTGATGAAAAGTAGTTCTTCTATCCATCTTGATGAAGTCTAAAGTAATTGAGATGACTCATCCAGCGACATTAAATCAGGCGCTACATGGGAGGCAACCCATGATCTTCATGCATGATCTACTCAAGGTATATCCTAACTCTTAGTTTAGATTTTCTTGATTTTAAGTTGAGGGTATAGGGTAAATTATTGATGTAAATTTTGTAGTCGACGAGGACAAACACTAGTACTTGAGGTAGTTAACCTATTTTTGCAATTCTTTAGAACCTCTCTAATGGATTAAGTAGTTACTTGTGTGAATTGCATCTGAGTGTGACCACTGTGCATCTTTGTATAGCATTAGTTCTAATAATGAAATAATCAGTGCTACACAGCTACATAAACAAAATAAGTAGTAACTTGTGTGCCATGTGCGTGTAAGATCTTACTCAATTATCATTGTATGTTAAATCCAGAACATGCCTAGTTAGTCCTACCTATGTTGAAGGATAGGAGTTAGGAAGGGATCATAGGCCGTTTTGATATTAGTCCACTGTTAGCCTAAATGACCTTCCCTGTATGTAGAATATCCCTTGATCCCTACTTTGAGCCTGATTAGCCTATATTTTTATGACACCTTTCACCTTCCAGTTTATATCATAATGAACTTGTTTTGGCCCTGGTCCTCCTTGGACAATATGCACCTTGACTTAGTCAAATGGCCTAAGTTGAGGGTGGCTATCATAGGGGTGAGTGCGTGATGTAAAGTGAGTAGGAAGAAAGGTAAAGTAAAAGAAAAGAATAAAAGTTGGGTGCAGTGGAAAAGAGCATGAAAAAGAAAAGTTGTGAAAAAAAAAAGTGATGGTAGAAAAGCCGCACCCATCCTAAATAAGTGTGATCAAGAAAAGAGAAGAATAGAAATATGCTAATGAGTGAAACCCCAAAAATCTAGTGTAGTTTCAAGGATTCTTAGTCACTTTAAATATCATCGAGTATCATACCATCCCCTAGCCTACATTACAAGCCAAAGAAAAGACCTATAGTGATCCAAGATGACTTGTCTGAAGATTAGGGTAGTGAAAATAAGGGAAAGCCTATGGTATTCGGAATACATTGATTGGAACTTTATTCTGAGAGTGAGTGTCTTGTGATTGTCCCTATGGTTATATATGTGATGTCTGATATAAGAAAAGGGGGATTTCTTTGTAGTGAGGGCACACTGATTACATTGGTAGTTGCTGACTTGTTTGGATAGTGTAAACTTGATACATGCACGGTTGTGTTGCTGAGTTGGTTCCATATCTTGATTCTTGTCTGGTACACTATTGTTCTTCAATAATATACACAGTTGTTCTTGAATTTACTAACCTTGGAGATGGTGAAGATGTTTTGATATGATATAGATGATTGATTGTCAATTGTACTTTGTATTCTCTTAGTTGTGTTTGAGTTGCTTGAGGACAAGCAATTGTTTTAAGTTGAGGGTGTTGATGTGTGAGAAGACGCTAACACATTTGAGACTTTTAACTGAGAATAATTGCAAAGTCTTAAGTAATTTTTTCATTTTTGATTGTTGTATGTTTGATTTTGCAGTAGAAGCCAAGAAGCATGAGAACCAACAAGGATAAATAAAAAGAGTTGAAATCAGAAGCAAATAGAAGAGAAGTGTGGCTGACGACATTCCTAATAAGTCGTCAGCCCTATGATAAGTTATCAGCTTCATAATAATCCTTAGCTAGAGAATGGACCTCATCTGAAAGTTGTGACGATATTTCCTGATAAACTGTCAAAGAGTTCATAGACGTCAAAGTTGTCATCAGCCTAAGGCAGAACATGGGAGATGAGGTAGAGAAGTGATGACATCTATGAGAAGTCATCAAAAATCTTATAGTTCATCACATTTAGTTGTCATCCTTAAGCAGGAAGTGCTAAAACTGAAGAAGGAGTTGACGACATTTGTGATAAGTCATCAGGCTCCTGATAAGTTTTCATGAATGTCGTAGCCTAATTCGAGGAATTATTAAACTTTGTGGTTTTGTTTCCTTATTTAAGCTAAAATATTTAAAGTCCTGTTTATGGTTTTCAAAGGGTTTCAAAACCTAAGTTGGATACACGTATTTTGTTACTTTTCTCTCTAGTTTCTTTTCTTGAAAAACAATTAACTTTAAAGAGATTTTCAACAATATTTTGGGATTTTCATTGTGATCAAATTGGAGAATCACTAGTTATTATTCATATTATGGTAATTTTATCTTTCAAATCATGAATACAACTAGTTGTTTCGATTTTTGCATTATGAGTGGCTAAATACCTTTAAACCGAATTATGGGATCTAGGGATAAGTCTTGATAAGATGCTAAGTGTTCAAGATTCGAAAGATAATAGGACTCCTTGATAATTCTGAGGTTTTAATTATCTTCTATTGTTGCAAACAATAGATAACATATAATTTGATTTTCTTGAGATAAGAAATCAATTATAGTAGGAAGTGAACAATCAACAGTAACTTGGAAGTACTAAAAACTTCCATTTAATAATTAACACTGTAACAAGGTTGATTAACCTGAGGAAAAGTCTGGTCAGTGAAAATAAATTCCCTAAGTCCCAGAGGATAAGGTAATTAAATGCTTAAGTAGGTCGAGAGGAATTTAGGCATAACTTCGATAAAGATAATCTATTGTCCTACCTATTGTGAGAATCTTGAATCACTATTCGCATCAGTCCAAGTACCAAAACCCCTAGTTGACATAATTCTGGTTTTTCAATAAACTCTTGATTACAAACACCGAAGATAAAGTGACCAATAATTATTTGTTAAGCTCAAAAACACCCATCTCAAGAAACATCTAACTATCAGTTGATTAAATCGCAAATGGCATAAGTTCACAACATATTCCCTGTGGGGTTAGACCCCAAATTCGTTGGGTTATATATTTACAACGATCGCTTACATTTTCATTAAAGAGGTTTAGTTTGAGCGTTATCACCTATGAGTTTAGGATTATACACCTCATTTGAGTTTTCCTACTAGGAGGGGTTTACGAATAACCTCCCTGTCAGATAGGGTTTATTCATAGTATTTCTTTACTTGTGGTACGGTACTGACACCCTTCCTGCTCGGGTTATAGGTTGAACCCCACCAATTCAGTTTTTGGGTATGTCGTTAGATGATTACCTCCCACAGTCTCAGTTTCAGATTTAGCCTTAGTAATAGAACTCAGTTCATTTCTACATATATTAGGACTGTCAGATACAATGGATCAGCTTAATACGAAACTTAGATAGTTCCATCAGAATCCAGAATGTCAGATACAATCATCCCGTTTAGTCTAGAACATAAACAGTTCTTCAGATTCAAGATTGTTAGATACAGTTACCCAATCCAGTAATGGACTCAGATAGTTTTTCAGTATTAGTATACTAATTTGTTAGTTATCAGTAATATAGTACTAGTAACCTCAGATAACGGACTCAGTTATTCAGTATCCCAATATTTGTTATCATATATCAGTAAATCCATGTTATCAAAATTTTTGAGTCAGTGTTATCACAATCTCTGTTATAGTTACTTATTTATGCATGTATTCTCACGTCCATGTTATTCAGTTAGTTAGTATTGTTCATGCATATGAACCATTGCATTTAGCCTACCTCACATGCATACCAGTATATTCAATTGTACTGATGCATTTTCACTATGGTATTTTATACCGTAGGTTCAGAAGTGTGCACTCCAGAGCATCAGTAGCATTCCAGACTCAGCAGTCAAAGTTAGCAGTGAGTCCTTATCCTTCGAGGATATGATTATTTCTTTATTATTTCATTACTTAGTTTATTTCAGTAGTTGGAGTTAGTTTGGGACATGTTTCATCAACTTATTATTTAGACAGTTCAGTCAGTTCTAGAGGCTTTCAGACTATAGCATGTTCCATTTAGTTATTTCAGTAGTTTTAGTATTGTTATACCATATTTTCAGTTGTGTATCAGTATTGAACCTTATGGCCATTTAGTTCATGTTTCCACATTTACAATATTATTATTATTATCCAGTGCTCAGTTATAGATACCAGTCATGGGTTAGATTGTGTTCCTTTGAGATTATGAGCATCGTATAGCATTTCAAGTAACAGATTTGGGGCGTTACATCTGGTTCACTAATACACTTCTTCAACAAAGACACATGGAACACAGGATGAACGGATGGTAAATCTGTAGGAAACTCAAACTCACATGCCACCTTCCAGACACGGCTCAAAATACGGGAGGGACCTATGTAACTGGGACTAAGTTTCCCTTTCTGGCTAAATTTCTTCACCCTTTCATTGGTGAAACTTTCACATAAACTAAATCACTAACTTCAAACTCAAGATCTCTTCTCCTCGCATCTGCATATAATTTTTGATGAATCTGAGTTGTTTTCAACCTTTCTCAAATCAACTATACTTTCTCCATAGTTTCTATCACTATATCTGGTGCTAACAACACAACCTCATCCACTTGAAACCATCTGAAAAGTATCTACATTTCCTCCCATAAAGTGCCTTAAACAGGGCCATCTGAATGCTAGCAGGATAACTGTCACTATAGGCAAACTCAATCAACAGTAAATGCTCATCCCAACTACACCTGAAATCAAGTACACACACTCTCAATATATCTTCTAGAGTCTGAATGGTCCTCTCTGCCTGACCTTCAGTCTGCGGATGAAAATTGGAAATAAGATAAACTTGGGTACCAAGACCCTTCTGAAAAGATCTCCAAAACTGAGAGGTGAATTATGTACCCCTATCTGAGATAATAGACAAGGGCACTCCACACAACCTAACCAACTCTCGGATATATACTTAGCATAATCTTCAGCTATGTAGGACATTTGAACTGGTAAAGAATATGATGACTTAGTCAATCTTTCCACAATAACCCAAATTGAATCATGACGATGACGCGAATTGGGTAAATAGATCACTAAATCCATGTTTACCTCTTCCCACTTCCAAGTAGGAATACTAAACTCTTGCAAAACACCACCAGGCCTTTGGATTTCTACCTTAACCTTTTGACAAGTTACACACTTTTCTACAAACTTCTCTATATCTCTCTTTATTCCGCTCCACCAATACATTTCTCATAAATCTTGGTAAATTTTAGTAGCACCAGGATTAATGGAGTAACGCGCGCCATGTGCCTCAACCATAATCCGTTATCTTAACTCATCTACACATGGTACACATAGTCTACTTTGGTATCTCAAAACACCATCTCCCCCTTGGGAGAAAACCTCTAATTTTTTATCTTTAACAGACTCCTTCAACTTAAACTAAAATGGGATCCTGATCTTGTTTCTCCTTCATCTTAGAAACTAAGAAATATTCTGCACTATTCTTCACCCAAACTCTACCCTCAGCTGAATCAACCAAACTATTACCCAACCTAGCCAAATGGTGCACTTTCTGAGCTAACTCTTTCTTATCACTCTATACATAAGCAAGACTACCCGTAGACAATCTACTAAGGGGTCTTCCACTACATTGGCCTTGCTCGAATGATACAAGATACTCATGTCATAATCTTTCAAAAATTTTAGCTAGCTTATCTGACGGAGGTTTAACTCTCTCTATGTGAACACATACTGTAGACTTTTGTAGTCCGTAAACACACCAATGTGCACCCCATAAATATAACGTCTCCAAAATTTTAAAGAAAACACAACAGCAACTAATTCAAGATAGTGGTTTGGGTAATTCTTTTCATGAGGCTTAAGCTTTTTAGAGGCATAGGCTATGACCTTACCTCTCTGCATCAAAATAGAATAAATGAGGAAACCATATGTACCATCAGGTAATGCTAAGACTGGGGTTGAAGTGAGTCGATTCTTCAACTTCCGAAAACTCCTCTTGCAGGAATCTGACCACTGAAGCTTAACCGTCTTCTTAGTCAATCGAGTCATAGGAGATGCAATGGATGAAAACCCCTCGACAAAACATTTGTAATAGCCAGATAAACCTAAAAACCTCCTAATATCTAATGGAGAGATAGGTATAGTCTAATTTTATACGGCTTCTATCTTTTGGTATTAAACTCTAATACCCTCCATGGAAATAACATGGTCGAGGAAAGCAACTGACCTTAGCCAAAATTAACATTTGCTGAATTCAGGGAACAACTAATGATCTTTAAGAGTTTCCAACACAATTCGGAGGTGGTCTGGATGATCATCCTCACTACGAGAGTAGACAAGAATATCATGGATAAAGACTATGACAAACATGTCCAGATACTGTTTGAACACTCTGTTCATGAGGTCTATGAAAGTTGTTGGGGAATTAGTTAGCTCGGAGGACAGTATTAGAAACTCAAATTAACCATAGAGGGTTCTAAAAATTGTCTTCAAAATATCACATACCCTTACTTTAAGTTAATGATAGTCGGATCTAAGGTCGATCTTTGAGAAATAACTTTCACCTTGGAGTTTGACAAATAAGTCATCAAATCTAGAAAGAGGATATTAGTTCTTTATTGTGAATTTATTCAACGGACGATAGTCAATGTACATATGCAAGGAACCATCTTTGTTTTGGATGAATAGGACAAGAGTGCCCAATAGAGAAATAATAGGTTTTATGAAACCTTAGTCTAGAAGATCTTTGAGTTTCTCTTTCAACTCCTTAAGTTTGGTAGGAGCCATACGATATGGAGGAATATAAATAGGCTGAGTATCAGTAGGAAGATTAATTTTGAATTCTATTTTCCTATCAGGGAGTAACTCTGGCGAATTTTTAGGAAAGACATCGAGAAAATCATAGGCTAAACTAACTGACTAAACTGTTGGACTCTCATAATTGGTGTCTTTGACTCAAACTAAATGATAGATTCACCCTTCTGAGATGAACTTCCAGGCTTGAAGATAGGATATGAAATGAATTTTGGGAGGTACAAAATTACCTGACCACTTAAATACTAGCTCATCGAGAAACTAAAACTTTAACACTCGGGTGCAATAATCTATTGATGCATAAAAAGAATGGAGCCAATCCATACCAAGAATAAGGTCAAAGTTGACCATCTCTAAATCTAATAAATCTGCCAACATGATCTTATGAAAAATAGTTATGGGACACTTTTTATATATCATTTTGGCAACAATTTATTCCCCTACTGGTATAGAAACTAAGAAAGGCTCAGGGATCTTTTCAGAACTCATCTCAAAATTAACTACAACTAGAGAGGTCTTATAAGAAAAACTTGACCCAGGGTACAATAGTACGTAAATATGAAATTGAAAGACACAAATCATACCAATGACAATATCTCGAGAGATATCCTACTCATGGCTAAATAGTAAATCATAGAACCAGATCTAGTTCTGAACACTATCGATACTAGATGATTCACCCAAAAAAAGTGATAGGCGAGCTGCAAGAGGTAGTACACTGTTAGCCCTTGTCTGATGACTAACTTCTCTATTTCCCTACTTAGAATATGGGCACTCTCTAATTCCATGACCTAAATTTCAACAACCAAAACAACCCTTCTGACCAGCCAAGCACTCACAAAAATAAGTTCAAAAACACAGTGCATGGAGGATAATTAGAACTACCACTTATACTTTTCTAGCATCTAGACATAGAAGACTTATCCTATTGCTCTTATCTACCTCTGGGAGTAGAAGTACTATTTTTAGACAGTGCTGGCAATGGTGGATGATTCTGAAACTGCGAGTGATTTCCCCCTATAGACCTTGATTTACTATACTCAAACTTCCCTATTCTCGCCTTCTTACTCCCTCTCTCTCTTCTCTTCAAATTTTTTACCTTGATTTATTGGGCATGATTCATTAATCTAGTAAGATCAATATTTTTGATAAGTATGGAAATCATACACTGCTTGACTACCAATACCGACACTCCAGTAACAAACTTACTAATACTAGATCTGGTATCAGCTATCAATTCGGGAGAATACTTAGATAATTGGTTAAAATTAAGGCAGTACTCCTTCACTGTCATTGAGCCCTACCTCGGGTTCATGAAATCCTCAACCTTGGCTTATCACAACTCACGCAGAAAAAACCTATCTAAGAAAGCATCCTAAAACACCTGCCAACTCATGGGAGTTGCGTTCTAACCCCTACCATTCATTCACATGACAACACAATCGTAAGAGACATCTTTCACCCTATAAAAAGCCAATTCTATGCTTTTTTCTTCAGTATCTTGCATAACTTGGGTGATCTTTTTCACCTTATTAAGATATAATTGGGGGTCCTCACCTACTTTTGACCCAAAGAATTTAGGCATAATTATTCTCATAAAGTCACAGATCCTGGCTGCAGCTAAATTACCTCCTTGTTGATGTGGAACTATAGCCTTATTATTGTCTTGAACATTAGTTGTCATAGCTTGGGCTAACGCCTGAAAGGCAGCCCAAAATTTGGCATGCAATACATTTTCATTCAGGGGATCAATAGGTTGGGGTGGATGGTTATCATTTCTATGGGCATTAGCTCTACAAGGAGGCATATTCTGTCATAATGGAGCATGAGTTAATAGAAGATAGAGATATCTGTAAACATGATAGATTATTCAAGAAAGAAAGGATTTTCCTAAAATACTCCATAGCCTCTTTATAATAGATGTGGCGTGCTTCACACCCATGATCAAGACTCTACGTAAAGCCGCTTGTCTAACTCCCTAAGACTCTTTAAACCTTAGTATCTAATACCAAGTTTATAGTACCCCAAATATAATCCCAATAAGTTACACAGTGCTCAGGGCTACGAGTAGCAGCAAGATAACCCTTTGAGCATGCTACTAGATCTGAACCTTACTTTTAGATAATCTAGTAGAAAAATAATATTGATTATACCAAAAAATAAATTAAATAAACTATAGATACTGTCTGAATAACAAATACTAAAACTCTGTAAATAAACTCATATTTCGATAGGTCTTTATCACTAAAGAACTAGAGAGCCACTGGGACAGAATCCCAACTGACTCGGATTAAACTAAGAAAATAACTCAAATACTATGAAAGCTAGAAATCTAAAGAAGTAGGCCCTCAAATCATGAGGACTCGCCAATCATGAGGACTCATCAACTATGGGAGTGTAGATAGAGATGCTCAAACTATTACCACTGATAATAATGAGCATTTAAACCTATATTATAAGATAATCTCGTATATAGACATATTTGTGGATCAGCACGTTGAGGATGTACTAAGTATATGGGGTGTAATACATAAGTAGACAATTATCATAATTAGAAGGTAAATACCTATGGATGTACATGACTCACTTAAGCTTGATTATCTAAACATTCGAAATATAAAATTATGTATAAAAAATCAGGCTTGTAAATCTAGTGAGTCATAAAACTTTGTCTTATGAAAGCTTTTCTACTATTCTTATCTTTGAAACTTTGAAGCTTTAGGAGCTTTGAAAATGTTGAAACTTTGGGACTTAAGGAGTTTCTTCTAATCGACATAAACCATGTGAGCTGACATAGAGTCCAACATCTTACCCATATTAGGGAGATTTGTTCTACCCTTTCCATCTGAATAGAACCTTAACTTAAGTGTTCACTATCTTATCCCACTATGGGAAAATCAAAAATCTACGGCGGCACATAGTTCTAGGGCATAAGACCTTGGAATCATACCCAACTCAGTGATAAATACTATGCCCATACTTAGTGCTCAAAACATTTTGGAAATCCACCTTAAAACAGCATAAGGGTTTATAATGAAAATTAAATATACTTCTCTTTGGTTTAAATCATAAATAATATGGATTCCTATCTTATCTTAGGTTTGGAAGATCAATCTTTGTTTAAAATCTGAATGTTTTCTTGTTAAAGTATGCTAATAATATACTCTTCAAGAAATATCAAAAATTATAATTGGTTTTAAAGAATATGTACTTAAATGATCAGAATTTCATAATAAATCTTTATTCTCAACTATTATCTTGGAAACACTTGAAAATATCAATTAACAGTAGGGATGTACAATTCATGATATAAATCCTCAATTTAAAGCCTAAATAGGTGGGATAACCATACAATTCAAGGCTTAAATCACTTTTATCTTCATAAACATAAAACAATATGCTTTGGATATAAATACCAACTTGCAAATCATGTAATCTTTAAAAAAATTCACGTTTTTGGGGAAAAGAATGAAAGATTGTCTTTGTTCAAACCCCACATACCTTGGCTGAGGAACTAGATGAACAAGCTTCCTTTTGAGATTCCATTCGTTCTCTTGAATGATGGTTCTTGGAATTCTTATGTTGGGAATCTTAAATCTTGAATTAATTTGGAAAAAGAGTGGTGGAATCTTGAGATTCCTAAGGTGGATTGTTGAAGTTTAGTGTTTTGGTTGAGATAAAATTTGAAGAATATATTATAAAATGCATATAATATAAATATTATTCATTTTGGAAGACATAACTTAACTCTCTAGAAATGAATTTAATCTAGAAAAAGTTTGGGGTATTACATTGTGTTTCAATTTGAAATTGCCCCCAGCTGCTGGTATTTGAATTTGAGAAGTCAAGTTCGTCAGAAGTGGGTATGCCACTTCCCTAACCTTCGTGCCAGCTGCTTGTTGTTCAGTCATATGAATAGTATTATCTTGGTCTTCTATGATTTGCGAAATTTTGAGGAGAAGGATTGCTTCTCTCCTGTGGTAATGGTAAACTTGCTCGGTTTTCAAGCTTAGTTCTACCAACTCCAGATCCCTTGTCAGCATACAAACTTAAGAACTTGTTTCCTACACAGAAAAACAAGACAAAGCATAAAAATACCAAATAAATCTAAAAGTAAAACTAAAATAAATAATTGCCAAATAACAAGTCCCCGACAACGGCGCCAAAAACTTGACAGCGCCCAAGTTCACATGCAAGCGTATGTGGTCTTATCATGTAGTAAATTGTCCTTCAATAATCCAAGTATCAATCCCGAAGAGACTTGATATAACAACTATTCAATTCTAATTTCACTTCTAAGATTAATTTGATGCAAGAGTAACCAAGAAGAGCATTTTGAAATTTGTAACTAAAGAAAGGTAACAATGCATAAATTAAAGTCTTGAAATGATAAATTGAGTAAAACCTAAGGTTGAATAACCTTAAACAATAATACTATTTTATTAAACTTCATTCATTAACTTGATTATCTTAGTTGTTGATTCGTAGGGTTAATTGAATGATCATGGTCTCCCGACCTCTTATCGTTTATCTAACATGGACATTACAACTACATCATTGAGCGGGAATGTAATTATTCAATTAAGTATTTTAAAGCTATCATCCTACATTGAATCAAATAATAGTCCTAAGTACATCCCTGTCCTACGTGGTAAGTTCAATTCTTTATTTTATAAAAGAATAAAAACTCATACTTTGTTTATTCCCATGTTCCATCTCTCTGTTCACTCTCTTGAGATCAAAAGGTTGACAGTTGATATATTCTAAAGGTCATGAATCCTTAAAATAGTTAAAAGAAGAATAAACCAACAACTAATAATGACAAGCAAATCAAACGATCTTAATTCAAAACAATCATACTCATGTTCTTGGCTTCAGCCCTAGAAAGGAGGTTTTAGCCATTCATTGCCATAATCAAAATCCAATTAATTGTATGAATGATTAAAATCCTAAAAGAAAGATAAATTAAAGAAGTAAAAAACTAAAAAGAAGTTTTGGTATCCTCCAAGGTTGTTCCAAGTGATCTAGGGTTTCCAAGATTGTCAAAAATGTGTTTGGGACATTGTATATATAGTATATAAGTCATAACCCCACATAGATTAGATTTATACATCGTTATTGGAAGAATTATCCTGATTTTGGAGGCCTCTGTGTCATGCCATGGTGTCAACTGGAAGCACAGGGCACAACTTGACACTTTTCTCCTAAAGTTTGTCCATGGCGTAAAACGGCGTTATCGTGTTCAGACACTATTTTTGGAGAATTACGAATAGGTACGGATCCGTTACTTGGTGGTTCACAATTTTGGGCACCTTCTGAATAAAATGGAATTCAAAATGCACCCAATGAACGTACCCCAACTCCACACGCTCTCAATAATTTCCAGGGGTCCAAAATTACGTCCAACTTGCATCGTGTGCTTTCGTGGCCATTTTTGAGCCTTTTTAAGTTGTTTACACTTGATTTAAATCATTTATGTCCTTCATATAACATAATAATCCATTCACAAAGAATCCTATAGCATTAAATAAAACAATTTCGAGCTCAAACAACACAACATCCTCAGCGATGAAGAAGAAACATGAGCTAAGCATAGACTGAATTCACTTTGAGCTTTAACTCATTGTTTTGACTCTTTTCTTGATCCAATTGACCCTTTAACATTATAACTAAGTTGTTTCACAAGAAAATACATAATAAAAAACTTATTAAGTCAATAAAAAACATTAGAACCCAACACAATAGACTAGAAAAAAACCTAGCTCAAGCTACTTACATTAGCTTTCTCGGTTGAACTCTAAAAGATAAATTTGAATCAAAACTCATTCGAAACCACCATTAAACATTGTAAACACATACTTGGACACATAAATGCTCATTTATATCATTATTGACACATATATCATAAGAATCGTCTTCACAAAAAGGCTAAATAATCAAGCACAGTAGCGCTAGAATGTATAAATACACCCAATATCAGTATTATTTTCTTGAAAGGTATTTGGGTAACAATCAAATCATGATTGCACCCAAAAACCAAGAAAAGACAACTTTTACTCTCACCTATAGGACTTTTGTATTGAAGAGTATGTCATTGTGGTTATGTAATATGTTGGAGTATGTCATTGTGGTTATGTAATATGCTGATAACTATTCAAAGATTATATACAAATAAAATACGGAATCGAAAACTAAACTATGATACTAATACAAAAGCTAAAGATAGATAAAAAAGCAATAAGATAGATATAATGCAAGGAATTGAAATACAATAAAGGGTGTATGAAACCCTAAACCCTCAATCAATTAAACAAAACAAAGCACCTAAATCTTAAGTATATGATAGCCTAAAGGACTATCCACACACGAAATTAACACTAGCAGGAAGAAATCAGCAAACACACAAATAAAAAAAACAACACACTTAGAAGAAAAGAGATGAAGAAGAGATGCAAAAAGTAAAGATAGTAGAGAGACCGTCACTTCCACAAATGAATATCACTAGAAGGTGTATCAAACCTTCAAAAAAACATCACCAATGTAAGTTCAAAACCACTCCCTTAGGTGACCCAAAGGACTGACACTTCCTCAAGCATACCTTTCTTGCCAAATATCCAATACAAGTGAAATCCTCTTTCAATTGCATTCAATATTCAATTTCGGTTTTCCCTCTCTAAAGGAGAAGAGGAAGACTACAATCTACCACTATGATTACAATCTAAAAAGTACTCAATTCATTATGTAAAAACTAATGAAAAATGGAAGCTAAAGGCCTATTTATACTTTTACAAAACAATGTCTAAAATACCCTTTATGAAGGGTGCTCCTTCGGAGTGTAAAAATGAAAGTCTCAAAAGACCATAATATCCCTAAGTTGAGGCATCTTTGGAGTGTATTACAGATTGCCCTGTAGTGTATTCAAAGATCTTCTTCACATTTTAGAAAATACCCTCCTTTGGTTGATGGCGTTAGAATCTCACAAGCCTCTATTTGAATTAATAATGCTTGAAAATGTTGTAACTCCTTGTGAAGGCCTTGTAATCCTTGTGATCTTTATGCGCTCTTTATGCTTGTATCAACCTCTCCATCTTGAAATAAATTTGGCCTCAAATTCACACCTTGCAAAACCAAAGAGAGGGAAAACAAACACACAATCATTATGATAGGAGGGTTAGCATTAGTACCATAATAAAGGTAAACATGCCAAGGGGGTTACCTATTAGAATACAACCAACCATCCTTTGTGAGGTGTAAGAAAATATGACCACTAACATAACAAAGGACACACACAAAGAAAACATCAATGAGTGGAGGATACAATCTGAAATCAACACATAGGCTACTTGTTTTCAAGGGAAGACAAACACTCAAAATTGGACATCTATAGCTTAGAGAGGTTCCATTAAAAAACATATCTTATCACTCACTACATTTCTATGAACATTTTCACTATGAAGCATACTATACTCAAGGTCTTTATCAAAAAAATTTGAAGAACAATACTCATCATCAAGACCTACATTATAAGCATCTACACTAACTTTAAAGTTTTCAATCACACTATCCTCATGATCAAGTAGTGATCTATCCTTAGGAGCATATGATTCATTATACATATCAAGATACTAAATAATGGGAGAGACATGTATATCTATAATAAGAAAAAAACTGAGATCACTTTATAAAGAATCACCATTAGTACCACACTCATATCATCAATCCTTGGTTGTTCACACTTGACATACAACCACACTTTGATGGTATTCGACATAAAAGACTTGGAATAGAGGATACATCAACATTAGAAGATAATGAGCATGAACAAAAACTACACTTTCAACACCTCACAAGTACCCCAGGGTCAAAGGGAAGTAGCAGACAAGGGGTTAATCCGAGGTGACCCACTCCTTTCACTAGGCTACCAAACTTACAATCATTATTATTCAAGGAAGTAAACCAGCCGCCAAGCTTACTAACTCTACATAATACCAATTCAAAATTAACATAGTTATCATTATAGGAAAAGAGATAGTATAGGAAGGAATCAAGTGGGAAGACATCACCCAAGGCTCTATCATCTACAAGAGGGTCATGTAGTGTGTGAGTAATCTTGTCACATGGTACTGGAACCTTATTCAAGTTATAAGTGCTAGCACTAGATAGACACAAATCATACTTACAAAAAGAATTAATTTTGTCATCTAAAGGATTAACTAGTGCTTACGTACTCACAATAAGAGTTTGGTCCTTATACAACCTATTAACACCAAGAGTATTAAAAAAGGGAGATTCATAAACTTCTTCACTAATCCAATCCGAAAATACTCCACTTAGGCTACTACTAGCCACATCACAACAATTCAAGTTTTTAGGAGCGTATAAAATAGCTTTGTTACCTTGAAGATCATGAGAAGTGTTTAATTCACTTGATTTTATACCATGGCATACCTCATTCCACACATCACAATCGAATATGTAAAGATTTCCCGTTGAATTCATTTTTTCATCACTTGTCCCAAGATTGGAACTTTTGGACAAGGGTTTTATTAACTCATTAACCATATGTGTGTGGAGCTCCTTTTGGATTCTTCTTTGAGAATGTATGTTCTTGAACATTCATATGAGAAGAATCAATTCTAGGAAAAGTGCTAGAATTTGTATTAGTGAATAACAATGGACATTTTTTGGGGAAGTCCTACAAACAAAGTTGTCTTCCCCTTTGCTTTCTCATAATCTGAGGTCTCCCTTTCCCTTTCCATCTTTTCTTGACATTATTATTGTACTTCTCCACCCATTTTCTCTCCATCTTGAGGATTATTCTTACTATCTTTGGTTTCTAAATCTCCCTTTTCTCCTAATTGGATGGGGAGATTTTGGTTTTGTGCCATTTGGAGAGAAGGATAACGTCACGCCCCAAAATCCCATCGGGTCAGACTAGCACCCGAAGCCGAGAAGGCCCGGGAGAACCCGTTTAAATACTGTACTTTCACTTACATGTCACCAAAAATTTGGACAGAACTTCGTTGCATATAGAAGGGTCTAATTACCTATATCAGCACAACACGCACAAATATATATATATATATAATACTTGGCTGTCGGGGCCACCACATATACAAATATAACATCACTATATAAACTTCCATGACTTTACCCTTCCTTATGTCTACAAAGCCTCAAGAATATACATGACATAACTAGGGTCGGTACAAATCCCCGCCCACACATGACTCCTGTACAATAGCAAAATATAAGGAACCAACTCAGAAAGCTCCGAAGCAAACTGGAGCTCACCAATAATAGTTGTATGACCTGGCTCCTACTTATGCGGTGTATGAGCTGAGGTACTTGTGCCTGCAGCATGAAATGCAGGTCCCCGTGGGGGACATTAGTACGAAATATGTACTGAGTATGTAAAGCTGTAGATAATTACATATGATATAGGATCTCAATAAAAATCAGAAACAAGTGAATAAATCATAATAGGAGTGGACCACACTTACTAGAACTTGTGACAACCTGTACATTGTATTTATTCAATCACTTTACCTTCATTCTTATCATTTTCGTAAACATTACTGTACTGTACAATGACCATTAGGCTGCCTCCAGTACATATCAACTGGGATCGACCCATGCTAGGCTTATTCCCCTGGGATACCACCCATAAGCACATAAATAGGGATTGACCCATGCTAGGCTTATGCCCCTGGGATACCACCCATAAACACATAAATAGGGATTGACCCATGCTAGGCTTATGCCCTTGGGATACCACCCATAAACATATAAATAGGGATCGACCCATGCTGGGCTTATGCCCCTGGGATACCACCCGATAAGAGAGAACTTCCATCACTTAGTTCAATTAATCTTTGAGATTGTTATTTCGGTCGCCACCACATTTTTGATACTTTGAAATAATGATACATCAATAGGAACCAAGTAATAGACCTTCTATACAATAACGATGTAATAAAGACTCATTGGTACATCAATAATGTGTTTCAGAATTATCAATATCACAACAATGAAATAGGAGCCTTTTGGTATATCAATGAAACATTTTGACACTTTATAGAATGGAAACAACTTCGTTGGTAATGTAGAACAATACATGTTTTTGGACAACCTCGGAATCTTACTTGATGGAACATTGGTGTTTTCATGCCAAAGAACATTGTTAGAGTATTCTTTACATACCTCGTTGTAGATTCGGATACCAATTCAACACAACTTCCCTCCTTTATAAATCACTTATCTACAATGAAATATTTGGCATCTAGTATTACTAACCCAACACCACAATTCTCTTCCATAATTCCATACAACCAATATTTGCAAAGCATTCCAAAAACCAACTTGAACAATAGGTTTATGCGTATATATATATATATATATATATATATATATATATATATATATATATAATCATCATTTCAATACTACATCATCACACCAAATCCCTTCACTATTCAACATAGTCCAACCATGCACAAGAATAATCCAACATCTGAGTAAGGAGTTATACTCGTTTTACTTCAGCCTCTCAAAATAGATTTTTAGGGTCAACTTCAAACAATCATAACTCCTTGTACAAGATGAACTGGGTGGCCTATTTTATATGAAATGAAATACCTTTGAATTATCTTTCCAACGATACCAATTTTACCCAAATACGATATCGGATCAAAAAGTTATGGCCAATTTAATTTACCCTATCAAAACAGTCCACCATGGATAAATTTGGATTTACTTAAATTTTTAAGGGCAATATGGTCATTTTCCATCACCTCATGGACGAAAATTGGTCATTATATACACATACTTAGCCTCATATCCATCATTATCATCCAGTATTGAAGAATAAGAAACCCGAGCCAAATTTCAACTCCAATTATCTTGTGATTCAACCGTAGAAAATCCAAATTGATTTTGTAGTTGTGTTCACCATCTCGAGGGCTTCGAGAAGCACCCCTTATTTGTGCCAACAGACTTCGAAATCAAAAGGGATATTTTATGGTAAGGATTTAAATTATGTTGGTGTTATTTATATGGATATGTATATATATATATATATATATATATATATATATATATATATATATATGCATGTGAGAATAACAAGTATGTTATTTGATTGTTGTTGAAAGATGATTGGAAATGATGTTGGATTATTCTTGTGCATGGTTGGACTATGCTGAATTGTGAAGGGATTTGGTGTGATGATGTGGTATGAAATGATGATTATATATATATATATATATATATACGCATAAACCTATTGTTCAACTTGGTTTTGGAATACTTGGCAAGTTACTTGAGTGCTGAGAAGCTTTGGTCCAGAATCGATCTTTGTTTAAAATGACATAAATAAAGTGATGTACGAACTAGAACTAACAAAACACTATGAATTAAAAATGCGAAAAGACACACAAAAACCAAAGACACAAAACAAACAGACTCTAATCAAATTACCAAACTAGTAGGTACTTACTAGCTTACTAATTAGGGATAGAATTAACTTTTAAGAAACTAGAATCAGAAATTAGAAAGTAAGAAAATCTAATTTTAGAGATGAATTCGGTTGATCATAAGTGATGATGTGGCACTACATGGGTGGTTATCACTTTTTCAAATTTTCAATTTCCCAAATCTTTGTTTTGGCCAAACACTTCTTTAGGGATGAAAGGATTTCGGTTTAAGAGGGAAAATGGAGGTTTTGAAACGTTTTTGGTGCTTCAAATGAATTCCAAATGAGTTGGTGCCCCCTTGTACTTTCAAGTGTACTTGCTTGTCCCCTTGTCACCTCTTTCTTTTTGGAAGACTTGGATATTCTTGGAATATGCTTTAGTACTAGCAACTTTTTACTCGCTTTCTTCCCTTTTTTGGATCAAACAAACACCCTTGAATATTTTTCCTCACTAAGATATGAAGATGATGGATGAACAAGATGAATATTCGTGTTGACCAATAAGCAAATGATTTCCAAATATAATTTTTTTGTAGATCTAAGTTCCTTAAGTGAAAACGAACTCAACCAACTAAAAATCAGCCACAAAACATGCCTAAATCACTATGCCAAATTTGGATCTATCTCAAAAAGCTTCAAAACTCCATTGCCATGGTGGATCTTAGCTCAAACTCAAGCAAACTTTAATCTAAAAGTAGATTTAGACTACCTAGGTACTTGAGAGCAAGGATCTAATACAAGAAAAAAAACAAAAAACAATAAAATTTAGTAGATCTAAGGATTAAATTTTGAATCTACAACATGACATGACTAGACACCACTTTTTTGAGATTTTTTGGATTTGACTCTTTTTTGGTGAGATTTTCTAAATAAGATCACTAAAACCAAGATTTAGGGATGTTGAAACAACCTTAACTAAGGATTTGATACCAAATGATAGCCTAAAGGACTATCCACATAAAAAATTAACACTAGTAGGCAAAAATCAGCAACCACACAAAGAAAAAAAAACACTTAGAAGAAAAGAGATGAAGAAAAGATGCAAAAAGTAAAGATAGTAGAGAGTCCCTCACTTCCACCAATGAATAGCACTAGTAGGTATATCAAACCTTCAAACACACATCACCAATGTAAGCTCAGACCACTCTCTTAGGTGACCCAAAGGACTCATACTTCCTCAAGCACACCTTTCTTGCCTAATATCCAATACAAGTGAAATCCTCTTTCAATTGCATTCAATATTCAATTTCAGTTTTCCCTTTCTTAAGGAGAATCATAATACTACAATCTACCACTGAGATTACACTCTAAAAAGTCACGCAATTCATATGTCAAAACTAATAAAAAATGGAAGCTAAAGGTCTATTTATACTATTACAAGACAATGTCTAAGATAACCTTAATGAAGGGTGGTCCTTCAGAGTGTAAAATAAGAATTCTCAATAGACCATAATATCCCTAAGTTGAGGAATCTTTGGAATGTATTCAAAGAACTTCTTCACATTTTAGCAAATACCGTTCTTTGGTTGATGGCATTAGAATCTCATAAGCCTTCATTTTCATGAACAAATCTTGAAGACATTGCAACTCCTTGGGTTGGATCCTTGTGAAGGCCTTGTAACCCTTGTGCTCTTTATGCTTGTATCAATATAACTCAAGGGAATCAATTCCTAGCAACCCACGTTTCTTAACAAAATATTAACAAAAGTGAATCCACGCTTTCTTTAGACTCTCATAAGTGTTAGAATTCATAATTCAACATAAAATACCTACTAAAATAAAAAGAAGTCTTATTTATAGTCTAGGCTAGGTTAATACATCATATAGGCCCAAACGTGACCCATTTAGGAAAAATAAACACATAAAAGCCCATTAAACACTTGTTTGAGAATATGGGTCACATATGGGGTACATTAAAAGGGTGTAGTAGGCTGTTTTGATATATAGTGGGTTGGGAGCAGCTCCAAAGCGGATGGGGTGTATCTCCTCTTTCGGGGGATTTCTAGCCCTATTTGGTCTTCCATTATCCTCTCTAATGTATCTTGAGTCTCCTTGGTCATCATAATCATCCAATGGATGCCTTTTGATAGCCCTCAAGAAGTCATCAAGTGTCACTTGACCCGTAAGCATCCTCTCTAGAAATTCGGAGGCTATTTGGATTGTATCATCCTCTCCTTATTGAAGAAGATTTGTCCTCAAATCTACAACTTTTAAAGACAAAATAAGAAAACACAACTAATATTTCCTCGAGTCCTGGGGTTTAGAAATAGGTTAAAATCAAAATATCCATGACAAAGTGACACAAATTTCATATATAACTAAACATCCGTCATGACAATAAAATATAAGTCAATGTTTAATGTGCAAATGAGTTAGCTATGATAAGCATCAACAAATTCTCCTAAGTTAGTTCTAATAAAAATGTTACCAGACAATTCATCACATGTTGGAACAACTAAGGGTAGAATAAAGGAATCATTATGTTTTATATTACCATTCCATTCACAAATAAACTATGTTTACACATACGACATAATTAGCACTTACATGGTTATTCTCACAAACGAAGAAAATGGATTTGCAAGAGTTATGAGTACTTTATGTGATACCAAGAACAATATCATATGACTGTAAGAAGAAACAACTTAAGTACCTCACATCCCTTTCACTGAAACAACCTTCCAAGAAAGAGCAACATATTTTATGCATATTCAAGTCATACCAAGAGAAATCAACACCATCTAGGTAGGATTTTAAGTCTAGTATCTTTGTAACATCGTCTAATCTAGGGTAAATGTCATCATAATTCCAAGGAAAGCTAGAAATAAGAGGAGGTAGGTACATATATATAGAGCAAATACTTGAGCATTCTCTCTTGCCTTGTAAACTTGCACCATATAGACTTATTCTCTTATGCACCAACTTGGATGTTGGCATAATGCTAGTGTCAAATATAGTGAAAAACATGGGCTTGGGTTTGTAACTACGCTCTCCTTCTTGATCCCAAAGCTCCTCATCTTCACCATTCATAGCCCTCCTTATCATATGGCTAATATTCAAGACCTCTTCTTCTTCGGGCCAATCATTTTCATTGGGAACTTTCATCATCAATCCATAAAGTACATTAAAGTCCCCTTCAACTTCTGCTAATTCTCATTCACTTCCAAGTTCATTATCCTCTTGAGGTCTTTCCTTACCTCCTTCATTTTTAGTTACCATATCTCTAATAGTGTAAGGATTAACCTTCACCAATACTATCTTCTTTTGGTTGGGGCATTTACTAGCCTTATGACCCCAACCTTGTTATTTAAAGCAAGTAATACCTTTAGAATTAGGATTAGAACATGCATTACCTTCATTTCTTGGTGGATACCTTAGGACTTCCTTATCAATGGGCTTGTTGA
This sequence comes from Capsicum baccatum var. pendulum, assembly GCA_030864225.1. Classification (NCBI taxonomy): domain Eukaryota; kingdom Viridiplantae; phylum Streptophyta; class Magnoliopsida; order Solanales; family Solanaceae; genus Capsicum; species Capsicum baccatum. The sequence goes on along the minus strand of CM061559.1, from coordinate 198,141,024 downwards.
AATCCTTGTTCTTTTTTCATACGAATGACATAGAAAAATTATAAATTTTATTGAAGGACCTTTTGCAATTATTGTTCCTTTCAACCTCAATGGTCACTTCCACAAGATTTTCTATTTGATCAAACTCATGGACACCTAGTTGAAAAGAAATTTCATAATTTAAAACACCTTTGAACCAAACCATACAATGATTTGGGGTTCAACAATCTAAAGTTGAAGGATAAAGTATTGAAACTCCTCATAATAGTCTTCCACATCTCTGCCTCCTTGTCTCAAATTTTGAAGCCTTGTTAATTACTATTACTTGAACAATTCCATAACATACCTCTCTCTAAAGAGTGCCTTCAATTCATCCTAATTCGGAAGTTTGGGATTAATACTTATTTCTCTTTTCACACTTTTTGTCTCCCACCAAGTAGAATCATACCCTTATAGTTTAGCAATTGTATATGCGGATTTTCTGTGTTCGTTTAACTTATTGAGTTGGAATATCCTAATGCATTGTATCTCCCAGTCAATGTAGATAGATGGATCACTAGTTTATTTAAATGTATGAAGAGTTATATTGATTGAGATAAGACCCATGTATCAATCCATATTACCTCTTTGATCCCATTGATAATCTTCTTGTACTTGGGGATAGTATTCCAAGTTTCCTCTTCCATGTGGAGCCTAACCAAATCTTCCTCCTCGTCCACTATTTACTCCCCCATGAGCTCTTCTTCTAGTTCGTACAAATTTCATAAAAAGAGCTACTTCATCAAACTCTCCACTTCTTCCATAAGGTTCCTTACCTCTCTCATCCTTAATTTGGATTGGTTGATTTGGGATACCCGAGATTTGAGGTGGTTGGTTTGGGTTTTGTGGAGCTTCTTAATGGGCTTGATTGAATTAAGGTTGTAAGGGATGAATGAGATTTTGGTTATTTTGGTAAGTAGTGTCTTGGTTGATTGGTTCATATACTTTCCTAGGTGGATTGAACATTTGGTATTCCAAATTTATAGTAGTGGAGGTGTTGAGATAATGTCTACTAGAGGAAGCATGATAGTTTTGAGGACTGGATGTGGTGGATTTTAGATGGACTTTCAAGGTGTACATACTTATAGAGAGTGACCATTATATGCTTTCCATTCTTTAATTTACATCTTATTTCAAAGTCATTATGGCCTACATTAAACTTTCGATGTTTATCTCTCCTGAAGCTATTGGGCTACCTTCTTTCTATGCCATGGTACCTATATAAAAGTAATACTAAAACAAAACAAAAATAACAAACATGTTATATGTTAAGAAAACAACCTTACAATCTCTCAAAGTTTCCATCTATAGTTTATCTCTCAATTGGCATTGCAAGCATGATAGATCATTTATACTCTAATAAGAAATCTTGGTACCAATTATGGCTTGAGGTCAGCATTGGTCCTTGCTTAAAACAATTCAAAGAAAATATCTAGGACTTGATTAAAGAGCTAACATCAAATTAAAAATATAAAAGCTTGAAAGAAAAGTTGGATGATGAAAGTAAAGGACTCAAGAACTATCAATCAATTAAGTAGATGAGTTACTAGTTGATGAGTAGTTAAGAATCAAAGAAGAGATTTAAGAATTAAGAAATGGAAAATAATAATATAACATTGAGAAATGGAGTTTCAAATATGTTGAGATATCTCATTTATACTCTAATAAGAAATCTTGGTACCAATTATGGCTTGAGGTCAGATTTTTGGCTTGGTGTTGTTGAAGTCGATTCACGTCAAAAGGAGGTGATTTGCATTGGGTATGGTTGATCTGCATTGGGAAGCTTGCTCCAGCAGTTGGTATGCAGGTGCAAGGCACCTTGGATACAGGTCTAATCCTTGGATACTACCTTTAGGTGCATCCATAGGTAAAGGGCAGACCAAGCGCCGCTTGGGAGCAGATGCAGGGCAGATTAGCTGTCTCTTCCTTTGTGTTTGGCCAAAATTGCCATCCAAATGGTCCCCTCTTTGTACTCTCTTATGGAATCTTCTTTTATACTTTTGTAAAATCACTTTTTACACACTATTATTTCTTATTTTTTAATCAAACTCTATCTTTTTTCTAAGAATTCATGATAAAGATATGAGTCTTCCTCAAGAACACTCAAAACACCAAAATTTCAAAATTGTCTAACTCTAGAACCAATGATCAAAATGCGATGAAACTTTGACCTGAGTCTCTTTTCAACCTTATAAAAACATTTAGAACATCATTTTGTTCAAATTCAAACCAAAAATTAGAGATTTTTAATTCACATCAAACTTCTGCAACCCAAGCTTCCAATAAGGATAGAACACTTAAATGGACTCTAATTAAGCTCGAATTTGAACCCTAGAATCTTGTACTGCTACAGAACAAAAATCTAACACTAGAAACACAAGAAAAACACAAAATAAAAAAATAAAATTTTGACCTAGGACTAAAATGTGAATAGTACTTTTTTAGGGATTTTCAATTTTTTGCTCTCTTTTTTGTTGATTTTCGAGACAGCAAAGCCCAAGACTAAAATTACAAGAATGATTCTAATATTTGGTTTGATAGCAAATTATACATAAACAAAACAAAAAATCAAAAACTAAACTATTATACGAATACAAAAGCTAAAGATATATTGAAAAGCAATAAGATAGACACAATGCAGGAAGTGAAACCAAATAAAGGGTGTATCAAACCATAAGCCCTCAATAAATTAAACCAAACAAAGAACCTAAATCTTATGTAGACCTCAAGGGAATGATTCCCAAGAAACCCACATTTCTAAAAAAAAGATCAACACAAGTGAATCCACACTTGCCTCACACTCTCACAAGTGTTCATATTTATATTTTAACATACACGACTTACTAAAATGAAAAGAATTCCTATTTATAGTCTAGGATATTTTATTACATCATATAGGCCCAAAATTGACCCATTTAGGAAAGACAAATACATAAAAGCCCATTAGACACTTGCTCGAGCATATGGGTTACACATGGGTTAGATACCAAGGGCGTATAAGGCTGTTTTGACCCACTCCAACAAATCTAAAGCATGTTTGATGCACATCCAGAGAGGTTGAGGCGCATCTCCTCTTTTGGGGGATTTTAAGCCCCATTTAGTCTTCCATCACCTCTGTAACGTCCCTTGAGTATCCTTGGTCATCATAATCACCCAATGGATGCCTTTTGATAGACCTCAAGAAGTCATCAAGTGTAACTTGACCCATAAGCATCCTCTCTAGAAATCTAGAGGCCATTTGGATTGTATCAAGAGATGTATGATGTCCATATTCTCTGACATGGTGGAAAAAACTACTGAAGTATTTATGGATCATTTTTCAATGGTTGGGGTCTTATTCAATGATTGTTTGTCTCTTCTATCCAGTGCACTACAGAGATGTAAATAGTGTAATTTTGTACTAAACTGTGAAAAATGACACTTTATGGTGAAAAATGGTATCATACTAGGGCATAAGATCTCCAAACATGGTATCGAGGTGGACAAAGTAAAGATGTCGTGATTGAGAAATTGACATCGCCAATGTCAGTTAGAGGCATATGGTGTTTTTGGGTCACATAATTTTTTATGGGAGGTTTATCAAGGATTTCTCTAAAATTGCAATTTCTCTATGTAAACTTTTACAGAAAGAGGTGAAATTTCTATTCGATAATTCTTGTCTTAAGGATTTTACATTCCTGAAGGAGTAGTTGATTTTGGTGCCCATCATTGTGTCTCCTGACTGGTCTATACCATTTAAGGTAAAGTATGATGCAAGCGGATTGGCCTTGGTAGTTGTTTTATTTCAAAGAAGAGAAAAGATATCGTACCCTATTTACTATGCGTGTAAAGATTTAAACCCCGCATAAAAAAATTATATAGTTACAGAATAAGAGCTACTTATGGTGGTTTTTGCTTTTAAAAAATTTTGGTCTTACTTGATTGGAACTAAGATCATCATTCACACTGACTATGTAGCCTTGAGTACATGATGTCAAAGATAGATGCCAAACAAATATTGATTCTTTGGGTTCTTTTGATGCAAGAGTTTGAATTTGAAGTAAAGGACCAGAAAAGAAAAGAAAATCAGTTTGCAGACCCCTTACCTAGACTTGAGGAAGACACCATATAGAAACTAGGAATTGATCCAGAGATAGATAATATGCTTTTCAAAATAAGTGAGTGTTTTCGGCATCTAAAGATTTGATTCTCTAGCTTTCTGATTTTGTAAACTATTTGGCAATCAATCTTGTCCCAGAAGATCTATCCTTCCAACAGTGAAGAAGATTTATGCATGAGGTGTGTAAGTTCTTTTACGATAAGCCGTATCTATTTAGGATATATATTTATGGTGTAACACGGAGAAGTATTCCAATGGTGGATATGATGAGTATTATAAAAGCTTGTCATTCATCACTAGTTGGGGGTTACCATAGCAGCACACACACTGCCCATTAAACCCTATAATGTGGGTTTTGTTGTCCCTCTATTTAAAATAATACTCATGATTTTTCTAAAGCATGTTACCATGCTTGTTTCTCATAAGATAAAATCCAGGTGGAATAGACCATTTATTGTTGTTATGGTATTTCGACATAGTGCTATTGAAATAAAGCATGATGGTGATATCATATTCAAGCATAACGGGTAGTGGGTAAAGAACTACATCGAAAACTTAGAGGAAGTTAGAGTCTATGATAAGATGGATATTGGCAAAGTTTGAGTACCCAAAGGAGCTGAGTTGTGCCGCCATAATAAATTAAGTTCTTCTTGAGAGGCAAGTCAAGGTATATAGACGGCTAGTGTGTCCCAGGTATGTTCTCACTTTTCTTTGTTTTGTATTATTTTAGCGCATTGAGGAAAGTGCATAGCTTTTTAGTTAGGTTAGGATGTACCATATCCGTCGTTGTTTTTTTTTGTCGTGCATCTTTTTCTATCAGTCATGGTACAGTTGTAGAATTGGTATGTCTAGTATAATTTGTGTTTGCATTATGTTTTCTTTTGTACTGTGATATATTTTGTGTAATTGTGAGTCTTTTAAGTATTTAGGGAATCAATCATGTTCTTAAGGATTTTTGAGAAAAAATGATACCCCTCATAATTGTGTTTTTTAGAACTGTGTGAATGTATATATATGTGAACATTGTTGACTTGCTATGGCATTAGGATTAGGGACATGATAATCGCCTGCTAAACAATTGGATGAATTGGATAGGTAGTAGCTTATAATAATTGACTCTATGCTATGAGTTTGTAAGATGATACTTAGTTCCCTTTGTGTATTAAATTCAGATCTTCCTTGGTTAGTCTTGCCTGGGTTGAAAGATAGTCAATTAGAAAAGGGTCATAGGCCATTTTTTATTTTAGTACACTTTTAGCCTATATGACCTTCCATGAGTGAATTTTATATCTTAATCTCTATTTTGAGCTTTGTATCCTATTTTTCTTGTTTCACCTATTAACCTACCCAATTGTGCTATAATGAACCTAGTTTTTCCCTTCTCTTCCTTATACATTATAAACCTTAACTCCGGAAAAATGCTTTGGTTGAGGGTGGCTATCAGAGGGGTACATAGTGTAAAGTGGGTATATAGAAGGGTAAAATAAGAGAAAAAGTTAGTAGGGCTAGGTATGGTAGGAAAAGAAGTGAAAAATAAAAATAAAAGAAAAATGGTGAAAAAGAAAGTATAAAAGACCACACCCAAACTAAATATACAATAAATAGTAAGAAGTGAGACATAAGGATCGAATAAAAATATAATTGGCTAATAAGTGAGACCCTATGGTTTGTGTAGTGCAAAGGAGGCTTAATAACTTGATATTTCTATATGTACCATACCAACCCCCAAGCTTACATTACATACTGAGAAATGTCCTATAATGATCCTAACTTGACTGTCTAAATGTTAAGGTAAAAAAAAATAAGGGCAAGCCTATGATATTTGATGCACATTGATTGGAACTTCCCTTCTGAGTGTGAGTGTCTCTTGAATGTCCCTGCATTGACATGCATGATTTTATATTAGTGAATGAGACTTGTTTGTTCTAAGAGCACATGCTCATATTGCTAGTTATTTGCTTGTTTCAGATTGTGTAACTTGTACATATGTGTGGTTGTCTTTTGCTAATGTAATTCCATACCTTGATCGCATTATGTCACCTTGTTGGGCTTCATGTTCATAAATAGTTGGTTTTAAAAAATAAGATAGGAGGTAGTGTTGTCTTTTGAGCTTAAAATGTTGATTGACTGCCTTGAATAGCTTAGATTATCCTAGTTAAGCATCATTTTTTTGTTTTATTTTATTGCCTAAGGAGAAACAAACGTTCTAAGTTGATGGTTTTGATGTGCTATACAAGTTTAGAACTTTCAACGCCTAAAATGAGGAAAATATACAATTTTATGAGGTTGTTTTGTTTGATATGTTGTGTTCTGGGTATGTTTTATAGGAAACTAGATTTTGCATGCTAAGTTCATGAAAATGGTGTTTTTAGCCACTTAATTGATCATTTTGGGAGGTTCGTGATAATTTTTGGATTGTTCGTGATGAACTCATTTGATTAAAGTTGAAAAAATTGATGTTTGGTTGAAAGGATTTGAAGGCCTTGCATTTGCTAAGTCTACATATGGACCATTAGTAGTACTTGTGGTTGATATATGATGAAGGTAAGTGGAGGAGCGAAGAGTTGAAGATCCAGAGAGTAAAAGAGTTGATAAAGTGTTTCCCGACACTTGCTATGTCAAAATGTGGAACACAAGTACTATTTATGGACTGCACTTGAGCAAAGCGGGTGCCAGAGGATCAAAATCCCATGAGCTAGACTGCAGGACTTATACCTGTGGTCTGCACATACGCCCACCCTACAGACTACAAGTGGCCCCCGACTTTACTTTTCCTTTTTAATTTGGTCTTTTATTTAGGGTTTCCTCATGTACTATAAATAACCTTTATGTGTTTTTTAGCAGAGGTTACACACTTTTGATATTCAAAAACTTATTTTGATTCCTAGATTCGACTTTAAACTTAAGATTCTCTTGTATTAACTTCAGTTGATTAATTCAGTTACAGTTGTGGGTTTTTCTACTTCTTATTATTGTGATTTCATCTATGCTTTGAACCATAAATGTTGTTGATCACTTCATAAGCCTAAGCAAACAAAAACATACAGCTAGGGTTATGGACACCCTAGCAGATTGAAGTACTAAGGGAAATGATTTTGTTGTTCTAAATCGATACCCATGCATGCATTGCATTATCGTTACTTTAAGATGTTTTCTAGCAGGGTTATGAACCCACCTAGATTATTGCTACTTACTCCAAAAGAGGAGTAGTGACTGGAAAAGATAATGACAACAACAATTTGGAGTTTAACTATTGATCCACACTACTAGGTATTATCTAAGTAAGACAGTTAGCTTTAATCTTATAACTAGAGACTCAAATGGTAATAGTTAACTAGGATCAAGATGAGGGTTAGTAAGCAGACAACCTGACACTCAAAAAGTAAAGGGTGAAATCTTTTTGCTCATCCAAAAGACTATAGAAGGTTCATAACTTATTGATTTTTCATGCAAGGTATTGGGTTGGTTCAACAATGCATGATAAGCCTACAAAGTTGAGAAGCTAGGGGAACACAATCCTAGTGTTAACTTAGGACTGATTACAATCGAAGGTGAGATTAGTCACTTGTTCTATATAGATACGCAACACCCCTCATTTACTTTTCCAGTTCTACCCATTGATTACCACAGATTAGAGCTACGATTCCATTGTTTGGCTTGAGATTTGACCCCAACCATTGTTGGGTTACTGTATTTGGTAGCTACCGCATTATTTTCTGAGAGAAGGTGTAGCTTGGATGTCACCACACCCAAATTCAATTGTCGTTTGAGCCTCATTCTATCTATCTTTATAACCCTAACCAAAAGCCGTGCTAAAACTAAAGAATCTGTACCTATTTTCCCTCATGGTTATAGGGAATTAGGATGCGCTAAACCCACACTACTCTCTCGGTTCTAAATACTACTCCCTCTAAATCTATATACTTATTCTGTAGGAAATCCACTTTAAAAACTAACATAAGGATTTATAGTGAAGACTAATTATGCATCAGTCTGTTTTAAACTGTAATCAAAACTAATCTATTTTCTGTAAACTGTAATAAAATTATAAAGTGGATTTCGTACTTAGTTAAGGATCAAAAGATCAAATCTCGATCCAAAACTAAATATAAAAAAATCATAGGATGCTTAAAAGCATAATCATTCTAGGAATATCAATATTCAAAATATGACTTGATAACCTATGCTTCAAATTACCACAAATCATGCTCAATAGTCAAAATTATGAAGTTCTTGCACAATTCTAGTCAAAACAATGGAGTTTAACCTTTAATATATGTAAAACCACTTCACAAGCATAAATTTGCAAAATAGGCATGCAATTCATCATCTAAAACGTTTGTAAAATCATAATCTTCAAATAATGATAATTGGGTAGGAACCCAAAATTGAAATTTATGTAAATTCATCATTAAAATGAATTTCGGGCACAAGGATTGAAGAATTATCCTTGTTCGTAACCCCACATGCCTTAATTGATGAAATAGATGAAGAAACTTGATTTTAAATTCCTATTGAAGCTCTTGAAGATATTTTCTTGAAGTTCATGGATGGGGAACCTTAAATTTTGAATTATCTTGGAAAGGAATGATGGATTTTGGTGTTTCTTGAAGTTGAATGTTGAAGCCTAGTGTTTTCTTGGAGAGCAATTTCATGAATAATGGATATAAGATACTTTGAATAGGTTTAATCTTTTGGTTTTCGTGATTTGGGGGCTTGGAAAAATAATAAGTTTCCCTTTTGAAGTATAAATTCAGAACTGGAGTTCCGTCTAAGGCCTTACTACGATGCAGTGAGTGGGTCTTCGTAAAACACACCATGATGTGGTGGAATCGCAGTGGAATCATGGTGAATCACTGGTTTTTGATGAATACTGATTGGGCATCATCGCGATGCGGTGAGCCCCTTGTCAAAAAATCCACTGTGACGCAGTATAATTGCAATGGATATCTGGAAACTGACAATTGCCCTTTCACCCTTCACCACATCGCAGTGACTCCCTCACCCCGATACTCAATGTGACACAGCCTAATTGTGGTTAGCTACTACCTTGCCAACCCAAATGGGATCCAAACCTTGCCTGAAAACTCTAAAACTTACCCGAGGCTTGCTACTTACACCCTTGAATGTAATTCAACTCATAAATCATCAACTTGAAGCCCGGAAGGTCAACTTAAAATCGTCAAAGTTTAAAGGGGGTCAAAAAGGACTAAATCCCTCAACACTTAGCTTTATTTTTAGGTTCTAATTACTATAGGCACATTACTAAGGGTTGAGATGAACTAAGAACGTAAGGGGTATTACAATATCTCCCTTTTAGGAACATTCATCCTTTAATAAAACTAATTACGTTGAGGATATTGAGGAACTGAGACTATAATTGGAATGCATAACCGAAAGAATGACTAAACTGATTTGCAAAATCAAGAATTATCAAGAAAATGACTATATGAAGCTGAAACTTAAAATGAAATGAGATGATCTGAGGAAACTTATTACCTCTCACGGAATCTGAACTTGTGGCGAAAAGATGATGGTACTTGATTTGCATATCTTCTTTTACTTCCCTAGTGGTGCCCTCAATAAATTTAATTTTCCAAAGAACTTTGTCCAAGGGAACTTCTTAGTTCATTAGTCTACGAATTTGGTGATTAAGAATATCAATTGGAATCTCTTCATAAGAGAGGCTGTCATGAATATCTGCACTTTCTAAGGGTACTACAATAGCTAGATCACCAATACACTTCTTTAGTAAGGATAAATGGAACACAGGGTGAACGGATAATATATCTATAGGCAATTCTAGTTCATCCGAACCTTTCCAACACAACTCAATATCCTATAGGGGCCAACATATCAGGGACTGGGCTTCCCCTTTTTGACAAATTTCTTCACCTCCTTCATGGGTGAAACCTTCAAGTAAACTAAGTCATAGTCTTCAAACTCAAGATCCCTTCTTCTCATATCTGCATAAGATTTTTGACAACTCGGAGATATATTTAAAACCTCTCTCAAATCAACTGGACTTTCTCCATAGCTTCAAATACCACTTTTGGCCCAATCAAAGTGGCCTCACCCACTTTAAACCAACCGATAGGTGACCTATATCTCCTCCCATAATGATTCTCAAACGGATCCATATGAATACTAGCATGGTAACTATTGTTGTAGACAAATTCAATCAACAACACGTGATCATCCCAATTACCCTTGAAGTCAAGAACGCACTCCCTCAACATATCCTCTAGAGTTTGAATGGTTCTCTCTTCCTGACCATCTTTCTGAGGATGAAAAGAGTAAATTAGGTAAACTAGGGTACCAAGACCCTTGTGAAAGGCTTTCCAAAAGTAAAAGGTAAACTAACCCTATCTGAAATGATGGACAGAGGAACTTTTCACAATTTGACCAACTCTTTAATATACAACTTAGCATAATCTCCAGCTGTGTAGGAGTATGAAATTGCAAGAAATGGGCTGATTTGGTCAACCTATCTATAATAAACCAAATCAAATCATGCTAACGACGCTAATGGGATAACCCTGTTACAAAATCCATGTTCATCTCTTCCTACTTCTAGGTGGGAATACTAAACTCTTGCAAGGTGATACAAATCCTTTGGTGCTCCATATTAACATGTTGGAAAATAGAACACTTAGCCACAAGCTCTACAATATCCTTTTTCATACCACTCCACTAATAGATATCTCGTAAATCTCGGTACATCTTAGTAGTACCAGGGTGAATGGAGTAACATGCACTATGCGCTTTATCCATAATCCGCTTCCTACAGACATCAATGTACGACACATATAATATACTCTAGCATCTCAACACACCACCTCCCCCTAGGTAGAAAACCCTCTACCTTCTTCTATCTGAATGATTCCTTCAACTTAACTAGACTGGGATCTTTATCTTTCTTCTCCTTCTCTTTTGAAACTAAAGAAGATTCTACACTACTCTGGACCCAAACATTTCACTCAGCCGCATCAACTATCCACACACCTAGTCTATCCAACTGATGAATTTCTCAAACCAACTCTTTCTTATCACCTTCTACAGAAGCTAGACTACCCATCAACATTCTAATAAGGGGGTCTTCCATAACATTAGTTTTGTTTAGATGATACAAAACATTCATGTCATAATCTTTAAACAATTCTAACCTCTATCTATAATGAAGATTTAAATTTTCTAGGTAAACACATACTGCAAACTTTTGTTGTCTGTAAACACATCAACATGCACCACACTAAGATATTGCCTTAATATTTTCAAAGAAAACATATCAATAGCTAATTTAAGATCATGTGTCGGATAGTTCTTTCCATGAGGCGTAAGTTGTCTAGAGGCATAGGCTAAGAATTTACCTTTTTGTATCAAAACGCAACCCGGACCAACCATAAAAGCATCATAATAAACGACAAATCAATCTATACCATCAGGTAACGCTAAAACTGGGGCTGAAATGAGTCGAGTCTTAAACTCGTGAAAACTCTTCTCACAAGAATCTGACCACTTAAACTTAACTTTCTTGTTAGTCAACATGGGCATAGGGGATGAAATGAATGAAAACCCCTCAACAAATATTCTATAATAGCCAACTAAACCCAAGAAACTCTTAATGTTTAATGGAGAAATGTGTCTAGGCCAATTTCTCACTGCTTTGGTCTTTTGGGGATCAACTCTAACGCTATCACCAGAAATAATATGATCAAGGAAAGCTACTGACCTTAACCAAAATTTACATTTGCTAAATTTGGCAAACAATTGGTGGTCTCTAAGAGTTTACAACAAAATTCTAAGATGGTCTGCAACGTCATCCTCACTATGAAAATAGACAAGAATATAAATGATGAAGAATATAACAAACATGTCTAGATACTATTTGAAAACTCAGTTTATCAAGTCCATAAGTCTGCTGGATCATTTGTTAGTCCGAAGGACATGACTAGGAATTAGAAATGATCATAACTGGTTCTGAAGGCTATCTTTGGGATAATATATTCCCTTACTCTAAGATGGTGATAGATATATCTATGGTCTTTCTTAGAGAAGTAAATTGCACCTTGGAGTTGATCAAATAAGTCATCAAATCTAGGAAGAGGGTGTTTTTTTTAACTATGACTTTTTTAAGCTGACGATAGTCAATGTACATTCGCAGAGAACCATCTTTCTTTCATATGAATAGGACGGGAGCGACCTATAGAGAAACACTAGGCCTTATGAAACCTTTATCTAACAGATCTTCGAGTTTCTAATTTAACTCTTTAATCTTGGATAGATCCATACGATATGGAGGAATGGAAATGGGCTAAGTATCAGAAGGAAGATCAATACCAAATTTTATTACTCTGTTGGGAGGTACCCCTGGTAAATCTTCAAGAAAAACTTTTGGAAACTTATTGACTTCACGGACTAACTGAACTATTGGAGCCTCAGACTTAGTGTATCTGACTCAAGCTAGATAATAAATGCACCCTTTAGAGATGAACTTTTTGGCCTTAATGCAAGCTATGAAATAACTCTTGGGAGATACAAAATTACCTTCCCACTCAAAGACTGGCTCATCTAGAAATTGAAACTTTACCACTCTAGTGCAATAATCTATAAATACATAACAGGAATGAATCCAATCCATGCCCAGAATAAGGTAAAAGTCTATCATCTCTAACACTATTTAGTTTGCAAACTTGATTTTATAAAGGACAGTATTAGGGCACTTCCTATAGATCTGTCTGACAATAATTAATTCACCCAATGCAGTAGAAACTAAGAACGGCTTAAAATCTTTTTAGGACCTAGTCTAAAATTTACCATAACTAACAGCGTAACATAAGAGATATTTGACCCTAGGTCTAATAGCAGATAAATATAAAGATGAAAGACACGAATCATACCCATAACATTTGCTAAAATCTCATACTCCTGGTAGAAAGATAAATCATAGAACTGATTCTTAGACTAACCACCACTGATACTAGATAATGTGCCCTGGGGAGGAGCTGGGTGACCTAGAAGAGTTGGTGAACTAGTAGCCTGAGTCTGGGGACGAGCATCCTTATTTCCTTGCTTAGTATACGGGCACTCTTTGATTTCATAACCCAACTTACCATATCCAAAACAACCTTTTTGTCCTAACAAACCCTCACTAGGATGATTCTTACCATACTTAGCACATGTAGGATAACTGGACTTTCTACCCACTCTTTTATGGGACCTGGACATAAAAGTGTTACCTTACTAATCTTGATTGGTTTAGGGTGTAGGAGAATCAGATGAAGATGGCGCCGGCAAGGACGAGTAACCCTAAAACTGTGAATAATTTCCCTTATCAAATATCGATTAGCCATACTCAAACTACCTAATTATATCCTTCTTATTTCCTCTATCTCTCCCCTTCAACTTTTCTACATCAATCTATTGAGTATAAGTCATCAATATATCAAGGTCCATGTCCCCAATAAACATGGCAATCCTATACTAAAAATAACTCATGCTGCTAAAGCTGAGCAACTGAACCTTTATTATTAAGCAAGGTATAGACATATATGTTGATTGGTAATTCTAGAATGTACTGAGCATATGGGGGTGAATGCATAACTAAACAATATCTCAATTATTATATAAACTTATAAAAGAATGCATGCTAAGTGTATATGACTCACGTGGGCTTGAATAACTGAAAACTAAAAATCATAAATCATGAGTAATAAAGCATATTGGATAAATCTTGTGAGGCATAACACTTAGTTCTATAAGTTGTACTTGTATTCTATCTTTAAATCATGTGGTCTAAGTGTAGACAGGACTCACTTTTATATCTGTAAACTAAAAGCTAAAATCTCACGACTAACATGTTATGTGATATATTATCTGAAATAAATTGTGAGTCTTACACTTACTTTTTCTAAAAGCTTTAGAATTAAGATTACTCTTTTCTGTTGACTTTAGGATTAAGCTTTAGGGAGTTTACTCAAAAACTTTTATGGAAGAGATTTCTTTTAAAAACTATTCTACAAGAGAGGGTCTTCTAACCGACATAAAGAATATGTGCTATCATGGAGTTCAACATCTAGTTCCCCTAAGGGAAAAACCTCACATTGGGGAGATATGTAATACTCTTGCCAGGATTATAACCTGAGCTAAGTGATCACATCTGTATCTTTCATCCATATAAAAGGAAAATAATCTGAATCTATACGTACGTTGTCTTATGGTTATGGGAAACTCGGATGCACTAAACCCACACTTCTCGTTCAGTTCTAAATACTAGTCCCTTTAAATTTGTGCACTCATTCTGTAGGAAATCCACTTTAAAAACTAACATAAGGGTTTATAGTAAAATATAATTATGCATGTGTTTGTTTTAAACTATAATCAAAACTAATCTATTTTTTGTAAACTATAATAAAACTGTAAAGTGGATTCCATATCTTAGATGAGGATCTAAAGATCAAATCTTGATTCCAAACTGAATATAAACAAATCATAGGATGCTCAAAAGCATAATCATTCTTGGAATATCAATATTCAAAATAGGGCTTAATAACCCATGCTTCAAATTACCATAAATCATGCTCAATAGACAAAATCATGAAGTTCTTACACAATTCTAGTCAAAGTAATAAAGTTCAACCTTCAATATATCTAAAACATTTTCACATGCATAAATGTACAAAATAGGCATGCAATTCATCATCTAAAACACTTGTAATATCATAATCTTCAAATAATAATAATAGAGTATGAACCCTAAATTTAAATTCATGTAAATTCATAAGAAATCATCTTTAAAATGATTTTTGGGTATAAGGATGGAAGAATTATCCTTGTTGATACCCCACATACCTTAATTGATGAAATAGATGAAGAAATTGACTTTAAATTCCTATTGATACTCTTGAAGATTGTTTCTTAAAGTTCTTGAATTGGGAACTTTGAATTTTGAATTATCTTGGAATGGAACGATGGATTTTAGACTTTCTTGAAGTTGAATGTTGAAGCCTAGGGTTTTCTTGGAGAGCAATTTGATGGATAATGTATATAAGATGCTTAGAATAGGTTTGATCTTTGTTTTTCATGATTTGGGGGCTAGGAAAAAGACTAATTGCCTTTTGGAAGTTTAAGTTTGGAACTAGAATATCATTTAAAGCATCACCATGATGCCTTGAGAGGGTCATCGCGACACCCACAATGACACAGTAGAATGGCGGCAACTCAATTATTTTTTATAAATGCTGATTTGGGAATCACCGCGACACGGTGAGCCCCTCATCATAAACTCCACCGCGATTCAGTGCAATCACAATGGATCTCTAGAAAATTAGCCATTTCCCTTACACCCTTCACCGCGACAAGGTGACTCATGCATGCGATACTCACTGTGAAGAGGCTTAAGAGCAGTGAGTTGTTGTCTTGCCAATTCGAATATGATCAAAACATTGTCCAAAACTCTGAAACTTACCCGAGGCTTGCTACTTACACTGCTGAATGTAATTCAACTCAAAAATCATCAACTCAGAGCATACAAGGTCAACTTAAGAATCCTCAAAGTTTAAAGAGAGTCAAAAATAACTAAATCCCTCAACTCTTAGCTTTCTTTTTAGGTTCTAAGTGCTATAGGCGCATTACTAAGGGTTGAGTTGAACTAAGAACATTAGGGTATCACATTTTGAAAAATAAAGTGAGAGTTTTATTGGTGAAAACCCTTATGGGAACCATAAGACGATGTTAAGTCAAATAAAAATGAGAGATTATTATTAGTGAAAACTCTCACTGGCACCGTAAGGCAATGCTGAGTTGAGAGAAAACAAAATGAGAGGTTTGTGATAATGCTCAACTTACACGTAAATTTAGTGCAAGGCGGTCGTCGTCAATATATTTACCCAACTTGGGAGCCAGGGTCGAATCCATGAGGAACAATGTGAGTGGCGATTAAACTAATTTGAAACTATAGCTACAAGTTAAATTTAAACAAATGTTGTAAAAATATAAAATGGGGGTTTTATCAATCAAACAATAATTAAAGTTTTGACTTACTTCAGAATTCACAGCTAAAATTTCAATGGTTAAAATCAATGATAAAGAGAATCTAGGGTTGTGATCACTATGATTATTAATCCCCATTAAATTATAACAGTTGTATCAGGTTCTTGTGACCTGTGGGAATCAGAAAACTATCAATTTCGACAATCCATCTAAGTGTTTCACAATCTACTTAGATATTGAACTCCCTAATACTATCAAACTTAGGAGATCATTCTATTCATACTGATTTAATCTCAGATCAATCTTGTTACAACATTAATCATTAGATGGGACCTTAACCTTCCCAAATCCTTATAGATATTTCGCTACCATTTTGTTTATTTCTTTGTTCGAGCAAATCAACATAAGGAAGGATTTATTTTTTGCAACCAATAAATAACAATCATAACAAAGAAATTATCAAGATGTCTCCACAATCACTTATACCTTAACCATCTAAGAAATCCACGGAGGAATTATCATAGATCCCACAACCCTAGTTGTGGGTTTTAGTGCTACATGAAAAAGAAAGAGATAGCAATAATTATAATCATCATTCAAAGTAATTAAACTTACAAAAGATAAACTCTAAGGTTGATTCTTTTCTAAGGTCAAGAGAAAATTCCCACAACTAAATCAAAGAATTGAAAATTGAATTCTAAATTTTTTAGCACCAAAAGAGGTGTCTTTTTCTTTCAAATAAGTTCAAGATGTTAATCCCTGTTTTCTTTCATTAGAAAACCCTAACATATGCTTTAAATACTTCATCCTAATTATGAAAACAAAATCATAGATCACAGTATTTTCTCGAATAGACGACGATGTGTGTGACAACTTATCAGGAGTCTGACCACTAATTAGGAATGTCGTCAGCTCCTCTTCATTTTTAACAATCTCTGGCTTAGGTTAATGATAAGACATGATGGCTTATCAGACATGTGATGACTTATCAAAATTTTCGTTGCTTTTTCACTTCAAATCCCATTCCCTGCCTAAGCCTAACGATGATTCAGATGGCCTGTCATTGATGTTGTCAAGAATTCTAGCGGAACCTCATTCTCTGTCTAAGGCTGACGAAAACTCTAATAGCTTATCACAAGGCTGAAAACTTATTAAATAAGTGGTCAGCTATACTTCTCTCTCTACTTTCTCAGAATTTAACTCTCTTACTTCCATTATTACTGGTTCTCTTGCATCTTGACTCTTACTGCTATATCAAATAGAAAACAATCAAAAATGACAAAAGTTGTTTAAGACTTTGCAATTATTCTTAGTTAAAAGCCTCAAATAGGTTAGCATCTGCTCACACATCAACACCCTCAACTTAAAACAATTGTTTGTCCTCAAGCAACTAAATACAACCATAAGGATACAAAGTACATTCGGCAGTCAACCATCCATATTATATCAAAACATCTTCACCATCTCCAAGTTCAATTAATTTAAAAACAACTGTGTATATTATTGAAGAACAACAATGTGACACACAGGAATAAAGATATGGAATCAATTCAGTAATAGCAATCATGCATGTACAAAGATTACACTATCCAAACAATTTAACAACTAGCAACGTAACCAGTGTGTCCTCACTACAAAGTAGTCACACTTCACTTTTATCAAACATCGCATATGTAACCATAGGGACAATCAAAAGATGCTCACTCTCAGAATGAAGTTCCAATTAATGTATGCCAAATACCATAGGCTTTCCCTTATTTTTATTACCGAAATTTTCAGATAGGTTATCTAGGATCACAATAGGTCTTCTCTTTGACTTATAATGTAAGCTAGGGGCTGGTATGTTACTCGATGATATTTAAAGTCACTAAGCATCCTTGACACTACACTAGTTTATGGGGTCTCACTTATTAAACTTTCTTTTCTTGATCACACATATTAAGGAAGGGTGTGGTCTTTTCTACAATCACTTCTTCTTTTTCACAACTTTTTTTCTTGTTCTTTTCCACCACACCCAGCTTTTTATTCTTTTCTTTTATTCTACTTTTCTTCATACTCATTTTACATCACGCACCCCTATGGTAACCACCCTCAAATTAGGTTATTTACTTAAGTCAAAGTGCATAATATCCAAGGAGGACCAGGGATAAAATAGGTTCATTATGATACAAATTGGAATATGATAGGTATAATACAAAAATAGGCATTCAAGATCAAAATCAGGATTAACGGATATTATTTACACATCGAAGATCATTTAGACTAAAAGTGGACTAATATCTACAATGACCTATGATCCTTTCCTAACTGGGATCCTATAACCAAGGCAGACTAACTGGGCAAGTTCTGGATTTAAAACACAACTAGAACTATGTAGTATCTCACACACACATGGCACAAAGGTACATCACAAGCTACTATCCATTTGGTTCATGCAATTATTAAACAATGGTTATCATGTCAATTGTACTAATGCCATAACAAGATGCACCGTGGTCACATATAAATGCATATCATACAGTTATAAAATAGACCTTCGGAGAGGTATTCAAAATTTAACAAAAAAACATGTTAACTGCCTAAGGTACTTGTATTTCTCCTAGTCAACTACAATATTTTATAACAAATAACAATACACCTAAACATGTAGGGTCTACTAGGAACAAGACTCCGAGGAAAAGAGGAACAACAACAAAAACCCCAAGAGAACATCAACACCCACAAGTATCCCCACCCTCAACATAAAATCATGCAATGTCCCCAATGCGTCAAACTAAAACAAAAGATTTAGAAACATAACTGTGGCACCATGGGTACGAAGATTTGATATCAATCACATAATACGAATACAAAAAAAATACCTTGGGTTGCCTCCCAAGAAGTGTCTGATTTAGTATCGCAGCACCACTAGGTTATTTTGACTACTCAGAATTCATCAAGATACCTTAAAAGTGCTTCATCCTTTATCCCTCCACTTAGAAGATTTGAATTGTCTGCCCATCTTTCATTCTTTACATCTTTTAGGTGCATTGGGAAAATGTGAGAACATGAAAAGGAAAGTTCTATCACACCACTTCAAAGACTTGAACCGCTTGCCCAATTTTACATCGAACTTTCGTGTGGGATCATTTGGCAACAGTGAGAATTTTAAAAATCCACTAAATGGACATTGATATTTAAGATTCTTTTCCTTCAAGATTGGGGTTGTATTATTCCCTTTCAGAAAGACAAACTCCAAAATGTAGGAATTTTCCTCCTTATTTCGAAAATTCATCATTTGCTTGGGTGATTCGACGTTCATCACATCTACCAAGCATAATGTTTAAAAGTGATTTGAGTGAGGTCTTTTCCCTAGTTTTGGAGTTGCATCCTTCTCAGCCTCTTCACCTCGATCTGGGCTAGAGTCTTTATAAGAGATTGACTTGTTTTTTTTTCCTCTAGCACCATTTTCTCAATCTTGGCATCATCTCTCATGGTTGGTTCAGTTGGTTGGGAAATCACTGAGGGTTACTCATCATTAAGGTCAACATCAATATAGGTCTCTTGCTCCTCATCTTCACACTCTTCCATTATTTTAAGTAATTCCACAGATAAGATATCATCTAAACATAACATAGAAGAATACTTTGAATGATTGACCTCTATATCTATCTCTTTATGAATTATTGACTTCATGTATTGACACATATCACATACGATATCATACGTATCTTTCTGGATATCAAACATTAGTTTAAACATAGCTTCAATGCCACTCTTTCTGGTGCTTCGTTCTTCCTTTTCTTGATCATAAGGCCTATCAAACTCATAAGAAGAACTAGAATTTAGGTTAGCACAATAAGAGAGGGGAAATTTAGGAAATCACTCTAATGTCCATCTTGAACACCACATAACAAAAAATCATACTCCCAGTAGGAGAAGATGGTGTACACATCTCTCTCCGGGGAGCATATCTATAATCTTGCCAAAAGTGAGGTCCATCACAATATGGACATAGATCATCAAGATAAGATTATCAACCACCAATATCATGTTCATTCCATGATGCCTTAGTAATAAGTAAACTAAAATAAAAATCTACCTAACACAGAAATAAAAAAAAATAAAAACAAATATTTACAAGTTTGAATTCAAGCAAGTAGGCTAAAATTCCAAACCAACTTAATACACAAAAATTTTCCCTGTCAATGGCACCATTTTTTATAACGCTCAACTTACTCGTCAATTTAGTAAAAGGCGGTCATCGTCAATATGTTTACCCAACTTTGGAGTCAGGTTCGAATCCATGAGCAATAATGGGAGTGGCGATTAAACTAATTTGAAACTATATTTACAAGTTGAATTTAAACAAATGCTACAACAAGATAAAATGGGAGGTTTTATCAATAAAACAATAATTAAAGTTTCGACTTGCTTAAGAACTCCAAGCTAAAATTTTAATGGTTCAAATCAATGATTAAGAAAAACTAGGGTTGTGATCGCTATGATTATTAATCCCTATTAAATAATAACTGTAGTATAAGGTGCTCGTGACTTATGGGAAACACCAAACTATCAATTTCAACAATCCATCTAAGCATTTCTGAACCTACTTAGATGTTGAACTCACTAATTCTCTTGAACTTACAAAATAATTCTATTCACATTGATTTTACATCAATTTGATCAATCTTGTTACATCATTAATCATTAGATGGGAGCTTAACCTTCCCAAATTCTTGTTGATAATTCTCTACCTTTTGTTTATTTCTCAGTTTGACCAAATCAACATAAGGCAGGATTTATTATTTGCAACTAATAAATAACAATCATAACAAAGGAATTATCAAGATGTCTCCACAATTACTTAAACCCTAACAACCTATTAAATCCATGGAGGAATAATCATAGATCTCACAACCCTAGTTGTAGGTTTTAGTGCCACATGAAAAAGAAAGAGATAGCAACAATTATAATCATCACTCAAAGTAATTAAACTTGCAAAAGATGAAGTCTAAAGTTGATTCTCTTCTAAGTTCAAGAGAAAATTCCCACAACTAAATCAAAGAATTAAAAATTGAATTCTAAGTTTTTGAGCCCCAAAAAGAGGTGTGTTTTCCTTTTAAAAAAGTTTAAGATGTTAAGCCCTCTTTTATTTCATTAGAAAATCCTAACTATGCTTTAAATACTTCATCCTAATTAAAAAACAATATCATAGATCACAATATTTTCTCGGACAGCTGACGACATGTGTGACGTCTTATCAAGAGTCTGACAACTTATCAGGAATGTCATCAGCTCCTCTTTACTTTTGACAATCTCTGCCTTAGGTTGACGATGGGACATGATGGATTATCAGAAATATAATGACTTATTAGAATTCTCATTGCTTCTTCACTTCAAATCCCATTCCCTGCCTAAGCCTAACGATGATCTTGATGGCTTATCATATTTTTGATGGCCTATGAAAGATGTCATCACGAATTCCAGTTGAAGCTCATTCTCTATCTAATGATGACGGCAACACTGATAGCTTATCGCAAGGCTGACGACTTATCAGACAAGTCATCAGTTATACTTTTCTTTCTACTTGCTCAGAAATCAACTCTTTTACTTCCATTATTGATAGTTCTCTTACATCTTGACTTTTACTGCAATATCAAAAATAAAATAATCAAAAATGACAAAATTTGCTTAAGATTTTGTAATTATTCTTAGTTAAAAGCCTCAAATATGTTATCATCTGCTCACACATCATCTTGTTTGCAAAAACCCTTTAGGGCGTCACTAGTCGAATATGGTAATTGAGTTCAATGGGTTTGAATAAGCAACTCGGTTTTAGGGTCATTAACTCAACAACAACTGGTGAAAGTTTGGATAAAAACATCAGACAACTTAATCCAAAATACATGTCATAATCAATGGAGTTGGATGTCATATTAAGATAAGTTTTCTTTTCTCCGTATTTAAATATGGACATTCATGGTTTTTTTATTTCTCTTGCATATTTATATTTTTATTTTATAATGTCAGGTATCAAAATAAGAAAATCATCATTATTTCTTCACATCTTAGAGTTAATTATGTATCAAAACGAGTGAAAAATTTTCAAAACATGCTACCCGTTTCCTCAATTTTATGAAGCAAAGACAAGGACCAAAACATGAGAGAAACATGATAATAAGTCAAAACATGGAATGAACATAGTCTATCAATATATAAGTTTCTAGATTCATGAAAATTCAGAGCCCAAAAAGTATATGTCTCAGAGACATGGAAAAAAATAGAAATTCAGTGTTTGAATCAGAGTCACTCCCTTTATTTGAGTTTGGGTCAATGATGCGACGAGGTAAGGGCAAATATTAGTAGTCCAAAACAAAGATGAATGGAACAAGTGGTGGGGAAGGTGCCTGGAAATCCAAATATTGCAAACCACCACCAAGTTATAGCTAACAAATTTTTTGTTATTGAAATTAGGGAAAAATTTAGTTCAATAAGTTCAGCTACCTTTGGAAAAGCTTATTTGTGAGTTATCATATTTACGACCTTTTTAGAAAATGGGACTTTACTTTTTGTTCAGAACCTTCCTGGATGATGGGACTGTACTTTCCACAAAAGACCCTCCCAAAAAATGAGACTTTATTTCACAAAAATTAGAATCTCTCTTTATCATAATCTTTGATTAGAATAATTATCGTTCTAGTTATGATTTTGTTGCAGGAGCCCACCTGGAGAACAAGGTAAACAAATTGAAAATACAGAGTCTGCCGGGAGAAAAAGGCAATGAAATTTCAAGTCAGGAGAGTGCCTAGAATAGGGTCATGAAATAGCAAAGTAGAAGCTTGGATGGAGAATAGGGTGATGAATAAGAAATTCAGAAGCCCTATTAGAGAATAGGTTTATCAAATAGCAGGTGAGGCACCCTTTTAGAGAATAGTTTAGAGAATAAGCTAATGAAATAGCAAGTCATGAGCCTATCTGGAGAATATGGTGATGAAATAGCAAGTCGGGATCTCGGTTAGAGAATAGGATGATGAAATAGAAAGTCAAGAGACTAGTTGGAGAATAGGGTGGTAAAATAGATAGTTAGGAGACCGCTTGGAGAATAGGGTGGTGAAATAGCAAGTCAGGAGCCCACATGGAGAATATGGTGATGAAATATCAAGTGAGGAGTCTACTTGGAGAATAGGGTGATGAAATATCAAGTCAGGAGCCTGCCTGTAGAATAGTGTTATTAAATAGCAAGTCAAGAGCCCACCTAGAGAACAGGGTGATGAAATAGCAAGCCAGGAGCCTTCCAGGAGAACAAAGTGATGAAATTGCTAGTCAAGAGCCCTCCTAGAGAATAGGGTGATGAAATAGCACGTTAGGATCCACGCTTAGAGAACATGGTGAAGAAATAGAAAGTTAGGAGCCCACCTAAAGAATAAGGTAATGAAATTGCAAGTCAGTAGCCTACTTGGAGGGACGAGTGATGAAATAGAAAGTCAAAAGACCATCTAAAGAACAAGGTAAAAATTAGCATGTCAGGAGCCCTCTTGGAGAATAAGATGAAGAAATTGCAAGTTAGGATGCCTACTGAAGAATAAGGAGAAGAAATAGCAAGTTAGGTGTCTGTCTGGAGAGTGGGGTAAAGAAATAGCAAGTTAGAACCCATCTGGGAAACAGGGTGAAGGGTTTGAAATTAAGGATCCCGCCTAGAGAACAGGGTAAAGAAATCGTAAGTCAGGAGCCCGCCTGGAGAATTGAATGAAAAAATTGTAAGTCAAGATCCCTATCAAAAATAGGGTCAAGATTTTCAAATTCAAATTCAAAATTCAGAAGTACCACATGAAAAAAATGGTCAATTTTTTAGTTTATCTCCAATGCCAAATTTTGCATGGAAAAAAATCTATTTTTAAGTTCAACCCGAAGAAAATCAAAAGTCTTATAACCTTTGAAAGCATTGACGACTAAAGTCAAGAGTCAAGAGAAGTTGCATAGATAGGACTCTTGTAATTTTATTTATCTTTTTAACTTGTAATTTGTATTTTAATTTAATGATGGAGTCCCAAATCAAAAACTCGAAAGGACCTCAATGGAATCTCTAACTCGGTATAGTCCCTCTCTATTTCAATTCTAAAACTACGTGTGACATATTCCCCACATAACCTAGGATATAGGATTCCCAAAATCAAGATTCGATGGCACTCTATCTTTATTTTCCTTTCTTTTAAATAATGATTGGGTTAAATTATGTTTCATTGTCTACATCTTTTTCTAGAAACACTTTACATTTATAGCCAAATAGGGGCATAATTTAGACATATAAATTTTACCATCCCCAAAAATTGAATCCACTAAACCCACTCACCTTACCATACACCTCACCCATGTGATTATTTTATCCACAAAAGAATAAAATAAATAAAAAATCCATGACAAACTTGGACACCTCACTATCACCTCACCTTCTCTCGTCCCCACGTGCCCCCCTTAGGCCTTCTTCCCCACATATTATTTCTTTATAAAAAATAATACACACACAACAACTCATACCTCACACCCACATTTCTCTATTTTCCATACTCACACAAATGAACATACCTCAAACCTATCTGGAATTCACATATACACACCCACATATAAGAATACAGAGATCACATAAAAGTATTTAACACATGCATAGTAATTAAAGAATATCATTAGGAAAATAGAAGAGAAAGGTTGGTGGTGTGAACAGTGGAAAATGGTGAGTGAGATGGCAGATAGAGAGAGACACAAGAGAGAGTAGAGAAAAATAGAGAGAGTTGATTAGAATGGGGAGAGAAATAAGAAACCCCACTGTTGTTACTATTCCAATGGATTTTTGCCAAAAAACATCATCAGTCGCCCGAAACTCACCCAAATCAAACTATTTTAGTCAAAACTCACTTGGAATTTAAAAGATCAACCAAAAAATCTCTTCTCGACCACCGCTTAAGCTCACCAAAGCTTCGAAAAAATAGAAATAATAACCCAACTCTGATTTCAATTAGCCTCATTTAAGATTAATTTGAAATATGGAATTTGGGGTTCATACTTATATCTTTTTTTGTTTTAATTTTGTTTGAGTTTGCGTATCTTGATACCGTGTTGGTTTTGATCGTTGAGGTTTTTATATTGGTTTCAAATCTATTCAGGTTGTGGTCCTCCATACTAAGTTGGTTTATTCATTATTGAGATTTTTCCATTCAAGGTTTTTAGTTTGATCTTTTTAACTAACTATTATTAATGAAAGCTTCTTGTAACATCCTATTCTTAAGTCTATTCTTTTTATGTTATCTCAACATAGTTACGATATGATTTGATTTAATATTTCTATATGTTTGAATGTTTTTATTTAATTTTTGGTTGATGTGAATAATTTGATGATAGTACAAATTTGATGTAGGGTGTTTGTGTTAAAAATGAATTTGGGACAAGAATTGAAAAATTAATAAAGGTGAATATTGGTTATTTTGATTCATTGATGGTTATTTAATTTGGACTGAACGTTTATTTTGTTGAACGAGAAAGTATCGTGTTTAGATAGAGAATTGATAAGCAAATATCAAATGTGTCAATGCTTGTTTTGGATGATATGCCAATTTATATCGCATTTTCTATCAAATGTATTTATTCGCTACGGAATGCCTCAAGGTCACATGTATATTGTCATCGAGAAATTCCCTGCGACAATCTGTATTTAGAAGATCGATCGTGATCAAGGCCCAAAGTATCGAGTAAAGGATAACTTAGGGTAGTTAGAATAGTTTAGGTTTTATTTCAACATATGTTTATTTTGATCTGTATTAGTTTGAATGGACACTATTGTTCAGACTTTTAACTATTTGGTTATTTGTTTTCTTGCTATGTGTTTTGTTGGTTTGTGTATCTCATAGTGTCATTCTAGTCAATGTACTCCACAAAGTTACGAAGGTCGAACCACGGGATCAAGGGATCCCTAACGCCTTCGACTCGGTCAACAGAATTTCATAATCGAAATCTCTATTCGTAGACCTATTTTAAAGAGTCAAAAATTATTTCGGAAAGGAATTTTCAAAGGTGACTTGTCACAGTAAATTTATGCCAAATGGCAACTCTAAGTTTGTTTGAAAAATCTTTTTTGAAATAAATTTTTATTTTTAGTCACTTTGATAGATAAAACCCTTTTCGAACTAAAAATTAATATTTTGGGTAAAAGGGATATGATAATGACCACTTGATGAGACTGATTTATGACATTCATCACTAACCACCATAGCATAGTCTAGATAAACACTCGAGGCAGGGTTCATAAGAAGAATTTTATTCCTTGCTTGATGAGAACTTTCATTTCATCCCATGAAAAACTGATACAACTTTTGTTTGTTCAAGTGAACCACAAAACATCTAGATCTTTCATAATTATAGACATGAAAAGAGATTAAAGCCTCAAATTCATCTAAAATATTCTTTAACCAAGTGAAATACAAATAAATAATAGATGTACCTTGTTGTAGATTTGTAATTTCTTTTTGAAGACCGAAATTTGTTGAACTATCTAATCTATCAAATCTTTCTCATAATTCTTCCCAAACAATGTGAGAACGAGGTGCAAAGGCTATACCTCTAATAAGACTTTTAGGTACAGAGTTAAGAAACCAAGAAAAGAACTATACCATCTACTTTCTCCCATAGTTCCTATAGTTCTTCATAAACACTTTCCTTATTACAAGTTCCGTTAGTTGAGCCAATTTTATTTCTACCAAGAAATGATAGCCTTATTAATCTACTCCATAAAGCATAATTTTCAGTTCTAAGAAATTGAAATGTTATAAGATTCATGGCATTTATATTAGTAGGACTTAAGAACAACGGATGATTATAGTTAATACGTTGAGATTCATATGTGGAGTGAAATTTATATTTCAAGGATTTCGTCTATTACTGAATGTTGAACCATTTGGGTAGCCATAAAATTTCAACCCTCAATGCAGGTTTGCATCTGCATTTTTATTTTTGGTTTGCATTTGTGAGAATACTTTGATTTTGATATCATTTTCTTTCACAAGCTCTGAATCTTCAGAACTTGATTTTATCTTTCGCTCATGTAATAGATTTTACAGAAGGTTTGTCTTTGAATTATTTCTATGAAAAACCCTTTTCGAATTCAATTCACACATATTCAATCTTCTCAAGATTTGATTGAAGTTCTAATACCATAAAGGTTTTGAACTATAAAATAGTGAAACTTTATTTCAATGAAACAATGATCAAATTACAGAAAATGAGAAGATCATAGACAATGAAGAAGATGACTCCATCTCTCTAATTGTATTGCATTGATCTAAATTTTATAAGAGGAAATGTGTGCACACACTCACTAGAATCTTTTAAACTAGTTGTCCTTAGATAACTTTAACTAACTAATCAAAACCTTTAATTAACAATTAATCCAACTTACTAACACTCAATTCGGATGGTGGTTTTCCATGGTATCGTATAATATAAATATTAAGAGAATCATGTTTGTTTAGATTTTTTTTTAAATGTATAATATAGTAAGGTTTAATTTAATAGTTTTATAACCGTGAAAACCCTTACTTTATGTGTAATGATTTGAGACTACTCCCTAGTCGTCATATGGTGCTTAGGACTACACGTGATCCCAAACTAACCCTTGCACTGGCATAAATCATGAGCAACTGAGTAAAATACATAAATCTAAACGAAATAAGAGAAAGATCAAAATTTTTTGAATCTGATCAATACAAGATATATAAAAATGTCTACAACTCTGCTTGTACAAAACAATACTGGAATCAAATACATTTGTTTTACTAACAGTCTATGAAGCCTCTACTATACTGACTATAGGTAGTTGGGATGCAACTTTAACTACCACAGATTAATACACACGAGCAAGAAAATAAAGTATATAAATTATATCTAACTGAAGCCCCAGAAGTGGGAGGACTCACCATCTGCTGATTGGAATCTAGAACTGTCTGATCGTGATATATGGACTACAACTGAGTTGGTCCCACATTATTAAACAATGTAGCTCATAGACTTATATATGGATCAGTAATTTTGAAATATACTGAGCATGTGGGGGTGAATTCATAAGTAAAACACTATCTCAATGTTCATATAAACTTATAAAAGGATGCATGCTAAGTATAAATGATCACATAGGCTGCAATAACTGAAAGCTAAAAATCATGAATCATGAATGATAAAACATGTATAAATCTTGTGAGTCATAACACTTTGTTCTAAAATTTTTAATTGTACTCTTTCTACTAGTGAAATAAGTAGAACTGAAATTAATTCTATTTTCAAATCATGCAGCCTAATTGTAAAAGGACTCACCTTTGTATCTGTAAACTGAAAGCTGAAATATGATAACTGACGTCATTTATAAGACAATGTGAGCCTTTACACTTAGTTTCTAAAAACTATATTGTTATTCTGTTTTGGCACTTAAGAATTAGGGATTATCTTCTAAGAACTTTTTTGTTATTCTTTTCTGTTAGGGAGGTTCTTCTAACCGACATAAATCATGTGAGCTATCATAGAGTACAATGTCTAATTCCCCTAAGGGGAAAACCTTACGTTGGGGAGAGGTGTCATACTCTTACCAAGGAGTATAACATGAGCTGAGTGATCACAATTTGTAATTTTATCCATATAAATGGAAATAATTGGATTATCTGAACCTACGTTGGCTCTTAGTTATAGGTTATGAGACCTTGGAATCATACCCAACTCGGTGTTAAATACTACTTCCTTTAATCTTAATGCTCATTCTATAAGAAAGCCACTTTAAAACTAGCATAAAGGTTTACAATGAGAACTAGTTATGCATCTGTTTACTTTAAAATGTAATCAAAACTATAAAGTGGATTCCATATCTTAACAGGGCATCAAAAGATAAAATTTTGTTCAAAATCTAAATATATACTAATCACAAGGTTCTTAAAATAATAATCATTTTGAAATAGCAATACTAAAACTTAGGGAATAAAACCCATGCTTTAAACTTATGTAAATTCATAGCAAAACATCATGCTCAATATACTTCTTGAAATACTTAAACAATATCAAGATATTAAAATCAAAATCATAATAACATGCTTAAACTCAACTAGAAATCTATAATCAATGTCTTAAGTCATAATCATCGTATTCAAATCATAAAAGAAAATTCTTTAAATCAAACAAATATGAAATTTCATACTTTAATCACTTTATACACCCATATCTCAAAACAAGATACTTTGGGTGTGAAACTTAATTGCAATTCATTTATATTCATCTAAATTCATCTTTAAAAGTTAGTTTGGGGCATAAGGATGGAAGGAGTATCCATGTTCATAACCCCACATACTTTATTATACTTGATTTAATGTAAAAGCTTGAGTTTGAAACCTTGTGAATGTTATTTAATGCTTTTCTTATAGTTCTTGAATCCGAAAACATGAATTCTTGATTATCTTGAAAAAAAATGGTGAAACTTTGGATTTCTTGAAGTTAAGTAGGATTTGTAGGGTTTCTTGGAGAGAAATTTTGTGATTAAAGAGCATATTTTGCTTAGAATGATGTCTAGTCTACTATTTTTATGGCCTGGGGTTGTAGGGAAAAGAGATGACTACCTCTCAGAATTAAAAGTTTTAGCAGAATCCAGATTTTGAGGCTTACTGTTGAGCACTATTGTTACCACTGCTATAGGCATCGCTGAGCGATGTAATCATGGTGACCTACTATTTTGGAAAATCCCAACTTTGATGCTTACCACTAAGTGCTATATTGGTTCCACTATTATAGGCATCATCGAGCGGTGTAATTGCAATAGCATACTATCTCACAGGAAAAATGCTATAATTTTTCACTCGGTTATCGAATTTAGGCGAAATTAGTATCGTTGGAAAGCTGATTCAGTTATCTACAATTTGGTGTGTATTTATCTAGAAAATTCTGAATACATTAAAAATTATACACTTTAATAATTGATCCTTGTAGAATCTAACATCAAACTTTGGATTAATCTAAGGTTCTTAGCTCA
The DNA here is from genome assembly GCA_030864225.1 of Capsicum baccatum var. pendulum. Lineage (NCBI taxonomy): Eukaryota > Viridiplantae > Streptophyta > Magnoliopsida > Solanales > Solanaceae > Capsicum > Capsicum baccatum. The sequence continues at coordinate 198,110,887 of CM061559.1, read as the reverse complement.
ACTTTTTTCTAAGTAAATTATATGACCATCTTTCATTTTGAGAGCACTTCATAAACAACTATAATGATCATGACACATGTATTAACATACAAATCATGAGACTGACATTTATACGCATAGGAACGACGGTTTAAATTCTAGCACAAAAATTTGGGGTGTTACATTATCTCCCACTTGGAATAATTTATCATCGAATGATGGATAGGAACTTGTTAAAGACTTAGAGGTATGGAATAACATGGAGATGATATGTTTCCTAATAAAGGATACAACTGAGCTAAAACATTAAAACTCCTATCATGAAATCAATTTCTAAGCTAACTTCCCTTTACTTACTATAAGGAGCTGATTCGCACTTAGAATTTAGAATTCACTTGAAGTGATAATGATACAATTATACATATAGAACTTCAAAGTGATAATTTATGCAAGCACGAATCATGAGACAACGAGTAAAAGATCATACAATGGGTTTTATGCAGTCTGTATTGGAATTCTTGGAAAACAAAGATCATTCACTAAATACTTATGAACTAAATCATTACTAAATATCTAAATCTGAAACAAATGCATGGTGCATGAACTAAGCAGAATTTGAAATTTGCATGAATGCGAACATTTTACCTGATGGAATTGCCTTACTCATGAAACTTTAGGTGGTAAGATTGATTGCTAAAATGGATCACAGGCTCTATGAACTAGACCATACTGACTGCCCAAACTTAACTATAGTATTTCTCCAACACTCTTCTAAGAAAATTCTAATAATATTAGGGAGCAAAGAATTTTGAGCATGATATGAACAAGACATCTAAAAAAGGAATAACAACATTGATACAACTCTGCAGCATGGAACATAGACATATAAATCATAAGCTAGGATAGAATTACTAGGCCTTAGGCAATGAAACTTCTTACTTTCAAGCAGACAACAATTCATATTAACTAATAACTCTTTCTCTACCTTCCACTAGCTAACACACAGGAATATATCATATCAATACAAACTTGATAGCATGCATAAGTTTATCTCTATATTTTATATCAATCATCATTCTTACTTTTCTTGCCACTAAAATTCTATACCCATACTTCCAGCTATAGAAAGGTTATACTACTTATGAATCATAACACTCTAGGTTTATACTATCTCCTCTTATGAGATCTATCTATATAGAAGGATTAACGAAAAATCTGACTAGATATCTTACTCTGTCTTAACAGAACAACTTATGTGGATGAGGACATAACTTTTAACTTAAGGAACTTATAACATACTACCGAGCCCCTCTCAATCCCCTTATGTGACTTATAAAAATTTTTATAAAAAATGAGAGAGAATCATTGTAGGAGTAATTAGAACGTGCTAATCATGCTATCTCATGAATATTACAAAGATGGAGGATTATGGAGTAACACACGAGTAGACAGGAGTTTCTGAAAGAACAACTTTAAAGCATGATCAGGAGCATTAAGAAAGGAATTTTTTTAAATGCCTTGTACCCTCTCAAAGAAAAGTACAGACATCTCCTTACTATTCCATAAGAAACTACTATACATGGATTCACAGACATGAATAGTTGGACTCTGTGCGCTGATACCAAGTTTGTAATGACCCGAGACTACCCCCTAGTCGTCATGCAGTGCTTAGGACCACATGTGGTTGCAAGCTAACTCTTGTACTGGCATAAATCATGAGCAACTTAGTAAAATACATAAATATGAACTAAATAAGCGGAAGATCAATTTTTTCTAAATTTGATCAATACAAGCTATATAAAAATATTTACAACTCTTCTTATACAAAATAACACTTGGATCAAATACATTTGTTCAACTGATATTCTATCAAATCTCTACTATACTAACAATAGGTATCTGGGACGGAACTCTAACTACAACTAATCAATTCACATGAGTAAGAAAATAAAGTAATAAATAATATCTAATTGAAGTCCCCAAAGTAGAAGGACTCATTATCTGCTTGCTAGAATTTGCAACTATTTCAATGTGATATATCTACAACTGAACTGGTACTAATATTATTAAATAATGTAGCACTTAGACGTATATATGGATCACTTCATTTGGAATATACTGACCATGTGGGGGTAAATGCATAAGTAAAACAATATCTCAATGTTCATATAAACTTGTAAAAGGATGCATGCTAAGTATAAATGACTCACATTGGCTGGAATAACTGAAAGCTGAAAATCATGAATCATGAAAGATAAAACATGTTGTATTAATCTTGTGACTCATAACACTTAGTTCTAAAAGTTGTACTTTTACTCTTTTTACTATTGGAATAAGTAGAACTAAAGTTAAGTCCATTTTCAAATCATGCATGCTAAGTGTAAAAAGACTCACCTTTATATCTGTAAACTAAAAGCCAAAATCTGATAACTGACATCATTTATAAGACAATATCTGAGTACATTTTTGAGTCTTTACACTTCATTTCAAAAAACTGTTATGTTATTCAGTTTTAGGACTTAGGAGTTAGGGATTTTCTTCTAAAAAAATTTCTGTTATTTTTTTTTGTTAGGGAGGTTCTTCTAACCGACATAAACCATGTAAGCTATCATGGAGTCCAACATCTAGTTCTCCTGAGGGGAAAACCTCATGTTGGTATGGCGTGTCATACTATTACAAAGGAGTATAACCTGAGCTAAGTAATCACAATCTGTAACTGCATCCATATAATTGGGAATAATCTAATAATCTGAACCTAAGTTATCTCGTAGTTCTGGGTGTGAGACCTTGGAATCATACCCAACACGGTGCTAAATACTACTCCCTTTAATCTATAAGCATATTTTGTAGAAAGTCTACTTTAAAACTAGCATAAGGGTTTACAATGAAAACCAATTATGCATTTATTTACTTTAAAATATAATGAAAACTTAAATTAAAATTGTAAAGTGGATTTCATATCATAACGAAGGATCAAAAGATCAAATCTTCTTTAAAATCTGGATATATACTAATCATAGGGTGCTTAAAAGCCTAATATTCTTGAAATATCAATACTAAAACTTAGGATGTAAAACTCATGTTTTAAACTTATATAAATTCATATCAAAATATCGTGCTCAATATATGTAACGTCCCAACTTTCTAGAACTAAAATGTCACACGGTGCTCATGATCCCAAAGGACCACAAGCCAACCCTCTACTGATATCTGTACTTGAATACTATGTAATATGGATAGTAAATGCAGAAACTGCCTATAAGGTTCAAAACATCAAAAATATATTCAAAATTGAAAACTGAATACTGATACACTTGTCTGAAAAACTACTAAACTGTCTGAACAGTGGAGTTGATGGACCATGTCCCTAACTAACTTCGTCTATTGAAATTAAACTAAATCAGATATGATAATAATAAAAATAAGGATCATCCTCGACTGGAGATGACTCACTGTTATGTCTACTACTGCTGACTGGGACTAAGCTACTAAGGGTTCTCTAGAACTCGGGCCTCTAACCTATGGTGTCAAATAAAACACCATAGTAGAAACGTGTTACTATGGCAATATACTGAGTATAAAGATGACGTATTACTAAATGCAAGGGCTTATTCATGAACAATTACTTAACTGGATAATCATGAGAGTACTGAATGAGAACACATGCATGAATGCACGAACCATAACTAAAATCATCGTGACTCAAAACACTAAAACTTGAATACTACTTTACTGCCATCTGAACTCAATACTAATTCCTGAGATACTAAACACTGAATTATCTGATACTTATAACTGAGTACTGAAATTGAGATCAGTCTTATCTAGGGAGTGATTTTGAAAATTGATAATACTGAAACTGATTAACTAAATCTACTTATATGAATGACTGGATTCTGATCTTTCTACTCTCGACTAACTACATTAGAGGTCAAACCTCTCTAATGGATGATTCTAGAATCTACTATCAATGATAAGAAATAATCGTGTTTGAATCTGACAATAAGAATACTCAACTAAATTTGAGAAAGAGATCAAGCTTATCTGACAGGTGATCTCTAGATCTGATAACAAGAATACTCAACTGAAACTAAGACTAAGATCAACCCTATCTGATAGGTGATCTCTAGATCTAATAACATAAATACTCAAATGAATCTGAGACTGAGATCAAGCCTATCTGAAGGGTGATCTCTAGATCTAATTACAAGAATACTCAACTAAATCTGAGACTAAGATCAATCCTATCTGATGGGTGATCTCAGAATCTGATAATGAGATTGCTCAACTGAATATGAGATTATGATAAAGCCTATCTGACAGGTGATCATAGGATCTGATAATGACATTACTCAATTGAATATGAGACTAAGATCAAGCCTATCTGTTGGGTGATCTCTAGATCTGATAACAAGAATACTCAACTAAATCTGAGACTATGATCAATCCTATCTGATGGGTTATCTCGGGATCTGATAATGATATTACTCAACTGAATATGAGACTATGAAAAAGCCTATCTGATGGGAGATCATAGGATTTGATAATGAGATTACTCAACTGAATATGAGACTGAGATCAAGCCAATCTGATGGGTGATCTCTATATTTGATACTGATTAACTTTATGGGACCAAGCCTATGTGATGGGTGGTCTATGAATCAATTAACAATCTAAGTTCCTCACTGAGATAGGTGACTATATCTGACAGTATTTATTTATGATGATTGATACTAAAATTGTAATTGTGGGAAGTAGTCACTTAACCGGCATGCCCCGAATCTCAACTGATGGGTTCCAACCTTTAACCCTACCTGGAAGGGTGTCAATACCATGCCACGGGTAAAAAACTATCTGGTCATGCCTATCTGATGGGTGACCCTTGCAGGAAGTCAAGCCTAAGGCAATATAATAGTCAAGCCTATCTAACAGGTGACCAGCCTTTCCTAATGGGTGACTCATGCATCCTCCGCAGGTTATGCTGTTCTGGAGTTTAGAGATTGGTCCTAATGATTTTGCCTCTCTAACGGCAAGCCGCCATCCCTACCCTCGCTCGGTGCTAGATCCTACTCCCAACTGAACGACTATGAGCCAATTCATAACTGAACACAAACTAAGCTAAATCTGATACTGATCATATTTCTTGAATGATCTGACTAAGTTAAGCTAATTCACTTGGTTCCGTATCTGATAGTATACTACCAAATCTCACTATCTGACTGAACGACACTGATCATAGAATATATTACTCAAACACTACTGAGGACTGAACCGAACACTTAAATACTACTAGATCTGAGCTGATTACAGAACTAAGGCTAGATTACTAGCGATACTGAGAATACAAAGATTATTGAGATCACATACTAGGGTCAAAGCTTGAAAACCTCATAAATAAACATGAATTAAAACTCAATAATATCATGAACATCAATTTCAACTAACATGGATCATGAAAACTCATAAACATAGAAGCTTAGAACTTTAGAAAATGGTTCTTGAGCTTTTTTGATGTGAGGGACCCAAGAATCAAAATCTACATACCTTAGAGAAACTCTTTCTCGTAAAACCTTGGTGACATTCTTGATTTCTTGATTTCTCTTAAAGAAGAAGGATTGGTTTCAATTTTATAGAAACCCTAGCGCTTATTCTTGAACAACTTTGAGAGAATCTAGTATTTTTAGGTCAAATGAGGTAAGATCCTGTGCTAAGGAGTATATATAGAGGTAGAAAAATGACCCCTTTTGCCTTTATAAATGAACTGAAAAATCCTAATTTTACATGCAGACGCAACGCACCATAATCGCGCTACGTCACTGGAAATTGGACAATCAGGAAACTTCATAATGGCTCGATGCATTGGAAATAGTGTTGCTACCCTCGTTGGGAACAGAAGAGGCATTGCGACGTGGTGGAATCACGTTGGTTCACTAGAAACTGACAATTATGAAATTAATCCTTGGCACAATGTTCCATAATCATGGAGCGTCACTGGATTTTGACTATTTTTATTTTGGCTGGATCCGAGATGAGCTAAAGTACCAGGTAGCACACTGTCTCACTAAAATATCTTTAACTCTTTGCCCTAGTATCGGATTTGGGTGAATTTGGTATCGACAGAAAGATTATTCAATTATCTAAATGAAAAAAAGTCAATATTAGGGAAATGCTACATGTTTCAAAATACATCTCACTTGGGAAGACACTTCTCAACCTTTTAGGGCCAGATTAACACTCCACTTAACAGGCTCTAAGGCTCAGACTATGAGGGAATTTTGTGGGGTCTTACAATATATCCCCCTTGGAAATATTCATCCTCAAATGTGGCTTGATAAACTAAGAATACTGATCGACGGAACTTACTAAAGGAACGAGAGTATCTGAAACATGACTATGCAGCTAGAACTACTGATATTCTGAACTCTCATAATGGACATGCATATTTAATGCTTAGAGTACTCGACTGAAGCTACTCATAAGTTGAATTCTCATAATAGACATGCATATCTGATACATGGATGCATAACTAGGCTGATCTCATGAATGTATGACTAAACACATTGAAAAACTGAACTCTTTCTACTGAATGTGCATATCTAATGCATGAATTTCTGGCTAAACTGACTCTCAAAAGTATGACTAGCTATGCAACGATCACTGATGTTAACTTCATAAGGAGTGTCTGAGCATGCAACTAAAAAATTCGGAGGAAATGAAAGCATCGCAATATCATGGGGTATCTCCCCCTTGGGACTTTATGTCCCTCTAAACACTCCTCGCTGAAATATTGGGGCAGTGCACATGGCACCTACAAAATTGGTCATGATTAACCATCGGAGATTTGAAAATAATGCATTACTCATGTTCACATATAAGCTCAACATAGGAGAAAAGGATCTAACAATGCATATCATAAAGATGAAGGACTCATAACATACCCGGATCTATGTCAGGAAACCTTTCCTGAACAAGGTGGATCTGAAGTGCATAGAGTGTGCTCCAACGCTGACCACTACTGGTATCAGAAGGGGCACCCTACTGATTAAACTATCTACCCCTATGAGCTAGCACTCTACATTCTCATATTCTATATACTGTCCTACCATCCCCAAATCACACATCACTATCAACTCTACACACAGCTAAATTACTCTTGCCATACTCTCCATAAAATAGATTAGTAAGAACACTACTAACACTACTCTAGTCTTTGGAACTTGGAGCCCCATCATAACTGACATCCCCAAACTTTGGTGCGGGTACACTAGCTGAGAATAGAGTTGGGACTGAAAATCTCTGACTATGCTGAGAACGACTACCACTCTGGGAACCTGACTGAGAGAAATCATGACTACCTATCATGGCTCTCTTCCTTACTCTCTTTCTTTCTTTCATCTTATTTACCTAAATCTGTTATGCATGCATCATTAGCCTAGAAAGTTTCATATCTTAATTAAGCATAGTAGCCCTATACTCCTTCAATACTAACTCATACAAACTAGTCACAAAGTTACTCATGATCGCTCTAGGTTCAGCTACCAAGTCAGGAGCACACTTAGCTAACTGGTTGAAATTAAGAAAATACTCTTTCACTGTCATGGAGCCTTGTCTTAGGTTCATGAACTCCTCTACCTTTGCCTCTCTTATCTCTAACGGGAAAAACTTATCTAGAAAGCTATCCTAAAATTCTTACCAAGTCACAAGAGTGCATCCTCTCCTCTACCCTTCATCCACACAACAACCCAGTCATGAGCGATATCCTTCAACCGATAGGATATTAAGTCTACACTCTCCTCCTTAGAAATATGTATAACTTGGGTGATCTTCTTTATCTCCTCAAGATAAAGCTATAGGACCTCACTAGCTACAAACCCAAAGAACTCTGGCTGGTTGATTCTCATGAAATCTCTAATTCTTCATGCAACTGAACCCCCATCTTTCTTAGGTTGGGCCACTGCATGAGAATTACCCTGAACATTTGTCAAAACATGGCCTAGCGCCTGAAAAGCTGCCTAAAACTCTGCATGTGACATATTTTCATTCTCAAGATATACTGGCTGAGGTGGATGGTCATCAAAACTATAGGCATTATCTCTACGAAGAGGCATACTCAGTACAAGGAAGAAAGAGGTGGATTAGACTAACGATTAACTTAAACTCATGCTCACTCGCACGATATGAATACTGAAAGAAGGTAAATTTCTCCTAAAAAATCTTATAGCCTCTTGAACATAAATATGGAACGAAGCACACCCATGCACAAGACTCTACTAGATGCGGCTTTTCAAACTCCCTATGACACTATTAAACTTAGGCTCTGATACCAAAGTTTGAAATGACCTGATTTTCTAGAACTATAATGTCACACGGTGCTCATGATCCCAAAGGACCATAACCCAACCCTCTACTGATATCTGTACCTGAACACTATATAATATAGATAATAAATGCGAAAACTAGCCATAAGGTTCAAAACATCAAAAAAATGCTCAAAATTGAAAATTAATTACTGATACACCTATCAGAAAAGCCTCTAATATGTCTGGAGTTATTGGGATATGTACCCAACTAACTCCATATACTAAAATTAAACCAAATCTGATATCATAATAGAATAAATAAGGATCATCCTCAACTGAAGAGGACTTACTGCTATGTCTACTGCTGACTAGGACTGACCTGCTAAGTAAACTCTAAATCTCGTGCCTTTGAACTTATGATATGAAATAAAACAACATAGCACAAATGCATCAGTACAGGAATGAACCGAGTCTTAGGATGAGGTAAGGCTAAATACAAGGGCTTATGAATGAACAATTACTTAACTGAATAATCATGAGTGTGCTAAATGAGAACACATGCATGAATGCACGAAGCATAACTGAAATTATCATGACTCGAAATACAGAAACTCGGATACTACTTTACTGCCACCTGATCTCACTACTGACGCCTGAGATACTGAACACTGAATCATCTAATACTGATAATTGAATACTGGAGTTAAGATCAGTCTTATATAGTAAGTGATCTTAAAAGTTGATGATACTGAAACTGATTAACTAAATCTACTTGTATCAATGACTGGATTTTGAGATTTCTACTCTCAACTGACTGTATCGGAGGTCAAACCTCTCTAATGGATGATTCCAGAATATATTAATAATAAGAAATGACCATATCTGAATCTAAAAACAAGAATACTCAACTAAATCTGAGACTGATATCAAGCTTATCTGATGGGTGATCTCTATATCGATAACAAGAATACTCAACTGAAGTTAAGACTGAGATTAAGTATATTTAATGGGTGATCTCTAGATCTGATAACAAGAATACTTAACTGAATCTAAACCTGAGATCAAGCCTATATAACAGGTGATCTCTAGATCTGAAAACAAGAACACTCAACAGAATCTGAGACTGAGATCAAGCCTATCTGATGGGTGATCTCAGGATATGATAATGAGATTACTAAACTGAATATGAGACTGAGATCAAGCCTATCTAATGGGTGATCTCAGGATTTGATAATGATATTACTCAACTGAATATAAGACTGTGATCAAGCCTACATGACGAGTAATCTCTAAAACTAATTCTGAATAAGTTTATGTGTGACCAAGCCTATCTGATAGGTGGTCCATGTATTAATGGAACTATCTGAGTTCCTTAGTGAGATAGGTAATTGTATCTGACAGTCCTAATTTCTAATGGTTGATACTAAAGCTGTAATTGTAGGAAGTAGTCACTTAACCGACATGTCATAAATCTCAACTGGTGGGTTCCAACATGTAACCCCAGCTGGAAGGGTGTTAATATCGTGCCAAGGGTAAAGACCTAACTGGTCAAGCCTATCTAACGAGTGACCATCGTAGGAAGTCAAGCCTTAGGCAATATAATAGTCAAGCCTATCTGATCAGTGACCAATCTTTCCTCATGGGTAAATCCTTCATCCTGCACTAGCTATGTAGTTCTAGAGTTTAGGAATTGCTCCTAACGACTCTGCCTCTATGATGGGGAGCCGCCATCCCTTTCCTCACTCGTTGCTAGATCCTACTCCTAACTAAATAACTCTGAACTGATTCTTAACTAAACACAAACTAAGATAAATCTGATACTGATCATATTTCTCGAATGATCTGACTGAATTAATCAGAATTCACTTGGTTTTGTATCTGACAGAATACTACTGAATCTCATTATCTGACTGAATGACACTTGAATACTACTAGATATGAGTTGAATACAGAATTGAGTCTAGATTACTAGCGATACTGAGACTTCTAAGATTACTGAGATTACTTAAGTTTTGTATCTGTCTGAGAGTCAAGAGTCCTATAACTCACTGAGTTCTGATAATTGTGGCTTGACTGAGATTATCGAGGAAACTGACATGGGATCTAGAATACAACTAATTTATCGGGTATAAATACCCTCAAGACTCGATAACATAAAAGTAAAGCATAACCAATCTTGTATTATCAAGACTATAGACATTCGTTCACCATCACAAACACTACAACGTCTCTTCAAACATTCGAGAATCATAAATATGTGATAGTATAGGGAGACATACTATTGGCTCATACTCTATTCTACAACATCTTGTATCAAACACTTAGCGTGTATTAAAGTCTTAGCATGTATCAAAGAGCACATAATTGGGTAATTTCTTGCTATCATGCCACAATTCATTCACTAAGGCTTTTCAACAAACACTTGGCCTGCATGGGCTTGCATACAATCGGGGATTCCTAATCAACATGCTAGAATGGATCTAATTTCTCACATAAGCATTTTATCAAACATATGGGGAGCATTCTTTTCTTATTCAATAATTTCTACACTAAATTGACAAAAACACACCACTTAACAAGCAACTTGAAGAGGGTTTATCATGATCATCACATAAATATCACATACTAGGGTCAAACCTTGAAAACCTTGTAAAAAAACAAGAATCACAACTAAATAATAGTATGAACATCAATTTCAACTCACATAAATCATTAAAACTCATAAACATAAAAGCTTTGAAATTTAGAAAAGGGTTCTTGAGCTTCTTGGATAAAAGGGACCCAAGAATCAACATCTACGTACCTTAGAGAAATTCTTTCTTGAAAGACCTTGGAGAGATTCTTGATTTCTCTTGAAGAAGAATGAAGCATTTTAATTTTGTAGAAACCCTAGCTCTTGTTCTTGAACTACTTTGGCAGAAAACTAGTATTTTTAGGTAAAATGAGGCCAGATTCCATGTTATGGAGTATATATAGTGGCAGTAAAATGACCCCTTTCGCCTCTGAAAATAAACTGAAAAATCTCAATTTTATATTTTGGCACGACGCACCATAATTGCTCCAGCTCACTGGAAATTGGACAAGAGAGAAACTGCTTGATATCGTGATGTGGTGGAAATCGCGTTGCCACCTTGGTTGCAAACTAGAAATGCACCGCGATGTGGTGGAATTGCATTAGTACACTAGTAATTGGCAATTCTGAAATTAAGCCTTGACATGATATGCCATAACCACAGAGCCTCACTAGATTTTGATGATTTCCTTAATCACGGAGCCTCATAGAAATTCAACACGGTTCAAAATACTTCTCACTTGGGAAGACACTTCTCAACCTTTTTGGGCCAGATTAACACTCTACTAAACACGCTCTAAGGCTCAGACTATGAGAGAATTTTGCGGCATCTCACAATATCTCCCCCTTGGAAATATTTTTCCTCGAATGTCGCTTGAAAAGATAAGAATACTGATCTACTGAACTTACCCAAGCAATGGGAGCCTCTGAAACATGACTATGCAGCTGGAACTACTGATATTATAAACTCTCATACTGGACATGCATATCTGATACATGGAATACTCGACTTAAGCTTCTCATAAGCTGAATTCTCATAATAGACATGCATATCTGATGCATATATGCATAACTGGGATGATCTTATGACTGTGTGACTAAACACATTGAAAAACTAAACTCTTTCTACTGAACGTGCATATCTAATGCATGAATGTCTGACTGAACTAACTCTCAAAAGCATGAATGGCTATGCAATGATCACTGATGCTAACTTCATAAGGAGACTCTGAACATATAACTGCAAAAGTCTAAGGTCATGAAATAATCGCAATATCATGGGGTATCTCCCCCTTGGGACTCAATGTCCCTCTAAATACACCTCACTAAAATACTGGGGTGGTACATGGGGAACCTACGAACTTGGTCATGATTGACCGTCGGAGATCTTAAGCTAATGCATGACTCATGCTGACATATAAGATCAAAATAGGAGATAAGGTTCTAACAATGCATATCATATAGATGAAGGACTCATAACATACCCAAAACTATGTTAGGAAACCTTTCCTAAACAAGGTGGGTCTAAAGTGCATAGAGTCTGCTATGACGCTGACCACTACTGGCACTGAAAGAGGTACCCTGCTGATGAAACTCTCTACCCGTCTCAGCTAGCACTCTACATTCTTACATTCTGTGTCCTATCCTAGAACACCCAAAGCACACTTCACTGCGTACTCTACACACACCTACGTGGCTCTTGCGACACTCTCTATAAAGTGGATTGGTACGAACACCACTAGCACTACTCTGGGCTTTAGATCCTGGCACCATATAATTAATGATATACCCAAACTTTGGTGTGGATACACTAGCTGAGGATGGAGCTGGGATCACAAATCTCTGACTATGTTGAGAACGACTACCACCCTGGGATCCTGACTAAGAGAAACTATGACTACTTGTCCTGGCTCTCTTCCTAACTCTCTCTCTTTCTTACATCTTATTTGCCTCAATCTGTTATGCATGCATCATTAGCCTATCAAATTACATATCTTAATTGAGCATAGCATCCCTACACTCCTTCAATACTAACCCAGACACACCAGTCACAAATTTACTCATGTTCGTTCTAGGGTCAGCTATCATGTCAGAAGCATACTTAGCTAACTGGTTGAACTTAAGAAAATACTCTTTCACTGTCATGGAGCCTTGCCTTAGGTTCATGAACTCCTCTACCTTTGCTTCTCTCATCTCGAGCAGAGAAAACTTATCTAGAAAGGTATCATGAAACTCCTGCCAAGTAACGGGTGTTGCATCCTCCCCTCTACCATTCTTCGATACTACAACCTAGTCATAAGCTATATCCTTTAACCTATAGGATACTAACTATACACTATCCTCCTCAGAAACATGCATAACCTGGGTGATTTTCTTTACCTCCTCAAGATAAAGTTGTGGGTCCTTACCTGGTACTAACCCGTAGAACTCTGGAGGGTTCATTCTCATGAAATCTCTAATTTTGCCTGTAGTTGAACCAACATCTTTCTGAAGTACGGCCATAGCCTGATGGTTGCCCTGAAAATTGGTAACAGCTTGGGCTAGTACATGAAAATTTACCCAAAACTCGGCATGTGACACATTCTCATTCTCAGGATCTACAGGATGAGGTAGATGGTCATCAACCCTATGGGCATTTTCTCTGTGAGGAGGCATACTGTAACACCCCAAAAAATGGGTCCCAAAGCATCACATAATGCTTAAGGCTACGAGTATCCCCATGCTAACCCTTTGATCCATTTTTATTCAGTTCAACACAAATCAACAGAGTTTCCATAAATAACCCTCAAATATCAACAGAGTAATCATCATCCAAGGATAAAAGAATTTCAAAAAGATAAAAAAAATATGACTTATTAGTCAACTCCCAATATCTATACTAGTCTGACAAGCCTCTAATAAAATCAATAAAACTAGTGATCCATTGAGACATGCCCCAACTGACTCATAATCAATTATCAAATGTAAACAATTCCATGAAACCAACATCAGTCATCACGTCCTCGAAATATAAAGACTCACCACAACAGAGGATGTAGAACAGCATGCCTAAAGAATCACTGTTGAACCTGGAACTGAGCACCTGAACCTACATTCTGAGAAAATGCAGCCACATTCGAAGATGTGGGTCTATACCATGGAAATAAACCGAGTATATGGGGGCGTATGCAGTTGTATAAACATCATCATCATAAGTATTTATAAGAAATATACAGGATGTATGAAAGACTCACATAGCCCGAATAAAATCATCATAATCATGAAAGGATGAAATAAGTACAATAACACATGTGAGTCATCATATAATTTGTCAATCACTTTCAGTTCATCAAGAATATCAATTCTCCTAATGTAAATATCACTTAAATCTTTTGAAAGAATAACTTTCACAATTCCACTTTCAAATCACTTCACCATTCACCACAGAGACAAGGAAACACACACACACACACTGGGAGATTCTATAACCGACATAAACCATGTGAGCTACATGGAGTCCAATGTACAACCCATGTTGGGGAGAGTCGTCCTATCCTTGCCATCAAGAAGGACTATCGATATCAAATCCACACAAACTAGTGATCACTATATAAATCAGCCTCAGGCTTACTCCTATGGGGGCACGTAGTTCTAGGGAAGTAAGGTCACTTTATACCTCCCACTCAGTGCTAAAGATTTCTCTCGGACTTAGTTCAGGTCATTTTAAAGTCAATTCATAACAAAACAATTTCATTAATATATAAATATACATCATGAGCCATCGTGCTTCCCATCTATCAAAATCAACCACGTTATGGATTTCTTTCACACTCGAGTTCAAAACAACTACATTAAGACCAAAAGGTCAAATCATTCAAACTATCTAAAATATTCAATAGCAACGTGCTTATAACACACACTTTCTAAAAAAACACAATTTCCAATGGGGATTCACAACCCAAATATCAAAATCATGATAAATATCATTCAAAATTCATGCTTTATATCTCCACACATGTAAATTCATATTTCAAAATCACAAAGATCAAAATTTCATAATAATCATCATAAGATATCGGTTCATGCTTCAAATTTGTGAAAATCAAATAAAAATCATACCTTTGTAAAGAAAATTACTTTTGGGTGCAAGAACGAAAGAAAGTTCTTGTTACAAAACTCCAGATACATTGAATGATGAGCTTTAGATCGATTCTCTTTATTGAGATGTTAATTGTGCCTTTGAATGATGGTTCTTGGAGTTCTTGAACTAGGAACTTGAAATCTTGAATAAATTTACAGAATTAATGGTGAACTTTGGAGGTTCTTGAAGTTGGATGTAGGAGCTTAGGGTTTTTTTTTTGAGTCGACTGAATAGGACTCACAGCTATGTCTATTACTGCTGACTAGGACTGAGCTGCTAAGGGTACTCTAGATCTTGTGCCTCTAAACCTATGGTGACAAATAAAAAACCATAGCACAAATACGTCAATACAGAAATGTACTGAGTATAAAGATGAGGTAAGGCTATATGTAAAGGCTAATGAATGAACAATTACTTAACTGAATAATCATTAGAGTGCTTAATGAGAATACATGTATGAATGCATGAACCATAACTGAAATCATTGTGAATTAAAATACTAAAACTCGGATACTACTTTACTGCCACCTGAACTCACTACTAATGCCTAAGATATTAAACACTGAATTATTTAATACTAATAACTGTGTACTGGAATTAAGATCAGTCTTATCTAGCGAGTGATATCGAAAATAGAAGATACAAAAACTGATTAACTGAATCTGCTCATACCAATGACTGGATTCTAAGATTTTTAGCCTTGACTGACTACATCAGAGGTCAAAACTCTCTAACGGATAATTCCAGAATCTACTATAAATGATAAGAAATGATCATGTCTGAATCTAACAACAAGAAGACTCAACTAAATCTGAGAGTGAGATCAAGTCTATCTGATGGGTGATCTCTAAATCTAATAACAGGAATACTCAACTAAAACCGAGACTGAGATCAAGACTATCTTATGGGTGATCTCTAGATCTAATAACAAGAATACTCAACTAAATGTGAGACTAAGATCAACCCTATCTGACGAGTGATATCTAGATCTGATAACAAAAATACTCAGTTGAATCTCAGACTGAGATCAAGCCTATCTGATGCGTGATCTCGGGATATAATAATATGATTTCTCAACTAAATATGAGACTCAGATCAAGCCTATCTAATGGGTGATCTCAAGATCTAGTACTAAGATTACTCAACTGAATATGAGACTGAGATCAAGCCTATCTGACGGGTAATCTCTAGATCTGCTACTGAATAACTCTATATGGTACCAAGACTATATAATGGGTGGTCCATGAATCAATGGAACTATCTGATTTCCTCATTAAGATAAGTGATTGTATCAGACAGTCCTAATTTCTAAAGATTAATACTGAAACTATAATTATGGGAAGTAGTCACTTAACCTACATGCCCCGAATCTCCTCTGGTGGGGTCTAACCTCTAACCTTAGTTGGAAGGGTGTTAATATCGTGCCATGAGTAAAGACTTGTTTGGTCAATACTATCTAACGGGTGATGCTCGCAGGAAGTCAAGCCTTAGGAAATATAATAATCAAGCCTATCTGATGGGTGACCAGCCTTTCCTAATGGGTGACTCCTGCATCCTGCGCTGGCTATGCAGTTTTGAAGTTCAGGAATTGCACCTAATGACTCTGCCCCTCTGAAAGGGAGCTCATATCCCTTCCCTTTCTCAGTGGTAGCTCCTACTCTTAACTGAACGACTCTGAACTAATTATTAACTGAACATAAACAAATGTATGATACTGATCATGTTTCTCGCATGATCTTACTGAGTTAAGAGGAATTTACTTGGTTCCTTATCTGACGAAATACTACTGAATCTCGTTATTTGACTGAACGACACTGAGCTCGGGATAGACTAGACGAATACTACTAAGGACTGAACTGAACACTTGAATACTATTAGATTTGAGCTGAGTATAGAACTGAGTCTAGATTACTAGCGATAATGAGACTACGGAGATTACTGAGATTAATTAAGTTTTGTATCTGTCTTAGAGTACAGAGTTCTAAAACTTACTGAGTTCTGAGAATGCCTACCACCCTGAGACCCTAACTGAGAGAAACCATGACTAATTGTCCTGGCTTTCTTCCTTACTCTCTTTGTTTCTTTCATCTTATCAACCTCAATCTGATACTCAGGCATCATGAACCTAGCAAGGTCCATATCTCTATTGATCATAGTATCCCTACACTCCTTCAACACTAAACCGAACAAACCAGTCACGAACTTACTCATGATCGCTCTAGGGTCAGCTATCAAGTCAGGAGCATACTTAGAGAACTGGTTGAACTTAAGACAATACTTTTTCACTGTCATGGATCCTTGCCTTAGGTTCATGAACTCCTTTACCTTTGCCTCTCTCATCTTTACTGGGAAAAATTTATCTAAAAAGGCATCCCGAAACTCCTGCAAAGTCATAGTAGTGCATCCTTCCCTCTACCCTTCTTCCACACTACAACCCAGTTATTAGTTATATCCTTCAACCTATAGGATTTTAACTCTATACTCTCCTCCTCAAAAATATGCATAACCCGAGTGATCTTCTTCACCTCCTCAAGATAAAACTATGGGCCTTTACCAGCTACTGACCCATAGAACTGTATTGGACTCATTCTTATAAAATCTATAATTTTGCCTGCAGCTGAACCCCCATCTTACTGAGGTGGGGCCACATCCTTACGGTTACCCTGAACATTAGTCATAGATGGGATAGCACCTGAAAAGCTACCCGAAACTCTGGATGTGACACGTTTTCATTCTTAGGATCTACTAGCTAAGGTGGATGGTCATCAACTCTATGAGAATTATCTCTGCAAGGAGGCATACTCCGTACAAGGAAGAGATGTGTATTAGATAGAGGATCAACTTGAGATCATGCTCATTCGCACGGCATGAATACTAAAAGAAGGAAAACAACTCCTAAAATCATCTTATAGCCTCTAGTACATAAATATGACGTGAAACACACCCATACACAAGACTCTACTAGATGCACCTTTTCAAACTTCCTCGAACACTATTAAACCTTAGGCTCTGATACCAAGTTTGAAATGACCCAATTTTTTGGCATCAGAACATCACACGGTGCTCATGATCCTGAAGGACCACAACCCAACCCTCTACTGATATATGTACCTAAACACTGCGTATTATATATAATAAATGCAAAAACTATCCATAAGGTTCAAAACATCAAAAAATACTCAAAATTAAAAACTAAATACTCATACACCTGTCCGAAGAGCCTATAAGATGTCTGAACAGTGGAGTTGATGGGACTTATCCCCAACTATCTCCGTCTACTAAAATTAAACAAAATCTGATACAATAATAATAAAAATAAGGATAATCCTCGACTGAAGAGGACTTACTGCTATATCTACTGCTGCTGACTAGGGCTGAGCTGCTATGGATGCTCTGGATCTAGTGCCTCTAAACGTATGGTGTAAAATAAAACAATATAGCGTAAATGTGTCAGTACAGGAACGTACCATGTAAGACGATGAGGTAAGGATAAATGCAAGGGCTTATGCATGAACAATAACTTAACTAAATAATCATGAGAGTGTTGAATGAGAACATATGGATGAATGCACGAACCATAAATGAAATTATTGTGACTTAAAATACTGACCCTCAAATATTACTTTACTTCCAGCTGATCTTACTACTAATGCCTGATATACTGAACACTGAATCATCTGATACTGATAACTAAGTACTGGAGTTAAGATCAGTCTTATTTAGAGAGTAATCACAAATACTGATGATACTAAAACTGATTAACTGAATCTACTCAGATCAATGACTGGATTTTGAGCTTTCAACTCTCAACTGATAGAATTGGAGGTCAAACCTCTCTAACAAATGATTTCAGAATCTACTATTAATGATAAGAAATGATCATATCTAAATCTGAAAACAAGAATACTCAACTGAATCTGAGACTTAGATCAAGCCTATTTGATGGGTATCTCTAGATATGATAACAAGAATGCTCAACTAAAACTGAGACTGAGATCAAGCCTATCTGATGGGTGATCTCTATATCTAACAACAAGAATACTCAACTGAATCTGAAACTGAGATCAACCCTATCTGACGAGTGATCTCTAAAACTAATAAAAAAATACTCAACTGAATCTAAGACTTGGATCAAGCCTATCTGATGGGTGATCCCAGGATCTGATAATGACATTACTAAATTGAATATAAGAATGAGATCAAGCCTATCTAATGGGTGATCTCAGGATCTGATAATAAGGTTACTCAACTGAATATGAGACTGAGATCAAGCCTATCTGGTGGGTGATCTCTTGAACCGATACTGAATAACTTAATATGGGACCAATCCTATCTTATAAGTAGTCTGTGTATCAATGAAACTATCTGAGTTCCTCAATGTGATAGGTAACTGTATCTGACAGTCCTGATTTTTAAAGATTCATAATGAAACTATAACTATGAGAAGTAGTCATTTAAACGACATGCCCCGAATCTCAACTAGTAGTGTCCAACCTATAACCCCAACTGGAAGGGTGTTAATAACATGCCACGGGTAAATACCTATCTGGTCAAGCCTATCTGAAGGGTGACCCTCGCAGCAAGTTAAGCCTAAGGTAATATAATAGTCAAGCCTATCTGATGGTGATTAGCCTTTCTTAATGGGTGACTCTTACATCCTGTGCTGGCTATACAGTTTTAGACTTCAGGGATTGCTCCTAACGACTCTACCTCTCGGACAGACAGTCGTCATCCCGACCCTTGCTCAGTGCTAGCTCTTACTCCCAACTGAACGAATCTGAACTAATAATCTTTCTCAAATGATCTGACTGAGTTAAGCTGAATTTACTTGGTTCTGTATCTGATGGAATACTACTGAATCTTATTATCTGACTGAACAACACTGAGCTTGGGATAGATTACTCAAATACTACTGAGGATTGAACTGAACACTTGAATACTACTAGATATGAGATGAGTGGAGAACTGAGGCTAGATTACTAGCAGTACTAAGACTATGGAGATTACTAAGATTACTTAAGTTTTGTATCTGTCTGAGAGTACAGAGTTCTATAACTCACGGAGTTCTGAGAATCTTGGCTTGACTGAGATTATCGAGGAAACTGACACAGGCTCTAGACTGTAGCTAATTTGTAAGGTATAAATACCCCCAGGACTCGATAAAATAAAATTAAAGTATAATCATTCTTGACTTATCAAGACCATGGACATTCGTTCACCATCACAATCACTACAATATCTCTTCAAGCATTTAGGAATCATAAGCATATGATAGTATAGGGAGACATGTTATTGGCTCATACTCCATTCAAAAAGATCTTGCATCAAACACTTAGCATGTATTAAAGTCTTAGAATGTATCAAAGAGCATATAATTGGGGAATTTCTTGCTATCATGTAACAATTTATTGACAAAGGCTTTTCAACAAACACTTGGCATGCATGGGCTTGTACACAATTGGGGATTCCTAATCAACATGCTAGAATGGCTTCAATCCCTTCACATAAGTCGTTTATCAAACTTATGGGGAGAATGCTTTGATTATTTAACAATTTCTACACTTAATTGACATAAACACACCACTTAACAAGGAACTTGAAGAGGGTTTATCATGAACATCACTTCAATATCTCATACTAGGGTCAAATGTTGAAAACCTTGTAAATAAACAAGAATCGCAACTCAATAATAGCATGAACATTAATTGCAACTCACAGAATCATGAAAACTCATAAACATAAAAGCTTTGAAATTTAGAAAAGGGTTCTTGAGCTTCTTGGATGAAAGCGACCAAAGAATCAACATCTATATACCTTATAGAAACTCTTTTTTGTAAGACCTTGGAGAGATTTTTCATTTCTTGATTCTTTTGAAGAAGAAGGAAGGGTTTTGACTTTGTAGAAACCCTAGCTCTTGTTTTTGAACAACTTTGAGAGAAAACTAGTATTTTTATGTTAAATTAGGCTAGATCCCATGTTAAGGAGTATATATAGGGGTATAAAAATGACCCCTTTCGCCTATGGAAATAAACTGAAAAATCTCAATTTTACATGCTAGTGTGACACACCATAATCATGCCAGCTCACTGGAAATGGACAATCGGGAAATTTCTTGATGTCACGATGCGGTGTAAATAGTGTTTCCACCTTTGTTGCAAAATAGAAAGGCACTGCGATGCGGTGGAAATGCATTAGTGAACTAGAAATTAACAATTTTGAAATTAATCCTTGGCGCAACGCGCCATAATTGTGGAGCCTCACTGGATTTTGATGATTGCCATTTTGGCTGTATCCGCAACGCGCTAAAGTGCCAGGTGGTACACCGTCTCATAATATAGCTTTAACTCTTTGCCCGAGTGTCGGATTTAGGTGAATTTGGTATCGACGGAAAGCTTATTCAATTCTGTAAATTACAAAAATTTGATATTAGGGAAATTCTACACGGTTCAAAATACTTCTCACTTCGGAAGATACTTCTCAACCTTTTAGGGCTCGATTAACACTCTACTGAACACGCTCTAAGTCTTAGACTATGAGAGAATTTTGTGGGTTCTTATAATATCTCTCCCTTGGAAAAATTCATCTTCGAATGTATCTTAATAGACTAAGATTAACTATCGATGGAACTTACTCAAGGAACGGAAACATCTAAAACATGACTATTTAACTGGAACTACCGGTATTCTAAACTCTCATAACTGACATGCATATCTGATTCATGGAATACTCGACTGAAGCTACTCATAAGCTGAATTCTCATAATAGACATACATATCTGATGCATGGATGCGTAACTGGGCCAATCTCATGAATGTATGAATACTCTAGGCTTTTGAGCCTGGCACCCCATTAAAATTGACATCCCCAAACTTTGGTGCGGGTACACTAGCTGAGGATGGAGCTGGGACTGAAAATCTCTGACTACGCTGAGAACGACTACCACCTTGGGACCCTGATTGAGAGAAACCATGACTACCTGTCCTGGCTCTCTTCCTCACTCTTTCTCTTTCTTTTATCTTATCTACCTCAATTCAATGTGCATGCATTATCAGCCTAGAAAGGTCCATATCTCTATTGACCGTAGAAGTCCTACACTCCTTCAACACTAACCAGACACGTCAGTCATAAACTTATTTATGCTCTCTCTAGGGTCACCTATCAAGTCATGAGCATACTTAGCTAACTAGTTGAACTTAAGACAATACTTTTTTACTGTAATGGAGCTTTTCCTTAGGTTCATGAACTCCTCTACCTTTTCCTCTCTCATCTCTAGCAGGAAAAACTTATCTAGAAAGGCACCCTAAAACTCCTGCCAAGTCACGAGATTTTTATTCTCCCCTCTACCATTATTCCATACTACAACCCAGTCATGAATGATATCCTTCAACTATAGGATGCTAACTCTATATATCTTCTCATAAATATACAAAAATAGGGTGATCTTCTTCACCTTCTCAAGATAAAGTTGTGGGTCCTCACCTGCAATTGACCCATAGAAATCTGGAAGATTCATTCTTATAAAATCTCTAATTCTACCCGTGGCTGAACCTCCATCTTTCTTAGGTGGGGACACAGCCTGAAGGTTACCCTAAACATTAGTCACAGCTTGGGCTAGCGCCTGAAAAGCTGCCCGAAACTCTGTATGTGACACATTCTCATTCTCAGGATCTACTGGCTGAGGTGGATGGTCATCAACCCTGTAGAAATTATCTCTACGAGGAGGCATACTCTGTACATGAAAGAAAGAGATGGATTAGACACAGGATCAACTTGAGCTCATGCTCACTCGCACGATATAAATGCTGAAAGAAGGAAAACTGTTCCTAAAAATATCTTATAGCCTCTTGTACATAAATTTGGCACGCAACATACCCATGCACAATACTATACTAGATGCGGCTTTTCAAACTCCCTAGGACACTATTGAATCTTAGGCTCTGATATCAAATTTGTAACGACCCGATTTTTTAGAGTTGAAACATCACACGGTGCTCATGATCCCAAAGGACCACAAGACAACCCTCTACTAATATTTGTACCTGAACACTGCGTAATATAGATAATAAATATGGAAACTGGCCATAAGGTTCAAAAGATCAAAAAAATACTCAAAACTGAAAACTGAATATTGATACACCTGTCCAAAAAGGCTCTAAACTGTCAGAACTATGGAGTTGATAGGACATGTCCCCAACTAACTCCGTCTACTAAAATTAAACCAAATCTAATACGATAATAATAAAAATAAGGATCATCCTCGACTGAAGAGGACCCACTTCTATGTCTACTACTGTAGTCTAGGACTAAGTTGCTAAGGGTACTCTGGTCTCGTGCTTCTAAACCTCTGGTGTCAAATAAAACACCATAGCGCAAATGTATCAGTATGGGAATATACCAAGTATGAAGATGAGGTAAGTCTAAATGCAAGGGCTTATGCATGAACAATTACTTAACTAAATAATCATGAGAGTGCTAAATGAGAACACATGCATGAATGCACGAACCACAACTGAAATTATCATGACTCAAAATACTGAAACTCGGATACTACTTTACTTCCATTTGAACTCACTACTAATGTTTGAGATACTGAACACTGAATCATCTGATACTGATAAATGAGTAATGGAGTTGAGATTATTCTTATGTAGCGAGTGATCTCGAAAACTGATGATACTGAAACTGATTAACTGAATCTACTCAGATCAATGACTAGATTCTAAGCTTTCTACTCTTGACTGGCTGCATCAGAGGTCAAATCTCTCTAATGAATGATTCTGGAATCTACTATCAATGATAAGAAATGATCATGTTGGAATCCGATAATAAGAATACTCAACTGAATCTGAGACTGAGATCAAGAATATCTGACGAAGGATCTCTAGATCTAATAACAACAATACTCAATTGAATCTGAGACTGAGATCAAGCGTATCTGACGGGAGATATCTAGATCTGATAACAAAAATACTCAACTAAATCTGAGACTGAGATCAAGACTATCTTGTGGGTGTTCTCAGGATCTAATAATGAGATTACTCAACTAAATATCAGACTAAGATCAAGCCTATATGAAGGGTGATCTCGAGATCTGATAATGAGATTACTCAACTGAATATGAGACTTAGATCAAGCCTATCTGAAGGGTGATCTCTGGATCTGATATTGAATAAATTTATATGAGAACAATCCTATATGATGGGTGGTCTATAAATTAATGGAACTATCAGATTTCCTTACTGAGATAGGTAATTGTATCTGATAGTCCTAATTTTTGAAGATTAATACTGAAACTGTAAATGTGGGGAGTAGTCACTTAACCGACATGCCCCGAATCTCAACTGGTGGGTTCGAACCTGAAACCCTAGCTAGAAGGGTATCAATACCATGCCAAGGGTAAAGACCTCTCTGGTCAAGACTATCTAACAGGTGACCCTCGCAAAAAGTCAAGCCTAAGGTAATATAATTGTCAAGCCAATCTGACGGGTGACCAGCCTTTCCTGACAGAAGACTCCTACATCCTACGCTAGCTACACAGTTCCGGAGTTTAGGGATTTCTCCTAACAACTCTTCCTCTCTAACGAGGATCCACCATCCCTGCCCTCACTCAGTGCTAGCTCCTACTCCCAACTGAATGACTCTAAACTGATTCTTAACTAAACATAAACTAAGATAAATCTTATACTGATCAATTTTCTCGGATGATCTGACTGAGTTAAGCTGAATTCACTTGGTTCTGTATTTGAAGGAATACGACTGTATCTTGTTATCTGAGTAAATGATACGAAGCTTGGGATAGATTGCTCAAATACTACTAAGGACTGAATTGAACACTTGAATACTACAAAATCTGATATGAGTACAGAACTGAGGCTAGATTACTATCGATACTGATACTAAAAAGATTACTGAGATTACTTAAGTTCTGTATCTGTCTGAGAGTACTGAGTTGCATCACTCACCGAGTTTTGAGAATTGTGGCTTGACTGAGATTATTGAGGAAACTGACACGGGCTCTAGACTGCAGCTAATTTTTTGGGTATAAATACACCCAGGACTTGATAAAGTAAAAGTAAAGTATAACCATTCTTGAATTATCAAGACCATGGACATTCGTTCACCATCACAAAAACTACAGCATGTTTTCAAGCATTTAGGAATCATAAACATGTGATAGTATAGGGAGATATGTTATTGGCTCGCACTTCATTCTACAAGATCTTGCATCAAATAGTTAGCATGTATTAAAGTCTTAGAATGTATCAAAGAGGAGATAATTGGGGAATTTCATGCTATCATGTCATAATTCATACACTAAGGCTTTTCAACAAACACTTGGCCTGCATGGGCTTGCACACGATTGGGGATTCCTAATCAACATGCTAGAATGGCTCTAACTCATTCACATAAGCATTTTATCAAACATATGGGGAGCATGCTTTTCTTATTCAACAATTTATACACTTAACTGATATAAACACACCACTTAACAAGAAACTTGAAGAGGGTTTATCATGAACATCACATGAATATCACATACTAGGGTCAAAGCTTGAAAATCTTGTAAACAAACATGAATCACAACTCAATAATAGCATGAACATCAATTTCAACTCACACGAATCCTGAAAAATCATAAACATAAAAGCTTTGAAATTTCGAAAAGGGCTCTTGAGCTTCTTGGATGAAAGGGACCTAAGAATCAACATCTACATACATTAGAGAAATTCTTTCTTGAAAGATCTTAGAGAGATTCTCGATTTCTTGATTTCTCTTGAAGAAGAAGGAAGGGTTTTGATTTTAGAAACCCTAGCTCTTGTTCTTGAACAACTTTGAGAGAAGACTAGTATTTTTAGGTCAAATGAGGCTAGATCCAGTGTTAAGGAGTATATGTAAGGGTAGCAAAATGACCCCTTTCAGCTCTGAAAATAAATTGAAAAATCTCAATTTTACATACTAGCGCGACGTGCCATAATCGCGCCAGTTCACCGGAAAATGGACAATCAAAAAACTACTTGATGGCGTGATATGGTGGAAATTATGTTTCCACCTTGGTTGCAAGCTGGAAAGGCACCACGACGCGGTGGAATCGCGTTGGTGCACTTGAAATTGACAATTCTAAAATTATGCCTTGGCACGACGCGCCATAACTGTGAAGCCTCACTGGATTTTGACGATTGCCATTTTGGCTAGATCTGGGACGTGCTAAAGTGCCAAGTGTCACACTGTCTCACTAAAATAACTTTAACTCTTTGTACGAGTGTCGGATTTGGGCGAATTTGGTATGAAAAGAATGCTTATTTAATTCTCTAAATGACAAAAAGTCGATATTAGAGAAATTCTACATAGTTCAAAATACTTCTCACTTGGAAAGACACTTCATAACCTTTTAGGGATGGATTAACACTCCACTGAACACGCTCTAAGGCTTAGACTATGAGAGAATTTTATGGGGTCTTACAATATACTTTTTAAAATAATTCAGCATTATCAAGATAATGAATTTAAAATCACAATATTATGCTTAAACTCAACTAAAAATCTTTAATTAATTTCTCCAATCATAATCATGGTATTCAAATCATAAAAGAAAATTCTTTAAATCAAACAAATATGGAATTTCATACTTCGATCACTGGATACATCCATAACTCAAAACAAGATACTTTGAGTATGAACCCTAATTGCAATTCATGTAAATTCATCTTTAAAAGTTAGTTTTGGGCACAAGGATGAAAGGAGTAAATTCATCTTTAAAATTTAGTTTTGTGCACAAGGATGAAAGGAGTATGCTTGTTCGTAACCCCACATATCTTATTACGTTTGATTTGATGTTAAAACATGATTTTGAAACCTTGGGAATGTTCTTAAATGATTTTCTTGAAGTTCTTGAATCCGGAAACTTGAATTCTGGATTATCTTGGAAAAGAAATAGTGAAACGTTGGATTTTTGGAGTTAAAGTTGGAGTTTTAGGGTTTCTTGGAGAAAGATTTGGTGAATAATTAGTATATTTTGCTTAGAATAATGTCTAATCTGCTATTTTACGACCTAGGGCTTAGGAAAATAACAAGACTGCCCTTCAGAATTAAATGTTTCAGCAAAATCAAGATGATGAGGCTTAACGCCAAGCTCTATTGGTTACATCGCTATAACCACCGTCGAGCAGTGTAATCGCGGCAGCTTACTACCTCAAATAAAAAATGCTATAACTTTTCACTCGGGTATCAGATTTAGGTGAAATTGATATCGTTGGAAAGCTGATTCAATTAAATACAATTTGGTGGGTCTTTAGCTGGAAAATTATGCATACATTAAAATTTATACACTTTCAAAGTTGACCCTTGTAGAATCAAACACTAAACTTTGGACGAATCTAAGGTTTTTAGATCAACTTTGTTCTAAGTAAATTCTTTGAACATCTTTCACTTCGAGAGCACTTCATAAACTAGGATAATTATCATGACACATGTATTAACATACAAATCATGAGAATAACGTTTATACTCATAGGAATGACGGTTCTAATTTTAGCAAAAAAATACGGGGTGTTACATTATGTAACCACCGATTTGGTGGTATCCAATGCTTTGTTTACTTTTTTTTTTCAATTATGCCCTTACTTTATATAATCCTATTTTATCCTTCATGTTATATTATTTAACTCACCTCCTACCCCGATTCCCACCAACACCACCATCCCTGCCGCTCGCCTTCCCCCATCCCCCCTCTTCCCCCCTCCCCCCACCCCCCACCCCCCACCCCCCACAATTTTTTTTAAAAAAAATTTCAAAGTTTTTGCTTATCCCACCTTTACCTCAACCCGACCCTACCCCCGCTAAAACTCTACTCTAATTTTTTTTTAATATATTTTTTCAAATAATTTCAAAACTTTTCTTACCCTACCCTCACCCCAACCCTCTCCCCAACCAATTTCTTTTTTATTATTAAAATATATTTTTTAGAACTTTCAAGTAAAGTTTCTTACATCCTCCCCTCCTCCCCCCCCCCCCCCCCCACACACATTGCACACACAAACACACACAAAAAATAATTGTTACCCATCTCCTATCCATACCTGTACCCCTACCCCCTACTCCACTATCACCACCCCTACCACGGCCCCTTTATTATATTTATTTTTATTATTTTGGGATAAATATATACAAATACTTTTAGAAAATATTTTTCTACTTGTGTTACAAAAAGAAGAAAATAAGTAAAACAAAAAAATATTTTTCTAGACAATATTTTTTTGGATTCCATATCTAACACATCCATAGCATATACATAAGATGCATTCAAATGTTGTATTTGTCATTGTTTTTACATCTCAAAACACAAAAAAAAAATTACTATAAAGAATGAACTTGATTTATTTTTTTGATTTACCATTTTAGGAACTTTGTTAGAATTTACTTGAATTTAACAACTGTGTATATCTACATGATATAATTTAGGACAAATTAGTAGGAAGGAAATCATTTTATTAATTATTGTTGATATACTTAATATTTATAATAATTAAGACATTTTAGTAAACTTATCAGTTACGCTAATGTACCATATTGTCAAACCAAACAACAGAACTGTTATTAATTAACCGTGAACGATACAGTCCATTCAAACAATATATTGTACTATACTGTACAGTACAAAACTAAACCATATAGTACCATACATTTTAAAACCATGAGAAACCACCATCAATACAAAGCGTAAATAACCTCTTGTCTAGACTTAAATTACTGAAATAACCAACAACAGTGGTGACGCAGCGAAAAGGGGCTGCCCCAACCTACACAGAGGTCGAGGGTTCCACCCTGGGTATGGACAAACACTCTGTTGGGAGCTCTCCCCCCAAATGGGGCCCGACGGGAGGTGAATCCGGATATAATCGGACTCCTAAAAAGCGGGTATCGGACACCAAATTTTTTAAACCAAAAGAAAAAATTACTGAAATAACTCTGCTCCTCTTATGTCTTAACATATTGTGTCCTAAATGAGATATCACATAAGTTGTTTGAAATCATACCTATCTAAAAGCTGGGATTGCAAAGGAATCTTGTGAAGCAGACTTAACCGATAAATGTGCTCTTTAATATGATTTCAACTTGTATTTATGTCGTTCAACTTTGAGTGAACACAAGTAGACACTTAAATTCTTATAAAGTTGAATAAGTTGACATATACATCCTACATGATGTCCTACATAGACAATCTGCATCCTATATGAAGTCCTACGTGTGTTATATCATACGAATTGTTCTTTTATTTTTTAAAGATTATATTTTCTTATATTGGATAAGAGCTGTTGATTTACTTACTTGTATGACTCTCTATCTTCATATCTATTTCATATATGAATCAATTAAGTTTTGCTAAAATGAAATTATTAGATTTTTAAGGTGAGGTTGTGTCAATAGACTATTGCATAATTGAAGACAAATTATTCACAATGTACAATAGATTTTTCCTACTTCTCCATTCATAAAACATAATCGATAATAAATTACATAACTTGCACTTCCTTTGTAATAATTATGTTGAATTAGTTACTTGTCAGTTAGGGAAAAAAATTGATTGAAAAATCAAATATGGTGTGAATTGATATAGATTATTTGTTCGCCTAAAATAAAAGATAGCAGTACTGACTAACTACTAGTTTTTTTTTTGAAAAAAAAAAAAAGAAGAAGAAGAAGAAAGGAAAGATACAATTACTACAATTTCAATAAAATTATATCTACATAACCTTTTATGAAAAACAAATAAATGTGAATATTGTATGTTCGATATAAAAACCACCCTATATCATGATAAAGAAAATACATGTACTCGTAAAGATGAATATAAAAGCTTTAGCGATTTTCGTTTTCTCTCTATCTCTTGTAACTTTTTCGTCTAGAGATTTGATAGAATATGTTTGTCGAACGTCTAAAGACTTCAAATTATGTATCGACTCTCTTAGAGCGGATCCTAAGAACACTTCTGCTCTTAAAAAAAGACGTGATCAGTAACAAAGACATAATATTTATAATGAAGTCCTAAGTCTATTAGAGAAAACTAAAGAACCTGTTCACAAGGAATGCCTTCATATTTATGTGGAAAATTATGATCAGATATAAATTAATGATTTTGAAGCAAAAGACTTTTCTGGGGCATTGATTCTTGTTGGTGGTGTTGCGGAACCTTGCGGAAGGCTCAGAAACTTGTGAAGAATTATTTACTGAACCACCTTCTAGAAAATCTCCAATAAATCAAAAAGTGACGATTTGATTAGTTTTGTTGTTTTAATATTAAGTTTGGTAAAGCAATTTAAAAAAAAATTGTAACGCAACATAATTACTGGTCACCTTTATAAGATGTTGTCACGAGTATATAAGGGTTTATGGCTTTATGCTAAGGATTACTTATGAGTTACTTTCTCTTTTTTTTTCCCCCTTTACCTCCATATTCATCCCTTAAGTTAATTACAATGTTCTTAATTTATAGAAAACCAATTGATACAATACCTAGAGTTTATTGATATAGACTTTATTCCTCATTAGTTCCATAAAGAAGATTTATTTATTGTTTTAACTTTAAACTGAATTTAAATTAGTTTGTGCTTTTCTGTCAGTTATTCAATCTCAAACCTAGGAAAACTAGCACTCTTCATTGATAACTCGATATTTTGGGTCAGAAATTTGGATTAAATGACAGTTAAGTGACTAAATTTAAAAATATATTTTGTCCAAAAGGATAATCCCTTGATCATTTGACAAAGCCAAATTGAGTGATGATGACGGTACAAGGTATATCTTCTTCTCAACTCTTTAACAACAAAGAGAAGTCCTTCTATATTTATGCACTTGAAAGTTTCTTTCTCCCACCAATGTAAAAGAAATGCTTCTACCATAAAGTAGAAGATCATTTTTGCTTTCCCTTCATTATTCTTCCCTCCATTTTCCATTTACTTTCATCAATAAAACTCACCAACATCAAGATGACCAAAGAGGTTGTCGCCATACATATTATGCATGAAAAATTGGGCTTTCCAGGTAGCGTTGTGAACACCGGTTAGTTTGAAGGATAATTGGGACGCAGAGTTGAACTGAATGATGATGTTGGTTGCTGTTATTTTGTTAGCATTGTTAACTCTGAGGTTGTTGCCATTATGATGGACCATTGTTGCTGATCTGTGTGAGGAAAAGTGAAGAGAAAAAATTAGATTGATACTTCTTAGAGCATGCACAGCCCTGATACCATATAAACACAGGGTAAGTGCCAGCAAGCGGATGTTTAGTATTGAACGCCGAAACTAATTAAAGTTACATCCACTAAAATGACTTCTAACGAAATACTAATACCCTAACTAAATAATATTTCCAGAAACTAAATAATATCTGATAAATGATAATTATAAATGAAATACTACTACCTAAAAAAATACATATTGCTATGACAATAACTGATAACAAAGAACAGAAGACATGTTCCAATATGCCCGCTTAAGTTGGGTGATGGATCACTCAGCCTAACCTGAATAATTTTTCGTCAAATGCATGTTTAGGTAGTGCATTGATGAGAGCGTAAGCTATTTGATTGACACCATAGACATAAACAACTTGAACCTCTTTAATGTCGACATGGTGACAAAAAAATATAAGGCTGAACTTATTTAAGATCAAATCCATCGGTTGCCCCCTAAACTTGGCACGAACTTTCACTTAGGCACCTTAAATGGACGTTGTTCACTTTTGGCACCTCAAATAGCCATAAAGTGTGTTACTTTGACTCCTTTCGACATCAGCACTGCTGAGTGTGTCTCACTCGCTGCTAACGTGAAAAAAAGGGTCAATTAATTTGTGCCAACTCATTTAAATTGCCACATCACTATATACACCTATAATTATTTTTTTATTGAAAAAAAGATTAACACACATGAAAAAGGACCAATTATAAAAAAGACATTTGTCATTTTTATAAAAATAATTTTTATATAATTAATTTAAATAAAATATATTAATAACTCCACCCCCACCTTATATCATCTTCCTAACCACCCTATCCCACCCCCTAAATCGTTTGCCGCAACCCTACCCCCTACCCCCACCCCTTCCATATTGTCTTCTTCAATTCACAAACGCCCACCCCCGCCATCCTCACCCCCAACGTTTTCTTTTTCCTTTTTTTATTCATACATTTTTCTTCCATTTTCTTTCATACCCATTATCAAATTTTCATTATCACCATAGCATCACAATCACTAAACTCAATCACCGAAACCATTACCATTCAAATCCACCACTTACACAGCTTATTCCCACTTTTTGAAATAAAAGGAAAAAAAAATCTCTTTTTGTTTTTCATCTTCGCATGCTTGATTCTTTCACCTCATCTCTCTTTAGCATTTGAACATTTTTTGTTAACCTGGAGTGCTTCTTTAGTGCTTGTTGATTATAGTCAATCAATTAGGATGGAAATGATCTATGTACTTGGTGGATTTCTTTGCTAATATTGATAGCAAAGTTGGAGAAAACTGACACCTCATAACATCGATTTTTTTTGAGAAATAATACATACACCTCAATATTTTTGAACTCAATTATCATCAATTCTTGACAAAACTTGCAGCTCCATAAAATATATGCAGAGGATTATGTATACTTGGGGTGTCTTGGACATTGATTTGTATGTGGGGTGAGGGTGGGGGCACTGTGTATTTGGAGAAGAAGAAGATTTGGTTGGGTGGGTGGGGGTTGGGTATTTGGAGAAGATGATTTTGGTAAGTGGGTGAGAGTATTTGGAGAAGAAGGGTTTTGGGGGTAGGGGTGAATGGAGGTGTTTCATTATTTTTTATTTAAATTAATAATTTAAAAGTTATTTGGATAAAAAATGAGGAGAAGATGGTAAAATTAAATAAAAATGAGTGAAAATACAACTGTCACGCGCCAAACCGCATGTGTAATATGCTCTCTTTGCTGAATCAGTAAAAAGTGTCAAAATGACATGCTTTATGGCTACTTCAAGTGTCAAAAGTGAACAACGTCCATTGAAGGTGCATAAGTGGAAGTTCGTGTCAAGTTTAGGGGGCCTCCGATGGATTTGGCCTAATTTTAAACTTATGGTAAACTGAAATTAATTGACTCATTCTTATATATAAATAATGCCTTTACTTTTTTTTTAGTTGTCCTTTTTTTTAGAGTTAAATAATATAAATTTTACCGATATTTTAAGATGTTTTTCTCAATTAAATTGAAAAAAAGAAAATTATAATTTATAGTACTTTTCATGTAGTTTTTTAATATCTAAATTTTAATTTTAAAAAATTTAATTAATCTAATCTTATTTACCTTTGAAATTTAGTCAAATTAACCTACGAAAAATGAAAAAGCAATTTAAATGCAATGAATGGAGTATCTGATTTATTAGATTTGTTCTTTTATTAATGTAGGAATTTATAAAGTAACGATACATACATGCATGAAACATTTGGAAAAGGCATTGTTTACACCCTAAACTATACCCGAAAAGTTGAAGTCACACCTAAACTATACTAGTGACCTATTACACACCTAAACTATAAAAAAGTGAAACTATTTACGCCTTGTCAGGCTACCACCACTTGCATGTGGTGTGGTATTTTACACGAGCTATCACGTCAGTAAAAAATATCATTTTTTTATAGTTAAGGTGTGTAATAGGTCACTTATATAGTTAAGGTGTGGATTCGACTTTTCGACTATAGTTTGGGGTGGAAACGATGTCTTTTCTCTTAATGTTTTTAGCCGTTTACTTTCGTTATTTAATAGGTTGTGCCTAAAATAAGTGTAACACACGCGCCTTAGAATGGGGTCGTGGGGAGGTAATAATAGCACTTTAATATAGTTAAGGTGTGTAATAGGTCACTTATATAGTTTAGATATGGCTTAAACTTTTCTTATATATAGTATGAAGTGGAAATGATGTCTTTTTCCCTTTATTGTGAAACCGTGAATCTTTTTACATGCATCAGCCATATTAAAGTTCCTTAACATTTCGTGCAACCTCTGAAATTCCAAGATAAGTTTCTTAGTTAATTTTTTGTGCGTTTAGTCGTTGCTGCTGCTTAGCAGTCATAATTTAATAGTAAGAAAAGATTACTGCTCAATATTAAAAAGAAAGAATATATTATTCAACTTTTGACTTTAACACCTCCCCACTTTTAGTATTTTATATGATAATTACTATTTACATTTAATTAATTAGATATTTTATAAAAATTAGTTAGTGATCGGAGTAAAATGATAATTCAACTAAACACTTTGAAGCTTCACACTTCTAATATAAAAAGTACTATAAGATATGTTGTGACATGATTAGAAGTCATTACTTTTAGGTCTACATACATATAAAGAACTATTGTTCGCATCTTAGCTTGAAACTTTTGGGGAGCTCTTTGCTAAAAGTGTACTTGTAGAATTATTTTTGACATTTAGACACTAATTTTAAAAAATTGTGGAAATGGACATCCTAGTGGGTCCAAAAATATAAATGGCAACCTTAGCACTCAAGTTAAAAAATGTACACTTTAATCCCTCTTCCATTTTAGTCCCCTTTTTAAAAATTACACTTTATTCTATGTCCAAAAATATAAATATTTGACATTTAATTAAAACAAAATTCTCAAGCTTCTCCACCATCAACCATTATTTTATCGATTTTTCCTCAATTTTCAAGCCATTTTTCATTGAATTTTTCGGCATCCATTGGAAAGTGATATTACCTCCATTGTTTTAAGGAATTTTCTCATATTTTTAGCCCCATATTTTCATACCAAAAACTTGAAAATCAATCCCACATTTTGAAATCGATTCTTGTCTCAATAGAAACATTCCAATCCTTCTTAATTTATTTCTAAGTTATAATTCGTTGGATTATTCTGGTGCTCGTCGGAAAAGGCGAGATCAAGTACTGTATAGAAAGCAGCTAAGAAGAAGACGACTACAATATATTAAGTCTAGGATCATAAACAACTGTTTAGGTCTATTAAATACTAGCATTGAGGTATATCATTTCTATTATAGAATATGTGGTTGTTGGTGGTATATTTTTTACTAAATGGAGAGAAACTCCTAAATTTTGAGTTTGAAAAACCTCATCTAAGGAAATAGTGTCCATTTTCCTTCGTGGCAATGGTTCATACACCGATTTGGTTGAAACCGTGATAAAGAGCGGTGAATTAAGTTATGATCAAAGCAATGTGGTAATTACTTACTTGATGAACGGGAGGGGGATAATCTATCCAGCGTTCATAGACACAAGAAATTATACATGCTTCATTGATTCTAATAATTTCATGCCTATATTGCGGGTTAAAATTATTGGAAGTCTCGAGAAGAAGCTTCCACCTCATCCCCACCCTACCCTCACTCTTGAAATGGATGATACGTCAATGGAATACGATTGCATGGGTGGTTATGAATGGGATAATTCTGAAGATTTTGAAGAAGAGAGATATGGAGGAAGTGAGGACGGATTGTTCGGACCACAAGCAAGCCACTCTTTCTCGAACGACACTAATCTTTGTGTAGGACAAACATTCAAGGATAAGAATGTTTATGTAATTTTAATTAAGAAGATATTGAGGAAATACTTGACTATTCAAATTATTTATTATATACTAACATCATTGTTGATTTCTACACATGATAGATAGATATCAATTTTTTCAAAAGTCGATTATTCACCAACTCGTAGGTTTATGATCAATTATTTGAATATATGGACAGGTTAGAATAATTATCAAAAAATAAAAATAAAATTAAAGTATAAAAATTAACACCTTTAAAATATTGTAAGACAATTTAGATACATTAATTGTGATATCAAATCACTTTAGAACATGATTAAGTGATATTTAAGGCATGTTATAGTCGTAAATAAGTGAGATAAAACTAAAAAAAGGAAAATAAAATAAAATATATAATCAACATCCAAGCAATGCAAAATAACTAGATATCATCAAATTAGATTAGACGCATCAAATGAGCATAAGGAAGAGGTGATGGTTGTGACTTGTGGGTGTTCATAGGACAAGTAGTGTTTGAGAACAAGTAGTCCTTCTCAATTCAGACGTTTGTTCTAAGTTATTGATTGCTACAATGATAACTCTTCCTTATACTTATTTTAAAGAGTGTTCAATTGTTTTGTACTCTCATATAATGATATTTAGTCATTTTTCATAGTTTGAATGATGTTTATATATTTTAATTTATTTCATTTTTTCCCCCTTTTAGTCTCGTCATACTTGTCAATAGAATTAGATGATTATGCTATACTTATAAAGATATCGTATATGTATTATATATAAATGTATGCATATATGGTAAACCCAAATTACACCTCTCTACGAGAGAGTAAGCGGTCGTTGTCAAATATATAACACAACTAGGTTGGGATTGAATCCCACAGGGAATAAAGTATCAATCAAGTCTATTTGTTATTAAAATGACTGATAGATAATGGCTTTCTTTAATTGAGGGTTTTATCAATCAAACAATGATTAAAGTTTCGACTTTCTTCAGAACTCAAAGCTAAAATTTCAATGGTTCAAATCAATGATTGAGAGAAACTAGGGTTGTGATCACTATGATTATTAACCCCTCGTTGAATAATAGTTGTAGTACTTGATTCTCATGACTTATGGGAAACACCAAATTATCAGTATCGACAGTCCATCTAAGTGTTCCTTAGCCTACCTAGATATTGTACTCCCTAATTCTCTTAAACTTAAGAAAACCTTCTATTCACAATTATTTTATCTCGAGTTGATTAATCTTGTTACAACATTAATCATTAGATGGAAAATTAACCTTCCCAAATCCTCGTTGATAATTCACTACCTTTAGTTTATTTCACAGTTATGGCAAGAAAACATAAGGCTAGATCTATTGTTTGCAACCAATAAAAAACAATCATTACAAGGGAATTATCAAGATGTTCCCACAATCATCAAACCCTAACCTACTATTAAATCCATAGAGGAATAATCATAGATCCCACAACCCTACTTATGGGTTTTAGTTTCACATAAGAAAGAAAGAGATAGCAACAATTGTATTCCTCAGTTAGAGAAATTAAACTTACAAAAGATGAAGTCTGAAGTTGATTCTCTTCAAAGATCAAGGAAAAGAGTTTCTAAAACCCAATCCTAGAGTTGAAAATTGAATTCTGAGTTAAGAGTCCCAAAAAGAGGTGACTTTTCCTTTGGAATAAGTTTCAGCTACTGAATGAAACCCTAAAAGATGCTATTTATATCTGTAACTTAAAGAAAATAAAAACTAAAAATTCAGATTTTCACTCCTTTAGATGACGACATTTATGACGACTTATCAAAAATCAGAAGATATGTATGATGACTTATGTGATGACATGTGTGACGACTTATCAGAAAGTGTCCTCAAATCCTCTTCAAATTCTATGTTTGCTGCCTTCGACTGACGACAAGTCCTGAAGGCTTATCAGGAAGTTGACGAATTATCAGAAAATGTCGTCAACTCCTATTTAAATTCCATGTTTTCTGCCTTTGGCTAGCGACAAGTCCTGACGGCTTATTAGAAAATAACTTATCAGAAAATGTCATCAGAAATGCTTGACCTTTCCGGTTCTCTATCTATGTGTGACGATATGTTCTTATAGCTTATCACAGATCTGATAGCTTATCAGACCAAGTCGTCGGATGAAATATTCAGAACTTAATTTATTGCATCTTTTACCAAAAATCATCCTTCTCAACATAGTTTTCCTATATGTTAATGCATCTTGACTTTCCTACAAAATCACATTAAATACCATAAAAAACAACGATAGTTACCTAAGGACTTACAATTATTCCATGTTAAAAATCTTAAATATGCTAACAGAAGGCCAGCACATCAACACCCTCAACGGAAAACAATTGCTTTTCCTCAACTAACTACATAACACTATACTACGATGCTTAACTCAGAGAAACATAAGATACCTATGATAGTTGATTATCAATTTTAGCTCAACACACATTAGCCTCTCCATGTTCAATAACTGTAAACCCAGTTGTGTATATCAATGAAGGTCAAGAATGTGACAGAAAGAAATCAAGGTATGGCATCAAATTAGCAACAATAACCATGCATATGTACAAGTTATACTACCTAAACAAGTAAGCAGCTAGCAATGTAACTGATGTGCCCTTACAACAAAGAAATCCCTCTTCACTCATATATAAAATCAAGCACGTAAATGCAGGGACGGTCAAGATACACACACTCTAAAAAAGAAGTTCCAATAAATGTATGCCAAATACCATAAGCTTTCCCTTATTTTCATTACCGAGGCTTTCATACAGTTAAGCTAGGATCACTATAGGACTTTTCTTTAGTTTGTAATGTAGGCTTACGGTTGGTATGATATATAAGGATATTTAAAATGACTAATCCTCCTTGGCACTACACTATTCTTGGGGTATCACTTATCAACCTTCAAATTATTTCTCCTTTTCTTTATTAAAGAAAATTCAGGCTGGATGTGGTCCTTTAGTCTTTCATTTTCTCTTTTTCACAATTTTTCTTTTCTTATTTTTTTTCTACCACACCCAACCTTGCATTTTTTTTAATTTTTATTTTACCCTTATTCATACTCACTTTACATCACGCACCCTTATGATAGCCACCCTCAACTTAAGCAATTTGTCTAAGTCAAAGTGCACAATGCCCAAGGAGGACCAGGGCCAAAACGGTTCATTGTGATACAAGTGGGAAGATGATAGGTATAATAATAAAAAAATATAGGCATTCAGGCTCAAAATTAGGATCAAGGGATATTATTCAAACACGGAAGGTCATTTAGGCTAAAAGTGGATTAATATAAAAAAATAGCCTATGATCCTTTCCTAACCACTCTCCTACAACCAAGGCAAGACCGACCGGGCAAGTTCTGGATTTGACACACAACTAGAACTAGGTAGTATCTCATAAACACATGGCACAAAGGTACATCACAAGCTACTACCTATCCGGTTCATTCAATTGTTAGTAATGATTATTATCTCCCTAATACCAACACCATAAAGAAATTCACAGTAGGCGCATATAGATTCACATCACACAGTTACAAAATAGATAATTTGAGAGGTATTTACCATTTCCAAAAATCAATAAAATATGCCAACTACCCTAAATGCTTAGTTTTCTACTAATTAACCACACATCACAAAACAAAACATAGTACGCCTAAACATACCGGATCTACTAGGATCAACACTACGGGGAAAAGAGGTACGACAAAACCCCAAGAGGACATCAACACCCACAAGCGGTGTCACCCTCAACTTAAAATCATGTATTGTCCCCAATGCATAAAACCAAAACAAGAGAGTTAGAAATATACCTGTAGAACCATAGGTGCAGAGATCTGATGTCAATCACATAACACAAATACAAACAACAAAATGCCTTGGGTTGCCTCCAAAGTAGCACCTGATTTAATGTCACGACATGACTAGGTTATTTTGACTACTCAAAATTTATCAAGACACCTTGAAAGTGCTTCATCACTAGTCCTGATGGTGCATCTTTCCCATCTGCATAGAATACATCAATGATCGAGAAGACACTTATCTCCTTTTACTGTTTCATGGATTGATGTACTTCAAAACTAACTTATTTCCCATTGAGCCTAAACTTTAACTTATTTATCTCTATGCCAACTAACACTATCCCAGTTGCTAAGAACGATCTACCAAAAATTATGGGTACTTCAAAGTCTACTTCACAATCAAAGGTCACAAAGTCAGCATGGAATATTAAATCAGACACTTTTACAAGTACATCATGCAGAATACCGATCGACCTTTTCACAGACCTGTCCGCCATAACTAGTCTCATGTTGGTGGGTGTGGGGTCTCCCAAACCCAACTTTTTATAAATAGCTAGCGGCATCAGATTAATGCTCGCTCCCAGATCATATAAGGCCTTAGAAAATTCCAGAGATCCAATCGTATAAAGAATAATGAACGCTCTTGGTTTTGCCTTCTTCTGCACCAAGGGCCTTGAAAAAATAACACTATAATGGTTGAGATTATCCACCAGTTTGTAGCTCACTGCTTTTTTCTTCGTCACAAGATCCTTCATAAATTTAGCATATCCGGGCATTTACTCAAGTGCCTCTACCAAAGGCACATTGACCGTCAACTACTTCAACATTGCAATGAATTTACTAAACTTCGTGTCATCGACCTTCTTCTTCAATCTCTAAGAAAAGAGAGGTGCTGGTTTTGGAAAAGTGTTCAGCACTACTTTCTTTTCCTTGTCTTTTTTTTCAACTCATCAATTTACTGATGATTAGAAGGGATAGCAATGTCACCCAGTTTTTTAGAGTCCACTGGATTACTTTCCTCAGTCTCACAATCTTCTCCAACCATATATTGGCTTAAAATTTTTTCCATAAAAAGGCCCGATAATATCTTACCACTCCGAGTGGTAATTGCAATACAAGTACCATCATTGTGAGAATTCTGAATTGTGTCACTAGATAACGTTCCGCTCTTCTTCTGATTCAATGTTTGCTGAAAGTTGGCTTAATGCTACTCCAAATATTTGAATAAAGTGAAGTGTGAGCTTACCAGCTGACTCAATGATGAAAAGTCATTTTTCATTATTGTCACACCTGCATTATTGGTGGCCTCCACTCCTTTTAGAAACCTCTATATCATGTCCTCCGTGGATATTTTCCTCGAGATAGTAACAACATTATCTTGATTGCTAGGAGACACATAAAGTCCACTCATGTCAATCTTATTCTTCCAAGTCCCTTGGTCATGATCCCTATAACCCGATTTATCTAGATAAGTCCAAACTTAATTCCCTTGGTTACTGCCTCGGAAACCCCCTGGTTGTTGAGATAGTTTATTTTCTCTTTAGAATCGGAATCAAACCATCCTTGGGACTTGATGGATTTTTCTTTCTCCATATTTACAAATAATAAATGCTTGATCAAGCGATATCCTGATCTCGCTCCTTCTCCTTTCTACGTTGCTCAGGAGTCATACCAATAAAAATAGTAGGGCTTGCTACCACAGAATCCCTACATGCTAAGCTCTAGTTTGTTTGGTCATCCATTCACGCATATCATAAGCCTCTTGAAAAGTGAGATCCACAAATGATCCCCC
The DNA here is from genome assembly GCA_030864225.1 of Capsicum baccatum var. pendulum. Taxonomy (NCBI): domain Eukaryota; kingdom Viridiplantae; phylum Streptophyta; class Magnoliopsida; order Solanales; family Solanaceae; genus Capsicum; species Capsicum baccatum. The sequence continues at coordinate 198,069,748 of CM061559.1, read as the reverse complement.
TGCAACATTGTCAATAACTAGCTTTGTAATAGAGTTTAACGCATGATAAAGAGTCTCCATTAGATGAATATCCATATTGTGGTTCGGGCACTGTATCAACTTTTTTGTAAGCTCTCCATGTCTCATGAAGTGCTTCAGTTGAGAGCTGTCTAAAGTTTCTAATCTCATCCCTCAGTTTTACCCTCTTGGAAGGTGGAAAAAACCTTCTTAGGAAAGCCTCTTTGAACTACCTCTAGTTGGTATAGAACTGGGCGTTAGCTCATTTAACCACAATGTTGCCTCCCCAGATAGAGACAAAGGAAATAAGCGCAGACAGATTACATTCTATCCTACTCCCAGCTTATCAAATGACGTGGTAAAAAAAATCATTAAATACATACTGTGATCATCAGCCGGGAGTCCACCGAATAACCCCTTAAGATGGAGGAGTTGAATTATCATTCTTGTAATATGAAACTTAGCTCCGGTTGCCAAAGGTGGAGGAATAATACCTCCAGTTACACCTTCTCCATCTATTCCATCTTCATCATCATTAATATCATACTACACAGGTTGGCGATCCTGCCTTGAATGGATAATTTTTTGTTTACATTTCAGTCAACCGGTGCCATTATATCTTCTGCATGCCAATGATTTCCTAGACCCAATAGATCATCATCTCCCAGGTTCTTTTTATCCAGATTTGGTAGCCGACCTGGGTTTTCTATATTCTGTTGATTTAGCTGAGCCCTGGCTAAGGCAGCTAGTATTTTTACTTCTTGTGGGTATGACATTCTACCGATCAACTAAGGTTTCAGATGTACTGGTAATAACGGTTCACCTAAACTCCATGTACTTGGCATATACACTAACTATCCTGCCGAGAACAAAAGCAATAAATAAATGTAACATTAGGAAACCTAACTAACATTCAACTAGCACACATAAACTTAATTGACAATCATATTCCCCAGCAACGAGGCCAAAATTTGATACGCCCAAATTACACCACTCTTACAAAAGAGTAAGCGGTTGTTGTCAAATATACAACCCAACTAGGTTAGGGTCGAATCCTATAGGAAATAAAGTGTCAATCAAGTCTATTTGTGATTAAAATGACTGATAGATAATGGTTTCCTTTAATTGTGGCTTATATTAATCAAACAATGATTAAAGTTTCGACTTGCTTCAGAACTTAAAGCTAAAATTTCAATGGTTCAAATCAATGATAGAGAGAAACTAGGGTCGTGATCACTATGATTATCAACCCCTCATTGAATAATAGTTGTAGTACTAGATTCTCATGACTTGTGGGAAACACCAAATTATTAGTATTGACATTCCATCTAAGTGTTTCTCAACCTACCTAGATATTGTTCTCCCTAATTCTCTCGAACATAGGAAAACCTTCTATTCACACTGATTTTATATGGAAAATTAACCTTCCCAAATCCTCATTGATAACTCACTACCTTTAGTTTATTTCTTAGTTTGAGCAAGCAAACATAAGACTAGATCTATTATTTACAACCAATAGAAAACAATCATTACAAAGAAATTATCAAAATATTCCCACAATCACTCAAAACCTAACCAACTATTAAATCTATAGAGGAATAATCATAGATCCCACAACCCTAGTTTTAGTTCCACATGAGAAAGAAAGAGATAGCAACAATTGTATTCCTCATTTAGAGAAATTAAAATTACAAAAGATAAAGCCTAAAGTTGATTCTTTTCCAAGTTCGAGAAAAAAAGTTCCCAAAACACAATCACAGAGTTGAAAACTAAATTCTGAGTTAAGAGGCCCAAAAAGATTTGAATTTTCCTCTGGAATAAGTTCCAGCTACTGAATGAAACCCTAAAAGCTTCTATTTATATTTGTAACTTAAAGAAAATTTGAAACTAAAAATTCAGATTTTCACCACTTTAGCTGACGATATTTGTGATGACTTATCACAAATTTGATGGCATATGGAACGACATGTGGGACAACTTATCAGGAGTCTGATGACTTATCAAAAAATATCATCAAATCCTCTTCTAATTCTATGTTTGCTTCCTTCGGCTGATGACAAGTCCTGACGGCTTATTAGGAAGTTGACGACTTATCAAAAAATATCTTCAGAAATGCTTCACCTTTTTTGTTCTCTGCCTATGTGTAAGGACATGTTCTGATAGTTTATCATAGATCTGATAGCTTATCTGAACAAGCCATCAGCTGAAATCTTCAGAATCTAATTTCTTGCATCTTTCACCAAAAATCATCCTTCTCAATATAGCTTTCCTATATGTTCATGCATCTTGACTTTCCTACAACATCACATAAAATACCATAAAAAACAATGATAGTAACCTAAAACTTACAATTATTCTAAGTTAAAAGTCTTAAATATGCTAATAGAAGTCCAACACATCAATCTATAATAGACTAAATTAACAGTCATGTATTGACCAATTGAGTTTATTGGAAAGTAAGATGGGAATAAAAAATAGAAAAATAAAATAAAATAAATTAACATCATTCAAGCAGTGGAAAGTTTCTAAATATCATCATATGAGAGTCCAAAATAATTGAAAAATAGATCAAATGAGTATAAGAAAGACCAATGATTGTAACAATTAATTACTCATAACAAACGTCTGCATTGAGAATTACTACTTGATCTCAAACACTACTTGTCTCAAGAACACCCACAAGTCATAATCATCACTCTTTTTTATACTCATTAGACACATCTAATCTCATTTAATAATACCTAGTTTTTTGTATTGAATGGTGCTTATTTATTTTATTTTATTTCTTTCTTTTTAGTCCCATCTCACCGATTTATAACTATAGCATGCCTTAAATATCGCTTGATCAGGTTCAAAGTCATTTGGTGTCACAATTGATGTATCTAAATTTTTTTACAATGTTTGAAAGGTGTTAGTTATCATACTTCAATTTAATTTCTCTTTTTTGATCATTATTTTAACTTGTCCATATATTCAGATAGTTAATCCTAGGCCTATGAGTAGGTGAATAATCGACTTCTCAAAAAATTAATAATCTATCCATTATGTGTAGAAATCAACAGTGGTGTCAATATATAATAAATAATTTGCATAGTCTAGTATTTATTCAATCTGTTTTTACTTCGTCAATTTTAAGAAGCTCTAACTGCGCCTTGTTTAAAATTACAACTCCATCAGGCATACAATGATAGGGTTTATAGTAAACCTTAATAATCAATTATATAAGAAATAAATATTCTTTAGACCTTTTCCAACGGTCATTTTTTTGGTAGCCCTACTATATAAATGACATGGACCTTTTGAGGTCATCCATGTTTATTAATTCATCCCTTTCTCATTCTTATTCAACAATAAAAATGTTTCCCTTTCTTATTTGGAACACTACTTAACTTGTTCCAAAGCTTTAATATGTTGCATAATTTTGATAGTCGTCAGAAAAGAGATATCAAGCACTGTATAAAAATCACATAAGAAGAAGATTACTATAGTCTATTAAGTCTAGGATCATAAATGAACTTTTTCTCATTGTCAAGATTTCTAGCATACTAACTAATGAAATTCAATTTTTTTACCATACAATCGGCAAGGACAATCATAATCCATCAGTAATCCATAAAACCCCACATTTTGGACTAGAATAAAAATCCATCATTCCTATTTATGGATGTTTCAACAGCCTCAAATCCTATATAAATTTAGTGTGTTAATCATTTATGTAGTGTAGGAATCAATTTGAACATTAATTTAGATCATAGAGGTCCCCTAACTCAAGTACAAGTTGAAGTCTTTCCTATCGTTCAAGTTTTAGTGAGCATTAAAACTTGGGTCAACTTCAATTAGATATAACTCATTATATATGACTAACTGGGTGTCTTAATATATATCAAATGAAATATATTTGAATTATCTTTCCAACGAAACTAATTTTGCCTAAATACAATATCGGAGTAATGAGTTATGCCTATTTTACTCTAGCATATTAGGCTGGAAACAGTATGATAACATTTGTGATAGCTTATCATATTTGTGATGCCCCATCATGAAAGTCGTCATCCTTAGGCAGAAGCCAGCTCCTAAGTGATAACATTTGTGATAGCTTATCACATTTATGATGCCCTATCAGGAAGGTCGTCACCAATGTCGTCATCTATGCTTTTTCAGCAACTGGGAAATTATTTCATAAGGGTATTTTGGTCTTTTCCTTCACCTTCCATTACTTATAACCCTAAAGAGGCGTAATTTTTCCTATTTTTTCTTCAGTTAAGCATCTGAAAAACCCTCTCTTACACTCTCAACCGCAATATTAGGGTTTTCCATCAAAGTCATCTCTCAAAAAGCAAGATTCAAGCCTTTTTCCAAGATAATCAAGAATTAAGTTTCCCAATCCGAGAACTCGCCAGCAAATCATCAAGGTTTACTTTCTAGGGTATGCGTGTGTTCATTCATGGACTCCTTTCATCCATGATGTTCAAGAACCCTTTTATAAAACTATATATTATGGTTTTCATGTTATGAATGGATTGTTGATAACGTTTATATGTTGAATGAAGCCAAGATAGAATCTTTATGTGTTATTATAAATCTATGACATCATATGAGTTGAAAACAAGAATTTTTGATTATTTATGATAAGTAATTGTATGATTTACACCTATGCCTAAGTTGTGCATGTAAGGTGGTTGATAAAATACCTAAGAGACTAGAAATCATGCATTATATCTAAATTATGACTAAGAAAGGATTCATGATAGGCCTCTATGATTCAATGCCATCCATGTTGATAATGTGTCTTGTGAACACTGTTGGATTACTCATGAACTAGTCTTATGGAATTATGCTATGCTTACTTGCAAAACCCACTCATCTACAAGATGTAGAATAACCATGTACGTGATAAAATTTTCCAAGTTATGATATTATAGATTGTGGTTGTAATATGTAATGAGCATGATATTGAAAGCTATGCAAGTATATACATGCTTAGTATGAAATCCCTTATTTATGATATGGTGAATTGTGGATTGTATTCTTATGATCAAGTCAGTCATGTGTGTCAGTTTTCTTCCATCGATTCATGGGGGTACTTGTACCCAAGAAATATAGTTGTGTTCCTAGATACATGTCATGTTTTTATGATACTCTCAGTCATCATGTTTTTATGATACTCTCAGTCAAGCTATGTTCTATAGAACTCAGTTAGTCATGTGACTCAAGAAAGTTCAGTAACTCAGAAACCTCAGTAAATCTCAATAGTTTAGTAAATCTCAGTGATCTCAGTACTAAGTGATATCAGAAACTTCAGTAATTCTAGTGCTTTCAGTAACTTCAGTACTTTTAATTAGTCCTTAGAACTCATTATATTCCGTCCATCATTGAAATCCAGTAAACTCAGTTTTAGCTCCGCTAAACAATACCACTAATATCAGTTTAATTAATCAGTATCAGTTTGGCAAATTAGTTCAGTTAAGTTATTTAGTTTAGCCCAGTTATTCAGTTCAGTGTCTTTCATATGGGAGTAGGATTTAGCACCGAGTGAACCTAGGGATGGGGGCTTACCTGCTATAATAGGACTGAGATCCCTAGAGGCAATCCCTAAGTTCCAAAACAACGTTGCAAATGTAGGTATGAGATCTCACCCATTAGATATGACTGACATACTTAGGGGTTACCCGTAAGAACATTTATATATATAGGACTGATCCCAGGAGTCACCCGCTAGATTAGGACTGACTCCACAATAGATGTCTTTAATGGTGGTATGGTACTGACACTCTTCCAGTCAGGGCAGAGACTGGACCCCAGTCAGCTTAGCTTGGGGCATATCGGTTAGATGAACACATCGCACAGTTTCAGTTACAGAATCATGTCTTTCAGACATAGCCAACTCAGCTTAGTAGTACAAATTCAGTACTGTTAGATATAGTCAATGCTTCTCATTGTAAATAGACTTCAAGATCACCCATTAGCTAGGACTGATCTCAACTATGATTAATCAGTATCAGAATTATCAAATTTAAAGATCAACCGCTCGATAGGACTGATCTCAGACTAAGTCAAATCATCTTTACTATCAGTATACTTATGATCACCCGCTAGATAGGACTTATCTCAGATTTAGTTACTTCATGTGGAATAGAACTCAGATAGTTCCATCAGAACTTAGACTGTCAGATACAGTCGCTCTGTATTGGTTATATCGATTAGTCCAATCATTACAGTTATATCAGCTATATAAGTTGTCATAGCTCACGTTACCAGTATTCAGTTTTAGGACTATTAGACACAGTCATTCAAACTAGTTCTTCATAATTTGAACTTTCAAAAATAGTCAATAATCTATTCAGTACCTCAGTAACAGTAAATACATGTCGTCAGCATTCAGACTCAATAGTCAACATCATCACAAGTTCAGTTATAGTTGTTTATGCATGTATGCATTCTCATGTTCATATTAGTTAGCATTTTTCATGCATATAACCCTTTGCATTTAGCCTTCCTCTCTCGTAAACTCAGTACATTCATACGTACTGAAGCATTTACGCTATGGTGCTTTCTCTTACGTTACACAATAGGTTCAAAGGCACGAGCTCCAGATCAAAAGTAGCATTCCAGTGTTCAGAGTTTCTAGTGAGTCCTTCTCATTTGAGGATGATATGATTATTGCTACATTCACTATTCAGTTGCTAGATGGAGTTAGTTGGAGACATGTTCCTTCAACTCCTTATTTAGTTCAGTTAAAGGTTTTTAGACTAGATGTCAGCTTAGATATTCAGATCTTATTATTTTAGTATTTATGACTTATTTTGGTATTGTTATACCTTTTTCAGACATTTTGTTATCTGACGTTTATTCAGTTTGAACCTTATGGCCTTTTATGTTCATGTTTTTGCATTTTATAATATATCATACAGTATACAGGTACAAATATTAGTCATGGGTTAGCTTGTGGTCCTTCAAGGTCATGACACCGTGTAGCATTCCGGTTCAGAAAATCAGGGTGTTACACAATCAAACAAATATCAACTTAAAAACATATATTTTTAGTAAAATCAAGTTCCATTTTTAAAAAGATTTCAATTTTTTTCATCCAAACTAAAAAAAATACTTAATCAGTCGAACAGTCTATTTATAGAACAACATCTAAATTTCTTTGTCTATTAGCTGATTAAATTCATAAAAAAATTTCACCATGCAGTCGACAAGGACAATCATAATCCATCAACAATCAAACAAATATAAACTTAAAAACAAAGATTTTCAATAAAATCAAGTTTTATTTTTTTAAAAGATTTTAGTTTTTTCCATCCAAACCAAATAAGTACCTAATCAACCGAATGGTCTATTAACATAACAACATTCAAATTTCTTGGTACATTAGCTTTTTAAATTCGCGAAAAAAATTTCACCTTGCAATCAACAAGGACAATCATAATTCATCAACAACCAAACAAATATCAACTAAAAATCACAAATTTTCAGTAAAATAAAGTTCCATTTTTCAAAAATATTTAAGTTTTTTCCATCCGAACCAAACAAATACCTAATCTACTGTAGGGTCTATTAACAGAACAACATCTGAATTTCTCAGCACATTAGCCAATTAAATTGACAAAAAAATTTCACCATGCAATCGACAAGGACAATCATAATCCATCAACAACAAAACAAATACTAACTAAAAAATAAAAAATCAGCAAAATCAACCCACATTTTAAAAAAAAAATTCCTCAAAAATTTACTCAATTACCAAAAACCAAAATAAATAAAAAGAAAAAAAAACAGCAATATGGAGCACAAATTACTCGAGAGGTGAGGACAAATTATTTAAAGTAGAAGATGAAAGATCATAGAGCTTTAGAGAAGATAAAAATAAAAAATGAAAGTTGGGGGACGAGGAAGGGGAAATGATCATGCTTTTGTATGTGGGAGTGAGGAGAGAGATTTTTTTTCGGAATTTAATGGAAAAGTGGGGTGTGAAAAGTATTTTTAAAAAATTTAAGGGGTGTCAAAAGTGTTTTTTTACACTTTAACCCATATCCCCACCCTTTTATCCCAAACCCTAAAAATTTAAATGAAAAAAAAAGGGTATCTATTTCACAAAATAAGATTTAAAATTGGCCCTTTACCTAAATCTTCTCAACTTTTAGGGTTGTAAATAGTTCTGCAAAATCTGATATTTCGGCAGATACTTGACCTGTCGGATGTGCTGAGCAGTATTTACTTGAGATTGATGATATCCATTCTTTAAATGAGGATAATAGGTGAGCTCCATGTGCTGTAAGTTTTGGTTTCAAGTTTCAAATGACTCATAGCACTTACTCTGAAGGGTAAGTTGTCTTGTTCCAAGCATTCAAAATACATACACAGAAAAAAATAAAAGAGAGAGACAATCGGGGAGAACTGTATAATAAGTAAAAGATAGGGTTCCCTCCATGAATGTTATATGCCAATGGTTTTATCGTCTATAATGAGTTGGGTTCTTCAGTACCTACTGCTGCTAGATATGATGATAAGAGTTGCCTATCATATTTCTTGTGAATATGGATTAGTGACACAAAAAAGATTTCTATCAAAGCCAGTCCGTATAGTAGCAGACTATTGAGCACACTAACTAACCATAGTTTGTTACGTGATGATATGCCCACATTACAACTTTCGTAAGAAAGTGTAAGAGGTCGCTTTCAAATATAGAACCCAACTAGGTTAGGTTTGAATACCATGGGGAATACGGTGCCAACTAAGTGTTATGGTTGTTAACAGATTGTTGATCGAAGGTTCCTAAGTAAGAAGGGTTTTGAATTTGTTACAGTGTTTAAATATTTGTAATAAGTAACATTCCAACTAGTGAGTTTTATTGTAAGTACTTCTTTAATTGGATCAAACAAACTAGAGTTATGTTCGCCAAGATGTTCAAACAAATGGGTTTATGAATTTTCTCAAATTCCCAATTTACAACTTCAACTGTAAGAGTTGTTGAATTCTAATATTTACCCATTTGTTTCTGAACCTAAAGGGGTAGTTTACCCTTTAATTCTTTTGAACTCAAAGAATACATGAATTTATTCAATTAATCTCTCATATGAGTCAATCCTTGTTAAGGCATCAACTCATGACCCAAAGGTTAAGTCCTTTAGACTTCATGTAAACTCCTTTTTTCCCAACATATACTTTTCTTCTCAGATAAGTAATGTTCGTGGGCTCACCATTAAAGTTTGCAACATAGAAGAGTCATTAAAGTGAAGAAGGGTTTATACAATCTCAATTACATATAGAAATTAAGCATTCTCATGACCCCAATATGTTATTCACATCAAGGCTCCCATAACCCTAGTTTAGAGAATTTAGCCACACAACTCAAGAGAAGAAGAAGAGGCAATCATTGTGTTCTTCATAAATGGATTGAAAGAATTACTTAAAAAGGTTACTATAATTGTTCTTCAATCTTCAATGAAAATTCTAAATAAAGGTGACTAGATCCACAATTCTTGCTTGAATTTAGAGAATAATACGTACAATAATGTTTCTAAGATGGAAATATGCTGAAAGATACCTAAATATAAACTAAACTGGGTATTTATATGTTCCTAGGTACAAAGGATTTAAAGTTAAACTTAGAAAATCCATGTCCAAGTTGATGGTAACCTCGATGGACCATCAAAAGCCTGACTGTCCATCACGTGGGCCATCGCTATTGGTCCCAAAGTGATACGTTCAGGTTAAGGGTTAACGGTCATGTTGGCAGGCCATCGAGAGCCTGGCGGTCCGTTGCATGGGCCATCACCTAACCTTCTAAAACTTGATGTTCTATTTCATCCTGATAGCCAAGTTGGTGGTCTATAGGATGGTTGATGGTCTACCACTTGAACCATTGTAAAGTTTACTCATATGATCCCTTCAACTTTTTTTACGATTACCCTAGCGGTCTGTCACATAGCTAAAGGTCATCCAGTTTTCCAGTTAGTGGCCTTTTTTTGCTATTTTTCCATGTTTCATCTGCAGCAAACTCCTTAACTTGGAAACACTAAAATCTAGTATTAAATAAAATATTAGTTGCTTGAAAATACAAAATTATCCCTTGAAAAAGATGTAAAATATTACGTCAAAAGCCGAAGCATCAATATTTTAAACTTTAGACAATTTCTTGTCCTCAAGAAACTCAGCACCAAATTTCACACATGAATAACACAATGATAGGCAATCAATTGCTGAACTAGATTTTATACAACCATTAATTTGTCAACTCAATAATATGGGCTCAACACATCAGGATCTATAACTATCATTATTTATAATTCAGCACACACACAAAAACATGGATATAATATCCCATAGAGATTTGCAAAACTAGGTGTAACTCAAGTTACCCTAATAGTCAATGAAGTCCACCACTTATTATATCTTGTGGAAGAAAATCATGACTCTCTCACTCATCAAAGAAGTTACTAACATAGCATAAAACACCCATAGGTTTGCCCTTATCATCTAATGCTCCCTTATGGTTGATTCGCAAAGATCAAACTGGTCTTTTTAGGCTTGTACTGAGGCTCCAAGACTAGGTAAGGACAAATTTTAAGAAAAGTGACTCAACATTTAGACTTAACTATCTTTTCCCTTGAATTCTACTCACCAAGGATACTGCTTTACCAACTCACTTACAATCCCAATTGTTCATTCACACTTTGCTAGAACCTTTTTTTCTTTTTATAAGCATCAGCCATCCCCAACTTATACTGATGTAGTTAGTTGAGGTGCATAATATCTTAAATAGATTAGGGACGAATTCTTTATTTTAGATCTAAACCATCTTCTCATTAGATAGCTAAAATCTTGATAGTAGCCACCCTCAACTTAGGTATTTTGCCTAAGTTAAGCTTCATAATTTCCACTATTAAACCAGGGACAAAGTTAGGTGTTAACAACCAAAAGATAGTTAGTAGAGTTATTGGGAATGAAGGAAACTAACATAAACTCAAAAAGGTTTCAAACATGGAAAAATCTTTTTGGTGGGTAAGTTATTTCAGATAAGTGGATTGAAAATAATAGGAGACCTACTATCCTATCCTATTGAATCAACTACAAAACAACACCAATAAACTGGGAAAGTTCTACGTGTTACATTATGCAAGAACCAACACAAATACTCGCACACAAAGGCAACTAAGTCAAACTTATTCTACTTTTCCCTGGATTTTCATCACAGATCATGCATATTTTACATGCTACTACCAATAACATAATCACCAAAGGTTATTCAATATATGATAACTAACAAGAGAAAATAGCCATACAAACATGTTCATAGTCTTATACCATAGTCATACATCATTCATATATACAAAAAGATGATAAAGGAAAAGATACTTTCATAAATAACATTAACAATAGATATTTACATCATAATTACATAGGAATAGAAAATGCAATCCTAGACATATCAGTTCTACTAGATAGTACATGGGAGAAAAAGAACGCAGGAAACAAAAACCCTTGTGGTACAGGTAAACCCACCCCTACATAAAAAATATACTGTTCTCAATACATATAAGTAAAATATAGAGGAGCACAATACTTGTAAAGCCTTTCATTTAGATGAGGCATCAGTGAAATATGGTGAGTCTCCAACAGCCTCACCTGTAGCAATGTTGACCCTTATGGTAGTAGGGGTAGTCACACTCTCATCCTTTGGAATCGGAGGTATCACATCTCAAGTTGGGTCTGAACTGGGCCCTCTTGCTAGGGCAAAACTGGTAGAGACTTCTGCAGCTTCATCTATTGCCTTCTTTCTATTTTTCTCTTTTTCTCTCCTTTATCTTTTTACGACATTTCTTATATAATAATTTGTTTCTCTTCTTGTTTCATTGCTTTTTTCCTTCTTCTTTTGGAAGCTTTTCTATTCGTATTTTTATGTGTACTTTTATCTACTTGCTTGCCTTTGTCTTTCTATGGCTTTCCCATCAAGTCAACAATACCTTCATCTTTATCATTATCACCAAAGAGGGGTCAAAAATGGGTTCTTATGGCTACTTACTTTTGAACTCTACTATGTCTACCTGTTCTTGTTTCAACTCTTCCATAAACTTAGTAAGATTGGGAATAGACATCACATCCAGCATTTTATTAATTCTCTCTTCCATATGATCCATCCTAATCAAAATGTTTTGAAATGGACGGATTGCCTCAACCATAATTTAATTAACAAAAGGCTTGAATTGAGAAGCCCATGTGTCTAGCTGCTTCATAAACTTCTTCTTCATCTTAACCAACTTGGAAAAACTTTCTTGTGTCAACTAGTACTTTAAATAATCTACTCTACCCATTGGTGTCATAGATTTTAACCCTGCAGATGTACTAGGTGGCATATAATCAGGCAGCACATAAGTAGGGATGGGCAACAACATACATGTGGGAATTTTAGAAGTATCAGGGGTTATCATTAATTATGTATGGTAGGCTGGAGTTTTATTGACTTGCATCTCAAACTGAGTCATCTTTTCATTTCTCAATGTCCTTCCTATGTGCATCCTGAACTACGTTATCAACTCCTTGAATCAGTGGCACATTAGTTTTCTTGCATAACTCCATGATTAATCACGGGAATGGTAGTGCGCTTGAGACTTTATGTGCCCTCATAAATATTTCATAAGCAATGATTTGTCCGAAATCTATCTTAAGCCCTGGAATCAAACTAGGCACCAACACAACTCTATGACTTGGCATCTCCTCCTATTGGCATTAATCTTAGTCGAACAATGGACCACCAAAATTTACCATGGAAGCTAAGGGAGGATTTAGAAATGCACTCTCACGGGTTAGTTGCCCAGGCAGGTTGTTGTCATCGGTAAGTAGCCCAGACAACCAAGGCCTTTGAGTCGATGCTGAAGTCAGATGATACTCAAGATCAGGAACAACAGTTGGTTTCTCATAGTTCATCCCAAACAACATCCTGCTAATTGTTTGAGTCGATATATCAATGTTAACTCCTCTCACCGAAACTGACTCTCTATTGGACAAATCTGAGATCTTCGTGCCTTTTAGACAATCTTTCTCTATCAGTGCCAAATAATTAGCATTCACTTACCATATTTGGTTGATATGAATCTAGATGAATGCTCATCCAGGCAAACACAACTCATTCAATTGTCTCTCCAATTTTGGATATTCGTGCAGCTCAGTCGTTACTATTTAGTACTCTTTAGAGATTGGCCTACTCGTTGTTGTTTCCAGTCTATTGAGGAACTTGTTCTTTGATCCCTCAATTTGCCACCTGAGTGCCTCCCTCATTTGAGAGTCCTTTCTCTTAACCATATTTACCTCCTCTATTTTTATGTCAACATGGCCGATTTTTACCTCAACAGGGTTGGGGTTAGATGTATTGACCCCTTTCTCATTGAATTCTCACTCTCCTCTTCAGACTGGGAGAGTAAATGGGTTTCCCTTTCTCATTGTTGAGTATTAAAAGGAGACTCATTACTCCTTTCCAGATTTCCTCTTCCCCATTCTCTACCACCACCCCTATATGGAAGGTTTCTTGCTATATTGCCTGGGAAAAGAACAAAAAAATAATTTGCAATTCAAAATAGATCAAAAATAGTGAAAATGTGGATTAACAGAAGCTCTGATGGTCTGTCGAGACTGTGGAGGTTTGCCAGAGTAACTATAGGTCCTTAACCAGTGAGTACTATATCTTAGAGACTTGCAACATCGACCTAACGGCCTATCAGGTTACTAATGGTTTGCCCAGTCACCTGTCGTATTTTATCAAATGAACATTGATCTTTGAATCTTTGAGAAGGCTTACCTAGTGGTCCGTCACAGGTCCGACGGTCCGCCAAGGTGGCCATCAATATTATTTTTTAGTTTCAGAATTTACTTGACCATTTGTCAAATACATGGTGTGCATTTTAACTTTTCAATATAACAACGGAACAAACTTAATGTTTAATCTCAATTTTCTCACCTTCAGAACATGGGTTACTCATACATCACCCAGAACAATGCACACCAAAGTTTGACTTTGAAATTATAATCAGAATAAAGCAAAAACAAGAGGGAATTTTCTTTAACAACCACAAACTTACTTAATCCATGTTTAATAATTCAAAGAAGAAAAATAAGGTTTTGATCATACCTTGATGGTGTAGTAACTTCACTCTTTGACATGCAATTTCAGAATAAAATAAAACTCAAAGCCTTTTTCAGAACTTGCTAACTTGTGTTGTGATGAGAGGGAAAAAAGGATGATATTGTTTAAATAGGGGAAAAAGGAAGAGAAAGAGTCCTAATAGGGAATAACTGCTTACAGATACTTTGAATATAGAGGAAGTTAAACAGTTTTAGGATATTATTAGGTTGCAACGTATGTAACCACTTCTTCTTATAGGATTAAAAACATTTGGGTCAGAAACGAATAATTAAATAGGCCTGGAAACTAACCCGACCTGACCCGTCTGACATGGTTAAGTTGTAGGTTGAACTGATGGTCCGTCGAGTGTCCGACGGTCTATCAAGTTGACCATCGTTGCTTTCTATAAACATATAAATTATGCCTTACTACGACGGTTGATCTGACGGTCTATCGGTGATGCGACAGTCTGTTAGTGATATGACGGTCCATCGACTTGCCCGTCAGTCTATTATATTACCCTCAAATTTCTATTTCATGTTGATGGTGGAAGTGATGGTCTGTTGGAATAGAGACGACCCAACAACTTGAACATCAAGCCTTATCCAGAATGTCCATCTGTTCGCCATGGCTTTGACGGTTTTAGTGGCGGTCCGTCGTGTCCTTGACGATTTGTTAGTCTTTTTGTCGCCCCTCATTAACTTTAGAAACTACTTTTTTTCTGCATTCTAAATCCTGCATGCTTTATAAAAACATCAAATTGTTTAAAAATAACTAATAAACTCTAACTATAGTAACAATAACACTTTATGGGTTGTCTCATACTATCGCTTGATTTATTGTCACGGCACGACTTGGTCACCTTAATTACTAAACCTTCATCGATATCCATTGTGGTTAGTAGCTTTGCATCATCCGTTGGACCAACATAGGTCTAGAGTCTTTTTCTATTAACTTTGAACAAACTTTCATCTTTAACTTTAAGTTCCACTACACCTGATGGAAACATTTGACTTACCTTGAACGGTCCAGACTATCTTAGTTTCAATTTTTTAGGAAATAGCCGAAGTCGAGAGTTGAACAATAACACCCAATCCCCAGATTGAAAATCTCTCTTCTCTATTCTTCGGTCAGGGTAATTCTTCATTTTTTCTTTATACAGATCAGCTTTTTTGTATTCTCCAAGATGGAATTCGTCCATCTCATTTAATTGCCCCAACCTTAATTCAGATCGTCTTTCCAGTTCATGGTCAGTTTTTTAATAACCCACAAAGCCTTATGCTCTAATTCTACCAGAAAGTGATATGCTTTGTCATAGACTATCTAGTGTAGTGACATCATAATAGAGGTCTTGAAAGCAGTTTGATATGCCCACAAGGCATCATCGAGCTTACGAGACCAATCTTTTCTTCTTGCATTCACCGTTTTAGCCAAAATTGTTTTTTATCTCCGGTTTCTAAACTTCCACTTTCCCACTAGTTTGTGGGTAATATGGCGTAGAAAATTTATGCTATTTCACATTGTATTTCAACAAAGTAGCTCAGAAACTCGGTTGTAAAAATATGATCCACCGTCGTATATAATGGTATGAGGTGCCCCAAAGCAAGAGAAGATATACTTTTTAAGGAATTCAACCACTCTCTTTCCTTCATTAACGGCCAAAGCGACATCCTCCACCTATTTCAACACATTATCAACAACGAACAATGTGTATTTCAACCTATAAGATCTCATAAAGGGCCCTATGAAATCAAAGCTCCATACATCGAACAACTCGACTTCCATCATTTTTGTCATAGGCATGTCATGATGCTTTGAGATTCACCCTTATGTCTTGCATTGGTCATATTTTTGTACAAATTTATAGGCTTCCTATAATAAGGTCAGCCAGTAATATCTACTTTGTTGCACTTTCCTCATAGTACGGTCACCTGCATAGTGACCCCCGACTAGAGAAGCATGGAAAGCTCCCAAGATATTCAACATATCCACCTCTGGAATACACCATCTGATAATATTATCTGTACACCATTGAAATAAATATGGTTCATCCCAGAAGTAGTGTGTAACATCATATGGGAACGTTTTTCTTTGATAAAAAGACAGATTCTCCGAGATAACTTCACTTACCACATAATTTACAAAGTCAGCATACCAAGGCACTCTTTTAAGTGCAGAAGTTAGGAACTTCTCATACGGAAATGTATCATCAATTTCAAACTCATCCTCGACTACTTTATCCCCCTCAAGTTTGGATAGCTGATCCACAACTTGATTTTCTCATCCTTTTTGATCATTGACTTTGAAGTCAAACTCTTGTAGAAGCATCACCCATCGGATTAACCTTAGTTTCAGATCCTTATTTTCCATCAAATATCTCAAGGCAGGGTGTTCTGTATGAACCACCACCTTATTTACCAACAATTAAGTACAGAATTTCTCAAAAGTATATACAACGGCGAGAAGTTCCTACAAAGTAATAGTGTAATTCTTTTGTGCCATATTTAATGCTTTGCTCTCATAGTAAATGGGATGGAATAATTTTTATTTCTTCTGGCCAAGCACAACACCTAGTTCTACTCCACTTGGGTCACACATGATTTCAAAAGGCTTAGACCAGTCTGGAGCAACAATAATAGGAGCAACAACAAGCTTCTCTTTAAGGAATTCAAATGCCTTCTTGCACTCCTCATCAAATACCAACTTAGCTTCTTTCTCCAACAATTTGCGTAATGTATTAGCGATCTTGGATAAATACCTAATAAACCAATGGTAGAATCTAGCATATCCTAAAAAACTATGCACTCCCTTCACAATAATAGGAGGGGGTAATTTCTCTATCATATCTACTTTTGCCCTGTCAACTTCAATCCCTTTAGAGGAAATTTTATGATCAAGAATAATGCCATCCTTCACCATGAAGAGTATTTTTCCCAATTAAGCACAATATTATATTCCTCACATCGCTTCAATGCTCTACTTAAATTCACCAAGCATAGTTCAAAAGAATCTCCCACCACTGAGAAGTCATCCAAAAACACCTCCAAGGTGTCCTCACCATGTCGGAGAATATAAACATCATGCACCATTAAAAAGTGGAGTGTGCATTACATAAGACAAATGGCATCCGCTTGAAAGAGAAAGTACCATATAGGCAAGTAAACATTGTCTTATCCTGATCCTCTAAAGCAATAAAAATTTGGTCATACCCCAAATACTCGTCCAAGAAACAATACTTCCCACCAACCAATCTAGAATTTGATCCATAAAAGGCTTTGGGAAGTTGGCCTTAAAAGTCCATGAGTTTAGATTATGATAATCCATACAAACTCTACACCTAGTCACAGGCCTGAGGGAAATTAACTCATTTTTTTCATTCGCCA
This sequence comes from Capsicum baccatum var. pendulum, assembly GCA_030864225.1. NCBI lineage: Eukaryota > Viridiplantae > Streptophyta > Magnoliopsida > Solanales > Solanaceae > Capsicum > Capsicum baccatum. The sequence goes on along the minus strand of CM061559.1, from coordinate 198,052,246 downwards.
CAACAATCATGCCCCCTTTATTATGCACATATTAGATAGGGATTACCAACTTGCTATCGAAAATTAGGTATAAAAATCCTGCATCCAGCCAGTTAATAATCTCCTTCTTAGCCACCTCTTGTATTGGTGGATTCAAACGACGTTGGTGCTCAATGGTTGGTGTGAAATCTTCCCCCAACTGAATTTTGTGAGTGTAAATACTGGGAGGAATCCCAATGATATCAGCAATAGTCCATCCTATGGTTCTTTTATATCATTTAAGCACAGAGATGAGTGCTTCAACCTGATGCTCACCCAAATCAGCAACAATAATTGTAGACAAAGAGTTTCCATTGCCTAGAGACATATACCGCAAATGCCCAGGAAAGTTCTTCAACTCTAACACCGGTGGCTCCTAGATAGATGGTTTAACTAGAGGTGTTGGTCGGTTCTTCAGATCTAAGTCTAGCTTCTTGGGGTCATACGAATAGGATCCCATTCCCTTCAAAGAACACACTGTCTCTTCATACTCCTTAATACCTTTACTATTAAATTTCATCAGGACTGTAGCCAGAGTTTCTACAGTGAATTTCTTCTCGATTGTAACCACTTGATTGTCTTCATAATAAATATCAACAATGGAAAATACACTTATTTCCCTGGGTTGCTTCACTGATTGAGACATATCAAAGTGAACCACCTCATTATTAATTCTAAACAAAAACTCATTAGCCCTCAAATCAATAAGGACACTCCTGATTATGAAGAAAGGTCTACCCAATATTATGGGTGCCTTAAAATCCACCTCACAGTCCAAAATTACAAAATCTGCAAGAAATATAAAGTTGGCCACTTTTACCAGCATATCATATAATATCCTCACTGGTCGCTTCATAGATCACTCCGCCATCACTAATCACATATTTATGGGTGTAATATCCCCTAGACCTAGCCTCTTATAAACAACAAGCGACATCAGGTTAATACTTGCTCCTAGATAACATAAGGATTTAGCAAAGTCAAGTGCCCCTATAGTATAAGGGATAGTGAATGCTCCTGGGTTAGCTTTCTTTTATACCAAGAATATATTGAGATGGACTACAATGGTGAATATTATCCACCAGTTTGTATCTATCTATTCTCTTCCTCATCATGATATCCTTCATAAACTTGGTGTAACCTCGCATCTTCTCTAATGCCTCTACTAAAGGAACATTAACCATCAACTGCTTTAATATTGCCATTAATTACTGAAGTTTCTATCATTAGCTTTCTTTTTCAATCGATGAGGGAAAGGTGGCGGTGGTTTTGAAAGAATAGTAACCACTGCCTTCTTATCTTTTTTCTTTAATTATGATAACTCATCAACCTTCTGATGGTTAGATGTACTTGCATTACCATATAGCTTCTCAAACTCCACTAGATGGGTCTCATCATCTTCTACCTCTTCTTTGATCATATCCTTAATCACAACCTTGGCCACAAATGAACCAGGTATTACTATACTACTCTGAGTGGCGACTTCCATATAAGAGCTATCATTTTGAGAATTCTACACTGTATTACTTGACAAGGTACCACTCTTTGTCTGATTAAATATTGTTGAGAGTTGGCTCATATGCTGCTCTAACTGCTTGATAGAAGTTGAGTGAAAATTTACTAGCTGTCTCATGAAAGATAAGTCACTCTTTATCGTCGTTACCCCAGCATTAGTTGCCTTAAATCCTTTTAGTCATTTCTCCATCATTTTCTCCATGGGCATCTTATCTAAATTGGTATCCATATAATCCCAGTTTCCAAGAGGTATATACAGTCAACTCCTGTCATTTTTGTTCTTCTAACTCCCTTGGTCCCTATCTTTGTAACTAGCCTTGTCGCAATAGTTTTGACCCTAATTTCCTTGACTATTGCCTCAAAATACCCTTTGATTATTTAGATAGTTGGCTTCCTCCCCAGAATCCGAATCAGCTCTACCTTGTGAGCCCACAACCTTCACCTTCTTAGTCTCCCCATATAGTTGTTGTTTAGTAAGCAGGTCCACCAATATTTTTTTATATTCCATATCTTGGTCACGTTCTTTCTCATTCCAAAATTGCTCTGCTAAAATACCACTAGATATAGTAGGGCTTGCAACTATAGAATCCCTAGTATGCAAGCTCTACTTGTCTTAGTCAACCGCAATAACATATCTACTGCCTCATTGAACGTAAGGTCCATGAATTTTGTCCCTACTGCATTGTCAATTTTTGGTTTGGTTATAGAGTTCAAAGCTCTATAGAAAGTCTCCATTAAATGCTCATCAGTCATCTTGCGGTTGGGACACTTTATCAACTTTTTCTTGAATCCTATCCAAGTTTCATGCAGTTTCTCGTTTGGTAATTATCTGAAGTTGCTAATTTCATCCCTTAATTGTAACATCCTCGAGGGCTGAAAGAACCTTTCTAGGAAAGTTCCTTTTAATTTCCTCCAGTTTATTATAAAATCGAGGGCTAACTCATTCAACCATATAGTTGACACCCCAAACGGAGACAACGGGAATAACCAAAGATGAATTGTATTTTGGCCAACACCAGGGTTATTAAAATATTTTCAAATGTTGATGAAATTTACCAAGTACATATTTGAGTCATCCCCTGGAAGTCCTGCAAACAACCCCTTGAGATTAAGCAGTTGTATCATGGTGCTTTTTATGTTACAATTTACCCCAGGTGCTAATAGAGGTGCAATAATTGCTCCTATAGCACCAGCTTTGTCTAGGTCATCCTTATACTCATCAAGATCAAATTACACAACTGGTCGGCGATTAGTCTATCTCTAGCTACCCAGTTTCTATTTTTCGTCACCTATACATTCTTTGCATGACTTTTGTTTACTAGGTTGATCAAATCATCATCCCCCAAATCCTCCGTATCAATATTAGGGTCATGAAATAGTTGGCTATCATTTTGCCGATTAGCCTGTGCTCTAGCCAAAGCGGCTAGTCTACCAGTTTCTTATTGTTTTTTTAATCTACCAATTAGATGTGGCTCAGGATTGAAGGGTAATAAAGGTTCTCCTAAACTTCTGGTGTATGTCATAAATAACAATGACCCGTATGAACCAAAAACAATAAATAAATGTAAAATTTGGGAAACTTGGCCAAAGGTCAATTAACAATCACAAACTTAATTTCCAATTGTATTCCCTGGCAATGGCACCAAAATTTGATACACCCAAATTACAACTCTTGTTAGAAAGTATAAGCGGTTGTTGCCAAATAAAGAACCCAAATAGGTTGGTGTCGAATCCCACAATGAACACTGTGCAAACTAAGTGTTTTGGTTATTAATAGATTATTGATCAAAGGTTCTTGATTAAGGGGTTTTTGAATTTGTAATAGTGTTTAAATGGTTGTAATAAGTAAAGTTCTAGCTAGTGAGTTTTATTGCAAGTACTACTTTAATGGGATCAAACAAACTAGATTTATGTTCACCAAGATGTTCAAAGAGATGGGGTTTTGAAGTTCCTTAAATTCCCAATTTACAACTTCAATTGTAGGAGTTATTGAATTCTAACGTTTACCCATTTTTTTCTCAACCTAAATGGGTAGTTTGCCCTTTAATTCTTTTAAACTCAAAGAATGCATGAATTTATTCAATTAATCTATCATGTGAGTCAATCCTTATTTAGGCATCAACTCATGACCCAAAGGTTAAGGCATTTAGACTTCATGTAAACTCTTTCTTTTCCCAACATATATATTTCTTCTCAGACAAGTAATGTTATTGGGCTCACCCTTCAAGTTTGCAACCAAGAAGAGTCATTAAAGTAAAGAAGGGTTTATACAATTTAACTTACATATCGAAATAGAGTATTCTCACAACCCCAATCAAATATTCACATCAAGGTTCCCATAAACCTAATTATGGAAATTTAGCCACATATCTCAAGAGAAGAAGAAGAAGAAGAGGAAATCATTGTGTTCTTCATACATGGATTCAAATAATTACTTACAAAGGTTACAATTATTGTTATTTAGTCTTCAATCAAAAATCTGAATAAAGGTGACTAGATCCACAATTCCTACTTGAATTTAGAGAATAATACGTACAATAATGTTTCTCGGATGGAAATATGCTAAAAGATACCTAAATAAAACCTAAACTGGGTATTTTTATATTTCCAGGTACAAAGGATTTAAAATTTAAACTCACAAAAGCCGTGTCCAAGTTGATGGTAACCTCAATGGCCCATCAAAAACCTATCGGTCCATCGTGTGGGTCATCGCTGCTGGTCCCAAAGTGACATGTTCTGGTTAAGGGTTGAAGGTCATGTTGGTGGGCCATCGGGAGCCTGGAGGTCCATCGCATGGGCCTTCGTTTGACCTTCTAAAAATTCAATTGTTTGTTTCATCCTGATGGCCAAGTTGGTTGTCCATCGGAGAGGTGACTCATATGCTCCCTTATATTTTTCTCTGACGATCTCCTTGGCGGTCTGTCGCATGGTTGACAGTCCACCAGTTTGCCCGTCAGTGGCCTTTTTCTGCTATTTTTCTAAGTTTCTTCTTTATCCAACTCCTTAACCTGAAAACACTAAAATCCATTATTATATACAACATTAGTGGCTTGAAAACACACATTTATCCTCTGAAAAAGATGTAAAATGTTCCGTCAAAAGCCGAAACGTCATGTGACTTCTGCCACTTTTTTTATATACACATGACTAGAACATATCTCTATAGCTACACTTTGCTTAACACCAGAATTAAATGACTCATTATCATAGTCACTCAAGATCTCAATGACACTATCAAGATCACTATCACTATTGTCATAAAACATACTCTCAGTATCCTTATTAGATACATCAACTTCTACCACCTTCTTAGCAGTAGATTCAATTACATCTATATCATTATTCTTTTGCATCCTCCTTTACTTAGTGTTATTCTTATATTTTTCCAAATCTCCCTTCATCAAATTTGTGGGACTCAACCTAATCCATAAAATTTTGATTGTTCCTAATAAATCCTCGGTAGAAGATAAGTATCCCTTCTTTGATAGTTTCCAAGATAGGGGTATCTGATCTTTACTATTTTGTAACACCTCAAGAATACACCTTGGATGGCACAAGGTGCTTGGAACAACAACTGACCCCAAGCTAACCCTTGAACTGGCATATTGTTAAGAAGTTGACATAATATGTATGAAATAGTTGAGTTTATTGAGTGGAAACATAATCATGGAATAATCTGAATAAATACAATACTGATACAATTTGCCATCTAATAAAAACTGAAAAGAATACTGAAATTTCATAACTGACTTTGACTGGCATCTACGAAGCCTCTACAATACTGAATTTAGGTAGCTGGGACATACCTCCAACTACGACTAAGCAATTGAAACATAACTCAATACATGAATTAAATTTGACTAGAGTTCCCAAAAAAGAAGAACTCATCACCTGCTGGCTGGAAGCTACAACTGTTTGATTATAATGCCTAGGCTATAACTGGTACCTATATTATGAGATAATGCAGAACATAGACTTATATATGGATTAGTACTTATAGATTGTACAGAGTAAGTAGGGGTGAATGCAATAAGTAAAACTGATTTCATACATAATCTTAAAACATGCTTGACTAGGTGTAAGTAGACTCACCAAGAGATTGAAATAAACTGAAAGATGAAGTATCTTAAAACATAAGTAACAAACATAATCGATAAGTTGGTGAATCACTACACTTAGTTTCTTAAAATCTTTCTTTTATAGAATAAATAAAACTAAAGATGGTATATGATAACACATCAATACGTGAATATTCAAAACCAAACATAGAGATACTAAACTGATCTGATTAACTAAATAACTAAAACCTGGGTGACGGGATGAGTGAAATTTAAGAAAAAGGGATAATCGGAATAAACACACTAAGTAGATTATATATGAATATGGACTACTGAAAACATAAGATAGTTGAGCACAAATGCATAAAAATTGTTGAATCTGAGAATGTAAGGCCAAGCATAAGTATATTTATAAAACAATCTATAAAATGAAAGACAGAAATTTGATAACTGAATAACTGAAGATCTGTATGCTTTGGTCAAACAAATTTGAACTAAAAGTATACTAAATACTATATTGAGAGTGTGATAGGTATCATCTAACCGACATGCCCCAATCTGAGTTAATCGGGTTAGAACCTATAACCTCAGTTAGAAGGGTGTTAGTATCGTACAATGGGTACTAACACTGGCTATATGGATCCACTAAAGTAAAATCTCTAAGGACTAAAGAGTCACTATCTACTGGCAGGTGCTCTGGTGAGATATGTGTCAACCCTCAACTAGTGGGTTAATATCTTAAACCTGTACCGACTATGTAGTTCTAGAATGCAGGGATTGCTACTAAGAGTCACACATTTAGACATTTTATCAAACACATGGGAGTCATGAACTTAAATATGGGAATATGGTATATATATGAAAACAACATGAGTGTATAACTAAATTCATAAGTTGGGGGTTTAACATGAAATCAATGAAATAGGATATGAAAAGTTGCAACTCAAAGCATGAATAGATTAATTCACTTGAAAATGCTTTTATACAAGGAATAGTTCATAATTCGATATAATAACATGAAATTCAATTGGATATTGCATGGGAATCAAAACTTAAAGCATGCGAAAACCTAACTTTTTATGAAAACATCCTTGGACATAAATTTAGTCAAATTACTAAGGGAAATCATGATTCAACCCAAGACATGGGAAATTCATAAAACATGTAGAAAATATAACTTGTACATGGGGATATTCTAAACATGAGAATTTAATTCAAAAATATGAAATTTACTTTGGTATGACGTGAGAAGCAAAATCCATAGCATGAGGAAATCAAATCTTGCATAGAATCATACATGGGATAAATTTAATTTAAATCACCTCGAAAACATGAATTTCAATATTCTTGAATATGTAAATTATCATAATGATAAAAGTTCATTCTTTAATTGAAAGAAAAAGGTTTTTTGGGCTCCATGGGTAAAAAGGGACCCATGAATGAACTCCCACATACCTTCATGGACTTGACTTGGTGGAGAAACCTTTACCTTGAAAACCATGGAGATGATCTTGAAAGATTTCTTGAGATTCTTGGATTAGGGAACTTAAAATCTTCATTTTTCTTGAAGAGGAGGTGATAGAATGGATGATCTTGAGGGGGCATGATTAAGGTTTGTTCTTGAGAGTGAAATGGGAGAATAAAGGAAAATAATTCCCTAATGGATGCTTAACATCGTGTTTTTATGACTTGTGGTGAGGTGGGAAAAGACCTAATTACCCCTTACTCATTTAAAAAAAAAATTGTAACCCAAATTGCGATTTGAAGGCTCTCCGTGAGGAGGTATAATCGCGGTGACGTATTGGTTCTAATGAAAATGATCAAAACTTTCTTCTTGAGTATTGAATTAAGGAAACATTGGTATCGGTAAAAAGCTAACTCAATTATCTACATTTGGGTAGGACTTGAGCTAAAAAATTCTACATACATCTACAGTTATACACTTTCAAAGTTGACCCTAATAGAATTGAACACCAAACTTTGAACGAATATAAAATTCTTAGCTCAACTTAAATCTAAGTGATTTCTATGAACATTCTTTACCTAATAACCACTTCACGCACTAGGATAAATATCATGACACATGCATTCAAATTATGAATAAAAAATATGACAAATACACCTTCACTAAGATGCTATGAGTATCTCATCTTTATCCTTGGCGTAACGCGGTGGAATCATGTTGAGCTACTGGAATTGAAATCCAAATGTGATCCAATCCTCTTCCAAACAAAAATTACTCGAGACAGGCTCCTTACATCCCTAAATATTAATCAACTAAGAAACCACTGTCTCGAATTCTGGAAGTTTAACTTAAAATTCCTCAAAGTTAGAATGTCTTAAAAATGGATAAGTCCTCAACACAGTTAAATTTTTAGGATTTTATCCTCTTATGCAAGCACTACCAGTTGAACTAAACTAAGAAAAGTACGAGGTATTACATATTAGAACTATTTTTTTCACATCCTTGAGTACAAATATGTCAAGGATGGGGGTAACAAAAAATTATCATCAACAACACTCTCATGGGGATGAATTTGCTTCCTATTTGACAAGGAATTAGGAACTGAATCCCACTTAGGTGAACTAGGTGCACTAGAGTCCTTTAGGGGTTCCCCACTAAGAGAAGTAAGCCCCTAAATTCCTATTGCCTCACTCATGGCACGAATATTGAATAAGATTTCCTTTTAGTCTAGTAAATCCCCATCAAACATATTTTGCATCTATAGAAGTAACCCTAGACTTAATAGGTAGCTCAATTTTACCAAAAGGTGTAATTTTGGAGGGAGTCCAAAACTTGATCAGAATAAACTGGTTGGTCAGCAATTGGTTTTTTTAGAAGGGTTATTCTGAGTGCTAATTTAAAGAACTGTTTCTTTAGAGAATTTAGCCTTTGGGTTTCCACCTTTCTCTGATTGGATGTCAACTCTAGGGTCAAAAAATGTGTCAGGTTTATCATACTTTTAGGAGAAGGACTCACAAGATGACTCTTTTTTTCTTAAGCAGGAAACTTCTTAGTAATTTCACTAAGGGAAAGAGGAGAAAATTTTCTAATTGGAAATAGGTTTTTAGATTTGAAATCAGAAGGCATAAAGGGTGTATCAAATACTCTCAAAGGGATATGCTTATTTTCTTGAGAAAAATTTGGAAGATTTGACATTGTAAAAATTCAGTAGACTTAGATGATTGAGGCACGATAAAGCTTTTAGAAATGATTTGGGAACTGATAGGATGTGAGAAGAGGATTTTCATAAATTAAGGTGAAAAATCTAATTTTAATTTAAACATGAATTAAAAGAATGATTCAAATTTCTTGAAGAGTTGTGGCTGAAGAGACGTATTCATCATATTGGTGCATCTCTTAGACCTAAAGTACATGTTACATTCTTTTAAAAAGGTAGTAAAGTGACTTGTCACACAATTATTAGATTTTTATAAAAATTCATCATTATAGAATAGTTCAGGATATGAACCTAATTAGAGATCTGGTCCATACGTGATATTGAACACAATGTAACTTTGAGTTATCTCATTTTTCTCTTCATCATCTACTCCTGACATAAGTGTATATCTATAGAAGATATGATACTAAATTATACATGTCAGGTATCATCTAACATAGATACCTGCTCACCAAATAATATCCATATTAAGGGAATTCAAGAGGGAGTCTTGCATTCAACTTGGCTTTGTATTGTTCTTTTCAACCTATTCCCTACCAAGTTTCCTTAGTAGATCTATCTCCAATATGCTTTCTAGGGTTCTGAGGATATCATTTTGATCAACCAGGGACTCCACAACATCAACACTCATGTTTTGGCTACTTTCTCTTGCTTTGCCCTGCATCAACAATTAATTGATTATTTTAGGAAGCCATTTTATCTTGAGTTCCCAGTATGGTGACATATGAAATATTAAATTCTTCTTTGTCCATCAAGAAAATTGATCCCTCTTCCTTCTAGATATAGAGAGGTTTATTATGCCACTTTCAGATGCTATTCTAAATAGGAACACCTCTTTTATGGGACAATCTTTGCCACTTTGGGTGCATAGAAGATTGTCCTTGCCATTAATATGTTTGTTATATGAGTTGGAGGTAGCATTTTACTATAAAATCATAATCATCTCCTACTACTAGATCCTTGGCTGGTGAGAGTATTTAGAACTTAAGATGATGTAGTCCACCTGAGAGCCTGAGATAAAGCTTACCTACTAGATTAGGGTGAGACCTTTAGTAGAAGTTGCTAAGTTCTAGAACTATGTAGAGAGTGTAGGTTATAAGAGATCTTCTTTCTAGTATAGGGTTGATACTCTCTCAGGTGCACCTCCAAATTAGGGTAACTCCCTAGTCCTTTGGAACATCAGTGTAGTGGATCAACACAACTAGTGTTAGTACCTATGGAAAGGTACAAACACCCTTCCAACTTTGTTACAAGTTGGACCCTGATTAGCAAAGATTGGGGTATGTCGATTACATGTTAGCTCCCACTATCTCAGTTCAGTATTCAGATGATATTCAGTATAGGTTTACATGACCAAGAGTTCAGTTATTCAATTTTGATAGATTATCTAAGCACATGCTTCCTTGGTATTCATTTATTTTGCATTTTTATGCATTCATGCTCAGTATCCATATGTAGTTCACTTAGTCCTAATATTACATACTAGTACATTCAAAATACTTGCCGCATACTCTCTTTTATGGTTATTGATTTCACAATAAAGTTGTGGATGCCAAGTTCTCTGATCGTACGTAGACAATTTATGTGCCACTCAACAACAGATGTAGTGAGTCATCATCCTTTGAGGATAAGTTATTTGTAGTTACATTCAATATATCTCTTATTCCAGTCAGATGGAGTTAGTTGGGCGGAGAGGTTTCCTATCAATTCCTCATGTTTTAGATGCTTTAAAATAGTCAAACTTCTTTTTAATTTTTAGCAGATGTTCATACACGTTGAATAATACATCGTACTAGAATTTTCATTAGTTTAACTTCCACAAATTATGTTTTATTATTATCTTATTCAGTGCTCATAGTACAAACCAGATCATGGGTTAGCTTGGGGTCACTTGTAGCCTGACACACCATGTTACGACTAGAGGGTAGCCTTGAGACATGACAATTTACCCTCAAAATGGGTAAATTTTGAGCTCTAATAGTACTACAATCAACCAAACAATATTTTAGGGATTTTATAACATAAAATTTAGAAAAGAAATGCATAATTTAAGTTCACAAATGCTCTAAAATCACCCACCAATGATTCATCTAATTTTTCACACTTTTTAGGGTTCTGCTCTCTTAAAAATTAGAGAAATCAAGCTATGTGGGAGATTTATAGCATTAACAAGTACAAATGTGTTGCTTATGCGAACATCGGGCCGCTTAAGTGACCTAGTGTTGCTTCAGCGAAATCTCACATATGCACATGTACCTCTTAAGTGGTCCCTTTGCTACTTAAGAGACCATTTCTTAAGAGAAAAGGGAACTACTTAAGTGATCCCTTCTAGGCTGCCTGACTGCTTAAGTGGTTAGCTAAGCTCTTTAGTGGTCCTCCACATAAGCGATCTAAATGAGTTCTTAAGCGATGCATCAGTAGAGTACACCAGTTGAAGCTAAAACTCAGTCTTGGTTTCCACCAACCCTTAGTTATTCATCCAAAATCCCATATACACAAATGAACTATACTACCCTACCAAATTCGACATTTAAGACTCAATGGCATTGTCATAATTTTCGTCTTAGGTCATTTCAATGAGAAGTGATCCAAACACCCATATGCCATTTTTTAGCTTCCGATCAATAGGGTAAAATAAATCCACGAGTCTCATTACCCTGACCAAGGCTCCAGGTAGCCTAGCATCAAAATTCTAGAGTCGCTAGAACTATCAGAATTGGCATATGAGTTTGTTTGATTGAAGTTTTTGACCGAAACCCAATTTGAACTAGTGAGGACTTAAAAATAGGAAATTAGATCTAAGAACCAAATGAACTGCCCGTTTACCAAAATGTCAACTCCAACAAGTCATAAATGACTTGAGGAAGCTATAGGAAAGTTCTAAACAACAAAAATAAGCATAAATAAAGAATATGAACTGAAGGGTTCTTACATGAACTTCATAGAATATTTAGGTTCAATTCTCCATCCATTTGCAATAGTTTCTATGGAAAATTGATAATTTGTAGTAGAAGTTAGCTGACTATTCTATACACTAGTCGACTTTGATGTAGAGTCGGTTGTTGTAATCTTTGAAGCTTTTCCTTTTTCAACCTTTTCTTATCTATTGCCAATATTATCTACAATATGGTTAGAATTATAAAAAAATTAGATACACCAATTCTTTAATACATAGAGTACATTTATTAAAAATTATATAGGATCTTCTAGAGTTAGAGTAACCCATAAATATAGCTTCATCTTTTCAAGGATCAATTTTACCAATATTATTCTTATAATCGTTATGAAAAAAAATGATCCAAATTAGTGAAAGTACATAATACTGGGTATCATATTGTTCAAAAGCTTATAAGGAGTTTTCTTCAAATAGGTCTGATAAGGCACCTATTCAAAATATGGCAAGTAGTCCTTATATCTTTTGCCTAGAATTCTTGAGGTAAAGAGTGCTCATATATCATAGTTCATGCCATATCTTGAAGAGTTCTATACGTGCATTAAACCACTCCATTCACATGGAGAGATCTTGGAGAAGATAAGTGTTTAGTGTAACAGTGATTTTTACAAAAAGGTTTCAAAATCTTTATTCTCAAATTCTTCTCCATGGTTACTTCTTATAGCAAAGATATAGTAACTTCGGTCTCTATGAACTTTTTCACAAAAAACTTCAAAATTCTGTAAAGTATTATCCTTACTAGAAAAAAAAATAACCCAAGTAAATGAGAACAATCATTAATAATCACAAAGGCATATCTTTTACCACCATTTCTAGCAATTCTAGTGGGACCAAAAGATTCATATAAAACAACTACAATGATTTAGTAGTGAAGACAATGTCTGTTGTAGGAAAAGAATGTCTAGTTTTGCTTACAAAGTTTAAAAGCATCATAGATATGAGTCTTTTTTAATAAAGATTTAGAAGACCAGTAACAAGCTCATGTTTGGATAGCTTTTCAATTAGCCTTACGCTTGCATGACCAATATTTTTATTTCAAATCCAAGGATCATCATATATAGCGAGAAAAAGATTTACTTCTTCCTTATTGATAGAGTCTAGGACATATATATTCCTATGTCCATTTTCAGAAAATAGTTGCTTTCCATGCCTTCAAATTATACAACAATTCTTTTTGAATCATACTTCCACACAAGCATCATATAGTTAATTTATACTCAACAGATTATACTTCAAGACTTTAACCAAATAAAATTTAGTGATATCAAATAATTCATTAAATGAGATAGTACAAATACCTATTACTTAAACTATGAGTTGTCTCCAAACATTATATCAGCTCAACCAAAATTAGTTATATATTTAAGTAAGCTTTTGTTTCCTATCATGTGATTTGAAAACCCACTATTGAGGTACCACATCCCTTTAGGCTTTGAGTTGTGTTCCTATAGAACAGATATATCATTTATTTCTTAATACTCGAGTATTATTTATTTTTTATGAGTTAGTATTTGGATTATTAAACTCATTTTTGGGTCTCCAAATCTATCTACCAGGATTTTAAAAATCAAATCTACAATTATAATATTTATGACCCGGTTTACCATAATGATAGCAAAAGGAGTGAGAGTGATTTTTAGTGGTTGAATAGGTACAATATTTTTAGTAATTTTCAAAACCATGGGAGTTGGTTCCCCTAAGAGGTGTAACTATCCCTAGTGTTTGACATGTTCCACCAACTCCACCATGCTAGGTTTCTCATAAATCTTGGGATCAAATGTTCTACAAGACAGTAGTATCTAGGTTTTCAAGATTGTGTTTCTTATTTCTCTTGATGATGACTACATTTCTTCCTCCTTTCTTCTTCTTTTGGAATCACAACTTGGTTCCTCTTCAAAAACTTTTCTCTTCTTGGGACCAGGTCCCATATAAAATTTCTTCTTCTTAACAACAATATGTTTTTTTTATTCCCGTAGGGCTACAAGACTTTGAACTGAAGGACCTGGTCCTTCCAGCAACATAAACATCTTTTTTTATTTTCTCAGTTGCAGAAAAAATATCATGACCAATGTAAATGTCCTCACCCTCTCCAACCTCTACAACTTCATAATTCTTCCCCTTCTCCACTATAATAGCTTTTTAAGTTATTTTCTCATAGTGGTCGAAGACTTGCTTACATTCATTGAATCCACTAACAACTTTTTTAGATGACCTAGTAGAATAGGATCTAGCAACTTTTACATTAGAATCAATCATGAGGATCTAGGAAATAGGACCATATTGATGAGACTGAGATACCAACACTTGAGTAAACAGGTGAATAGACCGACCAAACTCCACTTTAGAGACATCTCCCTGAGGTGACTTAGCATAATCATCACCAGTCGGAGAAGGACCCAAAGTGGAATAGTACAATTAGGAGCAGGGACCTTAGACTAGGTCTATACTTCATAAATAGTGTGAGTTCCGACCATATTTTTCTTAGGTGAGATAGAGGTTCCAACAGAGTTTCTACGAAAATTAGGTCTTCAGGGAGCCATGATCTTAAATATGAGTAAGATAGGAATTAGAGAAGTTTCATGACACTAAACTTTATACCATAAAATAGAATGCAAGAAAGGAAAAAATATGTAAATTATTTGTAAGCCTCACCCTTATAAGTATTGTGCGCTACACAACCATAAAAGGGACTTTACTCGACATAGATTTTTATACACCTAAATACCCTATACATGATCTAATATAAATCTTGTCATGAGTCGAACCAGGGCCTAGTCGTGATGGGTATCTTAAGCCCACCATGGGCCAAAGACCACCTCAGGCCAGCGACCACCCCCTTGCTTTACCCAAAGAGAACATAAGGATAAATAACATAAGACAATCAAATAGTAAGAAACATAGATAAACCAAAATAAAGGTTCTAAGAATGTAAAAAAAATAGCCAATTCCCACACTTGTCCATGAAAGCCTCTGAAAACTAGAATACCAAATTAGGTATGGACATGCCCTCATCCTAATAATGTAAATCCTTAATTCCAAAAAATATGACAATAAACCTAATTATATGGTAACTTTATTAAAGATGGAAGATCACCACTTCATAATAAGTAAATAGATTAATAGCGCCACCTAAGGTTGCACAAGAGAAGTAAAAAAAACCTTGGACCCTACACAACGAAACGATGTAGTGTCCTCAGATGGTCAGTGGGATAAGCACTAGCATGTTATATAAAGAAGGGGATAAAATAGTACTAATGCCAAAAACAGTCAAAATCATATGCACAACCATCATATATATATATATATAGGATGTCGGGAAAGGGATAAGGTCCATGAACATGAGAGTTTAAAAATATTAACCTAAACAGTATAGCTTGCTTTATCCTAAAGGTACCCATGGGCTATATGGGTTCGACTCCCCCTACAGAAAGGGCGTTAGTGCATGTAGACGCACTAATCGAGGAGTTTTGAGGATGGGATAAAACCACTAAGGCATTAATAATTCAAAGCAAAATAATCTGTGCACCATAAACACAGTCATATAGACCCCCATGCTGGCAAACATTGTTTCCATTATTGGTCCCCCGTGATCTCCACCTTCAGGGTGAGCTACATAATTTCCTTTAAGCCCAAATTAAAATCCTTTGAACATAATCCTAAATATTTAACCACTGATTCTATTAAGGTAATTACTAATTTAGTATCGTCATACCAATTATGATTACAAACTAATTCCATTATGCCATAACCGGTCTATTTAACTATTAGACTACCAAGTTTCATTTTCCAAACCATACCATATTTTCCCAATTGATACCCAAAGTTTATTAATTAAACCATGAAAATGCATTTAAAATATGGGAAAATAAATGTAAGTAATTACTATCAAAGGCCATCAAACCAATTTCAAACCCAATAATTAAACCACATGATTATTTAATGAATTGATACGATGATGTAAAATACAAGTTAGGGGTGAGATACATGCCTAAAATACAAAATAATTGGAAAAAAACACAAAGTTTTAGACTTGTAGATTGAATCTGTTGCGAACTATAGTTCCCTCTTGCTTTGGGAGTTTAATATGGAGAGAATAGGTTTTGATTTTAGTAACTGAGTATAATAGGGACCCTGAGTGTTTTTAGGTCATGAGAATAGTATGGAAGGAGGAAATGACCAAAAGGTCCTCAGTTATAATATGTAGTAAAATATGGGTCCAGACACTATGAATTAGGTAATGACTCGTGTGGACTGACCCGGACTCATTGCTTGGGGGATAAAATCCTGGTATCTCATAGTTATGACCACGACTCACTTATTACGACTCATTATTCTTCACCACGAGTCATGATGATGACTTCTAGTCATGGAAGAACTCCTGGGGCAACCTACTACTCTGACAATGAGTCACTCTCCTTTACTCATTAAACCTCATAACGAGTCGTACCTTGTACTCATTATCATAGGATAAAATCCTTGCCTACTCTTTGGTCAGGCAATGACTCCCACTTTATGAATCCTTACGAGTGATAATGAGTCATAAATATGTCATTGTCAGAGTAGTGTTTTCATTACTTCAAAATTATCAGGGTTTGTAAACCTAGGATGTTACACCAAAGTTATAATGTCAACCCCATAGATCAATAATCATGAGAAACACCAACAACTGCTATAAATAATATTATTTATGAATGTGAAATAAAGTCTTGAACAATAAAACTCTCTATGTATTATGTATATTTCAATGTTCATACCATTGCTATTTTTATATATAGTTTATAACTTTAAAACATAAACACTTAATTGGTTAGAAATCTCACTTACTAAATTTTATTAGTAATTCAAGAATTTGTTAGTTTTATAATCACCAATTTCCGTTAGGGTTGATATTCAGCGCCATTTTACTTCTTGGGTAAGCATATGTACTTACATGTGGACTAGGAAACAATAAGATTTTTGTTGACCCATATTCGGAACCAGAGTAATGCATATGTCATCTAAGGAATGAGTAATACTTCTCTATCATTATCGTACATTAAATTGGAAAAATCTTATCTTTCACAAATAGTTAAAGATCAACTAGCCCACAAGGCATACGTGAATTAGAAATCATACTCGCAGCCAATGTTACCTCCACCATCCACTGACTAGAACCTAAGGTTATATTTAAGCTAAAAATAGGATATGGTGCAATTATTGAACAACAGTGGGAAATTAGTCGGCCTGTCACATAAGGATCCATAGTTCCATCAAGAAAGCTTATTGGAGATCAGTGACACCGTTATTCTCACTGGAGTCTCAACTGACTATGTGAGACTCAGTTTCTAACCCTTCTCACTTTTTGAGAAAGAAAAGAAATGTTTGAAGACAGAGCCTTCAAATTCCATCATCACATGGGATAATCTGGAGAAAAAGATCCTCATTCAATCTTCTCTTTTTTACAAAGCTATAAGGTTAAGTAGCAAGATTCTGAGTTTTAAGTAGAAGCCGCATGATAACTTATATCATGCATAGGTAAGGTTAAAATTTCCTCTTAGGAACTACCCATACCATCAATGGACGAATGAGGCACGATCTGATACTTCTATTGATGATCTTGACCATAATGCAAAAAATTTGTTAGATTTATCTGCAGGTGGTCAAGTATTAGAGAAAACTTATAACGGGTTTTATCCTTTGCAAAACCGAATGGCTAGGGGATATGTTTAAAAATACAATAAAAAGCCTACGAAGATGACTAAGGTAGATAGTGTCACTACTTTGGTTTCTCAATTATGAACCTTGCAATTTCAATTGATTACATAGTCTAGTGAGTTGGGTATGAACTAACCTAACGCCCATGTAAATATAGTCCAGCAGAGCCTAGATTGGTGCTAGATTTGTGGAATTAGTGGCCACTTTATAGACTCAGAAGGAGCAAATCTGGAGTTGATAAACTTTGTGGGTAATGTACAAAAGGAAAATCTTAATTATTGTAATTCCTACAACAACAAGTGGTAGAGTCAACCTAAATACTCATGGGGCAATAATTAGGTTCAAATTTAACAATTTTAGTAGCAACAGAACATATTGGCAAGTAATATTGAAGATACCTTTAAGAATATCTTGTCCAATCAAGAACAAAAAAATACAGAGATTAAAAATCAACAACTTGATCAAAAAAATCTAGACACACAATTGGGGCAGTTGGATCATGCTTAGAATGCTAGACTTCAAGGGTGGTTTCTAAGTGACACATAGAATTTGGCGTAGGTAATGGCAATCACCTTGAGGAATGGTAGAGACATGATTGATAGACCTCATAAGAAAATTCAAGAGGTCTAAGAACAGTTAGTCCCATAACCAATAAAGGAAAAGTAAGATGTGGATATAATAGAGACCACCACCAATTTTCCCTTAGAGGCTTAAAAAGCTAAACGGGATGCGTGTTTTAAGAAGTTATTTGACACGTTTATAGAGATTCACACTAATCTTTCATTGTTAGATTTTTTTGGGGTACGCCTAAGTACTCTAAATATTGAAGGTGAGGTAACCAACAAGACAAAATTGGGTGACATTGAGATAGCTACACTTACTGAAGTGTATAGTTTAGTTATGACGAGTAAGATACTGACAAAGCTGAAGGACCAGGGAGTTTTACCCTCCCCATAAAAATTAGTGATAGAAATATGGTCCATGCT
This sequence comes from Capsicum baccatum var. pendulum, assembly GCA_030864225.1. Taxonomy (NCBI): domain Eukaryota; kingdom Viridiplantae; phylum Streptophyta; class Magnoliopsida; order Solanales; family Solanaceae; genus Capsicum; species Capsicum baccatum. Next base: position 198,033,840 of record CM061559.1, on the reverse strand, counting down.
TTGAGTGAATAGGGGGAATAAATAAATTTGATGTCACTATCTCTATTTAAAACTTTTCTATTAGGGAAGCTGAGGCCATTCTCCGTAGTGCTCAAAATGGAGGGTAGAACAATAGTGGCTCCCAAAGAAATCATAGAAGACGTGCTCATTGAGGATGGTACGTTCATTATTCCAGATGATTTTATTTTTCTTGATTATGATGAATATAATAGGGTACCAATCATAATGGTATGTCAATTTTTAGAGATGGGAGGAGCATCGATTGATATTAGAGAGTGCATATTAACAATGATATTAAATAATGAAGAGGTGATCTTCAAGGTATACAAAACACTCAATACACCCTTACACTATATGGATTAATTCATAATTATGGTTGTGGAAGTGGATAAGTGTGGGATGGTAAAGTTTAAACAACTAATGGATTCTTTGGATTTTCTCATAGAGTTGCGTAAGCCACTACTTAATCTCAAAGTTGAGGTCATAATTCAAACCAAGGACTAGTCGTGATGGGTGTCTCAAGCTCACATTGGATTGGACCATCCCCATAACCTGACCAATATAGCATATTATAGATAAATATTAATAATGAAGGACACCAAACCATAAACATCAGAAAGTCAATATGACTCAAAAAAGATTTTAGGAGGATGGAAGCTCACCACTTCACAACATCTCCATAATTTACCGCACAAGCTAAAGTTATACAGGGATAATAAAAATGTCTTCAGACCCTAAATAATGAAAAGATGTAGTGGACAGCTAGAGGGGTGATCGCCAGCATGTAACTCAGGGTAAGGGATAAAATAATGCAAATTTCCAAAACAAAACAAATCTCAATGTACAAGTTCACATATATACATACATATATATATAAGATGACGGGATAAGGTATATGGCTTCAGCATGAGATTTAAAATCATTAATGTAGGCTATGTAACTCAACCATCCTAAGGCCACCTATGGTCTTTATGGGTCCAGAACCCCTCATTAAAAGGACCTCGATCCGTGTATCCATACGAATAAGAGAAAAATTTCTAAGAAAAGGGTAGGGAATCCAAGACCCAAGCCATTCCAAAATATATATAAAGTGTGAACTATGCACATAGTCCTAAAGAGCCCCATGGCAGCTAACGTCCTTTGCAGTTTCGGTTCCCCTTGGACTACAACCTTCCGCGGATAGCTACACAACCCCCTTTAAAAATAATTAAAATATTTGTACATAAATCCATACATTTAACCACATTAGTTATCCATTAGGGCATTACCAAATGGTATTATTATGCCAAGTAAAGATTGCAATCCAATTCCATTATGCCATTTAAACTATCCATCAACTTGGGGGAAACCACGACCCCCAAGTCAAAATCTAAAACCAATCCATGGTTGCGAAGGCCTTTCAAATCCATTTACATTCCATTAACCTTTTGTGAAATGCAATAATTTAAAAACTGGGTTAAATCATGCATATATCCAAGTTTTGCCAATTTCAGAAAGTGGGTTGATGTAAATACAAGTTACAGTAAAAAATCCATTTATTTAGGGGAATCCACGGCCCTCATCATGTCTACCATGCCCATGCATCCTTTAGTTCCAAAACCACAAGTTAAAGTATGAATAACAATTCCAGAACCATGGGAAAGCAAACCAACTATCAATAACTCAATAACCTCAATTCATCATTCAAAATCCATATTTTCAAATCACATAAACAATAAGAAAACACATGCTTTAAATACAAACTGAGTTAGGGAAGAAATACATGCCTGAAAATACCACAAATTTTTTTGAAGAAACCACTAATTGAGCCCTAGATGATTCAATCTCTAGAAACCCTAACTTTATTTATGAATTAGGAATTTAAGTGAAAAGAGAGTGTTTATGTTCTGTTAATTGGTTGAAATAGTACTAAGGGAATCTTTCATGACATGGAAAAGTAGTAAGAAAAAAGAAAAAGATGACAATGCCTTTACCAAAAATCGGGCATGAAATATAACTCCTAGACTTGCATCTCATAATGACTCGTGGTCATTAGTCATGATTCATTACCATATTTTTTATCTGGGAAGAAAGTTTGCCTATATTTACGGGTATTTTGATGAGTCAGACCCTAAGACTCTTTATCGGACCTTATGACATATGGGATCTACTTGTGACCAAGACAGTAACAAAAGGCATTCTCACTTGTGGGACTACGAGTCCTACCATATGGCTCATAATGATTTACCATGAATCATGAGGGTCTAGTCATACTGATGATAGAAAAAATAAGTAACCTAATTGTTAACGCTATGAATGGAACTATACAACTCTTGAGGTGTCTTTACAACTTATCCCCTAAGTCATACCCTGGATAGTGAGCTAAAAATGAGGAAAAACTCAAGGACCAAAACCTGGTACATTACATTATTCCCCCTTAGGATCATTTAACTCCAAATAATGAGTTAGGGTACCTATTAGCATGATGACAATGCGAAGGAAACCACGAAATGAAAGACAATTCAAAAAAAATGAAAAGAACAATAGAGAACCATACATCAAATATTTTTATACAACGTGGGGAACAAGAATGAGTACTTAGCCTTCATGTCCTCTTTATTTTCCGAAGTAGCTTCTTTTAGCATATTATTCCTCCAAAGAACCTTTACCGAAGCCACATACTTAGTCCTTAATATATGGACTTACTTATCCTAAATCTCAACTAGGACTTCCTCATAGGACAAGGAATCCATAACACCAACATTTGCAATAGGCACAAGGAAAGAAGGATAACCCCTATACTTCTTCAACATTCACATATACAAGACCAAATTAATAGAAGTCAAACTCACAAGAAGATCCAACTCATAAGTGGTATTTCCCAATCTCCTCAAAATATTATATGGACCAGCATAATAGGAACTGAGCTTCCTCCTTTTTCTAAACCTCATCACTCTTTTCATACGATAAACCTTCAGGACCACCCAATAACTAGCCTCGAATTCCAATTCCCTTTGCCTCACATCCATATGAGACTTTTGAAAAATTTTGGTGGTATTATATTTATCCCTAATAACCTATACCTTTTTCATGGCTTGGTGAACCAATTCAGGATAAAACGACCTTGTTTCACTAACCTCAAATCACCCAATAGGAGGCCTAGACCTTTTACCATAAAAAGCCTCTAAAGGTGCCAACTGAATACTTGAATAATAAGTATTGTTGTACACAAACTTGATAAAAGGAAAGTGATCCACCCAACATCCTCAAAAATCAATCATACTGGGCCTTAAAATATCCTCCAATGTATGAATAACCTAATTGATTTCCCATCCATTTGAGGGTGGAACATAGTGTTGTAGTTCACATGTATACCCAAATTGTTCTAAAACGAACACAAAAAGTAGGAAGAAAATTACATACCTCAATCTAAAATGATAGAAACTGGCGCACCATGCATCTGGCTATCTCCTAAATAAAGAACTTAGCATAGTCTAGTCCATAGTAAGTTGTCCTTACAATCTAGAAGTGAGAAGATGTTCATTCTATAAACAATGACCTAAATCAAATAATATTGATAGAGAGACTGTGAAATTCCCATAACAAAATCCATGTTGATCATTTCCCACTTCCACATGGGAAACTCTTATCTCTTAAGACATACCACTAGGCCCCAAGAGTTCAACCTTGACTTGTTGACAAACTATATACTTAGATACAAAATTAACCATATTTATCTTCATAGATTTCCACCAATAGATCTCTATTATGTCATGGTATATCTTTGTCAAGCCTATATAAAATATATACCTCGACTCATGAGCCTCCGTCAAAATCCTTTCTCGTGGCCTATCAATATCTAGAACATACAACCTTCATTGATACCTTAAGATACCATCATCACAAATCTCAAAAGCCATAACTTTTTGTTGACCCACATCAGCCTCAATCTTCATAAAAATAGGGTCTAATGCTTTTTTCTAATTCACCTCTGCACCAAGAGAAATTTAACCACCTATAGCACAATAACTCCTCTATCATCTTAGTCAAAAATTCAAACTCCCAAATAGCAAGCTAGTGGATATCCTTCACCATTTCTTTTTCTCCTCATCTATATGAGATAAACTTCCCATAGATAACCTACTAAGAGCATCAATAACAACATTAGCTTTACCTAGATGGTAGTGAAAAATCATATCATAATCTTTGAGCAACTTAAACTATCACCTCTGTCTGAGATTCAACTCCTTTTGAGTAAACACTTACTACAAGCTCTTATGATAAAAAAAAAGGTATCTCAATATACTCCATTCAAATAATAATGACAAATATTCAAAGTAAATATCACTGATACAAATCTAGATCATGAGATGGATAATTCCTATCATGAATCTAAAGTTGTATAGAAGAATAGGCCACAACCTTATCATGTTGAATCAAAAGATAACCCAATCCCATACGAGATATATCATATTACACAAAAAACTCTCAGCACCCTCAGATAGGATCAAAACAGGCTCAGGAGTCAACTTATCCTTACACTTCTCAAAGCTACCCTGACAAGTATTACACCAAAAGAACATAACCTTTTTATAGTCAAATTCATCAACAGACAAGTAATAAAGGAGAAAATCTCTACAAAATCATCAAAAGAAAAGTAATGGAGGAGAAACTCTCTACAAACCTATTATACTTCCCAACCTAGCCCAAGAATCTCAGAATATTGATTGGAGTTGTGGTTCTAGGCCACCTGTTAAATGCTCAAAAATTTAAGGATACATCTTAATCCTCTCTCTTTAAATAACATGCCCAAGAAATGTCATAACACTCAACCAAAACTTACACTTAGAAAACATTGCATACAACCTCTGATCCTTTAAAGATTGTAACACAACTAAGAGTAATTTGCATGATCCTCCTCGATTTTATAATACACCAAGATTTCATCAATGAACACTTTGAAAAAAATCCAGAAACTGCCTAAACACTAAATTCATAAGATCCATAAAAGAAGTTGGGGCATTAGTCAACCCAAATGACATAACCAGGACGAGTGCGAAAAAAAGTTTTGGAAATATCCACCTCTCTAATCTTCAATTGATAATAACCTAAATGAAGATTAATCTTTGAGAAATATCTAGCACTCTGAAGATGCTAAAAAAAATCATTAATCCTATGAGAAGGATACTTATTCTTTACTACAACCTTATTCATCTGGCGATAATCTCTACATATCCTTAGAGACCCATCCTTATTATGTTCAAAAGCATAGTAGCACCCTACGTATTAATACTAGGATGAATGAATCCCTTATTAAGAAGATCCTTTAATTTCTTCTTTAGCTCTTCTAGCTTAGTCGATGCCATTCTATATAGGGGAATAGAAATAAGAGGAGTGTTTATTAGAAGATTAATTTTAAAATCTATCTCCCTATCAGGAGGAATACTATGAAGATATCAGGAAAGACCTTAGTAAATTAATTAACCACAGTGATGGTTTTCAGAAAAGGACCCTCAAAACTAAAATCTTTAACATAGGCTAAATTATAAATACACCCCTTGGAAATTAACTTTAAGGATCTAAGATAAGAGATAAACCTATTTTTAAGCACCACAAAACTTCACTCCTATTTTATTGTCAGATTATTAGAAAATTAGAAGCTAGAATTATGGGTCCTAAAATCCAAAGAATCATAGAATGAGGTGAGCCAATCCATACCTAAAATAATATCAAAATCTACCATATTCAATTCTATCAAATCCACCAAGGTCTTTCTATGAAAGATGGATACTACACAATCAATATAGATTTCCTTGCCATAATAGAGTCATCATTGGGGTAGAAATAGAGAAAGGCTCAAAAATAGTTTTAGGACCAAATAAAAATGCACAACCATATAAGGGGTTGTAATGCACCGAGAGTAAACCTGGGCACCACAACGTGCTTACATCCCCAAAGAGCCATAAGCTAACCTATGCTGGTACCTGTTATGAGCACTAAATGAATAACTAAGAATATGTGCATAATTTAACTAAAAATACCATAAGGTTTTAAATATTAAAAACAATCTCTAAGATCATAAGCCTAAAAACAATTGTCTGAAAACATTACTGAAAAGACTATTAATAACTCTTGATAACTGACTAACTGCATGAAAGTGTTTGAAAGCCTCTAACTGAATGACTATGGAGTGATAGGATAAGCTCCCAACTAACTCCAAATGACTGCTAAAACTGATATAATGAAATAAGCATAATTGGTCCCCAAAATATAAGGACTCACCAGTGCTACTACCGCTGATGCACTGGAGTGTCTAATTGCGGTTGGGAACCTGATCATTCGAACCTATGATATGAAATACCATAGCACAAGAAATGAGCATTCAATTAATACTTTGAATGTACTAGTGTGATAAACGAGGGTAGGCTAATATACATGGATTATTTGCATAAATAATAACCGACTAAATAAATAGCATGTGATACTGAGGTATAGTATGCATGAAAGCTATAAAATTTGAGAGTGCATAACCAAGCTTATGAAATGATACTGGGATAGTCTATAAACTAAAATACTAGCACTCAACAACTAATAACTATATGCCATGGTTAAGAAACCCTAAAAACTAAACTCTGGATTGAATACTGGACTTACACTGTGGGAGCTATAATCTAACCGACATGCCCCAATATGAGCTAATTCGGGTCCAACCTATAATCCCAGCTGGAAAGATTTTAGTACCGTGCAACGAGTATAAACACTGGGTATGTGGAACACCTAAAGTGTTGCATCAAAGAATTAAGAGTCACCCTCTACAGGCAGGTGCTCTGGTGAGATATGTGTCAACTCTCAATTGGTAAGTTAACATCTCTAGCCTACATTGGCTACATAGTTCTGGAATGCATAGATTGCTACTAAAGGTAACACTCTTAATTGGAAGATGAGCACCCAACCCTAGGTTCACTCGATGTTAAATCCTGCTCTAACTAAACTGACTCTAATTACTGATCTGAACTAAGCTTACTAACGTGAGGTATTAATTAAACTGATAATACTCTAATATATACGAAATCATTCTGAGTAATACTAAAAACTAAGTAAGAAGCTATGTTTTTGGGTATTCCTAACCCCTAGGACTGATAACATTTATAGTAAAAACGTACCAAAACTTTAAAATCATAATCGATAGTCCTTTCTCAAAATTTATCTCTTAGGCATTCCACCAAACACTTGCAATTAATGGTTTAAGAATGGGAATGGTTTTAACATATAAAGATAGCATAATTTCAATACTAAAATCACTAAGTAAGGCTTAAATCAGCGAACAAGAACCATTCAATAAATATAGGGTTGAATGACAATGACAATTGCATGGAAACATGACATAAATAAGAGATTCATGAAAATTCATAGGTATAATTCATGGTAACATGTAAGAATCATAACTTTAAAACTTAAAGTTGGTTTCTTTGAATCCATGGGTGAAAAGGACCCATTAATAAATATTTAACATACCTTAATCTAGGAATTCTTGAAAGTTCTTGGTGGGTTTCTTGAGATTGATCTTGAAGATTGAAGGTTCTAGGGTTTGTTCTTGAGAGAGGATGATTTCAATTTGGAGAAAAATATGAAAATGAAGTAAAAGGGTTGTTTTGGGACCTAAATCTCATGTTTTGGCTGAATTGGGTGAAGGGAAATAACCTAAATACTCTTGGAAAAATGTGTATGAAAAATGAAAATATATTGGTTGCGATGGAGCAGGCTCCGTGGGCTTTATCATAGGCTTCCCCCAGCATCAGACAAGAGAAGGCGCTGACATTTTGGCTTTGATGGAATACTTTATATCTTTTTCTTAGGATGATTGTACATTTTCAAGCAAATGATGTTGTATTTAATACTAAATTTTAGTATTTTCAGGGTAAAGAGTTATCTGAAGGAAAAATCTAGAAAAATAGTAGAAAAAGGTCACTGACGATCCAACTGGCGGACCATCAGCCATACAATGGACCACTGGAGTGACCCTCAGAGCTAAACAAAATTCTTCGAGTAAAGAACTTATGCAACAGTCCAAGTGGAGGACCTTCAATCTTTTGATATTCTACGATCTTGACTGTCATCCCTAAATAGAACATGACATTATAGAACTATCAGTGATGGCCCATGTGACAGACGGACAGTCTTCCGACAGGCCACCGTCTTCACCGTCAACTTGGACGTAGTTTTTATGATTTTGAGTTTTAAATACTTTGTACCTAGAAACATATAAATATCCAATTTTAGGTCCTATTTCATATATTTTATCATATTTTCCAACTCTCAACATTATTGTAAGAAGTATTCTCTTAGAAACAACTAGAATTATAGATTTTAGCATATTATTCATATTTTCCTCTGAAGATTCAAGAAAAAATCTTTTATCCCTTTTAAGTATTTTCTGAATCTATTAATGAGAAATACAATGACTCATTCTTGTTCTTCTATGGAAATGTGTGACTAAGCTTTCATAACTAGGGTTATGGGAGTCTTGATGTGAAAATTGGATTAGGGATGTGAGAATGTTTGATTTCAATGATTAATTAAGGTTACATAAACCCTTTTTCATAATAATGACCTTTCTTGGTTGCAAACTTGAAGGGTGAGACCAAAAACAACACTTGTTTGAATAGAAAAGTATTTGTTGGGAAAAGAAAAGGTTTATGTGGAATCTAGAGTCTTTAACCATTGGGTTAAGGGATGATGCCTTAATGGGATCAAAACATATGAGAGAATTATTAAATAAGTTAATATATTCTTTAAGTTCGAGTGAATTGAAGGATAATCTATTCATTTAGGTTGAGAAATAAATGGGTATATTATAGGATTCAATAAATCTTGCAATCATTGTGATTAATTGGAAATTCAAAATAATTCGCAACCTTAGCTGCTTGAACATCTCGGTAACCATAACTCTAGTTGGTGTAATCTTATTGAATTACTATTTTTAATAAAAATCACTTTCTGGATTACTCTTTGTTACAAATAATGAGATAAAATTTACAAACTTAAACTCCCTTTTTAACTTGGAATCTTTGATCAATAGTCTATTAACAACCACAATATTTAGTGAACAGTCTAATATTCCCTGTGTGATTTGACACCCAACCTAGTTAGGTTGTATATTTGGCAGTGACCTCTTACTCTCTCACAATAGAGGTGTAATTTGGGTGTATCAAATTTTAGCGCCATTGTCGGGAATACATTTGTCAATTATGTTTGTGTTTGTTAATTGAACTTTGGTCAAGTTTCATAATTTTTACTTTTATTTGTTGTTTTTCTTCTGCACAAAGTAATTATTGTGTATGCAAGGTACACGGAGGTCAGGTGAACTGTTACTACCAGTATATCTAGAACCTCAGTTGATTGGCAGAATAGCAGATCCACAAAATGCTAATAGAATAGCCACCTTGGCTAGATCTCAACTTAATTAACTGAATAATGGCAAATTGATGCATCATCCTAATCCTGATGATGATGATTTGGGAGATGATAACTTGTTAGATCCTATCAACCCAAGGTGCGCAGAGAATGCAGTTGAACCAGTGAATTGTAATATAAATAGGAATCGACCCTTTAGGGCAAGGTAGTATTGCCAACCTGTGTAGTTTGATATTAACGATAACGAGGGTGGAATGGATAGAGTAGGTGCAATTGGAGCTATTATTCCTCCACCTCTAGCACCTGGAGCTAAGCTCAATATTACCAGTATGATAATTCAACTCCTTCAACTTAAGGGGTTGTTCGGTGGTCTTCGGGAGACGATCCTAACATATATTTGGGGAATTTTATCACCATTTTCAAGTCTTTTGATAAGTCAAGAGTGGGTTATAATACCATACATTTGTATTTATTTCCATTGTCTCTGTCTGAGGAGGCTACACTGTGGCTTAATGGGCTAAATCTCAACTCTATAACTAGTTGGAGGTAGCTGAAAGGGGCTTTCCTAGAAAGGTTCTTTCCACCTTTCAGGAGGGTACATTTGAAAGATCAGATCAGTTACTTATGGAAGCTTCCAACTGAAGATCTTCATGAGATCTGGGAGAGGTTTAAAAAGAAATTGATACAATATCGAATCATAATATGACTGATATTCATTTGATGGAAACTCTCTATAGGGCCTTAAAATCTATTATGAATCCAGTTATGGATAAGCTTGCAGGAGGATTATTTGTGGATTTTATTTTTCCAAAAGCCTTGAAGATGATCGATAGCATGACTAAACAAAGTATAGCATGACAAACCAGGGATTTTATGGTAGCAAGACCTACTGTGTCTATTGGTATGACTATAAAGCAATGTAAGAAAGAGGAGGAATGTGATCATGATATGTCATATTTGAAGACGCCAATGGATTTGCTGACTAAGAATTTATTATCTAGAAAAACAAAAAAGGTAAAAGCTGTTGCATCCCAAGGTAGAGCTGACTCTGATTAGGAAGAAGAGGCTAACTATCTAAATAATCAGGTGGGTTTCCAAGGCAATAGCTATGGAAATCAAGGTAGAAACTATTATGACAAAGTCAGTTATAAGGATAGGGATCAAGGAAATTGAAAGAAAAAAATTAGAGGAGTGGACTATATGTACCTCCTAGAAGCTGATATAATGTTGCAACAAGCTCAGGAAAAATATCCATGGAGGACATAATGAAGAATCTATTAAAGGGAGCTAAGGCTACCAACTCTGGGGTGACTACTTTGAAGAGTGATTTGTCTTCCATGAGTCAGCTGGTAAATTCACACTCAACTTCTACCAAATAGTTGAAGCAGTAAATGAGTCAATTATCAGCAGTATTGAATCATAAGAAGAGTAAAAAATTGCCAAGTGATACAGTTCATAAACCTCATAATGATGGCTCTATCATAGTAGTTACCATATGGAGTGGTAAGGTACTACCAAGCCCTTCTATGGTTAAAGATGTGATTGAAGGTGTAATAAAAGAGGAAATTGAGCATGAAAAAAGTTATCCAGTAGAATCTGAGAAACTAAATGTTATTGATATTCCCTCTAATCATCAGTAGGTTGATAAGTTAGAAAAAGAAAAATAAAAGGAGAAGAAAGCAGTGGTGACTACTCTTTCAGAACCACCGCCTCTCTTTCCTCATAGATTAATGAAGAAAGCAGATGATATAAGGTTTAGAAAATTTATGCCTATGCTGAAGCAGCTGGCGGTGAATGTTCCTTTAGTGGAGGAACTAGAGAATATTCCTGGGTATACTATGTTCATGAAAGACCTGGTGACCAAGAAGAGAGTAGTGAGTTACAAACTGGTAGATAATCTTCATCACTGTTGTTCTATCTCAACACGGTCTTTAGTGTAAAAGAAAGTGGACCCAGGAGCATTCACGATTCCTTGTACTATTGGATCTCTTGATTTTGCTAAGGCCTTGTGTTATCTAGGAGTAAGTAACAACCTTATGCCATTTATTATTTATAAGAATCTGGGTTTGAGAGACCCCATACCCATAAATATGCTACTAGTAATGGCAGACAGGTTAGTAAAATGGCCAATTGGTATTTTATATGATGTGCTAGTGAAGGTAGCCAATGTTATATTTTCTACAAATTTAATTATTCTAGATTTCAAGGTGGATTTTGCGGTGCCCATAATCTTGGGTTGACCTTTCGTTGCAACCAGAAGTGTGCTTATTGATTTGCGAGCTAATGAGCTCTTATTCAGGCTTAATGATGAAGTGGTTTGGTTTGATGTTTGCCATCTATGAATAAACATAAGGAAATAAGTGTGTTTTCTATTATTGATGTCTATTATGAAGATGATCAGGAGGTTTCGATAGAAGAGAAATTTGTTGTTGAGCCCTTAGCTACAGTCTTGATAAATTTTTATAGTAAAGGTATTGAAGAGTATGAGCCAACTATTTTTTCTTTAATGGGAATGGGATCATATTCTTACGTTCCTAAGAAGCTATATCTGGATCTTAAAAATTGTCCCGTACCACTAGCTAAACCATCTATTGAGGAGCCACCGGTGTTGGAGTTAAAGGAATTGCAATGTCACCTTTGGTTCGTGTTTCTAGGAAGTGAAAACACACTACTTGTGATTATTACTGCTGATTTGGGTGAGCAGCAGGTAGAGGCACTTATTTAAGTGCTTTAGAGGTACAAAAGGGAGATAGGGTGGACTATTATGGATATAATTGGCATTTCTCTAGGTATTTGCACTAATAAAATTTAGTTGGTGGAAGACTACACACCAACAATTGAGCACTAACATCCTCTTAACCCACCAATGTAAGATATGGTTAAGAAAGAGATCATCAAATAGCTTGATGCAGGAGTGGTATATCCCATTTCAAATAGTAAGTGGGTAAGCCCTATCCAATATATTCCCAAGAAAAGGGGCATAACTATTGTAGCAAATAAGAAAAATAAGTTGATTTTGCTCAAACCTGTGACTGGGTGGAGAGTGTGTATGGACTCCCGTAATCTCAACTCATGGAAATTAAAGGACCACTTCCTAATTCCTTTTATGGATCAGATGCTTGATTGGCTAGTGGAAAAAGGTTGGTATTGTTTTCTAGATGGGTATTCTGGCTATAATTAGATTTCTATAGCCCCGGAGGATCAGGAGAAGACGATATTTACTTGTTCATATGGTACATTTTCTTTTAAGCGGATGCCATTTGGTTTATGTAATACACTCACTACCTTTAAAATATGCATGATGTTTATTTTCACAGATATGGTTGAAGACACGTTGGAGGTGTTTATGGATGATTTTGCTATGGTAGGTGACTTTTTTGAACTTTGTTTGGTGAATTTGATTAGAGCCTTGCAGCGGTGAGAAGAGTTTAACCATGTTCTTAACTGGGTAAAATGCCACCTCATGGTGAAGGAGGCATTGTCCTTGATCATAAAATTTCAGCCAAGGGGATTGAGGTCAATCGAGCTAAGGTCGAGGTTATTCAGAAGCTACCACCTCCCATTTTAGTAAAGCAAGTGAATAGTTTCCTTGGTCACACGGGTTTCTATAGGATATTTATAAAGGAATTCTCAAAAATTTCAAATCCACTTTGCAAACTCTTGGAGAAAAAGGCTAAGTTCAACTTTGATGATAATTGCTTGAAGTCATTTGATGCCTTAAAAAGAGGCTAGTTGACGCCCCTATTGTTGTTGCACCGGATTGGTAAAAAACTATTTGAGATTATGTGTGATGCAAGCGGTGTTGCACTAGGGGCAGTACTTAGCCAAAAGAGGGATAAATTGTTTCATCCTATCTACTATGCAAGAAAAGTGCTGAATGGGGCCCAAAAGAACTACACTGTCACTGAACAAGAACTTCTTACAGTGGTCTATTCTTTTGAAAAGTCCTGTGCTTATTTGCTAGGAACCAAGGTAGTGGTCCACATTGACCACGCAGCCTCAAGATACTTGATAGAAAAAAAGGATGTGAAGCATAGGTTGATTATATGGGGACTACTACTTCAAGAATTTGACTTTGAAGTAAAAGATCAGACGGGTTGTGAAAATCAAGTTGTGGACTACCTATCTAGGTTGGAAGGGGAACAAGCAGTTAGAGATGAATTTGAGATTTATGATGCATTTCCGGATGAAGAAATCTTAGCTACTATTCTAGAGAAAATACCTTGGTATACAGATTTCACAAATTATGTGGTGATTTTATAGTAAGAAAGAAGTTTCTCCATGATATGAAACATTACTTCTATGATGAGATGTATATGTTCCAATGATGTGCTGATAATATCATAAGAAGGTGTGTTCTAGAAGTAGATATGTTGAGTATCTTTGAAGTATACCATACTTCCCCGGTTGGACGTCATCATGTAGGTGACCATATTTTTGGAAAGGTGCTATAGATAAGCTACTATTGGCTGACATTATTCAAGGATGCTTATGAGCTTGTGAGAAGAAATGGCCAATGTTAAAAGGGTGATTGAGTTCTTCTTTTCAACTCTAGACTGAAGCTGTTCCCAGGTAATCTTAAATCAAAATGGTCGGGTCCATTCCAAGTTAATCAATTCTACTCGTCTAGAGTAGTTGAACTTGAAAATAAAGATGGGAGTGTCTTCAAAGTGAATAGGCACTGAAGTTGTATATCGGTCTAATGGACTGGATAAAGTAGATTGCTACTATCTATTTCGATAAAGTCTGAGTAATCAAGACAATCGTGTCATGCTGCAACATTAAACCAGGGGCTAGTAGGAGGCAACCCAAAGGTATTTTTGTAATCATAATTAGAATTTATTTGTGATTTTGTGCAATCTGATGTCTTTGTGAAGTGTACAGGATAAAAAATGCAGAAAGAAATGAGTTCTACAGTAAAAAGGTTGTTGATGGGAGAACCGATGGACCATCACGGTCACAACAGACCGTCACTCATACCATCAAAGTCATGGTAACAAAACGTCATTCTGCATAAGGCTTGATGGTCGAGTTGGCAAACCGTTGCCTGTCTAATCGACCTTCACCTCAACCATCTATCAGATGGTGGAAATCAAGTTCACTTGAATAGGTTGATGGATAAGTCGATGGACCATCAAATCAACAATGGAACGTCAGCCAAGTTGTGGAGCAGAATAGAACTTCAATGTCTCTAGTAAGTTGCAAAGACCAACTAGATGGACCATCGGATACCCAATGGACCGTTAAGTTGGCCTTCAATTAAACCTTAATTTTGGGTTGGGTCAGGCTATGCTGAAATGCTATTTAATTCCTAAGAAATCGAACCAAACATTTTTTTATGGATAATAACAAGTGGTTACATACGTTGCGACCTTTTCAAGTTTTGAAACTGTTCAACTACATCTGTGTTCAAAGAATCAGTTATTCTAAAGAATTCTACCTCTTTTATATCTTATTTAAAAAATAATATTCCTCTTATTCTCTTCATCACAACCAAAGTACAAATCATTGAGAAAGATCTTAAGTTAGTTTTATTCTATGAAGTTGCAAGTGAGTAAAGTTTGAGTAACCCAAGTGTTTAAAATAGAAAATTTTGCATGTAAGTATTGAATTGATACCTTTGTAGTGTTGCAAATAAGAGGATGTATATCAGGTATTTGGAAAAATATTCAAATGAAATTTTATATTAAAAGGGTTGCCGATGGTCACTTTGGCGGACCATCACCACTATGACGAACCGCCAGATAGACAGTCTCAAGGATGCCCAGTTTGTTGTTCATTGTATAAGGATTTATGGTAAACTTGGCTGACCGTCTGTTACCCGGAGGACCGCCAATTTGCCCATCGCAAACCTCTAAAATAATTAACTCACTGGTTAAGGCTGATGGTCAGCCCTGCAAGTATAAAATGACTCGTTGAAAGGATGAATTCTTTACATAAAAGAAGCCTATCATAAGTTCAAGAGTTTTGAAAGGCTCTTAGCATGGGAAGGACCATCATAACATTGGGGACCGCCAGGTTGCCACCAAGTAACATTTTTGACTATTTTTCATCTGATTGATTAGCCAATTGATCCCTTGCACCTTTTTCAAGAATTATAGCACTTCAACTTTCATTAATCAGAGGTGGTGGTCGAACACAAGGAGAAGTTAAACCTACCGAGAGTAATGAGGCACCATCCTTTAACAATCGCCAAAGAGATAGGATACTTCCTACATTTTCCCAGTCTAAAGAGAAGAGTGAGAGTATCACCATAAGTACTAGTTTGAGCCTCTATAAAGAAAAGGTTGATACAACTAATCCTAAGCTAGTTGAGACTGAAACTTAGGCTACTAATACGGAGGTATAAATTTAGGCGGCTAAAACGGAGACTGGACCTAAGAATGCCATGTAATTAAGTGTAAAGATCCTCAAATAAGGGAGACAATCATATGGACACTGGAAGAAGCAATAGACAAGTTCTTTGATGGACTGGAACCAACAGTAAATAGAGAAATTAAAAGGTCATTCTCTAAGGAGTAACAGATAGTAACAACTGATCTACATGAGTATCTTGAACTGGAGCGTCGATTCAATGAGTACAAGTTGGCCTAGATGAGCAAGTCACCTGTTTCATATCACTCAAATCTAGTAAAGGAATTCTTTGCTAATTATTTAGTGCTGCTAGAGAAGGATTGTCCGAAGGGGATGAAGCTTTCAAACTTGTCAAATAGGGAGTCAGTCCTAGTCTGAGGAGTTAACACCGACATCTTAGCCCGAATAACAAACAGGATGCTTTTTGGACCTGAATATGAAGCTCCACCTGTTGTTCCTGATATTTAATATTGCTTAACCTCTGCATCAACTCAGAGACCTTGGTTGGCTGGGTTGTTCACTCATGATGCTAATCCCTCCTCAGAAACAAACCTACATGAGTGCATAACAAAGTATTCCCTTAGCTTCAAAGCTACGCTTTGGTTGGATATGGTTTGATTGAGGTTGATGCGAACAAGAGGTGATGCAAACTTAGATAGTCACAGGGATGTGCTTGTTGTTAGTTTGATATCAGGGCTAAAAATTAATTTTAGCTACATTATTTTTGATAAAATATTTGTAAGGGCTCATAAAGTGGAAAGTACACTACCATTCCCTTTCTTACTTATAGAGTTGTGCAGGCCAGCAGGTGTGCCTTTGATTCGGGGGGTTGAAAAAATAGTTTAGGCTATGCATAGATAGGACATTAAGAAATCAAAAGATGACCCAAAGCTTAAGATGAGGGTTACCTAGCCTCCAGCCTACTAGACTCAATCGGCACTACCTATGGGTGGGCCAAAGATTATAGAATATATGCTAACGTAGGAGAATTTCACAAAGTCGGTAAAATAATACAAAAAGTTTCAAAAATATTTGGACACATAGGCTTCATAGTTCAAGCTGTTTGTTGATCAAATTATTTTAGAAGCAATTTGTCCATTATAAAATATTCACTTGAGGATGGACCACATGGAAGAACTGTCAACAAAAGGCTAGATGCTATGTCCATTCCCAATATTGCCAAGTTTATGGTGGAGTTTAAACACGCATAACCAGACATAGCAGAGTTGAAGAGAAGGCAGTCTCACTAGCTCATTTTTTACCCAGCCTTGGTGATGAGTGATGATGATTAAGGGATCATTGATTTGATAGGCAAAAAATTAAAAGTTAAAGAAAAGAAACAAATTGATGAGAGCACAGAAAGAAAAGTTACAAGGAGAAGGAAAAGAGAAGTAATGATGCGAGAAGAAACAAAGTTGTATGACACGAAGAATTCTGCAAAAAAATTGAAAAGAGATGAAAAAGAAGAAGGAAGAAAGTAGAAGATGAAGCTCCTAGTGTATCTACTAGTTAAGCCCCAGCTAGAGGGACAAGTTCAGACTTGATTCGAGATGTGATCCCTTTGATTATAGAGGATGAGATTATGAGTACCCCCACCACCATCGGTGTCAACATTGCAACAGGTGAGCATATTGGAGCCTCACGACATTTCATAGACACCTCAGATAAATAAGAGGCATTACAAATACTTCCCCTCCTATTTACTTAAGTTTTATGCATTTGAGGACAAAGTATGTATTTTTATATGGGGGTGTATTTATACAACGATGGCTTTTTTTGATATTCTTTTCCTCTCGTGTGCTATTTAGGAGAACCGACATATTTAGGATTTCATTTTCTTTTCTTCGGGTGTAATGTAAATATCTGTTTGTTTATGCTTATTTATAAAGTGTTTTTTATTTTTAGCATTTTGTTGTATATATGGAGATGGATGATGTTGGCATAAAGTTATGGACATGTATGTGTGATTATTTACTCAAGTCATTTAGAATATGTTAGCAACCTTTAGTGATTTTGTTATTGGCATTAACATGGAAGATGTGTATGATCATGTGATAGAAATTCTAAGAGCAGTAGATTGAGTTTGACTTAGTTGCCTGTGTGTGCTAGTATTTATGTAGTTCTTCCATAGTGTAATACCTTGAACTTTCCTAGTTCATTTATGTTATTTTGTGGTTGAGGGAATAAGATGTAATAATAGGCCTCCTTGTATTTTCAGTCCACTTAGCCAAAGTAATTAACTCCACCAAAAAGATATTTCTATTTTTGAACCCTTCTTTGAGCTTGTAGTAATTTTTCTTCATCACCAATAACTCTAATTAACACACTTTAGGTTGTTCACACCTAACTTTGGCCCTACTCCAATATTAGATATTATGTACCTAAACTTAGGCAAAATGCCTAAGTTGTGGATGGTTATTGTCAAAATGTTAGATGTCTAATGGAAAGTTGATTTAGAAATTAGTTTAAAGCATCTGAACCTAGTCTATTTAACATATTTTGCACCTTGACTGGCTGCATCAACTAAATTGAAAGTGGTTGATGCTTATATAAAAAAAAAGGGGGATGTGGAACAGTATGAATGAATGAGAGATGGGTAAGTAAACTAGTAAAATAATAGCCATGGTACTTAGAATTCAAGGGTAAAATAAAGTTAAACCCTAATATTGAATCACTTTTCCCTAAATCCTTCCTTACCTAGCCTGAAACCTTATTACAAGCTTAGAAAAGATCTGCTTAATCTTGGCAAACCAAATAAAAATGGGACGTTAGATGATAAGGGCAAACCTATGGGTATGTGCACTATTCTCATAAATTCTTTATTAAGTGTGAGAGTTTGGATTATGTCCACAAGATAAAATGAGTAGTGGACTTCATTGTTGTGAGGGCAACTTGAGTTTCACTTAGTTTTGGTAGTCTCTCTAGGATATGATGCCCATGATTTTGTGTGTTTTGATATTGAATAAATGTCGGTTGTTAATCCTAATGTGTTAAAACCATATGAGTAAATTGACAAGTGAATGGTTATGCTAAGTCTAATGTATCGGTTGTCGATTGTTTGTCAGTGTATTATCCAAGTAAGCAATTTGGTACTGAGTTTCTTGAGGACATGCAATTGCCTTAAGTTGAGGGTGTTGATGTTGTGGCTTTTGATGAAACATTTTACATCTTTTTCTTAGGATGATTGTATATTTTCATGAAACTAATGTTGTATTTAATACTGGATTTGAGTGCTTTCAGGGTAAAGAGTTAGCTGAAGGAAAAATATGGAAAAATAGTAGAAAAAGGTCATTGATGATCCAATTGGTGGACTGACAGCCATGCGATGGACCGCCAGAGTGACCGTCTAAGCTTAACAGAATTCTCCAAGTGAAGAACTCATGCGATGGTCCAAGTAGCGGACCATCAATCTTCCAGCGGTCTGCCAGCATGAGCGTTAGCCCTAAACAGAACCTGGCATTCTAGAACCATCAGTGATAGCCTATGTGATGGACAACCACTCTTTCGATGGGATACCTTCTTGAACATCAACTTGGATGTGGTTTTTCTGATTTCGAATTTTAAATCCTTTGTACCTGGAAACAAATAAATACCCTATTTTAGATCTTATTTCAATCTTTTATCATATTTTCCAACTTTGAATATCATTGTAAGCAGTATTCTCTAAGAAATAGCTAGAATTGTGGATCTTAGCATATTATTCATAATTTTCTCTAAATATTCAAGAAAAATATCTTTAATACCTTGTAAGTATTTTATGAATCTATTTATTACAAATACAATGACTCCTTCCTGTTCTTCTATGGAAATATGTGGCTAAGCTCTCATAACTAGGGTTATGGGAGCCTTGATGTGAAAATTAGATTGGGGATGTGAGAATGTTTTATTTCAATGATTAATTAAGGTTGCATAAACCCTTTTTCACAATAATGACCTTTCTTGGTTGCAAACTTGAAGGGTGGGCCCAAAATCATCACTTATTTGAATATAAAATTGTTTGTTGGAAAAAGAAAAGGTTAACATGGAATCTAGAGTCTTTAACCTTTGAGTTAAGGGTTGATGCCTTAATGGGATCAACCCACATGAGAGAATTATTGAATAAGTTAATATATTCTTTAAGTTCGAGAGAATTGAAGGATAATCTATTTATTTAGGTTGAGAAACAAATGGGTAAATTATAGAATTCAATAACTCTTGCATTCATTGTGATTAATTGGAGATTCAAAATAATTCACAACCTTAGCTGCTTGAACATTTTGGTAACCATAACTCTAGTTGTTTTATTCTTAGTAAATTACTATTTGCAATAAAAATCACTTTCTGGATCATTCTCTATTACAAATAATGAGATAAAATTTACAAACTTGAACTCCCTTTTTAACTTGGAACCTTTGATTAACAGTCTAGTAACAACCACAATACTTAGTGAACAGTCTAGTATTCCCTGTGTAATTTGACACTCAACCTAGTTGGATTCTATATTTGACAGTGTCCACTTACTCTCTCGCAAGAGAGGTGTAATTGGGAAATTCTAAAATAACTTCATCAAAGTTAAGGGCCTTAAAAATGACTAACCCTTAATACTTAGTGAAATATTCCTAGCCTTTGGCCTCTTTAACATGTAAGAGTTAGCTGAAATGAGCTAGAATACAGGGTCTTACAATATTTCCCCTTGGGAAAATTCATCCTCGAATGAGACTGATTAAGTTAAAAAATACAGAGGTACTGAGGCTACATGCTGAGCATGCATAACTGAAAACATAACAACATGACTAAGTCCAAAACAATGTAATGACATGAAGATGAGCACATGGCTGGGATTGAGAATGGAAATGAGATAATCTAAGAAAAACCATTACCTTAAGCCGAGTTTGAGTTTGCAGAGAAGAGGTGAGGGTAATTGGTCCGCATGTCTTCTTCTACTTCCCAAGTAGCTCCCTCAACAGACTAATTCTGCCAAAGAACTTTGACCAAGGGATCCTCTTTGTTCCTCAATCTATGAGTCTAATGATCTAGGATCTCAACTGGGATATCTTCGTAAGAAAGACTACACTAAACATCTATAATTTCTAATGTAAAAAACCATACTTGGGCCACCAATAAACTTCTTTAACAAGGACATATGGAATACTGGATAGACTAATACCAACTCTGCAGACAACTTAAGCTCGTAATCTACCTTTCTAAAATGACTCAAGATCCTGTAAGGGCCTACATATCGGGGACGGAGTTCCCTTTTTTGCCAAATATCTTCACTCCCTTCATGGGAGAGATTATCAAATTAACTAAGTCACCAACCTCAATTTCAAGATCTCTCTTCCTCACATCTACATAGGATATCTATCGGCTTTGGGATGTCTTAAGCCATTCTCTGATTTGCTAAACTTACTTTAATGCATAAAATACTAAATCAAGACCTATCAATGCGATCTCACCTACCTTAAACTAACTGATAGGAGATCTACACCTCCTTCAATAAAGATCCTCAAATAGAACAATCTAAATACTGAAATGATAACTATTATTGTAAGCAAACTCAATCAATGATAAGTGATCATCCCAACTACCTTTAAATTTTATAACACAAGCTCTCAACATGTCCTCTAAGGTCTAAAAGGTCCTCTCTTCCTGACCATCTGTGTAAGGGTAAAAGTTTCTACTGATACAAACTTGGATACTAAGACCTTTTTGAAAAGCTCTCCAAATATAAGAGGTAAACTGAGTTCCCCTATCTGAAATGATGGACAACGGGACTCCATAAAACCTAACAATCTCTCTAATATAGAGCTTGGAATAGTCCTCAATTGAAAAAGAGGTATGGACTAGCAAGAAATGGTCTGATCTAGTCATTTTGTCTAAAATAACCTAAATCGAATCATGCTAGCGACGTGAATGAGGTGATCCTATCACAAAATCCATTTTCACCTATTCCCACTTCCAAGTGAGAATACTAAACTCCTGTATTGAACCACTAGGCTTTTAGAGCTCAACCTTGACCTGCTAATAATTAGAACTCTTATCTATACACTTTGCAACATCCCTCTTCATCTCATTTGAATAATACGAAATTTTTCACAAATTGCGGTATATCTTAGTGGGCCTGGATGAATAGAGTAACACATCATGCACTTTTGTAAGAATCAGCTACCTTATTTTATCCACACATGGTAAACATAGTCTGCCCTGGAAACATAACACAACATCTACCCCTTGGAAGAAAACCTCTACTTTCTGATCTCAGAATGACTCCTTCAACTTAATTAGATTGGGATCCTAATCTTGATTTTCTTTCACTTTGGTAACCAAATAAAAATCTAAATTTTTTGAACCCATACACTATCCTCAGCTGACTCAACCAAATGAACACCTAATCTAGACAACTGATGAACCTCCTCAACCAAATTCTTATCACCATCCACATAAGATACACTACCCATGGTTAATCTATTAAGGGTATCTGCCATTATATTGGCTTGCTTGGATGATACAAAATGCTCATATCATAATCTTTACACAATTCTAACCACTTTCTCTAAATAAGATTCAACTTTCTCTGCGAAAACACATAGTGCAAACTCTTGTGTTTCGTGAACACATCAATATGCACACCATAAAGATAATGCCTTAAAACTTTCAAGGAAAAAACAACAAATGCTAACTCAAGATCATAGGTGGGATAATTCTTTTAATAAGGTTTAAGTTGTCTAGAGGCATAAGACATGTCCTTACCTCTATACATTAAAACAAACCCTAACCAACTATTGATGTATCACAGTAAACAACAAACCCATCTGAACCTTTGATAACGCGCAAACAACAGCTCTCGTAAGAGTGTAAGTGGTCGTCGTCAAATATAGAACCCAACTGGGTTGGGTGTCGAATCCCACAGGGAATACTTGGTCACTAAGTATGCAACGATTAGTGGACTGTTGACCGAAAATTCTATGAAAAAGGGGGATTTAGGGTTTGGCGTGAACTAGAAGTATCAAAATAGTAGAGTAAAAACAGAATGTTTAGTTGGTTTTAAACAATGAGAATTGTAAGTTAGGGTTATGTCCACCTTATGAGTTCTACGTATCTATTAGCTATGAGTTATGCGGAATTCAGACATGCATGCACTTATAGAGATTCGTATTCTATGGTAAATCCTAGCGTCTTTCGACCATCACGGATTATCTTACTTTAACTCTTTCGAGCTTAAAGCGTATCTAATGGTACAAATTCTCCAAGAGGATAATCCAGTTACGGCACTAACTTTTAAACAGGGGTTGGTAGACCTATTTCCTTGTCACTCTCTCTTTTCCAGACATGTAACTTTTCTTTCGAACATGTTAATGCTATACTGGCGTATTCTATATGTTTGCAACCACAAGAATTTAAGTTAAGATGAAGAGAGTAGTGATATAAGCAGCATATGTATCAAGAATTCACAAACTCATAGCAATAGATAGTATCTCATAAGGCTTTCATAACCCTAATAGAGAAGTTTAGCTACTCATAATTGTGAAGGAAAACCACAAAGATATCATCATCATACCAAAACAACTAACAATCTCACGATAGGTATAGTGGTAAGAATGGCGTGATTTCCTCTCTAATCAGTCTTGTAGCGTTTCTCTGTCTTAAACTCTGAAAACTAAAAGTCAAATAGAAATTAAATTGAAAGTATAGAATCTGATGGGATGGAATGAATTGAATTGAATTGAATGCTGAAAAATTCAGCAAATAAGGGTTTTTATAACACCCTTGTACTAGTCCTACTGAAATAGGGTTTTTATCCTTGTCCTACTGAAATAGGGTTTTTATCCTTGTCCTAATCCTACTAAGTTACTGCTGATCCCCAAGTCTTTGGAAATACTATTTTTGCCCGGGACAAGTTTTTCATGCATCACTTTCAATCCATAGGCTTCCAAAAGCTGCCTTCCTTCTTATGTGAAGTTTCCTTTGGCGTCCAACAGTCCATAAAATGCTGAAATCTTCATCATTTATACCTGAAAACTTGCTAATCACGTTGGTTAGCTCACTTACAGGAAAAAGGACTAAAAGTCCAGGAATTATATATTTTGTCCTTAAAACTTAGCTAAAATATAGGTAAATTAAGGTGCTTTAGGCGTGTAAATACGCCTAACATCAACACCCCACACTTAAAGCTTTGTTCGTCCTCGAACAAAATATCATGTCCATATAAACATCTACTTAGGGTTTCATAGTAATAGCACAAAATATTCATCAAGACAGGTACAACAATCATTAACAAAGAGTTGTTTTCTAATCACTACTAGAAACAATTTAACCTCTAACATAGACTCGTGATGATGGCTAATTTGTATCCACAAGTAAAGGCATAAAGAATCATACAAACTACCCAAAACTCATCAACCATGTGTGTCTCACATAAGATATTACCCATAATCACTCACAAGTATGCATTTTTTGAAACATGGGTATAAGATTTTCCTTGCTCTTACTCTCACAAAGAATTCGTATGTTGCAACTAATGACCATAGGCTTTCCCTTAGTGTAATGCTCTACTAATATCAGAATGCTAAGCTTAGGATCAAATAGGTCTTTTACAAGTTGTAATGTAGGCTAAGGGATGGGTAGGACTATTTTAGCCAGAAATAGTAACTATGTTCCTAAGCGCTTTAATACATCACATTATGCCATTAACACTCTCTTTTAATCAACTTCTCTACTTTCCTTTTATCTACCACCCTTTTTCACCTATTTTGCCATTAAAACATAACTATCTTTTTATTTAATCATAAACACAATTTATCTTTTTGTTTTTCTATTTCTTTTTCTTTTTTTCTCTTTTTTTATAACACACCTCTATGATATCCACTCTTTTTCATAACAAATTAAAGTACCAATACACTATAAGGAATCACTCTCGCCCAATTTCCTCTTATTTTGTCACATGACTTTACAATTTAAAGCACTTAGGAATTTGGATCAAATTATGGTCTTGAAAAAAATGGATTAGGCTTACATATGAGGCTGTCAAAGAAAATAGGCTCAAGGATCAAAGGGGGTTAACAAAGATAATGTTCACGGGTAGGTAAAAAGAAGGTAAGCAAGTATAAGTTGCCAAAGAAATGCCTAAATCATCTCCTAAACTTACACTCTTTATTTCGCTTTACACACACACCAGGCAAGTTCTAGCATCAGTCACGAACACAGAATATACTATTATCTCACACACACAAGGCACATGGTCAACTTTATTGGGAGCAGTATAGACTCTTGACCCTAACAGATGAATGAATTAAACCACACAATTATCACACAATGAGTCACACTTAGAGCCTAAATGTCTCAATATTCATGATTCTAGCACAAACTCTTGTCATAACACCATGCCGCCTATGAGAACAATTTCATGCACTTCATGCAAAATCTAAAAAAAACTTAAGGAAAGAAAAAACATCGAAAATATAACTACTACTAAAAACTAAAAAACCAAACAAATGAACATAAATAAATGTAGGTAGGCAAAGAAATACAGCATACAAATACCATCACCCCACACTTAGATGGGATACACTGTCCTCAGTGGAAAATAAATAAGAAGAACCTAGTTAGTCGGACTCCTATTCTATGCCTGGGGTCATACCCCCAGCGTCGGAATCTTCCTTAGAGTCGTCATCCTTAGAAGTTCCTCAAAATGCACCCCACTTGATTCCAAGAATGCGTCAAGGTATTTACAGCACGGAGGATTCAGCTTGCTCTTTTTTTCCTCTTTTCTTACCTTTCTGTGAGGTGGGCACTTTTTGTTTTCCTTGTCGTCCTTTTGAAGCCATTCTACCTGAGATCCTAATAGAGTCATGTTAGATTTATCTCAAAAGATTCAATCCAAAAACAAAACAATAGTGGCACCACCCCACACTTAATTTGTTGGTACAAACTAATGAAGTGAGTGATGTCGATTACTCAGACTTCATCGACTTACATATAAGCGATATGTTCCAACTATATGTTCAGCATAGTCATACTTTCATGTCATCATACTATCCTTTCCAACTCTATTTCATGTAATCTTGACTGTAATTTCATGTGTAGATTAATGCACCTTTTGAACAAGACTACTACATAGAGATCATATCACGTTATGGCATAGAAATAATCACAACATCTCATGCTTGTATTCGATCATGATTTTTATCTCGATGAACAAGTCATTCAAATATCCAAGCATTCAAATTTGAAGAGTACGCAATTAACTTCACCATTTCGCTTTCACAAAAGTATGACAGTGTATAAAATCAACTACAAGACGGAACCAAGTCAAGAACACCCACACGTATTCTTTCACTCACTTAGTTGTATCACAATAAATCAACCACATTAAAATCACCAACACTACTTCAAGATTTAACAACTTATTATAGGCGTAGTATTGTAATGATTACGGAATATAAAGAAGTACTTACTTGGTGATGGCCTCGGAAGATGTTCTTGCAATGTTAGAAGAGCAAAAAGAAAAGTTTTGAGAGATTTGGGAGGCAAAGGTTGCGCCTATGCTATGGCATTGTAGATTCAGAGAGCAAAGGCAATGGCATAGGCGGTGCCTAATGCTTTGCCTATGCTTGGCATAGGCGGCACCTAATGCTTTACCTAGTTGAGCATAGGTGGCATCTATGCTATGGCATTGTAGATTCAGAGAACAAAGGCCATAGCATAGGCCTTGCCTTGTCCATTGCCTAGATTTACATAGGCCTTGCCTTGTCCATTGCCTAGATTTGTATAGGCAATGCCTAACCGAAAGCCTTTTGCTCCTTCATTACTCACTTGTAAATCAAAATTTTGAGACCAAGTTTCTCCTATATACGTCTTGAACCTACACTTACTCAAAAACAACAAAAACAATTAGAACAATGGGTTGCCTCCCATCAAGCGCCTTAGTTTTGGTCGTGGATCGACTACAAAAACAAACTCCTAGTAAAACAAAATAATTAAAGACGATGGGTTGCCTCACATCTAGCGCTTGATTTATTGTCGTGGCAGGACATAATTATCTCGATTACTTAGACTTTATTGAGATATATGGTGCATCATTTTTTGAATGGATTAAGACGGCGCTGATGCTTACTTGTTGGCATGCAATCTTCTTTGAAATGACCCTTGTGCATACATATCCTAGGAGGTATACCAATTATATCATCAATAATCCTACCCATAGCTCTCTTGTATCTCTTCAGAGCAGAGATGAGAGCCTCTATGTGCTGTTCACTTAAATCATCCGCCACACTCACCAAAAGTGTATTTCCACTTCCCAAGAACGCATACCTTAGATAATTGGGGAGCTCTTTTGATTCTAGCACTAGTGGCTCTTCAATGGAAGTCTTCGTAGTTGGTGACGGTTGAGTCTTAAGATCAAGGTCCAGTTGCTTGGGATTATGAGAATAGGACCCTATTTCTGTTAGAGCACACATAGTTTCTTCATAATCTTCATCATCCTCATGCTCAACATTCAGCAGCGCGGCAGACAATGGCTCAACACTAAGTTGTTTCTCTATATATAATGCTTTCTCATCCTCATAATGAACATCAACTACAGAGAACACGTTCAGATTTTTGGGTTGCTTCATTGATTTGCATACATCAAAGTGAACTACTTCATCATTCATCCGGAATAGAAGCTCATTAGCTCTTAAATCAATAAGCACACTCCCTGTTGTAAGTAAAGGGCACCCCAAGATTATGGGAACTTCAGAGTCCACCTTACAGTCCAAAATAGCAAAGTCTGGCAAAAAGATGAATGAAGAAACCTTCACCAATACATCATATAAAATACCAATAGGTTGTTTTACCGACCTATCCGCCATCACGAGCATCATATTAGTTGGAGTAGGATCACCCAACCCCAACTTTTTGTAAATGGAAAGTGTCATAAAATTGATGTTGGCTCCTAAGTCGCATAATGCCTTGGCAAAATTCAAAGATCCAACAGTGCAAGGAATAGCGAAGGCACCAGGATTGGCCTTCTTCTAGACTAGTGATCTGGTAGCGATTGCACTGCAATGATGAACATTATCTATCAACTCATAAATTACTGCCCGCTTCTTTGTTAAAAGATCCTTCATAAATTTAGCATACTCAGGCATCTGCTCTGGCGCCTCCACCAAAGGAACATTAATAGTCAGTTGTTTCAACATAGTCATAAATTTACTGGACCTGGTATCATCAGCTTTCTTCTTCAATCTTTGCGGAAAGGGTGGTGGTGAAAGGGGAATCATTTTCTCCACCACTTTCTCTTTATCTTGCTTCCGATTATTAACCTTTTCAAGAGTGTCATCGGCCTTTTTCTTTAGTCTCTGTGGAAAAGATGGTGGTGGAAGGGGAATCATTTTCTCCACCACTTCCTTTACATCTTGCTTCCGATTTTCCATCTTTTCAGGCTGCATGCGTCTCGAAGTGATGTCACAAACACCATTATCGGCTTCTTCGGCATTTGCACTTTCTGCATTGATAACATTATCCTCTATATGATGAACCACCTGCTTGCCTTTAGATGGATTGTCTAACAATTTACCGCTCCATGTAGTAATAGCCATGCATGATCCATTATTTCTCAAATTTTACACTGTGTTGCTAGGTAGCATTCCAGCCTTTCTTTGGTTGAATGCTGCTGATAGTTGACTTAATTGTTGCTCCAGCTATTTTATTGCTGTAGAATGCGAGTCAACCAATTGATTTATTGAAGACAAATCATTCTTCACCTCGGTTACGCCCTTGTTGGTTGTATCCACTTCTTTAAGCAGCTTGGCCATTATATCTTCCATGGATATCTTACCGAAGATAGACGCCACAGTCTCACAATTCCCAGGAGAAACGTACAACCCACTCTGGTCGGTCTTATTCTTTCAACTACCTTGATCGCGGTCCTTATATCCAGATTTATTATAATATTTTTGACCTTGGTTTCCTTGGGCATTGCCTCGAAAACCCCCTTGATTATTCAAGTAGTTGGCTTCTTCCTCAGAATCAGATTCATCTCTTCCTTGTGATACAACGGCCTTAAGTTTTTCGGTCTTCCCTAATAATAGATGCTTGGTAAGAAGATCCATCTGCATTTTAATGTGAACTATATCTTGGTCACACTCCTCTTGTCTATGCCTCTGCTCTGTAGTCATGCCAATAGGTATAGTAGAGCTTGCTACCTCAGAATCCCTGGTATGCCAAGCTCTAATTGGCTTTCTCATATGATCTAGCATATCACTTGCGTGAATAAAAGTAAGGTCCATGAATGACCCTCCTTCCGCATTATCAACCACTGGCTTAGTCACCGAATTCAGAGATCTGTATAATATCTCCATCAAGTGGACATTGGTCATATGACAGTTTGGGCACCTCATAATCTTTTTCTTAAATCTCTCCCATGTTTCATGGAGAGCTTCAGTTGGAAGCTGTCAAAAACTGTTGATCTCATCTCTCAACTGTGCTCTCTTAGATGGCGGAAAGAATCTTTCTAGGAAAGCGTCTTTCAATTGCCTCCAATTAGTAATAGAATCAGGAGTTAGCCTATTCAACCATAAAGTTGCCTCCCCAGATAGAGACAATGGAAATAAGCATAGACAAATTGCATTCTATCCAACGCCTGGATTGTCGAATGACTTGCATGTAGAGATAAAGTTAATTAGATGTATATTCAGATCATCGCCTGCAAGTCCACCAAATAATCCCTTGAGCTGCAATAGTTGAATCATGGTGATTGTGATATTAAACTTGGCTCCAGGTACCAAGGGTGGAGGAATAATAGCTCCTGTGGAACCAGGCCTATCCAGATCATCATCATCATCATCGAAAGTCATTTGCATAGCGCGGCGCTCAAGCCTCAATCTGTCTTGACGATCTCTTCTGTTTGCAGGTGTTGCCACCTCAGCATCACGCCTAGGGTTTAGTAGCTCATCATCACCTAGGTCCTCATCGTCAGGATTTGTTGCTCGTCCAGGGTTATCAATATTCTGTTGATGTACTTAGGCAGTGGCCAACGCAGCTAGTCTAGCCTATTCCCTTTGAGCAGCCCTTCTATCAATGTCACGTTGTGCCTCCACCCTACCAATAAGTTGCAGTTCAGGGTTTATGGGTAAGAATGGTTGTCCTGAACTTCGAGTGTTTGGTATACACTGAACAAAACCTGAATAAAACAAAAACAACAACTAAAAGTAAAATCTAAGAATCTTTGACCAAAGGGTCTAGTAACTATCACAAACTTAGTTGACAATCGTATTCCCTGGCAACAGCGCCAAAATTTGATAACGCTCAAACTACAGCTCTCATAAGAGTGTAAGTGGTCATTGTCAAATATAGAACCCAAATGGGTTGGGTGTCGAATCCCACAGGGAATACTTGGTCACTAAGTATGCAACGATTAGTAGACTGTTGATCAAAAATTCTATGAAAAGGGGGGATTTAGGGTTTGGCGTGAACTAGAAGTATCAAAATAGTAGAGTAAAAATGGAATGTTTAGTAGGTTTTAACCAAAGAGAATTGTAAGTTAGGGTTATGTCCACCTTATGAGTTCTACGTATCTATTAGCTATGAGTTATGCAGAATTCAGATATGCATGCGCTTATAGAGATTCATATTCTATGGTAAATCCTAGCGTCTTTTGACCATCACGGATTATTTCACTTTAACTCTTTCGAGCTTAAAGCGTATCTAATGGTACAAATTCTCCAAGAGGTTAATCCAGTTACGGCACTAACTTTTAAACAGGGGTTGGTAGACCTATTTCCTTGTCACTCTCTCTTTTCCAGACATGTAACGTTTCTTTCAAACTAGTTAATGCTATACTGGCGTATTCTATATGTTTACAACCACAAGAATTTAAGTTAATATGAAGAGAGTAGTGATATAAGCAGCATATGTATCAAGAATTTACAAACTCATAGCGATAGATAGTATCTCATAAGGCTTCCATAACCCTAACAGAGAAGTTTAGCTACTCATAATTGTGAAAGAAAACCACGAAGATATCATCATCATACCAAAAAACTAACAATCTCATGATAGGTATAGTGGTAAGAATGGCGTGATTTCCTCAATTGAAAGTATAGAATCTGATGGGATGGAATGAATTGAATTGAATTGAATGCTGAAACATTCAGCAAATAAGGGTTTTTATAACACCCTTGTCCTAGTCCTACTGAAATAGGGTTTTTATCCTTGTCCTAATCCTACTAAGTTACTGCTGATCCCCAAGTCTTTGGAAATACTATTTTTGCCCAGGACAAGTTTTCCATGAATCACTTTCAGTCCATAGGCTTCCAAAAGTTGCCTTCCTTCTGACGTGAAGTTTCCTTTGGCGTCCAACAGTCCATAAAATGCTGAAATCTTCATCATTTATACCTGAAAACTTGATAATCATGTTGGTTAGCTCACTTACAGGAAAAAAAACTAAAAATGCAGGAATTATATATTTTGTACTTAAAACTTAGCTAAAATATGGGTAAATTAAGGTGCTTTAGGCATGTAAATACGCCTAACATCAACCCTCTAGCAAGGTAATAACTAGGGATAAGGTGAGTCAAGTCTTCAACTCCTAAAAATACTTCTCATAAGAAACGACCACTAAAACTTGACTTTTTTCTGAGTCAATTTGGACATGGGGATGAAATAGACCAAAACCCTTCAACAAACCAACTGTATTAGACAACCAAACCCAAGAAACACCTGATATCTAATGGAGAAATAGGTCTGCGCCAGTTTCTCACTTCTTCGATTTTTTTAGGGTCAACTCTAATTCCATCATCAAAAATAATAAGGCCAAGGAAAGCTACCAAACTTAGCCAAAATTGCACTTACTAAATTTAGCAAACAATTGATGGGCTCTAAGAGTCTGTAAGACGATTTTGTGATACTCTCTATGAGAATAGACAAAGATATCATATATGAAGACTATGATGAACAAATCAAAGTACTATTTGAACACTTAGTTCATCAAGTCCATGAAAGATGTTGGGGCATATTTAGGACCGAAAGACATGACTCGAAAGTCAAAGTGACCATACCATGTTCTGAAAGCTATTTTAGAATATCACATACTCTGACTCTGAGCTAATGATAATCGGATCTACGATCTATCTTAGAGAAATAGTGGCACCTTGAAGTTTGTTAAAAAGGTCATTAATTTGGGGGAGTGGGTACTAATTATTGATAGTGACTTTTTTTAACTGATGGTAATTGATGCACATTCTGATAGAATTGTGTTTCTTTCGCATGAAAAGTAATAGAGCACCCTATGGGGAAGCACTGGGCCTAATAAACCTTTATCTAGAAGGTTTCTTAATTGTTATTTCAACCCTTTAAGGTCTGTTAGAGCCATTCTATATGGTAGAATAGAGATAGGTTGGGTATTTGATAAAGCTCAATCTACAGCTCTCGTTTAAGTGTAAAGCGGTCGTTAGCAAATATAGAACCCAACCTGGGTTGGGTGTCGATCCCACAGGGAATAGCTTGGCCAACAAGTAAGTAAAATTACTAAACTTTTGGTGCAAATCTCATAAGAAGGGGGGATTCTTGTCGTGTAAGTAATGTAAACAAAAGCTGAGAATAATAAAGTAAAGAGAGAGAGATTGTTACGTTGGTTGTAAACAATGAGAATTGAAGCGTTGGGGTTATGTCCACCTTCTAAGGTATACATCTCTATTGGCTATGAGTGTGTAGAATCTTGACATGCAATTGCTTATAGAGAATTGTAGTCGATGGTAAATCCAAGTGTCTCTCGACCTCAACAAGGACTATTTCACTTTAACTCTCTCGAGCTTAAAGTGTGTCTAACGGTACGAATTCTCCAAGAGGTTAGTCCAGTTACGCCACTAGCTTTTTAATAGGAAAGGGTGTCCTACTACCTTGACATTATCTCTTTTCCAGACAAATAACCTTTCTCTCGACCAAGTTAAATGTTAGACTGGCGTATTCTTGCGTTTGCAACCACAAAGAATGTAGATTAAGATGAAGAGAATAATGATATAAGCAATATACGTGTCACGAACTCACAAACTCATAGCAATAGATAGTATCTCATTCGGCTTCCATAACCCCAACAGAGAGGTTTAGTTACCCATGAATGCGAAGGAGATCACGATTGACATTGTTGTTATATCACAATATTGATTAATGGCGTGTAGCTTAGGTGATAGGCGTGTGGCGTGATTCCTTAGCAAGTAACGATTCTCTTGTTGTGGAATTTAAGAATATAAGAAGAATAGAATTAATGGAAAGATTAGAAGAGTTGTAGGATTAATTGAGGGGTGAATTTTTAAGTTCAGAATCCATAAAAATCTCTAGCATGATAGGGTATTTATAATACCCATATCCTACTCCTACTAAGCTAATGAAATAAATAACCAAATCCTAAAAGGCTAATGGAATACTTAACCCAAATGTACTAGGTTAAGGTAATATTATCATAATCCAAATAAAATAATGAAATACATAACCCAATTGTACTAGGTTAATGTATCATTGTCAAAATCCAGCTATGTGTCTGCAAGTCCCCAAAGTCTTCAGAAATGTTGTTTTAGCCCGGGACAGATTTTCCATGCAGCAGTTTTGGTCCTTAGGCGTGTAAACTTTCTTCCCTTCCTTTGTGAGCTTTCTTTTGCATCAAGTAAGCCATAAAATGCTGTATTTTGCATCATTTATACCTGAAACTTTCCTAATCATGTTCGTTAGCTCATTTACAGGAAAAAGGACTAAAAGTGCATGAAATATATAATTTGTTCTCAAAACTAAGCTAAAATATGGGCAAGATATATTGATATAGGCGCGTAAATTCGCCTATCATCAGTATTTAAAAGTAGGTCTATTTCGAAGACAATTTCCCTTTTGTGAGGAACTCTAGGAATATCTTCAGGGAAAACATCTGGAAATTCCCATACTACTAATACTATATTAAGATTTGGAGTCTCTAAACTAGAGTCTTTAACTCAAACAAGATGATAGACACACCCCTTGGATATCATTTTTCTTGCTCTAAGGTATGAAACAAGTTGATCCCTAAAGGCTAAAGTACAACCCTTTCAAGGACTCGTTTATTTGGAAACTGAAAATCAACAACTCTATTTATATAATTAACTGAAGCATAGCATGAGTGGAGACAATCCATGCCGAGAATGACATCAAAATAAATTATCTCTAATTCAACAAGACAACTAAAGTGACTTTTTGGGATATTGTGATTGAATAGTTTTTGCATACCTTCCTGGCTATAATAGAAACTCCTACTAGGGTAGACACTGAGAAGGGTTCTACTAAAGACTCAGGACTGATACCAAAATTAACAATTATGTAAGGGGTTACAAAAGAAATAGAAGCTCCGGGATCTAACAAAACATAAACATGTAAATGAAAGAACTGTAACATACGAGTAACCACATGAAGAGAATTTTTCTAATCCTATTGGCAATGAAGTGCATACATTATATTTGGGCGCTAACCATTGGTGGCTTTGGAAGCGACACCCTGCTGAGTCGGGCGACCGTATAGATCTGGGGGACGATTGGACTGACCCTGATGACCACTCTGTGGGCAATCCCTTATCCTGTAGCTTGTGTTTCCACACCCAAAAAATTCATCACTGCTAACTCTAAACATACCCTGATGGTTTCAACTGCATTCCTTGCATAAAGGATTTGTTCGACCGTTGTTCACAGTTTCTTGAGGCTTAAGGCGTGCGGACCTATCCTAATTATTTTTTTTTTAGCTTCGGTGTTGGCACACTAGATTAAGATAGAGTTGGGGATGAAAATTTCTTACAAAAATAAGAAATGTTACCACCCTCCAACCTCGGCTTAGCAAAACATAGGCTACCCATTCTGGCTCTCTTATTTTCTCTCTCTTTCTTTACACTTCTACTCCATAATTTATTGAGCATGGACCATCAACCTAGAAAAACCCCTCTCCTTATTCAACATTATGGTCCTAAACTCCTTGACCATGAAACCAAATACACCCGATATGAACTTACTCATCCTACACCTATCATTAGACATAACATTAGGAGTATACTCGGCTAGCCAAGTAAACTTAAGACAATACTCATTCACACTCATGTTTCCCTTCCATAGATTAATAAACTCCTGCACTTCAAATTCTCTTAACTCAAAGGAAAACAACCTATCTGGAAAAGTTATAGAAAACTCTTTCCATTTAATAGGCCCTGCATTTCCCCTCTATATCTCTTCCACTACTTATACTAGGTGTGGGCATCATCCTATAATTGGTAAGCATCCAACTCTAAACTTTCACTAGAATTCACACCCATACTATAAGTTACCTTTTGAACCAAGTCGAGGAACTCCTACGGATCCTCATTAGACTTAGATCCCAAAAATAAAAAGTGTTTATTCGAGTGAAGTCCTGAATCCTAACTACAGGCAGTATTGGCCACCAAAACGACTGAAAATGCAATGGAATGATTATTTTGGGCTAATATTTAGTGAGATAAGTAGTGAATGACACCATGAATTCAATATGAGAGCTAAGTAGTGAATGACACCATGAATTCAATATGAAAGATAGGATCATTCAGGGTATCTTCTTGAAAAGGTAGAAGTACATGTTGATTCCCATTTCTCCTTCTATTAGTCTTTATGGGAGGAATGTTCTGTAAATGGAAAGGAAATTAGATTAGAAAGAGAGTTTAAATTGATCTCATGCTTAATCACATGACATAAACACTATAAGAAGGGAAACTTTTCCTAAAACATCTTGTATTCTCTTGTCCATGAGTGTGGCGCGCTTTACACCCATGCATAACACGCTAGTTAACATGGATTTTATACTCCCTAGGATACTTTAAAACCTTAGGCTTTGATAAAAAGTTTTTAATGCCTCGGGAGTACACCCTGGAAGCCATATGGTGCTTACAGCCCCAAAGGCCCATAAGTTAACCCATGATAGTACCTGCTGTGAGCACTAAATAAAATAACAAAGAACATGTATGAAATTTAACTAAAATGACATAACATTTTAAAATATTAAAAATAATCTTTGAGATAATAAGCCTAAAAAACTATATGAAAACATTATCGAAAAGACTGTCAAAACAACTAATAACTGACTAACTTTAAGAAAAAGTCTGAAAGCCTCTAACTGAATGACTATGGAGTTGATACGATAAGTCCCAAACTAAATTCGACTTACTGCTAAAACTGAGATACTGATATAAACATAATCGATCCCCATAATATAAGGACTCACCACTTATACTACTGTTTATACGCTAGAGTGTCTAAGTGCGGTTGGGAACCTGAACGTCCGACACTATGATATGATTAATAGTGCAAGGAACATGTATGTAGTTAGTACTTTTACTGCATTGGTATTCTAAATGAGGTTAGGCTTATATACATCGCTCAAATTTATGAATAATAATTGACTGAATAAATAGCATGAGATTGTAATACCCCGTATTTTTGTGCTAAGCGTCTAAGCGTTAATACAAATGATTCTCACGTGAATACAAGTTGCATAATCATTATACTAGACTATGGAGTAGTTTAGAGGTGAAAAATGTTCATAGCAATGACCTAGAACAAAGTTGAGCTGAGACCAATTGATTCATCCAAAGTTTGACATTTGATTCTACAAGGGTCAACTTCAAATGTATATATCTCTTAAAATACATGGATTTTTTCATTTAAAGACCTATCAAATTGTATATAATTTAATTATCTTGCCAATGATACTAATTTTGCAAAAATATGATACCTGAGCAAAGAGTTATTTGTAAGAGACAGTAAGGGTGTGCGATGGGAAATGCGCTGCCCAATCAAATGTGTGTGATTGGGAGTGCGATTCATACTTAAATGTCTGCCATAAGGTATACGATACACACATTAAGGTTTTCCATGGGTTGTGCTTCATATACCTAACTTCCAAGTTCAGAAAACACCCCTATATTTGTCTATAACACGGGATTAAACTCCCATAACACAAAAATAACTTTATTTTCTCTCCAAATCACCAAGAACATTCATTAGAGTTTCAACCTTAAAATTCAAATATCTCAAGATTCAACCATGAGTTTTTAATAATTCTTTGAGATTCGGAATCTTCATTCCCATGGATACAAGAAACACTCATTATTTTCACGAATAGAGTCCCAAGGTCAAGAGTTCATTCAAAGTTTCAAGTTTAAGGTATGTGGGGTTTTTCAGCAAGAACACCCTTTTGTTCCTGTTTCCAAAAATACTTTATTTTACGAAGTTATGGATTTTATATGTTTTACTATGATTTTGAAGTATGAATTTATATCCTATATTGATTATCATTAGATTATGATGTTTTTGATATTTCAGAAGTGAAATTATATGAGAATGATGATATTTTGTGCCTAATGGATAAATTTCTAAATTTTGAAGGAATTTATATATGTTTATGATGTAAACTTGAACCTTGATAAATTTTCATATGATGTTGGACATGAGTTTTGAACTCTAATTGAGATTTTCGTTTTTTGTTTTGAGAAATCATGTGTTATAAACACTTTGTGTTTGAATGAATTGAGATGATAATGAAGCTTTGACCTTTTGATCATAAAAAGTGGTTTATTTGAATCCAAGATGAGAAAAGAAATCCACTTTTATTGATTATTATAAAAGGGTAGCATGATGGCTCTCATTGTAAATTGTTGAATTGTTTATTTATGGATTTTCTTCTGAAAAGATCTGAGCTAAGTCCGGGAGTAGTCTTTTGCACCGAGAGGGAGGAATAGCAAGATTGGTACTTCCCTAGAACTACGTGCCCCTATAGGTTATGATCCTGAGGATGATTTATATAGTGATCACTAGTGTTTTGATTGATGATGTAAGGTCCTGCTCCGATGGCAAGGATAGGACAACTCTCCCCAACGTGGGTTAGAATTGGACTCCATATAGCTCACATGGTTTATGTAGGTTGTAAGAGACTCTCAATGTGTGTGTGTGTGTATTCTCCTATCTAATATGAAAAGTCTTATTCTTCTATCTGAGATAAAAACATATTTGTTTGAAAGACAGAGTTTGAGGAAGTCATTATTTTTGAAATATTTAATGAACATATATTCCAAAGAGAATTGTTATGAGATTTGATTGCTTTGATGATTTGGAATTGAGATGGAAGTAAATTGTGATTTATTATGATGACTCATATGTTTCACCTGATATATTTTATTCTCTTTTGATTATGATGATTTTAATTTGAGCTAAGTGAGTCATTTATATCAGCATGCATAATTTTATAAACTGTGATGATATTAAGATATTATTTTATATATGCATTGTACCGTCATATGATCAGTACGTTTCCATATTACTAACCCATATATTAGTATGTGGGCTATATTTACTTAGAATATCGGTACAAGGTATAGTGTACATCTTCAGATCCAGTCAGTTCGCGGCACCTAGTCAGCAGGTGATGAGTCCTTTTGATTCAAGGGCTTGAGTTAGTTATACAGTTTGAGAAGTGTTGTATTTTCTTTATTCAGTCGTATTGAGTTAGGTTAGTTGGGATTCAT
The DNA here is from genome assembly GCA_030864225.1 of Capsicum baccatum var. pendulum. Classification (NCBI taxonomy): domain Eukaryota; kingdom Viridiplantae; phylum Streptophyta; class Magnoliopsida; order Solanales; family Solanaceae; genus Capsicum; species Capsicum baccatum. The sequence goes on along the minus strand of CM061559.1, from coordinate 197,995,583 downwards.
GAACCGGCTACCTACAGTTAGTACTAGTAGTGGCTTTATAGACAGTCAGTAAAAGTTGATGTATTATATTTCAGTTTTGGTTGTAAAAGCAGAGTTGTAATCTTGTAAATTTAGTTTTGTATCTATCATATTTAGAAAAGATTAATTTTCCACAGATTTGTATAGATTTATACTTTTTGTTCAGTTGCTTATGAGTTATGCCAGTAGAAGGGTTAGCTTGGGGTCACTTGTGATCCTAAGTACCGAGTGATGTCTCGGGACCTGATTTTGGGGCGTTACAGAGATACTGATGTATAGTATGCATGAAAGCTATAAATTCTGACAGAGCATGACCAAGTATATGACATGATATTGGGATAGTATGTAAACTGAAATACTAAAATACTAGTACTGAACAACTAATAACTGTATGCCATGGTCAAGCAAGATAGAAAATAGAACTCTAGACTTAATACTAAATTGATACTATAGGAGCGATCATCTAACCAGCATGCAACAATATGAGCTAATTGTGGTCCAACCTATGAACCTTGTTGGAAGTGTATCAGTACCGTGCCACGGTTTCTAACACTGACTATGTGGATCCACTAAAGTGTTGTACCAAAGGAATAAGACTCACCCTCTACTAGAAGGTGCTTTAGTGAGATGTATGTCAATCCTCAACTGGCATGAATATATCACCAACCTACACTGTCTATGAGTTCTATAATACAGGGACTACTACTAAACCTCATACCCTCAACTGGCAGGTGAGCCCCCATCCCTAGGTTTGCTCAGTGCTAAATCCTACTCCCAATTGAACTAACTCTTATTACTGGACTGAAATAAGATAAGTATTATGAGGTATTAACTGAACTTATAATACTCTAATATATATGAAACCATTTTGAGAAATACTAAAAACAAAGTAAACAACCAAGTTTTTTAAGTATTCATAACCCCTAGGACTCGATAACATTTATAGTAAGAGCATACCAAAACATTAAATGCTTAATAGATTGTCTTTGCTCAAAATTCATCTCTTAGTCATTCCATTAAACATTTGTAATTTGTGGTTTAAGCATGGGAATTCTTTTAACATATAAAGATAGCATGATTTCAACCCTAAAATAACCAATTAAGGTTTAAATTAGTGAACAAGCACCATCCAAAACATGTAGGGTTTAATAACTACGACAATTTTATGGAAACATGATATAAACTCGAGTTTCATGAAAATTATAGGTATAATTCATGGGAACATGTAAAGATCATAACTTTAAAACTTGAAGTTGGGTTCTTTGACTCCATTTGTGAGAAGGACCTATGAATGAACATTTAACATACTTTAATCAAAGAATTCTTTGAAGTTCTTGTTGGTTTTCTTGAGAATTTATCTTGAAGCTTGAAGGGGATAGGGTTTGTTCTTAAGAGAAAATGATTTCAATTTTGGCAAAATTATGAAAAATAAAGAAAAAGTGTTGTTTGGGGACCTAAATCTCATGGTTTGGCCAAATTGGGTAAGGGGAAAGTACAAAAATACCCTTGAAAAATATGACTGAAAGCTAGAAATACACAGGCCGCATTGGAGCAGGCATTGAGGGCTCTAGAGCATCGTACAAGAGCACGGGATGTAGGCTCTATCGTGGGCTACCCCCAACAACAGGATGGAGCGAGCGCCACAGGATAATCGCATGCTGCCTCTATTCTGGATGTCCAAACTTATCCTTACACTTTTCCAAAAAATTTAAAACTCACCCGAGATGTACTATTGACTTCCCCGATCATGAATTTACTCAAAAATCAACTTTCTAATATCGGAAAGATCAAAAATAAATTCATCAAAGTTAAGGGCTTTAAAAATGACTAAGTCTTAATACTTAGTGAAATATTTTAAGTGTTTGTCTTCTTTAACATGTAAGAGTGAGCTAAAATGAGCTAAGATCTTACGGGGTCTTACAGGGCTCACATAAAAAAGAGTGAAACCCGGATCAAGTAAACAGTAAGTATCATAGGAGCAAAGTTGTAACATATTAGTGACAAGATTAGGAGATACCTTAGATTACTAATGGGTAAAAGGATAATAGAGATAATTGTTTCCAGTATCGGTACTAGAAGTAGCGCCCTTTGGTGCTAGAGTTAATGAAGTAGAAATCGAGACTTTATGAAACATCCCATATTTTTGGGCTAGAATTCAAACCATCATTCATACAAGTATAAACTCTAATCCAATGATTTGTATATGAATGTATGTTTCATTATAATTATCCTAGTATTAAGAGTGTTTATGAGGTGAAAATGTTCATAGGAAATACTTAGAGCAAAGTAGTGTTGAGAGCTCTAGATTTGGCTAAATTTTAGTATTCGATCCTACAAGGGTAAACTTTAAACGTGTATAACTTTTGAAATATGATTAATTTTCCAGTTTAGTACCCCTAAATTATAAATAATTGAGTCCTTTTTCCAACACACCAGATTTTGTCTCAATCCCACACCTTAGTGAAAAGTTATGAGGATTTTCATGCAGTAAGTGTCTGCGATAGCTCTGCGATGCAGACCTTAGGCGCAACATTAGATTTCGAGATGTAGAGGATATGTTTCCCTCATCTTTAAGTACTAGCCTGAAGGGAGTTTTAGTTATTACCCCTTGCTGACAAGCACCCAAGTGACAGATTAAAGCCCTAAAAAGGGCTTTTTTCCCATTATTCTTCAGTTAAGACGTAAAAACCCTCCCTAAGTCCCAAGAAAAAAAATTCAATTTTTTTCCCCAAGAATTAAAGCATTCAAGCTTCAATTTCAAGTTTATCTTCAAGTATAAAGTAATTGAGGTATGTGGGGTATTCATCAATAGGTTCCTTCTACCCATTGAGCCCAAAAAATCCTCTTTAAATTAAAGTATAGATTTTTACCCTATTTTGTGAAATTATCCACGTTAATTATGAAATAAAACCCATGTATTTTGTTGTAGTTTGAATTCAAGTCATGTTCACATGTTTTCCAATGTAAATTAGATTACTTCATGCTTTAAATTTCAAGTACCCATGTTATATTCAATTTATTTCATGATAACTCAAGAAATTCATGTATTAATCCATGTGAGTATGTTATCTTACAAAGTTTAACTCATTCCCATGATCCAATTCTTAAAATCCATCAGCTTAGTAAAATGTAATGAATTATAGGTCTCTAAATTATTATTTTTGTTAGTGCTTTGAAATAATATTATCATATTTTAGAATCATTCAGTGCTAGAGGGTTATGAATACTCGATACCTATGCATTTAGTTATGGTTTAGAATTTCAAGTACTACCTAATTTAATTATTATACTCAGACTACCATGTTAATGCTGAGCAACTATAAATACACCACTATGTAATGTTAAACAAGTAATACCACAATGTCAGATTAGTTAGGTGTAGGATTTAGAATCTAGCGAACCTAGGGATGGGGTCCACCCGCCTATTTAGACTGAATCCTTAGTAGTAGTTCCTAAGTTCAAGATTTATATAGCTAGTGTAGGATTATGAGATGTCATCCAAAAGTTTAAGATCGATACTCTCTTAAGATTCACGCACCATCTTAGGACTAAATCCCTAGTCCTTTGGGACATCATATTAGTTTATCCACATAACCATGTGTTAGTACCTCTGGAAAGGTGCTGACACCCTTCCAACTAGAGTTACAGGTTGGATTCCAATTAGATCATATTAGAGCATGTAGATTACATGATAGATCTCACAGTTTCAATCAGTACTAGGTCTATCTAATTTAAAGTTTGATTGACCAAGAAAAATTTTTCAGTATCCAATCAGTTAATTTTATAGACTATTTTAGTACATGTTGTACTTGTTCTTATATTCACAGTGTTTCATGATCATGTTCTCGTGCTCAGTATCCATATATGATCCTCCATTTAGTTTTATAGAATGTTCAACTTTACTTATGATTTCCATACATTATTCATTTTTCTATCGCATCCTAGCTTGCAAAATTATTTTCGACTAATGATTTATAAATCTCACTATGACTTAGAGTTTTCACGTATAGCCATGTTTTTAATGTATGTTTCAAGAAAAAACTTATGTCCTTAATTTTAAAGCAGGATTTAAATTTTTCCATAATTTAGTGTATGTCTCCATATACTCAGTACATGCCAAAGTACTGACCATATATATGCATTTGAGGATACATTCCTTCATAATATAGGTACCATATGTAGCTTTAATCCAGTAGGGGATAAGTCCTCGTATTTCAGGGACACCAGTCCATTGTAGTTTATGTGTTGTATTTTGATCATCCATATATATTGATTAGTGGTAGTTGGAGGCATGTCCCAGCTTTCTATAGTTAGTATAGTAGAGGATTTATAGATAGTAAGTGAGAGTCATGATACGTAATTCATATTCTTTCTTTGGTTTATCATGTTATAAAACTTATTAGTATTATACTCATCCAGATTTCCTAATAATTATGTTTTCGCTCAGCAAATTTAGCTTTTATATAAAATTTAAATAAATTTTTCAAGTAGTATTCAAGTACATGGGTTAGCTTGGGATCATTCGTGTTTTTAAGCACCATGATACAACTTGAGGTAGCATCGAGTCATGAAAAACTTGGTATTAGAGCACAAGGATCAAGTGCCCTAGGTTATTTATGAAGTCGTGTCTAGTAGTATCTTGTAGAATGGTATGGATGTAGTTTTCTTTGAGAGGCTACAACGTATTTAATAAAAGTTTACCTTCTGTCATATCTCAAATCATATTGTAGAGATCTTCGCTAAGAAACTTATATGTATTCCTATCTTGCTCCATTCATGCCAACTCTACTTTAGTTTTTAAGGAACAGAAATAGTCAAGATCAAATTCCTACAGATAGAGCTTTCTCAGACAGTCTCCGCAGATAGTTATGGGATTGAATGTGGGCACAAAAAAAGTATCCCAACAGTGTCTTTATGTTCCAAAGTTTAAAATATTTCATTCATGATCATGAAAAATTGTGTATTTAGCCAAAGTCAAATGTACTTTCAAATTACGTCTGAGAATTCTATGATAGCATATGACCTAATTTAGAAGCACAAACCTAAAATTTAAACGCCAGTCAAGTGGGCATAGTATTTATATAGATTTAGTAGATTATGTATGCATAGGAAAAGTTGTATGAAAGGTGAACAAGTAGTCCTAAAATAGTGTATGCATGAATTTAAGTTTATTGATTCGAAATAAAGTATGATGGTGTGGGTGTGATCTATAGGTGTACCCGAGGTGATATAGGATTGTATTATCTCTAATTTTAATGCGTGTGTGTTTAGATAGTGCCCTTGAGTTGATAAGTCCGAATGAGGAGAGTAGTGTAGTACATGATGTTCTTACCAACTAATTTATGGGCTATATGTTATTTATGTCAGATATTTGGTGTAATAGTAATTCTCATGGTTTATCGAAAAATATAAGTTTAGATATGTAATATTAGTAGGCTATGAAGGAAACGAGGCCAATTATATGTTTAGTGAGGAAAGTATGTTGTCAAAAAGGATGTATGTTATAATTATTGCTTATGTTAATAAAAGTTTAAGGATATTATATATTAAGTGAGTGTAGAAGAAATAAGTTAGTATGTGTAATACCCTATATTTTTCTACCTTAGTTTAACTCTCACTATACGAGTATTACTATATAAAATTTTAATAATACTCAGAATTTTTCAGTTTAGAGCTTATCAATGCATAGAAAATTTAGTCAGTTTTCCAATGATATAAAATTTGCCCAAATTCGATACCCGGGTGAAGAGATATAACATTTTTAGTAAAATAGTGTACCACCTGGTACTTCACCACATTGCGGAGAGGGTGTAATTGGCAATTGCCAAAATCCACTAAGCCATCACAATCCCACTACGTCGCACCACCAGCCAATTTTCTAAATATCACTTTCTAGTGTGACTCTGCGATCATGGCATGTCACGCCAAGATTCCAGTTCCTAGTTGTCCAGTTTACACTGAGATGGAGAGATTTCATCGCTTCGTGCCAGCATGAAAAATCAGAATTTTTAGTTTCTGTGATTTTAGTTCAGGCGTTGTTTCGTCAATTCTCAGAACCCCTAATTATCCTAAACACAAAATTAAGCCCCTAAATAACCTATTATATAATTATTTACTCACTTTTCTCAAGATTAAAAACATTCTCTCTTTATTAGCAAACTCTAGTTTTTAAGAAAAGAAGAACGAAGCTCAAGAATTCCTCCAAGAACCTTCAAGAACTTTTCTTCTCAGGTATGTTAGGTGTTCGTCTATGGGTTCCTTTCACCCATAGAGTCCAAGAATCTATTTTTTAAATTACAAGCTTATTGATTAATGATTTACATGCCTAAAGTTGGATTGTATTCCTGTTCATGATATTAAATTGAGTTTCAATTCATGATTAATTGTAGGTTCCATGAAATTGAAACATCATGTATATTTAATTGTGTAATTCCCATGTTATAATTCTTGAATTGCCAAGTTTGGGTGTTGCAATGTTTGTATGCTACCTATGGATATATGCTTTAAGTTGTGCTCCCCAAGTGTTTGATAGAACGCCCATGTGTATTAAATAGTGAAATCATGACATGCAAGTATATGTACAAGCTTATGCCCTACAAGTGTCTGATAAAATGTCTCTACGAATGAATTATGAACAAGTGGACATTGTTGTGCTTTTCAAGATCATGCTATGCTTTGTTTCTCATGATATCAAGTCATAGGGGTATTCAATACCCAAAAATCGAGTTGCTTACCTAGAGCTATGGTAGTTACAGAACAGTCTCAGTCAGGTCACAAAACCATAGTACTAAGTTAGTAAATAGAACTCAGTAAAACTCAGTATTAGTCCAGTACAGTTCACTATAATAATCAATGTCATTCTAATGGGAGTAGGATTCAACACCCAGTGAACCCAAGGATGGGGGCTTACCTTTCAGTAGAGGGTGTGATCCTTAGAAGCAAACCTTATATTCTAAAACTATGTAGCCAGCATAGGTTGAGAAATTAACCTGCTAGTTGAAGGTTGATGAGGTATTTTAACCTAATAGTTGAGGGTACCACTATTCTCATTCAGGGCACCTGCCAGATAAGGGTGACTCTTTAATTGCCTTTACTCGTGACACGGTACTGACACCCTTTCAAATGGGGTTACAAGTTAGACCCTAGTTATCTTATTTGGGTCATATTAGTTAGATAACTACCTCCCACAGTCTCAGTTTAGAACTCAGTTTAGTTCTACAGAATCAGGAGTGTCAGACATAATCAATCAGTATTAGTAACTTAGTATGAGTAATTCAGTTAGTTAGTAATCAAAAATCAGTACTAAGCTTCAGTAAAATCTCATATATAGTATATACTTATATACGCATATGCATAATATTGTATACTCAGTATTTACAACATTTCAGTTATCTATGTACTCTCATATTTAGTTACTCTATATTATTCAGTCAGTTATTGTTCATACATATAAACCATTGCATTCATCCTTACTTCATTTAGCATACTAGTACATTCCATGTACTGACGCATACTTTCTCTTTGCACTATGATGTCTCATATCATAGGTTCGGATGCTCAAGTTCCTGATCGTGCTTAGACAGATTCAGACAGCAATATCAGATTCAGTAGTGAGTCCTTAACGATCGAGGATATTTTTTATTTCATTATTACATTAGATTTAGTATTTTAGTAGTCGGAGTTAGTTGGGGGCTTATCCTATCAACTCCAAATTTAGATAGGTCAGATAGAGGCTTTTCAGGCTAGACTAGTTCAGATAGTATTTCAAATTTTAGGTGTTTTATTAGATATTATTAGAGTTGTTATTCTTTATCAGTATTTAGATTGTGAACATTATGGCATTTCAGCCCATTTTCTACATTATTACAGTATTAATATTCACGGGTCATAGTAGATATCAGTTATGGGTTATCTTGTGGTCCCTCTAGATCGTAAGAATTGAGTAGCATCTGAGGTACAGACTCGAGGCATTACAAACTTGGTATTAGAGCCTACAGGCCAATCGAGTCATAGAGAGTCTGAAAGCTACATCTAGTAGTCTTGTTCATATATGTGTAGCACACCACACTTATGGGTAAGAGGCTATGAGACATTTTTAGAAAAAATTTTCCTTATTTCAGTATTCATGTTGTGCGAGTGAGCATGAGCTCAAGTTAAACTATCTGTATAATCTTTTTCTTCCTTCAGTTTACAAAACATCCCTCTCAAAAAGAACAATGGAAGAAGAATAGGAAACCAGTCAGCACCTCAGCCATTTAGGCATATCCCCTAGACAAGCATGTCTCTCATGAACAATTCAAAGTTATGTTCAGCACTCTAGAAAATTCTGTAGTAGTTTAGAATGAATGGACAACAACTTTTTAGGACAACCCTATGGCAAATACTGTTGCAGTCAGGATTTGGTACTTCACTCGAATGAATCCTCCCATATTCTCAGGATCTAAGTCTGAAGAGGACCAACAGGAGTTCCTCAACCAGGTTAAGAAAGTCACATATATTATAGGAGTAACTTCTAGTGAGAGTGATGAGTTAGATACCTATCTTTTATAAGATGTAGCTCATATGTGGTTTAAGCAGTGAAAGGTAGACAAGGGCCTAGATGTAGAGACCATAGAGTGGGAAGAATTTGCTACTGCATTTCTAGATAGATTCTTTCCCTTAGAGCTGAGAGAACCCAAGGTGTTAGAGTTCATAAATCTCAGGAAAGGCAGTATGAGTGTGAAAGAGTATTCTCTCAATTTTACTTAGTTAGCCAGGTATGCTCCCCATGTAATAGCAGACAATAGCTCCAGAATGAGCAAGTTCATGTTTGGGGGGTCTAAGAGTGTGGTTAAGGAGTGTAGAACTATGATGTTGATTGAGGAGATGGACATATCCAGGTCATGGTCCATGCTCAGCTAATAGAATAAGTAAAGAATAAGGAAGGGGAGGGAGAGTAAGAGATCTAGAATAAGTAAATTTAATTTTGCTCAACATAAGTAGGGGGGGTAATCGTTCCTTTTTCCATAAAAAATCTTCAGTTCCAGCTCCACCCCCAGTCTGTGCTCCAGTCCCTAAGTTTAGAAATGGTAACAAAGATATGGCTCCAGGAACGCTATGTATTCTTCTTTCTTCTCTCTACTTTACTGTTTTCTACTGTGTATGTATGTATTTTTCCTCTCTTGTTCTCCTCATTGTTCTATGCATATGGTTTTGTGTAATTTTTTTTGTTTCTTGTGTTATTAATCTGTATCAGATTGTATGTGTGAGTATAAAATGTGTTCTCTATTCTTCTCTATGAATTACAATTTCTTGGGCAATTAAATAAGATTAAACAAGAAAAGTACACGTTCTAATTGGAATCCTGGCAATTGTGGTCTCAAGAAAAATACTCTAAGAATTTTTTCTTGCTCTTCTACGAATTTCTTCACTTCGTCCAAACCACAACGAAATCGGCTAACTTTTCACCGAAAAAACAAAAAAGAAACTGGAAACGCAAGAAAATTCAACAGAGAAAAAGCTTGAGACTTTGGCATAAAAGATTTAAAAGATAAGCTACTTTGCAATAATTTTATATTATGTAGAAGATTCAATTTTCAGTGAGATGTGCATATGGAACAAGAATTGAGAAAAAAATTAAAGGGCAAATTAGTGATTTAATAAATTAATGCATGTGTTGAAGCTTTGTATTAATAATACATAGAAAAATTATGGTATTAGTTACGCATAACACAATGCACAAAGGGTCAATTTGAACGTGTATAAATTTTGAAATATTTTTGAAATTTTCAATAAAGACCCACTAAATTATATATATTTAAGTCATCTTTCCAATGTATCTGATTTTTCCTTAATCCGACACCCGATCAAAACATAATGTACATTTTGTGAGAAACAATAAAGGCCCGAGATAGCCTCACAATGCAGAAATTAGGCTCTGCGTTATCCAGCACAACGAGGAGGATATATTTCTTGCATCTGTAAGTAAAAGCTCAAAGATCTTTTTAGTCATTCCCCCTTTCACCAAAGCACCCAAGAGATGGATTAAAGCCCTAAAAGGGGTATTTTTACCCACTCTTCTTCAGTTAATACATAAAAACCCTCCCCAATTCCCAAGTACAAAATTTTTCAAGTTTCTTCCCAAAGAATTCAAGCATTTATTCTTCGATTTCAAGTTTTTCTTTAATCATTAAAGTAACTAAGGTATGTGGGGTATTATTCAATGGGTTCATTGCACCCATTGAGCCCGAAAAATCCTCTTTCAATAAAATTATGAATTTTTACCCTATTTTATGAAATTATCCATGCAAATTATGAATTAAAACCTATCTATTTCTTAGTAATTTGAATTCAAAGAATTTTCACATGTTTTACCATGTAAATTAGATTACTTCATGCTTTGAATTTCATTTTCCCAAGTAATATTCAATTGATTTCATTATAACTCATCAAATTCATGATTTAATCCATGTGAGTATGTTATCTTGAAAAGTTTAACTCATTCTCATGTTCCAATTCCTGAAATCCATCAGCTTAGTGATATGTAATGCATTATGGGTCTTTAAATTATAATTTTTTTTTGTGTTTTGAAACGATATTATCATATTTTAGATTCATTTAGTGCTGGATTGTTATGAACATCTGATTCCTATGATTTTACCTATGTTTCAAGATTTCAAGCACTACATGAATTTATTATTATACTCAGACTACCATGTTTGTGCTAAGAACCTATCAGCTCAGTACCATGTCCTGTTAAACAGGTAATACCACTTGTGCCAATTTAGTTAGAAGTAGCATTTAGCACCGATCGAATCTAGGATGGGGGCTCACCAGCCAGTTAGGACTGGATCCTTAGTAGAAGTCCCTAAGTTCTAGAACTATATTGACAATATTGGATTGTGAGATGTCACCCACCAGTTTAGGATTGATACTTTTGTAGGGGTGATCATCCAGCTTAGCACTAACACCCTAGTCCTTCGGGATATTAGATTAGTAGATCCACATAGCCATGTGTTAGTACCCATGGAAAGGTACTGACACCCTTCTAACTAGGGTTATATGATGGACCCTAATTAGCTTAGATTAGGCATATCGGATCATGATAGCTCCCACAGTTTCAGTCAGTACTCAGTTTATCTTAGTTCGGGTTTTCTTGATTAAGTAGTCATATTTTAGTATCCATCAGTTTTACAGATTATTTCAGTACATGTTTTACTTGTTCTTTCATTCTTAGTTTTACATGTTCATATTCTCATGTTGAGTATCCATACATGATCCTCAGTTCTATTTTACGCCATGTTTATCTTTACATAAGATTTACATATAATACCATATTTCTACTGCTTCCCAACTTACAGAATTGTTTTTCGATAATGATTTATAACTGTTGAATAACATTATGGTTGCTTCACATAGTAAGGGACCAAGTCCCTTGGAATCAAACACAGGCAATCAAATGATAGAGTACAAGAAAGCTAAAGGTAGTGCAGAAAGAGTAAAGAACACAATGGTTTTAACATAGAAACCCAACGCGCAAAAAGCACGGCTTCTCTCACAAGAACCAATGAAATCTACTATAACCAACCACTTGATTATAGTATAGATTTCAACAAAACTCTAAGCTCCTTACGCTAAAATCAAATATACTACCAGCTCATCTTATTAACTCTACCAAGGACTCTCCCTACACTAATTTGCTCTAATCAGTCTCAAAGCTTAGGAAACTTTACCAAAATATCACACTCAACTGGAAAACAAGACATTACTCACTAGCTTTGAGTAATTCTTGTACAAATAAACACTAAAAAACACTTAATCATAATTTAAGTGACATACAAGATTAAGAACATGAGTAGTGCTTGAGAAATCTTGAATTAATGTTTTTGTTGCCTCACTTTCACTCTTTAGAACTGGGAAAAACCAATTGTTGAAGAGATGTCACTTCCCTTTTATATCTAGGTGATGATTAGGGATGAAATATCATTGGACCATCTATCAAAGTTGGTACAAAATAACATCAAGTTGCACCTACAAGTTTGTTACAAAATATGACAAAACTTTACAGAAGGCGTGAGTGCCAGCTATACTGTACCTTGCTCGTCCAGGGACCTGGTCCCTTGAAGTTTAGTTGCACATAATTAAAATTACATATAACATTTCCCCCCTTTTTTGGTGATAACAAACCAAACCTTACAATTTGAGCATCAATGCATCTTCACAATGTTTAATCAGCGTGATTATCATTAAAGGATCATTGTTCCCCTATTATTATTCCTTCTCTATTGTGTAACATAGGGGCCTAGTCCCTTTTTTTCATCTTATAGCACTGGTCCCTTGTCGTAATCTTGCAACAAAAACTTTTCCCTGTCATTGTGCACCTCATTTTATTTGGTGCCTTGTATTTACACACTTCCTATATTAGTGTGACATTCTTTAGTGAATCACCATCTCAATTTACCTGGTAGTATGTCTGGTCCATGCTACCTGAACTCAGTAATTCCCCTTTTTGGCACCATTGAAAATGATTAGTAGTAATAAACCAAGTGTAAAGATAAGCACAAATTAGTTAACTCATGTCCATTGGTGTAACACTAACATGTAGAATATCTTTAAAGTAATGAGACAAATAAGATCCACAAATTAAAGATTCATTCACTCATAATAGTCAGTACTAATATAGTATGCTAAAATAATCATAATAAGACAACTAACCTTAAAAGCCATTATGAGAACTATGATATGGAACTGACACAGGGTTTATGAGGGAATAAGGATAACATGGCTCAGGTAGAAGAAGGATTGGTTAAAAAGGACTTAAGCGGTACTTTATTTTGGCATCCATTGTACTGAGAGTATCCACCAACTATTTGGTAAGGATCTTCACTTCAGCATTCAGTTTAGCCAATCTTTCTTAGATTTTTGCATTTCCAGCCTCATGTTCATCAGTGGCACCTGGTCCTTTAGAGGATAGACTTTGATTCAGCAATGTGAAATACATTTTATCTAGCATATCTAACTGTTGACTTGATTATTAACTCATCCATTTCAAATCCCAACTTCTCTTTGAACAACTTACAATTAATATTAATATACATTCTCCACAAGTTTTATTCAGACTGAACACCAACTTGGTTGTTCCATGTGATCTCTTTTTCCCATGTACCCCAAAATTATCAAATACTTTGTGGAGGAGGTACCCATACGGAATTTCATGTCCCCTTTTTTCACAAATTTAGCTATGTTCAGGAGACAGGTATCCATGATAAAGTTGGTACATTTTATCCCATCTAGGTAGAGATTTCCTTTTGACCTTTCTTAGAGACTTAAAAATTCTAGGATGATCACTTTACTGTTGAATGAATTTATTATTTCTCAATTTTTCCTTAATTTAGTACTTACATATTTCCTTCAAATGTCTTCCATAGTGAGTGCACAATAGTTTATGCTTTTTGCTTTTATCGTCGTGAGTAGCCTTTCCTTTAGATTCACTGTGTTGGATTTTTCCTTTGTAGCCTAGACCTCTATCATCATTAATACTATGAATAGTAAAGTCATAAAGGATGTGTGAGGAATTAATCCATTTAAGAGACTTGTTCAAATCTTCTTTTAGGAAGACCAGGTCCCTCTCTAATTCTTCATTTATGTGAATTGATAATATGAGGTGTTTTTGGGAAGCTTTCAAAATTTCCTCAATATCAATATCAAACCTCCATACTTCCTTCTTATCTCTACCATCTACACCATTTAAATTTTTCAGATTATCCATTTGACTTAAATTCTTAGAGTTTATCCTAGTGAACAATTCTTTAGTTTTAGAAAAGTTGAGAGTTAAAGCAATCAACTCTTGCTATTGATTCTCTATTATTTCTTCTACAACAATCCACTCAACAGATTTTTCACATACGAAGTCTATTAGAATACTTGCAAGCATTTTTATTGTCTTAGTATAGTAATTCACTAGATTCTTTTTAATATCAAAAAGTGTTACTTCCTTTTCTCTTTCATCTTCTAATATGGCAAAAAAGGAAAACATGGAATCATAGATAACATGGTTTTATTCCTCATATAGCATAGAAACAACTCCATACCTCTCATTTTTAGTAGATTGACTTGAATAATCTCCCTATGCAACAAGAGCATATTCACAGCATACTCAGCCTCTATCTTTTATCTTGAGTTTTCAAGGAACTGGTCCCTGTTCTTTTTTTCACCCCCAGCTTTGAGGAACTAATAATACACTTTAAGCCATGGAAATTCCTTAATGAAATGCTCAGAACTTTCACATTTGTGACATATCTCTACACAACCTCCTCATTTGTTGTTGCTTGTTTTTATTTTGAACTGATCACTAATCGTTATGGATTTAGAAATCTAATATGCCAAGTAGGTAACATCTATATTTTCATCTGTTGAATAATGTTTTAAGGCCTTCAAAACCAAGGAATTTCTCTTTTTCACTTCCTTCTTCTCCGTATCTTGTTGTTTCTTAAGATCGTATTCGATTGTATTCATTAGCATCTATGGAATATACTAACAGTTTTTTAGCCTTGTAATTTTTCTCAATCTTCCTTCTATATTCATCATTAAATTCTCTCCTACTTTTGATGACCATTCTAGTCATATCTCCTTCTTTGACTTCTCTTAAAGGTACATGAGGACCATTAAGGATAATGTCCATCAATTCACTATCCTTAGCCATGATGACGTCAAACATTCTTGTTTTTCACCACATATAGTATTTTGCATTGATCTTTGGTAGTTTAGTTTTTTATAGCCCTTATTCTAGGTTTGGTGGAGTTGTCATGCTAACCATGAAAATATAGGTGCTAACCTTTTAAAGAGAATATCCATTGATACCACTTGTTTAAACCCTTTGGGGTTGCTCCCCAAAGTAAGGGACCGATTCCCTCAAAATCAAACATAAGAAATCAAATAATGGAGTACAAGAAATCTAAAGGCACTATAGAAAGAGTAAAGATCACAAGGATTTTAACGTGGATACCCAACACGGGAAAAAATGGCTTTCCCTCACAAGCACTAATAAAATCTATTTAACTAACCTCCTGATTACACTACAAATTTCATCCTAACTATAAGATCTTTGCACTAGCAGCAACTTTACTATAAAATCATCTTGGTAACTCTACCAAGGACTCTCCCTACACTGATTATCTCTAATAAGTCTCAAAGCATAGAGGAAACTCTATCTAAGCAGCACTATCAACTAGAAAACAAGACATTACTCTTATAGCTTTGAGTAATTCACTTACAAATCAACACTCAAAAAAACTAACACACTCTTCAAGTAATGTACAAGATTAAGAATATGAGAAGTGCTTGAGTTGTCTTGAAATGGATTTTTTTGAACCTTACTTTCACTCTTTAGAATTGGCAAAAACCAATTGTTGAAGTGAAATCTCTTCCCTTTATAGCTGCATGATGATTAGGGATGGAATATCATTGGACTAGCTATCCAAGTCGGTACAAAATACAATCAAATAACACCTGTAAGTTTGTTACACAAGATGACAAAACTATGTAGAAGGCACGTGTGCCAGCTGTATTGTACCTTGCATATCCAGGGACATGGTCACTTGCAATTTAGATACTCATTTTCAAAACTACATATAGGAATAAATCTTGCTATGACTTATAGTTTTTACGTATAGCCATGTTTTAAATGTATGTTTCAGCAAATAATTTATGTCCTCAATTTTAATGCGTGATTTTAATATTTCCATGTTTTAGTGCATGTACCCATATACTCAGTACATTCCAAAGAACTAACCTCATATATGCATTTGTGGCTATATTTCTTCATTATATAGGTACTAGATATAGTCCACACACCAAGGTCAGACAGTTCTCAACTTTTAGCAATCTGGTGATAAGTCTTCTTATTTCATCAGGGACTCCATTCCATTAAAGTTCATGGGTTGTATTTTGATTATCCATAGTATTGATTGGTGGTATTTGGAGGCATGTCCCAACTATCTATAGTCAGTATAGTAGAGGTTTTATAGATAGTAAGTGAGAGTCATTATATGTAATTCATGTTTCTTCTTCTATCTTACTATGTGGTGAACTTTATCAATATTATACATATTCATATTTCCTCATGATTATGTTTCCGCTCAGAAAATTTGGCTTTTATATACAAAACTCAATTTCTCAAGTAGTATGCTAGTACATGGGTTAGCATGTGATTACTCATGCTTCTAATCAGCATGTTACGACTTAGGGGAAGCCTCGGGTTGTCAAACTTTATCACCTCCCATAGCAATATTAGCTGAAGGGAAGCTCCTCTACATATGTCTAGGCTGACCACAATTATAGCAATAATTCCTCCTCTCATCACAATAACTATGGTGAAGATGCTCACAGAAATAGCAAGAAGGATAACGTTGGGTTAATTGTGCTCCACTGGCCTAAGACTGGTCACCCTATGACTTAGGTCCACTGTTAGCCTTTAAATGATAATCCCCAAATGGCTTAGGATAAGAAGCACTAGCCAGGGAATAAGAGTTAGAACTCCTACAATTCTTCTTTTTGGTTTGTTTCCTACCATATCTCCTACTATTCTACTGATTAATTCCCTACTTTGAATATCTAAACTTCTTATTTTGCCTCTCTCCAATCTCTACTTGTTTTTTTTTTCATTTTCAACTGACTGCATATAAACCACAAGTGTGGAAATATCTATGCACAATTCAACATAGCAGTCGTACACTGCAATACCTATTAATGAGACAAACCCGAAGAAAACTTCCTTATTATAACCCTCATACTAGATACTAACTCAGCAACATATCGAAAAAATTGATGAAATTTCAAGGCATATTCCTTGACACTAATATTAACGTGCTTCAGATTTATAGACTCATCTACCTTAGCTTTCTTGAACTCCCAAGGAAGAAAACTATCAACGAAACCACTGGAAAACTTATCCCAAAATGACATGCTCGGCATCATCACCCCTCAAATGCTATCACTCCTCATAACACTGATAAGATACATCAAACTCCACAACCTTAAATTCATTACCATGCATCACCCTATAGATCTTATCTATCTTATTAATAAGTCCTTGAAGATCCTCTTTAACCTTAGAGCCAGTAAAGTTTGGGGTATTCTACCTCGTTGAACTATCCAACTCGAGTAATATCAAAAAAAGCCACAACAGCATTAGTAAGACTAGAATGATAAGAATCAAAGGCCACCAATTGACTGAGAAGATAACTAGGTCAAGAACTCTACATTAAAATATCTCCTTAAGGTAACTAAGAATAAGGTGTTACCAACCAAAGAAGGACTAGTAGAGACCTATGTGACACCAAATGGAGCAGCACAATCAAGAACAAGGACCCTAGAATAGGTCTTCACTCCATAAGTAGGGTGAGTCCCCTTTATATTGGCCTTAGTAAGGAAAGAGGTTCCGATATAATTGTTATGAGCATCAGATCTTTGAGGAGGTATGATCTAAAATACAAGCAAAGTAGGTGTTAGTGAGAATTCATAACACTAGAATCTATTGCTTAGGCTAGGAAATAAAGAGGTAAAATATTCCTAAATTCCTTTTAGCCTCCTCCTATAAGTGTGGCATACTCACACCCATAAAAAGGACTCTACTCGATATGAATTTGTGGAGACCAATAGACCCTAAACCTATGCTCTGATGCAAAGCTTGTCATGACCCGAACCTAGGCCGAGTCATAATAGGAATCTCAATCACACTTTGACCAAGACCACCCCTTTATCTATACCATAAGCTACCACTTAATCTCAAAGTTGATGTCACAACCCGATCAACGGCCTACTCATAACAGGTGTCTCAAACGTACCTTGGATTGGAGACCATACCCATTGGCTGTCCAACTGACCATAGTGTAGATAAATATAAACAGCAAAAGACAACCAAACCATAAAGATTAGATAGTCAATGTATCTCGACAGTAAGCTCTACGGGTAAATAACAACCACTCTTATATTTGTCTATAGAAGCCTCTAACAAAAATGAATATAAAATTAGGTTGGGACATGCCCCTAACCTTAGCCAAGGGAAATTAATAGTTTCCAATATAAGAAGAAACCTAGTGAACAAATAAATCTTTCTATAGGGTGGAAGCTTAAAACTTAACAGAAACTTTGCAATCCACCGCATCACCTAACATTGCATAAAAATAATAAAAGTATCTTAAGACCCTACATCATTAAAGGATGTAGAATCCTAGGACAGTTAGCAGGATAAGTGCTAGCATATAACTCGGGGTAATGGATAAAATAATGTTATTTTCTAAATCAAAATCAATCTCAATGTACATATTCCATACATGCATATACATACTTAAGATGTTGGGAATGCGTACATATATTATGTATGATATTTAAAATCACTAAACTAGAATATGTAGCTCAATTGTCTTAAGGAAACCAATGAGCTATATGGGTCTGGCTTTCTTACTGAAGTGCCTCAGTGCATAAAGCCACATAAATCAGAGAAAAAAAGTCTGAGGAAATACTAAGGAATCAATGACCCTAGACATTCAAAAATATTAATAAAGTGTGAACTATTTATATATTCATAAAGACCCCCACACCGAAAAATGTGGTTTCCAGTGTAGGTCCCCTATAATACCCCGTAAAATCCTAAACATGATTCAACTCTTAGTTACATGCTTAAGGGGTCCAAGGCTTGAAAAATTCACTAAGTATTGAGGACTTAGTCATTTTAAATACACCTAATCTTTGTGTATTTTTAGATTAGCCTTCTCGACCCTAAAACATAGGTTTTTATATAGATTCATCTTTAAGGAGGTTAAAAGTATGTCTTGGGTGAGTTTTAAGATTTTTGGATGAGGTTCGGTCCGTGATTGGATAGCAAAAATAGTGAAGAAATATGATTTGGCAGCAACATATTGCTCTCTTCCATGGTGAGGAGCTCTATGATGAATTGCTCTCTCCCTCGGAGTAACATACGTAGCATGTTGCTCTCTCCCATGGAGAGAGAGGCACGTCATATGGCTCTGTACCACACAGTGTTGTTTTTTAAGTGACCAAGGGGCATTTGAGTCAGATCCCTAACCCTATTTCATCCGTAATAAGATTAGAAACTCTAAAAGGGCATTATTTAGCTCTCAAGAAATCTTCCTTCTTCCCAAGAACAAACCCAAGCTTTATTCTCAAGAAATCAAGGGTTTAAGCTTTTAAGTTCCAACAACGTTTAGGATTATAGCTATTAAGGTATGTTGGATATTCATTCATGGGTCCCTTTTATGTCCTAGTGTGAACCTATGGAAGGTTAGGGTATTTCATGTTTCAAGTTTTGAATTCCCAAGGCTTATTTAATTGAATTTCATTTCATAATATTGAATTTATGAATTTGGCCATGAAGTCATGTTTTTTCTCATGTTTTAAGATATTCCTATGTTCAAGTTCATGATTCCCACATGTTTGATGAAATGTCAAAGTTTGGGGATATTGGAACCATAATCCCCTACTATAGATTAAAAACTCTGCTATTTTATTTTACGGTTATACAGTGCGGGCGGGTTATGAACACTTGATAAAAAAGTGTTTTTACAAGATATTCATTTATAAGTGACGAGTCAGTCAGACCATAGTTTTTTTACCATCATCTTTAGAGAATCATGTTCGTGCTGAGTGCTTAAGAGTACAGTACTATATCATGTATAACAGCTAATAACACCTATGTCATTCAGTTAGGAGTAACACTTACCATCGAATGAATATAGGGATGATATCTATGCCATAATTTAGGCATGATACGGTAGTAGTAGTCCCTAGGTTCCAAAACTATAGAGCCACCGTCGATTATGAGGGGTAACACATCAGTAGAGGCATGACACCCTCATTCTTTGGGATATCAGCCTTATGGATCCATATCATTGGTCATGTGTTGGCAACCCTAGCAAGGTACCAGCACCCTTTTAACTAAGATTATAGGTTTGACCCTGATAGAACAGATTAGGGTATGTCAGTTATAGCTAGCTCGCACGGTCTTAATAAAATATTCAGTGTATTTTAGATCAGGTTTGCTTGACCAAATGTATATAATTTCAGTTATTTAGCTATACAGCTTTTAGTCATTCAGATTACAGATTATCTCAGTAACATATTTATACTTGGTCTTTAATTTTAAGATATTACATGTTCATGCATTCATGTTCAGATATCTCATGCATTTTAGGTAGTCCTTACCTCATGCACCAGCCCATTCAAAGTATTGACCACATACTCTTCTTTGCACTATATTGTCTTATAATAAAGGAACGGATGCTTAGTTTCCTGACCATTCTTAGACTGCTCTGTGTTACCCAGCAGCAGAAGTGGTGTACTCCTTAATTAAGGACATTTATTTACTTTTATATCCTAATTATTTTAGTATTTCCTTATGTTCAGATAGTCGGAGTTAGTTGGGATCTTGTCCCATCAACTTCTCATGATGTTAGAGGCTTTTAGACATATCAATTAGAAAGTCAGTCAACTCTTTCAGTCTTTAATTGATATTTTAGTCATGCTTTTTTACATATATCAGTGTTTAGTTTTATAGTATCTTATCAGTTTGCCTTCCGTCTATGTTTTATATTGGTATTTTGGTTCAGTGCTCAGAGTAGTTACCAGCTCATGGATTAGCTTATGGTCACTTGTGGTAGTAATTAATGTTGTCACGATCAGGGGGTATCCTAGGGTCATGACAAAACTTTATATTAGATCCCAAGATTATAATGTATCCTAGAGAGTCTGGAAGTCACTTTTATTAGAGTTTTTTGCATAGGTGTATAGTGCGCCACACCTATGGACAAGAGGCTACACTACATTTTAGGAAAGTTTCTTTTAGTGTCCATGTCGTGTAAAAAAGAATAAGATTAGTTTAAAATATCTTTCTAATTAATCCTTTATTCTGTTACAGACAATGCCTCCCAGAATAAACAACGAAAGAAGAAACGGGGATCTTTCTTTACCATCGCCTCTTTAGGAAGATCCCCTAAATGACTATGTTTCTTATGCTGACTTCAGGGATGCTTTTATGGCCTTATCCCATTCTGTAGCTTCTCAAAACAACTAGCAAGCTGTTGTACCATCCAATCCAATGGCAAATACAACTGCAGTTAGGATTTGAGATTTTACTCACATGAATACCCCTCCATTTTTAGGATGTAAGTATTATGAGGATCCACTGAAGTTTTTGGATATGGTTATATATTAGTTTAAGGATGTATCCTACACTTAGTTTAAGCAATAAAAGAAGGACCAAGGTGTTGATATAGGGACGGTAGAGTGGGAGGAGTTTTCCTAAGTCTTCTTAGACAGGTAATTTCTGCTAGAGTCTAGGGAAGTTAATGTTTAGGAGTTCATTAATTTAAAGAAGGGTAATATGAGCATAAGAAGTTCTCGCTTAAGTTCACTCAGTTGGTAGGGTATGCTCCTACTATGGTGGTGGATAATAGGTCTAGAATGAGTAAGTGTATGTCTAGTGTATCTAATAGTATGGTCAATGAGTGTAGGATTGCCATGTTTATTAAGGAGATGAACCTATGTAGAATCATAATTCATGCTCAACATATCAAGAAGGAGAAAATAAGGAGAGAGAGAGAGAGAAAAAAGAGGGCTAGAATAGGTAGTTTCAAATTTTTTTAGCCAAGGTCTAAAGGTGGTAACAATTCTTACTTCTGTTAGAAATTTGTAGCCCAAGCTCCATCTTCAACTAGTGTGCTAGTGCCTGAGTTCAGGCATGACGATTGGGAAAGGGACCAGGCTTTAAGTCCCAGGGTAGTGTGAATAGTAGTTGTACCAATCTGCTCTACAAGAAATATGGGAAGAATCATTTGGGTGAATACAGGCTGGAAGTGATATACGTTTTTGATGTGGCAAGCCAAGCCACAGGATTTGGGGTTCCCTTGTAGGTATGTGGAAGGCTATAAATAATCGCCAGTAGTGATAGAATACTTCTTTAGTAGCACCAATAGGTCTCCCAAATCAGTAGGGTTCCACTTCCAATTCCACCAGCAGGCAGCGTTAGAATAGACTATATGCTCTCTATACTCAGCATGATCAACAGAGTTCTCCTGATATGGTTATGGGTACGTTATAGGTTTTCCATCTTCATGTTTATGCATTGTTAGATCCTAGATCTTCACTTTCTTGTATGACTCTTTATATAATTATAAATTTTGGTATCATTCTCGAAACATTATTAGAGTCTTTCTCAGTGTCTACCCCAGTGCATAAATCTACTATAGCCAAATATATAAACAGAAATTGCTTGGTCATAATATCTTAAAAAGTTTCTTTGATTGACCTTGTGGAGTAGAAAATGACTAATTTTGATGTCATTCTCGAGATAGATTAGCTCCGCTCATGCTATGCCTCAGTTGATTGTAGAAATAGAGTCTTTCAGTTTTAGTTTCCTAATGAACTAATTATTAAATAGTGGGATACTAGTTTAGTGCTTAGGGGTCAAATTGTTTTATATCTTAAAAAATAAAGATGATATATAAGGGGTATGTTTGGCATCTTGTCCGAGTCAAAGACTCAATAACTGAGACTCTAAGTCTTTAGTAAGTTCCTGTGGTTAACAAATTTTTAGATGTGTTCCATGACGATCTACTTGGAGTCCCTCACGAGAGGGAAATTGACTTTGGAATAGATATCCATCAAGATACCCAACCTATCTCTATTTTACCATACAAAATTGCTCAAACTGAGCTTAAAAAGTTGAAGAAATAGTTAAAAGATCTCTTAGATAAGGGCTTTATCAGGCCTTGTATTTCTCCATGGGGTGCTCCAGTCTTTTTCGTGCATAAAAAAGATGGTTCTCTTAGAATATTCATCGACTACCCCAAGCTGAACAAAGTCACCATAAAAAATAAGTATCTACTCCCTAGAATTGATGACCTATTCGACAAACTTTAGGATACCATTTATTTCTCTAATATAGACCTCAGATCCATCTATTATCAGCTCAGTTTAGAGAGTGTGACATTTTTAAGACAACATTCATTATATAGTAACTTCGGACTCTTGATTATGTCCTTTGAACTAATAAATGCCCCTACAACTGTTATAGACTTGATGAAGAGGGTGTTCAAGCACTATTTTGACATGTTCATCATAGTCTTCATTGACAACATCCTTGTCTATTCCCGTAGTGAGAATGAACTTCCAAACCATCTGATAATTATGTTGATGACCCTTAGAGCTTATCAGTTGTTCCCTAAATTTAGTAAGTGCTAATATTGGCTAAGATCAATAGTGTTCCTTGGCCATATTATTTTCGATGATGACATTTATGTTGACCCTCAAAAGACAAAAACAGTGAGAAACTGGACCAGACTCATCTCCCCCTCAGATATCAAGGGTTTATTAGGTTAGTCTATCTATTACCAATAATTTATTGAAGGGTTTTCTTCTATTGCATCCCCCATGTATCAATTGACACAGCAAAAAGTCAAATTTTAGTGGTCAAATTGTTGTGAGAAGAGTTTTTAGGAGTTGAAGACTCTCCTTACTTCCGCCCTCATCTTGACCTTTCCAGATGGTTCAGATAGATTTCCAATTTAATGTGATGCTTTCAGAGTTTGTCTTGATTATATTTTGATATAGAAGGGCAAGGTCATATCCTACCCCTATAGACAACGTAAACCCTATAAAAAGAATTATCCTACCCATGATCTTGAGTTGGCAGTTGTTGTTTTTGCCTTAAAAATTTGGAGGCACTATCTCAATGAGGTTCACATTGATATGTTCACTGACCATAAAAGTTTACAATACGTGTTCACGCTGAAAGATCTGAATCTTCGTCAGACAAGGTAACTAGAGATGTTAAAATATTATGATATGAGTGTGTTGTATTATTCAGGCAAGGCCAATGTAGTGGCAGATGACCTTAGTATATTGTCTAAGGGTAGTTTTTCCCATATAGAGGATGATAAAAATATGTTACTCTGTAAGGTTCATCAGCTTGCTAGGCTAGGTGTTTGGTTGGTTAATTCAGCTGAAGGTATTACTTGGGTTCAGAATGGTTCAAAATCTTCATTGGTTTCCAAAATAAAAGAGTAACAAGTTGGGGATCTTGGTTTGGTTAAGTTGAAGTAGGCAGTTAGAGATCAGACGGTTGAGGTTTTCTCCTAAGAGAGGGATGGTATTCCTCATTATCAAGGCAGGTTATGTGTCTCATTTATTGATGATTTAAGAAAGCAAATACTTTCAGAAGCTCATGGTGAGCAATATTCTATTCAACTAGGAACCACTAAGACGTACTGTGATTTGCGGGAACTCTATTGGTGAAATTGTATGAAGAGGGATATTGAAGAGTTAGTGGATAATTGTTCAAATTATCAGCAGGTCAAAGTTAAGCACCAAAGGCCTAGTGGTACATAGCAGGAGTTTAGTATCCCCACTTGGAAGTGGAAAGTGGGAATTGGTGAACATAGATTTTGTTATAGGATTACCTTGTACGCATCATCAGTTTGATTCAATATGGGTCATTGTGGATTGAATGACCAAATCAGCTTATTTCTTTCCATTTTATACTTCATATTTAGCTGAGGATTATGCCATGCTTTATATTTTGGAGTTGGTTAAGTTGTATGGTATTCCATTGTCTATAATTCAAAATAGAGGTACTTAGTTTACCTCCAACTTTTGGAAGTCTTTTTAGAAGGGTCTTGGTATCTAAGTCTATCTCAGTATAGCTTTTTACCCTCAAGAAGATGGTCAGGTGGAGAGGACCATTCAGACCCTAGAAGATATCTTGAGAGCATGTGTTATTGACTTTAAAGGTAGTTGGGATGAGCACTTACCTTTGATCGAGTTTGCCTATAACAATAGTTATGACTCTAGTATTTAGATGGCTCTGTTTGAGGCTCTATATGAAAGGATATGTAGATCTCCTATTAGTTGGTTTAAAGAAGGTGAGGCTGCTTCGATATGTCCAAATTTAGTATTTTAGGCTATAGAGAAAGTTCAGTTGATTCGGGAGAGGTTAAAGACAACCCAAAGCAGTCAGACATCTTATGCAACGTGAGAAAAATAGATATTGAGTTTGATGTTGGTGATTCTGTCTATTTGAGGATTTTACCTATGAAGTAAGTGAAGAGATTTGGATGAAGGGGAAACTCAGTCCCCTCTATGTTGGGCCTTATTGAATCTTGAATTATTTTTGAAAGATAGACTATGAGCTTGAGTAACCTGCAGATTTGGCATCAGTTCATCTAGTGTTCTATGTCTTTTTATTAAGGAAATGTATTGGTGATTCAACTATTATTTTTCCTATATAAAACATGAATGTTCAGGATAGAATTTCCATCGAGGAAGTCATAGTTCAGATTCTTGAACGTCAAAGTCATATACTAAGGAACAAAAATTTACCTTGGTTAAAGTTTTATGGTTGAATTAGTTTGTTGAGAAAGCTACTTGTCAAGAAGAAGCATGCAGGCAAACCAAATGCCCTCATCTTTTCTCCAAAAATTTAGATTCAGCTTGAGGTAACTATTTTTCTTAAATTGACTCATTTTCGTTCTCAGATTAGCTATATAACCATTCTCATGTCATTCATGCATTCACGAAATTAGTTTAGTTCATGTATCATGTTTCAGGCTCAGTTATGTAATCTTGTTCTATGTCATGCATATATCTCATTTTCCTTAGTTTTGTCAGCTAAATTAGTTTCATTCAAGGACGAATGTTCCCAAGGGGGACATATTGTAATCCCCAAAAGATCCTTAGTTTAATTCAGCTCTTAGTTGGATGCTCAAGGGGCCTAAGGCTTGAAAATTTCACTAAGTATTGACCCCAAAACATTGGTTTCTAAGTTGATTCATGGTTAGGGAGGTTAAAAGTATGTCTCGAGTGAGTTTTGAAATTTTTGAACGAGGTTCGAGACATCTTTAGATAGCCAAAATAGTGAAGCAACGTGATTTGGCTGCAATGCATTTCTCTCCCCCAGAGTGAGGCACTGCGTTATGCGTTACTTTCTTCCTTGGAGTAAAGTACATGGCGTGTTGCTCTCTCCCATAGAGAAAGAAGCATTGCGTGTGGCTTTATCGTACTTAGTGTTATTATTTAAGTACCCGAGGTGTATTTGAGTTATATCCCTCACTCTATTTCATTCTTAAAAAGATTTGGAACTCCCAAAATGGCATTATTTGACCCTTTCATCCCAAATTGCTATGAAGGAACCCTCTTTCTTCCCTAAGAATAAACCTGAGCTTTATTCTCAAGAAATAAAGTGTTCAAGCTTTTAAGTTCTAGCAATCTTCAGGATTTTAGCTATAAAGGTATGTAGGGTGTTCATCCATGGGTCTCTTTCACCCATGGAGCCCAAAAAATTTGTTTCATTAACAAATATGAATTTTTCCTTATTATATGGAAGATTAGGGTATTTCATATTTCAAGTTTCGAATTTCCATGTCATATTTAATTGAATTTTATGTCACAATATCGAATTTGTGAATTTGTCCATATAGTCATGTTGTTTTCTCATGTTTTATGACATTCCCATGTTAAAGTTCATGATTCACACATGTTTGCTGAAATGTTTATGTTTTGCAGTCTTAGAACCATGATCCCCTACTATAGATTAAAGCTTTAGTATTTTATTTTATGGTCATTCAGTACTGGGAGGTTATGAACACCCGATACCAAAGTGTTTTTTCATGATTTTCATTTATAAGTGACGAGTCAATCACACCATAGTTTTTTTACCATCATATTCTGAGTATCATGTTCATGTTGAGCGCTTATAAGTACAATACCATATTATGTTAAATAACTAATAACACCTATGTCATTCAAATGGTTGTAACACTTACCGCCGAGTGAACATAGAGATGACGTCTCCCCCGTCAGTTAAGCATGAGATAGTAGTAGCAGTCCCTCTGTTCAAGACCTACAACGCAACCATACATTATGAGTGGTACCTCGTTAGTAGAGGCATGGCACCCTAGTCCTTTGCGAAATCAACCTTATGGATCAACATCGTCAGTCATGTGTTGGCACCCTTGCAAGGTACGAACACTCTTCCAACTAGGATTACAAGTTGGACCCCGATAGCTGAGATTGGGCATATAGGTTATAGCTAGATCCCACGGTCTCAAAACAGTATTAGTGTATTTCAGATCAGGTTTACTTGACCAAGTGTACAGATTTTCATTTATTCAGTTATACAACTTTCATTCATTCAGATTATAGATTATCTTAGTAACATGTTTATACCTGGTCTTACATTTTAAGATAATACTTGTTCATGTATTTATGTTCATATATCTAATGCATTTAAGCTAGTCCTTAACTCATGTAGCAGTACATTCAAAGTACTGAGCACATACTTCTTAGACAGCTTAGCGTTACCCAGTAGCTATAGTGGTTAGTCCTCCTCCATTGAGGACATTTATTTACTCATTTAACCCAGTTATTTCAGTATTTCCTCATGTTTGGACAGTCGGAGTTAGTTGGGGGCTTGTCTCGTCAACTACTAATAATTTTAGAAGATTTAAGTCATATCATTTAGACAGTCAGTTAGTTTTTTCAGTCTATATCAAATATTTCAGATATGTTCTTATTACATATATAAGTATTCAGTTTTATTGTATCTTATTAGTTTGTCTTCCGTGCATGTGTTGTATTGCTATTTTGTTCACTACAACGTTTTAGTATTTTGGCCACATTAAATCTGGACCACACTTGTAAAGTGTGACCTATACTATTAAAGACCACACTTTTAAAGTGTAGCCTTAAATTTTAGTTTTTGGCCACATTAATTTTGACAATTGTTTAAAAGTGTAATTCTTAATGGGATAGGCAACCCTTTACAAATGTTGATAAATCATATTTTAATTGGCAACACTTATTTACTTATATGACTACACTTTTCGGTGTGGTAATACTATACTTTCAAAGACAACACTTTAAAAATATGGCCAAAATTTTCACTATTAAAATATTTTACCATCCCTCCAAAATATTTCACTATGGCTCCAATTTATAATAGACCAAAATAATAAAGAAAAGTAAATATTGACAAACTTATATATATCGGTTCTCTCTATCCCTCACAAAACTCATTGCCCAAACACACTGATTCTCTCTCGCACACAAAATTCTTTGCCCAAATTCTTCAAATTCATCAAATTTCTTTTCCCAAAATACTCAAATTTCATCTTACCGTAGCTCAATTCACAATGGATCTGAAGAAATTTGAAAGATATAAATATGCTCACAAAGAAATAAAGGATTTAGTGTTTAAGATTTGACCCATTTGTTGTTACTTCTTCTTCTCTTTAATCCATCATCATATATGACTTACATTGAAATCTTTGAATGAGCTTTTCATTGTCGTTGATATTGATTTTATTGTTGTTGTTGGTGGTGGTAATGGTGTTACAATTTTAATATGTGATGATTGAGGTGTGTAGAGTTCATGGGTGACAGAACTATCCACGTAGCTTGATGGGGCAACCCGAAAAGCCTTATTTGTAGGGCAACCGAGGTTATGCAACCATGTTTGATGCTAATTGTACTATTTTTATTAGAATTTTCTGTTGAATGTTTACATATACATCTCTCTTTTATATATATAAATATATACACATACCATCATCATCATTATCTATGATTTCTTAAATATGAGACAAATAGAGAGGTATTGGGGTGTCTTTTAAAGGTGGTTTCCCTCTCTCTATTTTGCCACCGATTAAAAATTGAATAAAAACTGAACCACCATTTATTTAAGGGTTTATTTGGTTAAGCTATTGTATTGAAAATCAGAAGTTTGTGGAATATGCATAGATATGTATACATAGATATCATAAGAGTAAATTTGGCTAAGCTGTTGTTTGGACTGGCTTATTTTATGTGGTTTTAAACACACTATTATTGCTTCTTTTCCTCATCCTATTTATCTAAGAGGCTATGATTATGAATAATAAAGTTTGTCTAGAGTTGTATCTGGTATATAGAGCTTACCTTGTATCTTGGCCTGGCGACCTTGTAAGGTCTGCAGCCATATCGGGTGTTTTATTTCCTTTTGCCCTGCTTATAATATCTGATCCTTACATCAAAAATTTATGCAGTATGTATACATACGAACGTACATTTAGACATTTTCGTTTGATTTTTATGCAGTATGATGATATGTTACGATTTGAAATTGAACATAATGAAGCAAGTTATCTTTTGATTAATAGTTTTTAGATTGATCAGACATCTCTATTTGATTCTTTATTTTCTTGATATATTTGCAACTAGTTTTCCTCAAATCGAGAGTCTCTAGAAAATAAACTCTCTACATCCAAGGTAGGGGTAGGGTCTGCGTACACCCTACCCTACCCTCCGAGACCCCTTTTTATGGAATAACACTACGTATGTTGTTGTTGTTCTTTAATTTATTGCTTAGAAAGTTAAGTATCAATTAGATACTTCTCTGTTTATGAGGTAGTCTCAGTATCCACAGATATCTTGCTTTTTTTTTTCTTGTGTGAATATGAAAATGCTCTGTATTGAATTAAAAGATGCTATGCGTATTGTTTTTACTTGTTAGTACAAGAGCTTATTCAGTTTTGACCACAGTGAAAAATCAAAGAAACATTTTCAACCTCTATTAAGCTGCTGCTACTGCTACTTTTCTTGTATATTCTATTGGTGCTTTGTTTCTCATTTTATCTCTCGTATGTAAATCTTCACTCGAAGTTGAGGGCTAAGCTTGCTCGGACTCTTCAAAAATATCAATGTGTGTGTATCGGAAGTTAATATTACATAGCCCAGAGGTATGACCTTAATCAGATGTGTGGAACATTAGTGTTACTTGCTCTGTGGCCATATGTATGTCTCAACATGGCATATCTTCTTTCACTCAAATGTCTTTTCAAAACAAATAAAGGTTAGGTCCATCTTTTGATTGTACTTCTTGATCTTCTACTTTGTGAATTCACTTTTTATCTAACTGTTCTAAGTTAAATGCTTATGAATTTGATTTCTCTACTGATATCTATCAAATTTTCCTAATAGTTCACATGTGTTTCTTCTGGGTATTTGTATTCATGACATAAAAATCCTAGATCAAAATTTTATAATGTCACCTTATCTATATATCTTGAAAATTAGAGCATGGTTTATAGTTTATGGGAGAAGGGATTGCCAAAAGGGTTTTCTATTTAGCTTATTTAACTGTGCTTATTTCTGCATTTGCAAGTAATTATTCCTTTTACAGAAATAGATGAGGTGTGATATTCTCTTTATTTGTTATCATATTCTATTCTTTCCAATTTTTCAATATGCTTGGAATGCTTAGTCGGATATTTTGCGGGAATCAGCAAGAGTACTTTTTTCTTTCTGATTAGGAGGAGCCAGCATGTATTTGTTAATCCTGTTGTTACAGTTATTCTCTGCATGGGTGCTGGTGTCCATGGGGTGCCTCCTTTAGGAAATCCTGATGGTTAGTCTTTTAAAACAATCTTTTTACCTTATTTTTTATTTTATTAGGAACACATATTTCTCTAGTTTTAAGAGAACTGCGAAGTTGGCTAGATGTAAGTGAACTTCTCCTTGATAGGTTTACCTTTTTGATATGTTAGGAGAAATTTTTGTGATAGCACCACTAGCACTACTAGTGGTGTCATGTGAGTCAAAAAATTCTACCAAATATTCTATCCATCCCAATCCTCCCATTAGGACAAAAATAATGTGTAATACTTCACAAGAAACTAAAATTATACCTCAAACTATATAATAAAACTTGGAGCCTTTATTTTTGAACTTCTGAATATTGTCCACTTTAAGGGAAGCCTTGGGGCAATGGTCCAGTTGTCGCCACGTGACCTTTAAGTCGTGGGTTCGAGCTGGGAAGCAT
The DNA here is from genome assembly GCA_030864225.1 of Capsicum baccatum var. pendulum. Classification (NCBI taxonomy): domain Eukaryota; kingdom Viridiplantae; phylum Streptophyta; class Magnoliopsida; order Solanales; family Solanaceae; genus Capsicum; species Capsicum baccatum. The sequence goes on along the minus strand of CM061559.1, from coordinate 197,964,718 downwards.
CCACTAATGCTTGCATTTGGTTAGTTTATCTACCCCCACACCCCTTGGAGTGCGGCTGTTCCCCAGACCCTCGTACAATGAGATGTTTTGCGTACAATGAGATGTTTTGTGCGCCAGACTGCCATTTGATTTTTTCGATAATGAGTTCCAATTTCTTCTACCTTAGGACTAAATTTGCTTAATGGTGGGATATGTTTCTCAATTACCATGGTCTTCTCTATTGCATACTTCTCCACAGAAAACTAGATATCCAGTTTCAAGATAAGGGAGGTGGTTTATTTTGCTCATGTTAGATAATTGAATTTTAAATTCATATTCTGGATACATTATGGTTTATATGCTATCTTCCATTCTCTGATTTCAGGCAGAGTAAGATATGAACTCTCATTTTTTTTGGAATAAGATTCATGCATTGAGATCGTAGCAACATTTAGCAGATAATTATCATGACATGCTAAAAGAAAAGAAAAAGGTTATATTATTAATTGTATCTGTGCTTTTAGTTAATCCTTTTCTTATTTTTATCTGAGACTTTAAACAGTCCTGGCTATCATATATCAGTAGTGAATATTGATACAACCATCAGGAATAAATTGAAGATTTAGGCTTATCAAATCTTAAAAATATTTTTGTAGTCAATTAAAGAGGTATTCTGAATATTGAGATGTCTGACATGGTTGAAGTGCTGATGTTCATGACAATTGGGCTTTCTTTATATTGATAAGATCTCTTGTTAATTGCACCACTGAGCTCAAAGAAAAATGTTTATTATTTTTGTGGAACTTCTTTTTCTACTTTCCATTTATCGAAAGGCTAAAATTTTTTGTAGTATTTAGTGTTTAGAAAGCTTGGTTCTTTTAATGTGAAACCTTGAAGACACCGGCTTTTCCACTTGTTCCTCTTAGAGATAAATCCTTCTCCGATGATTCCCTATTTAGCCTATTGATGTTCAGAGAAGTATTAATGTTAGTAACTGTGGTGAACTTACTTTTATAGTTTAAGAGATTTATACCCATCTGCTTGCTGAAATGAATCGAAACGTCCCTCCAGCAAAGCTGGGGTGAGGACGCGTAGGTCAGGCCAGGTGGTCCCCCCTCCCCGACACCTACGGAGTAGGTATGAACCGGGTCGTCCCTTTTTTTTTTTGCTTGCTGAAATGAAGTGTAAAAATGGATGAGGAAGACAAGTTAACAATTTGGATGAATCAATATCTGGCCGGGAGAGTGCAAGGATCTGCGGATTAGAATATCGTATGTTTGCCTTTGCTCATTCAAAAAGTTTGAAACTTATAAAGGTATATCTTTCTTTCATTCAAGTGATTCTATTATTTCAATTTTATTTACTGTCTTATTATTGAAAATCTGAGTATGTTTTAAATTATTAAGAACCAAAAAACTTTAGTGACTTAGCAATTGTCTTAATATAGTCTTACCATTCTTTCAATATGATTTAAGTGACTAAATTATCTGTCGTTTTAATTGACTTTAATATAAAAAAAATAATCATTTTATTTAATTATTTAATTTAGAAAATTAAAATTTTAAATTACATTTTCCTTATATAGAAATACTAATATTTAAACTTAACTTTAAAATTTTAAATTACAAAATTAATAAATTTAATTTAATAAAATAAATTTCTAATGAATATTTTCTTAGTATTTATGTTGGGTCAATATGTATCAAGTTAAAAAGAAATAAAGAAAAATATATAGTAAAATTTTATTATTAGCAACTTACAATATCTAAAAATGATTTAATATATTATATATTTCAAAAAAATTACATGAAAAATACTAGAAATCACAATAATTAACAACTTAAAAAATTTAAAAGATATAAAATATTTAGTCGAATCTTGAAATTATATTAGTATCACTGAAATTGGAATAGAAAAAAATATTATAAATCACAATAATTAAAAATTTAAATTATTTTCATAATATAATTGATTATCAATTGCACAATAATTTGGACAAGAAAAGTAACGTATATTAATTTAAACATCACATAAAAAAACATTATAAATTAAAATAGTCAACAACTTAAATTATCTAAATATGTATTAAAATACCATATGTTGAACTCATGCTAGATTCTGAATGAATCCTAGAAAACATAAGCAGTCCTTTTATTAAAAAAATTTATTTAAATATATCAATATTGAAAAGACAAATAAATATCCTAATGTTGGGCCCGTGCTGACACGGGTCATGCTCCTCTAGTATGTACGATAAATGCTCCATTAATTGTGGCTTAATTTTCCTCTACATCTTTTTCTTTGATGAGCGAAAATTTTTTTAATTCATTAAATTTTTCATTTATGTATACTTTTATTGATTAACACGAGACACGCGTTCAAAGCACGTATAATTGACTAGTATAATTAATCTAATTGGTTAGAAATATAATCATATAATGTATTTAGATGGATTTGCTTGGTAATCAAGATACCATATATGGTAACTTTTTCTTTATCTTTATCCATATATATTTGCAAGTCCTAATCCTACACAAAAAGGGAAAACACTTTCTTTTTTTCTCTATATATACTTATGAGTCCAGTTGCAAACTTCAATATTTACGCTTCCATTAGTTTCATCAAATAATGGAGTCATCCACATCTGCCAGTCAAATTCATGTGTTCCCCCAATTTCGTAATGCTAGAAGTACTCCTTGTTCAGTCAATATTTCAGGCAACAATTTTAACTTGGAGATTGATCTACTTGTCAAGTTTGCTTACACTTGTTTTGACAACATTATCGAAGAGTACCCCTTTCATACTAAGTGGTATGGGAAGTACAACTCATTGTCATGGGATATTGTTGACACAGTGCTGCCTTCGGAAACTATCTTTCATTGTCCACTAGAAAGAATTAAGTGGGATGGTCTTGAGAAAATATTGGAGAGCAAACATGATTTAATCAAACAAATTTTGGAGTATGCTCGTACAACACAGAACCTTGCACCTCCTTTGCAAGATGATGATACGGCTTATGTGAGCCTGATAATTGTTGAGAAACTTTATGTATCTCCTCAAGAATTTGAACCTACCAAATCCAGAATTGTTAAAAACGAATATGATGAGATTGGAGAAATAGTTTGGAGAGTTACTTATAAAGCAATCAAGGGATTGGGAGAATCTAACGAACCATCTTTGTATGAAAAATTACAATGGATTGAAGCCCGTGAAGGGGATATAAAAGATGTTGTGAGGAGCACAATAAATTGTTGGTGCATGCATTTTGATGAGAATTATGAAAGGGAATTAGTACAGACTTTAACTGAGCAAGCTAGGAGAGAATTCATGTCGCTGCCTGCAGTAAGATCAATAATGCAGTCTTTGCAAAGAGTTCATCTTCCAGAAAACGAATGGACAGACGAGTGTGTGATATGCAAGGAGAGTTACTCACCTGGATCAGAACCATACAGCTTGCCTTGCAGCCACAATTTCCATTATGGCTGCATCGAGACTTGGCTTCTTAAAAACCCAAATTGTCCCATGTGTCGTTACAAGTTGCCACCAACGGAGTCCAAATAGAAGTGATCTCTTTCTAGTAATTAAAATGTATTTTAAGATAGGTTAATTCTGTCAAAAATTTATCTTTTAATGTGAAACCTTGAAGACACCGGCTTTTCCACTTGTTCCTCTTAGAGATAAATCCTTCTCCGATGATTCCCTATTTAGCCTATTGATGTTCAGAGAAGTATTAATGTTAGTAACTGTGGTGAACTTACTTTTATAGTTTAAGAGATTTATACCCATCTGCTTGCTGAAATAAAGTGTAAAAATGGACGAGGAAGACAAGTTAACAATTTGGATGAATCAATATCTGGCCGGGAGAGTGCAAGGATCTGCGGATTAGAATATCGTATGTTTGCCTTTGCTCATTCAAAAAGTTTGAAACTTATAAAGGTATATCTTTCTTTCATTCAAGTGATTCTATTATTTCAATTTTATTTACTGTCTTATTATTGAAAATCTGAGTATGTTTTAAATTATTAAGAACCAAAAAACTTTAGTGACTTAGCAATTGTCTTAATATAGTCTTATCATTCTTTCAATATGATTTAAGTGACTAAATTATCTGTTGTTTTAATTGACTTTTATATGAAAAAAATAATCTTTTTATTTAATTATTTAATTTAGAAAATTAAAATTTTAAATTACATTTTCCTTATATAGAAATACTAATATTTAAACTTAACTTTAAAATTTTAAATTACAAAATTAATAAATTTAATTTAATAAAATAAATTTCTGATGAATATTTTCTTAGTATTTATGTTGGGTCAATATGTATCAAGTTAAAAAGAAATAAAGAAAATTATATAGGAAAATTTTATTATTGTGAAAGATAAATATAATGCACTATCCAATAATATTTAATAATATCATATTTTGCATATGCAAATGTAGCATGCCGTATTTAATTAATATACTATTCCGGTGAATTATCGATGATTACTTTTGGATATGATAAAATTATATTAATTTTTATAGTAATAACATAATTAATCGCTCTTAATTAATTAATTAATATGAGCCATCTAGGTATTTAGAAAATAAATAATATTTAATGAAAAATAAAATAGACATAAAATACGAAATTAACTCATAATGTTTTAAATCAAATTTTCGCCTTTCGAATGATGGTTTTACTATATCACTCCTTATCATAAGTCATTTTGTGTATTAGAAAAATAGGAATAACAAAATGATATGTCAACATAAATTATTTGATTGACTATCAAAATTATATTAGTGCCACTTAAATTGGGAAGCAACATATATTATTTGAAAATGAAATATAAAGTACTGTAAATAACAATAATTAACAAAAAATTTTAAAAAATTGACTGAGTTCTACTTTAGCTGCTTCAGTCGTGATTTTACTATATCACTTCTAATTAATTATTATGGTCATTTAAGCATTGTGCCACATAAGTTGAGATAGAAAAAATATTATAAATCACAATGATCAAAAATTTAAATTATTTTTAAAATATAATTGGCTGTCGTCGACACAAAATTCAGGACAAGGAGAGTAGCATATATTATTCAAAAATTATATGAAAAGTATTATAAATTATAATTGTTAACAACTTAAAATAGCTAAAAATAATTTAATATATTATATATTTCAAAAAAAATTACATGAAAAATACTAGAAATCACAATAGTTAATAACTTAAAAAATTTAAAAGATATAAAATATTTGATCGAATTTTGAAATTATATTAGTATCACTGAAATTGGAATAGAAAAAAAGTATTATAAGTCACAATAATTAAAAACTTAAATTATTTTCATGATATAATTGATTATCAATGCGACAATAATTTGGACAAGAAAAGTAACGTATATTAATATAAACATCACGTAAAAAAATATTGACTAGTATAATTAATCTAATTGGTTAGTAATATAATCATATAATGTATTTAGATGGATTTGCTTGGTAATCAAGATACCATATATGGTAACTTTTTCTTTATCTTTATCCATATATATTTGCAAGTCCTAATCCTACACAAAAAGGGAAAACACTTTCTTTTTTTCTCTATATATACTTATGAGTCCAGTTGCAAACTTCAATATTTACGCTTCCATTAGTTTCATCAAATAATGGAGTCATCCACATCTGCCAGTCAAATTCATGTGTTCCCCCAATTTCGTAATGCTAGAAGTACTCCTTGTTCAGTCAATATTTCAGGCAACAATTTTAACTTGGAGATTGATCTACTTGTCAAGTTTGCTTACACTTGTTTTGACAACATTATCGAAGAGTACCCCTTTCATACTAAGTGGTATGGGAAGTACAACTCATTGTCATGGGATATTGTTGACACAGTGCTGCCTTCGGAAACTATCTTTCATTGTCCACTAGAAAGAATTAAGTGGGATGGTCTTGAGAAAATATTGGAGAGCAAACATGATTTAATCAAACAAATTTTGGAGTATGCTCGTACAACACAGAACCTTGCACCTCCTTTGCAAGATGATGATACGGCTTATGTGAGCCTGATAATTGTTGAGAAACTTTATGTATCTCCTCAAGAATTTGAACCTACCAAATCTAGAATTGTTAAAAACGAATATGATGAGATTGGAGAAATAGTTTGGAGAGTTACTTATAAAGCAATCAAAGGATTGGGAGAATCTAACGAACCATCTTTGTATGAAAAATTACAATGGATTGAAGCTCGTGAAGGGGATATAAAAGATGTTGTGAGGAGCACAATAAATTGTTGGTGCATGCATTTTGATGAGAATTATGAAAGGGAATTAGTACAGACTTTAACTGAGCAAGCTAGGAGAGAATTCATGTCGCTGCCTGCAGTAAGATCAATAATGCAGTCTTTGCAAAGAGTTCATCTTCCAGAAAACGAATGGACAGACGAGTGTGTGATATGCAAGGAGAGTTACTCACCTGGATCAGAGCCATACAGCTTGCCTTGCAGCCACAATTTCCATTATGGCTGCATCGAGACTTGGCTTCTTAAAAACCCAAATTGTCCCATGTGTCGTTACAAGTTGCCACCAACGGAGTCCAAATAGAAGTGATCTCTTTCTAGTAATTAAAATGTATTTTAAGATAGGTTAATTCTGTCAAAAATTTATCTTTTCTCTTATGGCAAAACAATTCTAGTTATTGAATTTATTAATAGAATCTTGGCACCTTTTTATTCAAAAATCACACTAGCATATACTCACCATATATCATCATCATCCAAATAACAGGGGGAGAAAAAAAATAAAATAACAGAAAGGAACCCATTAAAGATTCTACACACACCGAGCACAAAATATCTGAATTCACATACCACCACCAACGGACAATGAAGAAGAATAAGAACAGTAGAGCAAACACACCTCAGGCCACACACACTCACCATCGAACATGGTACACACCTAAATTGAAAAATCAGAAGAAAGCAAAAAATTAAATAAAATGGAGTGATTGAGAGAGGAAACTGAGTGATAGGGAGATAAAGATAGAGATCGAAGAGGGAGAAGTGATTTGTGAACGTGAGAGAGAGGAGAAAGACGGAAAACGACCCTTGGTTTGGTTTTTCGGCGATGTACTCGCCGGATTCACCACTGGAAATACACTGCCAGCCACCCTCATCCCTGTTGCCGACTGATTTTACCGAAAAATCCCTCCGTCCAACTGTCCAGGTCAGTTTCGGCGATTAGTTTGAAAAGAAACCGATCAAAACCCCTGATGTAGACTTGTTCCAGTCCATTTCCACCAGAAAATGACCACGATATCGAAACTGAATTGTATCAAGCGGCATTTGAATTTTGTATATTGTATAAATTTGTTCTTTCCCATATGACCTCGTCCAATGTGAATTGAAGCGATATTCGAGTATGTCATTGAAATATCCTTCATATATAGTTAGTGTAATGTTACTTGTAACACTTAGTGAAGCTAGTTTTACACAGTTGGATTGTCATGTTATTAGATGCGAAGATTGTTTGGTACCAAAAAGAGCTAATGAAATTTAGTGCATACCAGTACATCACACCACGTCTTTCTACTGCAACGAAAGCACTAGGTAGAGGTACCATAGATAACACAAAATATGTTGGCCGTGTGCCTTTTGCTGCAAATGCTACTGTTTTTCACCTGGTTTATGTGAAAGAACATACTGAACTTGACAAAAAGTCTTCCAATAGGATCTAATTAGCCCTCCACCCTGAAGGTGAGGCTTTGTTGTATTCATTGCACAAAGTACCAAGACTGATGCTGAAATAATATTTTTAACTCTATAAAGTATTTTAAGGGTGTCGAAGTTTTGATTTTTCGGGGTTTGGGGATATAAGTTCCGCTTTCCGCCTTTTCTTAGAACTGTACAAGTAAATGTTAGAAACAAGTCTCTATTCCTCCCATTTTAATTCTTCTTAGAACTGTAACACTTAGTGAAGCTAGTTTTACACAGTTTGATTGTCATGTTATTAGATGCGGAGATTGTTTGGTACCAAAAAGAGCTAATGAAATTTGGCGCATACCAGTACATCACACCACGTCTTTCTACTGCAACGAAAGCACTAGTTATAGGTACCATAGATAACATAAAATATGTTGGCCGTGTGCCTTTTGCTGCAAATGCTACTGGTTTTCACCTGGTTTATGTGAAAGAACATACTGAACTTGACAAAAAAGTCTTCCAATAGGATCTAATTAGCCCTCCACTCTGAAGGTGAGGCTTTGTTGTATTCATTGCACAAAGTACCAAACTGATGCTGAAATAATATTTTTAACTCTATAAAGTATTTTAAGGGGGTCGAAGTTTTGATTTTTTTGGGATTTGGGGATATAAGTTCCGCTTTCCCCCTTTTCTTAGAGTTGGTGCAGAGCTTGTTGTGTGTTTGCAATCTTGTTTTACACAAGTTTATCGAAAATAGACTCTCTACATTACAAAAAAGGATTAAGGTCTGTGTACAACCCGTTATTGTGTTATACAATTGTCTGAGTTAACATTAAGCCTTCTCTTTTTTATCCTATAATATTGAATTTGGGTTTTATCTTCTAGGCCTTTTAGTGTTACCATAAGTAAATCCTATAGATATCTGGGCTTCAGCTCCATATGCAAGTAAAGGTTCAAAATGCTAGTTTATTGATATCATATGTGAGCTGTGGGGAAATCAACTTCTAGTTATTTAATCATCAAGTTATTTAATGATCTATCAAATGGACTAAAGTTATTTTGTTCCTTATAACTCCCAACCTCGTTGCATGCTTGACAATCCTTTTATATTTTGGGATTATCTTGACATAATGAAGCAGAAAGTTGGCTCTAGATTGCCTAAATTCACAAGATGCTCTGAACCATTATATGAAAGTACATTTAAAAGGTAGCTCTAGCAGCCTAAAAAATAATACCATACTTGATGAGAATGTAGTATTTCAGTTTCGAACAATTGTGATGCTTTTATATATGATTTTTTGGAAAACAATGCTAGAGCAAATCTTGAAATATTAATTTATTTGTATGTGTTGCACATAATATTTTTTAAAATTCATTGAAAAATTTGAATTATTGATTTTGAATTATTTATTAGCTAATTAGTGTTTGAGATCATTTAAATAGGATAATAATGTATAATTATTATTGTTGGGTATAGTAAAATAAAATTCTCTCTTATAAATAATATATTTGAGAATACATAACATTGTCATGCTTTTTCAAATGTGCCCATATGAATGTCAGTATGTGGTTGATTGACGATAAAATGTGGTCTAAAACACAAGTAAAGACTACGCTTCACAAATGTTATTTTAGAGGAGGAAGCAACGGGCATGCTTGGCAAGTGTGGCCTAAGGTAATAAAGGCCACACTTAAAAAGTGTGGCTTATTAATAAAGAAAAAGTCGTGTTCTTTAAGTGTTGCTATAGAGGTTCCATATAAGGTTACACTTGTAAAGCGTGCCTAATAACAAAGTAAAGGCAACACCTAAAAGTGTAGCTTTATCAGATAAAAGTGTAGCTAATGAGAAGATGCAAAATGTCACCTTTTGATCTTTAATGACAACTCTTTTTAAATGTATTTGATATGGAAACACTTGAAAGTGCGGCCTAAAGTCAAAGGTCATGCCTTTTTTGTCCCCCTCTCCCCCCGAAAGTGTTTCCTAAAATCCCAAAGCGTATCCTTGGATCAAAGGCCACATTTTTTGCTACTTTAGGCCACACTATTCAAGGGTGTCAACAGGACTTAAATGTTGTAGTGGGTTCAATGCTTAAAGAAGGTACTATGTCATGACTTAGCTTGTGGTCACTTGTGGCCGTAAGCACCGTTGTTGAGATGATGCCTCTGGTCGTGACATCCCCTAGGACTTCCACCTTCCTCGATGAGATACACTACCCCTTTAAGCCTAATTACAATATTTGCACATAAGCCTATCCATTTAACCAAGGAGTCATCTATTAGGGGATTATAAAAATGTATCATCATACTAATTAAAGATTGCAAGACAAATTCATTATGCCATTTCAATTATCCATCCACTTGGAGGAATACGCGACCTCTAGGTACCAATCTAAAACCAATCCATGGCCTCCATGGGCTTTCAAAACCGTTTATGTACCATTAACCTTTTGTGCAATGTAATAGTTTCAAAAGTTGGTTAAATCATGAATATGTCCATGTCCCAAACCAATTTTATAAGGTTGGTTGAGGTAAATACCAATTTTGATGCCAACATCCATTTATCAAGGTTAATCTACGACCCCCATCCAATCCACCATGCCTATGCTTCAAATTACTTCAAAATTCACAAGTTAAAGCATGAATAACAATTCCAAAATCATGGGGGAAAAAACAAGTAACAATCATTCAGAACCCTCTACCCATTATTCAATACCCATAATTTAAAATCACATAAACCATAATAAAAAACATATTTTTTTATGCAAACCATGTTAGGGAAGAGATACATGCCTGAAAATAACAAGAACTTTTGAGAAGAAACAACTAATTGAGCCCTAGATGATTCAATATCTTGAAACCCAAGCTTTGTTCTTAAATTGGGAAATTTGAAAGAAAACAGAGTACTTATGATATGTTAATTGGTGGAAACATGGCTAGAGGAATGTTTTATAGCGTGGAAAAGTAGTGGGATAAGAGGAAAATACAATAATGCCCTTATTAAAATTGGGCATGAAATATAACTCCAATTTGCTTTAGGTCTCATAACGACTTATTGTCATTGTTCACGAGTCATCACCATGGCTCATAGTCTGGGCATACATTTTGGGCACATTTATTGGTATGGTCATGAGTGACACCCTAGGATTCGTAACCAAACCCTATGACTCACGGGATCTAATTGTGACCAAGATAGTAACAAAAGGCAATCTCACTTGCGATTATGAGTCCCACCTTATGGCTCATAATGAGTTACCATGACATGTGAGGGTCTAGTTGTACTCACTAAAAAAATATTAGGTAACCAAATTGTTAATGCTACAATTGGAACTATACGACTCGTGAGAATAATTCATAACTCGTTTGTTGAGTTATACCCTAGATAGTTGATGTGTGAGCAAAAGCTAACACATTTAATGCTTTTTAGCTTAAAATAATTGCAAAGTCTTAAGAAAGTTTTTTTGTTTTTTTCATTGTTTTATTTTTTAATGCAGATACAAGTGATCGGGGAGGAAACCAAAGAAAATAAGAATAAATCAGCTAAAATCTGGTGCAAATGAGCTATACTGAAGTTGACGCATTTTTTGAAGCGCTGTCAGACATATGACTGGCTATCAAAGTTGTCGTCAAACTTAGATAGAACCTGAGGAATTGAGATGAAATGTGACGACGTTTCAGAAGCGCCGTCAAGCATGGGACGGACAGTCAAAATTACCGTCAACCTGGGGCAGATTATGCTGATTTCCAGTAAAGATATGACGACATTTTTCACGGGCTGTCACATATTTGACACACCGTCAGATTTGCCGTTAGAAAAATCAGAAGATAGTAATTCACTGGAGACTTTGACGGCATCCTGCACACGTCGTCATACTTATGACGCACCGTCAAGAATGGCGTCACCCATCCCGAAGAAAATCTTAAATTTTAATTTTATTTTCTTATTTAGGCTTGACTATTTAAAGACCTGTTGGACGGTTTTATAACATTATTTCCACAAAAGGGGAGAGAGCCGTACTTGAGTTTTTGGGGAGACAAAACATTGATATTTTTTCTCTCTAATTTTCTTGGCTTGAAGAAGCGAATCCTTTGAAGAGATTAATATCATTACTTTGGAATTTCCTTTATGATATAATTTGCGATTCACTAGTTATTATTCATCTCTTTAAGTTTATCTTTCAAATCATGAATTCAATTATGTGTTTCGTTCGTTACATCATGAATGGCTAAATTCCATTAACCTGGATTATGGAATCTAGGGTTAGATCATGATAAGGTGTTAAATACTCAAAGTTTAATAGGTGTTAGGATTTCTTGATAATTCTGAGACGATAATTTATGTCTGTTGGTTGAAAACAATAGGCGTGCATACTTTGGTTTGCTTGAGAAAGAAATCATAAACAGTAGGAAGTAAGTTATCAACAGGGACTCGAAAAGACTTCGTTTAATAATCAGCGCTGTAACAAGGTTAATTAACCTGAGGTAAAATCTGTGTAGCGATAAACAATTCTCTAAGTCTGAGAGGATTAGGGAATTAGATGCTTGAATAGGTCGAGAGACATTTGAACATACCATCGATAAAGATAGCTTGTCATCCTAACTACCGTGAGAAACTTGAGTAAATTTTAGTATCTGTCATATACCGTAAGACCTAGTGAACATAATCTTGGTTATTTCATAAACTCTTGATTGCAAACTGAAACCAAGGTGACCAACAATTACTTGTTAAACTCAAAACCCCCATTTATCCTTTCGTGCCACTAGTTTGAATTTGACTTGTAGCTTTAGGTTCAAACTAGTTTAATCGCCACTCACATTGTTCCCTATGGATTCGACCCCAACTTCAAAGTTGGGAAAATATATTGACGACGATCGCTTACACCCATTCAAGAGTGTAATTTGAGCGTTATCAAAAATGACGCCGTTGCGGGAGAACAATTTGGCGTATTGAGTTAGTTTGGAATTTTAGCTTACTTGCTTGAATTCGAACTTGTAAATATTTGTTTGTGATTTCCTTTGTTTCTTGTGTTAGGTAGATTTTCTTTAGTTTTGTTTATTTCTTACTATGACATCGTGGAATGAACATGAGCTTGGTGGCTGGAAATCTTATCTTGATGATCTATGTCCATATTGTGATGGACCTCACTTTTGGCAAGATTGTAGATATGCTCTCCGGAGAGAGATGTGTGCACCATCTCTATCCTACCGGGAGTATGATTGTTCTTTATGTGGCGGTCGAAATGGACATTGGAGTGATTGCCCAAATGTCTCCTCCCCCTATTGCGCTAACCCAAGTTCTAGTTCTTTTTATGAGTATGACAGGTCTTATGGTCAGGAAAAGAAAGAACGAAGCACTGGAAAGAGTGACATTGAAGCTATGCTTCAACTAATGTTGGATCGTATAGACACAACGAATGATACCATATGTGACATGCGTCAAGACATTAGGGCATTTAATAAGGGAAGAGAAAGGATAGAAAAGATGGATATCGAGGTCAATCATCCAAAACATTTTTCTACATTATGTTTAGATGATATCTTGTCTGTGGAATTATTTAAAATAATGAAAGAGTGTGAGGATGAAGAGCAAAAATCCGATGTTGATGATAAGCTTGATGTTGAGCAACCCTCGGTGATTTCCCAACCAACTGAACCATTCATGAATGAAGATTCCAAGGATGAGGAAATGGCATTAGAGTCAAAGGAAGAAATCAAGCACAATCCTCGTGAAGACTCTAGTCTATTTCGGGGTAAAAATACTAATAGGGAAGTTATTCCAAAATCGAGGGTTAGTCCTCATTCAAATCACTTTTCAACATTATGCTTAGTGGATGTGATGAAAGTTAAATCACCCAAACAAATGATGAATTTTGAAAATGAGGAGGAAGATTCTTACATTTTGGAGTTTATCCTTCCAAAAGGGCATACTACAACCCCAATATTGAAGGCCAAGGAGCTTAAAGATTGATGTCTATTTAGTGGTTGTTTAAGATTCTCACTATTCCTAAATGAGCCTACATGAAAGTTTGATGCAAAATTGGGCAAGCAAATCAAGTCTTCGAAGTGGCGTGATAGAACATTCCTCATCATGCCCTCATGTTTGCCCAACGCGCCTCAAAGATATATTGATCAACAGTTGGGTCGACATTTCAAATCCTCCAAGTGGAGACATAAATAACTGTCAACAAGGTATCTTGACAAAGTTTGAGTAGCCAAGATAACTGAGTCGCGCTGCGACGTTAAATCAGGCGCTTCTTAGGAGGCAACCCAAGGTATTTTATTGTTTGTATTCTTATTATGTGATTGACACCAAATCTTCGCACCCATGGTTTCACATGTATATTTCTAACTCTCTTGTTTTGGTTTGACGCATTGGAGACATTGCATGATTTTAAGTTGAGAGTAGGGCTACTTGTGAGTGATGATGTCCTCCCGGGGTTTTTGTTGGCGTGCCTCTTTACTCCGGAGTCTTGTTCCTAGTAGAGCCGGTATGTTTAGGCTTATTATTTTTCCTTTGTGATGTGTTGTGGTTAACTGGGAGAAAAATAAGTATCTACGACAGCTGGCATATTTTTTGTTAATTTTTCTTAGAATGGTAACTACCTCTCCAATTGTCTATGTGGTAGTTGTGTGAATTGCATTCATGTGTAACCATTGTTCATCTTGATATGACATTAAATTTTAGTTGCTTGATAATCACTGCTAATAATTGCAGTTGGTAATACACTTGTGTGCCATGTGTGTATGTGAGATCTTACTCAGTTCCCTTTGTATTGTCAAATCTAAAACTTGCCTAGTACATATTACCTTAGTTGAAAGATAGAGGTTAGGAAAAGATCATATGCCATTTTAACTTTTAGCGACTTTCAGTCTAAATAAACTTCCCTATTATGTATACTAGCACTTGATCCCTATTTTCAGCCAGAATTGACCATTTCTTTCTATGACATCTATCACCTTCCTGTTTAGATCATAATGAGCCTGTTTTGGCTCCGATCCTCCTTGGACTCTTTGCACCTTGATTTAGGCAAACAGTCTAAGTTGAGGGTGGCTATAATAGGGGTGTGTGATGTAAACTAGGTATGAAGAGAGGTAGAATAAAAGAAAAAGAATAAGAGAAAGAATAAATTGGGTGGTGTGAAAAAAAATAATAAAAGAAAAAGAATAAAAAAGAAAATTCACATCCATCCTGAATAATGGGTGATCAAGAAAAGAGGAAAGAGAAAAAGAGGAAAAGAGGAACAAAAAAGAAAAGAAAAAGAGAGAAAAAGAGGTTAATAAGTGGACTCCACAAGTTAAGGTAGTGCCAAGGAGGTTAGTCACTCTAAATGCCATTAATATCATACCAGCCCTTAGCCTACGTTACAAGCCGAGAAAGGTCTATAGTGATCCTAACTCACCTATCTGGATACTTTGGTAATGAAGATGAGGGCAAGCATATGGTATTTGGCATACACTCGCTGGAACTTCGTTCTGAGAGTGAGTGTTTTTGTGCATATCCCCATGTTTAAATTTTGATTTTTGAGATGAGAGAAAAAGGGAATTTTTTTTGTTGTGAGGACATACTAGTATCTTGCTAGGTTACTTACTTATTTGAGTAGTGTTATTTTGAAACATACATGACTATTGGTACTTAATTGATGCCATGGCTAAAATCCTTTTTGTTACATTGTTGCTTTTCAATAATCTACACAGTTAGTTTAAATTGGTTGACCTTGGATATGGTAACTGAGTTTTGAGCTAAATTGGTAGTTAGCTTCCGAATTGTACTTTGTATACTCCTAGTTATGTTTGGGTTGCTTGAGGACAAACAATTGTTTAAGTTGAGGGTGTTGATGTGTGAGCCGATGCTAACATATTTGAAGCTTTTAACTATGAATAATTGCGAGCTCTTAAACAACTTTTGTTATTTTTGATTGCTTTTAATGTGTTAATGCAGACATAAGTGATCGGGGAGGAAACCAAAGGAAAGAAGAATAAATTGGATGACATTTGATATAAATAAGCTGAAGTGTAGTTGACGTCAATTCTGAAGCACCGTCATACATAGGACAGGCTACAAGTATCCCTAAGCTAACCCATTTGAGCATGTTACAACCTCTAATACTTGCTTTAGGATGAATAAACTAAACAATGATACTTTATTGAGTGAACTATAATCTAAAATAACTGGGAATAATGTCGGAATAACGAATACTAATAATCTGGAACACAACTTCAACTGACAGACCCGCAGCTGACTCTCAATGATCTAAAATTAAACTCGAAACACTATGAAATAGGGAAGCTGGAAAAAAAAGTCCTCACACGATGAGGACTCACTAACTGTGCAATTTAGACAAAGACACTCAAAAATCATGGACACTACTGAGACTCAATACCTGAAATTACATTATGAGACAATGTAGCTCATAGACATATATGTGGATCAGTACTTTGAGGATGTACTAATCATATGGGGTTCTATGCATTTATATAAGAACAATATCAATATACTTTAATAAAAACATGCATGCAAATAGTAATGACTCACATGCTTTGAATAAGTCTAAATTATAAAACTCATAAATCATGAATAGTGAAACATGTAACACAAGTCTCGTGAGTCATTATACTTCACTTTAAAATATATACTCTTCTTTTATTCTCAGTACTTAAAGGCTAAAGAAATCTTTAAACAATACTTTCAAAATCATGTTTTTATCTTGTGAATTGTAAAACTTCTTTAAAACTTAAGGACTTAGGAATTTTATTAACTCTTAACACTTGGGAACTCTGCAACTCTTTTAGACTCGGGAGTTTCTTCTAATTGACTTAAACCATGTGAACTACATGGAGTCCAACGTTGTGCCCTCGTTGGGGAGAGCTGTTCTATCCTTTCCATCAGAGTAGAACCTTAACTTTTAGTGATCACTTATCTTGACCCACTTGGGGTAAATTAGAAACCTAAGGGGGCACGTAGCTCTAGGGTATGAGACCTGAGAATCATACCCAACTCGGTGCTAAATACTACACCCATACTTAATCTCAGAACTTTTAGGAAATCCACCTTAAAATAATTCAATGGATTATAAGAAAGACCAAATATACTTCTCTTGACTTTAACTTCTCTTGACTTTAAGTCATAATTAATGTGGATCCATATCTTAGCTTATACCCAAAAGGTCAAATCTGTAACTGAAATCTAAAAATAACTTAGCTATGGGGTACTTATGACCCGAACAATCTTTGAACAACAATCTTTAAATGGGGTATATTGACCCCAAATAGTCAAATCCGATATCTCAAAATTCATGCTTGGTAACGTAGTTACTCATAAAGTATCTTAAAATCTCTAAATTTCATCAATAGGCATAAAAATATAATTAAAATAATGTAATTCAACTCTTAATTCATGTGAAATATTAGAATTTTACAAGGAACAATAGTGGGTGTAAACCCTAACTGAATTTCATAGAAAAACCTCATAACTTGTAGAAATTTGTAATTTAAGATAAGATTTTGTACACAAGGGTGAAAGGATTACCCTTGTTCAAACCCCACATACCTTAGATTTTGACTTTAGATGAATAAGCTTGCTTGTGGCTCTTTTACAAACTCTTGAGTGGCGGTTCTTGAAGCTTTTTGTTTGGAAACCTTGAATCTTAACTCAATTTGTAGAAATTGTTGTAGAATATTGATGTTCTTGAAGAAGGAATTGAGTTTTCTCTTGAGAGAGAAAACCCTAGGTCTTTATGTTTTTGATGGATATGAAGTTGTTTGCCTCATTCTAATATATCTAAGTGTTAAAAAGGGCCGCGATAGGCCAAAAAGGTTTTTTTAAAAAAAATACTTAAAAATACTGAACGGGGTCTGTGAAAATCGAAGTGATGTTCCATCGCTAGTCTAACGGACCTTTGGATCATCCTTCATAAGTTGATCAGAAAAAGGCCATACTGTCTCGATTGCGACGGTCTTAGCGACGGTCTATCGCTAGCTTAATGGTCCATCATCTTGGCCGTCACTCTCGGGCTAGAAGGGGGAGTCACTTTCTTGGTTGCAATAGTCTAGGCTATGGTCCATCGCATGCTCAATGGTCCGTCAACCTGCCCGTCACACCTGGGCCTTTCCGACAACTTTTAGTAGAACAACCATAACTTCTCACCCCGATACCGAATTTGGACAATATTGGCATCATTCGAAAGCTAATTCAATTTTCCACACGATAAAAGTCAAATTTAGGAAAAATATATATGGTTTAAACACTAATCACTTTGGAAGCCATTCCTTAATCTTTTAGGGTCGGAATCACACTTCACATGACATGATCTAAAGGATCAGAATATGAGGGAACTTTGTAGGTTTTTACAAGAGTGATGGAATGTAATGTTTATTCAAGATATGGACATTTCTAAGTTGATGGTTCATGCATAGAAGATTGAGGAGAATAAGTGCAAGAAAAAGGAAAAGGATAATAAGAAAGCTAGAATATGTAGCTTCAATTTCACTCAGCAAAGGTCAGATAAAAGAAATCTTTTTCAATTCCACCAAGAGACTATTATCGATGTTTCGGCAGGACACTTGCGATAACATTTTTTTCTCTAAGTCCCAGGGTAGTGTAAATAGTAGTTGCACAAATCCAATCCACAAGAGATATGATAAAAACTATAAGAGTGAGTATATCACCGGTAGTGATGCTCAATTTAAGTTCGGAAAGTTGGGCCATAGGTTAAGAAATTTCTAGTAGGTGTGTGGAAGGGCAAGAATGATCTTCAGCAAAGCTAGAATAATTCTTCAACAACAATAGCGGGTCGCTCAACTCAGCAAGGTTCTATTTCTAGTGCAAGCAATGGCCAATGCCAGAATCGACTCTATGCCATGAAGACCTTACAGGATCATGAGGGTTCTCTTGATGTGATAATGCATATGTTACATGTCTTTTATATTCAGGTGTATTTCGTGTTAGATCCCAAAGCCAAACTTTACTTCATAACTCCTTATATAGCAATAAATTTTGGCATTTGCCCTGAAATCCTAGTAGAGTCCTTCTCAGAATCCACCCTAAATGGTAGTTCTATCATAGATAGATAGGTGTATACAAATCTCCCAATGATAGTATCTAAGAAAGTCACTTCAGTTAATCTTGTTGAGTTAGATGACCTAGTTTGATGTCATCTTTTTCATGGATTGGCTCTACTCTTGCTATAACTCAGCTAACTATAAAAATATGATAGTTTAGTTTCAATTTCTCACTAAGCCAGTTATAGAATGGGTAGCACCTCAGTAACTATAGGTCAGTTTTTCTCTTTCCTCATGGCAAGAAAAATGATTTCTAAGAGGTATATCTATCATCTCGTTCGATTCAAGGTCTCGTGTTTCAAAATCTCACACCTTAAGTTAGTTCCAGGGGTAAATGAATTACCAAAAGTTTTCCTTGTAGATCTGCCTGGAGTTTATCTCGAAAGGAAAATCAACTTTGAAATAGATCTCTTTCTAGATACGTAGCTTATTTTAGTTACACCTTACATAATGTCTCCATCAAAGCTTAAGAAATTGAAAGAAAAGTTGAATGATCTCCTAGATAATGGTTTCATTAGTCCTGGTGTCTCTCTATGGGGTGCTCAAGTCTTATTCATGCACAATAAAGACCGTTCTCTCAAAATATGCATCGACTATAGTTGGTTGAACAAAGTCAAAATCAAGAATATATATCCCATCCATAGGATTGATGATTTATTAGATCAACATTAGGGCGCAAGATGTTCTTACAAGATAGACCTCAAATCAGGCTATCATCATCTAAGAGTCAGAGATCATGACCTACCAAAGCCAATTTTCAAAACTCGGTATGGTCACTTTGAGTTTATATTTTTGTCTTTTGGACTAACAACTGCTCCTATAGATTTTATGGACTTGATGAACAAAGTGTTTAAGTAGTACTTGGACATGTTTGTGATAGTCTTCATAGATGGAATCCTCGCTTATTCCCGTAGTGAGGGTGAACATGCATACCATTTGAGGATTGTTTTGTAGACCTTTAAATATCATCAACTATTAAATAAGTTCAGTAATTGTGAATTCTAATTCAAATCAGTATCTTTCCTTGCTAATATTATTTCCGGTGAAGGCATTTGAGTTGATCCTCAAAAGACCAAAGTAGTAAGGAACTGGCTAAAACCCATCTGTCCATGAGATATCAATAGTTTCTTAGGTTTTTACTGTTACTATAGGAGATTTTTTGAAGGATTCTCTTTTAGTTCCTCTCCCATGTTAAAATTGACTTAGAAAGAAGTCAAATTTCAGTGGTCCAATTCATGTAAGAAGATTTTTCAAGAGTTGAAGACTCGACTCACTCCTTCTTTAATTTTGACTTTACCAGTAGATTCAGATGGATTCATGGTATATAGTGATGATTCTAGAGTTGTTCTTTGTTGTGTTTTGATTAAGTGAATAAAGGTTATATGCAATGCTTCTATACATCTTAAACCTATTAGAATAATTTCCTTACTCATGATTTTTAGTTGGCAGGAATTGTTTTTTCCTTAAAGATTTGGAGGCATTATATATATAGAATTCATATGGATATATTTGCTGATCAAAAGAGCTTTCAGTAGGTGTTCACTCAAAAACACCTAAATCTTCATCAAATAAGGAGGTTGGAATTATTGACATATTATGATATGAGTGTCCTTTATCACCTGAGTAAGACTAATGTAGTGGCCGATACGCTTAGCAGAATGTCTATAGGGAGCATTGGTCATTTTGAAAAAGGAAAGAAAGGTTAGTTCATTAGGTTTATTGTCTTGCTAAGTTGGGGGTTTAGTTGTTTGATTCAGTCGAAGGTAGTGTATGTGCTCAAAATGGTTTGGAATAATTTTAGTTGCTGAAGTAAAGAAAAAGCAAGATAGAGATCCTATTTTGCTTAAGTTGAAGGAAGTAGTTTGGGATCAATAGTTTAAAGCTTTCTTTCAAGGAGTGAGGTTGTTCTTTGTTTTCATGGCAGGTTGTATGTTCCAAATGTGGATGATTTGAGATATAAGATGCTATTGAGGTTGATGGTTTTTTATATTCAATTCACACAGGAGCCACTAACATGTACTGGTACTTGCAAAAAGTCTTTTGTTGCAATGGTATAAAGAATGATATTGCAAAATTCATGGATAAGTGCTCAAGTTGTTAGTAGGTTAAGGTTGAGCACCAGAGGCCTAGTAATATGCTTTAGTAATTCAGTGTCCCTACGTAGAAGTGGGAAGAGGTGAGTATAAACTTCATTTTAGGGTTGCCTCATACAATTCATCAACATGATATCCTATGGGTTATTATAGACCAAATGACCAAGTCATCCTATTTCCTATGAGTTCATACTTCATATTCAGTTGAGGATTATACTAGGCTCTATGTTAATGGGTTTGTGAAGTTGCATGGTCTTTTTAACCATCATTTTAGATAGAGGTACCCATCTCAACTCTAATTTTTTGAAACCTTTTTGGAAGGGCCATGGTACCTAAGTTTATCTCAGAACAACTTTCAAACCACAGATAGACGGTCTGTCAAAAAGGATTATTCAGACCTTAGATAATATGTTGAGGGCATACGTGCTTGATTTCAAAGGTAGTTGGGATGACCACTTATCGTTGTTTGATTTTTCTTATAATAACAGTTATCACTCTAGTATTTAGATGGCTCTATTTGAGGCTCTGCATTGTAGGAGGTGTAGATCTCATGTTTGTTGGTTCAAGGTGGTTGTGGATATCTTGATAGGATTGGATTTAGTGAATAAGGCAATGGAGAAAATTCAACTTATCAAATAAAGATTGAAAACAACACCGATTCATTAAAAATCTTATATAAACCTAAAAAACCTTTCCCATAAAAGGAGGTAAAGAGGTTCGGTAAGAAGGGAAATCTAAATCCCAACTATATTGTCCCATTTAGGATTTTGAGCTAATTTGGTAAGGTAGCATATAAGATGGACTTGACTATAGAGTTATCATCATCGCACCCAATTTTCCATGTCTCCTTGTTGAAGAAGTGCATTATTGACACAACATCAAAAGTCCCTTTAGAATTGTGGGCATAGAAGATAGCCTATTTATGAAGAAGTCCCAATTGAGCTCCTTTATCATTATATTCATAAATTTAGGAATAAAGAGGTTCCCTTAGTAATGGTTTTGTGGAGGAATCAGTCAGTTGAGGGAGCTACTTGGGAAACAGTGGATGATATGAGAGCCAAGCACCCCTACCTTTTCTCTTCGAATACATATTTAGATTGAGGTGGTAATTTTCTTAATTAATGAGATATTTCATATCTATCTTAGATATCCAATTATCCTTTTGTCATATCATGCATTCATGAGTCCAATTTAGTGCATGCATCAGTTAAAAATTTTGATATTAAGACATGATTCAGATGATAAGTGCTCAGTGCATAATCTTAGTTTTCTGTAGTATTCAATCTCATAAATTTTCATTTGAGGACATATTTTCTCAAGAGGGAGATATTATTAATACCTAATTTTCATGTACTAAACCTCTCAAATGATTTTTCATTTAGTTATCTTTCCAACGCCACAAGTCTCTCCTTAACCCGACATCATGGAAAAAAGTTTTGAAAACTTTTCCCTAGGAGTCTTTTAGCTGCCAGTGAACATGAATCACTTTGAAACTAGACCTTATGAGTCGTTAAAAAGAGTCATAGTCACAGCAGTAATAGTCATATGTTTTTGCCCGATAATTACAACTCAAACCTATGATTGGTTACAAAATTATACGACTCGTAAGGAAGAACTTGTCACCTTATTTGTGTATGACCAAGAATCAAGTCCAGTGATCACGAGTCCAACATATGACTTATTACAATATTTTATGAGTAATTGTTTGGACTCATCATCTGACTGGTGAATGATATAAGGACCAAGCCTCAGACTATGACTTCACCAAATAACTCATACTTAGTTGTAATGAGTCATTAGGTGGTGAGTCATAGTCATAACAAAATGTACCCAAAATTCTGGGATCCTAGGTTATGACTAAGACCATGACTCGTAACTAGTCTTAATAAGTTGTGACGTGAGTCGTAATGATTGGAAGTGGGTATTCCTTCACATTTTTCAAGGGACTTTTATGTCTTTTGCCACTACCTTAAAAGCTAGACCCACATTATTTTGGCTTCTCTAGGGATGGAATAAAGGACCCAAAATACCCAATTTATTACATAATCAGAAACATCACCCAAAAGAGATCAAAAGATGCTATTTTTCCCATCTTCCTTAAGAAAACTAGGTTTCCTCTAGATCAAGGTAGAATCCAACAAATCCTCCAAGGATTCAACTCACAGGTATGTGGGATTTAATCAATGGGTTCCTTCCACCCATAGGGTCCAAAGAATTCTCTATTCTTACAAGTAGAAATCTTTTTTCTATTTTAGGGAATTTCAAGTGAAACATGAATTTACTCTCTCTCAATTTCTTGAAAACAAATCATGAGAATATATTTCCCCTATGTGAACTATGTTTCCATGCCTTTGATAATCCAAGTCACCCATACCATGTTCAGTTGATGCCATCTTGAGTACTATTTATGATATTCCATCCTATGATTCATTTATCATCACCATAATCAGTTGTAGTAGTCTATACTGGCGGGATATGAACACCCGATGCCTAGGTGCAAGTCATTCATATCATTCTTGGATCATTAAATTCAAAAAATTATCACTATAGCATTTATTTGTGTAATATCACATTAAATAAATATTAGTACCAGTGTTATTCAGTTGGGAGTAATACTTAGCATTGAGTGAAAGCAGGGATGACAACTCTCCTATTAGTTACGCATGGGATCGTTAGTAGCAGTCCCTGAGTTCCAAGTGAAGCTATATCATGAAAACAAAATCGATAAAAGAATGTTTAAACCAAGTGATTTGGTATTGTTGCATAATTCAAGACTTCACTTGTTTCTAGGAAAGTTAAAGTCTATGTTTTATTGACCATTCATCGTTGTTAGGGCATTCCTTCATGGTGCTATAGAGTTGAAAAGAGAAGTGGATGTTCCATTCAAAGTTAATGAGAAATGTGTAAAACACTATTTGAGTAATCTTGAGAAAGTAAAGGTCGTTGATAAAGACAACCTTTGTTATGCTTGAGTAGCATCAAAAACTTTGTCATTCTGTGATGGTAAATCAGGTGCTGCATGGGAAGTAACATAGAGTAATTTTTAATTTTTTGCACCTATGACATGATAAGGATGCCTAGTGCATACTAGGTATGTCCTCATTCCCTATTGATTACCTTTTTGTCGTGCACTGGGGACAATGCACAGTCTTTTAGTTGGGGGTGAGGTATACCATATCCATTGTAGGTTTTTGTTGTTCTTCTTCTTTTCCTGTTGGTTGTGGTATGGTTGTAGAACTAACATGTGTATGGCAAATTTTGTGTCGTACAGTGTTTTATTTCGTATTGTGATGTGTTTTGATGTAATTAGGAGATTTTTGAGTATCTAGGGTAGTTGATTTTCTTCTGTTTTATTTTTTTTTGAGAAAAATGATTCCCTTTCTAAAAATATGTTTTAGAACTATGTGATGTGTATATATATGAGTGAACTTTGCGAATCTCGTTATGCCATTAGGATTTGGGACATAGTAACTGTAGCTTACAATTGCATTAACCGGATAAGTAAAATCTTTTCATACAGTCTTGTGCCAATGTGTGTGTGTTAGATACTAGATAGTTCCCATTGTGTTTTGAATGAAGAACTTTCCTGGTTAGACTTGCTTAGGTTACAGGATAGTCGGTTAGGAAAAGTTATAGGTCATTTTTTAAATAAGTACACATTTAGCCTGAATAACCTTCCCAATGATAATAAGTATCCCTTGATTCCTAACCTGAGCCTGTAGAGCCTATTTCTTTGTTTTCACCTTCCGCCTTCCAATTTGTGTTACAATGAACCTATTATGGCTCTAGTCCTCATAGGACATTGAGCACCTAAACTCAAGAAAATCGCCTAAGTTAGGGGTGGCTATCATAGGGGTGCATAATGTAAAGTAAGTATGAAGAAGGAAAAAATAAGGAAAAAATAAAGTAGGCTTAGGTATGTTATAAAAAATCAAATGAAAAACAAAAGAAAAGAAAAAAATAGAAAATAAAATCAAAATGAAAGAATAGAAAAAACCACACCCAACCTGAATGTTAAATAAGGTAAAAAAGGAGAAATAGGGGTGGAATAAGAGTATAACCTTTAAATAAGTGGGACCCCAAAGTATGTATAGTGCCAAGGGAGTTGAGTCTCTATAAATTTTCATATATACCATATGAGCCCCCAAACCTACATTACAAGTCGAATAAAGTCCTTTAGTCATCCTAACTTGACTTTCTAAAAGCTAATGTAGAGAAAATAAGGGCAAGACTATGATATTTGATGCACCTTAATTGGAACTTCTCTTGGGAATGTGAGTGTCTCTTGATATGTCCCTGCATTAACACACATGATTTCATATGAGTGATTGGGACATTATTGTGAGGGCACATAGGTTGTACTACTAACTGCTTACTTATTTGGGTAGTGTAACTTTTATATATGCATGGTTGTTTGCTACTAATGTAATAACATATCGTGATTCCCTTGTGTCACATTGTTGTGCCTCATGTATAAACATAGTTTGTTTTAAGTTTTGAATTAGGAGCGGGTAATGTGTTTAGGCTTTAAGTGATGATTGACTGCCTTAGATAACTTAGGTTCTCCTACTTAAGCATCATTGTTTTATTTTATTGTGCTGTTTTGCTTGAGGAAATGGGTCACACCCTAAACCAGGATTTGTCCATGACGGGTATCTGAAGTCCCACATGGATCGGAGACCACCCTCTTTACCTAACAAGGTAAACACAACATTCCCAATTATTGGAGGAATTCTGAAAACATAAGAAGATAGAATTAAGAATAAATAATATTTTGATGATCAATATCCAATAACCCTGCTGAAACAACCGACCAACACAACACAAATGCATAGCAATCCAAGCAAATACTTATAAACAAGAACCAAAACTGAGTATCAATAAAGTGTTGGGACATGCCCCCAACTATAAACAAAAACAAGTCTAAACAATATATAGTATAAAATAACGAAATAACTTAGGGATTGGGGATAAAATAATGTCATGATCAATAGATCAAATTCATTCATGATTCCATGCATATCATCCAATGCATATACATATACATACAACGCTTGTCGGGATACTGAACAAGGCTAAACATGTTTTCAAAACCTTAATCTGGATTGTGTAGCTCAATAATCAAAACATACAAGGAACACATGGGATATATAGTCCCACCTCTCCCTAAGTAGGTAGGGCCATAGTGCATGTGGCCGCATGAACTATAAGGTATTCATATGCACTAAGAGGGACTCGAACCTCCTTGCATAACAAGGTAAAACGAGCAGCAAATCATGTAATAAGATGTGCAGGACTTGAAATTCCCATTCGCATGAGAATAATAATTATAACGGAGACTCAAACCACCCTGTTATATAGACACCCATGTCGACAATAGCGGTTTCCAGTGATGGTCTCTTGGATCTCTACTTTAAAGACTCGGCTACACAACCCTCTTTAAATCTCAATTAAAACAATTATCACACAATCTCATTCATTGAACCACAATACATATTTTGGCATACATTGTTGGTGTGGTCATACCAACTACACTCGCAAGGTAACATCAACAGGAAAAAACAATTTCATTACTTGGGGAATTCATAACCCATCATTGTTCAATTAAGAAATAGCTTTTGAAAACACCCAACCACAAGGTTCAATTCAATATCATAATGCAATAGTTAAAGAATAGTTAAATTCCCATATTTCTCCTAACTAAAAGTAACTTCACATGATTAGGTTGGGGTCATAACCACTTTAATGTCACATGTTGGGGGAAAGTCACAATTCCATATTTCATTAACCATACCCATGCACCCACAAGTTTAAAACCATATTTAAAACATGAGTAATACACAATCAAACTATGGAAAAACAATCAATTGATCATTCATGTCAAAACCCTTAGTTTTAATTATGTAACTAACCATGAAATTTCATGCAATAGAGATATTACGTTTTAGGGTAGAGTCACATGCTGGAAATATAAAGTTTCACGAAAAGAATATAACTCTAGAGCCCTTATATGACCAACTTGATGAAACTCTAGTTTGACTTGCTCAATGGAATTTAGAGAACAAATTAGAGTGTTTGAGAAGTTTGTTGGATTAGTTTCTGAGTTCTAATGACACCCTAAAGACGTTATAAGACTTTGGTTTCAATTTGGTTAAGAGGGGAAATGTCCAAGAATCCCTTAACTTAAAAGCTAAAAAAGTACCACCTTTGACTATGGGTCAACCATAAACTCGTAGCCACTGCTTACAAATCATCATCACGAGTTGTAACCAAGGATGAACAACAAAGGAAACATACACTACTGACCTAATGACTCAACAACTAGATGCATAATTGGACCCTAGGACTTGTAGGCTGTTGTAGTAGTCATCATAGAACCCAAATTGGGACTTATAATGGACAACCTACTATTACAACTAATGACTCGTAACATATCCTTACAACTCTTAGTAAGCCAATTGTACTCAGAGCAGAATCAAGCCACAAATTTAGTGATTTGGTTTGACTCATTCCAACGACACCTCAGGATACCCTACAGCTCATAGGGTCCTGTCGTAAGGGCAGTGAGTACAAACTTCCAAGAAATTTCCAAGGACCAAGAACATAGAGTGTTGCATACTCCCCCATTAGGGATCATTCATTCTTGAATGATAGGAAAAGGCACTCTCTAGCACGATTTGACTCCATATACATCTACTCTTACGTATAATCAAAGATAGAAAGCAAAGATGCCAAGGAAATCATTTTTTCCTTTTACAAATTTAGAAAATAAAGATACAAAGGAAATCATAATTTCTTTTAACAACGAGAGAAAATAAAGAGGTCAAGGAATACACATACTATAAGGAATACTTTCCACATCGAGGAACAAGAATGGATACTTGGACTTTATATTATCCTCGGCTTCCCAAGTAGCTTCTTCAATCTTTTGGTCTCCCTAAAGAACCTTCACAAAAGCCACATCCTTAGTCTGTAACTGTTGGACTTGACAGTAAAATAT
The DNA here is from genome assembly GCA_030864225.1 of Capsicum baccatum var. pendulum. NCBI lineage: Eukaryota > Viridiplantae > Streptophyta > Magnoliopsida > Solanales > Solanaceae > Capsicum > Capsicum baccatum. The sequence goes on along the minus strand of CM061559.1, from coordinate 197,936,912 downwards.
TTCCACTTGAACTTCCTTATAAGACATGGAATCCATAATATCCACCTTTTCCAAAAGGATGACTGTTGAAGGATCAGCCACACACTTTTAAAAGATCAAAACACGAAACACCTAGTGAATGGAGTACAAATCAGAAGACAACTCTAATTCATAAGAAACATTACCAACTCTTTCAAGACCAAGTACGGACCAACATAATGGGGGTTAATCTTCCCCTTCTTCCCAAACCACATCACTCTATTTATAGGAGATACCTTTTGAAAATCTAATTTCACACTTTAAATTCCAATTCTCTTTGCATAACGTCTGCATAGGACTTTGGGAAATCATAATCCTATCTCGTATCATCATCATCCTTTCCATAGCATGGTGAGCCAAATAAAGGAAAAACATATGATCCTCACAAACTTCAAATCACCTGATGCGAGATCTACATCTCCTACCTAAAAAAGCCTCAAAAGAAGCTATACCTATGCTAGAGTGATACTTGTTGTTGTAAGAAAATTCAATGAGTGGCAATTAGTCAACCCTACTGCCACCATAGTCAATTATACAAGCCAAAAACATATCATTAAGAACCTGAATCGTCCTTTCCTCTTGCCCATTCTCTTATGGGTAGAAAGAGATGCTAAGGGTCACCTTAGTCCCCATCCCCCTATGAAATGACCTCCAAAACTAAGATGTGAACTGAGTACCCCGATCATAAATGATGGAAATTAGAGCACTATGCAACTTCATGACCTCCTCGATGAATAACTTAGCATAGCCCTAAGAATAAAAATTAGTTCTTACTAGCATGAAGTGAATAACATTCGGTATCCTATCCACAATGACCCAAATCGAATCAAACTATTGGGGAGAATGTGAAAGACCAATAATAAAATCCATATTAATTATCTCTCATTTCCATACTACCAGCTCAATCTTTTGAGATAACCCTCTGGGCCTTAAGTGTTTCACTTTCACTTGTTGACATACCATGAACTTAGCAACAAAATTAGACACATCCCTCTTTATTTTATTCCACAAATAAATCTCCTTAATGTTTTGATACATCTTTGTTGAGCTAGGATGAATTTTATATCACCATTCATGGGCTTCAGAAAAAATACTACCTCATAAACCATCAACGTTAGGAACACCCAACCTCTCTTGGTACCTTAAGATAACCTCAACTCCAATCTGGAAAACAGCCACCATTTGCTTGCCTACATTATTTTTTATTTGCATCAACATAGTATACAACACTTGCTTATTTTTTACTTCTATACCAAGGAATAACTATGCCATCATTTGAATAACCACACAACCATTCTTACAGTAATGTCACTATCAGTAGTACTCTAAGCCAGTTACAGAACACAAGAAAAATTAGTAGTACTCAGTAATCTGACTCAGTTCAGTATTCAGTTCATATCACAGTAGTATATATTTCATAACTCGATAAACTCAGTCAGTTCACATAATTCTATCAGTAATCAGTTTAGCAATCAACGAGCTTAGAATTAGTCCAGTTCAATTCAGTAAAATCAGCTCAGTTTAGTTATACAATATTGACCAGTAAATAGTTTAGTCTAGATAGTTTAGAATTTAATCCAGTGTCTATTCAGTTAGGAGTAGGATTCAGCACCAAGTAAACCCAAAGATGGGGACTCACCTGCCAGTGGAGAGTGACATCCTTAGGAGCAATCCTTGTGTTCCAGAACTATGTAGCCAGAGTAGGTTGATATATCTCCCTACTAGACTAGGTTTGATATATCTCTTTTGAGTTTTCCTGCCAGCAAGGATTCACGAAAGAGCTTTCTGTTAGAGAGGGATAACTCACAGTTTTTCCTTACCTGTGGCACGGTATTGACACCCTTCTAATTGGGGTTACAAGTTGGACCCCAAATCAATTAGAGTAGGGGCATGCCAGTTAGATGATTACCTCCTACAATATCAGTTTCTGTTGTAGTATCACATAAAACTCAGTTTAGTTCTACAAATTCAGGACAATCAGATATAGTCACTTAGCTTAGTACAGAACTCAGTATGGTTCCACAGTATTTAAAACTGCTAGATATAATCATTCTGATAATTAGTAATACAGTATTCGTAAACTCAGATATCTATTATCAGTAATCTAATTCAGTACTCGGTATTAGCACGATCTCAGTTATAGTCTCTGTATTCACTCATGTACTCTTACTCAGTCATACTCATGTTATTTAGTTATTATTGTGCATACATATGAACTCATGCGTATCATCCTACCTCACTGAACATACTAGTACATTCAAAGTACTGACACATGCTTTTTTTTGCACTATGTTGTCTTATATCATAGGCTCAGATGCATGGGCTCCAGAACACCCTTAGAAGTTTAGATTCTCAACTTTTTGAGTAGTGGTGAGTCCTCATAGCTTAAGGACATGCTTATTATTTACAATTCTTCAGTTTTATTTCAGTAGATGGAGTTAGTTGGGGGCTTGTCCTATCAACTCCATAGTTCAGACAGTTAGAGGCTCTTTTAGACTAGAGAAGTTTCAGACAGTTGTTCAGTTTTTAGTACTTAAATTCAGTTTTGGTATTTTGATACCACATTTAGATTTATTTACTAGTTTTAACCTTATGGCATATGTTTTCAGCTATTGTACAACCATTATAGTATCTATTACATAGTTATTATAGTAGGTGCAAGTCATGGGTTAGCTTGTGGTCCTTCGAGATTATGAGCATCGTGTAGCGTCCAGGGTATAGACTCGTGGAATTACAAACCTTGTATCAGAGCCTATAGTTCAATAGTGTCCTAAGAAGTCTGAAAGCTGCATCTAATAGAGTCTTGTGCATGGGTTTATTGCGCATCACACTTATGGATAGGAGGCTACGAGATATTTTAGGAAAAGTCTCTCTTTTTTCAGTATTCATATCATGCGAGTGAGAATAAGCTCCAATTATACTCTCTTTCTAATCCTACCTTCTATTTAATTTATAGAATATGCCTCCAAAGAGGACTCAGGGAGGAGGAATAGGAGACCAGTCAGCATCCAGATCCTTTAGGCGAGCATGTCTCCCATACGAAGTTCAAAGCAACCCTCACCTCCTTAGCTCATTCTATAGTAGCCCAGAATGAACGTCCAGCTATAGTTCTAGCCAACCCAGTGTCTAATACTGCCACTGCCAAATTTTAGGACTTCATCCAAATGAACCCTCTATCATTTATCGGGTCTAAGTCAAGTGAGGACTCTCAAGAATTTTTTGATCAGGTGTAGAAGTTTAAGGATATCATGGGGGTGACTGCTGTTGAGAGTGTTGAGTTAGCTACCTATCAGGTACAAGATATATCCCATACATAGTTCAAACAGTGGAAGGTAGATAGGGGTGCAGATGCAGAGCCCATAGAATGGGAAAATTTTTCTAAGACCTTCTTAGATATATTCTTTACCTTAAAGCTGAAAAAAGTCAAAGTATTAGAGTTCATTGATCTTAGGTAAGGTAGTACAAGTGTGAAAGAGTATTCCCTGAAGTTTACTCAGTTATCTAGATATGCTACCCGTGTAGAGCAGACAATAGATCTAGAATGAGCAAATTTACGTCTGGGGTATCAGGTAGAGTGGTTAAGGAGTACAGGATTGTGCTATTAATTTGTGAGATGGACATATTTAGGCATCTGGTCTATTCTAAATAGATTAAGGAATAGAAACTTAAGAAGAAGAAGAGAGAAAATAAGAGAGCTAGAGTGAGTAGCTTTAGTTTTTCCCAACCAAGGTCAAAGAGTGGTAACCATTCTTGATTTAGTCAGAAGTTTTCAGCCCCAGTTCCATCTTATGATAGTACACCAGCACCAAGGTTTAGGAATGATAGTCATGATGGGGCACCAGGCTCTAAAACCAATAGTAGTGTAAGCGATGTTCGTACTAATCCACTTTGTGAAGAATGTGGTAAGAATTATAAGGGTATGTGTGGAGTTGACAGTGATATATGTTTTTGATAGTGCGAGTTAGGTCACAAAGTTCGAGAATTTCCTAAGGCTGGTTTATGAAGTTAGCACAGTTGTTCTTTAGCTCAATCCAATTGCTCAAATCAGCAGGGTGTCACTTTCAGTGCCACCAGTAGGCAGCGACTAAATAGGCTTTATGCACTTCAGTCCAGGCAAGATCAGGAAATTTCCCATGATTTGGTCACTAATACATTATACGCCTGCCATTTACATTTTTATGTCTCATTAGATCTGGAGCTTCTTTATCTTTTGTAACTCTTTCCATAACAGTTAACTTTAAATAAGACCAAATATTAACAAAACCTTTCTCAGCCTCCAACCTAGTGGGTCAGTCTATCATAGCTCGATGGGTAAACAAGAACTGTCCGGTTATGATATCTCAGGAAATTAGGCTTCCAGATCATAGTAGTAATATTAATATGTGTCGAAAATCAATGGGTGAGAATGATACCCAACCCTCTTTACCTCAGTTCAAAGTTTTGTACTTCAGTCATCGCAATACCTATGAATGCCTTACATCTCAGCTCCATGAACACAACTTATAATCATGCATTTTCCATAGAATCATGTGTGTTTCCAGTTCTTAGTATGAGGAGTTCTAATTCACTCAATAGTGCGAATCATGTTCCATAAACACGAAAACTCCAAACTCATGACTTCTGCACTCATGCCTTACAGTAGGCTCAGTCCCAATTGCCATCTAAATCATATTCTCAGTCATAGTCTTAGTTATAGTGTCAGTCTCAGTAGAGTAATCAGATCAGTAACTTAGTGCAATTTTAGGTTTACCGAGCATAGCATATAGTAATCAGTTACTCAATTATTAGTATTTCAGTACCTCAGTTTACAGAATATTTTAGAATAATGTTATACGCTGGGTCTTGCATTCACAAATAATACAACTTTCACGAATTAATACTCAGTTATCTTATGTTACCCACCCAGTCCCTTCCTCAGATGCATAATACTCTATAGTTTCGGTCTAGTTATTTAGGCCAAGTCTTGTTTAGTCTTACATGCTCAGTGTTCAACTATCAGTCATTTAGTTAATCAGATAAGTTAGTATATTTATGCATTCGCGCTCAATGCCCATATGAATATCTTTTAGTAGACCCAGGTGAAATGTCGTACTAAGGTAGAGAGTATAATTGAGAATAATTTTTTAGTATGAGTTAGTCCGTAAAGCGAGTAATTAAGTTTAGCAGTCAGACGAAAAAGTTTGTGTGCTGTGGTTTTCCACCTTTCCATCTATTCATACTATCTGAAGTCTTAGGAATGTAATCATTCTAAGATGGATCAACCAGATAGTTGCGTATTCAGCTCATTTCATGTGTTATGTCTCTGTTTTATATCCAGATATTCAGTCATGATTTAGTTTGTAGGTGCCTTGTACATCGCCCCATTTTTATTAGTATCTCTACCAAGTCAGCATTCTTTGAGGGACATAGAGTCCCAAGGGGTAGATACAATATAACCCCGAGCTTTCATATCCTAAACCTCCTAGTTTTTTTACGTGACGAATTCAGTTTGGAGTAGTGGGCACTCATAGGTTGACCCCCAAATTCCAATCTCAGTAGTAAGCTGCATACTCAAGGGGCTCAATTCAGTTCATGATATTCAGTTTATGTATCACGTTCCTATCTTAGTCATGTACTCTATCATGCATACTCCGAAAATGATGTTGAGTTCATCAGTATTTTTTTCAGTTTAAGTAAAATTTTTCCTTGAACTTACTCAGTTCCATGTTCAAATTACCTTTACAAGTTTGGTATCAGTTACCATTGCATATTCAGTCATACGCCTATGAGTCAGTTCAGTCATATACCCATGCATCGGATATGCATGTTCGATATATATATATGAGAAAATCAGCTTATCAATATTCCCAATTACGCATTTATGAATCATGTTCAGCTATGTCCTCTTGCATCAGATATGCATGTTTAGTATGGAATTCAATATGTCAGTAATGATAATTAGGTAATCATGTTTCAGATGTCCATGTTCAATAAGTAAATTCAGTCTTCCAGTATTCTCCTCTTAGTCAGTCTCATTCGAGGACGAATGTTCCCAAGGGGTAGATAATGTAAGACCCACAAAATCCTTAGCTTAATTTAGTCCTTTAACCTTATCTAGGGGTCCCAGACTTAGAAAATTCTAGCTAAGTATTCATACTTAGTGTTATTTTAGCCTTCAGAAGTTGGAAATCTTATTTCACGACCCTTACATTCGTTAAATGTTGATGTTTAGGTTGTTTCATGATCAGGAATGTTCATAGGTGTTTTTGGTCAAGTTTCAAATTTTTCAGACATCGTTTGAAGCTCCTTTGGAATCCCAAAATAGTGAATTAACGCGATCTTTGCGCGTCGCATCAACTATTGCATTTATTAGTATTTTCCCTATCTACCAGCATCCAATTCCAGTGAATCAACGCAAACATGGTGCGATGCATCAGCTACAACGCCGATGCCATCGACGCACCACATCGGTAACCCATTTTTCATTCATTAAAAGACCATGACCTTGGGGGTATTTGGGTGTTTTCCCCCCAATATTTATCCCCCAAAAACACACAATTAAGCCCTAATTCACCAAAGTATACTCACTTTCTCTCAAAATCTCTCAAGAACAAGACTTAGGGTTTTCAATTAAAGATTCAAATCTCAAGAATTCTAGCATCAATTTTCTCAAAACCAAGCATCAAAGTATGTGATACATTCATCCAAGGGTTCCTTCTAACCTTGGAGTCGAAGAATCTCTTTTGAACTTTAACTAATTGATTTTATAATTTCCATGTTGGAATTAAAGTGTATCCATGATTGCTATTTGGATTAACTTCCTAAATCTTGATTATATATATATATATATCATGTGAAATTGATCATTAGGTGTGTAGATTCCTTTGAATCCACGATAAACCCTTGAATTGTGAAATTAGAGTTGAATTATGATGCTCACTTGTTGTCCAATACTATGTGTATATATTGTGCTTACCAAGTGCTTAAGAAATTGTCCATGTGAACTATTCAGAGAATGAAATCATGTCAAGTTAGCTTATGTGTAAGTTATATTATACAAGTGTTTGTCAAAATGCCCCAATGAATGAATGATGATCAAGTGCTTAGTTATATACTTCAAGTTGCGCTATATCTCTTAATTTGTGCTATCGAGTCCTGGGGGTATTATACCCAACAATTTTAATGATTACCTAGAGCCATGGTTAGTCATAGTATCGTAATAGTTATGTCACTATCAGTAGTACTCTTAGTCAGTTACAAAACGCAGGAAAATTCAGTACTACTCAGTAATCAGACTCAGTTCAGTATTCAGCTCAGAACACTGTAGTATCTAGTTCAAAACTCAATAAACTCAGTCATTTCACATAATTCAGTCAACAATCATTTTAGTACTCAGAGAGGTTAGAATTATTCTAGTTCAGTTCAGTAAAATCAGCTCAGTTCAGTTATACAACACAATCAGTAAATAGTTTAGTCTAGCCTAGTACAATATAGAATTCAATCCAGTGTCTATTCAGTTTGGAGTAGGATTCAACATAGAGTGAATTGAAGGATGGGGACTTACCTGCCAGTAGAGGGTGAAATCCTTAGGAGAAATCCTTGCATTCTAGAACTACATAGCCAGCGTAGGATGAGATATCTCCCTATGAATCTAGTGTTGATATATCTCATTTTAGTTTTCCTACCAGCGAGGGTTGACGAAAGAGCTTTCTATCAGAGAGGGATAACTTACAACTTGTCCTTACCCATGGTACGGTATTGACACCCTTTCAACTGGGTTACAGGTTGGATCCCAAATCAGTTAGACAAGGGGCATATTGCTTAGATGATTACCTCCCATGGTCTAAGTTTCAGTCTGATTCTAAGAATAGAACTCAGTTCCGTTCTACAGATTTAGGACTATCATACATAGTCACTCAGCTCAGTACATAACTCAGTATGGTACCACAGTATTCAAAACTGTCAGAAATAATCATTCAAATAATTAGTAATACAGTATTCATAAATTCAGTTATCAGTTATCAGCAATTCGATTCAGTACTCAGTATTAGCATGATCTCAGTTATAGTATGTGATTCATACATGTACTCTTACTCAGTCATATTCATGTTATTCAGTTATTATTGTGCATGCATATGAACCCATGCATATCAGCCTACCTCACTGAGCATAGCAATATATTCAAAGTACTGGAACATGCTTTATTTTGTGCTATGATGTCTTATATCATAGGTTCAGATGCACAGGCTCCAGAGCACCCTTAGCAATTCACTTTCTTAGCTTTCAGAGAAGTGGTGGTCCTCATAGTTTGAGGAAATGCTTATTTTTTACAGTACTTCAGTTTTATTTTAGTAGATGGAGTTAGTTGGGGGCTTGTCCCATCAACTCTATAGTTCAGATAGTTAGAGGTTTTTTCAGACTAGAGTAATTTCAGACAGTTGTTCAGTTTTCAGTACTTATATTCATTTTTGGTATTTTGATACCGCATTCAATTTTTTTTTTGGATTTGAACCTTATGGCATTTGTTTCCGCTTATTTTTGCAATAATTACTGTATCTATTACACAGTTATTGCAGCAAGTGCCAGTCATGGGTTAGCTTTTGGTCCTTTGGGATTATGAGTACCGTGTAGCATCCAGGGTACACACTTGGGGCATTACATAGCTTTACGCCTCTAATCATACAACTTACAACTTAACAAAATTTGCGATACTATACAAATGGAACCTATTGCCTACCGATATTTTCTCAATTACACTATAATGAACTCCACACAACAGCTCCTTAGTCTTCCCCAGATGTTTCCATACTATAAATTTCAAGAACATAGACTAGGTACACCAAACACTTATACACATAAAAATTTATCTAACAACCTGCTACTGGAAGTTCAACTTATTCCTTTATACTCACGTTCTTATCCACTTAATGAAACAACCATAATTCATTATTTTAACACAAGTCCTCATGTACATATATACCTCACGATTGCCACTTAAACTTTTCATAAGTTATCAACATAGGCCAATTTACACATCATATCAAGATTGCTAATTAATTCCAACAAAACATGTAGCATTAATCTTAAGCTACTACTCTTACCGCCATACTTCACATCTAACATTTAGACCTATAGTGTAACGTCAATAATGTACCACTAACGAAGCATGCCACATAATATACTAATCCATCAAATTGGGAAATCAACCCAAAATCACACCCCCTCCATGACATTACTACTACACCTCAAATTCTACTACCTACATTCTTACATAGTACTAATTTAAAACTACTAAAGAAAAAATAATCAAAGAGGTAAAGTCAGATAATAGGGATAGTCAATATTAACCTTATAATATAATCCATTTCAAGCTTATCAACATATTCTAACTTCTCACATTATACTTACTTACCCAAGTATACATTCTCACTATCACCAAATGCCATAAACACCATTGAGTCTCTACCCATAACTTATTGACTAGTATAACCCTTTCCATTCACAACCTGTAAGTGATTTCTATAACCACCATAACTATACACTCTAGGCTCCTTCCCTAATTTAAATAGATAAAGATCATATCCTGCCACTTCCTTCAAAGACTACCATACAATCTACAAATATTGCTACCACGTTAGTCTACCACTATACAATGGCAAACCCTCTTTCAATCAACGTTTATACAACTAAAACTACTTATTATGCAAAAGTCACCCTCACTCTGAATACTAACCTTGTAACTTTATATCACAAACGTCTGGACCATCTCACTAACAATAGGTCATGATACTTTAACATATACTACTACTCGGGTGGAAATACAGTTCTAACATTATACTACACATCATTATCCTTATTCATGACATCTGCAATAAGAATTTTATTAAAGGAGATTAAATACACTCCATACCTCAGGCTCAACCGTGCAACTAATACAGATAGGGGTATATGCTTATTAACATACTTTAAAGCACTCATGGACTCCTCTCAAGTCCTTGTGCAAATTCATAACTTTATGAACAACTCAATCAAAGAGAACTACATCACTGGGGGAGCTAGACATTTGGACTTATATCGCCTCGGCAATAATGCACGGCCCATAAAATTAGACTAAGGAAGGAATTTGGATAACTTTCTTATGAACGATGATATAGCATGAACTAGATAATGAAAGAAAAAAACAACTCTTAAATGCCCGATAGCTTCCTGATTATAAATATGGTGCACAACATACCCATAAGCAAGACACTACTAGACACGATTATTCAGACTCCCTCAGACCATGAACCTAGCTCTGATACTTAGTTTGTCACTACCCAAACCAAGGCCTTGGCCGCAATAGACATCCCAAACCATGAAGGTCCAAGAGCATTTCTCTAAGTAGCAATCATATACATAATTTATGTACAGTAAAGAAAACATAGAAATACATGACAAGACTTAAATATGGCCATTCATTTACTTCAACTGAACAATACAAAATAAGTTCATGAAACATTCAAAAACACTTGACACTAGTGTGCAAAATCTCTAACAAACTCAAAAACACTACTGTCTGAATACTGGGACAAGGCTCCCAGTCAGTCCATAAATCAAAATAAACTAACAATGTTTTAAATAGGCCTTCTGAAATAAGGGAGTCTTACCAATTGCAATCTTTGAAAGAATTTAAACTACTTCTTAGTGGGACCCCGGGTCTATGCCTCAGATCCTGAAATATAGAGGGTCAATATAATTGTACTGTTATATGAAATAATACAAAATAACAATTTTTTTTACCTTACGATATAGATGAGAGCATTTTGTAGAACATTACATTAAGATAAGAAAAACACATGGGCGTAATTTAGAATTTCAAATTCTTTCCTACAATCATGACTCAACACCATGTTATTCTACTGAGCTAGTTAATACACCCTACAATCTATAATTCCATGGGCTATACGGAATCCGCCCTTGACTCGTTGGCCTCCAATCCAAGTATATTGTAAGGATTGGAGTTTTAATAAATTGGTACACCCCCTTACAAGTATACCATCGCATGCCCCTTACATAACGTCTATATTATCTTCCTTACAAGATAATACCAACTTTGGCAACAATAATTTCCAACGATGAGCCCTTACACTCAAACGCCTTATTTAGGTAACCAATTAGATCTTTTAAGCCCTATTCTTAGTTCTTCAAAATCATAATTCATACTTTTAAAACAATCAATACTTATTCTATTAGGGGAATGTCCTTATTGGGTATCGTCATACCCTGACTTGTAATTCATTTACATACAAAATATGCAAATGACCATAAATAATTTATAACATTATAAGAGAGTTATTATTTTGAAATATCATGAAATCTATGTGTAATTGCTCTTTTTTCAAAAGCGTTAAACATGTGGTGGCTATGCCAATTATTCAATTTCATGTAATTCTTCTTTTAAGCAGAATGTGTAAAGTTATGGCAAGAAAAACTCCCTCTCATCAATATACCATCAACATCAGCCCAAGTTTGAGTAACAACTATTTGATAGCGAAAATAAAAACATGCAAGTATGTACCATACATCATGTAAATCAAGCAAAATTTGTATTGTGAGAGAGGTCTCATAAATCTTGCTCTCAGTTAAACCTTCCAAATAGATAATCAAAACAGATGTATACATAGTTATAAATCTAGTCTATATAAAGGAGTTCAAAACCAACATATAATTTTATCAAAATGAATTCATGATGCATATCATTCAAATGTTATCAAAACCTCTTTCATAAACATGATTTTATATCTTTAAAATTGGTACAATTTTAAAATCCATGGCCATGGAGTTTAAGAAGAGTACCACATACCTTAGGTTACTTAGTTTGATGATTCAAACCCTAATCTTGACACTTTTTCTTGAAATCTTGGATTGAAAGTATTAGATTCTTGATTTATTATTCTTAGAGGAAATCCTAATTTCTTTTTATTATTGAGAGTGAAGAGGATTTGGGATGTTAAAAACTAAAAAAAATATGGATTATAACGTGTAAAGTATGATTTAAATTTGGGAGGGAGGAGTTTGGGATGGGAAAGTACCAAAATATCCATTTAAAACAATGCTTTAACTTTGTTTGCCCCTTTACCGATATCCTGGGTGGAGGACCATCACTCCCATGATTGGTCGTCACTCTAACCATCATAAAAATAACAATTTTCAATCTTTCTATTTAAAGATTACATCCTAACTTGATGGACAGTCACTGGCTTGACGGTCTGTCAGTCTGGGTCTCACAATTTTATGGACTGGCACCTCTCAATAAAATAAGCATAAATTTTTACACCAATATCATTTTAAGCCAAAACTAGTGGCGTTGTAAAGAATACACAAAGAAATTTTATTTTATATATAATAGTCCCTATAGCTAATTATATACAAGGAGTTATGATCAATAGAAGTTGACCCAATTTTAAACGTTTATCAAAACTTAATCGATAGAAGAGTTTTTAACTTGTCTTTGAGTTTGGTAAATTTTGTGACCTCAATTCATATTCTAGGGAATTCACACACTATATTATTGATCATCAGATATGTATTGACAAAGAATTATTGGTTTTGGGTCTATACACATAAAAGAATGGTTCAAACTTTAGCCCAAAAGTGCGAGGGGTTACAGCATCCTGGGTGGTCACCACCATTCACCATTTATCTATCCTTGGAGTTCTTATTGTAGACTATTACGGTACTATGACTGACCATAGTTGTATGTAATCAGCTATATTGTCGAATACAAGTTCTCCCAGGAATCGATAGCATAAATTAAGAGACATGGCGCAACTTGAAGAATATAAACTAAGCACTTGATCATCATTCATTCATTGGGGCATTTTGATAAAAACTTGCATAATATAACTTGCACATAAGCTAACTTGACATTATTTCATTCTCTTAATAGTTTACATGGACAATTGGTTAAGCATTTGGTGAGAACAATATATACACATAGTATTGGACCAAAAGTGAGCATCACAATTCAGCTCTAATTTCACAATTCAAGGGTTTATCATGGATTCACATGAATTTACACACATAATGATCAATTTCACATGAAATATATATATATATATATATATATATATATATATATATAATTATGAATTAGGAACTTAATCCAAATATCAATCATGGATACACTTGAATTCCAAACATGGAAATCGTAAAATCAATTACTTGACATTCAAAAGAGATTCTTGGACTCTAATGGTGGAAGGAACCCTTGGATAAACACTTCATATACCTTAATGCTTGATTTTGAGAAAATTGATGGTAGAATTCTTGAGATTTGAATCTTGAATTAAAAACACTAAGGATTGTTCTTGAGAGATCTTGACAAAAAGTGAGTATACTTTGGTGAATTAAGGATGAATTTTGTGTATTTGGGGGCTGAAGATTGGGATAAAAAGACCCAAATACCCCCAAAGACATGGTCTTTTTATTACTGAAAACTGGGTTACCGATGCATAGGTTGACGTGGTGCATCAGTGGCATCGACGCTATAGCTAACGTGTCATGCCATATTCATATTGATTCACTGGAATTGGACTCTAGTAGCTGGGGAAAATAGTAATCAACATGATAGTCGATGCGGCATGCCAAGATCACGTTGATTCACTATTTTAGGATTCCAAAGGAGCTTCAAACGAACTCCAAAAAATCCAAAACCTGTCCGAAAACACCTACGGACTTTCCTGATCTTGAATCAACCTAAATATCAATAATTAATGGATGTAAAGGTTGCAAAATAATATTTCCAACTCTTGAAGGACTAAATAACATTAAGCCTGAATACTTAGCTAAAATTTTCTAAGTCTAGGACCCCTAGACAAACTTAAAGGACTGAATTAAGCTAAGGATTTTGCAGGGTCTTACAATCTAGTATTCTAAGAAATTGAAGGTGGAGTGTTAAGTGTGATAATGGTAGGTTTATAATCCTATGATAATAGTAGTCGAAATTTAATAACCTTTGGGGTTGGAGGAAATTACAATTTAGTCTCCCTAGAAGAGGGAGGTTCTAGAGAGAATTTAGTATCTTTATATATTATTTATATTGATACCCCATTCTAATAAGGAGTGTGGGTGCGTACGCTCATGAGTGTGGGAGTTGAACGATGGCTATAGGGGTTAGTGAAAGTTAAAGGTAGCATTTTTCAGAAAGCAAGCCTTCAGAGTATAGTTTATTAGAGATAGTTTAGAGTTTAAGTTTATGGTGATGTATCGATTGCATTGAGAGTTGTGGCTACAGATTTTTATGTGAGGTTATGTCTACAAGTCTAGGGGTGTGACTTTGGTCTAAGAGGGAGATGATGGATTAAAGTAGTTTCTGAATTTTTCTTGTGGTGTCAAGTTTTAAGTACGAATCATGATAAAGCAATTTCTATTCAAGCAAGCTCCTCTTACTTCAAATTGAATGGACATCTACCCATGTCTTATGTATTTAGGTCCTGTCTATGTCTAAGGTTTGATCTCTCTATGTAACTCATATCATACTCTAGCCTCCAAACCTGAAGCAATAATATCCCTCAGTGATCCAATATTCAATTAATTCAAGCTCTATGTTCTATTACTCATGATCCATAAAAGTCCATGTCTCGTATGATGCTTGATTCGAAGAAACTATGTTTCCATACGTTACAGATTTATTTTATGTTGGGATTAGCCAATGTGATAAAGTTTATGCTAACTTAAGGAATATTTTAGTTCTTTAAATGAGGATAAATTGCTTCAAGTGTCAAATCCTTGTCTTAGTTATTAACTACATAAATTTTTTCTTTATTCCATATAGCTCATAATATGTGCATCCATGTTTCTCATTGTGGTCTTCCCTAAGGAAACCATGTTGTGTTGTGTTCATGCCGAACAACTACTTACTTATGATCTGGACACTCGATATATAAAGCACAATATTTCTATTCTATCATATCTTCACCTCATGTCCCTCTTTGAGTAGTACAATAGGTATAAGTTATGGTATGACACGTGTTACTTCAATCTTTGACGTTTATCTCAAGTCCCTCAATGACCCTATGTACATTAGTATGATAGTTATTGTGGAAGCATGGTGATGTTTTAGGTAGGTGAGTATATAATCTTGAATATGAGAGTTTTGATATGATTTCTTTAGAAAAAATTATAGGGAGAGGGGGAAAGAAAGAGATGAACTTTTACTATGTGAAAAAGTTAAGAAGAAGATATGTGGTGAAACTCTACGTGAGAGTGATTTCTATTGTTAGTCTTAGGGGGGATCTCAGTGAGGATGTAAAAATTGTAGGCATGAATATTATGATTAATGAAAACACAAACGAATATGCTAGGCTTGGAATATGCAGTCACATAGCTTAAACTAAGACCTTTTTTCTCTGAGTTAGGCTTCAACATAGGAGCATTATACAGTAGGACTCAAACTTGTTTGGTTAGATGTGTATTGGAAAAATAGTAAGTTGGAAACGATAAGGCATGTAATTTATTGTTTGGGGCATAGACAAGTAATGTTTCTAAGTGTAAGTCTTTTCGTTGTATCTTGTAAGATGGAGAATATTTCTATTCTTATTTACCGTGAGAATCTCATCTAATGTCTTGTACCAATCTTACTCAGGCCGAGGATTCTGAGTAAAATTCATGTCTTACAATGTTTTGATCATGTTCCATAAAGCACATGTCAAGATCATGTCGACGTCAAGTTTTGTTATGTTTCGTTCTTAAATATTTCCCTAGGGGTTATCATGAAGCTCGTTGGCTGTCTTTGCATATTTTGCTGAGGAAAAATACTCAATATGATGTTAACTTCTTTATTCTACACTTTTAGAGCTTGAAAAAATCCCTACCCACATTCAGGGATGAATGATCCTAAGGGGGAGATAATGTAACACCCCGCACTTTAGACTAAAGTTTGAACTGTACGTTCTATGCGTATAGTCCCGAACCCAATGATTCTTTGTTAATATATGTGTGATGATCAATCTTATTGTGTGTGAATAACTTTTAATATGAATTGAGGTCACAAAATCCCCAAAACTCAGGACGAGTTGAAATCTCTTCTATCGATTAAGTTTTGATGAACTTCTAAACTTGGGTCAAATTCCATTGATCATAACTTTTTGTATATAATAAGTTATAGGTCCTACTATATATCTAATGAAAGTTATTTTTGTCTTCTTTCCAATGCCACCAGTTTTTCTTTAATATGAAATTAGAGTAAAAATTTATGCTCATTTTACTAAGAGGTATTAGTCTGCCAAATTGCAACGGCCAGACCGACGGACCATCAAGCCAGTTATGGTCTATCAATTTAGGACATAAATTTGAAATAGAAAGCTTGAACTTTTTTTCTGTGATGGTTTGGGTGACGACCATTTACGGGACTGATGGTCCATCACCCAGGCCATCGGTAAAGGGCAAAACAATGTTAAAGTGTCGTTTTAAAAGGATATTTTTATACTTTCCAATCCAAACTCCTTCCCAAAAAATTTAAATCATACCCTACACGTTATAACATATCATTTTTCAGTTTTTGGCATCCCAAATCCTCTCCACTCTCAATAATAAGGAGAAATTGGGGTTTCCTCCAAGAACAATAAATCAAGAATCTAATACTTTTAATCCAAGATTTCAAGAAAAATGTCAAGATTAGGGTTACAACCTTCAAACTAAGTATCCTATGGTAAGTGGGAATCTTCTTAAATTCCATGGGGATGGATTTTAATATTTTACCAATTTTAAACATAAAAAATCATGTTTATGAAAGAGGTTTTGATAATGTTTGAATGATATGCATCATGAATTAGTTTTGATAAAAGTATATGTTGGTTTTTAAATCCCTTATATAGAATTGATTTACAAATATGTATACATGTGTTTCTATTATCTTATTGAAAGTTTTAACTTAGAGCATGATTAATCATACCTCCTTCTCAATAAAAATTTTACTTGATTTATACGATATGTAGTACATACTTGCATATTTTGGTTTTCGATGTCAAATGGTCATTACTCAAACTTGGCCTGATGTTGATGGTTAATTAATAAGAGGGAGTTTTTCTGGCCATAACTATACTGATTGTCTTTTAAAGAAGAATTACATAAAATTGAATAATTGGCATAGCCACCACATGTTTACGTCTTGTAAAAGATAGCAATTCCATACAGATTTCATGAGGTTTAAAAATAATGACTCTCTTATAATGTTATAAATCGTTGGTGGTCATTTGAATATTTTGAATAAGATGGGTTGTTAAATTGATACAATATGAAAGACTTGCATGTAAGAGTTTGACAATACCCGGTGATGACATGCCCTTACCAGAATAAGTATTGATTGTTTTAAAAGTATGAAGCATGATTTGGAAGAACTAAAAGAGGGGCTTTAGATATCTAGTTGATTACCCGCTGAAGGAGTTTGAGTGTGAGGTCTCATCATTGGAAATCGTAGTTGTTGATATGGGTATTATCCTGTAAGGGGATAATGTGGACGTCATGTAAGGGTGATGCCACGATATACTTGTAAGAAGTGTACCAACTCATTAAAACTCCAATCCTTATGGCATACTTTAATTGGAGGCTTGGCTGCCGAGTCAAGGGCAGATTCCATATAGCCCATGGAATTACAGGTTGTAGGGTGTACCAATTAGCTGAAAAGAATAACAAGGTGTTAAGTCATGATTGTAATAAAGCATTTGAAATTATAAATTATTCCCATGTGTTTTACTTATCGTATACGTAATAGTCTACGAAATGCTTTCATTTATATTGTGAAATAAAAAAAATGCAATTTTTGATTGTTTCACATATCAGTACAATTGTATTGACCCCCGATATTTCAGGATCTAAGGCACAGTCCCAGGGTCTCGCTAAGCAGTAGGTCAAATTCTATCAAAGATTGCAGTTGGTGAGCCTCCCTTATTTTGAAAGTCCTATTTAAAAGATTATAACTTTATTTCTATTTATCGACTTACTTGGTCCTTGTCCCGTTATTTAGACAGTAGTGTTTTTGAGTTTGTTAGAGATTTCTAAGACTCGTGTGTGGTGTTTTTGAATGTTTCATGAACTCATTTTTTGTATTGTTCAGTTGAAGTAAATGAATGTCAATGTTTCCCTCTTGTCATGTATTTCCATATTTTCCTTACTGTATATAAATTGTGTATTTTCTTGTCAGTTAGATAAGAGCTCTTGGGCCTTTATGGTTTGGGATGTCCGTCGTAGCCAGGGCCTCGATTTGAGTCGTGACAGATGCATCATAGTATACCACAAAACCATTTGTGCCTTCAGGTAGAGTTAAGACTAGATCCAAAGTCAAATTTTGCTTAAATCTTTCAAAACTTCCATAAAAGAATTAGACCACGAGAAATTCACCTTTTTCTGAGTTAACTTGGTCAAAGGGGCACAATAGAGAGAAAATCTCCACAAACCTTCAATAGTAACTGGCTAAACCATAGAAGCTCTGAATATTTGTTAGAGTCATAGGTCTAGGACACTTATTAACCACCACAACCTTTTGTAGATCCAACATGATCCCTTTACTAGAACAATATGACCCTCATAAGTAATAACATTCAACTAGAACTTACATTTTGCGAACTTAGCAAATAAATACTGATCCTTTAGGGTTTGCAACATAAGGTGGAGGTGATCACATTATCCACCTTACTTTTCGAATAGACTAGAATATCATCAATAAAGAACATGATAAATAAGTCCAAATATTGATGAAAAACCCAATTCATGAGATCCATAAATGTTGTAAGAGTGTTATTCAATCCAAAGGACATCACCAAGAACTCAAAATGTTTGTACCAGGTTTGGAAAGTAGTCTTTGGGATATCAAAGAGTTCATCAATAATCTAAAGTATATGCTTATTCTTTATCGTCGCCTTATTTAATTACTGACGATGAATACACATTCAAAGGGAACCATCCTTCTTATGCACAGAAAAAGCAGGTGTACCCCACAGGGATACACTAGGATGGATAAAACCTTTGTCTAAAAGATAATTTAACTACTACTTTAGATACATCAACTCAGTTGGAGCCATTCTATATGCAGTGATAGATATAGAAAGAGTGTGCAAAATAACATCAATCCCAAAATCAATACCCTATCAGGAAGAACACCAAGAAGGTCATCAGGGGAGACTTTAGGAAATTCATTTACCATGGGGACGAAATGAAAGGAAGGACTCTCCAAGGTATAATCTTGAACTTGAACACCTTAGTTTTTTTACCTTAGAAATTTCCTGGGGTTTCTATTATCCAGACCAAGTACGACTCTTGGGTATGATCCACATGCTGGGGTACAGGCGGTATGGACCTATCGTATGCTGACAAGTGTTAGTTGATGGTACATTTTTGTCACTGGAATGGGTATGAATTAGGGGTATGAGCGATAAAGCTTGGTATGATTGTGTCAGGGACTCGTATGGTGGGCTATTTTTTATCCTCCCGGTATTTAATTTTGCTAGGGATATGTGCCATGGATACGAATCGTATGTTATGGTAACGACTTGTTTGATGAGTCATATATTGGACAGTGTTTGATCCAAGGGTTGAGGCTTGGATACGAGTGGTGGATGCCAATCATATAGGATGGCACGACTTCTATAGGGAAGTTATATGCCCATGATAAGTTTGTAATGGATTTAATTGAGATATTTTTAACATATCCCTACTTTCCCTAATTAGTATCCACAACTTCTAATACACTTAGGAGGTTATTTAAACTACTATTCTATTCATCAACAGTTTGAAACCATTCCAAAACAGGCCATAATTTTCTTAAAAACTTTGGGGTATGAAAGAGTTAGGGTTTCATCTTGAGTATTGCTTTGGGGCTTGTCTTGGTGATTTATTTCCTTTAATTTTTTGATATAAGGAATGATTCTCTTTCCTCATTGTAATTTCAACTAAAGGCATGTTTTATATAATTGATTTCATGATTTCACTATTTTATGATTATGGTTTTCAACTACTATTTGAGGGTTTTGATTTTAAATAGTTGGTAATGGATTCCTATGGTTTCACTTATGCTTTTGTATGCACTGATGGTGGTTTTGGAAAAATGGATTGTGTGGTAATGATTTAATGGTCTTTTAAATTGGTTTTAGTTATATTATTCCCCCAAGGTATTTGGTGAAATTCTTATAAAGATATGTTTGTTGCATTGACTTTGTTTAATGGAACTCTTGCCTATTTTAAATTAGATAAAAGATTTAGCCATGGTTTAAATGGTTTGAAAATGCTAATGGCTTAATTTTTATGCTTGTGAAGAACATTGAAGTCTCCCAAGTAGATTTAATATGGTAATTGGAAAGGGCACCTAAAGTCCCCTTAAGCGAAATAGTTTGGTTATAGATATTACTTGCAAGTAAGGGGTGGTATGACGATGCTACTAATATTGGTTATTATTTAAAAAAGGATAATGGTTTTTTGTGTAAATTTGTTTAATTAGGCATTAATGGCAGGGTGCATATCAAAGTCGTGGAATGTGGCTGTCCCAGGGGGACCAAAATAGGAAACTCATATTTGTTGATATGAGGATTGGTCTTATTCAACCCACATAACCCATAGGTGGTTTAGGATAGCCAAAATACACAACCCAGGTAAAAGGTTTTAAATGCATGCTAAACTAGGATTCTCTTTCCTGACACTTATATATATGTATTGTTTCATCCATTATAGATGGTTTTACTTGGTTTTATAAAAGGCATTATTTTATTCTTATCTTGAGATTCATGCTGGCAGTCACTAGCTAACTTATCTATTTGCCACTGTATACCCACGTTATGTAGGACCCATTTATTTGGCTCTTCCTATATAGTGATTAACTCGAGGATAACATTTGGACTAAAGTGGTAAGCTTTCATACTTTTGGAAGGCATCATTTTATGTTTTGGAAATCTTTTAACATTTTTACTTTATTATGGATATTTGTTTGGTCCATGGTTAGGGGCATGCCCCAACTAGATTTGTTTGCTCTTTTAGATATAATCTTTGTGGTACTTCTAGGGGTTGGTATGGGCAGGATTGCAATTGGTATCATCCTTAGAATTCGAATAAGCTGGTGGGTTAACACCACATCTCTAGATTTTCATTATTCCATCATATTACATTTTAGGATTGATTATCATATTATGTTTTGGTATTTATTTTTGTTATGGATTAGTTTATGGCCTATGGTTTTGTTTGGTATGGTTGGGCGTTGGTGTTGTATAGGTGGACTCAGTTGGAATGATCATGGTTGTAATCCTATACTAGAGTTTTAATGAAAACATTTATGACATATTGTTAAATATTTAGAATTCATTCAACTCAGGGCAGTTGTAAGTTGGGTTGGGTATCATGGGTTATCTCCGGTCAGGGTCGGATTTGAGATGCCCATTACAATATAGCCAGAGGGTCGGGTAATGTCAAGTTGGTATCAGAGCTTGGGGTTCATGGTCACTTGGAATTCCACAAAGCCGTGTTTAGTAGAGTTTCATTTAAGGGTGTAAAGTGGCCACACTCATAAGGGAGAGGCTACAAGACATTTAGAAATGTTTAAATTTCTTTGTATTATATCTTCAAGCTTAAGATCTCAATTCTAGAATTTTCTTTAATCCTTATTTGTTAATCTTTTAGATCATGCCTCCTTGATTTAGAACAAAAGGAAATTCTTCCATCCTATCTGGGAATAATGGGGAAGGGGTACATCCTGCATCTGGAGTACATCTTCGATCTCATGGTCCTATTTTTAATGGTGTTGGAGTTCCTCCTATTTTGGCTAGCTCACTTTAGGTCAGGGCAATGTGACAAATATGGAATTTCATATGCCAATTCATATTATTGTAGAACCGGTTGTTGCTCAGGGTAAGCAGGGTGTAACTGGTGCTTTATCTGTTGAGGACACATGGTTTTGTCATTTATAAAGATAGGACCTCCTATTTTTATTGGAGTAAAAGTGAATAAGGATTCACAGGGCTTCTTGGCGAAATAGAATAGATATTTTGAGTAATGCAAGATACTAATATGGAGAGGGTGAACTTTATATCTTATTAGCTCTTTGATGTTGCTTATCACTGGCATGATAACTAGAATAAAAATATGGGTGATATAAAGGAATCAAAATTATGGAAGGCCTTCTCTAATGACTTCTTAGATCATTTCTTTCCTTAAAAGATAAGGAGAGCTAAGATGGAGGAACTTATAAACCTAGGACAGGGGAGGATGTCAGTAAAGGAATATGATTTAAAGTTCCATTAGCTATCAAGGTATGCTCCTGATTTGGTGGCTTATATGAGATCGATAAAGAGAAAATTTGCTTCTACATTGAATTGATATTTGATTCTTGAGAGGAAGACTACCTTGTGATAAAAAATATGGACATTTAAGGTTGACAATTCATATGCAATAGGTTGAGAATGAGAAGAGGAGGTAGGTAAAGTTTGGTCATAGGCAGGGAAAGAGGAGATGGTTCTTTAATCGAGTAGGTTTTTAGTCTCAGGATGGTAGAGATGGTGGCAAGTTGTAGAAAAAGAATTAGGGAAGTTCTCGCTCCTTTTTTGCTAGTGCTCTTTACCAGTCGAGAGACAAATACCATCAAGGTTGTGATAATTCTTGGGTATAGGTTACTCAATCTTAGGGGAGTAGAGGTCAGTCAATTTCTTTATGTCCTCTTTATCTATTATGTAGTCATCCTCATTGGGGTTATTCCAAGGAAGAAAGGGATAAGTGTTTCAGGTATCGCAAGGTAGGCCATTGGCTCTGGCATTGTATAGTCAATAATCTTGCTACAGGGGCGAATAAGATACTTATGGATTCATATTCTGCTCCTGCACTTGGTAAGGCGACATCTACTTCTGTTAATGCTTATGGTTCTTATGTTGGTCGAAACAGATAATATGTTTTTCTGTCTTGCTAGAAATTTGAGTTATCACCTAATATCCTTACTGTTACATTATATCTTTTCTGTCTTGACTTATATTATTTTGTTAATTTTGGGTCCACTCTTGCTTATGTGACTCCATATATGGTTATGTCTTTTACTTTTGATCCAAAAGTTATTATGGATTCTTTTTTTTCTACCTTAGTAGGTGACTCGATTTTTCGTAAGAGAGTCTATGGGGGGTTTCTTGTATCTGTTGAATGCAAGTAGACCTTGGCAGACTTGTTTGAGTTAGATATGATAGATTTTGATGTAATTATTGGTATGGATTGGTTGCAGCCTTGTTATACAACTTTGGATTGTCGAACATGTAAGGTTATCTTTAAGTTCCTTGGTGAACCAGTTTTAGAATAGAAGTGTGTTTCCTTAGCTCCTAGGGGGAGGTTTATTTCTTATCTTAGAGCTTGAAGGTTATTCTTGAGGTTTGTCTTTTTCACTTGGTTCGGGTTAACGATTCTAACTCGAATGGCCCTTCTTTATCTTCGGTCCCTATGGTTCATAATTTTCTAAGATTTTTTTGGATGATATTCCTAGCGTTCCTCCAGATAAGAAAATAGACTTTAGTAATTATTTTATTTTGAAAACATGTCCAATATCTATTCCTCCGTATAGAATATATCTGATAAAGTTGAGGGAACCCAATGAGCAACTTAAAGATCTTTTGGATAAAGGGTATATTCATCTTAATGTTTCTTCATGGGGTTCACCAATGATGTTTGTGCTCAAGAAAGATAGCTCCCTTTGAATGTACATTAACTACAGGCAGTTGAATAAGGTGATGGTGAAGAACAAGTATCCTCTCCCAAGGGTAGATGATTTGTATGATCAGTTACAAGGTGTCAAGTTCTTTTCCAAGATAGATCTTTGGTTTGGGTACAATCATCTTAAGATTAGGGAGGTGGATATCCCTAAGACCATTTTTCATATCGGTATAATCATTGTGAGTTCTTACAGATGTGATTTGGGTTGACTAATGCTCCAACAATATTTATTGACTTGATGAATAGGGTGTTCAGTCAATATTTTGATCTCTTTGCCATTATGTTTGTTGATGGCATTCTTGTTTATTTGAAGAGCAAGGTGGATCATTCTAATGACTTCTATGTGGTGTTTCAAACCTTAAAGAAACAATAGTTGTATGCCAAGTTCTCTAAGTGTGAGTTTTGGTTGCACGTTGTGACTTTCTTGGGCCATATTATATCTAGCGAAGGGATCATAGTGGATCCTCAAAAGGTCGCTATGGTAAAGAGGTGGACTAGGCCCATGACTCCATCTGATATTCAGAGTTTCTTAGGTTTAGTCGGGTATTATAGGTAGTTTATGTAAGGGCTTTCTTCTATAGTTGCTCCTTTGACTAAGTTGATTTAGAAAAAGGTTAAGTTTTCTTTGTCGGATGCTTAGGAAGGGTGTTTTGAGAAGTTGAAGGATAAGTTGACTTCAACTCCAATCCTGACTTTGAAAGAGGGAAATGATGTGTTTTTGGTTTATTATGACGCATCTCAAGTTGGACTTGGTTATGTTTTGATGCAGCATGGGAAGGTGATTGCCTATGCTTCCAGGTAGTTGAAGGTACGTAAGAGAAATTATCCTACTCATGATTTGGAGTTGATAGCGGTTTTGTTTTCTTTGAAAAAATGATGGCATTATTTATATAGTGTTCACGTTGATATATTTTCTTATCACAAGAGTCTTCAGTATGAGTTCACTCAAAAAGAGCTTAATATCAGGTAGAAGAGATGGCTTGAGGTTTTCAAGGATTATGATTTAAGTTTTCACTACCACCTAGGTAAGTCTAATATGGTTGTTGATGCTCCTAGTAGGTTATCCATGGGGAGTTTGGCTCATACAGATAAAGGAAAGTGGGAATTGGTAAAGGATATTCACCACCTGGCTAATCTTGGAGTTCATCCTTTGGACTCAAATGATGGTGGTGTGATGGTGCAAGAAGTGGTTTGATTATCTCCTGGTTTGGAGATTAAGGGGAAGAAACTGTTGGATCTTGTCTTGATTAAAATCAAGAGTGATGTTGGTGGGCAAAAGGTAGTTGTGTTAGAGATTTTTGGTGATGATACTTTATGATACCAAGGGAGGTTTTATGTTCGTGGTATCGATGGGTTACAGCAAAGATTTTTGGATGAGGTGCATGAATCGCGCTATGTTTTTCATCCAGGCTCGACTATGTTGATTGATTATCTGATGTTGGCATATTTGCACGCCTAAGAACCATAATTTACCTATATTTTAGCTAAGTTTTGAGGACAAAATATATAATTTCTACATTATTAGTCCATTTTCCTGTAAGTGAGCTAACCAACGTGATTAGCATGTTTTCAGGTATTAATGATGAAGATTTCAGCAATTTGTGGACCTTTCGGTAGCAAAGGGAAACTTCGCATAAGAGGGAAGGCAGCTTTTGGAAGCTTGTGGACTGAATATGATGCATGGAGAATCTGTCCCAGGCAAAAGTAATATTTTTAAATACTTAAGGGTGCAACAGTAATCTAGTAGGAATAGGACAAGGATGCTATAAAAACCTTATTTGCTGAATTTTTCAGCATGCTTTTCATAATTCATTCGACACTTTTATTAGACTTCACATTACAGAATTTCTGTAATTCTAAGACAGAGAAACACAACTTACACGTGAGAAACGGCAACAATAAAGAAAACATCAATCCCCTTTGACGCCAAAAATCATCAACATCGTCGAGATTATTCTAGTTGTGGTATGATGATTATGTCTATTGTGATTTCCGTTGCAATCATGAGTAGCTAAACTTCTCTGTTAGGGTTATGGAAGCCTTTTGATATACTATCTATTAGTATGAGTTTGTGAATTCTTGATGCGTATGCTACTTATATCATTACTCTCTTCGTTTTAATTAAATTCTTGTGGTTGCAAACATATAGAATACACCATTATAGCATTAACTTGTTCGAGAGAAAAGTTACATGTTTGGAAAAGAGAGTGTGACAAGGAAATAGGGATACCAACCCCTGTTTAAACGTTAATACCTTAACCGAATTAACCTCTTGGAGAGTTTGTACCGTTAGTTATACACTTTAAGCTCGAGAGAGTTAAAGTTAAATAATCCTGGATGGTCGAGAGACACTAGGATTTAACATTAGAATACGAATCTCTATAAGTGCATGCATGTCTGAATTCCGGATTACTCATAGTTAATAGATACGTAGAACTCATAAGGTGTACATAACCCTAACTTATTATTCTCTCTGATTAAATCTTACTAAATAAAGCATTCCATTGTTTCTTTAATACTCTTAATTCACTCCATAATTCAATCTCCCCTTTCCGTAGAATTTTCGACCAACAGTCTTCTAATAGTTGCAACACTTAGTGACCAAGTATTCCCTGTGGGTTCGACACGCAACCCAGTTGGGTTCTATATTTGACAAAGATCACTTACACTCTTACGAGAGTTGTAGTTTGGGCGTTATCAAATTTTGGCGCCATTGCTGGGGAATACGGTTATCAACTAAGTTTGTGATAGTTAATAGACCCTTTGGTCTAAAATTCTTGAATTTTACTTTTTGATTGTTGTTTTTGTTTTTGTTCAGGTTTGGTAGAGTGCATGCCAAATATGCAAAGTTCTGGTCAGCCATTATTACCCATAAACCCAAAATCGCAACTTATTGGCAGAATGGAGGCACAAAGAGACATTGAAAGAAGGGCTGCTCAATAGGAGCAGGCTAGATTAGCTACATTGGCAGCCGCTCAAGTGCATCAACAGAACATTGATAACCCGGGGCGAGTAATAAATCCTGCTAATGAGGACCTGGGTGATGATGAATTACTGAATCCTAGGCATACTGATGAGGTGGCAACACCTATGCATAGGAGAGATCATCAAGCTAGATTGAGGCCTGAACGCCGAGCTGTGCAGATTCTTTTTAATGATGATGATGAAGATTTAGATGGGGCTGGTGCCACGGGGGCTATTATTTCTCCACCCTTGGCACCTGGAGCCAAGTTCAATATCACTAGCACCATGATTCAACTATTGCAGCTCAAGAGGTTATTTGGTGAACTTGCAGGTGATGATCCGAATATGCATCTGATCAGTTTTATCTCTACATACAAGTCATTCAACAATCCAGGAGTTGGACAGAATGCAATTCGGCTGCGCTTATTTCCATTGTCTCTATCTGGGGAGGCAACTCTATGGTTGAATGGGCTAACTCCTAATTCTATTACTAATTAGAGGCAATTGAAAGATGCTTTTTGATAGATTCCAACTGAGGCTCTCCACGAAACATGGGAGAGGTTCAAGAAGAATCTTATGCGGTGCCCAAATCATCATATGACCAATGTCCACTTAATGGAGATATTATACAGGGCTTTGAACTCGGTGACTAAACCAGTGGTTGATAATGCTGCAGGAGGGTCATTCATGGACCTTACTTTTATTCAGGCAAGTGATATGCTAGATCGTATGACAAAGCATAGTAGAGCTTGGCATACTAAGGATTCTGAGGTAGCAAGCTCTACTATATCTATTGGCATGACATCAGAACATCGGCGAAGACAAGAGAAATGTGACCAAGATATGGCGTACATGAAAACACAGATGGATCTTCTTACCAAGCACTTATTATCAGGGAAGACTAAAAATTTCAAGGCTATTAAATCGCAAGGAAGAGAGGAATCCGATTCTGAGGAAGAAGCTAACTACTTGAATAATCAGGGGGGTTTTCGAGGCAATGCCCAAGGAAACCAAGGTCGGAACTATTATGATAAATCAGGATATAAGGACCGTGATCAAGGTAGTTGGAAGAATAAGACTGATAGGAGTGGTTTGTATGTTCCTCTTGAAAATCGTGAGGCTCTGGCATCTGGCTCTGGGAAGTTGTCTATGGATGATATGATGGCTAAGCTGCTGAAGGGAGTGAAGGCAACCAATATAGGCGTGACTGAGGTAAAGAATGATTTGTCATCAATAAACCAATTGGTTGACTCGCATTCTACTGTAATAAAATAGCTAGAGCAATAATTGAGTCAACTATCAGCAACATTCAACCAAAGAAAGGCTGGAACGCTACCCACCGACACAGTGCAAAATCTGAAGAATGATGGATCGTGCATGGCTATTACTACTCGAAGTGGTAAAGTGTTGGAAAATCCATCCAAAAGCAAGCAGGTGGTTGATGATACAGCAGATAATGTTATTGATGCAGAACGTGAAGATGCCGCAGAAGCTAAAGAGAGTGCTCGTGACGTTACCCCTAGATGTCTGCAGCCTGAAGAGATAGATAGTCGGAAGCAATACAAAAAAGAAGTGGTGGAGAAAACTATTCCCCTTCCACTACCACCTTTTCCTCAGAGACTGAAGAAGAAAGCTGATGATACCAGGTTCAATAAATTTATGACTATGTTGAGGCAGCTGACTATTAATGTTCCTTTGGTAGAGGCGCTGGAACAAATGCCTGGATACGCGAAATTCATGAAGGATCTGTTGACAAAGAAGCGGACAGCAAGTTATGAGCTGGCAGATAATGTTCATCATTGCAATGCAATCGCTACAAGATCATTAGTTCAGAAAAAGGCTAATCCTAGTGCTTTCACTATTCCTTGCACTGCTGGATCTTTGAATTTTTCCAAGGCATTATGTGATTTGGGGGCTAGCATCAATTTGATGTTGCTATCCGTCTACAGGAAGTTGGGGTTGGGCGATCCTACACCAACCAATATGCGGCTAGTGATGGCAGATAGCTCGGTAAAATGACCTATTGGTATCCTATATGATGTATTGGTCAAGGTTTCTTCCTTTATTTTTCCTGCAAAGTTTGTGATT
The DNA here is from genome assembly GCA_030864225.1 of Capsicum baccatum var. pendulum. NCBI lineage: Eukaryota > Viridiplantae > Streptophyta > Magnoliopsida > Solanales > Solanaceae > Capsicum > Capsicum baccatum. The sequence continues at coordinate 197,908,160 of CM061559.1, read as the reverse complement.
TTGGATTGCGAGGTGGATTCTGAAGTTCCCATAATCTTGGGACGCCCTTTCCTTACAACAGGAAGTGTGCTTATTGATTTACGAGCCAATGAGCTTTTATTTCGGTTGAATGACGAAGTGGTTCATTTTGATATATGCAAATCAATGAAGCATCCTAGAAATATGGATGTGTTCTGCGTAGCTAACATTTATTAAGAGGATGAGAAAGGATTATCTGTAGAGAAGCAGCTTACTGTTGAGCCACTGTCTGCTGTGCTGTTGAATTTTGAGTGTGAGGAGGTTGAAGAATATGAAGAATCCATTTGTAATCTAACAAGAATGAGGTCCTATTATCATGCTCCTAAGAAGCTGGACCTTGATCTTAAGTATGCGTTTTTGGGAAGTGGTGATACACTTCTAGTTATTGTTGCGGCTGATTTAGGTGAACAACACGTAGAGTCTCTCATCTCTGCTCTGAAGAGGTACAAGAGAGCTTAGGGTTGGACTATTGATGATATAATTGGTATACATCCTAGGATATGTATGCACAAGATTAATCTCGAAGAAGATTGCATGCCCACAACTAAGCATCAACGTCGTCTGAATCCATTCAGAAAATGATGCACCATATATCTCAATGAAGTCTAAGTAATTGAGATATCTATGTCGTGCCACGATAATAAATCAAGTGTTACATAGGAGGAAACCCATCGTTTTTAATCGTTTTGTTTTCCTAGGAGTTTGTTTTATTAAATAAAAGTCCAAAAAGAAGAGTCGAGCCACGACCAAAACTAAGATGCTTCGTGGGAGGCAACCCATCTTTCTAATCGTTTTTGTTGTTTTTAGTAAGTGTAGGTGCAAGACATATAAAGGAGGAGATTGATCCCAAATTTTGATTTGGAAGTGTGCCATGTTAAAGGTGGTAAGTTAGGAATGAAGAACCAAAGGCAATAGACAAGGCAATGCCTATGTAAATCTAGGCAACGAACAAGGCAAGGCCTATGCTATGGCCTAAGCTCTCTGAATCTACAATGCCATAGCATAGGCTCCGCCTATGCCATTGCCTTTGCTCTCTGAATCTACAATGCCATAGCATAGGTGCCGCCTAGGCCCAACTAGGCCATAGCATAGGCGCCGCCTATGTTCAACTAGGCTTTGCTAAAAGCGCCGCCTATTCCAAGCATAGGCAAAACATTATGCGCCTCCTAACCTTACTTTTTGGTCTCCTAACCCAATTTTTCATGGGTCAAACCCGACCCAAGCCTTGGTCTATAAATAAGACTTCAACCTTAAGACAAAAGGCACTTGTTTGCTCAACCTAAGCGCCGCCTAACTTTCCCAAATCTCTCAAAACTTTTCTTTTTGCTCATCTAACCCTACAAGATCATATTCAGAGTCAACCACCAAGTAAGTTCTTCTTTTATATTTCGTAAGTGTTACAATACTATGCTTATAATGATTTGTTAAATCTTGAAGTGGTGTTGGTGATTTGAATGTGGTTGGTTTGTTATGATACATCTAGTTGAGTAAAAGATTACATATGGGTGTTCTTGATTTTGTTCCGACTTGTATTTGATTGTTATACACTGTTGTAGTTTTATGGAATAGAAATGGTGAAATTAATTGCATAATCTTCAAAGTTGAAAGCTTGGATATTTGAATGAATTGTTTATCAAGATAAAGATCATGATTTAAAACAAGCATATAATGTTGTGATTATTTCTATGCCATAACTTGATATGATCTCTATATAGTAGTCTTGTTCAAAAGGTGCATTAATCCAGACATGAAAGTATAGTCAAGATTACATGAAATAGAGTTGGAAAGGATAGTTAAGATAAAATAAAATTATGACTACGCTGAATATATTGTTGGAACATAAAGCCTAAATGTATGTCGATGAAGTCTGAGTAATTGACATCGTTCACTTAATTAGTTTGTGCTAACAAATTAAGTGTGGGGTGGTGCCACTATTATTTGGTTGTCGATCAAATCTTCCGAGATAAGCTAACATGACTTTATTTTAATCTAAGGTAGAATGGCACCAAAAAGTTGACCAGGAAAAGAAAAAGCTTCCACCTCACAGAAAGGTCAAAAAAGGGGAAGAAAAGAGCAAGCTGAATCCCCCTCATTGCAAATACCTGGATGCAATTTTGAAATAAAGTGGGTCCTAGAGGAGGAAGGAAAGGAGTGGTACAAGAACAATAAAATTAGAAAATATGTTCACGTGGAGTTGATACAAAAGGAGAGCCTAGCGAAGAAAGAACCTCGTATTTTGGCTAAAATCATGGAGCTAAATCTTGATTTCTTTTCCAAGATATGGGAGAGTGCAATCTTGATCTAACACGAGAGTTTTATGCAAATTGGTCCCCAAAGATTACCGAAAGCGAAGTGAAGATTCGGGGCCAAGTCTTGCAACTAAATGCGGAGTTTTTCAACACTTTTCTGGGTTTTCCATCTGTCGATCCATCACCGCTCAAGGAGATTTATCACAGACCTCCGTACAGGGAAATTAGACACACACTGTGTGGAACAAGATCAATGGCACGTTGGAGTCATCACAAGGATACCGATCGGCACAATACCTTCCCATATGCTTCCTTGAACAGAGAAGCTGGGATATGGTTGCGGATAGTCAACTCTTGCCTGATTCCTGGGACACAGTACACAAAGATCACACATGATAGAGTATGCCTGGTGTACGCTTTGATGATGAACATCCCCATCAACATTGGTGCGATTATTCGATTCTCAATGCGTAAGGCTAGGCTGCACAAGAGGTTCTATTTCAGCTTTGGCAATTTGTTGACTACGATATTGAGGAAGGAACACATTGAAGAGAAACCTGTAGATCATAAGCTTCCGTACAACCCGAAGAAGGTTGATCTGAAAAAGGTTAAAGATTCTAAAACTATGTGTGGCGTCAACCTGACCACTGCAGAAAGACATGCTCGCGACGAAAGCTTCTTCCGCCATTTATATAGCATGACGAGGTTTACCATGATGAGTGGGGGTCGTGTTCTAACTGATGCAGAGCTCCAGCAGTTGGATTATGACTACCCGATGAATGAGCATGCGCGGGCTATGTACGGAGTAGGGGTACATTTTGAGGAACCTCTCGATGATGACGTGTTGACTGATGATGATTGCCGAATGCCAAACTTAGACGTGGAGGAGAACTCTAATGACGATGACTCTGATGATGATTTTGATGCAGGGGGTATGACCCCAGACATAGAGGAGGAGTCCGACTAATTAGGTTTTCCTTATTTATTTTCTATTGATGGTAGTGTGTCCCGTCTAAGTGTGGGGTGCTGGTATTTGTATATTGTACTTCTTTTCTACATTTATTTATGATTGTTTGTTTGATTTATTCGTAGTTAGTAGTTAGTAGTTAAATTTTTGAAATTTTTTAGATTTTGCATGAAGGGCATGAAATTGTTCTGATAGGCAGCATGGTATTATGACAAGAGTTTGTACTAAAATAATTACTATTGAGACATTTAAGCTCTAAGTGTGACTCACTGTGTGATAAGTGTGTGGTTTATTTCCTTCATCTGTTGGGTCAAGAGTCTATACTGCTCCCAATAAAGTTGACCATGTGCCTTGTGTGTGTGAGGTTATAGTATTCTCGGTGTTTGTGGCCGATGCTAGAACTTGCCTGGTGTGTATGTAAAGCGAAATAAAGAGTGTGATATCTTATGTGAGACACACATGGTTGATGAGTTTTGGGTAGTTTTGTATGATTCTTTGTGCCTTAACTTGTGGATACGAATTAGCCATGATCACGAGTCTATGTTGGAGGTTGAACTGTTTCTAGTAGTGATCTAGAAAACTACTCTTTGTTAATAATTGTCGTGCCTGTCTTGATGAATATTTTGTGTTGTTGCTATGATATTCTAGTTAGATGTTTGCATGGACGTAATATTTTGTTCAAGGACGAACAAAGCTTTAAGTGTGAGGTGTTGATGTTGGCGTATTTGTACGCCTAAGAACCATAATTTACCCATATTTATCTAAGTTTTGAGGACAAGATATATAATTTCTGCACTTTTAGTCCATTTTCCTGTAAGTAAGCTAACCAACGTGATTAACATGTTTTCAGGTATTAATGATGGAGATTTCAGCACTTTGTGGACCTTTCGGTAGCAAAGGGAAACTTCGCATAAGAGGGAAGGCAACTTTTGGAAGATTGTGGAATGAATATGATGCATGGAGAATCTGTCCCAAGCAAAAGTAATATTTTTAAATACTTAAGGGTGCAGCAGTAATCTAGTAGGAATAGGACAAGGATGCTATAAAAACATTATTTGCTGAATTTTTCACCATGCTTTTCATAATTTATTCGACACTTTTATTAGAATTCACGTTACAGAATTTCTATAATTCTAAGACAGTGAAACACAGCTTACACATGAGAAATGTCAACAAGAAAGAAAACGTCAATCCCCTTTGACGCCAAAAATCATCCACATCATCAAGATTATTCTAGTTGTGGTATGATGATTATGTCTATTGTGATTTTCATTGCAATCATGAGTAACTAAACTTCTCTGTTAGGGTTATGGAAGCCTTTTGATATACTATCTATTAGTATGAGTTTGTGAATTCTTGATGCGTATGCTACTTATATCATTACTCTCTTCGTTTTAATTAAATTCTTGTGGTTGTAAACATATAGAATACGCCATTATAACATTAACCTGTTCGAGAGAAAAGTTACATGTTTGGAAAAGAGAGTGTGACATGGAAATAGGGCTTCCAACCCCTATTTAAACGTTAATGCCTTAACCGGATTAACCTCTTGGAGAGTTAGTACCGTTAGTTATACACTTTAAGCTCGAGAGAGTTAACATGAAATAACCCTGGATGGTCGAGAGACACTAGGATTTACCATTATAATACGAATCTTTATAAGTGCATGCATGTCTGAATTCCTCATTACTCATAGTTAATAGATACCTAGAACTCATAAGGTTGACATAACCCTAACTTATTATTCTCTGTGATTAAATCTTACTAAATAAAGCATTCCATTAATTCTTTAATACTCTTAATTCACGCCATAATTAAATCCCCCCTTTTCGTAGAATTTTTGACCAACGGTCTACTAATAGTTGCAATACTTAGTGACCAAGTATTCCCTGTGGCATTTGACACCCAACCCAGTTGGGTTCTATATTTGACAGCTACCGCTTACACTCTTACGAGAGCTATATTTTGGGCGTTATCATTATCTCAATGACATCTACAGGTGGAATGGCATGAAGAGGGATATGGATTATTTTATGGCCAAGTTTAAAGTATGTCAATAGGTTAAGGTTGAGCACCTAAAACCTAGTGAATTGTATCAAGAAATTGAGCTTCCTGAATGAAAATAGGAGGTGATTAATATGGACTTTGTTACTATTCTTCCTCGGTCTTTGAATTTGTATGATTCAATTTGGGTCATCATGGATAAGATGATGAAGCCCGCTTATTTTTTTCCAATGCGGACCACTTTTTAGTAGAGGATTATCTGAAATGTATCTTCATGAGATTGTGAAGCTGTATGGGGTGCTTGTTTTGATTATTTTTGATTGTGGTACGCTATTTACGTCCCACTTTTGGCAGTCTTTCTAGAAGTTTTTGGGTACTAAGGTAAGTATGAGTACTTTTTTTCACATGAGATGGATTGGCGGTAAGGACTATTCAAATTTTGAAAGACATGTTTCATGCCTGCATGATTGACTATGGTGACAATTAGGTTGAGCATCTACCGTTGGTAAGGTTTGCTTACAATAAGATCTATTATTTGAGTATTGTTATGGCTCCTTTTGAGGTGTTGTATGGTAGAAGGTGTAGATCCCCTATTGGTTGGATTGAGCTTAGGGAGGAGGATATGCTTGGCTAGGATTCTTTTTATCAGCCTTTGGAGAAGGTAAAGATTATTCTTAATAAGCATAGGGCTACCCAAAGTTGTCAAAAGTCCTATGCTAATGTTAGGCACAGAGACATAAAGTTTGAGGTGTCTCCTGTGCATGGAGTGGTTCGGTTTGGATTAAAGAGGTAACTCAGTCCTCGGTATGTTGGTCCGTATAAGATTTTGCAAAGATTTGGCAATGTTGCTTATGATTTGGAGTTGCCATCTAGCTTACATTTGGTTAATCTGGTCTTTCACATTACTATGTTGAGAAAGTGTATTAGTGATCCTTCATTAGTTGTTCCTTTGGTAGGATTGGCCATTTCAGATTCTCTATCCTATGAAGAGGTTCTGGTTGAGATATTGGATTGACAAGTTTGTCATTTGTAAACCAAGTATATGGATTTGGTAAAGGTTCTATTACAGAACGATAAGGTGGAAGATTCTACTTGGGAAGCGGAAAGGGACATGAAGTCCAAATATCCACATTTGTTCTTAGTTTTTGATATTCATGCTAAAGGTATCTTTCCTTGATGCATAATTTAATAATGCAAATGAATCTACTTGACTTCTTTGCATCCTTGTTTAAGTTAAGAGTAGGAACATCTAAGGGGTTTAATTAGTGTTCTCGGTACCTACTTCGTCATTCAAGGACAAATGTTCCTAGTGGGGTAGACTGAAACACCCTAGTTTCTACACCTTAGAAATTTCTTGGGATTTCCATTTTTCAAACCCAATATGACTACGGGTATGAGTAGTATGATTTGGTCAGGGTGGTATGGACCTGTCGTATACTGACCAGTGCTAGGTGGTAGGATGGTTTTTGTCACTAGAATGAGTATGATGTAGTGGTATGAGTCATAAGGCTTCGTACGTGTCATATCTGAGACTCGTATGTTGGGAAGTGTTTGATCCTCTTGGTATTTCATACTGCTAGGGATACGGGTCATGGGTATAGATCGTATGTTGTTGTTATGACTTGGTTTGATGAGTCATATACTAGAAGAGTTTGATCCAAGGGTTGAGACTTGGATATGAGTGGTGGATGTCGATCATTTAGGAGGGTACAACTCGTATAGGGCAGTTATATCCCTATGATAGGTTTTTAAGAGATTTAAGTGGGGGTATTTTGGACATTTCCTTACTTACCCTTATTAGGAACCACAACTTCTAATACACTTAGAATATTATTTACCCGACTATTTAATTAATTAACACTTAGAAACTACTCCAAAACACTCCATAATTCTCTCAAAAGCTTCAGGGCAAGGAAAAGCTAGGGTTTCATCTTGAGGATTGCTTTGGGGATTGTTTTGGTGATTTCTTTCCATCAATTCTTTGGTATATGGCATGATTCTCTTCCATTATTGTAATTTCAACTAAAGGCATGGTTTATATGATTGATTTAATGATTTTACTATTTCATGATTATGGTTTTCAACTTGTATTTAGGATTTTGATATTAAATTCTGGGTTATGGTTTCCTATGGTTTTACTTATGCTTTTGTATACATTAATTGTGGTTTTGTACAATTGGATTGTGTGGTAGCGGTTTAATGATCTTTGGAATTGGTTTAGGTTATTTATGTCCCCAAGGTGTTTGATAAAATCCTTATAAATATATGTTCATTGCATTGACTTCTTTTAATGGAACTCTTACTTGTTTCAAACTAGAAAAAGGATTTATGCATGGTTTAAATGGTTTGAAAAGGTTAAAGGATAAATGATTATTCTTGTGGATAACATGGAAGTCTCCCAAGTAGATTTAATAGGGTAATTGGAAGGGCACCTAAGGAACCCATAACCTAACTGGTTTGGCTATAAATATAACTTACAAGTAAGTAAAATTCAAGAGGGGGAAGGGGGGAAGGGGGCGAATTGAAATTTTCTTCTGCAAGATGACTACTGACTCCTCATAGTCGACTCGCCTGCAGATCAACACTCTTCACAAACAAATTAAACCTAAAAAGTTAAGCACTTAAATAATAAAGTATAAAGTCATCAACACAAAGATTTATCCTAGTTTGGCACACCAATCCAGTGCCATGTCAAGTCCCCTTGGGTTTTAATTTTTATTTAGATTGTTGAAGGCTTGGTTCTAGTACAGTTATAGTAAACACGTTTTGAAGACTTATTTGTCTCTTAAGATCTTGTGACACAGCTACAGTTAATGTTACAAAGATGACTGAATCCAACACTTTATGTAACAATTATAAACTAATGTTACGGACTTTTGTAAGACTAAGAATGAGGCACTTTGAATTTTCTTCTTAAAGTTGTGCAAGTAGTGTCTGTATTTGGTCTTCTTCTTTTATAGTCTTCGGCTGCTATTTTTCAAAAGGAAACCCAAGAGATTTCTTCACAATCAAGGGCTTAGACTGATTGCTAGATTGAGGAATATAGTCATTTGATATGTCTGTATCAGATATGTTCATATAGATCCTTACATTACATCTACATTAGATATTTTTATGGTCTTTCTTTCCTTTTAGTTTAGATGTCTTATATCATGATTGTGTCCTTACATCTTTTGTTTAGATATTGATTGATTCTTTGATTGATTTTGTTCTACCATGATTCCCATTCTGCCAAGATTTTGGGATGATTACTCTTCTTTCTTTTTTTAGCATATTTGATTTATCTACCATACTTGTTAGGATGTCGTAATCTTTTTCCGATTAATGTTCCTTTATTTTGTAGAGCCATCTTCCCTCATCAGTGATCTTTAATGTCCTGCAAGGATTCACTTGTTAGTTTTTCATTATTAAAATATAAACTTTGGGGGCAAACAATCCCCACCTTTTTGATAATGACTGTCATGAGTAAACATCAGTTGACTTTCCTGTCAGTCATCTTGCTCTCGTGACTTTGTGACCATTACTTTGATTTTATACTTTAAAAGTTGACTTGGACTTTTCTCCACCTAACTTGTGATCATCTCAGTTGTTCCATGTTTTACTAGTCAACCTTTGTATGTTGACAGTCAACTTTTTCCTACTGACTGATGGGTGTTTCTTGCCCATTCTTTGTCCCTTTTTTGGCATAGTAAAAAAGAATAACAACAAATTAAAATAGCACATACAGACAGAGCAACAAGTATTTTATATATGCGGTTGATAACTATGGATATTCATAGCTAAGCATAGCAAAAAAATTCAAAAAAGGTAAAATCATCTTTTATAACCCAAAGATATAAGGGACAGGACTCTATTTTGAATGAGTAGTTCATAATTCACCATTTTCCTAGAAAATAGGTAAGAGTACTATGCATGTTTTTACAGAACTTACCATTACATTTATCAACATTTTTGACAAAGGAAGACTAGGAGTTTTTAATGCAGACAACCAGATCATCATTAGAGGAAGAGACTTGGCATTTCAAGAAGTCCATGTGAGAGAGCACTCGAGGGAACAACTTGACTCCTTCTTGTTTGAGCCCATAAATCCCCAGCCTAACCACACTTATGTTGGAGCTTGTACTTTTCTCTAGGTCCAAGTGCTTGGCAGTAGACTCTTAGAGTTGCATGATACCTTCCTCAATAGCTTTGAACGGCTGCTTAAATTGATTTTGCTCCTTCATCAAAGCGACATAGGGATTAGATAAAGACTTATTTTTTATTGGTGGCTAAGCCTTTGCAAGAGCAGACTCCTTATTGAACCACTCATATTCCACAAGGACATATCCCATGTTGCTAAAAGTTCTAGAATCATTAGTTGTAGTAATTTCTATAAGGGTAGACAGAGAGAGTGATGGAGTGGAACAAGAGGATTCGGGTGATAAACAGTCCATAAGTTAAACTGGCCGAAGCATTGGCTTCCTTTTAACTCTCAAGCATTATTCCTGTATCCAAGTCACCCAATTTATTTTGATCTCCTGACAAGACAGTATAGTAAAAATACATCATGGTAAGTGATATTGCTTAGAGATCCCTTTTTGTGAATCGTAGTGGTTGCAATAATATGGGCCATAATCCAATATTTGAGGTAGAGAGACAGGGTACCAAAGTTGATAGTTAAAGAAGCAAAATCAGATTAAAACTTTTTGGCTTCCTCAAAGTCCTCGGTCCTGTTATTGTTCATAAAGTGTACCACACCGAAGAACTTGGTGTCAAAAACATTTTCAAACAAAACGTTTTCAAGACAATTCTTGTCTCTATCAAAAGAGTCTCAAATTTTCCACTATCAGGGGAAAGACGGAGATTAGCTTAAAATATATGGATGGGGTCTTCATAAACCATAAGTCCACATAGGAGAATAAGTAAGGAAAGATTTTGAAATTTGAAGAAGTGATTGACTTTGTAAGAGGCTTCTTTAAGAACATTAAGATTGATGACGTGATCGAGAATGATGTAACGATTTTTGTAGGAAAGGAATTTCTCTCTGTGAGATCTTTGTCAAGAATTGGTGCATCTATTCTAGAGGTGGAGAGAAAGAGGGATTACTATGAGGTTTTTTGGAGGAGACGGGTCTAGAAAGGTTTCATCATCTCTTAAGAAGAATGGACAGAAATAAGGACTTTTCGAAGGATTCTGAAAGAGAAGTGGAACCATCGGAGGAAATTCTAGAAACATTAGCCATAAAGTGGTTTCTTGTCATGAGAAAGAGAAAGGTATGATTTAAAAGAGAAGAGAGAGGAAGAAGGGGAGCTTGTTAAAAGAACTTGGGAAAGCGACTGTTTGAAAAGGATGGATAACTAAAGAGGTGTGAAGTGAAAGGGAAAGAACGTAGCTTAGTGAAGAGTGAGGGAAGAAGAGAAGGCATGGGAAACAGGTAAATAATGATAACAACTTTCCCTGATAAAAATTGTCCTTTTTTGAAAAAGGTACAAAAACAACTAATAAATCATATATTGTGGTCAAAAATTGATTATGAGTCTTACATCCAGAATCCTTTTTAAAGAACTTTCCTTCTGTAAAAAATAAGATTTAACTAAGTAAAAATGATTCGTGTCCACAACTATGACACTTAAATTATTGACATAAAAATTTGTGAAAACCAAAAAACATGGATAGAAAATATTTGACCCGAACATACTTACACAGAATTTTCACATGTTCTGGGCACAATTTTAAATTGAAACCAAGTAGTTGACATAAGATTCAGAGAACAATGTCCTAAAGTAGTGAATACTACCCCGGTTGCATGTGAGTCAACTAAGGTTTGTTCCTTTCTGATTCACGCTCATGAGATGAGGCCTTTATCAGAGTGGCCAAAAATTCTCATGAAAATATGTTAGAATTAACAGAAAAGTATACAACATAATAACATTTTTTTAATAATAAACAATAAAATAAGTAAAGGATAGTTTGCATTATATTTTGACTTTATTACAAAAAACAAGGGATTTGAGGTAGTATTCTCCTGGAGGGAAAACATATTTATTTATTTTACCATTTCACCGGTAAGAGTCGACTCTAAAAGGGGTGTAGAGACTGTGATGATATTTCCTCTGCAACTGTCACTGAATCTGACTTATTATTTTGGTGAAAACTTTTCTGAAAAGCTATAAGTTTGGAACATCCTCCATTAATTCCTTCTTATATATAGATCTTATGAACTGGTTCCTACAAAATAAATAGACTAATTCTCCTTAGGGACCCATATGGTAGTGGGTCCTTGCGGGTTAGATATACTCCCTTTGGGATTCCAAACCATACATTCTTAGGCTTATTCCTTCAACTATAGGATTTGGTCCCTCTCTATCCACATATAAAGCAAATAATCCCTCGATAGGAGAAAAAGTTCTTGGCTGATTTAAATAACCTTGATGAGTAACTTGAGTAATTTTTAAATGAGTTTGATATTATGAAACTATGGATTGGGGATGCCCAAAAATTTTTCAATTTTATTTTTGTATCATCAAGCTCTTTATGAAGTAGGTCAATTTCAATTTTACATGCTTCAACTTCTATTTTCTAGTTTTGTCATTCCTAGTTGATTTTCCATTTATATTTAGCTTTGCAATGTATCATCTCTTGGGAGAGTTTTTTATACACATATTAAAAATTATGAAGTTTGTTAGTAATCATATCTAGGTTAGATGTAAGAGTATTACAATTATAACTATCACGTAGTCTTACCTCGCTAGATAAACCAGTTTTCATGAAGCACATATTCGTGGCTTCTGCCTTTTCTTTAATTTATTCTTTATCACTCCAGGCTCCAAAATTTGGATTTTTCCTTGACCTTCTTCTTTTCAATTCTGGAAAAATCAGTTTGAAGTGACCAGGCTTTTCATAATAGTATCAACGTTCATCGTTTCTGATGGAATTATTACTTTGGCCTCCTTGGGATCCTTGTCGTCTCTTCTCATGATCTGCCTTACACCACGATTGATAAGGGCCATTCCTTAACTATTAGTATCTTCCAGAATCTCCTTCTCTCCTATTGGAGCTGTGTTAAAAGCTACTAGTTTCTTCTTTTCATCATTATAAAACCAGTTGAAATAATTTTTCTCATATTCAATAAGTTTACCTCATAGTTCATCATATGTCATGTTGTGAAAATCTCCGTCTTATAGAATGGTAGTCTTGGTTTCCCAAATCTTTAGGAGACTTCAGATAAGTTTCTGGACTTTCAGGCTGTGAGGATCGATCATCCACAGTGATTTCACCTTACATAAAATTTTATAGAATGTTTCCAATATTGATTTAATATCCTTATTTTCCTCCATTTTGAATAGCTCGTATTCATTTACAAGAGAAACAAGTTTTGACTTCTTGACTTTTATGGTACCTTTACAGGTTACCTCTAATTTGTCCCATAATTCTTTTCCAGTCTCACATATTGAGATCTTGTCGTATTTTTCTCCGCTAATTGTACACAAAAGTAAACTTATTGCACATGTGCTAGTTTGGATTGCCTCATGTTGTTCTTTAGTAATATAAAAATTTTCAAGATCTTCCATATCAGCACTGCTGGATTTTTTACCCATCTCCTTTTGTTTTTCCTTGAGATATGGAATTAGCATAGGACCCTTTTTAATGATAACCCATGCTTGGTAGTCATTTTATTTGACAAAGATAGTGAATCCTTTTCCCAGTATGAGTAGTGTTGTCCATTGACGTATGGTGGTTTTGTGGAGGAGTGTCTATCTTGAAGAAAAGAACCAAAAATTTAATAATTGGCCATTTGATCTTTGCTTACTTGCTGTTAGGTAATGCTATTTGTGAGACTTTGCTTTGATACCAATTGAAATTCAGGAGGGGTGAATTGAAATTTTCTTCTGTGAGTCGACTACTGACTCCTCATAGTCAACTCGCCTGTAGATCAACACACTTCACAAAAAAATTAAACTTAAACAGTTATGCATGTTAATAATAAAGCATAAAGTAAACAACATAAATATTTATCCTGGTTCCGCACACTAATCTAGTGTCTATATCCAGTCCCCTTGGGTTCTAAGTTTCTGTTACATCATTGAATGTTTGGTTCGAGTACAATGATAGAAAATAAGTTCTGAAGACTTATTTTGATTTTTATATCTTATGACACAGCTTCAGTTGATGTTACAAAGATAACTCGATCCTACTCTTTATATAACAATTGTAAACTAATGTTATAGATCATTATAAGACTAAGTATGCGACACTTTGAATTTTTTCCTTGAAGCTGTGTAAACAGTGTTTGTCTTTGGTGTTTTTATTTTATAATTTCCGGCTGTTATTCTTCATAAGGAAACCTAAGATATTTTTTCTCAATCAAGGACTTAGATTAATTCCTTGATTAAGGAATATATGCATTTGATATGTCCACATCATATATGTCCATATATGGATTTTGATCACGTCCATATCAGATATATCCTTGATCTTTCGTTCCTTTTAGTCTGGATGTCTTATGTGATGATTTTTTCTTTACTTCTTTCAGTTATATCTTTATTTATTCTTTGATAGATCTTGTTCTACCTTGATTACATATTGTCGTAATTCTAGGATGATCACTTTGCTTCCCCTTTTTAGCATATTTGATTTATCTGTCATGCGTAATCTTTTTGCGATTGAATGTCCTTCATTTTCTAGATCCAGCATCCTTCATTAGTGATATTTAAAATCCTACAAGGAATCATTTGTTAGTTAGTCATTATTAATATATAAACTTTGGAGGCTAACTGTAAGGGGTGGCACGACGGTACTACTAATATTGTCCTTGTTAAAAAATAGATAATGGTTTTGTTATTTGGAAATTGGTTTTAACTGGGCATTAATGGAGGGGTGTGTAGCAAAGCTGTAGAAGGTAGTGGTCCTAGGGGAACCAAAACTGGAAACTCATATTTTTCGATACGAGGATTGGTCTTAGTGGATCGTATACATGTGGCACACTATTTATTAGGGGATATACTAGTCATCCCATGGGATATTTCCTGGTCGCTCAACTACACACACGGGGGCCCTTTCAGCAGAGGGAGCTGAACCTATATAGCCCATGGGTAATTTAGAACGGTCAAACTACACACCCCAGGTAAAAGTTTTTAAATGCATGCTAAACCCAGATTCCCTTTCTGAATAATTATATATATTTATGGTTTTATGCATAATGGATGGTTTTACTTGGATTTATAATTGGCATTATTTTATCCTTATCCTAATATTCATGCTAGTGGTAACTCTCTAACCGGTCTACTGGTAGCTATATACCCTTGCTTTGCAGGAACTGGCCGTTCGACGCCTTCTACATAGTGATTGACTTGGTGACAATATTTTGACTGAGGTAGTAAGCTTCCATCCTTTTGGAAGGCATCATTTCATGTTTTGGACATCTTTGGACATTTTTACTTTATTGTGGGTATTGGTTTTGGCCATAGTTGGGGGAATGTCCCAACTAAATTTTTTTACTCTTTTGGATAGAGGCTTTGTAGTACTTCTGGGAGTTGGTATGGGCGGTATTGGTAGTGGTGTCATCCTTGGCATTGGAATAAGCTGGTGGGCTGACACCACATCTCTTAATTTCTCAATGTTCCATCATATTACATTTTAGGATTAATTATCATATTATGTTTTGGTATTCCCTTTGGTTATGGCCTGGTTTATGGCCTATTGTTTGGTTTGTATGATTGGAAGGTTGGTGTGGTACGGATGAACTTGATTGGGTCGGTCACGGTCATGATCCTATCCTAGAGTCTTAATTAGTACATTTATGCTATCTTATAAAATGTTTGGAATTCAGCAAACTCAAGCCAGGTTGCTATAAGAATGGTTGGGTAACGGGGGTTGTCTCTGGTCCGGGTCAGACTTGAGATGCCTATTACAACATGATCCAGGAGATTGGTTGTGTCATAAAACCAAGCCAAATGATAGAGAAACCCCTTAGAATTTAATTTTTGGGCTTTATGATACGATACGAACCTTCCCTTTGGCACTAGGGAACTACCTTACTATTCAATAACCGACTCATTAGGAAAATTAAAGATGACCTCATGGGTCCAATAATCTAAAGAAGCATAGCATGAATACAACTAATCTAGTCCAAGTATGACATCTAATCAACCATTTCTAAATCTATCTGGTCTACCCGATTTTCTCCACCACCAACAGATGCTACACAACCTATATAGACTCTTTTATCAACCATAGAGTCACTTACCGAGGTAGAAACAAAATAAGATCTGAAATCCACTTAGGACCAATACCAAAATACACAGCAACAAATGGGATCACAAAAGAGAGAGTGGACCCCAGATAAAGAAAGTAATACACATCATAAGAAAAGAGTTTCAAAATACTAGTAACAAAATTAGGGGATGCCTCATACTCTTGGCGGGTAGTGAAAGCATAGAGATGATTCCAACCAGTGCCGGAGCCAGAAGAAAAAGTATCACCCTTTGGTGCAGGATCTGATTCAGCAATATCATGAATCTTATTTTCCCTAGAAGCAACCCTATAAGTTCAATCTCTCTGCATGTGACCAATCTGACAACATTTAAGGCATTTGTTCCCCCTTCATAGCAAACACCATGTGGCACCTGACCGAAAAATCAACAAGGAAGATATGACAGCAAAATTGAGCCCCGCTAACCTGAGATTGATCGCCCTATGCCCTAAAACTATCCCTACTCTGTATACAATAATCCCCCAACGTCTTTGGGTAGGGAGTACTAGCTGTAGAGTAGGAACCACAGTTACCCCAATTCTTCTTGGACCATTTTCTTCAGTTTCTACCACTTTGCTGCTGACCTCCACCCTAATATGAGTTGCGAAACTTTTTTATTTTGCCTGTCCTAGATCTCAACCTTCTTCTTCTTGTCTTCCTTTACTTGATGCATATAAACCAAAAGCAAAGAAATATACATGTCCATGTTTAACAAGGTAGCCTTACTTTCCAAAATACAAGTCTCGAGACAACCCAAACTGAATTTCCTCATCCTAACCCTTATGATAGTCACCAAATATTGAGCATACCTAGATAACTGATTAAACTTCAAGACATACTCCTTGACTGACATCTTTCCTTGCTTTAAGTTTACAAACTCCCCCACTTTTGCCTTCGTTAAATCTTGAGGAATGAAGCGGTATAAAAAAGCACTAGAGAAATCATCCCATAAAGCACACTCAGCATCATCACCCATAAGATGCTCCCACTCTTTATACCATTAGTACGCCATATCTTTTAGCTAGTATGCGGTGAACTCCATGCCTTCCATATTAGTAGAATGCATCAATCAAAATATCTTTTCCATCTCATCAATTTAATACTAAGGATCTTCCACAACTTTAGAGCAAGTGAAAATAGGAGAACTCAATCTCATAAGTTGGCCAATTCTAGTTGCCTCATAGGATAGAGCAACGGAAGCAACTCGCTCCATCTTGGAGGCCACTAACTAGGTAAGCAAGTGAATCAACTGGAAAAACAAAGCATTAGATATGCCATCCTTGGGTGCATGATTAGGGATCGGAGGAAATAATGGAGCTCTATAAGGGTAATAAAAAATAGCGACCCTGGACCGGGTCTAAAATTATGGAGTAGGATAAGCTCCATCCACATTATCCTCAGATAAGACAAAAGAGATTTCATGATTATCATATCTTATTGGAGGAAAATCTGAAATATGAATCATATGGGCATTGGAGAGATTCAAGACTTTACACTTAATAGTTTTAAAATAGAATAACAAGAAAAGGGAAGCATTTCTAAATGTCTCGTAGCCTCTCCCTTATAAGTGTAGCGCACTACATACCCATAAAAGAGACTCTACTTGATACTCTTTGTTAGACACTCAATAACACTAAACCTTGATTTTGATAACATCTTTATCATGACCCAAATCAGGGCCTGGACATGACAGATATCTCAACTCCCACATGGTCGAAGACCACCCTCCACACCTAAATAAGTAAACACAACATTACCAATGAGGATTTATGAACATATAAAAAGATAAAAGTAAGACTAAATAGTAATTTTTATGATCAATATGCAAGAAACCAGTCAAATCAACTGACCAACACCACCCAAATCTAGAGTAATCCAAACAAAGCCTTTTAAACTTTAACTAAAGCTACATATCAATAGAGAGTCAGGACATGCCCCCGATTATACCCTAAAATAAGTCTAAAAATTCTAAAGTATAAGAGACAAAAACATGAAATACATTCTTCCAATGTATGGAATCTCACAACTTCAATGTCAACTCACTTGCTGATCCAAAACTCATAATCACTAAGAAGAAGAAGTAGAAGTATGGACAGTTCGTGCATTACATAGGAATATGATGTCAAAAGATGGTTATCAAGTGGACCGCTAGTATTTAACTCAGGGACACACGATAACATAATTCCATGATCAATAGTTCAAAATCATTCCAGATTCCATAAACATCATCCAATGCTTATGTATATATGTATAACACATGCTGGGATAAGGACAAGTCTTAACATGTATTTCAAAACCTTAATCTGGATTATATGTCTCAAGCTTCATAACTTACAAGGCACCCAGAGGCTATATGAGCCCAGCTCTTCCCCAACTAGTAGAGCCCCAGTGTGTGTATCTACATAAACCAAAGGATATATATATATATATATATATGCACTATAGGGGACTCGAACCCCCAACATATCAAGGTGACACAAGCACTAAATCATGTAATAAGATATAAGGGACTCAAAAATCACAATCGTATAATAATAATAATAAGGGGGACTTGAACCACCCGATCATATAGACCCTTGCATCAGCAATAACAATTTCTAGTGATGGTCTCTCAAACCACTACTTTCACAACTTAGCTATGCAAGCCTCTTTAAATCCCATATAAAACAATTATCACACAATCTCATTCATTGAACCACAGTACATATTTAGGCGTAAATTTTTGCATTGTCATACAAATTACACTTTCAAGGTAACATCAATATGAAAAAACAATTTCATTACTTGGGGAATTGACAATCCCTCTTTATTCAATTATGCAACTTTTGAAAACACCAACCCACAAGGTTTAATTCAATATCATAGTGCAATAGTTCAAGAATAGTTAAGTTCCCATATTTCTCATAGCTAAAAACAACTTCACATGATAAGGTTGGGGTCATAACCACTTAAAAAGTCACATGTTTTGGGAAAATCACAATTCCAAAGTTCATTCAATATACCCATAACCCATAAGTTCAAAACCATATTTAAAACATGAGTAATGCATAATAAAACCATGGGAAAATAGTTAATTGACCATTAATATCAAAAACCTTACTTTTAATCATTTAAATTACCATGAACTTTCATTCCATAGAGATATTAAGTTTAAGGGTAGAGTCACATGGATGAAATAAAAAGTTTCACAGAGAGAACTTAACTCTAGAGCACTTAGATGACCAACTCTATGAAACCCTAGATTGACTTGCTTGAAAGTAAAATTAGAGAGACTTTTGAAGTTTTTGAGAAGTTAATTGGATTAGTTTCTAAGTGATAATGATACCCTAAACATATTATAAGACATGCATTTTAGTTTTTTTTTAAAAAAAGGGAAATATCTAGGATGCCCTTAACTTTAAAGTTAAAAAAGTGCCACCTTTGACTATGGGTCAAACATTGACTCGTAGCCACTTCTTATAACTCATCGATCCTTAAAAATGATTCGTAACCAAGCCAGAACCACCAAGGCAACATATACTACTGACCTAATGACTTATCCATATGAATCATAATAGGACCCTATGACTCATATGGTCCAGTTGTAGTCATTATATAATCTAAACTAAGACTTACACTAGACACACTAAGATTATACCTAATGACTCATAACATATCGTTACATATCTTAGTGATCTACTCCTACTCGGAGCATAATCAAGCAACAATCTTACTGATTTGGTTATGAATCATCCAATGACTCTTCAGGTATTTTTGCCAAGGATCAAAAATTGGGGGTGTAATAACATGTAAACTCTATAAGTTGAAGGCGTTGATGTGTTATGATTTCATAACACTTTCGACTCTTAAAATGATGAAAATATACAAGTTACTCAGGTATTTTTGTTAGATATGATGTCTTTTGTGTGTTTCTTGCATGAATTAAAGTTTTGGATGCTTAAGTGATGAAAAGGATGAAAACTAAAGTTTTATGCTATATACTGAAGCACCTAGAGCCTATAGGTACCATTTATTAAGCATACATGTCAGAAAATGATGTTTGGAGGCTCAGAATTTGAGAAAATATGACCTTAACACTATCAAAGGGAACTTATGGTCTGCATATCTCAAAGTAGGTTGTAGAGGGTAAAAGTTGTGACACCCTAGGTTTTGTCTCTAATTTTTTCTAGGTGTTGTGATCACTGCCCAGATGATAAGAATTTATGATCAACCTTTATAAGTTGTATAGCACCTATCATAGTCTAACTAGTGATGTTAACTAGTATTTTTTTTCTAATCATGATTTGGCCCCCATGAGTCATAGATTAAGGTCAGGATTTATGGTGAAGGACTCGTGACCCTAACAATGAGATGGTCCAGGTTTCTACTTCCGGTACAACTTTGCCTTAAGAGTTGTAAGGTTAAGTGATGAGTCCTAGGCTATGAATCATGACCATAATAGTGCAAAGTCCAATTTTTGGGAAAGCTAATCTAAGTTTATTACTCATCACTAGTCATTAAGAGTCATTATTTGACCCGTAACTACTGGCAATAATTTTTCTACATGATTTTACTCAGGGCCTTTTGGTCTTTTCCTATTCTTAACTTATTACCCACAACCTTAAAACATATATGGGGCCTATTTTCATTAGTTTATCATATTATATCATAAGTCTCTCATCTATAAATCCCAAATTAAGAACAAGCTAGGGTTTCTTATTTAGGTTATAGTAGACAAATTGACTAAATCAGCTAATTTCTTGTCGGTTCACACGTCCTACATAGCTAGATATTATGCTAAGTGTTATATTCGAGAGTTAGTTAGATTGCATAGAGTTCTTTTGTTGATCATCTCAAACAGGGGTACTCAGTTTACCTTTCATTTTGGAAAGCCTTTCAGAAAGGCCTTGGTACCCGAGTTCAACTTAGTTTAGCCTTTCATCCACCGATAGATAGTCAGGTATAAAGGACCATTTATACCTTAGAGGACATGTTGAGGGCTTGTGTTCTCAATTTCAAAGGTATCTGGGATGAGAATTTTCCATTGATTGAGTTTGCCTATAAGAACATTACCATGTTATCATTCAGATGGCCCCATTTGAGGGTCTTTATGGCTTGAGGTGTAGATCACTAGTCGATTGGTTTGAAATGGGTGAGGCTACTTTGATTAGACCAGATATTGTGTTTGAAGCAATGGAAAAAGTTTAGTTTATTTAAGAAAGATTGAAACCACTCAGAGTCGTCAGAAATCATATGCAGACGTGACAAGGAGAGATCGTAAGTTTAAAGTAAATGACCTTGTATATTTTAAAGTTTCACCCATGAAAGGGGTGAAGAGATTTCAAAAAAGGAGGAAGCTTAGTCCCCAATATGTAGGCCCTTTTAGGATTTTAAATCATGTTGGGAAGGTAGCATATGAGCTTGAGATACCCGCAGACTTGTCCTCAGTTTATCCATTGTTCTATGTATCCTTATTGAAGAAGTGTATGGATGATTCAGCTATTATAGTTTCTCTAGAAAGCATAGATATTTAAAAAAGCCTCTCAAACAAAGAAGTTTCAGTAGAGATCCTTGATAATCAAATTCGTAGACTAAGGAACAAAGAAGTTCCCTTGGTCAAAGCTCTATGGAGAAACTAGTCTGTTGAGAGCGCTACTTAGGAAATAGAAATGGAAATGTGTGACAAGTAACCTCATCACTTCTCCACAAATTTAGATTTAGCCGAAGGTAACGGTCTTTCTTAACTTAGTTCTTTCCCAGTCTCAGATTCATCCATATAGTTATCTCCATGTAAATTCATGCACTTGCTAATTAGCTTAGAGCATATATATTTTAGATTCAGGCTAGCTTATTTGAGTTGTGCGTGCAAGCATATAACCTCAGTTCCATAATATTTTTAGCTTAACTAGTCTCATCCGAGAACGAATGTTCCCAAAGGGGAGATAATGTAATACCCCATACTTTTTCTAACAAAATTAATCCCCTAGAATGTCAAGGATTAGCTTCAAAAATGAATAACTCTTGATATATGTACAATTTTCAAGATTTAGACCCACAAATGTGTAGATAATTTTCTCAGCTTTACAATGATACAAATTTTTCCTTAATTTGATACTCGGTTGAGAAAATAGGGCATTTTTTGTAAACCTGTATGGTATTTTGACAAGTACCGTGTCATGATGAAGGACGATTCGCAATTGTCAAAATCCAGTGGAGCACTGTGATTACGTCACATCGCGGTGAAAGTCTAGTTCCCATTCATCTTTTTTCCAGTAAGGGGATGCAATTTTAGCTCATCATGGCGTGGACAAAATGGGATTGGTCCCTTTTCAAGTAGCCCAATACAATAGCCCCATATCGCATTGATGGGCAAAATCAAGCTCGTCTCTTTTCCTGTGAGCCACCGCAATAGTGGCACATCGTGGTGGGTCGCTGATAACGCTCAATCTACAGCTCTCGTAGGAGTGTAAAGCGGTCGTTAGCAAATATAGAACCCAACCTGGGTTGGGTGTCGATCCCACAGGGAATAGCTTGGCCAACAAGTAAGTAAAATTACTAAACTTTTGGTGCAAGTCTCGTAAGAAGGGGGGATTCTTGTTTTGCAAGTAATGTAACAAAAGCTGAAAATAATAAAATAAAAAGAGAGATTGTTACGTAGGTTGTAAACAA
This sequence comes from Capsicum baccatum var. pendulum, assembly GCA_030864225.1. Classification (NCBI taxonomy): domain Eukaryota; kingdom Viridiplantae; phylum Streptophyta; class Magnoliopsida; order Solanales; family Solanaceae; genus Capsicum; species Capsicum baccatum. The sequence continues at coordinate 197,886,043 of CM061559.1, read as the reverse complement.
TGAGAATTGAAGCGTTGGGGTTATGTCCACCTTCTGAGGTATACGTCTCTATTGGCTATGAGTGTGTAGAATCTTGACATGCAATTGCTTATAGAGAATTATAGTCGGTGGTAAATCCAGGCATCTCTCGACCTATTCGAGGATTATTTCACTTTAACTCTCTCGAGCTTAAAGCGTGTCTAACGGTACGAATTCTCCAAGAGGTTAGTCCAGTTACGGCACTAGCTTTTTAATAGGAAAGGGTGTCCTACTACCTTGACATTATCTCTTTTCCAGACAAATAACCTTTCTCTCGAACAAGTTAAATGTTAGACTGGCGTATTCTTGCGTTTGCAACCGCAAAGAATGTAGATTAAGATGAAGAGAATAATGATATAAGCAATATACGTGTCTCAAACTCACAAACTCACAGTAATAGATAGTAACTCATTCGGCTTCCATAACCCCAACAGAGAAGTTTAGTTACCCATGAATACGAAGGAGATCACGATTGACATTGTTGTTATATCACAATATTGATATAATGTACAATTTTCAAGGATGTCAAGGATTAGCTTCAAAAATGAATAACTCTTGATATATGTACAATTTTCAAGATTTAGACCCACAAATGTGTAGATAATTTTCTCAGCTTTACAATGATACAAATTTTTCCTTAATTTGATACTCGGTTGAGAAATTAGGGCATTTTTTGTAAACCTGTATGGTATTTTGACAAGTACCGTGTCATGATGAAGGACGATTCGCAATTGTCAAAATCCAGTGGAGCACTGTGATTACGTCACATCTCGGTGAAAGTCTAGTTCCCATTCATCCTTTTTCCAGTAAGGGGATGCAATTTTAGCTCATCATGGCGTGGACAAAATGGGATTGGTCCCTTTTCAAGTAGCCCAATACAATAGCCCCATATCGCATTGCCCTTAGTGTAGTGCTCCACTAAATGTCAGAATGCCAAGCTTAGGATCAAATAGGTCTTTTGATGGTTGTAATGTAGGCTAAGGGACGTGTAGGACTATTTTGGCCAAGAATAGTGACTTGGTTCCTAAGCGCTTTAATACATCACATTGTATCATTGACACTTTTTTCTTTCAACCTTTCTTCTTTCTTTTTCTACCACCCTTGTTCTCCTCTTTTCCATTTTAAGCACAACTCACTTTTCAGCTTTCTTTTCCTTTTTCTTTTCACAACATACCTCCTATGATAGCACTTTTTTTCTTTTTCATAACACATTCAAGAACCATTCCAATTTATAGCATTATACTCACCCAATTTCCTCTTATGTTGTCACATGACCTTTTCACTTTAAAGCACTTAGGAATTTGGATCAAATTACGGTCTTGAAAGAAATGGATTAGGCTTACATACAAGGTTATCAGAGAAATAGGCTAAAGGCTCAAAAAGGGTTAACTAGGATGGTGTCCATGGGTAGGTGAAACTGAAGGTAAACATGTATAGGTTGCCAAAAAAATGACTAAATCATATCCTAAACTTACACTCCTTATTTTCGCTTTGTATACATACCAGGCAAGTTCTAGCATCAGCCACAAACATAGAATATACTATTATCTCACACACACAAGGCACATGGTCGACTTTATTGGAAGTAATATAGACTCTCGACCCAACAAGTGAAGGGATTGAATCACACAATATCACATACTGAGTCACAACTAGAGCCTAAACGTCTCAATAGTCACAATTGTAGCACATACTCTTGTTCTAATCTCATGTTTCCTATCAAAATAATTTCATGCGAAGCTAGAAAAATTTTAACTACTAAAAAAAACGAAACAAAAATGAAACAAATGCAAACAAACATAGATGCGAATAGAGAAGTATAGCATGCAATGAAACAAACGCAAACAAACATATATGCGAATAGAGAAGTATAGCATGCAATACCACCACCCCACACTTAGTCGGGACACTGTCCTCAGTGGAAAATAAATACGATGAACCTGGTTGGTCGGACTAATCCTCTATGTCTGGGGTCATACCCCTTGCATTGGAATCATCATCAGAGTCGTCATCCTCAGAAGTTTCTCATAAGTATCCCACTTAATTCCAAGTGTGAGTTGGGGTATTTGCGGCGAGGAGGGTTCTCCTTGCGGCCTTTTTTCTTGCTCTTTTGGGAAGTGGTAGCCTTTTCTTTGCCTTGTCTTGCTTTGGGTGCCATTGTACCTGAGACTAGAAATAGTGTTAATGGTAGCACAATCTCAATGGATACAATCTATAATCAAGCAGTAGAGGTACCACCCCACACTTAGGTTGTTGGCACCAACTAGTAAAGTGAAAGTGATCGATTACTCAGAATTCATCGACATACGTTTTAGGAACTATATTCCGACAAGAAAATCAGTGATGTATCACTACTTGCATCCATTGCACTACTTTCATGTTAAGTATAACAACACTACTACATAGGGGTTACATCATGGTATAGTTATTTTCAACAATCACAACCTCCTATGTCGGTAGGCAACTATAAGTCTTATCCCGATGGCTGGGATAGTCTAACATGTAAGTATCCAAGAAACAATCTTAAGCAATGTTCATAGCCATAGTAATTCCGTAAATACCATAACAATGCTATTGAAACCAAATTCAAGTCGGAAACAAGTTAACATTTTCCTATGTATATGTTCACTCACATGATTTTGTATCAACTATCCAAACACATAAACATAACCAACAATCTTATACGATTTAGCAATTCATACTAGACATATCAACGTAGTAATTACGAGAAATAAATGAAGAATAAGAGAGCACTTACTTGCTTGAAGCTTGTGGGGATGGTTTTGTGAATTGGAAGAGCAAAAGAAGAAAATTTTGAGAGGATTTGGATGAATATGCGGCCCCTTTAGGTCACTTTGCAATGTTCTTATGTTCCAAGACTAAGTCCCCTTTATATAGGAAGAGAATGGGTCGGGTTTTGACCCATTTACAATCGGTTTTGGAGACAAAAATGCCACATATGCGGCGCATAATGCTTGGCATAGTCATGACATATGCGGCGCATTGTCTATGGTATAATGGGACATATGCGTCGCATAGTCTATGGCATTTGTAGACATATGCGCCGCATAGTCTATGGCATATGATATACTGAGACCAAATGCCATAGAATAGGCGGCGCATAGTCAAAAGCATACCTAGGAATAGGCGGCGTATAGTGTATAGCACACTAGATTCCGAGACCTTAGGCTATAGGATAGGTTGTGCATCGTTCATGGCCTAGTTTTACCAAAGCCTAGCCTTCCTCGATGCCTATTTTGGCATGAGAAATGCTCAATCCATAGCCTTATGCATCACCATTCCTAACTTACCAACTTTACCATACAATGCATCCAAATCGTCTATTGAAATCAATCTCCTCGTTGAATACTTCTTGCACCTATATTTGCTCAAAACCAAATGAAAACGATTAGTACGATGGGTTGCCTCCCACCAAGCGCCTTAGTTTTGGTCGTGGCACGACTCTTATTTTTGGATTTTCATATATCAAAAGCAAAACAAGTACTAGAACAAAAGAAAAAAATGATGAACGATAAAACGATAAAACGATAAAACGATGGGTTGCCTCCCATCTAGCACCTTATTTATTGTCGTGGCTCGACATAGTTACCTCGAGTACTCAGAATTTGTCGAGGTAGGTGATGGATCATTTTCTGAAAGGATTTAGACGACAATGAGGCTTACCTGTGGGCATGCGGTCTTCTTCAAGATGGCTCTTACGTTTCCCCGGAGAGTCACCAATTATATCATCAATAGTCCAACCCATAGCTCTCTTGTATCTCTTCAGAGCAGAGATGAGAGCTTCTACGTGCTGTTCACTTAAATCATCTGCTCTCTCCGAAAGTATATTTCTACTTTCCAAGAACACATACCTTAGATAGTCGAGGAGCTCTTGTGATTCTAGCATTGGTGGCTCGTCAATGGGAGTCTTCGCTGTTGGTTGATTCTTGAGATCACAATCCGGTTTCTTAGGAGTATAAGACTCTATTTCTGTTAGAGCACCCATAAGTTCTTCATAATCTTCATTATCCTTATGCTCAACATTCAGTGGCGCAGCAGACAATGGCTCAACAGTAGGCTGTTTCTCTATAGATAATGCTTTCATATCCTCATGATGAACATCAGCTACAGATAACTCATTCATATCGCTGAGCCACTTCATTGTTTTGCATATATCGAACCGTACCACTTCGTCATTAATTCGAAACAAAAGCTCATTATCTTTCATGTCAATAAGCACACTTCCAGTTGCAAGGAAAGGACGTCCCAAGATTATGGGAACTTTAGAATCCTTCTTACAATCCAGAATAATGAAGTCTGCAGGAAAGATGAATGAAGAAACTTTCACCAACACATCATTCAAGATACCCACAGGTCGTTTTACCGACCTATCAGCCATCACGAGCCTCATATTGGTTGGTGTTGGATCGCCTAACCCCAACTTCTTGTAGATGGATAGTGGCATAAAATTGATGCTAGCACCTAGATCACACAATGCCTTGGCAAAATCCAACGATCCAATTGTGCAAGGAATAGTGAAAGCTTCAGGATCTGCCTTCTTTTGAACTAGCGACCTTGTAGCGATTGCACTACAATGATGAACATTATCCGCCAAGTCATAACTTGCTGCCCGCTTCTTTGTCAAGAGATCCTTCATAAATTTCGCATACCCAGGCATTTGTTCAAGTGTCTCCACTAATGGAACATTAATGGTCAGCTGCTTTAACATATTCATAAATTTGTTGAACTTTGTATCATCCATCACCTTCTTCAATCTTTGGGGAAATGGTGGTGGTAGGTATGGAAGTGTTCTCTCCATGGTTTTCTTCTCCTCTTTCTTCCATTTTTCCACTTTTTTAGGCTGCACAGTGTTGGATGTGGCGTCTTTGACGTCAGAAGTAGTGGCTGCGGCATCTTCTTCTTTTGTGTTGTTATCCATGTCCGCAATTTCGTCAATCACTTGCTTGCCTTTTGCTGAAGTTTCCAGCACCTTACCACTTCTGGTAGTGATGGCCATGCATGACCCATCATTCCTTGGGTTTTGTATAGTATCGCTAGGTAAAGTGCCGGCCTTTCTTTGGTTGAGTGCTGCTGAAAGTTGACTGAATTGCTACTCTAGTTGTCTAATTGAAGTGGAATGTGAATCTACTAATTGTTTCATGGCGGACAAATCATTAATTACCTCTGTTACTCCCGCGCTCGTTGCTTCCACTCCTTTCAATAATTTAGCCATCATGTCCTCCATACTTCCAGAATTAGAAGTGGTGGTGTCACATCTTCCAGGGGGAACGTACAAACCACTCTTTTCATTCTTGTTCTTCCAACTACCTTGGTCTTTGTTTCCAAATTTATCATAATAGTTCCGACCTTGGTTTCCTTGGGTATTCCCTCGAAAACCCCCCTGATTGTTCAAGTAGTTGGCCTCCTCTTCCGCATCAGATTCGTCTCTTCCTTTTAACGCAATAGCTTTCACTTTTTCAGACTTCCCTAATAGATGCTTTGTAAGAAGATCCATTTGGGTTTTCATGTGCTCCATATCTTGATCACGTTCTTCTTCTCTTCTTCGTTTGTCTGTAGTCATGCCAATAGATAAAATGGGGCTTGCTACCTCAGAATCCCTGGTATGCCAAGCTCTACTTTGCTTTGTCATGCGATCTAGCATACTGCTTGCTTGACCAAAGGTGAGGTCCATGAAAGAACCTCCAGCTGCATTGTCCACCACTGGTTTAGTTATTGAATTCAAGGCTCTATACAAGATCTCCATAAGGTGAACATTAGTCATGTGATGGTTTGGGCATCTCGCTAGCTTTGTCTTGAACCTCTCCTATGTTTCATGAAGAACTTTAGTTGGAAGCTGACGAAAGTTGCTGATTTCATCTCTCAATTGTGCTCTTTTGGATGGCAGAAAGAATCTTTCTAGGAAAGCGTCTCTCAATTGCCTCCAATTTGTAATTGAATCAGAAGTCAGCCCATTCAACCATAGTGTTGCCTCCCCAGACAGAGACAATGGAAATAGACATAATCAAATTGCATTCTGACCAACACCAGGATTGTCAAAAGACTTGCATGTAGAAATAAAGTTGATGAGATTCATATTCGGATCATCGCCTGCTAGTCCACCAAATAATCCCTTGAGTTGCAATAACTGAATCATGGTGCTTGTGATGTTGAACTTGGCTCCGGACGCTAATGGTGGTGGAATTATAGCTCCAGTGGCTCCGGCACCATCAAGATCATCATCATCATTGTCGAAAGCTGGCTGCAAAGGTTGGCGATCATACCTATACCGAGCTTGTCGACCTCTTCTGTTGGCAGGTGTTGTAGTTTCAGCAACATGCCTTAGGTTTATCAACTCGTCGTCACCTAAATCCTCATCGTAAGGATTTGTTGCTCGCCCAGGATTATCAATGATTTGTTGTTGGACTTGAGCAGCGGCAAGAGCAGCTAATCTTGCTTGCTCGTGTTGAGCAGCCATCCTGTCAATTTCAGCTTGTGCTTCCATTCTTCTAATTCGTTGTGGTTCAGGATTGATTGGTGATAACGGTTGACCAGAACTTCTAGTATGGGGCATGCACTAAAGTAAAAACCTGCAGTAAACAAAAACAAAAACTAAACGTAAAAGTACGAGAATATTTGACCAAAGGGTCTAGTAATTATCACGAACTTGATTGACACTCATATTCCCTGGCAACGGTGCCAATTTTTGATAACGCTCAATCTACAGCTCTCGTAGGAGTGTAAAGCAGTCGTTAGCAAATATAGAACCCAACCTGGGTTGGGTGTCGATCCCACAGGGAATAGCTTGGCCAACAAGTAAGTAAAATTACTAAACTTTTGGTGCAAGTCTCGTAAGATGGGGGATTCTTGTTTTGCAAGTAATGTAACAAAAGCTGAAAATAATAAAGTAAAAAGAGAGATTGTTACGTAGGTTGTAAATAATGAGAATTGAAGCGTTGGGGTTATGTCCACCTTCTGAGGTATACGTCTCTATTGGCTATGAGTGTGTAGAATCTTGACATGCAATTGCTTATAGAGAATTGTAGTCGGTGGTAAATCCAGGCGTCTCTCGACCTATTCGAGGATTATTTCACTTTAACTCTCTCGAGCTTAAAGCATGTCTAACGGTACGAATTCTCCAAGAGGTTAGTCCAGTTACGGCACTAGCTTTTTAATAGGAAAGGGTGTCCTACTACCTTGACATTATCTTTTTTCCAGACAAATAACCTTTCTCTCGAACAAGTTAAATGTTAGACTGGCGTATTCTTGTGTTTGCAACCGCAAAGAATGTAGATTAAGATGAAGAGAATAATGATATAAGCAATATACGTGTCTCGAACTCACAAACTCACAGTAATAGATAGGAACTCATTCGGCTTCCATAACCCCAACAGAGAAGTTTAGTTACCCATGAATGCGAAGGAGATCACGATTGACATTGTTGTTATATCACAATATTGATTAATGGCGTGTGGATCAAGTGATATGCGTGAGGCGTGATTCCTTGGCAAGTAACGATTCTCTTGTTGTAGAATTTTAAGAACAGAAGATAAGAAAATAAGATTAATGGAAAGATTAGAAGAGTTGTAAAATTATTGTGGTGGAAGAAGAGAGGGATGGAAGAAGATTAATTGTTGAATAGAAGATGTGTTTCTCTCCACTAAGGAAGGAGTTAATTAAAAATCTCTAGCATGATAGGGTATTTATAATACCCATATCCTACTCCTACTAAGCTAATGAAATAAATAACCAAATCCTACTAGGCTAATGGAATACTTAACCCAAATGTACTAGGTTAATGTAACATTATCATAATCCAAATAAACTAGTGAAATACATAACCCAATTGTACTAGGTTAATGTATCATTGTCCAAATCCATCTTTGTGTTTGTAAGTCCCCAAAGTCTTCAGAAATGTTGTTTTAGCCCGGGACAGATTTTCCATGCAGCAGTTTTGGTCCTTAGGCGTGTAAATTCCCTTTCCTTCCTTCGTGAGCTTTCTTTTGCGTCAAGTAAGCCATAAAATGCTGAATTTTGCATCATTTATACCTGAAACTTTACTAATCATGTTCGTTAGCTCATTTATAGGAAAAAGGACAAAAAGTGCATGAAATATATAATTTGTTCTCAAAACTAGGCTAAAATATGGGCAACATATATTGATATAGGCGTGTAAATTCGCCTATCATCAGTCGCCAAATCTGGATTTTTCTAGTTCCCAAGTTAAATTTTAAAAGGACAATTTATTCAATTCCCAGGACCCCAAGTCGTGAATAACCAAGAATTAAACCTATTCTAAGCATTTTATGATCACTTTTCAACAATTCTCTCTCAAGAAAACCTTAGAACCTCAAAACTTAACCTCCATGAAATCCAATTTCCTCTATTATTCTTCCAAGATAGCTAAGAAATAAAGATTCTCAATCCAAGAACTTAAAGAGGTCATCTTCAAAAGGACAATTAGGAATTCAAGATCAAGATTTTTATCCAATTTCATCAATTAAGGTATGTCGGGTTTTGAACAAGGATAAATCTCTCATCCTTGTTCCCAAAATAAGTTTTTAATTACAAATTAACATGACTTTAAATGAATTTCAATTTAGAGTTCATACCAATTTATTGTTAATTGAAGATTTTGAGATTTCAAGTGATTTGGATGATGAATTATATGTCTACTTTCGTATATTTATGCATGTGACCATATTTTCCAGATTTTGAGTTTAATTATGAATATTTTCAATTTCAAGGATGAACATTATGATGATTTAACAGGAAATTGATGCATGGGTTATCAAGACCTTGTTGATTATTGCTATTTCCAGAATGATTATGCTTTTAAGCATCTTATGATATGTTTATAGATAGATTTGAATAAAGATTTTATCTTTTGATCTTTAGCCAAGAAATGAAATCCACTTTACAGCTTAAATTTAATTTTGAATGAACAGATACATAGTTAGCTTATCGTATGAAATATTATGACTTTTAATAGTAGATTTCTTACAGAATGAGCATGCATATTAAAATAAGTAGTATTTAGTACCGAGTGGAAAGCATGGGTTTAGTGAATCCTACTTTTCTAGAACTATGAGCTAACGTAGGTACAAATTCAGTATTCCCATTTCTATATGGATGAAAGTTATAGATGTAATCACTTAGCGCAGGTTATACTCTATGGAAAGTATATGACACCTTTCCCCAACATGAGGTTTTCCCCTCAGGGGATCGAGACTTTGGACTCTATAATAACTCACATAGTTTATGTCGGTTAAGAGAACCTCCCTAATAGAAAATAATAATAGAAAATCTTTTAGAAACTAGGAGTAAAGGATCATAATTTTACTTAGATATTATCTTACATAGTACATCAGTTATTAGATTTAAACTTTCAATTTGTAGATGATAATGGTGAGTCCTTTCTACACTTAGCTTCCATGATTTTTAAATAGAATAAAAGTACAATTTTTTGAGTTTAAAAATGATGGCTCACCAATTTTATATAGTATGTTTTATTGTTTATGATTTATGATTTCAGATTTTAGTTATTCCGTCCACGTGAGTTATTACATACAACATGCATATTTGATGAATTTAATAACATTGAGATATTAATTTTACTTATGAATTCACGCCCATATACTCAGTACATCCTCAAAGTACTAATCCACATATCCGTCTATGTTCTATATTATCTCATAATGTAGGTTCAGGTGCTCAGTCTTAGAAGCGTGAGTGGCTTTGTACATCTTTATCTACATCCCGACAGTTGGTAAGTCCTCATGGTTTAAGAGCTCATTTATCCAGATTTCCAGTTTTTCCTAGTCTTTGATTAGTTACTTTCAGTTTATTCCTAGTCAGTTAGGGGTTTATCCCAATGTCTCTCTAATTTCTTAGTAGTATAGGTATTTTGAACTACTAGCTATTATATTCAGACTTTCAATATTAGTTTACCAAATAGTATATTCAGTTGATCTTAGACAGTTCTGATATAATTTAGTATTTTAGCATTTCTATTTGATTAAATTACTTTAATATGAGTTATTGACTTAATAGCAGGCTTACGGGTTAAATTATGACTACTCATAGTCTTGAGCACTGTGTGACATCTTGGGACTAGGTTTTGGGGAATTACAAACTTGGTATCAGAGCCTAAGGTTTAGAGAGTCCTAGGGAGTCAGACAATACGTGTTACGTAGAGTCTTGAATATGGGTGTGAAGCGGTCCATATTTATGAAAAAGAGGCTATGGGATGTTTTAAGAAATCATCTCTTTCTTTCATAATCCATCGTTCTTACAAATATCTCTATCTGCTATTAACTCATGCTCTTTCACGATATAAGATGACTCCTCACAAAGATAATGCCTATGGGAATGATAACCAACCACCCATCCTATTGATCCTCTAAATGAGAATGTGTGTCTTGGTTCAGGAAAATAATCAGGCTGCGATTCCTCTTAAGCAAGAGGATTATTTATCTTTATCCAGACTTCATGACTTTATGAGAATGAATCTGCCTGAACTCTTTGTGTTAAAGGTAGGTGAGGACCTATGGTTGTATCTTGATGAGGTGAAGAAGATCACCCAAGTTATGCATGTTACTGAATAAGAGAGTGTGGAATTGGCTTCTTATAGACTGAAGGATGTTTCTTATGATTGTGTTATTATGTGGAAGAAAGGTAGAAGTAAGAATGCAGCTCCCATAAGTTGGCAGGTATTTTAGGATGCTTTTCAAGATAGGTTCTTTCCTTCTGAGTTACGGGAATCCAAGATTGAGGATTTTATGAACCTGACGTAGGGCTCAATTCTAGTGAAGGAGTACTGCCTTAACTTCAACTAGTTATCTAAGTATTCTCCTAAATAGATAGCTGACACTAGATCTAATATGAGTAAGTTTGTTACTGGAGTGTCTGGATTGGTAGTTAAGGAGTGTAGGACTATCATGCTTATTGGAGACGTGGATCTTACTAGATTGATGACTTATGCCAAATATATTAAGGGATAAAATTTGAAGAGAAGAGATAGAAGTTATAAGAAGACTAGAACTAGGTAGTTTGAGTATGGTCAGTCAAGGTATTTAGGGGGAAATCCTTCACAATTTTAGAGTCGTTCACCTTTGCCAGCGCCATCTTTAGTTAGTGCCCCTACAAATAGAACTAAGTAGAATAGTGGGGTAAAACTTCTATGTCCATGTGTTATAATAGTGTGGGGTGGAAGGCCTAGTTATCCTTCATGTGTTAGATGTGGTAAGAATCATCCTAGTGAATGCTTGTTGGGTCAGAAAGGTTTCTTTAGATATGGTCAGTTGGTCTATGGTATAGAGGAGTGCCCATATGCTAAGCAAGGAAGCAGGGATTTTCGTCCCCAAACTTAGGCTACTAGTGCACCTAGGCTACTAGTGCACCAGCTCGCACAGTTTACCCAATCCCTCCTCAGGGGGCATCATTCAGTACCGGTGGTAGTCAGCGCCAGAATAGGTTCTATGTTTTACCATCCCTTCAAAAGTAGAAAAGCTCCACAAATGTTGTTACTGGTATGCTTCGTGTCTTTCATCTTGATATTTATATGTTGTTGGACCCTGGGTAGAGTTTCTCTTATGTGACCCCATTAGTTGTAGTAAATTTTTAAATAGGTCCTTAAAAGATCCCTTAGCCCTTCTTGGTTTCTAACCCAGTGGGCGAGTCAATTATTTGCAAAAGTTCTATATAAAGTATCCTATTATAGTCCTTCATAAAATCATGTTATGCAATTTAATAGAGTTAGATATAGTAGACTTTGAACTTATTCTTGGTATGGATTGGCTCCATTCTTATTATACATCCATAGATTGTCGCACCCAAGTGGTGAAGTATCAGTTTCTAGATGAGCCAGTCTTTGAGTAGGAAGATAATTCAGTATCTTCTAAGAGTCATTTCATATCCTGTCTTGAAGCTAGAAAGTTGATATATAAAGGGTGTACTTATCATTTAGTTCGAGTCAAAGACACTAAGTCTGTCACTCCAACAGTTCAGTCTATCAGTGTAGTCAATGAGTTTCCTGATATCTTTCCCGAAGATTTGCCACGAGTACCTCCCAATAAGGAAATAGAATTCGGTATTGACCTTCTTCAAGATACTTATCCCATCCCATTTCTCCATATCTTATGGCTCCATCCGAGCTTAAGGAGTTAAAGGAACAACTTAAAGACCTCTTCGATAAAGGTTTCACAAGGCCTAGTGTCTCTCCATGGGGCACTCTCGTCCTATTCATGTGAGAGAAAGATGGTTCTATGTGAATGTGCATTGACTATCATCAGCTGAATAAAGTCACATTCCAAAAACAAATCCTCTTCCTAGAAATGATGATTTATTCGATCAACTCCAAGGTGTAAGTTACTTCTCAAAGATAGACCTTAGATCCGGTTATCATCTTCTTAGAGTAAGGGAATGTGATATTCCAATGACAACTTTTAAAACATGATATAGTCATTTTGAGTTTCTAATCATGTCATTCAGGGTAACAAACACTCTAGTATCCTTCATGGACATGATAAATCATGTGTTCAAACAGTACCTAGAAATATTTATCATAGTCTATATCAATGATATCCTTGTCTATTCCCCTAGTGAAGATGATCATGCAAACCATCTTAGAATTGTGTTACAAACTCTAAGAGTGTAACCAGTTGATCGCTAAATTCAACAAATATGAATTTTCACTAAAGTGAGTAGCTTTCCTTGGTCATATTTTTTCCATTGATGGTGTAACTCCCCAAGTCTGTACCCTAGATGCTACACGGGGCTCATAATATCGAAGAACCACAAGATAACCCATGACTGGTACCTGTTACAATAACTGAACAGTAATACTCTACTTATGCAAAAATTAGGTGGAAACTTGCCATAAGGTTAAAAATTGTATGTAAATACTGAGTATGGTACATCCATACGAAAATGAACAATTGTCTACAAATACTCTACTCTAAAAAACCTCTACTGTTTGAACATTGAGTTGATAGGACAAGTCACCAACTAACTCCAACTACTGAAAAAAAACTGAGTACTGAAATACTAGAATAGTAAATTTATCCTTGAAAAATGATGAATCGCCACTAATTTGATAATGATAGATCAGACTGCTAAGTATGATCGGGAGCCCGTACATCTGAACATATGATATAATACATCATAGCAAAAAATAAAGGTATGTGTCAGTACTTTTAATGTACTAGTATGCTAATCTAATACCCCATACTTTTCCTAGATTGAAAAGTTTTCTAAGAATGTTAGAAGCTTTCTTTGAAAGATGAATCTAATTTTCTACACATCGTATTTTCAATATTTTAACTTCTTGTAATCTGAGAAATTCAATAAGTTTTCCATCGATACCAAATTCACCCAAATCTGACACCTGGGTGAAGAGTTAGAGCCTTTTATTGAGATAGTGTATCACCTGAGCCTTCAATGCATTGCGGAGATAGCTCAAATGGCAATTGTCAATTTTCAGTGTAGCTCTATGATAGTGGCGCGCCGTGCCAAACTTCAAGATTACATACAAGGTGGCAACACGATAGCTTCGCGTTGTGCCACCGTGCAATTTCCCATTTGTCACTTTCCAGTGACTTGGCGCGATAGTGGCGTATCGCTCCAAGTATGAAAATCAGGAATTTTTCTCAAAAATTAAAGACATGTCTTAGGGTAAAAAGGGTCAATTTCCCACCTACATAAGACTTATAACACGAGATTTGGCCATAATTCAATAGTTTATACTCTATTACTCTCAAAACTCTTAAGAACAAGCCCTAGGGTTTTCATAGAAGGTTCAATTCCATGGGAATTCACCGTCAAATTTCAAGTACCTCTCCATCAATCTCCATAGAATCACAAGCTAAGGTACGCATAGTGTTCATTCATGGACTCCTTTCGTCCATGAAATCCAAGAATCTCTTTTCTAAATTCAAGTTATGGATTTTCTTTATGAATTTCATGATTGAATTGCTCTTTTCATGTTGATAAAGACTAATTACATTCTAATCCATGTTTGGTGATAAATTGAATATGTAATTGATTAGTAATGATATAGATTCATGTAAACCTAGGATTAAAACCCTTGGATGATAAAATTAGAGATGAATCATGATGTTTGATTGTTGTACAATGTTGTTTACACATTCTGTGCCTATTATGTGTATGATTAAATGCTTAGATAAAGGAACAATGCCCAACTAGTATGATATCATGAAATCCCCATGTTTGTACAAGCTTATGCATATCACATGTTTGATGAAGTGCTTCAATATATGAATTATGAATTGTGTTGTTGGTCATGTGCTTAAGTAAGACATGCTATGTCATTTTATTCTCATCGAGTCCTAAGGGTACTTATACCCGATCGTTTAGTTGTGTACCTAGAGCCATGTCATGTTTTCACAATCTCCTCAATCAAGCTATGATCCATAGAACTCAGTCAGTCATGTGACTCCAAAAATCTCAAAAATCTCAGTAATTTTAGTAGCTCAGTAATCTCAGTAACTTCAGTTTTCTCAGCCAGTCCTCAGAACTCAGTATATTCCGTCAGTCAATAGAACTCAGTAAATTTAGTTTAGCTCTGCTAGATAATACCATTAGTATCAGTTCAGTTCAATTAATCAGCTCAATTCAGTTCAGCCAATTAGTTCAGTTCAGTGTCCTTCAGTTGGGAGTAGTAACTAGCACCGAGCGAGTGCAGGGATGATGGCTTACCCATTAGAGAGATAGAGTCATTAGCAGCAATCCCTATACTCCAAAACTCTGTAGCCAGCACAAAACCAGGAGTCAGCTGTTATATTAAGGCTTGACTATCATATTTTCTTAGGCTTGACTTCCTATTCAGGGTTACCCATTAAAGAGTCTTGACTATAGCAGAGGTCTTTACCTATGGTACGGTATTGACACCCTTCCAGCTAAGGTTATAGGTTCAACCCCACCGGATCAGATTTGGGGTATGTCGGTTAAGTGAGAACTCCCACAGTTACAGTTTTAGTATCAGTCTTTAGAGTTGAACTCAGAAAGACTGTCAGATACAGTCATCAATCTCAGTAAGTAACTTAGAGTTCCACAGATTCATAGAACATCCACTAGATAGGCTTGGTGTCACATAAAGTTATTCAGTATTAGTATCTATAGAGGTCACCCGTCAGATAGGCTTGATCTTAGTCTCATAGTTAGTTGAATTTTCTCAATATTAGTTCCAGTAATCACTCGTCAGTTAGGCCAGACCTCAAGCTTAGTCAAACTTAATCGTTATTAGAAGATTTAGAGATCACCCGCCAGATAAGACTGATCTCAGATTCAGTTACTCAGATACAATATGGAACTCAGCTAGTTCCATCAGATTTAGGACTGTCATATATAGCCACTCATGTTATCATTTATATTAGTTGTCAGAACTCATATTATCAGTATTCAGCTTTAGGAATGTTATACACAGTCAACCAGATTAGTTCTTCATAATCAGAACTATCAAAAATAGTTATTCATGTATCAGTAACATAGTATCAGTCCCTTGAATATTAGTAATTCCATGTTATTAGTAAACTCAATAGTCAAAACTTAGTATTCAGTCCTAGCACGATGTCAGTTACAGTTACGTATGCATGCATGTATTCTCACGTTCATATTAGTTAGTCAGTTAGTATTGTTCATGCATATGAACCTATTGTATTCAGCCTACCTCACTTGCATACTAGTACATTAAAAGTACTGACACATTTGGGCTATGGTGTCTTATACCATAGGTTTAGAAGTACGAGCTCCAGAGAGCCAGTAGTATCCCAGTTCAGCGATCAGAGGTAGCAGTGAGTCGTCGTCCTTCATAGACATAATGATTATATTACTATTTTAGTTTTTAGTTTATTTCAGTAGTTGAAGTTGGTTGGGGAAATTTCCCATCAACTCCTTGTTCAGACAGTTTAGAAGCTTTCAGACTACAGTATGTCAGGCAGTTATTTTAGATTTATTTTGATATTGTTATACTATTTTTAGACATTGTGTTATCAGATATTTGTTTAGTATTGAACGTTATGGCCTTTTAGTTCATGTTTTTATATTATCATGTTATATTATGCAGCGTACAGATACAGATATTAGTCATGGGTTAGCTTGTGGTCCTTCGGGGTCATGAGCACCTGTAGTGTTCCTGTGCAGAAAAATTAGGGCATTATAGCTAAGTGAGGTAGACTGAGATGCATGGGTTCATATGAATGAACAATACTAACTGAATAACATGAGTATAACTGAATAAGAGTACATACATGAAATACATAAACTATAACTGAGGTCATTATGACACTGGATACTGAATTGTGAATCACTAATTTACAGATATTTGAGTTTACTGATACTATATAACTATGAACTAAGAGATTGTATCTGACAGTCCTAATTCTGTTGAACAATTTTGAGTTTTGTATTAAACTGAATAACTGTGTCTGACAATCCTAATTTTTGTCAAACTAAATTAAGTTATATTCTAAATACTGAAACTGATATGGTGGGAGGTAATCATCTAATTAGCATACCCCTTTTGAATAGATTAGGGTCCAACCTATAACCCCAGTTGGAAGGGTCTCAGTACCGTGCCACTGGTAAAGACAAACTGTGCATTTTCTCTGATAGAAAGCTCTTTCATCAACCCTTGCAGGCAGAAAAACTCATATGAGATATATCAAACCTAGTATGGAAGGAAGATATATCAACCTACGCTGGCTATTATGTAGTTTCATAATGTAGGTACTGCTACTAAGGGTCAAACCCTCTACTAGCAAGAATGCCCCCATCCCTGGCTTCGCTTGGTGCTGAATCCTACTCCCAATTGAATCGACACTGGACAGATTTCTAAATTGTACTAGGCTGGACTGAACTATTACTGATCGTACTATCTAACTAAACTAAACTGAGTTCACTGAGTTCTGTTAACTGACGGAGAACTACTAAATTCTATTAACTGATGGAATACTATAGAGTTCTACTGACTTGTTGGATTTACTAAGGTCTAAACTGAATATGAACTATAACTATGACTAATTACTTAATCTACTATTCATGACACTACCAAGACTATTTTGTAACTACCACAACTCTAGGAAAGCAGCTAAGGTTTTAGGTATTGGATATTCCCAGGACTCGATAGCATGAAAAATTAATCGTAGCATAAACTTGAAAGGCATAACCATGTCCACTTAATCATACCTCATTCATAGAGACGTTCCATCAAACACCTGCATGATGTAGGTTGCACATATGCTAACATGACATGATTGTTTTCCCTTCTTCTTTGTTTACATGAGCAATTTATCAAACACTAGAGGACATAATCTATGCACATGACAGTAACCATATATGATCACTATTATTCATATCCCATTTATAATTTCAAGAGTTTAGCATGGATTTACATGATTCTATACATATATCAAATAAATCTAATTGAAACTTGTAACAAAACATGGGTTAGAAACCCAATTAATCATTATAATCATGAATATAATCAAACCCAACATGAAATGCATGTAATCAATATACTTGAGGTTTTAAAAATAGATTCTTGAACTCCAAGGACAGAAGGGACCCTTGAATGAATACTTAACATACCTTAACAATTAAATACTTAAAGATTGGTGGTATATTCTTGAGCCTTGAATTGAATTTGAAATCTCCTAGGGTTTTTTCTTGAGAGAAACTTGTGAAGAATGCATGGTTTTTGCTCGTAGAAGGGTTTAATTTTGTATTTTGGGGCTGATAGACGTGGGAAAAAACCCAAATTACCCCTGAGGATGCAAATTATTAATGACTAAAAACTAATCTAGCAATGCGTAGACCAATGTGTTGCGTCATTGGCATCAATACAATGGAAAATGCATTGCATCGAGTCCACGTTGATTCACTAGAATTTGCACTAGGAGATAGAGGAAAATATTCATCAGTACGATGGGCGATGTGGTGCGTTGAGATTGTATTGATAGATTGGACTAGATTCCCAAATGTTTTTTAAGTGATATTCAAAAAAATTAAAACTCGTCTGACAACATCTACTAACATTTCTGATCATGAATCAACTTAAAGATCTCTATTTAATAGTCGTAAAGGTCACAAAATAGAGTCGCCAACTTATGACGGATAAAATTTCACTATGTCTGAATACTTAGCTAGAATTTTCTAATTCTGGGACCACTTAACAGGCTTTAAAGGACTGAGTTAAGCTAAGGATTTTGTGTGGTGTTACAATATCTCCTCCTTGGGAACATTCATCCTCGAATGAGGCTGACTGAGCTGAGAATACTGATATACTGGATTTAGATATAGGTCATAGACTATTGTAACATGATTTCATGATTGACATAACTGATATGCTAAATTTCATATTGAACATGCATATCTGATGCATGAGTACATGGCTGAATATAATTCATGAATGTATGACTGGAATTGCTGATAAACTGAGTTTCTCATGCAGAACATGAATATCTGATGCACGAATTCATAACTTAAAATGAAATCGTAACTGGTACCAAGTCTATAAGGGAAATGTGAGCATGGAATTGAGTAAGTTCAAGGAAAAACTGTCACCTTGGGTTAAGTCTGAGTCTACGGAGAAGAGGTGAGGATACTTGGCCCGTATATCTGCTTTTTCTTCCCAAGTAGCTCCCTCAACTAACTGGTTCTACTAAAAAAATTTGACTAGAGGGACTTTTTTATTCCTCAATATGTGAATCTGATTAGTCAAGGATTTTGATTGGGGCCACTTCGCAAGAGAGACTATTCTGAATATCAATGCCCTCTATAGGGACTACAACTATTGATTCACCTATGCACTTCTTTAGTAAGGAGGCATAAAACACTAGATGGACTAAATCTAGATCTGAAGGTAACTTAAGATCGTTAGCTACCTTTCCAAAATAGTTGATAATTTGGTAAGGACCGACATATTGAGGACTGAACTTTTCCCTTCTTGTCGAACCTCTTCACTCCTTTTGTGGGAGAGATTTTCACGAATACAAAATCACCAATCTCAACTAAAGATCAGTTATTGAACACACATAAATGATAATGTAAGAACATAACTGAGCCTGAAACATGATACATGAACCAAATATCATGAACTTAAATGATCCCCTTGAATGCATGGCTTACGGTTGAAATTGGAACTTGAGGGTCCACTCATGAGTACCCATTGTTCCAAACTAGATTCGTTATGTGAAGAGAAACTGGGAGGTTTAGGAAATAAAAGGTCAGGGTTTATGGTTCATCTCCCCCTTGGGACATTATGTCCCTTGAAGAATGTTGACTTGGCTAAGATACTGAGGGAAAGTTGGGACGATGCATAGGCACTTTCGTACTAAGTCATAACTTAATATCTGGGATCTAAAACTAGGACATGATACATACACTGAGCTGAACACACAACTACCTGGTTGTTCTATCTTGGTATAGTTACATTCATGAGGCTTCAGATAGTGCGACTAGATAGAAATATGGGAAATAAAACTATACAAACTTATCTGCCTAGCAGCTAAACTAAATTATTGGCTTACAGACTAACTCATACTGAAAACTAATACTCGACTGGAGCATTTCCTTGACACTCTTTCTATAGAGTTCTAGTGACTTTAGGTAGCAAGTAATCTTTTCATGGGCTGAATAAAACATCTGAATAAGAAATCACATTCTGGCTAAAATTTTGTAATATGAGGTGAGGCCTACGAATCATTATCTAAGATAGACTGACTAAGCCTTATACACTGCAACTACAAATTTTCAAGCTTAGACATATTCCTCAAATACTCTCTTAACTATACTCCCTACCTCATTATGACATTTTACCTAGGACTACTGTAAATATTCACATGGATATTCACATAAGTGTTAAGCACGAATACATAAATATACTACCTTGTCTAATTAACTGAATGGATGATAGCTGAATAATGGTTATGTAAGATTGAACTATACTTAGTCTAGACTGAAACTATAGAGTATTTTACATATGACGTAAGGGCTGACTGAGCAACATGAGGTACCATGCATGAATACGTAAAGACTGTATTATTTGAGAACACAAGACCAAACATATAACATGGTTCTAAAATAGTCTATAAACTGAGGTACTAAAATACTAATAACTAAATAATTGATAATTGTATGTTATGGTCAAGTAAATCTAAAACTAAACTGAGTTACTAATCTGATTACTAGACTGAGACTGTAACTAAGATAGTAATTGAGGCTGTAACTGAGACTCATACTGGAAATGAATACTAGGTTCTGATAACTACACGATGGAAACTATTATAAATTGAGGGTCTAAATAGACACTCACACTCTACATTTTCTCAACTTTTCATCTCATAAAAAATCTTGATTCCTCCTCCTTCCTTCAACAACTAATACAACTTCTTGCTAGCCATTTACCTGCACACTAACCTAACATTAAAGCCTATCTTCATGACTATAGCCTCGTGTATCACAAGTATGCAAAAATCTTTCCTTAACATGAAACATGTATTCTCTTCCATCTAAGAAATCACTCGTAACTTCATCATTTCATAAGTAGAGTTCACTGAAGGGAAACACATGAGGACCTGAAGCATAAATGAACATTATACAAAATTTGACACCTAACTGAGGCCTAGGTAAGAGAATTTCCATATCATAGATTCACCATGAGACCTAAACTGAGGATATACATAACATAATTTAAATTTAGCTGATCGTTAGGGGTATAGCATAACTTATGGGAATTGAACATACTACAAAGCATGACATGAGTACATGTGTCATGAGCTACATAGCCTAAGTTTGGAGTATTTGTATTCATGTAACATGATTCGTAAAATTGAGTGAGCTTGAACTCCTTATACTAAGAACTGTAAGCGTGCATGATTGGTAACATGCATGAGTATAAGATATGAAAATAGAGTTGATATGTCAGATATGAATAGATATCATGATAACTAATGTATTTTGAGAGTCTGGAATACGATTATGAGATAATCTACGCGATTATTCTCACTACGGAAATAGGCAAGAATGTCATTGATGAAGGCTATGACCAAAATATCCAAGTATTGCTTGAACACGTGGTTCATCAAGTCCATGAAAGTTTCTGGGGTATTGGTAAGGCCAAATGACATGACTAAGAATTTGAAGTGGCCATACCGAGTTCTAAAAACTATCTTCAAAATATCACCATTTTTGACTCTAAGCTGATGATAGCCTGATCCGAGGTCTATCTTAGAAAAATAACTGGCACCATGAAGTTGGTCAAACAATTCATCGATTCTGGGAAGTGAATATTTGTTCTTGACTATGACTTTATTTAGCTAATGGTAGTCAATGCACATATTTAGCTAATGGTAGTCAATGCACATCCTAAGAGAACCGTCTCTCTTATGAATAAATAGAATTGGTACACCACATAGGGACATACTAAGTCTGATGAATCCCTTATCTAGGAGATCCTTCAACTGTTCTTTTAATTTTTTGAGTTCTACAGGTGTCATTCTGTATGGAGGAATAGATATGGGTTGAGTGTCTGGAAGAAGTTCTATTCTTAAGTTAATTTCCCTTTCGGGAGGAACTCTGGAAAGATCTTCAAGAAACACATCTTGGAATTCACATGCTATTGACACTGATTCAAGATTAGGTGTTTTAGAATTACAGTCTTGGACTTAAACGAGATGGCAGGTACACCCCATAGATATCATTTTTTTCCCCTTTAGGTAGGAAACAAGCTGACCCTTAAGTACTGAAGTACTACCCCTCCACTCTGAGATAGGTTTATTTGGAAATTGAAACTGGACAATTTTGTTTCTATAGTCGACTAAGGCATAGCAGTAATAAAGCCAATTTATATAGAGAATGACATCAAAATTGGTCATTTCTAATTTGACTAAGTTTGCTTAAGTGACTTTCTGAGATACCATAATCGGACAGTTCCTGTATACCTATCGGCTATGATAGATTTACCCATTGAGGTAGAGACTGAGAAAGGGTCTACTAGGATTTTGAGACTGACTCTAAAATCAACAGCTATATATAGAGTTACAAAAGACAAAGAAGCTCCTAGATCTAGTAAAGCATGAAATTATTAATGGTAAACTTAATAACTTACCAATGACCACATCAGGAGAACTTTCTTGATCCAGTCTGGATGAAAGTGCATAAAGCCTATTTGGGCATTGCTCGCTTGTGGCATTGGAAGAGGCACCCTACTAATTTGGGCGACCGTACTGAGATGGGGGACAATTATACTAACTCTGCAAACCCACCTGAGGATAATCTCTGACTCTGTGGCCTAGTTTTCCACATTCAAAACACACATCACTGCTAGCTCTACAGATACTCTGGTGGTTTGTATCGTACTTCTGGCAAAGAAGATTTGTTCGGCCATTTTTTTCCTAGATATTCTAGCCCTCTTATTCTTTCTCCCCTCTTTCCTATGCCTCTTTTTCTCACTCTACGAAGCATAAGAAATAAACCTTGATAGGATAATAGCAAGATAATTATTCTAAGGAACTACTAAATAAGCTAAGTCGATGAAAGAAGCTCTAAATTCAGAGTGGAAGACATGATAATTTAGGGGATCTACCTAAACGGGTGGAGGGGCTAGCTAATTTTCCCTACTTCCCTTATTAGCTTCTCTAGAAGGCATGTTCTGGAAGCATAAGGAAAATATGAATTGGACTAAGAGTTTAACTTGAGCTCATGCTCACCCGCACTATATGAATACTAAAGAAAGGGAAACGTTTCCTAAAATACCCCATAGCTTCTTGTACATAAGTGTGGCGCACTATACACTGATGTTGGGCGTATTGATACGTCCAAGCACCATAATTTACCCATGTTTTAGCTAAGTTTTGAGGATAAAATATATAATTCTTGCACTTTTAGTCCATCTTCCTATAAGTGAGATGACCTATGTGATTAGCATGTTTTCCAGGTACTAATAAGGAAGATTTCAGCACTTTGTGGACCTGTGGGCAGCAAAGGAAAACTTCACATTAGAGGGAAGACAACTTTTGGACTAAAAGTGATGCATGGGAACTTTTTCCCGGGCAAACCCAGTATTTTAAAGACTTAAGGATGCAGTAGAAACTTATTGGACAAGGATATTATTAAAAACCTTATTGCTGAACTTTCAGCAGCATCATTCAATATTCATTCATTATTCAATTTTCGGATTCTATAATAGTTTTGAGAATAGAGAACACGGCTAAGCTTGAGCAACGGATAGAGAGAACGACGTTCTCCTCTTATTGAGGCTAAATCATCCCCATCGTGAAGATTGTTCTAGTTTTAGTATGATGATGATGTCTACTTTGATTTTCGTTGTATTCATGAGTAGCTAAACTTATCTGTTATGGTTATGGAAACCTTGTAAGATACTATCTATTGCTATAAGTTTGTGAATTCTTGATGTGTTATGCTACTTATATCATTACTCTCTTCGTTTTGATTGAATTCTCATGGTTGCAAACATAGAGAATACGCCATTATAGCATTAACTTGTTTGAGAGAAAAGTTACATGTTTGGAAAAGAGAGTGTGACAAGGAAATAGGGTTTCCAACCTCTTTTTACACATTAATGCCTTAACCGGATTAACTTCTTGGAGAATTTGTACCATTTGTTATACGCTTTAGGCTCGAGAGAGCTAAAGTAAAATAAATCCTTGATGGTTGAGAAACATTTAGATTTAGAATTAGAATATGATTCTCTATAAGTGCATGCATGTCTAAATTCTGCATTACTCATATTTAATAGAGAAATAGAAATTACAAGGTGGACATAACCCTAACTTATCATTCTCTGTGATTAAATCTTACTACACAAATCATTCCATCGTTACTTTGATAATATTAGTTCACACCTAAACCAAACCTCCCTTTTTCCTTAGAATTTTCAACCAACAGGCTACTAATAATTGCAATACTTAGTGACTAGAGTATTCCCTGTGGGATTCGACACCCAACCCAGTTGGGTTCTATATTTGACAGCGACTGCTTACACTTTCTAACGAGAGTTGTAATTGGGCGTATCATACACCCATGCACAATACTCTACTAGATGTAGCTTTCAGACTTCCTAGGACTCTATTGAACCTTAGGCTCTGATACCAAGTTTGTAACGCCCCAATTCTATACCCCATATGCTATACAGTGCTCATAATTCTGAAGGACCATATGCTAACCCATGGCTGGTACCTGCTGCAATAACTAAATTGTAATACTGTAATTATGTGAAAATTAAGCGAAAACTTGCCATATGGTTCAAAACTGTAAGTAAATACTGAGTATGGTACATCCATACCAAAACTGAACATTTGTCTATAAATACTCCAGTCTAAAAAACCTCTACTGTCTAAACATAGAGTTGATGGGACAAGTCCCCAACTAACTTCGACTACTGAAATAAACTGACTACTAAAATACTAGAATAGTAAATCTATCCTTGAACAATGAAGACTCACCACTAACTTACTAATGAGGGATCAGGCTGCTAAATATGATTGGGAGCCCGTGCATCTAAACCTATGATATAAGACATCATAGCATAAAAGAAAGGTATGCGTCAGTGCTTTGAATATACTGGTATGCTAAGTAAGGTATGTTGAGATGTATGGGTTCATAAGCATAAACAATAATGACTAAATAACTTAACTATAACTAAATGAGATTGTATGCATGAAATACATAAACTGTAACTGAGGTCATGATGAAACTGGATACTAAGTTTTAAATCACAGATTTACTGATATATGAGTTTAGTAATACTGTATTACTGTTAACTGAGTGACTGTATCTACCAGTCCTGATTCTAAAGAACTATTTTGAGTTATATACTTAACTGAGTGACTGTGTCTAACAGTTTTGATTTGTGTAAAACTGAATTGAGTTTTATTCTAATGACTAAACTAAGATGGTGAGAGGTAATCATCTAATCGACATGCCCTTTTCTGAATAGATTAGGGTCCAACCTGTAACCCCAATTGGAAGGGTATCAGTACCGTGCCATGGGTAAAGACAAATTATAAGTTAACCCTCTATGACAGGAAGCTCTTTAATTAACCCTCACTGTAGGAAAACTCATATGGTATATATCAACCCTAGTATGGCAAGAAGATATCTCAACCTACACTATCTATGTAATTCTATAATGCAGGGACTACTACTAAGGGTCAAACCCTCTACTAGCAGGAATGCCCCCATCCCTCAGTTCGGTAGTTGCTGAATCCTACTCCCAACTGAATAGACGCTGGACTGATTTATAAACTGTACTAGGCTGGACTAAACTATTATTGATGGTACTATCTAAATGAACTGAACTGATTTCACTGAGTTTTTTAAACTAATGGAGTACTATTGGATTCTATTAACTGATGGAATACTATAGAGTTCTGTGGACTAGATGGATTTACTTAGGTCTGAACTAAAAATTAAATTGTAATTGTGACTAATTACTAAGGCTATTATTTGTGACACTACTAAGACTATTCTATAACTACCACAACTCTAGGTAAACAACTAAGGTTTCCGGTATTGGTTAACCCCAGGACTCGATAGCATGAAAAATAAATCATAATATAAACTTGAAAGGCATAACTATATTCACTTGATCATAACTCATTCATAGAGACGTTTCATCAAAACATTGCATGATATATCTTGCACATATGCTAACATGACATGATTGTTTTCTCTTTTCTCTTTTTACATGGGCAATTTATCAAACACTTGGAGGACATAATCCATGCACATAACAGTAACCACATATGGGCACCATAATTTACATCCCCATTGACAATTTGAAGAGTTTAGCATAGATTTATATGATTCTATACATATATCAAATTACTCCACATGAAACTTGTAACAAAACATGGGTTAGCAGCCCAATTAACCATTATAATCATGAATATAACAAAACCCAACATGAAATTCATATAATCAATACATTTAAGGTTTTAAAAAGAGATTCTTGAACTCCAAGGGGGGAAGGGACCCTTGAATGAACACTTGACATACCTTAACAATTAAATTCTAAAGATTAATGGTAAGTTCTTAAGCCTTGGATTGAATTTGAAATCTCCTAGGGTTTATTCTTAAGAGAAACTTGTGAAGAATGAATGGTTTCTGCTCTTAAAAGGGTTTAATTTTATGTTTTGGGGCTGATAGACTTGAAAAAAATAATGACCCCTGAGGACGCGACTTTTTACTGACTGAAAGCTGACCTAGCGATGCATAGACTGATGCATCACATCATTGGAATTGATGCAATGGACAACACGCCTCATTCAGTCTATGTCAATTCACTTGAATTTGCATTGGAGCTAGAGAATAATATTCATCAATGCGGTGGGAAACACGGCGCATCGAGATCGTATTGGTATATTGGACTGGAATCCCAAACATTCTTCAAACAATGTCAAAAAAATCCAAAACTCATTTAAGAACACCTACTGACATTCCTGATCATAAATCAACTTAAAAATTGTCATTTAATAGTCATAAAGGTCACGAAATAGAGTCTCCAACTTATGAAGGCTAAAATAACACTAAGTCTGAATACTTAGGTAGAATTTTCTAAATCTGGGACCCCTTAACAAGATTTAAAGGAATAATTTAAGCTTAGAGTTTTGCAGGGTCTTACAAATTGCATTAGAGTTGAACCCTAAAAGACTGAAGCGGTGAGGAACTGGACTAAACCCATTTCTCCACTCGATATTAAAAGTTTCTTGGGTTTAGCTGGATATTATAAATGATTTATTGTGGGGTTTTCATCCATTGCGTCTCTAATGACCAAATTAACTCAGAAGAAAGTTAAGTTTCAGTGGACAGATTCCTATGAGAAATGTTTTCAAGAGTTGAAGACTTGACTTAATTTTAGCCCCAGTTTTAGCAGTACCTGATGGTACAAATAGATTCATTGTTTATTGTGATGCCTATAAAATTTTTTTAGGTTGTGTATTGATGCAGAGAGGTAAAGCCATAGCCTATTCCTCTAGATAGCTTAAGCCACATGAAAAGAACTACCCTACCTATGATCTTAATTTAATTGTTGTTGTGTTTGTATTAAAAATCTAGAGGTACTATCTTTATAGGGTGCATGTTGTTGTGTTTATGGATCACAAAAGTTTGAAGCATGTGTTCACTCAGACGGAGTAAAATCTTTATCAAAGAAAGTGTTTAGAATTGTTGAAGGACGATGATATGGGTATGTTGTATCATCTAGGTAAGGAAAATATAGTGGTAGATGCTCTCAGTAGATTTTCTACGGTTAGTGTTGTTTACGTGGAAAATAATTAGAAACAACTAGTTTGGAAAGTTTACTGGTTAGCTAGATTAGGTGTGAGGTTGTTTGACTCAACTGAAGAGAATGTTTCAGTTAAGAGTAGTTCAAAATCTTCTCTAGTTTTTAAAGTGAAAGGGAAATAGGATAGGGGTCCTAGTTTGGTCAAACTGAAGGGTTCAATTAAAGACCAAAAGGTAGAAGTTTTCTCCCAAGGGGGAGATGGTGTGTTGCGATACCAGAGTTGATATTGTATGACATGTGATGATGATTTAAGGCAGCAGATAAAAGAATATGGTGTGTTATTCTATCCATCCGGGAACCACCAAGATGTACCATGATTTGTAGGAAGTCTACTGGTGGAGTGTTATAAAGAAAGATATTGTAGAGTTCATAGCTAAGTGTTCAGTTTATCAACGGGTTAAAGTAGAGCACCAAATACCTTGTGGCATGTTGTAGGAGTTTGGTATTCCTACTTTGAAGCAGGAAGAGATGAAAATGGACTTTGTGACTAGATTACCCATTTGCATCATCACCGTGATTCGATTTTGGTTATAGTAAACAGATTGACTATATCAGCTTATTTTTTACTGGTTCACATATCCTACACAGCTGAAGATTATGCTAAGTTGTATATCAGAGAGTTAGTAAGATTGCATAGAGTTCCTTTATCCCTAATCTCAAATTGGGGTACTCAATTTACCTCTTAATTTTTGAAAGTCTTTCAGAAGGATTTTGGTACACAAGTTCATCTCAGTTTAGCCTTCCATCCGTAGAAAAATGGTCAGGCAAAGAGGATTATTCAGACCTTAGAAAATATGTTGAGGGCTTGTGTTCTCAATTTCAAAGGTAGTTGGGATGAGCATTTTCCATTGATTGAGTTTGCCTATAATAATAGTTACCATGATAGCATTTAGATGACCCCATTTAAGGCTTTTTGGGGCGGAGTATATATCACTAATATGTTTGTTCAAAGTGGGTGAGGCCTCTTTGATTGGTTCAAATATGGTGTTTGAAGCTATGGAAAAAGTTCAGTTGATTCAAGAAAGATTGAAAGCCACTTGGAGTCGTTAGAAATCATATGCAGATATGAGAAGGAAAGACCTTGAGTTTGAAGTAAATGACCTTGTGTATTTGAAAGTTCCACCCATGAAGGGGGTAAAGAGATTTGACAAAAAGGGGGAGCTTAGTCCCGGATGTGTAGGCCCCTGCATGATTTTTAATCGTGTTGGGAAGGTTTCATATGATCTTGATCTACCCGCAGACTTGTCCTCCGTTCATCCGATGTTCCATATGTCCGTATTAAAGATGTGCATGTACAATTCAGCTTTTGTAGTTCCTCTCCAAAGCATAGATATTCAAAATAGCCTCTTATATGAAGAAGTTCCAATAGAGATCCTTGATCATCAGATTCATATACTAAGTAACAACGAAGTTCTCTTGGTCAAAGTTCTATGGAAAAACCAGTCCATTAAGGGCGCTACTTGGGAAACAAAAGAAGACATGTGTACCAAGTATCTTCATCTTTTCTCCACAAATTCAGATTCAGTTGAACGTAACAGTCTTCCTTAATTTAGTTCTTTCCCAGCTCAGATTCAGCCATATAATTATCTCCATGTAAATTCATGTACTTGTGATTAGCCAAGTCGCTCAATATAAATTAGATTCAGTCATACAACTTGTTTTAGTTGTGCATGCCAGTATATAGCCTCAGTTCCTCACTATTTTCAGCTTAACTAGTCTTATTTAAGTATGAATGTTCTCAAGGGAGAGATAATATAATACCTCGTACGTTAACAAGTACTGCATCATGGTGAAGGATGATTTCCAATTGTCAAAATCCTGTGGAGCACCGCGATTACTTAACATCATGGTGAAAGTCTAATTCCCAGTCATCCCTTTTCAAGTGAGGAAACATGATTTTAGTGAGTCACGACGATGGCCAAAATAGGACTCATCCCTTTTTCAGTAGGCTAACTCTATAGCCCCACATCGAGTTGATGGGAAAAATTGGGTTCGTCTCTTTTATAGTGAGGCATCGCGATAGTGGTGTGTCGTGGTAGGTGGCCAAATTAGGATTTTTCCATTTTTTGAGTTAAATTTTAAGAGGGTAATTTAGTCAATTCCCAAGCACCCAAGTCATGAATAACATATAATTAAACCTATTCTAAGCATTCTATGCGGACTTTTCATCAATTCTCTCTCAAGAAAACCATAGAACCTCAAAACTTAACCTCCAAGAAATCACACTTCCTACATTATTCTTCCAAGATAGCTTTATTCTTCCAAGATAGCTCAAAATTAAAGACTCCCAATCCAATAACTTCAAGAGGTCATCTTCAAAGGTACAATTAGGAATTCAAGATCAAGTTTTTTTATCCAATTTCATAAATTAAGGTATGTAGGGTTTTGGCAAGGATAAATATCTTATCTTTGTGAGCAAAACTAGTTTTTAATTAAAAATTCACATGACTTTACATGAATTTCAATTTATGGTTCATACCCATTTAGTGTTAATTAAAGATTTTGAGATTTCAAATGAATTGGATGATGGATTACATGTCTACTTTTGAAAATATATACATGTGACCATATTTTCCAGATTTTGAGTTAAATTATGAATATTTTCATTGTCAAGCATGAACTTTAGGATGATTTAACATGAAATTATGCATGGGTTGTCCCTCCCTAGTTGATTATTGCTATTTCCATAATGATTATGCTTTTAATCATCGTATGATACGTTCATAGACAGCTCAGAATAAAGATTTGATCTTTTGATATTTAAGCAAGATATGAAATCCACTTTATACATTAAATTCAGTTTTGAATGAACAGATACATAGTTAACTTTCATTATGATATATTATGATTTTTAAAAGTGTACTTCCTAAAGAATAAGCATACAGATTAAAGGGAGTAGTATTTATTTTTGAGTGGAAAATTTGGATTTAGTGCATCCTATTTTTCTAGAACTATGAGCCAACGTATGTATAGATTCAGTATTTCTATTTTATATGGATGATAATTACAGATGTGATCACATCACTCAGGTTATACTCCCTGGAAAGAGTATGACACCTTTTCCTAATATGAGGTTTTCCCCTTAGGGGAACGAGACGTTGGACTCAATGATATCTCAAATGGTTAATGTCGGTTAAGAGAACCTCCCTAACAGAAAATAATAATAGAAAATCTGTAAGAAACTAGGGGTAAAGGCTCACAATTTTACTCGGATATTATCTTACATAGTACATCAGTTATTAGATTTTAGTTTTTAGTTTTCAAATGATAAAGGTGAGTCCTTTCTACACTTAGCTTGCATGATTTAAAAATAGAATACAAGCACGGTTTTTAGACTTTAAATGTGATGGCTCACCAATTTTATTCAGTATGTTTTATTTTTCATGATCTATAATTTTTAGATTTCAGTTATTCTAGCCATGTGAGTCATTACATATAGCATGCATATTCTATAGATTTTAATAACATTGAGATATTACTTTTACTTATGCATTCACCCCTATATACTAAGTACATCCTCAAAGTACTGATCTACATATACGTTTATGTGCTACATTATCTCATACTGTAGGTTCAGGTGCTTAGTCTCAGTAGCAAGTGTGATTTCGGTCATCTCTATCTACATCCTGATAGTTGGTGAGTCCTCATGGTTTGATGACCCATTTATCCAGATTTCTAATTTTTCCTAGTCTCTGATTAGTTACTTTCAGTTTATTCCAAGTTAGTTTGGGGGTTTTCCCAATGGCTCTCTGTTTCTTAGTAGTAGAGGCTTCTCGAACTACTAGTTATTGTATTCAGACTTTTAGTAATAGTTACCCAGATAGTACATTCAGTTGGTCTTAGACCATTTTGATATAATTTAGTATTTTAGGATTGATATTTGATTAAATTACTTTAATATGAGTTATAGACTTCATAGAAGGCTTACAGTGTCAGCTTGAAACTACTCATAGTCTTAAGCACTGTGTGATATCTCAGGACCAGGTTTTGGGGGGTTACATCTGTGTACTCAATTGATGAAATCTCAGTCTCATCCGTCTGGTCCTATTGGTTTAGCTATTGTTTCGTATAAGGTTACTTGGGTTGGACAATTCATAAGGTTGAATCTCCCGACCATTATTAGCTATAAGGTTAAGGAGGATCCTCAAAAGTTCATTGATGAGATGGAGAATATTTTTAGGGTTGTGCATGCTACTGATGTAGAAGATGTAAAGTTTGTTGCATATTAGTTGAAGGCATAGAAAATCAATGGTATGAGGGGTGGGTGAAGTTGAGAGGTGATGTTGCTGAGTAGGTAATATAGAGGGGGGTTTTCGAGTACTTTACTTTGTTTCTTCTTGCCTAAAGAGTTGAGGGATGCTAAGGCCAAAGAGTTTGTGAACTTTAGGCAGATAAGTGTGATTCACTAGTTATCTCCTTATACTTCGGAGTTGGTATCTAGTATCAGGTCTAGAATGAGAAAGTTTTCTTTTGGGTTAACACGTGACTAGGAATAGGAGTGCAAGGTTGCAATTCTAAATAATGGAATGGATGCCTTCATACTTGTGGCTCATATACATCAAGCTGAAGATAAAAAGAACAAGTAGGTGGATATAAGAGAGAAGAAAAGTAATAAATTTTGCTTTTCGGAGTAGGGTATGAATCAACAGAATATTAGGCGAGATAATAGACCATGGACTAAGAAAAAGAATTAAGGAATTTCTAATTCATATTCTTCGTCTAGTGCTCCTTACCCTAAGTCATGTGGTAATCATAATTTGAAAGAAGGTAGTAGTCCTAAGGCACTGGGTTCCTATTCTAAGGCTAGTAGAGCCTAGTTAGCCCTACCTTATCTTTCTTATAGAATTTATAGATAGTTTCACCATGGATAGTGTAATGAAAGAAGGAAATGGTGTTTAAATTATGGTCATATTGGGTAGATCTAGAGGGAATGTCCTACAGATAAGGTAGCCACTAGAGCTAATAAGGTTCAGGTCGCCACTTGTTCAGCTCTTGCACCAAAAGGGTGATACTTTGGGTACCAGAACTACTATGAATCATCTCTACATTATTGCTACTCATCAGGAATGTGAGCTATCTCCTGATGTTGTCACCATTATGTTAAATCTCTTCTCTTGTGATATGTATTGTATGCTTGATTGGGATTCTACCCTCTCTTATATGCCCCCTTATATGACTGTGAATTTTTTGTTTTGGTCCTGAAAGTATTTTCGACACCTTTTTTGTCTCTACTCCGGTGGGTAATTCTATTTTTGGTAGAAAGATCTATTGGTGCTATGCTTCCTTGGATTTTAGGACCCAAAAGGGAAATTTTCATTTTCTAGTAAACCGGTAATTAAATGGGAAAGGAGTTTCTTTGTACCCAAAAGGAGGTTTATTTCTTATCTTAGAGCCTAAAAGTTGATTTCCAAAGGGTATCTTTATCATTTAGTTCTAGTTAAAGATTCTTGATCTGAGGGTCCTTCGCTACAATATATCCCTATGGTTAATGAGTTTTTGAAGTCATTTCCGATGATGTTCTTGGGATACCTCCTTATAGGGAGATAGATTTTAAGATTGATCGTCTATTAGATACCCTTTCTATTTCCATTCCTCCATATAGGATTGCTCTAGCTGAAATAAAGGAACTGAAGGAGCAATTTAAGGATCTTAAGTGTTGATTTGTAACTAAACTACTCATGTTATAAGAGTAGTGTTTTCTTGTTTAGAGAGTTTATTAGGTAGAGTTTCCTAAGTGTAAATCTGATAGGAGTCCTTGGTAGAGTTACCAAGATGAGCAGGTAGTAGAGTTGCTGTTGACGTAAAGAGCCTAGAGTTAGGATGAAATCGAGACTTTAATTAAGATCTTGATTATACTATATTTCATTGGTACTTGTGAGGGAAAGTCATGGTTTTTCCCATCCTAGGATTCCATGTAAAAATGCTTGTGTTTTTTACTCTTTTTGCATTGTCTTTAGTTTTTATACACTCTATAGTTTGATTTTCTATGATTGATTCTAAGGGACCCGGTCCTTTACTATGTAGAGCAACCCCAAAGGGTTTTAATAATTGGTATCAAAGTCTGGTCACTATAAAAGGTTCACACCCATAGTGTCTTATTTAGAATGGTTGCTTCGCATAACCTAGAAGAAAGGTAATCTACAACTTCACCATAAAGATTCAATGGACAATACTCTGGGTGGTGGAAAACAAGAATGTTTGACTTTATTATGGCTGAGGACAGTGAGCTTATAAACATTATTCTTAATGGTCCTCATGTGCCTATTAGAGACTATAATGATGAAGATAGGAAAAAGATTGAAAAAAAAAGACAAAGCAAAAAAATTATGTGTCTGTGGCATAGGACAAGATGAATACAATAAGATTTTAGCTTGTGAAACAACTAAGCAAATTTGGGATTTCTTAAAGATATCTTATGAAGGAACCACTGATGTGAATGATTCAAAAGTTAATATGTTGACAACTTAGTATGAAACCTTGTAAATGAAAGAAGTAGAAACTATTCAAGATATGCACACCATGTTAACTTCTATCACTAATGAGTTACACTATTTAGGTAAAGTAATTCCCTTGTACAAACAAGTGAAAATTCTTGGGGTCCTTCCTAAGTTCTTGGAAAGCATAGTGGATGCAATTGCTAAGGCTAGGAACTTAAAAACTCTCACCATGGATAAACTCTATGGTAATCTGAAAACTCATGAACTTAAAATGAAGTAAAGGCATAAGAAGATGGAGGTAAAAATGATAAATCTATAGCTTTCAAAGATTTAATATAAGTTCTAAATGAAGATGAAATATATATTGCCTACTTGGTGAAAGAAATTATCAAATCCATGAGGAAAAGTGGCCAGTTCTAGAGAAGTGGAAGCATTAGTAGAAAAGGAGCCACTATAGATGTTTGTCAGAAATACGCCTGTTAGAGAAGTCAAAGAAGGAGAGGTTACAAAGTTGGTTATCAAAAGAAGGATATAGTACAATAATGAAGACAGGAAAAGGATTTAAAAAAAACTACAAAGCAAAAAAATTGTTTATCTGTGGCATAGGACCAGACGAATATAATAGGATTTCAGCTTTCAAAACAACTAAGGAAATCTCGGATTGCTTATAGATAGCTCTTAAAGGAACCACTGATGTGAATGATTCAAAAGCTGATATGTTGACAACTCATTATGAAACCTTCATTATGAAAAAAAGGAGAAACTATTCAAGAGATGCATACCTGGTTCACTTCTATAACCAATGAGTTACACTGCTTAGGTGAAGTAATTCCTTTATTAAAATAAGTGAAAATTCTTTGGGTCCTTCCTAAACCTTGGGAAATCAAAGTGGATGATGTAACTAAGGCCAGGAACTTAAAAACTCTTCCTATAGATGAACTCAATAGTAATTTGAAAACTTATGAACTTAAAAGGCACCAAGGGTATGAGAAGATAGAGATAAAGGGGATAAATCTATAGCTTTCAAAACTTTAATATCAGGTCCAAATTAATATGACACAGATGTTGCCTACATGGAAAAAGTGATTTTCACATCTATGAGGAAAAGTGGCCAGTTCTAGAGAAGTGGAAGCAGCAGTAAAAAAGGAGCCACTATGGATATTTGTTAGAAATATGGAAGTCCTAAACACATTATTAAGGATTGTCTAATTCTCAAAAGGGAACATCAATAGTATCAAAATACTTGAGGTGGTAAAGAAAGAGACAGGGAGTAGGTCCCTGAAAGATCAAGAAGACAGGTTGCAGTAGATCTTGTAGTTAAACAAACATTAGCTAGTTATGGTGATTCCACCACTGAATCTGATGAAATTGTAAAGTATGCAGATGTTTCCATGCTTCTAATAAAATATGAGAAAGTAAACATTGATTTTATGTCTACCTTCATAACGGATACTGAACACGTAGAAGAAAATAAGGTAACTATCTCTAACATTAAGAGGAAGCTTGAAAATTATTTAGATAGGAAGATAAAGAAGATATCAAATATATTGATTGATACGGTGAGTAATCTAATTACTAAGAAAATAGTCTAGAAGACAAGATATAGAATCAGGATCTTGAATTTAATGCCTTAACTCACCAGATCTCTGGAATAGAATAATAGTATGTTAGGCTAAAATTTGAAATTTTGAAGTTATAAAGCCTATTAAAAGAAACAAATATTTCTGATAGAAAAGGGAAGAAAGAGGTATCATAGTTTCACATTGAGCTTGAAAAGAAGCTGAAGAATTTTCAAGACCATCTCATGATTGTGCTTCAGAGGAATGAGGAGTTAGAAAGGGACCTGGTTCGTTTGAAGGAAGAACTCCAAAATTATATTCACTGGACTTCACCCTCTCAAATTCTCTTTAATTTCAATGGTTAGGGAGTCTATAATTACAACGGACCGAATATCACAAGAAATCTCAATCTTTTGGGTCACATGATAAGGTCTTTCAAGATGTCAAACGCAAAGTCCATAAATGATTGTGCACTCACTATGGAAGAGATAGACACATAAAAGAAAACTATCAGAGTTGTATAAAAGCTTAAATGAATGGTTCCAAGTATATTCAGCAAAGAAATGTACATTCTATAGGTTTTAAGCTGCAGATAATTTTAAAAAAATCCTCTCTACCTAGATGGTACAAAAGAGCATTGATCACACTGTTGTCCTACTACTAGGTGTTCAAACTCAACTAGGTTTAAAAATTCAACTGGTTATCATGGATCTAGGAATGAGAAAGGGGATTATAGTCAGAAATGGTTTATTAATAAGGCCTCAAATTTTAACTCTAAAAGATCAGACTGACCTCTATCTCAGGAAATTTCAATTTGAGGTTTCATATGTTGAAAAAGGTTATTTTCAAGGACCGGGTCCTTGGTGAAACAAAGATGAAACTCTCAAAGTAACAAGTGCATGGAGACATTGATCCTTAGTGGCAGTAAATCCTCTAAAATTGAAGAAAGAATTCATGATGAGTATAGTTAAAGTTAGGAAAATACAGATGATAAAGGTATCATGTGATGTAATAATTCTAACAAGCTAATGTTAAGGATGATCAAATCAGCCTAATATACTATCAAGTGAATCAGTGTCTCTTCATAAAATTGGCTATGTTTAAGAGACTTGTATCCTTGATAATGTTCGTGAATTTTAGTATAACTTAGCACTATAACTTTGCAGGTAAACACCCATAGGAACAACTTAGGAAGCAGACAATAGTGACAAGCACAACTTGAAGATTCACTCAAAGGAGAGGGATTTTATCTTATGTCTTAGCTTAGTATAACTACTGTATGCTTTAAAACTCATAAAATATACTATCTAATAAAAGCCATGTATCTTTTCCTTCCCTAATAAAGATTGCAATTCATTTTAAAAATGAAGAGTCACTCCTACAAAACCTAATATGTCATTCTCTGATGACGAAGGTCACCTCTTTAAAATGCTAAAATAGAATACATCCCAGTCAGAGTCTCAACTCATCATTTATTGCCTTCACTAAACCAAACTGATTCTTCTCATTCTACTTCCTCCAAAAAATCAAACTGAATATGCCCTCATAAATATCTTGATCCTTCAGCAACCAAAGACATAGAAAACTTTATCTTAGGTCCTCTAAGTCAATGTATGGTAACCCTGCTGGAATGAGGAAAAAACACATAAGATGTGAAAAGGAAGAAAGCCTATATGGAACCTAGTCACAAGAAGAAAAAATATCTATTAAAAGGATAGGGGAAAGTAATTATACCAAAGGATGAGATAAAGAATGCGTGTGGTTAAAAAGGGAGTAAAATGTTGATAAATTAGAAAGTTATCACAAGAAAGAATTCTTGATCCCCAAATATGTGAGAAAAAGGGTAACATGAAATGCCATACAGGTACCTCCTCAATAAAGTATTTGATCACTTTATGTTACTTGGGAAAAAGAAATCACATGGAACATCAAAGCTGATATTTATATTGAACAAAACTTGTAGAGAATATATATCAAGTATCTAAATTCCTAGTTGTTCATGATAAGTTGGGAATGGTAATGGAGGAGTTATGAATTTAGTCAACTATCAAAGATGCAGGATTAAATATATTTGACATTTCTGAATCAAAGGTTACCTACGAAGGACTAGGTGCAACTGATGAACATGCAGTTGGAAATACAAAACACAAGGCAAGAACTGTCAAACTGAATTTTTAATTGAAGATCCTTACTAAGCAGTTGGTTGATACTCATATTATTGTAGATGCAAGAATGGAGTACTACATAATTTGTTTTCACCCAATTTTCCTTCTACTTGAGCCCTATTATCCTCATTATCTCATCAACCTTGATTTAGTTCTATGTCTTGTTCTTATAATTGCTTTTTAAGATAGTTATCTTATGATAATTATTTTAGCCTACTATACTGGTACTGACTATTATGAGTGAGTGAATCTTTAGTTTGTGTATCTAATTTAGAAACTTACCTTAGAACTATTCTAAATGTTAGTGTTTCCACAGTGGCCATGAGTTAATTAATTTGTGCCTATCTTTCCTCTTAGTTTACTATTAATTCTTTTTAATGATTCCAAAAAGGGGAATACTGAGTTCATGTAGTAGGGACCAGGCACCATGTCAATTGAGATACATACCTGAAGAGAATCATACTAACAGAGGGAAGCGTGTAAATTCAAATGCAAAGGCACTAAATTTGATGAAGGTGCACAATGACAGAGGAAAGTTTTTGGTACAAAATGAAAACAAAGGACTAGGTCTCTGTTTTTCATGATAGAGAAAGTATGATGATAGGGGGAACATTTATCTTCAGGTGGTAATCACTTTGATTAAATATAATGAATGTGCACTAATGCTCAATATGTATTGTTTAGATTGTCATAAAAAGGGAGAAATTTCTATGTAAAGTTGTGATTATTAGCAGCTAAACTGCAAGGGACCAGGTGCTTGGACGTGTGAAGTACTGTACAGTTGGCACACAGTAGCTTCATAGTTTTGTCCTCTTGTGTAACAAACTTGCAGGTGTTATTTTATACCCACTTGGACACTAGTCCAATGATATTCCATCCCTAATCATCACCCATCCATAAAAGAAAAGAGAAGCCTCGTCATCAAATGAGGTTTTTGTACCTTCTAAAGAGTAAATAGAGAGAAATCCAAAACTTTATTTTTAATACAACTCATGCATTGCTCATGCTCCTATCTTTGTAATATGCTTAAAGAGTAAGTGAGTGTTCTAGAGTGCTAATTTGTAACTGAACTACTCATGTTATTAGAGTAGTATTTTTTTGTTACTGTGTTTTATAGGTAGAGGTTCCTAAGTGTAAATATAATAAGAGTTAATCAGTATAGAAATAGTCCTTGTTAGAGTTACCAAGTTAAGCTGGTAGTAGAGTTGCTTCTAGCGCAATGATCCTAGAGTTAGGATGATATATAGACTGTAATCGGGATGTTAATTATAGTGTATTTCATTGATGCTTGTGAGGTAAAGCCATGGTTTCTTCCATCATGGGTTTCCACATAAAATCCTTATGTCTTTTACTTTTTTTGCACTAGCCATAATTTTCCTAAACTCTACTGTTTGATTTTCTGTGATTGATTTTGGGGGACTTGGTCCCTTACTATGTAGATCAACCCCATTGTTTTTAAACAGAAGTTTGTAGCTAAAGTGGTGGCTTTAGTAAAATTCGTTTGGAGAAATCAAATGATGGAAGAAGCTACTTGGGA
This sequence comes from Capsicum baccatum var. pendulum, assembly GCA_030864225.1. Taxonomy (NCBI): domain Eukaryota; kingdom Viridiplantae; phylum Streptophyta; class Magnoliopsida; order Solanales; family Solanaceae; genus Capsicum; species Capsicum baccatum. Next base: position 197,847,005 of record CM061559.1, on the reverse strand, counting down.
AGCAGAAGAGGACATGAAGGCTTATTATCCGTTCTTGTAAACAACAATATTTGAGGTATAGTTTCCTCTCGTACTTATTATTATGGATTTTTTTCATGGTTTTGTGGTTTCATCCTTTTTCATTACCATTCTAAGGGTACCCCCAAATCCATATTCAGGGATGAATGATCCTAAAGAGGGATAATGTGATATCCTAGGTTCTAGATTTTTTATTTTTTCAAGGGTTATGTCATTGTCGAGACTATGACTTAGGTGATGAGTTATAGTCAGTATTCACGAGTCATATATTGTATATCATAGTCAAATCATTAAAATTTTCTAGTGTTTCTATTCTTATCATGATTTTTCCTAAATGAGTCATAGGGTAAGGTCATGAGTCGTGATGAGGGACTCGTGACCTTTAGTGAGATGGTCTAAGTTTTTTCTTTGGGTGTGACTCGGCATCATTAGTTGTGGGGTGTGACTCATGACCATAATAGTGAATGGTTAGGGTTTAAGGCCTCAGGATAGGAGTTAAGGTGACGAATTATCATAAGTCATTAACTAACATATAGTGACTGGTGATAGTTTTCCTACAAGGTTTTATTAAGCGCCTTTTTATCTTTTTCCATTGTAACTCATTAACCACAACCTTAAAACATCAAAGAGGGCCTATTTTCATCAGTTTATCACATTAAAACACAACTCTCTCTTCTATAAATCCCCAATCAAGAACTTGATAGGGTTTTTAAGGACTCATTAATCAAGCTTCAATCTTCGAGTTTCCATTAAATTTATTTGGTGTTTAAGTCCTGCTTCTCTAACCTAATATGGTTATTTTATAAAATCATATGTGTTTAATTACTATCCATGTGATTTTAAATCTTGGGTTTGAAATTGGGTTGAGGGTTTTGAATGGTTGTTACTTGAATTAGATTTCAATGGTTTAAATTCATTACATATGCTTTATTTGGTAAATTATAGAACTAATTGGGTGTATGGGTATGGTGAATGGAATGGGGGTTGTGGATTTACCTAATTGGATGGATTTTTGATATAAATTAGTCTTAACCTCAACCCATATTTATAATTTGGTTTTGAAACATGGATATATGCATGAATTCAACTTACCCTTTGAATGTTGCATTGTATGAAAGGTTAATAGATCATAAAATGGTTTTGAAAGGCCTTGGCTTCCATTGTTTGGGTTTAAATTTGAAATTAGGAGTCACTTGGCTAAATGGTTTGAATGGCAGAAATGGGTTAGCTTGAAAGCATAATAAATTTAGTTTGGTGATACCAATGGTAAATGCCTTAATACATAAATCTTGGGTTAACGGATGGTTTTATGAGCTAAATGATTTTTATTTTGGCTTAAAGGGTTTTGTGCAGCTCATTGCAAAGGTGGAGGTCCTAATGGTACCAATACTGGAAACCACATTTGCTAGTATGGGGATCTTTATGATCGTATGTGTAGTTCATGTTATATATATTTTTGAATGTTGGGGTCATGTATTCCCTCATCGCCCTCAAATATTCACACGCACTGGGGACCTATAAATAGGGGGAGTTGAACCTTTATAGCCTGTTGGTGCCCTTAGGATGAATGAAGTTATGCAGTCCATCGTATCAATTTTAAACTCTCATGTTCATGGCCCTTTTTCTCTATAATGTCATCTTATATATATATATACACACACACACACGTATATGTATATGAACATGTACACTTGGTTTTGATTGAATTTTTACATGGCACTATTTTATGCCTTCCCTGAGTTACTTGTTAGTGCTCATCCCACTAATTATATTCAGATGTTGCATTATTTCATGATGTAGGTTACTAGGGTTTTTTTGTATGCCTAGTGAAGTATTAGGTGATCCCATTCATCGGTTGTCTTGCTTTGAAGTGATGATACTCCATCTTCTGAAAGGCCTATCATGTATTTGGTTTTCTTAAGTTCCTTTAGTATCCTACTTTGGATTTTTTTTCTATGGTCGAGGGAATGTGTGGGATTGGTTTTATTATTGACTCTTAGATTCCTTTGATTTACCTTATCTGCCTTGCTATGCTTTGGCAGCCTTTTGCTGTTTATTATGATTAATGTGATCTTGTGGTTTGGCTAAGAGGGTGGCCTCTAGTCCATGGTGAACTTGAGATACCCGTCACGACTAGGCTATGATTTGGGTCATGACACAAGTCCAGAGGGTTTCTCAGCCATGTTTGAGGCCAGAGCACCTACTGAGGACCACTTATGGTCTGTTGGTGCCACCAACAACTCATAGGTGGCAACCGACCTTAATTTTTCTTTTTCACTCAGGATATAATTTGTAGGGATTCCTTATATACTATAAATACACTTTTGATGTTTTGTACTTAATGTTAAATATGATGCCATATTCTTACACTTGAAAACATATTTTATTATTTATTTTAGTTGATTGTTCAAAATAAGATTTGGTTTTTATTCATTGATTATTTTGATATTGGATTAATGCCTTCAAACATGAATTTCATCGTTCGTTTCAAAATAATGAGTGGCTAATATCCTTATCTAGGGTTGTGGGAACCCTGGCTGAATAACGAAGTAGGGGAAGTGCTCAATCCTTCTAGCTTATTGTTGCTGCACATATTGTGGTTTCCTTTGAGATTATTGAGTTCTTAATGGTTTCAAACATTAGGATACATCATGTATTCACTATGAACCTGAAAGGGAGGTAGATATTAGGAGAAGTAGATCGCAATTGTGATTTGGGGATAACTGCTAAAATAAGAATATCGATATTATCTACTTAATATGGTCAACTTTCATCTAATCAACTTGAGGCTCAAAGGAGTTACTTGAAACTGGGGTCCAAGGTAAGGGTTAGTAAGGCGACGTTCTGAGACTGGGAGGATATGAGTGAAATTCACCAAAGGATGCTGAGAGGCTATTTGTGATACCTAACTTACTAGATTCTACATGCGCAACAATTTGATAGTAGGATTGAGAATGAGAAACTTACTGAGTTAGAGGCCATAGGGACCACAAGCCTAGTATTTGTTTCTAACTATTTACAACCAAAATATTTGAGTTGATTCGTTTGATATAGTAAATCCCCTATTTCAATGACCCTAGACTTGGAAGCTTGTTCCCAATTCATATTTAACTTCTTCAATGCCTACAAAGCCTTATTCTCGAGTTCGATGGGTAAGTGATATGACTTTCCAAACACTAATTGGTGGGGGACATACCGATTGGGATTTTGTAAGCTATCCTATACGCCTAAAGCATATCATCAAGTTGCTTCGCCCAGTTAATTCGACCAATATTTATGGTTTTTTGAAGGATAGCTTTAATTTTCTGATTAGACACTTCAATTTGGCCACTCGCTTGGGGGTGATATGGAGTATCAACCTTATGCCTCACCCCATATTTGTCAAGAAGAGCCCCAAAAACCCAATTGCAAAAATGTGAGCTTCTATCACAAATAATGGGTTGTGGCATTCCGAATCTAGTAAAAATATATTTATTCGAGAAGAACGTAATATTTTGCTCTCGTTGTTCGGAAGAGATATGGCCTCTAACCATTTGGAGACATAATCAACTGCCACCAATATATATTTATAACCAAAAAAGCTCACAAAAGGGCCCATAAAATCAATTCCCCACACGTCGAAAAGTCAGACCTCAAGATTGGGTTTAAGGAGCATCTCATGTCTTCTCGAAATGTTACCTTGAATTTAACCTTGATGACATACTTTGACCAACTCTCTGGCATCTCTATGAATGTTAGGACGATACTAACCACATCGAAGAGCTTTGGCGGAGGTTCGAATCTACCCATGGTGACCATCGAAAGGAGAGCAGTGACACGCTTTAAGAATGTATTTCATTTTAACTTCTATAACATAATGTAGAATCATGCCATCTGCGTAGTCTCGAAATAGGAAGGGTTCATCCCAAAAATACTTCTCTACATCAAACAAGAACTGCTTCCATTGAAGATAGCAAAGATTCTTGGGGAGTACACCACTTACCATACAATTAGGATAGTTGGCAAACCATGGTGCACCATTTCCTGATATTAACATGACTAGCTCATCGATAAAGGTATATTCAATCTCAATATAACACTACTTTTCATCATTATTTTCAAGGCAAGAAAGATGGTTAGCCACTTGATTTTTGTAACCCTTTCGATCCTTCACCTCAAAATAAAACTCTTGCTAGAGTAAAATCCATCTAATAAAGTGTTGTTTAGATTATTTATTCTATGTGAGGTATTTAAGAGTGGCATGATCCGTGTTCACCACCATTTTCATGTCCAACAAATAGGCGCAAGATTTTTCTAAAGCATACACCACCGCCAACAATTCTTTCTTCATAACCGTGTATTTACGTTGAGCATTATTTAATGATTTGCTTGTACAGTAAATTGGATGGTGTTGCGGTCTAATTCACATACAAGTGCACACAATCGTACAAGTGATATGGTGACTAAGATATTCGGAGATCATACCCACGAGGACTATATAACCACCAATTCAACAAACTTTAGTTTTTCACAAGAATGTATTAAGTGTTTTAAAGTATCAAGATGATTGTGCAGTTTCATGTAAAAGTATAATTAATAAAGATGAAAATAGCAACGTAAGCAGGGTTGTAAACAATAATAGTGAGAATTTCAGGGTTGAGACACTTTTAACAATCTTACAAATATCTATTCTTATTGTAGTTCTCAATTGATTATCGGGTTATTGATTCGCAGGGTTTAGAGTATGATCATGGTCTATTGATCCTCTAATATTCTACCTAATAGGAAATTACAACTACCTTGTTGAGCGGAGATGAAATATGATCATGGTCTCTTGATCCTCTAATCTTCTACCTAATTGGACATTACAACTACATCATTGAGCGGGGATGTAATAATCCAATTAGATGCACTAAGCTATCTTCCTACAAGTGAACCAAACAAGGCTTATAGGTATATCACTATCCTAGACACTAATTCACATTCCTTATTTTATAAATAAGAACCTTTCTGTCTAACCTCTTCGTTCTAACCTATGACTCTCCTCTCGAAACCACATAGGAATATGGTTTATTTTAATGGTGCCAATCATCAAAATAGTAAGCACAAGAGATTAAGAATATCCCATATGATAATTCAACAATAAATTATTATAACTAATATTAAAGTGCAATCATTTTTTTGGCCTCAACCCCAGAATAAGGGTGTTTATCCACTCATGTTCGAATTAAACATCAAAAACAAATAATTAATCATACTAAAAAGTAATCTTGGAATGATGAAGTTCAACAAAACCCTAAGAGAAGTATTGGAAGTGTTTATTCCTCTATTGTACGTTTTCAAAGTAGTCTCAATTATGTTCAAGTGTTCCTTTTATAATAGGATGATTTTTACCTAGTAGGGAGCCACCTGCGTGTCGCGAGGTACAGTCCAGGGGAGTAGGGATCACTTCGTATGGGCCAGTCAAGGGGAGTAGGTCTTGTGCCACATGGGCCAGTCTAGTGAATTAAGACTCACACTATGTGGATTGGTCCAAGGGAATAGGGCTCGTGCTGCGGACTTATCGCGAGTCCCTACTGGAATTTACCTCTTTTAAGAAATTTACTCCTCCTCAGTTCATTGCTTTTATAATTACTTTTGACTTCAAATGCATGTTTTTTTAGCTCAGTCCACTTCTTCTCAAGTTCATAAAATCAATCGCAAAGCATCAATCATCACTCATTTCCCAACAGGCATCCAATTTTTTCCAATTCTATAAAGAATCCTCTATACATCACTAATCATGTCCATTATCTAAATCGTGCAAACACATCAAATACAATAAGAATAACAAATTTTAGCTCTAGAACAAGTCCTATTATAGGTGAATATTGGTGATTCGACATATAAATACGCCAAAGATCACCACGCCACACTTAAAACCTTGTTCTTCCTCAAACAACTTCAAGCAACACTATATTCAATTAAGCTTAACATCACAACCTAGGAAAAATATTTGTATTGGGCACTCAAAAACCGAACAATGACTTTTTCTTCAAAACATGTCATTTCACTTCTATAAACATGGGATTATTCTATTCAAGAACATTCTTGCCTCAAAGGTGAACTTCCAATTTGCTGGAAAACGCAATGAAAACTCGATCAAGAACACTATAGGACACCTGACTATCATCCACATGCACCCTCACAACAAGAAAGTTTCCTACATTTATTCACAATCTTACAATATACATTGGAATCGGAATATCAAAAATAAATCACTCTCTCTCAACAAGGGATTCATACAAGATAGATAATGAACCATATGCTTTCCCTTAGTGTATTATTCCACTAATAGTCAAATATTGAGATGAAGGGTTAATTAGGTCTTCCAAGGTTTTAGTGTTGGCTAGGGGACGAGTAGGAACTATTTGGGTAAATAGTGGCTTATATCCCTAAGTTCTTTAGTACATCAAGTAAACATTTAAATCATCAGATTGAAAACCAAATTCCTTCTTCACAACCTTCCCTTCTTCTCTTGCTTTAGCCCTATCTTTTTAAAATTATTACACACTATGGTGGGAGTGTCATCTATTCACCTTTTTTTTCAACATGTTTTTCTTCTTTTAATTCTCTTTAGTTTATACTCTCAACCACCACAGATATCAACTTTCTTTATCAATAACAGTCTCTTAAGGGATTTAATTTCACCATAATCCTTATTTAAATTTATACTCGTTAACTCTAATAATTTCAACTAAAGATCTTAGGAGTTTGTTTAGATCAAATTATAGTTAAAGAGAAAAAGGAGAATAGGATACTTAAGAGGCTGCCAAATAAATTAAACTATACGCTCAACAGGGCTAACTAGGGACATGCACAAGGGTAGGTAAACAAGGTCTAAAAGTTTGCCTATCAACAAAAATGCCTACATCATTTTCTAAACTCGGCATTCTTTATTTCATGTCATAAGCACACCGATAAACTTATAGACATAACTATTAATGTAGAATAACTAAACACCTCTCTCACTCTCGGCTCATGCTAGATTCAAGTCGGCTCCGTATTGGTTTCCGATCTCGCACTTGTCAAATTCAAATTTAAGCCAACAAATCAAAAATTACACCTATTAAGATTAAGTGACTAAACTATCTCCTTTTTTACTTTATGACATGATTCCATTTCAAAACAAGTATGTTCCAAGTCAATCAACCACATGGCCCAACACAAAGTATTTCTCTTTAAAGTTGTGATTCAGTTCTTATCACTTCTCAATTTTCTATGACTAACTCCCTTAAGACAGTAGTCATCCATCCATAATAGGGGTGGGAACCTAACTAATACAACTTATTAAGAATTTCCTTAATGGAAAAAAAAACAATTTTACTCCTATTCTAAAAAAAGTAACTATTAAGCAACACAACTAATAAGCAAACTACTACTAAGTAAATCTCATCAATTCTAACTACTATAGACCGTATGGTTCTAAATAGTTAGAATGAATGAATACAGCAGACAAAAATAAAAATATCCAATAGAATAAAAATATCCAATAAAACAAAACAATAAGAGTACAACAAATGAGATACCACCATCGCACACATAAAATGAAGCATTGTCCCAGAGCTTACAAAATAAACCAAATGTAAGGTGGGGAGAAACTCCTGGTCATATCTCTTCCACGTCATCATTATACTCTAGACCATAGGACTCAGCTCCCAAGCCTGGTTCATCAGCGTCATCCTCTTCATCTAACTCCAAATCTGAATCACACAGCTGATGCTCCTTGTTAGTGGGCACATCATCGTTTACCGGATATATAAAGTTTGGCCCAATCCAAAGCATGTTCTTAGCATAAAAGCCAAGAGGATAATCAATATCAATAGCTATAATATCCTATTTTGTCTTTTCGCATCCCCCAATCCTCAATTGTAGCAGCTGCAACCCATACATCTAGGTTGTGATCTCATCATTCTGAGACTGATGCTCGGGCATAGTCCATATTGGACCATGAATCCCAGTGACCCCCTTAGTATGGGATATATCTACCGGATGAGTGTCCACTAGCAGCCTATAACTGAGGTACTCCTTCTCTATACAAATATCCCTCAAAAATAGCATCAGTAAACCATGAAAACCATACCTTCGCATCGTATGGAACTCATCTTATTTATATCCAAAAAGATGATAACACCTACATTCATATCAATAGCATCACGTATTACGGTATATATAAGACAAAATCTATCACATGTTACCTCAGTCATGTGTGTCCCATGAAAGATACAAGTGTAGATAATATTTGCCCATATGTGAGACTCTCTTTTCATCTGACTGAAGGGGATTTAAGGTGAATATCTTTTTATGTATACACCTAGCCGTAGATTAGTTCCCTCATAATAGATGATGGATTTCTACATAAGGTGGTTCGATATTTATCCGTATTAAAGGCTCAATATCTACCTTAGGTGTACCTAGAAGGACATTAAAAGAATAAGCAATAAAAGTTACCACCTGGCCTCATATCTTAACTTCTAAGTTCCTCTCCCATGGGTCCCAATTTATGTACATCTCCCTAACAAGGCTCAAGTTTCATTCATGGGGCTGCTCAAATAAGAAGTTTATGTGTAACTTCTCTAGGCAGTGCGCCATGCTAGGGAACTCTCTCAACAAGCTACTCAATCAATGAATTAGTCTGCAGAATACTTAGACTCATTGTACTTTCCATACCACTTCTTTACAGCCTCTACAACCCATTTAGTGTCATACCTTCTAGCTTGCCTGTGTTGGATAGTCAGAGGTTGGGGAACATTACCAGATTGTTTATTCTTTTTGTGTGCTGACTCGGGAGGTCCAGGTAAGGTCTTAACCCTGATGTGTGAGCAGATACTAACATATATGAGGCTTTTAACTGAGAATAATTGAAAAGTCTTAAGCAATTTTTTTATTTTTGATTGTTTTCTCTTTGATATTGTAATAAAAGTTGAGATGCAAGAGAATTAGTAATAATGGGACTGAAAGAGTTGATTTCTGAGTAAGTAGAGAAGGAAGTATAGCTGATGACTTGTCTAATAAGTAGTCAACCTTGTGATAAGCTATCGGAGTTACCATCAGGCTTAGACAGAGAATAAAATTCAGCTGGAATCAGTGATGACATCTGTGATAGGTCATCAAAAGTATCATAATCTATCAAGATCATCGTTAAGCTTAGGTAGAGAATGGAATTTGAAGTAAAGAAGCGACGATAATTCTGATAAGTCATCACATGTTTGATAATCAATCATGTCTCATTGTTAATCTAAGGTAGAGGTTGTCAAAGGTGAAGAGGAGCTGACAATAATCCTGATAAGTCATCAGACTCCTGATAATCCATCACACATGTCGTCGCCTATCCAAAAAAATACTGTGATATATGATTTTGTTTCCACAATTATCATGAAGTATTTAAAGCATATGTTTGGGTTTTCTAAGTATATAAGGGGTTGTACATCTTGAAATTATTGGAGGGGAGTTTACTTTTCTTTTTGGCTCTCAAAACTTAGAATTCAATTTTCAGCTCTTTGATTTGGTTGTGGAAATTTTCTCTTGAACGTAGAAGAGAATCAATTTCAGACTTCATCTTTTGTAAGTTTAAATACTTTGAATGATGAATATAATTTTTGTTATCTCTTTCTTTCTTATGTGGAACTAAAACCAACAACTAGGGTTGTAGGATCTAGGATTATTCCTCCATGGATTTAATAGTCGGCTAGGGTTTTAGTGATTGTCGGGACATCTTGATAATTCCTTTGTTATGATTTTTATTTATTGGTTGCAAATAATAAATCCCACCTTAAGTTGATTTGCTCGAACTTAGAAATAAACTAAAGGTAGTGAATTATCAACAAGGATTTGGGAAGGTTAAGCTCTCATCTAATAATTAATGTTGTAACAAAATTGATCAACTTGAGATAAAATCAGTATGAATAGAATGATTTCCTAAGTTTGAGATAATTCAGGAGTTCAACATCTAGGTAGGTTGAGATACACTTAGATGGACTTTCAAAACTGATAATTTGGTGTTTCCCACAAGTCATGAGAATCCAATACGACAACTATCATTCAATAAGGGGTTAATAATCATAGTGATCACAACTCTAATTTCTCTATATCATTTATTTGAAATATTAATGTTTTAAGCTTTGAGTTCTAAGGCGAATTAAAGTGTTAATAACTTTTGTTCAATCATCAAAAACCACCATTTTATCTTTTTACATCATTTTGTTTGAATTCAGCTTATAACTATAGTTTTAAATTAGTTTAATCTCCACTCATATTGTTCCTCGTGGATTTGACCCCGACTCCAAAGTTGGGTAAATTTATTGAAGACGACCGTCTTATAATAAATTGACGTGTAAGTTAAGTATTATCAAAAATGGCGTTGTTGCAAGAGCACAATTTGGCATATTGAGTTGGTTTGGAATTGTAGCCTACTTGCTTGAATTCAAACTTGTAAATATTTGATTTTAGTTTTCTTTTATTTCTTGTGTTAGGTAGATTTTTATTTTAGTTTACTTATTACTATGGCATCGTGGAATGAATATAAGCTTGGTGGTTGAAAATCTTATCTTGATGATCTAATGTCCATATTGTGATGGACCTCACTTTTGAAAAGATTGTATATATACTCCTCGAAGAGAGCTGTGTGCACCATCTCCATCCAACCGAAACTATGATTCTTCTTTATGTGGTGGTCAAGATGGACATTGGAGTGATTGCCCAAACGCCCTCTCCCCCTATTGCGCTAACCTAAATTCTAGTCCTTCTTATGAGTTTGATAGGTCTTATGGATAAGAAAATAATGAATAAAGTACCAAAAAGAGTTGCATTGAAGCTATGCTTTAACTATTGTTGGATCTCCAGAAAGAAACGTATGATACCATATTTGATATACACCAAGACATGAATCCAATAATTCATGAGGAGATGGATATAGAGGTTAATCATTCAAAGCATTCTTCTATATTATGTTTAGATGATATCTTGTCTGTGGAATCAGTTAAAATAATGGAATAGTGTAAATATGAGGAGAAACAACCCTATATTGATGTTGAGCTTGATGATGAGCAACCCTCGATGATTTCCCTACCAACCAAACCAACCATGATAGATGATGCCAAGATTAAGGAAATGGTGCTAGAGGCAAAACAATAAACCAAGCCATACTCTTATAAAGACTCTAGCCTAATTCGGGGTGAAGAGGTCAAGAAGGATGCAACTCTAAAATTAGGGAAAGACCTCACTCAAATAACTTTTCAACATTATTCTTGGTGGATGTGATGATATTTGAATCACCCAAGTAAATGATGAATTTTGAAAATGAGGAGGAAAATGCCTACATTTTAGAGTTTGTCTTCCCAAAAGGGTATAATACAACCCCAATCTTGAAGGCCAAGGAGCTTAAAGATCGATGTCTATTTAGTAGTTTTTTAAGATTCTCACTGATTCCAAATGAGCCCACACTAATGTTTGACACAAAATTGGGCAAACGATTTAAGTCTTTGAAGTGGTGTGATAGAACTTTCCTTATCATGCCCTTATATTTGGCCAATGAACTTAAAAGATATAAAGATTAAAAGATGGGAAAACAATTCAGATCGTCTAAGTAGAGGGATAAAGGATGAATCACTTTTAAGGTATCTTTATGAATTTGAGTAGTCAATATAACCTAGTCGTGCCGTGACATTAAATCAAGCATTGCTTGGGAGGAAACCCAAGGTATTTTGTTGTTTGTATTCGTATTATGTGATTTTCATCAGATCTTCGCACCCATGTTGCCACAGGTATGTTTCTAACTCTCTTTTTTTGGTTGACACAGTAGGGATATTGCATGATTTTAAATTGAGGGTGGGGCTACTTGTGGGTGTTTATGTCCTCTTGGGGATTTTGTTGTCGTATCTCTTTTCCCTGGAGTATTGTTCCTAGTATAGCCTGCATATTTAGGCATATTGTTTTTGTTTTGTGATGTGTTATGGTTAAATGGGAGAAAAATAAGTATATACGGCAGTTGACATATTTTTGTTGACTTTTGGGAATGATAAATACCTCTCCAATGGTCTATTTTATAACAGTGTGATATGCATTTATCTGTGACCACTGTGCATCTTGTTATGGCATTAGTACTAGTTACATGATAACCATTGCTAAACAATTACATGAATGAATGGGTAGTAGCTTGTGATGTACCTTTGTTCCATGTGTGTGTGAGATACTACCTAGTTCCAGCTATGTGTTAAATCCAGAAATTGCCCAGTTGGTCTTTCCTTGGTCATAAGATAGTGGTTAGGAAGGATCATAGGCCGTTTGTTGATATTAGTCCACTTTTAGCCTAAATGACCTCTATGTGTGAATAATATCCTTTGATCCTAATTTTTTGCCTGAATGCCTATTCTTTTTTGTAATGCCTATCACCATCTCATTTATATCATAACGAACCTTTTTTGACCTTGTTCCTCCTTGGACACTGTGCACCTTGACTTAGGCAAATGGCTTAAGTTGAGGGTGGCTATCATAGGGTTGTGTTATATAAAATGAGTATGAAGAAAGGTAAAATAATATACAAGAATAAAAAGTTGGGTTTGGTGGAAAAGAACAAGAAAAGTAAAGTTGTGAAAAAAAAAGTGATTATAGAAAAGACCGCACCCATCCTGAATATATGTGATCAAGAAAAGAGAAGAATAAAAAAAGGTTAATAAGTGAGACCCCAGAAGCTAGTGTAGTGTCAAGGAGTACTAGTCACTTTAAATATCATTGAGTATCATACCATCCCCTAGCCTACATTACAAGCCAAAGAGAAGACCTATAGTGATTCTAGCTGACCTGTCTGAAAATCATGGTAATGAAAATAAGGGCAAGCCTATGGTATTTGGCATACATTGATTGGAACTTCTTTCATAGAGTGAGCATCTTTTCATTGTCCCCATGGTTATATATGTGATGTCTGATATAAGTGGAGTAGGACTTGTTTATAGTGAAGGCACACTGGTGACGTTGCTAGTTGCTAACTTGTTTGGATAGTGTAATCTTAGTACATGCATGGTTGTTGTTACTGAATTGATTCCATATCTTGGTTCCTGTGTGTCGCATTATTGTTCTTCAACAATATGCACAATTGTTGTTTTTAAATTAATTGGCCTTGGAGATGGTGAAGATGTTTTGAGATAATATGAATGGTTGACCGCCGAATGTACTCTATATCCTCTTGGTTGTGTTTTAGTTGCTTGAGGACAAGCAATTGTTTTAAGTTGAGTGTATTGATGTGTGAGTAGATGCTAACACATTTGAGGCTTTTAACTGAGAATAATTGCAAAGTCTTAAGCAACTTTTGCCGTTTTTGATTGTTTTCCCCTTTATATTGCAGTAAAAGTAGAGATGCAAGAGAATTAGCAATAATTGGAGTAAAAGATTTTATTTCTAACCAAGTAGATAAGGAAGTATATCTGACGACTTGTCTGATAAGTTGTCAACCTTGTGATAAGCTATCAGAGTTGCCGTCAGGCTTAGACAGAGAATGGACTTCAGCTGGAATTAGTGACGACAGCTGTGATAGGCCGTTAGAAGTATGATAAGCCGCTAGGCTAGTCGTTAGGCTTAGGCAGGGAATGGAATTTGAAGTAAAGAAGAGATGAAAATTCTGATAAGTCGGCACATGTATGATAAGTCATCACTTCTCATCGTTAACCTAAGGCAGAGATTGTCAAAAGTGAAAAAGAGCTGATGACATTCCTGATAAGTCGTTAGACTCCTGATAAGCCATCACACACGTCATCTCCTGTCCGAGAAAATATTATGATCTATGATTTTTTTCCATAATTATGATAAAGTATTTAAAGCATATGTTAGGGTTTTCTATCTTGAAATCAATAAACATCTCTATATCATTGATTTGAAATATTGCAGTTTAAGCTATGATTTCTAAGGTGAATTGAAGTGTTAATAACTTTTGGTCAATCACCAAAAAACCTCATTTTATCTTTTTGCATCATTTGTTTGAATTCAACTTATAGCTATAGTTTCAAATTAGTTTAATCGCCACTCACATTGTTCCTCGTGGATTCGACCCCGACTCCAAAATTGGATAAATATATTGACGATGAGCCTTGTACTATATTGACGTGTAAGTTGAGTGTTATCAACCCCTCTGCTGACAACTATACATATCACCTGTTAATCACAATATTTAACAAATGCATCAAACAATGCACCTATTTTGAACTAGAAAACACTAAGTGTCGATAGTGTTGAAAACACCCCATACTTAGTTGCTAGCATAGGTGCATAAGTATGAGATCTAGGGTAATCAGACTTCCCCCATGCAATATACATTTTGCATAAGCACAACTCTTCGAATATCAAGCAATCATTAATTCAAATTATACTTCATTATTATAGTATTGACAATTCACAGTACTTCATAGAAAAACTTTAGGTGTACATATTTTATTGTTTCAACAGCACCACACCACATGTACTCATATATATTCCAAATTTAACACTTTTACACAATTGCATGCACAATTTCAAGCATAAACTCAAGGTAAATGGCACGCATCACAATTTTGTAGCAATTACTAAGTGTGTGGAGATTTACAAACCACCCCACACTTAGTTGCTCTCATGGTAGTGCAACTTACAATCCTAAGGTACTTAGACTTACCTTGTAAACAACGTGAACCCCACATGCTATGTTAAGTGCCATTACTCAACCCACACCTTCACTGCACATTTTTCAATCATGTAAGCTACTCACAAGTGCAATATTCTACTTACAACACATGACATAAATCTATATCGACAATAATGGAACAAGTAGAGCACTGGTAGCATCATAAAAATTTATAGCCCAAACATCCTTTATGAACTCAAAATATCTAACTAAGTAGTAATCAAACCAATGATATACTTCAATTATGCCTAAAATTAATTTATTTCTTGCACTCAAATAAAGCAAATGAATACGAATATGAGAACTTACCTTAGTTGTATTGAAGAAGATAAGTGAAAAGCTTCTTGTTGTTTGATTGAAAATACCACAAAATAGAAGAGAGAATTTAGCTTACGGAATGGTAAGGTAGCGAGGCTAGGGTTCCTATGGGACAGGGAAAGTGGGAAAATAATAGAGTATTTAAAGGGAAGGAGGAGTGAGGGTACTGGGTTTTGGGTTTTTACACGATTTTAGTATGGGCCTCGCGACGCGGGTCATAGTGCACTGGAGTGGGACTCGCGATGCTCTATGTATTTCATAGGAGTGGGCATCACGATGTACTATGTATTTCGTGGGAGTAGGCCTCGTGACACCATATGTATTTCATAGGAGTGGGCCCCATGACGTAGCCCATCGCATGGAGCTACTGGAACTTACAATTTTTGGCCAAGGATGTTAGCATTGTTTTGGGGGGGAGGGGGGTATTGTATTCCCCCTTTTATTTTTCACTTATATCTCTCCGTAGTGCATATTTTACTTACCCAAATCTTTCATTTTGACAATGTCCCACTTACTTCTCATCCTCCCTCATACTACTGAGTTTCCCATTCCTGCATACTCAACAAAACAACAAAATAATGTAAGAAAAAGTGGGTTGCCTCCCACTTAGTGCCTTAGGTTTGGTCGTAGCATGACACATCTTTTTGTAGTTTTTCTTTCTTTTCTATATTTTTTATTTTAACAACTAAGAGAAAAACTACACTATTACATTATATTCATGGGTTGCCTCCCACGAAGTGCCTTAGATAACGTCATGGCACGACCCAACTAAACTTTAAATCATCTTCAAATGTGATGGATGTATTGTGTTGATCCCCATGATCCGCCCAATAATACTTCACTCTCTGTCCATTGTTGAATTTTTCATTCTTATTCTTGGTCCAAAGTTCAATATCTCCATGTAGAGTCATTCTCACAACTTCAAATGGCCCTGACCACTTAGACCTCAGCTTACCTGGAAGCAACTTCAACCTAGCATTGAATAATAGCACAAGTTGTCCCGGCTCAAAATTTTAAGTTACGATATGCTTATCATGCCATATTTTGGTCCTTTATTTATATAATCTCACATTCTCATAGGCATGCAAGCGAGACTCATCAAGCTCATTCAGTTGGAACAATCTCTTTTCTACAACAACTTTTATATCAAGATTCAACTTCATTACAACCCAATAAGCTTGATTCTCAAGCTCCACAGGCAAGTGACAAGCCTTTCCATAAATGAACCGATAAGGAAAGGTTTCAATGGGCATCTTGTAGGCTGTCCTATATGCCCATAGTGCATCATTTAGCTTCTCTAACTAACCCTTATGATGTCCATTTAACATATTCTATAGAATCTGCTTAATCTCTTGATTAGACACCTTCACTTGGCCACTAGTATGTGGGTGATATGTTCTATCCACTTTATGCCTAACACCATACTTATCTAACAAATTTTTAAACTAAGTGTTCACAAAGTGCGTACCTCCATCACTAATAATGGCTCTAGATATGCCAAAGCAAGAGAAAACATGCTTCTTGACAAACTTAATAACTACTCTCATATCATTTGTAGGGAGGGCATCAAGTTCAACCCATTTAAACACGTAATCAATAGCCACCACGATGTACAAATTGCCACAAAATAGGGAAAATAGCCCCATAAAATCTATACCCCAAATATCGAAAAGCTCAACCTCTAGAATATTATTTAGGGGCATCTCATGTCACTGTGATATTATGCCCAACCTTTGACATTGGTCATATCCCTTCATAAAAAAAACTGTATCTTTGAATAATGTTGGCAAAAAAAAGCCTGACTGTGACACTTTTATCATTTTTCACTCACCCCCATGATGGCCCTTATAAGGAAATGAATGACAATTTTGTAACATTTATTTAGATTCAGCTTCAAAAATAGGTCTGTGCACAATCCCATCAGCACCTTTTTAACACCCCAAAACCTAGTCTCGAGGTTACGGTGCTCAAGATTACGAGTAGCCTTAAGCTAACCTTGTCTACCTTTTTCTAAGTATGGATCTCAAAATAAGAGAATATAGATATAAAATCACACTAAATGTGGAAAATTGTCTAAGTTAACTAAGAATATCTAAAAATACTAATTTCAAAAATATGATAAATCAATACTGAAGATCTAAATCAAATTATCAGTCTGACAAACCTCTACTACTAATGCTAGAGAGTCACTTGGGACAAATCCCTAATTGACTCGAACTGCCTGAGAATACTGAATCATCTAAACGGATAAGCTGAAAATCTAGATAACTAAGTCCCTAAACTACGAGGACTCACCATCTGTCGGAAGGTAGATAGAGATGCCCAAAATTACTCATGCTGCTGGAACTGAGCACCTGAACCTACATTATGAGACAATGTAGCACGTAGACATATATGTAAATCAGTACTTTGAGCATGTACTGAGTATATGTGGGTGAATACATAAGTAAATCATTATCTCAATATTTATATCAACTTGCAAAAGAATGGATGCTAAAAGTAAATGACTCACATAAGCTAGAACATCTGAAAGATGAAAATCATGATTCATGAGTAGTAAATCATACTTTACAAATTTAGTGTCATACCATTTAGGTCTAAAAGTTGTACTAGTGATCTATCTGTAAATCATGTTCTCTCAGTATAGAAAGGACTCACTTTTATATTTTAAATCTAGAAGCTAAAGTCTGCAGCTAATATCTTTTTGTAAAGCGTAATCTGAATAAAGTTGTGAATCTTTAAAAGCTTTTCTTTACTAGTAGGGAATTCTCTTAAAAACTATTCTGCAAAGGAGGCTCTTCTAACCAACACAAACTATGTGACCTAACATGGAGTCCAATGCCTTGTTCCGCTTAGGGGAAAACCTCACGATGGGGAGAGGTGTCATACTCTTGCCAAGGAGTATAATCTAATCTAAGTGATCACATCTATATCTGTCATCCATATAAAAATGGGAATAATCTGATAATTTGTACTTATGTTGGATACAATGTAATATGGAAGATAGGGCACGCTAATCCCACACTTTCAGCTTGGTGCTAAATACTACTCCATTTTAATTTGTATGCTCATTCTGTTGAAATCCACTTTAAAACCTAGCATAAGGGTTATTACGAAACCAATTATGAATTTATCTTATTCAATCTGTAAGTTAAGCTAATATGATTTCCGTAATATATAATAAATCAATAAAGTAGATTCCAAATTTTATCTAAGGATCAAAAGATCAAATCTTTACTAAAAATCAAAAAATAAACTAATCATCTGATGCTTAAAGCATAATCTTTATTGAAATAATAATATTCAATCTAGGGATAATAACCCATGCATCAATCTCATGTCAAAACATCATAATAATCATGCTTGGTAATGAAAACAATGATAACTCATCTCAAAATCTGAAATCTACTACAATAGTCATGAAAATATGAAAATAACGATGCAATTCAACTTCTACATCACTTGAAATCTCATAATCTTGCAATTAGCAATAATGGGTATGAACCCTAATTTAAAACTCATGTATAATCATTCAAAATCATATAAATTTGAAATAAAGACTTGGTTTTGGGGACAAGGATGAAAGAGAATCCCTGTTCATAAACCCCACATACCTTAATTGATGAAATTTCTAAGAAAGCTTGAACTTGAATCTCTATTTGTGCTTCTAAAAATGAACTCTTGATTAACTTGATTTGGGAATCCCCAATTTTGGGTTTTCTTGGAGAAACAATGGAGGAAATTTGATTTCTTGAAGCTTAAGTTTTGATATCTAGGATTTTTCTTTGGGAGAGAATGGATGAAAATAAGCATAACGTGTTTAGAATAGGTTTAATTTCTTGTTTTGGATGAATTGGGGGCTTGGGAAATCACAAAATAGACCTTTTTTAAACTTTCGTCGGAACTGGAAAATTCCAAATTGGCATGCCACTGCGATGCTCCATTATCGTGGTGGCTCTCTAGAAATAGGACAACTGGGAACTGGAAGTTCAGTGCGATGCAGAGCTGACGCGGTATGATACTAAAATGCCATTTAGGCCATCATTGCGATGCATTACCATCGCGTTGAGCTACTGGAATTTGAAAATTGGGAAAATAGACTTCATTGCGATGCGCGATTATCATCGAGGTCCGCTAGAAATTGACAATTGTCATTCTGGACTACACCGCGATGCGGTGACTATTAATTTGAGACACTGTCAACACTAAAAGTTCCATAACTTTTCAACCAAGTACCGAATTTAGGCAAAATTGGTGTCGATGGAAAGCTGAGCAAATTTTATACACAATAGAGGGTCTAAAGCTGGAAAATTATATACATAACATAGGTTATTCATTTTTTAAGATAACCCTTGACATTCTAGGAGCAAAATTAAGCTAGAAAAAGCATGGGGTATACAATATCTCCCCCTTAAGAACATTCGTCCTTGAATGTGGCTAGTTAAGGTGAAAATATTGAGGAATTTGAGGCTATAAGCTATCATACACAACTAAAATAACGGTATGACTAAGTCAAAAACATACTGAAATACTGAATTGATCTATGAGTGCATGAATTTACATAAAAATAGCTATATGGCTGAATCTGAGACTGGAAAAGAACTAAATGAAGGAATACTACTACCTTCGGTTGAATCTGAATTCATGGAGAAGAGATGAGGACACTTGGTATGCATGTCTGCTTCTGCTTCCCAAGTAGCACCCTCAATGGACTGATTTCGCCACAAAACTTTGTCTATGGATCTGATGATCAAGAATATCTACTGGAAATTCTTCGTATAAAAGGCTATTCTGAATATCTGTACTTTCTAGAGGAACCACAACGACTGAATCATCCATGTACTTCTTCAACAAGGACATATGGAATACTAGATGAACTAAGGATAAATCTACGGGTACCTCAAGCTCATACGCCACCTTCCCAAACAACTCAAAATCTGGAAGGGGCCTACATATTTAGGACTAAGCTTTCCCTTTTTACCAAATCTCTTTACCCCTTTCATGGGTGAAACTTTGAAATACACAAGGTCATCAACCTCGAACTCAAGATCTCTTCTTCTTACATTTGCATAAGATTTCTGATGACTTTGAGCTGCTTTCAATATTTCTCGAATCAACTGAACTTTCTCCATAGCCTCAAACACCATGTCTGGCCTAATCAAAGTGGGCTCAACAACTTCGCACCAACCAATTAGTGATCTATATCTTCGCCCATAAAGAGCTTCAAATGGGGCCATCTGAATACTTTCATGGTAACTGTTATTATAAGCAAACTCAATCAACGGGAAGTGCTCATCCAAGCTATCTTTGAAATCAACAACACAAGCCCTCAATATGTCCTCTGTGGTATGAATGGTCCTTTTTGCCTGACCATCTGCATGCGGATGAAAAGCTCAACTAAGATGAACTTGGGTATCAAGACCCTTTTGAAAGGCTTTCCAAAACTGAGACGTAAACTGAGTACCCCTATCAGAGATTATGGATAAAGAAACTCCATGTAATCTAACTAACTCTCTGATATACAACTTAGCATAATCTTCAACTGTGTAGGATGTATGAACTGGTAAGAAATGCACTGACTTAGTCAATCTATCTACTATCACCCAAATCGAATCATGTTGACAACGTAAATGGGGTAATCCAATCACAAAGTCCATATTCACCTCTTCCCACTTCTAAGTAGGGATACTAAACTCCTGCAAAACGCCTCCAGGTCTTTGATGCTCTACCTTAACCTATTGATAAGTTGCACACTTGGCTACAAATTTTGCTCTATCTTTCTTCATACCACTCCGCCAATAAATTTCCCAAAAGTCGCGGCACATCTTGGTAGCACCTAGATAAATAGAATAACGTACACCATGCACTTTTGCCATAATCCATTGCCTCAAATCATCAACACATTGCACACACAATATATTCTAGTACCTTAACACACCATCTCCTCCTTGAGAGAAAACCTCTACCTTCTAAGCTCTAACTGACTCCTTTAGTTTGACCAAACTAGAATCCTCATCTTGTTTTTCCTTCACTTCCGAAACTAGAGAAGATTCAGAACTACTCTAAACCCAAATATTCCCTTCTTCTGAATCAACCAATCTCACACCCAACCTAGCTAACCGATGAACTTTCCAAACAAACTCCTTCCTATCATTCTTCACATAAGAAACACTGCCCATGGACAATCTACTAAAGGTGTCTGCCACTATATTGGCGTTGCCCAAATAATATGACACACTCATATCATAATCCTTCAATAATTCTAACCACTTTCTCTGAAAAAGATTTAAATCCCGCTGAGTAAACACATACTGCAAGCTTTTACATTCTGTGAGCATATCAACATGCACCCCATAAAGATAATGTCTCCCAATTTTAAAAGCAAACATAACAACAGCTAACTCAAGATTATGAGTAGAATAATTTTTTTCATGAAGCTTAAGTTGTTTTTAGGCGTAGGCTATAACCTTACCTCTCTGTATCAGAACACAACCCAACCCAATTCTAGAGGCATCACAATACACAACAAAACCATCTGTACCATTAGGTAATGCTAAAATTGGGGCTGAGGTGATTTGAGTCAACTTCAACTCCTAAAAACTCTTCTTATTTGAATCTAACCACTAAAACTTAACTATTTTCTAGATCAATCTAGACATGAGAGATGCAATAGATGAGGAACCCTCAACAAAATATCTATAATAGCCAGCTAAACCTAAGAAACTCCTAATGTCTGATGGAGAAATAGGTCTAGGCCAGTTTCTTACTACCTTTGTCTTTTGAGAATCAACCCTAACTCCCTCACTAGAATTAATATGACCAAGGAAAGCTACTGACCATAGCTAAAATTCATATTTACTGAATTTAGCGAACAACTGGTGATTTATAAGAGTTTGCAATACAATTCTAAGGTGGTTTACATAATCATCCTCACTACGAGAGTAGATAAGAATATCATCTATAAAGTCTATGACAAACATGTCCTAATACTGTTTGAACACTTTGTTGATCATGTCCATGAAAGATGCTGGGGTATTTGTTAGCCCGAAGGACATGACTAGAAACTCAAAATGATCATAACGAGTTCTGAAAGCTATCTTTAAAACATCACACTCTCTTACTCGAAGCTAATAATAGTCGGATCTAAGGTCTATATTGGAGAAGTAACATCCACCTTGGAGTAGATAAAATAAGTCATCAATTCTAGAAAAAGGATATTTGTTTTTTATTGTGACTTTATTCAGCAGACGAGAGTCAATGCACATTTGTAAATAACCATCTTTCTTTGAAACACTAGGCCTTATGAAATATTTATCTAAGAGATCTTTAAGCTACTTTTTTTAACTTTTTAAGCTCGGATGGATCCATATGATAAGGAGGAATAGAGATAGGTTGAGTATCTGGAAGAAGGTCAACACCAAATTCTATTTCTCTATCAGAAAGTACCCCTGGCAAATCTTTAGAAAAGACATCAGTAAACTCATTGACTACACTAACTGACTGAACTATTGGAGTCTCAGACTTACTGTCTTTGACTCAAACTAGATAATAGATGCACCCATTGGAAATTAAATTTTAGGCTTTAAGATATGATATGATATAACTTTTGGGAGACACTAAATTTCCTTCCCACTCAAAGACTGGCTCATCTGAAAACTGAAACTTCACCACTCGAGTGCAACAATTTATGGATGCATAACAGGAATGGGACTAATCCATACCAAGAATAATATCAAAGTAAACCATATCTAACTCTAGTAGGTCTGCTAACATGATTTAATGAAGGACAGTATGATGCCCCAAAAACATTTTTTGTTAAGATCTAGAACAAAAATGTGTTGAATTCTATTATTTATCATGATTAATAATTTTTTGTGTGTGGAATTTCTAGATATTCGATCTGTCATCATGTAGATCATCAAATAAGCTTTCCAATGATATATGGATCATCCAAAACGGACACTCGAGCGATGAGTTATGATCATTTCGATCTAATCATGAATAGTGGTGAACAGTAAATGTGCAGGAAAAAATGTTGAGGCCAGGTGAATTTTAGGATCAACTTCAAATGATCATAACTCATTGTCCATAATGATCTGGGTGAGATACTATATATCAACAGAAAGCTTTGAAAGTCCTCTTTCTAATGAAATTGGTTTCATCCAATTTGGCCATCGAAAAAAAAGTTATAGTCGATCTACTTCAGCCTATCAAAATAGTCCACCAAAGGACAGATTTGACATTATTTGATTTTTAAGGGTATTTTAGTCATTCTCACTCCAATCCATCTGGGTAAACCATGGATTTAAGTCCATTAAGAGCATTTAATAGCTTATTTTTCTCCAAAATTTCCTAAGGCTCAAACCCCAACCCTACTACTCAAAATTGCATCCTTTTATATCTCTTGATTGAACCATAGAAATTCAAATTGATTTGGTATTTGAGTTTATCATGTTAAGGGCTTCGAGAAGCACCCTTTATTTTCATGAACAAAGTTTCGGAGTCGAAAGTTTATATTTATCTTCCATTTTTAGGTATGTGGATCTTTGAACAAGATTATCCTTTTTGATCTTGTGCCCAGTATTTTTGTTGAATTACATTGATATAAGATTTTATATGTTTTACCATGAATTGGAAATAAGGTTTTATATCTTATATTATTTTCCATGAGCTATAGGATTATGTCATCCGATATGTATGATGTTGAGATGGAATTATGTCCAAAAAATATTTGATTATGAGAGTATGATGAATTAATTTGTTAAGCCTTGATTTATACCATCATTCCACTATTTCCTTATTATGAATTTATAATTGATATTGGAAATTCTATATCCCTACTATGGGTTGATGTCTCAAGTACCTTTAAATGAGAGTTAGATGGCAAACTGAGAAATGTTGATATTGAAGTTGCAATGAGTCTTGTTATTTTCTGGATGGTTTTGATGAGTTAAATTGTTGAAAATATTATGTATTGAGTCTTCATATCCTTGTCCAAATGTCGAGTCAATTATGATTCAATGCATTGATACCTTGTTGATGTTGAGAAAGATTAAAATGTTTTGAGCTAAAATGTGCTGAGTTAGGAATCCACAAATTGATATGATTTGATAAATGAGAAAGAGATTTGATTTGGTCTTTATGATAGACCCTTGTGATGTTGTGGTGGATTTCCTAAAGGGAAATTTGGTATTTTCTCAAATCTATGTGCCACCGTAGGGTTGTTTGATGATTATTTTATTGGCCAAAGAGACTGATTGTGTTTATTGCAGTTTTAAAATCATACTCCCTGGCAAAGAGTATAACGCTCCCGCCAACGAGGGTTTCAAATATTGGTATTCCACGTAGCTCACGTGGGGTTGTCGGTTATAAGAAACTCCCCTATCCATAAGAGTCATGTTTATTGAAATATCGAGTCACTCCGAGTTTTAATGTGGTAAGTCAAATCGCCTATGATAATCAATAATGATTTATGAGGTTTTTCTCCTACATTTCTTATGCAAGATATTATGAGTTGCATGATTCAATGTCACTCAAGTCAGGTGTGTTATTATAGTCTGTATGTACGTTTTTATGAAATTTATGATATTATTTATATTTTCCATGCGCCCCCACATACTCTGTACGTATCTTATACAGACCCATATATTTCTCTATGTGTTACATTATTACCATGATGTAGGTTTAGGTACTCAGCCGCAGCCACGACAGTGATACCTGAGTTCTGCATCTACGTTCCTTCAGTGGTGAGTCCTCATGATTCAAGGACCAAGTTGCAAGTTTTAGTGTTGTCATTTTGTGATCCCTTTGGTCTGTTGAGTCAGTTGGGGGTTTGTCCCAATGGCTTGTTGATTTTGTTGTATAGAGGCTATGTCAGACTAGTATATTATTGGGTTGGTTTGTGTTTAAACATTCTATTTATGTACAGTCTAATGATATTCCATGCCATGTACGATGTGATATGATATGTACTTATATATATATCGTTAGCGTAGTATGTATGTTGTTGTGTTGGAACCCAAGGGTAGTGTTTTGGCTTAAAGGGTTAGCTTGAGGCTACGTGTAGCCTTGGGCACCGTGTGGCATCTCGGAATGATATTTTGGGGCATTATAAACTTAGTATCAGAGCCTAAGGTTGTGAAGAGTCCTAGGGAGTCTGACAAGCCACATTACGTAGAGTCTTGATCATTGGTGTGTAGTGCGCCACTACTATGATCAAGAGGCTGCGGGGCATTCTAGGAAAAGTCATTTCTTTCTTTCTACAAGAGTCTATCATGATTACAACTATTTCCTTCTGTTGTTAATTCATGCGTTCTTATGATAGAAAAGGCCTTCACATCGGAAACGACAACCAACCTCAACCCGTTGATCCATTACATAAGACGGTATCCCATGCTGAATTTTGAGCAGCTTTTCAGATGCTAGCCCAGGCAGTTACCATTAATATTCAAGCCAATGCTCCACCTCCTTAGGAAAATAATTCGGCAGCAGTATGAATTCGAGACTTTATGTGGATAAATCCGCCAGAGTTTCATGGGTCGAGAGCAGGTGAGGACCCGTAGATGTATGTTGATGAAATGAAAAAAATTACACAGATTATACACGTGATCGAGGAAGAAAGTATGGAGTTGGCTTATTATTGGTTGAAGGATGTTACCTACGACTGGGTGCAGATGTGGAATAAGGGTGGGTGGTTTGGAAATTATTCTAAGATGCTTTCTTGGATAAATTCTTTCCTCTTGAGTTACGGGAAGCTAAGATAGAGGAGTTTATGACTTTGAGACAAGGATCCATGTAGGTTAAGGAGTATTGTCTTAAGTTTAATCAGCTATCAAAGTACACTCCCAATATGATGGTTGACTCGAGAACTAGTATGAGCAAGTTTCTAACTGGGGTTTTGAGTTATGTGGTGAAAGAATGTAGATCTGCTATGATCAACAGGGAGATTGATCTTCCTAGGTTAATGATTCACGCATATAGTTTGAGTCAGACAAGATACAGGAAAGAGAAAGAGTAATAGGGATTCAGAGAGTTAGATGGGAGCAACAGGGGTCTAGTCAGACTAGATTCTCTGGAGGGAGTCGCCATCAGTTTCAGAGACATCCATTTATACCTGCGCCTTTCTTAGCTAATGCTCTTATATATCGGGGCAAGCAGGAACTTGAGAATAGGTCGGTACCTTCCAGGTCTCAGGACAGTATAAGCAACCGACCTTATCCTCCTCCATGTGCTAAGTATGGTAAAGACCATTTTGGGGAGTGTCATATGGGGCAGCGGGGCTGTTTTGGTTGTAGCAAGTTAGGCCAAATACTTAGAGACTACCCATGAGCTAAATAGTAGAGTTGTGATGCCCATCCCCAGAGTCAGGCTATCAGTGCCTCACCTCCCGCAGCCCATCTAGTTCCTCCTCAGGGTGCTTCATCTAGTACTACTGGCGGTCAATGCCAGAATCGTTTCTATGTTATAAAACTTCATCAAGAGCAGGAGGACTCTCCCGATGTTGTCACTAGAATGGTCTATATTTTCTATTTTGATATCTATGTGTTGATGGACCCCGGTTTGAGTTTTTCTTATGTGACACCTCTGGTTGCTATAAATTTTAAACTGGATCCTGAACTAATTTTTTAGCCTATTTTGGTTTTTACTCCGGTAGGAGAGTCTGTTATTGCTAAGTGGGTGTATAAGAAATATTCTATTATTGTTTTTAATTGGCTTATGTATGTTGATTTGATTGAGATAGATATGGTAGACTTTGATATCATTCTAGATATGGATTGTCTTAACTCATGCTATGTGTCTATTGATTATCGTGCCCATGTGGTCAAGTTTTAGTTTCTTGATACACCTATCCTTGAATGGTCTGGGAGTTTTGTGACTCCTAAGGGTCATTTCATATCCTATCTCAAAGCTAGGAAGTTAATTTACAAAGGTTGCATCCACCATTTGGTTTGGGTTAAAGACACTAAGTCTGAAACCCCAACCATTCAGTCAATTAATGTTGTTAATGAGTTTCTTGATATCTTTTTAGAAGATCTCCCTGGAGTACCTCTTGATAGAGAGATAGAGTTTGGGATTGACCTTCTTCTCGATACTCAGCCTATTTTCATTCCTTCGTATCGCATGGCTACTATAGAACTTAAAAAGTGGAAGGAGCAATTGAAAGATCTTTTAGACAAAAGCTTTATCAGACCTAGTGTGTCCCCG
The DNA here is from genome assembly GCA_030864225.1 of Capsicum baccatum var. pendulum. Lineage (NCBI taxonomy): Eukaryota > Viridiplantae > Streptophyta > Magnoliopsida > Solanales > Solanaceae > Capsicum > Capsicum baccatum. The sequence goes on along the minus strand of CM061559.1, from coordinate 197,819,803 downwards.
TGGGGTGCACTTGTCTTGTTTGTGTGCAAGAAAGATGGTTATTTGCAGATGTGTATAGATTACCAGCATGTTAATACAGTTATTATCAAGAATAAATATTCACTTCCTCTAATTGATGATTTATTTGATCAATTGTCAGGTGCGAGCTACTTTTCAAAGATAGACCTCAGATCCGGTTATCACCAACTTAAGGTTAGGGAATGTGATATCCCCAAGACAGCTTTTTGAACTCGTTATGGTTATTTTGAATTTCTACTGATGGCTTTCAGGTTAACTAATGCTCCAGCGGCTTTCAAAAATCTTATGAACCGTGTATTCCATCCATATCTGGATTTATTTGTAATAGTGTTCCTTGATGATATTCTTATTGACTCTCGAAGTGAGGGTGATGATGCAGATCATCTCTGAATTATGTTGGAAACTCTTGGAACTAATCGGTTGTATGATAAGTTCAGTACGTATGAGTTCTGGCTACACTAAGTAGCCTTCTTAGGTCATGTTGTTTCTTTCGAAGATATTAGAGTTGATCCTCAAAAGATAAAGGCTATAAAAAGTTGGCCTAGACCTATTTCTCCTTCTGATATTAGAAGTTTCTTGGGACTAACTGGTTATTATCATCATTTTGTTGAAGGGTTTTCATCTACTGCGTCTCCTATGACCCGTTTGACCCAAAATAAAGTGAAGTTTCTGTGGTCCAAATCTTGCGAGAAACGTTTTCAGGAGTTGAAGACTCGACTCACTTCAGCCCCTATGTTGACTTTGCCTGATGGTTTTGTGGTGTATTTCGATGCTTCCAGAGTTAGTTTGGGTTGTGTATTGATGCAAAAGGGCAAGGTTATAGCTTATGATTCTAGGCAGCTAAAGCCTTACGAGAAGAATTACCCTACCCAGGACCTTGGATGAGCTGCCATGGTTTTTTCTTTGAAAATCTGGAGACATTATTTGTATGGTGTCCATGGCGATGTCTTCATAGACCATAAGAGCTTGTAGTATGTATTCACCCAAAAGGAGTTGAATATTAGGCAGAGACGATGGTTAGAACTGTTGAAAGATAGCGTGCTATATCATCTGAGCAAGGCCAATATAGTAGCAGATGCCCTTAGTCGGAAGTCCATGGGTATTATAGCACATGTGGAGATTGGTAAGAAGGATTTGGACCGTGAGGTACATCATTTGGCTAGATTGGGTGTTAGGTTGTTTGGTGATTCTGAGGGTAGTATAAGAGTTCAAAGTGGTTTCGAATCTTCTTTAGTTTTGGAAGTGAAGAAGAAGCAAGACAGGGATCCTACCTTGGTCAGGTAAAAAGAGTCAGTGAAAGACCAAAAGGTGGAGGTTTTTTTCCAAGGGATGATGGCATTTTAAGACTCTGAGAAAGATTATGTGTTCCTGATGTTGATAACTTAAAGCAGAGGATTATGGCAGAAGTGCATGGTATGTGATACTCCATCCATCCTGGTGCTACCAAGATGTACCATGATTTGTGGGAAATCTATTGGTGGAACGGTATGAAGAGAAACATAGCAGAATTTGTGGCAAAGTGTTCCATGTGTCAACAGGTTAAAATAGAGCATTAAAGGCCCAGTGGCGTGATGCAAGAGTTTAGCATTCCTACTTGGAAGTGGAAAGAAGTGAATATGGACTTCATAGTTGCTTTGCCTCCTTCTCGTCGCCATCATGATTTGATTTGGGTTGTCATAGACAGGCTGACGAAATCAGCTCATTTTTTGCTTGTGTATTCATTGTATACAGCTGAAGATTATGCTAGAATATATATTTGGGAACTCTTCATACTTCATGGAATCCCTTTGGCTATTATTTCTGACAGAAGTACTCAGTTTACCTCTCAGTTTTGGAAATCTTTTTAGAAGGGTCTCGGTACCCAAATTTATTTATGTTCTGCTTTCCATCCGCAAATAGATGGTTAGGCCGAGTGGACCATTCAGACTTTAGAAGATATGTTGAGGACTTGTGTGCTTGATTTTAAAGGTATTTGGGATGAGCACTTAGCATTAATCGAGTTTGCTTACAATTACAATTTTCATGCTACTATTGAAATAGCCCCGTTTGAAGCTTTGTATGGTAGAAGGTGTAGATCACCCATTGGTTGGTTTGAATTTGGTAAGGCTTCCGCGACTGGATCAGCTGCGGTGTTTGAGGTCATCGAGAAGGTTAAGTTAATTTGGGAAAGGTTGAAAACCACCCAAAGTCATCCAAAATCATACAGAGATGTAAGGAGGAAAGACCTTGCATTTGTAATTGGTGATTTAGTTTACTTGAAAGTTTCACCCATGAAAGGGGTGAAGATATTTGGGAAGAAAGGAAAACTAAGTCCCCATTTCATTGGTCCCTATAAGATTGTGGATCGCATTGAAAAGGTAGCGTATAAGGTTGAATTGCCCTTGGAGTTATCTAACATCCATTCGGTTTTCCATATTTCTATGCTTAAGAAGTCTATTGGTGATTCTGTTGTGATTGATCCTTCTGAAAGCTCGGGTATTCAAGAGTCTTTCATATGAAGAGATTCCGGTTGAGGTTTTTAACTTTCAAGTTCGTAGGCTAAGAAACAAGGATGTTCCTTTGGTTAAAGTGCTTTGGAGAAATCAATTCGTGGAGAGTGCTACTTGGGAAGTCAAAGCGTATATGCGCGCCAAATATCACCACCTCTTTCCTATGAATCCTGAACATGTCAAAGGTATCGTTCTCTTTTGATGTAATCCTTATTGCTATGTTTATCTTGGCTTATGTGTTTTCTACGATATCCAAAAAAATCTAGAATGGAGTATATGCTTAGGCAAGATGATTTTTCTCTATATACTCATTTTTATAGTATTCTTGACCTACCTATGAACATTCGAGGATGAATGTTTCCAAGGAAGAGATGATGTGATGCCCCGAAAAAATTTTCCGTTAAGATCTCGAACGAAAATGTGTTGAATTCTGTTCTTTATCGTGATTAATAATTTTTCTGTGTGGAATTTCTAGATATCCGACCCATCATCGCGTAGATCATCAATAATCTTTCCAAAAATATATGGATCATCCAAAAAGGACACTCGAGCGATGAGTTATGATCATTCCAATCTAATCGTGAATAGTGGTGAACAGTAAATGTGCAGGAAAAAAATACTGAGGTCAGGCGAATTTTAGGGTCAACTTCAAACGATCATAACTCCTTGTACATAGTGATCTGGGTGAGATACTATATATCAAAAGAAACCTATGAAAGTCCTCTTTCCAATGAAATTAGTTTCATTCAATTTGGCTATCGGAGCAAAAGGTTATAGTTGATCCACTTCATCCTATCAAAACAATCCACCAAAGGATAGATTTGACATTATTTGATTTTTTAAGGGTATTTTGGTCATTCTTACTCCAATACACTGGGTAAACCATGGATTTAAGTCCATTAAGAGCATTCTATAGCTTATTTTTCTCCAAAATTTCCTAAGGCTCAAACCCCAACCCTACTACTCCAAATTTCATCCTTCTATGTCTCTTGATTGAACTGTAGAAATTTCAAATTGATTTGGGATTTGAGTTGATCATGTTAAGAGCTTCGAGAAGTACCCTTTATTTTCATGAATAAAGTTTCGGAGTCGGAAATTTATATTCATCTTTCATTTTTAGGTACGTAGGGATTTGAACAAAATTATCCTTTCGATCTTGTGCCCGATATTTTTGCTGAATTACATTGACATGAGCTATTGGATTATGTCATCCGATATGTGTATGATGTTGAAATGGAATTATGTCAAAAAAGTATTTGATTATGAGAGTATGATGATTTAATTTGTTAAGCCTTGATTTATACTATCATTCCACTATTTTCTTATTATGAATTTATAATTGATATTGGAAATTCTATATTCCTACTATGGTTTGATGTCTCAAGTACCTTTAAATGAGAGTTAGATGGCAAATTGAGCAATGTTGATATTGAAGTTGTAATAAGTCTTGGTATTTTTTGGATGGTTTTGATGAGTTAAATTGCTGAAAATATTATGTATTGAGTCTTCATATCCTTGTCCAAATGTCGAGTCGGTTAGCATAGCATGTATGTTGTTGTGTACCCAAGGGTAGTGTTTTTGCTTAAAGGGTTAGATTGTGGCTACGTGTAGCCTTGGGCACCGTGTGGCATCTCGATATGATATTTTGAGGTGTTAAAGACAGTGATAGGACACTTTATATAGATCTGTTAGCAATAATTGACTCACCTATTGAGGTAGAAACCAAGAAGGTCTCAGGGATCTTTTCAAGACCTATTTCAAAATTGACTGTAACTAATGGGGTCACATAAGAGAAACTCAATCTGGGGTCTAACAACCCATAAACATCAATATGAAAGACATGAAGCATACCGGTAACAACATATTGTGAATTCTCTTTCTTCTGATGGGATGGTAAAGCATAAAACTAATTCTGGCACTAACCTCTATCGGTACTAGATGATGCGCCCTGAGGAGGAACCGGGCGACCTAGAGGAGCTGGTGCACTAGTAGCCTAAGTCTGATGAAGAACATCTTTATTTCCCTTTTTAGTATGCAGACACTCTCTAATTTAATGACCTAACTTACCACAACTCTAACAACCCTTCTACCCCATCAAATACTCACTAGGATGACTCTTACCACACTTAGCACATAGAGGATAACTGGGTCATCCACTCATACTATTCTTAGATATTGACATAGAAGACTTACCCTACTGCTCCTGCCTAGATCTAGGAGCAGGAGCACTAGCTGATGATGGTGGTGGAATAGATGAACGATTCTAAAACTATGAATAATTTCCCCCTTCAAACTTAGTCTGACCATACTCAAACTACCCAGTTCTAGCCTTCTTATTTCCCCTCTCTCTTCCCTTCAACTTCTCTACCTCAATCTGCTGAGCATGAATCATTAATCTAGTAAAATCCATGTCTCCAATAAGCTTAGAAATCCTACACTCCTTGACTACCAAGATAGATACGCTAGAAACAAGCTTACTCATACTTTGCTTAGGATCAGCCATCGTATCAGGGGCATACTTAGACAACTGATTGAACTTAAGGTAGTACTCTTTCACTATCATCGAGCCTTGTATCGGGTTAATAAACTTCTCTATCTTAGCTTCCCTCATTTCATACGAAAAGAACCTGTCAAGAAAAGCATCTCAAAATACCTGTAAACTCATGGGGGCTGCATTCTTACCTCTACCATTCTTCCACATAACTACCTAATCATACGCTACATCCTTCAATTTATAGGATGCTAACTCTACACTCTCCTCTTAAGAAATATGCATAATCTGGGTGATCTTTTTCACCTCATCTAAATAAATTAATAGGTCCTTACCAGCTTTTGACTCAAAGAACTCTAGCGGATTTATTCTCATAAAGTCACAAATTCTAGCTGCTGCTAAATCACCATTCTGCTAAAGTGTAACTGCAGCCTGATAGGTGCCCTGAAAATTGGCAGTCACTACCTGGGCCAATGCTTGAAAGGCAGCCCAAAACTCAGCATGGGATACGTTCTCATTAAGAGGATCGGTGGGCTGGGGTGGTTGTTTATCATTTAAGTAGGAGGAGGCATATTTAACTATCACATAAGAGTATGATTTAAAAGCAGATATAGATACTATAAGCACGATATATCATGAAAGAAAGAGATGATTTTCTAAGAACGTCCCGTAGCATCTTTCTCATAAATATGTAATGCTTCACACCTATAATTAAGACACTACACAATGTGGCTTGTATGAATTCCTAGGATTATTATAAACCTGGATTTGATACCATGTTTGAAATGCCCTAAAACCTGTTCCTGAGGTGTCACACGATGCTCAAGACTATGAGTATCCTTAAGCTAACCATGTCTGCCTTTTTTTAAGTCTGAATCTCAAAATAAGGGAATATATATAAAAAATCACACTAAATGTGGAAAACTATCTGAGTTAACTGAGAATATCTGAAAATACTAATTTTGAAAGTCTGATAAATCAATACTGAAGATCTAAATCAAATCTAGCTGTCTGACAATCCTCTACTACTAATGCTAGAGAGTCAATTGAGACAGACCCCTAGCTAACTCAAGATGTCTAAGAATACTGAATCATCTAAACTGATAAGTTAAAAATATTAATAACTAAGTACCTAACTATGAGGACTCACCAACTATCAGAATGTAGATGGAGATGCTCGAAATTACTTATGCTGCTGGAACTGAGCACTTAAACCTATATTATGAGACAATATAGCGCATAGAAATATATGTGGATCAGTACTTTGAGGATGTACTGAGTATATGTGGGTGAATGCATAAGTAAATCATTATCTCAATATTTATATCAACTTGCAAAAGAATGCATGCCAAAAGTAAATGACTCACATAAGCTAGAACATCTGAAAGATGAAAATCATAATTCATGAGTAGTAAATCATACTTTATAAATCTAGTGAGTCATACCATTAGGTATAAAAGTTGTACTAGTGATCTGTCTATAAATCATTTTCTCTCAGTTTAGAAAGGACTCACTTTTATATCTGAAATCTAGAAGCTAAAGTCTGCAGCTAATATCATTCTATAAAGCATAATGTGAATAAAGTTGTTAGACTTTACACTTAGTTTTCCAAAATCTTTTGTTTACTAGTAGGGAATTCTCTTAAGAACTAATCGGCAAAGGAGGTTCTTCTAAACTACATATACCATTGTAAGACTCCACAAATTAGTAGCTTAATTTGGTCCTTTAAGCTTGTTAAAGGGTCCCAGACTTAGAAAATTCTAGCTAAGTACTTAGACTTAGCTTGAATTTTAGCCTTCGAAAGTTGGCAATATCATTTATCAACCTAGAAATCTATTAATTATAGATATTTAAGTTAATACATGACCAGTAAGGTCAATAGGTAAACCCGAGCAAGTTTTGGATTTTTTGAACTTCGTTTGAAGCTCCTTTGGAATCCCAAATTAGTGAACCAATGCAATCTTGGTGCGCCGCATCAACTATCTCATTGGTTAATATTTTCCCCATCTACTAGCATCAAATTCCAATGAGTCGATGCTAACTTGTTGTGATGCGTCAGATAACGCATTGTTACCATTATTACCAGCACGTCTCTGGGTGCATTTTATTTCAGTCATTAAATATCCACGTCCAAAGGGGAAATTAAGTCGATTTCCCCTACCTTTATTCCATCTAAACACAAGATTAAAGCCTATTACAAGCACTTTAGGCAAAATTTCATCAACTTTCTCTCAATTGAAAACCCTAAATTCAATACTCATCTTCAAGAATTCCACCATCTTTTTTCAAAATAAGTTTAAGATTCCCAACTCAAGAATTCCAAGAACCCTCCTTTAAGAGTACAAACAGAATCTCAAAAGCAAGTTTATTCATCTAGTTCTTCATCCAAGGTAGGTGGGGTTTGAACAATAACAAATCTTTCATTCTTGTGCCCAAAAACTTCGATTTTATTAAAGATTTTATGATTTGCAAGTTGGGATTTACACTCAAAGTGTCTTGTTTAAATTTTATCAACTTGTAAGTGATTTATGAGTTGAAGTGCATGTTTATTCCACCTATTTATGCTTTGAATTGAGGATGTATACCATGAATTGCACATCCCTATTGTAAATTGCTATTTTCAAGTGTTTCTAAGATGGTTGTCAAAAATTAGCTTCTATGAAATCATGATTATTTTATATATATATATATATATATATATATATATATATATATATATATATATATATTCTTTAAATCCAAAGATGAATGTTTGAGATTGTTAAAGTATTTTAATAATATTATAATGAGCATGAACTTTATTGTGATTTGACATAATTTCCAAGCATGGGTTGTAAGCTATAAGTGTCAATCTTGGTGTTCAAGAAAGATGATTTTTAAGAAATATTTGATATTTTGATCCTAATCTAAGATAGGGCATCCACGTTATTTATCTAGTTCACGATTCAAAGTAAAGAGAATCATAATTGGTTTTCATTATAGACCCTTGTGCTATTTTAAGGTATATTTCTCTAAAACGTTTTGAGCAATAATTATAGGAGTAGTATTTAGCTCCGAGTTGGTATGATTCCAAGATCTCATGCCCTAGAACTATGTGCCACCGTAGGTTTCTGATTTGCCCATAGTGGGCTAAGATAGTGATCACTAAAGTTAAGGTTCTATTCTGAAGGCAAGGATAGAAAAGCTCACCCCAACGTGGGCAAGACGTTGGACTCCATAATAGCTCACATGATTTGTATCGGTTAGAAGAAACTCCCAGAGTCCCCAAAGTCCTTATGTCCAAAAGTTCCAAAAGAATTCCAAATATCCCAAAGTCTCTGAGTTTCAAAAAAAAAATAATAGAAAAGTTTTAGAAAACTAAGTGTAAAGGCTCACGAAGTTATTTCAGATTGTGTTATATAAAAGATGTTAGCTCTAAGATTTCAGATGTAAAGAGTGAGTCCTTTTTACACTTAGACAGTATGATTTTAACAACAGAATTCAAGTACATCTTTTAGAACTAAATGGTGTTGCTCACGAGATTTATAAAGCATGCTTCACTTCTTATTGCTAGATATTTTAGTATTTCAAATATTCCAGCTTATGTGAGTCACTTATATTTATCATGCATTGTTTTAAAATAATGACTATGAGATATGTTTTTTACTTATGCATTCACCCTCGTATACTCAGTACATCCTCAAAGTAATGATCCATATATATTTCTATGTGCTACATTGTCTCATAATATAGGTACAAGTTTTAGTATGCACATTCAGACTTAGACCATTTGTAGCTTCCAATCAGCAGGTGATGGGTTTTTTTGATTCTAGGACTCAAGTCAAGTATAATTTTGTATTGTCTTTTTTTATTCAATCTTATTAATTAGGGATAGCTAGGGGTCATGTCCCGGCTACCTATAATCAACATTAGTAGAGGCTTCATAGACAGTCAGTAGAGTTGAGATAGTTGATTCAAGTTTTTACTTGTATAATCAGAGATGTATTGTTTTAATATAGTTTTGTATTGAGCATATTCAGAAAAGATTTATCTTTCGCATTATTCTTTTAGAATTTCGTATTTATTTCAGTTGCTTATAAGTTATGCCAGTAGAAAGGGTAAGCTTGGGATCACTTGTGGTCCTAAGCACCGTGTGATATCTCAGGACCCATTTTTGGGGCATTACAACCATGTGAGCTAACATAGAGTCCAATGTCTTGTTCTCTTAAGGGGAAAACCTCACTATACGGAGAGGTGTCATACTTTTTCCAAGGAGTATAACCTAATCTAAGTGATCACATCTGTATCTGTCATCCATAGTGTGTAATACCCTATATTTCCTTAGCATAATTTAAGTCCCAATTAATGAGTATTTGTATATAAAATTTTCAAAACACTCATTATTTTCTAGTAGAAATCCAATTAGCTTTCTAACGATATAAATTTGCCCAACTATGATAATCGGATAAGAAGTCATGGCAATTTTTAGTTTTAGTCATTAAACGTCATCTTTTTAGTCCCTAATACATCCCGTAGCCAGTCCAAATAATGATTGGAAATTTCCAGTGAGGTATTGTGATCCTGACGCATCACGCCAAAGGCCAGATTAGTATTTTTTATTTTTTAGTGTTATAGCGCGATGCCACCATGTTGTGGTAAGCTTCCAGGTCACAAAAAAGGTGGCAATATAATTATGCAACATCATTTCACCTTGAATTTTCCCAATTGTCCAATTCTAGTGACATGGCATGATAGCGTCGCGCTGCGCCAAGGGTGTTTTTTGAAACTTTTTGATGAAAAAATAATATAATGTTCATGGATAAAACAGTCATTTCCTTATTATTTTAGTCTGCCTAGGTGTGATATTTAATCCCTAAAATTTTTTTAAAATCATTCTTTAATTAATTTCCCGTGAATCAAAAGGCATGCTCTCCCAATCAAGAACCCTAGCTCTTAAATTCAATGTCAATCCTCAAGAATTCACCAAGAACTTTAAGAAATCCATCAATTAAGATATGTTAGATGTTCATCCATGGATTCCTATCATCCATGGAGTCCAAGTAACCTATTGAAATTTCAAGTTTTGATCTTTTCAAGTTATTTGATTTAAAATATGACTTCATCCATAAATCTCCATGTACTATTGATTTTATACCATGTCACCATGAAATTATTGTTATTATTCAATCCTTCATGTTTTAATATTATTATTTATTGAATTAAACAATAATTTAATACCATTATATCAAATTCATGCTATTTCTATAAGTTCAATGACATTCCTATGATTGTTTGAAAGCATGAACTAAAGAGTTTGATAAAATGCCTACAAGAGTGATTGATTTAATAAAAGCCATCATATTTTGTCCCCCAAGCTTTAGTGTCATTTTACTATTGTTGTTTTGAGTCATAGGGGTATTTAATACCCAAAAACCATAACTGTTTATTTAGTCTAGTTTCGGTACATTACAGGATAGTCCTCAGAACATACTATGAGCATTATCAGAATAGTCAAATATTATTCAGTTAAACTCAGAGCAGTCTAGTATTTCAGTGTCTTTCAGTTGGGAGTAGGATTTAGCATCGATCAAGTGTAGGGATGGCGGCTTCCCCATCTGATAAGTAGAGTCATTAGTAACAGTCCCTATACTTCAGAACTATGTAGCCAAGATAGGACATGAGAAATCACTCGTCATATTAGGCTTGACTATCTCGCAGGGGTCATCCCTCAATTCAGGATTAACACCCTTAGTCCTTTGAACATTATATTAGTTTAGTGGATCCACATAGTCCGTGTTAGTACCTGTGGCATAATATTAACATCCTTTTAACTGGGTTACAGTTTGGACCTCGATTAGCTTAAATTAGGGAATGTCGGTTAGATGATACCTCCCATATTCTCAGATACAGTCTCAGTTATAATCCCAGTTCAGTTATTCAGTTTTAGTGTTGTTTGACCAAAGCATACAGATTTTAGTTATTTTAGTATTTTAATTTACACATTTTACTCAGTTCCTGTTATATTATTGGTCATGCATCCTCAATATCTACATATTTTCATGTATCTTTAGTATTTATTGATTTTCATGCATACTCAGTATTTATAGATTTTCACATATTCCCAGTACGTACAGACTTCATGCTCTCTATTCAGTACTCTATGCTTTACATGTACATTCAGTTAATTATTAGTTCTATTCATGAAACCATGCATTATCAGCCTACCTCATTTAGCATACCAGTATATTCAAATTACTAATCGCATACCTTTTCTTTTGTGCTATGATGTATCATATCATAGGTTCTGTCACTCAGTTCTCGACTCATGATAAGACCTATCAGATCCTCAGCAGTAGCGTGAGTCCTTATACTTTGAGGATAGACTTAATTTATTTCATGTATCAGTTTAGTAGTTAGTTGGAGTTAGATGGGGCCTATCCCATCAACTCGCAATCATTCAGTTTTAGAGGCTTATCAGACATTAGATTTAGTCATTCAGTATTCAAAAATTATTGTTAGTTATCCAGTTCATCAGTATTTTATCAGATTCAGTCAGTTATTTCTATAGACTCATATTTCAGTTTCGAATTCAGTTATTAAAACCATATGGTATATCAGTTGTTCTTCCACAATTATGATATTATTATTCAGTGCTCACAGCAGGTACCAGCTCATAGGTTAGCTTGTGGTCCCTCAGGATTTTAAGCACCGTGTGACGCCCAGGGTGTACTCTCGGAGCATTACATATAGAAATGGGAATAATATGATAATTTATACCTATATTAGCTATGTAGTTATATAGAAGATAGGGCACGCTAATCCCACACTTCTAGCTTGGTGCTAAATACTACTCCCTTTTAATTTGTATGCTCATTCTATTGGAAATCCACTTTAAAAGCTAGCATAAGGGTTATTACAAAACCAATTATGAATTTATCTGATTCAATCTGTAAGTAAAGCTAATCTAATTTTTGTAATCTATAATGAATCTATAAAGTGGATTCCAAATCTTATCTAAGGATCAAAAGATCAAATATTTACGGGAAATTTGAAAATAAACTGATCATCTGATGTTTAAAGCATAATCTTTCTTGAAATAATAATATTTAATCCAGTGATAATAACCCATGCATCAGTCTCATGTCAAAACATCATAATAATCATGCTTGGTAATGAAAACAATGATAATTTATCTCAAAATCTAAAATCTACTGCAATAGGCATGAAAATATGAAAATAACCATACAATTCAACTTCTACATCACTTGAAATCTCATAATCTTGCAATTAGCAATAATGGGTATGAACCCTAATTTAAAACTCATGTATAATCATTCAAAATCATATAAATTTGAAATAAAGACTTGGTTTTGGGGACAAGGATGAAAGAGAATCCCTGTTCATAAACCCCACATACCTTAATTGATGAAATTTCTAAGAAAGCTTGAACTTGAATCTCTATTTGTGCTTCTAAAAATGAACTCTTGATTAACTTGATTTGGGAATCCCCAATTTTGGGTTTTCTTGGAGAAACAATGGAGGAAATTTGATTTCTTGAAGCTTAAGTTTTGATATCTAGGGTTTTTCTTTGGGAGAGAATGGATGAAAATAAGCATAAAGTGCTTAGAATAGGTTTAATTTTTTGTTTTGGATGAATTGGGGACTTGGGAATTGATCAAATAGACCTTTTTAAAATTTTTATTAGAACTAAAAGATCCTGAATTAGCATGCCACCATGACATGCCACTATTGTTGTTGCTCTTTGGAGATAGTACAACTGGGAACTAGAAGTTTAGCACTACGCAGAGCTATTATGGTATGCTACTGAAATGCCATTTAGGCCATCATCGCAATGTGGTACCATCGCATTGGGCTATAGGAATTTGATAAATGTGAAATTGGACTTCACCACAATGTGGACATATCATGAAGGTTCACTAAAAATTGACAATTGCCATTCTGTCCTTCACTGCAATGCAGTGACTCTCAATTTGAGACCCTGTCAAAATTAAATATGCCATAACTTCTCAACCGAGTATCGACTTTAGGAAAAATTAGTTTTGATGGAAAGATGAGCGAATTCTATATACAATTAGGGTCTAAATCTAGAAAATTCTATACATAACAAAGGTTATTTCTTTTTGAAGTTAACCCTTGACATTCTAGGAGCGAAATTAAGCTAAAAAGTGTGGGGTATTACAACCTTGTTTAAGAAATAGGGATTCTTCCATATATATGCATGAGAATCATGTAATAGCTTCTTTCTATTCACTGATAGCTTCGAGAAGGTAAATGCCACTTACTAAAAATTCACAATCACTGTATACCAAGGAATCTCAAACTCATCTAGTGCCAATAATTTCTTATCTGGAAACTCTTCTTGGATGCAAAGTTTATCATCCGTAATGTGATCAAGACTCTCAAGCCTTGAAAGATGATCTGCCACTTGATTTTCAGCTCCTTTATTATCAAAAACTTCTAGATCAAATTCTTGAAGAAAGAGTATCCACCTGATCAATCGTGGCTTTGCATCTTTTTTGTTAAACAAATACTGGTTAGCCACATGGTCTGTATAAACGATTATATTGGTGCCCACCAAATAAGATCTAAATTTATCTAATGCAAAAATGAGCGCTAACATCTCCTTCTCTGTTACTATATAATTCACCTAGGTTACATCTAAGACTTTACTTGCATAGTAAATAGAGTGAAATACATTGCCTTTTTGTTGCTCCAACACCACCCCCATAGCCACATCACTTGCATCATACATTAACTCGAATGGTAATACCCACTTAGTAGAAATCAAGATGGGTGCTTCTATCAATCTTTTCTTCAAACCATCAAATGTCTGCTGACATTCTATCCCAAAATCAAACTTAGCCTCTTTTTCTAAAATCTTGCACATTGGGACTTGTGATCTCTTAAAAATCTTTAATAAAGCGCCTATATATCACTTGTGCCTAAGAAAGATTTTCACTCCCTTCAATGACACCGAATGAGGTAGCTTTCTAATAAATTCAAATTTGGCTCTTTCCACTTCATCCTTTGCGTGACACCTTATGACCAAGGAAAATTCCTTCCTTGACCAAAAATTAGCACTTTTCCTAGTTCAATACAAAATTTATCTCTTTACAATAGTCCAAGACTCTATATATATATTCTACAAGCAAACATCAAATGAGTTACCCCAATGGTTCAAACTCAGTAACTTTAGTGTCAATCAATGCTAAATCCATAATTTGCACCATTTCAAGTTCTTCAACATCGCCATAGAGATAATACCCCATCAAAGCTCACTCAAGTAGGTCATTAGACAATAGAAGGTACAGCTCAAACTTAAGGTCTACTATTGTAATAGCAGGCAATTCTTCATATATATCAGGCAACTTCATTTCCTTATACATATCAAAAACCTTGACCTTTTCATGAGGTTTCATGGCCATCTTCGCTGCAGCTACATCAATAAGAGATTTCCTAGTTGGTAAGAATGGACATCCCAAAATAAATAGAACAGTCGAATTAGCATCAAAGTCAAGAGTAACAAAATCCACTAAGAAAATAAGCAATCCCATTTGTACCTATATATCTTCAATGATCCCGTCAGGCCTAGCAAGAGACCTTCATCTAATTACAAGATAATAGTTATGGGTTTAGGACTCTCAAAATGTACCAAGATGTAGGCATTAGATTGATGCTTTCCCCTAAATCACATAAACCCCTGGCACTAATGGATTGTCCAATGGTAATCTAAAATGTGAAGCTTCCTGGATCTTTTAGCTTTGTGGTAATTTGTTATAAATCTTGGATATGCAGTCCTCAGAAAGTTCTACTATAGCATACTCTATCAAATTGTTCTTGTTTACCACTATTTCTTTCATATACTTGACATACTATGAAACACTGCAAAATATCAACAAGAGAAAGATTGATATTAACCTACTTCAAAAGCTCTAAAAACTTCTTATAAATAGTCTCTTCTTGGCGCTTTCGAAGCCTTTGGGGGAAAGGTAGAGCTAGAGTCTTCTTCTCTACCTTGGTTTCATTACTTGCAGTTTTTTCTTCAACCACTTTCTCCTCATTCATTTTAGTATAACCATCAGTAGACTTGAGATTTACTTTTTTGAGGTTCCAATTCCTTTAGCTGCAAACCGCTCCTAGTAGTGACTGTGTTTACCTGTTTTGGATTCACCTCAGTATCACTAGGTAGACCTCACTAAGGTCTAGTGTTTTGCGCTCCTGCAATCTGACCAATTTGCATATCTAAATTCTTTGTAATCAACCATTAACTCTTCATATCTGCTGCCAGCTGCGTTTGAGAAGCTATAACTTATTTCAACAACTTTTCCATATTACTCAGTTGATTGTGGCCTGATTAATCTGAACTTACTGCTATTGATTTTGTTGTACTAGCCCCTTGTACTGATAGTTGTTTTGTTCCTGATTTTCACCCATGAGAAATTGGGATAATTCCTCCAATTTGGATTGTTAGTGTTACCATAGTTCTGTTGCCTTTGATGATTAGCATTTCCCATATAATTTACAGAACCTAGATTAACTGCACTAGCATTTGCTGCATTCTTACTGCTTCTATAAATCTCACACTATGCATTCTCTATTTGAATTGCATTATCTATGGTTGCCGGTTATGTAACCCCTAACTGCATACTGCAGAACTAATTAGTTATTTGATTTTGTAGTGCAGCGAGCTGAGCTAATAAAGCAGTGAACTGATCTACCTCCAACACATATGCAACCTTCTTAGGATTACTCCTTGATTCAGCATGTCACTCAGGATTTCCTTGTGAAATCTAATTCATCAATGTATATAATTCATTATAAGTCTGCTCAAAAGTTTTCCCACCTGCTACTGAATCTAAGAGAATCTTGGTGTTGGGCTCAAAACCCTCTATGAAAGTATGAACTAGTACATCATTAGATTGATGGTGGTGAGGGAAATTTCTAAGCATACCCTTAAATTTTTCTCAATCTTGGTAAAGATTTTCTCCTTCTTTCTACCTAAATCTTAGAATCTCTCTTCTCAAGCATGTTGTCTTCCCTGAAGCAAAGAATCTCATAAGAAATTTTTGAGCCAGATCATCCCAGGAAGTGATGGATTTTGGTGGTTCAGCATATAACTACCTCTTTTATTCCCCAATTAACAAAAAGGGAATAGCATTAGTCTATTATAATCAGTGAATACCCCAGTAGGAATATAGGCATCACTGATTTCCAAGAAAGTATATATATGCTGTTATGGATCTTTATGTGAGAGCCCTACAAATTGTCCACTCAAACACCACAGTTACCATGTTCTAATTCAATTCAAACCGACCACCCACCTCTGGCATTTGGATACTATTAGTAGCATGGTTCGTAAGTAGGATTGCCATATAACGAATAGCCTGGCTTCTGCTCGAGAAAGAGCAACTGCAATTGCTAGAGCTGGACCACATGCAGCATTTTGATATATTAGATTAATAAGATTAGGATCTCTTTGCTCTGCCATTTAAACTTGCTGGATTGGATAGTAAGCTTTTTGCCTCTGATGAAATGTCTGTTTTGGTTTTGAATAAGGCTCTACCAAATCTCTATCTCTTACTAGACCGATACCTCGCTAGTCCTGCAAAAGTCAGCCACTCAGATCAAGTCGTTAACAGTTAAAATAATTGTCAAAGATAAAAAATTTAAAAAATTACTAATAATAATAGTCCTGGCAACAGCACCAAAAACTTGTTGCGGTCTAATGCACATGCAAGTGCACGCGATCGTACAAGTAATATAGTGACTAAGATAGTCGGATATCGTACCCACGAGGACTATGTAACTAGCTTTTCAACCAACTTTAGTTTTTGACAAGAATGTATTAAGTGATTTGAAGTATCAAAATAATTGTGAAGTTTTAAGTAAAATTATAATTAATAAAGAAATAACAAAATTCAACAATAGCAATGTAGGCAGGGTTGGAAACAATAATAGTGAGAATTCCAGGGTTGAGATACTTTTAACAATCTTTCAAATCTCTATTCTTATCGTAGTTTAGTTGATTATCGGGTTATTGATTCGTAGGGTTTAGAGTATGGTCATGGTCTCTCGATCATCTAATCTTCTACCTAACTAGATATTACAACAACATCATTGAGAGGGGATGCAATAATCCAATTAGATGCACTAAGCTATCTTCCTGCAAGTGAATCAAACAAAGCTTCTAGGCATATCTCTATCCTAGATGCTAATTCAAATTCCTTATTTTATAAAGGAATAAGAACCTAGCTCCTTAACCTTTTCGTTCTAACCTATGATTCTTCACTCGAATTCATATAGGAATATAGGTTTATTTTAATGGTGGCCAATGATCAAAATAATAAGCACAAGATATTAAGAATAACCCATATTATAATTCAACAATAAACTACGATAAAGAATATTAAAGGACAATCATATTTTCGTCCTCAACCCCAGAACAAGGGTGTTTACCCACTCATGTTCGGATTCAACTTTAAAAATAAATAATTAATCATACCAAAATTCAATCTTGGAATAATGAAGTTCAAATAACCCAGTGCAAGGGAGTAGGTCTCACACCACATGGTCCAATCCAAGGGAGTAGGCCTCATGCCGGACAGTCTAGGGGAGTAGGGCACGCGCTATGGACCTATCACAAGTCCCTACTGGGATTTACCTATTTTTCAAAAATTTAATCCTCCTCAGCTCATTGCTTCCGACTTCAAATGCATGTTTTTCGAGCTCAATCCACTTCTTCTCAAGTTCATACAATCAATCCCAAACGTCAATCATTACTTGTTTCCTGTCATGCATCCAATTTTGTCCAATTCCATCAAGAATCCACTCTGTATCACTAATCATGTCCATTGTCTAAATCATGCAATTACACATAAAAACAATAAGAATAACACATTTTTGCTCTAGAACAAGTCCTATTACGGGTTAATATTGGTGCTTGGACATATAAATATGTCCAAGATCAGATGGAACAACTTCTCCTTCCGTTGGCCTAACACCACAACTAGATTAACACCACTTGTATCAAACATTAGTTCAAAGGTTAAAGACCAATTCGAGGTAAAAATAATGGGGCTTGTAATAAGAAGCTCCTTGATATGATTAAATGCCTTCAAACACTCATCATTGAACTCAAATTTTGCCTCTTTTTCAAGGAGTTTTCACAAAGGGTGTGCAATCTTTGCAAAATCCTTTATGGATCGTCTATAAAAACCCACATGACCAAGAAATATTGTCACACCCTTCACGGAGATAGAAGGAGGTAACTTAGACATCACCTTGACTTTTTCTTGGTCCACTCGGATGCCAACTCCAAATTTGTTTTAACCAAGAACAATTTTCTTATTCACCATGAAGTGGCACTTTTTCAAATTCAAAACTAGATTGGTTTCAACACACCTTTCAAGAACTTTGCTAAAGTGAGGGAGGCATGATTCAAATGACTACCCTATGACATAGAAGTTATCTATGAACACCTCCATCAAGCTTTCCAGCATATCCACAAAGATATATAGCATACATTATTGGAATGCTGCCAGAGTATTACGCAACCCAAAAGTAATGCGCTTAAAGGAGAACGTGCCATAAGAACAAGTAAATGTTGTCTTTTCTTGATCTTTAGGGGCCATGAAAATTTATTCGTACCCCTAGTATCCGTCAAGAAAGAAATACCACCCCCGCTTGGCAAACTTATCTAGCATTTGATACATAAAGGGCATCGGAAAATGGTCCTTCTCGATCCAAGAGTTTAACTTACAAGAATTCATGCAAACTATCTACCCCGTGACTGAGCAGATAGGGATAAGGTCATTATTCTCATTTTTTATTACTATTATTCCACCCTTCTTTAGGATATATTGCATCGGACTAACCTAAGTGTTATTTGAGATCGGGTAGATAACTCTCGCATCAAGCCACTTTATGATTTCCTTTTTAACCATCTCTTATATGGGTTGGTTGACACTTCTTTGATGTTCCACAATTGGGACATGAACTTGCTCTAGTTTAATCTTTTGGGAACAAATATTGGGAGCTATTTCTATAAAATTTGCAATCGTCCATCCGATAGCATGAATGAATTTCTTTACTATAACGTTCAAGGCTTCCACTTGGTAGGGCTCGAGATCACTTGCAACAATAATTGGCAAAGTATGATCATTACCCAATAATACATACCTAAGATATGGAGGCAACGACCTCAATTCAAGTTGAGGTGGCTCGGGGATATATGGCTTCACGGGTGAACTCTCACAGTCTTTTAGATCAAGATCTAACTTTATTAAATTTTTGGTATAAGATCTAAGTCCTGGTAAATAGGAAACCATTTCATCAAACTCTTTGATTTAATCACTTCCACAATTCCACAAAACTCCCACCAATGGGTCATTCTTAAGATTCATATCAACATACTTCATTATCTCATCATCAATAACATCGATTACCGAGACTACTTGTAAGTCCATTGGTTGTTTCATGGATTTTCATACATTGAAATAAAATCTTCATCATTTATTTAAAATTTCATATCATCACACTCCATATCTACCAATTCCCTCCTGGTGGATAAAAACATCCTTCCAAGAATAATAGGCAATTCATGGTCAATTGCACAATCAAAGATTACAAAGTCAGCTGGAAAGATGAAATAATTGACTTTTACTAGCACATCATGTAGTATCCTCATAGTTTTCTTGATGGTTTTGTCATCCATTAATAATCTCATAGTGGTAGGTTTTAGTTTTCCAAAACCTAGCTTGTGAAATACAGCATATGGCATTAAATTAATACTCGCCCCGAGGTCACACAAGACCTTTGCAAATTTGAACATTCCGATGGTGCAAGGTATTTTAAGTGCACTGGGGTTTTCCTTATTTTCCACCATTATGCTTGACATGATTGTACAATAATGATAAGTCACTTCTATTGCCTCCCCTTCATAAGCTATTTTTTGGAGACTAATTCTTTCAAAAACTTAGCATACCCCGGCATTTCTTGCAAGGCTTCTATCAAAAGAATATTGATGTTTAGGTTGCTATATTTTTCAAGAAACTTCTTGAATTTGGAATTGTCCCCTTTTTTCTTGAGCCTTTGGGTAAAAGGGGGGGGAATTGTAATTAGTGGTATAGAGACAATTTGAGGCTCTTTCACCTTTGAATTTTTAATGATAACTTTATTTGCCTTTAACATGTCATAATTTGGCCTCTTTCTGTTCACATTTTATTGCTCATAATTTGCTCTATTATCAAGGTCATCATCAAGCTCCACACCCATTCCAAGAGTTTTCCCACTTCCAGTGATAATAGCATTCGTTACCATACCACTCGGTATATCTCTATTTTGTCTTGTATTAAGGGTGTCTATATTTGATTTGATTTTGTCTCTAACTATTGGATGGTGGTTAAATGAAAATCTACCATTTTATGTAGAAGTCACTCCTCATTTCTCTTACTATCTTGTCGGTTCCCTTGAATCCTACCAAGATCCGGTCCAAGACGTCTTTATTTAAACATCTCTATGTTTTAACAAAGGACATGTCTCGGTTCTCATTGGTCCGACCTTGATTCCCACCTTGCCTTTGGTATGACATATGTAAACCATCAAACTTTCTTGGAAACAATCTCATCTCTTCCTCAAGTATCTCCCCTTCCGCATCTTTATACACCCTAACATTCCTTGAATCTATAGGATTGACTCCTTCAAAAGAGGTTCCCATCACATGTTGAGTAAGAAATTCAAGGTGTTATCTCACCTTACTCATGTTTGCATCTCTTTCCTCCTCTTTCTTTCTTTGATCTTAACCCATGAAGGACGCAGAGGAAGCCTCCATATCTATATCAGCACCCTTTATGTGCCAACCTCGAGATAACTTAGTCACTTAATTTAACACGATTGATGCAACTTTATAAGTCAACTTGATAAGGGAACCTTTGTATATGTTGTCAACCATGGTTCTATTCAATTGATCTAATGCCTGATAAAGTATTTGGAGAAATAGCTTCTCAGGAATTTTGTGGTTTGTGCATTGCATGATTTTATCCTAGAACCTTTCTCATACTTCATATAAAGGCTCGCCAAAAAATTGAGGAAAATTTGTAATATCGTCCCTTAATTTCAACATCTTTGAAAAAGAGAAATATTGATCCAAAAAGTCATACTTAAGCTTGACCCAAGATGTGATGGAGCCAGCAGGTAGAGATCTCAACCACAACACTGCTTCACCCATTAAGGAGAACAGTAAAAGCCTCAATCAAATAAAATCTTGGGAGATATGGGCGACATCAAATGGAGAGCATACTTCAATTAAGTTCTTCAAATGAAAATTTTTAATTTTCATGTGATTGACATCCAAACAACCCTTTCATATGGAGCAAGTAGAGCATCATACTTGTGAAATAAAATTATATATTTTCCTATGTAGGCGGGATACGATTGGAACTAGCATACTCCTCATTACCAAGATGGTCCAGAAACTTTACAAATTTATATGATGAGTTGTTGTTGATCCCCTCTCGGCTCATGGTTAATTGGGTGCAATAATAGTCACCTATTAAAAAGACCACAAGCAAAAACTAAAATAAAGTTCAACACTACAGGTAAATCTAAAGTTACTAACAACACCACACAAGCAAAAACTAAGTTTCACTCCCCAACAATGGTGCCATTTTTTATGAAACTCAACTTACACCATTATTTTAGTGCAAGGTGGTTGTCATCAATATAAACTCAACAAAATTCGGGGTTGTATCCACAAGGAGTACAAACTTTTTTCAAATCCTATGTATGTTGAGAGTTAACTCAGTATTAACCCATAATGTATATTAAAAACTAGACGTGAAATTAAATTAGGGTATGACCTAAAACTTTGTTTGAACCAAATTCAACCTATAAAACTAAACAAGAGCAACAATTGAAGATTAAAAATCCAGTTAGAGAAAGGTATTGGGGTTATATAATCCTTGGTTTCATTCATGTAATAGGTGTTTGAAAGCTAGTTCATTTCTTAGTCAAAGATGTGGGTAGACTAAATTTTGACTCTTAGTGCTAGTCTTTCAATAAAACACTAAATTGCATTTATGGATTCTTTCGAATACCTCATAAGCATGCAAAACTTACCAATACAAAACTTCAACTTAGCATCCCCATTTCTAGGATGATTCCCATCAATCTAGTTAAATCACTTAACATCCTTATTTCTAAGATAATGCTAAGGAAATAACTAATATAAAATAGTTGTTCACAACCACTCATCATCTATATCCCTCTTTCAAGGATGATGTGGGATCTAAGCCAATTGGGGTTCTCACCCATAACTCTTAATTCAATCTTAGAGTGATAGCAAAACCCACATCAATAACTAATAATTAGGACTATAAATCAATACCCATACACATTAACATCTTATATAGTCATAACCCCATGATAAATATTTAGCTACTCATGAAATTGAAGAAAAGAGATATACCCAAGTTGGAATTCAATGCTTCTATTGAAGATGCAAAGCAAGAATAATATCAACTTCAACTCCCAAATTACAACAAAAAATCTCTTGGAAATTTAAGAACAATTGTTCTTTACCAAAATTAAAGTGTTTTTGCTCTATCCAAAATTGAAAATTTGTTGTCAGATGCTCCATTGTGCAAAGTTTTGAGCTTTTATAAGATTTGGGATTCAACTATGCAAATTACAAAATGCCCTTGGACACTCTTCCACTCCATCTCGATCAAACACTTTTGATCATGATCATGTAGATTATGATCTCCATCGCCCTTGATGACTCTGGTTGACTGACTGTGATTGCACCGCTTAGTTTACGATCACAATAACTGAGGGTTGCCTGATCTTCCATCTCTTGCTCTTTTTTGTTCATTTTCCTTTCTTTTTAGCTTGATTTCAACTCATTTGTATCATAGGTCCTACGATATCACAAAAACTAAAAATTAATGCATTCAAATGGATAATCAGACTCATTTGCGTAATTAAATCATAGACATGTGAAAGAATTTGGATATCAATGAGTGGTAAACTTTCCACTTATCAGCAACTAAATTTTTTTTATCAAGAGATTAACTCAAACAGAGTGGCATAGAGAAGAGCTAAAGGATTATGCCATAATTGTGATGAACAATATTCTTCCACTCACTAATGCAAACAACTTTTCTGGATGGAATTAGATGATTCAGTTAATGACATGATTCCAAATGTTCTGGAGGATTGCTCATAAACTTATTTACATGCTATTATAGGTCAAAGATATGTACAGACTTTGTAATTACCTGCTATCATTAACGGATAATATGTGCTCAGTCTTATTAATTTTGGAAGTAACCATAACTTTATAAGTTCTACAACTACTATTCGATTACTCCTTGATATTTTCTCTTTGCACAACATCAGAATCTCCATTGCTAATAGAGAAGAAGGTTCTCTACTTGGGGATCTGCACACAGGTAATAAATTGCATTAGTGACCATTGATTTATTATAGATTTTTATGTTATTCCATTGGATAGGTTTAATATTATTTTGGGAGTTAAGTGGTTACAAACCTTGGGTCGTATAATTTGGGATTTTTCAGAACTGACTAAGACTTTTTCGCTGGAAGGTAAATCAATTTTGCTTCAAGGACAAGAGCAGTATTATGATAAGGTTTTGCATCTGTTAGGAAGGGAAACTATAGATGAGCAATGATTGGAATACCTTTTGACCGAGTTCAATGATTTGTTCTAGGAACCTACAAGATTACCACCATTGCGATAATGTGACCATCATATTATTTTGTTGCCCAGGACAACACCTAAAGTTGTTCATCCTTGTCGATACCCTTATCAAAAAAAGATGAGGTTGTGAAGTAATATAACCAGATGTTGCAGTAAGGATTTATACAATAAACCAAGTCCCATTTTTTCACCTATGTTATTGGTATCCAAGAAAGATGTCTCATGGCACCATTTTATCAATTATCGTGAATTGAATGCTAACACAGTAAAGGACAAATTATAAATTCTAGTAGCGAACGAGTTACTTGATGAGTTACAAGAGGCCAAGTACTTTACTAAATTGGATTTGAAGTCTAGATACTATAAATTCCATATGTCTCTTGCAAATATGGAAAATACAGCCTTTCAAAGTCATCAAAGGCACTTGGAGTTCCTCGTCATGCCATTTGGGCTCACTATGCCCCTTTCACTTTTCAAGAATTAATGAATGAGGCCTTTTATGAATACTTAAGCCAATTTGGGTTGGTTTTCTTTGATGATATATTAATTTATAGTAGTGATTGGGATAAACATTTGGTTAACATGAAAAAGGTATTTCTATTACTTGAAATGATCTAAATATTGCTTTGGTAAAACTCAAGTAGCTTACTTCGGGCATATTATTTTAACTACAAGTGTGGAGATAGATATGATCAAAGTACATGTAATTTTAGACTGGACTCAACCTTGTTCAATTGGCTCTCTTCATGGGATCTTGGGATTAACTAGTTAGTACCGCAAATTTATTCATGAATATGGACAATTGGTAGAACCCTTGACTATTCTACTCAAGAAAATCTCCTTCAGAAGCTTCAGCAAGCACTATCCTCTGCTTCAATATTAAGGTTGATTGACCTTAGTATAAATTTCATTGTAGAATTTGATTCTTTAGGAGGTGGTATAAGAGACGTTTTAAAATAAGGCGATTATCCCATAGCATTTTTCAACTGACAATTGGTAGTTCATCACCAAAAATTAATTGTATATGAAAGGGAGTTGATTGGCCTTACAAAAATAGCCAGCATTAGTAGTCATACTTATGGGGGCACCCCTTTATTATCTGAAAGGATCATTATAACCTGAAATACTTGCAAGAACAATGACTTACTACACCCCCTCAACAACACTGGTTGATCAAAATCATGGCTTACGACTTTATAGTGTTCTACAAGACTGGTTATCTTAATAAAGTTGTGGATGCTTTATCAAGAGCTACACCTGAAGACCCTTCTTTGAATGCTATTAGATACCCTTGTAGCATATTATTGGACACCATCCATGAGAAGATTACGGGATCAGTAGAAATATTTAATTTGTGTGATAAGGTTAAGCTAAGAGAATTGAGTTTGGACTAGAAAATTCAGGATGGGATACTTTTTTTAAAGGTAGCGTCTACTTTTTTACAAAATTCCCCTTTGCTACCTACTATACTATTGGCCTATCATGGTATTGATCATGAAGGAATACACCAAAACTTGCATTGAATTCGTGGGGATTTTCATAGAAAAGGTATGAAAAAAGACATTGGCATAGATGTTGTTACCTGCCCAGTATGTCAACATGGTAAATTAGAACATTTAAGTCTTGTAGGATTATTAAACTCTTTAGCTACCGACTAATATCTAGGCAGACATCTCAATAGATTTTATAGATGGCTTACCTAAGTCTTGAGAAAAAACAGTTTTGTTTGTAGTAATGGGTCAGTTCTCAAAATATGCTTACTTTATACTAGTGGCTCATCTATACACGATTGCATAGGTGGCTCAGGTATTCTTTGAGTAAATTATTTTCTTACATGGATACCGAAAACTATTACTCATGATAGAGATGTGATTTTTACTAAAACTTTTTGGAAGGAACCTTTTTGTTTGAATAGTGCTAAATTATAATTCTCCTCTTCTTATCATCCATAAATAAATGGCCAGAAAGAGATCATTAACCATACTGTAAAGATGTATCTACATAGCTTTGTTGGAGATTATCCTCGAAAGTGATTTGATTGGGTTCCATGGGCAGAATTTTGTTACATTATATTTTCTTATTTGGAATTGCAGACCAAACCTTTTAGGGTTGTTTATGGTCGTGACCCACCCTGTTTTGTCTCATATGTACCAAGGACAAGTTGGGTTGAATTAGTTAATAATGCATTGTTGTATCGTGATAATGTTTTAGGTGATATCCAAAATTGGTTACAGGCAGCCCAAAAACAAATGAAAGAATATTATGATAAGGGTCATCGTGATATATAATTTTCACCAGGTACACTCATTTGGATTCATTTACATCCCTACAGACAATGCTCCATATGATTGAGTATTTATAATAAGTCGTCCCCCAAATTGTATGGTCTATTTTCGATCTTAAATCAAATTAGGCAGGTTAAAAATGCACTAGATTTTCCAAGTGATAGCCAAATTCATAAAGTTTTTCATGTTTCCC
Source organism: Capsicum baccatum var. pendulum (assembly GCA_030864225.1). Classification (NCBI taxonomy): domain Eukaryota; kingdom Viridiplantae; phylum Streptophyta; class Magnoliopsida; order Solanales; family Solanaceae; genus Capsicum; species Capsicum baccatum. The sequence continues at coordinate 197,793,609 of CM061559.1, read as the reverse complement.
TTTTAAAGGCATTCAAAGGTGGACACTTTACACGTATTATAAGGCTACCATTGTTGGAGGATGGCCGAGTATTTCCTCTATCAATTGTGTTCATTAGAGATCATGCCAATGGTGGTACCAAGGAGATTTTTATACAATGGTCAGGTATGTCAGCGGAAGAAGCTATGTGGAAGGATGTAGAATCTTTTTGATAGGTTGATCCATTATTCGAGCTTGAGGACAAGATCTTTGGGCATGAGAGGTAATATTGTGGATGTGTTTTTGGGCAAGACATATGCCCACAAGAAGGATAGTTAAATTAAGAGATTAATTTTATTATTAGTAGCTTTATTTACGGTTCTAAAATAGGATTCATGCTAGTTGTCATTATTAATCTAGAATAGGGTATTGTTTTTCCTAGTTTCATAAGGATTAGGTTTCCTATTTGATATAATACAGACTCCGATTTAAGTAACGATTTGGGTAATAAAACTTACGTAGAATTTTAGCCAAAATCAAGAGATCAGAGTTCGCTCCCACTAAGCTATAAGGTTTTAGTAACAATCTAAATTTATATATCAAATATTGTTATACAAAATAGGTCATTCTAGGAATTCTAAAAAAATCAAGGGAAAGTCAAAGGCAATTGTTTAGATTTTTCTATTAATCGTCTTGTGACTCGATCCTTTGTGAGAACTTATAACACTGCAAATACATACTATTTGTTTATTGTTTGCCCATGATAGAATAGAGTCAGATGGAAGGCTCTCCACTTTTCATTGGTGCGTCTTCAAATTCTGCATCCTCTTTTTCCAGTCAAAATAACTTTTGCACTAATGGTCTTGAACATAAGTATCATCACAGTTGTAGCACAACCCTTTTCCATGTCGGGAATCCATCTTGGCACGAGTTAACTTTTTTCACAAAAGGATAAGTAGTTGTTACCTTATCCCCAGGAGCTACTGTTGTAGCGGCGTCCCTTGAGGTTGAATTATGTCCCCTTTGTGTGCTAGAATAAATTGGTATCTTCTTCTCAAATGCTCTTGCAAAACTCATTAATTGTTTTGGGTTAATGGCGTATGCAATTCAATATCAAAACAAATAAAATCAACTAACCTTGATGTAAATATTTCTACTTGTTGGTCAATACGAACAGATGATGCATGAGCCTGAATCTTTTGGAAGTCCCTCTAATAATCTTCAATGGAACCAGTTTGTTTCAAGTTGATAAATTCCCCTAATGTATTAGTTTTTGCTAGTGGGTCAAAACAAAAAGTATAATATTCTTTAAAGATACCCCATGTTAAATTGGGTTCCTCCTGTTCCAGTTGATAAACCTATAATTCTGCCTCCCATACCATGTGAAAAGTAGTTAAGCCCACTTTTTCTTGGTTGGAGGTACGTTGTTTAGTGAAGAATTTCTCATAATGGTGAAGCCAAATAAGAGGATGTTCATATCCATCATAAGTAGGAAAGTATAATATAGTGTATATTGGAACTATACCTCTTCCTTCTTTGTTGTCATCAGACCCAAGTTTGTTGTTGTTTTTTTCTACTAGACCCACATCCAGTAGTTCGCATGAATTAATAGTTTGTTGGACAAAAGCAATACTATTGTCTCAAACTTCAACTCCCTTTGCACACGCCATAGTACGGATTAAGGTTTCAATTTGTTACGATAGTTGATGGAATTAGGAGTCCATCATTGCTTCTAAAGCTGCTACTTTTTCTTCGGTTTGAGATTGGGCTTCTAGTAAAAGACTTTTCAGCTTTGCTTCTACAGTACTCTCATCAATAGTGACAATTCGATACCAAATTTTTATGGTCCCTAATTTTGGATCGATTAAGTTGGATGATTAACTTGGAAGTCAGGCCTAACGTCATGTTTTAAGCACTTGATTTTGTTTCTTAACTTGCCTATGGTTGCTAAATTTTGTAGCTCAATCAGGGAACTACATACCTGGAAACTTGTTTTAGAAAGTCCCAACTTTTTTGATACTTGTTTGAGAAAGTCCCAACTTTTTTGATAAAGTCCAACTTGTTTTATTAATAACGTCAACTCTCTTAAATAGAGGTTTGCAGAAGAAAAGTTTTCTAACAAATTAAAAATAGAAAAAGACCTATAAAACCAAATTAAAGGGGGTCTTAATCCACTCAGGGAAGTTCTATTCTACTAACAAAATAATTCAAAAAATATTAATCATTATTTGTCCTATTAATTCTTGTGGCTGGAATATTGTTCCCAACAAAAGCATCAATACCAAATACCTATCGTATGTTTCTTTTTATTGTGTTTCAATTATCACACTAATGACAAAATGAAAGGAACTTACAAGAAGCTCGAGTGAATTCAAACTACAATAGGAATTCTACAGAGTAATTTGAGTGAAATAGCTCAATAAGGGATGGAAAATTAGAAATGAAGAAAAAAAGTAAATGTAGAATCTAAATTGTATTATTTGATTGATAACTGCAATGAATGGAATAACAATGATTTAACTAGCTAACTATCATTAATCAGTTGTTATTAACTGCCTCACTAACTACTTTGTTGACATGGCTCACTAACTAACCTCTTGAACTGTCAATAGTGGCAATTCCATTGTGTAACTAATTTCTTCAAATGTTAACAGTAACAGTATTACTATTTTTCTAAAATACTTGTATTAGTACTTCCCCCCTAGAATATCATTGACCATAAGGATCAAAATTAGGAAATCTAGTCTTAAGAACAATAAAAAAGCTCCCAATTGCAGCATCTGATCGTACTCTATGACACTTAATTAACACATGTGCTACATCTTTATTACCCTTGCTCACCATCTTTCTCTATAGTATAGCTTCAGGATCAGAGCAATGAGGACTAACAATATCAGTAGTAAGAGAGTAGACAATTTGGGAAGGAACTTTATAACACCTCTTCAACAATGAGACATGCACAGTTGGATGGATCTTGACTGGAGCTAGAAATATAATGTGTAAGCAACAGGTCCAACTTTTTTCAAAATTTGGAAAGTCCTATAATATCATGCATCCAACATATGGAAGGGTTAAGCTAAAATACTGACTTGCTTGTAAGATTGCACCTTGAAATAAACCCAATACACAATAGCAAAGACCCTATCATTTCTATGACTATCCGTTTATTGTTTCATCCTGTGTTAAACCCTTACAAGATGGTTTTTAAGAAGTTGATGTTTTAATTCTTTATAGAAAAGAGATTGATCTACTTTAGTAGAATAAGACTCACTAGGAAGGTATGGGATATGTAGAGGGGGAGGCCAACCATAAAGTGCCTCATATGGGGTGAGGTTAATTTTAGAATGATGACAGTTGTTATACAAGTACTCAACCATAGAAAGGGAAGTGAACCAATCAGCACCATCTTTAGAACAAAAACATCTCAAATAAGTGTTTAAATTCCTGTTTAAGACCTTAGTTTGACCATCAGATTAAGGGCGGTAAGTAGATGACATGTTAAGTTGAACACCTTGCAGTGAGAACAACTCTTTCCAAAAAGTGCTTAAGAACACAACATCCCTATCACTAGTGATGGTATTAGGAAGACCATGTAACCTTACTATGACTTCCATAAACACCTTAGCCATAAATTCATCAGTATAAGGTGCTTCAAGGGAATGAAATAGCCATACTTACTTAGCCTGTCAACTACTACCTGAATGATCTCATAGCTATGTGATTTAGGCAGATCATCTATGAAGTCTATGCAAATTTGGGACCATACCACCTCAATAATTAGAAGTGGTTGTAATAAACAAAGATAAGCAGCTAAATCAATTTTATTAGTCTAACACACATCACATCTTCTTACAAACAACTTGACATTCTTCCTCAAATTTTTCCAGTAAAAAAAGTGAGCAACCTCTTAATGTAGCATCAATACCAGCTAACAACCCTGAGAAGTTGAGTACCAAAGAGTGATACTGTTCTGTCTTAATTAATTTGATTCTCCAATAACTAGTCTACCCTTCCTCCTGAGTTGGTTATTACTTCATGGGAACTAGGAAGAACTAGTGGGATCAGCTTATAACTGGTCAATAATATTCTTTAATTCTACATTAGTTTCCCAACGTCCCTCAATGGACTATAAAAGAACAGAGCTGGTATAAAAATTACTAAAGATAAGAGATCATCACTTGATACTCTAGAGAAGGAATCAGCAACTTTATTTTCTGATCTCTTCTTATACTCAATGGTATAGTCAAAGAATGAGCTTGGTTAGACATATAAGTTGGGAATTGGTATGGAATTTCTATTCAATTGGGAACTTTAGGGCCTTCTAAACAGTTCTAATAATAAATTTTTGTCCCAAAAGGCATTGAAACCATTTAGTCACAACATGTCCCATAGCTAGAAACTCCCTATCATACATAGATAAAGTTGCATGCTTAATAGATAATGTTTGGTTGATAAAGTATATAGGGTGTCCTTGTTGCATCAGTAAAGTAGAAATTACATAGACATTTGCATCAGTCTCAACTACAAAGGTCTTATTCATATCAGGTAGAGCTAACACAAGTGAAGAAATAAAGTCTTCTTTAAAAGGCATGAAGGGGTTTACATAGCACACTAAAGCCTTGGATGAACCTTCTATAATACCCTGCTAAACCAATAAATCCTATCAATTATTTCAAATTTATTGGAATAGTCCAGTTCTTGATAGATTCTATTTTCTTGGATCAATGTAGACTCTTTTTTCTGTGATAAAATGCCCTATATATTTATCTAACCCCAAAAAAGCACTTGCTTTGTTTAGCAAAAAATTGATGTTTCTTTATTTATTAAAAAAAAAATCTCAATTACCACACATGGTCTTCTAAAGTCGTGTTGTAAATTGGGATGTCATCAATAAAAATCAACACAAACTTCCTTTAAAAAGGTGAAAATTTGGGTTCATCAAGCCTTGAAAAACTTCAGGTGCATTAGATAGTCCAAAGGGCATAACAAAGTAATCATAGTGGCCTGAATGAGCCCTAAATTCAGTCTTAGGTATGTCTTCAATAGCCATTCTCAGTTGGTGATAACCAAACCTAAGATCTATCTTACTAAAAATCTTAGACCCTCTTAGTTCATCCAATAAGTCCTCTACTATTGGAATGGGAAATTTGTTCTTCATTATGGACTTATTGAGGTCTCAATAATCAATACATAAGCTCCATGTACCATCTTTCTTCCCTAAAAATACCACAGGTAGAGAATAAGGGCTACAACTTGGTTTAATGATGCCTTGATCCAACCTTCATAGTTTCATTAGTTGTTGCAACTTCTTGAGGCATGGTAACAGTTACTGGACACCCCAACTGATCCACTCAAGAGGGATTAATGAAGGTATATGAACTACCTATATCCACCAGAATATACAAAGGATTCCTTTAAGTGATAACTAGTGACTATCAAAGTTTTGTAACCTAGTGACCATTCAAAGCAAGAAGAGATCTCTCCATTTGTTCTTGATTTTAGTTCTGTTCAACTTAAATCATTCGTGTATTTTGTGCCTCCTTTCTGTACTTTCTCTAATTATAGTATGTACAAATATTTTAAATTCCTGTATATATGGCCAATGACATACTTCTCATCACAGAAAAAACATAATCTTTTTGCCTTTTTCTCATTTATCTCTTCAGGGCTTAATGTTTTCCTATGAAAATTCTTCTATTGGTTGAACCCCTTGCTTGGAGAAGTCAAGATAGCTTTCCTCTAGTTTCTTTAATCTCCAAATCTCCTATTCTGATATAGTAATCCCATAGTAATAGAATAAGAATGTTGTCTAATAGCAGCAGCAGCAGCAAGATAGGCATTTTACATTTTAGCAATCTTGTAAACTTGAGACAATGTGGTAGGGTTGGTTATCTTTACTACAATATTCAACTAACGCATCAGCCCCCCAATGTAACAAATGATTGCATTTTTCTTAGATAGATTCACCCTATTTAAATGCATCTCAAATATTCTTTGGTACTCTCTTACACTTCCAAGTTTAATGCATCTCAAATATTCTCCAGTACTCTCTTACATGTCTAATTTGTTTCATTGTCTTGATTTCCTCCATAATATCATCAAAATTGGTACCAAATATGTCAATCGTGACTAGAACAGACTCATTCCATGATGTAGGTTGGAGATATTACTTGTATCTCATGAAAGTCAAATGCCACTGAATGGCTTCACCCTCCTACTATAAAGCGGCTACTCTACTTTTCCTTGAGTTGGTACATTTTATACAGTAAAAATTGTTCATTCATGAACAACTAAGATCGTAGGTCTCCCTCTTAAATCTTAGAAACTCTATTCTAGACCACCTACTAATATTTGAGTGGTGGAAATGGTAATTATTAGGGTTTTTATCCTTATCCCTTGTTCATCTTTCTATGGATTGTTCAACCCCAGAAGGATTATTGTCCTATTCCGATGGTGTTTTATCTCTTTATTTTACCCGATTGACAACTGGTTCTTTAATTCAATCACAGTTTGATTGAGATTTTCCAAGGAAGGAACCTTCCCTGCTAATGACCCAACTTCCATTATCAGATGTTGCATCATATCTCGTAATTCTCCTATATTTGCAACAGGAAAATTATTGTTGCCATCCCCATTTGATCAAACACCCTTCACCATTAATGCCAAGAAACGCCTGTCTCAGATACCACAATAACATAATTCAAGGAACTTACAAAAAGATCGAGTGAATTTGAACTACAACAGGAATTCTACAGAGGAATTCGAGTGAAATAGCTCAATAAGGAATGGAAAATAAGAAATGAATAAGAAAAGTGAATATAGAATTTGAATTGTATTATTTGATTGATAACTGCAATGAATGGAATTACAATGATTTATACTAGCTGACATCACTAATCAAATATTACTAACTACCTCACGAACTACTTTGTTGTTGTGGCTCACCAACTAACTTCTTGAACTAACTAATTTTCTAAAATATTAATAGTAATAGTATAACAGTGTAACTACTTTCCTTTCCTGAATGCTTGTATCATGCACTATTTTAGGGTTGATGTTTCTTTCTAGTAGACTTCGCATTGGTCCCTAGTTCGTTACTATATTTTCTTTATTGATTTTCTCTTTTTGTACCCGGATTGTGATACTTGAGCCGAGGGTCTCTTGAAAACAGCTTGTCTAACTCCCTGAGGTAGTTTTAGGGTTTGCGTATAATTTATCCTTCTCAAACCTAACCTGTGGAATTTCACTCGATATGTTGTTATTGTACTACCATTCTAGTCTCGGGAACACATAAAAGAAATGAATAGCAGAAAATTATAACACCAAATATCTCAACCAACTTAGAGTAAATTGGCAATTTAAATCTGCGTTCTTCTGATTCCCTTTATCTGCTTTCTACACACCACGCAAGAAACACAAACTCAAATTCTGACCCACCTTTTGATTTCCATCACCATTCATAGATAAAAAAATCCTCATTTTGAATACATAATTCATTTAGACCTTTAATGCCCAAATGTATCACACTTTTAAACTTCATGACCACTTATGGATGCTATATCGCTCATCTTCCTAATATTTCAAAATAGTTCAAATGATTTAGATCTCTATTGCTATCTCTAAAATATTTCTTACTAGTTTTGCACAAAGGTTTATAACAAATTTCTTGTATAAAGTACATCTACACATTTGCTTGTGATAAGTAACGATTTGATTCTCAACACTATCTGTAATAAACAAAGTTTATATAGGATAGAATGAACATACGTCAAAATAAAACTTGGGTCCAGCCGATATAATCCCTACAATTATATATTCGAGAAAGGTTTGTTAGATCACTTCAAATCATTTTACTCCATCATATGTTCTCTAACACCAAATGTAACTGGAATTAGGCTAATTTTTTTTAACTAACTGGAATCAGGCTAATTCATCAATTGAACATCCAACTTAATTATTTTTCTACAGAAGCACATTTGAGTTAATGATTGGTCACTTGGAAAATAAATTTAGCTAAAAAACCAATGTGTCTTTCCAAGTTACTGACAAATAGACATCTACCCAGTTAAAAAGAAAGAAAAAGAAACTCCACCCCTCTTTTTCACCCCGAATTATTTAGTTAGCTAAATTTTCACCTTGTTGATGAAGGTTTGATTCCCCACCTTGTAATTCCTTACCCCATTTACCCTTTTACTACCCCACAACAACAACAAGATACCCAGTATAATCGTGTAAGTAGGATATGGGGAGGGTAGTATGTATGCAAACATGGAGGATAGAATGTACGTAAATGTTAACCTTATTAGTGAGATTTTGATTCCACAACTTGTAATCCCCTTCCCCAGTTCCACTTCCCCTATCCAATAACAACAGCAAATGCAGTATAAACTCTCAAATGGGGTCTGGAGGGGGTTGCACCTTACTCATACCTTCCTAGATAGAGAAGTTGTTTTCGAAAGACCCTCAACTCAAAGGATAGAGTGTATGCAGATCTTACCCTTTCCCTTGCTCCAATTTGAAAAGAAAAAAGTTGATACATTTTTATCAACATTGTGATCTCCTTTTAGTATAAAAATTTAATTAAATCTCTATCAACATATCAATCTATGTGTTATAGACCAAATGGGAGAGTCAAACCAAAGAGACTAGTCTGATTGGTGGGAGAAATAAATCTATTAGCATTTATCTACTTATTTATTGCGTAGGGGACAACTGACACGTAACACATAAAAAATTTCAACATTTTTAAATATGGAGGAGTAAGAGTTCTGGATGGATATTGCAAGATCATCATTTGAGGAGTTGACTTGACATTTGAGGAAGTCCATGCGAGTAAACACTCTAGTGAGTAACTTGATGCCTTCTCGTAAGTCAACTCCTGAAGCAACATTACTCCTTCCTTAATAGCTTTAAAATGATCCTTGAGTTCCTTCGGTTCCTTTAACACAGTAATAATAGGGTTAGAAACGGACTTGCTTACCTTAAGGAGTTCAGATTTTGCTTGGGAAGAGTCCTTTTGGCACCATTCATTATCTACCAAAGCATATTCCATACTGGCAAAAATATTGGAGTCATAATTAGCAGAGACTCCCACCTGGGGGTAAGCAGAGAGGTCAATAGAGTAATACATGATAATCCAAGTAATTAGTAATCCATTGGCGAAGGCATGAACATCTGTTGCACTCTCAAGCATATATTCACGAATTCAAGGAGACCAATTTATCTTGTGCTCTTTCACCATGCAATACAGGACAAACATATCACGGCAGGTTATGTTGCTTAGGTATCCCTTTCTTGGAATTAGTGTGGTGGCGATGATATGGACCATGATGTGGTACTTAAAACATAGAGAGAAGGGACCAAAATTAGAAGATATTGTGTCCAGGCCAGACAGGATCTTTTTAGCTTCTTCAAAGCTAATTCTAAAACCTTTGAGCCTGGAGCTATTTATAAAAGGGATTACACCATAGAACTATGTATCTAATACTATTTCAAATAGAAAATCATTTAGTATGATTCTTGTGTCAAGCACAAGAGTCTCAAGTTTGCTGTTGTCTAGAGAGAGATGAAGCTTGGCATAAAATATTTGATTGAGATCCTCATAAGCTTCAATTTCATATAGATGAAAAACCAGTGACAAGTCTTGAAATCTAAATAAGTGACTGACATTACAATGAGGTTTCTTTAATTGACAGATACTGACTACACGACTGGGTAAAATAGAGCAAATTTTTAAGGATGTGAACTTTTCTTTTTGAAAGCATGTCCAAAATTTATGGATATCCTTAGGGGGAAGGTGTTTAGGGAGTTTAAATGAGGTTTATTGACTGAAGGGGTTGGGCTGAGGGCTGGACGTTTCTTTTTAATAGTTGATTATTGAGAATTGGATGAAGATTCGTCATAGGCTTCGGTGATAAGAAAATAATTATTGGAGAGGGGTTTTGGAAGGGATTTGGAGAAACTGACAATGGAGCGAGTTTTGGTCATATGAGAACGGTTTGAACAAGGATTTTAAAAGGGCAAAGAAGAAGATGAAGGGATGGATAGGTGAAGGGGGTGAGTGAACCGAGGGAAAGATGAAAGGGGTGAAGTGAATGAGGAGATTATTGGAAGTGAAAGTACGGCAGAATGGGAATGTTAAGAAGATAAAAGGGTACAGTGGCGGCAGAGATGGCGTAAGAAGCGGTAAAAGTAATATGACACTCTCTTTTTGAAAACCAATTTTCAAAATTAAAAATAAGGCTATAAAAAAATATTCCTAAATAGGCAAAAAAAATATTCTCCAAAGATAAGACTCATAACTCATTAATACTGTTACTACCAAGTCTTTTTCTAAGGAAACATAATCTTTCTTCTAATAAGGGTTTGGTAAAAATATTTGTCAATTGATTTTCAGAATTAACAAATGTTAAAGAAAAGTCACCATTTTCAACATGATCTCGAATAAAATGACGTTTAATATCAATGTATTTAGCCCTAGAATGATGCATGGTATATTGAGACAGGCTAATAGCACTGGTGTTATCACATTATGGGTATAGATTCAAAGGACAAATTAAAATTATGTAGTTGATGCATAATCCATAAAATTTGAGTACCATAACTTCCAACGAATATGTATTTGGCTTTAGTTGTTGATAGAGAAACTGAAGTTTGCATCTTGTTGTGCCATGAAATCAGGGTATCACCAAGAATTTAATAAGTTCCACTAGTGCTTTTTGTATCATTTTTATCACCTGCAAAGTCAGTGTCTGAATATCTAATTAAACCAAAATGAGAGGAGCAAGGGTACCATAATTACCAGAATCCTGGGTTCCAAAGAGATATCAGATGATTCTTTTGATGGTGATAGATAGGATTCTTTGGGAGACGACTGGTATCTTGTGTGCTTACATACACTGAACATAATTTCTTGTCGATTAGCGGTCAAGTATAAAAGTGATCCAATCATTTCTCTGTATGTCTTTTCATCAATGTCTTTTCCAGATGAGTTTGAATTAAGACTTGTGGATGGACTCATTGGAGTTTAATAGGCTTTTCTTTTTCCATGCCAAACTTTCTGATAAGTTCCTTTGTGTATTTGGCTTGACTAATAAAAGTCTCTTTGTGGCTTTGCTTGATTTGTAATCCCAAGAAGAATGTTAGTTCTCCAATGAGGCTCATTTAAATTCTCATTTCATCATATTAGAAAAATTCTCACATAGGGAGATGCTAAGACTACCAAAAATAATATCATCAATATAAATTTGCATAATAAGTAAATTTGAGTCATGTTTTTGGATGAACAGAGTTGTATCAATTTCGCCACTTTAAAAATTATTATTTAACAAGAAGGTACTCAACCTCTCATACTCATACCATGCCTTTGGAGCTTGTTTGAGATCGTAGAGTGCTTTTGACAGTTTAAAAATATGGTTTGGATAAGATGTATTTTTAAAATTGAGGAATTATTTTACAAAAACTTCCTCGTGAACAAATCCATTTAAAAAGGCACTTTTGACATCCATTTGATATAACTTAAAGCATTTGAAGGCAACAAAAGATAACAAAATGTGAATTAACTCTAACCTTGCTACAGAAGCAACATTTTTATCATAATCAATACCTTCTTGTTGGGAATAGCCTTGAGCTACAAGTCTGCCTTATTTTTTATATTACCTTCTTTCTTCAGTTTATTTTTGTAGACCCATCTGGTTCTGATTACTGAGCAGTTCTTGGATCTCTTTACTAGAGTCTAGAATTGATTTTGTTTGAATTGATCCAATTCTTCTTTCATGGCCTCTATCCAGGATTCATCTCTGAGGGCCTCATTAATTTTTTAGGGTTCAATTTGAAACACATAGGCAATCGATGTTTGATTTCTCAAAAAGACTCTTGTCTACGTTCAATCATCTGGATTTCAGTGATAACATCATTTGAATAGATAGCATTGTGCTTTCATTCTCTTGTAACATTTGTTTTGACTATTTTAACTGCGGGAGTTAACTCTAGAAGGGGTATAGTCAACTCATATTTTGACGGCTATGGAGTTGTACGAGTATTGGCTTCAGATTGTAGATCATTTACCTATTCTTCATCAATACTCAAACTCATAGGAGGATGATTAGGTTTATCAAATACGGTGTGCATAGATTCTTCAACACATAACATTTTTTTATTATAAGTCATGTAAGCGCGACTGGTGGGAGAGTACCCAAGAAAAATATCTTTATCACTTCGTAGGTTGAATTTTCCTAAGTTATTCATACCATTGTTAGGATGAAGCATTTACATCTAAAAGAATGAAAGTAGCTAATGTTTGGCTTCTTTGTTCTACACAGCTCATAAGGTGTCTTCTTTAGAATAGGTCTAATGAGGCATCTATTGATAATGTGATAGGTTGTGCTTCTAAAAATGATCTAAAAGATTGTGTTTTAGCAGCATGGTTCTTGCAGTCTCCTGAAGGGATCAATTTTTTCATTTTACCACACCACTTTGTTGAGGAGATCGAGGCAAAGAGATGTTTTGAGAGTACCCGTTCTAAGCACAGTATTTCTCGAAAGCTTTATTTTCAAATTTACCTCCATGATCACTATGAACATAAGTGATAAAGTGTCTTACATCCCTTTGTTCTTTCCTACAAAAGATCTCAAATTTTGTGAAAGCCTTATGTTTATGAGCGAGAAACATTACCCAAGTAAAATGGAAACAATCATCAACAATAATGAAAATGTATCTTTTTCCACCAATACTTATGGTCTTGGTAGGGCCAAACAAATCCATATGGATTTTTTGAAGGGGTTCGGTAGTTGAGTCAATATTTTTTACTTTGAATGATGCCCGACTCTGTTTACCCAATTAGCAGGCATTACAGATGTGATCCTTCTCAAACTTGAGTTTTGGCAGACCTTTCACTAGTTCCAGTCTGGAAAGTTTCTCAATTATGTGCATACTAGCATGCCAAAGGCTTCTGTGCCACAGCCAAGTGTTATTGATTTTCACAGTGAGGCAGTAAGGGTAACAAAATCAGGACTATTTAAAATATAAATATTATCAACATATTCACTGATAAGGAAAATATCTCTTTGATCATATTTGATGGAGCAGCTCTCAACTTTTAAGGAGACTCCAAATCCTATGTCACACAACTGACTGATGTTAAGCAGGTTGTTTTTTAGTCCTTCCACGAGATATACTTTAATAAGTTCACATGAGGAGTTGATCTTGACTGACCCGACTCTGATGACGTCGCCCTTAGCATTATCACCGAATTTGACCGATCCTCCTTCTATTTCTTTAGAGAATAAAAATTTTCTTTTTTTTAGTCATATGTCTGGAACATCCGCTATCAATGACCCACATCCCTTTTTTATAGCTTTCACAAATGTGTTCCTATAAAATAAAAGAATTAATTTTGTTTCGGTACCCAAGAGTTCTTGGGTCCTTGGGGGTTAGAAGTACTTTGTTAGACCTCCAAACCCACATGCCTTTAGAAATTTGTCTACAGTTGTTTGATTTGTGCCCTTTTTGTCCATAGGTATAGCAGGTTGGTCATTGAAAAGAAAAGGAGGTTTTAGCCGATTCAAATGATCTTGATGAGAAACCAGAGATTTGTTTTAAAAGAATTTGATCTTACAAAACTATGACTTAGTGATTTTCTAATGCTATTTAATTGCATTTTTGCATCATCAAGTTCTTCTTGAAGTAAGTCAATTTCGATTTGACATGCTTCAAGTTCAACTTGATAATTTTTTTGTTCCTCCTCAAGTTTCCATTTCAACCGAGCTTCCTAGGTTTTCTTTTCTTGAGCCAAATTATTGTACTTATCAATAATATTTTAGATCTCATCAGTAATCATATCTATATTGGTTTCAAGGATATTACAGTTATGACAGTTGTATGGTCTTACCTTTCTTGATTTGCCTTTTTTCGAAAAGCACATATTGGCTACTTCTATTTCTTCTTCAGTTTTATCTTTATCACTTCAGGCTCCAAAGTTTTTATTTTTTCTAGATGATCTTTTTCTTAACTATGGATATTTTATTTAAAGTGGCCTGGTCTTCCACAGTGATAGCAGCGGTCGTTATTTCTTGTAGAATCATTGTTTCTGACTCTTTGGGATCTCCGTTGTCTTTGTTTCATGATTTGCCTTACTCCTCGATTTATAAGATTCATTCCTTCGATATTGGCTCCTTCCAAAATCTCTTCCTCTTCAGTTGGTACGGCATTGAAGGCTACTGGTTTCTTCTTTTCTTTCCTACTGTACCTATTGATATAATTTCATTCATATGCAATGAGATTGCCTCCCAACTCATCATATGTCATATTGTGAAGGTCTTCGTTTTACAGAATAGCAGCCTTAGTTTTCCATACTTTAGGGAGGATTCTAACAAGCTTCTGGACTTGCAGGTTGTGTATATAAATCATCCCCAATAATTTTAGCTCACATATAATTTTGCTGAATCTGGCAAACATTGATTCAATGTTCTCATTTTCTTCCATTTTGAACAGCTCGTATCATTGACTAGGGCAGCAATCTTTGACTTTTTGATTTTGGTAGTTCCTTGATAAGTTAACTCCAATTTATCTCATATCTATTTTTGCAGTCTCACAAGTTGATATCTTGTCGTATTCTTCTCTATTTACTGTATAGATAAGTAAATTTATAGCTTGTGCATTAGTTTGAATTACCTTTTATTGCTCTTTGGTGACTTTGAAGTTCTTGAGGTCTTCTATATCAGTACTACTTGATTCTTTGTCTTTGTCCTTGTCCTTCTTTTGTTTCTTGAGTCCTAAAATTAGCTTAAGTCCCTTCTTAATGACAATCCATTCTTGGAAGTCATTTGATTAGACGAAGATTTTGAATTTATTCTTTAAATAGAAGTGGTATTATCTATTGAAGTATGGTGGTCTTGTGGAAAAGTAGCCATCTTAAAGGAGAGTACCGAGAATTTAATAGTCTATTATTTGATCTCTGCTCACATGCAGTTAAGTAACACTGCTGTTGAGACCTGCTCTGATACCAATTGAAATTTAAGAGGGTGAATTAAAAAAATTTGTGAGTCGACTATAGTGTCTTCATAGTCGACTTACCTGCAAATCAATATACTTCACAAACCAAATTAGATTTAAATAAGAAGATAAGTAAATAAGCAACTTAAAATAAAAACACAAAGATTTATCCTGGTTTGGAACACCAATATGGTGCCTACTTTCAGTCCCCTTGGGTTTCAAAGTTTCCTTAGATCTTTCAAAGTGGAGCTCGAGTACAATGGTGGTAAACAAGTTCTGATGACTTATTTTATTTTTCAAATCTTCTGGAACAGCCTCAATTTGTATTACAAAGTTGACTCGATCTTATTCTCTGTAAAATATTTGTAAACTAAAAAGTACAAAGCTTTGTGAGACTAAGACTGAGATACTCTGAGATTCTTTCTTGAAGTTGCGTAAGTGTTTTGATCTTTGGTCTTTTCTTTTATAATCTTTAGCTGCTTCGGCTTCTATTCTTCATAAGGAAACCCAAGAGATTTCTTCTCAATCAAGTATTTGAATTGATTCCTTGATTGAGGAATGCCACCATAAAGTATGTCCATATCAGATATATTCATACGTGGTGTAGCTTCCACAACCATACATGTCCATATCAGATATGTCTATGTAAAGGGTTTGGTCTTCATTTCTTTTGCTCTTAGTCTTGATTGATTCGATTTTCCATAATTTTAGGAGGCTAGTACTCTCCGTGATTGATACTGCGATCTTTTTTCCTTTTGCCCTTGTCTTGATTGATTTGTTTGTCATGTCTTAAAAGTCAATAATATCTGTAATTGATATTCTTCCAATCTTTGGAGCTGGCTTTCTTGTGAGTAGATGCTTGCTTCCTTTCTGTATTAATTTTATTTTATCCTTTGTATCTTCGGTGAATCCTGCAAGATATTTGTTTATTAGTTTGTCCTTATTAAAACATATATTGATAATATGAAGCTAACCTCTGTTCGAAGGCTCGTTTTGATTTGAATTACAGCCAAGGGTGGAGCTAAAGTTACGCTTAGCATAACCCATTAATTTTAGTTCGAATCCTATAGTTATATTTAAAAATCCACATAATATGTATAATTAAGTAAGCTACTAGAAAATTTAGAACTCATAAACTCAAAATTTTGGCCATCCTTCACAATTTACAAATAGTTTCATATTGACCATTATAAAAATTACTACCCGAGTTCTAAGTCTATTTTCTTCAGTTATTTAATACTAAGGGTAATATGGGAAATAAGTAATAAAACCCTGTTGATTTGCGAAAATGAACAACTAATTTGACACAATCATATTTAGAAAGAAGCAAAGTAAAATGCAACGGAGGGAGTATAATCTGAAAATTTGATGGAGCTACCTGTAAATGTTATGTGAAGGGAAATATGAATGAATGGTTTGGCGGAGAAGTTGGCGGGACAAAAAGACTATTTCTTTTAACCATATTTTTCCTAAAGATGTTTAGACTTTTGGGGAAAAAATCATATAAAGGTGAAGTTGGAAGGGAAAAAGTAAAATCAGTTGAGACTTATCTATATAATATATTAA
This sequence comes from Capsicum baccatum var. pendulum, assembly GCA_030864225.1. Classification (NCBI taxonomy): domain Eukaryota; kingdom Viridiplantae; phylum Streptophyta; class Magnoliopsida; order Solanales; family Solanaceae; genus Capsicum; species Capsicum baccatum. The sequence goes on along the minus strand of CM061559.1, from coordinate 197,777,094 downwards.
AAGTGTGAACATCCTTACAAAAGTGATTTGAATTTTTTGCCCTTCATTAAAACTCTCTGCAATAGACACAATTGTCTTTTCACCCCTTTTCTCTAATTATTATTTTATTATTCTGTAATATTTAGTCTTCAAAATTAACTAAAATTAGTTATTAAAGTTTTCCTTATTAGAATTGTGTTAAAATTCCTAAAATACAAGTTGTATAATTTAAGGTATTATTTTTTTTCTGAGAATTCTTTATATGGAGAAAGAACGAAGATTAATTGCAATACTGTGGATGTGGCAAGGGAGGAAAGTTCATTACATAGTCGTTCATAAAAATTAACCATTTTGTGCTAGTTTTTAACCATTTTAATTTTATTAATGTAATTTTATAAATTAATGTGACACACGTTTTTCTATAATTTTTATGAAAAGGAATGTAAGGCAAGTTGAGTTCTCTTTGTACGAGAAATTTTATTGTGGGTGAGACTCACCACGTCATATTGTGGGAGGGCCTTTTCTTAATGAAAAAAAAATTGTGGGTCCCATATTTTTTTATTATTAATCAATCAAAACTCCCAAACCGCATCCCCAGCCTTCTTTTTCTTTCCCTTCTTCTTTACTCCCTTTTTGTTCTTCACCCATGTATGGACATGGTGTTTAAACAAATTTCAAACTCTCTTATTTTTATCCATTCTTTCTATTCTTTTCTTTCAATATTTTTCTCCTTTTTTCCTCTTTCAATATCCATAAAGTTCTTTCTTTTCTTTTTCTCCTTTTTTTTTCTCTATTATAAGAGGTTGTTATTAATTTTTAATAATGTCATTAAAACCTTATGAGTACCTCAAAGACAAGAGAGGTGAAGGTAAAACAAAATGATGAGTTTCACTTTCTTATCAACTATAAACTATGGTGTTATCCCATATTCCGTATAAAATAAACAATTAAAATGTTAAAAATCACTTTGATATTAAATATATGCGGGTAAAAAAAATTCATGGTGAACACACAAAAGAAATTATAACCTATCAAGAACATTTAAATTTTATATCAATTCATGAAAATCTTAGATCAATTTCCAGAATAATTACACAAAAAATATATTTGTTAAATAATGGATATGGTGAAGAATAAGAGAGGGAGTAAAGAACTTTATGAATATTGAAAGAGGAAAAAAGGAGAAAAATATTGAAAAAAAAAGAATAGAAAGAATGGATAAAATAGATGATTTGAAATTTTTGTTTAAACATCATGTCCATACATGGGTGAAAAACAAAGAGGGAGCAAAGAAGAAGGGAAAGAAAAAGAATGGTTGGGGGTGTAGTTGGGGGGTTTTGGGGGAGGGGGGCTGGGTGTGTGTGTAAGATGAATATAAATTTGGTTAATCTTTAATATATTAAAAGTGTGAAGGACCTTAAAAATATTGTTTGAACTTTTTTCCCTTCATTAAAAGTCTTTGCTTTACACAAAATCATCTTTTTGCTATTTTTTCATAATATTTAATAGTTAAAAATAATTAAATATATTTATGGTAAAACCTTTCCTTATTAAAAGTCTTTAGAATTAATGACACCTAATATTTTTTTCATTAGCTTAAGAATTTCAAATCACTTAAATTTGACTTTAAGAAGATTTAAAAAATTCAGAAATAAATATATATTTTTTTTAATAAGAAAACGCGTCCCACCTTCAAACGGAAAAAAAGAAAACCAAGAATATTGCTAGGTTGTAGTATTGTACGACCAAAATAGGAAAAAGAAAACAAGTAAGGTTTTGATTTAATTAAGTCCTTAATGTTCTTTTCCTTTAATTTCTTTATTCTTGATTTTCTATAATAATTAGTTTTTTTATGGAAAAAAATTTCCTAATTAGACTTATTTTTTTCCATGTTTGATCAACTTTTAAAAAAAAATGAAAAATTTTGGATTTTTATATATTGAGCATTCTTTTTCTAATATTTAAGAGTTGAAAATAATTAAATATATTTATGGTAAAATCTTCTTTTATTGAAATTAATAATAATTAATAGTTTTCATTAGCTTAAACATTTCAAATCAACTAAATTTGATTTTAAGAAGGTTTACAAAATTCAGAAATACATATATATTTTTAATAAGAAAACACGTCCCACCACAAAAAGAAAAAAGAAACTAAGAATAGTGCTAGGTTGTTGTATTATACGACCAAAACAGGAAAAAGAAAACAAGTAGGGTTTTGATTTAACTAAGAGTTCTTTTAAGTTTCTTTAGTCTTGATTTTCTACAATAATTAGTTATTTATGGTAAATTTTTCCTAATTAGACTAGATTTCTTCCATGTTTGATCAAATTTATTTTAAAAGAAAAAATTTTGGACTTCTATATATTGAGCATTCTTTTTTCCCCAACAAATAATAGAATAAATTCACAATTTAATTGTTAAAGAGTATGTTCAAGAGAAGATTAAGTTTTGTGTTTTTTAATATTAGTTCTTAATTTGTAGGTCAATCATATTAAATATTATGCATCTTTTATCATTGTTTTCTTTAACGGATGATTTATTATAATTTTAATTATTGGCTTTCGCATGATGTGCAGGTAAAGAAAAATTATGTGAGTGCGTTTGTGTTTTTTAATATTAGTTCTTAATTTGTAGGTCAATTATATTAAATATTATGCATCTTTTATTGTCATTTTCTTTATCGAATGATTTATTATATTTCAATTGTTGTCTTTCGCATGATGTGCAGGTAAAGAAAAATTATGTGAGTGCGTGATTCAGACTTCGTATCAATTACGAGATGACTTGAAGGCATGTTATTTCTAAATTTTATTTGTCATTCATATTAGTACGATTTATGTTGTTAAGGTGTTGATTAGGAGTGCACATTCTGTTTTTTGATTTGATTTTATCAAATTTTGATTTAATTCTTTTGATTTATGTTTTAAAAAAAGTAGTCATCGAACACCGAATTGAACTATTTTTGTTTGGTTCGTTTAACTTTGTTTCTATTTGATTCGGTATTTTCAAGACATTTTCAAGTGTCGAGTAAAAGCAAATTGACCTTATTTTCTTGAAGTGCTTTCGGACCTACGGATCTTGACGACATTGAGAATTGTAATGGATGAAGATGGAAAGTAGAAAACAGAAATGCTGCAATGGTTCTTTCATATCTACATCTTGATTAGCATTTTAGTGTAGTACTTCTGTGATTTTTATTAGTTTTGTTTATTTTAATGTTGACTTGAAAATTTAATCTTGTGTTCAACTTGAATTAATGAATATTTGAATTATAAATAATTAATAGAAGTACTAAATTAAATTTAAATGAGTTAAATATATTATTTTTTAATAAAAATTCTCTATATCTGCGATCTATATCTATATCTATATCTATGATATATTTATTTAGGCTTTTAAAATAGTCAATACAAAGATAAATTTGCTTATGATTTGCGCTACCCTAAATTTGTTCTTAAAGTTGTAGAGTTATAACCAATAGTATATTCTTTATAGACAACTCAACATATACATAACATCAATACACTGCGTAGGTATAAGTTCTGATATTTTAGAATACATTATTTTGATTTGAAATATTTTTTAATCATCAATATGACATTAAGTCCAACTTATTCTATTTGGGTAAAATTAGGACACGAAAGAATAAAAGTCTTGAATAAAAGGTGATATATGCCACTTTTTAGGTATAGATATATGTATTTATAAAGTATATAATATCTATACTATATTAAAAGTGTGAAGGGTCTTAGAAATATTGATTAAACTTTTTATTCTTCATTAAAAGTCTCTAATTTAGACAAATCATCCTTTTACTATTTTTTTAATGTTTAAGAGTTGAAAATTAAATAAATTTTTACAATAAAACATTTCTTTATTAGAAGTCATCACGATTAATGACAACTAATTCCTTTTTCATTAGTTTAAAAATTCTAAATCAACTTTTTGAAAAATCTGGAAATAAAATATGAAAGTATTCGAATAAGAAAAATATAAAAAGTACCAAATTTTTGAAAGTTTGAAGTAAATAATCAAGATTCTTTAAAAAGTTAACTTTAAAGATAAAAAAAATAATCGTACTACAAATATGGTTCAAATCGATGAGTTGACAGACGCAAAAGTGACGATCCATATATATATATATATAATTATATTTACATTATTATATTAAAGTGTGAAAGATCTTTGAAAATTGATTTAAACTTTTTACACTTCATTAAAAATCTTTACAATAGACAAATTATCTAATTTTAAATAATCAAAAGTTACACGTGCAAAGCACTTGCGGTTTAACTAGTAATTAAAAAAATATGGGATCCACAATTTTTTTCATTAAAAAAGGGCCCTCCCACAAATATGACGTGGTGAGCCTCACCCACAATAAAATTTCTCCTCTTTGTACTCTAATTAAAAATTAATTCGTAATTATATTTAATCAACTTTATTTCCTTTTCTATACTTCTAAACAAATTAAATTTTACCTTATACATGAATTATACATAATTAATAATTGACAATTTGCTTTTCTTTTGATAATTTCTCATGCTTCTTTTTGAGGTGAAAATTTTAGATTAAAAGTGACTTCCTCTATTGAAGGTTGATTTTGATATGCGTTTTTTTAATAATTGCTTTTATGAATATAACTATGTAACTTTTTTTTGGTGGGATAACTATGTAACTATTCGTTATGGATATGGCTTGGTTACTTTTTTACATATGTATATATACAACAAATTAAGTGATATGGACATTTACATGTATGTGATACATTGCTTGTAACTTTTACGTGCAGAATTTTGAAAGAGACTATTTGTTGAAAGACAACATGTAAATATATCAATACGGATGTTGAATATAATTAAATTTGTCTAAACTTTAACGTATGAAACGTCTTTTATGTATTGAACTTTGTTTTAGGGTTACCCTTATGTTAAACTTTTAGTACATAGAGCAAAGAAATGAAGAAAATTCAATTATATTGTTCACTTTAGCAATTGGAATATTCACGTTTGGTCAGGTTTCAATATGGATTTCAAACACTAAATTTTAAATATTTATAGTAGTTATATTAATAATATTTTTATGACACACACGTGCAACGCACGTATACTAAACTTGTTTTCACTATAAACCCCAATCCACCATAACCCATTTGCCATTTGGTTATTATAACTCCTATGTTATTGAGTACTCATTTAATTTCTACTATCTGCTCAGTTTAGTTCGTGATCCGAAGCTTGATTGATAGTTTGATGTTAGACGAATCGTGGGGCGTTCACATTTTGAAATATTTTCATTTTAACTATCTAAATTTTGAAGAAAATTACAGGAGGTAGTAACTAATCTATAGTGTAGTCAAAAATTTCGGGTTGTAAAAAGAATTTAAAAGTAACAGTATAAAAAAAGAAAGTCGACACGAATAGTAAAGAGTTTCTCCTTTTTTCCAAGTATCTTCAAGTATATCTTTAAGTGTACTCTACGATATTTGTCAAGTTTTTTAAAGTGTTTACAACATCGATTCCTATGTTTCTATTTATAATGTTATGTAGAGGCATACAAAAGTGAAATACACCGTTAAAAATAAAGATCATGGAGTAGATGAGAATATAACTGAAGAATAATGGAAAGTTAGTGTACATGAGAAGTTTACATTTAGTGTACATTCATATAATAACATATTTTATAACAGTGAAACATTTGAAGACTTTATTTAGTACATCAATAATTGATGCAATTGCAATTTGCATCTAGTAAGCTTTGATACGTTTTCCATCCAATTGTGATGTATTCAATGTCATATTAAAGAGCAAATTGCTGCTCATTTGTTATTTTCTTTGGAATTTGACTCAAAAATTACAAGATGTCGTAAAACTAAAAAACTACTAATATTCATTTTTACTTATTCATGTTTGATCTGATACAATTCTTAAGAAATTAGTAAATAAAAGAATAAATAGACATAAGATGGTAAATTTTCTATTGATTTTTAAATAGATATAAGATGATAAATTATTTCTTGATTTTCAAAAATGACAAGTAAAATTAGATAATTATTTTTTATAAATTGCACAAGTAAAGATGGAGGGAGTAATATTCAACTGCATTTGTTCAAAAGCAATAATAGATAGATATGAAAATGGAAGGGAAGAAAAACTACCAGCAACTTCAGTTAAAAGTCATTCAAGTAAAGATGGAGTAATATTCAACTGCATTTGCTCAAAAGAAATAATAGATAGATAGATATGAAAATGGAAGGGAAGAAAAACTACCAGCAACTTCAGTTAAAAGTCATTCAAGTAAAGATGGAGTAATATTCAACTGCATTTGCTCAAAAGAAATAATAGATAGATAGATATGAAAATGGAAGGGAAGAAAAACTACCAGCAACTTCAGTTAAAAGTCATTCAAGTAAAGATGGAGGGAGTAATATTCAACTGCATTTGCGCAAAAGCAATAATAGACAGATAGATATGAAAATGGAAGGGAAGAAAAACTACCAGCAACTTCAGTTAAAAGTTATTCAATAAATGGTTCAGCTATAAGACATTCAATATCCTGCATTCACAATTACAAACGACAAACCACGCAACTATACTGGGACAACCTCCGGTATAACAGGCGATGATCCATCATCTTGTGCGGTTTTTCCCTCAGTGTCATCTTTGGTTTCTTTGTTCTCTTCTTCGAATCCTTGCTTGAACCTGTCGTAGTTCGTGGGCTCACTACTCGTGAATGGGCGTTCACCCAATACTTGGACAAGATCTTCTTGGTGGAGAACTTCCTTTTCAAGTAGCAACTCTGCGATCTGAGCCACATGTTCTCTGTGTTGCTCTATGAGTTGTACAGTATGATCATATGCCTTTGCTACCAATTTTCTGACTTCATTGTCAATAAGTGCTGCAGTCTAATTACTATAAAGCTTTGAAGTACCGTCTGTTTGCGGAAAAGAAACAAGACCAACTTCTTCACTGAAACCGTAGACTGCTACCTGGGCATACGTCATATTGGTCACTTTCTTCAAATCATCATGAGCTCCGGTTGAGATTTTTCCAATCAAAACCTACTCAAAATTAAATATTTATTATCCATATGAACATTCATGTTACAAGGGATTCACCTTAACATTCATGTTACAAGGGATTCACCTTCTTGAGTAAAACTATTTCTTTAAGTGTGGACGAAGCAGGTTATAAAAAGATGATTTCCTAAAGAAAATGTCACAGGAGACAACAACCTATTCTTTCAACCAATGGGGGACGCTCTAACAGTCATTGGTAGGAATGAGATGTTTCCAAAAGATAATACTGATAATGTTGTAGGAAAACATGCAAAGCAAGGAGACAGTTGATAAATTTACCTGCTCAGCAGCTCGCCCGCCAAGAGTCATACATGTCATGTCAAATAGCTGCTCCTTGGTCTTTACATGTTTTTCACTGTTAAGATATTGAGCAAATCCCAGTGCTGTACCACGAGGAATAATTGCCACTTTAAGTAATGGTTCTGCATGTTCCAAGAACCAACCAGCAACAGCATGGCCAGATTCATGATAGGCAATTGTCCTCCTTTCCAGCTTGCTTATGACCTGTAGAAAGCACAAGGTAGCTTTGAATGCGTAAACTATATTATTTAAATGTAAAGTCTTTTGCCTTTTGCAAGTTCTTAACAGAACCTACTGGTGTGCCTAGGTCGGGGGTTCAAAACGTCCCTCCAGCAAAACTGGGGTGAGGACGCGTAGGTCAGGCCAGGTGGTCCCCCCCCTCCCCGACACCTACGGAGTAGGTATGAACCGGGTCGTCCCTTTTTTTTTTTCATCGCAAGAAAAAAAGTGAGGAGATTGGATACCTTGTTCTTCTTCTCTAGACCACCAATCACCCTGTCAGTCTCTGCCTCAAAATGTTCCATATTAATTATGGTACTCTCTCTCCTTGCAGCAAGCAAAGCAGCTTCATTACAAACATTTGCAATGTCTGCTCCAACAAATCCTGGTGTTAGAGCAGCAAGCCTCCGTGAATAGAATGCTGCTTCTTGATCAATTTTCAACTTGTTCAAATAGATTCTGAAAATCTGTTCCGACCTTTAAAGTCTGGTTTGCCAATAGTAATCTGGCGATCAAATCGACCAGGCCTTAACAATGCTTTGTCTAATATATCATGTCGATTTGTGCTAGCAAGAACAACTACACCAGATGAGGTTGCAAATCCATCCATTTCTACAAGCAGTTGATTTAAAGTTCTTTCACGTACATTATTTCCTCCAGAAGAGCGTCCCCTCCCTCTTGCACCTCCAATTGCATCAATCTCATCTATGAAAATAATACTAGGTGCAAATCGTCTTGCCTCCTGAAATAAGCTCCTAACTCTAGCTGGTTCACCACCAACAAATATCTCCAAAAAATCCGAACCAGACATAGAGAGAAAAAGTACACCACACTCTCCTTCTGTAGCTTTAGCTAGAAGTGTCTTACCGGTCCCAGGAGGACCCACTAGAAGAGCACCCTTAGGAATTAGCTCCTAACTCCTCGTACTTCTTGGGATTCTTATGGAAGTGGACAAACTCCATGATTTCTTGCTTAGCCTCATCACATCCAGTCACATCCTTAAAGAGTACCTGTACCATAGAAGTGCCAACTGAATGTAATTACCAACTAATCATGAAATAGCTAATTCTTTGTGAAAAGACTGTTGGCTATTTGAAGCTGCACCAGTAATGCGAACTAATTCTCACCTTGTTCTTTGCATTTTTGTCCATCTTCATGAAACACGCTTCACCAATACTAAATTTCCCACGAACGCCTCTCCAATTCACATAATAAAAGATTGCTGGAAGCAATATGATTACACCAAACATCATATCTGGGAACCAATCCAACTCATTAACATATACCACATGGACGTAATTGTGAGGGTCTATTCCAGAGGTCTCTTGTGCTTCCTTAAGCTTCTGCTCGAATAACTCGACACTCCCAATGTTGACATAGTATTTGTGGTGACTCAGGTTTCTACTACCATTTGTGCTACTTGTAGGACCTTGAACTGTGTCATCACAAATTTGATTATTACCAGGTGAAGAGTTCCTTATATAAACTGTGGCTTGTTCGTTAGCACCAACAACTTGATCAACATGACCAGGTTCAAGTAGCTCGTTTTTGAACTCTTGGAAGCTAATCTGAAAATTTACACAAAATTCCTGCTAAGTCGCCACTAAAAAAATTTAACATATACAGAATTGCGTTGCTTCTTTAATTTCATAGCTACACTGTAAAACCTTGAGCAGTTCTTAATCAATATAAACCACCTGATTATATCATTACTTTTATAGATATCAATATAACCAATTAGATTATGAAGAATATGAACCGAGATGAAAGTGTCACTGTTAAGATCCATTGCAAAGTCCCACATTGGTACTACAAAGTAGTGGTGTGGGGTATTTATAACCTTGGGCTCTCCCACTTTAATAGCTAGCTTTTGGGGTGTGGTTCTCCTAAGGTTGTAACAGTGATATCAGAGCCGCCCATCACCCTACCTGGGAAAGAGCGTAGAGTGAAAGCTACCCAGAGTGGAGCCGTCGAGGACGACGGATGCGAAGCGTGGTGATTTGTTATGATCCATTGCAAAGTCCCACATTGGTACTACAAAGTACTGGTGTGGGGTATTTATAACCTTGGGCTGTAACAGTCACATGGTTGAATGAAATAGAATGAGCACCAAAGCAACTTTTATGGCATTTTATTTAAGAAGCCCTAAATTCGAAGAAGTTGATTTCATCTCAAAGACCAACTCCAATCCGATTCTTCAAAAGAAAATTAAAATTTTCATTAAAGTTATCGAAAACCTAGTTTTCTAAATGTCTGAACACGCTCTATCCTACTGTCCTCATTTACTGGTACAGTTTATTGTCCGTTCATTTTCATTCTTCCATCAAGGAAATCCATGATTAAATCGAATTGGTCATTACATCGATAGAACAAATATTACAACCAACTCATAATGAACTCGCACTCCTTAAGGCAGTAAACTCATCCTACCACAAAAGAACAAGGAGTGAAACAATGAGAGTTAGGAACTGTACAACAAACTGTTGGTTAAGAACTAACCTCCTCCCGATCAAGATGCTTCACGAGTAGTATCAATGACAGAAAAGAGCCAATAAACAGCAACAGTAGTATATAGTGTTGTCGCTTCATGAAGATCTTCCGCTCGGTCATGTTGTATGAAGCGGAGTGTTGGCCAGTCAAGAACTCTCATATTCAAAAATTGAAGGTGGCGGAAATGCGGATGTTACATTGGATGTGTGGTCTTACTAAGGGGGATAGGGTTCGGAATGAGACTATCCGGGAGAGGGTTGGAGTGGCTTCGGTGGAGGACAAGATGCGGGAGGTTCGTTTGAGATGGTTCGGACACGTGATGAGGAGGGGCACAGATGCACTAGTTCGTAGGTGTGAGAGGCTTGCTTTGGATGATTTCAAGCGGGGCAGGGGTAGGCCAAAGAAATATTGGAGAGAGGTGATTAGACGAGACATGGAGCAGTTACAGCTTACTGAGGACATGACCCTAGATAGGAAGAGCTGGAGGACGCATATTAGGATAGAAGGCTAGTGACTATTAGGGTAGGTAGGGTAGGGCATTACCTCTTTGGTGTATTACTCTTGTTAGGCTACCTTGTTGCATCTTGTATTACGAGTGCCTACTATTCTTTGTTTACTTTCCATTGTAGGGGCGTTTTTATGTCTTGCCATCTTGTTCCATGCATTTTGTACGGTTGTGATTACTTATCTTATCTTGAGACGGGGGTCTATCGTAAACAGCCTTGCTACTTCTCCGGAGGTAGCGGTATGGACTGCGTACATCTTACCCTCCCCAGATCTCACTATGTGGGAATACACTGGGTTTGTTGTTGTTGTTGTTGTTGCTTCATGAAGATCTTTTTTGAGAAAGGTTGCTTCATGAAGTTCTCCTAAAGGGTTCCTTGTTCACTTGCACTTTGCTCTGCCAAAGATTAAACCAAAGTAAAAAAATTCACCATAGACAAGCTAAATAGGAACAGAACATTAAAAAGAGGAATGTGGAGATCATGTCAGCTAATGTTTCTTATCGCTTATTCAATACACCAAGGTTTTCACTCTAAGGAAGTTCTAATACGTGGTTCTGATTAGTATGCGAACTCTTTTCCACCATTGTTAAGACATAATATCAAAATCTACTGCTTACTACTTTCTCAGTTCAGGAACACTTTTAAAAGAAACCCAATAGCAGTAAATTAGAAAACCAAATATCTCAACCAGCTTAGAGAAAATAGGCAATTTCGGATCCCATACTTCTAGTCTCCTTTGTCTGCTTTCCACACATCACAAGAGAAAGCATACTCAAACTCATAGATAAAGTATCCTCATTTCGAATATCATACATCATTTATATCTCTTCAGCCCAATTCCATCCCGCTTTGTAGACTTCATGACCAGACATAGATAAGTATCCTCATCTTCCTAATATTCCAAAATAGTATAAATGATTTAGGTCTCTATTACTATGATAATAATACTATCTCCTATGTTGCTCGAACTCTTCAAAAATGTTACGGGTGCGTGTCAGATACTCCAAAAGTAGTGCATTTATGGAGAATTCGACACGGATGCAGCAACAATTTTGGAGAGTTCGAGCAACATAGACTATCTCTTAAAGATTTCTTACTAGTTTTGCACAATGTTTTATAACCAATTTCTTGTACAAAGTACATATACACATTTTTTTTTGATAAGTAAAGAACATCTCGATTATCGATGTCATCTATAATAATACAAAGTTTATATAGATAGGGATATGTATAATGATATCGTCATATGGAATTCAACAACAACAACATACCCAGTATAGTCCCACAAAGTGAGGTGGGGGAGGGTAGAGTGTACACATACCTTAACCCTACCTCAAAAGTAGAGAGGTTGTTTCCAATAGACCCTTGGTTCATGAAGAACAAACTAAAAAAGGAAATAATAGAAGTACAAGAGTTACATTTTTATATATTATATTGAACATACTTCATAATAAAACTGTGGTCAATCTGATATAATCCTTACAATTAGATGTTCGAGAAAAGTCTGTTAGCTCACTTTGAAGAAACTGATCAGTAACAATCAAACCGGAATTAGGGGCTCATTCCTCAAGATTATTTTTACAAAATCAGTAAACTAATTTTTATCACTTTGAAACCATTGAACTTATGATTGGTCACTTAAAAGATAAATTTAGCTAAAATGCCAATGTGGCTTTCCAAATTACTAACAAATAGACATCTACCCAGTTAAAAAAGAAAGAAAAAATGTAAGAACTCGACCCCTTTTTTTACCCAAGAAGTTGGTTGACTACCTGACTATCAACTTGTTGACCCTTTCCCATTTCATGTTCCCTTACCCCAACAACAACAACATACCCACTATAATCTCATAAGTAGGATCAGGAGACGGTAGAGTGTGGATAGACCTTACCCCTACCTTGTCAGGTAGAGAGACTATTTTCGAAATTCCCTTGGCTCAAAGGGTAGAGTGTACACATTCTTTACCCCTTCCCTTACCCCATTTTTTTTTCAAAAAATAACAAACCCTGAAACACTTTTTATCAACATTATGAGCTATTTTTAACAGAAAATTCTGATTACTAAATCTTTTTATCAACATACAAAATCTCTACTCTTTAGCTCATTTTTATTTCGCAAAGAGCTTGTGGAATCTCTCACCAAATTACAAGCAAGGGCTACTAAGTTTTGGTTCAAACCCTATAGATTTGATACTTAAAAATCAATAATACACTTAATATGCTCAAAAATATTTATCAAAAACTCAGCAAGCTGCTAGAAAATTCAGAACCTATAAACTCAAAATTGTAGCTCCGCCTCTAAATTTACAACTTGTGGACGGTATGATGGTTAAGCTTAAAGACTTAAGGTCATAAAACTATTTACATAATTCACAATTTCAGTAAATGGTTGGTTTGCTAGAAGACGAGTGTATTGTATGGTAACTATAGGTTATACATTATTTGAACAAGCTAGTATGATATTTAACCAAATTATTAGTACTATCTGAAAACTTACATGAACATGTTATGTTTGCAGAAGTTGGCAAGATCATTCACTCTGCTGTTTTTTTTTTTTGTTAAAGAAATTTGAATGGGGGTTGTGTTGTTATTAATACTGTATCTTCAAAGAAGTGGGTCCTGTTTCGTCAAAAGCCTTTTCAAGGCCAAAAGTTTTCAGTCTAATAATCACACACATACTATTGTATCTTTGAGGTCACAAGCTTCAAAATAATTATAGTCAATGCAAATGTTATGATATGTGTATGACTCGGTTTTTAAAATAAATTGATCTGAGTCTAGCCAAATAGACTAATAGTTACACCAATATGTATTTTTTCTGTTTATTACGTTATTTTTATTTATCGCTTACTTTTAAAATAAATTTTAATTTTTATTTATCATTTTTAATATATTTACAAAAATAATTATTATTTTTATATTTATCTTTAGTATTAATTACTTATTCTCAAACTCATTTTTTAATACCTAATATTCCGTATTAAACATCAATTAATAGAAATGATTGATAAAATAGTCATGTCAATTATTATTTTCTTACTGTACGTGTTAAGTCAAAATATGACCAAAAAAAATAAACTGAGGGAGAATTATGAAACCTTTAAGATCACAAGTTTTAAAAGAGTCACCGTTACACAAACATTATTATATATTTACGAGGTTTTAAAAGTTTCTATATTTTTTTTAGATTTTTTATCATTAAAATTATATCATATAAATTAGAATGAAAGAGAATATTTGGCATGCTTGCTTATCTTTTCGATCAAAAATATCTGGGATGCTTGCTTCTCTTTTCGATCAAAAATATCTGGCATGCTTGCTGATCTTTTCCGATCAAACTCCATGAATTTTCACTATAAAATTTAATTATTGAGCAACTAAACATAAGTTCAATAATTGTAAGATAATAAAAATTAATGACTTTATAAAAAAGAAAATGTTAAGTTGAACATACCAACAACAATAATATATCCAGTGTATTGAACAAACCATTTAAAAAATTAACTCCAGAAACAATGCATTTCATATATTTTTGTTTTGTAGTAATTTTTTTCTTGTTCTGGTGGATAAATTCATTCAGAAAAATTAAACAATCTTTTTTATTTCATATTTAGTGTTCGATATCCGCATTGAAATCCGACTATTCAAATTCATGCTAGAGCCATTTGGGGGAAGCGACCCTTATCAAGAATGTTTATATATTCAAGACTCAAACTTGAGACTTCTAATTAAGAAAGGAGTAATTGTATCTACTACATCAAATCCTTTAGGGCAAGTAGCAAGTTACAAGAAATATATATGCCTTATTGAGATACTGTTTTCCAGCTCCACAGTGTGGCAAATGCCAGCAATATTTTCCTCAAGCGTTATGTACAGTTGGAGACTTAATTACCAACTTTGAATTTTGACATTGACAATTTTAATAATATTTTTTTTCCTCTAAAATTGATAAAGAACACATGCCCCAAAAGACATAATTCCCGTTCCTGAATGTTTATAACAAATTCTTAAATATACTATCTTTACTCATTTTAACTTATCATTTGTTTATAAAATAAACTTTTATTTTACTTATTATTTTTGACATATTTAAGAAAAGAAAAAAAAATATTATCTTTAGCATTAATTGTTTATTCTCCAAAATTATTTTCAAGACATAATACTTTCAGTATCAATTAATAAGGATAGTGTGGTAAAATAGTCATATAAATAATATTTTCTGAATGGATGTGTCAAATCAAAGAAATTGTACAAGGACAAGCTCTCTCTCAAACGCTCCTCTCTCAAACGTTCCTCTGTGCTTAACGGTCACTAATCGTCTCTGGCAAGACGCTGGTGACGGTGTAGATAACGCCGGAATCAGGTAAGTGGGCTCTCTCTCCCTCGTTTCTCTCTCTCTCCAGCTTTCTTAACCCCCGTTCTATCCCTTCCCCTCTGCCCCCCACCTAGACGCTGCTATCGCCGGCGGGTTTAGGGTTCCCGCCGGCTCGACTTATTTTGATCGACGGATACAGGCGGTACACTGATCGGAGAAGGTTGGTACGAGGACAAACCAACATTCAGATTCCGGCAAGCGCCGGCGATATTCATGCGAAGCTCCGGCGGGTTTGATCCGGCGACACACCTCCGGTAATCCATTTCGTCAATAGAATTTGCCGGAACCAACAACACGCAGGAATATCCGGTGACAGCTAAACTTTGACTTTTAGTTACTTTCTTCAATTTAGTTTTTATATATTATTTTGTTCCTTGGTACTTTTCTTTGTATTGTGACTAGAGCTGTGACTGGTTGTTTAGCTTTTGGTGGATATTGTGTGTTGTTTTAGCTGCTAGACCGGCTAGGGTGTTTTGTGCATGATGACTTTTTCCCCTGTTATTGCCTTACTTGTTTGCTTGTCTGTCTGGGGGCTTTGTTCCGGTTTTTGTGTAGTGGCTTTGGGGGTTGATGGTGGAGTAGGGTCATGTCCGAGGGGGCTGGGGCGAGGGGTCATTTTGGGAAGGGGTGATGGGGGGAAGGCAGGGGCAGGTGTGAAGTCTAGGCCGGGCGGTAGGGCTGGTTCGGTGAAGGGTGGTAGTGGTAACTGAAAGGCGAGAGAAGATAGGTTGAGGGTAGGGTTATGGAACATAGGTACCCTTCAGGGTAAGTCCATAGAGCTGGTGAAGATTCTTAAGAAGAGAAGGAATAATATTGCGTGTGTTCAGGTGACTAAGTGGGTAGGATCTAAGGCTAGGGATGTGGATGGGTACAAGTTGTAGTACTCAGGGAGTGAGAGGCGTCGAAATGGAGTGGGCATCTTAGTGGACGAGGAGCTTAGAGGGCAGGTGGTGGAGGTCAGGAGGGTCAGTGATAGGCTGATGACGATTAAGTTGGTCATTGAGGGTTTTTAATGCATGTGTATAGTGTTTATGCACCGCAGGCAGGCTTAGATGAGGAGGTGAAAGCGAGTTTTTGGGAGGCTTTGGACGAGGTGGTGAGAAGCGTGCCTAACTAGGAGAAATTTGTCATAGCAAGGGACTTCAATGGGCACATTGGGGTTTTACCGGAAGGCTATGACGATGTGCATGGAGGTTTTGGTTTTAGTGATAGAAATGGGGAAGGAGATGCTCTGTTGGAGTTTGCGAGGGCCTTTGGGCTGGTGGTTATGAACTCGATTTTTCCAAAGAAAAAGGATCACCTGATTACATTTCAAAGCGTGATAGCCAAGACTCAGATTGACTTTTTGCTTCTTAGGAAGGGGGATAGGGCCTTTTGTAAGGACTGTAAAGTCATTTCGAGTGAGCATATTTTGACCCAGCACAGGCTTCTGGTGATGGACTTGATAATCAAGAAGAGCAAGAAGAGAAGGGTCGGGGAGGGCCGACCTACAATTAAGTGAGAAGGCTTGACTCCAGGTAGTGCTCTGGAGATAGAGGAGAAGGTGGTGGGAATAAGGGTGTGGGAGTGCAGGGGATACATGGATGTTTTATAGGAAAGGGCTACCAGCTGCATCACGAAGACTGCGAGAGAAGTGTTAGGTGTTTCGAGGGGTTGGGCAGGTCGGCGTAAGGAGGACTGGTGGTGGAATGAAGAAGTTAAAAAGAAGGTATAGAGTAAGTAAGGGGCGTATGTCAAGTTAATTGAGAGTAAGGACGGTGAGAAGAAGCGGGTGAATAGGGAGGTCTATAAAGTAGCAAGGAAGGAGGCTAAGTTAGCAGTTATGGCTGCAAAGACAGCAACATTCGATGTGGGGTTAGAGGACAAAAATAGGATAAGGAGATTGTATAGGCTGGCTAAAGCTAGGGAGCGAAAGGGTCGTGACCTCGACAGGTGAAGTGCGTTAAGGGGGAGGATGGGAGAGTTTTGGTGGAGGATGTCCATATTAAGAAGAGATGGCAGGAGTATTTTCATGGCTTATTGAACGAGGAGGGGGACAGAAGCATCAAGCTAGGGGAGCTGGACCACTCGGAGGAAAATTGAGATTTTTGGTTACTGTAGACGTTTTAAGGTTGAGGAGTTCAGGGAGGCTATTCGTAGAATGTGGAGGGGCAGGGCGACGGGGCCTGATGAAATTCTGGTGGATTTTCAAAAGTTTACAGGTGGAGCTGGTTTGAGCTAGTTAACTAATTTGTTTAACGGCATTTTCAAGACTGTGAAAATGCCTAAGGCTTGGAAATGGAGTACAATGATTCTGTTATATAAAAATAAGGGTGACATTCAGAGTTATGAAGATTTGGGAGAGGGTGGTTGAGCGGAGATTGAGGAGGGTCGTGTCTATTTCAGAGAATCAATTTAGATTTATGCTTGGTCGCTCGACGACAGAAGCGATCCACCTGGTGAGAAGATTGGTGGAGAAATATAGGGAAAGGAAGAGGGATTTGCACATGGTGTTCATCGACCAGGAGAAGGCTTATGACAAAGTCCCGAGGGAGGTTTTATGGAGATTCTTAGAGGTAAAAGGGGTCCCAACGGCGTACATTAGAGCTATTAAGGACATGTACGATGGAGGGAAGACTCGGGTGAGGACGGCGGGAAGAGACTCGGATTATTTTTCAGTTAAGACAAAATTACATCAGGGATAGACTCTCAGCCCATTTTTGTTTGCACTGATGATGGATGTGTTGACGCGGAGGATTCAAGATGAGGTGCCTTGGTGTATGTTATTTACAGATGATGTAGTGCTAATTGATGAGATGTGCGGGGGGGAGGGTGAAAAATTAGAGGTTTGGAGGCAAACCCTTGAATTTAAGGGGTTTAGGTTGAGTAGGTCCAAGACAGAGTATTTGGAATACAAGTTCAGTGAATCAAAGCAGGAGAATGAAGTGGTGGTAAAGTTGGATTCCCAGGATTTTTGTAAGAGGGATAGCTTTAAGTATCTCGGGTCTATGATTCAGGGGAATGGCGAGATTGATAAGGATGTCTCTAAATATATTGGATTAGGTTGGATGAAGTGGAGATTCGCCTCGGGAGTGTTGTGTGATAAGAAGGTGCCCTTAAAGCTTAAAAGTAAGTTCTACATGGTGACAGTCCCTCCGGCCATGCTATATGGTGTGAAGTGTTGGTCAGTCAAGAACTCTCATATTCAAAAATTGAAGGTAGCGAAAATGAGAATGTTGGGTTAGATGTGTGGACTTATTAGAGGGGATAGAGTTAGGAATGAGATTATCCGGGAGAAGGTGGGAGTGTCTTTTATGGAGGATAAAATGCGGGAAAGAAGGCTGAGATGGTTTAGACATGTGATGAGGAGGGGCACAGATGCCCCAATTCGTAGGTGTGAGAGGCTAGCGTGGGATGGTTTCAGGAGAAGTAGAGGTAGGCCGAAGAAATATTAGATAGAAGTGATTAGACATGACATGGGGCTGTTACAGCTTACTGAGGACATGGCCCTAGATAGGAAGGTGTGGAGGTCACTGATTAGGGTAGAAGGTTAGTGCATGTATGGGTTGCAACTAGTAGTTTGGGAGCTCTAGTGTAGCCGAATTAGTAAGCCTACGACTGTGTCCAGTGGTAGGAGACGCTAGTGTATGGCTTATACTAGGGGGTGACCTTTTCTTATTTCTTATTTCCTGCTTTTTAATTTCATATTGCTCTTATTTTTGTGGCTCCCTTAGCTCTATTTTTATTATCTCTCATTTCTTATTTTGGTTATACCACCCATTCTGTTTCATGTATTACTATGACCTTTTTAACAATTCATTATCTTGAGCCGGGGGTCTATCGGAAACAATCTCTCTACTTCTTCGGAAGTAGTGGTATGGACTGCGTACATTTTACCCTCCCCAGACCCCACTTGGTGGGATTACACTGATTTGTTGTTGTTGTTGTTGATGTGTTAAATCAAAATGTGATAAGTAAAAATGAACGGAGAAGATACTACACCACTTTTGCCATATAACTTAATTTACAGAAATTATGTCAAGCGAATTAGATCGGGATACATAAGAATATTCTAATCCACAAATTTCTTATTAAATAAAAAAAATAACCACAGAAATTAAAAATTACTATCAAATTTCATGACTAAAATTAAAAATGGAAAAATTAGACAAAATATTCATTAGGGTAAATTATTCACACAAAAAATAGCTCTTTTTTTTTTAAATAGCCACGCGGCTTATGTTTTTCCCAAAATAATCGGTCAGTCTATGTTGTTACCCAAAATTGTCACTCCTTCTTGCACTTCTTCTTCTCATCTTCTTTATCATCTTATTTATTTATTTATTTCACAATAGTCATGTGGCTTATTTTTTTCACCAAAATAACCCGTCGGTCTATGTTGTTACCCAAAATAGCCACTGCTTCTTTCACTTCTTCTTCTCGACTCTTCATCATCATTCATCCTTTTCTTCGTTACATCATCGTCTTGTTCTGCGCCCTCCTCCTCCTTCGTCTTCTTCTTCTTTCCACTATTTCAAAATTCGACGTACCGCAAACATAAATTATTTTAAGCTAATTATATACCAACAGATTCGAATTATCAAGAGGAGTTAATATCTAAAATTCGGGACTATTTAGAGGAGATTTTGAGTTGATCGAAATTGAAAGAACTTTCTGTTGGAAATTATATTTCATGAACACAAAATATATGAAAAAGAACACAACATGAGGTTAATAATTGGGAAAATGGTCAAATATGCCCCTAAACTTTGCAAAAATATTCAGATATATCCTTCGTTAAAAGTTTAGCTCATCAATGCACTTGTCGTCCAAGTTTTGGTCCATATATAACCCTGTTGTCATGTTTTGGGAAATATATACCTCTGTTGCCAAGTTTTGGGTCATATATACCCCTGTTGTCGTTAATTGCTTTGGTGAAATTTCCCAACCCCTTTTCCTTTTTCTTTTCTTAAGAAATTTTATTTGTCACATTATTTTTTCAGTGTCACATCACATATAATTAAATTCACCCATTCTTCTACACATTAAACGATAGTGAAATGCTCTCTCATCTACCTCACAATCTCTTTGAATTTTCTCTAATTTGCTGAAATTCTTTTATTGTATTTTCAGATTCTTGCGTAACCGTTTCTCTTATACATAAATATATATATATATATACATACGTATAAAAGATACCCTCTTAATTGATAACTTGCGTTTGCTGTCTTTATATGGACTGCCTCTTTTACACTTCTAGATCCCAATTTCTCACGTGGATTTTCCTTATTCTTCTTATTCTTGATGTTAGAATTGATGGTGGTGCGAAAGATGGAGTCGGTTGATATGATACTAAAAAAATTTGCAGTTGGTAAAAACTTTTATTCTTGATTTTCGTCGCAATTGTGCATTGAGTTTTTATGGGATATTTTTGACTTTTTTTATTTTTGACTTGATGATTCTTGGGGTTATGCAAGAATCTAAAAACACAACAAAAGAATTTTGGCAAATTGAAAAAAATTCAAAGAGATTGTGAGGTAGATGAGAGCATTTGGCAGATGGTTAATGTGTCGAAGAAGGAGTGGTTTTAATTATATGTGATGGTGGCAATTAAAAAGTGATGTGGAAAATATGATTTCTAAAAGAAGGGAAAAAAAAGGTTGGAAATTTTTAGCAAAGCAATTAACGGCAACAGGGGTATATATCTATAATCTATAATCTATAATATATTAAAAGTATAAACACCCTTAGAAAAGTGAATTAAAATTTTTGTCCTTTATTAAAAGTCCTTACTTTAGACAAAATCGTCGTTTTCACTATTGCTTCCTAATATTTAAGAGTTGAGAATTAATTAAATATATTTATGGTAAAAACTTTTCCTTATTAGAAGACATCAGAATTTCTATATTTTTTTCTAATTTAAGAGTTGAAAATTAACCAAATATATTTATGGTAAAACCTTTCTTTATTAGAAGTCATCAAAATTAGATACTTTTTCTATTAGTTTAAGAATTCTAAATCAACTAAATTTGATTTTAAGATGATTTGAAAAATCTAAAAATAAATATAAAACTATTAGAATAAGAAAAAAATTAAGATGTTCCAGATTTTTAAATGTTTTAAGTACGTAATAGAATGTAATCAATAAATTTATAAAGATTAGACTTTAAAAATAAGGAAAGACTTTAAATATAAAAAAAATCGTAACACAAATATGATTCAAATTGATGAGTCTCTCTTAACTTGTGGCAACAAGGGAAAGAGGTACGCAAACACAAAAAATGATGATCAATCAAGCACTTGAAACTGATAAAACATATTTGTGTATATGTTTATGTTTACATTATTATATTAAAGTGTGAAAAAAATTTTGAAAAGTGATTTGAATTTTACACTATATTAAAAATTTCCGCAATAGATAAAATAATTTAATTTTAAATAATCAAACATTATACGTGTGAAGCACGTGCAGTTAAACTAGTAGCCTAAAACTTGACAACAGGGGTATATATGACCCAAAACTTGGCAACAGATGTATATATGGCCCAAGACTTTGACGGCAAGGGCATTGGTGGGCTAAACTTCTAACAGAGGGTATATCTAAATATTTTTACAAAGTTTAGGGGCATATTTGACCCTTTTCCCTTAATAATATGAACAACAAACAAAAATTTTAGGCTTGAAACATGCATGAAATATTTTTCTAAAAATGATATTTGCTCCCTCTTTCCTGCGAGATTGCTATGTGATTTAACGCAAATAGTTTTAGTAGATATGACAAGCCTTTAGATTTCTGCACCAAGAAAATAGTAAAGATAATCCTATTGGAAATTAAGAACTCTACTACTTGATTTTTTATGGTGAAGAAAAGTTTATTTGTAGAGAATTGAGAAGAAAGAAAAGTTATTTTAAAAGAATTTCTGATAGAAATCTTCAGAGTTGGATTTAAATAACATTGTTGGTGCTCAAAGGATGAAAGAACACAACCTTTCACTAAAGACACCTTTTCATAAAAGTCATAACCTTTTATGTAAAGGGCATCTCTTCATCTAAAAGATACCTCTTCACTAAAAAGACACTTCTTTATTAAAATACTTATACTTATTAATTTAATTTCAATAAAATATCCAACAATCCCCACTTATTTGAATATAAATTAAGTCACAAAGATCAATTCATGTTCACTCATAGATTAATGTATCTTTCAATTTGAACATCACTTTAATGTAATGTCACAAGACGAAATCGAAATTTCACGTAGCATAATAGCTTTGAACGTGTTACTCCTTGTGATAATATCGGTTTCATTCCTACTTTTCACTCAACATACTTAGCACTTTTATGGCCATGTGCTATTCAAAATTCATGAACATTTATGAAAGCAACTCCAACGCTCAATCGAAGCGGCATCACTTCTATGTTCATATAGGTGAAGTTCTTTAAGTATCTTTGTCATATTTGAGACACTTGTTTCACGAACTGAACCTCATTAAGAGTATTATAACCCAACTCTCCAAACTATGACAATCATTACCAGTACATCTCTTACTTAAGTACTGAAACATCTACGTATCAATAACTTGTTATTAGCCTTTGAACCCATAACTATAATTTCATAGTGTTGGGTAGGGTTGCCATTATCGGTGAACCTACTTAAGAAGTTTTTAACATAATCAAACTTGAAGATATATTCCACAACTTTATTTTAAGAAATTTAATAAATGAATTGGTCAAATTTATTTGACTCCGCAGTGGCGGAGCTACAGCCAACGAAAGGTGGTCAGATGAACACCCTTCGTTGGAAAATTTTTTCGAGTATATAGGTTAAATATAGATATTTATGGTTATATACATGTTGTTGCACACCCTTGACAAGATAGAGAAGCATAGTCCAGTGGTCAAGAGTGTGCATTTCCGCATCAACAACCTGGGTTCGAACCTTGGCAGGTGCAACAGTGCTTTATTTTCTTTTCTTTTTAAAGAGTTCTTTGCCCAAGGGAAAAATGAACACCCTTAACCAAAAGTTTGGCTCCGCCACTGTGACTCTGCTAATGTGATGAAGTCATTCCATTTTGAATTAACTTTCTCACATAATCATGTCAAGAACTTATGCGTTTTGACACTCATTATATAATCTCTATATGCTCGAGCAAGAGTGGCTTGATATCACAAATTGAGCTCATATTTTGCAAAACCAATGAATTCTCTTAATAATTCCTCAACCACTCAACTCCTTAGTTTGCTTGCTTCAACTAATGCAAAATTTTCTTAGTTTCAAGAAATTATGTTTACACAAGTTAATTAGCCACAATTTTTCACCATCATGAACTGGCTCGATCGAGGATCAAATAGGGTATTGACCACTTTTGTGTTTAAGTGAATAGATTTATTTAACACTTTTTCATGAAATGAGATTAACTCAACGCATACCCCCACTATTTTGTCTAATCTTGATACTGAATATAGTATCAATTTCTCCAAGATCCTTCATTACAAATGTGAAAATTTTAAAATCTTCTCGTTTCTATTATGACTTTTGTATCATTTATTACGATCAACATATCGACAAGCTATCACACAATATGACAACAATATTCATTAAGAATTCTAAAGTTAAGGCATATTGACTATCTCAAACAATTTATGTTCTTCAAATATCAAAATAATTTTAAGTCCACTATTGACTTTCAATCACACACTAAACTCCCACGAGTTTTAAACATATCAAGTGCTTTTACATATCACATATAGAGAAAACTAAACACACTAACTCATGTTCTCTAGATCTCTATTCATTTATAACAACCTTCAAGTACAGACAAGTATTTGTAAGCAAATTAATATGTTCTACCATTATACAGCTTGAAAATAAACTTCACATATGATCTTTATGCAAGAATAACGATGCACAATGATCACATAAGAAATATTATTCCTAAATTTATCAACCATTATAAGATCATCACAAATTTCATCTACCCTATCATTTATAAAAATAAATTCACAAAACACAAAGAATAAAAATTTATCAATAAATAATAAGTAAGATTAAGAAAATAGAACTCGATTTTGTTATCACTTTTTCCTTTATTCGATACTTTGTCTCCATTCATTTTACACGAAGTTAGTGTCTTCAGAACTGTCAAGTCTAAATCAATGCTACAGATTACATGTCATCATTTCTCTAAGAACATAACAATGAATTACACCTTTCGATTTCATATAGAAGAATTGTCATTCTTCACCCTATGCGTTTTTCATTCACACTTTAGGTTGTTAAACATTCTTTTAGTAATATACCATATGGATCTAACTTATAAGTCATGTGACAGCCATGAAAACCCACTCACTATCCTCGTCTAACAACTTTTTTATATATACATCCCTTGACAACCCTCGTGTGATCACATACCCCAAAAAATGTTCTAGACAATGATCAAGAAGAACATTTCCTTCAATTGATTTCTTTAATAACTTCTCCCAAAGTGAAGTATACGTGAAATCTGATGCCACCCTTTCATTGTTTCTCACCACCTCATATAATTTTCTTTTTAATCAAACTCAAAATTGTGACAATTTAATTTCCACAATCATTTATAATAATTTGCTTTTTGGAATACTAACTTTCTTTAAATAATTGCTACAAACCCAGCATCACACTTTTCTAGACCATATATTAATTGTTTCTCAAAAATTGATAATGTCTTCTTTATTACAATATTGTTTTCAGATTATTGGAAAATATATTCCATGAACACAAAATATATGAATAAGAACACAACATGAGGTTAATAATATGAACAACAAACAAAAGATTTTAGGTATGAAACACACACGAAACGTTTTTCTAAATATGATATTTGCTCCATCTTCCTTGCAAGATTGGTATGGGATTTAACGCAAATAGTTTTAGTGCATATAACAAGTCTTTAGATTTCTGCACCAAGGAAATAGTGAAGATAATCATATTGGAAAGCAAGAACTTTAATACTTGATCTTTTATGGGGAAAAAAGTTTATTTGTAGAGAGTTGAGAAGAAAGAAAAGTTATTTTAAAAAAAATTATGATAGAAATCTCTAGAGTTGGATTTAAATAACATTGTTGGTGCTCAAAGAATGAAAGGACACAACTTTTCACTAACCTTTTCATAAAAGTCACAATCTTTTATTTAAAAGGCATCTCTTCGTCTAAAAGATACCTCTTCACTAAAAAGGTACTTCTTTATAAAAATACTTATACTTATTAATTTAATTTAAATAAAATATCCAACACTTTCCAGTCATGTTCTTTAATGGCATTACTGGGACTCCATAGTTGTATCTTGTTATTCATCTACGTTCGATGGCACTGGCAAATTTAAAGTTTCAGATAATTCGTGGAGGATTTACACAAGTTGGATAGTGTAGTATAAAATGATTGGATGAGCCTCACTTAAGAAAAAAATATAGCATGAAGTGCAATTTTAGGCTCTCGAATTGAAAAATGCAAAACTTAATGGAGTCTGAAATCAATATATGCCTTCATTTTTAAAAGACCATGAATTGCTACTAGAGCAATCAAGAGACGAATAGAGGTTATCCGAGTTACAGGTGCAAAAGTATCAAAATAATTAATATTTTCAATTGAGTAAAACTTTTAGCCACCAAACGGGCTTTGTACTTATCTAAAGTACCATTGGATTTCATTTTCTTCGTAAAAATCCATCGGGAATCAATTGATTTATATCCAGGAGGAAGATATGAAAATATCCATGTATTATTAGATAATATATAATGCATTTCATCATCAATGGCTTCACGCCAAAATGGAGCATCATGTGAAGACATAGCTTCAACATAACTTTCAGGATCCTTTTCAACCAAATAAGCTTGAAAATCAGGTCCAAAGTCTTTTAATTTGGCTGATCTTGAACTACGTCTTGGTTGACTTTCTTCCAATGACTCAACTATTTTCCTTTTAAGAGGAGAAATAGAAGAACTTGAATCTTGTTCAAAAAAAAAAATTCTTGGGATATATATGCTCAAAAAAGTTAGCATGTAAAGATTCAATAATTGTGTAAGGACTTGGGGTCTCAAGATTTAAAATCTATAAGCCTTACTAGTTTGTGGATAACCAATAAACACACAATCTACTCCTCTATAGCCAAACTTGGTTAAATATTGATTTGGTAATCGAACATGAGCCAAGCAACCCCATACTTTGAAATAATTTATATTTGATTTTCGATTATTCCAAAGTTCATATGGAGATGCATCATGATTTTTGGAAGTAATTCTATTCAAAATATGACATACTGAAAGTAAGGCTTCAGTCCATAAATCTTTAGATATACCAGATCCATAAAGCATAAAACTAACCATTTCTATGAAAGTCCTATTTTTTCTTTCTGCTACACCTTTTTGTTGTGGTGTATAGGACATGGTCAATTGTTTTTCAATGTCTTCTCTCTCACAAAAATTAATAAAATCTGACTTTAAGTACTCTCCACCTCTATCAGACCTAATTGACTTAATTTTTACACTCAATTTATTTTTAACTTCTGCTTTATATGTTTTGAAAGTCTCAAATGTTTCATCTTTTGTTTTCAATGGAAAGACATAAGTATACCTTGAGTAGTCATCAATAAAAGTGATAAAATACCTCTTTCCATGACATGACAATAATCCATCTCACAAATATCAGTGTGGATTAATTGCAACAGTGTGAAAGTCCTTTCAACTGTCTTAAAGGGCTTCTTCGTAATCTTGCATTTACTACAAGTAAGACACTTAGTAGTATGATTCTTTCCACAATTTTTGATTAATCCATTATTCACCATAAGTTGAATAGATCTAAAATTTACATGTCCCAGACGTTCATGCCATAAGTCCAGAGACTCCACAAGATAAGCAGAAATATTTTTATTTTTAATATTGAGTTTAAACATCCATTTGCAACATAACCTTTTCCAACAAACATGCTATTTTTAGATAAAATGAACTTATCTGCCTTAAAAACTATTTTAAAACCATGCTTCGAAATAAACGTACCTGACACCAAGTTCTTTCGAATATCAGGAACATACAATACGTCCATCAATGTAACTATCTTTTTAGAAGAAAACTTCAGTTCAACAGTTTCTTTTCCTACAACTTTAGTAGAGAAGGAGTTTCCCATATATACAATTTTACTGTCCCCTACTAATTCATAAGTCTTGAAAGAATTTTGGTTACCAAATATGTGACGAGTTGAGCCGGTATCTATCCACCATTTCACTTGAGCTTCCACTATAAATGCTTCTGTGACCATTGCCACAAGATCATCTTTTTTATTTTTATTTATTTTTTCTTTCTTCTTTTTGACTTTGAGAATTCTACAATCACGCGCATAGTGACCAACTTTATGACAATGATAGCATTCACCAGATTTAAAATTGGAACCATTACGCTTGAAATTTGTAGTCTTCTTTGCCTTTGAAAAATTCTTATTTTGTGGTTCCTTCTTGTTTGATTTTTCTTCAACCATATGAGCTTTCATGACAGGTTCCTACAAACTATTATTATCGCGCCATCGTGTCTCTTGTTCAATTTGCAAGTATTGCAACAATTGTTCAAGATTCAAATCTTCTTTTTTTGTGTAAGAGTTTGCTTCGGTACTCTTTTCCAAGATGGAGGAAGTTTTGACACAATAGCACCAACATGAAAGTTTTCATCAAGAACAATTCCAAATATAGCAATTTTATTAGCTATAAGTTGAAATTTTTGTACTTGTTCAGTCATTGACTTGTCATCAACTATTTTGAACTCCATATAATTTGAAATGAGCAATTTCTTAGAACTCGCCTCTTCTGCTAAATAAACAGCTTGAAGAGTGTCCCATATCTCTTTAGCATATTTACAGTTAACATAATATTGATCATAATATTTGTTGGATATTCCTCCAAGAATATAATTCTTGCACAAATAATCATCATATTGCCATTTGGCAATCTGTTTCTTTAATCAAAATAGCCTCATCAGATGCTACCTCAGAACCAGGAGCATTAGGATAAGGTTCTTCAAGAACATATGCCAACTTTAATTGTCTTAAAAATAATTTCATCTTTCCACGCCATCTAGGAAAGTCTTTGCCATCAAATATTTCAAAATTAGGATTAGACAAAGGTGGAACACTATTTGATATTGATGTAGAAGCCATAGAGACAACTATCTTCAAATTGTTAGAACAATAATGATAATTATACAAGAAATTCAAAATAAAACTTGCTTAGCTTAGAGGCACGATAATACGCTTCTTGAAGATAGTTGGAGTCTCTCCCACGAGCAAACGGAAGAACTAGTGACAACTCTATCTTTGGGATTCAACTAAGCCACAAAACAAGTAGCATTCAAGAATGTTGTTCTTCCATTCTTGAATTAGTAATTTCACTATTTGATCAATGTCTCTCAAGTGTTTTTCAAGGGGAAAGTAGTTTTGAGTGCTTGTCTTTTCCAAACAAAAGAAACACTATTTATAGGATAAAATTTTCATGCAAGTGAAAAGTATTAATTAAGCAATAGTTAATAGGTTCATGAATAAAAATTGTCTTTCTTTCAAGTTTCAAGAACCAAAAACGTAAATGAATTTACAATTGTTAATGCATTTGTAACTCAAGATACATTTGTTTCAATTGTAATTTTACATTCATTTTTTTTGTAACTCAAAATGCATTTGTTTCAATATTAATTGAAACATAAAAAAATTTTAACCGATGCAATTGTTCCAAAAAATTGATTGAAACATAAACTTCAGTAATAACACAAGGTGCACAAGGATTTAGTATGGATGGTGAAACCGGAGACTAGCGAGTGTGGCGCCGAGGTTGCTGCTGATACTAAAAGGATTGTACACTTTGTAGCAGAATATGAAAATTAATGAATTATGCACTTTTTTTGTGCACACAATCTGAAAATTAATGGATTGTGAACTTTTTTTGTGCATAATCTAAAAATAATGGATTATGCACAATCTAAAAATTAATGAATTGTGCATTTTTTGTGCACAATATAAAAATTAATAGATTGTGTACTTTTTTGTGAAAATCTAAATTTACACCGTGTTTAACCCACGCCGTTAAAAAAAAAAAAAGTATTGTGCACTTATTTTCTGCACAAAGTATATTTCTGTATTTTTTTCACTTCTATGACATAGATTAATCATCTTTTTAAAATAAAAGGCATATATTAGTTCTGGACTCAAACTTAATGTAGATTAAGTTGGGTCATGTAATTTGCTGATGTCATTTGATGATTAAGTTGTGTAGCTCTCAGATTTACTTTACTTTCCCATGTCAAATCACACTTCTTAGAAGTCCTTCAATCATATTATCAAAGGTTTCTTCTAATGTCCTGTTGCATGTATTCTTTTTCCACTGTTTGCAGTGTTTATTTCATTTAATTAATTTCGTCCATTTTTCCTTCTCCCTCAAAAGAAAGTTATCTCCATTTCTTATCATTTTTTTATTTGCTTTTTATATACTATTGATACATGTTCATATATTATTTATAAAATTTCAATACATTACATAACTATTTATACAATATCGATAAATATTTATACACTAATACAATATTGATATATTACATATACACTGCGTAACTATTTCTACATATTATAGACATGTTTATGCATCATTTATGTAATATTAATACACATTTATACATTATTTATATAATATCAATACATTAAATATAGACTACATAATTATTTATGTAATATTGATACATTACATATACACCACATAATTATTTGTACATCATATTACATGTTTATACATTATTTATACAATATTGATACATTAAAAAAAATTGTACTAAAAAAGCTTGAAAAAAATGATTTTTTTAACAAAGAAAAATGCACGGTAAAAGAACAACAAGAGAATTTTTAAGTCATTTTAAGCAATAAATAAAATCTTCATTATTTTTTTTAAGCTATCTACTGTATTTTTGTATAAATAAAATTTTCCCATTAAATATTACCCCTAAATATGTTTAGGGTAACTTACATAAATCCCTAAATCTTTAAGTGATATTACATAAACTCCCGATTATTTTGTTAATTATATTTTATCCCGATTTTTGAAATGGTGATACATATGTTATATGGTGATATATATAAAAAAGTGATACATTTGAAACTAACAAGATATTTGTTTAAGGAAATAATAGATGGAAAAATTAACTATATAAACTTATTAGATTTGTTATTACAAGTTATAGCAAAACTTTTAAGTTTTCAAGTTATAGCAACTTTCATTTAAAAAATATATATAAAAAAGTTTTTTTTTGTTTTGTTGAAAATACAAAAAAGTAATTAATGAAAAAGGAAAATTAAAATTTAATACAATTAATATACAATTTACCTTCCTTAAAAATAGTTAATCTTAACTACTGATATTTATCCACCCCAAATCCCTCTAACCGTTATTTTTCCTCCTATTTTAATGCTTCCATTAAGAGTTTTCATCTTCATACACTACCTTCCTCTTTGTACACATTTATTTCTGCCAATAAACAAAAAAGGTCTTCTAACAAAGTGTTGTTGATTATATTTTGAAAGAAAAGTAAAAATAAGTATTTAGATAACAAATATGAATTCTGTTAATTTGCATTCAATCAGGACATGGAGGGAGATGAGATTCGTCGAGGAGATGGGATTCGTCATGGAGGGAGTCCTTCTGTTGCAGAGTCATGCACATCTGTGTTCCGATGATTTCGATTATGTTTTCCAGGATAACTTTCATCTTACAGAAAAAGCATACAAACTTTTAGTTCATCAAATTCTTGTACACCATTTAAGTAGCTTTTTCTAATAAATTAACATATCAACATGCATATCAATGAATTATATTCTCAGTTCTTGTTGCTGAATGATTGGTCATTTATATGTTATTTTCTCACTTAGTGATCATGTCTATCATACCCGATCTTTATTTCTTTTTATTTTTTCTAGTAAGTATGTACATGATGTGGTAGTACCAAAGTTATTTTCATGGACTATAACAGTACATACAAACTTGCAAATATTTAATTTTTTTCTGTATTAAATTGGTATAAAATTGATATTGAATCATTTTTTCTATTTTATTGTTTGTTTTTCAAATATAGTTAATAATTTGAATTAACTTTTTGGTGCTCGATTATTACTGTTTGTTTTTCTAAGATTGTGGGTATGAACAAAATTTATTTTTTGTATTTACGTAGTATTTATATAATCTTATGCTACTTTAACGTTTGTTTCGTATTTTACATAGTTGAATGAAATTAATATGAACTAAGTCACATCAGATGGTATTAAATTTGACATCAACTACATCAAATTATACATTTTTCGATTCTACAATTAGTAACATTTGACATGAATATTATATCTTGATTTTTATTGGTGCTCATTACTCTTTGTATAAGATTGTTAGTATGAACAAAGTTTAGTTTTGATATTTAACATAGTATTTATATAATGTTCTTCGTCTTGCCAAAAAGCAAACACCAATATCAATCATGATTAATAATGATTATTTTTTTATTGCAACAAAAAATTATTTGACATCGAAGAACTATCAATTAATTTATTTTCAACATTTACGTTGATAGTTTTTCATGTAATATCCATTACATACACTAAAAAAGTTATGTAACATAAAACATAATTTTTCTCATCAATTGTTACATTCATAAAACTCATTCAATACAAATGTGATATATGCGAAACTTCATCGATATCAATTTTAATATCAATTTAATACATTGAGAACTCAAAATAAAAATATTACTTAAGAATGAAATGAGTATATAAATTGATTTCAACATATTCAAAGTGGGATTATCCTAGAAAAATGTGTTCATCAAAACTTAGTTTGGCAATTACACTAATTGGTATTTTGATCTCAGTTTTACATATATACTACAATAGCAATGATATTGAAGTTAATTATGATATGCCTTATATGGACTTGGAGAAACGATGACTAGTTAAAATTAAAAATAGAACTATATATATGTTATCATCACTTAACGATTCGATAAAATTGAATTGGCAAGACTGCCTTTCGACTGTAAAAATGATTTATTTTTTTCAAAAGTAGTTACTTTTTTTAAAATCAAATAACTACTAATAATTAAGCACTACGTAAGCATGAAAACAAATTAAAAGCTACAATAATTTAAATATTAACATTTACTATTTATTCTTAATTTAATATAAAATTGATCTAAACAATTATCCAATTAAACTATTTGCAACAAAGGCTACTAAACTACTCAATCAAAGGAGCAACTGATTAATAAGGAAAGAGTGTCAAAAAAGTGAAGGATAAATGTGATGAGAAGTATCAATAATTACATTATGAACTAAAATATTTTTGTTCCTATTAGTTAGTGATCGAGAAGAGTCACTATTTAGAAGAAATTTAATGAATGAAAACTAAAGAGATAAGATTTCTATTGGTAATTAAAAAATGTAAAGAGATAAGACTTCTATTGATAATTAAAAACTGAAAATATGAAAAAGTGTATAATCAAGTTAATTATTCAAGTCAATAAAAAGGTATAAAATCAGATCTTAAGTTTAAAAAATATATTTACCATATATAACTCCTTAAATTGTGGACATACTTTGATATTTAATTATTAAAAAAAATAAAATATCAATACCTTAACTTGTCATAATTATTCAAAATCTTTAATTAATAGTGATAAATGTTAAATGCTAAATATAAGAAAATAATACAAATAATAAATATTACAAAATTGATTTTCGAAAATTTAATTAAAATATCTTTTTCTCAAAAGTTGCTATAGCTTGTAATTATTTCTTAAGTCTAGTAATTAATGAAAAGTTGTGCTATAACTTATAATTAATAATCTAAAAGGTATATTTGGGATAATTTTCACTAATAGATTCTCTTTTATTCATTGTATTCTTTTATTTAAGGAAGGATATCTAATTTTTCTCTTTTTTTTAGATTTAATTTAGGTGTTTTAATTATGTTTCTCTTTTTTTTTTCATCTTTAATTATGAAAGATATGTTTTTTGAAAAAATTACAGAAAGTAGCATACTTAAAACTATAATTACAATAAATATCAACACTTTTGTAAAATTACAGTTTATAGCAAGAGTAACATTATTTTATTCATTAACTAGACAAGTGCATGTTTTACTCTCACTGCTTTACATTTTCCTATTTTTACTCCACTATTTCACCTCCCCCAAATATAGTCATATCTTTTACCTTTTTTTTCATCTTATTTTTTCTTATCATTTTATTTTATTTTTTTTATTTTCACTTTATTTTCTCTCTTCTATTTCTCTTCTTTTTTATCTTTTTCATTTTTTTCCTTTTTTTTTTCCACATTTGAAGATAATTATCTTCAAGATTTCAAAATAAAATATAATTACTGTCTTTTACTCTCTTATATCTCTACTTTTTTTTCTTATTAGTTTTTTTCTCAACTTATTTTTTATCATTTTATTTTTTTATTTTGATTTCTTTTTCTTTTTTAATTTTTCTTTCCACTTTATTTTCTCTCTTCTATTTCTCTTTTTTTTTTTCCTTTTTTGTTTTTTTCTTCTTTCTCATATCTTTTGTTTGTTTTTCTATTTTCATTTTCTTCTTCTTATTTTTTCTATTTTATTTTGTTTCTTTTTTTTTTTACACTTCTATTTCTCTTTCTTCTTCTTTTTTTCTTTTTCACTTCTCTTTTTTTCATTTTTTTTATTTTTATAATTTTATTTTTTATCTCTAACTTTAAATTTTGAAAAGACAAATATGTATATCGCATACACATGTTCAAAAACATAAAAAACACATAGCCATACAGATCTGGATGTGTATTTACAGTACAAAACATACATATATATTTACAAAATACATATCATATTCATATTAAGTAGTAACAAACATAACTATACTATATATCTTCATATATATTTGCAAAATACAAATGTGACTCATATAAAATAAGAATATACATATGGATCAGGTATGTATTCTGTAAATACATATGCAGAGCTATATGTATTTTATATGGTGTTGAATTTGTCTTTGAACTTTACATACTATGTCATTTTAGAGGGTAACATATGTACTTATTTATTTTCTTTTACTGTTTTAAGATACGTATATGTATTTTTTTATTACTTATATGTATATGTATATAATTGTCATTTTTGTTTAAGAGATTTTGTGTCCTATATGGTTATATATACATGTGAGTCAGATATGTATTTCTATAAATAGATATGCAGATATATATCTATGTTTTTTACCATAAATACATATGCAGATCTGTATGTCTATTTATTTTGTATATTTTTTGAATATGTATATATGATATAGATATTTACCTTTTAAAAATAAAAGATAGAGATAGAAAAGTGAAAAAATAAAAAAATAAAAAAAACAAAAACGAAAATAAAAATCCAAAAAAAAAAAAAAGAAGTGAAAAGGGAAAAAAGGAAAAAAATAGAAACTAGAAATAGAAGTGTAAAAACAAAAGCGAAAAGAAGAAGAAGAAGAAAACGAAAAAAATATAAGAAAAGAAAAAAAATAAAAAAACAAAAAAGGAAAAAAAAGAGAAGTAGAAGAGAGAAAATAAAGTGGAAAATAAAAAAAATTAAAATAAAAAAATATTAAAAAAATAAAAAAACTAACAAGAAAAAATAGTTAGAGATATAAGAGAATGATTTTTTAAAATTTTGAAGATCATGAAAATAATAATCTTCATATTTGAGTTTGATTAGGAAAAGGAATCTACTAATTTAAATAAGAGTAATTTATGAAAATTTAATTAGATGGATAATTATTCCTTAATTAACTCAACTAATTTGAGTAAAACAATGACAGTAAATCTAGTTGTATATGTATTTGCATAGCAACAGTTTACTTAAATATAAAATACAATTTGTTATTTTTCGTAATTATGAAACTGTTACTATAAAAGTTACAATTAAGGCTCTTTAGTTGCTATTTCTGAAATTTTCTCATGTTTTTTTTGGTCTTTCGTTTCTTTTTTCGTCTTTAATTTCGTCTGTAATTTTAGTATATTTTTTTTTTTAGATTTAATTTTAATTATGTTTCAATTCAGCTTTTAGTCTTTTTTTAAAAAAAATATTAATCCCTCCGTTTCGGAATAAGTGAATTGTTGAGGTATTTATTGCTGTTTCAAAATAAGTGAATCATTGAATTTTTTCCCAAATTTACCCTTATGATTTGACAACCAATTAACTTTTGAAAAGGTATTACAAGGTCAGCTTTTTCTTTTTTAGGGTAAAAATGGAAAGTTGTGTTAAATGTATGTTTTTAATATTTTTTCCTTAATCTGTTTGTCAAAATCCAACAATTCATTTATTATGAAACGGAGGGAGTATTACTTTTATTTCCTACACTGAATACACCATTACCTTTCATTAATAACATATGAATCACCCAATAATTGAAATAATAATTATGTCTACCATATGAATCACCATAATACCATATATATCACCCATTAATATCATATGAATCACTCAATAATTGAATTAAATAATTGTATCTATCATATAAATCACCATAATACAATATGTATCACCCATTAATATCATATGTATCACCTGTTAAAATCATACAAAATGCATATATCGTATGAATCACCATAATAACCATTTAATGCTATCATATTTATGAATCACCATTAAAAGAAGAAATATATATGAGTAAATAAATTTATATATGTATCAATAGATTTAAAAAAAAAAATGGGAGAGATTTTAGGAGAGGAAAAAAAAAGTTGCATGAATTAATGGGGGGAAAAAATCTGGAAGGAAGATGATTTAAGTATTAATGGAAGAGAAAAAATCTGGAAGGAAGATGATTTAATTATTGATAATTAGGGAGATATTTTAGAGAAGGAAATAGTTAATGATGGAGTAAAAATAAGATGTGGGGTTTTCTTGATATGTATCAAGAGTAAACTTGAAAAATGAAATTTTATGTAAATTTTTAAAAAGTAAGAAATATTAAGTAATATAATCTGTTAAGTATGTGCTTTGGCCCTACACTTTAATTTTTTTTTTGCAGAGTGCGACTTGGAATCCTATATGACCCAAGACTTTTTTGATCAAAGTACACTTCACGTTCTAACAATGAGCTATAGTGAATGATAAGTAATCTTTCATCCTTAGACAGTGATTTCAGGTTTTAGTCTCATACGAAGTCACCTTTATTAGGACTTTACCTCCCAATATAGGACTTTTCAACATGAATTTAAACTTAATCGAACTCTATTATACTTGACTCCTTTACTAAAAATATATACTGCTATATTTTTACTTATTCATTTGAACAAATCAAGAGATATTTTATTACTTTGTTTTAACATTACTTTTAATATTAAATAACTAAATAAAATAGAAGTTATATTTAGAGTTTAAAAAACCATTAATAAAACAGAAAAGTGTCAGAAATACCCTTTAAGTATTGAAATTGGTTCAAAAATATCCTTCGTTTACCAATTGGGCCAACAATACCCCTCCATCCATCTTTGTGGCTCAAATATACCCTTACAACTAACAGATTTTTTTAAAACCATAATTAAATATTTCATTAAATATGTGACAGTTTTTTATTGGTTGTAAATTAAATTAATTAAAATATTAAACTAAATCCGGATCCTACTAAAATACCCAACCCAAACCCGACCCAAATCATTCACCCGCCCCAACCTATACACAACTTACTGGATTGTTCATCTGCCTTAGTTTGACCTTATTAGGCTTACTAGGCATTCCATAAAGTATGTGTGCACTGAATAGAATTATACTGGTTTGCAGGGCTCTATTTAGTTGATTCTCACTCTTGTTGCTTTGCTAAGCATGTTGGCATTCACCGTCATGAAGAAGCACTGCTTTCTCTATATTGGTGGTACTTTTATAATCTCTGTTGGATTATATATGGGTTATCACCGCACAAAAGTTAGAAACAAGTTCAATATCAGGGTAAGTAAATTTAATTCCTATTTTACTTTTCTTGCTACTTCCCAGTTCTTCATGTTTGATCATATTCCTGGAGTTGTATCAGCTGTGTGAGAATTGATTAATTTATCATGAAGGTTATTGTAGATTACCATAAAATATTGTGTTTAGTGGAAGTGTAAGTAGGTGTAAACAGATGTGAAATAGAGAAGTATATGCAGAAATTTTTAAGACTAAAGATGGAGTCAATACATTGAATTTAATGGAACTATCTTGACTGTTATTCATAGTCGTAGGCTGCTGATTTTATACACAGAAAGACGTAACAAAATAAACCAAAAAGCTAGAACGACTAACTAATATAACTCCTAAAAAATAAAAAACAAATTCACGATAAACTACTCTCCTAAAGACTAGGACAAAGCTGGAAATAGACTGGAAATAGGACTTTATTTGCTGACTTTATTTGCTAACACTCTCCCTTAAACTGAAAGCTCTCAAGCTTCAGGTTAACAGTAGCTAGTTGAATTCTTCCATCGTGCCAATACCCATCGACCTCCTCAGCTTTTGGAAAGGGAGAAACCTGAGAGGTTTAGTAAGAATGTCTGCCAACTGATCTTCACTTCGGCAATACTGAAGCTCTATTGTTCCTTCATTGTTGAGATCTCACAGGAAATAATACTTCACATCAACGTGCTTGCTTCTTCCATGGTTCATAGGATTCTTTGACAACTTGATTGCAGAATTGTTGTCACAAAATATCATAGTAGCACTTTCCATCTTGAATTGCAACTCTTTAAGGATTCTCCTAAGCCAAATAGCTTGACAAGCACAAGCTGTAGCAGCTACAAATTCAGCTTCTGTACTTGATAACGTGACAATTGTTTGCTCTTTGGAAGACCACGATACAACCCCTGTGCCTAGCATAAAGACATAACCTGAAGTGCTCTTTTTACTATCTTGATCTCCTGCATAATCGCTATCAGTAAAGCCAATCAAATCTGCCTTTTCTCCCTTCCTGTAGAAAATTCCAAAATCCTTGGTTCCTTGTAAGTAACGAAGAATTCTCTTCGCTGCTAAGAGATGCATTTCAGTTGGGCACTCCATATATCTACTTACAAGACTAACAACATACATGATGTCTGGTCTTGTAGCAGTTAGGTACATTAGACTACCCGCAATTTGCTTGTAAAAAGTGTTATTCGTCTTCTTTCCGCTCCCAGCTTTGGTTAGTTTCAAGCCAAACTCAACTGGAATGTTGGTTGGATTGCAATGCTGCATCTTAAACCTGTTTAAAATTTCTCTCATGTACTTCTTTTGGGAAACAAATATGCCATCATCAGATTGCACTACTTTTAAACCAAGAAAGTAATGCATCTTACCAAGATCAGACATCTCGAATTCATCCATCATACACTTCTTGAAATCAGAAAACATGTCCCTATTATTCCCCATGAAGATGAGATCATCGACATACAAACACGCAATGAGCATTTTCCCATTCTCCCCAATTTTCACAAAAAGTGTAGGCTCATATGGACACTTTTGAAAACCCTTTTTCTGAAAATAAGCCTCAATGCGACTATACCAAGCCCGTGGGGCTTGTTTTAGTCCATAAAGAGCTTTCTTTAATCGATAAACTTTATGCTCACTTCCAATCTTAACATAACCAGGGGTTTGTTCGATAAATACCTCTTCCTCCAAGTATCCGTGTAGAAATGCTGATTTGACATCTGATTGGAAGATCGGCCACAAATTTTGTGCTGCCAAGGCAATTAGCATTCTAATAGTGTCATGCCTTGCAACTGGAGCAAAAACTTCAGTATAATCCACACCATACTCTTGCTTGTATCCCTTAGCCACCAATCGCGCCTTATACTTGTCAATTTCGCCATTTTCTTCCAGTTTCGTCTTATAGACCCACTTAACACCAATAATCTTTTGTTTCTCAAGAAGATCAATAAGTTCCCAAGTATCATTCCTTTCAATAGCTTCAATTTCATCATCCATCGCCTTTCTCCATTTTTCTTCTCTAACAACACTCTAAAAATAATCGGGTCACAGTCTGCAAACAATGCAAAATGATTAACCGCATCATTATTTGCATTAATTCCTGTTACCTCATAGTCCATCATCCACGCGGGCTTTTTGTGAGCACGACAAAGAGACTGAGCTGCTGCATCAGTTTCTTTTAAAGTTGTTGGTAAAGTTTCAGCTGTTGGTGAAATTTCAGCAAGAGTTCGTAAAATTTCAGCAGCTGTGGGAGTTGAATTCACTGCACTTTCGGGTATTACATCTACTTCTTCGGCTCATGTATCAAATATGATTGGAGTAGACTGCTGCATACTCCAATCCCAAGTGTTTTCTTCATAAAAAATTACATCTCTACTGATTACAATCTTCTTCGTCAGTGGATTAAGCAATTTATATGCCTTTGATGCTTCACTAACACCGAGAAAGATACATTTTTCGCTTTTGTAATCAAGCTTCTTCTCTTCTCGTCTGGAATATGCGCATAGGCAATACAACTGAAAATTCGAAAGTGGTCCACAATTGGTTTTCTTCCACTCCAAGCTTCCTCCGGAGTCATGTTTTGAACAACAAATGTTGGACTTCTATTTAATACATGAATGCTCCAATTTACCGCTTCTGGCCAGAAAGTCTTTTCCATTTTTCCTTTGGCCAGTAAACTCCGCACCATATTGAGAATGGTTCTATTCTTCCTCTCCGATACACCATTTTGCTGTGGTGTATAAGCAGTGGTGAGTTCTCTTCGAATTCCACTAAATTCACAAAAATCTTCAAAGATTTTTGAGCAATACTCGCCCCCACGATCAGTTCGAAGAGTCTTTATGACCCTTCCAGTTTCATTTTCTACGTGAGTCTTGAAGCTTTTAAATGCTCGAAAAGCTTCTGATTTTTCTTGTAAAAAATACACCAAAGTTTTTCGGGAATAGTCATCCGTAAAGGTAATACCTTTTACCTCCATTAGAAATTGGTTTAATTGGGCCACAGATATCTGAATGCACCAGCTCCAAAATATCCTTTGCTCTCCACAACTTCCCTTCTGGAAATTGAGAATGATGTTGTTTGCCAACAACACATTTTTCACAAACTTGGGAAGGGATGATGATTTCTGAAATACCGATCACCATATTTTTCTGTTGGAGAGTTTTTAATCCACCAAAACCCAAGTGACCATATCTAAAATGCCACATCCATGAGGGATCTTTTACTTTCGCCTTTAAACAAGACTGACTACTCTCAATAACCTCTTTGAATTCATTTTCGCAACAGCAATAGCTCCTCTAGTAGGACTATAAATCTCACAAACATCTTTTCCAATGAAAATAGAATATCCTTTTTCTTGCAATTGTCCAACACTCAATAAGTTGCTTTTTAAAGCGGAAACATAAAGCACATTTGATATTATTTCTTCAAAACCATTCTTGGCTTTAATTTTAATATCACCTTTTCCCATTGCATCTACAGTAGAGCAATCACCAAAACTAACTTTAGAACGAAAGCCTTCATTTAAAGAAGAAAAACAAGACTTACTCCCACTCATGTGATTACTGCAGCCTGTGTCTAGATACCAAACATCTTGCACGGGTTTTTCTTCTGTGTCTATTGCCATCAACAAAGTCTCGGTTTCGTTGCTCAACAAAATTTGACTTCTCACCCTTGTCACTAGGCAACCTGTGTAGCATTCAGACTGACGATAGCATTCGACTTTTGATTTATCAAAATTCTTCCCCCTGCCTTTGCCATCATCATTGGCTCTAAAATTTTTGCCGCCATCTCTATTTCCTCTATCTTCTCTCCCTCTTCCTCTACCTCTACCTCTACCTCTACCCCTTCCTCTAGAATTAAAAGGAACAAAAGTAGAAGCCTTCAAGGCTTGCTCCTCAGAAGTTGAACTGCGGTTCATCTTCTGTTCATGAACCAATAGGGAGATTTGTAATTCATCCAGCGATAACTCATCTATATCTTTTGATTCCTCAATGGAGCAAACTACATAATCATACTTCGACGTCAAAGAGCGCAATATTTTCTCAACAATTGTGACATCAGTCATCTTCTCGCCATGGAATCGCATTTTGTTGCTGATCTCCATTGTTCTAGCGCAATAACTTATTACAGACTCTCCTTCCTTCATCTGTAGAGTCTTGAAATCCCTCTCAAGGCTTGAAGCTGTGCACGCTTCACTCTAGCAGTGCCTTGATATTTCTTTTTCATGGAGTCCCAAATATCCTTAGAAGTTTCTTTGCAAAGAATAGTTTCTAGGATGGGACAATCGATAGCCTGAAAGAGATAATTCTTCGCTTTCAAATCTTTTAGTTTTTTCGCTTCCAACTCTGTTTTTTGAGCATTCGTCAAAATTTTGCCTACTGCCAGAGTATCGATGCCATTCTCCACAATTGGCCAATACTCCTTTGACCGTAAGAAATTCTCCATCAGCATGCTCCAATGGTTATAGTGACCATCAAAGCGAGGAATTGCTGCTTGTACGAAATTACTATATGATGCCATGAGTGTTACAGAATAGAGAAGAGAGGTTTAGCTGCTGCTGTATTTTTTTTCTTCACTGCAGGATCTCACGCTCTCTCTGATACCACTGTAAACAGATGTGAAACAGAGAAGTATATGCAGAAATTTTTAAGACTAAAGATGGAGTCAATACACTGAATTTAATGGAACTATCTTGACTGTTATTCATAGTCGTAGGTTGCTGATTTTATACACAGAAAGACGCAATAAAATAAACCAAAAAGCTAGAATGACTAACTAATATAACTCCTAAAAAATAGGAAATAAATTCACGATAAACTACTCTCCCAAAGACTAGGACAAAGCTGGAAATAGACTGGAAATAGGACTTTATTTGCTGACTTTATTTGCTAACAGTAGGTATGTAGGTGAATACGAGTAATGGGAACAATGAGTAGTTTTTTTTATGGTTTAAGTCTTTTTTTTGGTCATCAAATGTTCTTTATGAGTATAGCGAAACCTGATATTTGGTCCTCTGAAAAACCATCTAATTGATCTGCCTTACCTAGAAAACATGTTCAAAGTCTGGTAGATATAGCTTGTTATCTTTCTCTAGTTTTATAGTAATGATTTTTATGCAGTCCAGTTTGCGCAGAAACTAATTGATCTTCATTTTTTCTTCTTAAATCTACCCTCTTTATTGGTTTTCGAGTTCTCATATCTTCTCTTGTATTTTGAGTACTGAAATGCTAATTAGTGGTACCATATTTGGTAGGACAATAGTATTTTACTTGCAACAATTATTATTTTTCTTTAACTTGAAAGGATTAATATACTAGTTTTCCTTTTCGGTGTGAAAGTTCCCTGACAGTTTTGTAAGGAGTTATGAATATGGAAGTCATTATTAATGCATAATCTACTGGGATTATAAAAATCTAATGTTACTTTGTTTATTTGAATTCATTTTGTATGTTTTGTTAGTGCTGAAGTTGTTTTCCTTCATTGTAATTTGTCATACGGGCAAAAATGTTTTACTTCAATACATTCTCATTGCTTGACCCAAATATGAGATTAACCCCATAACGAGCAACAGAGATTTCAAAGAAGCTCAGAGTTGTCTTTTATGATCTAAACCTCCTATCTCCACTATGGGAATCGGGTGAAAAAGCCAAGACATTCGTGCAACAAGCATGGAATCTTGCAGATATCATAGAGGTCACGGAGTTAAAGTTTCCATGTGGAATAGAACCATCCGAGAGGTTTGACACCAAGGATAATGACAGTTCTAAGTTCACTCACTATCCACCGGAAGTAATTGCTCCACTTTGGCGCTCCACTTCGTTTCTTTAGAAGCTTGCTCATTAGAGACGGTGGAGTCTGCTATCTGATGCTTTTGTGTCTTTTGAGTAATACCTGTAATATTTATCCAATTGGTAACTTGACATCGTTGCCATGTATAACAGAGATATATTTACTTAACTTTGGATCAATAGATAGCAGTAAGGTAGAGGAAATCTACATTGGGGTATGAAGGGTGCTAGCCTCAAAGTAAAATCAAAGAATCACTATAAAGTTGTGCTCTATGCAAAACCATTTATTTATGCTCTAATCATGCTCAAGAGGATTTAGAAAAGGAAATACCCCATTCAGCAATTTGATCGATGAATTAGAATTAGGTTTCATAGTTCCCTTTCTGTTTAATAGGTTGGGCAGTGAATGGCTTGGGTCGGGTTTGGGTATTTTAGTAGGATCCGGATTTAGTTTAATATTTTAATTAATTTAATTTACAACCAATAGAAAGTCGTCACGTATTTAATGAAGTATTTAACTATGATTTTAAAAAAATTTGTTAGATGTAAGGGTATATTTGAGCCACAAAGGTGAATGGAGGGGTATTGTTAGCCCAAAAGGTAAACAAAGGGTATTTTTGAACCAATTCTAATACTTGAAAGGTATTTTTGACCCTTTTCCGTTAATAAAATTAAAAAACACACACCTGGAATAAAAACTTTAAGAATTGTGACAAGTTAGCATAGAACAAGTAAAATAAAACAGAATGGGTACAACCACTCTATTATTGGGTACTCATTTAAAAGACACTCCAAATCACATGATGACACAAACTACTAGTTCTTCGGTTAAAAGTCATTAGAAAACTAAACAAGTTCACCATAGTAATTCTCTCTTTTCATTTTCGTAATAAATGGTTCTTGGGGTTACACAAATTTGTAAAAACCATTTTTGTATTATTATAAATATCAGGACAAATGATTTTTACAATAAACCAAAATTGAACGTTAATGCCAGACATTCACAGTTACAAACCACAGCTATACTGGGACAACCTCCGGTATAACAGGAGGTGATCCATCATCATCTTGTGCAGTTTTTCCCTCGGTGCTATCTCCGGTTTCTTTGTTCTCTTCTTCGAATCCTTGCTTGAACCTGTCATAGTTCGTGGGCTCACTACTCGCAAATGGGCGTTCACCCAATACCCGGACAAGATCTTCTTGGTGGAGGACTTCCTTTTCAAGTAGCAACTCCGCAATCTGAGCCACATGCTCTTTGTGTTCCTCTACAAGTAGTACAGTACGGTCATATGCCTTGGCTACCCATTCTCTAACTTCATTGTCGATAATTGCTGCTGTCTTGCTACCGTAAGGTTTTGCCTCGAATGAATCTTCTCTTTGTGGAAATGAGAGGAGACCAACCTTGTCACTGAAACCATATACTGCTACCTGGGCATAAGTCATCTTGGTGACTTTCTCTAAATCATTTTGAGCTCCAGTTGAGATTCTCCCAATCAAAACCTACTCAAAAATTAATATTTCATATGAAGATTGTAAGAATTTGATTCACTAGTCAGAAGAACGTAAAAAATCCAAGCTGCTTGTAAACATTTAAAGATCAATCCCTTTACGGATCACTTAGGGACATACATACTCAGACGTATTGCTCTGTAAAATTTGGTAAGACGACTAGAAAACCAACTATTCATATTATGAAAGTTCAATCATGCAACTTAGATGCCTAGAAATAGTCATGCAGAATCATAACACCCTAGTAATGCAAGTCAATGCATTCAACATTCTAGAAGCCAGCAATGTTTCTAGCAAGTGTGGAAGCAAAGCAGGTTACTACAAAGTGGTGATTATCTAGACTTCTCAAAAAGAGGAACTCCTATGAGTCATTCAAATTTTTGAAACCAGCTAATTAAGTTCCAATGATCTTTAACTCTGCAACTCAAAACCTTCCACCCCTCACAAAGCACATGATTTAGATTGCAGAATAGCAGCAAATTTGAAGGGGGCATATCTGTGCAGTGCGTAGAAGAAATTCTACAGGTGCCAAAGAAGTAGGGGATGGCACACAGGAAAGACGAAGCATTAACCAGCCAAAG
This sequence comes from Capsicum baccatum var. pendulum, assembly GCA_030864225.1. Classification (NCBI taxonomy): domain Eukaryota; kingdom Viridiplantae; phylum Streptophyta; class Magnoliopsida; order Solanales; family Solanaceae; genus Capsicum; species Capsicum baccatum. The sequence continues at coordinate 197,732,306 of CM061559.1, read as the reverse complement.
TTTCAATCCGTCTAGCATTTTCTTGTTTACAGCATGTCCTGCCCAGTCCCATTTAATCTTTTTTGGTAAACTTTCTTTTCCATGTTACAGTGCTCTATTTGATAGTTTATAAGATTTTTCAATTTTAACAATGTTTAGAAAACAAAATCAATGTTACCAGAGTTCAGGAAAGTTTCAACATAAAATTATTTTTATATAAATATTCTAATAATATGACTATGAAAAGCAGAACTTACAAGTAATAATTAATGATCCTTATAAATAATGAGCCGAGGGTCTATAGGAAACAACTTCTCTACCTCACCGATGAGGTAGAGGTAAGGTCTCCGCGTGCACTCTACCCCATCCAAACCTCACTTTGTGGGACTAAACTGGGTATGCTGTTGTTGTTGATTACTAATTCATATCTCCACCAGGAATTAACTAATAGAATAAAGAGAACACAAAAAAACAAGTCTAGTTTCACGAATTCAAGTATTAAGTTATCATCTCTCATTTTAAAACAAGATAAAGTAACACTCTTCATGTAAAAACACCTATTTCATGAAAAGGTAAAAGAAAATATATGTAATACAACAAAAAAATAACTGAAGCAATATGGGGTAACATTAGTGACAACACAACTTCATTGGCCTGAAGCAAAAATGACAGGATAAATATATGCATCCACCAAGATTTGATCTCGGAGCTAATGAGGAAATCTGAATCCGCTTAACCGTTGCGCTGTGCACTAGTGTTATGCTAAGGGAGTTCAATATAATTTTCCGAGTGAGGGGACCCCCTCCGCTCCATGTGGGTCCGCCACTGTTTTTAATTGGTCCTCCATGAGGGGCCCAAGTTTTTAATTATTAAAGAGATAATACCCAATTACCCTCTAACTATACCCAAAAGTGCTATGCCACACCTCAACTTAAAGGGGTCCTATTACCCTCCTGAACTAATTAAAAGTGAAATTTTCACCCCCTTAGTGTCTATGTGGCACAACACACTGAAGTGTCCACGTAGGCACACGTGTGTGCCACATAGGCACTAAGGGGGTGAAAATTCCACTTTTAGTTAGTTCAGCGGGTAATAGGCCCCCCTTTAAGTTGAGATGTGACATAGCCTTTTTGAGTATAGTTAGGGGGGTAATTGGGTATTTTCTCATTATTAAAAAATAAAATTAGTCTCTAACGAGTTTTCTGTTTTCTTTTTCTTCTACGTATGGCTGCCGTATCTATGTTATGAATGTTATGTTATGTACTCATGTACTCTTGTAACCTTGTTCGGTGCTTCACTTTGTATTTGTATTTGTATTTGTGTGGTATCAGGTGTTTTGTGTCTTCAGCCGGGGGTCTATCGGAAACAGCCTTTCTACTTCTTTAGAGGTAGAGGTATGGACTGCGTACATCTTACCCCCCCCAGACCCCACCAGGTGGGAATACACTGGGTTTGTTGTTGTTGTTGAAAATTAGTCTCTAACGGCCTATGCTTGCCTTGTCCTGCTATAGCTCAAAATTTTGGTGGAATTGGCCCATTGGCCATTAAAAAACCCCCTACCTCGTCCCGTTACACCCCCCCCCCCCCCCCCACTCTCTTTCCCTCCTGCCCCATTGCTGTCCCTACAAGAAGTGGCTTGAAGATATCAAAACATATGAAAGCACAGAAACGGAGTTGATAATTTACCTGCTCAGCAGCTCGGCCACCAAGAGTCATGCATGTCATATCAAATAGTTGTTCTTTCGTCATTAGAAGGTTCTCACTGGGAACATACTGAGCAAATCCAAGGGCTGCTGTACCACGAGGAACAATTGTCACTTTGAGCAATGGCTCTGCATGTTCCAAGAACCAACCAGTAACAGCATGCCCAGCTTCGTGATAGGCAACTGTTCGCCTTTCCAGCTTGCTTATGACCTGCCGAAACCACAAAGGTTGCTTTCAATTATATTATATCATCCAAGAAAATTATTCGTCCCATTTGCAAGTCCTTACTAGAAAGGCCAACAATTTTCAAAAGCATCTCTCAAGAAATGCCGAACCAAATCATACATCACCAAGGTCAACATTCATCAAAGTCCCCTTTCTATTTTGGGTAAAAGAAAAGAAACTGAATCAAAAAGAAAGAAAAAGGATTCCATAAATCATCTAAAGTCATCAACAAGTAGGTAGAAGGGTGTCGAAGCAAAGAATATCATGCGCGAAACCCAGTCTGCTTATGCCACTGGTGTTGACTCGCTAAAGGCTTTTTCAACATCAGACTCAAGTTCTCTGACTATGTAGGTGGTTAAACGAAGCCCGAGTTTTTATTTGTCAAACCACAACCCATTGCTAGTAGCCAAAGTAAGGGGAGCATTTTGGGAGGGGTGGAGGGTTACACAAACAGAAGGGTAACAATAACCAGTGACTATACCATCCCATACCACACCATACAAGAAGAAGAAGAAATGGAAGAAATGGTTATTTCAGGCTTTTCTTCCGTTTAGATTATTTGCTGTGGCATTATAGTTACTCTTTCACGTGCCCAGTAGGTGGCACTTAGAGGAGGTCGAGAATATCATATGCCAGCATCAGGGGTAGTTAGGACTTAAATTAGCTCCAGTAAGTACTGAATAAATCGGTCACAAGTTTAGGGGGATCCCTAGGTATTTTGCCAAATTTTGAAGTATCCTATCTTGCGCCATAGTGGTTTATCCCAAGCCTCTAGAAGACTGTTCACCACCTCACCATGCTCTTCTCATTACAGCAAGAACTCAACAGTAACTGAATTACTGTACAAATCCTAATATACAACAACATTCCCGGTATATTCCCACGAAGTGGGGTCTGGGGAGGGTAGAGTGCACACAGTCCGTACCACTACCTCAGAGGTGAGGTAGAGAGGCTGTTATGTACAAATCCTAATATGAACAAGTAAAAATATTCTATTTACATGAGTTATAAAACAGCACTGAAATTTACTTATTCAATTGAGGCATTTTATCCAAGTTCAGGTGGAAGAACATCCTATAAACATCCCAATTATCCCCAATGAAATGAAGCAATCCTCTCCTACAAATACACTCAGCATGACCAAACTAATATAACTTTGTTGATAGCTACTAAGCGGCAGATTTGATGTTCCAGTACCAATGGATATTGGACCAATGCACTTTCATGGATAAGTCAAATGAATCCAATCATTATCATACTAAACAAATGGCTTCGACAGCCAAGATGCAGAACAAGAAGAATGGAACATCGTAGAAAATGCTGTTGGTGTAGCGATGCAAAAACTGGACGCTTCCTACGTTATGGAAACATGAGATACAAAAGTAGATAGTGGAGGGAAAAGTGAGAAGATCCAATACCTTATTCTTCTTCTCTAAACCACCAATCACCCTGTCTATCGCCGACTCAAAATGTTGCATGGTAATAATTGTACTCTCATTCCTAGCAGCTATTAGAGCAGCTTCATTACAAACGTTTGCTATGTCTGCTCCAGCAAATCCTGGTGTTAGAGCAGCAAGTCTCTGGGAATAGAATGCTGCCTCCTTGTCAAGTTTCAACTTGTTCAGATAGATTCTGAAAATTTGTTCACGGCCTTTGATGTCTGGTTTATCAATGGTAATCTGGCGATCAAATCGACCAGGCCTTAACAAGGCTTTGTCTAATATATCAGGTCTATTTGTGCCAGCAAGCACAACTACACCAGATGTGGTTGCAAATCCATCCATTTCTACAAGCAGTTGATTTAAAGTACTTTCACGCTCATCATTTCCTCCAGCAAAGCCTCCCCGCCCTCTTGCTCGACCAATAGCATCAATTTCATCAATGAAAACTATACTAGGTGCAGATTGTCTTGCCTCCTGAAATAAACTCCTAACTCTAGCTGGTCCAACACCAACAAACATCTCCATAAATTCTGACCCAGAAATCGAGAGAAAAGGCACACCAGATTCTCCAGCTGTAGCTTTAGCTAGAAGTGTCTTTCCAGTCCCAGGAGGACCAACTAGCAGAGCACCCTTAGGAATTTTGGCTCCCAACTGCTCATATTTCTTGGGGTTCTGAAGAAAGTGGACGAACTCCATGATTTCTTGCTTAGCCTCATCACATCCAGCCACATCCTTGAAGAAAACCTGTATCAAGAAAGTGTCAATAACTTTCTAAGAACTAATCATGAAATATCATGACATCTATCATTTTAAAATTTTCCATTTCAAAACGCTGGTACTTTTGAAAATGCACGAATAATAGAAAGCGATTCTCACCTTATTCTTAGCATTTTTATCCGTCTTGGTGAAATTTGCTTTGCCAATATTAAATATTCCACGACCACCTTTCCCCCCAGGGCCTCCGACTCCTATGCCACCCTGCACTCTTCGTCCCATAAAATAAAGGGCAGCTAGAATCAATACTGTTGGACCAAACCTCATCAGTTCTTGGAACCATTTCAATTCATCAACATATAACACAGGAACATAATTGTGAGGGTCTATTCCCAAGACTTCTTGTGCTTCCTCAAGCTTCTCCTCAAATGACTCAACACTCCCAATGTTAAAATAGAATTTGTAGTAGCTCGTGTTTCTTTTACCATCCATACCACTCGTAGGACCATGAACTGTGTCATCACCTGTTTGACTAATACCAGGTACAGAACTACTCACATAAACTTTGGCGACAGATTTGTTAGTTACAACAATTCGATCAACAAGACCAGGTTCAAGTAGCTTGTTTTTGAATTCTTGGAAGCTAATCTGAAATTTTACATAAAGCGTTAATAATCATGATAAAGCAAAAACAGATACAGAAAACCAACTAACAAAGATAAGATAGAATTGCCGCCCCTAGAAAATAAAAACCTGCTTGGTTACGAGTCATCACTGAGAGCATTTAATATTTACACAGAAGTCACACTGCTTCATTAATTTCAAAGCCACACTAAAAGAAGTTCTTCATCAATACAATCCACTTCTAGTTTTTCTTATTGTTATTGTTATAAATGTCAAGATAGTCATTTTGAGTGATGGCAATATATAACCGATATGCAAGGACTATCTGGTGGGATGAAATAGAGTCAGTACTTAGGTCTCCTTTCTCATTCTTGTATGTTGCTTTAACAAGTATACAATCTTCTATCCATGGAATCATCACTAAATTTGTTGATGAGTTATTTCAGAGTAAGAAAAAAGTTATAATGAAATGCAGCTGAGGTTAATTTGCTCGTGTACTTATTCAAATTCAATTAAAATCTAGCAATGTTTTCTTGTTCTAGATGGATTTGTTTCGCTTCTTAGGATTATGCTCTACTAAAGCAAATAGCTGCTCCATCTGGATTTGCATGTACTGGACAAACAGGTAGTAATGTCCATGAACCAGTGTATGGTATAAGAACATAAATCTGTCATTGATCAGTCAACTATGTAAAAGACAAGCTCAAGTAATCCAATACCGATACACTACAAGTTAATTATTTACACGCGCAGGCTGACTAGGAGAGGGTGGAGAAGTAACGGTTGCAGACCAGAAGAACAGTTTTATATGCGAACGCTGTAACTTCATAGCAGTGTTTTAAAAATAAATATCTAGTTATGCTAATTCAAATTTCTTATTGGGTTCATGGTGCATCTGCAATAAAGCAGCATGTGCATTGATCACTAACAGGCTGAACAAACCTTTTTCTCATTCTTGGTTTTAGTGAAACCTTACGTGGAGTTTTTTTTTTTTCTTTGTGTTTGTTCCTCAGAGAACATTCATCTGGAGAAGCTTTTGAAAAACAACTTTTAGACGACTTGAGTTTGAAATGCTTCTGGGGCAAATAGTTGTTCAGAAACAATGAAACATACCTGAATCTGTTTTGGTTTTAGGAAACTTGCTGCCTTTTATGTCAATTCTTTTAACAAACCAAACAATGTTGTTATATTTTAAAATGTTCTTCGAAAAAAAAGTTTCCAATCAAATGCCATCCAAAGCCCAAAAGAATGCAAGTGATACCATCCACAAACACTAACGCCGAATAGTTAATCTCATCACACTGGTCCCCCTCAAAAATAAGTAGTATTAACTACTGGACAGCTAAATCAATAAATCATTTTTTAATGGGAATTTTAGGGGTAGCACTATCTGGGAATTTAAGCAGACAACATTCCAAAAACTATTAGCGATTTAAGCGGATAGCATTCCAAAAACTACAACAACAACAACATACCCAGTATATTCCCACCAAGTGGGGTCTAGGGAGGGTAAGTGTACGCAGTCATACCACTACCTCAAATGTGAGATAGAGAGGCTGTTTCAGATAGACCCCCGGCTCAAAATAAAACAATCTAAGATAAGATAAAGAATAGTAATAGAACAAGATACAATTAAAATTAACATATTAAATAATACCAAAAGCAAGATACTCCAAGTACACATCAAAATATGCAACATCCTAACTCAAACTAACCTTTTACCCTAATTCACCTCCTCCACAACTTTCTATTCAGGGTCATGTCCTTGGTAAGCTGAAGTTGCTCCATGTCATATCTAATCGCCTCTCTCCAATATTACTTGGCAACTTAGCTTGAAACTATCTCTCTTACTAATAGAATGAGTGTCAAGCTTAACAATCACATTGGATTCATGAGACAACCTCGATGAACTTACACTCCAAATATTTCGTCTTGGACCTACTCAACCAAAACCCTTTAGACTAAAGAGTTTGCTTCCAAACCTCCAACTTAGCATTAACTCCACCATGAGTCTCATCAATCAAGATTACATCCGCAAAAAGAAAACAATAAGGCACCCCATCCAGAATGTTCAGGGTCAAAACATTCACCAAGTCAAAAAGAAACGGACTAAGCGTCGATCCTTGATGTAACCGCATCAAGACGGGAAAGTGCTCTGAGTCCCCTTCCCCTATCCTAACCCGAGTCTTGGCTCGGTCGTACATATACTTGATCGCCCTAACATATACTAGGTACACCTCTAGCCTCCAAACACCGCCAAAGAACCTCCCTAGGAACTCCATCATAGGCCTTCTCTAAGTCTATAAACACCATGTGCAAATCCTACTTCCTTTCCCTATACTGCTCCACCGGTCTCCTGACGAGACGACTAGCTTCTATAGTCAAGCGCCATGGCATAAATCCAAATTGATTTTCAAAAGTAGTAACAATCCTTCGCAATCTCAACTCTACCACCCTCTCCTAAACCTTCATAGTGTGACTCAGCAACTTGATACCCCTGTAATTATTGCAATCCTGAATGTCGCCCTTATTCTTATACAATAGAATCATCGTGCTTCACCTCCAAACTTCAGGCATCCTCGTTGTCTTGAAAATTATGTTAAACAACCGAGTCAACCACTCCATACCTGCCCCTCCTGTGCACTTTCAAAAATCCACCGGCATCTCATCTGGCCCCGTCGCTCTACCTCTACGTATCCTACGGATAGCCCCCTTAACCTCCACCTTAATGCGCCTACAATAACCATAATCGCGAAACCTATCGATGCTCCTTTCTTTCGTTAAAGAGTTTATGAAAGTAAGGCTACCATCTCTTTCTAATGTGACGCTCCTCCACCAAAACTTTACCGTCCACATCCTTAATACACTTCACTTGATCCAGGTCCCTATTCCTCCTCTCCCTAACCTTGGCGAGCTTGTACAACTTGTTATCCCCACCTTTACTATCTAAGGTTGTGTATAAACTCTCGAAAGCAGTATCCTTAGCCATCGTGGCCGCTAACTTCGCCTCTCGCTTAGCAATCTTGTACTTCTCTTATTCTTCCGTATATCTTTTTTATCCTTGCTCTCCGCCAACTTTGCATACGCTCTCTTCTTGGCCTTCACTTTCCCATTCACCTCTTCGTTCCACCACCTTGGTGCTTGCTCGAACAACCACTCAGGACCCCAACACCTCTCTATCTGTCTCCCTGATGCAGTTGGCAGTCTCATCCCACATACTATCTATATCCCCTCCACTCCCCCAAGCCTTCCTCACCATCAACTTATCTCCTATATCAAGTGCACTGGCCAAAGTCAGACTGCCCTATCTAATCCTTGGAAGATCCTCCATACCTCTCCTCCTCCGTTCCTTTATGATCTCCAAGTCCATCACCAAAAGCCTCTGCTGGGTCGAAAGACTCTCACCGAGTGAGAGTCAAAACTAACATGCATTTGGGAAGAAAACAAAGTCAAAAAAAATTATTTTGGTTTAGGGAAACATACAGAAAATTGCATTTAAAACACCAACCCCAATACCCATTCCTCTAACCACAACTCACAGCTTTTGCCTATGAAAGTTCCAAAACCAATTCTCCGAAATTAATCCCTACCTTGAACACTCGCTATCCTACAATCTTTTTTTACTACTAGAATTATTTGGTCCTAACGATTACAATCAAGTTCATATTGAACTCATACTCCATAAGGCACTAAACTTGTCCTCCCAAAAAAAAAAAAGTGAAAAAGGCTGAAACAATTAAAACTCGAAATGTGGAAATGTTTGTTAAGACTAACCTCCTTCTGCTCACGAGGACCAAGAAGTGTTGATGACAGAATAAACCCAATAACTAACAAGGGTGTGAGAATATTTTGATATTGCTTCATTAAGTTCTCCTGAGGGTTTCCTTGCTCACCTGTACTTTCCTCTGCCAAGAAAGAAACCAAAGAATGGTCAAAAAAATAAAATAGTTTTCATCATAGCCAGACAAAAGGGAACGGAACATGAAACAAGAAAAGAACGAGGAGGTCATGCTAGCAATTGTTACTTATCACTTGTTTCATACTCTATAATACAGAATGCAATGACATTACATTTTTTAAACTTGTAGCTTGTGTATACTCATTACTTACTAGAAACTCAGTACCATAAACTTCCTTACACAAAGATTGCCTTGTTAACTGAATATCTCCTTGTCCACTAGAAGTGTTCAATTAGAGAGCTTCAGTTTACAACAAGAACAACATACCCAGTGAAATCCCACAAGTGAGGTTTGGAGATGGTGAAGGGTACGTAGACTTACCACCACCTCGATGAGGTAGAGAGCTGTTTCCGAAAGACCCTCGGCTCAAGTGTAGCAAACGATGAACAAACTAGAGTAACTGGAAAGGGCACAATGCAAAGTCTACTAGAAAGAAACAATAATCAACCACAAAATAATAGTACGATAATTGAAATACTACAAACCATGGCATATGATAGATATCTCGAGCATGGATCAGCTCCACCTCAACAGCTATGGATAAACCCTAGACTATCACACTATGGCTAGTACACGACAAACACCAACACGACTAAACCTTCGAGGCAAGATAACGCTCCTACTTGACTAACCTTCTACTCTAATACGCATCCTCCATATCCTCCTATTTACAGCCATGTCCTCGGTAACCTGAAGATGCGTCATGTACTTTCTAATCACCTCTCCAATACTTCTTCTGTCTATCTCACCCCTCCTCGTAACTACTATAGTCAACCTCCCGCACCACTTTACTGGGGCGCCTGCACATCTCCTCTTCACATGTCCAAACCATCTCAATCTTGCGTCCCTTATCTTGACAACCACAAAGGCCACTCCCACCTTATCCCGAAAAACCTTTGATCCTATCGCACGTAGTATGCCCACACATCTACCTCAACATCCTCATCTCAGCAACACGCGTCTTCTAAATAGGGGAGTTTTTGACTGGTCAACACTCCGCCACATACGACAATGTCGATCTATCCACCACTTTATAAAACTTACCTTCAAGTTTCGGTGGTCTTTTTGCACACAAGACTCCAAAGGCAAGCCTCCACTTTATCTACACAGCACCAATACGATGTGTTATATCATCGTCGATGACCTTACTACCCTGGATAATAGAGTCAAGATACTTGAAACTATCACTCTCGGTGATAGCCTGTGTGTCCAGCCACACTTCCGCACCTACCTCATGCAACCTCTCACTGAATCTACACTCCAAATACTTTGTTTTGATATCGCTCAACCTAAACCCTTTAGCTTCCAAAATTTCCCTCCACAGCTCCAAACTATCATTAACTTCGCTATGGCTCTCAACAATCAACACCATGTCATTCGCAAATAACGTACACCAACGAACTTCATCTTAGATACACTGTGTCAATGCATCTATCACCAAGGCAAAGAGGAACGGGTTACCAGTTGATACGAGACAAGACTTGGAAACACCAAAATCAGTCCAAACAGTCCACAAATTTGAAGAAAACTGTGAGCCCTTTTGGAAACCAAGTCTCGGATTCCCAAGAACACAACAACAAGAAGAGAACAAGGCGTTTATTACACCAAAAAATCAGCCAATCCAAACTATTGTACAACACAAGATGATGAACAAGATAACAATAACAACAATGTGGTAACAATAACAACACCTCACGGGTTGGAGTACAAGAACAAACAACAAACGATTACAACATAAACAAAAGGGATAGATAGTTAGACAAGTGAAGGTATAATCTTAAGAACCCAAGAATTTGGTGGACTCTTGGACCCTTAACACTACACACGACAAACACGTAACTCCTACGTTGACACAAGAGGAACTTTACCAGCTCTAAACACCAACATATCAAGCCAACATTGCAACACAAGTGATATCCACACTTGTTGCACTCATTTCGATTTGGTGGCTATTCCAAGACCTACAACTAAAGGTGCTACACCCCTCACATTAGAGAGAGTTTGTTACAATGTTTCAAGTCTTACATCAATAAACAACTAAAGAGTAAAAGCCCTAATACTAAACTATATATAGTCTTATTACAATTGAAGGACAAAAAGACCAAAACACCCTTAATGAAGGGTGGGCGCCTATGGAGTGTAAATTGGGCATGTGAAATCCCTAAAACACCGTTAATGAAGGTGCACTTCAATGCTCCAAGGCTGTGGTTCTTCAAGCATCCCCCAAGTCACCTTCCACACGCGACTTTGCCTTATGGGATGCTAGAAATGGCCTCTCCATGCCTGCTCTCTTCCCCTCAATGTGACCACAACTGAATCCTTCGCGTGTTGGCTTCGAATAAGGGTGGCAACGGACCGGAGTTAATCCGGTTCCGGTCCGTTTCCGGTCATGGTCCGGTCCGGTAACGCAACGGTACCGGTTTGTACCGGTATACCGGTACCAAACGACTCGGAATACGGTACTGGTGCGGAGGGGCATTTTTTCCGGTAGTTCCGGTGCCGGTTGGCCGGATCCGGTCCGGCGCCGACTGGTGCATGTTAATTTTTTTTTAAATTTTTTTTTTTGGTTTTGGCTGTTGTTGACCGTTGTAAAATAGCTGTTGGAGGGGGCAACGACTATTTTGTGCCTCCCCCTCCCAATTAGTCCACTACACCATTAATTTTCTACTATAAATATCCTTTTAAATCAATTTTTTTCTCACAAATTTCTCAATTTCTCACACACACTAAATCTTAAATCTTAATATTCTCATACTCAATATTTATAATTTTTGTATTAATTGGAGTTGTGGATTTTTTTAAAGATACTACAAGCTTCAATTATCATATTTCAATTACGACATTTGGTATACGTCTGCTTTTACGCAGACGTTCGGTATATTCATTCCAACTTTAATCTCTATATTTTTTATTTTTAATATCTATATTTGTTTACTTACAGTCTTACGTTTATTTTTTGATTTATAATATTTATACTGCTTGTTGTAACATTTTAATTATATTTAAATTTAATTATGGATGCAAATAAAAGTAGTGGTAAGAGACCAATCTTGGGTAAGGTTTTTCGTAGAAATAAAAAAAATAATGCTACTACTAGTTCATTATTGCCTAGATTTAATGAAAATTCTTTATCACAACCTAATGGTTTTGATGTTGGTGCCGGTATCGAATTAGACCATGAGACACTAAGTAGGCGTTATAATAATTTTGAGGAAGACTTACCGGAAGAAGATGATATAGAAGTACAAGAGTTAGGTGAAACCCCTACCCCTACTAGTCCGGTTACGGAAATACCAAAAGAAGATGATGTACTTCCCCTTTTACCGGAATTTAGTAGGGCCAAAGGTACTGAACGTCCTAAACAATCTTTAATTTGGCAATTTATGAGTCAAGATAAGGAAAAAGATACTGCTACTTGCAATAAATGTAAGAGAGTTATGAAACATTTGACTGGAGGAAAAAATGGTGGGACAGGGTTGCTTACTACGCATTTGAAGAAGTGTAATACAAATTTATTCGTCTAGAAAATGAGGCTAAGGCAAAAAAAGGTGGTACACCATTGATGGAAGAATATGTGGGAGGTAATATGGTTCAAACGTGTTTAGATAGGTTTAACCCAGCTAGCTCAAGTTCTATATTGACATATAATGAAGATGTAGATAGAGAAGAACTAGCGAAAATGGTTGCTTTTAAGGGATTGTCATTCAGTTTTCCCTCGTATCCCGGTTTTATTCATTATATTCAACGAGTATATAATCCTTCTTTCAAAGGTTTTTCACGAAATACAATTAAAAATGATATTTTTAAATTTCAAGGTGAACATTGCCATTTTCTTCGTTGCTTATTTAGTAAATTTGATGGTAGAGTATCTATTACTTTTGATATGGGTCACAGTATTATCGGTAATGATTATTTTACTGTCACGGTTCATTGGATTGATCACCATTGGAACATGCAAAAAATAATTATTGCTTATAAATATGGTGACGATACTAAAACCGGTAAATATATATCTTTTACAATAGCGGAATGCTTAAAATATTTTAGACTTATTGATAAAACTATGACATGTATATTAGATAATGCTTCTAATAATTTGAAAGCCATTGATTTTTTAAATACTAGACTATGTCCCATAGATAATGATTATTTTCATGTTAGATGTACTGCACATATTTTAAATTTGATAGTACATGATGGTGTTGAGTTATTTGGAAATGGTTGTTATAAGGTTCGCATTGCATGTAGTTTTATTTTTAAAATAAAAAAAGGTTATAATAGATGATTTTAAATATCAATGTAAAAAATGTGACCTTTCATATAGAAAAGTTCCAAGAGAAATTCCTACTAGATGGAATTCTTTGTATCAAATGCTTGAAGTTGCTAGTGTGTATCGTGAACCTATATAATTAGTTTATAATTCGCTTAATACGACTAATGATTTAAGGCTAGGTTCTGATGATTGGATTGAAGTAGAACTTTGTAAATTTTTGAAAACTTTTTATCAAGCTACGAACACAGTAGCTGCACAATATACTCCAACTATTTCTTCCGTTTTAGTAAATATTACTGCTCTTTCTAAAGTACTTGCTAATTATAAACTTGCTAATTATAAAAAAATTTGTCCTTACAAAGAGGCAATTGACGCTATGGTTGACAAATTTAAAAAAAAAAAAATTTCGATTCCACAAATTTATTTGACAGCTACTTTATTCAACCCATTTTACAAAGAACATGGTGTAATTATGATGGTTCAAAAAATTTACACCAATTTAGAAACTGAACCTCATGAAAGGCCATCGGTTGAAACGTGTTGTGCTAGCATAGTACCTAAAGCCAGGAGTTTATATAACATGTATCAAGTTATGGAACATAATATTGCGCCAGTCGAACCTCCTACTTTTAGACATAGATATGATGATTTAGATGATGAGATGGGTGAAGAACTTGGTCTTCAATGTTGTAGCAGTAATGATTTTGATTCATATATTTCTCAGGATCGGGAATGTATTAGAGATGCAAATGGACAACAACAACTTTTAGGATGGTGGAAGACCCGTACCAGACAATTTCCAAAACTATCAAGGGTGGTTCGAGATTTGTTAGCAAGTCAAGCTTCTTCAGTCGCATCGGAGCAAGCTTTTAGTGTAGGAAGATTTATGATTGGAGATCATCGATATTTGTTGGCGAAGGATAGTTTGAAAATTTCAGCATTATTTAGAGATTGGATTAATGCCGAAAGAAGAAATTTTGGGCTCCCAAAATTACCGCCCCAGATTGAAGACGAAATAGATGAAATATTTGAGGAGAATAGTGATGATGGAATGGAAGCAATGGAAGAACAAGGAAAAAGACCAATTCCGGAAAATATAGAAATAGATAACTTACGTATAGAATATTATGGACATTATAGATATTAAAATTCTAGAGTACAGATCTAATTCAAACAAAACCCTTCCTAGAAGGTGGCTGCGTAGATTAGATTCTCTTTTAATATTTATAATAAATGTACAATGTAATGTATTAAATTTGAATAAATATAAATTTTTCTAAGGTTATGTAATAAAAAATTAATGTTATGAGTTAAACTTATAACTATTTTAAAAATTATATATCAAGTTGATGTTAACTTTTTTTAGCACAACTTTGTAATTATATTAATAAAATAATTTAAATTATTAAAATAATTATATACTTTTAATTTTTTTAAAGTTAAAAAGTAAATGTTATAACTATACATACATTCTTTTATTATAAAAGTCATAACATTAATAAAAAATTAAACAAACAGTGAGATGCAAACAGTAAAATGCTGGAACTCCGGTTTCCGTACCGGTCCGACGTGGTACCGCACCGGTGACAACCGGACCGGGGTGGAAGGACCATATTTTCCGGTGGTACTGGTTCCGATTGTACCGGTTCCGGTATAATACACCAGACATTCTTTCCGGTACCGGATCCGGTTCCGGTAAAACCGTTCCGGTTGTTCCGTTCCAGTTGTTCCGTTCCGGTCCGTTGCCGGGCTTAGCTTCGAATGATGTCTTCCAAAGCTAGGATAGCCATTTGGCTCGTATCACCAGTTGATCCTTAATGTAACCCCTTTTCCACAGGGAAGTGCTCCGAGTGTCCTCCTACCATTCTAGCCTGCATTTTAGCTTCCATCGTACATGTCCTTTATCGCCCTAATATAAGTCGCGGGTATACCTCTAGCCTCCATGCATCTCCAAAGAACTTCCCTCAAAACTTTGTCATAGACCTTCTCAAGGACAATGAACACCGTATGTAAGTCCCTCTTCCTTTCCCCGCATTTCTCCATCAATCTCCTCACAAGATGGATAACTTCCGTAGTAGACCGCCCTGGCATGAATCCAAACTGGTTCTCGCAAATGGACACACCCCTCCTCACCCTCGTCTCCACGATTGTCTCACAAACGTTCATAGTGTGGCTTAATAACTTGATACCCGTGTAATTATTACAATTTTGGATGTCGTCGTTGTTCTTGTACAACAGGACCATTGTACTCCACCTCCATTCCTCAGGCATCTTAGCCGTCTTAAAACATACAAAGGGACGACCCGGTTCATACCTACTCCGTAGGTGTCGGGGAGGGGGGGACCACTCCGGGCCTGACCTACGCGCCCTCACCCCAGCTTTGCTGGAGGGGCGTTTCGAACCCCCGACCCTGGCACACCACGGTAAGCAAGCTTACCGCTAAGCCAAGGCCATCCCTCCGTCTTAAAACATACCTCTGGACAATTAAAAAAGGTACAAATATGCCCCTTGCAGTAATGACGGAAGCCTTATCAAGGTATATTTAGACCTTTTTAATTGCTTAGGTATATTTGAGTCATTTCAATTGTTTAAGAGCATGCTTCGAAGTATTTCATTTGTTGCAAAACATCTTAAGCATGCCCCTGAACAATTGAAATGGTTCAAATATGCCCCTAAGCAATTAAGAAGGTCCAAATATAACCTGATGTGGCTTCTGCCATTAGTGCTAGGAGCATATTTGAACCTTTTAAAAACCGCCGACAACCTTTTAAAAAGACATTTGATATATCAGCACATTGACTAAAATTTCATGATTGCAATAGATCTTTTGACACAAATGAAGGGAAGAATTAATTTCTTCCCCGTTTGTTCTAGCCTACTTGGTGACCAAAGCTACCTAGTACCTGTTGCGAGTGGGGTGGCAGATATCCCGTGGAATTAGTCGAGGTGCACACAAGTTGGCCGGGACACCACGGTTATAAAAAAGAGGAAGAATGAGTGGTCCAAAATTAAGTTCTGAAAAAGATTTATCCAAGGATATTGAGAAAAACTATTCATAGAAAAGGAGGAAAAAAAAGAAAAACAAGAAAAAATAAGGGATAAACTCACATGATATCATATGTTAGAATATGAGTAGGAGTAGGAATAGCATATATAATCAATAGCATATATAATCCTACTTGGAAAGGGATTGTAATGTAGAGTCCTATTAGGAAAAGGATTGGAATGTAGCGTCTATAAATAGGTTAATAATGTAGTTATAACAATTCAATAATATTCTTCTCATACTTCTCGCATGGTATTAGAGACTCTACGATCTTGGAAGAGAATAAAAGAGCTTCCGATGCCGGCAGACGGCTATAACCCATATATGCCGCCCGTCCAGCCAATGATCATGTTTGCAAAAGTTAGGCCACCACACTTCTATTCCCTACTTTCTCATATCTAATTTGCTTAGTATCGTGCATCTTTTCAGACTACTTTCTCATATCTGAGTTGCATAGCACCGTGTGTCTTTTCGGTGACACCTTAGATCTGATTTGCGTAGTTCCATGCGTCTTTATGGTGACTCCTCAGATCTGATTTGCGTAGGGTCGTGCCATCATTCCGACCCTACCTACATAAGTTCTCCTTTTCAGTAGGATCGTGCTGTCATTCCGACCCTACCTATATAATTTCTCTTAATTTCTATTTTTCAGTAGGGTCGTGTCATCATTCAGACTCTACCCATATAATTTCTATTCCTCAGTACCATATAATTTTTTCTCAAATGGTGACCACTTTTCAGCCATCAAATCTAATAATCCGGCGCATGAGTATGTTTTGCCCAGTTCTTCGGTGACTATCTTGTTCAAGATCTACTCATCTCTTGATTTCAAGATGACCCTTATATTTCATAATACCAATTTCCGGCAATTTTCCAGTGACACATTGACTTTCCGGTGATGTTTACTACTTTTCGGATCACTTTTTCAGTTTGTTCCGTTTCATTTGAGGTCTCCCAGACGTCCAAAGCAGTCCTTATCAGTTTTCTTGCAGATATCTTCACCAAGTCCCTCATCGATCCTCGTATTAGTTACATCCATAACAAGCTTGGTACATATGTCTTCTATGCACCAGCTTGAGGGGGAGTATTAGAATATGAGTAGGAGTAGGAATAGCATATATAATCCTACTTGGAAAGGGATTGTAATGTAGTGTCCTATTAGGAAAAGGATTGGAATGTAGTGTCTATAAATAGGTTAATAATGTAGTTATAACAATTCAATAATATTCTTCTCATACTTCTCACATCATACATAATCAGATTACTAATGATGTATATTAGATCATTTGTTTTCCGAAAGTAAATTCTGAAGCTGCCCCCAATTAACTTTCAGATGATATTTAATTGCAAACTTTTAAAAGATAGCTTACATACAGCCAAGTAGGCTATAAAATATCTTCTTGCGACATGTCAATCTATATTGTTAGAGTTTACTTACTGCTAACTGTTCCCTCCCAGGTTTAGTTATTTATGCCATGTCAAGGAATCATATATACAGAAGTGTCATTAAATCTCTCTTATCAAAAAAAATAACGAATATAGTCTTATCACTCCATAAATAGAGGATTATACGCGAAATCCTCTAAGTTTACATAAATCAGTGTTTTTAAAAGCGATAAGCACAGAAGAGAGTATTATAACTACCAAGAGCAAAAAGATCCATGTTGTTTCAAGCTCGAGAAGTTCAGCACATGCTACTTTGAAATGAAGCATACAATTAGCAGAAAACTATAAGTACCAACTGCATATGAATTTAGTTTTGAAGAGAGTACTACTAACATTCAAATTGATATTGAAAAACTAATTTCAGCATCCAATATACAATAATGCCGATAACAATCCAATTCCTCAAAGTTGAGATTCAAAAAACTACGGGATCTATTATTTGAAGCTCAATTCTCTAAAGTGCATGACTGCACCCATGACACGATAACTCTTTGCTTCACGTTGCTTTAAGCTACAAGCAATGACACTTACTAACACTGACATAAATATATTAGACATTTTGTGCCGTCAACTTTAGCACATGTAGACAGGTCTAAAGTGAGAGTTTCTATTGAAGACATCCCATTCCCACTACAATCTTAAACTCATAAGAAACTTTACCATAATCTGCCATACACAAAGCTTGCCTTCACACTAAAAAGGCTTTAATCCATGAACGACATAGACAGTGTACAATTTGTTACAATAATGGACCACACAAGGCATCTTGCAGAATACGAATATCTACTTTTATACATTGAACTCAAGAAAATAAGCCCCATCCCCTTGTCAATCCCAGCTCTATTTGGAATAGTATAAATAATCTGATCTCTATAATCCGACTCTATGTCTATCAGAAACAACATCTCTACCCCCACAAAGGTAGGATTAAGGTCTCCATACATCTTACCCTTCCCAGACCCTACTTGCGGGATTACACTTGATATGTTGTTGCTGTATAATCCAACTCTATCCCAGTTGTACATTTTCATCACAATTCAGGCATAAGCATCCTCTGTTTTCTAACATTTCAAATAGTATAAATGATCTAGATCTCTAACAAACTATCTCTAACCAATTTGTTAGTAGTTTTTTCAGAAAGTTCTAATACCAATGCCTCTAGTAATCCAAAAGTTCTACTTAATCATATGGAACATACTTTCGGAAAAGTAAACTCAGCTCCAATTGAGTACAACAACATACTAATTGTAGTCCCAGAAAGTGTGGACTAGGGAGGGTAGAGTGTACGCAGAGCTTACCCCTACCTCAGAGGTAGAGAGGGTGTCTCCGATAGACCCTCCGCAAATTGAAATATTTCAGTTCCAATTACAATATTCCCTATATTTTCACATTCTACATTCTAGCAAACTCCAATAACTTTATCATAAATAATTTTACTTCATCCTATGTTACATAAGATCAAATGTAACCGATCAAGGCACTACATACCTTTGCCCGACTCCGCCTTTTGATTGTTCCCTTTCGGAACTTCTTTCTTATTCTTCGGATAATAATTCTCATAGCCTACAAAAATCAAAACACAACAACCACAATCCATCACCAAAACTCGAAATAACAAACAAACAAAATGTGTAAGTACTCATTCTCACTTCTTTTCTTTGATCCATTGCTGCAAAAGAACTTCCGGAATTCCGAAAAATACGCCCTTTGCAAGTATGCCTTATTAACACCCTCCTTTCCAGCTCCAGCTCCAGCTCCAATGGATGTTAAATAACTTCTCACAAAACCTAACCCGCCATTGACGCGTGTAATGCACGCGTTACTTCTTGCTACTTCATCCAAAATTACAAACCTCACACCATTATTGCCAGAAATTAGTGCCTGCTCAATCAAAAAAAACGCATCAATACTAATAATATTAACACGAATTAAAAGAATAACTTACAGACTGAAATTAGATGCTTACTTTATTGATCGTTGAGCGAGAACGATTGATACGTGAAAGAATCATCTTATTGATGATCTGAACATGAATTTATTATGTAAAAGTATCAAATTGCTAAAGTTGATATAGAATTGAACCTAAATTTATGTAATTTAACTAAAGTAATAATATTTAATGTAATTTAAAATTGCTGAGTTGGAAAAAAGAAAAGTTTTTTGAGGAAAATCAAAGTAGTAAAATAGCAGGAAAGAGGGGAGTGAAAGAAGAAGTTGGAGAGAACCGGGAATCGGAGACTGTTACTTGGTCAATTATGGACCGGTCATTTTATGGGCTTTGATTTCCAGATAGCCCATTTTGGACGTGTAAAAATTATCCTAAATAAACTTATGGGGAAAAGATAGAAACCACATTTCAAATTAAACTATTTTCTTAAAAATGGTTATGAAATTTAAATTTCACTTTCTAGCCATTTCAATTTGTTGACTTGTTCTATACCGTTTCTACACACCATCTATACAGTTTCTATACACATCTTATAAATATAAATATTCTATACGAAAATTATATTGTTTTGATACACAATTTATACAATAATTGTACTTATTTTTACACATTTTATACAATAATTATATAATTTTTTATGCACTTTCTATATATATTTTATACATATACATATTTGATAGAACTATATAATTTCTATACATATATCTTATACAGATACATATTCTATATAACACTTATACCGTTTTTATATAATTATATTTAATTATTATTTTTAAACAATAAAAAAAAGCAGAAGATTTTTCAGTTAAAAAATTTATATCAATTTATTTTTAATATTTTAAAAGGACCGAATGACCCAAGTTGAAAACTGTATCAGTATTGTATATGGACTGTATCTGAACTACATGAGCCAAAATGACTCAAATTAGGAAACGACTATAAAGTAAAAATAGTATACCCGACTGACCACTTTTTGGAAAAATCTCAAATTTGGGCTATTTATTTTAAAAAGTGTTACACAGTTTTTTTTCCCTAAACTTAGATTGTTTATTACAAGTTATAGCAAAACTTTTCAATAATTACTAGATTAATGAAATAATTACAAGTTATAACAACTTTTTAGAAGAATCTTTTTTAATTAGATATCCGAAAATAATTTTTAAATATTTATTATTTATATTATTTTCTTATTTATATAATTTAACATTTATCACTCTTCATTAAGTCTTTTGATAATTATTGCAAGTTATATTATTGGTATTAATAATTTTTTTATTTTAATAATTAAGTTTTAAAGTTTGTTCACATTTTTAAGGAGTCAAATATGGTAAATATATTTTTTAACATTGATACTTGATTTTTAACTTTTTATTAACTTTAATAATTAACTTACTTCTACACTTTATCAAGTTTGACAGTCTTTCATTACCATTAAAAGTCTTCACTCTTTACCTTTTTCATCTTCTTTTTCTCTTCTTTTGAGTTTCATGCGTATGAAACTTTGTTTCCCAGCATTCACTCATAAGCTTGGATTAATAGTTCTTCACTTTAGTTTGATTTTTTTTCTTGAGACATGTCAGAAAAATACAAATTTGATTCTACCTCTAATAGAAAAAGTCCTAGATTAATACAACAAAATAGTCCAATTATTTTATCTAGACCCTCGTTTGATTTGAGGTACTTTACCCCATCTCTACTATTAAAGAACAAGAACAAGGTAATTGAAGGTAAGTCCATTTCGCATAATCAAAGCGAATTTTTGCCAGTCAAAATCGATTTTTCAAAAAATTCACCATTCTTGAAGCAGCCGCAATTCAACATGCAAAGCTATTTAGTGTCAAAAAAGTTATTGTTCCAGAATATAAGATGGTTGATAAGAGAAAAAAGGTTGTTGTTGAACAAACTTCAGATTCTGATTTTGAAGATGAAATTCTCGCCCATAAAACGAAGAAATAAAAAATGGAAAATCGTAAAAATGCTAGAGTTACAAGGTCCAAGGCCAATGTGAGTGTTGGAAAAGTTGGTGATAAGAAGGTTGACATAAAGAAATCAAGAAAAGCTTGTAAAGTTAATCCAATTTGATTTTGATTTTTTTTCTGTATTAAATTGATATAAAATTGATATTAAATCATTTTTTCTATTTACTGTTTGTTTTTCTAAGATAGTTAATAATTTGATTTAATTATTTGGTGCTCATTACTGTTTGTTTTTCTAATATTTTTGGTATGAATAAAGTTTATTTTTTGTATTTAAATAGTATTTATATAATGTTATGTTACTTTAACATTTGTTCGTATTTTACATTGTTGAATGAAATTGATATGAACTAAGTCTCCTCAGATGGTATTAAATTTGATATCAACTCCATCAAATTATATATTTTTTGATTCTACAATTAGTAAGTGCTCATTACTGTTTGTTTTTCTAATATTGTTGGTATGAATAAAGTTTATTTTTTGTATTTAAATAGTATTTATATAATGTTATGTTACTTTAACATTTGTTCGTATTTTACATTGTTGAATGAAATTGATATGAACTAAGTCTCCTCAGATGGTATTAAATTTGATATCAACTCCATCAAATTATATATTTTTTGATTCTACAATTAGTAACATTTGACATGAATATTGTCTTTTGACGTTTATTGGTGCTCATTACTCCGTCTTTATAAGATTGTTGGTATGAACAAAGTTTAGTTTTGGTATTCAATAGAGTATTTATATAATGTTCTTCATCTTCTTCTGCCAGCAAGCAAACCCCAATATCAATCATGGTTAACACTGATTATTTTTTTATTGCATCAAAAAATTATTTGACATCAAAACAATTATCAATTAATTTATATTCAATATTTACGGTGAAAGTTTTTCATGTAATATCCATTACATACACTAAAAAGGTTATGTAACAGAAAACATAATTTTTCTTATCGATTGTCACATTTGTAAAACTCATTCAATACGAATGTGATATATGCGAAACTTCATCGATACCAATTTTAATATCAATTTAATACATTGAAAAACTCATAAAAAAGTATTACTTATGTATGAAATGAGTATATAAATAGATTTCAACATAATGTATTAAATAATTCATGAATATTGTACTGTGTACTATACGAGTTTCATATACTAAAAACAGTTATAAGAATACATCATTTGTATGTGGAATCTTATATACCAACATAAATAACAAATTGTTTAATATTTTTATTAATATCCATTGACATATATTTTGTTGTCACGTACAATAGATATTTAACAAAAAAATCGACAATACTACTTTTTTGATCTAAATACACCATTACTCCCGTGTCATTGTATATGAGCATTGATGGGCATGTATTACTTATCAAAAACTTAATCTCAATTTGAATTGAGGTAATGTCAATCTTCAACTGTTTTGATATTGCATTAACCAATCCTCTATACCTTGAATCTACATCTCACATAATCCCATCTACAGCAAAATCTTTAGGTCTCCTTGTAAAACATATTACATAGTTCATTAGTAGGAATTATTTGAAATTTCATAATTTCAACATACAAAAAACATACATAAAATAATACAGCAAAATAAACATTATATCGAAATTGTTCTACTCAAAGCAATTAGAATAACATTATGAAAAATGATTAATGTATGAAACATGGTCGAATGATGTTTTTTTATTTGGTTTCGTATGCGTTTGATATATGAAATATTGATTTTCGAACAGTTTCAAAAAAATTAATAGATTAATTAACTTAAACAAATAAAATATCGTTAACATTCCATCTTCCTCCATTCATTACAAGCAGAGAAATAAAAGATGCATGCATTAATTCAGGTGGCCATTTTTTTGGATCGTTTCTCTGTGCAGAAAGGAACTGAAACAACAATTCCAATGATATCAGAAATATGAATGAAATGAATTAAAACTCTGCCACTAACCCCCCCCCCCCCCCTTCCTTCCCTCGATCTTGGATCATTCATTTTTTTTCCTTGTCTTTTTGTTATTCAAATTCCTCCAAAAACTATTTAATTCATGTAGAAAAAATATGAAAGTGTATGAAGATGAAAAATTTTAATAGACGCATAAAAATAGAAGAAATAAAAACAGTTAAAGGGATTTGGGGGATGAGATTGATATCACTTATTAAGGTTAACTACATTTAAGGAAGAAATATTGTAGATTAGTTATATTAAATCTTAATTTTCCTTTTTGTAATTATTTTGATATGTTTTTTTTTTAAAATGAAAAATACATTTTTAAGTATTTTTTTAAAATGAATGTTGCTATAACTTGAAAACTAAAAAGAGTTGCTATAACTTGTAATAAACAATCTAATAAGTTTATTTAGTTAATTTTCCCTTATCTATTTAAAGCCGAAATTTATTAGGAGTACGTTGTTTGTAAGTGTAATCATACTGAGAATAATTTACTGAAGTTGCAAATTGTTGCCTCTCAAGTTAAAATATTTGTCTGAACTTTGGTGTATTGCTTGGTGCAAATAAATTTTAGGTATTTTTATCTGAAATTTGGCGCAACAGTTTCAAATTTTCAATAGTCTTGAATGATACATCGCTTGGTTATTCAAAATGTCCAACATTTCAAATGAAATTTAACATGAAAGTCCACAAGAGTAATGGCATCTTAAAAGGATAATGTCCAAATTATTGATTTTAAAAAAAAGATAATGTACAAGTAAGCTACCCTGAAAAGTAATACTTCGAGAAAAACTATCATTTGATGTTCACGAGATAGGCGGGGCACAACTTTGTAATGAAAAAGAGTCTGGTTCATGAAAGGTCACAATAGAAAATTTTCGTTCTTCTTGACACCTTGTTCAACCTATACATGATAAGAAAGTAAAACAATTGTTTACCTTTTACATATTATGACTTTCATCCTATGAGCAAAACAATAGTTACCTCTGACCAAATCTTCCTTATTAATTATTGATGAGGTCATTTTGGATCGTTTTTTAGAGGATAAGATGTTAGACATAGTATTTTTACTATCCAATAACTAGTAAATGTAACTACGCTTCACGCAATCATGGAATACGTTATTAAATAGATAATTTAATTTATTTTTAATATATTAAAAAATAATCAAAGGATCTTAAAGTGTGAAACTCGATCGTAGAATATTTTGATTGTATACAATGATATCAAAAAATGTGTAGTATCATAACGATATACATAAAATATTTTTTTTCAACCCTAGAGTATATTATGAATATTTCACTTCAAATATTATAAATTTATGACCAATTAAATTCACTTTGTTATTATTGTCCTAATAAAAATTTTCCGCAGAAAAAACTTTTGTATAACTTGTAAGCATAATCAATTACAACAAAACTTCTAACATTTGGTAAGATATTTAAATGTCAAATGATTATATTAAATTATTGTACATCGTTAATAACTAAACTTCAGTTGCAATGAGTTTTTTAGATTAACCTAATGCAAATTAGGAGGAATAATTTCTTTTTACAAAAAAGAGAGAATATTGATGCAAATCCTGAATTTTCGAATTGGGAGAAATCAAGGTCATAATTTGATTGATGGTAACACTTTTCAAGTTATAGCAAAAACCTCTAGTATCATGCTTTGACAGCTTCAATAGAAATCCATCATCACAATATATTTGTCCAAACCTCTTGCCTGCTACATATAATGACTTTTTTTCTCATAGTATTGATCATAGTCATATTGTTGTAAAATATTAAGTAGTAAAGAGTGAAGTTGTGGACATTTGAGCATATATAGTGGGGCATACCAATGGAGATGAAAGAGTTTCTATAACTAATGATATAATCAACTATTACTCATAACGACAATGATAATGAGATCATGATTAAATGAAAAATAATGCATGATTCTTGTGGTCTTTTATTAGATACGTACAGCTATGAAAGACAAATAACATTACCGTCACACCCTTTTTTTAACCAAAAAAAGATATTGATTTTAAGGTTTGAAAGAGTTTTATTATTAATTGACAAAAAGATAAAAATTTTATTTCAAAAAGGATCTTTTACAATTAAATTCAGAGTCCCCATTTGGCATAAATTGGGTGTGCCAAGTAACCTTTGGAAATCCTTTTTCAAAATGATTTGACTCTTTAAAAACTGATCCACGAACAGAGATTCCAGTTAAGGAATTCTGTTGATCGAGGGGAAGGTGTTGGCACCCCTCGATCCCGTGGTTCGACCACGGTCGCTTGGTGGAGCATATCGGCTAATTTAATAGAATGAATGTATAAACCACATAAGACACACAAAAACAATCAAACAAACAAACAAAACAAAACAAGTCCAAAAATATAGTGTTCAGTCCAATTATTACAGTTCGAAATATAAAATGCAAAAATGTAAACCTACTTTATTCTAGACTAATCCTAAACTACGCTCTAGTGCTTTACCTGATGCCTCGGGCCTTGATCACGAGCCCCTTTTGTGTACATAATCCTTCGGGGCATTCCCTGGTGAATAACTACAAATGACCTCGGGGTATTCCCTGGCAAATGAATACATCTTCAAATCTTGTGCGATAAAGTAGAAAGAACTATTTACACGCACATTCAAACATTCAACAAAACACCGTTCCTAAAATTTACTTACCCTTTTAACGACCTAAAACAATGTAACTATCGATTTCACAAACTTGATATTTATTTTGAATTAAACAAAACAACAATAAATCAAAATTAGACCAAATTCACTTTTCATCAAGTTTTCAATTCTCACCCCAATTTTGTAAATCAATTACCTATTTTAATTATCCATAAGATATCGTTTTTATCCAAATTGTACTATTCGAGATAAATCATTCAACACATAATCATATCAAGCAACAAATCACCCAAAAACAACAATGATATCAAATCACAACCACAATCATATGAAAATTAAGAAAAATAGAGTTAGAAATTAAACCTTTCGGGATCACTGCGCTGTTCGATTAAATAAGATAAAGCAACAGGCCAAGAACCAGGCAAACCTCAAATGATGAACCCACAACTCGAGCAATCCCAACCTCGAGCAATGCCCCTTAACTGGTTTGGTCATTTTTTGGTCAGATTCGGTCAGAATAGAGTGGGATAGTTTTGGATTATGTCACCTTTGGTCGCTGTCTTACCATATCTGGCTAGACTCCATCTAAAAATAGAGTGGGACCACTTTTTAGAGCTAGTTTGGGTCAGAGTGTCACCGGTCGTGCCGTTTTCCGGTGAGTCTTGACGGAATAGTGGCTAAACTCGCCGGAGAAACACCCCGTCTCCTTGTTTCTTCTCTCTCTCACCGATTCTCCTTTTTTTTTTCTCTTGGTTCGCCGATCTGTGCATATGAATCATGTGCGTGTATGTGTGTTTTTCTCTTGAGGATGAAGGAAAAATGGAGTATACTTGTGAATATCAAACTGTAAATCTGCGGAAGAATGGTGATTTTTGCATCTGTTTAGTGAATTTGAGTATGTAAAAATGGACTCTGTAAGGAATTTTTGTGTGCGCCTTTGTGGATTAGTATCTGTGTATAGGTGATCAATATGTTTCTCCTCCTATGTTTTCTCTATATGTGAGGTGTATATCCTTCTCTTCTATGAAAGGTTTTCTTCCTCTCTTTGGCCCTTTTGCATTCTACGTGTGTGTGTGTATTGATATAGTGAAAAAGATAATGGAGTGGGTGATGTGTGAGTCCCTTTGTGTGTGAGTTTGTTAGGGAGGTGAAGACCACATGGGGTAGGTGGTGTGTGAGTATGATGAGGTGTAAAAATTAGTTAGGATAAAGAAATATTAGAGATTAGGGATTTAATTTGTTAGGATTTGGTTATTATTTATTTTCTTGTATGAAAAGTATAGAATGGGTGAGGGTACGTGATAAGGTGAGCTAGAATTGAATAAGGTTAAACTTCGGAAGGGACAAAATTAGGCGTCTACATCATGCCCCTTTTTGGGTGTAGACACAAAGTGTTTTCAGACAAAAAAAAAGACAATGAGACCAAATTTTGACCCGACTATTTTTCGAAGAAAGAAATAGAAGGAAGAAGGACAACCGAGTTGGGGGGTCGAGTGAGGTCCTGTCGAGGTTCCGGTCCGTGGCTCTGTTGTTACATCAAAAATGAAATTTACAAGTTAAAACATAAATAAAATTACAAAAGTCCTATCTATGTAGCTTTCCTTGACTCTTGATTTACTATTTCATCACCCTATTCTTCAGGCGGGCTCCTGACTTGCAATTTCTTCATCCTGTTCTCCAGGCGGGCTCCTGACTTGAAATTTCTTCAACTTGTTGCTTGGTTTTCAATTTCTTCACCCTGTTCTCCAGGCAGACTCCTGACTTTTAATTTCATCACCCTGTTCTTCAGGCGGGCTCTTGAAATCACATCCAAACTAGAAAGAAAATTATTCCAAATAAAGATTATTATAAAGAGAGATTCCATTTGCCGTAAAATTAAAGTTCCAAACAACTAGAATTAGATTTTTTGCCCCAGTTTATCATTATAGGACTTTTGTGAATGTCAAATCCAATCATAATTACTTGTATGTTGCAATGATGAATCAAGACTCTGACCAAGAAATGCATTTCTTGAGAGTAAAATTAAATGACCAAGACTAGGAAGTGCGTCTTCTAGAGCTAAAGGTTCAAATTAGGAAGTGTGCCACATGGCAAATGAAAACTGACAAGGAAGTGTGTCTCCTATGGAAAAAGTGCAATGATTCGACTAGAAAGTACATCTTCTAGGAATTAGTGGGACTGACTCGACTAGGAAGTATATCTTTTAGGAATCAAGGGGACTGACTCGACTAGGAAGTACATCTTCTAGGAATCAAGGGGAATGACTCGACTAGGAAGTACATCTTCTAAGAATCAAGAGGACCGACTCATCTTGGAAGTACATCTTCTAAGAATCAAGAGGACTCACTCGTCTAGAAAGTACATCTTTTAGGAATCAAGAATTAAGTTAGGAAGTGTATCACCTAACAAGTAAAATTCAAATTACCCAATCAAAGAAGTGCATCTACTTACCAATGCTTCTTGAATTACCAAAACAAGAAAGTGCGTCTCCTTACCAATGTCAATTGAATTACCCATACAAGGAAGTGCATCTCCTTATAAATGCCACTTGAATTACCCAGACAAGAAAGTGCATCTCTTTACAAATGTCGCTTGAATTACCTAGACAAGAAAGTGCATATCTTTACAAATGTCGCTTGAATTACCCAGACAAGGAAGTGTGTCTTCTTACAAATGCTGCTTGAATTACCCGAACAAAAAAGTGCATCACTTTACAAATGCTGTTTGAATTACCCGAACAAGAAAATTCATCTCCTTACAAATGCCACTTGAATTACCCAAGGAAATGCCTCCTTATAAATGCTGCTTGAAATACCCAAACAACAAAGTGCGTCTCCTTACAAATGCCACTTGAATTACCTAAATAAGGAAGTGCGTCTCCTAAAGATATTGGATTATGATTTTTACCATGGTTTTGATTACCAAGCCTGGGCAACAACATTGCCTCTTGCATTTATAGAAGTGATAAATTATGGCCTTTGATGTTTAGGCTTTGAAATCAAGAAAATCCTTGATTTGAAGGTAACATTTATTCCTATTTCATACGAAGAAAACTTGTGAGTTTAAAAAGATGGTGGCTGGTTTGTGGCTTTATCTTTCGCGATAGTCGCTCTTGCCCTCGTCACATTTCACCTTGCTTCCAACCATTAGCATATGTCACTGACTTGTTGCACCATTGACCCAAACTCAAATTATTAAGAGTGACTCTGAAACAAACACAGTATCTCTGCTTTGCCATGTTTCTTCAGATAAAGTCTTTGAACCTTGGTATTTTCATGAGTTCCCAGGCTTGTCTGTTGATAAAACTTTCTGCATGCCTTATTCGGCTCACAATCATGTCTCTTTTATGTGCTGGCTTTTGTCTTGCTTTGTGCAATTGAAGAAGCTGGTAGCCAGTTTTAAAATCCTTTGTTACTTATTTTGACATGGTTGACTCAAAAACTGAAGAAAAATGACAATAAATTTTTAATTGGATATCTGACTCAATAAAATAAAAATAAAGAGAAAAAAATGAATGTCTACATTTGAAAAAAAGAAAATAAAACTCATCTGAAAATAATAGTCAACTCTAATGATTATGACATGTATTTTGGATTAAGCTGCCTGATCTTTTCATCCAAACTTTCCACCAATTAGTTGAGTTAATGGCCTTGAACTGAGTTACTTCCCTAAGCCAGTTGCATTTAACGACCTCATTCGTCTAGTGGCACCTTGAAGGATTTTCTCCAACAGGCCTCTCTTATTTTTCTCTTAGCTCATCATCGCCTTATGGTGCCTGTGAGGGTTTTCACCAATAAGACTCTCTCATTTTTATTTCTCTTAACTAATTATTCACCTTACAGTGCCCGTGAGGGTTTTCACCAGTAAGGATCTCTCATATTAATTTTCTCTTGATTTACCATCAACTTACGATGCCCGTGAGGGTTTTCACCAATAAGACTCTTATTTTTATTTCTCTCTTTATTCCTTATACTGAGGAAGACAAGTAGTTCTCAAAAGCATCATAATATCCCTTGTATGCTTAGCCTTAACATCCTTAAAGATTGATCTGAAGGTTTTTCTTTGGTTGTAACTTGACTTTTGGATAGGGTTAGAAAGAAAGGATGGCATGAGGCCCAAACGACACATGAAGTGGGGTGAGACTTACAACTTTTGGAATCGACTCAAACAACAAAAATTAACTCATGCCCCAGTTTCTTTTGACTAGATAACTCTAAATTGTTTATTTGATTGGACCGAGCCAAAGTAGGGCAGCCTACGTATCTCACCCCCGAGAGAGGAGAATCAGGTCGCGCGTAGTTCCGAAAACTTGTTTTTTTTCTTGATTCTGATTTATTTTTTATTTTATTGACTCTTTTTTTCTTTGGGACTTTTTCTGACTCTATTTTTTTTGACACTTCTTTTTTTTACACATATGTTTTCTCTCTTTTTGTTTTGAAACTTTTCTGACTCTGTTTTTTTGCTCGACACTTTTATTTTGAGCTTTTCTAACTCTATCTTGATTCCAAAAGAGGGGTATGAAAGAAAATACTACTAAGGCTCAAATGGGGTAAACAAAGAATTACACAATGTTTGGATAGCAGAATGAAATGCCTTCGTCATATCAATCCTTAAAAATGCAAGTACATATCATGCAGTATGAGAGTGAAAGATGAAGATCATTTGTGACACTTTAACAACACTGACTTTATCTGAGCATGTGTGTCACTTTTTCCTTTACACTTGTCAAACATACAACTCCACCCTTGTTGTACATCACTCACATCGAGTGATTCATGCTTTTATAGAGCTGATTATCTTTCTATTTATCTTGTATAGGGATCATGCGTCCACTAAACTAATTAGGATATGTTTTTCAATTGATGACCAAGTTATTCTATGATACTCAAAATAATTGCCTTAATTTTGAAAGAAGGCTTCAACATGTTACCATATGTCTCAACACTCTACCTATTTTCTCATATGTTTTTTCTAACTTTAGCCCTCTGATTCAAAGTTCATGCTCAAATTGGATTTTAAGATCTAGCTGAAAATTTCGCAAGCATGTCACATCACTAGAGCCAACATAAAATGTACTATGTAAAGAAAACAAACAAACAACACATATTTAAAACACAAAGGGAAAAGTGATACTCTATTTAGTTAAAATAGAAGATAAAAGAGTTTGAACATAAATGACAAAGGGACAAAACAAGATAGATCTCGAACTACAACCCTGAAATAATTCGAATAACATAAAAGAAAATAAAACAAGCTACCAAACCCCTTTCTAGTAAGGAGAGGAGCGACTTCCCAATTGTTGATCTTGATATCGTAGCCACTGGTTTGCATATCAGTATAACTAGAACTTTCCTCACTGTCAATGTTCTGCACCATAATTGATTTATCTTGAATCATCTTTTCTATTTCTCTTTTCAAAGCACGACAATCTTCGATACTATGACCTTGAACATAAGAATGATATGCACATAATACGTTAGGATCAAAACTTCTTGAATGTGGGTCAGGAGTATACCCAAGGAGAGGAGTAATCATGACCCGATGTACCAATATCTGGAATAAACTAGCATACGACTCTCCAATTGGTGTGAAGCTATCTCTCGACTTCTGCCTTATTTCATTATTTGTATTGGATCGAAAATCGGAGGCATAACCAATGGATAAACCTCAAAAGTAGGAGCTCCAGGTGGGGGTGGTGCTGTAAAAACATGAACAGTGGGTAGAGCCAAGCATGTGGTAGCTTTGTGTTGAGGAGTGAGGAAATGAATATTGAAAATGTTTGGATAGTGTTGCCCCGGAGTAGATCCTGATGCATGTTGTAGCGTGTCAACAACAATAGGAAACTGTGCATATGACACTGGAGGCAAGTTAGAAAGATATTCTAGATTATCAGTGGGAAATGGAGGAGGCGGCAACCCATTAGTCCAAGATCGATGCATTTCTATCATTTGCTGCCTTAATTTCCGAATCTCTTCATTAGCTTCTAAATTCCCATTTCCCGAACTCCCTATCTGATTAGTGACCACAACCTTGGTATTCCTGTTGGCCATAATTTTCTCTTCGACTTGGTGCAATATGGAGGACCAGCCAAAAGGCCACAAACCAACGACCTTAAACTAACTGAACAAGAGATAACAAATGCGTTAGAGTTTAACACTTTTTCAAAACCTTTTTTTTCCTTTTTGAAAAAATCACCGAACCCAAGAAGGGCGCCTACGTATCTCACTCTCGGGAGAGGAGAATCAGACATGCATAGTCTGTGAAGTTTTGGCACACATGGCCGATCAAACTCTTTTTTTTTTAAACTTGGAGAAGAAAAGAAAATAACAAATTGTCAAAAGAATTGACAATTTTTTTTTTGAATTTTTCAGTTTTAAATTCCCTATACAAAATGAAACCTATGATTACCAAAGAAAAATCATTTTGAGTTTTTGATTTTGAATTTCATATGAAAATGAAACTTGAAACTATTAAAGTAAAATCTTTTTGTAGTTTTCTTTTAAAGATGTATATGACACATACTCTAAATGAAGAGTAAAGAAAATGTTTTTGAATTTTTTAAATAAGATCTTCGAACCCATAATAGGTTTCCTACGTATTTCACTCCCGAAAAAGGAGAATTAGGGATGTGTAGTTCGTCCAGATAGAACAATTAAAGATTAAATAATCGACTGAACCTTGACTTGAGAGACGCGACCACAAACAGAAGATGAAAAACATCAATAATTTTTTTTTGAGTTTTCAATTTGACACTTAACCTAGAAAAATGACACTAAAAAATATGAAAGGAAAATCTTTTTGGTATTTTCATTATATGAAATGTACAAAACTTCTACCATCTTTTGCATTTTTCTTTTATAAAAAGCTCCTATTAAAAAAATCTTTTTGAAATTTTTGAATCGTGAATGCTTGCAAGAGGAAACAAAAGGAAAATCTTTTTGATGGTTTTGTTTTTGACAAATGAGTGCAAAAGGTAAAAATCTTTTTGAAGTTTTGCTCTTTTGAGAAAATAAATGCACCAGGTAAATCTTTTTTTTTTTTTTTTAATTTTTGGGTTGTGAAGAACAAAAGCCATAAAAAAACTCTAAAAATAAACTACAAAACTTTTTTTTTTTCGAATTGTTCTTGCCTAAACACACGCTTCTTTAATTCTAACACATGTTTTCCCCAAACCAGTCCGTCAAAGATGTAACAATTAGCACGTAGGGATGCTTTTAGGGGTGAGTCTCCTACAAAGGACCAAGTGGGTCCCGCTAGGTCTCAATATGATGCAGATAAGCATGAACTAAAGGCTAACCTACGCTGGGGTCCACTAACAAGAACGTTCGGGGGAGCATATGGTCAATAGTGGATACTTTGCTTTCCACCTACTCCATACATCCAACGGCTCCTCCTCCCAAAATAAGGGTGACTTAACTAGAGTTCGTGTATACAATGTGTACTCCGGGATTTGTTGCAGAAAAAATTAACTCGGGTTATGCAAATGATGCCATATATAAAGCGGTAACATATAAAAAAAACTGTAAATAAGTAGCACGTAGGCACTCAACAATGATAAAATAATAAGAAAAATACTAACACAAACAATGTTTATACATCCACAATGTCAAACTAAGTCGATACAACTCCAAAAAAATAAGCTCGAATTTTGAAAAATCTCTAGTAGAGTCGCCAGAGCTGTCACACCCCATTTTTTAACCAAAAAAAGACGTTGATGTTAAGGTTTGAAAGAGTTTTATTATTAAGTTAAAAAAAGATGAAAATTTTGTTTCAAAAAGGATCTTTTACAATTAAATTTAGAGTCACCACTTGGCATAAATCGGGTGTGCCAAATCACCTTTGAAAATCCTTTTTCAAAATGATTTGAGTCTTTAAAAATTGATCCGCGAATAGAGATTGCAATTAAGGAATTCTGTTGACCGAGGGAAAAGTGTTAGGCACCCCTCGATCCCATGGTTCGACCATGGTCACTTGGTGGAGCATATCGACTAATTTGATAAAATGAATGTATAAACCACATAAGACACACAAAAACAATCAATCAAACAAACAAAACAAAACAAGTCCAAAAATATAGTGTTCAGTCCAATTATTATAGTTCGAAATATAAAATGCAAAAATGTAAACCTACTTTATTCTAGACTAATCCTAAACTATGCTCCAATGCTTTACCCGATGCATCGGGACTTGATCACGAGCCCCCTTTGCGTACATGATACTTCAGGGCATTCCCCGGTGAATAAGTACAAATGACCTCGGGGCATCCCCGACGAATGAATACATCTTCAAATCTTATGCGATAAACTAGAAAAAACTATTCACACGCACATTCAAACATTCAACAAAACACCGTACCTAAAATTTGCCTACCCATTTAACGACCTAAAACAATGATACTATCATTTTCACAAACTTGATATTTATTTTGAATTAAACAAAACAACAATAAATCAAAATTAGACCAAATTCACTTTTCACCAAGTTTTTAATTCTCACCCCGATTTTGTTATCCAATTACCGATTTCAATTATCCACAAGATATAGTTTTCATCCAAATTGTACCATTCGAGATCAATCATTCAACACAAACACATACAAGCAGCAAATCACCCAAAAAAATAACGATATCAAACCACG
This sequence comes from Capsicum baccatum var. pendulum, assembly GCA_030864225.1. Classification (NCBI taxonomy): domain Eukaryota; kingdom Viridiplantae; phylum Streptophyta; class Magnoliopsida; order Solanales; family Solanaceae; genus Capsicum; species Capsicum baccatum. Next base: position 197,697,737 of record CM061559.1, on the reverse strand, counting down.
ACCACAATCACATGAAAATTAAGAAAAATAGGGTTAGAAATTTGACCTTTCGGGATCAATTTGTTGTTCGATTAAATAAGATGAAGCAACGGGCCAAGAACCAGGCAAACCTTAAACGATGAACCCACAACTCGAGCAATCCCAGCCTCAAACGATACCCTTTAACTAATTTAGTCATTTTCTGGTCAGAATAGACTGGGATAGTTTCGGATTATGTCACCTCCAGTCACTGGCTTACCGTTTTCAATGAGACGCTATCTGAAAATGGAGAGGGACTGCTTTTTGGAGCTAGTTTGGGTCGGAGTGTCGTCGGTCGCACCTTTTTCCGATGAGTCTTGATGGAACAGTTGCTAAACTCACCGAAGAAATACCCATCTCCTTGATTCATCTCTCTTGGTTCCCTTTCTCCCCTATCTATGCATATGAATCATGTGTGTGTATGTGTATTTTCCTCTTGAGGATGGAGAAAAAATGAAGTATGCGTATGAATATCGAACTGTGAAGCTACAGAAGAATGGTGATTTTTGTATTTGTTCAATGAACGCGAGTATGTAAGAATAGACTCTGTAAGAAATTTTTGTGTGCGCCTCTGTGGATCAGTATCTGTGTATGGGCGATCAATTTGTTGCTCCTCCTTTTTTTCTTTATATGTGAGATGTATATCCTTCTCTTCTGTGGAAGGTTCTCCCACCCCCTTTGTATTCTGCGTGAGTGCGTATTGATATGGTAAAAAAGATGATGGAGTGGGTGATGTGTGGGTCCCTTTGTGTGTGAGTTTGTTAGGAAGGTGAGGACCATATGGGGTAGGTGGTGTGTGAGTATGATGAGGTATAAAAATTAGTTAGGATAAGGGAATATTAGGAATTAGGAATTTAATTTTTTAGGATTTGGTTATTATTTGTTCCTTGTGGGGAAAGTGTAGAATGGGTGAGGGTACGTGGTAAGGTGAGCTAGAATTGAATAAAATTGAACTTGCGGAGGAAAAAATTAGGTTTCTACAATTACTAAATAATTTTCGAATGTAATATTTTTTACAGTAATTTTTAGGTAGTAATCTTGAAAGGTAGTTTAGACCAATATATGATTTGTAATGATCTACGAAAATCTGAAAGTATTACGAAGTTTTATCAACGACAAAAAATGAAAACTTAAGAATTGCATTTTTATATCTTAATAAATAATTTTTCTATGAATTAAACTATATTCTAAAAGTACTACAAATTAACTTTACAATAATCTACAAAAATCTAAAAGTATTGAGAGAAGTTTTATCAACAACAAAAAATGAAAACTTAAGGATTGCATTTTTATATCATAATAAATAATTTTTCTATGAATTAAATTTTATTCTAGAAGTACTACAGATTAACTTTACATTCTCATTTTCTATCAATGGGCTTATTAAAAATTTATCCAAGGATATACACACACATACATATATATAGTTTCTTAAGCAATATGCACGTACGAAGTTGTCTTCTTTTCCCCACTTTCAAAATCACAATAACCCGAAGACATAAAATGTTAATGTCATCAATAAAAATATAACTAAGCATGAAAAATGTATGGAATACTATAGCTAAGAATCGAAAGTAAAAGATGAACTATATTACATTATAACATAATCAAATCATTCTAAAACGAAAGAAAAAAACTAAGCATAAAAAAATATTGCAGCTAAGAGTTAAAAGGAAAAAGATACAGCATATTGCAACATAACATATTCAAAGCATTCTAAAAATAAGGTAAAAACCAAAATCAAAACCAAAAAGCTCTCATATGTTGCTAGCACTTCAAAGTATATCATAGTCAATATGACTCAAAACAATTTTATTTAAATAAGCAAAATATTTATGTGGGATTTTAAAGGTCATAAAATTATTTATTAAATATTTGTAGTTATCAACATGAAAGGTTTGAGAATTATGGATGTTACTAATACTAATTAAGAGTAGATATTATGAAGATGAAAAGATATAAGTTATATAGATGATTTTTTTTATAGAAAAATAATTTTAAAAATTCAAAAAAGAAAAAAATAGATAAATAGAAATGGAGATCATAGAGAGATTTCGTATCACCTTTTCTATGACTCTCCTTTATATTATATATAGATTGACTGATTATCACAAAGAATTTTCATCAAATTTTCTTTTTAATGACTAATTTTAAACTATTGGAGCTTTACGTAAATGTACAAGAGAAGTAAAGTATTTACCATCGCTTAGCCTTAAAATACTTGCCGTTTTTTCAATAAAAGATATAAGAATTTTCAATAAAATATTTTCGTGGTTTTAGTTAGCTTCTTGTAACTTGCAAGTATTATTAGGGGCACGATTCCTCAGGTGATCAAGTGAGTTTTTAAGTTTTCAAAACTTTAAACATGTTCAGTTTGATGAAAGTCAATATTTGGGATTAACAAGATTAATTTTGAGTTTTGACGATTTTGTTATGGTTTTTGCCCTGATTTTTTTTTTACCAAAATTGAGTTTTAGTTTTTCTATTGAAGGAAAATAAAAGTAGTACCATAATTACTTTTATTTTTCCTTAAAGGAAAATCTCCCAATAGGTTTTTAAGTTTTTCAATATTATTTTTAATATGTAGGTCATTTGACCAAATTATATTAATAATATATTTTTGGTATTTGTTTTTCATAGTCATCTGAATTATCACCATCTTGATTTGCAAATTATAAGCTTTTACATGACACCCTCTCGATTTCGGACCCAACAAGTAGTATCAGAGCCAATAGTTCAAAGATCAGATGGTTCGATTGAGAATAGTTTAAGATCAAAGTTGCAACAACTTTGATGATAATGAAGATATATGTCCAAAAACTACATGTGGAGACGATTGTCAATCATATTTTCAACAATCTTGCTGTTACATATTTGAAAATAAAGCTTACTTTTTATCCTACAAAGGGCTTCAATATTTTTAACCCGAAAGGGATCATATATTTTTTAACCCAAAAGCTCCATTTTAATATTTCAAGCAGCAGTGATGAAGACTATGTGAAGAACAACGATCAAAGATGTGAAGAAGGTGGATGAAGCAAGGAAAATCAAGCCAAAAAGGGGAGATTTGTTTTTGCCCTGATTTTCTTACCAAAATTGAGTTTTAGTTTTTCTATTGAAGGAAAATAAAAGTAGTATCATAATTACTTTTATTTTTCCTTAAAGGAAAATATTAAACTTTTTCTTATTTGACAAACTTTTTTCTTGGATGAAAGGTTTTGGACATCTATATAAATAGAATACTCACTTCTCATACCATAACAAAATAACATCAACAATGCAGTTTTTAAAGTGTCTTTTGTTTAGGGGGAGATACCAATAGGTTTTTAAGTTTTTCAATATTATTTTTAATATGTAGGTCGTTTGACCAAACCATATTAATAATATGTTTTTGGTATTTATTTTTCATAGTCATCTGAATTATCACTGTCTTTGTTTGCAAATTATAAACTTCCGCATGATGCCCTCTCGATTTCGAACCCAACAGATTTCACTAGATTTGCAAGAAAATTTATGACCTAGTTGGAGGTTTGACATGATTCTCAAAGCAGTTGGGACGTTTTGGACCTTTGGTTAGGTTTCTAGTATTCTTTAAGTTTAGAGTTAACCTCGATCAATATTTCATCAAGACAATATCATATGAGTGATTTAATGATTCCAACAGGTCTAAAAATGTTTTCTATAATTGATTTGTACTATAGGTTTGTGTTTGGAAGATTTCTAACAAGTTTTGAGGGTCTGTTTCAAGAATTTGGATGTTTGATGATTGCTGATTTTTGGTGCAAACAGTTCCTTGTTTGTGTTCCCATTCGCATTCGTAAGGAAGGATTTTTAAATGTCATGTTAGTAGTGGGTTGGGTCAGGGTTGGGGTCGTGTTCATGAATAGTTAATGAGACCTGGAGAGATTATATCCTATTTTTGAATTTTAAGCTTCATAATTCGATTTTGGGAGATTTTGAGTTCAAATTAGGGAAATCTTTTAAGTTATTTCTATATCTCTTTGCAGGATAAGATTCTAACCTTCCTTTTGATTTTTTTTCCAGTGATTTAATGATTATTTGTAGATTAAACCATGCATGAGCATGAAATTTGAATTTTTTTATCCTAAAATTTTAAAAATATAATTTGTGATTTGGGGAATGATTCGAATCCACTTTTTTGACGAACAACCTCATGGCTTAAAATGCTACCAAATCCCCGATTTAGTTACGACTTATAATTGGTTAGTTTGATAAAACAAATTCCAATCCACTTTTTTGACAAAATTTCAACCTCATGGCTTAAAATGCTACCAAATTCTTGATTTAGTTACGACTTATAATTGGTTAGTTTGATGAAAACAAACATTAACATGACTAATTCGATTTTGCATAAGCTTTGACTAACCATGAAGGTTTAATTGAAATATATATATATATATATATATATATATATATATATATATATATATAGTACACACCATGTCAATAAAGGAAATAACCGTCATATAAATGGAATGACAAAATCTTCTAGTTTATTTTAATGAAAGGTTGTGTATTATATTGAACAATTACATTTACTTTGTCATTCTTAATAATTTTTTTATTTTAAAAAGAATGTTGAATGATCTATCCAATTAATATAATTGACTTCTACTTTCAAAGTGTTTTTTGGTTAACTAGTGAACTTTTATTAATATAAAAAAATATTTATTATAAGGATCAGGAGGAACTTTGATTCTTCACTCCTCAACTATATGACAATCTAGCTTATCCTATTCTGATGTAGTACTACTATTTGAACATAAGTTCAATGACTATAATGCAAGAAATAAAAATAGGAGAACATAACACTAAACCAAGACTCAACTATACCCTAAGCTCAGTCACTACTTGCGAAAAATAATTCAATTGTTGTAAGACTTGTTTCCTCATATATGTAGATGCATTACAATCTTCTTATATATGTGATCAACTTTAAATTTAAATGGATGAAATCAAATGACCTTTTCCCCCCTTCAAATCAATGAAGTAACCAAAATACACAATAAGTAATAGCATCAGACCTCTTCCTCTATTTGCGTTATAAAAGGCCCACTAGACTTCATCTCGTCAGCTTTCAATTCTTCTAATGTGACCCAACCAAGAACAAAATTTGGACTGGAGTTGATGAGTGACCCTGTAACTAAAGAATAGATGATCAAAATTTTCCATTGTCTGGCAACAAAAGTCACAATATAGTAGTCTCTTGAACACTAAATTTCAAAAGCCTTACCACGATTGCTAATCTTTGTTGTACAACAAACCAAAGATGAAATATGTATTTTGGATGTATACCAGCCTGAAAAGTAATGAATTTTCAGTCTACTTTGGAATGTTGAGGCATTAGAGCAATATACATCTATCTTCTTTATAGAATAATCTTTGTCACTTTTTATAACAGTCGGTCTAGAGGTTAGATCACCTTAAAAGCCTTGTTGTTGCACAAGAGAGTCCCTTGTACCTAGTATTTTCCCCACAACCGATGATGCATTCTTGGGTATAAGAGTTATCGCAAAAACCATCCTCTTTATGCAATAACTGTGAACCCATTTATCCACGGGCAATCTTTTTTCCTAGAGACATCTCATAGTAGATTCAGGGTTGCAACTTTGTTCCTTATAGCCAATTTTAAAATGTTCAAGCCCCCAACAGCCTTAGGTCTACACACTATTTTTTAGGAAACTAATGCTTTCTTTGAGACAAAAACATTTCCAGTCTAACAAAAAATCCTAAGGATAGTGTCAATCATCTTCAACACCATTTTTGGAAACAAAAATATTTGGCTCCAGTCTGTATGCACTCCACAGAGAACTGATTTGATCACCTGCTCTCTCCCAACATATGATAGAAGTTCTGCACTCCAACAAGTTATTCTCCTTGTAATCTTCCCTATAAGAGGCATATACTGATAGATGGCTAGTTTCTTTAAGTTTAGTTCAACACCCAGATATAGAGAATGTGAGGATACCTAACCTATATCCTAGTGTCTATAATATCCCTTGTTTTATGGGCTAAAACCCTTGCTACGTGTAACACCCCAGATTTTTGTCTTTTGAAAATTCTGAGTTCTGAGCTTACTGCCCTGACTATCACTCTCCTTACAAGTCGTAGTGTGTCTTGACGAGTTATAATACCCAGTTGTAATGTGTCTAATGAGGTTTACCTAAGTCATTATCCTGGTCACAACTTGAGGTAACGAGTAGTAATGACTGTCTTGTGAAGTTCAAATGTTACTGTCTTGAGTACAAGAGGTGGGTACGAGTCGTAAGGACTAGAGACGAGTCGTAAGGAGTTCTAACAAGTCGTTAAGAGACCCATAACGACTAGCAACATTTTTCAGTCTTGTAATTAGGGGCACCTTGTTAATTTCCCCCTTTTTCCCACTTATACCCCACATCTATAAAACATCAAAGGAGGGTTATATTCAATATTTTAGAAATCAAACACTCTCAAATTCTCTCTCAAATTACTCATTCAAGTCAAGGCTAGGGTTTCAAGGGAAGTGGTCATCTAGGGTTCTAAGGGTACTATTTTCTTCAAATTTCTTGGTATTTGAGGCATGTATATCTCTCCTTGAACTTATATTTCTTAACGACATCAAAATTGGTTTATTATCTATGGTTTTGATGTTGAGTTTTGAACTATGGGTTGAGGGTTTTTGATATAATTGTTTGAACATTTTCCCCATGATTTCTATTGAACTATTATGTATTAAAATGGTTGGTTTATACACTCATTGGGGTGCATGAGAACAGTGGATGAAATAGGGGTACAATGGATTCCACAAATTTGTAAAACATGGCAATAGGGGTATAAAGGAATCCCCAATTAATTGGTTTTGATATTGGAATCAGTAATAACCTCAACCCATTTCCATAATTGGTTTTGGAATATGCGTTATCAATTGGTTTGGCTTATTTCCTTGAAACTAATGCACGACATAATTGGATAATTGAATAATAACAATCTTGAAAACCTTGTGAGGTACAATAGAATCCTCCAAGAGATTTTTTATAATGGAGTTGACGGGCTACAAAGGAATCCCCAAAGTATAGGCTAAGTACATTGCTTGCAAGATATAGTTGGTATGATGATATCACTTGATTATGCCTTAATAATTGACTCCTGGAAACTGGTGGTTGGGTTATGTGTTAAAGTTTTTAATTGGACTTAAAGGGGGTTGTGTTAGAAAATGCTTGAAGGTGTGAGTCCGAAGGACTAATACTGAAAACTCATGTTTGCCGACGTGATGGTTGGTCATAATGACCATATGTTTGTGGGGTACAAGATAATCCCCACAGTGTATATATATATAATTGTATCATGGTTGGCAAAGGGTACATGAGAATCCTCGACCTTCAATGATATCTTAAGGTTTTTTATTCTTTTATGTTTTATCTTGTTATATATTTTGAATTCATCCACTTTTAGGTTTATTTGGTTATGTTGGATTAGGATAAGGAGGTGGTCTTCGATCCATGACGAACTTGAGATACCTATCACAGATAGGCCTTAGTTTGGGTCATGACAAAAATGGTATCAGAGCCTAGGTTTGGTGTCTTTGGGTGTCCACAAATCCATGTCAAGTAGAGTCTCTTTTATAGGTTTGTAGCTCGCCACACTTATCTGGGAAAGGCTACAAGGCATTTAGGAATATTTTCTTTTCTTGTTGTTCTATTTTTGGGCTATAAAGTCTAAGTTCTTGAATCTCTCTAATTTTTGTTTGTTTGACTTTTACATAATGCCTTCCAGATGATTTGAAGCTCATGGAAGCTTTTTTGTCCTGTTTAAGGACAATATGTACGAAACTCGTCCTACTCCTAGGGTACAAACCCAATCAAGGGTCACTGCATCTAATTGCCCACGTGAAGTTCAACTTGTCTCGACGGATCCTACTCTAGAGGGTAACCCTCATACTCAGTCACCCGAGGGAGATATTACTAATACTGAGTTTTTCTAATCTATTCATCCATTAACCCAGTTGGTAATATCTCAGTGATGATAGGCGAATTTACGCGCCTATATCAATATATTTTGCCCATATTTTAGCCTAGTTTTGAGAACTAATTATCTATTTCATGCACTTTTAGTCCTTTTTCCTAAAAATGAGCTAACAAACATGATTAGCAAAGTTTCAGGTATAAATGATGCAAAATACAGCATTTTACGGCTTACTTGACGCAAAAGAAAGCTCACAAACGAAGTAAAAGGGAGCTGGACGCCTAAAGGACCAAATCTGCTGCATGGAAAATCTGTCCCGGGCTAAAACAGCAATTCTGAAGACTTTGGGGACTTACAGACACAAAGCTGGATTTTTGCCAAGATACATTAACCTAGTGCAATTAGGTTATGTGTTTCACTAATCTATTTGGATTATAATTTTGTAACCTTACCCTAGTACATTTGGGTCAAGGATTTCATTAGTATATTAGGATTTGGTTATTTATTTCATTAGCTTAGTAGGAGTAGGATAGGAGTATTATAAATACCCTATCATGCTAGAGATTTTTATTCATCTCCTTACAATTAAGACATCTTCTTACAATACATTCCTAATTCTTCATTCTTCACTTAATTAATTTTCTTCCATCCTTATCATCTTCCACTACAAACACTTCTAATCTATTCTTCTATTCTTAAATTCCACAACAAGAGAATCGTTACTTGCTACGGAATCACCAAAACCACACGCCAAACACCTACTATTCACGCCAACCACCATGCAAAACGTGATATCCTTCGCATTCATGGGTAACTAAACCTCTTAGTTGGGGTTATGGAAGCCGAATGAGTTACTATCTATAGCTGTGAGTTTGTGAGTTCAAGACAAGTATATTGCTTATATCATTACGCTCTTCATCTTAATCTACATTCTTTGCGGTTGCAAACGCAAGAATAACGCCAGTCTAACATTTAACTTGTTCGAGAGAAAGGTTATTTGTCTGGAAAAGAGATAATGTCAAGGTAGTAGGACACCCTTTCCTATTAAAAAGCTAGTGCCGTAACTGGACTAACCTCTTGGAGAATTCGTACCGTTAAACACACTTTAAGCTCGAGAGAGTTAAAGTGAAATAGTTCTTGTTGAGGTCGAGAGACGCTTGGATTTACCATCGACTACAATTCTCTATAAGCAATTGCATGTCAAGACTCTACACACTCATAGCCAATAGAGACGTATACCTCAGAAGGTGGACATAACCCCAACGCTTCAATTCTCATTGTTTACAACCAACGTGACAATCTTTCTCTTTTTACTTTATTATTTTCAGCTTTTATTTCATTACTTTGGTTACTTATTACAATCCCCCCTTCTTACGAGACTTGCACCAAAAGTCTATTAATTTTGCTTACTTGTTGACCAAGCTATTCCCTGTGGGATCGACACCCAACCCAGGTTGGGTTCTATATTTGCTAACGACCGCTTTACACTCAAACGAGAGCTGTAGATTGAGCGTTATCAAAAATTAGCGCCGTTGCCGGGGAATACGAGTGTCAATCAAGTTTGTGATAATTACTAGACCCTTTGGGCAAAGATTCTCGTACTTTTACGTTTAGTTTTTGTTTTTGTTTATTGCAGGTTTTTCTTTTAGTGCATGCCCCATACTAGAAGTTCTGGTCAACCGTTATTACCAATCAATCCTGAACCGCAACGAATTAGAAGAATGGAAGCACAAGCTGAAATCGACAGGATGACTGCTCAACACGAGCAAGCAAGATTAGCTGCTCTTGCCGCTGCTCAAGTCCAACAACAAAACATTGATAATCCAGGACGAGCAACAAATCCTGACGATGAAGATTTAGGAGATGACGAGTTGATAAACCCAAGGCATGGCGCTGAAATTGCAACACCTGCCAATCGAAGAGGTCGATAAGCTCAGTACAGATATGATCGCCAACCTTTGCAACCAGCTTTCGACGATGATGATGATGATCTTGATGGTGCCGGAGCCACTGGAGCTATAATTCCACCACCATTAGCACCCGGAGCCAAGTTCAATATCACAAGCACCATGATTCAGTTATTGCAACTCAAGGGATTATTTGGTGGACTAGCAGGCGATGATCCGAATATGCATCTCATCAACTTTATTTCTACATGCAAGTCTTTTGACAATCCTGGTGTTGGTCAGAATGCTATTCGATTACGTCTATTTCCATTGTCTCTGTCTGGGGAGGCAACATTATGGTTGAATGGGCTGACTCCTGATTCTATTACAAATTGGAGGCAATTGAGAGACGCTTTCCTAGAAAGATTCTTTCCGCCATCCAAGAGGGCTCAGTTAAGAGATGAAATCAGCAACTTTCGTCAGCTTCCCTCTGAAGCTCTTCACGAAACATGGGAGAGGTTCAAGACAAAGCTAGCAAGATGCCCAAACCATCACATGACTAATGTTCACCTCATGGAGATCTTGTATAGAGCCTTGAATTCAGTAACTAAACCAGTGGTGGACAACGCAGCTGGAGGTTCTTTTATGGACCTCACCTTTGGTCAAGCAAGCAACATGCTAGATCGTATGACGAAACAAAGTAGAGCTTGGCATACCAGGGATTCTGAGGTAGCAAGCCCCACTTTATCTATTGGCATGTCTGCAGACCAAAGAAGAAGAGAAGAAGAACGTGATCAAGATATGGCGCACATGAAAACCCAAATGGATCTTCTTACAAAGCATCTATTAGGGAAGACTGAAAAAGTGAAAGCTATTGCGTCAAAAGGAAGAGACGAATCTGATTCGGAAGAGGAGGCCAACTACTTGAACAATCAGGGGGGTTTCCGTGGGAATGCCCAAGGAAACCAAGGTCGGAACTATTATGATAAATCTGGAGGTAAAGACCAAGGTAGTTGGAAGAAAAATAATGAAAATAGTGGTTTGTACGTTCCCCCTGGTAGACGTGATACCACCACATCTAATTCTATGGAAGACATGATGGCTAAGTTATTGAAAGGAGTGGAAGCAACAAGCGCGGGAGTTAAGGAGGTAATCAACAATTTATCCTCCATGAAGCAATTAGTTGATTCTCATTCCACTTCTATCAAGCAAATAGAGCAGCAATTAAGCCAACTTTCAGCAGCATTCAATCAAAGAAAGGCTGGCACCTTACCGAGCGATACTGTGCAAAACCCAAGGAATGATGGGTCATGCATGGCCATCACTACCAGAAGTGGTAAGGTGCTGGAAACTTCAGAAAAAGGCAAGCAAGTGGTTGACGGAACAGCAAATATGGACGCCACACCTAGTGACGTCATAAGAGAAGAAGCCGCAACATCTACTTCCAACGTCAAGGACGTTTCACCTAGTGACGTGCAACCTGAAAAAAATAAACGGAAGCAAGAGGAGAAGAAAGCCATAGAGAGAACACTTCCATACCCACCACCACCTTTTCCACAAAGATTGAAGAAAGTGGCCGATGACACTAAGTTCAGCAAATTTATGACCATGTTGAAGCAGCTGACTATTAATGTCCCATTGGTAGAGGCACTTGAACAAATGCCTGGGTATGCGAAGTTTATGAAAGATCTTTTGACTAAGAAGAGGGCAGCAAGCTACGAGCTGAAGGATGATGTGCATCATTGTAGCGCAATTGCTACCCGATCCATAGTTCAGAAGAAGGCCGACCCCGGAGCTTTCACTATCCCTTGCACCGTCGGATCTTTAGACTTTGCTAAAGCATTGTGTGACTTAGGAGCCAGCATCAACTTGATGCCATTATCAATCTACAAGAAGTTGGGGTTAGGAGATCCTACACCAACTAATATGAGGCTTGTTATGGCGGATAGGTCGGTAAAACGACCGGTTGGTATTCTATGCGATGTCTTGGTAAAGGTATCTTCATTTATCTTTCCGGCAGACTTTGTCATCTTGGATTGTGAAACAGATTCAGAGGTTCCCATAATCTTGGGACGCCCCTTCCTTGCTACGGGAAGTGTGCTCATAGATTTGAGAGCTAATGAGCTTTCATTCCGAATAAATGATGAAGTAGTTCGCTTTGATGTTTGCAAATCAATGAAGCAACCCAAAGATCTGAGTGTATTTTCTGTGGCTGATGTTGTCTTTGATGATGAGAAAGAGTTACTTGCTGAAGAGCGAATTCTTGATGATCCTTTGGAGGCTTTGTTCATGAAAGAAGAGGATGATGATGCTGAAATTTCTGAAGATGATATTTGTGCTCTATCGGGATTAGGAACATATCGTTATACTCCCAAGAAGCTGGATCTTGATCTCAAGAATCGACCCACACCACCAGCTAAGCCATCTATTGAAGAACCACCCACGTTAGAATTGAAGGAGCTGCCAAGCCATTTGAAGTACGCATTCTTAGGAAGCGGAAACACTCTTCCAGTCATAGTGGCAGCCGATTTAGGTGAGAAACAAGTTGCAGCTCTTATTGCAATCTTACGCAAGTATATTAGAGCTATTGGATGGACCATTGTGGATATCATTGGTATTCCACCTGGGATTTGCACACATAAAATTCAGCTTCAAGAAATGTGCACACCCACCATTGAACATCAAAGACGTCTAAACCCACCAATGCAAGAGGTGGTGAAGAAGGAGATTATCAAGTGGTTAGACGCAGGAGTCGTGTACCCTATTTCTGACAGTACATGGGTAAGCCCAGTACAATGTGTTCCCAAGAAAGGAGGTATGACGGTGGTTGCTAATGCAAAGAATGAGCTTATTCCACTCAGGCCCGTTACTGGATGGAGAGTATGCATGGACTACCGCAAGCTGAATTCTTGGACGCTCAAGGATCACTTTCCCATGCCATTTATGGACCAAATGCTAGATCGATTAGCGGGGAAAGGATGGTTTTGCTTCTTGGATGGTTATTCAGGATACAATCAGATTTGTATTGCCCCCGAAGACCAAGAGAAGACAACGTTTACATGCCCATATGGTACTTTTGCCTTCAAACGCATGCCATTCGGGTTGTGCAACGCACCAGCCACCTTTCAACGTTGTATGATGTCTATTTTCTCTGATATGGTAGAAGACACTTTGGAGGTATTTATGGACGACTTTTCAGTTGTTGGTGAGTCCTTTGACGCATGTTTGGTGAACTTGAGCATGGCATTACAACGATGTGTAGAGTTCAACCTTGTGCTGAATTGGGAGAAGTGCCACTTCATGGTAAAAGAAGGAATTGTTCTTGGGCACAAGATCTCCGAAAGAGGAATAGAGGTTGATCGCGCCAAAATAGAGGTAATTGAGAAGCTACCACCTCCAATTTCGGTGAAGGGAGTTCGTAGTTTTCTTGGCCATGCTGGGTTTTATCGTAGATTCATCAAAGACTTCTCCAAAATTGCAAGTCCATTGTGCAAACTATTGGAGAAAGATGCGAAGTTTGACTTTAATAATGATTGCTTAAAGGCATTTGAATGCCTTAAAGAAAAACTCATTGAAGCCCCTATCATGGTAGCACCAGATTGGACGCTCCCGTTCGAAGTCATGTGTGATGCTAGTGGTGTAGCCATTGGTGCTGTTCTTGGACAGAGAAAGGAGAAATTATTTCATCCTATCTACTATGCGAGTAAGGTCCTCAATGAAGCCCAACAGAACTACACTGTCACTGAACAAGAACTCTTAGCGGTTGTGTATGCGTTTGAGAAGTTCCGTGCCTATCTATTGGGTACTAAAGTGATCGTTCATACAGACCATGCAGCTCTTAGGTATCTAATGACAAAGAAGGATGCAAAACCAAGGCTGATTCGATGGGTATTGCTGCTGCAAGAGTTCGATTTTGAAGTCAAAGATAGAAGAGGTTGCGAGAACCAAGTGGCTGATCACCTATCTAGACTTGAGAATGAGTATGTGGCGCAACCAGAAAATCAGATTGATGATGCATTCCCTGACGAGGAGATACTGGCGACAACAATGAAGAACTTACCATGGTATGCCGACTTTGCAAATTTCGTGGTAAGTAATGTGTTACCTTCCAATTTATCTTACCACCAGAGGAGAAAGTTTATGCATGACGTTCAGCACTACTATTGGGATGAGCCTTATTTGTTTCGAAGATGCGCGGATGGTATCATTCGACGATGTATATCCCATGAAGAAGTGCCTACTATATTGGAAGCATGCCACACTTCGCAAGTTGGAGGACATCATGCAGGGAATCGAACGGCAAGGAAAGTCTTGCAAAGTGGTTATTATTGGCCTACAATATTCAGAGATGCACACGACTATGTGAGAAGGTGTGACCAATGCCAACGTCAAGGTGCTATTTCAAAACACCATGAAATGCCCATGTCCAAAATTCTGGAGGTAGAACTCTTTGATGTGTGGGGTATTGATTTCATGGGACCATTCGTGAATTCATTTGGAATGAAGTACATCTTGGTTGCTGTGGATTATGTGTCGAAATGGGTTGAAGCTGTAGCATTGGCCGATAATGAAGGAAAACGTGTTGTAGCGTTTTTAAAGAAGAATATCTTCTCTCGCTTTGGAGTACCTCGTACTATCATAAGTGATGGAGGATCTTACTTTTGCAACAAGCTATTCAAATCTGTATTGGCCAAGTATGGAGTCAAGCAACAAAAGGTAGCTACGCCTTATCATCCTCAAACTAGTGGACAAGTAGAGGTTTCCAATCGTGAGATCAAGCAAATCCTTGCCAAGACGGTCAATGCGAATCGGAAGGATTGGTCTCGAAAGCTAGATGATGCACTATGGGCGTATAGGACTGCATTCAAGACACCCATTGGTATGTCACCTTATCAGCTAGTTTATGGGAAGGCTTGTCATCTACCCATCGAGCTTGAATACAAGGCATTGTGGGCATTGAAGCACTTGAATCTGAATTGGGATGATGTGAAGAACCTGAGGTTGGAGCAGCTGAACGAACTAGATGAATTTCGTCTCCATGCATATGAAAGATCAGATTTATACAAGGAGCGGATGAAGAAGTATCATGATCAGCGGATTGTTCGACGAAACTTCCAAAAAGGTGACATGGTACTACTCTTTAATTCCAGACTCAAGCTCTTCCCAGGTAAGTTAAAATCAAAGTGGTCTGGTCCATTTAAAGTCATTCAAGTCTACTCATCTGGAGTAGTCGAATTGGAAAACAATGAGGGTGTTATCTTCAAATTGAATGGCCAACGTGTCAAGCCCTATATCGGTCCTCTTGACTCGATGAATGACATGGCCATCACTTATCTCGACGAAGTCTAAGTACTCGAGATTACTACGTCAAGCCACGACAATAAATAAGGCGCTAGATGGGAGGCAACCCATCGTTTTATTGTTTTATTGTTTTATCATTTTGTCGTTTTATCGTTTTATCGTTTTAGTATTTTTTCTTTTTGATAAATGAAAATACAAAAATAAGAGTCGTGCCATGACCAAAACTAAGGCGCTTGGTGGGAGGCAACCCATCGTACTAATCGTTTTCATTTTGTTTTGAGCAAATATAGGTGCAAGAAGTACGCGACGAGGAGATTGATCTCAATCGACGATTTGGACGCATGGTATGGTAAAGTCGGTAAGTTAGGAATGGTGATGCATAAGGCTATGAATTGAGTCTTTCTCACGTCATAATAGGCTTCGAGGAAGGCTAGGCCTTGGTAAAAATAGGCCACGAACGATGCACAACCTATTCTATAGCCTAAGGACTCGGAATCTAGTGTGCTATACACTATGCGCCGCCTATTCCTAGGTGTGCTTTTGACTATGCGCCGCCTATGCTATGGCATTTGAGATACTGAGACCAAATGCCATAGACTATGTGGCGCATATGTCTAGAAATGCCATAGACTATGCGGCGCATATGTCCCATTATGCCATGGACAATGCGCCGCATATGTAAGTGATATGCCGAGGGATATGCGCCGCATATGTGGTGATTTTGTCCCCAAATCCGATTGTAAATGGGTCATAACCCGACCCATACTCCTCCTATATAAAGGGGACTTGTTTTTATGTCACAAACACATTAGAAGCAACCCTAAAGGTGCCGCATATCATCCCAAATCCTCTCAAATTTTTCTTCCTTTGTTCTTCCAATCCACAACAACTTCTCCACAATCTTCAAGCAAGTAAGTGCTCTCTTATTCTTCATCTATTTATCGTAAGTACTACGTTGCTATGCTTATTATACTTTGCTAAATCATGTGAGATTGGTGTTGATGTTCATGTGTTTGGATAATTGTTGCAAAATCGTGTGATTGAATATATACGTATGGAATTCTTGACTTGTTTCCGACTTGACTTTTGTTTCAATGGCATTGTTATGATACTTGCTGAACATATGTGGCTATGAATATTGCTTGAGAGTGTTGTTTGGATGCTTGCATGATTAACCATCCCGGCCATCGGGATAAGGTTATAGTGACTATCGACGTAGGAGGTAGTGTTTGTTGTACGAATAGCAATTCCATGTGGTAACCCCTATGTTGTAGTGTCGCTATATGCACCATAAAAGTCGTCCAAATGGCTGCACATAAGTGATGTAATGCTGATTTTCTTGTCGGAATATAATCCTAAGACGTATGTCGACAAAGTCTGAGTACTCGACCACTTTCACTTCACTGATTTGTGCTAACAAGATTAAGTGTGGGGTGGTACCCCTAGTGCTTGCATGAAGATTGTATAAAGTGAGATTGTGCTGCAACTAACATTATTTCTAGTCTCAGGTACAATGGCACCCAAAGCAAAGCTAGGCAAGGAGAAGGCTACCACGACCCGAAAGGATAAAAAGAGAAGCCGAAAAGACCAAGGAGAATCATCTTCCGCACACCTACCACGCAGAATGTTCGGAATCAAATGGGTTCTTGAGGAAGAAGCCAAGGCATGGTACAACAGCAACAAAGAAAAAAAATATGTGCACGTCGACTTAATCAATAAGGAGACCTTAGCAAAGAAGGAGCCGCAAATGTTGGCTAAAATAATGGCTTTAAAGCTGGATTTCATCTTCCGTGACATGGGAGAGTGCAATCTTGACTTGACAAGAGAGTTTTATGCCAACTGGTCGCCAAACACAACAGGCAACGAAGTCAAAATTCGGGGCCAAGTGTTACAGCTTACAGCAGATTGGATCAACTCTTTTCTAGGCCTACCTTCGGTCGACACTGCACCATACAAAGAGCTGTACAGCAGGCCTCCTTACAGAGCAATAAGACACATGCTTTGTGGAAGCAGATCAATGGCAAGATGGGGCAGACATAAGGAAACAGGCCGTCACAACACATTCCCCTATGCTCCACTAAATGGGGAAGCAAGAATCTGGATGCGCATTGTCAACTCATGCCTTATTCCTGGGACGCAATACACCAAGATATCGCGAGATAGAGTGTGTTTGGTTTATGCGTTGATGACGAATGTCCCTATCAACTTTGGGGCAATCATTCGATCTACCATGAGAAAAGCCAGACTCCACCGAAGGTCCCATTTCACATTCGACAATTTGTTGACAGCAATATTGCGGAAGAAGGATATAGAAGAGGAACCAGCTGACCACAAACTCCCACATAACCCAAAGAAGGTTGACCTCACCAAGGTCAAAGATGCTGAAACAACGCATGGAGTCAACCTTACCACTGCGGAGAGACATGCTCGTGACGAGAGTTTCTTCCGTCATCTCTATGGCATGACGAGATTCACTATGATGAGTGGGGGACGTATTCTAACTGCTGAAGAGCTCCAACAGCTGGACCACGACTACCCAATGAACAGACATGCCCGGGAGATGTGTGGAGTGGGAGTATATTTTGAGGAACCTCTTGATGATAACGTGCCAACTGATGATGATAGACGCTTGCCTGATTCTGATGCTGAGGAGAACTCTGACGATGACTCTTATGATGATTCTGACGAAGGGGGTATGACCCCCGACATTGATGAGGAGTCCGACTAATCAGGTTCTTCGACTTTATTTTCCACTGAGGGCAGTGTCTAGTCTAAGTGTGGGGTGACAGAATCTGCATGCTATACTTCTTTGTTTGCACCTACGTTTGTATGTTTGCTTGTTTTACTTTGTTTTAGTCCATTTTTTTCGTTTGACGTTTTTTTAGTTTTTAGGAGTAAAATTTTTCTAGCTACGCATGAAATTATTTTGATAGGCAGCATGAAAATAGAACAAGAGTATGTGCTACAATTATGACTATTGAGACATTTAGGCTCTAGTTGTGACTTATTATGTGATATTGTGTGATTCAATTCCTTCACTTGTTGGGTTGAGAGGCTATATTACTTCCAACCAAGTCGACCATGTGCCTTGTGTGTGTGAGATAATAAGTATATTCTATGTATGTGGCTGATGCTAGAACTTGCCTGGTATGTATGCAAAGCGAAAATAAGGAGTGTAAGTTTAGGATATGATTTAGGCATTTCTTTGGCAACCTATACATGTTTACCTTCAGTTTTACCTACCCATGTACATCATCCTAGTTAACCCTTTTGAGCCTTTAGCCTATTTCTTTGACAACCTTGTATGTAAGCCTAATCCATTTTTTCAAGACCATAATTTGATCCAAATTCCTAAGTGCTTTAAAGTGAAAAAGTCATGTGACAACATAAGAGGAAATTGGGTGAGTATGATGCTTTAAATTGTAATGGTGCTTGAATATGTTATGAAAAAGAAAGTGCTATCATAAGAGGTATGTTGTGAAAAGAAAAAGGAAAAGAAAGCTGAAAAGTGAGTTGTGCTTAAAATTGAAAAACAAAATAGGAGAACAAGGGTGGTAGAATAAAAGAGTAAAGAAAGGTTGAAAGAAAAAAAGTGTCAAAGACCCAAAGTGATGTATTAAAGTGCTTAGGAACCTAGTCACTATTCTTGGCCAAAATAGTCCTACCCGTCCCTTAGCCTACATTACAACCATCTAAAGACCTACTTGATCCTAATCTTAACATTCCGACATTTAGTAGAGTACTACATTAAAGTCAAGCTTATGGTCATTAGTTGCTACATATGAATTCTTTGTGAGAGTGAGTGCAAGGATACTTTGATACCCATGTTTGAAAAATATGCTATATTTGTGAGTGATTATGGGTACTATATTGTGAGACACACACGGTTGATGAGTTTTGGATAGTTGTATATGATTCTATGTACCTTAACGTTTGCATGCGAGTTGATCACCATCACGAGTCTATGCTTGAGGTTAAATTGTTTCTACTTATAATCGGAAAGCTACTCTTTGTTGATAGTTGTTGTGCTTGTCTTGAAGAATGTTTTGTGTTGTGGCTGTAAAAACCCTAAGTTGATGTTAGAAGGACATGATATGTTGTTCGAGGACGAACAAAGCTCTAAGTGTGGGGTGTTGATGATAGGCGAATTTACGCGCCTATATCAATATATTTTGCCCATATTTTAGCCTAGTTTTGAGAACTAATTATCTATTTCATGCACTTTTAGTCCTTTTTCCTAAAAATGAGCTAACAAACATGATTAGCAAAGTTTCAGGTATAAATGATGCAAAATACAGCATTTTACGGCTTACTTGACGCAAAAGAAAGCTCACAAACGAAGTAAAAGGGAGCTGGACGCCTAAAGGACCAAATCTGCTGCATGGAAAATCTGTCCCGGGCTAAAACAGCAATTCTGAAGACTTTGGGGACTTACAGACACAAAGCTGGATTTTTGCCAAGATACATTAACCTAGTGCAATTAGGTTATGTGTTTCACTAATCTATTTGGATTATAATTTTGTAACCTTACCCTAGTACATTTGGGTCAAGGATTTCATTAGTATATTAGGATTTGGTTATTTATTTCATTAGCTTAGTAGGAGTAGGATAGGAGTATTATAAATACCCTATCATGCTAGAGATTTTTATTCATCTCCTTACAATTAAGACATCTTCTTACAATACATTCCTAATTCTTCATTCTTCACTTAATTAATTTTCTTCCATCCTTATCATCTTCCACTACAAACACTTCTAATCTATTCTTCTATTCTTAAATTCCACAACAAGAGAATCGTTACTTGCTACGGAATCACCAAAACCACACGCCAAACACCTACTATTCACGCCAACCACCATGCAAAACGTGATATCCTTCGCATTCATGGGTAACTAAACCTCTTAGTTGGGGTTATGGAAGCCGAATGAGTTACTATCTATAGCTGTGAGTTTGTGAGTTCAAGACAAGTATATTGCTTATATCATTACGCTCTTCATCTTAATCTACATTCTTTGCGGTTGCAAACGCAAGAATAACTCCAGTCTAACATTTAACTTGTTCGAGAGAAAGGTTAGTTGTCTGGAAAAGAGATAATGTCAAGGTAGTAGGACACCCTTTCCTATTAAAAAGCTAGTGCCGTAACTGGACTAACCTCTTGGAGAATTCGTACCGTTAGACACACTTTAAGCTCGAGAGAGTTAAAGTGAAATAGTCCTTGTTGAGGTCGAGAGACGCTTGGATTTACCATCGACTACAATTCTCTATAAGCAATTGCATGTCAAGACTCTACACACTCATAGCCAATAGAGACGTATACCTCAGAAGGTGGACATAACCCCAACGCTTCAATTCTCATTGTTTACAACCAACGTGACAATCTTTCTCTTTTTACTTTATTATTTTCAGCTTTTATTTCATTACTTTGGTTACTTATTACAATCCCCCCTTCTTACGAGACTTGCACCAAAAGTCTATTAATTTTGCTTACTTGTTGACCAAGCTATTCTCTGTGGGATCGACACCCAACCCAGGTTGGGTTCTATATTTGCTAACGACCGCTTTACACTCAAACGAGAGCTGTAGATTGAGCGTTATCACTCAGTCACGTCAGTCGGGTTTTGCTGGTATTATTGTGAGTTCTTTTGAGGCCACTAGAGTTTTCCAGTTTATGAGGTTGAATCCTTTGATTTTCACTGGTACTAAGGTTGAGGAGGATCCTCAAGGATTTATAAATGAGATAGAGAAGATCTTTCGAGTTACGTATGCTATTGATTAGAAGGTATGGAGTTTACTGCTTATTAATTAAAGGATATAGCACACTATGAAGAGTGGGAGCATCTTAGGGGTGATGATGCTGATTCTACCTTGTGGGATAATTTTTCGAGTGCTTTTCTTGACCACTTCTTTCCTTAGGAGTTGAGGGAGGTGAAAGCGAAGGAATTTGTAAATTTGAAGTAATGCAGGATGATGGTAAAAAAGTATGCTCTGAAGTTCTATCAGTTGTCTCGATATGGTTTTGAGTTGGTGTCTAATATAAGGGCTAGAATGAGGAAATTTACTTTTGGATTATCCTGTGATTTAGTTTTAGAGACTAAGTCTTCCTTATTGAACAAAGACATAGATATATCTTGACTTATGTTATATATACAATAGGTAGAAGAGGAAAATAAGAAGCAAGATAAAATGGAAGAAGGACAGAGTAAGGGGTTTAGATATTCGAATCAGGGTAAAGATCAGTAGTAGAATGAAAAGGATGGTAGAAAGTAGTCTAAGAAGAAGTGGGGCAATTTTAGGTCCTATTTGACGACTAGTGCTCCTTATCCAAAGTCATTCGACGATCGTTATTTTTAGAGTTTTGGTAGTTCAAAGGCATCGGGTGCCCAATCTCAAGCCAGTGGGGCATATTCAGCCCATCATATCCCCCTTGTCAATTTTGTGGTCAGTTGCATCGCGGGTTCTATAATAAAGCGAGGAACTGATGCTTCTATTATGGTCAGTTGGGGCATATAATAAGGAATTATCTCATGGGTAAAGTTGTTTCTGGAGCTAATAAGGTTCCTATTGCTACTTTTTTAGCTTTGAAACCAAAGGGTGCTACCTATACTTTCAGTACTAGTACTAGCTGAAATTGCTTATATGCTCTTCCTACCCTTTAGGACTTTGAGAAAACTCCCAATTTCATTACTGATACGTTAAAACTCTTTTCTCATGATATGTAT
This sequence comes from Capsicum baccatum var. pendulum, assembly GCA_030864225.1. Classification (NCBI taxonomy): domain Eukaryota; kingdom Viridiplantae; phylum Streptophyta; class Magnoliopsida; order Solanales; family Solanaceae; genus Capsicum; species Capsicum baccatum. Next base: position 197,675,850 of record CM061559.1, on the reverse strand, counting down.
TGTTTGCTTGATCCAGGGTCTACTTTTTCTTATGTGACCCCTTATGTGGCTACTTATTTTAGTTTTTGTCCCGAGTGTATTCCTGACCCCTTTCTATATCTACCCTGGTGGGTGACTCTGTTGTGTCTTAAAGGATTTATAGGGGTTGTGTGATATATCTCTGTGGTCGGGAGACCTTGGTAGATTTGGTAGAGTTAGATATGGTGGATTTTGATGTTATTTTGGGGTTGGATTGGCTCCATTCGTGATACACTTCTTTAAATTATTGAACTCGTAAGGTCCTTTTCAAGTTTCCTAATGAGTTGGTTATTGAGTGGGAAGGGAGTTCCCTAGCGCTTGAGGGGAGGTTCATATCTTATCTTAGATCCAGAAATTGATTTCTAAGGCGTGTCTTTATCATTTGTTCTGGGTTAAAGATTCTAACTTGGAGGGTCCTTCATTACAATCCATCCTCGTGGTTAGTGAATTTCCTAAGGTTTTTCCTGATGATCTTTCGAGTGTCCCTCATGATAGAGAAATTAATTTTGGGATTGATCTTGTTTTGGACACTCGTCCTATCTATATTTCTCCCTATTGAATGGCTCAAGCTGAGTTGAAGGAGTTTAAGGAGTAGTTGAAAGATCTTCTTGACAAGGGTTTTATATTTCCTACTGTGTCTCTGTCGGGTGTACATGTTTTGTTTGTGCATAAGAAGGATGGTTATCTTCGAATATGTATAGATTATCGTCAATTGAATAAGGTGATGGTGAAGAATAAATATCCTCTTCCTAGGATAGATGATTCGTTTGACCATCTTTAGGGTTCTATGTTTTTCTCTACGATCGATCTTCGCTCTAGGTTCCATCAATTAAAGATTAGGGAAGTGGATATCCCTAAGACTACTTTTCATACCCGATATAGACATTTCGAGTTTCTGGTGATGTCCTTTGGTTTAAAAAATGACTTGGTGGCATTTATGGTCTTGATAAATCGAGTATTTCGTTAGTTTTTAGATTTTTTAGTCATTATATTCATCGATGATCTTTTGGTGAACTCCAAGAATGAGGTGGATCATGTTGATTATCTTCATATTATGTTGTAGACTCTAAGAGATTAGTGGTTGTATTCTAAATTTTGAAAGTGTGAATTTTGGTTGAACGCTATTACTTTTTTGGGTTATGTTGTCTCTAGTGAGGGAATCATGGTGGATCCATAGAAAGTTGAAGTGGTTAAGAAGTGGTCTAGAACCACAACTCCAACCTATATTTTGAAGCTTCTTGTGTCTAGATGGGTATTATAAGAGGTTTGTAGAGAGTTTCTCACTAATTGCGGCTCCATTAACTAACTTCACCCAGAAGAAGGTGAAGTTTTTATGGTTCAATACTTATGAGGGAAGTTTCGTGTAGTTGAAAGATAAGTTGACTTCTGCTCTTGTTTTGACCCTGCCCAAGAGGAATGATGGCTTCATGGTTCATTATGATGCGTCCCACATGGGACTTCATTATGTGTTGATGTTGCATGAAAGAGTTGTGGCATATGCTTCTATGCAGCTAAAAGTTCATTAGAAGAATTATCCGACTCATGATTTGGAGTTGTTGGCTGTAGTGTTTGCATTAAAGATTTGGCATTACTATCTATATGGTGTTCATGTTGACATTTATTTTGATCATAAAAGCTTGCAATGTGTGTTCCCCCCAGAAGGAGTTGAATCTCAGGAAAACTTAAATTGCTTAAGGATTATGATATAAGTCTGCACTATCATCCAGGTAAAGCTGACATGGATTCTGATGCTCTTAGCGGGTTGTCCATAGGAATTTTATCTTATGTGGATGAGAAAAAACGTAGGTTGGTGAAGAAAATTCACTGTTTGGCTAATCTTGGGGTCTGTCTCTTAGATTTTAAGGATGGTGTTGTGTTTGTGCAAGAGGTAGTGAAGTCATCTCTTGGTATAGAGGTAAAGAAGAAGTAGGTGTTAATCCTATCTTGATGCAAATCAAGGATGATATGGGTAGACAGAAGGTAATGGTTTTCGAGATTGGCAGTGACGGTATCTTGAGGTACCAAGGGAGGTTATGTGTTCTCGATGTTGATGGGTTGATAGGCAGGATTTTGGCTGAGGCCCATGAGTCGTGGTATACAGTTCATCCTAGTTCGATGAAAATTACCATAACTTGTAAGACATTTATTGGTGGAATAATATGAAGCGGGATGTGGCCAACTTTATGGCTAAATGCATGGTGTGTCAGCAGGTGAAAATGTAGAACTTGAGGTTTAGTGAGTTGTCTCAAGAAATTGTGTTACCTTTGTGGAAATGGGAAGTAATTAATATGGATTTTGTTACCGGTCTTCTGTGGTGTTGAAATTTGTTTGATTCTATTTAGGTCATCGTGGATAGGATGACAAAGTCCGTACCCTTCTTGCCTGTGAGGACAAATTATTCTGGGGATGATTATGCCAAACTTTTCATTCAGGAGATTGTGAAGCTGCATGATGCTTCGATTTCCATTATTTCAGATCATGGCACTCAGTTTTCATCGCACTATTGGAGATCGTTTCAGAGAGGTTTGAGGATAAAAGTGGACCTTAGTACCATCTTCCACCCACAAATGAGTGGACAAGTAAAAAAGATAACTCAGACCTTGGAAGTCATACTTTCAGCTTATGTGATTGATTTTGGTAGTAGTTGGGTTGACTATTTTCCCCTCATTGAGTTCGCTTATAATTATGGCTACTACTCTAGTATTGGAATAGGTCCGTTTGAGGAATTGTATGGTAGGAGGTGTAGATCTCGGATTGGGTGGTTCAAAGTTGGTGAGACAAGATTGTTTGGCCCGAATTTGGTTCACCAATCTATGGAGAAGGTAAAGGTGATTCGGGATAGGCTTCAGACCACCCAAAGTCGCCAGAAGTCCAATGTGAATGTGAGCCGAAGGGATTTAGAATTTGATGTTGGTGATTGGGGTTCTTAAAGGTGTCTCCCATCAAGGGAGTGATGCGGTTTGGAAAGAAGGAAAAGCTTAGTCCCCGCTATGTTGGACCATACTTGGTTTTAAGGAGATTGGGTAATGTTGCTTATGAATTAGAGTTGCCATCTAGTTTATGTTCCATTCATCCGGTCTTCTATGTTTATATATTGAGGAAGTATGTGAGTAATCCTTTCTTGGGGGTTTCGTTAGAAAGTGTAGGTGTTTTGGATTCCTTATCTTATGAGGAAGTCCTAGTGGAGATCTTGGATTGGTCAATCCGTCGGTTGTGAACTAAGGATGTGGCTCGGTAAAGGTTATGTGGAGAAACCATAAGGCCGAAGAGGCCACTTGGGAAGCTGAAGAGAACATGAAGTCCAAATATCCATTCTTGTTCCCCATTTTGAAATATCTTGCTTAAGGTATATACGTTCTTGATTTTCTTGTTTTTTGACTTTGCTAAAGGGAAGTGTGGTTGTATTTCTGTGTTAAATCGTGCTAATTGATACCTTGACCCATTATTCAAGGATGAGTGATCCTAAGGGGAGAGGAAGAATGTAATACCCCGAATTTTTGGTATTTGAAAATTTTGAGTTCTGAGCTTACTGCCCTGACTACGACTTTCCTTCTGAGTCGTAGCTTGTTCTGATGGGTCACTAGACCCAGTCTTAACGTGTCTAGTGAGGTTTGACTAAGTCACTTTCCTGGTCACGAGTCATAATGACTCTATATGAGTTGTAAGGGGTCCAGTCATAGTATGTCTTGTGTGAAGTCCAAATGTTACTATCTTGAGTACGAGAGATGGGTACGAGTCGTAAGGACTAGATATAAGTTATATTATATGACTCGTAGCCAAACCAGTGTAGGGACTTGGTGATTCTGTTGTGACTACGACTTATTTAGATGAGTCATAAGGAGTCCTAATGAGTCGTTAAGTAACTCGTAATGACTGGCGGTATTTTTCAGTCTCTTAATTAGGGGCACCTTGTTAATTTCTCCCTTTTCCCCAGTTAGACCCCACGTCCATAAAACATTAGATGAGGGTTGTTTTCAATATTTTGTAAATCAAACACTCTCAAATTCTCTCTCAAATTCCCCATTTACGTCAAGGCTAAGGTTTCAAGGGAAATGGTCATCTAGGGTTCTAAGTGTGCTATATTTTTTAAATTTCTTGGTATTTGAGGCATGTATCTCTCTCCTTGAACTTATATTTCTTGATGGCATCAATATTGGTTTATTATCTATGGTTTTGATCTTGGGTTTTGAATTATGGGTTGAGGGTTTTGGATATAAGTTGTTTGAATATTTTACCCATGATTTCTATTGAACTATTATGCATTAAAATAGTTGGTTTATACACTTATTGAGGTGCATGGGAATTGTGGATGGAATAAGGGTACAATGGATTCTTCAAATTTTAAAACATGTCAATAGGGGTACAAAGGAATCCCCAGTTAATTGGTTTTGGTATTGGAATTGGTAATAACCCTAACCCATCTGCATAATTGGTTTTGGAATATGCATTATCAATTGGTTTGGCTTATTTCTTTGAAACTAATGCATGACATAATTGTCTAACTGAATAATAATAATCTTGAAATCCTTGTGGGGTACAACGGAATCCCCCAAGTGATTTTTGATAATGGAGTTGACGGGGTACGAAGGAATCCCCAAAGTATTGGCTAAGGAAATTATTTGCAAGCTATAGTCGTTATGACGATACCACTTAATTATGCCTTAATAATTGACTCTTGAAAATTGGTGGTTGGGTCATGTGTTAAAGGTTTTAATTGGGCTTAAAGCAGGTTGTATTAGCAAAGTCGTGAAGTTGTGAGTCCGAAGGACTGATATGGGAAACTCATGTTTGTCGACCTGAGGGTTGGTTATAATGACTGTGTGTTTGTGGGGTACGAGGGAATCCCCAAAGTGTACATATATAATTATATCATGGTTGGTGAAGGGTACATGGGAATCCTCGGCCTTTGATGATATCTCCAATTCGTGCGACTAGCATGCACTGGGGCCCATCCAAGGGATGATACTTAACCCACATAGCTCATGGGTGGATTTCATGATGGTCTAGCTACATGACCTATACTAAGGTTTTAAATTGCATTTTAAGACTTGTTCCTTCTCCTGGCATTATATATATATATATATATATATATATATATATATATATATATGTACAAGGATATGCATGAATGTGTATATGTGCATGGATTTTTACTTAGTTTGGATTGATGGCATTACCTTATCCCTTATTCTAGAGTTACATGCTAGCACTCCAACCGCTAACAGTCTTTGGATGTTTTATTGCCATATGATGCAGGAACTGACCATACTTCTACTCTTCCTGCCTAGTGACTAGGTGATTCGGGGAACAACTTGTGAGTCAGACTGACGTGGTGAGCTTCCATTCTTTGGAAGACCCCATTTCATGTTTTGGATTTCCTCATGTTTTAACTATTTCTTTTGGTCTTGGTTTTTGTTATGGTCAGGGTATGTCCCGACTAAATATTCTTTGATTTTGTTAGAGGCTTTGTTGGACATTACTGCGGACATGGGTGTTGGTATCGGTGGTCGGTATCGGTTTTCATTTTGGTTGTTGGTACCAGTTGCCAGATACGAACTAATCTTAAAGTCTTTTATTCTTTTATATTTTATCTCGTTATATATTTGGAATTCATCCGCTGTTAAGTGTATTTAGTTCTACTGGATTAGGCTAAGGGGGTGGTCTCTGGCGGCGGACTTGAAATACCCGTTACGGCCAGTCCTTAGTTCGGGTCATGACAGTAAAGTGCACTCTTCTCAATATTTACCTAAATCCTAGAGGCAAGTTACAATATCTAAAATATAATATTTAGAATAGTAATATATTGCACATCATCTCTACAATATATTAGTTGATCATTTGCTAAAAAAGATGTATGTACGTTTTAATTTCCACACTTTGGGTGAAAGTTAAAGTCCCTATGATACCTGAGCTGGTGTATTTCTCTTCCCAAATACTCCATAGCAATAACAAAATGATATGGAAGACATTTGATCTCTCTGTCTTATTTCCCTCATTTTTTTAAATGGATTTGTAGGACCCTCATCTCGAATGAGAGAGTAAGAGATAGTAGATACATATTTCATTGCCCACTCAACAATTTTTTTAGGGAATTCCAAATTAGTTAGAATTCTTCTAATGAATTCCCAATCTAAATGTGTCATAGGTTTTCCTGGGGTCTACCTGTCGAACACATCTAGGAATAATCATTTTTCCAGCATACCCTTTAAACAACTCATAGCTTAAGAGGATGTTATCAATGATACTTCTCCCTTTAATGAATGCAGATTGATATTTAACAACTATCATATCTATTACTATCTTGATTCTTCTAGTGATCACTTTTGAAATGACCTTATATAGTGTTGTAAAACAAGCTATAGGTATGAAATCAGATACCTTTATAGGGGCTTGGACTTTTGAGATCAAAGTGATGTAGTGGTGTTTATCATGGGGGAGGGGATGAGTCCCCCTGAAGTGAAGCAGTCTTTGGCATCTGCAAGTAGATCTTATTTATGACATTCCAGTTTTTTCTAAAGAACTCAATGGGTAATCCATCCATCCTTGGTGCTTTATCAGTTGGTATATCCTTTATTGCATCCATAATCTCTGCTTCAGTTACTAGTTGAATCAGATAATTCTGCTGTTGAAGAAACATACAAGGTCCTATTCTAATAATCTCATTGTTTGCACGAGGCAGTTCTATTGCACATTCCCCCATCTATCAATCGGGTCGGTCTGAGTCTACTTGACCATGTTTAATTTTTTAACCGATCATGGGTCTGGGTTCAGTTTGATATTGGCATAATTGGGTCGGTCCGTGCTAGATCCAATAGTAAAATAATCAGCGGTAGCCCAGCCAACACTTGTTTAGCATTTTTTGATAGTTCTTAGTGGGCCGGTCCGAGTTTAGTCAATTGGTTTAGTTTATTGGTCTGGTTTACCGAGCCAGTTAAAAAAATTAATAGTAATTTGAATTTTGAAGATCTTTTGAAATTAAAATTTTTGAAATTGAAATTTTATATAAATTTTATAGAAATTAGAATTTTGAAATTTGAAATTTTGAATGTAATCTAAAAGTTCAAATTCTAAAATTCTACTTTAATCTTAATGTTCAATTATTCAAGTGGGCCACTAAAATTTCAACTTTGAACTTAGAGTCAATTCAATGTTTTCAACTTGGAGCCAATTCAAGTTTGAAATTTGAAGTTCAAATTTTAAAATATTTCATCTTTTCGAGAACCTAAATATTTACACTTGTCAATCTACAAATAGTATCACTATATAATATATTCCTCTAAATTTTCATAGAATCCTCATTCTCTCTCTAATTTTCAACTTTCAATTTTCAAGTTTCAACTATCCTCTTCCATGAAAAATAATAATCCTTTTCCACCTCCACTGTCATCCTAACAATGGTGTAGAAGAAGTTCAATTTTGGTATGACTTTATTTTAATTGATTAGATGATAAAAGTTTATTGTAACTTATTGATCTTCGATGTATTTATACACTTAGGAGTCATTATTTACGCACCTTTAGCTTAGTTTTAAGGAAAACTTGATCTTCTTAATGGATTATAAGTGCATACTCATGTAATTATGTGTTTCGCCTCATGTTTAGGTGGTTTATAGTTCAATTAAATCAATATAAGAGTTAAAATAACCAAGGAAAGGTTTGATGGGACAACTAGATAAACCGGCTTAAGTTATGCATGTTCTTGTGTATTTTTGATAAGTTTTTTGTATTGCACGGTCTAACGCCTGTGATGAGTTTTTGCATGAGTCTATTAGGGTTGATTTAGGTGATAAATGAAGCCATACATTATCCCTAATGGGTGAATAGACAATGAGTAAGCTTGATGTGAATAATGGATTTAGAAGTGCACAAATGACGCTCTTCAAGCCGGAGAATGTGAGGATTGAAGCCAAAAACTCATCAAGATTGAGATGTGATGCAATCAAATCCATAGATCAATGTTAAAGACCATGTTTAGAAGAGTTTGGACCACCAAGAAAGTAGCTTATCGTGATTTGAACATGCCACAGGGTTGGCCACAAAGTGACTTATAAGAAATAATGTGCGTGTGTGATAAGAGCGTGCCACACCCACTGAGCCATGCGATAAGGAGTGACACAACCTTGTTTATTTTTGGGAAAAACTTATACTACACTATGAATAGGACACTTAACTTCTATTCTTATGACTTTGGAATGACCGAGGAAGAGAGAAAACATATGAGGAATGCTCCAAATAAGTTTTTTCTTCTTTACTTTAGTTTGCTTGTAGTTCTTACTTTTTCAATTATTGTGATTCATTGTATGACTATGAGAGGCTAAACACCCCCTTTCTATGGTTGAGGCTACGAACATAATTACTTAGCATTCAATTAAGTTGGTTTAAAGTTTATTATCATATTTGGTTGTTCAATGTTCTTGTAAGCCTATTTTATTGACTTGCGACCTTCAAAATACATTTATATTTCTATTGTTTGTCCGAAAGAAGCAACAATAGATTAGAACATGGAGCATATGAAGTGGGCTCTTGTCTTTTGAAGAATTAAAGATAGGATTCGTGGTTAGAATAAGAATATACCTTATTCGCCTATTTAGTTAAATACAAGATGACATACAAATTTGAATTAGTACGCACATACCCGCTCAATGATGTAGTTGTGGGGCTAGTTTAGATAGACGATTAGAGTTACGGAAGACCATAATGATGTTATCAATCCGGTGAATCAATAATTAATATAGTGAACTTGACCAACGAGATTGTATTGCTTTGTACGATTGTTCAAATTGCCTTGACCCTGGATTTCTCCTTATTATTATTTTGGACACTTAATATTCTTTTTGTTATTTATTGTTTGTTTCAAATTGCCAAAACTCAACTATCTTTTGGTTACAACTCGCACTTATTTAATCTCATTAGTAAAACTAGAATTGAATTGCTTGCTAAACACCAAGTCCCTGTGGCATCGAGATTCGGCTCGAAAGAGCCACTTTATTACTTGCACAACCATGTACACTTGCCTGTGTGGTAGGACGCAACAAGTAATCTTACTTCTAATAATTGTGGTATGGTTACTTTGTTTATGCATTTGTGTAGGAAACACGAAGATGTAGTTCTTAGGACTACTTTGTTGTTTTAATTGCTCTATGTTATTTTATCAATTTAAGATTTTAAGTTTGCATGTTTTTGAATCTCCAATTATGTGATGTTACGTAGGCTTTTGAATCTCCAATTATGTAATGTTATCATTTTAAGTTTGGATATTTATGAATTTCTAAGAATGTAATTTTTTCAGTTTATCTAAATTTGTATGCTTTAATTTACGGCAACAACAACAATAACATACCCACTATATTCCCACAAAGTGGGGTCTGGGGAGGGTAAAGTATGTTTTAATTTAAATTTGAAATTTGAAAATTGAAAATTGAATTTGGTATGTCAACAACTTGAAATTTAATTTGCATATTCAGCATATACTATTTTAAGAGCACATACACATTTCATATATATTATATACATTGAACATATACTACTTACAAGAATAAACAACAATATACATACACATATACATTTAATATATACTACTTTAAATACTACTTAAAAGAATATACATACATATATACATTCAATATATACTTCGTAAAATACCACTTCAAAGAATATACGTAAATATATCGATTGAACATATACTACTTTAAAGAATATACATACGTATATACATTCAATATGTATTATTTCAAGAATATATACAAAATATACATACATATACATTCAACATGTACTACAAAAAATATATAATAAATATAGACATATATATATATATATTTGATATACTACTGAAAAAAATACATAATATATATATATATATATATGTATATATATATATATGTATGTATGTATGTATGTATATATATATATACACACATATATACATTCAATAAATTACTAATTAACGAATATACACATTATAAATTCAACAACACATACTACTTAAAATAATATAAATATAATATATATACCACCTAAAAGAATATGCATATAATATTTAACAACATATTCTTCTTAAAAGAATAATACTTCAATATATTCAAGTATTGACATATACTACTTCAAAGTTAAACTTATATAGAATTTTTATATGTCAATATTTGAGTAAGTAATATTAGCTAACATTACTTTTCAATATATACATATATATATATATATATATTATGTTTATATAAACTTTGATATTTATATATTACAAGTATTTAATTCATATAAGATATTCAATTTAGATGGAAAAAATATGTAAAGAGTAAATGAACCTTATAATTGATTAGTGCAAAATGTTTCAAAACTTACAAGGTTGCAATTACATTTCACTGATTTCATAAACTTAAATTAAAAAATGAAAATTCAATAGATTAATTGTAAATTCTACAAAATTTTAATCATATTTTTTGATTCACCTATGTTAACGTTAATAGGAACTGATTGAAAATTGTCAAAATCAATAGAACTAGAGCCATGCATTGGACTTGCTTATGCTGAATTCTCTATTGAAGCCATTATTTCTTCAAGATCTTCTTCATCTTTCGGCTCCACCAATATTCCTTGATTTCTTTGTTCCACTTTAATCTAGCCTCTAAGGTAAACTAGAACATTCATGACATTGCCTCCCAATGAGCGTATTATCTCCAATCTATTGTCCTCCTAGACTAAAGCGCTCTCTAATGCAATGGTTGAAAATGGAACATTCATTATTTCTCTAGCTAATCTTGAAAGCACATAATATTATCTTTCATTATTTTTCCACCATTTCAGCGTGTTGATTCTTCCTCTAGGGTCCTCTATCTCTAGGGTCCTCTTTGTGATGAAGGTTGAAACATAGATCAAAATAGATAGATTAGAAATACCTTAAGCATGTATACCATGTGCTTGTCTTTTAGAAGATGATGGTTCACCATCGTCATAAGTATGGGGAGCAGGAGTAATTTGTGATGGTAAAGCATTGTCAAGAAAATAAACATAATAATCGTATAATTTATTCATGTAGCTAATGTAAGACCCCGCAAAATTTTGTTGATTTTATTTTTGATCCTCCTGCATTCGTAATGTCAATTTTTGACTTGAATTATGTGTAGGAATGTTAAAACAATATTTTGATAAAGTGTTAGAATTTTTTGAAAGAAGTTCGGGGCTATTTTAGAACTCCGAGGCAGTGAGCCTCTGGGATAGTGGCGTGTCACAGAGGTTAGCCTTCGCGATAAGAGCATGGCACGGAGTTACCCTCCACAATAAGGGCATGCCACACTTCTTTTTTAATTTTGTCTAGTTTTATTTTTTCACTTGGGATTAGGGAATTTTGGTATTTTTACCCCTTACATGAACTTTAAACATAAAATAACCTCATTCCCTTCAGTTTTAAAAGATCAAACTCCATTATTTCTCTCTTAAACTCAAAGCCTAAGAAAACTCAAGGGTTTTACAGAGGATTCACCATCAAAGTTCAAAACTTTGATTTGACTTTAATTTCTTGTGTATTTCAGGCATGTATCTCATTCTCCGACTTTAATTTTACATTGTGAAGTTTATTTACTCATTATCCATATGGTTTGAATTGATGGATTTCAAATTGGGTTGAGGAGATTTGATTGGTGTCACCTGTATTACTTTTTTCATGTTTAAAATTGATGATTTATGCTTTAATTTATGGTTTTTGGATTGAATGGGTGCATTATATGGGAATTGGAATGAGGAACATGGGTTTCCCCAATTAATAATTATTTGTTTTATTAATGGTATTAACCCCAACCCACTTTATAAATTTGATTTTTGAACATGGATAGTTGCATAATTTTACTTGTTTATGGATCCATTGCATTACATTAATGGATAATTAGTTAAAATATATTTGAAAGGCCCTTGGTATGACATAGATTGGATTGACATAATTATATAAGTTTGTAAGCATAAGTGGTATGACGATACCAAGTGGTAAATGCCTTAATATAAGACTCCTGGGTTAATGGTTGGGTTTATGTGCAAATTATTTTAATTTAGGCATAAAGAGAATTATGTAGCTTACCGTGAAGGTGTAGTCCTGGAAAGACTAACACTGAAAACAACATTTACCGAAATGGGGGTCTATATGACCGTGTGCTTGGTTCACACATTGTATTTTTGGATGGCAAGAGACTTTGTGTCTTTCGCCTTTCCTTAGGATTCCTCAATTTATGAGGCTAACGCATAATGGGTCACTTTTAACAGGGGGAGTTGAACCCATATAGCCCGTGGGTGCCTTTAACACAAAGCAAGCTATACAGTTCAGGTTAATGGTTTAAACTCGCATATTCATGGCTCTTGTCCCTATCCTGGCATCCTTTATATGTATATATAATTGTTGTGCATATGATTGTGACTGGTTTATGGTATTTGCATTATTTTATCACTTTTACTGAGTTAGATGCCAATGCTTATCCCACTGACCATCCCAAGACGCTGCATAGTTCCATGATGTAGGATCCGAGGGCTTTTCTGTTGCTCCTGTTCAGCGTAAGGTGAATGAGTACTCCTTTGGATTTGCTGTGAAGTGAACCTCCATCTTTTGAAAGGCCTGTTCATTTCACTTGTTTCTTTTATTTTGTAGTATTTCTTTTTGGATTCTTTTTTGTCATAGTTGGAGGGATGTCCCGACTTAGTTTGATATTCTAGTTTTAGAGGCTTTTGTGGACAAGTGTGGGTTGAATGTTTGTTTTGATTCATAGAATCTACATTTGATTATCTATCCTTCCTATTACTATTTGGTTGACTTACATTGTAGTCTTTTATTGTGTCTTGGATGTTAAGCTAAGGGGGTGGCCTCCGGTTACTATGGAATTGAGATACCCATCACTACTAGGCCCCATTTTAGATCATGACATATTTGTATCAGACATTGCCATAAACAAAGAAGATTCTTATTAGATTTTACTCCTAAAGCAGAATAAATAAGTGAAACAAATTTGAACATGGTATTCTATTTCATACATAAATTTACTATAGCACCAACTAAGTAAGTAGGGGGCAGGGAAAAATACTTTTTTAAATTTATTAAATACTTTTTTAAATTTATCAATCATTGCTTTAAAAACATCTATGTAAACTTGTTTCGACTTATATTCGTTAATAAATAAAGATATTTCTGCTATATAAGCTAAATATTACAAATGGTAGGATAATAAGCACCAAAAAATTCAACCGTAGCTAAATAAAAGTTTTGCAAAAAGGTAACAATATCATCAATTTTAATCCAATTTGAATCATGTAACATACATGTCATAACCTAAAAACGGGTCATGATGCCACTTATCACAACCCAGACCTAATAAGTAAGTCAATCACCCAAAGATAGTGAAAAATAAAAACTGAGAATAAAATTAAACATGGCGAGACTTTTAGAACAAAGTCAGACCATAATATAGATAAGTAGGGAAGTCTGAACAAAGTACTAAGTATTCATAAACCTTATGTCATAAGTATAAGAAGAGCATCTAATACATAATTGAATCTGAGTAATGCATAGTCTGCCTCCAAAATATAAATAAAGACGTCTAATAGACAGAGTAAGTCTGGAGTTGACTCTGAAAAAGTTTAGAGGAGGACAGTACCTCAAGAAATCACCAACTCAAACACACAAATTAGCCTTTGTGAGTCGTACTCGTGCTAGAATTTGCACCAAAAAAGCACAGTAGGAGTGAGTACGGTCTACTTATACTCAGTACATGAAAATACAGATAGAAGCAAAATACACAACATATAACACGCAAACAACGTATGATGTGTAAATGCAATGCAATGAATGATGAAGTGAATAGTTGAAAGTCATCACATGACTTTCAGTAAACACCTATCGAGCCTCAATGCTCTCCAAATGGGACCCATAGGGGTTCGCAACCCATATACTATCTAAAAATTCCATCAATCTTAGTCTTATGTCTCAATTTACCCGACCAACATATCCTTTGGTCTAGGCATTTTCAAAAGTGTCATTTTTCTTTTAAAAATCAGTGTTCTTCAATGATTCTAATATCTCATGAATGTGTATGTATGCAATAAGAATATAATGCTCACAATCAAACAATATGAAGACATCTAATTCATTCAATATGCTTACAGGTGAGCTCAAAAATCAACTCAATATGCCAACAATTTATGATATCAGTTCTAGTTGGGCACCATTATAATAAACATGCATGTAAGACATCATTAATATCGTATCAAATCATAACTCAAGCATTTCTATGATGATAATGGCAAATAGTACCAAATAAGATCTATAATATCTATTCAAGCGCCTGTACGACATCATAGTAAGAAATAAGGTAGTAAAATATAGAAATAAAGTCAATGATGTCAAATAAAGCCCCCGTACGGGAAACACACAATATATAATGTCATAAGCCAACAATGACAAAAAATAAGTTCCCACATAGGAATTACACAATATATAATAACTCAAAAATCACATCTAATAATTATTTTCTCCAACCCATAGCATACTTTATTGATTCATTAAATATTCAGCCCAGCCTGAAGAAAGTTAAGTCATAACTTAACTTGAAATGATAAAATTCAAGCCTAAAGTTCTTCAACACGGACTTTTCCCCCTTTCAAACAGCCTCAAAATTAACTACGACATTCTAATATAGCATTTAAGCATTAAAAGAAGGCTACCTATATTGCCCATATTTGAGCTGAGTCCAAAATGGGTTTAACAAATGAGTTCAAAAATGAAAAAGATAAAACTGAAATTATATTTTAGAAATACATTCCCCAAGTTTAGAGGAATCTACAGTTGAAAACCTATGCATAAAGAGGTCCAAGTCAAATAAAAATATTTTAAAGTTTTTGTTTTCAAAAAATCCTCAAAATTATATGTCAAAACAAAGATTAAAGAGTGTTTGATGATATAAATCAATGAAAATTAATGGAATTAAGGTTTTGGAGCTTACCCAAGCTCAAATCATGATGCAAACTCTAAATATCGCTTAAGTCCAAAGCTCACAGTCTAAAAATGGTGAAAAATCGTGAAATAGGGTTACAGTGGTTGCCGCTTAAGCAACTAAATAACCAATTACTGCTAAAGGGGTACCACACCGCTGAAGGAACTACCGATTAAGTGATGCCTGGCCACTAAAGCGGCTACCGCTTAAGTGGTCCTTCCGGATATCAACAATTGTTGATTTTGGTGTAAGTCAATAATGCCCCGAACGGACCCTCATAATTTGATCGGGACCTCATAGAAATAAACCACATATTCTACTAGATTAATTTCAATGTTCTAGACTCAATGACAATGTTGAATTTTTGAAAAAAAGATCATTTTAAATAAATTAAGCCCCGGGATCCCTCTAAGGCATATTTTATTTTCTTTTTAAACAGAGAGTCAAATGCAAACTAAAGGCTGCAAATTCAAACTAATCTCACTACTAACCTAAATTTGACACTTTGGATCTAATGAAACTGTTCAAATTGTCATCCATCACTCATAGCAACAAATATTGACCGAAGTCAACTATGGAACTCTTAAAGCTCTTAAACACCTACAATTCTCCCAAAACCCTCCAAAGCATTAGAAATCATGTCAACCACCCCAAGCCCCACACCCAAAAATTAACATGTAGAAATTACGAGAAAGAAAAAATAATCAAAATATATAAAAGTAAGATCTCACACTTTAGGTCAGAACCGTATTCACTACTAAGAATCTAGTTTGTCTTCGAACTAAAAGGTAAGAAAATACCTGAATCGGTAAAGAGCTAAGGATAACTACTACATATGTCAGACTCGCCTCCCAACTAACCCCCTCAATAGTACAGTGTCTCTACTGAACCTTAACTACAAGAATATCTCCAGATGCAACCTTCTAACACCTCTAGCTAAAATAGACACTAGATCCTCTACAAAGGTTAACCTCCCATCCAACTGAATCAAGTCCCAATAAAGCACGTAAGACTTATCCAGAATATAACATTGAAGCATAGATACATAAAAAACTGAATGAATAGCTGAAAAGTATAAAGGTAAAGCTAACTAATAAGCAACCTCCCTAATGGTCACAAGAAATCTCAAATGTCTCGATATACCTAAGGCTAAGCTTGCCCCTCTTTTCAAACCTTATCACGCCCTTCATAGGCGAAACATAAATAAAGACTCGATCACTAATCCCAAACTTCAAGGCGTGAAGCCTGTGGACTGTTTTTTTTCTACTCTGGGTTGCTCGAACCCTATATTGAATCACCCAAACCCTATCTAAAAACTCGCGAAGCAAGTCAGTACCATAGGGTCTAACCTCTGAAGTATCAAATAAACCGATAGAAGATCGATAACGCCTACCATATAATACCTCAAAAGCTGTCATATAAATACTTAAATGGTAGCTATTATTATAAGCAAACTCCACTAAGGCTAAATATTAGTCCCACTAAACTCCGAAGTCCCTAACACAAGCGTAGAGCTTATCCTCCAAAACCTTAATAGTTCACTCTAACTGACCATTGCTCTGGGGGTGGAAAGTTATGTTAAGGTCCACCTAAGTACCCAAATTCTCCTAAAATATCCGCCAAAAGCTAGAAGTGATCACTAAGACCCAGTCTGAAATAATAGACATGGGTACCCCATGAAGGCGAATTATATCACGAACATAGATATGTGTCAACCTCTCAGCACTTAAGAAAAGCTGAATAGGTATGAAATGGTCCGATTGGGTCAACAGATCTATGATGACCTAATGCTATCAGAACAATAAGAAATACGGGGCAACCCACTTATGAAGTCCATAGTGATCCACTCCCATTTCTACCCAGGAATGGGTGATCTCTGAAGCAAACCACCTGATCTCTGATGCTTGACCTTCACCTGGTGACAATAGAAGCAACGAGCTATAGAGTATGCTACATTCTTCTTTATACCACTTTACTAGTAATGTTGCTTTAAATCATGACTCATATCTTGGTCACCCATGGATGGATATAATAACTATAATAATGAGCCTCCTTTAAAATCAATATCACCCATCTGCAAACTCTTAACACACAAACTCAACCTCTAATCCTCCATTAAAATCAAGAGATGTTGCCTTATCCTCGCCACTCAACACCTTATCTTGAATCACCCTTAAGCTATTATCATCAAACTGGTGGGCTCAAATCTGCTCTATCAAAGAATATCTAGAATCAACAAAGGCTAAAACAAGTTTGGGTATTGAAATATCAAGTCCAATTAGCTAAAGATTTAACCTCTAAGACTAAAGGCCACTCTTGGGTCAAGAGATGAGCTAAACTTCCCATACTAGTTGACTTTCGACTTAAGGAATCCACAACCATATTAGTCTTTCCCAGACAGTAAAAGATAATGAGATTATAATCCTTAAATAACTCAATCCAATACCTCCATATCATATTAAGATCCTGCTGATTGAAGAAGTACTAAAGTCTATGATGATCTAACAAAATCTTGCAAGGAACTCCATGCAAGTAATGTCACGACAACTTTATTATTAACACCACGACTGTCAAATCCAAATCATAGGTAGGGTAATTTTTCTCATGAGGCTTTCACTGATGAGAGGCATAATCAATCACCTTAACTTTATTCATCAATGCGGCACCCAACCCAATACCAGAAGAATCACAAAACACGACTTTATTTTGGAAGGTCTAGCCCAAGTCCTTCTCATAGGAGATGAAGTCAACAACTCCTTGATCTGTTGGAAGCTCTTCTCATATGCATACAACCATTAAAATATGAACTTCTTCTTAATCAACTTATTCAAAGGAGATGCAATAGATAAGAAACCCTTTACAAAATAATGATAATAATCTGCCAAATCAATAAAAATCTTCTCGGTAGGAGAAGTAGGTCTAGTCCAATCACCAATTATTAGTATCTTGGAAAAATCAAGATACCATTGTTGGTCACTATACGTCCCAAGAAAGAGATAGAATTCAATCAAAACTCACACTTGAAAAACTTTGCATACAACTTCTCATCACGCTCTAAAGTATAATCCTTAAATACTTCACATGATCAACTTTATTTTCAGAATAAACTGAGATATCATATATAAATACAATCACAAAGTAGTCGAGATACAATCAAAATACCCTATTCATCAACTCTATGAACATTCTAGGAGCATTGGTCAACCCAAAAAACATGACCACAATCTCATAATAATTATATCAAGTCATAAAAGTCATCTTTGAAACATTCAAATCTCTAATCTTTAACTGGTGATACTAGAATCCTAAATCAATCCTAGAAAACAACAAGGAACCCTAAAGTTGCTCAAAATAATCATCAATGTTAGGAAGAGGATACTTGTTCTTAACTGTCACTTTGTTCAATTGTCTATAATCAATACACATACACGTAGAACTATTTTTTCTTCACAAACAAGATAGGAGCACCCCAAGAATATACACTAAGTCTAATGAATCCCGTACTATCATGATTCGAGACTATGCCCTAGTCGTAACTCGGTGCTTAGAGCCACAAGTGACCCTAAGCTAACCCATGGCCTGGCATGCACTAAGAATACTGAAGAAAAAACAAAATACATGGTGGAAGCTAACTAAAATAACTAAAGGAAGTAATAATAATGTAAAACTGAATATCGACCAATAATGGAAATAGAACTATTTGACAAAACAATATACTAAAAATCTAGACATCTATCTGGAAGACTCTAATCATAATGAGTTGTTGGGTTAAGCCCAAATCTAACTCCAACTGACTGAAATAAAATACACTGAAAGGAAATAAGTAATTGATAGCTACTCCT
Source organism: Capsicum baccatum var. pendulum (assembly GCA_030864225.1). Taxonomy (NCBI): domain Eukaryota; kingdom Viridiplantae; phylum Streptophyta; class Magnoliopsida; order Solanales; family Solanaceae; genus Capsicum; species Capsicum baccatum. Next base: position 197,657,031 of record CM061559.1, on the reverse strand, counting down.
CGCATGATGAAGACTCACCAATAACTACTATTGAGTGGAACGAGAATGTGTTAAGAGTAATTTGGGTACTTAGCATCCAAACCTATAATATGAGACAATATAGTGCAGAAAAGTATGCGATCAATACTTTGAATGTACTGAGTATATGAGATGGAAAACTAAATAGTATAAGTTGATCATGAATGCATGAACATGTAAACTGAATGCAAGACCAAGTATAAACATGTAACACCCCAAAAATCTGTCTTGAGACGTCACACGGTGCTTAGGGCTACAAGTGTAATGCCCCAGAAAATGGGTTCTGAAGCATCACACGGTGCTTGAGGCTACGAGTATCCCCAAGCTAACCCTTTGAGCCATTTTCATTCAGTTCAACACAAATCAACGGGGTTTCTATAAATAACCCTTAAATATCAACAGAGTAATCATTATTTAAGAGTAAAAGAATTTCAGAAAGATAACAAAATACGACTTATTAGTCAACTCCCAACATCTATACTAGTCTGACAAGCCTCTAAGAAAATCAATAAAACCAGCGAGCCATTGACACATGCCCCAACTGACTCATACTCAGTTATCAAATGTAAATAATTCTGTGAAACCAATATCAGACATCACGTCCTCGAAACATGAGGACTCACCACAACAAAGGATGTAGAACAGCATGCCCGAAGAATCACTGTCAAACCTAGAACTAAGCACCTGAACCTATATTCCGAGAAAATGTAGCCCACATCTAAAGATGTGGGTCAGTACCATGGAAAGAACCGAGTATATGCGGGTGTATGCAGTTGTATAAACATCATCATCATAAATATTTATAAGAAATATGCAGGATGTATGAAAGACTCACATAGCCCAAAGAAAATCATCATAATCATGAGAGGATGAAATAAGTACAATAACACATCTGAGTCATCATATAATTTGTCAATCACTTTCAGTTCATCAAGAATATCAATTCTCATAATGTAAATATCATTTAAATCTTTCAAAAGAATAACTTTCACAATTCCACTTTTAAATTACTTCACCATTCACCATAGATACAAGGAAACACACACACACTGGGAGATCCTATAACCGACATAAACCATGTGAGATACCTAGAGTCCAACGTACAACCCACGTTGGGGAGAGCCATCCTATCATTGCCATTGGAGTAGGACTATTGATATCAAATCCACACAAACTAGTGATCACTATATAAATCAGCCTCAGGCTCACTCTTATGGGGGCACGTAGTTCTAGGGAAGTAAGGTCGCTTTATACCTCCCATTCGGTGCTAAAGATTTCTCTCAAACTTAGCTCAGATCATTTCAAAGACAATCCACAATAAAATAATTTCAGTAATAAATAAATATACATCGGGAGCCATCATATTTCCCATCTATCAAAATCAACCACGTTGTGAATTTCTTTCACACTCGAGTTCAAAACAATTCCATTAAGACCGAAAGGTCAAATAATTCAAAATATCTCAAATATTCAACATCAATGTGCTTATAACAAACACTTTCTCAAAAAAACACAATTTCCAACGGAGATTCACGACCCAAATATCAAAATCATGATAAATATCGTTCAAGATTCATGCTTTATATCTCCATACATGTAAATTCATCTTTCAAAATCATAAATATCAAGATTTCATAATAATCATCATAAGATATGGGTTCATGCTTCAAATTCGTAAAAATCAAATAAAAATCATGCCTTTGTAAAGAAAATTACTTTTGGGCACAAGAACGAAAGAGAGTTCTTGTTGAAAAACTCCACATACCTTGAATGATGAACTTTAGCTCGATACTTATTTTTGAAATGTTAATCGTGCCTTTGAATGATGGTTCTTGGAGTTCTTGAACTAGGAACTTGGAATCTTGAATAAATTTGCAGAATTAATGGTGAACTTTGGAGGTTCTTGATGTTGGATGTAGTAGCTTAGGGTTTTTTTTGAGGGAATTTGATAAAATATAATATATAATGCTTCTAATAGGCTTTAATATAGGGTTTGGATGGATTTTGGGTGAGGGAGAATGACCAAAACGCCCCTAAAAATCAAATAATTCTCGAATCTGTCCTTTGGTGGACTGTTTTGATAGTCTGAAGTAGATCAACCATAACGTTTTACTCTGATATCCAAATTAGATAAAACTAATTTCATTAGAAAGAGGACTCTCATATATTTCCGTTGATATATAGTATCTTACCCAGATCATTGTGTACTAGGAGTTATGATCGTTTGAATTTGACCCAAAAATTTACTTTTGATAGGCTGAAGTAGATCGACCATAATGTTTTGCTCCGATAGACAAATTGGATGAAACCAATTTCATTAGAAAGAGGACTCGCGGAGCTTTTCGTTGATATATAGTAGATTACCCAGATCATTATGTACAAGGATTTATGATCATTTAAAGTTGGAGAAAAAATACGCCAGGCCTCAGTTTTACTGTTCACTACTATTCACGGTTCTATCGGAATGTTCATAACTCGTCGCTCGGGTGTCCATTTTAGATGTTCCACATATCGTTGGAAAGATTATTCGATACTCTATGTAATGGTGGGTCATAATCTAAGATATTCTGCACGAAAAATTTATAATTCATTCTAGAAGATAGAACCCAACACATTTATGCATAAAATTTTAACGAAAAATTTCCCGGGGTGTTACAACAAGTGATACCAAGCTAACCCATGAACTGACATACTATTAAGCAACTGATAAAATATGTATAAAATGACTGAGCTTGCTGTGCAAAAACATAAAAATGATGGAATCTGTGAAAATACAATATTGATACCATTTTACATTCTGATACAATCTGAAAAGAGGGACTGAAATTTACATAATTGACTCTAACTGACATCTGAGAAGCCTTTACTATACTGACTATAAATAGTTGGGGCGTGACTCCATCTACCACTAATCAATACATATGAGTAAGAAAGTAAAGTACATAAATAACATCTAACTAAAGTCCCCAAAGTAGAAGGACTCATCATCTGCTGGATGGAATCTACAACTGTGGTATTTTATCTGAACATACTACAACTTGTACCTATATTATGAGACAATGTAGCACATAGACATATATGTGGATCAGTACTTTGAGGATGTACCGAGTATACGGGGGTGAAATGCATAAGTAAAACATCTTCTCATAATCATCATTTATAAAAAAATGCATGCTAAATGTAAATGACTCACATAAGATGGAATATCTGAAATACTAAAATCTGAAATCATGAATAGCGAATCACACTTTATAAATCTAGTGAGTCATAACATTTAGTTCTAAAGCTGTGCTAATATTCTTTCTGTAAATCATAGTATCTAATTGTAAGAAAAGCTCACTTCTAAATCTAAAATTTAAAAGCTAAAATCTGTAACTATTATCTTTTTTTAAAGCATAATTTGAGTAAAACTATGAGCATTTACACTTGGTTTTCTAAAAGCTTTTCTGTTATTTTTTTCTTTTCTTTTAGCTAGCAGGGGGGTTCTCTTAACCGACATAAACCATGTGAGTTAACATGGAGTCCAATGTCTCGTCCTCCTAAGAAAGAAACCTCATATTGGAGAGAGGTGACATACTCTTGCCTGGAAGTATAACCTACCCATGTGATCGATCACAAGCTAAATTTGTTATCCATACAAAAATGAAAATAATCTGATTATCTGTACCTACGTTGACTACGTAGTTCTATGAAAGTAGGATACGCTAAACCCACACTTCCCACTCGGTGCTAAATACTACTCCCTTTTATTTGCTATGCTCATTCTACTAGAAATCTACTGTAAAACTAGCATAAGGATTTATCTAAAACCAATTATGCAATCATCTGAGTAAATCTTTAAATAAAGCAATTATGAGTTTTGTAATCTGTAATAATCTATAAAGTGGATTCCATAGCTAAACTGAGGATCAAACGATCAAAAGCTTTTTCTAAAAATCTGTAAGAAATCTGCTCATAAGATGCTTAAAGTATCATCTTTCTTGAAATACTATTATTCAATCTTGGGGCAATAACACATGCATAAATCTCATGTCAAAACATCATAATAGTCATGTAATTCATCTCAAAATCTATAATTTACTGTAATAGGCATGAAAATATTAAAATAGACATGCAATTCATCTTCAAAATATCTTAAAAACTCATAATCTTACAAATAGCAATAATGGGTATGAACTCTAACTTGAAATTCATGTATAAACATTCAAAATCATATAAATTTGTAATTAAAACTTGGTTTTGGGCACAAGGATGTAAGAAGATCCTTGTTCATAAACCCCACATACCTTAATTGATGAACTAGATGCTAAAACTTGAATCTTGGATTTCTATTGATGCTTTGAAGATGAATTCTTAGAGTTCTTGTATTGGTAATCCTTAATCGTGAATTTCCTTGGAGAATTAATAGAAGAACTGGGTTTCTTGGAGAAGGAGCTTTGATGATATAGGGTTTTCCATTAAGAGTAAAGTGATGAAATAAGTATAAGGTGCTTTGGTATATACTTAATGATGTGTTTTGGATGGATTGGGGCCCTGGGGATTGACCAAAATGCCCCTATTAAACTTTAAATCAGAACTAGAAATTGACCAAAAATGCTGATTTACTGGGCCACCGCGATGCGCCACTATCATGGTGGCTCTCTGGTAAAAGGATGACTGGGAAATGGGGGATCTCTGCGATGTGGAGCTATCATGTTGTCCCATTGAATTTTGACAATTGGGACCAGGAACTTCAACGTGATGCACCACCATTGTGGTGTCCTATAGTAATGCTAATTTGGCCTTCGGCACGACGCGCTATCATTGCGCCAGTCTACTAGAATGGGATAATTAGAAATTTGGGCTTCTCCGTGATGTGAGGATATCACGGAGGGCCACTAAAATTGACGATTGTCATTTTGCCCATCTCCACGACATGCCAAGTGCCCATGTGGCACACTGTAACTTAAAATGCCATAACTCCTTCACCGAGTGTCAAATTTGGGCGAATCTTATATCGATGGAAAGCTTATTCAATTTCCACACAATGGATAGTTGAAATCTTAAAAATATCACATAAAATAAAAGGTATTCATTTTGTAAGATAATCTTTGACATTCTTAGGACGAATTTAAGCTAGGAAAAAGTATAGGGTGTTTCAAAACATGTACATGATAAAAATAAAATTACTGAATACTCGTTAAAGCAAACCTGAACTGAACATGAACTAAAGACTGTGGAAGCTAACAATAATTAACAAAGCCCAATCTAAGAAAACCAGGGTCCAACCTGTAACACCAGTTGAATGGGTGATATTACCTTGTAAAGGTACTAATATTGGCTAGCACGGATCCACTAAACTGATATCCTAAATAACTAAGGTGTCAGTTCTCTATTGGTGGGTGATCCCTGATAACCTACAGTGGATCTGTAGTTTTGGAACTTAGGGACTTCTACTAAAGGTCTCAGTCCTCAACTAGTGGGTGAGCCTTCTTTCTTGCGTTCGCTCAGTGCTAAGTATTACTCTCAACTGAATGACACTAATAACTAGTATATTCTTAATATCATGGTATTTTGAAAATAACAACATAAGTATGATCTAAAATGCTTATAATATGTAAACTGATATATTTATGAATTACTAGGTATCGGGTGTTCGTAACCCACCAACTTTGACTAATGCGACTGAACATGACAATATTAAAAGTTGATCATAATAGAAAATTTCATAATTCAAGCCAAAACTCAATCATTTATCAAATAAGGGGGAAAGTATGATTCTGAGCATGAGAAGGTATTACTCATATAGGAAACATATACTCATGATTCATTTATCAGAATAATTGAAGAAATTAAGAAAAAGTCATATTTGTCTTGGAACCCAACTTGAAGGGAATTAAGCTTGAGATTGAGAAATCTTTCGGACTCAATGGGTGGAAAGAACCTATTGATAAAATCCTACATACCTGGAGATGGAAGTCTTGGAGAAATCCCTGAAATTTGAACTTAAGATTGAGAAACCCTAACTTGTCTTTAGAGAAGAATAATCGCCTCTTTTTTTGTTCTCAATTGATTTTGTGACTTGATGGGGATTTTTGGGAAAAAATATGCTTATGTTCCCATATTAGGTAATCCTAAATAACATGGATTAGAAGTTAAAAGAATGGGGAAAGACCAAAAATCTCTTCTTAAAATATTTAGAAAATTCTGTGAAACAATCGTCATGGCTTGGTTAATGACTTGTTATGTCTGACAATGAGTCATGGCTTGAGTTGTGACCTGAAGCCCTAAGTTATTGGGTCCTTTATGGTATGACAACGGCTCCTCTCCTGATGACTCGTTAGGCTTGAAAATGATTCATCATGAAGGCTCATTGTCCAAGGGTTGGTTTCTTGGTTCCTTACTGTTGAGACAGCGGGTCTATGCAATGACTCATTTCATCTAACAAAGAGTCATGTGTTGGACTCATTACCACTGGAGTGAATTACTTAGTCACTTACTTCCATGAAAACGAGTCTACACTATGACTCATAATGTCTGACAATGAGTCGTTGCCATTGGTAGCCAGATAGTGCCTTAGAAATTTTTTCACAACTATTACTATGAGATTGGATTAAGGCGAGACTAGCAGCGTTGGAAATCTAATTCAATAACCTATATTTTGGTGGGTCTAGAGCTGAAAATTTTGGGGTATTACACTTACTCAACAAATCCTACAACTTCTCCTTTAATTCTTTCAACTCAGCGGGGGCGATCCTATAAGGAGGACAAAAATGGGTTTAGTACCCGGCTCCATATCAATATCTATGAAAAGTAATGGAATTAAGGTTTTGGAGCTTAACCAAGCTTAAATGATAATGAAAACCCCTAAAATTATCCAAACTGAAGCTTAAAGTCCAAAAATAGTAAAAAAATCATGAAATGGGGTTTATATACAATGGTTGTTGCTTAAGTTGTACCAAGCCGCTAAAATGGCAACCCCTTAAGCAATGCCTAGTCACTAAAGAGACTAATACTTAAGCAATCTTAGGCCGTTAAAGCAATAACCTCTTAACCATTTCTTGGCTTCTTAAGCGGCTGCACCATATATCAATAAGTGTTGATTTTGGTGCAAGCCAACAAGACCCCTAACGGACCCTCAGGATTTAATTAATAACCCATAGAAATAAATCATCTATGATACCAGGCTAATTTTGACGTTTCAGACTCAATGACGACATCAAATTCTTAAAAAAATATTGTTTTCAACAAATTAACCTCCAGGACCTCTTTAAGGCATACTTTACTAGTTTTTCAAATGGAAGGTGGAAATGTAAACTAAAGGCTCTGAACCCGTACTAACTCTGATACTAACCTAAATTTGACATTATAGATCTAATAGAACTATCCAAATTATCATCCGACACTCAAAATAACAAAAAATGACCGAAGTCAACAATAAAATTTTTAAAGCTTCAAAACACCTCAATTCTCCCAAAACCCTCCTAATGGCATTGGAAACCTGTCCAATTATTCCCACTCCCCAAAATAAATATGTGGCAACTACTAAAAGGAGAAAAATTATCAAAACACATAAAATCAAGATTTCACACTTCAGGTCATTATAATAAACTTAGGAAAAGCTCTCAAAAATTGGTTAAAAGTCACAGTAGTAGGAATTTTATAAATATTTCAAGTATTTAAGAAATCATAAGTAGAATTTCATCTAGTATATATATATATATATATCTTTAGGCATTAATCTCGGTCTAAGTTCACTTCACTGACATTTTTTAAAAATTTTGAAAGCAAGTTTTCTATTATTTCCTTGAATAGAGCCAATTGCAAGGCTAACTTTTTCAATAGCAGGCTTAAAGAAAGCAAGATCATCTTTTACAATTAAATTATATATATGACAATCAGACCTAACTTGAAATATTTCAAATAAAGGTTGAGAATTTAAATTTTTAACAAGTCAATAACAACATTGTTGTTAAATGCATTATTAAAAGATATACATAAAACTTTACTACCAATATCATAACATCTTACAACTTTTGTAATAGATTCAGAAATAAATTTTACAGTGTGTCTAGGTCTTCATCATATAAAATTTCTAAAATACATTTTTTCATAACCAAATTACTATCTATTTAGTGACAAGTAATTGTTAAATAACCATTTTTATGAACAACACAATCAAAATAAGAAATTAGAGGAACCCTACATGTAAGACTTTTTAATAACGCAAATAAATAGTAAACATATTATGCAAGGATTCTAAACAAATCAGATTAGAAATAACCTCAAATATAAGATCATAAATTGCCTAAATATAGCGAAAAAAGCTTCAGAAGTAGCAAACGAGAAAGGCAAACAACCCACAACTATCATTTTTTTCTTACTCTAAACTAATTATCGATCTTTAGGTTAAATCTAGTTTGAGTTTTCCCCCAATAGTCCTATCATATTTTACTCGTTCTAGCTCTTTTTTGTGATTACCGTGCAAATGTCTCATCAATTGGCCCATACCCCCTTTATTACCGCTAATCTTTGATGAGTGGTAAATTTACCACTCATTTACATCCATATTTGTGCACACTACTATGGTTAAATGGTGTTTATAATACAATTTTTTCATTTAAATGCACTAATTCCCATGTTTTGTAGGTTCATAGGTAAATGGAAGAAAACTAGTGAAGTGAGCTAAAAAGAGAACAAAAAGGCTAAGTAGTGCAAAAGTTGGAAAATAAGGGGTAAGGACTACTCCTCAATTACCGCGACCGCGGTCTTAGGGTCACGATATAGACAAGGCAAGATCAGTCAAGGTTGGTGATTGGGTGGGCTTATCACAATCGCGATCAAGCAATGGTGATTGCAATTGTGCGGCCAAATGCCTAGGGGTAGTTTTGTAATTTCCCACAACTGGTTCTAATTCTTTATAGGGAAAAAACCCTTTCACTTTTGGGATATCTCTAATTAGAATTAAAGTTTTTGGCATTGAAAAACCCTACTATATAGGAAAAGATTATTGTGGTTAATTTTCTAATGATTTTAGTTGCAATTGAAGTTGAATTTGAGAATACTCTTGTTTAGCCTCTTCAATGGAAGCTTTGAATGTCAATTTAGTTATATTTCTTCTTTCAAACTTCATAAATAGCTAAACATCTATCTTAGGATTATGTTTAAATAGGGTAAAAATGTGTGTGAGCCTTGATTGTTAGTTTATATTCTTGGTTAATGATGTTGGGTTCCACTAATACTTGATTGTTGAATTGGAGTTTGTGGGTGAAAGTCTCAAATTCCCAAAAACCCACATCATCCTTGAAAAATGTATATGGGTATTTATGTAGATCCCATACCATCCTTGAAAGGGGGCTATGGGTAACAAGTATTTGTGAACAATATTTAGATATTAGCTTATTCCTTTACATTGTCTTAGGAATAAGGGTGCATAGTGAATTTGCTATCTCTTGGGCATATTTGTAGAAATAGGGATGCCCCATTGAGGTTTTGGGTTGATTTGTTTTCCACACCCATGAGGTATTTGAAAGAATCCATGGGTGGTATTTTGGTCTTTGGTTAAAAAACTAACTCCAAACCCCTTCCCTAGTATGCCTATATACTCCTTGACTAGAATTTGAATGTGAATCTCATGTACCCATGCATTATTTGCCCCTAGGAAAACATAATCCAAAGACCATTCTACTATTGGAATTTCATCTACAATTGTTGCTCTAAATTGGTGGTTCAAGTATATTTTGTCTAGAAATCCTTTCAAAGCATACCCTCCAATTTTAATTTATGTCTTACTTTATGTTTACATTGTGGGTAAATGATTTGTAGCTTTCAACAGGTGTAAGATTCGAATACTAGTTACACATATTGTGGATTAAACCCCAACTCAAGTTGGATTGTTATATTTTAAAACTATCATCCTACACCAAAACTATGGTCAAGGTGAGAGTGATCAAAATGGTGTCCTTATCTGAGAGTTAAACTTAGTTTTCGCTTGTGTGGTGTTGATAGTGACTTTGGGTTTACCCGTAGTATGTGTTATTTACTTTGGTTGTTCTTTTTGTTTCTTTATAGGTTATTTCAATAGTGTTCACGACACAATGAGTGATCATGCAAGTAATGTTGGGACCTTTGATGGGCCCCTTGATGATGAAGACAATTTTCTCAATACGGGGCATTCAAGTGACGTCTATATCTCACCAAATACGAGGAATGGCGTATTCCATATTATAAGCATAATGTTACACATGCTTCAAATGAAAGGACTCTTTGGGTGTCAAGCTCATGAAGACCCAAAATTGCACTTGAAATTTTTTATGGAAGTATGTGCCCCGTTAAATATTGCTAACATCTGACCAAAATCCATACGGTTGTGCCTTTTTCTCTTCTCTCTAATGGGTGAGGCAGTGTTATGGTTGAGGTCTCTTGTCCCTGGGTCAATCACATTGTGGGTCAAGCTTACCAATATTTTCTTAGATCGTTAGTTTCTACCATAATATATGTTGTAAATATGGGACAAAATCATTAATTTTGTCAACTAAATGAAGAGCTTCTATATAAAGTATGGGAGAGGTTTAGTGAAAAGCTTGTGCAGTGTCCTAACCATGAGGTATCAGACAAGATGCTTCTATAAATCTTCTATAGAGCATTAGACCAATGCAGCCGGTGGGTTAATTGTGAGGTTGTCATATGAAGTGGCTTCGACTTTGCTTGAGCAAGTCATAAAGCAAAATAGAGGGTGGAACATTCGGGATACTGAGGTAGCCACGAGTTCTCCCACTGCCTTAATTTTGAATAAGGAGCAAAGGAATAAACAAGAAGAGAAGAAAGAAAATATGAAAAAATAATGACATAATTAGACCTCCTTACAAAGCATGTGATGGGTTTACACACAAAGATGGTCAATTCTATGTCATCCAAAGGGTATGATAAAGAAGAATCTAAGAGGCTTGATGAATAAATTAGATACTTGGCAAACTATTCATGGGGTTCTCTCCCGACCTATCCAAGGAAAGGTGGGTACCAAGGTTGGACCGATCGTGATCTAAAAAGGGAGTGATAGAGATTGAGATCATAATTAGGGGGATAAGAAAAGAGAGTATGATAGGTATGTGTCCCTCCATGTCTGAGTGATGAGTAAAGAGTCAAATCTCGTGGAACCCAAAAAGTTCAAAGCCAATAATGTGCTCTCTAGGATCTAGATAAGAGTGAAAGAGATGGACAATATGGTCCAAGAATTAAAAGGAGAATCTTCTAAAATCAACCAAACAGTTCTATCACACTCTGCTTCAATCAAGCAATTGGAGACTCAAATTGGCCAAATCTCAACCGTACTCAATGCTATGCCCAAGGGTGGACTTCCTAGTTATACTGTGGCAAATCTAAATAATGATGCTCAAGTCTTAGAAATTATTACCCGGATCGGTAAATAACTTGGTACACAAGAGGTTGAGCTCAAAGAAAAGTCTTATGATAATCAAGTGAACACAAAAAAGAAGCATGTGGGTGAGTCTAATGATGAGGCTCCAAAGTCTTAAGAAGAGGATGATGAAGAACCAATGATAAATAAAGAGATGGTTGATAAGGAGGGAACTCCTAAGGTAGTTGAAGGTGATGAAATGCAATGTGACTCATTGTCTCTAATGAAAATCCCTCCTCCTTTCCCTCAAAGACTCAAGAAAAAAGAGGAAAATATCAAATTCAAAAAGTTTCTCGCCATGCTCAACAATCTTTCAGTCAATATCCCATTGCTAGAAGCCATTCAAGAAATTCCGAGCTATGCTAAGCTAATGAAAACATTGATGTCTAAGAAGCACCTTGTGGTTGGTTAAACCATTGAAATTACCCATAGTTATAGTGCTATCATGACTAATATTATGGAGGAAAATAAATAAGATCTAGGAGCCTTCACAATCCTTTGCACCATTGGGACACCCAAATTTGAGAAAGCCTTGTGTAACCTTGGTACAAACATCAATCTAATATCATATTCCATCTATCAAAGACTTGGTTTGGTCACTCCTACCCCCCACAACAATGAGGCCCTTGATGGAGGATCGCTCTATTAAGAAACTGGTTGGAGTTTTGTATGATATCTTGGTCAAGGTTAAACGTCTCATTCATCGATAGACTTTATGGTCCTAGATTGTAAAATTGACCAAGAAATACCCATTATTATTGGGAGACCCTTTTGTCAATCGGGATAACAATTATTAATATGGAGCAAGGGAAGATGAAATTTTAGGTTCAAAATAATGAGGTTTCCTTTCAGGTGTGTAAAACTGAGAAAAAACTAATGGAACTATAAGTGGTGTCGCTATTGATGTAGTGGACACAAAAGTGGATGATGTGTCCCTAAAGGACCTAACTTGAAAGTTGAAGAACATCATGCCGTGATGATAAATTAGGCGCTAGGTGGGAGGCAACCCACCAATGCCACAAAAATGGCTCGTATCCTTTGTATTTTAATTGTTAGTGTAGGTTTTATTTTTGTTATGATTCATCAATGAAGTTATGGTACTAGGAGGTAATTATAATAAGGTTAAGAAATAGGAAGTGTGATGCATGTGAGTAATAAATTGAAAAAGGGAAAATAGAGGATCATAAAATGGCCTCAGTTACCGCGATCGGGGCACGTATTCCTTCATGATTGCGATCGTAATCATGGAACTCTGATCGTGATCCTGATCAGGACTGATTTAAATAACCAGTCAATCCCTATTTTCCCCACACTCCTTTCAAATTCCTCTCAAATTGCACCCATTTTAATCATATTTTGGGCATCCAATTGTGTATTGCATCCTTCCCTACATCCCCTAATCCGGTATTTGCTTTAAATTTATTCTCTATATACGTATGTGTAGGCCTTAGAATTCATGTCTTAGGAATGGCCTAGACCTGAGATTTGTATGCTAAATCTTTGCTTAATTGTTCTTGTTGGTGTGTTTAACTATTGGTATTGGTGTGTACATTGATGGGGAAGTCTTGAGTACCCTAATTTATTCAAAAAATGGTAGGACTAGAATGTTCACACCAAATGTTTGATTAAATGCCAGAACAAATTGATTAATTATTTTCACATGTTCTAAGGGCATGATCGAACATCTAGGGCCTATGTTTATTATTCATAATGTAAATTTTTTATTTGGAGCACATATGGGCAGTGAAATTGGCAGTTTTGAATTTTAAAATTATTGGTCGACCATGCTTTAGTTAACGCGATCGCGATTAAAGGATCGTAATCGCAGCTCAGTGGCCCGCAATTACTACATTTGAGGCTATTTGTCAGCCTAGACCAAAAATCCTGCCTGTCAATTTCTTCCCATTAGCTAAATTAAATAATATAGCATAATTTTTAGATGTAAATGTTGATAATTAAGGCTTTTGTGTTTTCACAGGTTTTCAAAGCTAAAGATGGGTGATTTTGATCAAACCCGCCTCATGGCCGTAGAGTGCAAAACATTGTACTATGCTGACCTCTTAAAGACAAAGCTACTTCCAAAGAGAGGCATATACTTGGAGAAGGTACTAGAGAAGCTCCTGGCATTCCATGATAGACTTATAGCCACAAGGTTGAGATGTTTCATCCCAGATCCATGTTGGGTGAATGAACATTAGGTAAGGGAATTGTATACTAACCTCAGGATAGTATCCTTCTCCGAAATAATTTTACAGCTCTGGGGGAAGAATGTTCACTTCAGGGCTAAGCAGATAAATGACCTTTATGGGATATCAGATAAGGACATAGATCAATTCGAGGCAAAGGGGTGTGAGCCGGGAAGTTTGTTGGTTAAAAAGTTGTGTCCTGGTAGAGAGGTATCTTGGCCTATCACCAAAATAGGGATATCATTACATGACTTCATAGATGAGGTGAGGATATAAGTAGCCATCATTTGTAGCCGGGTTTCCCCATGTACTCACATAACCTATGTCCTGGATGTTCTAGTCTGAATGGTTGCATGTATCTTAGACAACATTTCTTTGAATGTTGGAGGGCTTGTGCTTTCAGAAATATGGCATTTGAAGAACTGAGGTGGATCCTTACACTTATTTACTTCTTTGATTACTGAGCTTTGAAGGAGAATCGAGGTTGAGAAGTATCTCAGAGATACTTGGGTGTGTCTAAAGAACCCACCCCATTTACCCTCTCATGATTCGGGGTGAAGGTGCAGTTAGTAAGAGCAAAAAGAGAAATATCGACTTAGTCAAGTCGATAGATGAGGACACAAACTTTTATAGGCCATCTAAAGTAGGGAAATTTGAGGAGATCTCGGTTGAGATTAGCGCAGTCAGAAAGCTGATGTCTAGGTTGCTTACATCGCTAGGAGGGCCATTTACAGCTCGCCATTCTTATGTGGCTTAGACTGACTTTGAGCAGTTCTTGGAAGACCTGCAAGAGCAGGGGGCCAACATTTCTAGGTTTGAGAGGGCCTACTTGTCCCTGGCACATCCGCATAGAGAGCTCAAGAAGTCTCATAACAAGATAAAGAAGAGGGAGAAGAAGAGAGATAAGTTCTTTACTAAGATGTGGATGGGGGGAAAGGGCCTGTAGAAGGTCCTAAAACCCAAGGATAAACTTCCTTCTCCCTGGGCTGATGAGGATGATGAGGTCCCAACTACATGGTCAGATTCAGAGGATATCGAGATGGAAATAGACGACAATTCTTGATGCGATTACATGGAGCACCCTTTACTCTCTTATTATCCTTTCATGTTTATGCGGTGAGATCACTGCAAGCTTTTAGTCGGGGGTGCCTGTCTCCATGGTAGCCGTAGTTATTTGATAGGTCTATTTTATTTGGATATTTGTGGATGCTTTTATTTTGTTTTTGTATGATTTGGATGATTATATTTTTATTTTGGGTTGTTATATTTAGGCACCTTTATTGTGCCTACATTTCATGGATTAGTTGTTTGTTTTATTCTTACATTTTTAGTTTATCTTTATCTTTTTTATGGTGATGTTGGACAAGTCTTTCCCTATAATAGATTGAGTGACGACATTCTTAAGGTAAAATCATTGTGATTAGATTTGGAGCCATAAATATAAGTAAAGTCTAAGTCCTCGTAGCATTGGAGTTTTGCGATCGCCCTTATGCCTATGGTAAAGTCTGAGTAGCCGTATAGTTTGCCCTCATGAGAGCCGAAATGTGAGATGACGGCATAGTTTAGTGCCACCAATGGCAAATTTTGCATGGTGTAAATTCAAAGCAAATACTCCCCCCATCAAAAAGTTTTGAGAACCAAGGGCGTGGCGTGAACAATTTTGTAACAATGCTTTACCTCTTTTTGTTACTCCAAAGTCCTTAGTTTTTAATACATGGTAAATACCTCATTTTTCTCTCTAGAAGGAAATGCAATTGAGCCTTCTTGAAAAGTTTGCATTTCATGTGCGGTGAGCATAGGTATTAACTCTTATGCTTGCTTGTATCATCTAAAACTGGCCCTGTTAGTCTCTCAAGGCTAATCGTGATTATGCTTGGTTGGTGAAATGATCTTAGGCCTTTTTTGTGAACATAGGAACCCACTTTTGCCTAAATAGCCTACTCATACATGGAATAGTATCCATAGTCACCTATTTGATACTTCAAGCATTTGTTTGGTAATGACATTACAAGCCTTGAACCATTGGAAGTTTACCCCTTTTTTGAACCCTACCCTCTTTGAACTTACAAATATAACTTGAGGCCAAAAGGCTAAGTTGGGGGTGGTAAGTTTTGGAAGAGGTAACCTTGGGCCATGGTCGTGTCAATGGATGCCTAAAACCTAAACAAAGAGAGTAAGTGAAAAAAGTTAAAAAGAAAGAAATCATCAAAATAAGGAAAAAAACATGGATTGCACAAAATAAATGATTGAGAAAAAAATACTTTCAAAGAATTGGGTGGATCAAAGTAGTGAAGGTAGGCAGGTGTGTGAAATAAAAACAAATGAAGTGGCCCATGGTCCAAAGATTACTTTAATAGTGTGATGTAGATGTTTGATTAAATAGTGTAATGTAGATGTTCAAGGAGGGTTTAGTCACTTTGTGCCCAAAGGATATCATATCATTTCTCGAGCCTACATTACAAGCTTGGAAAAGCCTTTCGAGATCTCCAACCAAGTGTTTTCATGATAGTAGCGATTGAAAATAAAGGAAAGCATATGGCATGATACTCGTTCGCATTAAGAGATTCCTTGTGAGAGTGAGTGTTTGCACTTAAATCCCTTGTTGCATGATAGATAATTTAGTGAGTGGGATTTCCTTTTTGTGAGGAGGCATATAGACTAATGGAGGCAGGAAATTGTCATCTTCTGAAAATAAGTCAAAGGAGTATAGTTGAGTTGTTATCGATGGAGAGTCACTTCTAGAGAGTTAGTCATTGTTGCAATGTTATTCTTTAAAATCGTTTGCATCTTTGAAATTGTGCTTCATTTGTAGGGAAGTTATGAAAATAGCTTTACCCATGCTTGAGAGCTGCTTGTTGGTGCTAACCAAGTTTGAAGTTATTGTGATCATTTGGTCGTATAAATGGGCTTATAATTGCATAGTCTCATTGAGTACGAAGAAGTGTTGCATGAGAACGAGCAAAGGTTTAAGTTGGGGTGTTGATGAGCGGTAAAATACCACTTATTTACATCAAAATTTATGCACACTACTATGGTTAAATAGTGTTAATGAGACAAATTTTTCATTTGAAAGCACTAATTCCCATGTTTTGCAGGTTCACAGGTAAATAGAAGAAAACTAGTGAAGTAAGCTAAAAAGGGAACAAAAAGGGAAAAGTAGTGCAAAGATAGAAACTCAGGAGCAAGGATTGACCCTCAGTTACCGCGATCGCGGTCTGAGGGTCATGACCGCGACAAGGCAAGATCAGTCAAGGTTGGCGATCGCGATAGGATCATCCCGATAGTGGGAGCCGCTATCACGATCAAGCAATGGTGGTTGCGATCACATGGCCAAATGCTCATGGAAGTTTTGTAATTTCCCACAGCTAGTTCCAATTCTCTACAGGGCAAAAACCCTTTCACTTTTGGGATATCTCCAACTAGAATTCAAGTTTTTGGCATTATAAAACTCTACTAAATTGTAAAAGATTATTGTGGTTAATTTTCCAAGGATTTTAGTTGCAATTGAAGTTGAATTTGAGAATACTCTTGCTTATCCTTTTTAATGGAAGCTTTGAATGTCAATTTGGGTATATTTCTTCTTTCAAACTACATTAGTAGCTAAACATCCATCTTGGGATTATGTTGAAATAGGGTGCAAATATGTGTGACTCTTGATTGATAGTTTAGATTCTTGGTTAATGATGTTGGGTTCCACTAACACTTTATTGTTAAATTGGAGTTTGTGGGTGAAAGCTCCAAATTACCAAAATCACACATAATCCTTGAAAGATGAATGTGGGTATTAATTTAGATCCAATATCATCCTTGAAAGAGGGATATGGGTAACAAGTATTTGTGAACAATAATTAGATATTAGATTATTCCTTTACATTGTCTTAGGAATAAGGGTGGATTGTGAATTTTCTATGTCATGGGCATATTCGTAGAAATAAGGATGCCCCATTGAGGTTTTGGGTTAATTTTTTTACCACACCCATGAGGTATTTGATAGAATCCATGGGTGGTATTTTTGGCCTTTGGTTGAAAGACTAACTCCAAAACCCCTTCCCTATCCTACCCAGATACTCCTTGACTAGAATTTGAATGTGAATCTCATGTACCCATGCATTTGGACGGACACGTACGGTTCCTTTAAGAAGGGTGTGATACCATTTTACCCTAGGAAAATATAATTCGAAGACCATTCTTCTATTGGAATTTCATCTACAGTTGTTGCTCTATATTGGTGGTTCAAGTATATTTTGTCTAGAAATCCTTTCAAAGCATACCCCCCCTAATTTTAATTTATGTCTTACTTTTTGTTTACATTGCGGGTAATACTTAGTAATTTTCAACACACATAAGATTTGAATATTAGTTACACTCCTTGTGGATTCGACCCCAACTCAAGTTGGGTTATTATATTGGACAACGATCATCCTACACCCAAACTATGGTATAGGTGAGTGTGATCAATCTTCTACTCATTTAATTCCTAACAAATATTACATTGAACCATAGTAGTTCCTTCTATTCGAGTATAAAAATTTCAGACAATAATAATTCTTTTTAGATCTTAAAGGAGGCCTGAAAAGAAGATTAACCAATTCAAATTGAACTTTAACCGTACTAGATCCAATGTAACATGAACATCATCATCATTTTCATCTGTGTCTACAGGTTTTACTTTATTCTTTTCTTTTATACCATAATTTTCATGAGCCTCTAATTAATTCATATCGTGAGCACCTACACCGAGTTTATTAGCAAAGGGTTTGCAAATTTACCGAGGAACCATGAGTATATCGAGTATTTGAACTACCTCTATCATAATTGAAACTAATTTATTTCTTAATACCACTACCACTTCTGGGACATAAATTTCTAACACTTTTATCGACTTTCCTTAATTTTTTCATATTATAAATTATGCTAAATAATATTCAAAAAGAACATACTATACAAATAAATATTCAACAAATAATACACTTTATAAACTCAAAAGTAAGAAAGAGAATAATAATACCAAATTGCCGAAGTATCCAAAAATTAATCAATTGAGTACTTTTGGAAACATCCACTTGATATTTTTAACAGCTAAATAATATAATATAATTGAGCATTTTATGAAATAATTAGAATAATTTAGAGAGATTGAAATTTGAGAGAATGTGATAGTTGTGAATTATGAAAAAATGCTTTGAAATGGAATGGATTTATAGGATAAAATTTTGAATGTATTTATTTTTTAAAAAATCAACCTAAAAGGCGGTTCGATCCTCAAAGGTCCAAAACAACCTTTTCAAGAAGCACAAGCTGACACAACAGTCTCTCTCTCTCTCTCTCTCTATATATATATATATGTATATAAAATATCTTACCAGGATGATCCAATGCATTGGTGGGCCTGATCTGATCTCTGATTTGGGCCGATCTATTGATCTCTATTGATCTGTCGGCCTAGCCTCCCACCCCCTACCTTTATCGATTTTGGATTGGGTCCAGTTTGATTTCATTATGACCTAGTCTAATTGGGCCAAAACTGGGCCAACCCGACCCATTTTATAGTCTTACCCTATCAAAAAAGGAAAAAATAATGAAGTCTTATTCTATTTACACAGAATAAGTCAACTTTGTACCAGCTGCAGTGTAAATGGATGTCATTGTGTTTTTACTAGCTCTAATCTTCCATTAATCATGAAAATATTTAGTGCTTAAATCCCCAAGATATACAGGTCGTTCTGGATTTTTATCTTAGGACTTTCTCCTCTATAGTACTCCATTTTTCAAGTTCTGCAAGAGTATTTCTTTCCTGATCAAACAGATCCAGAAAAAGTGGATCATTCTGTAATTTACCTTGAATAAACTGTAATTTTTCTCTAGCTTGTCCATTATCTATTTGTTGTTTGACAAATATGCATTTATGCTTTTTCATTCCATCTCCAAGGATTTCAACTTACTCCATGTAACTTGCATAGGTTTCTCTATATAATGTTTATTCCATACTGAGTTGAAAACATCTGGAAAGTCAGGGTGCTCTATAACATTAAGGCACAGTCTGAATGGTATAGCATGGACCATTCTTTGTTGACTGCATTTTAAGAGGATTGGAAAGTGATTTGAGACTGAGGGGTTGAGGAAATTAGCAACCACATGCCCATGCTTATAATACCTCGAGTGTTAGGAAGTCAAAATTAAAGTAAAAACGAACTCATAAGGTCCCTAAATTGAGCGTAGAACACCCCGAGATAGTTTCAAATATGTTGGGGAAGGTTTGGGCATAGAAAATAGGTTATGCATCATGAGGGGGCCAACACGCAATAGCCCTTCTCCTTGAGGAGGCCCTTGAGGTATCACTGCCTCGCCCTCGTGCCAGCTTCATATCGCGAGGCTATGCCTCCACGTTGGTTCCCGCACTATTACCCCTCTTATTTTTGTTGATGGGAGATTGTTTTATTATGTTTTAAGGGTATTTGGATCTTTTCACATCCTATAAACCATCCCACCTTCACTTAACCTATTTCTAAACCTTAAAACATTTGTATCCTCTCAAAAGGTTCATTCTCTAATTCAAAAACTCAACTTGAAAGCTTTAAGGATAGGGTTCAAGCTCAGGGGCTATCTTTTTGCACTTGGAAAAATTCTCGCCAATAAGGCATGTTGAAAACTTCTTTACTTTAATTATAATTATTTTGTGTTTTTGTTTAATAATCATATGTGTTAATGATTATTTTAAAATCAACGATTGAGGGATTTGGTTGTCATAGACTCATATTGATTTTCCCTTGTCTTAATGGTTTTATATGTTTAAATAATGATTTGTAAACTGAAGTGTGACTTAAAAAAGAGTGGATTTGGTATCTTGATTTCATAAGGGATATGGTTTTTGCATGGTAAAAATATGAACCTCCACCTATTTCATAACTTGGTTTAATTGGTGATTTTATAATGTGTAACTCATCCTTTGAAACATTGTATAACACTAATGGAAAATGTATTACATTGGATTTTCAATTTGAATTCGGAGTTTAAATCGTTTAAGGGAACAATATGGCATAATTTTAATGGCTTGCAATGTGGGAATTCCTTAATGAAGACTCTGTGGTTAAAAATGTACAAAATGTTTTAATTGGGCTTTAATGGGAATTGAGTATCTTCCCAAGAAGGTGTAATCCTTGTGACAAAAACTTGAAACCAAGTTTGCCAACATTGGAGATCAATGACCACTATGTGCTTGCTTCACGCAGTTGTACACAGTTATTCGTTTGGGAGGTTATTGTCAATTGGTTAATTTAGCCTAATCCACGGTCCATGAGGCTAACATGGATTGAGGCACCACAGGATAGGGGTACCAGACCCATATAGCTCGTGGGTTACTGAAGGTCGGTGTAAGATACATAGTTCAAGATTAAATTTTTAATGGTGATATATTTACGTTATAGGTCTCGTGCTCCTTATTTTATTATTATTATGGAGTATAGTCATGTGTTTTATAACTGATATTGGTACAAGTATATTTTATCCCTTTCCTTGGGTTGCATGCTAGTATCACTATACTGACCATCCCCCGACTCTATATTATTTCATGATGTAGGTTTGGAGGCCTTTTGTTGTGAACTTGTGCAACGTTAGGTGGATCATTGTTCTATTGGACTTCTGGTGGGAAGTGGAGAGCCCTCCATCATTTGTAAGTCCTTGTTACTTTTCAGTCACTTTATCATATCCATTTTTTTGGTTTATTTTGGCATAGTGGGGGTCATGTCCCAACTTAGTAGATGTTTATGGATAGAGGCTTGTAGACAGTATTGGGTTGTTATTTTATTGAATTTACTTTTGACGTACAAACTTTATCTTATTGCTTATCAAACTCCTCATACTATGGGTTGGCTTTCACATGTTTTTCTCATTTTATTATACTTATGATCAAAGGCTAAGGGGTCATCTCATGCTTTGGTAGGCTCAGGGTTCATGTCACAGCCAGGGCCCCGATTTGCATCGTGACAATCTTGGTATCAAATCATGATTCAGGGTTACTGGGTATCTACAAGTCATGTCGAGTAGAGTCCCATTTATGGGTATATAGTATGCCACACTTATAAGGGGGAGACTATGAAGGATTTAGGAATATTTCCCTCCCTTGTGTTCTACTTCATGCTAGAGAGTCTAGTTACTATGGATTTCCTCTAACCCCTAAATTTCTTATGTTTTATATCATGCCTCCACGAAGATCTAATGGTCGTAGGAATTAACCTAGAACTTTCTGTCCCAACCTGATTTCTGAGTCATGATGGAGCCTACCATAACCAACTAGTAGGTAAGCCAATACCGTAACCCAGAGCTATTGCAATGGGTTACCTTGGTAAGAACGTCCAACTTGGACCCTATATGTGAACACAATATATAACAACAACATTTCACAACTAAGGATAGCCGATATTCAAACACAAATCCCACGACCTGATAGTATTAATACAAGAGCTTCTAAACTTGACAAGAGGAATTTACAATCTCAAAATCTAAAATGTCTTAAATAATCTCATACATTTGTCTCGAAAGAAAAAGACAAATAAGGAAAGAGGGGAAAGAGGGCATATCGATCTCCAAGAGCTCACCCTGTCTCCGAATAGTCAACTCGCATGAACTAGCTCAACGGCGGCAACTAAATCCTGGTCTGCACCAAAAAGGTACAAAAGTGTAGTATGAGTACCAAAACACGGGTACTCAGTAGGCATCATCGGCCGACTGAGCTCAAATATAATATAAATACGATATAAAGTATGACAATGTTCGTAAAGTCAAGGATAGGATCAAACCTGAATCTGCTTTGATACTACTGTAACAACATCTATACTACTAAAGCAATAACTTGACATACTATCTCAATATACCCCATAATCTCCATAACAACTGAGTATCATTTCAAAAATGTAAAGCCATATACACAATCGCAAATCATCTATTTTCCATAATCATCATCAACCATTTTTAGAATATAAACACAAGAACTTACCACAATGTCCCATACCACCGAGAAGTACACGAAAGAGAGCACAACAAAGAGCTCATCACGACGTCCTATACCACCGGAGAGCACACAAAAGAATATCAAACAAGAACTCATCACGGAGTCCCATACCATTGGAGAGTACACCAAAGAATACAACCAATAATATAATAAAGAACAACTACTCCATCAATTTACCCAAAACCACGGGTAGCACAACCCCACCATGGCTCATTACCGAAATCCACTTCCAAATACTCATACCGTAATTCAACATAAAGAAAGCAACATTGTCATAGCATAGGCATGTAATCATTAATTCTATAATTCATTGATAAATACCGTGAAGTCCATACTAATTAACCTTAATCTTTCAAAAGTCAAAATATTACAATTCTTAAAATCAGTAGTCATTAAGTTGGAGAAAAACTACAAGCCACCCATAGTATAGGTTATTCAACTATCATAAGGCCATTCTTTAACTAGCATCATCATGACATGATTTATCAACTAAGTCATCTCAACTTCACATGTTAGGAGATAATTTAACTAACCATTATGCAATACTATATCCATCATCACTAAGCATGTCACAATCTTAAGGTCTAGTTTCCATATTTTAATCAAGTAAAGTTCACCAACTAGTTTACTAGGTTTCTAGGTTCCAAATAATAATCATATATTTTAGAAGTAGCTAGTTATCACATAAGCCATCTTATTAGGCGAGATTTCATAATATAACCTCTTATTCAAGTCAAGCATATATATAAGGTTAGCCCTTGAATTTTTGAGCAAGTTTACACATAACGCTAAGCCTTAACTCAATATTAGGCATAAATTTCCTTTAGTAGCTAATTTATCATCAACAAGGGTCACACCTCTTATATAGTGATTGGGAACAAGAAACGAATAACAATTTACCAAGAGAGACCTCATAATTCAAGAACATAGACGGTTAGCCCCACACGACCTAACCTTACAAATATCAATGCATATAAGTAAATTTTCTCCACACGGCATCATAATATTCTTACCTCTTCCGGGTTCATCGGGTATCATCATAGTATCACACATTCCTCCGGACTCGAACCGGGCATTATCATAATATCAATATTCCTCCGAACTCATCGGGCATCATCATAATATCACACATTCCACCGGACTCAAACCGAGCATCATCATAATATCACATATTCCTCCAGATTCACCGGGCATCATCATAATATCACATATTTCTCTGGATTTATCGGGCATCATCATAATATAACATATTTCACCGGACTCTAACCGGGCATCATCATAAATCACATATTCATTCGAATTCACCGGGCATCATCAAAATATCACATATTTCTCCAAACTCGAACCAGGCATCATCAAATATCATATATTTCTCAAGATTCACCGGGCATCATCATAATATCACATATACCTCCGAACTCGAATCGGGCATCATCATAATATCACATATTCCTTCGAACTCGAATTGGGTATCATCATAATATCACATATCTCTCTGAATACACAACATAAATCCACATGCATAGCCAAACCAATAAGCATACACAAAAGCTCACAATATATAAAGAAGTAGGGATGTGGGATAACACTTGCCATTTTACCTTACTAATAAGATTCACATGTAATATGAGCATTAACAAGAGCATGAGTATTTACAAGGATTATTCAAGTCATGATCACAAGATAATCTGATAATCAAGTTTAACCATCACAACTCTTATGTACAAATAATTTAGACAATCACCATGTATCTAGGTCGCTAAGCATTTACTTAGTCTAAGTTTAAGGTGGGTTAAGTCCCACTTCTAAGTCCCGAGAATGCCAATCTTACTAACACAAGTCTAGATTCTACCCAAAATTAAGCTAGGTCATCCATACCTCACCATAAGGGCTTACCAATCTTTTCTAGGTCCATAGGGAAAGTCTCTTCAAGAATCCTTCCTAATTCAACCCAACACCAAGGTTATCTCCTATTTAGGTATTATATAGGTCAATACACTTCTAAGGATAGAGAAGTATGCCATTCATGTCTACTTAGATCAACTATAATGTTCTCATACTAGCCATGAGACCACAATTAAGCTAACTAAGGTCCTAGACTAAGGGTCAAATATCATAACTTACAAATCCATGGCCTATAGCAATTAATCAATCCCAAGTTCACCATCTAATCGAATATCATCTAAACTCCCCACCCAATCTTGCAAGTTATTATTTATTACATTACAAACAAGCTTAATCTAGACTACGGGTAAGCCTAACCTACCTTGAATCCAAGCAACTCATGAACCAATGGCTTTCTCCTTTCATTTCCAAGAAGCTTTTTCTTCCACAAATAATGCTATCAACAATACAATTTAAGCATTACAACAACAATGAAAATACCTATTATAGAACCATTGTGCCACGGATTTCAAATGGACACCAAAACCTCAATTGGGTTTCACCCTTGAAAATGAGTTTCCAAGATCAACCCATAGCCTAATTATCTTTAGGGAGTTAAAACCCTCAAGTAATTTGAGTCAATCACTCAATTTTGGGGCTACAATTGACCCACAATGATTTAGGGGTTTTGAGTCAAGAAACCATGAAATTAATATCAAATTAGAGGAATTCTTACATTAGATTTGTAAAAAAAATTGGATTACACAAGTTGCTAAGCTTCTAATCAACCCACAAGACTCATGTTTTGTCAAAAAATATTTATGGATGCTTGGGTTTTCAAAATTCTGAAGAATGTCTCAAAAATAAGCCAAAAGACCCTTTTATACGAGTTTAGATGGGCCCGCAAGGTCAAAACTTATTTTTGACCTCCCAGACTCATTCAGACTTTATTTTTTGCAAACGAACAGTGTAACCCCACTAAATTTGACATTTCAAATGTATTGGTGAATTAATATTTTCTATCCAGGGTCCTTTAGGCCACTTGTGTGTCCCACACCCATATATTTTGATTTTTAAATTTTTGACTAATGGGTCGAAATAAGCTTGGGTGCTGTAGGAACTAAACCAATGGTATACCTATACTAAAATCATTACTACATAGCTGCTGGCATAGTTGAAATTTGCATCCAAAATTATTTTATTGAAGTTTTCTCTCAGCTGTCATTTAGAATCGATGAAGATTTCTAAATGGGAAATTGGTTCTGAAAACTAGTGAACTACCCGGTAACCAAACTATCAGTTCCAACAAGTCATAAATGACTTTGGAAAGCTATAAAAAAGCTCTAATGGTGAAAATAAGAGGGAATATAGAAAATGACCTGTAGGATCATTACACTTTCGTCCTAACTAGGGCTAATGCTGACAAGGTTTGCCTGCCCTACCCAAATAATATAGACTTGGTATAAGGCCTATACACTTGACTTCAGTTCTCTTCCTGGGGTTTCACCAATCCTAACTAGTACTTATCAAGCTTCTCGAGCTGGTGCTAACCATACTCAATCCCCACAAAGGAATGTCTCTAATGTTAAGTTTCATCAATTCATTCACATACTTAATCGAATAATAACATCACTATCCCATCAGTTAAATTATGTTGGTTCCATCACAGGATTGTCTGAGGTCACTCAGGTTTACCAATTTATAAGGCTAAATCCACCAACTTTTATTGGTTCTAGGGTTGAGGAGTATGCTAAAGAGTTTGTGGATGAGATAGAAAAGATCTTCTGAGTCTTCCATTCTAGTGATATAGAGGGGGTGGAGTTCATAGCCTACCAGTTGAAAGGAGTGGCTTATTAGTGGTATGATAAGTGTGAATAGTTGAGGGGTGAAAATTTTGAGCCAGCAATGTGGAGGAGTTCTTAAACACCTTTCTTGACCATTTATTTTCTCAGGAGTTGAAGGAAGCCAAGGCTGAGGAGTTTGTGAATCTGAGGTAAGAAAAAATGAGTGCCAAGGAGTATGCACTAAAATTTACCCAACTATCTCATTACTCTCCTAAGCTTGTTTCTAGGAAGTTTGCTTTAGGTCCTTCTCGTGTTTGGCATTAGAGTGTAAGACTTCTATGCTGAATAGTGACATAAATATATCAAGGTTGGTGATTTATATAAAATAGGTGAAGGGTGAGAAAAAAGAAGCAGATAGGAGTGGAGGAAAGGTAGAGTAAGAAGACTAATATATAGAGCAGGATACGAGCCAGCAGAATAACAAGAAATGGGATAAGCATTGGTCTAAGAGGAAGACTTAGGGAAATTCTTATCCTCCAGTTGGTGCTCCAGTCCTCAAGCCTTCAGGTGATCAACTTTTCCAGTCTAGTAATGACCCTAGGGCGCAGGGTGCCCAATCTCAGGATAGTGTAGCTCAATTGCCCCTATTTTACCCTCTCTGCCTTTATTGTGGAAAGCCGCACCCATGGCTATTGTCATAAAGAGAAGACCTTATGCTTTAGATGTGGTCAACCCGATCATATTCAATAAGACTGCCCCTCAGCTAGAGTTGTATTTAGGGATAATTAAAATCTAATTGCCACTTCATCAACTCCTACTGTGAAGGGTGCTACTTTAAGGGTAGGGAGTGATCGAAATTACTTATATGCACTCGCTACTCATCAGGAATATGAGGCATCCCCAAATATTATTACTGGTATGTTATAACTTTTCTCTCGTGATGTTTATATCTCGCTTAATCCCAGTTTTACCCTATTCTATGTGATTTCTTATGTGGCCATACAATTCGGTTTTGGTCCCGAAATTATTTTAGACCTCTTTTTTGTTTCTACCCCGGTGGGTGAGTCTATTATTGCTAAGAAATCCTATAGGGGTTGTGTGGAGTCCATCTTTCATAAGAACACAGTGGTAGATTTGATAGAGCTTGATATTAAGGATTTGATGTAATCTTAGGAATGGACTGGTTTCACTCATGCTATGCTTCTTTGGACTATAGAACCAAGAAGTTCACTTATGATTTCTCTAATGAATCGGTGATAGAGTATGAATGGAGTTTTTTAGTTCCTAAAGGGAAGTTTATCTCTTATCTTAGAGCTCAAAGGTTGATATCTAAAAGGTGTTTGTATCATTTAGTTTGAGTCAAGGACTCTAACTCTAAAAGTCCTTCCCTGTAGTCCTTTTCTATGGTTAATGAGTTTCCCAAATCTTTTACCAATGAACTACCCAAAATTCCTCCCACTAGGGAAATAGACATTGGAATTGATCTAATACATGAAACCTATATCATCATCATTCCATCGCATATAATGTCTCCGACAGAGTTGAAAGAGCTAAAGGGGAAATTAAAATACCTCATTGATAAAGGTTTTATCAATCCTAATGTTTCTACTTAAAGCGCTTATATACTTTTTGTGCGAAACAAAGATGGGTCTTTCTGGATGTGTATAGACTACCATCGGCTGAATAACGTTACCATGAAAAATAAGTATCCTCTTTTTAGGATTGATGATATTTTTTATCACCTTTAGGATGCTAAGTGTTTCTATACATCAAACCTCCATTTGAGTTACCATCAGCTAAAGATTAGGGAAGCTGACATTCCTAAGACTGCTTCTGAATTGGTATGGCCATTATAAATTTTTGATTATGTCCTTTGGGTTGACTAATGCTCTGGATGGTTTCATGGATCTTATGAATCGGGTGTTTAGATAGTTCCTAAACTTATTCATCATAGTTTTTAATGATGGCATCCTAGTGTACTCCAAAAGTGAGAAGGATCATGCAAATCACCTCTGATTTGTGTTGTAAACTCTTAAGGATTAGGAATTGTATGCGAAGTTTCTGAAATGCAAATTTTGGTTAAGTTTTATGACTTTTATTAGGCATTTTGTCTCTAGTTAATGGATTAAACTGGATCCATAAAAGATTAAGGCAGTAAAGAAATAGCCTAGACCCTCGACTCCAACTGACATTAGGAGCTTCTTAGACCTAGCAGGTTATTATAAAAGATTTGTGGAAAGTTTTTGCTCCATTGTTGCATCACTTATGAGATTGACTTAAAAGAAGGTAAAGTTTTTATGATTTGATGCTCGTGACGGTAGTTTTGTAAAATTAAAAGATCAGTTGATATCTGCTCCAGTTTTGACCCTACCTAAGGGTATTGAAGGGTTTGTGGTGTATTGTGATGCATCCCATGTAGGCCTTGGGTGTGTGCTTATACATCATAGGAAGGTTGTGGCTTATGCTTCTAGACAACTTAAAGTGCATGAGAGAAATTATGCAACTCATGATCTAAAGTTAGCAGTTGTGGTTTTTGTATTGAAAATTAGTGTCACTATTTGTATGGGGGGAATATTGATATTTACTCAAACCATAAGAACTTGTAGTATGTATTCATACAAAAGGATTTAAACCTCATGCAGAGGAGATGGCTTGAGTTGCTTAAGTATTATAACATAAGCCTGCGCTACCACCCAGGTAAAGCTAACATTGTTGTTGATGCTCTTAGTAGGTTGTCTATGCTGATTTTGTCCCATATGAAGGAGGAGAAGAGATATTTAGTAAAGGATATTCATTGGTTGGAAAATATAGGATTGGACCTATTGGACTTAGATGATGGGGAGTGGTTGTTCAAAATGTTGCTAAATTATCTCCTAAGGCAAAAGTTAAGGAGAAATAGGTCTATGATCCTATACTTATGCAAATCAAGGATAACATGGGCCAGCATAAAGTTATGGCATTTGAAATTGGGGGAAATGGTGTTCTGTGGTATCAAGGAAACTTATGCATCCCAGATGTAGATGGGTTGAGGGAGAGGATTTTGACCAAAGGTCATATGTCTAGATATATGGTTCATCATAGTTTGATAAAGTTGTATCATGATTTGAAGGAGATATACTGGTGGAATAACAAAAAGACGGATGTATTAAATTTCATTGCCAAATGTATGAATTGCTAGTAAGTCAAAGTGGAGCATTGGAAACTGGGTTACACCTCTCTAGAGATAGCCTTACCAGTGTGGAAATGAGGAAATAATTAACATGGATTTTATTACTAGACTCACACGATCCCAAAATCAGTACGATTTGATTTGGATCATTATTAATAGAAGGACCAAGTCTGCTCACTTTTTGTCAATGAGGATTAATTACTCGAGGGAGTATTATGTAAAGTTATTCATTTAGGAGATAGTACAGCTGCATGGAGCCCCAGTTTATATTACATGCAACTTCAGTGTCTATTATATCCAATCGAGGTACGAAGTTTTGTTCTTATTTTGGTGGTCTTTTAAGGAGGGGTTGGGTATGCTGGTGAACCTTAGTATCGCTTTACACCGGCAAAGGGAAGGACAAGTAGAGCATATTATTCAGACATTAGAAGGGATTGTGTAATTGACTTTAAGGAAAATTGGGTTGATCATCTACCACTCATTGAGTTTATATATAATAATAGTTATCATTCCAGCATCCAAATGGATCCTTTTGAGGCCCTTTACGGTAGGAGATGTAGATTGTTGATTGAATGGTATGATATGGGTAAGACTAGATTATTTGAACCTGGCTTTGCATATCAAGTGATGGTAGAAGTCAAGATTATCCGAGAAAGGCTTAAGACTACTCAGAGTTGCTAAAGTCTTATGCGGATATGAGGCA
Organism: Capsicum baccatum var. pendulum; assembly: GCA_030864225.1. Taxonomy (NCBI): domain Eukaryota; kingdom Viridiplantae; phylum Streptophyta; class Magnoliopsida; order Solanales; family Solanaceae; genus Capsicum; species Capsicum baccatum. The sequence goes on along the minus strand of CM061559.1, from coordinate 197,626,885 downwards.
AAAAGAACTTGTGTTTGAGATTGATGATTAGGTGTTCTTGAAGGTTTTTCCTATGAAAGTAGTTATTATATTTGGGAAGAAGGGGAGCTTAGTCACCTTTATATTGTTCGTATCAAATTTTAAGGAAAATTTAGAAGGTTGCATATGAATTAAACTTACGGACAAGTATGGATTCGATTCATCCTATTTTTTATATGTCTATGCACAAGAAATATATGGGTGACACTTTATTGGTAGTGCAAATTGAGAATATTTGTGTGAAAAATATTCTTTATCTTACAAGGATATTCCAATCACAACCATAGACAGGCAAGTTAAAAATATTGAGAACTAAAGATATAGTTGTGGTAAAGGTTCTTTGGAGGAACCAAAAAGTGGAGGAATCCACATGGGAATTGGAGGAGGACATAAAATCTAAATATCCATTCTTATTTCCATTATTAGTCGAGGGTGCTTGAGGTACGTATCTTGAGTTTTCTCTTAGTTCATTTGGTTTTATTCTCTAAGCCTTTCTACATTCTTTCATATGTCGTTCTAAGGGTATCTCAAGCTCTCATTCAGGGACGAATGATCCCAAGGGGGGATAATGTAAAACCTAGGGTGTTAGAGAGTCAAAATTGAACTAAAACTGAACTTATAAGGTCCCTAGATTGAGCGTCGAACACCCCAGAATATTTTTAAATGCATTGGGAGAGGTTTGGGAATATAAAATAGGTCATGCATTAGGAGGGGGATAATACGTGATTACCTAACATCATCAAGGGGACCGCAGGGCCTCACCCCCATAATAGGACCCCCGCCGTGAGGGGTAAGCCTCACGATGGGCCCCATGCCATGATGTTGGGCCTCTACATTGGGCTTGCACCATGACCCCTCTCATTTTCATCAAAAGGACATCATTTTATCATGTTTTTAAAGGTATTTAGGTACTTTCACATTCTACAAACCATCTCACCTTCACTTAACCCATTTCTAAACCTTAAAACATTTGTACTCTCTTAAAAGTGTCATTTTCTACTATTAAAAATCAACTTGAAAACTGCAAGGCTTGGGTTTAAGATTGGGGGCTATCATTTTGCACTCCTTTGGAAAACTTCTTGTCAAAAAGGCATGTTGAACACTTATATACTATAAATATCATTATTTTGTGTTTTAGCTTAATAATCATATGTGTTAATGATTATTTTAAAAGACAGGGTTAAGGGATTTGTTTGTCATATACTCATATTGTTTTTTCATTGTCATAATGAATTTCTGCGTTTAAATAATGGCCTGTTAAATGAAATGTGACTTACCAAAAGGGTAGATCTGGTATCTTGATTTCATAATGGATATGTTTTTTACATGGTAAAAATATGAACCTCCATCTATTTCAAACATAGTTTTAATGGGGATTTTATAGTGTTTATGGAAAATAGATTGCATTGGATTTTCAATTGAAATTTGGAGTTTAAATGATTTAAGGGAACATTATGGCATAATATTAATGGCTTTTAAGTCTTGGTATAACGATACCAATGTGGGAATATCTTAATGAAAGACTCGACGGTTAAAAATATACAATCTTTTACTTGGGCTTTAATGGGACTTGTGTAGCTTCCCAAGAAGGTGTAGTCCTTGTGACCAACACTTGAAACCACGTTTGCTGATGTTGGGGCCCTACGAAAATTGTGTTCTTACTTCACGCAGTTGTACACAATTATTCTTTTCCGAGGTTATTATATTTTGGTGACTTTATCCTAATCCTAGTCCACGTGGTGAACATGAATTGGGGCTCCATCGGTTAGGGGTATAAGATCTATATAGCCCATGGGATACTGAAAGTTGGTGTAAGCTACATAGTTTAGGATTAAATTTTTAATGGTCATGTTTTTACATTCCAGGTCCCCTACCCCTTATTTTATTATTATTATTATGGAGTATTGTCATGTGTTTTATGACTAATTTTGGTAAAAGTATATTTTATCTCTCTTCTTGAGTTGCATGTCAGTACTCACCATAGTGATCATCCCCCAATGCTACATAATTTCATGATGTAGATTCGGAGGCCTTTTCTCGTGACCCTTTGCAACATTATGTGGATTGTTGTTCTATTGGACTTCTGGTGAGAAGTGGTGAGACCTTCATCATTCAGAAGGCCTTGGTAGGCTTGGGGTTCCCATCATGACCAGAGCTCCATTTCGGTCCATGACAACACTATTAAATCCTTTCAAAATTTCCCAAAGCGCAGTCAAAATTTTGTTGTAAATTCTAGTCTCTGCAACATTTTTGTTGCACCAAGTATAATGACATCTAGTAGCTCTAAGTGGGGTAAGTTGCAAAAGATCAATTGTCTCCTAGAATCCTTTAGTTTCAACCATAGTGACTAGTGATCCTTGTATTAGGATATACTATCAACCATGTGGTTCATGTTATAGTATTATATTTTTGTCCTATGTAAAGACAATTTATTATATTTACTTAATTTAATAAAATTCTTATTTGAATAGATCATTGTGTTAACATGCATGTCCTTTATTTATATAGTAGATAATTTTGTGTATGGAGTATTTTAACTCATGCAGAAAGATTAAAATTGTCGGTTCTTATTAGTTATAAATTAATGTTCACAATCAAAGATAGGGTTGGACAAACATCTTGATGATTGTAGCACAAGATTAAATATTATTTGATCTTAATTATGGGAGTGGTAATATCTAACTTTTTGTGCTAGTACTTTTATATGTATTGAATGGATCAACTAGAGATGTTTGTTTATGTTCTGAATTTTAATAAACAACTTCTTTAGACCATTACATGTATTTATACTCATAATCTTGATATAATTACTATGATCTATGTGGTTGATTTATTATTTTAATCTATTAAAAGGTGAGACACTTTTATGAGTCAATATATTCCTAATAGGTTGGATGATGACAAATCACTTAGTGATATAATCATCAGTTGATAGAACCATGTCTCGGACTTGAGATAGAAGACACCCCATTATGGTTGCATATAAGTTTTCACGTGAAAACTTTGTAGGTGGATTTTCTATCCGTCATGTGAAATAAGTTAAGCATATTAATAAAGGACTAAGTTAGTCAATGAATTGAATTTTTTAGAGAATTGAATTTAATTGATTGGTGTTGGTAATTCTAACATGGGAGTCAAATAAGATGTATTGATAGATTTTGAAATTAAATTGAGGAGTATAATTACAGATTTTTAGTAAAATAATTTATAATTTATTATGATATTATAATTCATTCATCACCGAATTAATATCATGATAGTAAGCCTCAAATAATAAATCTGCAGTCACTACCATACCTGATTAACTAATCAATTTTAGAAAAGAAAAGGAATTTTATAGTATAAGTAATATTATTTTATTTACTGGTCTTCTATTAATAAGGAATAAAAAGAGTGAATTAAAAATCAGTTTTTGACATTATGATTGTATTAAGGCTCAAAACGATTATGACATTAAACCTGTAATAAGGGCAGAATTTTTTTTTTGCATTAAAGCTGTAATAAGGGCAAAAACGTTTTGCCTCTTTCTCTTTTATTCTTTAATAGAAATTGGAAAGGTTGGTTTTTGATTGAAGTTCGTCTCTTTTTTCTGAAAATAATCACTTGCCACTCAAGTGTTGATTAAAAAAGGTTAATCCAATTTTGGTAGAAGATTGTATATCTACCAGACAAGGAGAATAAGATGTTAAACGAATTGTGTAAAAGTTTTAACAATTAAGTAGATTTCTGATTTTTGTTTTTGATTTTGTAATCTAGATGTTATGTAAGTTAGACTAATTCTTGTTAATTACTTCCATTGTGAATGTTCTAACACATATTCTATCTTCAGAGAATAACAAAGCATTGAAATCTCCACTAAGTAACAAAGTGTTGAAAGCTCCACTAAGCACCCATGGAGTTGATGCAAATTTCTGCAATTGTGAAAGGTCTTTCCATAGCTCTTCCCTCTTCTGATAATAATTTTAGACATTGATAACTATGAGATAGCTTGTGAAATTGTACAAACATCCTCAACCAAATAATGAATGAATTGATCAAACATAGTGCAAATTTGGATTTAAACCTGGCCTTTCCAACATAACCAAATTCTACCTTTCCAAGTCTTACTATAGTTACAAAATATATTCAATCCCTGCAATACATTTTATTGAATTTTTTGCATTGTGCCCCTTTATTTTTGTCTCTAAATAGGCAAACATATTGTAATACTCCACAAGAATCTAGACAAGTTCCCAAATTAGTCGTCACATTTTAAAAAGGTGCCCAAAGCAATTATTCCATACAAAGTACAAGTGTCATGAGCAGTTTGACACCCCCAATTTTTTGAACATTTTATTTTGGGACTTCCAGTGTTCGAAACATTGATTTTGGGCTTAAAATATGTTTAGAAATGTTAAAGGGGTCATCTAGGAGAGTTTCAGAATTTTTGGAGGAGGTTCGGGGTGATTTTAGACCATAGAAGCAGTGTGCCTTCATGATTTTGACATGTCACAGAGGCTACCCTTCGTGATATGCAGTTTGTTATGGAGGCAATCCTCTGCGATAGGCAGCGTGTCATAGAGGCTGGCCTCTGCAATAGAAGGATAGACGATTTCAGGGTTTTTTGTTTTTTTATTCCCTTTAAACACCCAATTAATGAACTATAACCCCAAATAAACATAATTTAACCACTTCTCAATCAACTACCAGTATTCATACCTCTTCCACTTTCAAGAATAACAAGTCTAGGGTTTATTCTAACAATTCATCTCCCAAGATCCTAAGTCCAAGTTCCCTTCGAAAAGTTGAGAAAATTCAGGTATGTGGGGTTTGAACAAGGATACTCTTTCATCCTTGTGCCCAAAATCTTTGGTTTTTTCAATTAAATTTATGAGGTTTTCAGTTATGATGCATGTCTGTAATACCCCAATCGTTCCTTAAGCCTAAATCTGTCTTTGGAGTGGATAGGGGTGGATTCTAAAGTGACTGATGTTTATATTATGTTGTATCTCTCTAATTTCTACTTTTTCCATGTAGAGCATTGAATAAGATTTCCATCCATGCCAATTTCATCAAAATCCAACATCGAACGAGGAAGTTATGGCCATTTTACTAAGCGATGTCGGAATCGCACAGGCCTGACGGTAGACCTGAAGGACCGCTAAGTCCTTGGTGGACTGTAAATTATCCCGTCAAACCAAGGAAGTAACCCCTTTTTCTGTCCATATTGCGATGGGCAAAATGGTGGGCCACTAAAAATTTGATGGACCATCAAGTGAACCGTTAAGTTGAGGCAGAATGTCCCATTTTTGGCCCCCGAGTGATGGACGATCTAATAGACCGTCAGTTTTCTTACGAATCATCACTTCGGTCGTCGCATTGAGGTAGAATGTCCCAGTTTTTGCACTCAAGTGACGGACGATCTGGTGGACTGTCAGTTCTTCTGACGGACTGTCAGTTCGACCGTCACAGACCCCGATTAACAATTTTCAACTCTTTTTAAAAGGGCATTTTGGTCTTTTCTGCCCATTTTGGTTTTATATATATATCCAAGTGGAGAAGAGGAGATTATTTTTCTCTCATTTATCCTCCAAAATTCTCTAGAAACTAGGGTTTCTTCTAAAGTCCTAAATCAAATCATCTCCAAGAAATTCAAGAATCTTCCAAAGATTTCACCAAGTTGTTCAAGAATTAAGTTCTTGTAATATCCCAGCCCACCGACGCATGCAAAATTGTCCGCTTTGGAGCCTCGGCCCCTCACGGTTTTAAAACGCGTCACATACGTGGAAGGTATCCATGCACCTATAAGGCACACTTCGTTCCCCTTCACTACCGATGTGGGATTTGCCTAAGTGAATGCAGGCGTTACGTATCGCCGTCCCTGCACTCACCCCCCATAGGGACTCAGCGTCCTCGCTGAGGTTTACCCCACCACCGGCACCGGTGCTGGCTCTGATACCAACTGTAATAGCCCAGCCCACCGGCGCATGCGAAATTGTCCGCTTTGGAGCCTCGGCCCTTCACGGTTTTAAAATGCGTCACATACGTGGAAGGTATCCATGCACCTATAAGGCATACTTCATTCCCCTTCACTACCGATGTGGGATTTGCCTAAGTGAATGCAGGCGTTATGTATCGTCGTTCCCCTTTAAGGCAAGAAAAATGATTTCCAAGGGGTACATATACCATTTGGTTAGAGTAAGGGATACAGAGGCAGGGCCGCCAACTTTTCAGACCATTCCGGTTGTGAATGAATTTCCTGATGTATTTCCTGAAGAACTACCAGGTTTACCTCCTGAACGAGAAGTGGAGTTTGGTATTGACATGTTGCCAGACACACACGCAATCTCAATTCCTCCTTATAGAATGGCACCAGCAGAGTTGCGAGAATTGAAAGAGCAACTGAAAGACTTGCTAGAGAAGGGATTCATCATGCCTAGTATGTCCCCTTGGGGAGCACCAGTATTGTTTGTGCGTAAGAAAGATGGTTCGCTGAGGATGTGTATTGACTATCGGCAATTGAATAAGGTAACTATCAAGAATAAATACCCTCTTCCCCGAATTGATGATTTATTTGACCAGTTGCAGGGTGCCCAGTGTTTTTCCAAGATTGACTTGAGATCAGGCTATCATCAAGTGAGAGTCAAGGATAAAGATATACCCAAGACAGCTTTCCGAACACGGTATGGTCATTATGAATTCCTGGTTATGTCATTCGGGCTGACAAATGCACCCGCAGTTTTATGCAGTAACAAGTGTTTATTTTTATGCAGGTATGTTATGATGATGAATATGTTAATTGTAAGCTTGGACATGTCTTAATTGAGTAACTATGCTAACATTCGAGGACGAATGTTCTTAAGGGGGGGAGAATGTAACACCCCGTAAATTTTTTCGTACACTTATCGCGATTATATGGAGTCCTAAAGGCTTGCGTATGGGTAAAATTAAGTTTATGGTGTTCGAAAGTATCCCGTCAATAGTTGTATGTGTAGGTATTGGAATAAGCTTTCCAACGATATAAAGTTTGCCCAAAATAGAGGAGTATTTCATATAAGCGAGCACATTCGAAATTTCAAAACGGTGGCCGGGAAGCCTGTGAAAAGTAAATCTGCAGGAAAATTACTGCAGCTAGGCAATTATTTTTTTTTGGATCAATTTTAGACGATCATAACTCCTTGTACGAAAAGACCTGTGTGAGCTTCTATATATCAACGAAAATCTCTGAGAGTCTTCTTTCCAATGAAATTGGTTTCATCCAAATCCAATGTCTGAGTAAGGAGCTATATCCGTTTTACTACAGCCTATCAAAAAAAAAACAGAATTGTGGGACAGATTTTTGGGTCAACTTTAAACGACCATAACTCCTTGTACAGAAATAACTGGGTGGTATACTTTATATGAAAAGGAAAGCCCTTTGAATTATCTTTCCAATGCAATTGGTTTCACCCAAATCCGATACCGGAGCAAAGAGTTATGATCGATTTACTTCAGCCTGTCAAAACTGTCCACTGGAGACAGATTCGGATTTATTTAAATTTTTAGGGCAAAATGGTCATTTTCTATTACCTCTTGGACGAAAATGGGTCTTTATAAACCTACACTTAGCCTCATATATATCATATATCATCCAATTATTAAGAGAATGTGAAACCCTAGCCTAATTTCAACTTCAAATATTTTGTGATTCAACCGTAGAAAATTCGAATTGGTTCCGTAGTTGTGTTCACCATCTCGAAAGCTTCGAGAAGCACCCCATGGTTATGTAAGGAGGATTCTAAATGCAAGAGTTCATTGTTAAGGTATGAATATTGTTTATTCTTGATTCTTATCCATGAATAAGTATTGATAAAGGATTATGAGTATTGTCTTGATGTTGGAAGATAACTAGAAATATAGTTATGAATTGTTTTGTATACATTGTTAGTAGTAAATTATGGAAGTTGTTGTATTGTATTATGGAGGATGAATTGTGGTGATATATCATTATATTGGTGGTTTTTTTATGCCTAGTGATCATGTTGGTATTGGATGGTGATTACGAAGGGAAATAAAGGCTAAGAGTGATGTTGAGGGATATTTCATGAAAATGCATGATATGTGAATGTAATAAGAGTATAAGAGGATGTATGTAGCACTCTTATTGATGAGTTAAAGGATTACTTCCTGGACATTATTTGGTGAAGTTAATACCTAAATGGTAAGGTTTGGTTGCTAATACTAGTTTGCCACAAATGACTTATTGTAGATAAGTGTTCGAAGAGTACGGGAAGTCAAGTTGGACTTGTATTGAAGTGGTTATATCAAGGTATGTAAGACATACTCTATCTAATCTTTGGCATGAATAATGACCCATGGCACTCTCAAGTAAGCTTCCAACATTGTCCTACGACACATGACACATAATAACATCATATGATCTTCGACACTACCGATTGAACTTGTTTTCACTTTTAAGATGTCCGGCTAGTCAAAAAAATGTCCATATACTATTGTTGACTCCGAAATGGTTTAATGAGGTATCCATGATTCTCTACTTCATTTTCATGATATTGATTACCTATTTACATGTTTTCCTATTGAGGTATCATGGTTTCAAGTTCCATAAGGTGTGACCACAAAGTAACCAATCTCAAAGATTAATTGAATTAAGAAATGGAATGTCTGTATTTTAAATTGATGATATGATGTATTGTATTAGTACCACTGATCAGTTGGCCATTGTATTATAAAGTTTATGTATATATGCTATTCCAGGGGTGGTCCCTGATGTATTGTATTAGTACCACTGATCAGTTGGCCATTGTATAACATATGTTATGTATTGATAAGGATTACGGGAAGTAATGATATGAAAGTAATGTGCAGGTATCCCATAAGCTCTTTTAAGTGTGGTCTACTCATACTGTTTATTCACTAGTATCTGGGTTCTGTTGATCTTTTGTATCTCATCTTGATACTCACTGCCTTACATACTCAGTACATATTTCCGTACTGACGTCCCTCACGGGGGACCTGTATTCATGCCTGCAGGAACAGATACTTCAGGTCGTACACCTCCGCAGTAAGAGCCAGGACATTTTGTTGTTAGTGGTGAGCTCCAGTTGTTTCGGGGCATCCCAAGTCATTTCTATATGTATTTTTGGTATTTGTATAAAAGTCTTTTGTGGGCGGGAGTTTGTCTCGACCCTAACTCAGTTGTGTATCTATGTAGAGGCTTTTGTAGACATATTGTACAGCCATAGGAGTGTTTGGTTGATAGACATGATGGCTCTGACGTCCAATTACTGTTTATATATATATATTTATGCATGTCTGCTGGGCTGATACAGGTATTATTTTCTTCTATTTACAACGAAGTGCTGCCCAAATTTCTAATTTTCATAAGTAATGTAAATGTGAAAGTATAGGTTATGAACGGGTTCTCCCGGGTCTCCTCGGCTACGGGTGCCAGTCCGCTCCAATGGGATTTGGGGTATGATAGAAGTTGGTATCAGAGCCAGCGCCGGTGTCGGTGGTGCGGCAAACCTCAGCGAGGACGCTGAGTCCCTACGGGGGGTGAGTGTAGGGACGGCGATACGTAACGCCTGCATTAACTTAGGCAAATCCCACATCGGTAGTGAAGGGGAACGAAGTGTTCCTTATAGGTGCATGGATACCTTCCACGTATGTGACGCGTTTTAAAACTGTGAGGGGCCGAGGCTCCAAAGCGGACAATTTCGCATGCGCCGGTGGGCTGGGCTGTTACAGTTCTCCAAGCCAAAGCCATCAAGAAACTTAGCTCAAAAGTGTAAAGAAGAGTTTCCAATCAAGCTTGTTCATTTTAAAAATCATAATCCAAGGTATGTGGGGTTTTGAACAAGAGTAATTCTTTCGTTCTTGTGCTCAAAGCTTTTATTTTCATTAAGGATTTATATGATTTTGCAAGTGGGTTTATACCCAAATTACTTAATCATGAGATTATGAGAATATAAATTGTTCAAGCTTTGTTATACATGATTATTTTACAATTTCCAAGTTATGACTTGATATTTAATAATGTGAATTTCAAGTTTCTACCGTGAGTTGGTATTTCAAGTGCTTTCAAGATATGTGTCAAGCTTTAAGCTTCCTTATGAAAAAGTGGATTATTGAGTATATTGATTCATGAGAATTGAGTTGTTACAATGAGTCTTGATATTTCCTCAAAGTTATTGATGTTGCCATGACTTAATGAACTGATGCCTTTTGATATTGAGAAAGATTGATTTGATTTGTGTCGAGTTAGGAATCCATAAATTGATTATGATTTGATAAATGAGAAAGAGATTTGATTCAGTCTTCATAATAGACCCTTGGGATGTTTGTGGTGGATTTCCTAATGCGTTCAGAGCTTGTGTCTGGGATTAGTATTTAGCACTGAGCGGGAAATATGGTATTTCCCCCAAAACTACGTGCCATCGTAGGAATGATGTTGATAATTGTGGGCCGAAGGCCGAGTATGAGATTATGATCACTAAATTTAGGTTGTACTCCCTGGCAAAAGTACGATGCTCCCGCCAATATGGGGTTCTCTCCTTATGAGGGTAAAACGTTGGACTCCATGTAGCTCACATGGTTTATGTCAGTTATAAGAACCTCTCATGTCCATAAGAGTCGAGTTTCTTGAATTACAGAGTCACTCTGAGTCTTGAGTTAAAGAGTTGAGTTGTTTATGATGATTTGTGAGTTTTTTATCATATGATTTATTTATGATGAAATCTTGAAAAGTATATTTCAATCTAACTTAAGCCAAGTGAGCCATTATTGTACCTATTCATATTTTCATGAAATTGATGATGATATTTACATTGTTACATGCACCCCCACATACTCAGTACATTCTAAAGTGCTGACCCACATATTTTTCTATGGGCTATATTTTCTCGTAATGTAGGTTCAGGCACTCAACCGCGTTAGCGATATTAGGGTGCCTCTTTTCATTTGCTTAGTGGTGAGTACTCATGGTTTGAGGACCATGTTTATATTTCGGGATACCGTTTTGTTGTTATGGATTTCAGTACTGTTTGAGTCAGTTGGGAGTTTGTCCCAATATCTCCATGATTTTGATGTGTAGAGGCTTTGTCAGACTACAGGGTTGGTATGTACATAATTTTAGTATTTTGGATTGTACAGGCTAGTTTCTTATCTTATTTCAGTATGTTTATGATATGTCATTATCTCTTATATTAGCACGACTATTGTCAAAGTGAGTTCTAGAAGTGATGGCAGGTTTAGAGGGTTAGCTTAAGGGCGTGTGTGGCCTTAAGCACCATGTGACATCTCGGGATGGGATCTTGGGGCGTTACAAGATTAGTATCAGAGCCCCTAAGGTTTCAAGAGTCCTAGGGAGTCTGAAAAGCTGCATTACATAGAGTCTTGATCATCGGTGTGTAGCGTTCCCCATATATATGCAAGAGGCTATGGGACTTTTTAAGAAAAGTCATCTCTTTCTTTTAAAATTCCATCATGCCTACGACTATTTCTCCCTTCTATTAATTTGTGCTCTCTTATGGCAGAAAATGCCTCCTCATAGAGATCGTAGAAATAATGAGCAACCCCAACCCATTGATCCCCTAAATGAGCATGTGTCACATACAGAATTTTGGGTAGCTTTTCACACGCTAGCCCAGGCAGTTATCGCTAATACTCAAGCTAACACCCAGATTGTTATTCTGCCTCTGCAAGAGAATAATTCTACTACAACTCAGGTTCGTGACTTTATGCGGATGAATCCGCCTGAGTTCTATGGGTCGAAGGTAGGTGAAGACCCACAGATATACTTGGATAATGTGAGAAAGATCACCCAGATTATGCACGTGATTGAGGAGGAGAGTGTTGAAATGGCTTCCTATCGAATGAAAGATATTACATATGATTAGGTGGAAATATGAAGGGAAAGTAGAGAGGAGGATGCTGCTCCCATGACTTGGTAGTTATTCCAGGATGTATTCTTAGACAGATTCTTTCCTCTTGAGATGAGGGAACAAAATATAGAGGAATTCATGAATTTGAGACAAGGCTCCATGACTGTTAAGGAGTACTACCTTAGATTCAATAAGTTGTCCAAACATGCACCTCATATGATGGCTAACTGTAGAACCATTATGAGTAAGTTCGTGACCGGTGTGTCGAGTTACGTTATGAAAGAGTGTAGATTTGTTATGCTTACTAGGGAGATAGACCTTTCTCGATTGATGATACATGCCCAACAAATTGAAGCTGATAAGGTGAAAGAGAGGAAGAGAGTAAGAGGGAATAAAAGAGCTAGATCAGAGCAGCAGGGATTCGGTCAGTCCAGATTCTATGGAGGGGACCGCCCTCAATTCCAGAGACGTTAGCTTATGCCCGCGCCTTCCTCAGTTAGTGATCCGTCACCTAGAATCAGGCCGGAGTAGGGGAACAGGCCTATCCCATCCAGGTCTTAGGAAAATGTAAGTAATAGACCTCATTCTCCTTCATGTGCCAAGTATGGTAGAGATTATTTTGGTGAGTGTTTTGTTGATCAGAGAAATTGCTTTAGTTGTAGCAAGTTGGGCCACTGATTTAGAGATTTTCTGTATGCTAGACAGGGGAGTCGAGATGCTTGTCCCTAGAGTCAGACTACTACTGCCCCCTCTCCCGTAGTCCGCCCAGTTCCTCCTCAGGGAGCCTCTTTTAAAACTATTGGCGGTTCATGCCAGAATCACTTCTACGCTATACCACCTCACCAGGAGCAGGAGAATTCCCCAGATGTTGTCACTGGTATGCTCCGTGTCTTTTATTTTGATGTGCATGTATTGATGGACCCCGGTTCGAGTTTCTCTTATGTGACACCTCTGGTTGCTATAAATCCTATTCTAGTTTCTACCCCGGTAGGAGAGTCTATCATTGCTAAGCGAGTGTATAAGAAGTGTCCTATTACTATCCTTCGTTGGGTCATATGTGTTGATTTAATTAAGCTAGATATGGTTGATTTTGACGTCATTCTGGGTATAGATTGGCTTTACTCGTTCTATGCATATATAAATTGTCGTACCCGAGTGGTCAAGTTTTAGTTTCTTAAAGAGCCCGTGTTTGAGTGGTCCAGGAGTTCTGTAACTCCAAAGATCCATTTCATAGCCTACCTTAAAGATAAGAAGTTGATTTCCAAGGGCTGCATCTATCATTTGGTTTGAGTTAAAGACACCAAGTATGAGGCTCCGACTATTCAGTCAGTTAGCATTGTTAGTGAGTTTCCTGATGTCTTCATAGAAGACCTTCCAGGGGTTCCACCTGATAGAGAAATAGAATTCGGGATTGATCTCCTTCTCGACTCTCAGCTTATTTCCATCTCTCCATACCATATGGCTCCCACAGAACTTAAAGATTTGAAGGAGCAACTCAAAGATCTCTTAGAAAAAGGCTTTATCAGACCTAATATTTCCTCGTAGGTTGCGCCTATTCTATTTGTACGGAAGAAAGATGGTACATTACGTATGTGCATTGACTACCGTCAGCTCAACAAGGTGACTATTAAGAACAAGTACTTTCTTTCTAGAATCGATGATTTATTTGATCAGCTACAGGGTGCAAGTTATTTCTCAAAAATAGACCTTATATCCAGCTATCATCAGCTTAAAGTGAGAGAGTGTGATATTCCAAAGTCAGCTTTCCAAACCCGCTATGGTTATTTTGAGTTTCTTGTTATATCCTTTAAGCTAACCAATGCTCCAGCGGCTTTCATGGATCTTATGAACCGAGGATTCAAGTGGTATCTGGATTTTTTGTTATAGTGTTCATAGATGATAGTCTTTTATATTCCCAAAGTAAGGATGACCATGCAGATCATCTTCGAATCGTGTTGAAAATCCTTAGAGCTCATCAATTATTCGCTAAATTTAGCAAGTGTGAATTTTGGTTAAGGTCAGTTGCTTGTCTGCGTCATATTGTATCTTCCGAAGGTATTAGAGTTGATCCTTAAAAGACCGAAGCTATGAAAAATTGGCCTAGACCTACCTCCCCATCTGATATTAGGATATTCTTGGGTCTAGCTGGTTACTACCATCATTTTCTTAGGGCTTCTCTTCTATCGCGTCTCCCATGACCCGATTGACCCAAAATAAAGTTAAGTTCCAGTGGACAGATGCCTGTGAGAAGAGTTTTCAAGAGTTGAAGACTCGACACACTTCATCCCCAGTATTAGCTTTACCCGATGGTACTAATAGTCTTGTGGTGTACTGCGATGCTTCTAGAGTTGGTCTGGGTTGTGTGTTAATGCAGAGGGGTAAAGTTATAGCTTATGCCTCTAGACAGTTGAAGCCTCATGAGAAGAATTACCCAACCCATGATCGTGAATTAGCAGCTGTAGTTTTTGTTTTGAAAATCTGGAGACATTATTTGTATGTTTATGTTGATGATTTTACTGATCATAAAATCCTACAACATGTGTTTACTCCGAGGGAGTTGAACCTTAGACAAAGAAGATGGTTAGAGTTGCTAAAAGACTATGATATGAGTGTAATGTATCACCCGGGCAAGGCCAATGTTGTGGCAGATGCTCTTAGCATGTTGTCTATGCGTAGAATGGCTCATGTAGAGAATGATATAAAAGAATTATCTCATAATGTGCATCATTTGGCTAGGTTGGGTGTTAGATTGCTTGATTCTGCTGAAGGGAGAATATTAGTTCAGAGTAGTTTCGAGTCCTCTTTGGTCTTCGAGGTAAAGGGGAAGCAGGACAGTGATCCTAGTTTGGTCCGACTGAAGGAGTCAGTTAAGGACCAGAAGGTAGAGGTTTTCTCCCTAGGGGGAGATGGTGTGTTGAGATTTCAAGGTAGACTTTGTGTTCCGAATATTGATGATTTGAGGCAGAGAATTTTAGCTGAAGCGCATGGCGCACGATATTCTATTCATCTCGGTGCTACCAAGATGTACCATAATTTGTGGGAAATTTATTGGTGGAATGGTATGAAAAAGGATATAGCGAAGTTCGTAGAGAAGTATTCAATTTGCCAAAAGGTTAAGATAGAACACCAAAGACCCAATGGAATGATGCAAGAATTTAGTATCCCTACTTGGAAGTGGGAGGAAGTGAATATGGATTTTCTGACTGTTTTACCTCCTTCTCGACATCGTCATGATTTGATTTGGGTCATTGTAGATAGGTTGACTAAGTCAGCACATTTCCTGCCAGTACATACATCTTTCACCGCAGAGGACTATGCTAGGCTATACCTTCGAGAGTTATTCAGGTTGCATGGAGTTCCATTATCTATCATCTCCGATAGAGGTACTCAATTACTTCTCAGTTTTAGAGAGCCTTCCAGAAGGGTCTTGGCACCCAAGTTTATCTTAGCTCTGTTTTTCATCCACAGACAGACGGTCAGGCTGAGAGGACTATCCAAACTTTGGAGGATATGTTGAGGGTATGTGTTCTTGATTTCAAAGGAAGTTGGGATGAACAGTTTCTGTTGATTGAATTTGCTTACAACAACAGTTTTCATGCTAGTATTAGAATGGCTCCGTTTGAAGCTTTGTATGGGAAAAGATATAGATCGCCCATAAGTTGGTTCGAAGTGGGTGAAGTTGCTGCAATTGGAACTGATGTTGTGTTCGAGGCTATGGAGAAAGTTAAGTTGATTTGAGAGAGGTTGAAGACAGCCCAGAGTCGTCAGAAGTTGTATGCAGATGTAAGAAGATGAGCCCTTGAGTTTGCAGTTGGTGATCTGGTGTATTTGAAAATTTTACCCATAAAAGGGGTGAAAAGATTTGGAAACAAAGGGAAGCTTAGTCCCTGATATATAGGCCCTTATAGAGTTTTGAATCATGTTGGGAAAGAAGCTTATGAGATTAAGTTTCCTGCAGAGTTGTCAGCTATCCATCCTGTCTTTCATGTTTCTATGCTCAAAAAATACATTGGTGATTCTGTTGTTGTTGATCCATCAGAGAGTTTTGATTGTCGATATAGTCTTTCTTATGATGAAGTTCCAGTCGAGATCCTAGATTATCGATTCCGAAGACTAAGGAACAAGGAAGTTCCCTTGGTTAAAGTTTTGTGGCGAAATCAATCAGTCGAGCGTGCTACTTAGGAAGCAGAAGCAGATATGCGAGCCAGTTACCCTTATTTCTTCTCCATGAGTTCAAATCAAGCCGAAGGTATAATTCTTTCTCAATTCAATTGTGCATTCAGCTATATGGTTACTCTCTCTATGATTCGTGCATTCTGTACAGTACTCAAAAGTTTAGAGTAAAGTAAGCCCTTTGAGTGGGTCGTTCCAGTTGTGTGTCCTTATTTTTCACTTGTTCTTGACCTATCTGGCAGCATTCGAGGATGAATATTTTCAAAGGCGAGATATTGTAATACCCCGATCATTCCTTAAGCCTAAATCTGTCTTTAGACCATTGACTAAGCTTTTCATCGATACCAATTTCATCAAAATCCAAATCAAACGAGGAAGTTATGGCCATTTTACTAAGCGATGTCTGAATCGCCCAGGCCAGACGGTAGACCTGAAGGACCGCTAAGTCTTTGGTGGAACGTCATCTGTCCCGTCAAGACAAGGCAGTAACCCCTTTTTTTGGCCATCGTGCGATGGCCAAAATGGTGGGCCGCCAAAAATTTGACGGACCATCAAGTCAAAGCAGAATGTCCCATTTCTGGACCCCAAGTTACAGATGATCTGGTGGACCATCATTTTCCTGAAGGATCGTCACGTCGAGGTAGAATGTCTTAGTTTTGGCACTCGAGTGACGGACGATCTGGTGGACCGTCAGTTCCTCTAAAGGACTGTCAGTTCGATCGTCACAGACCCCGATCAGCAATTTTCAACTCTTTTTAAAAAGGTATTTTGGTCTTTTTTACCCATTTTGGTTTTATATATACATCCAAGTAGAGGAGAGAAGATCATTTTTCTCTTATTTCTCCTCCAAAATTCTCTAAAAACTAGGGTTTCTTCTAAAATCCCAAATCAAATCATCTTCAAGAAATTCAAGAATCTTCCAAAGATTTCACCAAGTTGTTCAAGAATTAAGTTCTCCAAGCCAAAGGCATCAAGAAACTTAGCTCAAAAGTGTAAATAAAAGTTTCCAATCAAGTTTGTTCATTTTAAAAATCATAATCCAAGGTATGTGGGATTTTGAACAAGAGCAATTCTTTCGTTCTTGTGCTCAAAACTTTGATTTTCATTATGGATTTATATGATTTTGCAAGTGGGTTTATACCCAAATTACTTAATCATGAGATTATGAGAATATAAATTGTTCAAGCTTTGTTATACATGATTATTTTACAATTTCCAAGTTATGACTTGATATTTAATAATGTGAATTTCAAGTTTCTACCATGAGTTGGTATTTCAAGTGCTTTCAAGATATGTGTCAAGCTTTAAGCTTCCTTATGAAAAAGTGGATTATTGAGTATATTGATTCATGAGAATTGAGTTGTTACAATGAGTCTTGATATTTCCTCAAAGTTATTGATGTTGCCATGACTTAATGAACTGATGCCTTTTGATATTGAGAAAGATTGATTTGATTTGTGTCGAGTTAGGAATCCATAAATTGATTATGATTTGATAAATGAGAAAGAGATTTGATTCAGTCTTCATAATAGACCCTTTTGATGTATGTGGTGGATTTTCTAACGCATTCAGAGCTTGTGTCTGAGAGTAGTATTTAGCACCGAGCGGGAAATATGGTATTTTCCCCAAAACTACGTACCACCGTAGGATTGATATTGATAATTGTAGGCCGAAGGCCGAGTATGAGATTGTGATCACTAAATTTAGGTTGTACTCCCTGGCAAGAGTATGACGCTCCAGCCAATGTGGGGTTCTCTTGTTAGAAGGGCAAAATGTCGGACTCCCTGTAACTCACATGGTTTGTGTCAGTTATAAGAACCTCCCATGTCCATAAGAGTCAATTTTCTTGAATTACAGAGTCACTCCGGGTCTTGAGTTGAAGAGTTGAGTTGTTTATGATGATTTATGAGGTTTTTATCATATGATTTATTTACGACGAGATCTTGAAAAGTATGTTTCAATCTAACTCAAGCCAAGTGAGCCATCATTGTACCTATGCATATTTTCATAAAGTTGATGATGATATTTACATTGTTACATGCACCCCCACATACTCAGTACATTCCAAAGTCCTGAACCACATATTTTCCTATGGGCTACATTTTCTCGTAATGTAGGTTCAAGTACTCAACCGTGTTAGCGATATTCGGGTGCCTCTTTTCGTCTACTCAGTGGTGAGTCCTCATGGTTCGAGGATCGTGTTTATATTTTGTGATACTGTGTTGTTGTTATGGCTTTTAATACTGTTTGAGTCAGTTGGGGTTTGTCCTAATGTCTCTTTGATTTTGATGTATATAGGCTTTGTCAAACTAAAGGGTTTGTATGTACAGAATTTTAGTATTTTAGATTGTACAGGCTAGTTTCTTATCTTATTTTAGTATGTTTATGATATGTCATTCTCTCTTATATTAGCACGACTATTGTCAAAGTGAGTTCTAGAAGTGATGGCAGGTTTAGAGGGTTAGCTTGAGGTCGCGTGTGGCCTTAAGCACCGTGTGACATCTCGGGATAGGATCTTGGGGCGTTACAATACCCAATTTTCATGTTCTTGAGATAATGGTATTATCATGTGAGTTAAAAGTTCAGTTTGAATAAGAATTTACCTTTACATATGCTTTTATTTGCATAATTTCTATTATGAGATGAATTTCATTATTTTGACTTGAAGTTTGATATTTTTGATAAGAAGGTTCTATAAGAGAAAAAATGATTTCAAGTTTAAGCATAAGTTACTAGGTTTACAAGAAGTTTAAGCTTATAAGCTCATTTTACAAGTATTACAACATAATTAAAGTTTAGCTTGATCCTATGATCTAAGATAAGACATGAATCCACAAAATTCCTCATGAATATGATTTATGTAAGAGAAGAATAGTTGGTGAGTCCTCATAGATCGAGGTCCAAGTTTATGATGATTCCAGATATTAAATGCAGTTATTCCAGTTACTTAGCTTTCAGTTTGGGTCAACTGGGGTCTATCCTAGTGGCTTTACAGTCATTAGATTAGAGGCTTGTCAAGACTAGTCATATTATGTTTCTTTCTGATTTCCACAAATTTGAAGGTTATTAAGTTACAGAGTTTTAGCTGGGATTATTCATATGATTGAAATCTATTTTAGGTATTCGTTACTATTAATTCATGATTTAATTTTAACTTTATGAGAGTTTAGAGTTGAGTATATATCCTGGGATAGCTTGGGTTATTCGTAGTCTTAAGAACCGTGTGACATCCAGGGGTTAACTTCTGGGTGTTACAAACTTGGTATCATAGCCTAAGTTTTTAAAGAGTCTTAGGGAGTCTGAGAAGTTGTGTTTCATAGAGCCTTGATCATGGGTGTGAAGTGTGACACACTTAAGAGAAAAATGCTACGGGACGTATTAGAAACTATCTCTTCTTTCACGATCTCTATCGTAATTTGAGGTTATCATTATTTTCTCTACTCCATGCTTTCACGTGATAGAGAATACCTCTTTACAAAGATTACACACATAAAAATGGGGATCATCTATCCCCACCACCACCTGCAGACCCTCTAAATAAAAATATCTCACATCTTGAGTTTCAAGTTGCGTTCCAAGTGTTAGCTCAGGCTATGTGCAAATATTTTTGGAAACCAGCCAACAACAGTCCCACTTCAGCAGAATGGTAACTTAGCTGCAGCTAGATTTTGGGAATATATGAGGATGAACCCACTTGAGTTCTTTAAGTTGAAGGTGAATGAGGATCCTTAGTTCTTTCTCGATGAGGTAAAAAAGATTATCGAATTATGCACATTACTGAAGAGAAAAGTATGGAACTGGCTTCTTATTAATTGAAGGATGTTGCTTATGATTGGGTTACTATGTGGAAGGATAGTAGAGGTGAGAATGTAGCTCCTATGAGTTGGGATGTGTTTGAAATAACATTTTTGATAGGTTCTTTCCTTGTGAGTTTATGAACCTGAGGCGGGGCTTTATACTAGTTAAGGAATATTCCTTAACTTTACTCATCCAGCTAAGTTTGCACCAGTACTGTTGCTAGATTCCAGAGCTCAAAGGAGTAAGTTTGTCACTAGTATGGGGTAGAGCTAGTGCCTCTTCACCTAAAACTAAGCAAGAGTAATGGGGTAGAGCTCCAACTTCTAAATACCAGGTTAGTATAGTTGAGAGACATCGTTATCCAACCTACACAATGTTTGGTAAGGCCCATCTGGGTGAGTGGTTGCTGGGTAAAGGTGGTTGTTATAGTTGTGGTAAGATGGTCCACAGGGTCAAGGAATGTCCTTATACTAAGCAGGGAAGCAGAGAGGCTTGTCCTCAGACTCAATTCATAAATTCAGCAGTTCAGTTAGGCCGTCCAGCTCCACAACAAGGCACAATATACAGTACTGGTGGTGGTCGGTATTAGAACTGGTTTTATGCTATAACATCCCATTAGGAGCAGGAGAGTTCCCCAGATGTTGTCACTGGTATGCTCCGTGCCTTTCACCTTGATGTTTATGTATTGCTAGACCTAGGGTCAAACCTTTTTTTTATAACCCCACTTGTTGCTATAAATTTTGAAGTGAGTCTTGAAAGTCTTTCTGAACCTTTATCTGTTTCTCATTGGGTGAGAGTTATTGCTAGACGAGTATACAGGAAGTGCCCTATTATAGTCCTTTATAGGGTCATAATTTTATATTTAATAGATCTTGAGATGATAGATTTTGATGTTATTTTAGGCATAGATTGGATCTATTCATGATATGCATCAATCGATTGTCACACTCAAGTAGTGAAGTTTCAATTTCCTAGTGAGTCAGTCATAGAGTGGAAGGGTAGTTCAGTCTCTCCCAAAGGTCATTTCATCTCTTATCATAAATCTAAAAAGTTAATAGCAAAAGGGTGTATCTACTACCTAGTTCAAGTTAAAGATACAAAGTTTGAAGCCCAAACCATTCAGTCAGTTCGTGTAGTTAATGAATTTTCAGAGGTCTTCCCAGAGGATTTACCAGGGGTACCTCCCGATAGAGAAATAGAATTTGGGATTGATCTCCTTCATACCCAGCCTATCTCCATTCCTTTCTATCATATGGCTCTATCTGAGCTCAAAGAATTGAAAGAGAAGCTTAAGTACCTCTTAGATAAGGGTTTCATTAGACTTAGTATTTCCCCGTGGGGCGCTCCAGTTCTATTTGTGTGCAAGAAGGATGGCACACTCAGAATATGTATCGACTAAATACAGTTAAACATGGTCACCATCAAGAATAAATACCCCATTCTAGAATTGGTGATTCATTTAATCAGCTTCAGGGCACCCATTGGTTTTCAAAGATTGATCTTAGGTTGGGGTATTACCAGTTGTAAGTCATGGAGCTTGACATTCCAAAGAATGTCTTTATAACCCAATATGGTCATTTTGAGTTTGTGGTTATGTCTTTTGGGATAACAAATGCTCCCGCAGCCTTTATGGATTTGATAAGTAAGGTCTTTATGTAGTACTTGGACATGTTTGTTGTTGTATTCATATATGACATACTTGTATATTCTCGAAGTGAGGAGGAGCATGCAAACCATTTGAGAACCGTGTTGCAAACCCTTAAGAATCGTTAGCTGTATGCAAAGTTTAGTAAGTGCAAATTTTGGTTGGAGTCTGTTACATTTTGGGGTTATGTTATTTCAAGGGCTGGTATTCATATGGACCCTCAGAAGACGAGTGCATTGAAGCACTGGCCAAGACCCATTACTCCATCCGATATTTAAAGCTTCTTTGGTTTAGCTGTTTACTATAGGAGGTTTGTTGGGCATTTTTCCTTAATAGCTGCACCGTTGACTAAGTTGACACAAAAGAAGGTGAAATTTATATGGTCAGTTAAATATGAGAAGAGTTTCCAAGAGTTGAAGGATAAACTGACTTTGGCTCCAGTGTTAGCCTTGCCATAAGGTTTGAACGGACTCGTGGTTTATTGTGATGATTCTAGAGTAGGTTTAGGTCATGTTTTGATGCAAAATGGTTGGGTAATATCCTATGCCTCTAGACAGCTTAAAATCTATGAAAAGAATTATCCAACCCATGATTTAGAGTTAGCAGTTGTTGTGTTTGATCTAAAGATTTAGAAGAACCACTTATATGGTGTGCATGTAGACATTTTCACTGATCATAAGAGTCTTCAGTATGTATTTATGCAAAAGGAGTTGAATTTTCATCAGAAAAAGTGGTTGGAGTTATTGAAAGATTATCACATAATTGTGCTTTAGCATTCATGTAAGGCAAATGTGGTGGCAGATGTGCTGAGTAGGTTATCTATGGTTAGTGGGGCTCATGTGAATAAGGAGAAGCAGGAGTTGGCTAAGGAAGTACATAGATTAGCTCATTTGGGTGTATGTCTGCTTGATATGGATGATAGGGAAATAGTGGTCCAGAATGGTTTGGAATCATCCTTAGTGGTAGAAATAAAGGACAAGCAGCGCAGTGATCCCATACTTAGCCAGGTACTGGATGTAGTTCAGCTACAAAGGGTTGAGGTTTCCTTCCAAGGGGGAGATGGTGTTCTTTGTTATCAAGGTCGGCTTTGTGTTCTGAATATGGATGGGCTGAGATAAAGGATATTAGCAGAGGCTCACAGTCTGAAGTATTTGATTGACCCTGGTACTACTAAGATGTACTGTGACTTGAGGGAAATTTATTCGTGGAATGGTATAAAGAGGGACATAGTAGAGTTTGTAGCCAAGTATCCTAACTCTTAGCAGGTAAAGATTGAGCATCAAACGCCTGGAGGTACACTTCAGGATATTGTCATTCCTACTTGGAAATGGGAGGTCATCAATATGGATTTTGTTACGGGACTTCCTCGCACCAGATGTCAACACGATTAAATTTGGATTATCGTGGATCGAATGACCAAATTCACTTATTTCTTACCTGTTAAGATTTCATATACAACGGAATATTATGGTAAGATGTATATTCACGAATTATTAAGACTCCATGGGATTCCCTGTCCATTATTTCATATAGAGGCATACAATTCACTTTCCAGTTTTGGAAATCATTTTAGAAAGGCCTTGATATAAAGGTGACGCTTTGTACGACTTTTCTTCCACAGACAGATGGTGAGGTTGAGCGTATAATTCAGACACTGGAAGATATGTTAAGGGCATGTGTGATGGACTTTAAGGGAATCTTGGATGATCATTTACCTTTGATTGAGTTTGCCTATAATAATAGTTATTATGCTAGTATTCAGATGGATCAATTTGAAGCATTGTACGGGCGTAGATTTCGATCATCTATAGGTTGGTTCGAAGTTAGTAAAGCGGCCTTGATTAGGCTGAATTTTATTCTCAAAGCTATGAAAAAAGTCCAATTGATTCATGAAAGGTTGACGACTGCTCAGAGTCATCAAAAATCGTATACAGACGTAAGGAGGAGAGAAATCAAGTTTGAAGTGAGCGATTGGGTATTCTTAAAGGTGTCATCCATGAAAGGGATAATGAGATTTGGAAAGAAACAAAAGCTAAGTCCCCGATTTGTTGGTCTGTATGAAGTAATAAGGCGAATCGGAGAGGTTGCTTATGAGTTAGACTTTCCGCCAGAGTTAGCTATTGTCTACCCAGTTTTCCATGTCTTGATGCTAAATAAGTGCATTGGGGATTCATACCTAGTCCCCTTAGAGAGTATTAGAGTAAAGGATAACTTATCCTATGAGGAAATTTCGGTCAAAATTCTTGATAGGCAGGTCCAAAGGCTAAGAAATAAGGTTATGGCATCAGTAAAGGTTCTTTGGAGAAACCATCTAGTTGAAGCCACTTAGGAAACCGAAACAGACATGATGACCAAGTACCCTCATCTTTTTCCCTGCGATTCAGTCCCTACGGAAGGTAAACTATTTCTCTTCAGCAAATTCTTCATCTCACAGACCATCCAAGTATCTTCATATCATATTATGCATTCTTAAGTTGTTTAGTACGTGTATTAGTTGTATATTTAATGAACAGCTCAGTATGGAAATGTCAATTTTTCACCAAAATCCTCGGGGATGAATGATCCCCAGGGGGAGATATTGTAATACCCTACAGGATTATTGACAAGTTTTCATATTAGTCGTCACCTGTTAAAAAGGTCTCCAAAGCAATTATTCCACACTAAGAATAAGTGTCATGAGTATTTTGACACCCTCAATATTTGGAACATCTTATTTTTGGCCTTTCCATGTTCAAAACATTGATTTTGGCTTGAAATATATTTAGGAATGTTAAAAGGATCATCCGAGAGAGTTTCAGAATTTTTGAAGAAGGTTCGGGGTGATTTTGGACCACGGAGGTAGTGTGCCTCCGTGTTTCAACGTGTCATGGAGGCCACCCTCTGTGATATGTAGAGTGTCACAGAGGCAGTGTCCTCCGTATATGCAGTGTGTCACTAAGACAAGCCTCCGCGATAGACAGCGTGTCACAGGGGCTGGCCTCAGCGATAGGCTCTGTGCCACGCTGCAAAGTAAAAGTCATGTAGTCACTTAAGGCTTAAGGGATTTTTGGTCTTTTTCTTCCTTTAAATACCCAATTCATGAACTATAACCCGAAATAACCATAATTTGCCATATTCTCAATCAGTTATCAACATTCATCCCTCTTTCACTTTCAAGAACAACAATGCTAGGGTTTCTTTCACAAATTCATCTCCCAAGTCCCCAAGTCCAAGTTCCCTTCAAGAAGTTGAGAAAATCTAGGTATGTGAGGTTCGAACATGGATACTCTTTCATTGTTGTACCCAAAAGCTTTGGTTTTTGCAATTAAATTTATGAGGTTTTAAGTTAGGGTGCATACCCAATTTTCATGTTCTTAAGATTATGGTATTATCATGTGATTTAAATGTTCAGTTTGCACAAGAATTTACCTAATATCCTATAGAAACCTACATAGCCCAAATAACGTTGAATTTCCTTAACTGAAATTAGCGGTGACAGCTTCTCAACCACTTTAATTTTTGTCTTGTCAACCTCTATGACTTTTTTCAAGATCTTGTGTCCAAGAACAATTCCTTCTTTCACCATAAAGTAGCACTTCTCCTAGTTAAGTACCAAGTTGCATTTCTCAGATAGACGCAGAGCATTGTCCAGGTGAATCAAATAGTCATCAAAAGAATTACCAATTACAGAAAAATCATACATGTTTTTACTTGCATGATTGCTATTATGGGATGAATTTCATTATTTTAACATTAAGATTGATATTTCGATAAGAAGGTTCTATGAGATCATGAATGATTTCATGTTTAAGCATAAGTTACTAAGTTTTCTAGAAGTTTAAGAGTATAAGCTTAAGTTACAAGTACTACAACATGATTAAATTTCAACTTGATCCTACGATCTAAGATAAGACATGAAATCCACAAATTTCGTCATGAATATGGTTTAAGTAAGAGAAGCATAGTTGGTTTTCAGTTTATAAACCATATGCTATTTTAAGGTGGATTTCATAAGTATGAGCATATAAGTATATGTTTTGGTAGTAGTATTTAGCACCGATAAGGGAATTTGGGTTCAGCGCATCCTATTCTCCAGAAACTACGTGCCACAGTAGGTTTATGTTTAGGGGTCTCGCCAGAGAGTGTCCCCTTGTCTACCCAATATGGGCTAAGTATAGTGATCACTTTAAGTTAAGGTTATATTCTAATAGTAAGGGTAGAACAGATCTCCCCAACGTGGGTAAGACGTTGGACTCCATGATAGCTCACATGGTTTATGTCGATTATAAGAATCTCCCACAAAAGTAAAGATTTCAGTAACTAAGTGTAATGACTCACTAAACTTATTAGATTATGCTTTATTATTCATGCTTTATGTTGTTACAACTTTCAGTATTATTCATGATCAAGGTGAGTCCCTTTACACTTAGCATGCATGTTTTGAAAGTATGTTCAGTTTAAGTTTTACTTATTACATTCACCCCCACATACTCAGTACATTTCAGAATTACTGGCCTACATATATGTCTATGTGCTACGTTGTTTCATAATGTATGTTCTAGTGTTCGTCCCTAGCAGCACGATTAATTGCGGTTGGTAGGTCCTTATAATTCCAGAGTTTATGATAATTTCAGATGTTAAATGCAATTATTCCAATTACTTAACTTTCAGTTTGGGACAGCTGGGGTCTGCCCAGTGGTTTTTCAGTCATTAGATTAGAGGCTTGTCAAGACTAGTCAAATTATGTTTCTTTCCGCTTTCCACAAATTTGAAGGTTATTAAGTTACAGAGTTTTAGCTGGGATTATTCATATGATTGTTCCATTTTAAGTCTTCTTCGTTATTCATTCATGATTCACGCTTACCTTTTTTAGAGTTCAGAGCTGAGTAGATATTATGGGTTAGCTTGGATTATTCATAGTGTTAAGCACCGTGTGATGTTCAGGGGTACCTTCAGGTGTTACACATATCCACTTTATTCTTCAAGAAAAAAAGATGCACCTTTTTCTGCTTGTGGCCCTTATTAGGCCCCTTATGTTCCAAGTTGAAATAATCATGGGGTTGGTATGTAGAACCAACCTCCTTCTACATCTCAGTAGGCAGGGTTCGACCATATTCACACTTGTTATGAGGGAAAGAGGATTCAATAGTTTACTTCGCTCTACCAGGTGTGGTATTTGACCATTTGCTATTCTTCTGCACATTTACACTAGCCATATCTTGTTTCAAAGTTCAAACTCCGAGCATAGCAAGGTTTTAATTAATTATTATATATTATTTACGTATTAAAATATTAATATTATTAATTAAAAAAATAAAATAGATATTTATGACATTTTGCTTCTGCTGCTTCAATCATAATTTTACTATATCACCTCAAATTAATTATTAATAGGTCGTTTAAGTATAAAAAAATTAATAATATTGAATAAAATTATAAATTGACATAAAATAATAAATTAAATCTTTATGTTTTAAATAACTTGACGTCTTATATGAGATTCATTTAAATTTTTGCACAAGTATTTTTATTGCAATCTTGCTATACCACTTCTAGTTAGTTATTATGAGTCATTTAAAATGTTTCTGCTTCGCTACTTCAATCGTAATATTTAGTTGACTCTCGAAATTATGTTAGTGTCACTTAAATTGGAATAGAAGAAAAACGATTATAAATCATATTAATTAAAAACATAAATTATTTTTAAAATATAACTGACTATCAATGCCATAAAAGTTTGGACAAGGACAGAGTATTATAAATTACAATCTAAAGTCTTAAAATAGTAAATTACAGTGTCACAAAGGTATTATAAATTACAACAGCTAACAACTTAAAATATCTAAAAACAAATTAAAAATATAGTGATTATCTAAACTTTATTTGTATCACATAAATTGAGATAAAAAAAAATAGCATATATTTTCTCTTATACAATAAGAGGGAGTTTGAGAAGCTTTACGTCATGCTGCTTTCTGACTTTTAATTATAATTTTACTATATCACCCCTAATTAATTATTATAAGTCATTTAAATATTAAAAAATTAACAGTTATTATAAGTCATTTAAGTCATGTCTGTTTCGCTGTTTCAATCATGATTTTACTATATCATCCTTAATTAATTATTATGACCATTTAAGCATTGTGTCACTTAAATTTTAATAGAAGAAAACGTATTATAAATAACAATAATTACAAATTAAATTACTCAAAAAATATAATTGACTATCAATGACACGAAAGTTTGGACAAATAGAGAACATATTATTTAAAAATTACATAAAAAGTATAATAAATTACAATAGTTAACAACTTAAAATTTCTAAAAAAATAATTTTTATATATTTCAAAAATAAATACGTAAAAAATATTATAAATCACAATAATTAACAATTTCAAAAATTAAAAAGTCAACCTGCCTACTTTGATACAATTCATTGGTTCTTTCCCTTGCCTCCATTTTTTTCCTCAATTTTAATTTATTTGTCTTATTTTTTAAATCTTTTAAATATTTCAAAAAAAAAAAACACTATAAATTACAATACTTAATAACATAAAAAATTCAAAAGATATTAAACATTTGGTCAACTCTCGAAATTATATCACTACCACTTAAAATGAAATAAAAGAAAAATTATTATAAATCACAATAATTAGAAATTTAAATTATTTTTAAAAATATAATGTCTATCAATGCCACAAAAGTTTGAACGAGGAGAGTAACATATATTATTTCAAAATTACATAAAAAATATTATAAAGTACAATATTTAACAACTTAAAATATCTAAAAAAAAATTATCTACCATATATTCCAAAAAAATATATTATATACCATAATAATTAACAATTTAAAAAATTCAAATGATATAAAATATATGGTTAACTCTCGAAATTATATCAGTGTCACTAAAATTGGAATAAAAAAGTAATATAAATCTTCATAATTAAAAATTTAAATTATTTTAAAAATATAACTGACTATCAATGTGATAAAAGTTTGAACAAAAAAAGTAACATATATTATTTAAAAATTACATAAAAAGTATTATAATAACAGTTAACAACTTAAAATATCTAAAAATACATTAAAAATATAATTGATGATCAAATTCTATTTATATCACATGAATTACAATAAAAAATAACATATAACACTAACCCTCGTTATCTAGTATCAAATATATATTTATCTAACCCCGAAAAGCCACCGTACATACTGATGGACGTCAACATGTCAGCATTCGAAGATACTGTAAACATTATTGTTAAAGGTAGTTTTGTCATTTAAGACTTTGCTGCATATAGGCTCTACACATTTTCACCAATTTTGAGGGGGTAAATCAAGGGCTCATTTGAATAGCTCACATGGCCAGATAACCTTTAAAATTTACGACTTCTCTTATTTTGGTTGGGAGCCGAAATTTAATCAACAGTTATTTAAAATATATAATATTATAAGGTTAGACTGAATCTTAATACTTTTCATGGATAACTTTTAGTTTAAACATCACAATCATAAGATTAAAGTGTATTTGTTATTTTCTTAAACTTTATACTAAGTTAAAAATAAATAATCAAATTAAAATAATGAGAATATATTTAACATGACTTTATATCAAATAAAAAAGTAAAAATTAGATAGTCAAATCATTTGTTTTCATAAAAATCGATAGTTAAATTATTTATTTGTATGATTTTAACTTGGCCCAAATTTTTAGAATTAAAAAAAATTTTAAAATCTTGTAATTTTGAATTAAAATATATAATATATATCAAAATATTTTTTAATATTATAATTTTAAACATGTCATATGAAAAAATAAATTAAAAAGCTATAAAAAAAAAAAAAAGGCATTTTTTTGTTGGACTCAAAAAAAGCCGAGCAAATAACTAAAGCTGACTAAAAAGAAAGTATTTGTTATGCAAGGGCTATTGATAACTAATCCATCTACTACAATTGAATGGCAAGTCAATGTGTTATCACACTTCTCAAAATAAAGAGTAATTTTAAGTCATTTTGACCAATTTATAAACTCTTTCAAACACCCTCTAAACACAGAGCAGTCAAGTTCTTTGGAAAAAGACAAACAAGCAAATACCAATTCAAGAAAAATGTCAATTATTGTCCCCAAGAATCCTATGAAAACAATTTCCCTGTCCCCTTCTGTTTGTTTTATGTACTTTTTTTTTTTATGTGAAAAAAGATAATTGTATATATATATATATATAATAATAATAATATGCTTCAGTACAACATAGTTGGGGTTATATATATACTAGTGGTGATAGGCCGTACCCAGCACAAACTCTAGGATTGTACAAAAACTGAATCGATTGATAAACCGAATCGATAAAAATGTTATTGGTTTATTGTAATTGGGTTAACGGTTTTTTAATAATTTTATAAAAAAAAAATTATTGGATTTTTGGTTCGATTCGATTTTTTCTTATTGGGTAAACCGATAACCCAATAAGAATATAAATATATATATATATATATATATATATGTATGTATATATATATACATATATATTAGATACTTCTCTTAATTTCTCTTTAATCTCTACAAATTAACAAACCTATTATTTCAATTATATAAACTCTTAATTTCTCCTAACAACATTTAGTTCAAACTTGAAGATTCTTGTAAACTAAAACACATTATGTAGGATTTTTGTTTGCAACTAAGATTCAATTATTTTTCATGCTAGTTACTACTATTTCTATTTTATGAGTATTTTTTTATTTGTTAAATCGAAAATCGAATCGTTAAGGACTAAAAACCGATAAACCGAGAACCAATAAAAAATATCTTATTGGTTTAGCATATTTAAAAATCGAAAACCGATAAACCAAACCGGTAATATGTAAAACCGAACCAAACTGACCTATGCACACCCCTAACGAACTCAATATGCTAAACTTTAATTTTTAAAATTATTATAAAATCAATGAAATAAATTATTATTATTAAATAATTTTAAATAATTAAATTTTTTAATTATTTAATTTATAATATTTTTTAATTTTATTTTAAGTGACACCAATATACTTTCGAAAGTTAAGCAAATATCACGATTGAAGTAGCGAAGCAGACATGTCTTAAATGACTTATAATAACTAATTAGAAGTGATATGATAAAATTTCTATAAAAAATACTTGTAAAAATAATTTAAGTAAGCCTCATATAAGATGTCAAGTTAATTTAAAACATAAAGAGTTAATTAATTATTTTATGTCTATTTTACCTTTTTATCAAATTTATTAACTTTTTAATACTTAAATGATTTATAATTAGAGGTGATGTAGTAAATTATGCTTGAAGCAGCTAAAACAAACATGTTATAAATGTTTACTTTAATTATTTATTTTATTAATTATTATTAATTTTCTAATACATAAATGACATATAATAATTAAGGGTGATAAAGTAAAATTACGGAGCAAATAGTGGCCAACAAGCATGTTGATCACCGAAATGAAAAGGTTGTTACAAAAATTAAAATTGAATTTCCTTGTTTATGTATTTTATGCTTCATTTAATTGTACCTAATAAAAAATGATGTTTTAATAACTCAGATATACATCGTAACTATGTATTTAATTTTTCGTTTGAATCTAATTATTTAGATCTCAATAGGTGTACTGCTTTCGCACCTTTTTTGACACAGATATTACTATTGCAAAGTACTTTATTCGATCATTTAAAATTTTTAACTTCTTTTATCTATTTTATCCTTATTATTAAATATTATTTAAAATCTAAGACTTAAATGACTTAAAATGACTATTTGGAATTGATAAATAAAATTACTATAAAAGTTACTTGTTAAAATTTTGTAAGTGAACCTCGTATAAGGCGTCAAGTTAATTTAAAACATCAATGGTTAACTAGTTAGAAGCGATATAATAAAATTACTATATAAAGTATTTTTGAAAAAAAATTAAAGTGGACTCCATATTAATTAATTAGGCGTGATATAGTAAAATCACGATTGAAGTAGCTGAAGCGGACATGTCATAAATGTCTATTATATTTGTTTAATTAAATATTATAAATTTTCTAATACGTAAATGACTTATAACAATTAATTAGGAACAGTATAGTAAAATCACGGTTGAAGCAGCTGAAGCAGGCATGTCATAAATATTTTATTTACTTTTTTCATTATATATAATTAATTTTCTAATACTTAAAAGACTTATATAATTAATTAAGAATGATATAGTAAAATTACAGTTGAAGCACCTGAAGCAGATATGTCATAAATATCTATTTTATTTTTCATTAAATAATATTAATTTTCTAATACATAAATGACTTATAATAATTAATTATCTAATACTTCAATGACTTATAATAATTATCTAGAAGTGATATAATAAAATTACTCTAAAAGTTACTTGTGATTTTTTTTAAAGTGAACCTCGTATAAGTCGTCAATTTAATTTAAAACATCAACGACTAACTAATAGAAGCGATATAATAAAATTACTATAAAAAGTACTTGTGGATAAAAATTTAAGTGGACTACATATAAGTTGTCAAATTAATTTAAAACATCAAGAGTTAACTCAGAATTTTGTGTCTATTTGACTTTTTTTTATGAAATATTATCAATTTTTTAATGCTTAGATAATCTATTATAATTAATTAGGGGTGATATAATAAAATCATGATTGAAGTAATTGAAGTAGACACGTCATGAATGCTTATTATATTTTCTAATTAAATATTATTAACTTTTTAATACGTAAATGACTTATAATAATTAATTAGGAATGATATAGTAAAATCACGATTGAAGTGGCAAAGCAAGCATGTTATAAATATCTATTTACTTTTTAAAATTATGTATTATTAATTTTTTAATATGTAAATAACTTATAATAATTAATTAATTATGATATAGTAAAATTATGATTGAAACAATTGAAGCAGACATGTCATAAATATCTACTTTAATTTTTAAATTAAATATTATTAATTTTCTAATATGAAAACGACTCATAATAATTAATTAAGGATGATATAAAAAAATCACTTGTGAAGCAGCTGAACCAGACATGTCATCCATAAGCTGCCTGCTTCAGCAACTTATCCTCACTTAAAATATTATTAATTTTTTAATATGTAAATAACTTATAATAATTAATTAGGAATGATATAGTAAAATCACGGTTGAAATAACTGAAGCAAGCATGTCATAAATATTTATTTACATTTTTTAATTATGTGCTTTTTAATATTCTAATACGTAAATAACTTATAACAATTAATTAAGAATAATATAGTAAAATCATAATTGAAACAGTTGAAGCAGACATGTCATAAATATCTACTTTATTTTTTTAATTAAATAATTAGAAGTGATATAATAAAATCACGATTGAAGTAGCTAAAGCAAGCATGTCATAAATATCTATTTACTTTTTTAAATTATGTTTTATTATTTTTCTAATACGTAAATAACTTATAATAATTAATGAAGAAATCACGGTTGAAACATCTGAAACACACACGTCATAAATATCTACTTCATGTTTAAATTAAATATTATTTTCTAATACAAAAATTACTTATAATAATTAATTAAGGATGATATAGTAAATCACTATTGAAGTTGCTCAAGCAGGCATGTCGTCCACAAGCTGTCTGCTTCAGCCGCTTATCCTCACTTATATATTAGTAGTAGAGTAGTATATATATATATATATATATATATATATATATATATATATATATTAGTTCGATGAGACTCGTGCTATATATATATATTTATATATATATTTAAATAAACCCACCCCTTACCTCTCACCCCACCCGTCTTCTTCATACCGTTCCACCCCCTCACCCCCTCCTCATCTTCTTGTATTTTTTCTTACACCCCACCCCAATTCTCTTTCTCCTTCTTTTAACACTCCATCTCCACTTCTATTATATTCATCTTTCTCCTTCTTCTAACTCTTCATCTCTACTTCTATTATCTTCATTAATTTCTTCAAGAAAGAAAAAACTACATGTGAAAAGTTATGAATATTAATACACTTTTCAAAATTCATCATTGAGAAGAAGAAGAAGAAGAAGAAGAGGAAGAAGAAGAAGAAGAAGAAGAAGAAGAAGAAGAAGAAGAAGAAGAAGAAGAAGAAGAAATTTATAATCAATTCATCTTCAACAGAGATTTGAAGGGGGGGAAATGAGCTACCACTTAATTGATTAGAAAATAATTTTGGAAAAGAGAGTCTTTCAATACATGATTTTTGAACTAAATTACTTATATGATTTTTGAAGAAATCTATTGTTGGATTTATGAGATTGTCCTTTGTATCCACCATTACTAAACCTTGAAAAAATTTGAAGACAAACAAATGAGTTTGTCGAATTCATCGTTGATGTCTAAATTAACTATTGGGGTTTTCTTATGATATTGTGAAGTTGTACTTGAATTTTGAGTTTGATTGATATGAAATTTGCTAGTTTAATTTTGTATCAGCCATTATTGAAAAAGCTTGAAGACAAAAAAAATGAGTTTGTTGAATTCATGGTTGATGTCTAAATTGATTATTGGGGTTTTCTGATGATGTTGTGAAGTTGTACTTGAAATTTGAGTTTGATTGGTATGAATTTTGCTAGTTTAATTTTGTATCCACCATTACTGAACCTTGAAAAAGCTTGAAGACAAAAAAAATAAGTTTGTTGAATTTATGGTTAATGTCCAAATTGATTATTGGGGTTTTCAGATGATGTTATTAAGTTGCACTTGAAATTTGAGTTTGATTGGTGTGAATTTTGTTAGTTTATGTTGGAATTTGAGACCCAAAAATGAAGAACCCATATATGAGCAATGTTGAAGATGACATATGAGGAGAAGGGGTTTGGGGGAAGGAGGGGTGAAGAAAATATTTTTTAATATATATATATGAAATTATTTTAAAAAATACTTTTCTTGTGTGACTCCGACGTGGCAATGATGTGACGCTAATTTGTCGGTGCGTGTGATGCACTCTCCATTGTGAGAGTGGTATTCAGTCTTGAGGGATAAAATTAATACACTTTAAAGATGTTAAAGGGGGTAAATAAACAGAAGTTTAGTTTAGGTGCTAAAATAAGTTGAGCAGACAAGTTCAGGGGGGAGATGATGTCTTTTCTCATACACACACACACACACATATATATATATTATTTATTTACTTGTCTATAGGAAAAGACATCTCTACTTCATCTGACGTAGTGATATGTTCTGAGTACACTTTACACCTCCAAAACCCACTTTGTGGGAATACACTGAATATATTCCTGTTATTATATACATATTTATATATTTAATGTGGTGCAGACATGCAATAACAATCTCAAGCAATTGGTATATAGGCGTGTTCCAAATAAATAATAGGCTTACATCATCGATTGACCCTTAAACTTGTTTCGAAATTTCACTCGGACCCCTCAACTCAGTCTTGTACCTATTAAACACTTCAACAACCCAAAATTAGAATCTATTAGACATTTTGTGGACAATCAGCAAAAGGTATAGAATGTGTGTAAACACTCATGTGACGTGGCAAAAATGACCAATTAAAAGAAAAACACGTGGCAAATGGATTTTAAAAATTAACTTTGAGTTAAAAAATTATATTTAAATATAAACCTAATCTAACCAACCCCCACCCCTACCCTTACTCCTCCCTCTCCCCCTCCGACTCTATTAACGATATCACTATTGACACTATTTTCATCACTGCCAGCCAAAAAATTCAACCTCATTAATGGCGTAAAAATCCAAACTAATACAAATGAAAAATTATTGAACAAACTCAAGAAACAGAACCATTGAAATCAAAATTTTCATGGGATGAAAATGGATATTTTCATGGATTGGAAGGAAATACAATGAGTAAGGATCAATTTTTTTCTGCAAATCAAAAAACAGAACCAATGAAATCGAGAATCAAGTCGCAAATCAAAGTTGTAAAAAGTTTAATTGAAACAGAGAAAAAAAAAATTATTTCAGTTGATGTTTTTCCAATTTTTCAGTTGTTAATAAAGGAGTTTGGATTCGTTTCATTGGTTCAAATTGCTATAAACTCAATCTTATAATGGTATTTTTTTTACGTTTTCTTCCTCATCCACCCTTTAGATTTAAACATCTTTTGTTGCAATTTTTTTTTTAGTGTGATTCTTTTTTAATTTTCAATATGTTAGATGAGAAAGAGAAGAAGAGAAAGAGGAAGAGCAGGGGGAGAGAGATATATGTAAAGAAATTATGAAATTTGAATGTTTTAATAGTGGTCTCCATTTTTCCAGCGAAGAAGGCGATAGACGGCGGTGGAAAATGTTAAAAAACTATAATGGAGGTTGTAAAAGACTCCCCCCCTCCCCAAAAAAAATGTAAAAATCACTTTCACGCGTCACTCTCAAGTGGCTTACACTTACTATGACATGTCAGCAAAAAATATTTACGTGGTTTAAATTTTGGGTGGGTTAAGGGCCTGATAGGTACATGACTGAGTTAAAGAGTTTAAGTGAAATTTTGAGACAAGTTTAGGGTCCTATCGATTGTAAGAACATGTACAACGGAAGCAATAATTCTACAGGATCAATACAACTTACATATAATCTACATAACATAATCAAAATAAAAGTCAGAAAACTTACCTCTTGAAGCTTTCACACAGTTCGTTCAACACCTTGTTTGCCAGTTTTGTTGCCTTCTACTACTTCCTGATTGACCTTATTAATCAACCTTGTGTGGGGAAGTATTTTTGGATTGAAAAAGGATATGTGAATTCTAAGAAATCAGCCTCTACTTATTCCCACTTTCAACGGGATGAGGAAGGGAGAGAGACAAACGTTTTGACCCTTCATTATAACCTTAAAGTCAAAAAACATTTTTAGCCTTAATGCCACTTAATGCCGAAATGTTTTAAAGCTTTAAATTTGTCATAATGCCAAAATTAATTTTTAAATTCTTTTATTCCTAATAGAATATCGGTAGTTAATATTACTTTTCTTAGCAGGCTTCTTTACTTTTCCAAAATTGATTACGTAATCAAGTGTAGCAGGGACCACAGATTTATTAAATGAGGCTTTCAATTATGATATTAATTCGGTGATGGAAGAATTATTATAATATAGTAAATTATAAATTATACCACTAAAAATATATAATTGCACTCCTCGATTTAATTTCAAAATCTACCATTACATCTTATTTAACTTCCCATGTTAGAATTACCAATACCAATCAATCAAATTAAATTCTCTGAAAAAATTAACTCATTGATTAGCTTAATCCTTTATTTATAATTCTTAACTTATTTCACATAACGGATAGAAAATCTACCAGCAGGGTTTTCACGTGAAAACTTATAAGTAACCACAAAGAGGTGTCTTCTATCTCAAGTCTGGGACATGGCTCTATCAATTAATTAATATTTCACTAAGTAGTTCATCATTATCCAACCCACCAGGAATATATTGACTCATAAAAGAGTTTCACCTTTTAATAGATTAAAATGACAAATCAAACCAAATAGATCATAATAATTATATCAAGATTAAGAGTATAAGTACATGTAATGGACTAGAGAAGTTATTTATTATAATTCAAAACGTAAACAAGCATCTTTAATTGGCTCATTCAATACATACGAAATGTACTAGCACAAGAAGTTGGAATATTACCACTCCCATAATCAAGAACAAATTATATTTAATCTTGGGCTACAATCATCAAGATGTTTGTCCTACCTCTTCTTTTAATTGTGAACATTAATTTATTACTTATAAGAACCGATAATTTTAATCTTCTGCGCATGAGTCAAAATACTTCATACATAAAATTGTCTACTATATAAGTAAAGGACACACATGTTAACACAATGATCTATTCAAATAAAGATTTTATTAATATAAGAAAGTGTCTTTACATTGGGATGAAAATATAATACTAACACAAACTACATGGTTAATAGTATATCCTAACAATCTCCCACTTAGACTCATAACCATGAATGCATAATTTTAACTCTCAATTCTTCCACATGCTTATCAAAAACCTTCTGGGTTAAGCTCTTTGTAAATAGGTCCGCCAAATTATTCTTCGGCTCAATCTTCAAAACTCTCACATCACCTCTTTGAGTTATATCCCAAATCAAGTAATATTTTTTCTCAATATGCTTACTTTTTTATGGCTTCGTGATTCTTTCAAGTTTTCAACTGCACCATTATTGTCACAATGAAGTGTTAGTAGTGTCAGAACTGAAGGAACAACTCCAAGATCTTTCAGAAAGTTGTCGAGTCAAACAGCCTCCTTAGCTGCCTTAGAGGCAGCTACATATTTGGCTTCTATGGTGGAATCAGCAACACATGATTGCTTGATAATCCTCCAAATAATGGCTCCACCTCCTAAAGTAAACACATATCCTGAGGTAGATTTCCTAGAATCTTTATTTGACTGAAAAGTTGAATTAGTATACCCAATAGGTATAACATCCCTAGAGTAAAAAAAAAGCATGTAATACCTAGTCCTTTTAAGGTACTTGGTTATAATGCTTAACCATAGTCCAATGTTCTTGCTAATGATTAGACTGAAATCTGCTAACCATGCCAACAATAAAGAAAATATCTAGTTTAGTGCACAATATAGCATACATGAGGCTCCCTACAACAGAAGTATAAGGGAACACCTTTATTCTTTCTATCATATCGATCATTTTGGGCGACTGATCTTTTCATAGAGTGATTCCATGCCTAAAAGAAAGGAATCCCTTTTGGAATTTTGTTTACTAAACCTTACAAGAATAGTATCAATATAAAGTGCTTGAGATAAGCCTAATATCCTTTATTTATGATCTCACATGATCTTGATCCCAAGGATATGAGCCGTTTCTCCCAAGTCTTTCATATCAAAACATAAGGAAAACCACTCCTTAATAGTATTCAACATGCTCATATTATTTTCTATGAGAAAAATATCATCTACGTACAAAATAAAAAATGCTACTCTGTCTCCGTCCCATTTTTTATAGACACATGACTCGTTTTCACATTGATCAAAACCAAAAGTCTTAATAGAATTATCAAAACAAGTATTCCATGCTCTAGATGCTTGTTTCAAACCATAAATGGATTTCTTACATTTACAAAACTTATGTTCATTACCATTTTTCATGAAACCTTCTGGTCGTGCCGTATAAATACACTCATCAAGACTTCCATTGAGGAAAGTCGTCTGGACATACATTTTCCAAATCTCATAATCATAATAAGCAAAAATGGATAAAAGAATCCTAATGGATTTAAGCATAGCTACCGGTGAAAAAGTTTTCTCATAATCAATTTCTTCTTTTTGAGTAAACCCTTTCGCAACAAGCCTAGCTTTAAAAGTTTGCACTTTTCCATCCATACCTCTCTTTTTCTTATTGATCCATCTGCAACCAATGGGTTTGACTCCCGTAGGTGGTTCTATAAGTTTTCAGACTTGATTGGAATACATAGAGTCCATTTCAGATTTCATAGCAGCAATCCACATTTTATCATCTTTATCATGTAGTGCTTCGACGTAATTAAGAGGTTTTGTATTAGGATCCTTAGGAATTATATCATAAGATTCTCCCAAGAGCGTAAATTGTAAAGGTTTTCTAATAATTCTCCCACTACGACGACTAGTCACTATAGGATCTTCTATATTTGGAACTAAATTTTGAACACTCTGAATGTCTTCCTGCATTATGACAGGTTCCTCAACATTATCCTGAACGTTTTTCTTCATAATTGCAGGTTGATCGATATTACTCTCACTAATTTGAGGTAGTGTTTTGTCAAGTGTTTGCTCTTGTGTAACCTCTTTTCTATTAACATTTCTCCCACTACATGGATGCAGTGGTATATCAATAATGGTTTTTAGAATGAGTTCTTGTGTTTCATTATCCGTTATTCTATTGCTTAATTCCTATAAAATAGTTTTACTTCTAGAAACATGGTTCATTAAATGATCCTCTTCAAGAAATCTAGCATTTGTCAAAACAATTACCTTATGTTTCTTACGACAGTAAAATAAACCCTCTTTCATCCCTTTTGGATATCCAATAAAAACACACACTTCTATCCTAGATTCCAGTTGATCAGTTTTTTCTCTTACCACATATATTGGACAACCCTAAGTTTGAATATGTTGTAGAATAGGCTTGCACTCACTCCACAATTCAGATGGGGTTAAAGGTACTGATTTTAAAGGAACCAAGTTCTGAATATAATTTGTTGTTTCTAATGCATAGCCCCAAAAAGAAAAGGGTAAATCTGAATAACTTAACATTGATCTAACCATTTTTATAAGAGTTCTATTTCATCGTTCTGCCACACTATTTTGTTGTGTTGTTTCCATAGTAAAATATTGAGATGTAATTTCTGATTCTGATAAGTATTTAATGAATTTTGAAAAAGGTATTCACTATAACGATCAGATTGTAATGTACGTATATGTTTGTTATGTTGCTTTTTCATTTCCATATTAAATCCTTTGAATTTTTCAAAGCATTCAGATTTACGGAGCAACAAATAAATGTATTCATATATTGAGTAATCATATGTGAAAGTCACATAATACCCAGAACCAGCTCTTGCTTGTATATTCATAAGACGACACAAATCAGTATAAATTAATACTAACTTATCACCGGCTTTATTTCCGTTGGAAGAAAATGGTCTCTTGGTCATTTTACCTTCTAAAAAAGATTCACAAGTTGGAAGTGCCTCCACTTTTAATAAACTAAAAGGTCCATCAAAAACCAACCGTGAGATCCTATTTTTATTAATATAACCTAGACGTAAGTGCCATAAGTATGTTTCACTCAATTTCGAAATATGTTTTCTTTTATGCAATTGATAAACATTATTAAGTTCCATTATTTGTAGAATATTATGGGAAACATCAAATACAAACAAATCATGTATTTTAGGTGCAAAAATAATAAAATGCTTATTAAAGTTTATAATTGCACAATTATTAGCAAAATAAACATTATAACCAGCATCCATTATTCTTGAAACTGGAATTAAATTCCTTCTTATAGAAGGTACATAAAGAACATTATGCAAAGTCAAAAGTCTAGAACTACTAAACAAAAGAAAAATATTTTCTATAGCTAAGGCTGGTACTGGTTTCCCATTTGCTTGAAATACATTCAGTTCATTTTCACATAGGCGTTGTATTTCCTGAAACCCCTACAATGAAGTGCAGATATGATTAGTGGTTCCCAAATATATAGCCCAAAAATTAGGAGGAAACAACTGCTAAAAATGTTTCAACGACATGAAAAAGATGAACCTTGTTTTTGCATCTTAGCTATATAGTCGGGGTACTATTTCTTACAACGACCAGGTTGCTTGCAATAATAGCACTTGCCCTTAGGCTTAGCCACACCACCATTAGCTCCTGGACCTTATGAAGCTTAATTTTCTTTTTGTTTTTGCCTTTCAGCTTAGAATTAAAAGATAAAGGCTTGTCAGCCATCAACGCTGCATGAGGATCTTGCTGCATAATGATATATTCTTCCGCTTGCAGCTTATTCAATAGTTTCGTAAGATATAAGTCCATCTTATTCATGTTATAATTTAAGTGAAACTATAAAAAATTATCCGGCAGAGTCTGTAGGACCATCTCTACCTGAGATTCCTTATCAATAACCATACCAAGAATTTGCAGCTCGTTCAACAGACTCATTGTAATGCCTATAGACTACACCCTGGATGTCACATGGTGTTTATGACCCCGAAGGACCATAAGCGAACCCATGACTGGTACCTATTGTAAATACTGAATAATCATTATAAAACATATGCAGAAATGAAGCTGAAAATGCTATAAGGTCCATAATACTGAAAAACAAAGACTGAGTACATCTATGGAATAACTGCTAACTGAAAGTGTCTGAAAGACTCTAAACATCTGAAATAAAATAGTTGGTGGGACAGGCCCCAACTAACTTCAATTACTGTCTGAAAACAACTGAAATATTGTAAGTAATGCAATGACTAAATAAGTATCACGTACTCGATGGATGAGGACTCACTAATTTAGCTGTGGATGATCGTCTGATCTAACTAAGTACGGTCAGGAACCCGAGCGTCCGAACCTATGATACGAGACATCATAGTGCAAAGAGAGTATGCATCAGTACTTTGAATATACTGGTACGCTAGGTGAGGTTAGGCAAATATGCATGGGTTTATGTGCATGAATAATAATAACTAAATATCATAAAGTAACTGGATAAGAGTATATGCAAGACTGGGACTACTGAAAGTACTGAACATACAATACCAAACATATATCATCTATCTGAATTAGACTACAATTAAAGTACTGAGTTTCTGATAACTGAATACTGATAACTATAAGTTTAGACAAAAAATAAAGTACAGAATTTCTGATAATTGTAAGTCATAATCGTGTAGAACTGAACTGAGTTCTGTACTGAATACTGAAACTGAGACTATAAGAGTTATCATCTAGAAGACATACCCCGATTATTGACTAATTTGGGGTTCAACCTGTAACCTCAGTTCGAAGGGTGTTAGCACCGTTTCATGGGTTACTAATACTGGCTGGGTCAACCCTAATTTGGCAGGAAGACTCAGAAGATGTATATGGTTATGTCAACCCTAGTCTGGAAGGAAGACGATTTACCATACGTGTAAGACCTCACAAAATCTTAGATCAACTCAGTCCTTTAGAGCATGAAAAGAGGTCTCAGACTTAGAAAATTTCAGCTAAGTAATGAGACTTAATCGCATTTTAGGACCTCAGTATTTCTATGATTTTATTTGTGACCCTTATGACCTTAAAATATTGATTTTTAAGTTGATTTATGATCAGGCATGTTAATGGGTGCTCTCGGGTGGTTTTGAATTTTTCGTACCTCGCTAGAAACTTGTTTGGATGTAAAAAATAGTGAGTCAGTGAGATCTCAATGTGTCACATCGCTTATCGCGTCGACGGATATTTTTTCTAGTATTTAGTGCAAATTTCAGTAAGCTGATGCGATATCAATGCGACGCGTTGGTCTGCGCATCACTGGGCACTTTTTCAGTAATTAAAAGTCCACATCTAGAGGAATATTTAGGTCATTTTTCCACTTTTATTCATCCCTAAAACACGAGATTAAATTATCCTAAGGGCTAAACCACTCACTTTCTCTCAATTTCTCTTAAATTTCTCTCAAGAACAAACCCTAGGGTATTCAATTTCAAGTCCAAGCTTCAAGAACACACCATCAATCTTTACGAATTTGATTACCAAGGTATGTTAGGTGTTCATCCAAGGGTTTCTTTCCACTCTTGGAGTTCAAGAACCTTTTTTAAAACTACAAGTTGATTTCTTTCATGAATTTTATGTTGAATTTGATTGTGTTCATGATTATGATGTTATTTGGGTTTGTAATCCATGATTTATGTCAAGTTTCAGGTAAAGTAACTAACCTGTGTGTATTATTATATGGATTTATGTTAAAAGCCCCTTTGAATTTGTGAGTTGGGATTGTGATCATGATGTTTACATGTTG
Source organism: Capsicum baccatum var. pendulum (assembly GCA_030864225.1). NCBI lineage: Eukaryota > Viridiplantae > Streptophyta > Magnoliopsida > Solanales > Solanaceae > Capsicum > Capsicum baccatum. Next base: position 197,583,837 of record CM061559.1, on the reverse strand, counting down.
ATTATTTTTAGGTTCATGAATTATGCTCTCCAAGTGTTTAATAAAATGTTCATGTGAGTTGAAGGGTGAAATCATGACATAATAGTATGTGCACAAGTTCATGCCCCTCAAGTGTTTAACAAATGTCTAAATAAAAGCATTGTTAACAAGCTACTATTGTTATGCTATTAAGATCATTCCATGTTTTACTTTCAATGCTATCGAGTCCTGGGGGTATTCAATACTCTAAAATCTAGTTGTTTCCCTTAGAATTTTAGTAGCTACAGAATTGTCTCAATAAATGTCACAAACAGTTATACTCAGTTAGTTACAGAACTTAGTGAACTCAGTCCAGTTAAATTAGACATCACGATCAGTAATAGTTCAGCCAAGCCTAGAAAAGTTTAGAAATTATTTCAGTGTCTATTCAGTTTGGTCTAGGAATCAACACCGAGCAAACCCAGGGATGGGGGACATTCCTGATAGTAGAGGGTTTGGCCCTTAGGAGCAATCCCTGCATTACAAAACTACATAGCCAGCATAGGTTGAGATATCTTCCTGCTAGACAAGGGTTGATGCATCTTGTACAAGTTTTCCTACCAGTGAGGGTTGACGAAATGTCTTCCTACTAGATAGGGTTAAATCACAGCCATTGTTAGTATCCCTTGGTAAGGTGCTAGAACCATTCCAACAGGGGCCACAAGTTGGACCCCAACTCAGTTTATAATCGGGGTATGTCGTTTCGATGAATACTCCTACAATTATAGTTTCAGTTTCAGACTTAGTATAGAACTTAGTTCAGTTCTACAAAATCAGGACTATCAGACACAATTGCCCAGCTCAGTATGGAACTCAGTCTAGTTCTATAGAATCAGGACTTTCAGAAATAGTCAGCAAGCTATCAGTAATACAGTTATCAGAAAAACTCAGATATCATTCATTTAGTTATCAGAACTCAGTATCCAGTAATAGTATGATCTCAATTACAGTATATGTAGTTATATGCATAGTATTGCATAATCAATATTTCAGCAGTTTTAGTCATACATGTACTCTTATGCAGTTATATTCATACCATTCAATCAGTTATTGTTAATGCATATGAACCCTTGCATATCAGCCTATCCCACTTAGCATACCAGTACATTCAAAGTACTAATGCATACTCTTTCTTTTGCGCTATGATATCTTATATCATAGGTTTAGACGCACGGGCTCCTAACCGTACTTAAAAGTCTAGGCTATCAGCATTATATATAGTGGTGAGTCATCATAGTTCGAGGACATATTTATTATTTCATTATTTTAGTAGTTCAATATATTCAGTAGTCAAAGTTAGTTGGGGACTTGTCCCAACAACTCTATATTCAGACAGTTAGAGGCTTCAGACTAGATTATTCAGACAGATGTCTAGTTTTATTTCAGTATTTATTTATCAGTATTGGTTTATCAGTCATGAACCTTACGAAAACTTCAGCCTAACTTCCACATTTATTTCAGAATTATTATTCAGTGCTCACAGCAGGTACCAGCCATGGGTTGCCATGTGGTCCTTCAGAGTTGTAAGCACCGTGTGACTTCCAAGGTGCAGACTCGGGGCGTTACACTATATTAGCTATTTAGTTCTGTAACTCAGAGACTAGAACTAAGGGTCAAACCCTAAACTGGAAGAAATGCCCCCATTCCTGGGTTCACTCGATGCTGAATCCTACTCCCAACTGAATCGACACTGGAACTAATCACTGGACTATACTAGGCTTGACTAAACTGAATATTGACTAAATTAGGGTTACATAAATCAACACAAATTGTAGTTTATTTACATGAACTCAAACTCTTCTTGGCTTGAAACCCACACAACAACACATACATGAACACAATTCTATTCAAGAATGTAAATCATAATCTAAGTTTTGAAAAAGGATTCTTGAACTCCAAGGGTGGAAGGAACCCAAGGATGAACACCTAACATACCTTGGTTTTTGAATTTGTGAGAATTATTGGTGAATTCTTGAGACTTGGACTTGAATTTGATGAACCTAGAGTTTTGTTCTTGAGAGGTTTTGTGAAGAATGAATGTGTTTTTCCCTTTCCCATGCTTAATTTTGTGTTTTTTTAACTGATTTAACGTGGGGGAAATAACCCAACTACCCCTCTAGACTCGGGATTAATTGTATAAAATATGCCCAGCGATATTGCAGACAGCGCATCATGTTGATGGTGTCGATGCAATTGTCGATGCGTCATGTCGATGGTCATGACGGATGGAGAATACGACGTATCCTGATCGCATTGGCTCATTATTTTTGTTATCCAAACATATCTCAAACGATTTCCAAAAATTTTGAAACACACCCGAGATGACCGATAGATAACCCTGATCATGAATCAATTTAAAAATCAGCAATCTAAGGCTTAAAAAATTAGACCATTGAAATATCAAGGCCAAAAATAAGAATAAATCTTAACACTTGGCTAAAATATTTCAAAGTCTGGGACCTCTTTTGGCATGCTATATAGGACTGAGATGGACTAGAAATTCACAGGGTCTTATAATATCTCCCCTGTGGGAACATTCGCCCTCAAATAAGACAAATTAAGTTGAGACGAACTGAGGTACTGCGATTATACTAACATGCATAGCTGAAACATAACTAAATCTTGAGACATAACACATGACTGAACTGGTTCATAAATGCATGAATGATATAAGAATGATATGCAGTTGGACCTAAGCATGGAACAGAGTAAATCTAAAGAAGACTGTTACATTTGGCTGAGTCTGAGTTTGTGGAGAAGAGATGAGGGTATTTGGTTCGCATGTCTACTTATACTTCCTAAGTGGCTCCCTCAACGGACTGGTTCCGCCAAAGAACTTTGACCAAGGAAACTTCTTTGTACCTTAGTCTGTGAGTCTGACGATCGAGAATTTTGACTGGGACTTCTTTGTAAGAGAGACTATTCTGAACATCTACACTCTCTACTGGGAGTATAACTGTTGGGTCACCTATGCACTTCTTTAGCAAGGAGACATGAAATACTGGGTGCATTGATGCCAAGTCTGTAGGCAACTCATGTTCATAGGCTACCTTTCTGAAATGACTCAGAATCCTATAAGGACCAACATATCGGGGACTAAGCTTCCCCTTCTTACCAAACCTCTTCACTCCTTTTATAGAGAGATTTTCAAATACACAAAGTCGTTAATCACAAATTCAAGATCTTTCTTTCTCACATCTGTATATGATTTTTATTGGCTCTGGGCTGTCTTAAGCCTCTCCCCGATCAACTGTTTATTTTCTAAAGCATTAAACACTAAGTCAGGCCCCACCACTACGGCCTCACCTACTTCAAACCAACCAATGAGAGATCAACATCTCCTCCTATAAAGAGCCTCAAATGGAGCCATCTGAATAATGAAATGATAGTTGTTATTATATACGAACTCAATCAAAGGTAAGTGGTTATCCCCAAAGCCCTTAAAGTCAATGACACACGCTCTCAACATATCCTCTAAGGTCTGAATGGTCCTTTGTGCTTGACCATCTGTCTGGGGGTGGAAGACTGTACTAAGGTGGACTTGGGTACCAAGACCTTTTTGGAAGGCTTTCCAAAAGTGAGAGGTAAACTCGTACCTCTATCTAAAATTATGGACAACGGGACACCGTGCAACCTAACTAACTCTCTGATATAGATCTTGTCATAGTCCTCGGCTGAATAAGAAGTATAGACTGGCAAGAAATGGGCAGACTTGGTCAACCTATCTACAATGACCCAAATTGAATCGTGCTGACGACGAGTACGAGGCAAACCCATTATGAAGTCTATGTTCACTTCTTCCCACTTCCATGTGGGAATACTAAACTCCTGCATGGAACCACTAGGCTTTTGGTGCTCAATTTTCACCTGCTGACAAGTAGAGCACTTAGCCACATACTCTGCAATGTTCTTCTTCATCCCACTCCACAAATAGACTTCCCGCAAGTAGCTGTACATCTTAGTGGCCTATGTGCTTAAGCAAAAATTCACTGTCTCATATCATTTACATATAGAACACATAGCCTACCCTAGCAACGCAACGTACCATCTCCCCCTTGGGAGAAAATCTCTATTTTTTGGTCTCTGACTGACTCTTTCAGCTTAACTAAATTGGGATCCCAATCCTACTTTTCCATTACCCCAAAAACTAAAGATTCTGAACTATTCTCCACCCAAATACTACCCTCAGCTGAATCAACCAAACGGATACCTAATCTGGTAAGCTGATGAAATTCTCAAACTAACTTTTTATTACCATCCTCAACGTGAGAAACACTACCCATGGACAAACTACTGAGGGAATCTGCCACTACATTGGCCTTGCTCGGATGATACAAAATACTCAAGTCGTAGTCTTTCAACAACTCTAACCACCTTCTTTGACGCCAGTTCAGGTCTTTTTGTGAAAACACATACTACAAGCTTTTGTGGTATGTGAATACATCAACATGCACCCTATAAAAATAGTGCCTCAAAATCTTTAAGGCAAAGAAACCGCTGCTAGCTCAAGATTATGGATGGGATGATTCTTTTCATGGGGCTTAAGCTGTCTAGGGGCATAGTCTATGCCCTTACCCTTATGCATCAAAACACACCCCAATCCAACTCTGGAAATATCATAGTATATAACAAATCCATCTAAACCGTTGGGCAAAGTCAAAACTGGGGTTGTAGTGAATCGAGTCTTCAATTCCTGAAAACTCTTCTCACAAGAATCTGACCACTGGAACATAACTTTCTTTTGAGTCAATCTGGACATGGGGAATGCAATAGACGAAAATCCCTCAATGAAATATCAGTAATAGCCGGCCAAACCCAAGAAACTCCTAATATCTGATGGAAAGATAAGTCTGGGCTAGTTTTTTACTGTTTTGATCTTTTGAGAATCAACTCTAATGCCATCACTGGAAACTATATGACTAAGAAAAGATACTAACCTTAGCAAAAATTTGCATTTACTAAATTTAGCAAACAACTGATGGGATCTAAGAGTCTGTAATACTATTCTAAGATGGTCTGCGTGATCATTTTTCATAGCGAGAGTAAACAAGAATGTCATCAATGAAGACTATAACGAACATGTCCAAGTATTGCTTGAACACATGGTTTATTAAGTTCATGAAAACTGCTGGGCCATTTGTAAGACCAAAAGACATGACTAGAAATTTAAAGTGACCATACCGAGTTCCGAAAGTTGTTTTTGGAATGTCACATTCTCTTATTCCAAGCTGATAATAGATGGATCTGAGGTCTATCTTTGAAACGTAACTGGCACCCTGATGTTGGTCAAATAATTCATCAATTCTAGGAAGTGGGTATTTATTATTGATGGTGACTTTGTTCAATTAGTGGTGGTGTAAACACATTCTAAGAGAACTGTCTTTCTTTCGCACAAATAGAATGAGTGCACCCCAGGGAGATATGCTGGGCCTAATGAACCCTTTGTTTAAGAGGTATTTCAACTATTTTTTCAAATTGTTAAGTTCATATGGAGCCATTCTATATGGCAGAATAGAGATTGGTTGAGTATTAGGAAGAAGGTCTATTTCAAAGTCAATTTCCCTTTCGGGAGGAACTCCAAGAAGATCTTCGAAAAACACATCTAGAAATTTACTTATGACTGGAACAGACTTAAGCCCATCGGGCTATGATAGACTTAACCACTAGGGTAGAGACTGAGAAAGGGACTATTAGGATTTCGGGAATAACTCCAAAGTTGATGGCTATGTAAGGAGTTACAAAAGAAAAAGAAGCTCCAGGATCTAACAAAGCATAAATAGTTAAATGAAAGACTTGCAACGTACCAATAACCACATCATAAAAACTCTCCTTATCTTATCGGGACTGAAGTGCATAGAGCCTGTTTGGGTGCTGCCCACTGGTGGCACTGGAAGCAACACCCTACTAAGACAGGCGGCCGGACTGAACTGGAGAATGGTTATGCTGACTCTGCGAACCCACCTGAGGAAATTCTCTTATCTTATGGCCTAGCTTACCATACCCAAAACATACATCGCTGCTAGCCCTACAGACACCCTGATGGTTTCTGCCACATTTTTGGTAAAGAGGATTTGTTCGAGTACTATTCACACTACCCTGAGATTTAGAGCCTGACGCCCTATCCTTATTACAATTCCTAAATTTAGGCATCAGTGCACTAGCGAAAGACATAGTTGGGATTGAAGATTTTGGGTGGAACTGAGGACGGTTACCACCTTTGGACTTTGGCTAAGCGAAATTGAAGCTACCTATTCTAGCTATCTTGTTCTCCCACTCTTTCTCCTTAGTCTTATGTTCCTCAATTTGTTGAACATGGACCATCAACCTAGACAAGTCCATCTCCTTAATTAGCATTGCGGTCCTACACTCCTTGACCGCACTGTCAGATACACCAGACACGAAATTGCTCATCTTAGACCTGCTATCATCCACCACATGAGGGGCATACCTAGCCAACTGAGTAAACCTTAGGGAATACTCTTTCATACTCATGTTTCCCTACTTCAAGTTGATGAACTCTAACACCTTAGCCTCCCTCAACTCCAACGGAAAGAATCTATCTAGGAAGGTAGTAGCAAACTCTTACCAATCTATAGGCCCTACATCTATGCCTCTATCTACTTTTCACTGCTTAAACCACGTATTAGCTATATCTTGTAGCTGATAGGTAGCTAACTCAGCACACTCACTAACAGTTACCCCCATAATGTCTGTTACCTTCTGAACCATGTCGAGGAATTCCTATGGATTCTCTTTAGACTTAGACCCTAAAAATGAAAGAGGGCTCATTCAGGTAAAGTCCCAAATTCTAGCTACAGCAGTATTGGCCACTGGGTTGGCCTGAATAGCAGTTGGCCGAACATTCTAAGCTGCTATAGAATAGGCTAGAGTGGTAAATTCTACTCTGAATTTTGCGTGGGGAACGTGTTCATTCAAGGGATCTTCCTGAATGGGCAGAGGTGCTGGCTAGTTCCCAATTGTTCTTCTGTTAGTCTTTTTGGGAGGTATGTTCTGTACATAAAAGGAAAATTTATATTAGACAGAGAGTTTAACTTGAGATCATACTCACTCGTACGATATGAACATTGAAAGAAGAGAACTTTTTCTAAAAATGACTCATAGCCTCTTGTCCATAAGTGTGGCGCGCTACATACCCAAGCACAAGACTCTACTTGACGTGACTTTCAGACTCTCTAGGAAATTTTAGAACTTTAGGCTTTGATACCAAGTTTGTAACACCTCGAGACTACACCCTAGGCATCACACGGTGCTTACGGCCCCGAAGGACCACAAGCTAGCCAATGACTGGTACCTGCTATAAATACTAAATAATTACCATAAAATATATGCGGAAGTAAAGCTAAAAATGCCATAAGGTCCATAATACTGAAAAAATACTGAGTACATCTATGGAATAACTGCTAACTGAAAGTGTCTGAAAGTCTTTAAATATTTGAAATAAAAGAGGTGGTGGGACAGGCCCCAACTAACTCCAACTACTGTCTGAAAATAAATAAAATACTATAAGTAATATAATGACTAAATAAGTATCATGTCCTCGATGGATGAGGACTCACTACGATAGGTGCGACTAATTGTCTGATCTGACTAAGTATGGTCAGGAATCCGAGCGTCCAAACCTATGATATGAGACATTATAGTGCAAAGAGACTATGTGTCGGTACTTTGAATGTATTAGTACGCTAGGTGAGGTTAGGCTAATATGCATGGGTTCATGTGCATGGGTTCATGTGCATGGGTAATAATAACTAAATATCATGAAGTAACTGGATGGGAGTATATGCAAGACTGGGACTACTGAAAGTACTGAACATTCCATACCAATCATATATCGTCTATCTGAATTAGACTAAAACTGAAGTACTGAGTTTCAGATAACTGAATACTGATAACTGTAAGTTTAGTCTAAAACTGAAGTACTGAATTTATAATAACTGATAACTGTAAGTCATAATTGTGTAGAACTGAACTGAGTTCTGTACTGAATACTGAATACTAAAATTGAGAGTGTGAGAGTAATCATCTAACAGACATACTCCGATTATTGAATGATTTGGGGTCTAACCTGTAACCCCAATTGGAAGGGTGTTAGCACCATGCCGCAGGTTACTAATATTGGTTGGTTCAACCCTAATCTGGTAGGAAGACTCATGAGATGTATATGTTTATGTCAACATTAGTTTGGCAGGAAGATGATTTACCCTACGTTGGCTATGTAGTTCTGTAACTCAGTAACTGCTACTAAGGGTTAAACCCTAAACTGGAAGGAATGCCCCTATCCCTAGATTTGCTCGATGCTAAATTCTACTCCCAACTAAATCTATACTGGAACTGACCACTAGAATGGACTAGGCTTGACTGATCTCATACTAATTTCGTTAACTAACCGAATATTACTATTTAGGATACTGTAGAATCATTGTATTTCGACTGGATACTAGATAAACAACTAATTTTGGGTATTAAATACTCCCAGGACTCGATAGCATAGATAATAGAACTATATCTCAACTTTAAAAGCATCACACATAGGTTATCATAGAGGCAGAATGTAGCATCTTGCCATCTCATCAGCCTTAACCCACTTATCATAGGCTTTAGTCTCCTCATTAGTCAATTCATCCGACTTAACAGGACATTCCTCAACCAATACAAATTTAAATCCCTCATCAGTAAGAACAATATCCACATTACATTTTCAGTTCACATAGTTAGGGCCTTCTAGTTTATTTTAATTCAGGATAGAGGTTAAGAGGTTGAATGAAGACATGGTTAATCTGTTATATAATCCAAACTAAACAGATCATTAGGCATGATGCAGAATAATAAAATTCTTAAAAAACATATCACATATATAACCATGCACATAAAGAGTTAGAATCGTAAAGAAAACTTAACCATTTAAGCAAATAAATATGTAATGTCAGATATTTTATCTCTTAAGTAAAACAGAACCAACTCAGTTAGAGAGTAAATTGTTGATTTAATATAGATAAATATCACATTTCATAAGTCTCTTATACTATTGAACTAACATGTAACTTAGTTGGAAAGTTAATACAAGTCATCAAAAATAAGAGAGTAAAAATAGTATTACACTATACAAGTTTATCCGATAGGGAAGATGACCTGTGTCAACATATAAAATCATATTATTTACTATTATTAACCATTGAAATTCATAAGGAATGATCCCTATCACTTCTGGTTTGCAAAAATTTTTTTTTTCAGAATTTTTAATTTTTTTGAAAACATAAAAATGCCTAAAACATAATAAAAACAAAAATAAAAAAATTTAACTCTTGAAGCTTTCACACAGTTCGTTCAACACCTTGTTTGCCAGATCTGCTGCCTTCTACTACTTTCTGATTAATCTTATTAATCAACCTTGTGTGGGCAAGTATTTTTGGATTGAATAAGGATATATGAATTCTCAAAAATCAGTCTCTACTTATTCCCATTTTCAATAGGATGAGGAAGGGCTAGAAAAATGTTTTGGCCCTTCATTATAACCTTAAAGTCAAAAAATATTTTTAGCCTTAATACAGTGCCAAAACATTTTTCAACTTTAAATTTTTTATAATGTCAAAATTGATTTTTTTAATTCTTTTATTCCTTATAGAAAACCAATAATTAATATTACTTCTCCTATCAGGCTTTTTTTCTTTTTCAAAATTGAATAGGTAATCAGGTGTAGCAGGGACCACAGATTTATTAATTGAGGCTTCCAATTATGATATTAATTTGGTGATGAAAGAATAATCATATCATAATAAATTATAAATTATACCACTAAAATTATGTAATTGCACTCCTTGATTTAATTTAAAAATCTACCATTACATCTTATTTAACTCTCCACGTTAGAATTACCGACACCAATCAATTAAATTAAATTCTCTAAAAAATTTAACTCATTGATTAATTTAATCCCTTATTTATAGTGCTTAACTTATTTCACTTGACAGATATAAAATCCACCAACAGGGTTTTTACGTGAAAACTTATAACAAACCATAAAGAGGTATCTTCTATCTCAAGTTTGAGACATAGTTCTATCAACTAATTAATATTTCACTAAGTAGTTCATCAACATCCAACCTATCAGGAATATATTGACTCATAAAAGAGCCTTACCTTTTAATAGATTAAAATGACAAATCAAACCACATATATCATAATAATTATATCAAGATTAAGAGTATAAGTACATGTAATGGTCTAGCGAAGTTGTTTATTATAATTCAGAACATAAACAAGCATCTCTAATTGACCCGTTCAATACATACGAAATGTACTAGCACAAGAAGTTGGAATATTACCTCTCCCATAATCAAGATCAAATTATATTTAATCTTGTGATACAATCATCAAGATGTTTGTCCTACCTCATCTTTTGATTGTGAACATTAATTTATTACTTATAAGAACTGATAATTTTAATCTTCTCTGTGCATGAGCTAAAATACTTCATACACAAAATTGTCTACTATATAAGAAAGGGACACATACGTTAACACAATGATCTATTCAAATAAATATTTTATTGATATAAGAAAGTGTCTTTACATGAGATGAAATATAATATTATAACACAAACTACATGGTTAATAGTATGGTAAGACATGTTCCTCCCCCCCCCCCCCCTAAATTTGTAATGAAAACTCACTTTAGCCATTAATCTTCATCTTTAATTATTTACCCCCTTATGAACTTTATAGTGTATTATTTTGGTCCCTTCGTGGTCGCATATAAACCTGACAAAACAAGGCATGTTAAGCGTTGAATAAGACCCAAATTATTTTTAAAAAAAAAAAAAATTAATGGTCATCTTCTTTTTCCTTTAAAACCCGACCCTTTATCCCAATTTCAAAACCCTAACTCCTCTCCTCCTTTATCTTCAATCAACTCAAACCTTACTTTGGTTTGAAGTTACTTAAAATATCAAGAACATTATTTCATTATTTTCGTTAATTTGCTCTTATTTTTCCTTCATATTTTGTTTCTCTTTTTGATTTCTCCATTCATTTTTTATTCGTATGAAAAGGGTATATTCCTTCTTCTTTTTGTATGTAGATTTTATTGTTATTTTTTGTTCTGTAATTTGTGGATTGAATTATTTTGTAGTATACTATGAGATCGGTTAACTTGTCTAAGCTTTGTTTGGAAGAGAACAATTTTTTTTTGAATCAAAAAGTTCATTGCAATTATGATTTTATGGTTCGTTTGAAGACATCCTGGACTTTAACTAATCCCGGTAGAAGATATTGGGCATTTCCTTATTATGGGTAAATATCTAAAAAATTTCTCTTTTTCTTTATCCCGGTATATTTAATTGAACACTAATTTTTTGTTTAAATTATTGAAGGGTCCAAGATCTTGTGACTTTTAGTGTTGGAGGGACAAAGAGGACATTGATCCAAGATCCAAATTTGTAATTCCTAAACTAATAAAAAAGTTAGGTGAGTTTGAGAATTTAGTGGAATCTTGTCATCAAATTATACAACCATCAGTCAATGAAGTTTTGAAGATGGAAGCTTCCGACAAAGTTGACAAACTTAGAGTGTCCAAACAAGATGATAATTGTGTAAACATCAAATTGAAGAAATTAGAAGAAGAGATTTAGAAGATGAAAGAAAGAGAGAAGAAGTGGATAAGTATCATGGCTAAAAGAAGGATTAGGGAGAATATTCTTATATTTATTGTGTTTTTTTGTTGCATTATAGTTATAAGCTATTGGTTTAGAATGGTCTATGTAAAGAAAGACTCAATAGAGTTACCTTTGGATTTTGGTGTGTAGTAGCGTTTACTTTCATTAGATCTTTTGTAATCATCCTTGAAGTATCTATGTAATTCTTTGTTGGGGATCCCTTCTTGCTTTGTGTATTCTTTTGCAAGTTAATAAGAATCTTGTTTGAAGCTTCTTATGTTGTTATTCTACTAGAAAGTACATAGAAGTAGACACAAAAAATGGATGACAATGACAAAAATTATATATATACACCAAAATTTGCAGTCTTGGCTGTATGTATTGCTAGAAATATTCATGTGACAAAACTGCATAATATATTAAAATGTTGCATCACAACTGCATAATTAAGAGATCAAAAATTGCAGTCACAGCTGCATGATTAAGAGATAAAAAATTGCAATCACAACTGCATGATTAAAAGATCAATTATTGTAATCACAGTTGTATAATTCTTTGAAAAAAAATAGACAATACAAAGCAGTCACAGCTGCATAATTGTTTTACAAAAACATATCTATCCAGGCACAACTACAGAATTTAGTGGAACAAATTAGACTTCTAACACTAGACAGCTGAGGAACTTGTTTGGCTCAATTGATTCATTTCTACAGCTTTGGTACTTGTCCTCATTCCTTTTTGTGCTCTCATTTCTTGAAGTCCTTGTTGGGTGACGAAAGACTTTATTTTCCATTTCACACCTGATCTTGGTGTATGATGCCCAAGATTTTCAATTACTAGAGAGGAGTTCAAAGGCATTCCAGACTGGATTAACAAAAAAATTATTAGTCTTTTGATGATTAACTTGAATATTGAAAAGTGTAAAATCATTCAAAAACTTACATTGTGGATTTTAAAACCACTTTCTGTATGTAGAACACCCATCCCAACCATTCTTGGTCTTTTAAAACCTGTCCCTCGACCCTTACTAGTAACACCACCAAGATTAGATATAGTATTTGATATAGTAGCATCACTCCCTCTACCTTTTCCAATGACACCAATAATATTTGCAACAACAGCAGTAGTCCCTCTACCCCTACAAGTCCCTCTTCCCCTTCCAGTGGCACCACCTATATTAGCTGCATGAGCAACAGTCCCTCTACCCTTTCTATTGACACCACCTACATTAGATGAAAGAATAGCAGTCCCTTTAATATTTGCAGTCCCTCTTCCCCTTCCAATGCCACTAATTACATTTACAGTAGCAGAAGCAGCAGATGCAATAGCCTAACATTCAAAATAAGAGATATCAAGCAGATGCAATATCCTAATAATAAAAATAATATCAAAATTCAATAAAACTTAAGGTGAATTATAAATAAATTTTACCTGTTTTGTAGACCCTTTTAGTCTTCCTCTTCCTTTGTTCGTGCTTTCTTGAGAATGACTTGAAGCTGTAGAAGAACCAAAACTTGAACCAACAGTTGTAAATTTTTTACCAAAAGGACAACTCCTTTTACTATGACCCTTTGCATGACAAGTGTTGCAGGTCATTTCAGAACCTATTTTGGATAATTTACCTGTTTTGTTCTCAGTTTTCTCTTTCTTTCTTAACTTAGAGGGCCTGCCTGAAATTTTTCTAATTTTTGGTGGTCTAACAGGAAGATTGGTTGACTGTGGCCATATTTGCGTTTCAGTAACAGGCTGAATAAAAAAGCTATAGGTCTTTTGGTATATTTCCTTATTATACTAATATGAGACATAGTTGATAGGCTCCAATATTTTAAAATGAAGTGCAACTATAGCATGACTATAAGGTATGCCATTTAGCATCCAAGATCTATAAGTACATGTTCTATTATTCAGCTGCATTATAAATGTATTTCCCCAATTGTCCTTAACCTCAAAACCATGTTCACCATTCCATTCAAGGGTACACTTCATTGATTTTGAAGTGTTCTCAAACAATACCTTTAAATCCATTGGAGAATTATTACTTATCCAAGTTTCAGAGAACTGGCTCAACTCTATTATTCTTCTCATTACTTTGACCTTTATTTCCTCAAGCATTGTGATAATAGTCTTGTATCTTGCCCCATAATACATGAGTTAAAACTTTCAGCCATGTTATTATCAACACTATCACAATAACTAGAAGTACTAAAATAAACCTTGGACAACCTTTCTGTGTTGTACCACAAAAGTTCTTCACAAATTTTATTGCCTAACATCTCCATATAATCTAGATTTTTTTCAACTCTTGCTCATATGTTGACTTGGCACATTTCTGAAAATAATTCCTTCTTTCAATGCCTCTCCAATCTTTAGACCAATTAGCCAAAATATGCCTTGTACGCATTCCTTACTCTGCATTTGGCAGTAACTGTAGAACTGCAGTGTCAAGACCCTTTAACAACATATAAAATGATTAGTTGACATAACAATATAGAAAAAAAATAAAGTAGTTAAAAGGATAAATGAATAAGATAGAATAAATTACCTTCTGCATATCAGTCATGGTTGTCAATCTTGTCCCATCACCAAGCTTTAAATCATTCCTAACAAGTGTAATAAACCATGTCCAAGTGAAAGTGTTTTCAACTTCAACCACTACCTAAGCCAGTAGTAGCATTTGGTTATTCCCATCTTTACAAACAGTCACAAGTAATTGCCCTTTGCAAACACCTTTCAAGAAACAATCATCAAATCTAATACATCTTCTACATCCAGCTTTGAATGCTTTCTTCAAAGCATCAAAAAGTATATAGAAGGATTAAAACCTTTGTCTTCCACCTTCAAAAATTTCTTCACCAAGCCTCACAACACATGTGTTGCCTGTATTAGTCTTTAATAGTTCATCTCTATAATCAAGATATGTGCTGCCAGTATTCTATCCCTGTACCTCTCTGCTAAATACTTTGAATTGACGAATTTATTTCTAGTTATGGCAGTGTATACATGCACTGGATTATACTTTTTCACAAGAAAATCTCTCGTCCTTGAATCATAGCTGCCAAACAGTAACTATGGACAACCATCACCACATTTTACCCTTACCCTGGTTGGTTCATTTACATACTTGTTCAGCTCTACATATTCTTGAACTGTATATCTAGTAACAACTTCTCTAAATTGCTTAACATTTTCAAAAGTTAGACCAGTTTCCCAAATAATTAACTTACAAGTAGGATAAAAAAAAACAACTCTGTTTTTAGTTCTTTTTGCCCTCCTTGCCTTTAGTACACTTCTTTAAGGATGTTGACTCTCATCCTTATCATCAAAATCTACATCTGTATCTATTTCAAAACTAGCATTTTCATCTGAATCAAAGTATGGCTCATCACCACCTAATTTATCCCGCGGGTTGTTTTTTTCTTGGACACATACTCATTATATCCCACATCAACTCTCTTTTTTCTTAAATTAACCCCTTTAACTCTAGGCTCTCTTTCTTTCTTTTTATTTGCTTTGCCATCTCTCTTTTTTTCTCTCAAAATTCTAACCTCCTCATGAGTATCACTACCATATTCATCATCACATTCAAGCAAATCACCATAATCAAAATCTTCACTATCTTGACTATCACTTTCCCAATCAGAATGTACTACTGGAATATCTGATGCAGTAGTATCAACAGTAGCACCACCCTTACCTAAATTATCCTCAAGACTAGCACCACCCCCAGCTAAATATTTCTCAACAGTAGCACCACCCCTACCCAAATCTTCCTGAAGACTAGTACCCCCCACCTAAATCTCTCTCAACGCTAGCACCACCCCCACCCAAATCTTCCTCAACAGTAGCACTAACCCCACCCAAATCTTCCTCAATAGTAGAAGAATATCTACCTAATTCAATAGTAGAAGAAACTTCACCAACACCAACAGTAGGTCGTGCAGTTTCTTCAGCTTCTTCAAACCCTAAGTTATCCACAGAGGTTTGTGCAAGGTCTTTATTAAAAAATTCTTTACCCACATGCTTACCATATTCAAGGGTGGGGACCACATCAAGTTTATCTATTAAGTGTGACACATACAGTTCAACCACATCCCTATTTTTAATTTAGGTATAATACCCAAA
This sequence comes from Capsicum baccatum var. pendulum, assembly GCA_030864225.1. Classification (NCBI taxonomy): domain Eukaryota; kingdom Viridiplantae; phylum Streptophyta; class Magnoliopsida; order Solanales; family Solanaceae; genus Capsicum; species Capsicum baccatum. The sequence continues at coordinate 197,568,026 of CM061559.1, read as the reverse complement.
ATATCTATGTCACATGTAATATTTACCAAATTATTAGACTTAGGTGGTCTAATATAAACAACACAAGAGGAACAATTGTATCCAATTTCCTTAACATAGCCTACAAACTCAAAGTAAGATAATTTGTCAATATCTACGTCTAAACAATCAGTCTCCATACCTCTGATGTATTTAATACGGGGGTTATTGTAATTTTCCTTCATGGTGAAATCTCAAGGTAATATACACAAAAGCCATTTTCAAACTGCAAAACAATTGAAAAAATACGAGCTTTAGTCAAAATAAAAAATCTAAACACGAAACCTTTGAAAATCGATTGGATAAAAACCCTAGATGCAAAACAAAGGTAAAAGAAAGGGATTACTAACCATCAAATCACTATAGTCTTAGCGGCTCCAAGAAATGAACGATTGATTAGGTTTTTTTTTTTATTAGGTTTTGCCCCTTTTGTTTTTTACTTCTAATTGATGGCTTAAGAATGGGAAAGGGAATGAGGGTTAGGTGTTTTTGATAGGATTAGGGTCGGGTCGGGTTCTATTACAAAATGGGTCGATTTTTTTAAAAGTTGCTCATTAATGACGTGGACCAATGAAATGGTGAGTGCCTATACAACAATGGACCGTGACTTGGTCTCAGCCACGAAGAGAGTAAAATAATACACTATAGGGTTCCTAAGGGGGGTAAATAATTAAATATGAAGTTTAATTGCTTAAGTGAGTTTTCATTACAACTTTAGGGGGGAAACATGTCTTTTCCCTTAATAGTATATCCTAACATCGATAACTTAAGCCTAAATAATATGTCACATATCACATACATATAAAAAAAAATACATCGTCAAGCCCTTCAACTTGACGCTATCTTTCACTTTGGCACCTCAAGTAGACGTTGTTCACTTTTGACACCTCAAGTAGTGTACGAGTGTGTCATTTTGACACCTTTTGCAGAGTTGACAAGGTGTGTATTATACCTGCGTGAAGGCGTGTGAAAGTCTTTTTTCGACTGATGTGACGTCTGAATTGACCCACAAATAATATATTAACTCATCTTCAATAATTTATACCTTCTTTCTCATTTTTAGTCACCATTTTTATCAATCTTAAGTTTATTTAATGAAAAAAATTATTGGGAGAGATTTAAAAATTAAATACACATTTAGAAGTTCATGAAAATTAAATAATAAGCACTATTTTTTTAACCATTCCTTTTCTTTTCAAGCATTAAAAATAGACATATTTTCTCCAAAAAGGGGTTCAATTGAATAAAAAAGGTAAAAAATAGACAAAATTTGTTGTTGGATTGTATGAAAATCTTTACTTTTCATTATCACTATTTCATAATCTTATTTTCTTTTGCTTCCATTGAATGTGTTGAATATCTTATTTTTTTATTTCCATTGATGAAGATGACATTGAAAGAAAAAAAAAGAAGTAAAAATGTCTGATAATTGGAGAAAAAATTGATGATTCGGGATGGGGTAGGTAGAGAAGACGAATCGCAAAGGGTGGGGGTGGGTATTTGCAGAAGGGTGAAGGGGGTGTTTGAAAAAAATGATTGGGGGTTGAGGTGGGGGGTGTTTGGAGAATACAACTGTCGGATGGGAAGGGAAGGGGGATTTAAAAAAAATGATTGGGGGTTTCGGGAGGGGGAAGGGGAGGGGGTATTTGGAGAAGAAGCCTGGCGGGTTTTCGAGTGGGGAGTGGGGAGTTTATTTATTTTAATTTAAATTAATTATTTAGAAATTATGTGGATAAAAAATGATAAATGCCCTAATATTATTGGTCACTTTACAAGTCATATTTATCGCTTTATACATCACGGCACGTGTAATACACGCATATCATATATTTTTATGATTTGTGTAAAAGGTATCAAAACGTTACATTCATACGCTACTAGAGGTACGAAAAGTGAACAACATCTACTTGAGGTGTCAAAGTGAAAGATTACGCCAAGTTGAGGGATTCATATGCTACTAAAGGCACGAAAAGTGAATAACATCTATTTGAGATGCCAAAATAAAAGATTACGTCAAATTGAGGGGTCTGACGCGATGTAATCCGTCTATAAAAAAGATAACTTTAACTAATAGAGGTGCCCATTGTATAGAAAGTTACCGTCAGTCAACCTCAACTTGTAATATGCCAAATAAAACAACAATTTGCTTTCCTCTGTTGTCCTAAGTTTTTTCAGTTTTTGTTTAATTTGAAATGTTATTATTTTACTTTTGACTCTTGTTTTTAGTTCTCTTCCCTTGATCTTAGCATCTAAGGTCCACATTTTGATCTCTTAGCCTACTGCAAGTCTGCAACCACGATGATCACCTGCAAGAAATTATGAGATTCTTCTTTTATGTATTAACATGAGGATAAAAAACATAGATTTATTTGAGTAACAATCATGACGAAGAATCTCCAATGAGATGTGGAATTTGTAAAACTAACCCTTGATTATATGTCCCTCTCAATACGATTGTAGAATTGCTATACAGCCAGTTTACTTCAGAATTTTGCAACCGTAATAGTTTCAGATCATTTCTACATACTAATTACATCAAACAAAACTTAAGGGACTCATGAACTCCCATTCTATCTCAACCTCGTTACAAACAAAAAAGCGGAATGAAATTATAACTGCCGATAACTGGACCGTCGCGTTCTTGGTTTCGGACCACTCCCCCAAGGTTGAGTTTGTATTGACAAGGTTGGAAGTGAGGTTGATATTTTCTCTGAGTGGCTCACTGAATAAGAACTTGTTAATTCAATAAAGTTTCCCCCCCGACAGGTACTATATAGTGGGAGATTTTCCTAGTAATCGGCATTTTAGAAGCAACTTTTTATTCTATTGTAAGGACGACAAGGGAAATGGACCGAAGGGTACAACGAAAAGAATGTTGACTGGTTTTTCCAATTACTAATACAATTTTATACTTTCAAAGTTCAAATTTAGAGGGAGTAAATTTAATCCATGACCACTTAATTTTATGTCTATTATATAAAAATTATTTTTTTTTCATTCATTACACAAAAGTTATTTAACTTTGTTCCGTCCATTACAAAAGTCACTACGATCGAATTTTACAATAATCTCATCAAAAAAATGATGTGACAACCTTAATTAGTTATTAATTTTAATTTAAGTGAATATATAATATATTACTCATATTTTGATCCTTTTTATATGTGCATAACCTAATTTTTTGTATGGGCTATTTAATGAAAGAATGTCAATTTTTTAATGGATTAGACTAACTAATGAAGATTATTTTCATTAAAAATTTTGGTTGGTATTTTTATGAAACATTTTATAATATTGCAGTCCTCTGCTAAAAAGCTACATCGAAAAAGAGTGATAAACAAGATAAATTCTTCAAAACACATAAATAGAAATACATGTATGATATTATTTTTTTAAAAAAAAATATTTTAATTCTTTGAAGATAAATCAACATGCTGAAAATAGTTTTAAAATAAAATCTTTTTAATTGTATGTGTCATTGAATAAGTATTGTCAAAATTTGTACAAATAATGTTATTGGTAGTTGTGTTAATAAAAGTCATAAAATATAAGTACTTTAATAGATAAAGAAATTATAGGATATTTAATTTTTATATTTATCAATTGAATTAACTAAATAATATGTAATTTATCTGAAACTGAATATTTTAATGAAAACTTTTAAGAGAATTTATCGATTAGTCAAACAATTAAAAATACAAAGACAAATTCAATAAATAAAGTAGTTTACCATATTATTATGATATACCGAATGCAAAGACCCAAGTGGGAAGAAAAAAATGTATGCATAAAAAATAATTTTATAAACTATATATCTCAATTTGAGAGGGATAAAATTAATTTTATCTATTACACGCCATAATTTTAGAGGAGAAAAATAATTTAACAGCACATGTCTCAACTTTAAAAGATTTTAAGAATATATAAGTATAATTTTATTTCATAAAAATATCGATCAATGTTTTTTTATGAAAATAGTCTTTCACTAGGTAGCTTAATCTATTGAGAATTGATATTCTTCCGTTATATAATCTATAAGAAAAATCGGGTTGGACACATATAAAAAGGGTCAAAATATGAGTAATATATTATATTCTTTTAAATTTAAATTAAGAACTAATTAAGATTATCACATCATTTTTCCGATGAAATTATTGTAAAATTCGGCCATAGTGACTTTTGTAATGGCCGGAGCAAAGTAAAATGACTTTTGTATAATGAATAAAAGAAAAATAACTTTCATGTAATAGACACAAATTTAAGTGACCATGAATAAAATTTACTCAAATTTCAAGCATAGCAAGAAGGGTTACTGCTAGCTAGCAATGTTTATAATCTTGAATTTGACTATGCTTCAGAGATTCAGTAGGAAAATAATAGACACTAATTGTTTGATTAACGGAATTAGGGATAAAAATTTCAGAATTATCTTATTCTGTTTTTGATTATGGATATAATTAGTTTTGAAAATCATTTTTTACTAAAATGTTGGGGTGTTACTTGTTAGCTACTCCATATAGAATGTTGGATAGTAACGGATAAAATATCCTAACCCATAAATATATCCCTGTCTATTCCTTATGATAACCGAACCACCCTTAATATTATATCTTTCAAAAAGTGATTATAAATCGCATTTGATTTTATCTAATTTTACAATTTCTTTTTATCTAAAACTGAAAACTCATCAAACTTATCTATCTACATCTACTACTCCCTTCGTTTCATAATAAATGATTTGTTGTATTTTGACACAAAAAAGAATCAAAGATACAAATTTAACATAATTTTTCATTTTAACCTTTTCTCAAAGTACATAGTCATATTTATATCATTCTTTTTTAGTTGATGGGCCTCTTGGTTGTCAAATTCTCAAGGGTAAATTTAGAAAAAAATTTCAACAACTCACTTATTTTGAAACATCAAAAAAACTCCAACAATTCATTTATTATGAAACAGGGATTACAATTGAATTGAATGGCAAGTCACTGTGCTAGAGCATCTTCATTCGGCAAGCCAAGAAAAATAGACAAATATAAATCCAAAAAAAGGTCAGTTATTGTCTCGAAAAGCTAGTAGCATCCTATGAAAACAATTCCCAACACCCCGACACTGCAGTTATGTACCTCAATTCCACAACCATTTTTCAGTCCATTTATAGTACTTTTAATTTAGAGGAAGAATGATCTTACCTAACTCCTATTTACAATGTGCCTTAGATATTTTTAAAGTTTGATTCGGTGCGATAAATCAAACATCAATACAATAAATTCTGATACAATTTGATAATTTAATTTTTGGTTATTTACGCCAATCCCTATTATTATTATTGCATGAAAAAAAAAAAAAAGAAACAAGAATCACTATGAAATCATTACCTCGTAAAGAGAAAAAACTCATCACAAGCACCACAGTAAAATCATCAATTTCAGGATGGAAATTAATATTATTATACATGTTTTGATTTTAAAAAAAGTGTTCAACTAAAGTATCACAAATTTGAAGTTATGACGCGTGGTGCCTGAGGCCCTCAGAACCAAAAGTTTGACTTATAGTAGATCGTATATTCTTTACACAACTTTTTGAAATCATCCATGATCATTTTGTGAAAAAACTCTTTTACCCAATTTTGAAGAGTTCGACTAGATTGATTTGAAAACTTATTTCAGGGTTGTTTCGGGAGAATTTCATAATCCTTTTACTTTAGATTCTAAATTTCTATTTAGTGACTAGATCTTTTTTTTTTTTTTGAAGCTTATGCAAAGCGATAACTATTTTAAGAATACACCGATGTTAGTTAAACCTTCATCAATCAATAACTGCTCATGCAAAATTATTATTATTATGAAATAAGAAAATACCCATTGTTAACTTGTGGTAATTAAGCACCCTTCGTCCCCGACTGTAAGGTCGTACGTTTGAGTCATCAAAGGGGAGCACCCGGATAAGGGTAAAAACATTGATTCTTAATTTGCTATAACATGAACTCCCTTTTCTGTTTGTTTTAATTATTATTTGTACAGTTGAAAGATTTTTTTTTTATCACAATTTTTCAAATACTTTCTAAATTTTAAATTTTTTATTGACTAATACTTCACTTTTTTATATAATTTTTAAATATTAAAAAATATAAATTCTAATTTTAAAACTAAAAATTTATATATAATATCACACCAAATGATTTATTAGTTCGGCCTTTAGAATCAATCTAAATAAATTAAAATAGACGAATTATATAATTGAATTCATCAAGAAAAGAAATAATTCCTCCATCTTATTTCATGTATCACTTTTTGATCAAAAATAAAATTTAAGAAATAAATAAATACTTTGTGAAGTATATTACATTATTCTTTTTATAAAAAAAAAAAAAACATTTCTAAAATTAAGTAAATTCAATAAAAATAAAAGATAGAATTATATCTTCAAAATAGATTTGACAATATACTGAAAAGAAAAGTTTGAGACATGAAATGAGAGGAAGGGAGTGGTCAAATTAAATGGAAATAACTTCCCCGCAAAATGTCTGACCGAAACAAGTAGGGGCCGCCTATTTAGGGCTGGAATTATTATTACAAAACTACTTATTTAAAAAGTATTTTTGTAAAATAGGTTTTCTAAAAAATATTTTTGAAAAAAATAATTTATTTTTGGTAAATTCATTTAAAAAATACTTTTGATAAATATATTGTGTTTGAATAATTTTTTTCAAGAAATATTTTTTTGAGACAAATGACCAAAAAAGACATCTATCGGTAGATTTTTACTACTAAAATTAATTTATAGAGAAAATTTATTTTAAATATCTATTATAATATTTTTAATTAAAATTTTATTTTTGTTTAATTTAAAAGCACGTACTCTAAAATTTTCAATCAATATTTATATACATAAATACATTAAAAATATTAATAATGATATATTACTTAAATAATTTAAATATCACTTTCAATTATCAAATAAAAACAAATATAAAATTATTTCATAAATTAAATCATTCTTTATGAAAAAATTAACGAAAAAAATAATTAGTCCTTCATACATCACAAAATTCTCAACGATTTCATCCCTAATTTTATTATGTAATATTTCTATACTAATAGAAGATCTGTCTTGTATTTCTGAAGATATACCAGAAGGCTCATCTACTTCTTCATATATGTAAACTACATGATAACAAATATATCACTTTTCATAAATTATTTATTTAAAATTAAATATTCGAGAAAACTTTACAGGTGTTATCAAATTATCATTTATTCTTGTAACGTGATTCATCTTTCATTTGTTATCATTAATAATAAAAAGTAAAATGTTATATATTCTTCGAATTATCATCAATAATTTTTTAAAATTTATTTAAAGAAAATGAGTGAAAATAAAATAATAATATATAAATCATAAATAAAATAAATAATTATGATGTAAATATGAAGTATAAAATGTTAAAATAAACTTTAATCATACTGATAAGATATGTTAATTATATATATATAAATATATATATATATATATATATATATATATATTATATATATTAGTGTGTGTAAGAGAGAGAGGGAGAGAGAGTGTGTTAGGATATTTTAGTCATGAAAAAAGTAATATTTTGCTTCTGCTTCTACTTTTTTTGAAAATCTAAAATTTTCTGCTTCTCTGCCTGTGCTTAGGCACTTAGAGCCCGTTTGTATAGTCTATTTTTTTTTAAAAAAAGTGCTTTTGAAAGTGGTGAACTTATTTTAAAAATAAGCAGTTAAGTGTTTGAATAAAAGTGCTAAAACTGAAAAAAATTTATTAATGTGCTTGGTAAATAATGCTTTTAAGAACGCTTTTTTGATCAAAATGTCTAAAATATCCTTATAGCTTTTAATATATATATATATATATTAAAAATATTTTCTTGAATGACTATTAATTTGTGCGCTAAAAAATCATTTTTTAAGAGTTTAAGTGTTGAATGTTTGTGTTTAAAAAAGATAGTTATATATTAAAAGATTTATTTGTTTCTTTATGGTTATGTTAAGATTTCGTATAACATTGATGTGCAATTAAAAAATTATTTGTTTCTTCATGGTTATGTTAATAGTATTTATTTCAAATATTATTTTAATTTTTTTATATTGCATTGTTGAATTTATCGTGATATAATGATGAAATATTTTATATTTGACATTATATAATAGTAGTAGAAAATAACGCATCTATCCAAACGTTATAAGTATTTGTGTAAATTGGAGTTTGAATTTTGAAATTAGTAAAGATGGGCAAGAGAAATGTGAAGAGAATTTGGACAATTGTGATAATTGGCTAACAGTTAGTATAATTGCTTATGTGAAGAGAAATATTACATATTTTGTCCTTGGTATAATTTGAGAGAAATGTGAAAAGAAATGTTACATATTTTGTCCAATTAATTGTCAACTAATTATTCTCTTTACATTAATTGTCCACTAAGGTAATAAATCAAATTATACTAACTTTTCATTCAAATAACTAAATCTTCTTTCCCGTCAACCGAACACCAATAAATGAAAATGATAAGGGCAAAAAAGTCAATTATTTGGTCAAATATAAATAGATTATAAGTTAAAAAAAAATAAGCTAGGATTTGCTACTTTTTGTTTTTGGCTTAAAAAAGCCAAAATTAACCTTTTAAAACACTTATAAAATTCGCCAAACATCTTTTTAAATAAAAATTAGATTATAAATTATTTTGACCAACTTATAAGCTAAGTCAAACATCCACTTAGAAAACTTATGGACGACCCGAACTAACGGGTCCTACCACGTCTAAACAAAGCACAGACAAGTCGGTGCCACTCAACTCTCCCACGTTTGTTGCCTCCTTTACTTCACATTTTATCACATCAAATCTTCCACACACCCCACGTTCTCTGTTTTTCCCCAATCCACGTCTAAGTTACATATAAGCTTTATCCAGCATATATATGTAACACAAAAACAATCTTGAAAAGCATAAATACTATATATAGTTGAGTTAATACTCTAATACTCCTAGTCCTATACTAGCTATATTATAAGTGCATGCATAAGTTGTTTCCATATATGGGAAGTACTGTTATTACTACTGCTGCGGCTGATCATCAAGAGATTAAAAATATGGAGGAGGAATGTACTACGCCAAGGAGCAAAGAGTGCCGATTACAAGCGCTGTTAGAGTGTCCGCCAGCGCCCAAGAAGAAAGCGGAATGTCTAAAGAGGGAGATGCCGAAGAATGGTTATTTTAGGCCATCGGATCTTGATTCTATTTTTGATACCGTTACTGCTCCAACTAGTGCATAAAAAGGATAACTCGATACACTAAAGTCTCTTGCTATGCATGAGGAGGATCAAATTACAAGAGTCTATTGTACGTAGTTTTAGATTGTTTTAACGACTTGAAGGAGTACATATTCTTCTTAGTTTACCTTTTGTTCTTGTCTATGTAGATGTTAAGGTAGACAGCAGTTGTTTAGATTAATTACGAATTTAGGATTGATATATTGTTTAGAAAAGAAGGTTTAGATTGTTGAATGTACTTGCTTGCTACATTTAATGAATTTTTATTCTCATTTTGTTTGGGTGCATGGCTGGAAACTTAACCGAAATTCTTTTCTTCTTTTTTGAAATTGCCCGTTTGTGATTCCGCTAATAATTTGTGTTTGTTTCGCGTAAGTGCTTCTTTGCGACTTTGCCTAGCATCAAGACCGATTAGAGCTCTCTTCAACCAGCTCGATTATAGCTAAATCGATCACGGTTCTAACACACCTATTGATCATTAGCTCGATTATCATTGTTTGTGCTTGTGAAAGGAGAGACACTGAGGCAGAGCCCCGAGAATGAGTGAGAGAGCATTCTGCTTTTTTTTTTTTTTTTTTTTTAAAAGAAACTATTTTGGGGTTGGGCTGGTGGTGGTGGGTTAGTAGGTTTTTAATTATTAAAACTAAATTACATATGATACACATTTATATTTTTATTGTTATCAATTTGATTCGGTTATTTGGTTTTTAAGAAATCAAATGGTAATTTTCTCTTCTTTTTATCTTGCAATCAAAAAATAATCATCGTTTACCAAATTTTTAATCTTTTATTACCAATTATCGTGATAACCATAGTATTTTTAGATTATGGAAAAAAATGCCTTAATGATAAGTCATAATCAAGTAAATAAAGTTTACAAAAAATACAAAAAGAAGAAGTCTTGATAAAAATATCATACTTATTTCTTTAAGACTCGTTGGTCTGAAATTTAGGTAAAGGTTAGTCAAATACAAAAAACAATTCATCTCTTAAAATCAACATTAGACTAATGGGTAACTTAAAAAACTTCAGATAATTCTGTCGTCAAAAATTTAAATTTTATTTGAAGTTTCACGGAAATGTTTGAAATTTATTGTATCTAAAGTTTCACCCAAATATATGAAGTTGGCTACAGAAATACAACTCTTTCTAGTTTCTAGAAATTAGAAGGGAAAAAAACAATAGCCTTAAGTTACCAACCAACACTTTTTTGGATCATCAGCCCAAAGACTTTGTCAAGATTAACCATTGCACTTGATTGAAGCTTCATTGTTTGTGAGTAATCAAGCCATAAAGCTTGTGAGAGAAGATCAGAAACTGTAATGGAATGTAAAGTGAAGCTTAAGCTTCAATGTATTTATTGAGAGTGTTTATATACAAGTGGAAAGAAGAAGCAAAGAGAAACTAACAACTTGCTAGCTGTATGCCAACTCAGTAACAACTCCACTAACTAATTATCTGACTAACTACTGCACTCTCTAACTAATTACCTGATTAACTACTACACTAACTATCAGATTTCCTATCTAATTAAATAAGAAATCTCAATACCCCCTCAAGTTGGAGGTAATGGAAGCACAACCAACTTGCCAAGAATGGAAGAGTGTTTGATGCCTGTTAAGGCTTTAGTTAGGATGTCTCCGAGCTGATCATGAGTCACGACATGATTCAATGAGATGAGTCCTTCTTATAGAATCTTGTGCACATAATGGCAATCCACCTCAATATGTTTTGTTCGTTCATAAAAAATTAGATTTCGAGCTATATGAAGAGCTGACCGACTGTCACAAAATATGGGAATAGGTGTAGGAAAGGGGACAGTCAACTCCTGAAGTAACCTGCTCAGCCAGACTAGTTCACCAATAAGCTTTCTCAGAGATCTATACTCTGCTTCAGCAGAGGACAAAGATATAGTTTCTTGTTTCTTGGATTTTCAGCTAATGAGACTGTTTCCCAACAATACCAAGTAGCCACTTACAGATTATTTTGAGTCGGGGCATGCAACCCAGACAGAGTCACAATAACCTTTGATAGTGTAATCAACATCCTTAGAAAGAAAAAGTCCTAAAGTAGTATCAGATTTGAGGTACCGTAGCAAATGGAATGCAACCTTTAAGTGAGGTTCTCTGGGATCCTGCATGAACTGACTTAAGCGTTGAACACTATAGGCTATATCAAGTCAAGTATTAGTGAGGAAATTGAGTTTCCCCACTAGCTTTCTATAGTATATGCTATCAGAGAGAATGACCCCCCTCATTTACTCTCAGCTTCATATTAGGGTCCATAGGGGATGAACAAGCACTATATTGCATGTAATCATATTCTTTCAACAAGTCAAGCACAAACTTCCTTTGAGAAATAAGCATACCATCAAAAGTGTGTAGTACCTCCATCCCCAGGAAATAATGCAGGTTTCCCACATCTTTGATCTTGAATATCTGATCTAAGAACCTTTTGAGCTCTTCTATTTCTGAAAGGTCATTACCTGTGATGACTATGTCATCAACATAAATGGCCACATATACTGCTGAACTGCCTTTCTTTTTGTAGAGTAGAGAATAATCATGCATGGAATGTACATAGCCTTTGAAGTATAGAACTTTGTTTAATTTTACATAGTATTGTCTGTTGGCTTGTTTCAGGACATAGAGAGACTTTTTAAGCTTGCATACTATATCCGGAGAAGGCAGAACTAGCCCAGGTGTTACTTACATATAAACTTCTTCATGTAAATCTCCATTAAAGAATGCATTATTTACATCAAGTTGAGCAAGATACCAACCTTTCTTTACTCCTGTAGCCAATAGTTCTCTCAGTGTAGTCGTTTTGACCACAGGGAAAATATTTGAGTGTAATCTACTCCTGCTTGTTGAGTGTAACCCTTCACCACTAGTCTTGCTTTGAATCTCTCTATACTTCCATCTGCCTTGTGCTTCACTTTGTATACACATTTGCAACCTATAACCTTCTTTTCATAAGGTAGTTCAACCAAATCCCAAGTGTTATTCAAGTGAAGAGCTTCGAATTCTTCTATCATAGCTATTTTCCATACTGGATCTACAACAGCTTCTTTATATGAAGTTTGTTCCCTGTCATTACAAATATTTCTAACAAGTATCTGACTCTCTGGATTTAAGACATCAGAAACTTTATGATGCTTATTAGAGAAAAAGGTAGTAAGATATATTATTGTTGTGATATATTGTATGATTTGAATGAGGATTCGGGTTAGGTATGGAGTGGATATAATCAACCATGTGAGTGGGAGGTTTGTGTTTTCTGGTAGATCTTCTAGGTTTACTAGGTTGGTTATCAACTTGAGGATTAGTGTGTATTTGTCTCCTAGTAGATCTTCTAGGTTCAGCAGATTAATGTTGGACTTGAGGATCAATATGAGTGGTCTGGATGTTTGCTTCATTTGTACTGGTTGGAGTGGTGGATGAAGCATGTTCAGGATCAGGTGACAAGTCAGTTAGAGTGACACTTGGTCTCGTAGATTGTGCTGGAGAAGTATGTACATATACATTATCTAAACTAGTTGACTGATGTTAGGCGAATTTACACGCCTAAAGTACCATAATGTACCCATATTTTAGCTAAGTTTTGAGGACAAATTATATAATTCATGCACTTTTAGTCCTTTTTCCTCTAAGTGAGCTAACAAACGTGATTAGCAAGTTTTCAGGTACAAATGATGCAGATTTCAGCATTTTATGGATAACTTGACGCCAAAGAAAGCTTCACGAAAGAAGGAAGGGAAAGCTTGGACGCCAAGGACCAAAAGTGACGCATAGGAAACCTGTCCCGGGCAAAAACAACAATTCTAAAGACTTTGGGGATTAGCAGTAACTTATTAGGATTAGGATAATAATGCAGTAACCCAGTAGGAATGGGTTAAGTAATGCAGTAGCTTAGTAGGAATAGGATATGGGTATTATAAATACCCTATTTTTCTGCAGCTTTTTAGGAATCAACTCATTCATAACACACATTCTCCTTCCATTAATTCTACTTTATTCTCTTCATCTATTCAATTCTTAATTTCCACAACAAGAGAAACGTTACTCAGCAAGGAATTCACCCCATTCTTACCCCTATACTTATCGTGAGATTATTTTGGTATGATGATAATTGCTATTGTGTTTTCCGTTGCAATCATGAGTAGCTAAACTTCTCTGTTGGGGTTATGGAAGCCGTATGAGATACTATCTATTGCTATGATTTTGTGAATTCGCGACACGTATGCTGCTTATATCATTATTCTCTTCATATTAATGCAAATTCTTGTGGTTGCAAACGCATAGAATACGCCAGTATAGCATTAACTTGTTCGAAAGAAAAGTTATATGTCTGGAAAAGAGATAATGTCAAGGTAATAGGGCACCAACCCCTGTTAAAAAGTTAGTGTCGTAACTGGATTAACCTCTTGGAGAATTTGTACCGTTAGATACGCTTTAAGCTCGAAAGAGTTAAAGTGAAATAGTCCTTGTTAGGTCGAAAGAAGCTTGGATTTACCATAGAATACAATTCTTTATAAGCACATGCATGACTGAATTCCGCATAACTCATAGCCAATAGAGACGTATAACTCATAAGGTGGACATAACCCCAACTCTCAATTCTCATTGTTTAACGTCTTACTAAAACATTCTTTCTTTTTACTTTGCTATTTTCTGTTTTCATTCTATTATTTTGTTTACATCAATTGCACGTTCCAATCCCCCCTCTTTTACGAGACTTGCACCAAAAGTCTAATAATCATTACTTACTTGTTGATCGGCTATTCTCTGTGGGATCGATACCCAACCCAGTTGGGTTATATATTTGACAACGACCGCTTTACACTCTTACGAGAGCTGTAGATTGAGCGTTATCAAAAATTGGCGCCGTCGCCGGGGAATATGGTTGTCAACTAAGTTTGTGATAATTACTAGACCCTTTGGTCAAAGATTCTCGTACTTTTACTTTTAGTTTTTGTTTTTATTTTCTGTAGGTTTTTATTCAGTGCATGCCCCATACTCAAAGTTCTGGTCAACCGTTATTACCTATCAATCCTGAACCACAACGTATTGGCAGAATGGAGGCACAACAGGAAATTGAAAGGATGGCTGCTCAACATGAACAGGCGAGACTAACTGCTCTAGCCGCTGCTCAAGTGCATCAACAGAATATTGATAACCCTGGGCGAGCGACAAATCCTAACGATGAGGACCTAGGTGATGACGAGTTACTAAACCCAAGGCGTGATGCTAAGATAGCAACACCTGCTAACAGAAGAGATCGTCAAGCTAGGTTTAGGCATGAACGCCGACCTGTACAACCAGCTTTCGACGATGATGATGATGATCTTGATGGAGCTGGTGCCACAGGAGCCATTATTCCTCCACCTTTGGCACCCGGAGCCAAGTTCAACATCACAAGCACCATGATTTAGTTATTGCAACTCAAGGGATTATTTGGTGGACTAGCAGGCGATGATCCGAATATGCACCTGATCAACTTTATTTCTACATGCAAGTCGTTTGATAATCCTGGTGTTGGTCAGAATGCAATACGATTACGGTTATTTCTATTGTCTCTGTCTGGGGAGGCAACTCTATGGTTGAATGGTCTGACTCCTGATTCTATCACTAATTGGAGGCAATTGAAAGACGCTTTCCTAGAAAGATTCTTTTCGCCATCCAAAAGAGCACAATTGAGAGATGAAATCAGCAATTTTCGGCAGCTTCCAACCAAAGCTCTTCATAAAACATGGGAGAGGTTCAAGACGAAGCTTATGCGGTGCCCAAACCATCATATGACCAATGTCCACCTAATGGAGATACTATACAGATCCTTGAATTCAATAACTAAACCAGTGTTGGATAATGCGGCTGAAGGATCATTCATGGATCTCACCTTTGGTCAGGCAAGCAATATGCTAGATCGGATGACGAAGCAAAGTAGGGCGTGGCATACCAGGGATTCTGTGGTAGCAAGCCCCACTTTTTCTATAGGCATGACTGCAGAACAAAAGAGAAGAGAAGAAGAACATGATCAAGATTTGGCGCACATAAAAACACAAGTGGATCTTCTTACAAAGCATCTACTATCAGGGAAGACCAAAAAAGTCAAAGCTATTGCGTCAAAAGGAAGAGAGGAATCTGATTCTGAGGAAGAAGCCAACTACGTGAACAATCAGGGGGGTTTTCGAGGCAATGCCCAAGGAAACCAAGGTCGGAACTATTATGATAATTCTGGAAACAAGGACCGGGATCAAGGTAGTTGGAAGAACAAGACTGACAGGAGTGGCGTGTATATTCCTCCTGGACGATGAGAGGCCACTGCATCTGGTTCGGGAAATATGTCAATGGAAGATATGATGGCTAAGCTGTTGAAAGGAGTGGAAGCAACCAGCACGGGAGTAACTGAGGTGATAAATGACTTGGCCTCAATGAAGCAATTGGTTGACTCACATTCCACTTCAATAAGACAGCTGGAACAACAATTGAGTCAAATTTCAGCCACATTAAATCAAAGAAAAGCTGGCACCCTACCGAGCGACACAGTGCAAAACCCAAGAAACGATGGAACATGCATGGCTATTACTACCAGAAGTGGTAAGGTGCTGGAAAATTCAGCCCAAAGCAAGCAAGTGGCCAAAGATATCGTAGGAGATGACACCGTCGAAACTAATGAAGACGCTCATGACGTCAGTCCTCAACGTCCACCGCCTGAAAAAATCTCTGAACCTAAGCATGATGAAAAGAAAGTCGTGGAGAAAACAATTCCCCTTCCACCACCTCCTTTTCCTCAAAGATTAAAGAAGAGAGCAGATGATACAAGGTTCAATAAATTCATGACGATGTTAAAACAACTGACCATTAATGTTCCATTGGTTGATGCGCTGGAACAGATGCCTGGGTACGCTAAATTCATGAAGGACCTTTTAAAAAAGAAGCGGGCAGTAAGCTATGAGCTGGCAGATAATATTCATCATTGCAGTGCAATTGCCACAAGGTCCTTAGTACAGAAAAAGGCAGACCCTGGTGCTTTCACTATTCTGTGCACGGTTGGATCTATGATATTTGCTAAGGCATTGTGCGATTTGGGAGCAAGCATCAATTTGATGCCACTATCCGTCTACAAAAAGTTGGGGTTGGGCGACCCTACACTAACCAATATGCGGCTTGTGATGGCAAATAGGTCGGTAAAATGACCTGTGGGTATCTTGAATGATGTGTTGGTGAAGGTGTCTACCTTCATTTTTCCTACAGACTTTGTGATTTTGGATTGCGAGGTGGATTCTGAAGTTCCCATAATCATGGGACGACCTTTCCTTGCAACAGGAAGTGTGCTTATTGACATGAGAGCTAATGAGCTTTTATTTCGGTTGAATGACGGAGTGGTCCATTTTGATATACGCAAAGCCATGAAGCAGCCCAGCGATATGAATGTGTTCTCTATAGATGATGTTTATGATAAGGATGAGAAAGAATTATCCATAGAGAAGCAGCCTATTGTTGACCCATTGGCGGCTGTGCTTATGAATGTTGAGCGTGAGGATGCTGAAGAACATGAAGAAACCGTTTGTGCTCTAACAGGCATAAGGTCCTATTCTCATGTCCCTAATAAGCTGGACCTTGATCTTAAGAAGCAACCGTCACCATTAGCGAAGACTTCCATTGAAGAGCCCCTAGTGTTAGAATCAAAAGAGCGCCCCAATTATCTAAGGTATGAGTTCTTGGGAAGTGGAGATACACTTCCTGTGAGTGTGGCGGATGATTTAAGTGAACAACACGTAGAGGCTCTCATCTCTGCTCTGAAGAGATACAAGAGAGCTATGGGTTGGACTATTGATGATATAATTGGTATCCCGCCTGGTATACGTATGCACAAGGGTCATCTCGAAGAAGATTGCATGCCTAAAAGTAAGCTTCATTGTCGTCTGAATCCATTCGGAAAATGATCCACCATCTATCTCGATGAAGTCTAAGTAATCGAGATAGCTATGTCGTGCCGCGAAAATAAATCAAGCGCTTGGTGGGAGGCAACCCATCGTTTTTCATTGCTTTTGTTGTTTTTGTTTTCCTAGGATTTTGTCGAGCCACGACCAAAACTAAGGCGCTTGATGGGAGGCAACCCATCGTTCTAATTGTTTTTGTTGTTTTTGAGTGAATGTAGGTACAAGAGAAGTAAATGAGGAGATTGGTTTCAAATTATGATCTGGAAGTTGTGCATGTTAAAGGTGGTAAGTTAAGAATGAAGAAGCAAAAGGCTATGGGTGAGGCATCGCTTATGAAAATATAGGCAACGAATAAGGCAAGGCCTATGTAAAACTAGGCCACGAACAAGGCAAGGCCTATGCTATGGCCAAAGCTCTCGATTCTAGAGTTCCATAGCATAGGCGCCGCCTATGCCTAAGAGTGCCATAGCATAGGCGCCGCCTATGCCTAAGAATGCTAGAGCATAGGCGCCACCTATGCCAAAGCCTTTTGTCTCTGAATCTCATATGCCATGGCATAGGCGCCGCCTATGCCTAACAATGCCATAGCATAGGCGCCGCCTATGCCCAACAATGCTTTGCAAAAGGCGCTGCCTATGTCAAGTATAGGCAAAGCACTAGGCGCCGCCTATGGTCACTTTTGGTCTCCAAATCCGATTCTAATTGGGTCAAAACCCGACCCAAGCTTGCCCTATAAATAAGAGACTTAGTCTTACACCAAAAATACATTGCAAACCTAGCATAAGAGTCGCCTACCTCTCCAAATCCTCTCAAAAATTTTCCTTTTGCTCTTTTACTTCACAAGAACATCATCTAAAGCCATCAATCAAGTAAGTACTTCTTTGTTCTTCATTTATATTCCGTAAGTACTACACTACTGCGCATATTATGAATCGCTAAATCTTGAAGTAGTATTGGTGATTTGAATGTGGTTGATGTGTTGTGATACAACTAAGTGAGTGAAAGAATACGTAAGAATGATCTTAACATGTTTCCAACTTGAATTTGATTTTGATGCACTGTCACACTTTTGCGGAATTAACATGGTCAAGAAAATTACATAATATTGTCAATAGAAATCTTACATGTTGGAATGACTTGTTCATCGAGATAAGAATTATGGTTGACTACCAACATATGAGGTTGTGATTATTTCTAGATGCTATACCTTGATTCAATCACTATGTAGTAAGTCTTGATATATCAAACATGAATATATTGCCACGATTTCAAGAAGTATGACTGCACTGATTATATTTTTGGAATATAGCGCCTAAAACGTATATCGATGAAGTCTGAGTAATCGACAAACTTTCACTTGACTAGTTGATGCCAACAAACTAAGTGTGGGGTGGTGCCACTACTGCCTGTTTATTGATTGTATCCACCGAGATGATGCTAACTTGACTATCGTTGTAATCTCAGGTACAATGGCACCCAAAGCAAGACAAGGCAAAGATAAAGCAACCACTTCACAAAAAGGCAAGAAAAGAGGACGAAAAGAGCAAGGAGAATCATCCTCGATGAAAGTACCACGCCGCATGTTCAGAATTAAATGGGTCCTTGAGGAGGAAGCAAATGAGTGGTATAGGAACAATAAAGAGAGAAAATATGTTCATGTGGACCTGATACACAAAGAAAGCCTAGCAAAGAAAGAACCGCACATGTTGGCCAAGATAATGGCGTTACATCTTGATTTCATCTTCCGAGATATGGGAGAGTGCAATCTCGATTTAACACGAGAATTCTATGCCAACTGGTCACCGAAAACCACAGGGAATGAAGTCAAGATTCGGGGTCAAGTCTTACAACTAAATGCGGATTTCTTCAACTCCTTTCTAGGTTTGCCTTCAGTTGATCCATCACCACTCAAGGAGTTGTACAATAGACCTCCATACAGGGCCATTCGACAAACACTTTGTGGAACAAGATCTATGGCACGATGGAGTAGACACAAGGACACCGGTCAGCACAACACCTTTCCATATGCTCCTTTGAATAGGGAAGCAAGGATATGGTTGCGCATAGTCAACTCTTGCCTAATTCCAGGGACCCAGTACACCAAGATAACACGAGATAGAGTGTGTTTGGTATACGCATTGATGACGAATGTCCCTATCAACATTGGGGCAATTATTTGATCTACAATGCGAAAAGCTAGGCTACACAAGAGGTCCCACTTCAGTTTTGGCAACCTGTTGACTGCAATATTGAGGAAGGAGGACATCGAAGAGGAATCGGCTGATCATAAGCTTCCATACAACCCGAAGAAGGTTGACCTCACAAAGGTTAAAGATGTTGAATCTACACATGGCGTCAACCTTACTACTGCTGAGAGACATGCTCGGGATGAGAGTTTCTTTTGCCATCTTTATGGCATGACTCGATTTATAATGATGAGCGGAGGTAGTGTTCCAACTGCTGCAGAGCTCCAACAGCTGGATTATGACTACCCAATGAATGAACATGCAAGACAAATGTGTGGAGTAGGTGTGTACTTTGAGGAACCTCTTGATGATGACGTGCCAACCGATGATGATCGACGAATGCCAGACTCCTACGTGGAGGAGAATTCTGATGACGACGACTCCAATAATAATTCCGATGAAGGGGGTATGACCCCATACATAGAGGAGGAGTCTGATTAACCAGGTTCTTCTTATTTATTTTCCACTGAGGGCAGTGTGTCCCGTCTAAGTGTGAGGTGCTGGTATTTGCATGCTATCCTTCTTTATCTGCATTTGCATTTATATTTATATTTTTTTTTAGTAGTTAAATTTCTATTTTTTTAGATAATTTCTTTAAAAAAAACCCTTGCATGAAATTTTTCTGATAGGCAGCATGGTATTATAACAAGAGTTTGTGATAAAATCATTACTATTGAGACGTTTAGGCTCTACTTGCGACTCACTATGTGATATTGTGTGGTTCAATTCCTTCATCTGTTGGGTCAAGAGTCTATACTGCTCCCAATAAAGTTAACTATGTGCCTTGTGAGTGTGAGATAATAGTATATTCTATGTTTGTGGCTGATGCTAGAACTTGCCTGGTGTGTATGTAAAGCGAAATAAAGAGTGTGAGTTAGGAGATGATTTAGGCATTTCTTTGGCAACCTATGATTGTTTACCTTCATTTTATCTACCCATGGACATCATCCTAGATAACCCCCTTTGAGCCTTTAGCCTATTTTCTTTGACAGCCTCATATGTAAGCCTAATCCATTTTTTTTCAAGACCATGATTTGATCCAAATTCCTAAGTGCTTTAAAGTGTAAAGTCATGTGACAAAATAAGAGGAAATTGGGTGAGTATGAAGCCTTAGATTGTATTGGTGCTTGAATTTGTTATGAAAAATAATTGCTATCATAAGAGGTGTGTTATGAAAAGAAAAATGATGAAAACTAAAAAGTTAGTTATGTTCAAAATTGAAAAACAAAAGAAGTGAGAAAGGGTGGTAGATTAAAAGAAAGTAGAAAGGTTGTTTGAAAGAAAGCATAAATGGCATAATGTGATGTATTAAAGCGCTTAGGAACATAGTCACTATTTCTGGCCAAAATAGTCCTACCCGTCCCTTAGCCTACATTACAACCAGCAAAAGACCTATTTGATCCTAAGCTTAGCATTCTGATATTTAGTGGAGCATTACACTAAGGGCAAGCCTATGGTCATCAGTTGCAACATATGAATTCATTGTGAGAGTGAGAGCAAGGATAATATTGTACCCATGTTCCGAAAAATGCAATATTTGTGAGTGATTATGGTTAAGATCTTATGTGAGACACACATGGTTGGTGAGTTTTGGATAGTTTGTATGATTCTTTGTGCCTTAACTTTTGAATACGAATTAACCATCATCACGAGTCTATGTTGGAGGTTGAATTGTTTCTAGTAATGATCAGAAAACTACTCTTTGTTAATGATTGCTATGCCTGTCTTGATGAATATTTTGTGTTGTTACTGTGAAACCCTAAGTATATGTTTAGATGGACATGATATTTTGTTCGAGGATGAACAAAGCTTTAAGTGTGGGGTGTTGATGTTAGGCGAATTTACACGCCTAAAGTACCATAATGTACCATATTTTAGCTAAGTTTTGAGGACAAATTATATAATTCATGCACTTTTAGTCCTTTTTCCTCTAAGTGAGCTAACAAACGTGATTAGCAAGTTTTCAGGTACAAATGATGCAGATTTCAGCATTTTATGGATAACTTGACGCCAAAGAAAGCTTCACGAAAGAAGGAACGGAAAGCTTGGACGCCAAGGACCAAAAGTAACGCATAGGAAACCTATCCCGGGCAAAAACAACAATTCTAAAGACTTTGGGGATTAGCAGTAACTTATTAGGATTAGGATAATGATGCAGTAACCCAGTAGGAATGGGTTAAGTAATGCAGTAGCTTAGTAGGAATAGGATATGGGTATTATAAATACCCTATTTTTCTGCAGCTTTTTAGGAATCAACTCATTCATAACACACATTCTCCTTCCATTAATTCTACTTTATTCTCTTTATCTATTCAATTCTTAATTTCCACAACAAGAGAAACGTTACTCAGCAAGGAATTCACACTATTCTTACCCCTATACTTATCGTGAGATTATTTTGGTATGATGATAATTGCTATTGTGTTTTCCATTGCAATCATGAGTAGCTAAACTTCTCTGTTGGGGTTATGGAAGCCGTATGAGATACTATCTATTGCTATGAGTTTGTGAATTCGCGACACGTATGCTGCTTATATCATTATTCTCTTCATCTTAATGCAAATTCTTGTGGTTGCAAACGCATAGAATACGCCAGTATAGCATTAACTTGTTCGAAAGAAAAGTTATATGTCTAGAAAAGAGATAATGTCAAGGTAATAGGGCACTGACCCCTGTTAAAAAGTTAGTGTCGTAACTGGATTAATCTCTTGGAGAATTTGTACCGTTAGATACGCTTTAAGCTCGAAAGAGTTAAAGTGAAATAGTCCTTGTTAGGTCGAAAGACGCTTGGATTTACCATAGAATACAATTCTCTATAAGCACATGCATGTCTGAATTCCGCATAACTCATAGCCAATAGAGACGTGTAACTCATAAGGTGGACATAACCCCAACTCTCAATTCTCATTGTTTAACGTCTTACTAAAACATTCTTTCTTTTTACTTTGCTATTTTCTGTTTTCATTCTATTATTTTGTTTACATCAATTGCACGTTACAATCCCCCCTCTTTTACGAGACTTGCACCAAAAGTCTAATAATCATTACTTACTTGTTGATAGGCTATTCTCTGTGGGATCGATACCCAACCCAGTTGGGTTATATATTTGACAACGACCGCTTTACACTCTTACGAGAGCTGTAGATTGAGCGTTATCATTGACACATCAATGAAGGGAATAGACTCCAACACAGAAGAAAAAATAGGTGTACTAACATAGGAAGTAGGGATAAAGAGAGAAAACAGAAAGACATTCTCATGAAAGACCATATCTCTTGAAACATATATCTTCTTTGTGGCTAAACTTAAGACTTTGTATCCTTCTGTCTCAAAAGGGTATCCTACAAATACATGAGGTGTGGTTCTAGGTTGTCATTTGTCTTTGTGAGGTATAGGTACTGTGGGATAGCAAAGGCAACCAAAGATCCTCATGTGTGAGTATTTAGGAACTTGGTTAAACAAGATTTATATGGTGATTTGCCTCTGAGTTTAGTAGAAGGTAATCTATTGATGATATATGTGGCACATATTATGCATTCTCCCCAATACTTTTGAGGGAGCTTAGATTGAAACAACAAGGCTCTAGCAATTTCTAATACATATTTGTGTTTTCTTTCAACTACACCATTTTGTTGTGGTGCATATGGACAGGTTTTATGATGGATTATTCCTTTTGATTGAAAAAAAATTATGGATTCAGAATTTACAAACTCTAGTCCATTATCAGTTCTAATGTTCTTAATGATGGTGTTAAATTAATTTTCTACCATGGAGGTAAATGCTTTGAGCATCTGTAAAGCATTGCTTTTGCAGGCCAAAAGTTGAGTCCAAGCAGACCTGCTAAAGTCATCCACAATGGTGAGGAAGTATTTTTGGATGTTATGTGTTGGTGTGTGATAAGGTCCCCAAAGGTCTATATGAATCAATTATTGATTGAGATGATTATGACTTGCTCAGCTTGAGCAGGAACCTCATCAGTAACCGCCATGATGAAGATGAAATTGAAAAATTGTAGATAAAACGTGCAGTAGAAATTGGGGAAAACACAGAAATGCTATTTTGCGAGGCATAAAATAAAGAAAAATAGAGTTTTTCCTTGTACGTAATCAATCAAAGAAAAACTGTGATCGCAGATGTGGAACAATTCTACAGAGGTATGTAAATAAGATAAAGAAAATACCAAATCCTGTGGTGGAGTTAACCTGTCTCTGATACCATGTCAAGATTAACCATTGCAGTTGGTTGAAGCTTCTTGTTCGTGACTAATCAAGCCATAAAACTTGTGAGAGAAGATCAGAAGCTATAATGGAATGTAAAGTGAAGCTTAAGCTTCAATGATTCATTGAGAGTGTTTATATACAAGTGGAAAGAAGAAGCAAAGAGAAACTAACTACTTGCCAGCTCAGTAACAACTCCACTAACTAATTACTCCACTAACTAATTACCTGACTAACTACTGCACTCACTAACTAATTACCTGATTAACTACTGCACTAACTATCAGATTTTCTAGCTAATTAAATAAGAAATCTAAATAGATTTTCACAGAAATAGATGTGAACTTTAAGGTTCATTTCCTTTATATATGGGAAAGAATTTAAGTTTTTTGCAGTGTTAGTGTACAAAATATTCTACTACACTATTAGGTAAACTTGACTTGCTATTGTAGGTAGGTGCCACTGCCACATTTATAACTGCATGTTCAGGTAGTTCCCCTAAAGGCAGTTAATCAACTACTCTCTCTATTTCAATTTATTTATTTAAATTTAAATTGATATGGCGTTAAAAAAAAGTAAAGAAATAATTTAAATATTATAATTTTGAACTAAAGATATATGTTGTCAAAAATAAAAAGAGATGTGATTTATGAAACTGACTAAAAAGAAATAGGACATATTCAAAATGGAGGGTGAGTCTGCATCTTTTCCGATATAGAGTTCAAGCCACACATCTCAAGAAATTTTCTTCCTCCACTAGCTGAATCGAAGCCAACCAAGTTCTTTTAAGAGAAATTAAATTATTTCTACCGACTTTGCCATTTAAAAATTACTTATACTTATTTTTTGTGACATCAGATTAATTTCATTCAAAAATTTTAGCTATTCACTACTCCTTAGTTGTCCCATTCATATCTTGGCATTCTGTTTCATCAACAACCAAGTTCCATATACAGTAACAAATCTCATGAAATTAAGAAATCGTCTAGTCTATATGTTAAAGAACAAAGCAAATGAATCAAAATTCTTACTGATCTAGAATACATATAGATAAGTACGACATTCGTGCAGGATCAAAGGCTACACAACATATCTACTATAGTTCCACAAAGTGGTGTCTGGGAGGGCTGAGCATATGCAGACCTTGTTAGAATTATTTATTTCATGTGGACTTAACATTAACTTTTTACTACGTTAAAGTAAACCGAGCTGATGTTATTAGTTGGTGGACAAGACACAGGCCGTGTGTTCATGTGGATTCCATGGGCCTGTATCCATTTCATGTTATTGGTGTGGGTTGGCAATAATACAGGCTTGTAGTAGACCCGTGAGCCTATAATGAGGGGTGGACTAGGTTAGGGCTTTTAAGCCTATAAATATAAGGCTAGGTACCCTCTCCTAGCTTTAACATAAGACGTATTCCCATAATCTGTCATCCGTCATAAGAAAAGAAGAGGAAGACTCAGCCTTGTTCGTCTTCGGTTACGTGATACAATGTCGGGCAAAGGTACGCACCTTTTCTCTCAAATATTCTGCTACTTTATAGGTGTTCTTGATTTTATATAAATCTGTGGTATGTTTCTATGTTGATTTAATACTTGGTATCAGAGCTTTTCAAATAGATCTTGAACTCTATTACTCAGTTCATGAGAAAAATAATTGGAAATAATGATCGTGACGCACTCTGTTTTAAACTTAAATCTAAAATGATTTCCCTTGTCAAAAGTGTGTAAATATGATTTAAAGTATATTGTTAGTATTTGCAAATTAAAATTATTTCAGAAGTTTATTTGCAAATTAAAATTGTTTCAGAAGTTTTTCACTTTCTTGAAAGGTGAAATCGTACTTTAAAAGTCAAGATGAGACGTATGATGAGTAGATCTAACTTACGTGAGTTCATCTGGGTGAAGGTATTAAAATATCCATGTACATTCTTAATCGTGTCCCTAAAATTCCTTTTTAGTTGTGGGTCAATAGAAAACTCAGTTTAAATTATTTTTGAGTTTGGGGATGTCCTGCGGAAGTAAAATATATATAACTGAATCTAGAACCTTGCTTGTTTTTTTTTTTCATTGGTTATCGAGATCATTCTAAATGATATGGGTTCTACTGTCCTTCAAGGCGAACCAGAATACTTGAATCTTAAAATGCAAAATTTATTATATGTGGGACTATCCTAAACTCTGTAGGCATAAATTTAGCGATTAAACAAGTATTTAAGGTATTTAATTTTGTACATGAGATGGATTTTTCAATTGTTGAAGAGCATGCATTGTAAGCCCCATATTATGATGAGATTTTATATAAATAATGAGGTTGTTTTCCCTGAACTTGAATTATTTTTATGTGTACATGTGTTATTAGTTTGAAAAGTTATATGAGAGCATGACTTGCTTAATAACCTCTCTTGTTATGAAACTCATTGTCCTAACAATGTTATGAATTGTTATTGTTTTATAAACGAATGAGAGGGGTTTCTTTCTTGATTTACAAATGCTTATATTTTCTAATAAAGAATTTGCATGTGAATGATTAAAAAGATGACCACTGTATAATAAACTATTGAAAAGGGAGTAGTTTGCATAAGTTTTTATGTGTTTTGAAACAAGAACTCCCTTATGTAATGTTTAAATATTTTGCATGGTCATCAACATGCTTTTAAATAGGGTCAGGACAACAAAAGCCATGGTAAAGATCAGACTGATTATCCTGGGACCAATAACATAGTTAAAGGGGAGGACATTATAATTGACCATATACCTATTGATTTGATGCTTACTGATCCACCAACCAGTGGCTAAGACCCATAGTTTTATGCAACATATTTAGAATATGGGTATTGTTGAGTCATTTGATTTGTTGGGTTAGTGGGAGTATTTAATATTATTACTCATTTGTCATTAGACTACTTGTCTTATTGTTTCGGGATTATGGTAATATTATCTCTTGAATTGACATTTATATTATGGTAGATTTTGCTATCAGTTATGTTGATGATTGTAACGCCCCGAATCTAGTACCCGAAATGCTACATGGTGCTCATGACCCCGAAGGACCACAAGCTAACCCATGACTAATATCTGTAACTGGGCACTGCAAAATATACTGTATAAATATGAAAAAATGCTGAAAATCCATAAGGTTCAAATATCTGATAAAAATAACATTTGGAAATACAGTATATCAATACCAAAACAAAACTGAAATAATTGTTTGAACATGCTATAGTCTAGAAGCCTCTAAACTGTCTAAAAACTGTGGAGTTGATGGGACATGTCCCCAACTAACTCCAAACTACTAAAATAATAAAGTAATAAAATAATTATGCTATCCTCGAATGATGAGGACTCACTGCTAGTCTGGCTATTGAATGTCTGATCTACTAAGGATGCTCTGGAGCTCATACTTCTGAACCTAAGGTATAAAAACACCATAGCACAAATGCGTCAGTACGATTAAATGTATTGGTATGCAAGTGAGGTAGGCTGAATGCAAGGGGTTTATATGCATGAACAATACTTACTAACTGAAAAACATAAACGTGATAACACATACATGAATATGTGAACTGTAACTGAGATCATGACATCACTGAATCTAAATACTGATAACATAAATTTCGTATAACTGATATACTATTGTTTGAATGACTGTGTCTGGCTGTCCTATTTCTGATGGAACTAGCTAAGTTCCGTACTGAGTTGGATGGCTGTATCTGACAGTCCTGAATTCTGTAGAACTATTTGAGTTCTATTACTGAGACTAAGACTGAGACTGTAACTATAGGAAGTAGTCATCTAACTGACATGCCCTAAATAAGATAATATAATTGAGTTGGGGTCCAATCTGTAACACCAATTAGAAGGGTGTCAATACCACGCCACTGGTAAGGACAAACTATGAGTAATCCCTCATCTAATAGATACTCTAAGGAGAATGGTGGGACCCTCATCTAACAGGTTAAGTCACCTCATCAACCCTCATCTAACAGGTTAGATGTCTCAACCTACGCTGGCTATATAGTTTTGGAGCGAAAGTATTGCTTCTAAGAATCACACCCTCTACTCGCAGGTGAGTTCCCATCCTTAGACTCACTCGGTGCTGAATCCTGCTCTCATCTGATTAGACACTAAATTAATTATACTAAAATGACTAGACTGAGTTCCCTGAGTTTTGTTAACTGACAAAGTATTACTGAGATCTGGTAACTGACTGAGATTACTGAGATTACTGAGTTTTTCTGAGTCATGAGACTGACTGAATTCTACTGAACATGGCTTGACTGAGAGTATCTTGGAAACTAACACTGGATCTAGGTACACAACTAAATTGTCGGGTACAAGTACCCACAGGACTTGATAGCATGAAACTGACAAGACATTACACTTCCTAGACTCACGACCATAATCAACAATCCATAATACAATCATTAGGGAATTTTATGAGGCACTTGATTATCATGGATTGGTACGTGAATAGGAATGCATATAAACATGTCATAATTTCATAGGGATAATCTCATAAACAATCTATCAAACAATTTCAGTGCATAACAATAGCATAGAAGTCATTTTGAACATAAGGGTAAAGCATGGGTTCATCAATTTGGTCATAATTGAGTCCTAAATCATTATTCTTATTCTCTTGGGCAAATTATCAAACACATTTCATGCACAACCTTAGGCTTAGGCATATACACTAGTTTATACATTATGGTTACTTTAATCAACTCAATTTAAAAGTTTCCAAACCCACATACTAGCATAATTTCATGAAAAGTACATAAAGACTCGAACTTGGGATTCATACAACCACATCAACATAATTAAAATCAACTCACCACATGGAAATCATAATTCATGATTTTAAAAATGGGATTCTTGAGCTTCATAGGTGAAATAAACCCATGAATCAACACATTACATACCTGGGTGGATGATTTCTTGAAGATTGGTGGAAGAAAGCTTGAATTCTTAACTTGGGATTAAACACCTAGGGTTTCTTGTTCTTGGGGATTGATCTTTGAGAGAAACCCTAATTTGGTGTTGTGGATGAATAATGAAGTTATGATCTCTGGTTTGGTATAATTAGGGTTAAAATGGGTGGAAAAAAAATCCAAATATCCTTTTAAAAATGGCTTAAAATTACTGATCGGGAGTGGCGATGGTTTGGGCGACGGTCCGTCGCTAGCTCGATGGTCCGTCGATCCTGACCGTCACACTTGGCTAGAAGACGAGTTCATTGCCTTAGTCACGATGGCTTGGTCGATGGTTGTCACGCCCCAAAATCCCATCGGGCCGGACTGGCACCCAAAGCCGAGAAGGCCCGGGAGAACCCGTTCAAATACCTGTAATTTCACTTATATGTCACCAAAAATTTGGACAGCACTTCGTTGCATATAGAAGGTTCTAATTACCTGTATCAGCACAACACGCACAAATATATATATATATATAATACTTGGCCGTCGGGGCCACCACATATACAAATATAACATCGCTATATAAACTTCCATGACTTTACCCTTCCTTATGTCTACAAAGCCTCTAGGATATACATGACATAACTAGGGTCGAGACAAACCCCCGCCCACACATGACTCCTGTACAATAACAAAACATAAGGAACCGACTCGGAAAGCTCCGAAGCAAACTGGAGCTCACCAACAATAGTTGTATGACCTGGCTCCTATTTATGCTGTGAATGAGCTGAGGTATCTGTGCCAGCAGCATGAAATGCAGTTCCCCGTGGGGGACGTCAGTACGAAATATGTACTGAATATGTAAAGCTGTTAATAATCATATGTGAAATAGGGGATCAAGAAAATCAGATGCAAATGAATAAATCATAATAGAAATGAACCACACTTTATAAACACTTTTAGGATCATGTACATTATCATTAATCTGAATTAGATTCTTGAATTCAAACACATTTGTGGAACGGTATACATTTGTTCATTTCATTCTTTACAATTATCATTCGACATTACCTCCTCCTCCCGAACCTCCAACCACCTAACAATAATCAATACTGTAACGTACTGTGACCATTAGGCTGCCTCCAGTACATATCAACTGGGATCGACCCATGCTAGGCTTATGCCCCTGGGATACCACCCATAAACACATAAATAGGGATCGACCCATGCTAGGCTTATGCCCCTGGGATACCACCCACACGTATATCAAGTAACACACATAAGAGATCTTTCCAATAACTTAGTTCAAAAGCTTTTGAGATTATTACATTAGTGTTCATGCCAATATAGTACCTTTGGAACAATGATAC
Source organism: Capsicum baccatum var. pendulum (assembly GCA_030864225.1). Taxonomy (NCBI): domain Eukaryota; kingdom Viridiplantae; phylum Streptophyta; class Magnoliopsida; order Solanales; family Solanaceae; genus Capsicum; species Capsicum baccatum. The sequence continues at coordinate 197,538,012 of CM061559.1, read as the reverse complement.
ATCAATAGGAACCAAGTAATAGACCTTCTATACAATAACGATGTAATAAAGACTCATTGGTACAACAACAATGTGTTTCAGAATCATCAATATAACAATAATGAAATAGGAGCCTTTTGGTATATCAATGAAACATTTTGACACTTTATAGAATGGAAACAACTTCGTTGGTAATGTAGAACAATACATGTTTTTGGACAACCTCGGAATCTTACTTGATGGAACATTGGTGTTTTCATGCCAAAGAACATTGTTAGAGTATGCTTTACATACCTCGTTGTAGATTCGGATACCAATTCAACACAACTTCCCGCCTTTACAAATCACTTATCTACAATGAAATGTTTGGCATTTAGTATTAGCAACCCAACACCACAATTCTCTTCCATAATTTCATACAACCAATATTTGCAAAGCATTCCAAAAACCAACTTGAACAATAGGTTTATATGTATATATATATATATATATATATATAATCATCATTTCAATACGACATCATCACACCAAATCCCTTCACAATTTCAACATAATTCAACCATGCACAAGAATAATCCAACATCATTTCCAATCATCTTTCAACAACAATCAAATAACATACTTCTTATGCTCACAAGCATATATATACATATCTATATAAATAACACCAACATAATTTACATCCTTACCATAAAATGGCCCTTTTAATTTCGAAGTCCTGTTGGCACAAATAAGGGGTGCTTATCGAAGCCCTCGAGACGGTGAACGCAACTACGAAATCAATTTGGACTTTCTACGGTTGAATCACAAGATAATTGGAGTTGAAATTAGGCTAGGGTTCCTTATTCTTCAATAATTGGATGATGAATGATGGATATGAGGCTAAGTATATGTATATAATGACCAATTTTTGTCCATGAGGTGATGGAAAATGACCATATTGCCCTTAAAATTTTAAGTAAATCAGAATCTGTCCATGGTGGACTGTTTTGATAGGCTAAAGTAAATCGACCATAACTCTTTGCTCCGATATCGGATTTAGGTAAAATTGGTATCGTTGGAAAGATAGTTCAAAGGTATTTCATTTCATATAAAGTAGGTCACCCAGTTCGTCCTGTACAAGGAGTTATGATCATTTGAATTTGACCCTAAAAATCTATTTTGAGAGGCTGAAGTAAAACGAGTATAACTCCTTACTAAAACGTTGGATTTGAATAAAACAAATTGAATTGGAAAGAAGACTCAAATATCTTTCTTTTGATAGGTCGTAGATCTCCCAGTTCATTATATTAAGAGAGTTATGATCGTTCAAAGTTGACCCAAAAAATTGGCAGGCCTCAGTAGTTTGTGTGCAGGAAATTTTCCTGCACATTTACTATTCACAATATCCCGGCCACCGTTTTATAGTTTCGAACGTGTTCGATTATATCCGAAACTTATCCGTTTTTGGAAATCTTTATATCGTTGGAAAGCTTATTCAATAACCTTCGTATGGAACCATCGACGGGCAAATTCCGGTATAAATGAAGTCGATTTCTATACACATATAATCAAACTATACACTTGAAGCCATCTCAAAGTAATAAATACTCATACTTAAACTCATATATACCTAACTTATGATCAATACATATACTCCAACACATATAACCATGGCTAATGCACGTAATTAAGTACGGGGTGTTACATCCTTCCCTCCTTAAGGACATTCGTCCTCGAATGTGAAATATAGTTATTTAGCCGAAACAAGTTCGAATTCATAATTGATATTCACGCCCTCATATAGATATTATGCATATGTAAAAACTTACTTGTTAGTGTCCCAGTTCCACTCCTTGCACTTCTTTTTCACCTTTGAACAAATAAGGGTATTTTGATTTCATTGCTTCCTCCGCTTCCCATGTAATCTCTTCCCTTTGTTGATTTCTCCAAAGTACTTTCACCGATGCTACTTCTTTATTTCTCATCTTCTTAACTTGATGATCTAATATAGCAATAGGCATCTTCTCATAGGTAAAATCTTCTGTTAGTTGCACATCTTCAGTAGAAGTAAGAAGGGACGGATCTCCGATGCACTTTCGAAGCATCGATACATGAAATACTGGATGCACTGATGAGAGTTCCTGGGGTAGCTCTAATTCATAAGCAACTTGCCCACATCTTCGAATAATCTTATATGGGCCTATATATCGTGGACTCAACTTTCCTTTCTTGCCAAAGCTCATCACCCCTTTCATTGGTGATACCTTCAAAAATACCCAATCGCCTAACGAAAACTCTAGACCTCTTCTTCTACTATCCGCATATGACTTGTGTCGACTTTGGGCTATTTTCAACCGTTGCTGAATCACCTTGACTTTTTCTATGGCTTGATACACAAGATCCGATCCGAACATAAGAGTTTCACCCGCTTCGAACCATCCTATTGGTGATCTACACTTCCTCCCATATAAAGATTCATATGGTGCCATTTTGATACTTGAATGATAGCTATTATTGTAGGCAAACTCAATAAGAGGTAAATGATCATCCCAGCTGCCTTTAAAATCTATAACACATGCTCGTAGCATATCTTCAAGTGTTTGAATGGTGCGCTCTGCTTGTCCATCCGTCTGAGGGTGAAAAGCTGTACTCAGATTCACTTGTGTTCCCAAACTCCGTTGGAAAGACTTCCAAAAGTTTGCGGTAAATTGAGTTCCCCGATCCGATATAATAGAAGTTGACACTCCATGTAATCGGACTATTTCTATAACATACAGCTTCGAATATTCTTCAACTGTGTAAGTGGTCTTAACGGGTAAGAAATGTGTGGATTTAGTAAGCCTATCCACAATCACCCATATAGAATCAAATTTCCGAGTTGTACGAGGCAAACCTGTAACAAAATCCATGTTGATCATGTCCCACTTCCAAATTGGAAGATCAATGCATTGCATATAACCTCCGGGTTTTTGGTGCTCAACTTTAACACTTTGACAATTTGGACATTCAGCTACAAATTCTGCAATGCTCTTCTTCATGTCATTCCACCAATACATATCTTTCAAATCTTGATACATTTTGGTTGATCCTGGATGAATGGAATACCTTGAAAAATGTGCCTCTATCATAATCTTCTTTCTTAGCCCGTCTACATCCGGCACACAATCGGTTTTGGCACCGAAGTACTCCTTCTCGCGTAAGCTCAAATGCCTTGGTCGCACCACTCTGAACGTTCTCCTTAAGCTGTAATAAAATAGGATCTGCATATTGCTTCTCTTTCACTTCAGCTACTAATGAAGATTCCGCAGCATTATGTACGATAAGCTCTTTATTCGGAGTTTCAAGAAGGCGAACTCCCAAACTAGCTAACTGGTGAAGATATTTAACCATCCCTTGCCTTTCTATAGGTTCCATCATAGCCTTATGACTTGACGCATCAGCTACCACATTTGCTTTCCCTGGATGGTACAAGATATCAACATCGTAGTCCTTTAATAGTTCAAGCCATCTCCGCTGCCTTAAATTTAGATCCTTCTGATTAAAAATATATTGCAAGCTCTTATGGTCAATATATATATCAACATGAACCCCATATAAGTAGTGGCGCCATATCTTTAAAGCAAAAATAACTTCTGCCAGCTCAAGATCGTGTGTAGGATAATTTTTCTCATGTGGCCGCAATTGTCTAGAAGCATATGCTATTACCTTACCATGCTACATCAATACATATCCTAAACCAATTCTGGAAGCATCACAATACACTATATACCCTTCGGTGCCTTCTGGAAGTACCAACATGGGTGTAGAAATCAACTTGTTCTTAAAATCTTGAAAACTCTTCTCACATGCATCATTCCATTGGAATTTGGATGCTTTATGGGTTAGCTTGGTTAAGGGTGCTGAAATGGAAGAAAAGTCTTTAACAAACCTTCTATAATAACCGGCCAACCCGAGAAAACTACGAATCTCCATAGGCGTTATGGGCCTTGGCCAGTTCTTCACAGCTTCTATCTTTTGAGCATCAACCTTTATCCCTTCACTAGATACAATATGACCCAAAAATGCCACCGACTTTAACCAAAACTCACATTTAGAGAACTTTGCATAAAGCTTACAATCACGAAGAGTCTGCAATGCCTGTCGTAAGTGATTGGCATGGTCCTCTTCTGATCTAGAATAAACTAGAATATCATCTATAAAAACTATCACAAATACATCCAGGAATGACTTAAACACCCTATTCATCAAATCCATAAAAGTTGCAGGTGCATTTGTTAGCCCAAATGACATAACTAGAAATTCATAATGACCATACCGTGTTCGGAAAGCTGTCTTGGGTATATCCTTCTCTTTGACCCTCACTTGGTGGTAACCTGACCTCAAATCAATCTTAGAAAAGCACTTGGCGCCCTGTAACTGATCAAATAAATCATCAATTCTTGGGAGAGGATATTTATTCTTAATAGTCACCTTATTCAATTGCCGATAATCAATACACATCCTCAGCGAGCCATCCTTTTTGCGCACAAATAACACTGGTGCTCCCCAGGGGGACATACTAGGCCTTATGAATCCCTTCTTTAGCAAATCTTTCAATTGCTCTTTCAATTCTCGTAATTCTGCTGGGGCCATTCTATACGGAGGAATGGAGATTGGTTGGGTGCCTGGTATTACATTAATACCAAACTCTACTTCTCATTCAGGAGGCAAACCTGGAAGATCTTCAGGAAATTCATTTACCACCGGAACAACGTGAAGAGTTGGTGGCTCCGCTTCTGTATCCCTTACTCTAACTAAATGATATATGTATCCCTTGGAAATCATTTTTCTCGCTTTGAAATAAGAAATAAATCTACCTCTTGGTGCGCCAATCTTACCTTGCCATTCAATAACTACTTCATTAGGAAAATGTAAATACATCTTTTTCGTACAACAGTCAATTTTGGCATAACAAGACGCCAACCAATCCATACCCATTATAACAGAAAAATCTACCATTTCTAGTTCCACAAGATTGGCCATCGTGTCTCGACCACACACAGTTACTACATAATCTTTATAAACTCTTCTAGCAATAATAGATTCCCCAATCGGGGTAGACACTTCCAACAGCTTTTCTAATAATTCGAGGGTTCTTTTGAACTTTCCAGCAACCAAAGGAGTAACATATCATAATGTAGAACCGAGATCAATTAGAGCATATACATCAAATGAAAATATGGACAACGTACCCGTAACCACATCTGGGGAAGCCTCTAGATTCTGTCGATCCGCTAAAGCATAAGTGCGATTCTGAGTCCCGCAGGAACTGGCGACTCTTTTTTCATTTCTAGCATGACCCGCAGGTCGTGTGCCCCTAGCAGAATAAGATACCGGTGACGATGATGCAACAGCTAATCCCGAAGCTCGTGCTACGCCACCTGCGCCCCTTCATGGGAATTCTCTCATCATATGCCCCGTCATACCGCACCAAAAACAAACATTTGTTCCCATTCGACATACGCCCATATGATGCTTTCTGCATCGATTACATAGCTCTCGAGAAGGTCTCGATTGGCTCATGTTCCCTTGCCCATGATAATCCACTGATCGCGAACTATGACCCTCACTTCTTTGCCCAAATTGATTGCCTCTAAACCCCTGATGCTGTGGTGGAGCACTAGCTACAGAATAAGAAAATAATGGCCTAGGTGGTATAGCAGAAAATTGAGGTCTAAAACCTCCCTGTGGCGCCATAAACTGCCCTGTAGATTTTGCCCTCTTAGAAGATCCGCTTTCAAATTCCTGTGTTCTTTTTCTTTGCCTCTGATCTTCCATTTTCTGTGCAAATGCTTGGATCCTAGCTATATCCATGTCTTTATTCAGTGCAGCAATAGTACAATCCCTAACCAAATATGGATCCAATCCATCCACATACCGATGAACTCTGTCATCCATAGTAGCTATAACATTAGGAGCATATCTTGACAAAGAATTAAATCGAATACTATACTCCCTCACTCTTGTATTACCCTATCGAAGATTTAAGAACTGATCCGCACGGGCCTGACGAGTCTTATATGGAAGATAATGATCAATAAATGCCTCTTTGAACTCTTTCCAGGTAGCTGGGGGTGCATCAATGCCCCTTGACCGTTTCCAGTCTTCATACCAATATATAGCCTCACCTTTGAATCTATACGCGGCTAACTCCGCTGTCTCTCTGCACGATACATGCATCACCTCTAGGGCCCTTTGAATCTGATCAATAAAGTCCTGCGGATCTTCATTAAGATCGGATCCAGTAAAAGTAGGCGGATCCATCTTAATAAAATCTTGCATCCGAAGACTAGCCGACCTATCAGTACCGCTAGAACCCGCGACAGGAATAGCTTGCCCTTGGACTTGCCCAGCAACTATACGAGTCAAAAGTTGCACTGCATTTCTAAAATCTTGATCAACAGCATTAATAGGTGGCTCTGGGAATATAGTTCTCCTCCCCCTTATTTCTTCCAGACTGGGGGAAGTTTCTGATGCATGCTCAGCTGGAGCCTCACTTTGATTAGCTGGTATAGTGGGTAACTTACTAGTCCCCTCTCCGGCAGCCACATCTACTTGCTTACCGGTATTCTTGCTTCTGGTAACCGGCATCATTACTATAATAAGAGAAACAAACTGATTCAGTGGTCAACTATGACTTCATATACAATATAAGCTCTATCGCACGATCTAAGACATGAAGAAAAGAAAAAATTCCTAAATGTCCATAGCCTCCTGTTTATAGATGTGGTGCACAACACACCGATAAACAAGACTCTACATAGACACAGCTTTGTAGACTCACTAGGACGAACCGCTATGATACCACTTTTGTCACGCCCCAAAATCCCATCGGGCCGGACTGGCACGCGATGCCGAGAAGGCCCGGGAGAACCCATTCAAATACCTGTACTTTCACTTACATGTCACCAAAAATTTGGACAGCACTTCGTTGCATATAGAAGGTTCTAATTACCTGTATCAGCACAACACGCACAAATATATATATATATATAATACTTGGCCGTCGGGGCCACCACATATACAAATATAACATCGCTATATAAACTTCCATGACTTTACCCTTCCTTATGTATACAAAGCCTCTAGGATATACATGACATAACTAGGGTTGGGACAAACCCCCGCCCACACATGACTCCTGTACAATAACAAAACATAAGGAACCGACTCGGAAAGCTCCGAAGCAAACTGGAGCTCACCAACAATAGTTGTATGACCTGGCTCCTATTTATGATGTGAATGAGCTGAGGTATCTGTGCCAGCAGCATGAAATGCAGGTCCCCGTGGGGGACGTCAGTACGAAATATGTACTGAGTATGTAAAGCTGTAAATAATCATATGTGATATAGGCGATCAAGAAAATCAGACGCAAGTGAATAAATCATAATAGAAGTGAACCACACTTCATAAACACTTTTAGGATCATGTACATTATCATTAATCTGAATTGGGTTCTTGAATTCAAACACATTTGTGGAACGGTATACATTTGTTCATTTCATTCTTTACAATTATCATTCGCCATTACCTCCTCCTCCCGAACCTCCAACCACCTAACAATAATCAATAATGTACCGTACTGTGACCATTAGGCTGCCTCCAGTACATATCAACTGGGATCGACCCATGCTAGGCTTATGCCCCTAGGATACCACCCATAAACACATAAATAGGGATCGACCCATGCTAGGCTTATGCCCCTGGGATACCACCCACACGTATATCAAGTAACACACATAAGAGATCTTTCCAATAACTTAGTTCAAAAGCTTTTGAGATTATTACATTAGTGTTCATGCCAATATAGTACTTTTTGAACAATGATACATCAATAGGAACCAAGTAATAGACCTTCTATACAATAACGATGTAATAAAGACTCATTGATACATCAACAATGTGTTTCAGAATCATCAATATCACAATAATGAAATAGGAGCCTTTTGTATATCAATGAAACATTTTGACACTTTATAGAATGGAAACAACTTCGTTGGTAATGTAGAACAATACATGTTTTTGGACAACCTCGGAATCTTACTTGATGGAACATTGGTGTTTTCATGCCAAAGAACATTGTTAGAGTATGCTTTACATACCTCGTTGTAGATTCGGATACCAATTCAACACAACTTCCCGCCTTTACAAATCACTTATCTACAATGAAATGTTTGGCATCTAGTATTAGCAACCCAACACCACAATTCTCTTTCATAATTTCATACAACCAATATTTGCAAAGCATTCCAAAAACCAACTTGAACAATAGGTTTATATGTATATATATATATATATATATATAATCATCATTTCAATACCACATCATCACACCAAATCCCTTCATAATTTCAACATAATTCAACCATGCACAAGAATAATCCAACATCATTTCCAATCATCTTTCAACAACAATCAAATAACATACTTCTTATGCCCACAAGCATATATATACATATCCATATAAATAACACCAACATAATTTACATCCTTACCATAAAATGTCCCTTTTGATTTCGAAGTCCTGTTGGCACAAATAAGGGGTGCTTATCGAAGCCCTCGAGACGGTGAACGCAACTATGAAATCAATTTGGACTTTCTATGGTTGAATCACAAGATAATTGGAGTTGAAATTAGGCTAGGGTTCCTTATTCTTCAATAATTGGATGATGAATGATGGATATGAGGCTAAGTATATGTATATAATGACCAATTTTCGTCCATGAGGTGATGGAAAATGACCATATTGCCCTTAAAATTTTAAGTAAATCAGAATCTGTCCATGGTGGACTGTTTTGATAGGCTAAAGTAAATCGACCATAACTCTTTGCTCCGATATCGGATTTAGGTAAAATTGGTATCGTTGGAAAGATAATTCAAAGGTATTTCATTTCATATAAAGTAGGTCACCCAGTTCGTCCTGTACAAGGAGTTATGATCATTTGAATTTGACCCTAAAAATCTATTTTGAGAGGCTGAAGTAAAACGAGTATAACTCCTTACTAAAACGTTGGATTTGAATAAAACAAATTGAATTGGAAAGAAGACTCAAATATCTTTCTTTTGATAGGTCGCAGATCTCCCAGTTCATTATATTAAGAGAGTTATGATCGTTCAAAGTTGACCCAAAAAACTGGCAGGCCTCAGTAGTTTGTGTGCAGGAAATTTTCCTGCACATTTACTATTCACAATATCCCGGCCACCGTTTTATAGTTTCGAACGTGTTCGATTATATCCGAAACTTATCCGTTTTTGGAAATCTTTATATCGTTGGAAAGCTTATTCAATAACCTTCGTATGGAACCATCGACGGGCAAATTCCGGTATAAATGAAGTCGATTTCTATACACATATAATCAAACTATACACTTGAAGCCATCTCAAAGTAATAAATACTCATACTTAAACTCATATATACCTAACTTATGATCAATACATATACTCCAACACATATAACCATGGCTAATGCACGTAATTAAGTACGGGGTGTTACAATGGTCTGTCGGTCCTGACCGTCGCACTTGGCTAGAAGACGGGCTCACTACCTTAGTAACGACGGTTTGGGCGACGGTCCATCACTAGCTCGATAGTCTATCGTCTTGACCATCGCTTCTGAGCAGTTCTGATAGTTCTCTGTAAAACGTCCATAACTTTTTACTTCGATACCAAATTTGAACGAAATTAGTATCGTTGGAAAGCTAATTTAATTTTTCATATGATAAAAAGTTGAAATTGGGGAAATTTTATCTGATTTAAATATTAATCATTTAGGAAGTCATCACTAACTCTTCTGGAGACTAGATTTGACTTAAAGAAAGTTTGGGGTATTACAATAATATTTTAATTGCTAGTAATAATTTGGGAATGTTGTATGAAACTAAACAAAATATTTGATTTGAAAGATCTAGGAGAGGCATCATTTGTTCTATGCATTAAGTTTAGATGAGATAGATCTTGTAAGTTTTTGGGGCTTTCACAAAAGGCCTATATTGATCGTATTTTGAAAAGGATTTCAAATGAAAAATTATAAGCTCGTTGATGTCCCTGTGGTGAAGGTGACAAGTTCAGCTAGACTTGTGTCTCAAAAATGATCTTCAGAAAGATTCTATCAAAGATGTGCCTTATTGAAGTGTTTTTTTCATTGCATTTCTTGTTTACAGAGTGTTAATTTTATTTATTTTTTGATATTGGCTGAAGTAAAGTCGACTAAATTAAAGTCATCTTAAGAATGTGTTCTGGTGGCTATGTTACTAAAGATTCATTCATTTAGTTAGTTCCATATGCTTAGATTAAATAATATAAAAGGTTATTTATTTTAATGAATTTTGTTTTTAAAAAATTAAGCTATTGTTTATAAAAGATGTCGAGTTGCTATTTATTTATTTATTGATTCTATTTGAATTTGATTTCATTTGAATTGTATCTAAATCAGATTTATAATATTTTTAATTGAGTGGACACTTACTGTATCACATGAGCAAATCAAGCAATGGCATGTTGAATCCCTAAGATTGAATTTGTTTTGTAAATTAGGGTAAATAGTGTACACCAAAGTGACCTATTTTCTTTGTTTATGAGACTTATTTAATCCATTTCGAGGGATATCACTAATTTAGAACATGCAATAATCTGCCCAAAAGAGATTTATTGTGTGTTTTAAATTAGTGTTGTGATGAGCCCCATTATGTGAAAATATTTTAATTTTAGTAAATTTATTTGCCCAAAGGGGATAGGTTTCTAATATAGAAAATATTTTTGCCCTGCCCAAAGGGGGGTTACTTGTTGATATTGCGGGACTCATCGTTGTGATAAGATTATTATTTTTATGCCTTGCTATTTTGATAAATTTATTCATGTTATTTTGTGAAAAGTTACCATTTATTTGAACAATAACAATATTGAAAATGTGGTTCTGTCGGGCTCTAACTTCAAGCGATGGAAAGAAGATCTTGAATTTACTTTGGGCATGGCTGACATAGATTAAGCCTTGCGTGAGGATGAGCTTCCATCTCTCATTGATTCTAGTACAGCTGCTGAAAAAGAATTTTATGCTAAATGGGAGAGATCAAATAGGCTATACATCCTTACCTTTAGGAGGTCGATTGTTGAGCACCTCAAAAGTGGCTTCCCTAAAACTATCAATGCCAAAAATTTTCTTACCCAAGTGGAAGAAAGGTATCTTGTATCCAATAAGGTTGAGACTGGAGATCTAATGAATAAATTTATAGAGATGAGGTATGACTTTACTGGGGTGTTAGAGATTACATACTTAAGATGGTCCACATTCAGTCCAAACTGAAAACTCTTGAAATAACTCTTCCCGATATTTACATTGTTCACTCTGCTCTTAACTCTTTACCTGTTGAGTTTAACCAAATGAAAACTGCTTATAATACTCAGGATGAATCTTGATCAATCAATGATCTCATCTCCAAATGTATTGTTAAAAAGGAAAAAAATTAAAACGGATAAGGGTGAGATTGCCATGTTAGCTTCTTATGATTCCAAAGTAAGCTCTTACAAGGGACCTAGAAAGTTTGAAAGATCTAATATTTTAAAGATCTAATAATCATACTTTTAAGAAGGAGTCAAAAGAAGGTATCATTTAGCTATTGTTTGTTTTGAGTCACACTTTGTAGTTGTCCCCATTAATTCTTGGTGGTTTAATAGTGAAGCTACGGCTCATGTTGCCATTTCCTTGCAGTGGTTCAAAAACAAAAGGAACCCAAAAGAAACAGAGTCAAGAATTAAAGTCGCCACAGATGTCCAAGTTGAAGTAGAGTTCATAGGAACTGTAGTTTTAGACTTAGAAACTGGTTATAAGTTTGTTCTTGAAAACGCTCTCTATGTATCGTCTTTAGACAAAATTTTATTTCTATTCCAATTTTAGACAGATTTGGTTATGGTTTTAATTCTCCCAAAGTTAATTTACTTTTGAACTCCCAAGTTGTTGGTCATGAAATCTTACCTTGTGGTTTGTTTAAAATTTCCTTGACTTGTGATTTCCTTGACTTTTAATTCTAAAATTATTGGGTCTAAACGATTAATTTTAAACAAAAAAATCGGACATGTTGTGGCTAAGCGTTTAGGTCATATCTCTAAAGATAAAGTTTATAGATTGGTTAAGTCTAATATTTTACCTTCTCTTGATTTTGGGGACATAGAAACATGTATTGTTTGCATTAGAGGAAAGTTGATAAAAAAAAAAGAATGCTACTCGTAGTTCTGATTTGTTGAAAATCATTCACACAGACATAAGTGGTCTGTATTCTACTATAATATGTGGTTCAAGTTATTTTATCATCTTCATTGATGACTTTCTTCGATATGGTTTTGTTTTTTCTTATTAAAGAAAAATTAGATTCTCTTGAAATGTTCAAAGTGTTTAAAGCGAAGTAGAGAAACAACTGGAAAGTGAGGTCTGATTGAAGGGGTGAGTAAATAGGTAATAAATGAGACCCTTTGATCTTGAGCTACATCAGATGGATGTAAAGACAGTCTTTTGAATGGTGATCTTAATGAAGAGGTTTATATGCAACAACATTATGCTGTTTTTTTTTTGTAAAGGCAGTGAGCATCTCGTGTGTAAGTTGAAGAAATATATCTATGGCTTGAAGCAAACTTCTCGACAGTGGTACTAGAAGTTCGATGAAATTATCACTTTTATAGGATTTGGGGAGAACGAGATTGATCATTGCATCTATCTTAAGATCAGTGGGAGTAAGTTCATCTCACTCTTTATGTTGTTGATTATTATTGTGCACACTTTAATATTGTTTTATTATATTAAGGCTTTCGCCTTACGTGTTGGCTATGTCTCATATTGATAAGATCATATTATTGTTTTGTTGGATCTTTCTTTTGGAGACATATATGGTATATCATTCTACCTTGTGAATTTTCTGGTTGTTGCACCATGTAATATGTTGCACATATTGAACCTTGAAAATCAAGATTTTCTGGTGGAGCACATGTTGTTTCAGTACTCACACATGTTGTAACAGAAAATTGCGGTAATGATTTTTCGATGGTACGCATATTGATTTTAAGCGTACATGTTGATATGAAAAATTATTGAAGGACTAACAATGAAATAGCCTCGATTTGGAGTCCATATTCGCTATTTCTTGCTACACTACCACATTATTTGGTTTATGTCTACAAAACTTCAATGTTTGTAATTGTGGACTGGTCTTGTATTGTTGATTGATGCAAGTACTGCTGCAGTTCAACAATGATGTTTTGCTTAACTAAACTATGTTGGAGATGGCGTTCCACCACTAAATGTTTATGGCCACTGTCTATTCAACTCGAGAGTTATTTTCATAAAAATAAGTTTTTCAAAACTTTTCTTTAAAAGTTAACGTTGTCCAAGTAGGAGAATGTTCGAATTATTTATTTTATGTGGACTTAACATTAACTTTTTATTACGTTAAAGTAAACGGGGCTGATGTTATAAGTTGGTGGACAAGACACAGGCCGTGTATTCATGCGGATTCCATAGACCTGTATCCATTTCATGTTATTGGTGTGGGCTAGCAATAGTGTAGGCCTGTAGTAGACCTGTGAGCCCATAATGAGGGTGCACTAGGTTAAGGCTTTTAAGCCTATAAATATAAGGTTAGGTCCCCTTTCCTGGCTTTAACATAAGATGTATTCCAATAATCTGTCAACCGTCAGAAGCAAAGGAGAGGAAAACTCATCCTTGTTCGCCTTCAGTTACGTGATATAATAGCGGACAAGTAAACCGGGTTGATGTTATTAGTTGGTAGACAAGACACATGTCGTGTATTCATGTGGATTTCATATGGGCCTGTATTCATTTCATGTTATTGGTGTGGGCTGACAATAGTGTAGGCCTCTAGTAAACCTGTGAGCCCATAATGGGAGTGCACTAGGTTAAGGCTTTTAACCCTATAAATATAAAGCTAGGTCCCCTCTCCTGACTTTAAGACGTATTCCCATAATCTGTCAGCCGTCATAAGCAAAGGAGAGGAAGACTCAACCTTGTTCGTCTTCGGTTATCTGATACAATGGCGGATAAAGGTACGCACCTTTCCTCTCACATATTCTGCTACTTTATAGGTTTTCTTGATTTTATGTGAATCTGTGGTGTATTTCTATATTGATTTAAGTGGGAGAATGTTAGAATTATTTATTTTATGTGGACTTAACATTAACTTTTTACTACGTTAAAGTAAACGGGACTGATGTTATTGGTTGGTGGACAAGACACATGTCGTGTATTCATGTGGGTTCCATATGGACCTGTATCCATTTCATGTTATTGGTGTGGGCTGACAATAGTGTAGGCCCGTAGTAAACCTGTGAGCCCATAATGGGGGTGCACTAGGTTGAGGCTTTTAAGCCTATAAATATAAAGCTAGGTCCCCTCTCCTGACTTTAAGACGTATTCACATAATCTGCCAGCCGTCATAAGCAAAGGAGAGGAAGACTCAACCTTGTTCGTCTTCGGTTACGTGATACAATGGCGGATAAAGGTACGCACCTTTCCTCTCACATATTCTGCTACTTTATAGGTTTTCTTGATTTTATGTGAATCTGTGGTGTGTTTCTATGTTGATTTAACAGATCTTACCCCTACCATGGAGGTGGAGAGTCTGATTACGATAGATGCGAGATCAAAAGCTAGTAAATAGAAAGTAGAAGAGTTTTCGAGCTGCAGAAGCACTATCCTGCAAGAAAATTTAGCCACATTTCTCAAGAAGAGAATTGATTTTATAAAGACACTAAAGATGAATTAGGCAAGCAAAAGCTTCTGTACAATAACCATTCGGGGCAGTTACATTACCAAGTTCTCATATTTGTTTCTGTTGCTACAAGGGATGCATACAATAGCAAATAATAGCACCATATAAACAAGCCATTTGAAACCAATTATTAACCACATATAAGCCAGCCTTTCGAACTGAATGGTTTCTGTTACATCATAAGCATGGAAAAGTACTGCTCAAACTCTTTATCAATGGTTAGTTTCGTGGAACTTGGCTGTGAATCTGCATCAAAAGAGAAATATGTATCATCTAAGCAAGCCAAAAAACCACGTATTCTGTACAAAAATACATGGACAGATGAGGGGCATGCAACTAATGGTGCAAAGAGGTTTTCATTTTTGACTGAACATGCTATCGGCTAACTATGAAAGGTGAAGATGATGAGATAACTAGAACTTGGACAGTTGAACAAAAACTACAACATTACCTCGTGTAATCCCACAAGTGGGGTCTAGGGAGGGTAGAGGTTACACAGACCTTACCCGTACCTTGGAAGGTAGAGAGGTTGTTTCCGATAGACCCATGGCTCAAGAAAAAACATATCAAGGCAGATACTATAGAAAGCATAACAAAAAAGATAATCTAATAAAATAGTGTGATAATCGACATACAAGAGACCCCTTGAACAGCTCAAAGACCAAATATTTAAGAACCCCTATCAGCCTCACAACTCTCATGAGAAAGAAAAGGAAAAGAGAAAGTGGAAAACTAAGTTACCTTGGTTAACAGTCCATCTTCCTGATGAAAGAACATAATTGTTTGGATTCACATTGGAGTTTAGCAAATTTTCAAGTTCTTTTTCCATTGCCAGCTCAATGTCCTCAGTTCTGCATTCTGCCCAAGTGCACTCCCCATGATTCCCAAATCCCAACAAATGCTCCTCATAATCCATTGATGGGTGGCATCCAGAACCATGATGTAGAATACCCCATCCTCTGCCAGTAGGGGATTGCTCTGACCTATCAGGCATTAATTTTGTTATTGATCTGCTCTCCAAAGAATAAAGGACATTTCTAGACCAGTCACCACCCAAATTAACAGATGAAGTTGAAGCCTGATCGGACGAACATGATTTCAGATATCCAGGATGAATTTTAGCCTCGTGAGACGTGACAGAGTCAGCATCTCCAGAGAAGCAATTGCTGCCATTCTCAGATTCGAGTTCTGAATCATCATCCTGGACCCTTGCAGCATTTTCTACTGTACTCATGTATGCCAAAGACTCCTTAGCCTCTACGCCAGGATGTGAAGAACTACATTCAGCAGAACTATGATACGAGCACACATGTTTTGGTAGAGGCATTCCCAATTGTTCAGCTTGAAACTTTCTTTTCTTATTAAAGTACGCAAGGCTGGTAGGTAGCAACTTGCTCATATCAACACTGGTACAATAAGCAAACCAGTATGAGGATGTGAAACATAGATTTGGTCCAGTATAGAATAATTCAAAATATGAAGTCATAGTCGTATATGATCCGTTTCAAAGGGCTAGAGGAAAATTTAAGTATCAACCAATACAAACATGCAGACAACCTTCTCTTACTTGGTTGAAGTTTGAAAAGCAGATTTCATGGAAATAAATTAAAATTTGAAAGCTACATCTAAGCATACAGAAACTTAGTTCACATTAGTTCATCTTTTACAATGATGCAGCATATGCTAACCACTTGTTTTAGGAATAGGTAGAAAATCTACATCAGAAACAACCTCTCAAATAATAACAAGAAAGTGCAAAACTGACACAGGCTGAAACTAAGTTTGGAAGAGCTACAATACACATTTTCACCGCAATGACGATAACTGCACTTTATTGTTCTTCTCTATGCTACTGAGTACGCTCCATCTGAACTCAATGAGTTCAAAAACTTAAGATCCACAACTGTGTTGAGGCTACTGTTGATGGACTCCGCTTCTCACATTAAGACTTGGAAGATTAAGGAAAAGAAGGACGTCATTTTTGTATGAACTTTTGTTTCTCACTTTTTCCTTTTCATTATTGGTATAAGTTTGCTTCAATATCTACGCTTCAAATATATTCGGTATTTGAGGGACAAAAGCTGTGAAAGCATGCCAAGCTGATTCTAGAAGATTGTAAGATTGTTGCGGTCACACTTGAAAAAACATATCCTTTTATTTCAGTCACTGGAATTGAGATATCTTGGTAAGTCTCCTGCTAATATAGTTCATCTCTTTTCTTATCCATTTGAGATGCATAAATGATGCTGAAGTAATACCTTTGTTTACCGTACTCTCCAAATTTCTCATGTCGGATCGTCCAAAAAATGCACTAGTTTTGGAAAATCCGACACACAACCAACTGCATTTTTGGAGAGTCCGAGCAACATTTAATAATGCCACGGAATGCTTCATAAAGTATTGATAACCTAGAATCAAACTCCCTCCACCCTTAACACAGCCACAAGTCTCAGGTTCGAGCTCTAGGAATAGAACAATTCCCAGTAGGAAGTCTTCCCCTTAAATGATTTGTAGGCAAAACGAACCTAGATTAGTTAGGCCAGTGAGTTCCAAATACCAAATGGCTGAAAAGAAAGAAAAAAAAAGATAGCCCGTAATCAAACAGCATAATCTACTGATCACTTCTTATTGGGAGCAGCGAAGGGATTATAAGATGAGGAATAGAACCTACGGACGAGCTGAAAGGTCACTTAGTCAACTTAGTCGACCAACTAAGCTACTAAGATTACTCGTAATCTACGAATCGAAGTATATCTGTAAATAGCATTTGAAAATATAGTGGAACTGAATTTCTCAAATTTCACAAACAGGAAAAATACCCAAATTTTAAATACTTGGCATAAAAGTTAAATTTGATGATCCATCTTTTTTCTAGCTTAATACTTTTTAGAGTAATTAAAAAAAAGAAAAAAGTAACTAACTCTAAAGAAAGTAGATCCATCAAAAAATACAACTACATCAACTAGTTGACTAACTTGAATAAACCAAATAAACTTAACTAAAATCCAAGTAGCAGTGAACTAAAAAACATAAATTAAATAAAAAAGAGACCCAAATTAATTTTTAAAAACCTGTTGATATGAGGACAGATATGCATATCTTCATCCTCCATATTTTTTGCAGCTCGAAAAAAAATGAAGGAATTTAGGTGTACGGATTATTATGACCCATTGGGAGAATGCAGAAAGTAGATGGGGAGATGGGGGGTGAAGGTGACACTAGACTATATTATTATACTATATGATGAAGTTGGAATTTAATTATAATCCACTATACCTGCATCAAATTATGTAAATGATTGCACTTAAATTATACTCCGTTTTAATTTATCTGAAGTTTTTTTAACTGTATATGGAATTTAAATTTTCATTTTAAGAATTATATTATAGATATTTGTGTGATTGTAATAACAATAATAATGCATTCAATATAATTTCATCAGTGCAATTTGAGGAAAAATGATGTATACACAAGTCTTTACTTTTATCCTGCAAATTATTTTATTAAAATAAATTAAATTATTGGAGTATTACTTTTTTTTTTTTTTTTAATTCTTAGTTGGTTATTGGAGGCATGGCAGTACAATTATCTATCTCGTACCAAATTTATGAAATTCCATCACAGTGATATACGTGTTAGAAGAATTAGTTAAGTTAGATTTAAATTTAGTTAAATTTAGATTTAGTTATTTATTAAATTAATTATGAGAAGACCATTTAAAAATAGAGAAGCTTTTAGAAAAATAAAAGAATCGCTAGTTAGCAATTATTCAGAATATATAAGTTTAAATAAAACAAAAGAAAATCCACAAAGATTAGCCTATTTAATTACATTAATATCTAGTATTGAAGCAAAATTAATAATCCATTTAAAATCTAGAAGAATGAGACATATACCACCTAATTATGACAAAATTAGATTTAGATATCCACCAAAATATCATAAACACAATTTAAATGAATAAAGAGCAAAAATACAAAGAATTAAAACAATTTATCTCTGAAAAACGTAAAGAATTAAAAATAAGAAAAGAAAGATTACATTATAATATATTTGCCGGAGTTAGTAAAAATTCAATAAATATACAAAAGGATGAAATATCAAAATTAGAATCACAAATAGATAGTTTAGAATATATATGTCAACACGAACTATTCACAGTAAAATGAATAAAGAAGAATTTATAATAGATGAAAAAATATACGAAAATCACGAAGGTACAAAAATAAAAATAGTATTTTCTAATCAGGAAGAAGGTATAAGAAAATAGGAGAACATTTATATTTAATGTTAGAAAAAGAAGAATTAAAATTAGAAGATAAATTAGCAGCCATGGTAAGAATAGAAAAAGAAAATGAAGAGATAGATAGAAAAAAGGAAATAGAAAAAATTAAACAACAATCTACGGAAGAAATACGAAAAATAGAAGAAACTAAAAATAGTAGAATTGCTGAATTAGAAAAAGAATTACAAATGTTAAAAGATTTATACGAACAAAGACAAAAAGAAAAAGAAGAAATAGATAAAGAACAAAAATTAATAAGCGAGATAAATCAATTTAAGGAAAAACTAGAAATAAATAATATAGAGGTAGAAGAAACGGATAATTATGATTCAGAAGATAGTGAAACATATACGAAAATATTAACAAATATAAAAGATTTAGAAATTAACGAAAAACAAGAAAGAATTAATCAAGAAAACTTAGAAAATAATAATACAGAAATAAATACTCTTGACAAAAAAGAAGATGAAAATCTAATACCCAAAACAACAGAAATAAGAAAACCTATATATTATAAAAATAAATTTAAAAGATATAATGAATATGACAAATGGACACCAAAACAAATAGTTAATAAAAATTATAACTTTTTAGATCTAGACTGTGTAATAGATACAGAAAAAACAATACAATTATGGATAGGATATATGACAAAACAATTATTAGACAATAATATAAACATAACAGATGCACCAGAATACATAGAAAAAACACTAATAGGATCAGTAAAATTATGGTTTACAAATTTAACTGAAAATAGTAAGAAAGTATTAAGAGCTAATAAACCTATGGAAGGAGCAGCATCAACAACAACAAAATTAACACCTATCGAATTATTAAAAAAATATGAAACAGCTATAAAAGATGAATTTGGTAGTATGACAACATTAGAAGAAGAACAAGATGAAGAAAAAGATACAAATAGGAATTTAATGACAAAATTAACAATATGTAATATGTGTTATATAGATGAATATACTTGCGCATTTAGAGAATATTATTATAAAGGAGCATATAGTATAGAAGAAAGTAAAGAAATAAGAAAATTGTATTTTAATAAATTACCCGAACCATTTAGTTCAAAAATAATAAAAAGTTGGGAAGAAGCAAAAATAGTAGATACATTAGGAGCTAGAATAAAATTTTTACAACAATGGTATAGAAAATTATGTGAAAAATATAGAGAAGAATTAAAAATGGAAAAAACATTAATAAGAAATTTAGCATGTTGCAAAAATAAAATAGCACCTCAATTTGGATGCGAAGAAAGATATTATAAGAAAAGAAAAAGAAATAAGAAATATAAGAAATATAAGAAATCAAAATATAAGTATAAGAAACCAAGAAAAAGATATTATGTTAAAAATTATAAAAATAAAAGACCATATAGAAAGAAAAAATCTATAAAAGAATGTACATGTTATAATTGTGGAAAGTTAGGACATTTAGCTAGAGATTGTAAATTACCTAAAAATCCAAAAAATAAACAAATATCCGAAATAAAAATAGAAAATACAGAATATATGCAAATAGATTATATAGATTATGAACTAGAAAGTGAAGATAGTATATATGAAATTTCAGAAAATGAAACAGATACTGAAATAGATAGTGAGATAGATGAATCAAATGACTGAAGAAGATATAAAAATAATAACAAAGGAAGAATATTTAAATGACGAAGGAACGGAACAAAAGATAATATTTGACAGTAATATATTTGATGAAATAAAAGGAAAAGAGTTAGATTTAAGTGTAGAAAAAATATTTAAAATACCAACAATAAAAAATATTTTTAGTAGGAAAAAAGATGAATACTATGTAGTATGTCAAAAAGAACATGTAATAGACTGTAGATATGCAAAAGGAAAAGCTAGTATACCACTAGTAACAAAAAGGATAATTAATAAAGAAATAAATGATATAAAAAGTAAAGGAGATCCAATAAAATATGTACACCTCGGAGGTACAGAAATATTAATAAAAGCATGTTTTAGAGAAGGAATAGATACCCCGATAGAATTATATTTAGCAGATGATAGAATTATAAAACCTATAGAAAAAAGCATAATAACTGCCGTGAAAGGAAATTTAATATACCAAAAATTTAAATTTATAATAAGTGCAAATTATTCAGTAGCAGTAACAGATAGAAATATAGATAAATCATTAGTATTATATTGGAAGATATCAGGAATAGAATTAACCCCAGGAAGTAAAATATTTACAGCGAGATGTAAAAATTTATATGTATTAACAACAAAACATAAAATAACAGGGAAAAATAATATTAATAAAATACAAATAGATAGCCCATTTGAGCAAATTGTAAAAACAATAGATTATAATGACTATAGCTATAGAGACATAGATATAGAAGAAAATTTAGAAATAGTAAATGATAGAATAAGTACAACGAAAAGAATAGCTAATGAAAAACCAGAGTCATCGAGCTCATCAAAAAGAATGAGTTATGAAACAAATTCAATAAGTAATTTAAATCAATATTACATAACAGGAAAAATAAATGAAAAAGAACATTTAATACTATTAAACACAGGACAAGAAGAAAATTATATAGCAAAATATCTAGTAAAAAATGAAGAAATAAAAACTGATAATGATATATGCCCAGATCTACCGAGAAGTTTAATAAATAATAAAAATATAGCAGAAAAAGAAATAATAATAGGAGGAATTAGAAAAATAAAAATAGAATTTGAGGCAAAAGAAGAAATGCAAAAAGCAGATATAATATTAGGAATAAAATGGTTAGAACAAGTAAAACCATATAATATAGAACATACACAATTAGCCATAACATATAATAGGGAAAGATTATTCTAAGAAGAGCCTTAACATAAAATGAAAATATATGTATTAATGAAGATAGTAGTGGAAGGATATTATAGTAGATATTATACGCCTATGATAGATACAGGAGCAGAAGCTAATTTATGTAGATATAATTGTTTACCAGAAAGTAAATGGGATAAATTAAAAATACCAATAATAGTTAAAGGATTTAATAATGAAGGAAGCTTAATTACTTACAAAGCTAGGAATGTAAAAACACAAATATGGGATAAGATATTGACAATAGAAGAAATTTATAATTATGAACTAACATCAAAAGATATACTTTTAGGGATGCCATTTTTAGATAAACTTTACCCACATATAATAACTAGAAATGATTGGTGGTTCACAACACCATGTAAACAAAAAGTAAGAGCAAAAAGTGTTAGTAATAAAATCGGAAAGAAAACTGACTGGATAAAAGGAAGTGAAAAAATTACACAAAAATTAGAAAATATAAAAACTGCTGAAGATACAATAGAATTAGTAGTATTTTCAATAAATAAAACAGAAATAACTATATTTTCAATAAATAAGATAGAAATAGTTAAGAAAAAACTAGAACAATTATATAGCGAAGATCCATTAAAAGGATGGGAAAAACATAAAACTACCATAAAAATTGAATTAATAGATAAAAACAGTATAATAACCCAAAAACCATTAACATATAATTTTGATGATTTAAAAGAATTTAAAATGCATATAAATGAATTATTAGAAAAACAATATATACAAAAAAGTAATAGTAAACATAATAGTCCAGCATTTATAGTAAATAAACATAGTGAACAAAAAAGAGGAAAAAGTAGAATGGTTATTGATTATAGAAATTTAAATGCAAAAACTATAACATATAATTACCCGATACCAAATAAGATATTAAAAATAAGACAAATCCAAGGATATAATTATTTTAGTAAATTCGATTGTAAATCAGGATTTTACCATCTAAAGTTAGAAGAAGAATCTAAAGAATTAACCGCATTTACGGTACCACAAGGATTTTACGAATGGAATGTATTACCCTTTGGATATAAAAATGCACCAGGTAGATATCAACATTTTATGGATAATTATTTTAAACAATTACCTAATTGCATAGTATACATAGATGATATATTATTATATACAAAAACTAAGGAAGAACATATAAAATTATTAGAACAATTTACAGATATAATAGAAAATTCAGGAATAAGTCTAAGTGAAAAGAAAGCCGAAATTATGAAAAACCAGATAGAATTTTTAGGAATACAAATAGATAAAAGTGGAGTAAAAATGCAACAACATATAGTACAAAAAATAATAAATTCAAAAGAAGAACTAGATACAAAAAAGAAATTACAATCATTTTTAGGATTAGTAAACCAAGTAAGAGAATATATTCCAAAATTAGCAGAAAACCTAAAACCCCTACAGAAAAAATTAAAAAAGGATATAGAATATAATTATAATGAAGAAGATAAAAAACAAGTTCAAAAAATAAAATTACTTTGCAAGGATTTACCAAAATTACAATTTCCGGATGAAAATAGAAAATTTACATATATAGTAGAAGCAGATGCCAGTGAATACAGTTATGGAGGAGTACTTAAATATAGATATGAAGCAGAAAAAATAGAACACCATTGTAGATACTACTCAGGTACGTTCAACGAGACAGAAATAAAATGGGAAATAAATAGGAAAGAATTATGTTCATTATATAAATGTTTATTAGCATTTGAGCCATATATTGTATATAACAAATTTATTGTGCGGACAGATAATACACAGGTACGCTGGTGGCTAACAAAGAAAATACAAAATTCAGTTACAACAAAAGAGATTCGGAGACTAGTTTTAAATATATTAAATTTTACATTTATAATAGAAGTAATCAGTACTAACAAAAATGTTATTGCAGATTACATATCAAGACAAAGCTACGCAAACTGAAATGATAGAAGAAAATATACATGAAAAGATACTCAACGCCCTGACTATGCTTTCATTGAAAGTAGACAGTATGGGTACTGAGACAGAAAAGCTAAAGCTAAAGACTAGTGAAGATAATCTGAAGTCTATAGCTATGAATCAGCTAACTCAGCAATGTGCAGAGCTATGTCGATCGGAAGACAATAAAATTCCAGAGATAGAAGGAGATGTTGGGATACTCCATAAAACCCATAACGCTTATCAATCTACTTCTGCAGGTACAAGCAAAGGAGTTAGAAAAAATATGAACTTAAATAAGCTATTTGACAAGCCATATACACCAAATATACCAAAAGACCCTATGTTTACACCCCCACAAGTTACCACATATCGAGAAAGCCTAAATCAAGACAAAAAGACATATAACTACACAGCCCGCACATATATAGAAAATATCTACAACGTACAAACTTTCTTAAATAGCAACCCAAAAGCTACAAATATCCAAGAACCAGATACGAACTACATAACCCAGAAATTAACCGGATACAACAAGCTAATCGCCTTACCCAAAACTAGACCCAGCTTAGTAAAAACTTGCTACGAATATGGATTACTTAGTACCGTATATACCACAGACGGAACTGAAATATCTACTATACCCGAGATATATGAAGCATTTACCATATTTAAAAGAATAACCAAAGGTACTTTATTTTTTATAAAAATCTACACGGCACCAGCAGAGATATTATTTGACGAAGTTAAAAAACCTATACAAGTTGTAAAAATAGGAATGACGAGAGATATGATTATACCGCAAGATATTGGTACACAGCCAGAGATACCCAGAATCGAGATACCAAAATTTTACGCGAATAAAAGAGTTATCGGACTGTCTACGATTTTACAAGAACTAGCAAATACATATTGTAATCAAAATCCTATATGGAGTTATTATTCAAGAAACCATGTATTGATATATTCAAATTCAAAAGAGCTACGAGAAACAGATATGGAAACAATTAGGCAATGGATTATGACGTTGCTTAAACCGGAGACAGAACCTATCGCCAGAGCTATTAAAGAAAAATTTATTTCAGAAGAGTTATTGACCAGATATTGCAAAACTATTGGACACAAATACCCAGACCACAGATGTTCAAAATGTAACGGAGGAGATAATGACGTCCTAGCAGTACAGTTAGAATAAAAGAAGATAAGGACGACAGCTGGAAAGATAAAGACAGAGCAATAATGGAGATATAGCAGAAATGACAAAATAGACGGAAGACTTATTTGCAGATATGACAGAAGACTTATTTTAAGTTACGTAAGAATTAGAAATTTTATATGATGTAAAGACTCTTTTTTCTTTAGTAGTTAATAGGGAAATAAATGTAAAGTAGGTAGGTGAAGACTTTAGGAAGTAGGTAGGTAAAGACATTTTAGAGTTTAGTTTTTTAAGTCTTTTTAAAATACGAATGTATACACTTTTCAGTCTATAAATAAGAATTCAGAAGGCATTGCAAAGGCAGGCCTTCAAACATTCAGCAAAAATACTCTCTCCATTCCAAAATATTTAGTCTAGTTAATTAAATATATACACCGCAATGGAAAAAGCTATGGAACAACAAACCTCAGAAATATCAAAGCTACCGGAACAGGTATATCTATTTACTATTATGAATAGCTAAATTCATAATTCCCGACAATCATGATATGATAAAATAAATTCATATTAGTTACTTTATAGTAGAATTATTCGAAAAATAATATGTTGAGAAGTTTACTAGCAAAGTGGAAACGGAAAAAAATCCCAAGGAACTATGCCATCCTAAAGGTGAAACCAATGAGGCAAGAAGCCGTGGCGGGGAGTAACCAAAGTTGAGGCGCTGTTTAAGGGAGAATATCCGAATTACCATGCTAGTAGTGACCGACGAACATGTTATTTAAGAATAATCTAGTATATAGTAATCTGAGATGACTATATTTTATTATGTATATGGTTGCAGGGAATATTTTGAAAAAAGCAATTTTATGATAATGAATGATAATATATCTGATGTCATGGTAGATAAATTTAAGATACTTGTTTTGTATGCACTTAGAGATATAGATGTTGCAGATATAAGAAAAGTTATATTAGAAAAAGCATATGGAAAAAATTATACGGATAGAATAAATTATATACCACACATACCTAACTACTCTTATAAATATTTATTATGTTAAAATTACGTAGGACTTTTAAAGATACGCAAAAAATACAGTTACTGGAAAAACAGATAAAAATAAATATAGACAATTACATGGAAAATAAAAAATATATAAAATCTCTTAATAAAAATATACTAAGTCTAAAACAAATAGCTATAAAATATCAATTTTAAAAAAAAAATAGCCCATTTAGACTACCTTAGAATTTTAGTCTTATATATACTTAAGGATATAGAAATAATAGATATTAAGAAAATGATATTAGAAGAAGTAATAAACTATGAAATAAACTATGAAATAGAAATGATAAATGCCACAACACAAATATACGAAGACATTTACCCAGAAGGATATTATTCAGACCAAGATTGTGGATGCTAGAATATATTAGAAAAACTAGAGAAAACCAAGATAATTTAAATAACGAAATTAATTACAGAAACCGAATTAGAAAAATAATGGAAGATCTAAAAGAAAAGTTAATATGGATAGAAAAAACCTTAGAAAATCTAGAAAAAAGTACATGTAACAGTTTATATAATATAAAAAACTCACTACGAGAAGAACAACACAAAATAATAAATGACATAGAAAATCTAGAATTAGATATACACTACAGTACAGAAAGAATAAGTTATTACACAGAAATTTGTAACTCAGCAGTTACTACAGGATAAAATAATAAACTAAAAATTAATGAATACATCTCACAAAAAGAATAACTTATTAAAACAAAATCTAAAAAATAACCACGCACAAAAAAGAATAGATTCATCAACTATAATAAATCTATTTATAAATCTATTTACCAGCTCAGTTATCCGCACCCCCCTATAAATGATATACTTCCTTTTTTTTTTTGGGGGGGGGTGGGGGGTGGGGGGGTTAGAGGAGGTTCTATTTTACTTGCATCCGTTTCACTTTATTTTTTCGTGATTTACTTGATACAAAATTATAAGTACTTTATTAAGGGGTTGTTTGGTCGAAAAAAAGTTATTCTAAAATTAATTATCTCATTATTATAATATAAATGAGAAAAAATAATCTCGAGACTAAGTTATACTACCTCCAACCAACCGATAAAATAATTCTATATTTTATTTCAAAATTATTATATATTATATCTCACACCAAACTTCTACTATTGATGCGGCCAAGCTATCCTAGTATTGATTGCGGCAGCATTGTATGGAGCAATGATATACTCAATTTGGCAACATAGAGATTACAAGATTTTCAAGAAGTGTATTGCTCGGCAGACTCTAACTCTTGAGCAAATAAAGTTTATTATCAGAGAAAAATCTCAACTCAGAGAAAAATTATCAACTGAACAAAATTCAAAAAATACACAAAAAGTATAAACATCTTAATGAATGATTTATGTTCTTAGTTTTTGACACATTTCACATGTTAGGAAATAGAAATGCTAGTAATAAAATTTTATATTTTATTATAAAAAATATTTATGCGGCTAAATTTTTTCAAGAAAATATAAAAATGAGATTTTTTTCAAATGAATTAGTAAAAATACAATGTCCGAGCAGAGTGAAACGAAGGAAATAATAAAAATCCTTGTAGGAAATTTGATTAGGGAGCATGCCTAATAGATATAGAATCATTATGTTTGTTGCATTCTTCAGGCGTTAAAATTGGAGAAGAAATTAATGAAATTTTGTTTTTTTGTCCAATTTTTCCTTTTCTAACCTCTCTAAAAGCTCTCATCAGTTTTGCTTTCTTGATAACTCTAATTATAACCTCTAGATTCAAAGTAAAGAGTGTTTCTCATCCAAATCTCTGTCTTTTTTGTTCGATCAATAAAATTGAAAAATAAAAAAACTGCGGGGGCTTTGAGCGGTGTAGTAAGGAGTGTGGGCAAATGTGCATGGTAGCTGACTAGGAAAGGAGCATAGAGTCCACGAGGGATTATGGAAGATGGCCCCCTTGTCCTTTGTCATTACTCATTAACTAGTAGCATCTTCTTTTGTTTTTACTTCATGTTTACGATTCACCTTCGATCCCGAACCCGAACCCGATTAATTTGATTTGCACCTAAAAATCTCTTGTTTTTTAATTCCCACCATTTGATATCTATATTAAATTTCGATCAATTTAAATTTGCTTCGGATAAGATCCACACATTGAAATTTGACTTTGCTCTAGATAGGATTCATTTGGGACATCACTTCCTACCAAGTTTTTTCATATTCAGGACTAAAATTGAGATGTATTGTAGAAACATAAAAATTTATTGGAGCAAAATCATACAAAATTTGAATTTGATCCATATTTGCTTGGATCTAAAATTATTTTGGACTTCAAAACATAGTAAGCCCATTTATATGCTGGAACTGTAACCCCGGAGGACAACTTGACATCCTTGCTATGTGATGAACTCCCTAAGGCTGACATCAATTTTAGTAAATCTGAAGATTCAATGGGTTCTCTAATTTTAATAAAGGTCAACGCCTTAATGGTTAATGCAACTGATATGAATGAGAAGTTTGCAATGATGGAACAAACTATTGAAGTTTTAAAGAAATCTGTTGAGGATAAAGATCTTCAAATTGCTCAACTTATGAACAAGTTGGAGTCTTTTGCACCTGGAGAATCGAGTCATATCCCTGCTTATAAACCCGATTTTACTCTGCAAAAGAAGAATGTTGATGAGTCATTTGCAATGTCCAAATTACAAAAGGAGAAATAGTCTACTTCGGTTGTAGCTTTGTCTGTTCAACAGTTGCAAGACATGATAACTAACTCTATCAGGGCTCAATATGGCGGAGTACCACAGAGTTCATTGTATTACACTAAGCCTTATACACGACGAATTAATTGTCTACCTATGCCGATGAACTATCAACCACCAAGGTTGCAACAATTTAATGACAAGTAAAACCTGAGGCAACATATTGTCCACTTTGTCGAAACTTGTAGTAACGCTGGAACATATGGTAACCTCCTAATAAAACAGTTTGTTCGTTCGTTAAAAGAGAACGCATTCAACTAGTATATCGACCTAGAACATGAATCAACTGATAGTTGGGATCAACTTGAGAAGGAATTTGTCAATCGATTTTACAACACTTGATAAACTGTAAGCATGATAGAGTTGATTGGTACTAAGTAAAAAAAGGAAGAACCTGTAATGCATTACATCAATCGATGGAGTTCTTTGAATTTGGACTGCAAAAATCGTCTTTTTGAAATATCTATTATTGAAATGTGTCAAACCACGAATATTTGGAGAACACAAGCCATGACATGGAGTTAAGCACCGCAAGTCATGGGAAGGCATCTCTTTTTGTTGATCTTACTGATCTGAGGTGATTTTATACACTTTGTTATCATTATTCTACCTTATTTTTTCTTGTTTTGAGAGCAATTCGTGTGCTTAAGGTGATAATATTGATATAAATAAGCATTTAAGTGTCCAAACATGTGATTACAATGTTCAAAGTAGTTTTCAAACAAGTTTATGCTTAATTGAGTCATTTAGAGTTTAATCCGGAAAACTAGTTTTACTAGCTTGAGCTAGTTGTGTGTCTAGTTGATTTCGGTGGATTCTAATGTGTTTAATTTGTTTCAAATATTTTAATGGTGTAATTATGAGTGAAATAACTTATTTGTAATGGACAAAGTTATATTTAATTAAGTCAAGAATCGAAATAATAAGTAGAAGATCATTGCGAATTTGACTTATCTTAACTCTTATTTTGATTCGTTGTTGAAAATATTGCATTATTTTGATCTTTAATATGTAGTGTCTGATATTGTAAGAGACTTTATGAGCTAAATATAGTGATATATAATAATTTAAAGATAAAAAATTTATTAAAAATACACTACAAAAGACATAAATAAAAAATAGGACGATCAACACTTCACTAAAATTTTGAACATAATTTTCAGTACACCGACACGAAGTTGACGCGTGGCGTCGATGATTCAATTCAAAACAAATGATAATGCGCCGACACAGCCTGGCTTGTCCAATTTTAAGTCAAATAAGGAGGGCACGGAAATCAAAGCAGGGAGAATCTTTTCTTTAATCCCACTCACTATGAGAATAGAAATATCATATGCATATACATATATATATATATATATTACCTGGGGACAATTATCAAAGGGGGAGACATTAATTAGGTGGACAGCTGGTCACAACCTGGGAACGTGGATACGTACAGGAACATTGGACACAGATTGGAGAAAAAAATTACGGAGCTGCTACGTGATTAATTAGGTTTTATTTTTTTATTTAGCTTTTAATTTTTTATATCATGTATTCAATTATTTGAATTGTGATTATAAATATTAATGGTTAAATTTTTTTTTTTTCGGGGTTAAAGTCAAGAACATGAGTACCATTATTTTGGATTAATTTTAATTAATTTTACTTATCATATTTGGTTGTTTGTTTATTCTTGTTTTAACTATTTTATGGATCGATCACCCATAAAATACATATATTGTCGATATTTTGATCTGGGAGAGAGAATAGGGAGATAGAACATGGGAATAAACAAAGTTTGAGTTTTTATTCTTTTATAAAATAAAGAATTAAACTTAACGTCTAGGACAGAGATGTACTTAGATACCCTACTTGATTCAAACGTAGGATGAGAGAATTAATTAATTTAATTAGATTATTACATTCCCACTTAACGATGTAGTTGTAATGTCCAAATTAGGTAAAAGATTAGAGGTTGAGAAACCATGATCATGTAATTAACTCTACGAATCAACAACCAAGATAAGCAAATTAATGAAGGAAATTCAATAACCTAGTATAATTGTTCGAAGTGCTTTAACCCTGGGCTTTCTCCCATTGATTGTTCCAAGTACTTTGTTTTTACGCATTGTGTATTTTATTTTTAATTTACAATTCTAAAATTCTATTTGCTACTCTCCGCAATTGGTTAAACTAGAATTGGATAGGCGGCGAACGCAAGTCCCTGATAGATCGATACTTGGGATTTCTTGAAGCCACTTTACTACTTGATAAGACCACATACGCTTGCGTGTGCGCTTCGGAGCTGTAAAGTTTTTGGTGCCGTTGCCGGGGACTTGTAATTAGGCAACTTTTTGATTTTTAGTTTTTGTATATTGAGTTGTAAATAGTTTTTGTTTATTTTCTTTTATATTCTTTTTTTATCACACTTCTTGATATGTCAGCTTGGGATAGATGATTTTCGAGTGATGACAATTCTATATGGTGTATGGTTTGTGGCAATAGCGGTCATACTTAAGATATGTGTACTGTCAATTCTGATTCAGTAATGTTTGTGGGTTATGATCAAAGGCAAAATTATATAAACTACTACAATCAAATGGGGTAGAATCAGCCACAAATCCAATCATGGAACAACCACCAGCAGTTTCAGTAACAACAACCAAACATGCAGGCTACAACTCAAATGAGCAATTTGAAAGAGTTAATGAAATAAATTTTAGCATCTCAGAATGAGTTATTGGTATACATGAAGAGCCAGAGGGAGGCTGCAAAGCAAATGAATAATAAATTAGAGATAGATGCAGAATTGACCCTCCAACCAGTTATAGAGAAAGTTGTTGATAATTCGAGTAAGTCTGAGTACTCAAAAACTAAAGTTGTCGAACAGGTTGAAGAGTTACCACTGCCACCATGTCTACAGTGGCTAAGCAAGGAAAAATATCAGGAGGATATTAGCCAATTTGTGGTGCAAACACATGAATCACAGTCACTCAATTGTCATCTTTATCTTGAGACTGAAATTGAGAAGGTGAAAAAAAGTAAGTGTGTAGTAGATAGTGTAAATTTTGAAGTAGGATTGGTTGGGCCTCACTCAAAGCACTTTTCTACATTATTTTTAGATGCTATCTTGTCTGTGGAATCATTTAAAATAGTGGAAGAGTGTGAAGATGAGGAACAAGAATCCTATATTCTTGATTTTACACCAGATAAGCAACATAAAAATACACCTCACTTTAAGGACGAGTGGTTTACCATGCATATTCTATTACTTGATTCCTTAATCTTTATACCACCACCCTATGAGCGAGGCAAAAAGACAGATGCAATGTTGGGGTGAAATTCATAACCTCAAGATGGAGAAAAAAGTTGATATAAGTCATGCCGCGACACTAAATTAGGCACTTCTTGGGAGGAAACCCAAGATAAGGTATGTTTTATTTTTAGTTTTTAGTTTTATTTCACGTAATTTTTATTTTTGTTAAGTCACAGGTTGATGAAAAGGCTGAGTACCGGAAACCTGAGCTAATGAGCATGGCAAAAACTGATGTGGGGTCCCCAAACTTTCTTGATGCAAAAAGATGCTACTAGCTAGGCCTAGAGGCCTCAGGGAACATTTCTATATCTTATTTTAAAAATTCACTTTGAAGATAAAGTAGATTTTTAAGTGTGGGGAGGAAAAAATTCTTAAATTTTGGCTCAATTTAAAATTTTTTAGGATAGGAATAAGTGAGATATCCTTGTTGATGCTATTTTTAATTACATGATGCAAATGGGTGAGATATTCTTGTTGGTGCTATTTTTTATTACATAATGCAAGTGGGTTTGTTTGGTAAAAGCATGTTGAATGAGTGAATTGCTACTTTTGAGACTCTTAGGCTCATGTTTATGACTCTTATTTTTGTTGGCTTAAATTTGAATTTGTGCTATTGTTTGGTTGGGAGTTTATGATGATCCTATTGAGTTGAGCCTGTGCCATGTGTGGTGTGAGTTTTTGTATATTCCTTATTGCATGTGATGTCTAGAACTTGCCCGGTGTGTGTGTGAAACAAAATAAAGAATGTGGGTTTAGGAGATGATTTAGGCATTTCTTTGATAACCTTATTTTATACCTTTTATTTGACCTACCCTTGTGCATTATCCTAGTTAACCCCCATTGGGCCTTTAGCTTTTTCTTTGTTATCTTCATATGTAGCCTAAGTCTTTCTTTGATAGAGCATAATTTGATCCATAAAGCTCCTAAGTGCTTTAATAAAAAAAAACAATAATTGAGTAAGGAGTTTGAGAAATTGAAGAAGAAAAAGGTGAAATTGATGCCCCAAGGTAATAGTTATTGGTGTTAATAATTGATGCGTGGTGGATGTATGTGATATAATTTATGCTAGAAATATTTTCATGGTTGGAAAAAAGAGAAAAATTGATTTATGTGGTAGTAAACTATACGTCCACCAAGTGTGTGAAAATACTTAAAAGAGATGGGGCAAAAATAAAAGGTATGGATGAATACATGTGTAATTTGGCTGTTGAAGAGTGATTTTAAATGTATAATGTAGTGTATTAAAGCGCTTAGAGAGGTTAGTCACTATCCCAAATAGTTCCTACCCCTCTTAGCCTACATTACAACCCGAAAAAGACCTAATTGATCCTAAGTTTATCATTCCGATATTAATAGAGCATTACACTAAGGGCAACCCTATGGGTCATTGTTTGTAACTTGTGAATTCTTTGTGAGAGTGAATATAATTTGATTCTTGTACCCATTATGTTATAAATTGCTTTATTGTGAGTGATTATGGGTAACTCTCTTATTGTGATGGGCACATATTTGATGAATGTGAGTGATTTGTATGATATCCTTAATTGAATGATAAGCATGAGTTTGCCAACTATTCTTGAGGCTAGGATGTTTTGGAGTAGTATTCATGAGCTATCAATTGCATAAATAACGTGCTTTGTATAGAAACTTGTATTCCGTGTAGTCATTGTAGTGCTAGTTTGAGTGTCTTCATTCTAGTAGAAGTGTAGCATCACCTCAAATTTTTATGCTTAGAGTAAAGAGTTGTTCGAGGACGAATAAGTATTTAAGTCTGGGGTGATGATCTGAGGTGATTTTATATACTTTGGTATCATTATTCCCACTCAACCTGGGATTGTGGACACGTACAGGAACATTGGACACGGATTGCAGAAAAAAATTGCGGAGCTGCTACACGGTTAATTAAATTTTATTTTTTATTTAGCTTTTAATTTTTCATATTATGTATTCAATTATTTAGATTGTAATTATGAATATTGGTGGCTAAAAATCCTCTTTTTGAGATTAAAACCAAGAACATGAGTACCATTGTTTTGAATTAATTTCAATTAATTTTGCTTATCATATTTGGTTGTTTGTTTATTCTTGTTTTAACTATTTTATGGATTGATCACCCATAAAATACATATATTGTCGATCTTTTGATCACGGGAGGGAGACTAGGGAGATAAAACATGGGAATAAACAAAGTTTGAGTTTTATTCATTTATAAAATAAAGAATTAAACTTAACGTTTAGGACAGGGATGTACTTAGATGCCCGACTTGATTCAAACGTAGGATGATAGATTTAATTAACTTAATTGAATTATTAAATCCCCGCTCAACGATGTAGTTATAATGTCCAAATTATGTAAAAGATTAGAGGTTGGGAAACCATGATCATACAATTAACCCTACAAATCAACAACCAAGATAAGCAAATTAATGAAGGAAATTCAATAGCCTAGTATGATTGTTCGAAGTGCTTTAACCCTGGGCTTTCTCCCATTGATTGTTCCAAGTACTTTATTTTTACGCATTGTGTATTTTATTTTTAATTTACAACTCTAAAATTCTATTTGCTACTCTCCTCAATTGGTTAAACTAGAATTGGATAGGCGGCAAACGCAAGTCCCTGAGAGATCGATACTTGGGCTTCCTTGAATCCACTTTACTACTTGATAAGATCACGTACACTTGCGTGTGCACTGTCAAATTTTTGGGGATTAGACTACTTATGAGGTTGCCAAAGAAAATGTTTAGCGTATCAAGTAGTAAAGTGGCTTCAAGAAAGCCCAAGTATCGATCTCTCAGGGACTACCGTTTGCCGACTATCAAATTCTAGTTTAACGATTGAGAAAAAGTAAACAATAGAGTTTTAGAATTGTAAATTAAAAATAAAATAATGCGGAAAAGTAATGACTTAGGACAATCAGTGGATAGAAGCCTAGGGTTAAGGCTTAAGAACAATCATACTACGCGATTGAATTTCATTCGTTAGCTTGCTTATCTTGGTTGTTGATTCGTAGGGGTAATCGTATGATCATGGTCTCTCGACCTCTAACCGTTTATGTAACTTGGACCTTACAACTATATCGTTGAGCGGGGATGTAATAATCTAATTAAGTGTTTTAAAGCTATAAACCTACGTTGAATCAAGTAAGGCATCTAAGTACATCCCTGTCCTAGACACTAATTTAAATTCTTTATTTAATAAAAGAATAAAAATCATACTTTGTTTATTCCCATGTTATATCTCCCTATTCCCTCCCCCAAGATCTAAAGGTTGACAATTGATGTATTTTAAGGGTAGCTAATCCTTAAAATAGTTAAATTAAGAATAAACAAACAACCAATAATGATAAGCAAATTAATCAAACTTAATTCAAAACGAAAGTATTCATGATCTCGGCCTTAACCCCGAAAAGGGAGTTTTAGCCTTTAATGGAAATATTCACATCCAATCCCTTGGATTGATGATACAAACCATGAAAGAAACTAAATTAAAGAATGATAAAACCTAAATAATGTGTAGATCAGCCTCCTCTTGTCCAAAGACGTCCACAAGTAAAGAAAAACGTGTATAAGGTCCTATTTATAGTAGAAGAAATAGCCCATGCCTTGTTGAACAAGCAAATAGTTTCTGGTCATTTGCGAACCCAGTGATTAACGCATTGGAGGGCGTTGCGTCTCGTATAAATCACATTGGTTCACTGTTTTGGGTGCCTTCTGAATCCATTGATGTGTTTCACGCTCCCATACTACTCACCACGCGTACACACTCTCCCAATACTTTTTAGGTGTCCAAATTGACGTCAAGCTGTGTTTTGTGCTTCCGTGATCCATTCCAAGCCCTTTTGAGTTGTTTTCACTCAATTTGAAGCTTGCAAATCCTTTATATATCATCATAGTTCATTAAACAATCATACTATAGCATTAATCACAACAATTTTGAGCTCAAAACAACACAACATCCTTAACGGTGAACTAGAAACACGAGCTAAGACTAAGTTTCATTCACTTTGATCTTTAGCTCATTGTTTTGACTCTTGTTTTGATCCAATTGGACCTTGAACATTATAAATAAGTTATTTCACATATAAATACATAATAACAACCTTAGTAACTCATTAAAACATATTATAACCCAACACAATAGACTAGAAAAATACCTAGCTCAAGCTAGTTACATTAGTTTTCTCGGTTGAACTCTAAATGATCAATTTGAATCAAAACTTATGTGGAAACACCATTAAACATTGTAAACACATACATGGACACTCATATTCACATTTATCTCATTATCAACACATTAATAACATGAATCATCCTAAAAAAAGTTTAAAAAGGCTAGAATAGTAATGCTTGAATGCATATTTACACCCAACATCACCACTCCACACTTAAGGCCTTGTTCGTCCTCAAAAGATTATTCACTTTAAGAATCAAGAGATAAATATACTCCATACTTATACTACATGCAAGACACTCAATATAGCACTACAATGACCACCCGAATGCAATTTTCTACACTAAGCATGTTTTACACAAGTGAAAGCTCAAGAATCCTACTCCAAAACATCCTATACTCAAGAATGGACTCCACAAGTGTCCAACTCATGCTAATTTCTAAATCAAAGACATCACAAGAATCACCCATATTCATCAAATATGTTCCCTCACTACAAGAGAGTTACCCTTAATCACTCACAATAATGCAATTATCATAACGGGTATATGAATCAAGTTACGCTCACCCTCACAAGGAATTCACAAGTTACACTAGATGAACCATAGGCTTGCCCTAAGTGTCTTACTCCACTAATATTAGAATGTGAAAGTTAGGATCAATTAGGACTTTTCCGGGTTGTAATGTAGGCTAAGGAACGGGTAAAAACTATTTTGGCCAAGAATAGTGACTAACCTCTCTAAGCGCTCTAATACATCACTTTTTTACAATTAAAATCAATCTCCAACAACCAAATTATACTTTTTCATCCACCCATATCTTTTTATTTTTTCCCCATCTCTTTTAAGCATTTTCACAAACACTTGATGGACGTATATTTTACTACCACATGAATCAATTTTTCTCTTTTTTCACAATCATGGCAATATTTTTAGCATAAAGTATATCACACCAATCCACCACATATCAAATATAAACACCAATAACTATTACCTTGGGGCATCAATTTCATTTTTTCCTACTTTTTGAATTTCACACTCCTTACTCAATTATTTTTATAATTAAAGTACTTAGGAGTTTTTTGGATCAAATTAAGGACCATCAAAGAAGGGGATTAGGCTACATATGAGGCTACCAAAGAAAGTAAGCTAAAGGCTTAATGGGGTTTAACTAGGATTATGCATAAGGATAGGTAAAAAGAAGGTATAAAACATGGCTATCAAAAAAATGCCTAAATCATCTCCTAATTCCACATTCTTTATTTCACTTTGCACACACACCGGGAAAGTTCTAGATATCACATGCAACAAAGAATATACAAAAATCTCACATCACACATAGAACATGCTCAACTCAATAGGATCATCATAAACTCCCAACCAAACAATAACATAAATTCAAAATTAAGCCAACAAGTACAAGAGTCATAATCAAGAGCCTAAGAGTATAAACAGTAGCAATTCTTACCAATCAACATACTTTCACAACTAAAATACTTGCACCATGTAATGAAAAATAGCACCAACAAAAATATCTCACACAATTTTTTTTTTAAATTGAGTTAAAATTAGGAATTTCCCCACACCACACTTAAAAATCTACATCGTCCCTAAAGTGAATTTTAAAAGTAAGAGATAGAAATACACCCTGAGGCCTCTAGGCCTAGCTAGTAGCATCTTTACACATAAAGGAGATCCATGGGACCACACACTCGATTTTTTCCATGCTTCTTAGCTTAAGTTCATGGTACTCAGACTTCCCATTAACATGTGACTCAATCAAAAACAAAAACTATGTGAATTAAAAACTAAAAATACTAAAAATAAAATATACCTTAGCTTGGGTTGCCTCCCAGGAATCACCTACTTTAGTGTTGCGGCACGACCCACATCAAATTTTTTCTCCACCTTGAGGATATGAATTTCACCCCCAACTCTGCATCCATCTTTTTGCCTCGATCATAGGGAGGTGGTACAAAGATTAAGGAACCGAGTAATGAAATGTACATGGTAAACCACCCGACCCTAAAGTAAGGTGTGTTTTTATATTGCGTGTAAAATCAAGAATATAGGATTCTTGTTCCTCATCTTCACACTTTTCCATTACTTTAAATGATTCCACAGACAAGACATCATCTAAACATAATGTAGAAAAATGCTTCGAGTGAGGCCCAACCAATCCTACTTCAAAATTTACACTATCTACTGTACACTCACTTTTATTCACCTTCTTAATTTCAGTCTCAAGATAAAGATGACAATCGAGTAGCTGCGATTCTTATGTTCGCTCCACAAATTGGCTAATACCCTCCTTATATTTTCATTGCTTAGCCACTGTAGACATGGTGGCAGTGGTATCTCCTCAACATGTCCAACAATTTTAGTTTTTGAGTACTTAAACTTTCTCGAATTATCCGCAACTTCTTCTACAACAGGTTGGGAAGTCAACTCTGCATCTACCTCCAACTTATTATCTAATTGCTTTGTAGTATCCCGATAGTGCTTTATGTCTGCCAAGAACTATACTTAATACGCTAAAATTTGTTTCAGTATCTCTTCTATTTTACTTGTTTGAGTTGTGGCCTACATGTTTAGTTATTGTTGCTGAAACTGCTGCTGGTTGGTCCGTGATTGTAATGCCCCAAAATCGGATCTTGAGACGTCACACGATGCTTAAGGTC
This sequence comes from Capsicum baccatum var. pendulum, assembly GCA_030864225.1. Lineage (NCBI taxonomy): Eukaryota > Viridiplantae > Streptophyta > Magnoliopsida > Solanales > Solanaceae > Capsicum > Capsicum baccatum. Next base: position 197,499,060 of record CM061559.1, on the reverse strand, counting down.
ACAAGTGACCCTAAGCCAACCCTTCATTTGGCATAACCCAAAGCAACTGAATAAAATACATAAAATAGAAGGAATAATGCTAAAACAACCCATAACGTAGTCTGACCAACATGAAAGTAAATTTACACGGTCACAATTCTGCTCATATATATACAAATCTGAAACTGAATACACTGACTACTAGTGGCTGTCTATGAAGCCTCTGCTATCATTGACCAAAGATAGTCGGGTCATGACTCCCAACTACCCCTACTCAATACGACTGAATGCAGAAAATACAATACACCTCAAATTTGAACAACTCAAGTCCCTAAATCAAAAGGACTAATCACCTGCCGATCAAGAGCTGTGACCCAGCTGAACATGATATGTGCGCTACAGCTTGTACCTATATTTTGGTAAGAATGTAGCCCATGGAAATATGTGGGTCAGCACTTTAAAATGTACTGAGTATGTGGGAGTGCATGCAACAATATAAATAGTATAATCAATTTCATGAAAACGTGCAAATGGACAATGATGACTCACTTGGCTTGAGTTATATCAAATCATACTTTTCGTAATTTCATATAAACAGTTCATATGATAAAATCTCGTAATCCTCGTAAATCATTATAAATCATAAATTATGATAAATCATCCTAAATCATCATAAATTATCATAACATCAAAAATCATCATAGGTAATTATAAATCATCATAAATGACCATAAAACATCATAAACATCTCAAATCTTTGACTCAAATCTCGAAGTGACTCAGTAATTCAAGAAACTTAATCTTATGGACATGGGAGTTTCCTTTAACCGACAACCCCACGTGAGCTAGGTGGAATACCAACGTTTGAAACCCCGTTGGCGGGAACGCCATTCTCTTTGCCAGGGAGTACGACCTTAAAACTGCAATAATCACAATCGGGCTCTCTGGCCAATAATATCATCATCAAACAACCCTACGGTGGCACATAGGTTTGGGGAAATACCAAATTTCCCTCTCGGTGCTAAGTACTACTCCCCGACAACTTCAGAACGCGTTAGAAAATCCACTACAACATCACAAGGGTCTATCATAAAGACCAAATCAAATCTCTTTCTCATTTATCAAATCATATCAATTTGTGGATTCCTAACTCAACACATTTTAGCTCAAAATATTTTAATCTTCCTCAACATCAACAAGGTATCAATGCATTGAACCATAACCGACTCGACATTTGGACAAGTATATGAAGACTCAATATGTAATATTTCAACAATTTAACTCATCAAAACCATCCGAAAAATACCAAGACTCATTGAAACTTCGATATCAATATACCCAATAACTCAAATCATCATAAGGAAGCTCAAAATTTGACACATGGCTCGAAAATATTTGGAAATACCAATAATTCATTCTTGAACTTAAAATGTAGATACATGTTCAAAATATATCAATTCTTGATAGAAACACTAAGAATTCCAATATTAAATCTCAATTCATAGAACGAAAATAGTCAAATACTCATGTGATTCAAAACTTACAATTCAAATCTTTATAAGTTCATAATTGAATTATTTAGACATAATTCAACTTACAGAACCATATGAATCCATTAAATAATCATAATTGGCAAGCTTGAACAATTTACATATATACATAATCAAAATCTCATGGTAGGATATCTTGGAAATAAATTCATTTGCCAAACTCATAATAATCCATAATAAAAATTAAAGATACGGGCACAAAAATGGAAGAATTATTCTTGTTCAAACTCCACATACCTTAAAATTGGAGATTGGAATGAATTCTTGCCTTGGAACACTATTCACTAAATTGATTGGTGCATCTCAAAGAGCTCGGAACGGGGACCTCATTTATCAGATTAATTTGGAATTTCCATGGTGAAATTGAAAGATTTAGGAAGGGGAATTTGGAGGTTTAGGGTTCTTTCTTGGATTTTTTTTTTTTAAAAATAACAGACTTTGATGCCCAAAATAAGTTTTTATGCTTATTTCCACGAAATGGGGAAAGGGTGAAATGATTGGATTGCCCCTAAGGAAATTGAAAAATGGCAGAAAAATCCTGCGTACCTTGGCCACGAAAAACTGAATAACTCCTCGTTCGGGTATTGGATTTTTGCGAAATTTATATCGTTAGAAAGCTAACTCAAAGATCTTTAATTTTATATATGGTAGGACACCTAGTTCGTCATATATAAGGAGTTATGATCGACCGAAGTTGACCCAAATCAAATCCGTCCCTCAGTTACTGATTTGACATGCTGAAATAAATTGATCATAACTTATTACTCTGATGTTGGAATGGGGTGAAACCAATTGCATTGGAAAGAAGACTCAAAGAGATTTTGTTTGATATACAGAATATCTCCCAGTTCCTTATATTCAGGAAGTGATGATCGTTTGAAGTTGGCCCTGAAATGCTAAAAATTTCTGGAGCATGCTAATCGCATGATGCCACTGTTTTGGGCACCCAAATGTGCCCTTATGCTACTCCAAAAATTCTGAAACTCACTCAGGATGTATTACGACCTTTCTCCATCGCAACGCAACTTGAAAATCGAAAAACGGATGTCGGAAAGGTCGTCAAATAAATACCCGAAGATCAGAGGTCTAAATGAGAAAATTTCAACACTTAGCAAATTTTATTTTTTGAGTGTTAAGCTTCTCTTGGCAAGATAAAAAGGCCTCAATGACTCGACACATTTGGGAGCGAAATATTTAACGGGAAAAACTCGGGGTATCACATCATTTCCCCCTTGGAAACATTCATCCCCGAATGTTGCTCGTTAGGTTAGGAAGGCAAGGAAAATTAAGGATACGCAACTAAAATAGCTTGATGAACAAGTTTATATTTTTCTAAGCTTTGGAGTACTTTCTGACGCATAAGCTCATGATAATCACAACGACATAGTTTAGTCTATTACTAAAAGAATTGGATGAAGGAAAAATTATTAACTTCGATCTAAATCCGCATTCACAAAGAAAGAGATGAAAGATCTAGGATATGAAAACTCGGGATATCACAATATCTCCCTCTTGGGATCAGTTCTCCCCGAATAATACTAATTGATACACGGGACACTTTATGATTGACCCATGGCTTAATACTTGGGTCGGGAACAAAAGCAAAGGCTAAATAGAATTTGGTAACTCGGTTCGATGCAAATAAATCATTTTGAAATAGTTATGCTCACGAAACTTCAAGTAGTGAGATTGGACCACATCGGAAGATGGAAGAAATATATGAATCCGTCGGAATAACTATCAAGTTGAATTTCTAGGTGCATGGACCGAATCAAGACACACTCTCATTCAATTAGGACATGATTCAAAATCTTTCCAAGGAACTTTCAACGCTACTAGGAAGCAATTGGGTTTGGGATATGGTCCGAACAATTTATATATATATATATATGAAATAAGGATTTATAACTCGACCCCAATTTTAAATACGGAGCGTAGGTCGATCAGTATTATATCAAAATAAAAGTACTAGACCCCATGCAGTATAACTTACTTTCATGCTAATCAATACGCTTTGCACACCCTTTCTCCGCAATACTATTTTCCCCAACTACCAAACTTACTTGATTCAATTCATAATTCTCACAAGACATTTGCAATCTTGGCTATTCAAATCTAACTAAGCCAAACTCTCTCTCCTCATTTTCAAGCTTAATTTGGAGTCACCAATTCCTCCACCTGACACCGTAACATAGCACCATTCCGAATTATAAATTTACACATATCCATATTGTTACAATTCCTCATCTCACAGATAATTCTTATTACCACTCAACCAACTCTAATCCACTTAATACTCACCATTTTCAACCATCATATTCATATCAAAAAGTCTTGAAGGTTAGGGAATTATTCATAGGCATATACGCAATTCAAATTATAGCAAGGCCAAGGCTTGCAACTAATATCCTCAGACAGGAGATATATTCACAATACATGAGTTGTATGCAAGATCAATTTACAAGAGCTTTTAGCTTAGACTTCTAAATCAACATAGACACCAAAACTTATCGATAATATAAACTTTAATGTCCGTCCAAATATACACACATGATGTTCATGCCTATCTTTATAATTACGTATACACTCCTAATCAACACCCATAAAACACCTTTTTCAAATTCTACAATCTTTTATTAAGACAACTTCCGGGCACTATTCTTAAGAAAACACTCACTAACTTTTCCAATTAACTAAGCCATGCACAAGACTTGACTTCAATAATTCCCCACCTACAAACCTAAATAAACCATCATACAACCACTTTCACAAACACAACATGAAATGCTTCAAATAACCATGACATCCATCAAAATCCTAGCCTCAAGCTTACTCCACACTTGCCACCTTAGCTAAAATGAACATGCCACAATCTTTATCAACAAAAATCCGCTCACTCTCTCCTATCGTCACCACTGTTCATCCACACTCGCTCGACAAATGGAAAGTCATGAAAGGGTAGAATATGAAGGGATATTGTGTATGACTTGGTGCAGTTATTAAGGCCGGAGAACTAGGGAATCAAATGCATGAATTCAACCAGAATCAAGATTAAAAATTAAGGACACCCATGACATAAATTGAATCATATTGGTCGCTAAGGGTGTTGCCGGTGGATTGAACTTGAACATACAATAAAAATTAAGCACATGCATTATGAACCGCGCAACTTGAGTTTGGAGTTTATAGCTTATGGAATGTCGATTTCGCTCGCTAGAAAAATTGGGGCTCCATATTTCGATAGTTAGGAGAATACATATTTTCCCATGATATGCATGAACATGTATTATGATCGAGGGAATGAAACATAAGGCATGAGAAAATATCAAAGTGATTGAAAAGGTTGGGGTAAAATAGGATCAACACCACTACTTCTCACCACCAACTTGCAACCCACCGATACACCTACCTGAATCCCGCAATCTTAACTTAGTTAGTTTTTTTTCCTACTATCTCCCCCTAGACTTAAGCCAACACTCCAAGTCAATGAATCACCATACAAAATCTAGTCCACGGCATTTGCTTTACTCCAGGTCCCTAGATATACCTATACACAAGATCCATAACTTAACCTGCATAACTACACCCGCGAGCGCAAAACCCATTGTTAACATAACTCTCAAATACCCACCAACTTAGACAACTTCAAAAGTTATCATACAACAGTTCATGCACTCCGCAGCTTAGATTCTAGCACTTACCATGGATACATCAAACCTTCACTAAACCATATTAACTTCTTCGTGCTTTACTAACATCATATCTCAAACTAACACCCTCGTCAACCTCTAATGCCCAAGTTAACTCATAATTACATTGTATACCACATATCCTCATTCATACTTACCCGATCAAGGATAACACTAATTGCTTAACATTTAATAACTTAAAAAAAATCCCTATAACACCTTGAGCATACTACTACCTCAACACACAATATCAAACTTGATCACAAACAAATAGACTTAAGCTCCCATACATACGGTTCAAACCTACTAAATCTGCTCCCTATCACTAACATCATAGCAATTCAATCATTAAATTTATTTTTCTCATCACCCGCTATACAAACTTAACAACTCACTCTGACTACGATTAACAACAATCTCAACAACCATTTCCATCTATCAAACACCCCAAACATACTAGTCCACCAAAACCTCATAACGATAATAATCATCCACAATTCCAAGGCCTATGCCATAATAATTTATTAACACCGCCTTTCACCATATTTCCAACCAATGCAAGAACAACAGAGTAAACAACCAGCTGCTAATGAATCGAAACAGGCCTCACACGGCTTTACTAGACTTCAAGTTTTCATCAAAAGATGATCAAAAAATATTTTCAAGAAATAAAATCTTGGTACACCATAATCAAGGATTCGAGAATATATGTCTCGCTTTACCTCAACTGAACGACTCAAAAGGGTTGAGGGTACATCTTGAAAGCTATGGAACCTTTGCTAGTAAGCCTAGGAGTATAATCAAGAGAAGAAATTGAACTATTTAATCACCCTGTCTCAACATTAGCACACGGATAAGGAAAATATGAAATCACATCATGAATTCTAGGGAGAAATCCAAAAACACTTCCGACATAGGCTTAATGCACAACCTTCAAGAACGTACATATGATACCTCAATTTTTCGGAACTCAAGAGCACCAATGAAATAATTTTTTTTCTAGCTCACTTATAAGCCCATAATATCAAAGGAGATTATCTAAGAAAGCACCATCTATACGGATTTACGCTTGACTATATTTGGTATTTTAGAATAAGGTGAAATGGCCCAATTTATGCAAGATATGAACCCGTATGAATTTTTTAAGGAAACCTTCCACAACATATTCTATGACTTGAAAGAAAGGGAACATTTTCCTATATGCCTCGTAGCCTCTCGAAGAAAAGTACAGACGTCTCCGTACTAGTCCGCAAGAGTCTACTAGATACGACTTCATAGACACCCTAGGACACTTGTACTCTGTGCTCTGATACCAACCTTGTAACGCCCCGAAATTGGATCCCGAGATTTCACATGGTGCTTAAGGTCACAAGTGACCCCAAGCTAACCCTTCATCTGGCATAACCCAAAGCAACTGAATAAAATACATAAAATAGAAGGAATAATGCGGAAACAACCCATAACTTAGTATGACCAACATGAAAGTAAATTTAAACAGTCACAATTCTGCTCATATATATACGAATTTGAAACTGAATACACTGACTACTAGTGACTGTCTATGAAGCCTCTACTATCATTGACCAAAGATAGCCGGGTCATGACTCCCAACTACCCCTACTCAATATGACTGAATGCAGAAAATATAATACACCTCAAATCTGAACAACTCAAGTCCCTAAATCAAAAGGACTAATCACCTGCCGATCGAGAGCTGCGACCCAGCTGAACATGATATGTGCGCTACAGCTTGTACCTATATTTTGGTTAGAATGTAGCCCATGGAAATATGTCGGTTAGCACTTTGAAATGTACTGAGTATGTGGGGGTGCATGCAACAATATAAATAGTATAATCAATTTCATGAAAACGTGCATACGGACAATGATGACTCACTTGGCTTGAGTTATATCAAATCATACTTTTCGTAATTTCATAATAAACAGTTTTTATGATAAAATCTCATAATCCACGTAAATCATTATAAATCATGAATTATTATAAATCATCCTAAATTATCATAAATTATCATATCATCAAAAATCATCATAGGTAATTATAAATCATCATAAATGACCATAAAACATCATGAACATCTCAACTCTTTGACTCAACTCTCGGAGTGACTTGGTAATTCAAGAAACTTAATATTATGGACATGGGAGTTTCCTATAACCGACAACCCCACGTGAGATATGTGGAATACCAACGTTTGAAATCCCCGTTGGCGGGAGCTCATACTCTTTGCCAGGGAGTACGACCTTAAAACTGCAATAATCACAATCGGTCTCTCTAGCCAATAATATTATCATCAAACAACCCTACGGTGGCACATAGGTTTGGGGAAATACCAAATTTCCCTCTCGGTGCTAAGTACTACTCCCCGACAAGCTCAGAACGCGTTAGGAAATCCACTACAACATCACAAGGGTCTATCATAAAGACCAAATCAAATTTCTTTCTCATTTATCAAATCATATCAATTTGTGGATTCCTAACTCAACACATTTTAGCTCAAAACATTTTAATCTTCCTCAGCATCAACAAGGTATCAATGCATTGAACCATAACTGACTTGACATTTGGACAAGGATATGAAGACTCATTACGTACTATTTCAATAATTTAACTCATCAAAACCATTTGGAAAATATCAAGACTCATTGCAACTTCGATATCAATATACCTAATAACTCAAATCGTCATAAGGAAGCTCAAAATTTGACACATTGCTCGAAAACACTTGGAAATATCAATAATTCATTCTAGAACGTAAAACGTGGATACATGTTCAAAATATATCAATTCGTGATAGAAACACCAAGAATTCCAATATTAAATCTCAATTCATAGAACGAAAATAGTCAAATACTCATGTGATTCAAAACTTACAATTCAAATCTTTATAAGTTCATAGTCGAATTATTTAGACATAATTCAACTTACAGAACCATATGAATCCATTAAATAATCTTAATTGGCAAGCTTGAATAATTTACATATATACATAATCAAAATCTCATGGTAGGATATCTTGGAAATAAATTCATTTGCCAAACTCATAATAATCCATAATAAAAATTAAAGATACGGACACAAGAACGGAATAATTGTTCTTGTTCAAACCCTACATACCTTAAAATTAAAGATTATAATGAATTCTTGCCTGGAAACACTATTTACTACATTGATTGGTGCATCTCGAAGAGCTTGGAACGGGGACTTCATATATCGGATTAATTTGGAATTTCAATGATGGAATTGGAAGATTTAGGAAGGGGAATTTAGAGGTTTAGGGTTTCTTTCTTGGAATTTATTTTTGAAAATAACAGACTTTGATATCCAAAATCAGTTTTTATGCTTATTTCCACGAAATGGGGCAAGGGTGAAATGATTGGATTGCCCCTAAGGAAATTGAAAAATGGCAGAAATATCCTGCGTACCTTGGCCACAAAAAACTGAATAACTCCTCGTTCAGGTATTGGATTTTTGCAAAATTTATATCGTTGGAAAGCTAACTCAAAAGATTTTTAATTTTATGTATGGTAGGACACCCAGTTTTTCATATATAAGGAGTTATGATCGACCGAAGTTGACCCAAATCAAATCCGTCCCTCAGTTACTGATTTGACATACTGAAATAAATTGATCGTAACTTATTAGTCTGATGTTGGAATGGGGTGAAACCAATTGCATTGGAAAGTAAACTCAAAGAGATTTTGTTTGATATATAGAAGATCTCCCAGTTCCTTATATTCAGAAAGTGATGATCGTTTGAAGTTGGCCCTGAAATGCTGAAAATTTTTGGATTATGCTAATCGCATGGTGCCACTATTTTGGGCACCCAAACGTGCCCTTATGCTACTCAAAAAATTCCTAAACTCACTCAGAATGTATTACAACCTTTCCCCATTACAACACAACTTTAAATTAAAAAATGGATGTCGGAAAGATCGTCAAATAAATACCCGAAGATCTGAGGTCTAAATGAAAAAGTTTCAACACTTAGCAAATTTTTTTTTTGAGTGCTAAGCTTCTCTTGGCAAGATAAAAAGGCTTTAACGACTTGACACATTTGGGAGCGAAATATTTAATGGGAAAAACTTGGGGTATCACAGTGATTGAATTTGTAACTAATTCAGCCTCGTTCAATTATAGTAGTTTATATAATTTTGCCTTTCAGCATAGCCCACGAACAATTCTAAATCGAGATTCACAACACACCTAGCTGCAGTATGACCACTTTGACCACAAAAAAAACACCAAGTTACAGCCTGCTTGTAAGACTCCGCAAAATTCTTAAGCTTAATCCAGTCCTTTAAGCTTGTCAAGGGGGTCCCAGACTTAGAAAATCCTAGCTAAGTTTCTAGTCTTAGTTTATTTTAGGCCTTCGAAGGTTGGCAATCTCATTTTGCTATCTTAATGTCCTTTAATAGCTTATATTTTATTATTCATGGTCAGAAGGGTCATTAGGTGTTCCCGGATAAGTTTTAGACTTTTTGGTACTCGTTTAGACCACGTTTGGTGTCTTAAAATAGTGGACCAAAGCGATCTTGGCTCGCCGCATCGCCTATAGCGTTGGTTAACATTATTGCAGGTTGACAGAGTCATACGACTACTGAGGCTTAGTACAATCAGGGCATGATACGTCGGGTATCACGTTGATGCCATCAACGCACTGCGTTGCCAATCGCATCGATACCCATCTTTCAGTCATTATATGACCGCATATTTAAGGGTAAATAGGTCATTTTCCCACGAACCAGGTCAACCCCAAACACGAAATTGATCCCTAATTGACCTAAATATTTCATTATTCACTCATGTTTCCCCAAAATTCATTATTCTCTCTCAATAGCAAGAAACCCAAGTTTCAAAATTTAAGAACAAGGCTAAAGAATTCCCTCAAGAACCCTTACGGATTTACGTTCTAAGGTATGTAAAGTGTTCATCCAAGGATCCCTTTCATCCTTGAAGTTCAAGTATATAATTTTAATTTATAAATTTTGATATTCACGTTGTGGATTGATTATGATCATGTTGATGTGTTGTATGATTCCCAAGTTGGAATCTGTAGTGTGTTTTTATGATATTATGTTAGCATGTGGATTGAATTTCATGAAATTGGATTGATTAATGTAGCCGTGATGTAAAAGTGTTAATGTTCATGCCTAAGCCTATGTATATGCATTCCATGTGTATGATAAAATGCCTAAGTGAGTAGAATTGTATTTTTTGAACCCTTATTGATCTACATGATGAACTTAGGCTATAACTACATGCTCAAAATGACTCCCATGCTAATGTTATGTCTTGTGATGAATTGATGGAGTGTTCATGCGACTAGATTATGAACTTATGATATGTTGGAATGTATTCCTATTGATGTACAAGACTATGAGTATCAAGTGCATCATGAAATCCCTCAATGGTTGTATTATGAATTGTTAAGAATTATTATGAGCTCAAGAAGTGTAATGTCCTGTTTATTTTCATGCTATCGAATCCTGGTGGTATTGAATACCCGATAATTTATCTGTGTGCCTAGATCTAGTGTTAGTTTCAAGATAATCTCAGTCACGCTATGATCGGTAGTATTCTCAGTCAGTTTCAGAACTCAGTATAATTCAGTCAGTTACATGACTCAGGAAAACTCAATAATCTCATGAACTCAGTCAGTTAACAAACTTCAGTAATATTTTATCTGTCTATGAAATTCAGTGAAATTGTTCAATTCATCTCAGTATAATTAGTTTAGTGTCTATTCAGTTGAGAGTTGGATTCAACACTGAACAAACCCAAGGATGAGGGCACACACTGACAGTAGAGGGTATGATCCTTAAAAGCAATCCTTGCATACCAGAACTACGTAGCCAGCATAGGTTGAGACATTAAAACTGACAATTCAGGGTTGATGAGGTGGATTAATACTTCCAGTTGAGGGTCCCACCATTCTTCTTTGGGGACACTATCAGATGATGGTCACTCACAACATGTCTTTACTAGTGGTGCGGTATTGACATCCTTCCAATTGGGGTTACAAATTGGACCCCACTCAGCTATATTGCTTTATTTGGGGAATATTAGTTAAATGAATACCTCCCACAGTCATAGTCTTAGTCTCAGTCAGTAATGAAACTCAAATAGTTCTACAGATTTCAGGGCTATCAGATACAGTCACTCAGTTCAGTACGAAACTCAGCTAGTTCCATCAGAATTAGGACTGTCAGATATAGTCACCCAGTATCAGTTATATTATTTATCAGTAATTTATATTATCAGTAAGACTCTGTATTCAGAATCCTCATGATTTTAGTTACAGTCTATATAGTCATGCATGTATTCTCATTTAGTTATTCTCATGACATTCAGTAAGATATAGTTCATGCATATGAACCCTTGCATTCAGCCTTACCTCACTTTGTGTACCAGTACATTCACACGTACAAACACATACTTTTATTTTGTGATATGGTATTTTATACCATAGGTTCAGACATACGAGCTCCAGAATATCCTTAGAAGTTCAGATTCAGCCAACAGCAGTAAATTGCAGTGAGTCCTCATCATTCGAGGATTTCATAATTATTTCATTATTTTAGTTTAGTTTTTAGTAGACGAACTTAGTTGGGGATATGTCCCATCAACTTCTTATTTAGACAGTTTAGAGGCTTTCAGACTAGATGTTCAGATTATAGCATGTTTAGACAGTTATTTTAGTTTTAGTATTGTTATGCTGCATTATCAGTTATGTTTTAATTTTGAACCTTATGACATTTCATCCCATTATTCTGCATATTTTAGTACCATTACACAGTTATTACAGCATGTACCAGTAATGAGTTAGTTAGTGGTCCTTCGGGATTGTTATCACCATATAGTATTCGGGGTACCAGACTCGGTGGGTTACAAACTTGGTATCAGAGCCTAAGGTTCAATAGAGTCCTAGGAAGTCTAAAAACCGTATCTAGTAGAGTCTTGTGCATGGGTTTATAGTGCCCCATATTTATGTACAGGAGGCTATGAGATATTTTAGGAACAATTTCCCTTCTTTCAGTATTCATGTCGTGCAAGTGAGAATGAGCTCAAATTTAACTCTCAATTTAATCCATTCCTTCCTTTCATTTACAGAACATGCCTCCCAAAAGAACTAATGAGAGGAGAAATGGAAATCAGCCAGCCCCTTAGCCCGTTCAGGCAGATCCTGTGGACGAACAAGTTTCTCATGCAGAGTTTAAAGCTGCATTCACTACTCTTGTTAATTCAGTTGCTTCTCAGAATGAACAACCAACTGCCATTTCGACCAACCCAATAGCCAACATTGCTGCATCTAGGATTTGGGACTTCACCCAAATGAATCCTTTATCTTTTTTGGGTCTAAGTCATATGAGGACCCTCAGGAATTCCTTGATCAGGTTCAGAAGGTCACAAATATCATGGGGGTTACTGCTAGTGAGAGTGCTGAGCTAGCTACATATCAGTTTCAGGATGTGGCTCACACATGGTTCAAATAGTGGAAAGAAGAGAGGGTCGAAGATACAGGGTGGGAGGAGTTTGCTACTGCCTTCTTAGATAGATTCTTTCCCCTAGAGCTGAGAGAAGCTAAGGAGTTAGAGTTTATCAACCTTAGGTAGGGTAACATGATAGTGAAAGAGTATTCTTTTAAGTTTAATCAATTAGCTATGTATGCTCTTCATGTGTGGCAGATAGCAGGGCTAAGATGAGTAAGTTTGTTTCTGTAAGACCCCGTAAAATACTTAAGTTTAATTCAGTCCTTTAAGATTGTCAAGGGGGTCACAGACTTAGAAAACTATAGATAGGTGCCCAGGCTTAGCTTAATTTTGGCCTTCTAAAGTTGGAAAATTCATTTTTCCACCTTAACGTCCATTAATGGTCTATATTCATGTTAATTCATGATCAGGAAGGTCAATAGATGTTCCCGGACAAGTTTTAGATTTTTCAGAACTCATTTCAAGCAAGTTTGGAAGTCCAATACAATGGACTAACGTGATCATAGCGCACCGCATTGCCAATCGTGTTGGTCACCTGTTGTGCAGACTGCCTTTGCCAAAATAACTGAGGCTTGATGCATTTACGGTGTGCCACATTGGGTATAACATTGAAACCCTTGACGCGCCACTTCACCCATAACGTCGGTGCCCAGTTATTTAGTCATTAAATATCCTCATTTTAAGGGAAAAGAGGTAATTTTCCCACCCCTATATAAGTCAAAAACATAAGATTAAGACCTATTTACACCAAAATATAGCCACTTCACTCAAGATCCTCTCAAGAACACATTAGGGTTTTCAATTAGGGATCCAAGTCCAAGCAAATTTCTTCGTGAATCATCAAGAATCTTCTACCTAAGGTATGCATAGTGTTCATTCATGGACTTCTTTCATAAGCCCAAGAATCAAGTTTTAAATTATGAATTATGATATTCATTCTATGAACTGAATTATGTTCATATGTTGTTATTGTATGAATTCCAAGATGAAACCTTTATTATGTCTTTATGAAATTATGCTAATATATGGACTGAAATCATGAAATTGGGTGGAATGCCGAAGTAATGTTGTATTAAATTCATGCTCATGCCTAAGCCTTAAATCATGCAATCTAAGTGTTTGATAAAATGCCTAGGAGAATAGAAATTATGCTTGATAGTTAAACTGTGACCCAAGTTATGAATGTACGTATTCCCCTATGTTTAAAATAATTTCCATGAGGATTGTTGTGTAATACAATTGTGTGATGATATAATTATGATATTAAAATAATGAAGTTAAGACATGATCATGTGCATTCTAAGCTATATACAAGATTATGATAACCACGTGCTTCATGAAATATCCCCTGCTGTCGTAGTATGAATTGTTGATGTTGGCTATGTATTCAAGAAAGTCATGCTTTGTCAGTTTCCTTTTATCGAGTCCTGGGGGTACTTGTACCCGAAAAATATAGCTGTGTACCTTAATACAGTGTCATGTTTCATGATATCCTTAGTCAAGCCATGATCCATAGAACTCAGTCAGTCATGTTACTCAGGAAATCTCAGAAAATTCAGAAATCTCAGTAGTATTTCGTCAGTCAACGGAACTCTATGAAATATGTCTAGTCCAGTTCAGTTAATTATGTTCAGTGTCTATTTAGATGAGAGTAGGAATTAGCACCGAGCGAACCCAAGGATGGGAAATCACCTGTTATATAAGGGTGTGATTCTTAAAAGCAATTCTTGCATTCTTGAACTACATAACCAGTGTAGGTTGAGACATCATAGCCTGTTATATAAGGGTAGATGAAGTGGTTTTACCTGTTATATGAAGGTTCCCACCGTTCTCACTACAGTTACCTGTTATATAAGGGTTACTCACAGATTGTCCTTACAAGCGGTGCGGTATCGACACCTTTCTAATTGGGGTACCAGATTGGACCCCAACTCAACTATATTATGATTATTTGGGAAAATTAGTTTAGATAACTACTTCCCACAGTTTAAGTTACACGATAAGGACTGTCAAATATAGTCATATAGTTTCAATAAAAGAACTCAGATAGTTCTTCAAAATTTAGGACTGTCGGATACAGTCAACTCAGAACAGTACAGAACTCAGCTAGTTCCATCAGAAACTAGACTGTCAGATACAGTCGCTCAGTATTAGTTATTTCAGTTATACAGCTATCAGTATCTCATGTTATCAGTACTCAAGCTCAGTAATCATGTCGTCATGATCTCAGTTATAGTTATTACGTATTCATGAATGTATTCTCACGTTCATGTTATCTATTTAGTTAGTATAGTTTATTCATGTGAACCCTTTGCATTTAGAATACCTCACCTGCATACTAGTATATTCAATCGTACTGACGCATTTGTGTTATGGTATTTTATACTATAGGTTCAGAAGCACGAGCTCTAGAGCATCAGCAACAACCAGGTTTAGCAGTGAGTCCTTATCATTTGAGGATGATATTATGAGTTATTTCATTAATTATGTTTTAGATTTTAGTAGTTAGTTAGGGACATGTCCTATCAATTGCTTATTCAAAAAGTTATAGGCTTTTTAGACTATCATGTTCAGATGATTATTTTAGTTGTTTTTGGTATTTCATACCCAATCCAGATATTATATTTTATTAGTTATGTTTAGTATTGAACCTTATGACCTATCAACCTTTATTTCAATATTTTTATACGTATATTATGCAGTGTACAGGTAAAGATATCAATCATGTGTTAGCTTGTAGTCCTTCGGGCTCATAGGCACCGTGTCGCATTTTGAGTATCAAATTTGGGGCATTATAGTTTCGGGGTAAATGATAGTGTGGTCAAGGAGTGTAGGACCTCCATGTTGATTAGTGAGATGGACCTATCCAAGCTTATAATCCATGCTCAATATATAGATGGGTAGAAGGTTAAGGAGAGGGTAAAGCAAAATAAGAGGGCTAGAATAGGTAGCTTCAATTTTAGTCAGCCTAAGTCGGAGGGAGAGTATCGTTCTCAATTTCTCCCAAAGTCATCCATTCTAGCTCCTTCCTCAGCTAGTTCTCCAGTTCCTAAGTTCAAGAATGGTAACAAAGATAGGGCGCCAGGCTCTAAGTCTCAAGGCAGTGTTAGAAGTGCCCGCACTCATCCTCTTTGTTAGACTAGTGGCAAGAACAATCAGGGTATTTGTAGAGCTGGCAGTGATATTTGTTTTGGATGTGGCAAGCCAGGCCACAGAGTCAGATATTATCCCCAGTCAGGTTTTCAAGGTAAGCATAATCATTCCTTAGCTCAGTCCGATTGCCCAAACCAGCAGGGTGCCACTTCTAGAACCACCAGTGGGCAACACCCAAATAGACTATATACTCTTCAGTCCTGACAAGATCAGGAAAATTCTCTTAATATGGTCACTGGTACATTACAGATATTTCATATACATGTTTGTGCTTTACTAGATGCAGGAGCTTCTTTGTTTTTTGTTACTCCTTAAATAGCAGTTGATTTCTGAGTCAGTCCTAAAATTCTAGTAGAGCCCTTGTCAGTCTCTACCCTAGTGGGTAAAATTATCATAGCCTGGTGGGTATACAGGAACTGTTCGGTTATGATAGCTCAGAAAGTCCCTTCAACAGACTTAAGTTGAATTAGAGATAACTGATTTTGATGTCATTCTCAGGATGGATTGGCTTCATTCCTGCTATGCCATAGTCGACTACAAAAATAGAATTTTATAATTTTAGTTTCTAAATGAACCCATCTTAGAGTGAAGGGGTAGTACTTCAACCTTTAGGGGTCAGCTTGTTTCCTACATACAGGCAAGGAAAATGATATCTAAGGGATGTGTCTATCATCTTGTTTGAGTTAAGGACTCTAGTTCCAAAACTCCCAGTCTTGAATCAGTCCCAGTGGTAAATGAATATTCAGATATCTTTCCCGAAGATCTTCCAGGAATTCCTCCCGAAAAGGAAATAGACTTCGGCATCGGTCTTCTTTTAGATACTCAGCCTATATCTATTTCTCCATACAAAATGGCACCAACAAGACTCAAAGAAATTAAAGTAAAATTGAAGGATCTACTAGACAAGGGGTTCATCAGACCCAGTGTGTCCCCGTGGGGTGCACCAGTTCTTTTTGTGTGAAAGAAAAATGGTTTTCTTAGAATGTGCATAAACTACTGTCAGCTCAATAAGGTCACAGTCAAGAACAAGTATCCACTTCCCAGAATTGATGAATTGTTTGACCAACTCCAGGTTGCCTGTTATTTCTCTAAGATAGACCTCAGATCAGGCTATTATTAGCTCAGAGTCAGAGAATGTGACATTTGAAAAATAGTCTTCCGAATACAGTATGGTCACTTCAAATTCTTAGTCATGTCATTTGGTCTTACCAATTCCCCAGCAGCTTTCATGGACTTAATGGACTATCTGTTCAAGTAGTACTTAGACATGTTCATCATAGTCTTCATAGATGACATTCTTGTCTATTTCCGTAGTGAGCATAATCATGCAGACCATCTCAGAACAGTATTACAGACTCTTAAAAATCATCAATTGTTTGAAAAATTTAGTAAGTGCAAATTTTTGATAAGGTTAGTAGTATTTATTGGTCATATCGTTTCCAATGATGGTATTAGAGTTGATCCTCAAAAGATTGAAGCAGAAAGAAACTGGCCTCGTCGTGTCTCCCCATCAGATATCAGGAGTTTCTTGGGTTTGTCTGGCTATTATAGATGATTTGTTGAGAGATTTTCTTTTATTGCATCCCCTATGTCCATATTGACTCAGAAGAAAGTCAAGTTTCAGTGGTCAGATCCTTGCGAGAAGATTTTTTAGGAGTTAAAGACTCGACTTACCTCAGCTCCAGTTTTGGCTCTTCCAGACGGTTCAGATGGGTTCATAGTGTACTGTGATGCATCCAGATTTGGTTTGGGTTGTGTCCTCATATAGCATGGTACGGTCATAGTCTACGCCTTCAGGCAGCTTAAACCCCATGAGAAGAATTATCCGACTTATGATCTTAAGTTAGCAGCCGTAGTTTTTGCCTTAAAGATTTGGAGGCATTACTTGTATAGGGTGCATGTAGAAGTGTTCACAGATCACAAAATCCTGCAGTACATATTCTCTCAGAAAGATCTTAACCTCCATCAGAGAAGCTGGTTAGAGCTCTTAAAAGATTATGACATGAGTATCATTTATCATCCAGGCAAGGCCAATATAGTGGCCGATGCTCTCAGTAGATTGTCTTTGGATAGTGTTGCTCATGTTGAGGATACTAAGAAGAAATTAGTTCAGGAAGTTCATTTGTTTGCCAGACTAGGTTTCCGCTTACTCGACTCAGTAGAAGGTAGTGTATGGGTTCAGAATAGTTCTAAATCATATCTAGTTTCTGAAATTAAGGAAAAAAAAGATAGAGATCCCAGTCTAGTCAAGTTGAAAGAATCAGTCAGAGATAAGAAAGTTGAGGTTTTCTTCCAAGGGGGAGATGGGGTTTTGCATTATCAGGGTTATCTCTATGTGCCAAGTGTAGACAACTTAACATAGAAAATTCTTGCAGAAGCGCATGGTACACGTTACTCGATTCATCCAGGGGCAACTAAGATGTACCATGATTTGTGGGAGATCTATTGGAGGAGTAGGATGAAAAGGTATATTGCAGAATTTGTGGCTAAGTGCTCTACATGTCAACAGGTTAAGATTGAGCATCAGAATCCTAGTGGGTCCATAAAGGAGTTCATTATTCCCACTTGGAAATGGGAAGAAGTAAACATGAACTTCATGATGGGTTTGCTCATACTCTTCGTCAGCACAATTCAGTTTGGGTTATTGTAGACAGAATGACCAAGTCAGCTCATTTTCTTTTGGTTCATACCTCTTATTCAGCCGAGGATTATGCAAAACTCTTTATCAAGGAGTTGGTCAGATTACACGGTATTCCGTTGTCTATTATTTCAGATAGAGGCACCCAGTTCACATTTCATTTCTGGAAAGCATTCTAAAAGGGTCTTGGTACCCGAGTTTATCTCAGTACAACCTTTCATCCTCAGATAGATGGTCAAGTAGAAAAGACCATTCAGACTTTGGAAGATATGCTTAGGGCGTGTGCAATTGCTTTCAAGGTTAGTTGGGATGACCACTTGCCTTTTATTGAATTTGCATGCAATAACAGTTATTATTCCAGTATCCAAATGGCTCCATTCGAAGCTCTCTACGGTAGGTGATGCAAATCTCTAATTGGTTGGTTCGAAGTGGGTGAGGCTGAAGTAGTAGGGCATGACTTGGTATTCGATACCTTAGAGAAGGTTTAGTTAATCACAGAGAGGCTTAAGACAGCACAGAGCAAACAAAAATCGTATGTTGATATACACAGGAAGAATCTCAAGTTTGAGATTGGTGATTATATGTACTTGAAAATCTCTGCTATGAAGGGAGTGCATAGGTTCGAAAAGAAAAGGAAGCTCAGTACCCAGTATGTTGGTCCCTTCAAAATTCTCAGTCGTTTTGGCAAGGTAGCTTATGAGCTCTAATTACTTTCAGATCTAGCTTCAGTTCATCTAGTATTCATGTATCCTTTCTTAAGAAGTGCATAGCTGACCCAGAAGTCATAGTCCCTATTGAGGGCATAGATATTTAGAACAGTCTCTCCTATGAGGAAATTCCTGTCAAAAATCTTGACTATCAGACTCGTAGACTGAGGAGCAAAGAAGTTCCTCTAGTCAAAGTTCTTTGGCATAATCAGTCCGTTGAGGGAGCTACTTGGGAAACAGAAGCAGACATACAGATCAAGTATCCTCACCTCTTCTCCGCAAACTCATACTCAGCCCAAGGTAATAGCTTTCCTTAAGCTTATTCAGTTTCATGTTCAAATTTCAGTTACAAACTTAGTATTTAGCTCCATGCTCAGTTTTCATTCCAAACTTGATATTTTACCATTACATGTTCAGTCGCTTGTTCATGAGTCAGTTTAGTCATGTATTCACACATCAGATATGCGTGATCAATTTATCAGTACTCTCAGTCATGCATTCATGTATCAGCTCAGTTATGAAATCATGCATTAGATATGCATGCTCATTATGAATCTCAGTAATATCATTCATGTTTTAGTTGTTCATATTCAATATGTACTTCATCTTATCATTTCTCCCATCCCAGTCAATCTCATTCGAGGATTAATATTCCTAAAAGGGAGATATTGTAAGACCCCGTAAAATTTGTAAGCTTAATCCAGTCCTTTAAGCTTGTCAAGGGAGTCCCAGACTTAGAAAATCCTTGCTAAGTTTCCAGACTTAGTTTATTTTTGGACTTCGAATGTTGGAAATCTCATTTAGCTACCTTAATGTCCTTTAATAGCTTATATTTTTGTTCATTCATGATCAGGAAGGTTATTAGGTTTTTTCAAACAAGTTTTAAATTTTTTGGAACTCGTTTAGATCACGTTTGGTGTCTCAAAATAGTGGACCAATGCGATCTTGGCTCGCCATATTGCTGATCGTATTGGTTAACATTGTTGCAGGTTGACAGAGTCATAACTACTTAGGCTTAGTGCGATCAGGGTGCGATGCATCGGGTATTGTATCGATGCCATCAACTCGCCGCGTTGTCAATCGCGTCGATACCTAGTTTTTAGTAATTAAATGACCGCATCTTTGAGGGTAAATAGGTCATTTTTCCACGAACCAGGTCAGACCCAAACGCAAAACTGATCCCTAAATGACATACATATTTCATTATTCACACAATTTTCCCCAAAATTCATTATTCTCTCTCCAAAGAAAGAAACACTAGTTTCAAAATTCAAGAACTAGGCTCAAGAATTCGTTCAAGAACCCTTACGAATTTACGTTCTAAGGTATGTAAAGTGTTCATCCAAGGATCCCTTTCATCCTTGAAGTCCAAGAATCTAATTTTAAATTATAAATTTTGATATTCATGTTTTGGATTGATTATGATCATATTGATGTGTCGTATGATTCCCAATTTGGAATCTTTTGTTTTTTTTCATGATATCATGTTAGCATGTGGATTGAATTTCATAAAATTGGGTTGATTAATGTAGCCATGATGTAAAAGTGTTAATGTTCATGCCTAATCCTAAGTATATGCATTCCTTGTGTATGATAAAATGCCTAAGTGAGTAGAATTGTGTTTTATGAACCTTTATTGATCTACATAATGGACTTAGGCTATAAATACATGTTCAAAATGACTCCCATGCTAATGTTATGTCTTGTGATGAATTGAATGGAGTGTTCATGAGACTAGATTGTGAACTTATGATATGTTGGAATGTATTCCTATTCATGTACAAGACTATGAGTATCAAGTGCATCATGAAATCCCTCAATGGTTGTATTATGAATTGTTAACAATTGTTATAAGCTCAAGAAGTGCGGTGTTGAGACCCTTTTAATTGGGGTTACAGATTGGAGCCCAACTCAGCTATATTGCTTTATTTTTGGCATGTCAGTTAAATGACTACCTCCCACAGTCACAGTCTCAGTTTCAGTAATAGAACTCAGATAGTTCTATAGATTTCAGGGTTATTAGATATAGTCACTCAGTTCAGTGTGGATCTCAGCTAGTTTCATCAGAATTAGGACTATCAGATACAGTCACACAGAATCAGTTATTTCAGTTATCAGTAATCCATGTTATCAGTAAAACTCAGTATTCAGAATCCTCATGATTTCTATTACAGTCTATATAGTCATGAATGTATTCTCATTCAGTTATTCTCATGACATTCATTCAGATATAGTTCATGCATATGAACCCTTGCATTCAGCCTTACCTCACTTTGCATACCAGTACATTCACACGTACTAACACATACTTTTCTTTTATGCAATGGTGTTTTATACCATAGGTTCAGACATACGAGCTCTAGAGCATCCTTAGCAGTTCAGATTCTACTAGAAATAGTAGATTGTAGTGAGTTCTCATCATTCGAGGATAACATGATTATTTCATTATTTTAGTTCAATTTTCAGTAGACAGAGTTAGTTGGGGATATGTCCCATCAACTCCTTATTTAGTCAGTTTAGAGGCTTTTAGACTAGATGTTCAGACTATAGCATGTTCAGATAGTTATTTCAATTTTGGTATTGTTGTGCCGCATTATCAGTTATGTTTCAGTTTTGAACCTTATGGTATTTCAGCCTATTATTCCGCATATTGTAGTACCATTATACAGTTATTGGAGCATGTACCAGTCATGGGTTAGCTAGTGGTCCTTTGGGATTGTTAGCATGGTGTAGCATTCGAGGTAACAGACTCGGGGTGTTACACTGCACTTCCATCAAAATCTGGATAATAAGCCGCTTGATGTGGTCCCCCACAGAAACTAAAAGAATTGTTATTACTTGAAAACCATCTATCCCAGGCTGACATATCAAGAGTGTGATAAAAATAAATATAAAATAAAAAGAAACTAAACAAAACCTATTTACAACTCAATATAGAAAAACTAAAAATAAGATAGTTTCCTAATTATAAGTCCCCGGCAATGGCGCCAAAAACTTGACAACGCCCAAACCCACACGCAAGTGTACGTGGTCTTATCAAGTAGTAAAGTGGCTTCAAGAAAGCCCAAGTATCGATCTTTCAGGGACTTGCATTCCCCGACTATCGAATTCTAGTTTAGCGATTGAGAAAAAGTAAATAATAGAGTTTTAGAATTGTAAATTAAAAGTAAACTAAACTAATGCAGAAAAGTAATGACTTAGGACAATCAATGGATAAAAGCCCAGGGTTAAGGCTTAAGAACAATCATACTACGCGATTGAATTTCATTCATTAGCTTGCTTATCTTGGTTGTTGATTCGTACGGGTAATCACATAATCATGGTCTTTTGACCTCTAGCCGTTTACCTAACTTGGACCTTACAACTACATCGTTGAGCGGGGATGTAATAATTCAATTAAGTGTTTTAAAGCTATCATCCTACATTGAATCAAGTAAGGCATCTACATACATCCCTGTCCTAGACTCTAATTCAAATTCTTTATTTAATAAAAGAATAAAAATCATACTTTGTTTATTCCCATGTTCTATCTCCCTATTCCCTCTCCTGAGATCAAAAGGTTGACAATTGATGTATTCTAAGGGTAGAGAATCCTTAAAATAGTTAAATTAAGAATAAACAAACAACCAATAATGATAAGAAAATTAAACAAACTTAATTCAAAATGAAAGTATTCATGATCTTGGACTTAACCTCGGAAAGGGAGTTTTAGCCTTTAATGGAAATATTCATCATCCAATCCCTTGGATTGATGATACAAACCATGAAAGAAACTAAATTAAAGAATGATGAAACCTAAATAATGTGTAGAGCAGCCTCCTCTTGTCCAAAGACGTCCAAAAGTAAAGAAAAATGTGTATAAGGTCCTATTTATAGTAGAATAAATAGCCCATGCCTTGTTGAACAAGCAAACAGTTTCTGGTCGTTTGCAAACCCAGTGATTAACACGTTGGAGAGAGTCGCATCGCATATAAATATCATTGTTTCACTGTTTTGGGTGACTTTTGAATCCATTTATGTGTCGCACGTGCCCAGTCTCCTTCCCACGTGCCCACACTTTCCCAATACTTTTCAGGTGTCCTTATTGGCATCAAGCTGTGTTTTGTGCTTCCGTGATCCATTCCAAGCCTTTTTGAGTTATTTTCACTCGATTTGAAGCTTGTAAAGAATTTATATATCATCATAGTCCATTATCCAATTATACTATAGCATTAAACACAATAATTTAAAGCTCTAAACAACACAACATCCTCAACGGTGGTCTAGAAACACGAGCTAAGACTAGGTTTCATTCACTTTGATCTTTAGCTCATTGTTTGACTCTTGTTTTGATCCAATTCATAAATACAACCAACATCATTTACAAAAGAAAAGAATGAATTCAATAAAGGTACGACCTCAAAGATACAAACTAAAGAATCTATTTCGGTGAAAACAACTTCTTTGAAGGTCACAACGAAGAAAATAGTGAAGTAAGATAAAATCCTTAGGCAATATTTGAGAGAGAAAAATGTCAAGGCTTACCCATTTCCAGATTCAAATGTAACTATGATCCTTGATGAATTGCTATCCAAGAAAGTCATTGATATTATTGAATCAAAGAGGCCCAAGGAAATCAATAAGGTTAACTATCCCAAGTACTGCAAGTTTCATCGCATCATTGGCCACTCGAAGGAAAAATGCTTTGTCTTGAAGGAGAAAATCATGACACTAGTAAGTGAATAGAAAATCATCATTGACATGGATGAAACAGTGGACACAAATTATGCTAATGTAGTTGTCGATCAATAAAATATACTCCATCACAAACTATGCGAAGCCCCATCTTATAACAATTTGGGAGCTTCAAGCTGGTTGATATTCCCAAAAGAACTTTTGAAGGTCCAACAGAGGTAGAAGAAAATTCTAAAGATGATGGCGATTATACTTTGGTTTCTCATAAGAAAAAAAGACATCAAGTGGATACAAGAATATGACTTCCTAAGTCAAAAGTAATGGGGAATAACGTGGATCAACTATGTCCATAAAAAAGTGTTAAGTTTAATACTAGAAAGGTGATTAATGTTTTCGTGTCATGGAAGGTCTGAAAACCTATCACATTGCATGAATTATTTTCAAAAAAATTCCTTAAGATAGTCAAATTAGTGTGACACATGTAGTTTCCAGCATAGAGGAACCCAAGAAAATCAAACAAGAGCACCATCTAATAATAACACAAGAATATCGTGTTAATCTATAAATTTTACCATGTTTTTCCAGCATAGAGGAACCCAAGAAAATCAAACAAGAGAACCATCCAACGGGTAAGCACTGGAAGTTGCTTATAGAATTTTGGTTAAGTCTTTCTCGTCCATCTTTTGTCCCTTGTATTGTGGTATATTTCCCATGGATTTTTAGCCTTTATATCCTCAATATATCACCATATTCAAATAAAAAATCTTCCGACATAATCACACACCACGCATTAGAGATTATAACAACACAATATCCATGATAATGAATCAAAACAGAAGCTAAGACTAGGCTAATTCGCAATGATCTTCAATTTTATGTTTCGATTCTTAACTTAATAAAATTGAATTTTGAACTTACCAACAAGTTATTACACTCATAATTACATATTAAAACCATTTGGAACACATAAAACACAATAGAATTCAACGGGGTTGACTAGACAAGCACTTAGCTCAAGCTAGTAATCCTAGTTTCCATGATTGAACTCTAAAGGGCTCTTTTAGGTACAAAGTTGTTTGTAATTCACTTTGAACATTGTAAAAACATGCTTTAACACTTAGTTGGATATTTTTCTCATTATCAACCCATATAACATACGAATTATCCTCAAAATAAGGTTAAAAAGACTAGAATAGTGACACTAGAATGCATAAATACACCCAACATCACCACCCCACACTTAAAGCCTTGTTTGTCCTCGAACAATTCTTTACTCTATGCATCATAGGTTAAGGAGAATCTACACTTCTATGACATACACGACACTCAAGATAGTACTACATTAACTACACGGAATGCAAGTTCCTACACATAACATTTTATTTACACAATTGAAAGCTTGTAAATCCTACTTCAAAACATCCTAGCCTCAAGAATTGACTCACCTATTTGGAAAAATCATGCTTATTGCTCAATCAAGGACATCATACAATTCACCCATATTATTCAAACATGTTCCCCTCACAACAAGAGATTTACCTATAATCATTCACATAAATGCATTTTATACATGATGGGTTCAAGAATTAAGTTATGCTCACTCTCACAAAGAATTCACAAGTTACAAATAATGAACCATAGGCTTGCCCTTAGTTTAACGCTCCACTAATATCAGAATGTTAAGTATAGGATCAATTAGGTCTTTTTCGGGTTGTAATGAAGGCTAAGGGATGGGTAGGAACTATTTGGGAATATTGTCTAACCTCTCTATGCGCTTTAATACACTACATTATACATTTAAAACCAATCTCCAACAACCAAATTACATCATTTTCTCTACCCATATCTTTTGTTTTGCCCCATCTCTTTTAAGCATTTTCACAAACACATGGTGGAAGTATTGTTTATTACCACATGAATCAATTTTTTTCTCTTTTCTATTTTTTCACAACCATGGTAATATTTCTAGCATAATGTCTATCACACCCATCCACCACACATCAATTATCAACACCAATAACTATTACCTTGGGGCATCAAATTCACCTTTTTCCTCTTGTTTCTCAAACTCCTTACTCAATTAAATTTTTATTAAAGCACCTAGGATCTTTTTGGATCAAATTATGGTCTATCAAAGAAAGGATTAGGCTACATATGAGGATTCCAAAGAAAAATCTAAAGGCTCAATGTGTCTTATTAGGATTACACACAAAGGTAGGTAAAATAGAAAGTATTAAACATGGCTATCAAAGAAATGCCTATATCATCTCCTAAACTCACACTCTTTATTTTGCTTTACACACACACTGGGAAAGTTCTAGACATCACATGCAATAAGGAATAACTAAAACCTCACACACATATGGCACATACTCAACTCAATAGGACTATCATAGACTCTTAACCAAACAATAGCGTGAATTCAAATTTAAGCCAAAAAGTACAAGATTCATAAACATGGGCCTAAGAGTCTCAAGAATAGAAATTCACTCATCAACACGCTTTTACCAAAAAAAAAACACTTGCACCATGCAATCATAAATAGCACCAACTCAAATATCTTACATAAATTTTTTTAAATTGAGCCCAAAAATTGGGAATTTCCCTATCCCACACTTAAAATCTACTTTATCTCCAAAGTGAACTTAAAATCAAGTGATATAAATACTTTATGAGGCCTTTAGGCCTAGCTAGTAGCATATTTTTGCATAAAAGGAGGTCCGTGGGACCCCACACTCAGTCTTTGCCATGCTCCTTAGCTCAGGTTTATGATACTCAAACTTTACATTAACCTGTAACCCAGTCAAAAACAAAAACAATGTGAAATAAAAACTAAAAACTAAAAATAAAACATACCTACTTAACTTGGGTTGCCTCCCAAGAAACGCCTGATTTAGTGTTGCGACACGACCCAATTAACTACTTAGTTATTCTCTTTCCTTCTCTTTCTCACACTTGGTCCCCATCTTCATATTCTTTTCACCCCTCTTAGGTGTGAACTCTCAAGTGTAGCAGATTTTTCAACTTTAGCCCTTTTAGGCTCATCAATTTGCATCATGTCAGGTTGTGGTATTAGAGGCTTTGGATGCTGAATGAGGGTGTCAGAAGAGGCCTTTGGTGGACTAGCCACCCCACACTAATCCCATTTAATAACATTGATCATATATAATTCTGTATATTAGGATGTTATGTTGAGCGCTTTGTAAACTTTAAATACCATCTCTTCATCCTCCAACCTCATCGTGAGTGTGCCTTTCCTCACATCAATCAACACTCCTTTGGTTGCTAAGAATGGATGCCCTAAGATGATTGGAGTTATTCCTAAAAGTCTAGAACAATAAAGTCAGCAGAAATAACAAATTTACCAAACTTTATAAGGACATCCACAATGATTTCATTCAAATTGGCAATGGACATATCTGCCATCTATCGATGCACAGTACAACGTTTGGTCTCACCTAACCCTAATTTGTTGATCAAATATAGGGACATCAAATTGATACTCGCCCCCAAGTCACTCAGAGCATGGACTACTTTACTATTACCAATCTGATTGGGAAGGGTGAACTTCCCTGCGTCTTTAATATTCTTAGGCATTTTCTGTATCATTACAACACAACACTCTTCAATGAGTGTTATTTCCTCCATATTATATAATTTCACCTTATTAACAACCACATCCCTTAAGTACTTATCATACTTGGGCATACCGCGCAAAACATCTAACAAGGTAAGTTAATGTTAAGCTCTCTAAACGTGTCAAAGAACTTCTTAAACATTGTATCCTTCTTCATATTTAAATACTTTAGTTGAAAAGGGAGTGGCAACATCTTCTTTTCTTCTACAACAACTTTTTGTTTTGAGTACTCAGACTTCCTCAATTTTTCAGCAACTTTATCATTTACCTATTGATAGTTAAATCTGCATCTACCTCCTTAGTAACCTTTGGAGGTTCTACTTGAAGCTCTTTACTACTCTTCAAGGTGATTGCCATAACTTATTTTAGATTTTCTGTATCTGCTGGCAGACTACCTTGAGTCCTAGTATGCAATGCATGTGATAACTGCCCCAACTATAACTCTAAACTTCTCTGTGCAGCTTGTGAATTTTTACGTCTGCAACCAATTGAGTCTGATTATCTAGAACCTGCTTTAACATCTCTTCCAAGTTGCTAGTTGGCTGACTCACTTGTGACTATAGTTGCTGAATTTGCTATTGTTGAGTGTTCCACGAATGAGTATGCCACTTCATGTTGTAAGCATTACCATTATTTGGCCTTTTAGCATTGCCCACATACATCACCAATTCTGGATTAGAAGCACACATGAATGTAGAGTGACCGCTATTTTTCCAGACCTCACACTAGCCACTAATTTGCTGAACTGTATTAACTGCTGCTATAGGCTGTGGAGCTCTCAATTTTAGGTTATTGAACTGAGTGCTTATAATATTTTGCAATTCTACAACCTGAGCTGATAAAGCGATGAACTGGTCCATCTCTAATACACTCGTAATTCTTTTTGTGACATTTCTAGAATCTTAATGCCATTCGGGATTTCCCTGTGCTATGCGGTTCAACAATGTGTACAACTCATCATTAGTTAATTTCAGAGCTTGGACACCTGTGGCTGAATCTAGAAAAATCTTTATATTTTGATATAGTGTTTCTACAAAAGTATGATCAAGTACCTCATTAGATTGTTGGTGATGTGGAAAATCCTGAAAAAGAGCCTTGAAGCTTCCCAAGAATGATAGAGGTTTTTATTTGTCTTATACTTGAAGCTCACTATCTTACTGTGAAGTCTCACAGTCTTTCCAAATGGAAAGAATTTGATGAGGAACTTTCTGGCAAAGCCGTCCCATGATGTAATTGAATTGGCTGAATCCGCATTCAACCACCTTTTTTCTTCCCGTAATAGTGAATGGGGAAAAAGTGTCAGCATCACATAATCTGTATTTACACTAGTCGAAATGAATGTATCAGTAGGCTTAATAAAATTCTGCAAGTGGACTTGTGGATCCACGTGTGAAAGACTTGCAAGATATCCACCGCTGATTAAAAGCTACACTATATTGTGCTTTAACTAGCAATTCCCCCCAGCAGCCGGTCTTTGAATTGGGGAAGTCAAGTTTGTCAAATGTTGGACTGCCACTTCCCTTACTGTCTTTCAGGCTGCTTGTTGATCATCCATAGGAGCTGGCTTCTTTTGATCTTCTTGGATTTGAGAAATTCGAGGTGGTGGGGGGGGGGAGATTTCTTCTCTCCTACATTGATGAAAAGTTGTTCAGGTTCAATTCTTGGTTCAACCAATTCCCAAGCCTTTGCCAGCTTCCTACTTTGAAAACCAATTTTTTGCAATTACAAAACCAAGACCGAGAGTAAAAACACCAAATAAATCTAAGAGTGAAACTAAAATAAACAATTTCCAAATTTCAAGTCCCCGACAACGGCGCCAAAAACTTGACAGCACCCAACCGCACACGCAAGTGTACGTGGTCTACCAAGTAATAAAGTGGCCTAATGAAAGCAAAGTATCAATCCCACTAGGACTTTATTCAACAATGATTCTATTTTAGTTTAAAATTTAGATTAACTTAGTGTAAGAGTAACCAAAAAGAGAGTTTAGAAATTGTAATTGGAAGTAAAGTAAACAATGTGTAAGGACTTAAGATAATCAATGGATAGAATCCCAGGGTTAAGTCTTACGAACAATCATACTACATTATTGAATTTCATTCGTTAAATAGCTTATCTTGGTTGTTGATTCGTAGGGTTAATCGCATGATCATGGTCTCCCAACCTCTAATCCTTTACTTAAATTGGATCTTCCAACTACATCATTGAGCGGGGATGGAATAATCCAATTAAGTTTATTTGGCTATCATCCTATGTGTGAATCAAGTAAGGCTTCTAAGTACATCCCTATCCTAGATGCTAATTCAAATTCCTTATTTTATAAGAAAATAAGAACCATACTTTGTTTATTCCCACATTCTATCTCCCTATTCCCTCTCCCGATAACAAAAGGTTGACAATATATGTATTCTAAGGGTGATTAATCCTCAAAATAATTAAATCAAGAATAAACAAGCAACCAAATATGATAAGCAAAATTAAAGAAAATTTATCCAAAACTATAGTACTCATGTTCTTGGATTTAACCCTAAAAAGAGGATATGAAATAATTAAAAGCTAATTAAAAAATGATAAGAACCTAAATTACATCTAACAGCTCCCAATATCTTCCAAAATATGTCCATAAATAGTTGAAAACATGTATAAGATGTATTATAGAAAAAGGATAATACAAAGCCGTGTTGGACAAAGATTTAGCTTGCAAGTCAAGCTTGGAATAAGAACATGTCGTGGGCTCCATTGCACCATTTTGGAGGAAGCATCGTGGGCTCCATTTCAACAAAATAGAGCCCACGTTGAAGGCAAATCGCAGCCACACACTTGAATTGTTGTTCAAAATATTTTCTAAGGCAAGGTAGCACTAAAATGGAGGGGGCGACACGCCCAAATCGTGGGCAAGAAGTTGCTTCCCAAATTTTGGTTAAGTCTTTCTCGTTCCATCCATTATCCCTTGTATTGTTATGTATTTTCCATGGAATTTTAGCCTTTATATCATCTATATATCACCATTTTCAGATCACAAAGCTTTATACATAATCACACACAACACATTAGAGATGATAATAACATAATATCCATGACAATGAATCAAAACACAAGCTAAGAATAGGCTAATTTGCAATGATCTTCAACTTTATGTTTTGACTCTTAACTTAATCAAATTGAACCTTTCACATTACCAACAAGTTATTCCACTCATAATTACATATTAAAACCATTTGGAACACGTCAAGCACAATATAATACAATGGGGTTGACTAGACAAGCACCTAGCTCAAGCTAGTAATGCTAGTTTCCGTGATTGAACTCTAAATGACTCTTTTAGGTACAAACTTGTTTGAAATTCACATTTACAATTGTAAACATATGCTTTAACACTTAGATTCTCATTTTTCTCATTATCAACCCATATAGAATACGAATCATCCTCAAAACAAGGCTAAAAAGACTAGAATAGTGACACTAGAATCCATAAATACACCCAACATCAAGTACACCCATCCATAAATACACCCATCCATAAATACACCCAACATCAAGGACGGTAAGGTAGTCAATGTTCATGAAGATATCAATCCTTTCATAGAGATAGAGTCTTACTTTACAAATGCAAAATTCTACTTTAATTCTTTTAAGCTAGATATGAAGAAAACAACACCCTCCCTGGGTCAATTCAAAAGAAGGGTATAAAACTTAACTGATTGTTGTTAAGATGTCTAAGGAAAGAACTAAAAAACTGCCATTAAGTTCTTGTCATCTGAGGGAGACATGAAAACCAAGACAGATAATAATCTTTTAGAAGTTCGCTACATTCTACATGAGAATCAAAGAGAGGGACAACCCTTACTAGAGGCATGTACTCAACAAGTTCACCCTCTAAGAAAAGATATGAGCTACAAAATATTTCAAGATTTAAAGAACAATATGTGTCCCGTTGTACAAATCCAATCTATTTTTCCCGAGTGTTCAAAAAGTGTACCTTAGTTGAAAAGATAAAAGGGAACTTTGATCAATAGGCTTTTGCATTGCTTGAAAAATTAGGTTATGTTTATCCAATCCGGAAAGGTTAGGAAGGCTCAAAGATGAAGTCAGTGGTGAAAAATTCACGGGCTTACACCATCCCAAATTAAGTTGAGAAAGCAAGGACATTAACTCGCCACTCCTAAGTTTGGGTTGGATTAAATTATTGGAGCCTCTTCAATTTTCATCTAAGAAGGGTAAGGAAACAACTTCATCACATCACATCTCAGTTAAAGTGGGAAAGAATGGTGAGGATGAGAAAACACTACAACAGACCTCAGTGTTTGACCACGTAGGAAAATCAACACCTTGTATCTTTGTATTTGATAGATTAGGATGCAAAGATGGAAATGGAGCGTCTGACCTTGTAGAAGGAGATGTCACTTCCTTGAATACCCTTTTCTTTCTTTTCTTAGGAACCATAGGGAAGCCATTATCTAGAAAGAGATTCTTGGAAAATGAAAAATAATATTTTTCTAAGGACATTGATGATAAGGAAATTCATATTGCTTTCCCATCATGCATAAGAATAAATTCTATTTTTTCAATTAATACAGATGTTACACTGAAGGTAAAAAACAAAACCATTATTTTTACCAACCAGCCTTCTGGAGAAATAAAAAAAGAAGAAGAAGAAAGTTAATGCATTATATGACATAATAGTGGAGGACAATCTGTGCCATGATGAAATGGATGCTAATGTTCAAAAAGGTCCCCCTCAACTAGAGGATGGGGTATAATTGACTGTAGATGAACTCAAGGAGATAAATTTGGGTACTTTGGAGGATCCACATCCAACCTTTGTTAGCGTACATCTCATATCTCAAGAGAAGAGGGAATATTTCAAGCTTCTAAGTAAATACAAAATTAAATTTGCTTAGTCATACAAATAAATGATCGACTTTAGTTCTTGGATAGTTGTTTATTGTAATGCCCTGAGGGTACACCTTGGTATCCACACGGTGCTTACAATCCTAAGAGACGACAAGCTAACCCATGAGTTGGTACCTACTCTTAGTACTGAATAATATAATAGCATATGTGAAAGAACAACTGATAAGACATAAGATTTTAGAAACTAAAAACAATACTAAGTCATGAATCTAGAAAACAACTGTCAGAAAACTGATAAAATAAAGATAAACTACTGACTATCTAAATGTCCAAAAGCCTCTAAACTGACTGAATATGAGTTGATGGGACAGGCCCCAACAAACTCCAAATAACTACTGAACTGAAAGTATGAAATAAATCTAGCCTATCCTCGAAATATAAGGACTCATCACTGCTACGACTGAAAATTTGGAAAGTCTATGTGCGATTCGGGAATTGAGCGTTTGAACCTATGATATGATACATCATAGCACAAAAAAATATATGCGATTAGTACTTTAAATGTACAGGTATGCTAAATGAGGTTGGATGATATGAATTATTTCATGTGCATGAGTAATAACTAACTAAATGAATATCATGAAGAAATGAATAAATGCATGAAATCTATAAAGACTGAGAATGCATGAACAAGCATAAAATATGTTCTGAATATAGTTTGTAAACTAAAATACTGATAACTGAAAAACTGATAACTTTATTTTATGGTCAAGCAAGACTGAACTGAATTCTGAATTGAGTACTGAAACTAAAACTGTAAGAGGTATCATCTAACTGACATGCCCCAAAGCTGAGCTGATTGGGGTCCAACCTTTGACCCTAGTTGGAAGGGTGCTAGTACCGTGCCACAGGTACTAAAAATGGCTGAGTCAACCCTAACTGGCAGGAAACATTCTATCAACCCTCACTAGCAGGAAAACTTATGCGAGATATGTCAACCCTTATCTGACAGGAAGATATCTCAACCTACGCAGGCTACATAGTTCTATAGCTCAGGGATTGCTACTAAGAGTCAAACCCTAATTGGCAAGAATTCCCCAATCCCTGGTTCGCTGGGTGCTGAATCTATATCCAACTGAACTAATAGTAATTACTGGACTGACTAAGCTTAACTAAATGGGTAACTGATCATGATGACTAACTGAGTGGTAATACTCATGGTTTATATGAAATTATTATGAGACTATTGAAATTCTATAAACAACTAAGTATTCAGGTATTCATAACCACCAAGACTCGATAGAAATAATAATAAGATCATACTAAAACTTTGAGGACATAACGTGTAGTCATTATTCAAAATTCATTATTTGAGGCATTTCATGAAACACTTGTAAAACATGGCTTAGGCATAGAAATAGCTTTAAACATGTAGTAATAGCATAATTTTAGAACCAAAATCACCAATTAGGGCTTAAATCAGCGAACATCACCAGTCAAATATGTAGCATTTAGTTACAACAACAATTACGTGTAAACATGATATAAAAATCAAAATTGATGAAGTTTCATGGATGTAATTCATAAAAACATGTAAAAATCATAACTTTGATCTTAAAAATGGGTTCTTGGACTCCATGGGTGAAAAGGACCCATGGATAAACATCTAACATAACTTAAAGCTTTCATATTGAAAGAGAATTAACGTTTCTTGAATGTTCTGGTATTGTGAAACACAAATCTTGATATTTTCTTGATGGTTCTTGAACTTGAAGAATTTGAATTTCATAGTTTCTTGAACAAGGATTTCAATCTTGTTCTTGGGGAATAATATTTAAAGAAACCCTAATTTTGATGTTGATGATTAATGAGGAGTTATATTATTTAAATTGATGAAATTAGAGTTTAAAAAGGGTGGGAAAAGACCAAAAAATCTCATTAAAATGTTGTTACTGTGCTGTTTCGGGCTTGGTTGACGATCTGGGTGACGGACCATCCCTCTGGTGACTGAACATCACTCAAACCATCATTTTATGGACATTAAATGAGCTCAATTCCTGAGTTATGATGGGTTGATTGATGGTCCATCACTAACTTGACGGTCCATCAGCTTTTTCGCCGCGCCTCGGCAGTTGGACAACTCTTTGGTAAAATGGGCATAACTTTTTACCCTGTTATTAGATTAAGGTGAAATTGGTATCTTGGAAATCTAATTCAATTATATATATATTGGTGGTTCATGAGATCAAAATTCTTAGTAGAAAGAAAGAAATACTCATTTGAAGTTGACAATAGCAACATCCTTCTCAAGAACTTAATCGGTAAAAGATATTTTGATTCGTCCAATAGCTAGGAGTTAATTTAGGCCTTAATATACATAAAATTCACTCATAAAACTACAAAAGAACTATAATTTATTTTGCATGATCTTGAAGTATGGTTCTAATATTGATCAGGATTTTTGAGGTATTACAATATCTTCCCCTTAGGAATGTTCGTCCTCGAATAAGACTGGTTAGACTGAGAGTAATGTACTGAGGTAACTAAGATCATGTACTAAAATTGAATGACTTAGAACATGATTGTATAACTGATTTTGAAAGATGATAGATGAACTGAATATCATGAACTGAACTGATTTCTTGAATACATATAATGACATGAGAATGGTTATAAGGCTGAGATAGAAATGAGAGAGTTAACTTTTGAGTACCTCATTACTTCAAGATGGATCTTGATACATGGATAGAACTTGGAAGGTTTAGGATATGAAAGCTTGGGTTATTTACAGTACATCTCCCCCTTGGGATACTATGTCCCCCGAAAGATACTGACTTGGCTGAAATACTGAGGAAAGACTGAGATGATGCACAAGACACAAACAAACTGAATCATAACCAAATATCTCGAATCTAAAACATGATGTATGAACTGAGCTATATTCATCAAAGAGGACTAATCCGGGGATACGCATGACATAAATATGAATTTCGTTGATCATTAAGTGTGTAGCATGAGTACTGAAACTGAACATATTGTAAAAGCATGAATACATAAGTCATGGGCTACATGACCTAATTTTGGAGTTCATAAGATTCATGGAATATGATTCATACAGATGAGGAAACTGGAGCTCATTATACTAAGAACTGGAAGCACACATAATTCTCTATGATGAGCAACAACATGAACTATGATCGTGGAGATGACATATAAAGCATGATTAGATATCATGATGACTGAAGTACAAAACTCTGTACTAAGATGAGAATGGGTTGAGCATCTTCTTCCCTAGTGTTGTTCTACAACACCCTAGCATCACTACTAGAATCTTAGAGACTAGCTCGATCACTTCTTTTATCATCTCCCACTTAGCTTAAAGTCATCGTTCTAAGTTTGTGAACTACTTAACAAACTCTAAGCATAAATGCCTCCACTTTACGTCTATAATCTGGGGTAATAATACCCATAAATTCTAAACTCACCCTGAATGACTATGCCCGATAATGTAAAACTTACTGCTAGTACTTTCTCCTAAGATAGAACTCTTGGCATTCTATAGCCCCAACAATCATCATGTAACAACTTAAAATTGACTAACTTAGAATTTTCAACTCTTCTTTACATTAGATCAACCTTCAAAGACTCAAACTTAGTTTCTAAAACATAACATAAATATCCCCAAATCTTTAATAACCATACTAGTTTCATCACAGCCAACAACTATCACATCCACAACATATGTTTCGAATCAACAAACTTAAATTCTTGTATACACTTCTTCTAGCCTACTGATTCACCTTTCATACAACTAACCCTATGAAATATAATCTACCTAAATTCAGATAACACTATCCCAACTCTACTACTGTTGCTAAACTCCTGGTTTCATGCTTCTAATTCTAGATCATAAACTATCATAGGATTTTGAGAAGGAATCTAAAAACATGTATGACTCCTAAGAACCAAGTTAATACCCCTTTATTCAATGACTAGCGGATCGGGGAACTAAAACTGAATGACTCAATTTCTGAAATCAACTAAAGTGGTTTGTTGGGATACAATAACTGGGAAATTTTCTGTCTACCCAACTGGCTATGATAGATCTACCCAATAAGGAAGATACTGAGAAGGGATCTACTAATATTTTAGGTCAGACACCAAAGTTGACATCTATATATGGGGTTACAAGAGAAAGTGAAGCTCTATGGTCTAGTAAAACATACACAAGAATATGAAAGGCCTATAACGTACCCATATCCATATTAGGAGAACTTTCCTAATCATATCGAGACTTGGGTGCATAAAGTCTATTCTGACATTGACCACTGGTGGCACTGGAAGTGGATCCTTATGAGTCAGGCGATTGAATAGGACTAGAGGATGAATGTGCTGACTTCGCAGACCAGTCTTAGGATATTTACTGACTCTGTGGCCTGACTTGCCACATCCAAAACACACCACTACCTTCTCTACACATACCTTTATCATTCCTGCCATACTTTCTGCAAAGCAGATTGGTATAACCAATATTCTCACTACCTTTGGCCTTGGGGCTTGACACCATATCCCAACTGTCATTCCTGAGCTTTGGTACTTGAGCACTAGCAGAAGATAAAGCTGGGGCTGAAAAATTCTGATGGAACTGGGAATGGTTACCACCCTCTGACCTTGACTGAGAAAAATCAAAACTACCTGTCCTAGCCTTTTTACTCTCTCTCTCTCTCTTTTTTCCTTAACCTTCTCTTCCTCAATCTGCTGGGAATGGACCATAATCCTAGAAAAGTCCATCTCCTTAATTAACATAGTAGTCCAACACTCCTTGACTACACTATCAGCTACACCAGAGAAAAATTTACATATCTTAGACCTATTATCATCCACCATATGAGAAGCATACCTGGCTAGCTGCGTAATCTTAAGGGAATAATCTTTCACATTCATGTTTCCATGCTTCAAATTAATAAACTCTAGCATATTCTCTTAACTCTAAAGTAAAGAACCTATCTAAAAAGGTTGTGGCAAACTCCTCCCACTTTACTGGCCCTATATCTGTGCCTCTATCCTCTTTCCACAGCTTATACCAGGTGTGAGTTACATCCTGCAATTGGTAAGTAACCAACTCTATACTCTTACTAGACATAACACCCATTATATCAGTTTTTTTTTGAACCATATCAAAAAACTCCTGTGTATCCTCATCAAACTTGGATCCCAAAAATAAAGAAGGATTCATTGGGGTGAAGTCTCGAATCCTAGATACAACTGAATTAGCCACTGGATTAGCTGGGATACCAGTTTGCTAATTGTTCTGAGCAGATATTGAGTGAGATAAGGTAGTGAAAGTAGTTCTGAATTCAGACTGGGAGACATGTTCGTTTAGGGGACCTTTTTGAATAGACGGAGATGCGGGCTGACTCCATTCCTTCTTTCGTTATTCTTTCTAGGAGGCATGGTCTATAACAGAAGGAAAAATAAATTATAAAGAGAGTTTAAATAGATCTAACAATCATTCGCATGACATGAATACTGAAAGAAGGGAAACTTTTCCTAAAATATCTTGTAGCCTCGTATCCATAAGTGTGATGTATTTCCCACCCACGTATAAGACTCTACTCAATGTAGCTTTCAAACTCCTTAGGACACTTCAAAACCTTAGGTTCTGATACTAAGTTTATAACGCCCTGAGAGTACACCCTAGGCACCACATGATGCTTACAGTCTCGAGGGACCACAAGTTAACCCATGAGCTGGTACCTGCTGTTAGCACTGAATAATATAATAACATGTGTGAGAGAACAACAGATAAGATAAGGTTTTAGAAAGTGAAAACAATACTTAATCATGAATTTCGAAAACATCTATTTGAAAATTGACAAAATAAATATAAATTGACTGGCTATATGAAATATCCAAAAGCCTCTAAACTGACTGAATATGAGTTGATGGGATAGGGCCCAACTAACTCCAACTAACTACTGAACTGAAAGCATAAAATAAATATAGTATATCCTCAAAATATGAGGACTCACCACTACTACGCTGATAATATGGAAAGTCTATACATGATCCGAGAACTGAGCTTTCTAACCCATAATATGATATGTCATAGCGCAAAAAAAAGGTATGCGATCAGTACTTTGAATGTATTGGTATGCTAAATAAGGTAGGCTGATATACATAGTTTCATGTGCATGAGTAATAACTGACTGAATGGATATCATGAAGTACTGAGTAAAATGCATGAAATTTATAAAGACTGAGAATACATGACCAAGCATAAAACGTGTTTTAAATATAGTCTGTAAACTGAAATACTAAAATACTGATAACTAAATAACTGATAATTATACATTATGGTCAAGCAAGACTGAACTGAATTCTGAATTGAGTATTGAAACTGAAATTGTGGGTTCATAAAAACATGTAAAAATCATAACTTCGATCTTGAAAATGGGTTCTTGGACTCCATGGGTGAAGGGCCCATAGATGAAAATCTAACGTACCTTAAAGATTTAATATTGAAAGAGAATACATATTTCTTGAACGTTCTTAGATTGCGAAACACAAATCTTAATGATCTAAAAAATTATTAGTAGAACGATAGATATTCTTGTTTGAAGTTAACCATAGCAACATTATTCTCAAGAACTCAATCGATAAGGGATATTTTGATTTGTCCAATAGCTAGGAGTTACTTTAGTCCTTAATATACATCTAAATCACTCATAAAACTATCAAAGAACTATAATTTGTTTTGTATAAGCTTGAGGTATGGTTCTAATATAGGTTTGTATTTTTGGGGTATTACATTTATCATTTAGGGATCAAAGATAAAGCATATACTATAAAGTAGTTGCACTATTTGCTTTGCCTTGAATTATTAATGCAAATCAAAGTAGATCTCAATAAGATCATTGGAGCTAGATTCATTCTAGTAGTGAAGTACCCGTCGTAGATTTCCAATACTATTTTTGTCAAGGAGAAAAATTGTCAAATATGTCTCTACGTTGATTTTCGAGACTTGAACAAGGCATGTCCAAAATATGACTTCCTGCAACTAATCACTAAACACATGGTCAACTATAATTGGCATGATGCAATGTCATTTATAGATATATCTTCTGGGGTAAACAAAATTAGAATGTTTCCAAAAGAAGAGGAGTGCACTTTCTTTCAAACTTCAAAAGGAATACATTCTTACAAGGTGAGGCCCTTTGGTCTAAAGAATGTTGGTGCTACCTACCAGCGTGCAATGCAAAATTTTTTTAACAACATGCTTCATAAGAGGGTTGAATGTTACATCAATGACTTAATGGTAAAGACAAAGTTAAGGGATGACTATTTTAAAGGCCTTTACATTTTTTTTAGAGGTTAAGAAAATTTGACTTGAAAATAAACCTACTCATATACATATTTTGGAGTTATTCCAGAAAGTTTATTGGCTTTATTGTGCATTACTGTGGAATTAAAGTTGATCCCACAAAGATTGATGCTATTTGAAAAATGCATGATCCTAATAACTTGAGGGACCTCCATAGTCTACAAGAAAATTAGACATTCATTCAAAGGTTCATCTCTAACTTGAATGGACGATGTCAACCTTTCATCCATCTAATAAAGAAAAATGCCTCTTTCCACTAGGACTAATCATATAGAAATGCATTTGAAATAATCAAATGATACTTATTGAATCCACTTATATTAGGGGCACCAACTCCTGGGTGGCCATCGATACTTTATATTGCATCATAGAGTGATCACTTGGAGAATTTCTTACTCTAGAGAATAAAGCTAAGAAGGAGAAAACATTGTACTATCTAAGTTTCTATATTTTGTTTTGATGATGATCAGCTAACATTAAGAGACTAGGTCCCTAGGTATTCAAGGAAACTTACAGCTGTCACATGGCCTGCATAGTTTTGTCTTCTAGTGCAATAAACTGCTCAAGTGAGATGTGTGCCTTTCAAGGACACTTGGCCCAATCAGAATTATACCTTAATCATTATTCCACTATATAAGAAAAAGAATAATTCTCAAATTGGTGAGTTTTCACAATCCAAATTATTTAAAGGGTGAAATCAGTAAAAACTCATATGTTACTTAAGTTCTATTCTTTGTAAGCTGAAAGCGTGTGTATGTGGTCTTGAGTCAAGTCTTGGTTTGTAGCTGAATTACTCATGTTATAATACTAATGTCATCTTATATTTTTTAGAGTGCTTAGGTAGAGTTACCTAAGTTCAATATTGGTTTACGTTAATCAGTATTGAGGTATGTCTTGGTAGAGTTCTCAAGGTAGGCTTGAAGTAAAGTTATGAAAAGAAGGTGGAGCCGAGAGTTAGGTTCATTGAGTCTATAATCAAGAGTTTGATTATAGTGGACTGTTAGGTGCTTGTGATGGCAAGCCATGGTTTTCCTCCCTTGAGTTAGGGAACAAGACATAAATGTTTCCTATTTGACAAAAAGAATTATTTTAAACACTAACGAAAAGTGGTTCGTTTTAAAGAAAAAGAAGCAACAGTAAGAAAGGAGGCACTGTGGTGGTTTGTCACAAATGTGGAAGTCCTGAGTATTTTATTACGGATTTTCCAATACATATAATGGATTACCAGGAATATCTCAAGATCAGAAGTGATAATGGAAAGAACAAGGACTAGGTCCCTATAAAATCAAGAAGAAAAGTTGCAGTTAACTATGCAGTAAAGCTGACCTTTGTAGTATGGGGAGATTCATCCAGTGAATTTGATGAAGCTAAGAAGGTTAAATATGTGTCTATGCTAGATGAGGAAGATAATGAGGTTATCTATGATTCCTTATTTGATCTTATGGCCAATTCTGAAGATAAATAAGAAAATAAGATAAATCATTCTAACATTAAGAAAAATTTAGATAACTACTCTGCTAGAAATATAACAAAGCTTACAAATGTGCTGATTGTCTCTATGTATGAAATAACTATTGAAAAAATGCTCTAGCAAAAAAGGTAGAGATTCAAGATCTTGAATTGATTACTTTAACTCTCCAGATATCTGTAACTAAGGAATATGTCACTAAGTTGAAATTTGAAAATATGAGTCT
Organism: Capsicum baccatum var. pendulum; assembly: GCA_030864225.1. Classification (NCBI taxonomy): domain Eukaryota; kingdom Viridiplantae; phylum Streptophyta; class Magnoliopsida; order Solanales; family Solanaceae; genus Capsicum; species Capsicum baccatum. Next base: position 197,457,590 of record CM061559.1, on the reverse strand, counting down.
AGTGAGTAAACTGGAGAAAGTAAATAATATCGATGATAAAGGGAAAAAGAATGCTCTAGAAGAGAAGGTAGAGAATCAAGAGCTTGAATTAATTGCTTTAACTCTCCAGATACCTGAAACTGAGGAATAGGTTGCTAAGTTAAAGTCTGATAACTTGAGTTTGGTGAGTCAATTGGAGAAGGTAAAAAGTTTTGATGGTAAAGGGAAGAAAGAATCCTCGTGGCTTCAAATTGAGCTTGAAAATAATTTAAAGGACACTCACAAGTATCATATGACTGCACTCCAAAAGAATTAAGAGTTAGAAAGGGACCTGGTCCATCTAGAGAAGATCTTAGTAAATCATTACAACGGACTGCATACTCACAATTTCTTTCTAGTTTAACTAGTCAAGATGTTAAAAATTGTAAGGGCCTTGGGTATTAGTACAAAATTCATTCACCTGAACCTCAAGGTAAGGTTGCTCAACATGTTAGAAATAAAGTCCACAAATCCCTATGCATTTATTATAGAATAGATGGGCACATAAAAGAGATTGTCAAAGCTAGTTCAGAGCTAGGATGAATGGTGCTAGATATATCTAACGGGATAATTCCAATCCTAAGGATTTCAAACCCTTAAAGAATATGAAGAATCTCTCACTACCTAGATAGGATAATAGATATTTGATCACACCTCTATCCTCCTATTGGGAACTCAAACTCAAGTGGTTTCCCAAATCTAACAAATAATTTTATTTGCAAGTGGGAGAAAGAAAGTGTAGTCAAAACTATCTTCTTGATAAGTAATTTTTCAAAGCTATGGATGGAAGGCTTGACTATATTCTCTCACTCAAGATACTTCAAGGTGCAAGTGTCTTATGTGGAAAAGGCAAAAAGGATCAAGAAAAGTTGTAAGTGTGGGCTACACCTAAACAAGTTAAGTATACAGAGTTTTCATCAACTAAACTCTCTGTGTTAAAGAGACTGTTCATATAGTCCTTGATGAGTCATAATAGATTATGGTCAATTACAAATTTGACATAGAAGGGAGTGATGACAGTAATGGTGATCCAAGATCTCAGTCATAAACATTAACTAAAGTACAAGAACATCAAGAAGTGTCTAGTCAAGATTCCACAGGGACCTGGTCCCAAAGGAATTCATCTAAGATGGTCAAACTGGAAGCACATATCTTATCATCTCCCTAGACATTCTAACTTGACATTTGAAGATAGAAGTACAAACAACCAAGTCATATATTTCATGGATCTCTAAGTAATCTTTTCCCAAGTAAGCCCAAAAATGTGAAAGTGTTTTGAAAGATTTTGGTTGGTTCAACGCAATACAGAAAGAGGCTTAGTAATTTAAAGGATGCTAAGTCTAGAACCTGGTCCCCATACCTATTTTTAGAAAAATTGCTGAAATAAAGTGGTGTTTTAAAGAAAAAAATTTGAGATTGGGATTGATCATATTAACCCGACCTACTAGATTGATTAATATCTCTTCCTGAATTTGGCTATGCTAATGTGACATGTATCCTTGGTAAGGTAGGCACACAATGGTCTAAATTTGTACTATAACTTTGCATGTATGAACCCATGGAACAACTTTGGAATAGGACTGATGTGACTTTCACAAAATTAAGGATTCTCTTAAGAAAGAGTGGGACCTAGTCCCATTTCTCAAGGTCAGTACCAAAACAATATGATTTAATAACATTGCAATGAGTCTCTTCAGTTAAAGACAGACGTGTCATTTAAAAAGGCACATTTTTAATGGCAACAATCACTTCTCATAAATTACTAAACCAAATTTATCCTTTTTATGCTCTTCAGCAAAATTAACTAAATTCACACTTCAATCGTGTTAGTCCCTTTTTTTTTCTCACACAAAATCCTCAAAATGGCAAATACTCCCACTTCCTTAACTCAAGTTAAAGACCTTGAACTTGATAAAGCCTCTAAAGATCTATTAGAATAATGCCTAATTGTTCTTTCTTATCCCTTAACATCCAAAACCTTAGAAGTGTATCAGTAAGTCCTCAATAAGAAACTGTGTCGACTCTACCTAGTGAATCTTCTTCAAAAATCTCAAAACCCCGAATTGAGTCTGGCCCCATCAAAACTTCCTCAAATCATTGACATTTCTGCTAAGTCATCCGTGGTGGAAGATTTGAATCTTAGTTTTGGTTCTCCAATCAAACTAAAGATTCCTTAATATGAAGTCTCTCTTTCCTCAGAAGAACCTAAATTATCTCAAGACTCTCAAATACTGGTTCCTTCAAAGAACAATATAGAATTCTTACAAAACCCCTTAAATACCTGGTTCCAAAAACACCCTGGTTTCTAGACCTTTGAAAATTCCTTAACTTTTTGGTTTTTAGGCAACATACGACTTTGGTAAATGACTCATACACTTAGGTATGGGTTGTATGGTCCAGTTGTATCCTGACAAGTGTTGGTTGGTAGGATTGATATAGTTACTGGAGTGAGTATGATTTGAGTGACACGAGTCGTGTAGTTAGGTATAGCTTATTTTGTAACTTCACTTAACCTTACACATGGTAAGTAAAGTTTGATTTGAGTACGAGTGGCGTACCATGAGCTATAAGCTAGGGTATGAGTCATACCTAAGATTTGTATGATGGTCAATGTTCAAACCTCCTGGTTTCTATTCTGCTAGGGGTACGGTTTATGGGTACCAGTCGTACACTTAAATATGACTTGGGTTTGGGTATGTCATACCTTTGACAGTGTTGGGTCCAAGAGAGAAATACTAAGGTACAAAAGGTGGGTACTACTCATACTGGTTGGGTATGACCTATAACGGTCAGTCGTACCCTATGACAAGAATTTAATACAGTTTAAGTGTGGGCAATCTGGACATTTTCCCACTTACCCTAATAAGGTCCCACAACTTATATTGCACTTGGGAGGTTATTTTACCTATTATTTTATTATTAAATACTTGGAAAATACTCTTAAATACTCTCTAAAGCTCTTAGGCAAAGGGAGTTAGGGTTTCATCTGAAGGAGTAAATTAAGGCTTGTGTTGGTGATTTCTCTCCATCGTCATCTTGATTTAAGTCATTACTTCTTCCCTCATTGTTTGTTCCAACTAAAGTTACGTTTTATTGTGTTTTAAACATGGATTATGAATTATAAATGGTGAATTTCGAAATCAATGTTGAGGGCCTTGATATATATTGTTGGTCTTGGTTTAAACTATATTTTTACATATTTTTGGTAATGGATTGCACATGTGGGTGTTGTTTGGTTATGTTTTATCAAATGGGTCTTGAGTAACCCTAATTATGTTGGTTTATACTTTGGTTTTGGTCTTGGTTAAGGTATCCCTCAACATGTTCGAATAAATGCCTAAAAGAATGTTTTCACTCTATTGTTGAACTTTCATTGGAACTTTTGCATGGTTTGGTTTGGTAATGGAACCCAAAATGGATTTGAATAGTTTTGCATGGTTTGAATTATATAAATGCTTTAAATGTCTGGAATGGTTTAAATGGTTTTGGAATAATTTGGCTTAATAAACATACTTGTGGCTTACATGGGAATCCCCAAGTTAATTGGATAATATAATCTATGGGTACATGGGAACCCCTTGATCTTACAATTTTTTGGCTAAGGACAATCCTTGTAAGTTATAGTTGGTATGGCGATACCACTACTAATATCTTTGGTTAATAATAATGGAATTCTGGTTTAGGTGGAAAATGGTTTTAATTGGGCTTAAAGGAGGGGGGTATGTAACAAATCCATAGAAGGTAGAGGTCTCGGGGGATCAAAATTGGAAACTCATATTTGTCGATGTGAGGTTTGGTCCTAGTGACTGTGTGCATGATGTCATACTTTATATTTTGGGGGATGTACTAGTCATTCTCGGTTGTCTTTCCTGGTCGTGCGACTTCATGCATCAGCTCCTTTATAGCTGGTGGAGTTTAACCCATATAGCCCATAGATGGTAGAGCTACACAACCCAGGTAAAGGTTTTAATGGCATACTAAACCCAGTTCCCTTTTCCGGCATGGCTATATATATATATGGATGGTTTTACTTGGTTTAAAAAATGGCATTATTTTATCCTTATCTTGAGTTCATGCTAGCGTTCACTCACTAACCCGTCTTCGGGTGGCTGTATCCCCACGCGATGCAAAAATCGGCCATTCTACTCCTCTTACTTAGTATTTGGACATTCGGGGGTTAGCTTTAGATTAAAGTGGTGAGCTTCTATCTATTCGAAAGGTTCTATTTCATGGATGTTATTTCATACTCTGGATTATTTATGGATATTGGTTTTGGCTATGATTGGGGGCATATCCCAACCGGATATTTTGTATTCTTTGGTTAAAGGATTTTGTGGAACTACTATGGGTTTGAATGGGCGGGATCAGTATTGGTGTCAACCTTAGCATTGGTATTGATATTGGGGATAATGCCGAATGACAATATTGATGGTTGTTCCATCTTCTTTTATTTTTAGATTATTTAATTATTAATAGAACTTATTTGGTTATGGTTGGATCTACGATTTGGTTTTGCTTGGTATGGTTGGATGGTTGGTATAGGACGGTCAAAATTGGATGGGTTGGTCTCGATAATAGAACTATGCCAGATTCTGTTGTCTAGATAGTTATGCTTTCTTGTTATATGTTAAAAATTCATCTAACTCAGGGCAGATGGATGGAGGTTGGGCTGGGTAATGGGGGTGGTCTTTGATCCCGGTCGGACTTGGGATGCTCATTATGACAAAGACCCAGGATGGGTCATGTAAAGTTGGTATCAGAGCCTTAGCTTCATGTTCAATTGGGATTCCACAAAGCCATGTTTGATAGACTCTCTTTTAGGGTTGTGTAGTGCGGCACACTCATAAGAGAGAGGCTACAGGGTATTTAGGAGTGTTTCATTTTCTTGGTATTTTATTTTTAAGCATGGAGTATAAGTCCTAGAATTCTTCTCTAATCCTTGGTTGTTCACTCTTTAGATCATACCTCGATGATCTGGAACACAAAAAAACTCTTCAGTCCCATCTGGGGACAATGTTGATGGGTTACGTTCTACGTCTGGAGTTTATCTTTGATCCCAGAGTAATATCCCTAATTGTTCTAGAGTTTCTCCAATTGCCACTAGTCCTTCTCAAGGTAAGGTGACTAATGTGGAATTTCGATAGTCTATTCCTACTGTTTCTCAGTTGGTTGCTACTCAGGCTGAGTGGGATGCATCTGGTGGATTGTCCATCGAGTCCCCAAGTTTTGGCCAGTGTATGAAAATAAATCCTTCTACTTTTACTAGAGTGAAGGTGGAGGAGGATCCTCATGGTTTCTTCGATAAAATGGAGAAGATATTCAGGGTAATGTGGGCCACAAATATTAATGGAGTAAACTTTATTGCATATCATCTCAAAGATGTTGCGTACCAATGGTATGAAGAGTAGGATAGGGATAAAGGTGATGTGAAGGAGTCATCCTTATGAAATGCTTTTTATGGTTCTTTTCTGGATTGTTTCTTTCAACAAGAGTTGAGGGAAGAAAAGATGGAGGTGTTTGTGAATCTTAAGCAAGGGAGAATTTCTATCAAGGAATATGCCTTGAAATTTCATTAGCTGTCAAGGTATGCACCTGATTTAGTGGCTGACAAAAGGGCAAGGATGAGAAAGTTTGCTTCTGGACTATCTCAGGACTTGATCGTGCAAATCAAGATTGCTTTGCTGATTAAGGATATGGACATTTTGAGGTTAGTTATCCATAAACAACATGTGGAGAATGAGAAGCGAAATAGGTGCAGTTTGGAGATAGGCAGGGTAAGAGGATCAAATTTTCTAATCAGGGAGGTTCTTAGTTGCAAGGTGGTCGAGATAGGGTAAATGGTCGAAAAATAGTGAGGGAGTTCTGGTTCCATCTCTACTGCTAGTGATCCTTGCCTGAGGTAGTCAAGTGATAGGTGTCTGTAATGTGGTGGTATATTTTGGGCACAAGTTGCCTAATCTCAAGCGAGTAGGGGCCAGTCGGCTTCTGTATGCCCTCCTTGTCAGTTCTATGATCGTCTTTATCGGGGTTATTGTGATGAAGGAAGGGACGAGTGTTTTAAATATAGCTAGCTAGGCTATATGCTCAAGAATTATTCGGTTGGTAAGAGAGCTTCGAGAGCGGTCAATGCTTCGATTGCTTCACCTTTTGCTCCTACACCTAGTGGTGTGGCTTTGGTGTCTGCTCCTGTGCCTAGTGGTGCGACTTTGGTGTCTGCTCCTGCTTTTGGTACTGTTACTGGCCGAAATAGGTTGTATGCTCTTTCATCTTGGTTGGAATCTAAGGCATCACCTGATGTCATTACTGGTACGTTAAAACTATTTTCTTGTTACGTGTATTATCTGCTTGATCCGGGGTTCACTCTTTTCTATGTGACCCTATGTGTGGCTATATATTTTGGTTTTGATACTGAGATTGTTTTGAATTCTTTTTTTGTTTCTACCCTGATAGGTGACTCAGTTATTACTAAAAAAGTCTATAGGGGGTGTGGTATCTATTGGTGGTAGGCAGACTTTTGTGGATTTGCTTGAACATGATATGGTAGATTTTGATGCTATTCTTGGGTCGAATCAATTACACTGTTGTTACGCGTCCTTGGATTGTCAGACCTATAAGGTTGTCTTTAGGTTCCCTAGTGAATTGGTTATAGAGTGGGAGGGTGGTTCCCTAGCTCCAAGGGGGAGGTTTATTTCTTATTTTACAACTTAGAGGTTAATCTTTAAAGGTTATATTTATCACTTGGTCCGGGTTAAAGATTCTAACTCGGAAGGTCCTTCTCTATATTTGGTTTCGATAGTAAATAAGTTTTCTGAGGTATTTTCAGATGATCTTCCTGGTGTTCCTCCAGATAGAAAAATAGAGTTTGGTATTGATTTGGTTACGAACACTCGTCCGATATCTGTTCCTTCTTATAGAATGGCTCCGGCTGAGTTGAGAAAAATCAAGGAGCAACTTAAGGATCTTCTATATAAGGGTTTTATTCATCCTAATGTATCCCCGTGGGGTGAACTAGTGTTGTTCGTGCACAAGAAGAATGGTTTCCTTCGGATGTACATTGACTATCGACAATTGAATAAGTTAACGGTCAAGAACAAATATCCTCTTTCAAGGATAGCTGACTTGTTTGATCAGTTGCAAGGTGCCAATTTCTTTTCTAAGATAGATCTTTGGTATGGGTATTATTATCTTAAGATTAGGGAGGAGGATATCCCTAAGATGGCTTTTTGTACTCAGTATGGTCACTTTGAATTCTTGGTGATGTCATTTGGTTTGACTAATGCCCCAGCGATATTTATGGAATTGATGAACAAAGTTTTCATGCAGTTCTTGGATCTTTGTCATTATGTTTATTGATGACATTCTGGTTTATTCCAAAACTGAGGTAGATCATGCTAATCACCTTTGTGTGGTATTGCAGACCTTGAAGGAACAACAACTGTATGCCAAGTTCTCCAAGTATGAGTTTTGGTTGAACGCTGTGACTTTTCTTGGTCATATAATTTCTAGCTAAGGGATAATGTTGGACCTTCAAAAGGTGGTTGTGGTTAAAAGGTGGCCTAGATCCATGACTCCAACTGACATTCAGAGCTTCTTAGGTTTTATTAGGTATTATTGGTAGATTATGGAGAGCTTTTTAACGATAGTTGCTCTTTTGACTAAGTTGATTTAGAAAAAGGTAAAGTTTGCTTGGTCGGATGTTTGTGAGGGGAGTTTTGAGAAGTTGAAAGATAAGATAACTTCTACACCGATGTTGACATTTCCTGAGGGCAGTGAGGGGTTTGTGATTTATTGTGATGCATCTGGGGTAGGACTTGGTTTTATTTTGATGCAGCATAGGATAGTGATTGCCTATGTTTCTAGGCAGTTGAAGGTGCATGTGAGAAATTATCCTACTCATGATTTAGAGTTGTTGGCAGTGGTTTTTGCTTTGAAAATTTGGTGGCATTATCTATACAGAGTACACGTAGACATATTTTCTGATCATAAGAGTCTACACTATGTGTTCACTCAGAAAGAGCTAAATCTCAGGCAAAAGATATGGTTGGAGCTTCTTAAAGACTGTGAAATGAGTCTTCACTATCACCAAGGTAAGGCTAATGTGGTTGCTGATGCTTTTAGCAGGTTATGCATGGGGATTTTGGATCATGTGGAGAAAGGAAAACGAGAGTTGGTGAGGTATATTCACCACTTGGCATATCTTGGAGTTCATCTTTTGGACTCTGAGGATGGTGGGGGTGATGGCACAAGAAGTGGTTTGGTCGTCTTTTGGTGTAAAAATTAAGGAAAAGTAAGTGCTAGATCCTATCTTGATGAAAATTAAGAGTAATGTGGGTATGCAGAAGGTAATGGTGTTTGAGATCGGTGGTGATAGTACTTTACAATACCAAAGGAGATTATGTGTTCCTAATGTCGTTGATTTACGAAAAAGGATCTTGGTTGAGGTGCATGAATTGCGTAACGTTGTACATATTGGCTAGACAAAGATGTATCATGTTCTTAAGGAGATCTATAGGTGGAATGGTATGGAAAGGGATGTGGCTGATTTTGTAGCCAAGTGTGTGGTGTGTTAACAGGTTAAGGTTGAGCATATGAAGCCAGGTGGGTTATATAAAGAGATTGTTTTGCCTGAATGGAAATGAGAGGTAATCAATATGGATTTTGTTACCAGTCTTCCTCGATCTCAGAATTAATATGTTTCAATTTAGGTCATTTTGGATAGAATGACAAAGTTTGCTTACTTCTTGCCAGTGAGAACTACCTTTTCAGCAGATGATTATGCAAAGTTATATTTTCAAGAGATTATGAAGCTGCATGGGGTACCTATTTTGATTATCTTTGATCGAGGTACATAGTTTTTATCTTATTTCTTGCATTCTTTTCAGAAGGGATTGGGTACTAAGGTGAGTCTGCGTACTGCTTTTCATCCTCAGACAGATGGGCAAGCAGAAAGGACTATTTAGACATTAGAGGATATGCTTCAAGCATATGTGGTTGATTATGGTGGCAATTGGGTTAAGCATCTACCTTTAGTAGAGTTTTCTTACAACAATAGCTATCATTCTAGTATTAATATGGCCCTTTTTGAGGCATTGTATGGTAGGAGGTGTAGATCTCCTATTGGTTTGTTCGAGCTTGGTGACACGGATATGTTTGGTCTGAATTTTGTCTATTAGGCTAAGGAAAAAGTGAAGGTGATTTGAGATAGGCTTAAGGCTACCCAAAGTTGCCAAAGTCCTACGTGGATGTAAGGCGTAGAGACTTGGAGTTTAAGGTTAGGTATAAGGTGTTCCTTAAGGTATCTCCTATGAAAGGACTAATGCAGTTTGGAAAAAAGGGAAATCTCAGTCCTGGTATATTGGTCCTTATATGGTTTTACGGAGGGTTGGAAATTGTTCTTGTGAATTAGATTTGACTTCTAGTTTGAACTCCATTCATCTGCTATTTCATATCTCCTTGTTGAGGTAGTGCATTGGTGGTCCTTCTTTGATTATTCCTTTGGAGGGGTTGGGTATCTCGGATTCTTTGTCTTATAAAGAGGTCCTGGTGGAGACATTGGATAGTCAGGTTCATCGTTTGTGGACTAAGGATGTGGTTTTGGTTAAGGTTCTATGGCGGAACCATATGGTGGAAGAAGCTACATAGGAAGCGAAGGAGGACATAAAGTCCAAGTATCCACATCTGTTTTCTACTCCCGGGATTCGTGCAGACGGTATGTTTCCTCAACACATCTTCATTTCTGAGGTTGTTAAAGGAAAAATAAATATCTTTGCCTCTTAGTTTTCAAACTTTGTTAAAGATTAGGAATATATTTGATAATGCAAATGACTCGTGCGTGTGGTTACCCCTACGTTGTCCGTCATTCGGGGATGAATGTTCCTAGCGGGGGAAATTAAAACACCCTGGGTTCTAGACCTCAGAAAATTTCCTTGATTTCTAGTTTTTGGGCAAGATATGACTTACGGGAAAGAGTCTTACACTTAGGTATGGGTGATATGGTTGTAACGCCCCGAAATATCATCTCGAGATGCCACACGGTGCCCAAGGCTACATGTAGCCTCAAGCTAACCCCTTAAGCCAAAACACTATCCTTGGATTCCAACACAACAATGTACACGCTATGCTAAGGATATATATATATTTAAGTACATATCATATCACATCGTACATGGCATGGAATATCGTAAGACTGTACGTATATGAAATTTCTATACATAAACCAACCCAACAATACACTAGTCTGACATAGCCTCTATACAGCAAAATCAATGAGCCATTGGGACAAACCCCCAACTGACTCAACAGACCAAAGGGATCACAAAACAACACCAAAACTAGCAAGATACATACTGAGTATGTGGGGGCGCATGCAAAATATAAATAATATCATAAATTTAGTAAAAACGTACATACAAACCATAATGACACACCTGGATTGGGTGACATTGAATCATGCAACTCATAACATCTTAGATAGGAAATGTAGGAGAAAAACCTCAAAAATCATTATAGATCATCATAGGCAACTTGACTTACCACATCAAAACTCGGAGTGACTCGGTATTTCAATAAACATGAATCTTATGGACAGGGGAGTTTCCTATAACCAACAACTCCACGTGAGCTACGTGGAATACCAATGTTTGAAACCCCCGTTGGCGGGAGCATCATACTCTTTGCCAGGGAGTATGACCTTAAAACTGCAATAATCACAATCGGGCTCTCTGGTCAATAATATCACCATCAAACAACCCTACGGTGGCACATTGGTTTGGGGAAATACCAAATTTCCCTCTCGGTGCTAAGTACTACTCCCCGACAAGCTCAGAATGCATTAGGAAATCCACCACAACATCAAAAGGGTCTATCATAAAGACCAAATCAAATCTCTTTCTCATTTATCAAATCATATCAATTTGTGGATTCCTAACTCAACACATTTTAGCGTAAAACATTTTAATCTTTCTCAACATCAGCAAGGTATCAATGCATTGAACCATAACTGACTTGACATTTGGACAAGGATATGAAGACTCAATACGTAATATTTCAACAATTTAACTCATCAAAACCATCCGGAAAATACCAAGACTCATTGCAACTTCGATATCAATATACCCAATATATCAACAAAAATACCGGGCACAAGATCGAAAGGATAATCTTGTTCAAAGCCCCACATACCTAAAAATGGAAGATGAATATGTAATTCTGACTCCAAAACTTTATTCATGAAAATAAAAGGTTCTTCTCGAAGCCCTTAACATGATCAAATCGAATCCCAAATCAATTTGAAATTTCTACGGTTCAATCAAGAGGCATAGAAGGATGAAATATGGAGTAGTAGGGTTGGGGTTTGAGCCTTAGAATTTTGGAGAAAAATGAACTATTGAATGCTCTTAATGGACTTAAATCCATGGTTTACCCGGATGGATTGGAGTGGGAATGACCAAAATACCCTTAAAAATTAAATAATGTCAAATCTGTCCTTTGGTGGATTGTTTTGATAGGCTGAAGTAGATCGACTACAACCTTTTGCTCCAATGGCCAAATTGGATGAAACTAATTTCATTGGAAAGACGACTTTCAGAGATTTCTGTTGATATATAGTGGCTCACCCAGATCATTATGTACAAAGAGTTATGGTCATTTGAAGTTGACCCTAAAATTTGTCTGGCCTCAGTATTTTTTTCCTGCACATTTACTGTTCACCACTATTCACGGTTAGATCGGAATGATCATTACCCATCGCTCGAGTGTCCATTTTGGATGATCCACATATCGTTGGAAAGGTTATTCGATGATATACGCAATGAAGGGTTGCATATCCATAAATTCCACACAGAAAAATTATTAATCATGATAAAGTACATAATTCAACATATTTTCATCCGAGATCTTAACAAAAAATTTTTCCGGGGCATCACATCATCTACCCCTTGGAAACATTCATCCTCGAATGTTGATAGATAGGTCAAGAATATTATAAAACTGATTATATAGAGAAAAATCATCTTGCTCAAGCATATACTCCATTCTAGATTTTTTTGGATATCATAGAAAACACACAAGCCAAGATAAACATAGCAATAAGGATTAAATCAAAAGAGAACGATACCTTTGACATGCTCAGGATTCGTAGGAAAGAGGTGGGGATATTTGGCGTGCATATCCGCTTCGGCATCCCAAGTAGCACTCTCCACGGATTGATTTCGCCAAAGCACTTTAACCAAAGGAACTTCCTTGTTTCTTAGCCTACGAACTTGAAAGTCAAAAACCTCCACTGGAATCTCTTCATATGAAAGACTATCTTGAATACCCGAGCTTTCGGAAGGATCAATCACAACAGAATCACCAATAGACTTCTTAACCATAGAAACATGGAAAACCGGATGGACTTTAGATAATTCCGTGGGCATTTCAATCTTATACGCTACCTTCCCAATGCAATCCACAATCTTATAGGGACCGATGTAATGGGGACTTAGTTTTCGTTTTTTCCCGAATCTCTTCACCCCTTTCATGGGTGAAAATTTCAAGTACACTAAATCACCAACATCAAACTCAAGGTCTTTCCTCCTTACATCTGCGTATGATTTTTGACGACTTTGGGCTATTTTCAACCTTTCCCGAATTAACTTAACCTTCTCCATGGCCTTGAACATTGCATCCGGTCCAGTTGCGGCAGCCTCGCCAACTTCAAACCAACCAATGGATGATCTACACCTTCTACCATACAAAGCTTCAAACGGGGACATTCCAATTGTAGCATGAAAACTGTTATTGTAAGCAAACTTGATTAATGCTAAGTGCTCATCCCAACTACCTTTAAAACCAAGCACACAAGCCCTCAACATATCTTCTAAAGTCTGAATAGTCTGCTCGGCCTGACCATCTGTTTGTGGATGGAAAGAAGAACTTAAATGAATTTGGGTACCGAGATCCTTCTGGAAAGATTTCCAAAACTGAGAGGTAAACTGAGTACCTCTGTCAGAAATAATAGCCAAAGGGATTCCATGAAGTCTGACGAGTTACCGAATATATATTCTAGAATAATATTCAGTTGTATATGATGAATGCACAGGAAAGAAATGAGCTTATTTCGTCAGCCAATCTACGACAACCCAAATCGAGTCATGATGGCGACGAGAAGGAGGCAAACTAACTATGAAGTCCATATTCACTTCTTCCCACTTCCAAGTAGGAATACTAAACTCTTGCATCACGCCACTGGGCCTTTGATGCTCTATTTTAACCTGTTGACACATGGAATACTTCGCCATAAATTCTGCTATGTTCCTCTTCATACCGTTCCACCAATAGATTTCCCGCAAATCATGGTACATCTTGGTAGAGCCGAGATGGATAGAGTATCGCGTACCATGAGCTTCTGCCATAATCCTCTGCTTCAAGTTATCAACATCAGGAACCTATAATATTTCTTGGAGTCTCAAAACGCCATCTCCCCCTTGGGAGAAAACCTCCACCATTTGGTCTTTAACTGACTCTTTTAACCTGACCAAGGTAGGATCCCTGTCTTGCTTCTCCTTCACTTCCAAAACTAAAGAGGATTCGGAACCGCTTTGCACTCCTATACTACCCTCAGCATCACAAAACAACCTAACCCCCAATCTAGCCAAACGATGTACCTCATGGGACATCTCCTTCTTACCAATCTCCACATGTGCTACGCTACCCATGGACTTCCAACTGAAGGCATCTGCTACTACACTGGCCTTTCCCGGATGATACATCACGCTCATATCTTAATCTTTCAACAGTTCTAACCATCGTCTCTGCCTAAGATTCAACTCCTTTTGGGTGAATATATACTGCAATCTCTTATGGTCTGTTAAGACGTCAACATGGACACCATACAAATAATGTCTCTAGATTTTCAAAGCAAAAACCACGGTAGCTAATTCAAGGTCATGGGTAGGATAATTCTTTTTGTGAGGCTTTAGCTGCCTGGAAGTATAAGCTATAATTTTGCCCTTTTGCATCAATACACAACCCAAACCGACTTTGGAAGCATCGCAATACACCATAAAACCATCAACACCATCAGTCAAGGTCAATACAGGGGCTGAAGTGAGTCGAGTCTTCAACTCCTATAAACTCTTCTCGCAAGATTCAGACCACAGGAACTTCACTTTGTTTTGGGTCAAACGGGTCATAGGAGACGCAATAGATGAAAACCTTCAACAAAACGATGATAATAACCTGCTATACCCAAGAAACTTTGGATATTAGAAGGAGAAATAGGTCTAGGCCAACTCTTTATATCCTCTATCTTTTGATGGTCAACTCTAATACCTTCGAAAAAAATAACATGACACAAGAAGGCTACAAAGTTCAGCCAGAACTCACACTTACTGAACTTAGCATACAATCGATGAGTTCAAAGAGTTTCCAACACGATTCGGAGATGATCCGCATGATCACCCTCACTTCAGGAGTAAATAAGAATATCATCAAGGAATACTATTACAAATAAATCCAGATATGGCCGGAATACACAGTTCATAAGATCCATGAAAGCCACTGGAGCATTAGTTAACCCGAAAGACATCACTAGAAATTTAAAATGACCGTAACGGGTTTGGAAGGCTATCTTGGGGATATCACATTCCCTAACCTTAAGTTGGTGATAATCGGATCTGAGTTGTATCTTCGAAAAGTAGCTCGCACCTTACAATTGATCAAATAAATCATCAATTCAAGGAAGCGGATATTTATTCTTGATAGTAACCCTATTAAGCTGCTGGTAATCAATACATATCCGTAAAGAACCATCTTTCTTACGCCCAAACAGGATAGGTGCACCCTACGGGGACACACTAGGTCTGATAAAGCTTTTGTCTAAAAGATCTTTCAATTGCTCCTTCAACTCTTTAAGTTTTGTGGGAGCCATGCGATACGAAGGAATGTAAATAGGCTGAGTATCGGGAAGAAGGTCAATCCCGAACTCTATCTCTCTAACAAGAGGTACTCCAGGGAGATCTTCCAGAAAGATATCAATAAACTCATTAACAACATTAATTGACTGAATGGTCGGGGTTTCAGACCTAGTGTCTTTAACCCCAACCAAATGGTGGATGCAACCCTTGGAAATCAACTTCTTAGCTTTGAGATAGGATATGAAACGACCCTTAGGAATCACAAAACTCCCGGACCATTCAAGGATAGTTTCATCAGGAAACTAAAACTTGACTACATGGGCACAACAATCAATAGACGCATAGCATGAGTAAAGCCAATCCATACCCAGAATGATATCAAAGTCAACCATATATAGCTCAATTAAATCAGCATACATAACCCAATGAAAGACAGTAATGGGATATTTCTTATACACCCGCTTAGCAATGACAGACTCTCCTACCGGAGTAGAAACCAAAATAGGCTCAGAAATTAGTTCAGGATCCGTTTCAAAATTTACAGCAACCAAAGGTGTGACATAAGAAAAACTCAAACCAGGTCCATCAACATATAGACATCAAAATTAAAAACACGGAGCATACCAGTGACAATATCGGGAGAGTCCTCCTGCTCCTGACGAGGTGGTATAGCATAGAAATAATTTTGGCATTGACAGCCAGCAGTACTAGATGAAGCATCCTGAGGAGAAACTGGATGGGCTACGGGAGGCGGGGCACTAGTTGCCTGACTCTGGGGACGGGCATCATGACTTTGCTGTCTAGCATATGGGCAGTCTCTAAGTATATGACCCAACTTGCCACAACCAAAACAGCCCCGCTGCCCCACATAACACTCCCCATAATGGTCTTAACCACACTTAGCACACGAAGGAGGATGAGGCCGGTTGCTTACACTGTCCTGAGACCTGGAAGGTACCGACCTATTCCCGAGCTCCTGCCTGCCCCGATATACGAGAGCACTAGCTGAAGAAGGCACAGGTATAAATGGACGTCTATAAAACTGAGTGCGACTTCCTCCGGAGAATCTAGTCTGACCAAACCCCTGTTGCTCTGATCTAACTCTCTTAATCCCTTTTACTCTTTCTCTTTTCTTTATCTTGTCTGACTCAATCTGTTGGGTGTGAATCATTAACCTAGGAAGATCATTCTCCCTATTGATCATAGAAGATCTATATTCTTTCACCACATAACTCGACACCCCAGTTAGAAACTTGCTCATACTAGTCTTCGAGTCAGCCATCATATTAGGAGTGTACTTCGATAGCTGATTAAACTTAAGACAATACTCCTTAACCGACATGGAGCCTTGTCTCAAATTCCTAAACTACTCTATCTTTGCTTTCCGTAACTCAAGAGGAAAGAATCTATCCAAGAAAGCATCTTGGAATAATTGCCAAGTCACCAGAGCGGTATCTTCCTCTCTACCCTTATTCCACATCTCCACCCAGTCATAGGCAATATCCTTCAACCGATAAGAAGCCAGCTCCACACTTTCTTCCTTAGTCATGGACATAATATGTGTAATTTTCTTCATTTTATCAACATATATCTGCGAGTCCTCACCTGATCTCGACCCATGAAACTCTGGTGGATTGATTCGCATAAAGTCACAAATTCATGCTGTTGCTGAATTATTTTCCTATGGAGGTGGATCATTGGCCTGAGTATTGGCGATAACTGCCTGGGCTAGTATCTGAAAAGCTACGTGATATTTGGCAGGGGATACCATCTCATGTAACAGATCAACGGGTTGAGGTTTTTTATTGTTTCTGCGAGCTCGACGTGGAGACATTTTCTGTCATAAGAACGCACGAATTAATAGAATAAGGAAACAGTTGTAAACATGATAGACTTTTGTAGAAAGAAAGAAACGACTTTTCTTAGAACGCCCATAGCCTGTTGATCATAGGTGTGGCGTGCTACACACCAATGCTCAAGACTCTACGTAATGCGGCTTGTCAGACTCCCTAGGAGTCTTCACAACCTTAGGCTCTGATACCAATTTTGTAATGCCCCGAAATATCATCCCAAGATGCCACATGGTGCCCAAGGCTACACGTAGCCTCAAGCTAAACCCTTAAGCCAAAAAACTACCCTTGGGTTCCAACACAACAACATACACTCTATGCTAAGGATATATATATAAGTACATATCATATCACATTGTACATGGCACGGAATATCATTAGTCTATACATATATGGAATGTTTATACACAAACCAACCCAACAATATGCTAGTCTGACATAGCCTCTATACAGCAAAATTAATGAGCCATTGAGACAAACCCCCAAATGACTCAATAGACCAAGGGGGTCACAAAACAACAACACCAAAACTAGCAACTTGGTTCTCGAACCATGAGGACTCACCACTGAAGGAACGTAGATGCAACACGTAGATATCACTATCGCGGTTCCGGCTGAGTACCTGAACCTACATTATTGTAAGAATGTAACCCATAGAGAAATATGTGGGTCAGCACAAGCTATGTACTGAGTATATGGGTGCGCATACAAAATATAAATAATATCATAAATTTCATAAAAACATACATACGGACCATAATGACACAGCTGGATTGAGTGACATTGAATCATGCAAATCATAACATCTTAGATAAGAAATGTAGGAGAAAAACCTCATAAATAATTATAGATCATCATAGGAAACTTGACTTACCACATCAAAACTCGGAGTGACTCAATATTTCAATAAACATGACTCTTATAGAGAGGGGAGTTTCCTATAACCGACAACCTCACGTGAGCTACGTGGAATACCAACGTTTGAAACTCCCATTGGCGGGAGCGTAATACTCCTTGCTAGGGAGTACAACCTTAAAACTGCAATAATCACAATTGGGCTCTCTGGCCAATAATATCATCATCAAACAACCCTACGGTGGCACATAGGTTTGGGGAAATACCAAATTTCCCTCTCGGTGCTAAGTACTACTCCACAACAAGCTCAGAACGCGTTAGAAAATCCACCACAACATCACAAGGGTCTATCATAAAGACCAAATCAAATCTCTTTCTCATTTATCAAATCATATCAATTTGTGGATTCCTAACTCAACACATTTTAGCTCAAAACATTTTAATCTTTCTCAACATCAACAAGGTATCAATGCGTTGATCGACATTTGAAAAAGGATATAAAGACTCAATACATGATATTTTCAATAATTTAACTCATCAAAACCATCCGGAAAATACCAAGACTCATTGCAACTTCAATAGCAATATTTCTCAATTTTCCATCCAACTCTCATTTATAGGTACTTGAGACATCAACCCATAGTAGGGATATAGAATTCCTAATATCAATTATAAATTCATAATAAGGAAATAGTGGAATGATAGTATAAATCAAGGCTTAACAAATTAAATCATCATACTCTCATAATCAAATACTTTTTGGACATAATTCCATCTCAACATCATACACATATCGGATAACATAATCCCATAGCTCATGGACAATAATATAAGATATAAAAACATATTTCCATATCATGGTAAAACATGTAAAATCTTATGTCAATGTAATTCAACAAAAATACCAAGAATAAGATCGAAAGAATAATCTTGTTCAAAGCCCCACATACCTAAAAATGGAAGATGAATATGTAATTCTGACTCCAGAACTTTATTCATAAAAATAAAAGGTGCTTCTCGAAGCCCTTAACATGATCAACTCGAATCCCAAATCAATTTAAAATTTCTACGGTTCAATCAAGAGACATAGAAGGATGAAATTTGGAGTAGTAGGGTTGGGGTTTGAGCCTTAGAATTTTGGAGAAAAATGAGCTATTGAATGCTCTTAATGAACTTAAATCCATGGTTTACCCGGATGTATTGGAGTGAGAATGACCAAAATACCCTTAAAAATCAAATAATATCAAATTTGTCCTTTGGTGGACTATTTTGATATGCTGAAGTAGATCGACCATAAATTTTTTCTCTAATGAAAAATTTGGATGAAACCAATTTCATTGGAAAGAGGACTTTCAGAGATTTCTATTGATATATAGTAGCTCACCCAGATCATTACGTACAAGGAGTTATGATCGTTTAAAGTTGACCTTAAAATTCACCTAGCCTCAGTATTTTTTTCTGGCACATTTACTGTTCACCACTATTCATGGTTAGATCGGAATGATCATAACTCATCACTTGAGTGTCTGTTTTGGATGATAAACATAACATTGGAAAGATAATTCGATGATCTATGCGATGACGAGTCGCATATCCAAAAATTCCACACATAAAAATTATTAATCATGATAAAGAATAGAATTGAACATATTTTTGTTCGAGATCTTAACGGAAATTTTTTTTGGAGTTTCACAATGGTCCAGTCGTATGCTGACCAGTATTGGTTGGTAGGATTGATGTAGTTACTGGAATGGGTAGGATTTGGGTGGTATGAATCGTATAGTTGGGTACAAGTTGTTTGGTTACTTCACTTAACCTTAGACTTGGTAACTTAAGTTGGATTTGAATACGAGTGGCTCACTATGTGCCATAAGATAGAGTAGGAGTCATACCCAAGACTCATATGGTGGTCAGTGTTCAAATCTCCTAGATTTTATTATGCCAGGGGTACGGTTTATAGGTACCAGTCATACACTTGAATACGATATAGGTTTGGTTTTGTCGTACCTTTAAAAATGTTAGGTCCAAACGGTAAAGCCTAGGGTACGATAGGTGGGTACCACTCATACAATTCGGGTACGACTCAAAAGGGTCAGTCGTACCCTATGACGAGAATTTAATGCAGTTTAAGTGAGGGCAATCTAGATATTCCCTACTTATCCTAATAAGGTCCCATGGCTTATATTGAATTTGAGAGGTTATTTTCCCTATTATTCTATTCTTAAACACTTACAAAACACTCTTAAATCCTCTCTAGAGTTCTTGGCAAATGAAGCTAGGGTTTTAACTTAAGGAGTAAGTTGGGGATTGTCTTGGTGATTTCTCTCCATCATCATCTTGGTTTAAGGCATGTACTTTTTCCCTCATTGTTACTTCCAACTAAAGTCATGTTTTATTGTGTTTTAAACTTGGTTTATGAATCATAAATGGTGAATTTCAAAATTAATGTTAAGGGTCTTGATGCATATTGTTGGGTCATGGTTTAAACTATATTTTTACATGGTTTTGGTAATGGTTTGCACATGTGGGTGTCAGTTGATTATGGTTTAGCAAATGGGTCTTGAGTAACCCTAATTATGATGGTTTATACTTTAATTTAAGTCTTGGTTAAGGTATGCCCTGAACATGTTTGATAAAATGCCTAAAAGAATGTTTTCTCTATATTGTTGAACTTTTATTGAAACTCTTACATGGTTTACTTTGGTAATGGAAACCTAAATAGATTTGGATGGTTTTGCATTGTCTAAATGGTTTGAATTGTATAAATGCTCTAAATATTTGGAATGGTTTAAATGGTTTTGTAATGGTTTGGCTTAATAAACATACTTGTGGGGTACATGGGCATCCCCCAAGTTCATTGGATAATATGATCTATGGGTACATGGGAATCCCTTGATCTCAAAAAGGTTTGGCTAAGAACAATACTTGCAAGTTATAGCTGGTATGACGATACCACTACTAATAACTTTGGTTAATAATAATGGAATAATGGTTTGATTGGAAAATAGTTTTAATTGGGCTTAAAGAAATGAGGTGTGTAGCAAAGCTGTAGAAGGTGGAAGTCTCGGGGGGATCAAAATTGGAAACTCATATTTGCCGATGTGAGGTTTGGTCCAAGTAACCATGTGTATGATGTCACACTTTATATATTGGGGGATGTACTATTCATCCCAAGTTTTCTTCCCTAGTCGTGAAGCTTCATATACTGGGCCCTTTCAGCAGGAGGAGCTGGACCCATATAGCCCATGGGTGCTTTGGGCGGCAGATCTACACAACCCATGTCAAGGTTTTAATGCTATGATAAACTCAATTCCCTTTCCCGACATGGTTATATATATATGTATGGTTTGAGTGCATATGGATGGTTTTACTTGGTTTTATAAATGGTATTATTTTGTCCTTATCCTAAGTTCATGCTAGAGTTTACTCGCTAACCCATCTTTGGGTAGCTGTATCCCCATGCAATGTAGTAACATGCCATTCTACTCCTTCAACTTAGTATTCAGATGTTCAGGGGAGTCAGCTTTGGATTGAAGTGGTAAGCTTCCATTTATTCGGAAGGCTCAATTTCATGGATGTTATTTCATACTCTGGATTATTTATGGATATTTGTTTCGGCTATGGTTGGGGGCATATCCTAACTGGATATCTGTATTCTTTTTGTTAGAGTCTTTTGTGGAACTACTATGGATTGGAATGGGCGAAATCAGTATTAGGCCTTAGCATTGGTATTGATATTGGGGATGATATTTTTGGTTGTTCCATCCTCTTTTATTTTGGATTATTTAATTATTAATGGAACTTATTAGTTTATGGTTGAATTTATGGTTTGGTTTAGCTTGGTATAGTTGGACGGTTGGTATGGGATGGTCGAACTCGGTTGGGTTGGTCTCGGTAATAGACCTATCCTAGAGTTTGTAGTCTAGATAGTTACGCTATATTTTTATATGTTTGAAATTCAGCCAACTCAGGGAAGGTGGCTAGAGGTTGGGATGGGTAACGGGGGTGGTATCTGGTCCCAGTCAGACTTGGGATGCCTATTACGACAAGGCCCTAGGTTGGGTCGGGTCAGTTTCCCTACTCTCTCTTAGTCAAACCCCATCTTTGCCCAACTGTGTGATGAGGTAATACCATTGAAGAGGTTTGATCTTTCCTATAGTAAAAACTGGGTAGCTAAAAATCTACATTTTCTTGCATATGATCTATAGGAAAGATCAGTTAGTGAAAAAAAAAATAGTAGGTGAAAATACTAATGTGGAAAAGGATGGACAAAGTGTGTTACCTACAAATAAGGAGAATGAGGATGAACCACCTCTGAGATGGCATATGAAAAATCAAAGAGTTAGTAAAGGCAAGGAGAAAGTGATTGATTCTGGTACAAAAGTTGCTAGATCCTATTCTACTAGGGGATATGAAAAGAAGTAGTTAGCTAATGCTATGATGGCTAGAAAGTCTTCTAAAAAAAGTGGTTGTAGTAAAGGGGAAGAATATTGAAGTTGTAGAGGTTAGAGAGAATGAGAACATTGACCCTGATATTGCTACATCAACAGAGTAAAGAAGACAATAAATTCATGTCTCAGGAAGGACCAGGTCCTCCTTTTCAATGTCTGGTGGCCTTGTAGGAATTAAATAGAAACACATCATTGTAAAAAGGAACATAGTCTCTGAGGGAACTAGTCCTATAAAGAGAAAAGTCATTGAAAAAAAGAAGTCAACTAGTGATTTCAAGAGAATAAGAAAGGAGGAAGAAAAGAAGGTTAGATTTAGAGATAAAAGGAATGAAGTTTTAAAAGCACATAAATTATTGTCTGGGAGAGTGTTTGATCGCAGGATTTGTGAGAAACCAGGCATGGCTGAATTGGTAGAATATGTGAAACACCGATGATGGTTACACCTCTTGGAGGAACCAACTCCCATGTTTTTTGAAGAGGAGGTGAGAGAATTTTATTATACAATAAAGTTCTCAAATGAGGGGTTAAGCTTGACTACCAAAGTTTAGGGAAAACAAATTAGTCTGGATGAAGTGTCACTAGGGAAAATCCTAGATGTGCCTGTTATAGGGGTGAGGACTGTTGTAAAGCAACAACCCCCAACTGAGTCCAAGATGGATGCTTCTAAGGTAGGACGAACATAATTAGCATGTGTGAGAAAAAAATGTCTCACAAGTGAGTTTCAATTGGTATTTGAATTTGTAAACAAGGTCCTTTTTCCCAAATCCGAGAAAAGGATCAATGCCTCTACTGTTGATTTGTTCCTGATTAAGTGTTTGAGCAAATTTGAGCTAATAAGTCTCCCAGCTCTTATGGTAGAGAACATGAACAAAGTTATTGTTGAGAAAGAAGGAAGGCATGGGATATTATAAGTATACTTCTTGAACAAAGTATTCAACTACTTTGGAGTCATTGATACAAAGGGAACACCTGGAACAGTCAAAAAAATATTTAGTCTGACAAGTTGGTAGAAAATGAGTGCATAGAAGCAAAGTGGGAACATTTTCCCAAGTATCAGAATTATTAGCTGCTCAGAAGAAGCTAAGTAAGAAAATGAAAGAGATGAGAATTAAATTGGTTGCTAAGGATGTTGATATAGTGCACTTGAAAATGTAAAATCAGAAGTTATCCTCAGAGGGACCTGGTGCCACTAAGGAAATTACTGCAGAAAAAACAAAACTCCAAGTCAAGGTTGCAGAACTCACTAGGAGGTTCAATATTTGAATGCTGAAGTTTAAGACCTTACTAAACAATTGCTAAATTCTTATACTGTAGAGAGTTCTAGAATGGAGTTGTTGCTGAAATCCTTCTCCCCTAAGCCCCCACCTACCAAAGTCCTGTTATCTTTGTGTCCGTTTGTCATCTTTGTGTGTCAGTTTCTAGTCCTTATTCCTAGTATGGATTTTGATGAATCAGACTTTTTATGCTTATTTTAGTATTTTGTATTGGTATGGATCTCTCTTATAAATGAATAAATCTTTATCTTATGTGTTTCATATGTTTCTTCTTTATCTTTAAGGTTGCTCTTCATGTTAGTGTTGCCCCAGTAGCCACGAGTTAACTATCTTGGGCTTATCTTTAGTCATGGTTTAGTGTTATCACTTTTTAATAATGCCAAAAGGGGGAATTTTGAATTCATAATGGTAGAAACTAGGTGTGTATTACAGGTGGTGTGGTACATATGCATGTTGCATATATGTGTTGCATATGTGCTGAGTGAATAATAATGGTAATAATAAGTATAGTGATGAATATGGTGCATGTGATAGGAGGAACATTACTATGTGCATGTATATTGACAGGGGGAAGTAAATGAATGTTGATATCAATTGAAAACAAGAGACCAGGTCCCTAAGTTGCATGATTTATTGACAGGGAGAAGCAAGGTGCATATTTATAGGCGGAACATTCACCGTTAGTAGTGGTGATCACTCTAAATAAATATGATGAATGATCATTGATCCTTAAGATCTGTGGATTGGTTGTAATCATCAAAAGGGGGAAAATTACTATATCTTGTTTTGATGATAATCAACTAACATCAAGGTACTAGGTCCCTGGGTCTTCAAGGAAACTCAAAGCTATCATATAGCCTATACAGTTTTGTCTTTAGTGTAACAAACTATGCATGTGAGATGTGTACCTTTCAAGGCCACTTGTCCCAATAAGAATTATACCCTAATCATTATTCCACTATAAAAGGAAAATAATTCTTCTCAAATTGGTGAGTTTTCACAATCTAGATTATTCAAAAAGTGAAATAAGTGAAAACTCATATATTTCTCAAGTTCCATTTTTTGTAAACTGAAAGTGTTTGTTTGTTCTTGAGTCAAGTCTTGTTCTGTAACTGAATAGCTCATGTTATAAGAGTAATGACATCTTGTGTTCTTGAGAGTTCTTAGGTAGAGTTACCTAAGTTCAATATTAGTTTGAGTTAATCACTATTGAGGTGTGTCTTGGCAGAGTTGTCAAGGTAGGCTTGTAGTAGAGTTATTACAAGTAGGTGGAGCCTAGAGTTATGTTCATTGAGTCTGTAATAAGGAGTTTGATTATAGTGGACTATTGGGTGCTTGTGAGGGCAATCCGTGGGTTTTCCTTCCTTGGGCAAGGAGATTTCCACGTTAAAATTGTTGAGTTGTTTAATTTTCTGCAAAGTTTTAGTTTTCTTGTGCTATACTATTTGATTGCCTATGAGTGGCTCTAAGGGACTTGGTCCCTCACTGTGTGGTGCAACCCTCCCATATTTCATCAAAGTTGACCCTTGATTGGAGCTGAGTTGAATTATACGCCCATTGATAATATGTGCTTAGATTTGCTTTATGCAATAAAGAAACATAGGCATTATTTTGAGGCATACACCGTTAAGCTAATTTCTCAAGCTGATCCTATGAAGTTTGTAATGAATT
Source organism: Capsicum baccatum var. pendulum (assembly GCA_030864225.1). Taxonomy (NCBI): domain Eukaryota; kingdom Viridiplantae; phylum Streptophyta; class Magnoliopsida; order Solanales; family Solanaceae; genus Capsicum; species Capsicum baccatum. Next base: position 197,432,574 of record CM061559.1, on the reverse strand, counting down.
ATCCAATTCTCTCAGGACATCTAATGAGATGCGTTATATTATTTAACTAATATGATATCATACAGGTACCTCAAAAGGCTATAAAAGGGCAATCACGTGCTAATTTCCTTACCGATTTCCCTCTGCCAGTGGAATAGGAGATTTCATATGAGTTTCCCAATGAAGATGCATTATTTACTGAAGAAATACTGATATAGACAATGCATTTTGATGGATCTGCATGTCAAGATGGTGCAGGAAGGTATCATGTTATTATCACTAGAAAGACTAATCTTGGCATTTTCATTTATTTTGCTTGAAACAAGTTTCAATAATGGCATAGAGTACCATGCTTTAATTGTTGGCCTTGAAATGGCATCTGATATGAAGATTCCACAATTGGATATCTATGGTGAATCTAAGTTGATCATAAATCAACTCTCGGGGAGTTACATGGTGAATAAGGGGGATCTTTTACCATATCACCGATATGCAACGATGACACTTATATAGAATGAGTCAACAAAGGTTCAAGTAAGTCATCGATGGATTATTCCTCATCGTCTTAATCTTTAAATAAATAAAAGTCACCATACATCTGTTCGAGTGGTCGAAGAAGATTGGAGGAACCACTAATTGAGTTTCTTTAACATGGAATATTGCTTGAGGAGCCGCATAAAATAGTAGATATTAGGAAAAGGTCACCAATATTTATCTTCTATGAGGGAATATTATTTCGTCGTTTTTACGAGGGATTATTCCTGTTTGTAGAATGATTATTCCTGTGGTGTCTTGACAAAGAAGAAGCTTAACTAATAATGGAGGGAATATATTTTAAAACACGTGGAGCACACCAATCATGCCTAAACTTCATTTTCATATTAAGAGGATGGGCTACTATTGGCCAACAATGGTGATGGACTGTCTAGATCATGCCAAAAGGTGTTAAGTATGTCAATTCCATGCTAATTATATCCAACAGTCTCCAGAGCCACTTCATCGAACTATAGCCTCATGGTCTTTCTATGCGAGGAGACTTGATGTTATTGGGTCTCTTCCAAAGTCATCAAAAGAGCAAACGTACATCTTAGCAGCTACTTACTATTTTCAATGTGGGATAACGCCATGCCACTAAAAGAAGTGAAAAAGGAAAATGTAGTTGATTTCATCATAGTTACTATTAATAGAAATCCCTTCAACAAAAAGCTTATGAGGACTTTGTGTGAGAAATTCAACTTTAATCAACACAAAATTTCATTGTACAATGCACCTATCAATGGTCTTGTCAAAGATTTTAACAAGACACTTGGTAGTCTGTTGAATAAAGTTATTGCAAAATATAAAAGGGACTGGCATGAGAGAATTGGTGAAGCTTTGTAGACATATCATACAACCTTCAGAACTGCTACGCAAGCAACTCTGTATATATATATATATATATATATATATATATATATATATGAAAAAAAACTGATTTAATAGTGACATTTGGATTGAAAGAGATTTAGTGACTGAGATAAATTTGTGCCTTTTGGATGAGAATTTATGTTTCTTTGTTGATGTGGTGGTGTGTGATTGATGGATATAGTGTGGGGTGGATTGATGAGATGGATGTTGGGTTGTTGGAGCGGGTTTTGGGCTAATTTTGGTTCAAATATAATGAGGGTAAAATTTGGGTTTGAGAGAATAAAATCGGATTTGGATTATATTAAGCCCAAATAATTCCTTTTCTCACTAAAATTAATTTTATCAATGCTTCACATCGTACTAAAATTATTTTAATATATATACGTACAAAAGTTATATCAATAATCTAGTATATGCATTTAAATTTAATAATTTTGCAACTTGACTACACACACACACACACACACATATATATAGTATGAAAATAATTAGAAAAAATGCAAATGCGAGTATTAAAATATTTTGTGTGTTTTTTTATGTTAAATAATTAATGATATATTTTAAAATATTTAACATGGTAGGAAATATAAAATAAAATAAATAAATAAATTATTTTTTGATCTTTTTGAAATTTATAGAAATTAAAAATTCTTTTCAAAATTCATAAAAATTAAAATTTGAATTTATATAGAAAATTACTTAGGACCAAGAAACACAGAAAAATAATAAAGAAAAAAGATGAGCCAAAATTGGGTGTCAACAACTGTCCCTGATTGACTGAAGATTGGTGTAAGAATCTCTGGGCAATCAAGTTGATGTATTCAATTTTGTCTCTGATGAAATAAAATGTTTGAAAGAGTATGTCCGAGCTTCAATTTCTAAGCTACCTGCATATCTTGGGTTACATGAAAATTCAAATCATTTGTAGTTCGAATCATAGCAAATTTGATCAACCTCAAAATTTGTCCCAATGTAGAATCATGGTGATACTAAGTTTCTTTCGAAATCTATTTCAAAGTTTTGATACGAATGAGATAAATATGGCTGCTCTTAATCCATGAATTGGTTCTTTGGGGTAGTTGAGAATGGGAAGACACTTGATAGCAACATCCGTTGAGGATTTCTAAAAGGAAAAAGAATTGTGGGCTTCTAAAAATTGCCCTAATGTTGGATTAAGATGACACTGAGTGATGAAACTAAGAGTTGTAAAAGCAAAAAAATTGAGTCGAGGTGAGTTTATTTTCCTGAATCCTTGACGTAGCAAGGGATGTTTAACATTCCACTAGCTTGCTTTAGTTTACTGCTAAGAGGGTAGTTTCACATTGTGATGTACATCTTGTTATCGAAAATTCTATTCTCTGACAAAATGAAGCTCACGATAAAATTACCAATCAAAAGTATATGAAAATGTAAGAAAGAAGAGGTTAAAGTGAGAGTGTATCCACTTGGCTAATACAGATGATGTAATGAAGTATCCAATTTTCTTTGAAAATTTTAATATTAAATGAGGCCTCCGCTTGTTTTTGAGACTCAATAATGAGTGACGTCTCTAATTATTTGTAGAGAGTTAATGATGCATGATATCTCCTGGTGTTTTTGAAGATTTGATAATTAATGCAGTCTGTAATATTTAAGGTTATGTCATTAAAGTAGGTAAGGTGATTTAAAGTAATTGGTAAAGTTGAGGATAAAGTAAGAGTGTAGCAGCTCAGCTTATGTTGATAGTGTAATGAAGTTTTTGGTTGTTATCGAAAACATTAATGTTAAGTGAGGCCACTGTTTGTCTTCGGGGACTCGATGATGTCTCCAATTGTCTTCGATGAGTTAATGACGTATGACGTCTCCAGTTGTCTTTTGAAGAGTTGATGATGAAGGTGTCTCCAATTGTCTTCGAGGACACAATGTCGATTGATGTAAAATCCTCCAATTTTCTTTAGGGGAATTCATGATGAGTAAGTCTAGAGTTGTCATTGACAACTAATATTAATTGTTGTGAATCCAAAAAGAAAACTTATAGTAAAGTTATTGCATAAAGTCATGAGGTAAGAGTAAAGTATATGATGGATGAGAATAAAGTCGTGTGCCTTATGATAAAGGAGTTGCATGGCTAAATGATATATGTATTTTTCTTCGAAGATCTGGCATCGGTTCTTGCAAAAATTCAAGGAAAAATTATCAAGTGGATAAAGTGAATTATAAAAGAAGATAGCAGAGTAGAGAACTGTAACACCCCGTAAATTTTTTTTCGTACACTTATCGCGATTATATGGAGTCCTAAATGCTTGCGTATGGGTTAAATTAAGTGTATGGTGTTCGGAAGTATCCCGTCAATAGTTGTATGTGTAGGTATTGGAATAAGCTTTCCAACGATATAAAGTTTGTCCAAAACAGAGGAGATTTCATATAAGCGAGCACATTCGAAATTTCAAATCGGTGGCCGGGAAGCCAGTGAACAGTAAATCTGCAGGAAAATTTCTGCAGCTAGGCAATTATTTTTTGGATCAACTTTAGACGATCATAACTCCTTGTACAAAAAGAAATGTGTGAGATGCTATATATAGACGAAAATCTCCGAGAGTCTTCTTTCCGATGAAATTGGTTTCATCCAAATCCAATGTCTGAGTAAGGAGCTATACCCATTTTACTGCAGCCTATAAAAAAAAACAGAATTGTGGGACAGATTTTTGGGTCAACTTTAAACGACCATAACTCCTTGTACAGGAATAACTGGGTGGTATACTTTATATGAAAATGAAATACCTTTGAATTATATTTCCAATGAAATTGGTTTCACCCAAATACGATACCGGAGCAAAGAGTTATGATCGATTTACTTCAGCCTGTCAAAACTGTCCACTGGGGACAGATTCGGGATTTATTTAAATTTTTAGGGCAAAATGGTCATTTTCTATTACCTCTTGGACGAAAATTGGTCTTTATAAACATACACTTATCCTCATATATATCATATATCATCCAATTATTAAGAGAAGGTGAAACCCTAGCCTAATTTCAACTTCAAATATTTTGTGATTCAACCGTAGAAAATTCGAATTGGTTCCGTAGTTGTGTTCACCATCTCGAAAGCTTCGGGAAGCACCCCATGGTTATGTAAGGAGGATTCTAAATACAAGAGTTCATTGTTAAGGTATGAATATTGTTTATTCTTGATTCTTATCCATGAATAAGTATTGATAAAGGATTATGAGTATTGTCGTGATGTTGGAAGATAACTAGAAACATAGTTATGAATTGTTTTGTATACATTGTTAGTAGTAAATTATGGAAGTTGTTGTATTGGATTATGGAGGATGAATTGTGGTGATATATCATTATATTAGTGGTTATGTATGCCTAGTGATCATGTTGGTATTGGATGGTGACTAAGAAGGGAAATAAAGGCTAAGAGTGATGTTGAGGGATATTTCATGAAAATGCATGATATGTGAATGTAACAAGAGTATAAGAGGATGTATGTAGCACTCTTATTGATGAGTTAAAGGATTACTTCCTAGACATTATTTGGTGAAGTTAATACCTAAATGGTAAGGTTTGGGTGCTAATACCAGTTTGCCACAAATGACTTATTGTAGATAAGTGTTCGAAGAGTACGGGAAGTCAAGTTGGACTTGTATTGAAGTGGTTATATCAAGGTATGTAAGACATACTCTATCTAATCTTTGGCATGAATAATGACCCATGGCACTCTCAAGTAAGCTTCCAACATTTTCCTACGACACATGACACATAATAACATCATATGATCTTCGACACTACCAATTGAACTTGTTTTCACTTTTAAGATGTCCGGCTAGTAAAAAAAATGTCCATATACTATTGTTGACTCCGAAATGGTTTAATGAGGTATCCATGATTCTCTACCTCATTTTCATGATATTTATTACCTATTTATATGTTTTCCTATTGAGGTATCATGGTTTCAAGTTCCATAAGGTGTGACCACAAAGTAACCAATCGCAAAGATTAATTGAATTAAAGAAATGGAATGTCTTTATTTTAAATTGATGATATGATGTATTGTATTAGTACCACTGATCAGTTGACCATTGTATTATAAAGTTTATGTATATATGCTATTCCAGGGGTGGTCCCTGATGTATTGTATTAGTACCACTGATCAGTTGGCCATTGTATGACATATGTTATGTATTGATAAGGATTACGGGAAGTAATGATATGAAAGTAATATGCAGGTATCCCATCATCTCTTTTAAGTGTGGTCTACTCATACTGTTTATTCACTGGTATCTGGGTTCTGTTGATCTTTTGTATCTCATCTTGATACTCTCTGCCTTACATACTCAGTACATATTTCCGTACTGACGTCCCTCACGGGGGACCTGTATTCATGCCTGCAGGAATAGGTACTTCAGGTCGTACACCTCCGCAGTAAGAGCTAGGACATTCTGTTGTTAGTGGTGAGCTCCAGTTGTTTCGGGGCATCCCAAGTCGTTTCTATATGTACTTTTTGGTATTGGTATAAAAGTCTTTTGTGGGCGGGAGTTTTTCCCGACCTTAACTCAGTTGTGTATCTATGTAGAGGCTTTTGTAGACATATTGTACAGCCATAGGAGTGTTTGGTTGAAAGACGTGATGGCTCTGACGGCCAATTACTGTAGATATATATATTTATGCGTGTTTGCTGGGCTGATACAGGTACTGTTTTCTTCTATTTACAACGAAGTGCTGCCCAAATTTCTAATTTTCATAAGTAATGTAAATGTGAAAGTATAGGTTATGAACGGGTTCTCCCGGGCCTCCTCGGCTACGGGTGCCAGTCCGCTCCAATGGGATTTGGGGTATGACAGAAGTGGTATCAGAGAAGTTCGTCCTAGTGAGTCTACAAAGCCGTGTCTACGTAGAATCTCGTTTATCGGTGTGTTGTGCACCACATCTATAAACAGGAGGCTACTGGACATTCAGGGGTTGTTTCCACTCTCCATTTCTTAAATCGTGCAATAGAGCCCATATTAGAGATAAAGTCATAATCGATCACTTAATCCAATTGTTTTTTTTATTTATTACAGTAACGATGCCAGTTACAAGGAGAAAGAATAAGTGGAAGCGAGTAGATGTAGTGGCCGGAGAAGGTACTAGTAAGTCACCACCGGTACATGCTGAACAAAGTGAGTCTCAAGCTGAGCATATATCAGGAGCTTCTTCTCCTCTGGAAGGGCCATCTATTAATATTGTTGATCAAGATTTAAGGGATGCAGTACAACTTCTGACGTGTATAGTTGCTGGTCAAGTTCAAGGGCAAGCTATTCCTACCACGAGTTCTAGTGGTACGGATAGAGCAGCTAGCCTTCGAACACAAGATTTTCTAAAACTGGATCCTCCTACTTTTACCGGATCATATATTAACGAAGACCAGCAGGACTTTGTCGATCAAACCCAAAGGGCTCTAGATGTTATGCACATATCCGGTAATGAGATGGTTGAGCTAGCAGCATATAGACTGAAAGGAGAGGCTATATTATGGTACGAGGATTGGAAACGATCTAGGGGTATTAATGCACCTCCAACTACGTGGGGAGAGTTCAAAGATGCATTTATTGATCATTATCTTTCATTTGAGACTCGTCAGGCCCGTGCAGATCAATTCTTAAATCTTCGTCAGGGTAATATGAGTGTAAGGGAGTATAGTATTCGATTTAACTCCTTGTCTCAATATGCTTCTAATGTGGTAGCTACTATGGATGACAGAGTTCATCACTATGTGGATAGATTGGAACCATACTTGGTTAGAGATTGTACCATTGCTGCTTTGAACAAGGACATGGATACAGCGAGGATACAAGCTTTCGCTCAGAAAATGGAAGATCAGAGGCAAAGAAGAAGAACCCAGGAATCAGAAAAAGGATATTCTAAGCGGGCCAGAGCTATAAGGCAGTTTATGGCATCTCAGGGAGGTTTTAGGCCTTCGTTCTCTCATAGATTGCCTAGCCCGTTATCTTCTTATCTTGCAATTAGTGCTCCACCGCAATTTCAAAGGTTCAGAGGTAATCAGTTCGGGCAAAGCAGTGAAAATCAGAGTTTGCGAACAGTGGGGTATCAAGGGCAAGGGAGTATGAGTCAATTGAGACCTCCACGACACCCGTGCCCCATATGTAGAAAATTTCACTTTGGCGAATGTCGGCTTGGGATGAACAATTGCTTCTGGTGCGGTAAGCCGGGGCATATGGCTAGAGATTGCCCACACAGGACCACAGGTGGTATAACACGACCTACCAGATCAGTTGTTGCATCATCATCGGTGCCTCCTTTGAGTAGGGGTGCACAACCTATGGGTCATGGTAGAGGTGATAGAGGAGCAGCTAGTTCTAGCGGAGCTCAGAACCGTGTGTATGCCCTAGCAGATCGGCAGAATTTAGAGGCTTCTCCAGACGTGGTTACAAGTACGTTATCCATCTTTGCATTTGATGTGTATGCCTTAATTGATCCTGGTTCTACATTATCGTATGCTACTCCTATGGTTGCGGGAAGGTTCGGAAGAACACCCGAATTATTAGCCAAGCCATTTGAAGTATCAACGCCAGTGGGGGAATCTCTTATAGCTAGGAATGTTTATCGAAATTGTGTTGTGAATATTTGTGGTCGTGATACGATGGCCGATCTTGTTGAGTTAGAAATGGTAGATTTTGATGTTATTATGGGCATGGATTGGTTAGCGTCTTGTTATGATACAGTAGATTGTCGTTCTAAGAAGGTATATTTCCATTTCCCAAATGAGGCAGTCCTTGAATGGAAGAGTAATGTTGGCGCGCCGAGAGGTAGATTTATTTCTTACTTTAAGGCAAGAAAAATGATTTCCAAGGGGTACATATACCATTTGGTTAGAGTAAGGGATACAGAGGCAGAGCCGCCAACTTTTCAGACCGTTCCGGTTGTGAATGAATTTCCTGATGTATTTCCTGAAGAACTACCAGGTTTACCTCCTGAACGAGAAGTGGAGTTTGGTATTGATATGTTGCCAGACACACAGCCAATCTCAATTCCTCCTTATAGAATGGCACCAGCAGAGTTGCGAGAATTGAAAGAGCAACTGAAAGACTTGCTAGAGAAGGGATTCATCAGGCCTAGTATGTCCCCTTGGGGAGCACCAGTATTGTTTGTGCGTAAGATAGATGGTTCGCTGAGGATGTGTATTGACTATCGGCAATTGAATAAGGTGACTATCAAGAATAAATACCCTCCTCCCCGAATTGATGATTTATTTGACCAGTTGCAGGGTGCCCAGTGTTTTTCCAAGATTGACTTGAGATCGGGCTATCATCAAGTGAGAGTCAAGGATAAAGATATACCCAAGACAGCTTTCCGAACACGGTATGGTCATTATGAATTCCTGGTTATGTTATTTGGGCTGACAAATGCACCCGCAGTTTTTATGGATCTGATGAATAGGTTGTTTAAGCCGTTTCTAGATGTGTTCGTGATAGTTTTAATAGATGATATTCTGGTCTACTCTAGATCAGAAGAGGACCATGTTAATCACTTAAGGCAAGCGTTGCAGATTCTTCGTGATCGTAAGCTGTATGTGAAGTTTTCTAAATGTGAGTTTTGGCTCAAGTCAGTGGCATTTTTGGGCCATATTGTATCCAGTGAAGGCATAAAAGTTGACACTCAAAAGATTGAGGTTGTGAAGAATTGGCCAAGACCCACGACGCCTACGGAGATTCGTAGTTTTCTCGGGTTGGCAGGTTATTATAGAAGGTTTGTTGAAGGTTTTTCTTCTATTTCTGCACCCTTGACTAAGTTGATGCATAAAGCCTCCAAGTTTCAATGGAATGATGCCTGTGAAAAGAGTTTCCAAGATCTGAAGAGCAAGTTGACTTCTACACCGGTATTGGTACTTCCTGAAGGTACAGAAGGGTATACAGTGTACTGTGATGCTTCGAGAATTGGCTTAGGATGCATATTAAGGCAGCATGGTAGAGTAATAGCCTATGGCTCTAGACAGTTGCGACCACATGAGAGGAATTATCCCACACATGATCTTGAGCTAGCTGCAGTTGTATTTGCTTTGAAGATATGGCGCCACTACTTATATGGGGTTCATGTTGACATATATACCGATCATAAGAGCCTGCAATATATCTTCAGTCAGAAAGATCTAAACATGAGGCAGTGGAGATGGCTTGAATTGTTGAAAGATTACGATGTTGATATCTTGTATCATCCAGGGAAAGCGAATGTGGTAGCGGATGCACTGAGTCGTAAGTCTAAAATGGCATCTATAGAAAAGCAGGGGATGATTAAGGATCTTCACCAACTAGCTAATTTGGGAGTTCGACTTCTCGAAACTCCAGATGAAGAGGTTATTGTACGTAATGCAGCGGAATCTTCATTGATAGCTGAAGTGAAAGAGAAGCAGTATGCAGATCCAATTTTATTGCAGCTTAAGGAGGATGTGCAGAGTGGCGCGACAAAGGCATTTGAGCTTACGCGAGAAGGGGTGCTTCAGTGTCAGAATCGTTTATGTGTACCTGATGTAGTGGAGCTAAGAAAGAGAATTATGACAGAAGCACATTGTTCAAGGTATTCCATCCATCCAGGGTCGACTAAGATGTATCAAGATTTTAAAGCAATATATTGGTGGAATGACATAAAGAAGAATATTGCCGAATTTGTAGCTGAATGCCCGAATTGTCAAAGAGTCAAAGTAGAACACCAGAAACCCGGTTGTTACATGCAATGTATAGATCTTCCAGTCTGGAAGTGGGACAAGATCAATATGGATTTCATCACGGGTTTGCCTCGTACATATCGGAAGTTTGATTCCATATGGGTGTTCATTGATAGGCTTGCCAAATCTGCGCACTTCTTACCAGTTAAGACAACTTATACGGCGGAGGAGTATGCGAAGTTGTATATTAAGGAGATCGTTCGGTTACATGGAGTTCCAATTTCCATTATATCCGATCGAGGAGCCCAATTTACCACGAATTTCTGGAAGTCTTTTCAAAGGAGTTTGGGGACACAAGTAAATCTAAGTACGGCTTTTCATCCTCAAACGGACGGACAAGCGGAACGTACCATCTAGACACTTGAAGATATGCTACGAGCATGTGTATTAGATTTCAAAGGCAACTGGGATGATCACCTACCTCTTATCGAGTTTGCCTACAATAATAGCTATCATTCAAGTATCAAAATGGCACCATATGAAGCATTGTATGGAAGAAAGTGTAGATCGCCAATAGGATGGTTTGAAGCAGGTGATGCGGTCTTGTTTGGACCGGATCTTGTTTATCAAGCAATGAAGAAGGTTAAAGTGATCCAACAACGGCTTGCAACAGCTCAAAGTCGACACAAATCTTATGCGGATGTGAAGAGGACTTGAGTTTTCTATCGACGATTAGGTATTCTTGAAAGTATCACCAATGAAAGGAGTGATGAGGTTTGGCAAGAAAGGAAAGTTAAATCCACGATACATAGGTCCGTACAAGATCATTCAAAGATTTGGACAAGTTGCTTATGAGTTAGAGCTACCTCAAGAGCTCTCAGCAGTTCATCCCGTATTTCATGTTTCGATGCTTCAAAAGTACATCGGAGATCCATCGCACATCACTACTACGGAAGATGTACAAGTTACAGAAGATCTCACTTTTGAAGAAATGCCTATTGCTATTCTTGATCGCCAAATTAAAAAGATAAGAAATAAAGAGATAGCATTAGTAAAATTACTTTGGAGGAATCAACAAGTTGAGGAGATCACATGGGAAGCCGAGGAAGCGATGAAGATTAAGTACCCTTACCTATTCAACGATGAGGAGCAAGTTCATGAGACGTAAAAAGAACAATAACAAGTAAGTGTTTATTTTTATGCAAGTATGTTATGATGATGAATATGTTAATTGTAAGCTTGGACATGTCTTAATTGAGTAACTATGCTAACATTCGAGGATGAATGTTATAAAGGGAGAGAGAATGTAACACCCCGTAAATTTTTTTTCGTACACTTATCGCGATTATATGGAGTCCTAAATGCTTCCGTATGGGTTAAATTAAGTGTATGGTGTTCGGAAGTATCCCGTCAATAGTTGTATGTGTAGGTATTGGAATAAGCTTTCCAACGATATAAAGTTTGTCCAAAACAGAGGAGATTTCATATAAGCGAGCACATTCGAAATTTCAAATCGGTGGCCGGGAAGCCAGTGAACAGTAAATCTGCAGGAAAATTTCTGCAGCTAGGCAATTATTTTTTGGATCAACTTTAGACGATCATAACTCCTTGTACAAAAAGAAATGTGTGAGATGCTATATATAGACGAAAATCTCCGAGAGTCTTCTTTCCGATGAAATTGGTTTCATCCAAATCCAATGTCTGAGTAAGGAGCTATACCCATTTTACTGCAGCCTATAAAAAAAAACAGAATTGTGGGACAGATTTTTGGGTCAACTTTAAACGACCATAACTCCTTGTACAGGAATAACTGGGTGGTATACTTTATATGAAAATGAAATCCCTTTGAATTATATTTCCAATGAAATTGGTTTCACCCAAATACGATACCGGAGCAAAGAGTTATGATCGATTTACTTCAGCCTGTCAAAACTGTCCACTGGGGACAGATTCGGGATTTATTTAAATTTTTAGGGCAAAATGGTCATTTTCTATTACCTCTTGGACGAAAATTGGTCTTTATAAACATACACTTATCCTCATATATATCATATATCATCCAATTATTAAGAGAAGGTGAAACCCTAGCCTAATTTCAACTTCAAATATTTTGTGATTCAACCGTAGAAAATTCGAATTGGTTCCGTAGTTGTGTTCACCATCTCGAAAGCTTCGGGAAGCACCCCATGGTTATGTAAGGAGGATTCTAAATACAAGAGTTCATTGTTAAGGTATGAATATTGTTTATTCTTGATTCTTATCCATGAATAAGTATTGATAAAGGATTATGAGTATTGTCGTGATGTTGGAAGATAACTAGAAACATAGTTATGAATTGTTTTGTATACATTGTTAGTAGTAAATTATGGAAGTTGTTGTATTGGATTATGGAGGATGAATTGTGGTGATATATCATTATATTAGTGATTATGTATGCCTAGTGATCATGTTGGTATTGGATGGTGACTAAGAAGGGAAATAAAGGCTAAGAGTGATGTTGAGGGATATTTCATGAAAATGCATGATATGTGAATGTAACAAGAGTATAAGAGGATGTATGTAGCACTCTTATTGATGAGTTAAAGGATTACTTCCTAGAAATTATTTGGTGAAGTTAATACCTAAATGGTAAGGTTTGGGTGCTAATACTAGTTTGCCACAAATGACTTATTGTAGATAAGTGTTCGAAGAGTACGGGAAGTCAAGTTGGACTTGTATTGAAGTGGTTATATCAAGGTATGTAAGACATACTCTATCTAATCTTTGGCATGAATAATGACCCATGGCACTCTCAAGTAAGCTTCCAACATTTTCCTACGACACATGACACATAATAACATCATATGATCTTCGACACTACCAATTGAACTTGTTTTCACTTTTAAGATGTCCGGCTAGTAAAAAAAATGTCCATATACTATTGTTGACTCCGAAATGGTTTAATGAGGTATCCATGATTCTCTACCTCATATTCATGATATTTATTACCTATTTATATGTTTTCCTATTGAGGTATCATGGTTTCAAGTTCCATAAGGTGTGACCACAAAGTAACCAATCGCAAAGATTAATTGAATTAAAGAAATGGAATGTCTTTATTTTAAATTGATGATATGATGTATTGTATTAGTACCACTGATCATTTGACCATTGTATTATAAAGTTTATGTATATATGCTATTCCAGGGGTGGTCCCTGATGTATTGTATTAGTACCACTGATCAGTTAGCCATTGTATGACATATGTTATGTATTGATAAGGATTACGGGAAGTAATGATATGAAAGTAATATGCAGGTATCCCATCATCTCTTTTAAGTGTGGTCTACTCATACTGTTTATTCACTGGTATCTGGGTTCTGTTGATCTTTTGTATCTCATCTTGATACTCTCTGCCTTACATACTCAGTACATATTTCCGTACTGACGTCCCTCACGGGGGACCTGTATTCATGCCTGCAGGAATATGTACTTCAGGTCGTACACCTCTGCAGTAAGAGCTAGGACATTCTGTTATTAGTGGTGAGGTCCAGTTGTTTCGGGGCATCCCAAGTCGTTTCTATATGTACTTTTTGGTATTGGTATAAAAGTCTTTTGTGGGCGGGAGTTTGTCCCGACCCTAACTCAATTGTGTATCTATGTAGAGGCTTTTGTAGACATATTGTACAACCATAGGAGTGTTTGGTTGATAGACATGATGGCTCTGACGGCCAATTACTGTTCATATATATATTTATGCGTGTTTGCTGGGCCGATCAGGTACTGTTTCTTCTATTTACAACGAAGTGCTGCCCAAATTTCTAATTTTCATAAGTAATGTAAATGTGAAAGTATAGGTTATGAACGGGTTCTCCCGGGCCTCCTCGGTTACGGGTGCCAGTCCGCTCCAATGGGATTTGGGGTATGACAAGAACAAAATAAGTGGAGCCGCTTAGTTGTAGATGGTGATTGTGATTGCTTGAATCTCATCCTCTGATCTTCGACATTTATCCTTGATGAGCAACTCCTCATAGGGGTCAAATGATATTTTTTGTCCATGATTGGTAAACTTTTCACCAACCTTGTGTAGTCATCGTATATCTATTTAGTCCCCGTGCTCAAAGAAAAATTTATAGTTGGGAGGGGGTGTTTATTAGTGTTGACTCAAATCTAGACTTTACTGACCCTTCATTCATCTTATTTGTTCAGACCTTGTGATCTGTGTTGAGAGTTGGTAAATGAACAAGTAGAGAGAGCTTTTTAAGAAAAATATTTAAATAATATATATTCATACATGCAAAATATGTATATAGTTCTTAAAACTTCTGTTAATATTAGAATATAAAACTTACAAAATAAAATAAACATAATTTATTTGTTTATTCCGTGTGTGGAAGTCCAATTCAGATATATCCTGACCATGTCCAATCATCTTCATTTGCGTCTTCTCAAAATCTGCCCCAATTTTGATGGTAGTGTAACACGCCGTATTTTTGATCTAGAAATCAAACCGTTGTTTCTACATGTGTAAGCTCTAATTCGATAGTTTATATTTAAATTCATGGGTCATGATCTTTCTCCTAATGTATGAAGTGATTATGAGCTAAAAAGTATTCATAGAAATCACTTAGAGCAAAGTTGAGCTAAGAATCTTCCATTCATCCAAAGTTTGAAATTTGATTCTACAAGGGTCTACTTTAAACGTATATAACATGTACAATTTTGCAGGTCAAGACCCACCAAATTGTAGATAATTGAATTAGCTTTCCAATTATACCAATTTTGCCATAATCTGATATACAACCAAAAAGTTATGGCATTTTTTGTAAGGGAGCTGTGAGGTCACACGATTAGCGTATGGCGCACGCTCCTGCCCACCCCTAGTTTACAACTTTAGTTCCATCTTTTTAAGGGCTTTTTGGTCCTTTCTTACCTTATAACTCCTAGCCCACAACTGATAACCCTCAAGGGGCGGTATTTTCCTCCTATTTCATCAATTAAACTTACTAAAAATCCTCTCAAAACAAAACCCTAAAATCCCTCCCAAAGATCAAGAATTCAAGCCTTTCAATTCAAGATTCTCAAGAAAGGTTTCATGATTAATGTTCTATTTTTCAAATTAAACAACCTAAGGTATGTGGAACTACTCTAAAAACCATGGGCGTAAGTTTAAATATTTTATCAAGATTAAAGGTCCCCAATTATGTTTTATAATGAAGTCTTAGATATTGTTTTGGAAAAGTATGCATCATGGGATTGTTTTGATGAAAATATATGTAGTCTTGAACAACTTTTCATCGAAATTGAACTATAACTATGTAAATATGATTTCGTATGTTTTGTAAAGTTGATTGATAGCATGAATGACTAAACTTACTCTCCTTTATGATATCTTTGATTTCAAGTATTGTGAATTGTTTAAATGCATGATTTTTCCAAACAAAAAAACTACTAAGTAAATCCTTTAATACTGATCATGGAATGATATGGGCTGTGACATGTTGACAAGGAGTTTGTGAATGGAAAATGCTTATCGTGTCAAAATAACTAATTTCGTGGGTTTTGAACAATGTAAACATAACATGATCACCTTATAATTAAACTAGTGAAAGGGGAATGTTTTTTATGTGAATTCAAATGAAAACCTTCTATATGAGTCTCCCTCACTTGATATTTAAAAGCTACGGGTGATCATTAATATGATAATAAGTGAAAAGGGCTGCAGATATGATATGCCGTAATTTGATTGACTTATAAGTCAGGGTATGACGATACCCGATGATTTCCTGCCTTTTATAGGATTGTGTTGAATGTTTTGAAAGTATGAACATGTTTTTTTAAATAACTAAAAGTTGGGCTTAAGAGAGCCAATAGGTTACCTGAAGAAGGTGTTTAAGTGCAAGGGCTCATTGCTGAAAATCGTAGTTACCGATGCGGGACTTATGATATGTGATCCTATATGAAAGGATATTTTTAGGACATCTCACATGGGGGTATTTCTTATGGTGCGCTCACATGAGGGGTATCACCACTCCAGTCCTGGCGGCTACTTGGATTGGAGGCTTGGCCGTCAAGTCAAGGGCGAATCCCACATAGCCCATGGGATTACAGATTTGTAGGGTGTACTGACTAGATTAGAAGAATAACAAAGAGTGAGTCAAGGTTGAAAAAAATTGATTTGAAATTTATCAAATATGCCCATGTATTTTTACATATAAAATGGTCACTGTTATCGTGAAATGCTCTCACCTATTTTGTATAAAAGCATGCTACTTTTGGGTTGTTTTACATACCATTACATATGTATTGACCCCTCTATATTTCAGGAACTGAGGCACAACCTCGAGGTTTCATTAAGTAATAGAGTTGTTTGGTTAGAAGTTGCAGTTGGTAAGCCTCACTTATTTTGGAAGGCCTAGTTATGAGTTATTGCTATTTTATTTTGAGTCATGGTTTGACTGCGGGCCTTGTCCCAATTTTATTACGTATGTTGGTTCTTGTATTATTAGAGATTTCGCAGACAGGTGTCATGTGTTTTGAATGATAAGAACTCCCTTTTGAATTATTCAGTATAACTAAGAGATTGACCATGTTTTTATCTTATTGTATTTTCTATATTTATTTATAGAATATAAAAGGTGTGCATGATTGCCAGATAGATATGGGTGCCCAAGCCTTTATGGTTTGGGGTGCTCGTCGCGGCCAGGGCCTCGACTTAGGTCATGAAAAACTTGGTATCCAAACACGGTTCATGGTCTCAGGATATCTGCAAAATTGTGTCTAGTAGAGTCATGCTTATGGGTATGTTGTGCACCATACTTATAATCAGGAGGCTACCAGGCATTTAGAAGTTGTTTCTTATTCTTTCATACTCTAGTTTATGATATAGCGTCGTCCATAAGAAATTTATTCAAATTGCTTCCTTGTTTAAAGTTCATGGGCCATGCCTCATTGTTGAGGTGATACAATTCTAAGAGTCTAGCTTCCCTAGCAGTTCTCCCTGATTGAGTTATCCATAAGGTTATGAGATAGCACAAGGACTTGAGAGGAGTCCATTAGTGCTTCAAGGTGTATTTCGTTAGTGCTTCAAGATGTATTAATTCAAGTGTATACCTTTATCTTGATAAAATCATGCTTTTTACCCTGAAGTCCGAAGTGTATCCAGTCCCCTTTCAAATAAATTTGTGTTGCAGATGTCATGCATAAGGGTAATGATATATAGAAGAATATTAGAACTGTACTTCCACCTGAGTAGTAGTATATGTTAAAGTGTCATGATCCATTGGTAGTGAGATTGTCCAGAAGTTGGTGACTTAAAGTCACAAGGTTAACAATCAGAGTGAGGGTAACTTTTGCATAAATAAGTAATTTTAGCTGTATAACCCTTTGATTAAAGGGTAGTTTTTAATTTTATGGTGGTTGTCTAATGACATACCCGGATTCATAGATTTTATGGTAGTTGTGAAGGAAGTGTTTGGCTAGGATTATTATCTATCCAAAATAAGGAAGTAGCCTAGAGTTTATAGTGATGATAGTTATAGAAATTCTTTGTAGGTTGCGAATTAAAATGGATAGATTAGCCAATAAGTTATAGTTATAGACTCATTGTGAATATGGAATTTTGAAGGTAGTTTTGAAATATGCGTGGGTAAGTAACTATGATTTGAGAAAGCAAAATATGTTGATAAGATCGTAATGGGTTTACACGATTAAGATCAACAATCATTGTTATGTGACTTTACTTCCCTTAATTGTCTTTTCTCTAGTAGTTGTAAGCTAGTACTGTATGTGAGAAGGTGTGTGGTAGATTCTATGGTGTGGTAGTAAAATTATGGGCAGTAATTAAGTTTAATGGCGTAGTTGGGTTGATTCCCTAATTTAAGGGAATAGTATGGTATGTGACCTGCTTCATCAGTTGTACATGATTGATTGTAAACTATAGGCTTGAACTTGAGATGTAGGTAGTGGTAAAAAGGATAGTAGCTTAAGATTAGTGATGCATGTTTTGTAGGAGTAAGTAGTAGGCTTGATGTGAGATGTGAAATAGCTTAGGTTGGCAACTTGTGGAAAAAAAAGTGGATAATTGTGATATTTATGTACATGAGTACTAGTGTAAAAATGATGAATTGTGGTTGAGTCACTAAGTGTATAAGAGCGTGAGTATATAAGAATAAGTTGAACCCAGAGGTAGCATGTTGTTAGATAAAGTGTGATATGAACGAGTATCACGTATACCTAGATTTTGTTCACGAATCTTGTGGTATAGATAAGACTAAGGAGTTGTCGTGTGATGTTCTTTAGAGCTGAATGGAGGAAATATAAGTAGGCAGTATGTGCCTTTGGTATAATCTTAAGAAAAAATTTATTATGATGTAAGTTATGTGATTAACGGTCTAATATTAGAATGTTAAGTAGTGGAGAAAGGATTTTTTTTATATTATAAAGAGTGAGGATGGGTGCTCATGAGACTGCAAGTTGTAGGTTGATTGCTATAGGGGATAGTGAAAATTAAGAGTAGCATTCTTGGAGAGCAATGCCTTTAGAGTTTCGATAAAAAGTGGATGTTTAGCATGTATGTGTATGGTGATACCCCATTGTGTTAAGTGTTCTGCTTGTGAGATTTAATGAGAAGATATGTCCTTAAGTTAGGACTGTGACTTTGATCTAAGGGGGAGATGATGAATTAAAGTATTTCTCAAATTTTGTGGTGGTGTCAAGTTCCAAGTAAGAATCATGATAAAATTAATTCTGCAAGCTCCTCCTACTCTAGTTTAAGAGGTCATTCTACCGAAGTCTT
Organism: Capsicum baccatum var. pendulum; assembly: GCA_030864225.1. Classification (NCBI taxonomy): domain Eukaryota; kingdom Viridiplantae; phylum Streptophyta; class Magnoliopsida; order Solanales; family Solanaceae; genus Capsicum; species Capsicum baccatum. The sequence continues at coordinate 197,413,765 of CM061559.1, read as the reverse complement.
ATGTATTTAAGTTTTGCCTATATCTAAAGTTTGATATCTCTATGTAACTCAAGCCATATTCCAACCTCCAAAACTAGAAGCAATAATGTCCCTCAGTAATCCAATATTCCAGATATTCAAGCTTTATGTTATGTTGCTCATGATCCATAAACATTTATGTCTCACAAAGAGCTTGGTTCTTAGAAACTACGCTTCCTAAATGTTACTAGTTTAATTTATATCAGGATTACCCAAAATGATAAAGTTGTGCGAGCTTATGCTCTGAAAATGAGAAGTGGTAGCTTTGAGTTAAAGTCCTTATCTAAATCATTGACTTCAAAAATCCCAAACTTTTGTTATACGACTCAGGATGTGAGGACTCATGTTATGTTGTGTTTATCCCAGAGCGACTCTCTATTTATGCTCCAAACACTTAATATATGGATCACTTTGTGTCTATTGTATTGTTGGGGCAATAAGTATATTAAGACACTTAATATATGGAGCACTTAATATATGGGCATTAGTATGTTATTTAATGTTGGGGAATAGCCGATCAGTGCCGTTAAGCTAAGTGTATTCGTTGTATCATAAGAGGTGGAGAATGCTTCTATCCTTATCTTCCGCAAAATCTTATTTCATGATTAGTAACAATATAAATCGGGTCTATGATCATGAAATAAACCCATGCCTTATGTTGTGATGATTATGATTCATAGGACTCATGTGCATGATCATCCCTATGTAAAGTCTCATTATCCCATGTTTCGTGCTTTCACCTTTCACTAGGGGTTATCATGAAGCTCGTTTGATGACTTCACATATTTTGTTAAGGAAAAATATTCAATGAGAGGTTTCGTTCTTTATTCTACACTTTTAGAGCTACAAAAAGTCCCTACCCATCAATCGGGGATGAATGATCCCAAAGGGGTAATAATGTAACACTCCATATTTTTTAGTTTCAAATCGAACCGTTGTTCCTATGTGTGTAAGCTCTAATTCCATGGTTTATATTTAAATTCATGGGTCATGATCTTTCTCCTGGTGTATGAAGTGATTATGAGGTGAAAAGTGTTCATAGAAAAAACTTAGAGCAAAGTTGAGCTAAGAATATTTCATTCATCCAAAGTTTGCTATTTGATTCTACAAGGGTCTTATTTGAACATGTATAACTTTCGATACATGTAGAATTTTACAGCTCAAGACCTACCAAATTATAGATAATTGAATTAGATTTCCAATTATACCAATTTTACTTTAATTTGATATCCAAGTAAAAAGTTATGGCATTTTTCGTGAGAGAGGCAGTGAGGTTGCATGATTAGCGTGCGGCGCACACTCAAATACACCCCTAGTTTATAGCTGTTGGTTCCACATTTTAAAGGGGGTTTTAATCTTTTCTTACCTAATAACTCCTAGCCCATGACTGATAACCCTCAAGGGGCGATATTTTCCTCCCATTTCATCAATTAAACTTACTCAAAATCCTCTCAAAACAAAACCCTAAAATCCCTCCCAAAGATCAAGAATTCAAGCCTTTCAATTCAAGATTCTCAAGAAAGGTTTCATGATTAATGTTCTATTTTTCAAATTAAACAACCTAAGGTATGTGGAACTACTATAAAAACCATGGGCGTAAGTTTAAATATTTTATCAAGATTAAAGGTCCCCAATTATGTTTTATAATGAAGTCTTAGATATTGTTTTGGAAAAGTATGCATCATGGGATTGTTTTGATGAAAATATATGGTCTTGAACAACTTTTCATCGAAATTGAACTATAACTATGTAAATATGATTTCGTATGTTTTGTAAAGTTGATTGATAGCATGAATGACTAAACTTCCTCTCCTTTATGATATCTTTGATTTCAAGTATTGTGAAATGTTTAAATGCATAAATTTTCTCAAAATAGGGAAGTGTGAAGGAAGTTTTTGGATAGGATTATTATCTATCCAAAATAGGGAAGTAGCCTAGAGTTTATAATGATGATAGTTATAGAAATCTCTTGTAGGATGTGAATGAAAACAGTTAGATTAGCTAATACGTTATAGGTATAGACTCATTATTGTATATGGAATTTTGAAGGTAGTTATGATGTATGGGTGGGTAAGCAACTATGATGTTAGAAAGCAAAATATGTTGATATGATCGTAACGGGTTATATTATACGATTAAGATCGACCATCCTTGTTATGTGACTTTACTTCCCTTAATTGTCTTTTCTCTAGTAGTTGTAAGCTAGTATTGTATGTGAGAAAATGTGTGGTAGATTATAAGGTGTGGTAGTAATATTGTGGAGAGAATAAACTTGTAGGCAGTAGTTAAATTAATTGGCATAGTTGGATTGATTCCCCAATTTAAGGGAATTATATGGTATGTGACCTGTTTAATCGGTGACACGTGATTGATTGTAGACTATAGACTTGAACTTGAGATATGGGTAGTGGTAAAAAGGATAGTAGCTTAAGATTAGTGATGCATGTTTTGTAGGAGTAAGTAGTAGACTTAATGTGAGGTATGAAATAGCTTAGGTTGGCAACTTGTTGAAAAAAGTGGATAATTATGATATTTATATACATAAGGAATAGTGTTAAAATGATGAATTATGGTTGAGTCACTAAATGTATAAGAACACGAGTATATAAGAATAAGTTGAACGCGGAGGTAGCATGTTGTTAGATAAAGTGTGATGTGAACCAGTGTCACGTGTACCTAGATTTTGTTCTTGAATCTCATGGTATGGATAAGACTAAAGAGTTGTCATGTGATGTTCTTTAAAATTGAATGGAGAAAATATAAGTAGGCATTATGTGCCTTTGGTATAGTCTTAAAAATAATTTTATAATGATGTAAGTTATGTGATTAACGATCTAATATTAGAATGTTAAGTGGTAGAGAGTGGATTTTGTTTATGTGATAAGGAGTGAGGATGGGTATGCTCATGAGACTGCAAGTTGTAGGTTGATTACTATAGGGGATAGTGAAAATTAAGAGTAGCGTTCTTGGAAAGCAATGCCTTTAGAGTATAGATAAAAAAGAGAAGTTTTGCATGTATGTGTATGGTGATACCTGATTGTGTTGAGTGTTGTGCTTGTAAGATTTAATGAGAAGATATGTCCTTAAGTTAGGACTGTGACTTTGATCTAAGGGGGAGAAGATGAATTAAAGTAGTTCCCAAATTTTCTAGTGGTGTCAAGTTCTAAGTAAGAATCATGATAAAATTAATTTCTATGTAAGCAAGTTCCTCCTACTCTAGTTTAAGAGGTCATTCTACCAAAGTCTTATGTATTCATGTTTTGCCTATATCTAAGGTTTGAGATCTCTATGTAACTCATGTCATATTCCCACCTCCAGACTAGAAGAAATAATGTCCCTCAGTAATCCAATATTCCAGATATTCAAGCTCTATGTTATGTTGCTCATGATCTATAAAAATTTATGTCTCACAAAATGCTTGGTTCTAAGAAACTATGCTTCCTAAATGTTACTGGTTCATTTTATGTCAGTATTACCCAAAAATGATAAAGTTGTGCGAGCTCATGACTATTTCATCTCTGAAAATAAGAAGTGGTATCTTTGAGTTGAAGTCCTTGTCTAAATCGTTGACTTCATAAATCCAAAACTTATGTTATACGACTTAGGTTGTGAGGACTCATGTTATGTTGTATTTATCCTAGGGCGACTCTCTATTTATGCTCCAGACACTTACTTTATGGAGGACTTTGTGTCTATTGTATTGTACCTTCATCTCATATCCCACCTTGAGTAGTGCAATAAGTATATGTTATAATCAAATAGTGTTACTTCTTTCCTTGAGGAATATGCTTGGGTCCCTCAATGACCCTCCGAATGATAGTATGATAGTTGTCAGGAAAGAGTAGTAGTGATTTAAGAAGGGTGAATATATGCTCTTGAATGAAAAATTTTTGATTTGAACTCTTTAGCTAAGGTTATTGGTGATAAGGAAAAGAAGGGGATGGACTTTCATTATGAGAAATAGTTATGAAGGAAATATATGGCGAAAATCTTTGCGAAAGTGATTAAATTAGCTGGTCTTAATGGGGGGAATCCAAGAAGTAGGTGTAGTAATGATAGGCTTAAATGTTGTCATTTATGAAAACACAACCCATGTACTATGTGGTTAGTATTCCTTGAATTAAAACCCGAGGTGTTTGATGATAGTGATAAGGTGAGGTAATATTCTTAATGGGATATAAAGTACAGGGCCCTATAGCTTAAGTTATCACTTTGTTACTTCCAGTTAGGCTTCAACATAATAGCACTTTGCAGTGGGACTCAAATTCTTATGGTTAGATGTGAGATGGGAGAATTATAAGATGGAAAGGACAAAGTATGTTATTTAATGTTGGGGCATAGTCGAGCATTGCCTTTAAGCTAAGTCTATTTGTTGTATCATGAGAGGTGGAGAATGCTTCTATCCCAATCTTCCGCGTAATCTTATTTCATGATTAGTACCAATAAAAATCGGGTCTATGATCATCAAATAAACCCCTGCCTTATGCTGTGATGATTATGATTCATAGGACTCATGTTCAAGATCATCCCTATGTAAAGTCTCATTATCCCATGTTTCATGTTTTCAAGCTTCACTAGGGGTTATCATGAATCTCGTTTGATGACCTCACATATTTTGGTAAGAAAAAATATTCAATGAGACGTTTCGTTCTTTATTCTACACTTTTAGAGCTTTAACAAGTCCCTACCCATCATTCGGGGACAAATGATCCCAAGGGGGAGATAATGTAGCCTAAAGTGGATAGTGATGATGGTTATAGAAATCTCCTGTAGGCTGCGAATGAAAATAGTTAGATTAGCCAATAAGTTATAGGTATAGACTCATTGCTGTCTATGGAATTTTGAAGGTAGTTTTGATGTATGTGTGGGTAAGTAACTATGATATAATAAAGCAAAAGATGTTGATAAGATCGTTATGGGTTATATTATAAGATTAAGATCGACTATATTTATGTGACTTTACTTCCCTTAATTGTCTTTTCTTTAGTTTTTGTAAGCTAGTACTGCATGTGAGAAAGTGTGTGGCAGATTCTAAGGTGTTGTAGTAATATTGTGGAGAATATGAACTTATGGAAAGTAATTAAGTTAAATGGCGTAGTTGGGTTGATTCCCCAATTTAAGGGAATAGTATGGTATGTGACCTGCTTCATTGGTGGTAAATAATTGATTAAAGAATATAGGCTTGAACTTGAGATGTGAGTAGTGGAAATGAAGAATAGTAGCTTAATATTAGTGATGCATGTTTTATAGGAGTAAGTAGTAGGCTTGATGTGAGGTATGAAATAGCTTAGGTTGGCAACTTGTGGAAAATGAGCGGATAATTCTGATATTTATGTACATGAGGACTAGTGTTAAAATGATGAATTGTGGTTGAGTCACTAAATGTATAAGAGCATGAGTATATAAGAATAAGTTGAACACGGAGGTAGCATGTTTTTAGATAAAGTGTGATGTGAACGAGTGTCACATGTACTTATATTTTATAGTCGAATCTCGTGGTATGGATAAGACTAAGGAGTTGTCGTATGATGTTCATTAGAGCTGAATGGAGAAAATATAAGTAGGCAGTATGTGCCTTTGGCGTAGTCTTAATTTTTTTTTTTATTATGATGTAATTTATGTGATTAACGGTCTAAAATTTGAATGTTAAGTAGTGGAGAGTGGATTTTGTTTATGTGGTAAGGAGTGAGGATGGGTATTCTCATGAGACTACAAGTTGTAGGTTTATTACTATAGGGGATAGTGAAAATTAAGAGTAGCGTTCTTGGAAAGCAATGCCTTTAGAGTATAGATAAAAAAGGAAAGTTTAGCATGTATGTGTATGGTGATACCCCATTGTGTTGAGTGTTGTTCTTGTAATATTTAATGAGAAGATATGTCCTTAAGTTAGAATTTTCACTTTGATGTAAGGGGGAGATGATGAATTAAAGTAGTTCCCGAATTTTCTGGTGGTGTCAAGTTTCAAGTAAGAATCATGATAAAATCAATTCCTACGCAGGAAGCTCCTCCTACTCTAATTTAAGAGGTCATTCTATCAAAGACTTATGTATTCAAGTTTTGCCTATATCTAAGGTTTGAGATCTCTATGTAACTCATGTCATATTCCGAACTCCAAACTAGAAGAAATCATGTCCCTCAGTAATCCAATATTCAAGATATTTAAGCTCTATGTTACGTTGCTCATGATCCATAAAAATTCATGTCTCGCAAAATGCTTGGTTCTAAGAAACTATGCTTCCTAAATGTTACTGGTTCATTTTATACCGGGATTACCCAAAATGATAAAGTTGTGGGAACTCATGACTATTTCAGCTTTGAAAATGAGAAACGGTATCTTCAAGTAGAAGTCCTTGTCTACATAGTTAACTTCATAAATCCCAAACTTATGTTATACGACTCAGGATCTGAGGACTCATGCTATGTTGCTCTTATGCATGAGCGACTCTCTATTTAGGCTCCAGACATTTAATATATGGAGCACCTAGTGTCTATTGTATTGTACCTTCATCTCATATGCCAACTTGAGTAGTGCAATAAGTATATGTTATAATTGAATAGTGTTACTCTTTTGTTTGAGGCATATGCTTGGGTCCCTCAATGACCCTCCGAATAATAGTATGATAGTTGTTATGTAAGAGTAGTAGTGACTTAGGAAGAGGGGAATGTGAAAATTTTGATTCGAACTCTTTAGCTAAGGCTATTGGTGATGGGGGAAAGAAGGGTATGAACTTTCATTATGAGAAATAGTTAGGAAGGAAATATATGGAAAAAATCTTTGTGAAACTGATTAAATTAGTTGGTCTTAGTAGGGGAAATCCATGAAGTATGTGTAGTAATGATAGGCTTGAATGTTATGATTGATGAAAACACAACCCATGTACTATATGGTTACTATTCCCTGAATCAAAACTCGAGGATATTTGACGATAGTGATAAGGTGAGGTAATATTCTTAATGGGATGTAAAGTACAGGGCCCTATAGATTAAGTTATTACTTTGTTACTCTGAGTAGACTTCAACATAAAAACACTTTAGACTTCAACATAAAAACACTTTGCAGTTGGACTCAAACTGTTGTGGTTAGATGTGAGATGGGAGAATTGTAAGATGGAAAGGACAAAGTGTGTTATTTAATGTTGAGGCATAGCCGAGCAGTGCCTTTAAGCTAAGTCTATTAGTTGTATCATGAGAGGTGGACAATGCTTCTATCCCTATCATCCATGAAATCTTATTTCATGATTAGTACCAATATAAATTAGGTCTATGATCATCAAATAAACCCCTGCCTTATGTTGTGATGATTATAATTGATAGGACTCAAGTGCAAGATCATCCCTATGTAAAGTCTTATTATCCCATGTTTTGTACTTTCACGTTTCACTAGGGGTCATCTTGAAGATCGTTTGATGCCTTTACATATTTTGGTAAGAAAAATATTCAATGAGAGGTTTCGTTATTTATTCTACACTTTTAGAGCATCAAAAAATTCCTACCCATCATTCGGGGCCAAATGATCCCAAGGTGGAGATAATGTAAAACCCCGCATTTTTGAGCTAGAAATCGAATCGTCGTTCCTACATGTATAATCTCTAATTCCATGGTTTATATTTAAATTCATGGGTCATGATCTTTTTACTAGTGTATGAAGTGATAATGAGGTGAAAAGTGTTCATAAAAATCACTTAGAGAAAAGTTGAGTTAAGAATCTTTCATTCATCCAAAGTTTGATATTTGATTCTACAAGGGTCTACTTTGAACGTGTATAACTTTTGATACATATATAATTTTGCATCTTAAGACCCACCAAATTGTAGATAATTGAATTAGCTTTCCAATTATACCAATTTTTCCATAATATGATACCCGAGAAAAAATTTATGGCATTTTTCGTGAGGGAGAAAGTGAGGTCGCACGATTAGCGTGCGACACACGCTCCAGTCAATCCCTAGTTTATAGTTGTTGGTTTAGTATTTTTAAGGTATTTTTAGTCTTTCCTTACCTTATAACTCCCAGCCCACGCCTGATAACTGATAACGCTCAATCTACAGCTCTCGTGGGAGTGTAAAGCGGTCGTTTGTCAAATATAGAACCCAACCTGGGTTGGGTGTCGATCCCACAGGGAATAGCTTGGCCAACAAGTAAGTAAAATTACTAAACTTTTGGTGCAAGTCTCGTAAAAAGGGGGAATTCTTGTTGTGCAAGTAATGTAAACAAAAGCTAAAAATAACAAAGTAAATAGAGAGAGATTGTTACGTTGGTTGTAAACAATGAGAATTTAAGCGTTGGGGTTATGTCCACCTTCTGAGGTATACGTCTTTATTGCCTATGAGTGTGTAGAATTCTGACATGCAATTGCCTATAGAGAATTGTAGTCGATGGTAAATCCAAGCGTCTCTCGACCGAAACAAGGACTATTTTACTTTAACTCTCTCGAGCTTAAAGCGTGTCTAACGGTACGAATTCTCCAAGAGGTTAGTCCAGTTACGACACTAGCTTTTTAATAGGAAAGGGTGTCCTACTACCTTGACATTATCTCTTTTCCAGACAAATAACCTTTCTCTCGAACAAGTTAAATGTTAGACTGGCGTATTCTTGCATTTGCAACCGCAAAGAATGTGGATTAAGATGAAGAGAATAATGATATAAGCAATATACGTGTCTCGAACTCACAAACTCACAGCAATAGATAGTAACTCATTCGGCTTCCATAACCCCAACAGAGAAGTTTAGTTACCCATGAATGCGAAGGAGATCACGATTGACATTGTTATTATATCACAATATTGAGTAATGGTGTGTAGATCAAGTGATAGGCGTGTGGCGTGTTTCCTTGGCTTGGTAACGATTCTCTTGTTGTGGAATTTAAGAATAGAAGAGTAGATTAATAGAAAAAGAAAAATAGAATTAATGGGAAGATTAGAAGAGTTGTAATTGAGAAGTAGAATGTGTCTCTCCACTAAGGGAGGACTTAATTAAAAATCTCTAGCATGATAGGGTATTTATAATACTCCTATCCTACTCCTACTATGCTAATGAAATAAATAACCAAATCCTACTAAACTAAGGAAATACTTAACCCATTTGTACTAGGTTAATGTAACATTCTCCTAATCCAAATAAACTAATGAAATACATAACCCAATTGTACTAGGTTAATGTATCATTGTCAAAATCCAGTTTTGTGTCTGTAAGTCCCCAAAGTCTTCAGAAATGTTGTTTTAGCCCGGGACAGATTTTCCATACAGCAGTTTTGGTCCTTAGGCGTGTAGACTTTCTTCCCTTCCTTTGTGAGCTTTCTTTTGCGTCAAGTAAGCCATAAAATGCTGTATTTTGCATCATTTATACCTGAAACTTTACTAATCATGTTCGTTAGCTCATTTATAGGAAAAAGGACTAAAAGTGCATGAAATATATAATTTGTTCTCAAAACTAGGCTAAAATATGGGAAAAATATATTGATATAGGCGTGTAAATTCGCCTATCATCAACACCCCACACTTAGAGCTTTGTTCGTCCTCGAACAACATATCATGTCCTTCTAAACATCAACTTAGGGATTTTACAACAACAAAACAAAACATTCGTCAAGACAAGCACAACGATTATCAACAAAGAGTAGTTTTCCGATCATTAGTAGAAACCATTTAACCTCTAGCATAGACTCGTGATGGTGATCAACTCGCATGCAAACGTTAAAGTGCATAGAATCATATACAACTATCCAAAACTCATCAACCATGTGTGTCTCACCATATAGTACCCATAATCACTCACACATATAGCATATTTTTCAAACCTGGGTATCAACATATCCTTGCTCTCACTCTCACAAAGAATTCATATGTAGCAACTGATGACCATAGGCTTGCCCTTAGTGTAGTACTCTACTAAATATCAGAATGTTAAGATTAGGATCAAGTAGGTCTTTTGATGGTTGTAATGTAGGCTAAGGGACGGGTAGGACTATTTTGGCCAGGAATAGTGACTAAGCTCCTAAGCACTTTAATACATCACATTGTATCATTGACACTTTTTTCTTTCAACCTTTCTTCTTTCTTTTATTCTACCACCCTTGTTCTCCTCTTTTGTTTTTCAATTTTAAGAACAACTCACTTTTCAGCTTTCTTTTCCTTTTTCTTTTCACAACATACCTCTTATGATAGCACTTTCTTTTCCATAACACATTCAAGCACCTTTTACAATTTAAAGCATCATACTTACCCAATTTCCTCTTATGTTGTCATATGACTTTTTTTAATTTAAAGCACTTAGGAATTTGGATCAAATTACGGTCTTGAAAAAAATGGATTAGGCTTACATACAAGGTTGTCAAAAAAATAGGCTAAAGGCTCAAAAGGGTTTAACTAGGATGATGTCCATGGGTAGGTAAAACGAAGGTAAACATGTATAGGTTGCCAAAGAAATGCCTAAATCATCTCCTAAACTTACACTCCTTATTTTCGCTTTGCATACATACCAGGCAAGTTCTAGCATCAGTCACAAACATAGAATATACTATTATCTCACACACACAAGGTACATGGTCGACTTGATTGGAAGTAATATAGACTCTTGACCCAACAAGTGTAGGAATTGAACCACACAATATCACATAATGAGTCACAACTGGAGCCTAAACGTCTCAATAGTCCTAATTGTAGCACATACTCTTGTTATAATCTCATGCTGCCTATCAAAAATAGTTTCATGCGAAGCTAGAAAAAATTTGACTCCTAAAAAAACTTAACTTAACTAAAAAAAATCGAAAACACACAAAAAAAAAAGTAAACAAACATAGATGCAAATAGAGAAGTATAGCATGCGATACCGCCACCCCACACTTAAACGGGACACTGCCCTCAGTGGAAAATAAATACGAAGAACCTGGTTAGTCAGACTCTTTCTCAATGTCGGGGGTTATACCCCCTTCATCTGAATCATCATAAGAGTCATCGTCAGAGTTCTCCTCCTCGTCAGAATCAGGCAAGCGTCGATCGTCATCAGTCGGCACATCATCATCTAGAGGTTCCTCAAAGTATACGCCCACTCCACACATCTCCCGTGCATGCATGTTCATTGGGTAGTCGTGGTTCAGCTGTTGGAGCTCTTCAGCAGTTGGAATACGTCCACCACTCATCATAGTAAATCGTGTCATGCCATAGAGATGACGGAAGAAACTCTCATCAGGAGCATATCTCTCCGCAGTAGTAAGGTTGACACCATGAGTTGTTTCAGCATCTTTGACCTTGGTGAGGTCAACCTTCTTTGGGTTATGTGGGAGTTTGTGGTCAGCTGGTTCCTCTTCGATATCCTCCTTCCGCAAGATTGCTGTCAACAAATTTCCAAATGTGAAGTGGGACCTTTTGTGGAGTCTGGCCTTCCTCATGGTCGATCGAATTATTGCCCCAAAGTTGATAGGGACATTCGTCATCAAAGCATAGACCAAACACACTCTATCTCTTGATATCTTGGTGTATTGAGTCCCAGGAATAAGGCATGAGTTGACAATGCGCATCCAGATTCTTGCTTCCCTATTTAGTGGAGCATAGGGGAAGGTGTTGTGTCGGCCTGTTTCTTTATGTCTGCCCCACCTTGCCATTGATCTGCTTCCACAAAGTGTGTGTCGTATTTCTCTATAAGGAGGCCTGCTGTACAACTCTTTGAATGGTGCTGTGTCGACCGAAGGTAAGCCAAGAAAAGAGTTGATCCAATCCGCGGTGAGCTGTAACACTTGGCCCCGAATTTTGACTTCATTACCTGTTGTGTTCGGCGACCAGTTGGTATAAAATTCTCTTGTTAAATCAAGGTTTCATTCTCCCATGTCGCGGAAGATGAAATCCAGCTTCAATGCCATTATTTTTGCCAACATACGCGGCTCCTTCTTTGATAAGGTCTCCTTGTTGATCAAGTCGACGTGCACATATTTTCTTTCTTTGTTGTTTCTGTACCATGCTTTGGCTTCTTCCTCAAGAACCTATTTTATTCCAAACATTCTGCGGGGTAGTTGTGCTGAGGATGATTCTCCTTGGTCCTTTCGACCTATCTTTTTGCCCTTTTGGGAAGTGGTAGCCTTCTCCTTGCCTTGCCTTGCTTTAGGTGCCATTGTACCTGAGACTAGAATTAGTGTTAGTTGCAGCACAATCTCACTTGATACAATCTATAAGCAAGCAATAGGGGTACCACCCCACACTTAGTTTTGTTAACACAAATCAGTGAGGTGAAAGTAGTCGAGCTACTCAGATTTCGTCGACATACGTTTTAGGATTGTATTCCAACAAGAAAATCAGCAATGCATCACTTACTTGCAGCTATTGGACTACTTTCATGGTAGATATAGAAACACTACTACATAGGGGTTACCACATGGAATCATCATTCATACAACAATCACAACCTCCTAAGTCGGTAGGCCCTATAAGTCTTATCCCGATGGCCGGGATAGTCTAACATGTAAATATTCAAACAACAATCTTAAGCAATGTTCATATCCATAGTAATTCTGTAAATATCATAACAATGCTATTGAAACCAAATTCAAGTCGGAAACAAGTCAAGATTTTCCTACGTACATGTTCACTCACATGATTTTGTATCAACAATCCAAGCACATGAACATCACCAACAATCTTATACGATTTAGCAATTCATAATAAACATAGCAACGTAGTACTTACGATAAATAAATGAAGAATAAGAGAGTACTTACTTGCTTGAAACTTGTGGAGATGGTTTTGTGAATTGGAGGAGCAAAAGAAGAAAATTTTGAGAAGATTTGGAAGAGTATGCGGCGCCTTTAGGGTATACTCTAGTGTGGTTGTGTTATAAAACTAAGTCCCATTTATATAGGAAGAGAATGGGTCGGGTTTTGACCCATTTACAATCGGTTTTGGAGACAAAAATACCACATATGCGGCGCATAATGCTCGGCATATCAATGACATATGCGGCGCATTGTCTATAGCATAATGGGACATATGCGCCGCATAGTCTATGGCATTTTTAGACATATGCGCCGCATAGTCTATGGCATCTGAGATACTGAGACCAAATGCCATAGCATAGGCGGCGCATAGTCAAAAGCACACTTAGGAATAGGCGGCGCATAGTGTATAACACACTAGATTCTGAGACCTTAGGCTATAGGATAGGTTGTGCATCGTTCGTGGCCTAGTTTTACCAAGGTCTAGCCTTCTTCGAAGCCTATTTTGGCGTGAGAAAGGCTCAATCCATAGCCTTATGCATCACCGTTCCTAACTTACCAACTTTACCATACAATGCGTCCAAATCATCAATTGAAATCAATCTCCCCGTTGAATACTTCTTGCACCTATTTTTGCTCAAAACAAATGAAAACGATTAGTACGATGGGTTGCCTCCCACCAAGCGCCTTAGTTTTGGTCGTGGTACGACTCTTATTTTTGGATTTTCATTTATCAAAAACAAAACAAGTACCAAAATGACAAAACGATAAAACGATAAAATGATAAAACGATAAAACGATGGGTTGCCTCCCATCTAGCGCCTTATTTATTGTCGTGGCTCGACGTAATAATCTCGATTACTTAGACTTCATCGAGATAAGTGATGGCCATGTCATTCATCGAGTTAAGAGGACCGATATAAGGCTTAACACATTGGCCATTCACTTTGAAAACAACACCCTTATTGCCTTCCAATTCGACTACTCCAGACGAGTAGACTTGGATGACTTTAAATGGACCAGACCACTTCGATTTTAACTTACCTGGGAAGAGCTTAAATCTGGAGTTAAAGAGTAGTACCATGTCACCTTTTTGGAAGTTTCGTCGAACAATCCGCTGATCATGATACTTCTTCATCCGCTCCTTTTATAAATCCGATCGTTCATATGCATGGAGACGGAATTCATCTAGTTCGTTCAGCTGCTCCAACCTTAGATTCTTCGCATCATCCCAATTCAAGTTCAATTGCTTCAATGCCCACAATGCCTTGTGCTCGAGCTCAATGGGTAGATGACAAGCCTTCCCATAAACTAGCTGATAAGGTGACATACCAATGGGTGTCTTGAATGCAGTCCTATATGCCCATAGTGCATCATCTAGCTTCCTAGACCAATCCTTCCTATTAGCATTAACCGTCTTTGCAAGGATTTGCTTGATCTCACGATTGGAAACCTCTACTTGTCCACTAGTTTGGGGATGATAAGGCGTAGCCACCTTATGTTGCTTGACACCATACTTAGACAATACAGATTTGAATAGCTTGTTGCAAAAGTGAGATCCTCCATCACTTATGATAGTACGAGGTACTCCAAAGCGAGAGAAGATATTCTTCTTTAAGAATGCTACAACACGCTTTCCTTCGTTGTCGGCCAATGCTTCAACTTCAACCCATTTTGAAACATAATCCACCGCAACCAAGATGTATTTCATTCCAAACGAATTCACGAATGGACCCATGAAATCAATACCCCACACATCAAAGAGTTCTACCTCCAGAATTTTGGACAGGGGCATTTCATGGTGTTTTGAAATAGCACCTTGACGTTGGCATTGGTCACACCTTCTAACATAGTCGTATGCATCTCTGAATATCGAAGGCCAATAATAACCACTTTGCAAAACTTTTCTTGCCGTTCGATTGCCTGCATGATGTCCTCCAACTTGCGAAGTGTGGCATGCTTCTAATATAGTGGGCACTTCTTCATGGGATATACATCGTCGAATGATACCATCCGCGCATCTTCGAAACAAATAAGGCTCATCCCAATAGTAGTGCTGAACGTCATGCATAAACTTCCTTCTTTGATGGTAGGATAAATTGGCAGGTAGCATATTACTCACCACGAAATTTGCAAAATCAGCATACCATGGTAATTTCTCCGTTGTTATTGCTAATATCTCCTCGTCAGGGAATGCATCAACAATCTAAATTTCAGGTTGCGCCACATGTTCATTCTCAAGTCGAGATAGATGATCAGCCACTTGGTTCTCGCAACCTCTTCTATCTTTGACCTCAAAATCGAACTCTTGCAGCAGCAATACCCATCGAATCAACCTTGGTTTTGCATCCTTCTTCGTCATTAGATACCTAAGAGCTGCATGGTCTGTATGGATGATCACCTTAGTACCCAATAGGTAGGCACGAAACTTCTCGAATGCATACACAACCGCTAGGAGCTCTTGTTCAGTAACAATGTAGTTCTTTTGGGCTTCATTTAGGACCTTACTCGCATAGTAGATAGGATGAAATAGTTTCTTCTTTCTCTGTCCAAGAACAGCACCAACGGCTACACCACTAGCATCACACATAACTTCAAACGGGAGCGTCCAATCTGGTGCTACCATGATAGGGGCTTCAATGAGTTTTCCTTTAAGGCATTCGAATGCCTTTAAGCAATCTTCATTAAAGTCAAACTTCGCATCTTTCTCCAGTAGTTTGCACAATGGACTAGAAATTTTGGAAAAGTCTTTGATGAATCTACGATAGAACCCAGCATGGCCAAGAAAACTACGAACTCCCTTCACCGAAATTGGAGGCGGTAGATTCTCAATAACCTCAATTTTTGCTCGATCAACCTCTATTCCTCTTTCGGAGATCTTGTGCCCAAGAACGATTTCGTCTTTTACCATGAAGTGGCACTTCTCCCAATTCAGCACAAGGTTGAACTCTACACATCTTTGCAATGCCATGCTCAAGTTTTCCAAACACGCTTCAAAAGACTCACCAATAACTGAAAAGTCATCCATAAATACCTCCAAAGTGTCTTCAACCATATCAGAGAAAATAGACATCATACAATGTTGAAAGGTGGCTGGTGCATTACATAACCCGAATGGCATACGTTTGAAGGCAAACGTACCATATGGGCATGTGAACGTTGTCTTCTCTTAGTCCTCGGGAGCAATACAAATCTGATTATAGCCTGAATAACCATCCAAGAAGCAAAACCATCCTTTCCCCGCTAATCGGTCTAGCATTTGGTCCATAAATGGCATGGGGAAGTGATCCTTGAGTGTCCAAGAATTCAGCTTGCGGTAGTCCATGCATACTCTCCATCCAGTAACGGGCCTGAGTGGAATAAGCTCATTCTTCGCATTTGCGACCACCGTCATACCTCCTTTCTTGGGAACACATTGTACAGGACTTACCCATATGCTATCAGAGATAGGATATACAACTCCTGCGTCTAAACACTTAATAATCTCCTTCTTCACCACTTCTTGCATAGGTGGGTTTAAACGCCTTTGATGTTCAAGGTGGGTGTGCACTTTTATTGAAGCTGAATTTTATGTGTGCAAATCCCAGGTGGAATACCAATAATATCCGCAATGGTCCATCCAATGGCTCTAATATGCTTGCGTAAGATTGCAATAAGAGCTGCAACTTGTTGCTCACCCAAATCGGCTGCCACTATGACTGGAAGAGTATTTTCGCTTCCTAAGAATGCGTACTTTAAAAGACTTAGCAGCTCCTTCAATTCTAACGTGGGTGGTTCTTCAATAGATGGCTTAGCTGGTGGTGTGGGTCAATTCTTGAAATCAAGATCCAGCTTCTTGGGAGTATAGCGATAGGTCCCTAATCCCGATAGAGCACAAATAGCTTCTTCAGAAATTTCAGCATCCTCAATCTCTCCTTTCATGAGCAAAACCTCCAAAGGATCATCAAGAATTTGATCTTCTTCAAGTGGTTCTTTCTCATTATCAAGGACAACATCAGCCACAGAAAATACACTCAGATCTTTGGGTTGCTACATTGATTTGCAAACATCAAAACGAACCACTTCGTCATTTATTCGGAATGAAAGCTCATTAGCTCTCAAATCAATGAGCACACTTCCTGTAGCAAGGAAAGGGCGCCCCAAGATTATGGAAACCTCAGAATCTGCTTCACAATCCAAGATGACAAAGTCTGCTGGGAAGATAAATGAAGAAACCTTTACCAAGACATCGCATAAAATACCAACAGGTCATTTTACCTACCTATCCGCCATGACAAGCCTCATATTGGTTGGTGTAGGATCTCCTAGCCCCAACTTCTTGTAGATCAATAATGGCATCAAGTTGATGCTGTCTCCTAAATCACATAATGCTTTGGCAAAGTTCAAAGTTCCGACGGTGCAAGGAATAGTGAAAGCTCCCGGGTCGGCCTTCTTCTGAACTATCGATCGGGTAGCAATTGCACTACAATGATGCACATCATCCTTCAGCTCATAACTTGCTGCCCTCTTCTTAGTCAAAAGATCCTTCATAAACTTCGCATACCCAGGCATTTGTTCAAGTGCCTCTACCAGTGGAACATTAATGGTCAGCTGCTTCAACATAGTCATAAATTTGCTGAACTTAGTGTCATCCGCCACCTTCTTCAATCTTTGGGGAAAAGGTGGTGGTGGGTATGGAAGTGTTCTCTCCATGGCTTTCTTCTCCTCTTGCTTCCGTTTTTCCATTTTTTAGGCTGCACGTCACTAGGTGTAACGTCCTTGATGTTGGAAGTAGTTGTTGCGGCATCATATCCTTTTGCAACGTCACTAGGTGTAACGTCCATGTCCGCAATTTCGTCAACCACTTGCTTGCCCTTTGCTGAAGTTTCCAGCACCTTACCACTTCTGGTAGTGATGGCCATGCATGACCCATCATTCCTTGGGTTTTGCACCGTATCGCTCGGTAAGGTGCCAGCCTTTCTTTGATTGAATGCTGCTGAAAGTTGGCTTAATTGCTGCTCTATTTGCTTGATAGAAGTGGAATGAGAATCAACTAATTGCTTCATGGAGGACAAATCATTAATCACCTCCGTAACTCCTGCACTCGTTGCTTCCACTCCTTTCAATAACTTAGCCATCATGTCTTCCATACTTCCAGAATTAGATGTGGTGGTGTCACATCTACCAGGGGGAACGTACAAACCACTCTTTTCATTGTTTTTCTTCCAACTACCTTGGTCTTTGCTTCCAGATTTATCATAATAGTTCCGACCTTGGTTTCCTTGGGCATTCCCGCGAAAACCCCCCTGATTGTTCAAGTAGTTGGCCTCCTCTTCAGAATCAGATTCGTCTCTTCCTTTTAGCGCTACAGCTTTCACTTTTCGGTCTTTCCTGATAATAAATGCTTTGTCAGAAGATCCACTTGTGTTTTCATGTGCGCCATGTCTTGATCACGTTCTTCTTCTCTTCTTCTTTGGTCTGCAGTCATGCCAATAGATAAGGTGGGGCTTGCTACCTCAGAATCCCTGGTATGCCAAGCTCTACTTTGTTTCGTCATACGATCTAGCATATTGCTTGCTTGACCAAAGGTGAGGTCCATAAAAGAACCTCCAGCTGCATTATCCACCACTGGTTTAGTTATCGAATTCAAGGCTCTATATAAGATCTCCATGAGGTGAACATTAGTCATGTGATGGTTTGGGCATCTCGCTAGCTTTGTCTTGAACCTCTCAATTGCGCCCTCTTGGATGGCGGAAAGAATCTTTCTAGGAAAGCGTCTCTCAATTGCCTCCAATTTGTAATAGAATCAGGAATCAGCCCATTCAACCATAGTGTTGCCTCCCCAGACAGAGACAATGGAAATAGACGTAATCGAATAGCATTCTGACCAACACCAGTATTGTCAAAAGACTTGCATGTAGAAATAAAGTTGATGAGATGCATATTCGGATCATTGCCTGCTAGTCCACCAAATAATCCCTTGAGTTGCAATAACTGAATCATGGTGCTTGTGATGTTGAACTTGGCTCCGAGCGCTAATGGTGGTGGAATTATAGCTCCAGTGGCTCCAGCACCATCAAGATCATCATCATCATCGTCGAAAGCTGGTTGCAAAGGTTGGCGATTATACCTATACCGAGCTTGTCAACCTCTTCGGTTGGCAGGTGTTATAATTTCAGCATCACGCCTAGGGTTTAGTAACTCGTCATCACCTAAATCTTCATCGTCAGGATTTGTTGCTCGCCCAGGATTATCAATGTTTTGTTGTTGGACTTGAGCAGCGGCAAGAGCAGCTAATCTTGCTTGCTTGTATTGAGCAGCCATCCTGTCGATTTCAGCTTGTGCTTCCATTCTTCTAATTCGTTGTGGTTCAGGATTGATTGGTAATAACGGTTGACCAGAACTTCTAGTATGGGGCATGCACTAAAGTAAAAACCTGCAAGAAACAAAAACAAAAACTAAAAGTAAAAGTACGAGAATCTTTGACCAAAGGGTCTAGTAATTATCACGAACTTAATTGACACTCGTGTTCCCCGGCAACGGTGCCAATTTTTGATAACTCTCAATCTACAGCTCTCGTGGGAGTGTAAAGCGGTCGTTTGTCAAATATAGAACCCAACCTGGGTTGGGTGTCGATCCCACAGGGAATAGCTTGGCCAACAAGTAAGTAAAATTACTAAACTTTTGGTGCAAGTCTCGTAAAAAGGGGGAATTCTTGTTGTGCAAGTAATGTAAACAAAAGCTAAAAATAACAAAGTAAATAGAGAGAGATTGTTACGTTGGTTGTAAACAATGAGAATTTAAGCGTTGGGGTTATGTCCACCTTCTGAGGTATACGTCTTTATTGCCTATGAGTGTGTAGAATTCTGACATGCAATTGCCTATAGAGAATTGTAGTCGATGGTAAATCCAAGCGTCTCTCGACCGAAACAAGGACTATTTCACTTTAACTCTCTCGAGCTTAAAGCGTGTCTAACGGTACGAATTCTCCAAGAGGTTAGTCCAGTTACGACACTAGCTTTTTAATAGGAAAGGGTGTCCTACTACCTTGACATTATCTCTTTTCCAGACAAATAACCTTTCTCTCGAACAAGTTAAATGTTAGACTGGCGTATTCTTGCATTTGCAACCGCAAAGAATGTGGATTAAGATGAAGAGAATAATGATATAAGCAATATACGTGTCTCGAACTCACAAACTCACAGCAATAGATAGTAACTCATTCGGCTTCCATAACCCCAACAGAGAAGTTTAGTTACCCATGAATGCGAAGGAGATCACGATTGACATTGTTATTATATCACAATATTGAGTAATGGTGTGTAGATCAAGTGATAGGCGTGTGGCGTGTTTCCTTGGCTTGGTAACGATTCTCTTGTTGTGGAATTTAAGAATAGAAGAGTAGATTAATAGAAGAAGAAAAATAGAATTAATGGGAAGATTAGAAGAGTTGTAATTGAGAAGTAGAATGTGTCTCTCCACTAAGGGAGGACTTAATTAAAAATCTCTAGCATGATAGGGTATTTATAATACTCCTATCCTACTCCTACTATGCTAATGAAATAAATAACCAAATCCTACTAAACTAAGGAAATACTTAACCCATTTGTACTAGGTTAATGTAACATTCTCCTAATCCAAATAAACTAATGAAATACATAACCCAATTGTACTAGGTTAATGTATCATTGTCAAAATCCAGCTTTGTGTCTGTAAGTCCCCAAAGTCTTCAGAAATGTTGTTTTAGCCCGGGACAGATTTTCCATGCAGCAGTTTTGGTCCTTAGGCGTGTAGACTTTCTTCCCTTCCTTTGTGAGCTTTCTTTTGCGTCAAGTAAGTTATAAAATGCTGTATTTTGCATCATTTATACCTGAAACTTTACTAATCATGTTCGTTAGCTCATTTATAGGAAAAAGGACTAAAAGTGCATGAAATATATAATTTGTTCTCAAAACTAGGCTAAAATATGGGCAAAATATATTGATATAGGCGTGTAAATTCGCCTATCATCAATAACCCTTAAGGGACGGTAGTTTCCTCCTATTTCATCAATTAAACTTACTCAAAATTCTCTTAAAACAAAATCCTAAACTTCCCTCCCAAAGATCTAGAATTCAAGACTTTCAATTCAAGATTCTCAAGAAAGGTTTCAAGATTAAGGTTCCATTTTTCAAATTAAGCAACCTAAGGTATGTGGGACTACTCTAAAAACCATGGGCGTAAGTTTAAATGTTTTATCAAGATTAAAGGTCCCCGGTTATGTTTTATAATGAAGTGTTGGATATTGTTTTCGAAAAGTATGCATCATGGGATTATTTTGATGAAAATATATGTAGTCTTGAACAACTTTTCATTGAACTATAACTATGTATATATGATTCGTATGTTTTATAAAGTTGATTGAGAGCAAGAATGACTAAGCTCCCTCTCCGTTATGATATCTTTGATTTCAAGTATTGTGAATTGTTTAAATGCATGAATTTTCTCAAAGAAAACTACTGAGTGAGTCCTTTACTACTGACCATGGAATGATATGGGTTGTGACGTATTGAGAGGGAGTTTGTGAAAGAAAAATTCTTATCATGTCAAAATTAATAATTTTCGTGGGTTTGGAACAATATAAACATAACATGATCACCTTATGATCGTAATATTGAAAGGAGAGTGGTTTTGATGTGAATTCAAATAAAAACCTACTGCATGACTCTCCCTCACTTGATGTTTAAAAACTATGGGTCGTTATTAATATGATAATAAGTGAAAAGGGCTACAAATATGATATGATGTGATTTGTTTGACTTGGAAGTTAGGGTATGACGATACCCGATGATTTTATACCCTTACCAATATAGTGTTGAATGTTTTGAAAGTATGAACATGTTTTCTTTAAGTAAGTTACCCAAATAAGGCATTTGAGTGCAAGGGCTCATCAGTGAAAACTGTAGTCGCCGATGCGGGACTTATGATATATGATCCTACATGAAAGAAAATTTTTTAGGATATCTCACATGGGGGGATTTCCTGTGGTGTTCTCACATAGGAGGTATCACCACTCCAATCCTGGTGGCTACTTGGATTGGAGGCTTGGTCATCGAGTCAAGGGCGGGTTCCATATAGACCGTAGGATTACAGATTTAATGGGTGTATAGCTCAAAAGAATAACAAAGAGTGACTCAAGGTTGTCAAGAATTTATTTGAAATTTATCAAATATATCCATGTATTTTTACTTACAAAATGTTCACTGTTATTGTGAAATGCTCTCACCTATTTTGTATAAAAGCATGCTTATTTTGGGTTATTTCACATACCAGTATATATGTATTGACTCCCCCTATATTTCAAGATCTGAGGCTCAACCCTGGGGTTTCGTTAAGCCATAGAGCTGCTTTCTTAGAAGTTGCAGTTGGTAAGCCTGCCTTATTTTGGTAGGCCTAGTTATGAGTTATTGTTATTTTATTTTGATTCATGGTCCGGGGGCCTTGTCCCAGTTTTATTACTTATGTTGGTTCTTATATTATTAGAGATTTTATAGACTGGTGTCATGTGTTTTGAATGTTAAGAACTCCCTTTTTGAATTGTTCAGTTGAACTAAGAGATTGACCATGTTTCTATCTTATTATATTTTCCGTATTTCTTTATAGTATATGAAAGGTGTGCATGATTTTTAATTAAAGATGGGCGCCCAAGCCTTTTTGGTTTGGATGCTTGTCGCGGCTAGGGGCTCAGCTTGGGTCATGATAGGTAGAAAGTATATAAGTTTTGTCGTGATGAGATTGAACCTTATATAGGTTGCATACATATCTCACAGAGAGAATCAGGTCAAAACCTAGTTCAAGGTACTTAAAAATAATTTGGAGTTTTCTAACAAAGGAACCAAACCAGCTATGGGTTGCCTACATATCCCACCTAGGAAATCAAGTTATGTGTAGTTTAAAATTATATGGGTAATAATTTCTAGTTTCTACCCTAGTGTGACCGAACCATATGTGGGTGACCTACGTATCACACTGAGAAAATCAGGTTATATGTAGTTCTCCTATGATAAATAAGAGATTTTTTTTGAATTTTTGCTATGGTAAAACTAAACTCTATGTGGGCTACCTATGTATCTCACCAAGGGAATCATATCAAAATGTAGTTGGTAAGTTACATGAAAAGTGAAAGTTACATAAAACCTACTAAAGTCTTTCCTAATGCAATGTCTTAACTTCTCTAGAATGGACATTCTTTGTGCCTGAATATTCCCACGCTTGTCATGTTCATTTGTTGGTTGTTTGAAATTTTCATAAGCTTCACATCTTTCAGAGTCTTGTTTGGTACCAAACTCTGTTCATTTGTTGCATTATGCCATAATTGTAATTGACAGATTTGATAATTTATATAAGAAGATAAAATATAATACATAATAAAAAGTTAAAGGAAAACAAAAAGAGAATTCATAGGTTTTACAATTAAGCTTTCAAAAGATGAGGCAAACATCATAAAGTTTTAGGAACATCAAACCTTAATTTGTACAATCGTGCTATTGCAAAAGTGATACTACTTGTTCAATCTACCAAGACCCGAGGTATGGAGTACAAGTCCAATTCTTTAAACTCTTCTAGTTTGGGACTCCAACTTGTCATTCGCTAGTAGTAGTATCCTCTATTGATTCTAGTTCTTGGGATGCCATCGATAATGCGTATTTTCCAACCTTTTCAATTGGTTCAATGGTCGCTTTTAAATCCCAATCTTCTTCAACAGTTATCATGTTCACATTGGTGTTCTCATGATATGGTAGAGGGTTGATTCTCACATTGGGTTGAGGTCCAATAAGTTGAATCACTCCATCCTTGATTAATGCTTTAATTTTATTTTTAAGACCATAACAATCCTCAGTGTCATGTCCTATAACTCTTGAATGATATGCACAATTCTTGGAACTATGAAACCATTTTCAAATAGGATATGTGATCTTTTCTTCGTAGGTTGAATCACGTTTGCTGTTTTTAATATTTCAAATAATTTAGCATATGGTTCAACTATTTTGGTATATTTACGAGTGGTTTTGGTTTTTGGATTTGAACGGGCCTTGGGGCAGCACGTGGGCGATTTTGGTTGGTGAGGCTTGAAAAGTCTAGTATGGGTATGGAGTTTGGAAAATAGGGTCTCGTGGTTGGTAATAATTTTTTTGGGTGTTGTAGACATGATAAGTAGTTGGTGGAGGATAGTAAATCATTTGTGAAGTTTCACCAAATCGTTAAGGATAAATGGGTTGATGTTGTTGATTTAGGTAGAAAGGAGTTTGACTTAGCTTGTATCCTTGGTCAATAACGACAATAGATACATCTTCCTTTTCAGTTTTGTTTTCGTTGATAGAACCATATTAAATCGCTTTCCTTGCAGCTTGCAAGGCTGTATTGTCGTATATTCTCCCTGACTTGACCCCATCATTCAATATTTATCCCATTTTAATGACTTCCATGAACTTTTATCCCATCATAGTTATCATTTTTTCATAGTATAAGATACTATATTGGCATTGAATGAATGTGGCGGACATTTTAATTTCAATCATTGGTGGTTGGACTTTAGCTGCTTTATCCCTCCAATGTAGTGCATACTCACGAAATGTTTCAGTTGATTTTTTTTTCAACATAGCCAAGTAGAACTTATCTGGTGTGATATCAGTTTTGAATTTTAACTGATCCATAAAGTCTTGTGTCATATCATTCTACTTACGTCATTTACGAAGATCCAATTGTGTGTACCAAGGGAGAGCTTCATCAGATAAACTTCTTATAAACAACTTCATTCTAATTATTTTGTTTCTCGCTACTCTTACCAACTTATCACCATAGGCCCTTAAATGTAAATGAGGGACACCAACTTATTGAATAAATTAAATTTTGGCGGCTTGTACCCTATGGGTAAGTCAATGTCTGATTGCACACAGGTCATCATACTCTAGAATTTTTCTTCCCTTAGTAGTTTGGAGTTTTTTCATAGGTTTCTTAAGCTTATGGACCTCTCTTGCTTACACATTGTTGGATTTGGACTTGGCATCCTTTTCCATTTCCTCATACTAATCTATCTCGGGTTGGAACTTGACTGTAATTGGGCTGCTAAAGGTTTGACTTTATCCTGTATACACAGGAGAAACATATTGCACGTAAGGAGTGGAAACATGTGTCTCTTGTATATACTGAGTTGGATAATTTTATAAAGTAGAAGTATTTTGGATTAGAGGTGGTGGAGGATTATGATGGGTATTAATGAGTTATTTGGTTGGTTTGTTTAAAGGAGTAGTTTTAGGTAGTAGGTAAGTATGACTAGGTGGAGAGGCACAAGGAATATGAACTGGAGGTTGATTTAGCGAGTTAATAGGCCACGGATTAGGAGAAATAGCATATGTAGTGTAGGTAGGTGGTTAATTTGTGGATTTACTGAGGTGGTCCGAGGTAGATTA
This sequence comes from Capsicum baccatum var. pendulum, assembly GCA_030864225.1. NCBI lineage: Eukaryota > Viridiplantae > Streptophyta > Magnoliopsida > Solanales > Solanaceae > Capsicum > Capsicum baccatum. The sequence continues at coordinate 197,388,619 of CM061559.1, read as the reverse complement.
TTGTTGGTAGGGGGATGTCGAGGAGAAAAGTGTTCAAGAACTGGTAAATCAAGTGATGGTAAATGTGGTGGCTTTGGTGCAATTTTTTTGGATTCAGGAGGTGGACTTTAGAGTGTAAAGGATAAGTCGGTCAAGTCCTTAAAATAATTCAATTCTCCGTGCAGATCCTCGACCTCTTGAGTCAAGCGAGCAACGTACTCTTCCTGTTGAATAACAGCTCTAACTTTAGAAGTTTCAGTGATAACCCTGACATTCCCCGTACCTATTGAATTAGGTGTTGTTGGATCAGACACAGTTATTTTTCTTCCTTAGACAGCTTTACTACCTCAAGGTAATGTCGATGACTTGGATCTGGTGAAGTAAGGGTGGTCAGCCAGCTCGATTGTTAACACGATCAATCTTTGTTAGAGGGTGATGAAAATAATTGAAAAAGATAAATATAGAGTTAGTTTAGGTCATTAGACAATCACATTCATGTTGAGTTAAATATTCATATAATGTCAAGTAAACACATACTATATTTCGGAACCTCTTTTTGTCAGAGGTAGGCCTACGTCCAAAAAAATTGACATAAATGGATCCAAATTCTGTCACGTTTAGACTCAGGATAATTTAGGATTTTTGAAGAGAGAATATCAAAGTCAAGGTAGACTGTGATGATGGTAACAAAATATGTTGCAAAGGCGTACATAAACATGAAAGGATAGGATGGACTGGAATGATGCCTTTTAAAGTGATACAAAAGGAAGAAAGAATCCTAAGGACCCATCACTAGTTAAAAGGCTTAGGGATATCTAATGCAAACGAAGTGCTAATAACAACCAATAGTCATGGATTCTAAATAAGAAGTTAAATAATGATGGGGATGAAAGATATTCCACAACAGTTGTCATTAAAAAAAATAAAACTAAGGTGGAGTTTTGTCTAATACTCCACATTTGTTGAGTGGAAGGAGGAATTCAAGTATTAGGGAAAGATTTGATAATATCATAAGACCCATTTGATTAGATTTATGTGGAGTCTATTATAATATTCCACATCTATGGACTTGAAAAGAAAATTAAATGGAAACAGTTTTTTTAGAAAAGGTACTCCACGTCATTGATGGATTTATAGGAAGGTCAACAAAGTTGTTCTGAATCTATTAGTGTCTAGTCTCTTAACAATCTGAATCATTTTTCACAAAAAGTATGTCATAGGGTACATTACCCTCTAACAAAAGGGCGGCTTTCTAATTGCAGATACATTACCTATTTCTATAGTATGAGGTTTTTCCTAGATAGTTGAGATTGAGACTGAATAATTGTGAGAAAGAATAATAACCTAAATGCATCAACTCTGAAACTAATGAATCTAGAGAAGGTTTGGAGGAGTGCAGGACACCCCTCGCGTGTTCAGTGTGTGTTTTTGTACGGTCAAAAACTCTATAGAAAATGCAAATAATAAGGTAGTAACAAGTAGTGTTGATCAAACAAATAAGGACCACAAGTTTGGATTTGGCTTGCGTCTTTTCAAATAAGGCAGTGTTTATTTCTCACATGTATATTACAACAAATAATGAGCAAAAAATAGGCATATATTCTCAAATATAATTCTTCAACTAAGTTTGTTAAGGTCAAAACTTTGAAATCTCCAGCAGAGTCGCCATACCGTCGCGCCCTATTTCAGACCGGCTAAAACAGCTCGTATCATATAGGGGTCTTTGTGACTCTTGGGTAAATTCATTTTTTAGAGTCTCCACCTAACTATTAAAAAAAATTAGGAACCCATTTTTTGTGATGTGAAAACTCTGTTTTTAGTCTACAAAAACCAACGAAATTCTAAATTAGGATTTTGGTTACTCGAGGAAAAGATATTAAGCACCTCTCGGAGCCTATCTGAATATAGTCCTTAAACTTAGTTTTAGAAAAATATTTACTTTTCATTATTTACGAAGATAGTGACAACTACACATATGTTTGTCAAATTTAAAGACAACACACAAGGTATATAAATATATACGTACAAAATATGAAAAGTAATGAATTTATTGTCAAAATACTCATGCATTTTTAAAAAAAATATGAAAACAGAGTGTAAAGTTTAACATTAGTATCTTTGTTATACTAAAAATTTTAAATTTTATAACTTTTACAAGAATATAAAGTTAAGTGTGTAAAGAAATCATTTATGAGGTAAAAGAAAATATCATTTTAAAAGTATGTAAAAAATTATTTGTTTATAACTTATAATGTACATCTCAAAAATATGAAAAATTATTTGTTTCGGGAGTAAATTTGTACAAATGCATTTCTCGCAAAAAATAAAGATAAATAAAAATATTAAAATATATTAACGTATTATCTTCTGAGTAAAATAGACTTGTGTATTATTAAAATATAAGAAATCATGTTATTGTTCATTTATTTGTAAAAAATAATTAAAAGCAATAGTTAAAAGTAGATAAAAATAAAGGTAATAGAAAAATACACATATAACTATATAGTTCGAATAAAGTGTAAATAATGATGATAATAACAATAATTTTGTTTTGAAAAAATAAATAAATAAAAGTAGCAATAACAATATTTAGTATATGGTAGTGTGTATTTATATGTACCTTGTGTTTTGGTTTTATTTGAGTTTTTCTTTTTAAAATCTAGAAATTTGAAACTAGTGTAAAAGAATGAATGAAAGTGAGATAAACCGTTGATATAAATTAATTTATTCAAGCGAGTTGGAATTGATAAATAATTTCCTTTTAAAAGAGAAGTTTGCGTTTTGGCTATTTATAAAATAATGTTAATTCTCTTTATTTGACAAAAATGTTGAGGTTGCGATGTACGTTATTTTTTTAAAAAAATGTGTTTGAGGTGAGTAATTAGTTTAAAAGTTTGCTTAATATTAAAGTTGCTAAAGCCCCCCTTTTTATATAAGAAAAAATTTATTTAACTAGCCATGTGTTAATTGCGAAAAGGTGAAAATGCTAATGTATTTGAAAGAAAATTTGCAAATTCTAAAGCAATATAAACACAATAAGCGATTAATAAAAGTTTAATAATCAATAATAATTAAATGTCGTTTCAAGTTTCAAAAGAATGACAACATAGAACGAAATATTAAAGAGAAGGGAATAAGAGATACTAGGCTCCTAATGGAGTTTGAGTTTCTACGTTACTCGACTCTGAGGCTCTATGATCATCCTAGTAGTTGACCCAATATTAGGATCGAAATGGAATTTCAATTGAAACTCCAACTTCCGAATTTACATATAAAAAATAAAGAGAGATAAGGATTAGAAATCAATTAATCAATCGACATGAATATGGTTGAAGCAGATTAATAAGATTATAGCGGCCGATCCCTGTTTCAAATAATCAAGACTAAAGTTTAGAGGAGTTTTGTTAGCCTTTAACAAATCAATAATAATATTTAGCACCTTAACACGTGCAAGACTTATTCAAATGATTCGGGGAACATGATGGCCATACTTCATACTAATGTTTAGTGTCAAAATAACCATTAATGCCATAATACAACAAAAAAAGAAGCTCCAAACTAGTTTCAAGCTCGTGACCAATTAGCAAGACAATGAACATTGCTATTAATAAAATACAGCCAGGGAATACACAGAAACACACACACTTGTTATAAATTAAAGAATTCATACTAGGATGAGAACAATCATAACTTCATGATAGAGAAGATCTTGAAATTCAACTACCAGATTTAAATATTCGTGTTTATCCATTTTAATAGCTTGGCCATCTTCATTAAATGGAGTTGCTAATGATTCACAAGTTAAAAGCCCTATATTGAATGGAAAAAAACAAAAGCAGAGGAGAAAGAGTTCCACATGTTTTATATATTCAGATGCCAGGCAACTATATGTGTCTGGACAAACAAAGATTAAAATGAAACAATATTCTAAAACTCAAATCTGCGAAACGACCGATAGCGCTAAAACGTGATAAGATAAGTTTACACATGCATGTTTACAAATCTGTATATTTACAAAAAAAACAACTTCACAAAATTAGAATTCTTTTTTTTATCTACCAGCCAACAAAAAGAAACAACGTAAACTTAAGACTAGAACAAAACCACCTATTTGCAGAACCAAACTATGTGAAGAAGACGAAAATTAGAGAGAAATAGATGGATGAATTTTGCACATGTCTCACGTAATTTGAACACGAATCAACCGCACATTGAGTCGAATCGCTCTGAGTAAACAACAATGGGAACACAAACATGAAACTTAAAATAAAAGTACGGATTCATAGGAGCAAACAAGACGACAGAGAAATAAGAGGGCGGATGTTTACCTTTTGTTGGGCAGCAAGCCAGAGCTTCGTCTTCAAGGATTTTTTCGGCTATCAAACTCGAGTTTGCACCATGGGAAATCAAGAAACAGTAGAGAGAAACAAGTACTTGATTTTGATAACTTAGCATTTTTTCGAATGTTAATTTTATGAAAGTTCACTCTTCTTTCAATCTCTCCATTTTGTCTCCCCCAAAAACTTGTTCTAAAATGGATAAAATTGTGGATATTTATAGGCAAATCTGGATTTGAAATCAAGAGTTTTTAGAAACCAACGTGTAACGTCTCGGTCGTTTGTGAAATTTTTTCATCTTCTTTATTTTAGTGCTCTCCATAGTTGTATACGTAGATTATGACTCACGACATGAGTAATACTAATTCTTGAGGTGTTCGAAAGTAATTTAAGTCATTAACGGGTTATTGAGTTGAGAAAATTAAACCCAATAATGGTCAACCTTTAATTGAGGTGACCTCGAATTAGTGTCGTAATATTTTCAATTGGTCCGGAATGTACTTTTTAGTCAATATACATATTTAATTTAATTCTATGAGATTTTGAATAAATTTTGCAAATTTATTAAAATTTTGAATAGTTTAGATAATTAGTTTAATTAGTGATTTAATGGGTCAAAACTATAAATCCTTTTACTATCTCATATCACGCAACTTTGAGTTAATAATAGGGTTTAGCCCATTTGGACGAAAAGAAAGAGGAAGAAAAAATTTAAGAGGATATATCAATCATTTAATAATGATTGAACTACTGTAGCTATGGTTTGCAAAACCAAGAAACAAGTTTCATTGATTATCATAAAATTATATTCTGTTTTTTTTCTTACAACTAAAGCCTTGTGAATATGTTTAGCACCTGTAAATTCATGTCCTAATTCCACCATGAATTTCTATTGCATCACTATTGTCTATACATTTTGCTTATATTTGTAAGATAAGTAATTATAAGAAAAAATAGGATAGTAATTATATAGGGTAATGGGTATTGGTGGAAAATAACTTGGGACATGACGAGTTACTGAAAAAGTTACGGCGAGTAAATGGACAAAAGTAAGATTAGTAAATAATGACTAGTTATTGAAAAATTAATGGCGAGTAAATGGAAGGTAATTGATTTTTAGGTAATTACTCAGTGTCCTCGTGATCTTTTGTTAGCCTTTAGTCATAATTGGACAAATTTGATTTTAGGCCTAGAATTGTTAGAGTAAGAATTTATAAAATGAGTGTATTTATATTCCTATGGGGATTATATATTTAAATAGATTTTGATCATTAGGGAGCTTTACGGAAGAGAAAGGCTCTTGCAAATTAATTTGTATTTAGATTCTTCGGTGGAGGTAGGTCACAGTTTAATTGGAGTTTAGACTCAACTTGATTGTGTGTATGCTCCTAAATTGGATACTTGATTATTGGTATTCGAATGTGCTTGAAATTGATGATGTTTAGATTGTTGAGGCGTGTATAAATGATTATTGAAAAATTACTTAATGGAATTCTCCTATGAATTTAAGTGTACTTGTAATCTTGGTACATCGTATTATATGTTGTGATGTAGTGTAATTTGATATTGATATTACTTGTTTATGGTGGATTGGGTACCACCCCGATATGGATATGGATATGGATATGGATATGTTGGCTCGGGTACCACGCCGGTACGAATATGTATATGTTGGATCGGGTACCACGTCGGTATGGATATGTATATGTTGGATCGGGTACCACGCCGGTATAAATATGTTTATGGTGGATCAGGTACCACGCCGATATGGATACGTATATATTAGATCGGGTACCACGTCGGTATGGATATGTATATGGTGGATCGGGTACCACGCCGGTACGGATATGTATATGTTGGATTGGGTAACACGCTGGTACGGATATGTATATGATGGATCGGGTACCACGCCGATACAGTACATGAACATAGATTGTTCCCTACAGGTCTTGACTATTTGGGCAAAAATAAGTCCCATAGAATACGTGTACATATTTGTGTTGATTTGATGGATGTTTACAGTATGGTTGATACTCTTAATGGTTATGTAGATTGTTTGTGAGCACTGTCTGACATATTGTTGCTATATTATTGATTCATTAAATATTTGTTATGTGACGATGCTTGTCTACTTGTTATTTGATTTATGTTGTGTACATGGTATTCAATTGAGTTGGCCTATGATACCTACCAGTACATAGTGGTTTGTACTGATACTACGTTGTACTCTTCTTTTATTGAATGCAGCAAGTGTTCTAGAGGCTCAGACATGACCTCACCTCTAGAGTTTGACAGAAGATCTTGATCCAAGGGTGAGCACTCCGTCTTCAGGCTGAATGGGTCATCTTTTTCGTTCTTTTTCATCTTTCGAACAATGAAACATTCTTTATTTACTTTATTTTTAGATATCTCCTTAGACATGATCTTTGTTAGTAGTTCTTGTACGATGACTTTCGAGTCTTGGGGATTTCAGTAAATAGATTATTTGATATTTACATTACTGATGATTAGCTATAAATTATTATTGCTAAGTTGGTTTTATGATAATATCGTTTAATATTAACTAAGTGATTGGGTAATGATTCGCTTTAGATGGTTCTCCCACAAGAAAATTAGTATGAGTGCCACTCATGGCCATTTGGGTCGTGACAAAGTTGGTATTAGAGCCCTAGGTTCGTCGATCTCGTCGTACAAGAACATCTCTAGTAGATTCTTGCGAAATGGTACAGAGATGTCTGTACTTTTCTTCGAGAGGCTATAGGACACTAGAAAAATTTAAATTTTTCTTTCTTACTTGATTTCAATTGGTATCTGGTGATTCCAATTGGTATCTAACTTTTTTCATTCTTATTCTTGAAGATGGGTGTGTTTGAGAGTTATGATGCAGAACTGGTTACCTTCCAGTTTCAAGGGGATGCCAAGATGTGGTGGAAATAGTGGATTTTGTTAAGAACATGGAGGGTGTAAAACAAGAGGATTATGCCAAGGTAGTAGAAAAGAATGCCCGCAGAGAACGTAGTTTCAGTGGTTCTTATTCTAGGGGTCTGAGTATTTATGGGTGTGATGAAGTGAGTCACATCAGGAGGTTTTGTCCTAATTTAAGGAATTAGGGTTAGTTGTAACACCCCAAGTCTGTACCCTGGACGCTACACAGTGCTCATAATCCTAAAGGACTACAAGCTAACCCATGACTGGCACCTACTGCAATAACTGTGTAATAGATGCTGTAATGATTGTGTAAATAGGCGAAAACATATGCCATAAGGTTCAAATTGTAAATAAATATGAATGCGGTATAAAAATACCAAAACTGAATATAAGTACTGAAAAACTAAACAACTATCTGAAAATACTCTAGTCCAAAAAAGCCTCTAACTGTTTGAATTGTGGAGTTGATGGGACAAACCCCCAACTAACTCCATCTAATGAAATAAAACTGAAGTATTATAAATAATAAGTATTTTCTCAAACTATGAGGGTTCACCACTACTCTGAAAGTTGAGAATCTGATCTGATAAGGGTGCTCTGGGGCTCGTGTATCTGAACTTATGATATAAGACAACATAGCACAAAGAAAAGCATGCGTCAGTACTTTGAATGTACTGGTATGCTCAGTAAGGTAGGCTAATATGCATGGGTTCATATGCATGCACAATAATAATTGAATAACTTGAGTATAACTGAGTAAGAGTACATGCATGAATACATAGACTATAACTGAGATCGTGTTAATATTGAGTACTGAATCGGAATACTGATAACCAATATCTGAGTTTATGAATACTGTATAAATAATTATCTAAATGACTGTATCTGACAGTCCTAAGTACTGTGGAACCATACTGAGTTCTGTACTGAGCCGAGTGACTATGTCTAATAATCCTGAATCTGTAGAACTGAACTGAGTTCTATTCTGAGACTGAGACTGGAACTGAGACTGTAGGAGGTAATCATCTAACCGACATGCCCCTTCTCTAACTGATTTGGAGTTCAACCTGTAACCCCAATTGGAAGGGTGTTAATTCTGTGCCACGGGTAAGAACAAGCTGTGAGTTAACCCTCTATGACAGAAACCTCATTCGTCAACCCTCGCTGGCAAGATAACTCGGATGAGAAGTATCAACCCTCATAATATCTGGCAGAAAGATGCCTCAACCTACACTAGCTATGTAGTTCTGTAACGCAGGGATTGCTGCTAAGGATCAAACCCTCTACTGACAGAAATTCCCCCACCCCTGGATTAACTCGGTGCTGAATCCTACTCCTAACTGAATAGACACTAAACTGATTTCTAGTCTGTACTAGGCTGGACTGAGCGGTTACTAAGATTACTATTTAGCTGAACTAAACTGAGTTCACTGAGTATCGTTAACTGACGAAATACTACTGAATTCTGTTAACTAACTGAGTTTGCTGAGGTCTGAACTGGTTACTGAATTAGACTGGAGTAATATGGATTCTACTAACTCTTCCTGAGTTTTGTAACTGACTGAGAGTACTACTGATCGTGTCATGACTGATGTTGTTCTATGACTGACCATGGCTCTAGGTAATCAGCTAAATTGACGGGTACATGTACCCCCAGGACTCGATAGCATAAATTAAGAGACATGGAATAACATGAAACATGTTAACTATGAACTTGATCATCAATCATTCATTTATTGGGGCATTTTGACAAACACTTGCATGATATAACTTGCACATAAGCTAACTTGACATGATTTCATTCTCTTAATAGTTCACTTGGACAATTTATCAAGCACTTGGTGAGCATCGTATATGCACATGGTATTGAACAATAAGTGAGCATCATAATTCATCTCTAATTTCACACGTCAAGGGTTTATCATGGAATCACACGAATCTACACACATAATGATTTTTTTAACGTGATATATATATATATATATATATATATATATATATATATATATAATCATTAATTAGGAACTTAATCCAAATAGCAATCATGGATACACTTTAATTCTAACCATGAAAATCATAAAATCAATTACTTGAAGTTCAAAAGAGATTCTTGGACTCCAAGGGTGGAAAGAACCCTTGGATGAACACTTCACATACCTTTGTTGAAGAATTTCTGAAAGCTTATCGTTGAATCTTGAGTTCTTGATTTGAAACTGGATCTTCTAGGGTTTTGTTCTTAAGAATGTGGTCTTTTAAAAAATGAAAACTGGGTTACCGATGCGCAGGTCGATGTGGCGCGTCAATGGCATCGACGTGATAGACAATGTGTCACGTCACATACACGTTTATTCACTAGAATTAGATGCTGGTAGCTGGGAAAAATATTAATCAACATGATAGTCGACGCGGCGCGCCAAGATCGCGTTGATTCACTATTTTGACCTAAAACAAACACAACGACCCTCCATGTATCCTTTAAGGCTTCTGAAGAAAGTGTTCTGAAGGGCTTCTAGAATGCCACAACTTTGAAGGTAGAATTCCTCATCGAGCTAACAAGATATTAGGAACTCCTTACCAACTTCGAAGACGGCAACGACCAGCTTGAATACGTAATTAACAAGTTGTAGGCAAGCTTGAAAATTATCGAGATTCACATACTATAGCAAACATCTGATCTTCTCCAAGGAATGTTGAAGGCATGTCAAGGCAAGAAAACACAATCAATTATAACCATATTGCTAAGGAAGCAATTCTATTTTCCTTTCAATCTCATTTGTGGTTCCGATCAGGTCAACGATAGTGGACCTGATTGGAAACACAAACAAGAAAGCATGGCATGAAATTTAAAATTCAGAAATTTGCCACCTTCTCTTAGATTCATTATTTTAACTGCAGTTGTTGTTGGCATAAGTTTTTTAGACTTGTTGTACATTATTTCAACCCTCGATGCCCGTGATGCTTCTTTGTTGGTCTTCTCTTATTTTCTATCTAGGTGATAATTTCGACCACGCAGCTACCTAGCAAAGTGTTCAGATGTATTATTTTTCTTTAAGAGACACAACAGATGAAATTACATCACCGGATACACTTTCATATTTGAACTTGATTTAGATCTCACATCTGTTAAGATAATTCCTCCGGCCAGATTTGTTAGAAGTTGTATCTACCCTATGTCTCTTCTTCAATTAGCTCCCAGGTGATTTAGTCTTCCATCATCCACCTATTTTCCTTCGAAAGCATTATCCTACCGCATATTCTGACATATAATTATCACCCCGAGCAAGCAATCCAGACATATAAATTTAGGCCAGGGCAATAACTATACTAGTTTTTCGTTCTTGTTAGATGCAGTGCTAAGCTTCGAAGGCCCTCTAAGGGTCCAATGAACCCTAAAAGTTAGTCCAATTGTTATTGAATCTTTTTACAATGACACAAAAACTAGATCCCTTCACAATGCTTGACAAATAAACATGAGCAATAACCGACATTAAATTTTAACAGGCTATCAGAACCATATTCATGGTCCCTCAGCCTTATCAGTTTGGACCTACCAAACTTAACTGTAAAATTGCAGACATCTTTTTTAAACGATCTATGACTAATCAGTAAAAACATCATTCACAAAATCAGTGCACTCTGTGTGTGTTTCCACGATAACATTATCAGTAATACATACCTCCCACATATGAAGTAGTTCCATCTGCAAGCAGCTTATCCTCCGATCCCATCTTTACTGCAGCCTCTTGCGATAGTCCGTCAAAAGTTGATCAACTATTAGTTCCTTATATCTAAAAAGAAGAGGAAAAAAATTAATGTCACAAAAAGAACATTATCCATCTATTGCAACAGATGTAGAGTCTATTACAACAGATGTGGAGTCTGATGGAATACATCAAACCAGCCTTTCTAGTGGTTTTATTTGTTCCAACAGTTTCTCCATCTTTTGCAACATCAACAGCAGCATAAACATCAACAAAAAAGAAACAACATTTGTTCCAACAACATTATCAACAACAAAGAAGCAACATCCTTTATTCCAGAACCATCAACAACATCACACCACAAGTTCCAAAAATGTCAACCCCACCAGCAACATCAATAATTGCATCAATAATAATGAAACAAACAAAATACATATAAAAAAAATGATACGGCCAACAAGGCTTTTAGACTTCTCCTTTTTCTCATATTGTAATAAAAATTCTTGGATTGTTTATTCAACACTTACAAGTTTCTTAAAAAAAAAAATATGAAATGGGTAAATAGTAATTAAATAAAAAAAACAGATGTAAATAACTTGCAAAGAAGAAGACGAGAATGAAAGAGCAATAATGAACCATACCTTAATATCAAAAAGGAAATCAAAATAGAAATTTAAGTCGAGGAAAGATATGGATGGGTTTAGATCCGAAAATATCTTTATGAGAAGAGAAGAGAAAAGCGAGAAAAAAGGTTGTGACCCTAAAGAGGAGAGAGAAAAAAATGAGAGTTGAATAAAATAAACTGCAGCTGAAGGAAGAGATGAGATATTTTCTATAGATGTATTGTGTACATAGACGTGGCGGTTTTCAATATTCATTAATTTCATGAATAATTTTAGGGGCACGAGGAAGACTAAGACTTCTGACATTGAAAAGACAAGACAAAACTGCTCAATGAACTCACTTTTGAGATATCCAAGAAATATTTTTTATCAACTTTAGTAGTAAGTACTACTACTTGATATTATCTACTCGGACCAGAAGCTTCTTGCTTTAAAATTAAAAGAGAAAAAAAGATTTTCAAACAGATATGTCATCTGTTGCAACATATATAAATATTTGTTTAGAAATCCGAACAGCTCAGTAATTTGTTACAATAGATCTAAATATCTATTAAAAAATCCCAACAGCTCAGTCATCTGTGACAACAGATGAAAATGTTTATTTGATAATTAATAAAATCAGATATGTCATCTATTACAACAAATATAAATATCTATTTGAAAATTTCCAACAGTTCAGTCATCTGTCACAATAGATGCAAATATCTATTTGATAATTAAATCAGATATGTCATTTGTTGCAACAGATATGTACTTGTTTAAAAATTTTCAATAGCTTAGTCGTTTGTTGAACAGATTTCATTGCAATTGATTTAGGTGGAACTAGGGATGAATGAATGAGCTCGCAGGGTCAACTATAAATTCAATCGAGTCTTTCCAATTTCATGGCATTAGTATTGCATTCATCCCAACCCGAGTTGTTGATCGATCACTTTGAGTTGAAATGAGTTCTCATCAACTCAATATTATGATAGTGATAGTACCTAAGTTAATTTAGGTGGAACTAGGGATAAATGAATGAGCTCGCGGGGTCAACTACAAATCCAATCGAGTCTTTGCAATTGCATGGCATTGGTATTGCATTCATACTGACCTGAGTTATCGATCGATTACTCTGAGTTGAAATGAGTTATCATCAACTCAATGTTAGGATAGTGATAGTACCTAAGTTGATTTAGGTGGAACTAGGGATGAATGAATAAGTTAACAGGGTCAACTACAAATCCAATCGAGTCTTTGCAATTGCATGGCATTGGTATTATATTTATCCCAACCCGAGTCGTCGATCGATCACTCAGAGTTGAAATGACTTCTCGTCAACTCAATGTTAGGATAGTGATAGTACCTAAGTTGATTTAGGTGAAACTAGGGATGAATGAATAAGCTTGCAGGGTCAACAATAAATCCAATCGAGTCTTTACAATTGCATGGCACTGGTATTGCGTTCATCCCGACTTGAGTCATCGATCGATCACTCTGAGTTGAAATAAGTTCTCACCAACTCAATGTTAGGATAGTGATAGTACCTAAGTTGATTTAGGTGGAACTAGGGATGACTGAATGAGCTTGCAGGGTCAAATACAAATCCAATTGAGTCTTTGCAAGTGCATGGCGCTGGTATTACGGTCATCCCAACCTAAGTCATCCATCGATCACTCTGAGTTGAAATGAGTTCTCATCAACTCAATGTTAGGATAGTTATAGTAACTAAGTCTATTTAGGTGGAACTAGGGATTAATGAATGAGCTCACAGGGTCAACTACAAAACCAATCGAGTCTTTGCAATTGCATGGCGTTGGTATTCCATTCATCCCGACCCGAGTCTTCGATTGATCACTCTAAGTTGAATTGAGTTCTCATCAACTCAATGTTTTAAAAACTATATCTTATAAAATTTTAAAATTAATTAAGATCAATTCGGACCAAATTAGCAATTTCAAAACTTGTCATTCTTTTTCAAAATTATAAATCAACCCATAAAAATCATCCATTTGTGCAAAAAACTTTTTATTTCAAATCTTAAGTACTCGCTCTTCTCTCTCTCTCTCTCTCTCTCTCTCTTGGGGTGTCCTCTCCCTCTCAACAATACAAACAACAACTACTCAACATATTGCTCAACCCTTTAAAATAGGTTGATTTTCTTCCTATTTACGACTACATATAGTTGTTGTTTTTTAATTCATTCCCACTTGTATCCATTGTTTTCTCTATCTTCGCATGTAACAGAGTTCGAGAAGAGTTCTGCATTTGTTCTTTATTCTAAAAAATAGGGTTTTTTATTTAATGACAAAAAAAAAAGACTTTTAGTTGTATTATCTTTGAGAATAGGTTAACAATTTTGAGTTTTGATGCTAAAAAAGTAGGAAGCACCCGAGAAAACCCTAGTTTTTCTCTGAGTGTTTTGTTGACTGTCGTGGTATTGTTGGATGGTGTTTGTGGTGTTGTTGGTGGCTGTTGGTGGTGGTATTGGTATTTGTGTTTTTTGGCGATGGTGTCGGTGGTCTTGGTGTTGGTATTGGTGGCATTGGTGGTGGTCTTAGTGGCATTGGTTATGGTGGTGGTGGTCCATCTGTTGCAATGGGTGAAAGATCTGTTAGGATATATTAAATAGGTCTTCAAACAGATTCCCCATCTGTTTCAACTGATGGGTTATCCGTTGGAGTATTTTCTTGTAATATGACATAGAATAATTTATTGAAATTTCTCCACCTGTTACAACAGGTGGAATATCTATGGGGAGATATTAAATAGGTCTTCAAATAGATTTAGGTTCCCCATCTGTTCCAACTGATGGGTTGTCCGTTGGAGTAGTTTTTTTGGTTATGTGGTAAGAATAATTTATTGAAATTTGTCTCACCTTTTTTAAAAAAATTATGCAGACATCAAATGCAATGTATTTTTTTTTATTTTTTTTTTGTAGTTAAAAGATGTCTCCCAAAAGAAAAGAAACTGAAAGTTAAGAAAGTGGATAAACTTCCGATCACCAAACAAAAAAGGCTAGAGTACAGATAGATTCGGAGGAACTTCTAGAACAATCTCAGTCAGGGAAAAATGAAGCCAAGGAAAGTGATAACTCCTCCTCACCAATGGGGCATGAAATAATATCAAAATTCCAGCATGATTCTATCAAAACCATTAGTATTGACAAGTTTCGAGTTGCGATATCGATGAACAACCCTAATGCAGTATTTCGTGATCTTGTACTTAAATGTCAGTTGGGGAAACCTTTTGACAAACTTAGGAGTATTATGAAGAAGGAAAACATAGATGGACTTTTTAAGAAGAGTTGCTTTGAATATTTTCTTGAGATGTCTGGGCCCCGCCCTCTTTGTTTCCCAATGATCATGGTATATGGCCTTCTCAAGCGCAGGATCATGTATGCGGGGGATGATGGAGGTCCGAAGAAGGGCAGAAATAAGATAGATGAAGTCTGGATCAACTACTGTGGCATGCCGATTTATTTTGGATTGAAAGAGTTTGCCATTGTGACGGGCTTGAGATATGATCGTCTAGAAGAACCTGCCATAAAAAAACACCCCATAAAGGATCCAACAAACACAAGGTAATAAAAGATGGGTTGTTGGGCATTGTTGGACCTAGCTACAAAGTGAAGGATTTGATAGTGAATCTCAAGAATAAAGACATACCAAAGCACTACAGGGAGAAATTATGCTTAGTTTGGTTTGTCCATTCCGTTTATTGGCAAGAGACATCAAGAAATTCATAGAACGTGATTTGTTGGTGCTTGCTGATGATTTTGGGAAATTCAACGACTATCCCTGGGTCTGTGACAGCTACTACTTGACTGTCAAATATTTACTGAAAGAGCTAAAGCCAAAGACGACCACATTATACAGCTTTCCTTGGGTTTTCATGATAAAATTGATCACTATTTTTACTCATTCATTAATTTATATTGAATATACTTGTGATTTTTTTTGCTTGCTTCCTGTTTATAATTTTTAGGCTTGAGCATATGAAGCCATTTCTCCCCTCCGAAAGCATTTCACGGATTACCCGGATACGGTTTCTCATCTAAGGATCCTTAGGTAGTTAGCTGCAGTAGAGAGCAGCAAAAAAAATATTAACGAGGTTGATCGCTTTAACCCTCTGGATGATGCAGTACGTCTTCTTTCAACTAAAATAATTTGCCTCAAATAAAGATATTGAAACAGATGTTCTATGTGGTGCAACAGATTACCCATCAACTGCAACTGGTGTAACAGATGGATAATCTGTTGCAACAGACGATCCATATTTCACAACAGATTAACCATATGTTGCTCTGTTCTCTGAACCCTACTCAACAAATTACCCATCTACTGAAAATTATGCAACAGATAGGTATTCTAATGCAACATATTAGCAATCTGTTTCAACATACAGATCAGTTGTGGTGGTAGCTAGATCGTCTGTTGCATAAGTTGGTTGTGTTAACATAACCTGAGCCCCATGTAACCCAAGTGACTGCAAATTATTATTATATGATTTAAATTCTTCCTGCTATTTTTTTATAGGTTGTGCATCCTTGGATCGTGCCTACCATTGATGAGTTAGGGATGACTTCTTTTCTTACTCTAGGTCTTGTTGATACAAAAGAAGACCCAACGGAGGAGTTAATAAAGAAGGAATTGGATGGAGCAACATCCATAAGAAGAGCAGTTAGGCAAGGTCAGTCTAATGTTGAAGCTCTTCATGACCAAACTCAAACTGCAACAGATTCAGGAGCTTCTTCTAGGGGTGTTGCTGGTGGAGTTGTTTGTGATGGTGGAAGACATCCTGCTGCTGCTTCTGCTGCTAGTCGTGATGATGAGTATGTTGGTTCTCAATAAAAAATAAATATATTTGAAAACACCCCTTGCACAAGTTCTTCCTCTCACCCCTACACTGATCCCTTCCACCCTTACAATGGTCCCTCTCACCCCTCTTCACCCTCATATTCTCTTTGTAAATGCAAAGTGTGCAAGGACAGAGAGGATAAACTCCTCGACAAAATAAAGGCTATTGCTAAAGCTACCGAAGAGTTGAAATCCAAGAGGGGTGTCATACCATCCAATGAGGTAAGGGAGCCATGCACTCCTATAATGGAGGTTAGGAGGAATAGAAGAAAAATTATAAAAATTCTCTTTGTTCTGAAATCAGCAAAAATTACAACTCCCACCGCTCCAATAGTTGTTGAAGTTCAGGTGCCGCCGAAGAAGGTGGACATATTCGCGGTGCTTGGAAAGGAGGAGAAGAAGGAACTGGAAGAATTTATCAAGATGAAGGTTCAAAAAGAATACACCATGCATTCATTTTTCGCAGACTTCTCGAATATGACAAATATGTGTGTGTGGTACAAGGACAAGGTAAGGTTACTTTTGCTAACCTACCCTTCCAATCTACTCCATGAAGAAGAATCTACGCAGAAGATGTGTAATCTATTGTGAAAACCTGATATTCTGTTGCAACATAATACACATTTGTTGCGTAAGTTGCGTTGGCTGGGTAATCTGTGAAATGATTCAGAGAACCCTCTACATCGGATTATTTTGACTGTGTTTTTATTCTTTACAATTACTAACCTATTTAAAAATTATCTTCTTATACCACAATATGTTGATGAAATTCTCTGCCTCATGAGGGGTAGGAAATTAGCGTACCCGGATGCTTATGATGCTGCCAATAGGATAATGGACCTCAACTTCTACAATAATTTTAAGGATAGGTACACTAAACTTTGTGAGATAGATTATTTTGGTGGCCCGAGATTTGATCAGTTAGTTTCTACGTTCCAATGGGATGAAGAAGCAATTAAATATATTAGAGGGAAGAGGCCATATCCACACGGCAAGAGCTGGACCAAGGAAAAGAGAATCCTTGCAGTCATGAACGTGGATGTTACCCATTTTCTCACTGTTGAGATACTACTATACGAGGGAAAGATTAAGATTTATGGCTGCAACTTACCTGCGTTC
The DNA here is from genome assembly GCA_030864225.1 of Capsicum baccatum var. pendulum. NCBI lineage: Eukaryota > Viridiplantae > Streptophyta > Magnoliopsida > Solanales > Solanaceae > Capsicum > Capsicum baccatum. The sequence goes on along the minus strand of CM061559.1, from coordinate 197,371,094 downwards.
AGCGAGAAGACATTTTTAACCCACATGCAGCTACTCTTAAAGTTGTTTCCCAAGTTGTTGACGTAGAGTAAGCTGATGCATCATTTGCCGGCTGAAGTCTTGGCGAAGAAATTATGGGTTTTTAAAGGTCAAAATAAGAACATATAGCTCCCAAAAAAATACAACCGGTGCAGTGTGCGGGCAGTACTCACTTGCATACATTGAGTGTTTGCTAATCGGCACACAAATGATCGGTGTGTGCGACACCATTGTGGGAAAGATGCAATGGGTCTGGGCATATAGGGTACTAAATAAATGGTTGGAGCCCGTCTATAAAAAAAACATGTAAAAAGATAGAGACGAACACGATAACAAATTTTCATTTCAAGCCAATTCATTATACATGTAGGGGCGATAATTTTTATGTCTGGCAAAGTTGAATTTTTATAATGCAACAGATTTTACATCTATTGTAACAAATATAGTACCTGTTGTGATAGACTAATTATCAGTTAGAATAGGTTGGTCATCTATTGCGTTATGTAGATGTTCCCCGTCTGTCTGCCGCAACAGATTTATGATCTGTTGCAATATATAACTTATCTATTGCAACTGGTCAATAATCTGTTGGAGCAAATCAAAAAAGTAGGAAGACCTGTTATATAATTTCAAGCAGATGACCTACGTGTTGCATTTCATGTTGCAACATATGTCTAAAGCTGTCTGATAAGAATGTCGTTTGTTGCCGCAGATATATTATCTGTTGCGATATTTGAATCTAGCACTCTATTTCAATTAACATGTTCAAAACTCAGAATTAATTATATTCATAGACAGAACAAAATAAATCAAAGCCTTCAAAAATTACATGAAATAACTCAACAAATAAATGAAATGTAAAAAAAATCATTATGGGTACAAACGATCTTCTCTACAAATAAATCAACAAGTTAAACCAAGGAGGATAGGTTATTACATTGACGGAATCAAGATATAAAGATCTAATCAATATGGACAAGTTGTTCTTCATCCAGTACTATGAAATTCGGCTTTGGTCGTCGTGGATCTTTAACATCGGTTGCGTACGGCTTCTGAGCTTTTGCTTCTTCATATTTTTATAAAAGAATAGCATATCTTTTGCGGAGTAATCCGACATCAAGTACATCATTTGGTACTTGTAATCCATCACTCAAATACTCGGCATAGGCGATAATAAAAGGATCACAATCCCTGGGTTATAAAAAAAATAGATAATCCATATCTTGCAGTTCATACAAGCGTTGTGAAATTTGTGAAATGAAACTAAATCATGACACTTAAACTTATAGGCTACCAATGGTTTGTTGAGAAATTCCGTCAATATATTGTAAATCAAATGGATCAGCCATTTTATCCCAGTATGCTTCAATCATCGACCAATTAGTACGAACCTTTTGATCCAAAAAGTCACTCATATCAAGGTAAGTAGGCAATATTTTAGCCAGCTTTTGTATCTCAAATGATGGTCTGGAACGTCTCCTTCGTGACATCGAGTCATAAACTTGAATGTGCCTCTCTTTTAGAACGACGACAGCCAACACCCAAAGGAATTCATCACCATAATTGATTGGGATGTACACTTCGTCGACCAAATGCCAAGGTAAGCCAGCCGGAATGCTAAAACCTTTGATGATGTTGATTAAGCATTCCTCGTTTTGGAAAATTTTTGGTTACTGTTGCCAATACCTATCGTAGGCATTATTGATGTAAACTTTGTACAAATAATTTCCTGTTGTGTATCTGCATTGTTCTTGTGTTTACAACTTGGCTTTCTTTCGGAGGTAGTAAAAAATGACATCGATGTGCTGCACATATTATCAAATATTTTAGATTATCTGACGAAAAAATCAATACGCAGATGCAATTAAATAAAGTATTAATTAATAGTAATATGTATGACATTTAAACCTCATCATTCCAACAAGTTTGGGGCTGTGACATCAAATAGAATTAATTTTTCGTTCTGGGATGTGGAACAACAAAGTCAAACATATCAAAACCAAGACTCAGTTCGTTCACTTTGTAGCGCTCATCATTTTGTTTTCTACATGATGATTTATATTTGTTAATGTCATGTTCTTACAAAAAGAATTGTATAAAATAATATCCATAAAATTGATTTATGTACCTGCCGGCATGATGCTTTAACAGCCCATCGGCAATCCACTCTAAATAGTCGTTGATCAACTGTGTTAGTTTTTTTTGGAGCCCCATCCGAGATGTTGAACCCTTCAAACGGGTAATTCTTCCATTCTTCCAAACTGACAGGCTCCACTTTTTTTTATCTTTGGAAGACGTTGACGGATTATCAACTTTCATATTATGCTCTTCGGCAGTAGCTGTGACATCCACCTGGAAATCCAGAATTGTCAATGCTAAGTAGAGATATACAACAAATTTTCCATCTGTTGCAATAGATAAGTTTTATGTTGCATCAGATGGATTATCTGTTGAGATAAATTCGAATAGGTAAATCAGAGCAATATGATAGTTTCGAACAGATGACCCATCTGTTGTAACATAAGACTCATCTGTTGAAACAGATAACGAATCTGATACAATAAGTTAGACAACAGTTGCAACAGATGTATATAACTATTTGATAATTTTCAGCAGATGTATCATCTGTTAAAACAGATATGTGCCTGTTTGTTTTTTGGAACAGATGGTGTACATTCACTTTCTTCAGCTCATGCTGCTCTTCTGTGGTCCTTGCATACTGAACATCGATACAAGACAAAGACAGAGGCATTGCAATCTTGCTTTTTTTATAATTGATGATGCCTTAGAAGTGTCTTTCCTTCTCTTCTTAGCCGCCTTGATCTCTAGTGGAGTGTCCGGATATGAAATCCTCTTTGATGGAATGACACCCCTCTTAGATATCATTTCCTTTACAGAAGTAGTTAGTGTACTAATAGGATTAATCACTCCATCATGTTTCGCCTTGTATTCTTGACATTTGAATGAAGAACTTTCGCTAGATGCGGCAAAATCTGGAGAAAAATCTATACAACCATTATGATCATAATCATAATGGCTTGTTGTTTCAAAAATTGTAAGAGGAGCATCATTACCCCCACCCTCCAAAATTATTTTTTTTTGTGATGGATGTTGCTCCAAACAATTCTATTTTTATTCCATCAATGACCTTAGGATCCGATAAAGTTTGTACAGACCGTAAAGTAAGAAAAAATGGCATCTTCAACTCTCGTTGGTCGGAACAAGCCATGGATGGATAGTCTAAAATAAATCGGTACATATATTAAGAATCTTGATGAAATCATTTAATCATTAATTAAAATAAAAACTTGATTAGAATTGGACTTACTGCTTCGTTGGGGGGGATTGAAAAGATCAAGAAATTTTATATTTTTATTGGTTTTAGCCGACAACCATCTCAGAATTCTTGGACAAGAAACTTCTTCCTGGTAGTTCACTTGTTGTCTCAAATAAGGAATTGCTTCAAATACCCAAGCCTATAACATAATGCCAATAAATCAAAAGCATTATTGAATAAAAAAATGATGAATCATATCATGATAAAAGAAATATTTACCATGAAGTCCCATGGAAAACTATATAAGTTGACTGTTTTTGGCGTTAACAGAGTCAACAAATATTCGATAGTCATTTTGAAGCTTTCAAACCTCAAGGATAGCTGTTAAATGCCTCAATATCCTCGGAGAGATTTATTAAACCGAGGATTATGTTGTTGTTAATGTCTCTCGCCCAAAGAACATTATGTACAAACCAAACCAAGCACAATGATTGTTTGTGCTTCTTTGAAAGTCCTTTACCTTTCAACGCTTCAATCAGATTTTTGTTTTGAAGCTTGGACCAACAATGGATACCAGGTCATCACGATCACTCGATTTTTCTTTTTTTGGGGGGGGTGTGCGGGGTACTTTTTTTTGGGTTAGAGTAGGTATAACTTGAGAAGGAGAAGGAGAATAACATTTTAGTCCGGTAACTATGGCAAACTACTTCCAACCAAAAAAAACAGGCATGCCACAGTAATTTATCCACACTTCATCCATCTTATCATTTTTTCATACATAAACCTGCGCTTGAGAAGATCATATACTATTTTCATCTGAAAACGAGAATTGTTGTCCTCTGGCAAATCAAGATATTTCCCAAAGCAGCTTTCCCTAAAATAAGAATTCAATTTTTGTTCTCGACGTATTTTTCTAAAGGCGTCGAAAGATTTTTTCATGACTGACTTAACCACAAGATCACCCATTAAATCTGTGGCACCGTCGCACTACATTCTCACAGGATAATGATCAATGCTGAAGGTTTTGACCAACTCTTCGATGGAAGGGCTATTAGTATTTGAATCATCTCTTTTGAAAGATTCCTCCTCCCTGTGTTCATTATCTTCTGCTCCTTATTGAGATAACGCTTGTAAAGCAAGCTCATAGAGTGGTAGATATAGCTGAGCTGCTGCACTTGTTCCTTTACTTGGACTTAATTCAGTTTCTTTTCTTTTGGGAGCCATGTTATCTTAAATTAACAGGAACATAACATAGATTATAATTGATTAATGCATAACAGTAATATAACAGTTCCAACAGACAACTAATATGTTGCACCAGGTATGTTATCTATTGCAATATATAACCGACTTGTTGCAACGAATGATTAATTCGTGGGAATCATAAAAATAACACAATATGTTGCACGTGGTATTACATCTGATGGAACACATAATTGATTGCAACGGATGAGTAATCCATTGAAAACCATAAAAAAATATATCACTAATCTGTTGCACCAGGTATTTTATCTGTTGTAACATATAACCGACTTGTTGCAACGGATGAGTAAACCGTTGAAAAGAATAAAAATGGATCACTAATTTGTTGCACTAGGTATGTTATCTGTTGCAACAGATAACCGACCTGTTGTAACGGATGAGTAAACCGTTGGAAAGAATAAAAACAGTCCTAATCTGATATAAAATAAAGAGTAAACCGTTAAGAAGAATAAAAATAGATCACTAATCAGTTATCTGTTGGATCAATATTATTTATATTTCTTCCAAACAGAAGAATCGCATGTCGCAACAGATGAATGATCTGTTAGATTATTTACCTGTTGTATTAGATTTTCATAGTTGCATCAGATTTTTTATCTGTTACATCAAATTTTCATCTGTTCATCATATGTTTCATCTATTACATCAGATGTTTCAACTGTTGCAATACCATTTCTACCAAGACAGACAATAAATCAACCCAACAACAACAACACATCACACAGACATACACACACACTAGGAACATCAACTGTGACAAAAAATCACGAACAAATTTAAATCAACAGTACAACAATAAGAAGAAAAATATACAGAAATGCCAGAAATTAGGATTTTATTCAGTCTACATTTCAATACCAGAAGAGTAGTTGGCTCAAGTTTCTCTGTTTCCTCATAATTGTTTACCTGTGAAAAAGGAAATGGGAGGACAAAAAACTCAAAGTTGTTGTTGCCGGAGAAGTATTCATGTCGATTGACGTTTGAAAATTGAAAAGGAACTCGCCTGACTATTTGATACTGGAGGTTGAAGGGAGAATTTTGCAGAACTGTTGGTTGGGAGAGAGTTGAGAGAAGCTGGAGAGAGAGGAGAGAGTGGTTGATTTGGATTGAAAAGGGGTATGGGTTGGGTTGATTTGTATTTTTGAAAAGATTAGAAAATTTTGAAAATATTAATCAAGTCCACAATTAACTTAATCAAGTATTCTAATGATATTTGACCCTATCTATTGGTCAATGTCACCAATCTTCATTCAAGACTTAAAAGACACTTTTCCTTCAATTTTCTCACGTAATTTAAATAATTTAATTTTTCTTTTATGTACACAAAAATCAAAATCTTATTCTAACTAAATTATAACATATACATTCATATTCAACCCAGCATAAAAAACTAATCTTATCTATAATCTATATCTATAATATATTAGAAAAATACTCCTAAAATAGAACTTTATTAAGGAAATACTTTTATAAATATTGAGATGCACGTTAAACTAGAGAAGAAATCGGTTTACTTATTGAAAAAATATGATTAATGTCATCTAACTTGATTCGGTTACATGTATAGATTGGTGGATGCTTAATTTTCTAACCCTCAACTTCTTCACTGTTTTTGTCAACATAATAGAATTCTCTCTCTCTCTCTCTATATATATATATATTTATATATATATATATATATATATATATATATATATATATATATATATATATTCTTTGTTTCCATTCAAGTTATTCTTCAAGGTCAAAATTTTCGCTCAGACAAGAATTATTTTCATCAAAATTGAAGCTTTGTGATCACTATTGTATTATTTTTTTTTATAGTTTACAGTATGAATTTACAGGTGGTAGATGAATGTCGGTCGACATTGAGGAATTTTTTTAGGTAAAGGTTAGGTTTAATTATATTGTTTTTATATCTCTATTTTGAAAATTTTTTTGTGTGTAAAGGTAAAGTTTAGTTGTATATTTTGATATTTCTATTATCGTATTATTTTGTTATAGTTTACATGTGGTAGATGAGTGTCAGACGGCTTTGAGAAAAGTTTTGTGTAAAGATTAGATTTAATTATATTATTTTGTTAATCGTATTATTTTGTTGCAATTTACAGGTGGTAGATGAATGTCGGTTACTTTGATAATTTTTTTTTGGTAAAGATTAGATTTAATTAAATAAATTCTCCAAACGATGTTGAATTTAATTATTGTATTCATATTTATTACTTAAACAAATATCTAATTTAGTGTAATATTTAAACTCAATAAAGTGAGGTACACGCGCGAGGCGCGTACCCCTAAACTAGTACTAATAACAACAACAACAACAACAACAATAACAAGAACATTTGTATTAGTACACGTTGAAACACACACACAAAAAAAATAGTAGTACACGTAGTAGCACTACTTTAAATTTTAAAAAATGTGGTAGTATATTATTATAACAACAACAACAACAACCATAATAATAATAATAATAATAATAATAATAATAATAATAATAATAATAATAATAATAATAATAATAATAATAATAATAATAATAATAATAGTAGTAGTAGTAGCAATATTAGTAATAATAATAAGTCACTTGACAATTTTAATACAACGATTAATAATATTATAATAAAACTTTTGAGTTGAAAGATTTGATATTGATATTTGTATTCAAAATTATTAATATTTTTATAAACATTATTATTAGCTTGATATTAGGAACGTAATATTGAAGAGTTCTAAATGAACTCATACTATTCATAAATTTATCATTTTTAAATATTATTTAATATATTTAATTAAATAAAGTATAAAATATTAACCTAAATAATAATAATAATAATAATAATAATAATAATAATAATAATAATAATAATAGTGGTACATGTTTAAACAAAGAGAATGGTAGTAGGACAAATAGTGCAGTGCTTTTAATTTTTAAAAATGTAGTAGTATATAATAATAATAATAATAATAATAATAATAATAATAATAATAATAATAATTAAAAATAAGTTATTGTACCAGAAGTAGATGTAAGTAGTAGTGTAATAGTTGGACTAACAATTATAATAACAGTAATTAATAACAACTTACATTATCAAGAAAGATAGTTATTGTCACAACCCAAAAACGAGGGTCATGATGGCACTTGTCACGGCGTACCTTAATAAGTAAGTCTATCACCCAAACTGATATGAAAAGAATAAAAGACAGAAATATCCCACGGTAAGGCTTCTAGAATGAAGCCGAACCATATAAGTAATCGTAACAATGCGGAAAGAACTTATTCAAAACGTAATCATGCCCAAAACTAGGTGCCAATAGTGTGAAAACTACAAATATCATCCAAGAGTCAAATGCATAAAAAAAAATAACCACAAAGGAATAATAATTGTCTCCGAATACTAATAAAGACATAACAACTATAAAAAGATAGAGGTGAACTTCGGACGCATGAGTGTCCAATCCACTACCTTGGAAGCTCCAACAATCGCCCGAGTCAATCAACCTGAGGCGCACTCGAGCTAAGACCTGCACCGAAAGGACACAGTAGGCTTGAGTACGGTCCACTTGTATTTAGTAAGTATCATAGGCCGACCAAGCAAAGTAGTAAATAAAGCATACAAAATATACACTAAGGGCACGTCACCTGCAATTAGAAAATATTTCACAATAGTAGCCCACACCGCTTGCACTAACAGTTCTAATATATCTCACATATATTACAACAACACATCAAGATATTGAACACAAGTATACATTATGTCACATATAAATAGAACAAGAGAAAACAGATAGATACAAGATCATCAAATACAAGTAAAGGGAGGTAAGACAAATATATAGATGACAAGTCAATAAGGCAATACAACATGACATAAATACAATAAAGTAAGTGCAATGTATATGATGATGATGATGATGATGATGATGATGATGCACGAGGTCATCACACAACCTTCGGGATCGTTGCACAATCCCTGTATATACCTACGGAGCTAAATCTTCCCGACGTAGGATCCATGGGGGGTTCGTCAACCTATATACAATCCACATATCTCATTTCTCCTTTCTGGCACATCCCTCGGAAAGGGTTTTATAAGGTGTTATAATATTTTCTTAAAAAGGTGTTGCTAGTGTTTCTCAGATGTTGTCATGGTAGTACCAGTGTTTCATAAATGAGTATGATATGAAGATGTAATGCTCACAACCAATCACAATGAGTATTTCCACAACCAATCACATGATATACTTCCACAACCAACCACAATGATACATTTCCAACACCATATGAGCCAATATTCACTTATTATTTTCGTTTCATCCATGAATTTCCACATGTCTCATATGCCAATAAAGTATGATATAATCACAATACATCAATGGCACCACATTAAAAAATACAATACAATTATTCACATGTATTCAAGGCTATCAATATCACATAGGACCCCACGCGGTCAAACATATCACATAATATCTCAATTTCGACAATACATCATATATAGGCCCCCACACGGGCACAACACATAGATAGCCATGTTTCATGATTATTTTCCACCCTTAAAATGCATTTTGTACCATCATTTACTACCCAGCCCAGTCTGAAGAGTTAAGTCATAACCTACCTCTAAAGCCGAAACTGATTCAAACTTAAACCCGTGACCTTAATTTTCACAAACAATCTAGAACTCGACTAAAAATATCAAATATGAAATCTGTGCGTCAAAACAAAACCAACGACACCCATATTAACTACTTTTAGTTCGGAATCAAAATGGGCTCCCAAAATGGGTTTCCGAAAAGAAGGGAAAAATCAGAACTTTACTTCAAAAATATGTTTTCCATATTTTAAGGATCCTACAGCTGAAAACCTAAGTTAAATCAAGTAAAAAATGGGGTTCAAATCGAAGAAAAACTATTTTTGAGCTTTACCGGATAAAATTTTTGAAATCTGGGTTAAAATCAAGAATCGGAGTTGTGTTGAAGGTTAAATTGATGAAAAACTAGTAATTATAAGATAAAAATATTATTCAAGTGAAAATGAGTGAAAATGGGGTTTAAAATCACGCCCTAAGATTTTTGGGATTTTGAGAAATTAGTCAAGAAATTACTAAGAAATGTGTGAATTCTTACCTTAAATCCGTAATAAAACCAAGTAATGAGTGTTAATTTAGCTTCCCAAGCTCCCACAAACTTTACTTTTAAGCTCTCACTCTATTTTAGAATTTAGCTCTCAAGAGTCAAGATGAAATTGAGCAAAATAGGCCAAAAGGGTAAAAAAAACGGCTATTTATTGCAGAAAATCTGCAATAACATTTTTTTGTTGGTTGATCGGACCTCGACGGAGTGCTCGAGATTCGTTCAAAGCAACCATACTAAATTCTACGTTCCGAATGCGATGGCGATAACATATTTTCCAGAAAATGTCGTTTTCACAAAATTGACCCCCGAAATCCGAAATCACAATTTTCCAAATCGAGGTTCAAAATGAGATATAAAAGCCGTAAAATTATATCAAACATGCTAACACCCTAAAATCAACATTCTGGATATGCTGGCGAAGTCGGATTTTCCATCCGAGGTCGTTTCTCTCAAATGTGAGTCCCACACCCATATTTTCAATTTTCCAACTTTCCGACCAATAGGTCGAAATGAGCTTGGGTGCATCGGGATCCAAACCAAAGGTTTATCCAGCCTAAAATTAATATTATGGAGCTGCTGGTACAGTCATACCAATCACTTCCACACCCCAGAAATATCATAATGCACACCCCAGAAATATCATAATGCAACTACAGGGAGGGGCAAAACAATCAAATCACACAAAATCACAAATTTTACATATTTCATCAAATTTTTAGGTCGTTACAATTATCACAATAAAGAGTTTTAATCAAACTCTTATTATAATCTAACCAATCCGATAAAATGATATTTATTTTATTAATCTTTTGAATTCTAAATTAGAGATACAATATCTTTTTAAAGATAAACTTAAAATTTTCAAGACGAAAATTTATTGTTTTTAAAAAAATATTAGATTTATTAATCAATAATGCATACTACACGAGTTGTTGCTGTAAAAAATGAATAGAATCATTAATATCAAAAGATTTATTATTTTAATCATATATACAAAAAAAATAAGAATATTAAAAAATAAAGAATTAAAATTTAAATTTAAATAAAAATAATAATAGTATTATATTAGAATCCTGAATTTAAAGTTCATAACCATAATATTTTAAAATCTTATCTTTCTAACAAATTCACATCACATTCAATTTTAAATCTGAATTTTAGTTTGCATGCATATCCAACTTATATTTAATTTTGAATTTGAATTTTAGTTTACATGTATATCCAACTTTGTAACCTCTTATATATAGATGCACTTTAATTTGAGTGAGACTCTTATATATATACACTTTGAGTATGACACATAGTAGTGTAAGCTTTCTTCTCTTTTAGTTATTAATCATATTCATTTTCAAATTTTTAATTATGCTGCGAATTTAGGTTTATCCGTTTCAATTATTTTGCTCATTTTACGAGTCCTTTATATTAAATCTGTGGTATTTTTTTAGTCCTTTCTTGAATAGTTTCATGCACTTATAAATTCTTTTTAATTCTAAATACAAAGTTAACTATTTTTTTTTTTAATTTGAATTGAAAGTAAAAATTGAAATCGAGTATGAGATAAAATTAAACATATACATGTAGATGAAATTTGATAAAAAAAAATTGTTATGATTTAAACATATACATTTAATTTTATTTTTTCAAATGAGTAAGATAATATATATTTTTTAATGATACTTTTATAGAAAAGTATACCGTGCATCGCACGAGTACCTATATTAATATATTTTTAATAAGATGAGCAACTAATATGAGACGAAGGATTAGCAAATGATTATCACTCCACTCTTAGTTTCAAGTCTCCAATTTGACTAATGACGGCAAAATAGCAAATGATTATCACTGCACTATTAATTACCGGTCACGAATTTGACTAATAAAAATAAGAAACCTTCCGATGGGAAACTATTTATCTCCTGAGTAGGTTAACCTTGCTTGTAGGGATGGTAATGGGGCGGTGTGGGTGCGGTGTGGTGCGGATTTTAAGTTATGTGGAGTGGGGAGGGACGGGGTTTAAGTAATGCGGTGCGGGTTAAAATACGTTTTTTTTAATGGTGCGATGCGGTGCGGATATATGCGGATTTAAATTAAAATAAAAATAAAAATTAGTATTGTTCTCGTGAATATACCTAAAATTATATGTATTCTTTACTTAAAGTTTTATAATACTTAAAACGACATGTATAACACTATAAATAAATAATTTTATAGTAGCTTTTTCAACATCTCTATTCATTTAATAAAAATATGATATTTGATCATTACTTGTACACGTTATACTTTTGATAATTTTTTAGTGAAAAGTGATATAATAGAAATTAGTTATTATTTTCTAATTGTAGATTTGAAAATATTATGATTTTCAATGGAGTTACAAATTTTTCAAAAAAAAAAGGAAAAAACAAAAACATGGGGCGATGCTGTGTAATTATGCGCGGGTATGAATATGGGGCGAGTTTATGCGAGTTTAAAGGTGATGCGGTGCAGTGTGATTTTAAAACTTGTGGGTTTAGAAAAAACCTGCACCGCACCATTGCCATCCCTACTTGCATGAATCTGAATTAACGGACTCAGTAATCAGTATAGCAGATGGTTTAAAATAAATCCAAAACATCCCCCAACTCCACACCGGTTTAACCATCAACCACATTTTTTTTTTTTTTTATCTAAACCTTACCTAAGTCGCTATTATTTGTTTCAGGAAAAAGGAAAGAAAGAGGATTCACCAATGGCTTGTCAATATTATCAATTATGCAGAAAGGAGGAAGACAGAAGTTGACACATAATCACAGCTGTTACCTTGACATCAGTTTTATTTTTTAATCTAATCCTTACCTAAGTCACTATTATTTGTTTCAGGAAAAAGGAAAGATAGAGGAATGACTTGTCAACATTACCAATTATGCTGGAAGGAGGAAGACAGAAGTTGGTACATAATTACAGCTGACCCTTGACGACAGTTTTTTTTTTTTTTTTTAATTCTAGTCCTTACCTTAGTCGCTATTATTTGTTTAAGGAAAAAGGAAAGAGGATTCACCAATGGGTTGTCAACATTTCCAAAATGCTGGAAGGAGGAAGACAGAAGTTGACAGATAATCACAGTTGTTATCCTTAACAACAATTTTGTTTTTTTAATCTAATCCTTCCCAAGTCCCTATTATTTGTCAGGAAACAGAAAAGAAAGAGGATTCACCAATGGCTTGTCAACATTACTAATTATGCTGGAAGGAGGAAGGCAGAAGTTGGCACATAATTACAGCTGTTTGAGATACCGTCGAATTCGTTACTGTAACTAAAGGGAATTTCTATTTTACATGGTGTATGCTAGCTTTATAACCCAACTATGAACAAGGGGAACTATCAAGTATCAACTCTCCTATTGGCAGCAGCTGTAGTATCTCGCATTACCATTTCGTTACTGTCTCCGCAGATGGAGGACTGGAAACTTCAAAATGACGGAAATCAAAGATTGAAAATCGCCTCCATGTTAATCTTGGCAGATGGCAAGCGATGACAGTGTTAATCTTGCTGCTCTAAAGACAGCCAGATTTCCTTTGCTTCTTTGGCAACTAAAACCTTTCATCTTGTCACATGATGTTTCAGTAACATGTTCAGCTTGATATCGAGGAGCCTTCAAATGGTGTCCGATAGAGAAGGCCAGAACCGATATGTCTTGTTGTGGGGCACACCCAGCAAAATGCATTTGGGCCTAGAACCTGCGTCCCGGGCAAACCAGTTAAAATGATTAAACTAAAGAAATCGGGAAATCAAGGATGAAAAAGAATTATGGATAAGGAAGAGGACACTAAAAATGTCATGAGAAACGGAGAAGAATAGTCTCTTACGGATATCAAATTCTCATATGCACCAAGATCATATGGATGTGAATATACATGACCTCCCTTTTCAGCCAGCCACATAGCTCTGACACCTTCTTGGTACTATCACGCACTAATCAGTTATAACTTGAAAACTTAATACCACTGAAAAGAATTGAATAAACTAGCATATTCAGGTAAAAAGACCTCAATGGTTGTCTTGTTCTGCAAAATCAGGTGCACATGCCAACCCAGAAAAACACTCAGCGCCAAGCTTAGTGGTACCAGTAGAAGCCCTGAAATTATCTGCAAATAGGAACAACATCTGAGTAAATGGCTGAACTAAACAGTTATAAGAAGAAAACTAGTTCATGAGAAATTACATATACTGTTCTATGAGAACCTTCACTTTGCTGGTTGTCCATTGGAGAATCAACAGTTACGCTCCCAACAAGCAGAACCTGAAGGAACAAATGTAGCACGTGTTGAAAGGGTGCGAGCGAGGCAAAGATGTCTAAATCTTTTACATTATGTTGAATTGTTGATCAACCAAATTTCATCACAAGCACCAACTCGGGATATAAGTAAAGAGTGAAAAAGGGTACGGTACATTCAGGAAACAATAGATTGCACTCATAGCATCATACCAAGATCATACAGCTCTGAAAGGTGTCAAAATGTCAACTTCTTACCAGGGAATATATGCAAGCAATAATGGCGTATAAAACGAAAATGAAGAAGATCTTGTAGTTTGCATGGCCCACACAATTATTCATCCACACACAATGATGATCCTTAAATTCAAGCGGAAAAGTATTTAGTACATTATCCAGGATATCAAGAAATAACATAAAAGAAAACATAGAGACATACCATTCGCAGTACACATCTATTACATACACGACAATGATGGGCACGTGGAGGCTTATAAAGGGAACACTTTTGGCAGTATCTCAAATCCCCTCCCTGCAGAATAATTCAACAGAAAGAAATCACATCCAAGAACTCCAAACTCAATTAGCAATATTCTTCTGATGAGTTTATCCACTTTTTGTCTCACAGAAAAAATTCAAGCAGAATCAGTATTAGTTAATAAAACATTTATCTATGCAATAAACTATAGAACATACAAAAATGAACAGAGTTTCTTCAAATAATATTATGGACAAAGGTTGTTGTTAACAATGACCGGATGTTAGTGGAGGAAGGTAGTAGGAAAGATGAGCTCTTGAAAGCTTCAGCAAAAATGAAAGACCAACAATGAGAAACTATAATTTACTAGGTCATCAATTAATCACTTTTCCAACAACTTGCTGTCAAAGATGAGTTTCAATACTAAATTTGTCTAGTAAAAAGAAAATTATGCGCAAATCATATGTATCAGCTTGTTGTTCAGGCTTAAACTGGGACTGCACTATGCATGTTTAAATGCTGCCGGAGAGCGGGAACACTGGCATCTTCAAGAGATAAAAGAAAGCACTTAGGATTGAAACCTTATGCTTAGTGTGGCTGATCCGGAAAGAGAGAACTAGAGGGCCTTTATGGTATTGAAAGGAAACTGTGGAAGACGAACAGTCATGATTTTGCAAATAGTAGATTTTTAAGCAAAGGAAACCCCACCATGTATATGGGTCATTTTGGGGGCACATTCGTGGTGCTTCCACTGAGAATTAAACATAGGCCGCAGAAAATAGGAAACAACATTATCAACAAATTTTAGCTCTGGAACAGCTAAATATTTGATTTATCTTTAGAAAATAATAGTTCTTCACAATTAGCACAACGTGTCATAAAATTACCTTTGAAACTAAGTTTTCTCTTAACTATTTTCACATTTGGTAGTTCCTCCATTCTTTGAAAATGTCCTTCCACTTTAGTTTTAAGTTGTCCAATGACGCACACTTTCTTGAATGAAATATTATTTTTCAAATATTCATGTTTTCTCTTGTTTTACTAGCTTCAACATTGGTAATTCCTCTAGATCATACTTCTACAGGTTCTCTTTTGGATTCATAAAGAAAAAAAGATTCTGTCAACTTGTCTGCCAGTTGAATCAGTTGCAGTAAAAATCATTGTCAAGTAAATGTCATTCCTAGTTAAATAATCTGTAGTATGTCGGGAGACCAATCTCTCAACCATAAGTTTGCTCTAAGAGAGAAGCCAAAAACCAGGCAAAACAGGATATGACTTTCAATTGGGAGGAAATAGTGAGACATTCTGGTATCATGTTTATAAAAGTGACAGCAACATTAGCAGGCCCGGCAAATAGTTATGATGGTTCATCAATAAGTTTGATACACTATTCTACTCTATGTGTGGTCTTCAATAGGTCATACCCTTATCCATTAAAGACGCATATGTAAGCTGGTGTTTTTGGTGAGTTGACAGAACCATCGGGAAGATCCGGAAAGTGATTCCACCAGCAATTTTTGAACAGAAGGAATCATAGATGCTTTGATGGAATTTCAACTCTTATTTTTTTAATAGCTAAGTTGGTTGAGAGTAAGGACGAAGAAGAGAAGCGGGTGAACAGGAAAGAGTACAAGCTAGCTAAGAAGGAGGCTAAGTTAGCAGTTACGGCGGCTAAGACGGCCGCTTTTGAGAGCTTATATGCAGGGTTACAGGGGAAAGGAGGGGAGAAAAAGTTGTTTAGACTCGCTAAGGCTAGGGAGAGGAAGGGTCGTGACCTCGACCAAGTGAGGTGCATTAAGGGGGAGGACGGTACAGTGTTGGTGGAGGACGGCCACATTAAGAATAGATGGCAGTCGTACTTTCGTAGGCTCTTGAATGACAAAAGGGATAGAGCTATTATGTTAGGGGAGCTGGAGCACTCAGAGGAGTGTCGGGATTTTAGTTATTGTAGACGTTTTAAGGTAGAAAAGGTTAGAGAGGCTGTTCGCAGGATGCGAAGGGGTAGGGCGACGGGGCCGGATGAGATACCGGTGGAGTTTTGGAAGTTCGCTGGAGAGGCTGGTGTAAGGTGGTTGACTGGATTGTTTAACGAAATCTTCAAGATGGCAAGAATGCCCGAGGCTTGGAGGTGGAGTACCATGATCCCTTTCTATAAGAATAAGGGTGACATCCAGAGTTGCAATAACTATAGGGGGATTAAGTTATTGAGTCACTATAAAGATTTGGGAGAGAGTGGTCGAGGCGAGGATGAGACGGATAGTGTCTATTTCGGAAAACCAGTTTGGATTTATGCCTGGCCGCTCGACGACGGAGGCAATTCACCTGGTACGGAGGCTGGTGGAACAGTATAGGGAAAGGAAGAAGGACCTGCACATGGTGTTTATCGACCTGGAGAAGGCATACGACAAAGTCCCCAGGGAGGTGCTCTGGAGATGCTTGGAGGTGAGTGAAGTCCTGCTGGCATATATCAGAGCAATTAAGGACATGTATGATGGAGCGAAAACTCAGGTGAGGACGGCGGGAGGAGACTCAGAGCATTTCACTGTCTTGACAGGATTGCATCAGGGATCTACTCTTAGTCCCTTTTTGTTTGCTTTGGTGATGGATGTGTTGACGCTGCATATTTAAGGGGAGATGCCTTGGTGTATGCTTTTTGCAGATGATGTAGTTTTGATTGATGAGACGCGAGGGGGTGTGAATGACAAATTAGAGGTGTGGAGACAAACGCTTGAGTCTAAAGGGTTCAGGTTGAGCAGAAGCAAGACAGAGTATTTGGAATGCAAGTTTAATGACGTGAGGCTGGAGAATGAGGTGGTAGTGAAGTTGGAATCACAGGAGGTATGTAAGAGGGATAGTTTCAAGTATCTCGGGTCCGTGATCCAGGGTAACGGCGAGATTGACGAAGATGTCTCGCACCGTATTGGGGCGGGATGGATGAAGTGGAAGCTCGCGTCGGGGGTGTTGTGTGATAAGAAGGTGCCACCCAAGCTTAAAGGCAAATTCTACAGGGCGGTAGTCCGTCCGACCATGTTGTATGGAGCGGAGTGTTGGCCAGTTAAGAACTCCCACATCCAAAAAATGAAGGTGACAGAAATGCGGATGTTGCGTTGGATGTGTGGGCTGACTAGAGGGGATAGAGTTCGGAATGAGATTATCAGGGAGAAGGTTGGTGTGACTCCAGTGGAGTATAAGATGCGGGAAGTCCGATTGAGATGGTTCGGACACGTGATGAGGAGGGGCATGGATGCCCCGGTTCGTAGGTGTGAGAGGCTAGTGTTGGATGGTTTTAGGCGGGGTAGGGATAGGCCGAAGAAGTACTGGGGTGAGGTGATTAGGCGGGACATGGAGCAGTTACAGCTCACCGAAGACATGACCCTAGATAGGAAGATCTGGAGGACGCGAATTAGGGCAGAAGGTTAGGGTCAGTTTGGGTCGCTAGTGTAGGGAATTACTTGGTGGGGTATCATTCTTGTTATGATACCTTGTTCCATGTTTTATTACGAATCTGTGTGTTTTTCTCTGTTTTTATTACTTATGGGTCCCGTATTTATGTTATAAAATCTTCTTCTGTGCTTTACTATGTATTTGTGCGGTATCTCGTGTCTTGAGCCGGGGGTCTATCGGAAACAGCCTACATCTTACCCCCCAGACCCCACTAGGTGGGAATACACTGGGTTTGTTGTTGTTGTTGTTGTATTTTTTTAATAGCTAGTTGCTTAGTTTATTCAGCTGGAATTTCCATGCTCATGTAAACAGTGTTGATAGCTACTTGGATTTTATTAGCTCCTTGTACCTAGTACAGTAGTATAGGTCTTGGTAGTTGGTAATTTCTGCATATTCTTGATGCCTTTTCTGATACATTTTATTACTTCATCCGAAAAAAATACCTAAAATAAGCAATCCAAACAGACTTTTAGACTCGTTCAATTCCAATACTCGACTGATATATCAAGATATAAAAGCATAATGAAAGTAGAATATACATAAATTAAAGTAAACTAAAACGGAACAAAACCTTTCGTTTGATCTCTCGAACCATATTCTCCGGGTCTTCGATATCGGGTACAAAGGAGCTAGGAACCCGACCCGGATCAGTGTAGATAGCAAGTGCATAACTGAATATGCAGAAGAGAGTAATAACGGAAAACATGATGGCGTTAAAAATACCCTGAGAAGACCAAAGTCCTAACCACTTATCAATGAATACAAATACAGTGGAGAAGTAAACGTATGCAATTGCTACGGCGATGGCGATGACATGGAAAGAGAATGGACAGCCACGTGTCGCTTTCATCTCATCAAACGGCGGCGTCGCCGGCGAGGTTGGTGAAGAATTTGGAAATGGAATTGACGGGGTGGATTTTTAAAGGGGAAATTGCAGCGGTGTTTAGGTAAGGTATGGTCCCTTGTAGACTTACTAATTTGGGAATTTTAGGTGGGTAGTTCGTCTTTAATTAGTTACTATACTTTTCCATCACTATATAATTGTACCACCATGACACACACATTCATATTTTTTGATCAATTAGTTATCCCTGCATTCACTTTAACACCTTTACTTAGCTCGTTTGATTTCCGAATGTCAATTTAACTACTTTTTAAATTTACATGTTTGAAACGGTAGGAAAACTACCATAAGATACACTTACTGAGAAAAAAATATATCTTAAAATATTGATTATAATTCATATAATTTGACTCTTGAAAAATTAAACGTGATCACTATAGAGTGCACCCCACTATTCTGCTTTCACTGTGAGAAGGTACTAAGTTGCTAACACATAAGACGAAGGATAATTTTGTACTTCAGGAGTTAGATTTACATAACTGATTCTTCGACTAGCTTTGTCAATCATCAAACATGAAAAAACAAGAGGGACCTAAATCCAACAATAGCAATATTTGTTTATCACTGTTCTGCAACTCAAATAGAGTTAACAAGATGCCTTAATTTTATATTCTCATCTACTAGAATGTTACGAAATTCAAATGTAAAGCATTACATTACACAAAATCAGGACATCCTTGAAACTAACAAGATCAACTAATTTCTTTCACTTTACATTAAATATATAACTTCAACTCTGTAGAACACATATCTTATCTCCATAAGATTAATTTAGCAGCTACAAATCCAACAAAGATAGCCCACGACATTCGACAATAGAAGAAAAATTGTCACTCTCCGTATTTAAAAAATTTACTTTCTCAGCATTTTCTCCAATGTATACACTTACATCACATTAACATCATCAGAACCCTCTATTCAGTCATAATTTCCTTCACATTGTTCATAGTTTCATGAAGAACGACATCCAATTAAGGTTGAAGGTGTGTTCTAATATAAAAGCATAAATGAATGTTGTGTTCTAATATAAAAGCATAATGAATGCTTGAAGGATCTAACTTAGAATGAAGAAAAAAAAGACTCAATCTTAAAAATTGGGTGGATTTATTCTGTTTGAATGCTACATGAAGAACATAAGTCAGATAATCTAGGAGATAGAATATCATAACATTAATGCTAGGCATAATGAGTATAAGGATCTCAAAGAATCTATTCTCCTCTATGATTCTAAAATTAAAAGGTGTGACCAATTAGAAGACAGAAAGAGCCAAATATACTCTTATATAATAAAAAATAATTTAAATATACCCTTCTTTATATTTTGATCCAAATATACTCCTGTCATTATACTTCGGTCCAAATATACCTCTCTCGTTGTAACACCCAACATTTCTAGTCACCTAATGAAACTCCATAAGTTCATGTAAAGTTAAGAAATTTAGTGGAAAAGTTTTGGAGAATGTTGGACAGCATAGGCTTTGATATATTACTTCCGATAACTCTAAATAACATAGGCTCTGATACCAATTATAAAGGGGTGCGGATAAATCAGGTAACTTAAATAGATCTATTATAGCTCTAATGGATCTATTTTTAGTTGTGCATGAATATTTTTTAACTTCTCTAAACATTTTTATTTTTAGTGTATTTATTTTAATTTTATTAATGTTTATATCTTGGGGGTGATTAGATGGTATTTGATTAAATGCTTTACTGTAATATTCTTTAGTTTTTTCTCTTAGTCTTTGTAATTCTTGTATATTATTTTGGAGGTATTCTAAATATTCTATATCTTTTGTTCTAAAATATTCAATTAAATTCTCTTTCATAAGTATTTCTGTTAATCTTATTTCTTCCATATCTTGTCTCCAATATTTTAAATACTCATAATCTATCATTTTATCCTAAAGTAGTTGTGATACTGCAAATTTCTTTCTAATAATTTATTCTAATTGTACTATATCTGATATTAAATTCTAGGTTATCTATTTCGTTAATTATCCTGCCTTTTTTGTCTATGAATAATTCCATGTCTAAATCATACTCTAAACTGTCTTTTAGTTCTAATTGTTTTATGATATTATTTATCCAAATTAATCTTTCTTTTAATTGTTCTCTTCCTTTTCTAAGCGGGTTTCTGTAATTAATTTCTTCGTATAGCCAACTTTGTTTTTCTCTAACTCTATTAATATATTCTAGCATTTTTAATCTGTATAATATCCATCTGAATAATAACTGTCTGAATTATTTCTACCATAGAAATCTATATTTTCTAATTCATCTTCTATCCAATTAGTACTTAGTAACTCATCTTCATAATCAAATATTTTTTTCCATATTATTTTCTTTATGTCTTCTAATTCTAAGTCTTTTATGATATATAAAACTAGTATCTTAGTTTCATCAGATATATATCTTGTCATATTATCCATATTGTGCTTAGGTTTCTACGAATAACTTGGATAACTTGGAATTAGATTCTAGTAATTAATTGCTTTATCACAGTATTTATTAGTTGTTTATTTTAATCTTAATAATTTCTCTATATTTTCATTAAGGAATTCTATATATTTTATATCTTTAGTTCTCATATATTCTTCTAAATTTGTTTTCATTAGTTTTTCTATTAATTGTATATTTTTCATATCCATTTTTCAATATTCTAAATATATGTAATTTATGATTGTTGATGTGTAGGTTTGGTATGTAAGTATTTGTAAGAATAAGTAGGTAGGTGAGGTATGCAATTTATTCTAGTCATAAAGTATTTATCAAATATTTTTTCCAATATGATTTTTCTTATATCTACAATTTCTATATCGTTAAGTACATACAAAATAAGTATTTTAAATTTATCTACCATTTCGTCAGGTAAATAAGTATTCATTTTTCATATGATGCTTTTTTCAAAATATTCCCTTCAATCATACACATAACAAAATATGATCATTTTAGATTATTATATACTAGATTATTCTTAAATAACATGTTCTTCGGTCACTATTAGCATGGTAATCTGGATACTTTTCCCTTAAACAACGCCTCTACTCTGGCTACTCCCTTATCACGGCTTTCTTGCCTCACCGGTTTCACCTTTAGGATGGCATAGTTCTTAGGGATTTTTCTCCTTTTCCACTTTGCTAATAAACTTCTTAACATGCTATTTTTCGAATAATTTTACTATAAAATAACTATCATGAACTTATTTTATCATATCATGATTGTCAGGAATTTATGAATTTAGCTATTCATAATCGTAAATAAATATACCTGTTCTGGTAGGTTTGATAATTCTGGGCTTTGTTTATCCATAGCTTTTCCTTGAAAATATATCTATTTTTTATTAAATATTCAAAAGTTTTTTGTTTACAAAAGAGAAGGCTTGTTTTCAACACATGAAAGTCTTGCCTCTAATTGAGCAAATGCTTTGCTATTTATAATCCTAAAGGAAACGCGTAAACTTTTTACATCTTTACCTCTATCCTAATATAACTTTACATGTTACCTATATACTATTTCTAGTCAAAAACTAATAAACACCAATAATGGTCCTATGTCTTTATATTTAATGGCAAGTGCCAAAAGTCAAAAAGCCTATCCTAAAAATAGTAAAGCTATTAAATGTTCACATGATTTACGTATTACATATTTCACAAAGTTAGCTTTTTCTTTATATGTCGCTTTCTTCACTTTGATGTTTTTGTCTCCTTATTTTTCCATTATTGTTCCATCTTCTTATCTTTTTGTCGTGTATCTTTCAGCTGTTGTCCTTATCTTCTTGCTATTGTAGCATCACATCTAGGATAAAGTTGTGCCTGCCACTACATTTGTTGCATATGTGGTCATTGTATCTTTGGCCAACCTGTTTATAGAGTTGATCCATAGCTTCTTCTGAAATAATTTCTTTCGTAAAGATCTTGTGACTGGTAACTCTTCTGGTTTTAGGATCGTTATGACCCATTTTCTTATCTCTTCTATGTCATTTTCTCTAATATTTTTACAAGTAAAGTAAACCAATAATTAATTTCTGTTATAGTAAATCCAAACTGGGTTTTGATTTATATAATTATTTGCTAACTCAGTCAATATACTGCTAAGTCCAATAACTCTCTTGTTTCGGTTGAAGTTCGATATCTAATTTTTGATTATCTTTTCTTGTTCGCATATTTCTTCAGGGATAATATAGTCTCGTGTCATTTCTATCTTGACAACAATAATTGTGTGTTTTATTTCATCAAACAATATTTTTGCTGGTGCTGAGTAGAAACGAACATAGAATAACTGTCCCTTCGTAATCCTTTATAATCCATAAATGTTTTGTGAATATCTGGAATTCTTGTTAACTCTTCTTCAGTAATTGTGTAAACTGTAGATAATAGTCCATAATAGTAACATGAAGAAATTAAGTTTGCATTGGTACTAGGCAGAGCAATAAGTTTATTATAGTTCTAACATTTTTGTGTAATATATCCTTGGTTTTGTTTTGCTACTTCTTCACTCTAGATAGGTTTTGTATTTAACAATTTTTGTAAGGTATAAATATTATCAATATATGTACGAGTGATATGGTTATAAGTCTGCTTTTGTTGATTGAGTGATTCGAAATATGTGTATATCTGGGGAGGTATAGATGACTCTGGTTTTTGTATATTTGATGTATATGGTTTTGAGAATATCTGGTTGAGGTTATAATGCTTTTTCTTTGGTAGTTCAGGTTTATTTTGAGTGACTATATTCTTTCCCTTGGATACATCACTTGCGCATGCAGCTGTAACTGTAATTTCGTTAGTAATTTGAGTTTTTAGGTGTTTCTCATCATCACCTTCTAGGTCTAGTTTTTTAATATGCTCTTCCTGTACAGTATCTTTGCTAATAGCTTTTTTTATAATGCTCAACCTGCACTTTTACATTTATAACTTCAGTAGTTAATGTGATAACTCGTTCTTATAATAACTTCATTTGTTCAAACACTTGTAATATTAAGTCTGTTTGGGTATCTTTGACATCAACTTCTTCCATTGGTAAATCAGTTTGAGTAGCTTTGTCTTGATATGTAATCTGCAATAACATTCTTGTCAGTCTTGATTACTTCAATCATAAATGTAAAATTTAATATATTAAATACTAATCTTCGAATTTCCTTTGTCGTAACTGAGTTTTGTATTTTTCTTGTTAACCACCATCGAACTTGGGTATTATCTGTTCTCACAATAAATTTGTTAAATACAATATATGGTTCAAAGGTTAATAAACATTTATATAATGAACATAATTCTTTTCTATTTATTTCTCATTTTATTTCTGTTTCATTAAATGTTCCTGAATAATATCTACAATAGTGTTCTATTTTTTCATTTTCGTACCTATATTTAAGTACTCCTCCATAACTATATTCACTTGCATCTGCTTCTACTATATATGTAAATTTTTTATTTTCGTCTAGAAATTGTAATTTTGGTAATTCCTTACAAAGTATTTTTATTTTCTGAACTTATTTTTTATCTTCTTCGTTGTAATTATATTCTACATTCTTTTTTAATTTTTTCTGTAGAGGCTTTAGATTTTCTGCTAATTTTGGTATATATTCTCTTACTTGGTTTACTAATCCTAAAAATGATTGTAATTTCTTTTTTTGTATCTAATTATTCTTTTGAATTTATTATTTTTTGTACTATATGTTGTTGCATTTTTACTCCACTTTTATCTATTTGTATCCCTAAAAATTCTATCTGGTTTTTCATAATTTCAACTTTCTTTTTGCTTAAACTTATTCTTGATTTTTCTATTATATTTGTAAATTGTTCTAGTAATTTTAAATGTTCTTCTTTAGTTTTTGTATATAATAATATATCATCTATGTATACTATACAATTAGGTAATTGTTTAAAATAACTATCCATAAAATGTTGATATCTACCTGGTGCATTTTTATATCCAAATGGTAATACGTTCCACTCATAAAATCTTCGTGGTATCGTAAATACGGTTAATTCCTTAGAATCTTCATCTAACTTTAAGGGGTAAAATCTGGATTTACAGTCAAATTTACTAAAGTAGTTATATCCTTGTATTTGTCTTATTTTTAATATCTTATTTGGTATTGGATAATTATATGTCATAATTTTTGTATTTAAATTTCTATAGTCAATAGCCATTCTACTTTTTTCTCTTTTTTGTTCACTATGTTTATTTACTATAAATGCTGGACTATTATGTTTACTATTACTTTTTTGTATATATTATTTTTCTAATAATTCAGCTATATGCATTTTAAATTCTTTTAAATCGTCAAAATTATATGTCAATGGTTTTTGAGTAATTATGCTATTTTTATCTATTAATTCAATTTTTATAATAGTTTTATATTTTTCCCATCCTTTTAATGATCTTCACTATATAATTGTCTTAATTTTTTTCTTTATTATTTCTACCTTATCTATTAAAAATATAGTTATTTCTTTTTTATTTATCAAAAATACAACTAGTTCTACTGTGTCTTCTGTATTTTTTTTTTATATTTTCTAGTTTTTGTGTAATTTTTTCACTTTCTTCTATCCAATCAGTTTTCTTTCTTATTTTATTAATAACACTTTTTGCCCCTACTTTTTATTTACATGGTGTTGTAAACCACCAATCTGTTTTAGTTATTATATGTGGATATAATTTATCTAAAAATGGCATTCCTAAAAGCATATCTTTTGATGTTAGTTCATAATTATAGATTTCTTCTATTGTTATTATTTTATATCATATCTATATTTTTACATTTTTAGCTTTATATGTAATTAAACTTCGTTCATTATTAAATTCTTTGACTACTATTAATGTTTTTAATTTATCCCATTTACTTTCTGGTAAATAGTTGTATGTATATAAGTTTGCTTCTGCTCCTGTATCTATCATAGGTGTATAATACCTATTATAATATCATTCTACTATTTTTTTTACAAGTACATATATTTTCATATCATGTTAAAGTTCTTTTTATGAACAATTTCTCTTTATTATATGTTATAGATAATTGTGTATGTTCTATATTGTATGATTTTACTTGTTCTAACCATTTTATTCCTAATATTATATCTGTTTTTTGCATTTCTTCCTTTATTTCAAATTGTATTTTTATTTTCCTAACTCCTATTATTATTTCCTTTTCAGCTATATCTTTAATGTTTATTATACCCCTTGGTAGATCTAGGCATATATTACTATTAGATTTTATTTCTTCACTTTTTACTAGATATTTTGCTATATAATTTTCTTCTTGTCCTGTATTTAAGAGTATTAAATATTCTTTTTCATTTATTATTCCTGTTATATAATACTGATTTGAATTAACTGTTGAAGTTGTTTCATAACTTGTTCTTTTTGATGAGTTTGATGATTTTGGTTTTTCATGAGCTATTCTTTTTGTTGTGCTTATTCTATCATTTATTATTTCTAAATCTTCTTCTATATCTATGTCTTTGTAACTATAATCATTATTATCAATTATTTTTACAAATTGTTCAAAAGGACTTTCAATTTGTATTTTATTAATTTTATTTTTTCGTGTTATTTTATGTTTTGTTGTTAATACATATAGATTCTTACATCTTGCTGTAAATATTTTACTTCCTGGGGTTAATTCTATTCCTGATATTTTTCAATATAATACTAATGATTTATCTATATTTTTATCTGTTATTGCTACTGAATAATTCACACTTATTATAAATTTAAATTTTTGGTATATTAAATTTCCTTTTATGACAGTTATTATACTTTTTTCTATTGGTTTTATAATTCTATCATCTGCTAAATATAATTCTATTGGTGTATCCATTCCTTCTCTAAAACATGCTTTTATTAATATCTTTGTTCCTCCAAGGTGTACATATTTTATTGGGTCTTTACTTTTTATATCGTTTATTTCTTTATTAATTATTCTTTTTGTTACTCGTGGTATACTAGCTCTTTCTTTTGCATATCTACAGTCTATTACATGTTCCTTTTGGCTTACTACGTAGTATTCTTCCTTTTTTCTACTAAATATATTTTTTATTGTTGGTATTTTAAATATTTTTTCTACACTTAAGTCTAACTCTTTTTCTTTTATTTCATTAAATATATGACTATCAAATATTATTTTTTGATCTGTTCCTTCTTCATTTAAATATTCTTTCTTTGTTATTATTTTTATATGTTCTTCAATTATTTGATTTATTTTTATATCTTCTTCAGTCATTTGATTCATCTAATTCACTATCTATTTCATTATCTGTTTCATCTCCGAAATTTCATATATACTATCTTCACTTTCTAATTCATAATCTATATAATCTATCTCCATATATTTTGTATTTTCTATTTTTATTTATGATATTTCTTTCTTTTTTGGGTTTTTTGTTAATTTACAATCTCTAACTAAATGTCCTAGTTTTCCACAATTATAACAAGTACATTCTTTTATAGATTTCTTTTTTTCTATATGGTCTTTTATGTTTATAATTTTTTACATAATATCTTTTTCTTGGTTTCTTATATTTATATTTTAATTTTTTGTATTTCTTATATTTCTTATGTCTTTTTCTTTTCTTATAATATCTTTCCTCACATCCAAATTGAGGTGCTATTTTATCTTTGCAACATGTTAAATTTCTTATTAATGTCTTTTCCATTTTTATTTCTTCTCTATATTTTTCACATAGATTTCTATACCATTGTTATAAAAATTTTATTCTTGCTCCTAGGGTATCTACTATTTTTGCTTCATCTCAACTCTTTATTATTTTTGAACTAAATGGTTCAGGTAATTTACTAAAATATAATCTTCTTATTTCTTTACTTTCTTCTATATTATATGTTCCTTTATAATAATATTCCTTAAATGCGCACGTATACTCATCTATATAACACATATTACATATTGCTAGTTTTAACATTAAATTTCTATTTATATCTTTTTCTCTATTTTGCTCTTCTTCTGTTGTTACACTGCTAAATTCATCTCTTATAGTTATTTCATAGTTTTTTCATATTTCTGTTGGTAGTATTTTAGTAGTTGTTGATGTTCCTTCTGTTTTATTATTAGATCTTAATACTTTTTTACTAGCTTCGGCTAGGTTTAAAAACCATAATTTTACTGTTCCTATTAATATTTTTCTATATATTCTGGTGTGTTTGTTGTATCTATTTTATTATCTAATAATTATTTTGACATATATCCTACCCATAGTTGTATTGTTTTATTTGTGTCTATTACACAGTCTAAATCCAAACAGTTGTAATTAATTATTTGTTTTGGTGTCCATTTATTATATTCATCTTTTGGCTTATATCTTTTAAACTTACTTTTGTAATTATATGTTGGTTTTCTTATTTCTGATGCACTAGGTATTATATTTTTATCTAGAGTATTTACTTCTGTATTTATTAGTTCTAGATTTTCTTTATTAATTACTTCTTGTTTTTCATTAATTTCTAGTTTTCCTATGTTTTCTAGAATTTCTGTATATGTTTCACTATCTTTCGAATCATAATTATCTGTTTCTTCAGCATCTATTGCATTTATTTCTAATTCGCTGGTTTCTGGTTCTTTATTTTTTATTTCTAATTTTTCTTTAAATTGATTTATCCCATTTAATAGTTTTTGTTCTTTATCTTTTTCTTTTTTTTCTTTCTGTCTTTTTTCATACAAATCTTTTAGCATTTGTAGTTTTTTTTTCAATTCAGCAATCCTATCGTTTTTAGTTTCTTCTATTTTTCGTATTTCTTCTGTGGTTTGTTGTTTTATTTTATCTATTTCCTTTTTTCTGTCTATCTCTTCATTTTCTTTTTCTATTCTTACCATGGTTGCCAACTTATCTTCTAATAATTCTTTTTTTTCTAACATTAAATATAAATGTTCACCTATTTTCTTATATTTTCTTACTAAATTAGAGAATACTATTTTTATTTTTGTTTTTTCGTGATTTTCACATGTTTTTTCGTCTATTATAAATTCTTCTTTGTTCATTTTATTTAAACGTATATAGGTTATGTTGATATATACATATTCTAGACTATCTATTGTTGATTCTAAATTTGATATTTCTTCTTTTTGTGCATTTATTTAATTTTTACTAACTCCGACAATTATGTTATACTGTAGTCTTTCTATCCTTATTTTTAATTCTTTACGTTTTTTAGATATTATTTATTTTTATTCTTTATATTTTTGTAATTTCTGTATGTTATTCATCTAAACAATACTTATAATATTTTGGTGGATATCTGAATCTAATTTTATTATAATTAATAAATTAGTAAATTAATCAAATAAATCCAAATATATATTACTTCCAATAACTCTAACCAACATAGACTCTAATACTAATTATAGGGGGGTGCGGATAAATCGGGTAACTTAAATAGATCTATTATAGTAATTTATTCTAATTGTACTATATCTGATATTAAATAAACTCTAGTCAGCCAACCCTGTCATTCTAAGTGGCACTCCACGCCAAATGCCAAAGTTTAGCCAACCAACTCTAACGTTATGGGTGGCACTCCATTGTCGATGATAAAAAGTCATTTTTTTTCTCATTATTTGAGGGGTGTTTTTGTCTTTTCATACTCGGATATCCCCCCAATCATGACTTATAACTCCCATAAAACCTACATTAAAGATAATTTCAATTGTTATAATTCAAATTCCTTTTCCTTTCCTCAAACAATTCTAAGAGCAATTCTCAAGAACCCTAGAGACTTTCTATGGAGAGGTTTCTAGTTATGCATCAAAAAGGTATGTTGAAAAATCCTTTTTCAACTAACATCACAAAGCTTTGGTTTATTGATTGTATACCTATATTATATTGATGATTTTGAACAGAGGCTGAGAAGGATTTTATGAAAGATTGCTATTGAATGCCCTCTTTTTACTAAATCGTTTTCTAATCTTTAATTGAGAGTTTTGAGACTTGAAATGACTATTTGAAATTGTGAATCTTCATTTCTCAAATTTATATGTTAAATGTTATGACTACTAAAACCGTGATTACCAAGTCTTTTAAGAGCTTTGAGTTTAAATAAGGAATATAAATATCTTCCCCGTCTTTTGAACTATTAAATATGTTGAATTGATGGAATACTTTAAGACTTTTATGGAATCTCAACTATGACTATGCTTATGATGCTAAAGCGGGATTAATAATCAATAATGTTTTATAATAATGATTTTGGCATGATATGGATGAGTTGTAAGTCTTGGTACGACGATATCAAAAAGTAAGTACTTTTATGAATGACTTTATGGATAAATGTTATGCAAAATTCTTTAATTGGGGTTAAAGAGAGAAAGATGATTAACTGTGAAGGTATAGGTTCAGATGGTGGCCTACTACCTGAAACCTATATTTGCCGACATAAGTATGATCCTTCTTTAACTGTATGACTAATATATTTTCCTATGTGAGGATGAAATGTGACCATAATAATGTTATCTCAATTCATGTGGCAAACATGGATTGAGGCTCCATCGGTTGGGTACAGACTAAGCCAATAACCCGTGCTTACTATATGTCGATGACATCACCTAACTCAAAATATAATGTTTTAATTCTTAAGTTTTATTTATTTTTAGATATTATCTACGTGCCTTACTCATGACTATGTTTTACTTGTATAACTTACTTTATAAACTACTTTTTCCTTTTTCATGGGTTGCATACTAGTACTCATTGTACTGATCGTCTCTGGATGCTGCATCTTTTTATGCTATCAGTTCAGATCCCTTTTTCTGTGGTTTTGTGTAGCACTAGTATTCTCGAGACAACAATAAGTAAGTAGTGAGCCCTCTATTTTTTGAAAGGTATATGGTTTTTTTTAGACTACGAGTACTCTATTTTATTCCTGGCTTAGGATTTTTCATTCATAATGTTAGAGGCTTCATAGATTGATATCATTATGTCATGCTTTAGAGTTTTGTATTTTTACTTCTATTAAAGTTTAACTTTTGTATTGGGTTTTTTTCTTTAATTGGTTATGAATATACTTATGATAATATATTAAAGGGTCTTCTAGGGCATTCATTGGCTAGGGTTACCCATTACATCCAGGTCCTAGTCCTGACTCATTGAAAACTTGGTATCAAAGCACGATTCAAGTGTCCTAGGATGTTTATAAAGTCTTGTCGAGTAGAGTCCTTTTTATGGGTGTGTAACGCACCAAACTTATAAATAAGAGGCTTCAAAACATTTGGGAATGTCTCTGTTTCTTCATGTTCTAGTTAGTGCTAGTAAGTCTAGTTCTAAGAAAATTCTTCTACCACTTAATTTTTCTATGATTTAGATCATGCCTCCAAAAAGGACTACCAACTAAAAGACTTCAGCTGGAACCACTATCACCAGTAGGACAAATACTAGAGAGGTTCGTCCTACTCATAGGATGCAAACCTGAAATATAGTCCGCACTTCTGGTCTAAACTATTCCTATTGGGGTTTTACTAGTCTCGACTAGTCCTCCACAACCCCTCAAAATTGGTCCCACATGTTCTTACCCCCTCGATAGTGAGGTTACTAATGCCATGTTTAGATAAACCCTCCAGATACTTGCTTTGATTGTGTCATCGCAGTCCGTCGGTTAGGTAATATTGAGTCTGTCTTTGCTTCCTCAGACACTATTAAGGTTGGTTAGTTCATATGGCTGAACTCACCAGTTTTCACGGGATCCAAAGTTGAGAAAGATCCTTAAGATTTTATAAATAAGATGTTGAAATTTTTTAGGGTTGTGCATATAAGTGACACAAAGAATGTTGAGTTGGCAACTTGTCAACTGAAAAGAATAGATTATTAGTGGTATGATGAGTGGAAAATATTAGGAGTAAGGATGTTGAACCTACAGTTTGGGAGGATTTCTGTGGCCTATATTGATCATTTCTTTCCTCAAGAGTTGAAGAAAGCTAAGGTTAAGAAAATTATGAATTTGAAGCAAGGATATTTGAGTGTTAATGAGTATGTTCTAAAATTTACTCAGTTGTCTCTCTATGCTCCGGAGTTGGTGTCTACTATGAGAGCTAAAATAAGGAAATTTATATCTGGTTTGTTTGATAATCTGGTACTGGAGTGTAAAGTGTCAATGTTAAATAGCGACATGACTATATCCAAGTAGTGGTTCAAGCTTAGCAGGTAGAGGATGAGAAAAAAAAGAAAGAAAAAACTGAGGAGCGTCAGAGTAAGAGGGTTGAACCCCCACATTAGGAAACGAGTCACCAAAATAGTGGTAAGAGTGGCAAGTAGTTGTTTAGAAAGAAATCTTTGGGGCATTCTCATTCATCTAATAGTGCACCTGCACCCAGACCTGGAAACGATCAATGATTCAGCCTAGTAATGACCCCAGGATGCAAAGTACTTAGTCTCAGGGTAGTGTAGCTTAGTCAACACTATTCTATCCTTTTTATCACATATATGGGAAGCTTCATTGTAGGATTTTTTATTTGGGAAAAAATGTGTGTTACAATTTTGGTCAGACTGGTCATTTTTTATGGAAGTGCCCCTTAATAAAGGGGGAACCTGGGGCCATTAAATCTCCAACTTTTACCTCTTTGGCCATGTTACAAAGGGTGATACTTCTAGCATAGGCAGGGGTTACAATCATCTGTATGCTTTTTCTACTTTCCAGGATTCAGAGGCCTTACTAGATGTTGTCAGAACTATGTTACAGGTTTTCTCCCATTATGTTTATGTGCTACTTTTTCTTGGTTCCACCTTGTCTTATGTGTCCCCATATGTGGCTATAAATTTCAGTTTTGGTCCTAATAATATTCATAAACCCTTTCAGTTTCTAGATCTTTTAGTGAGTCTATTATTGGTAGAGGGTCTATAAAAATTGTGTTGTGACTATCTTGCATCGGGATACTGTAGTGGATTTGGTAGAACTTTATATGGTAGATTTTGATGTTATTTTGAGGATAGGTTGGCTTTACTTTTGTTATGATTTCATAGATTGTAGAACCAGAAAAGTCGCCTTTTATTTTCTAACAAGCTAGTTCTAGAATAGGAGAGTAGCCTCATAGTGCCAACAGAAAGTTTCATGTTTTATCTTAGACCTTGAAAAATGATATCAAAAAGGTATTTGTACCATTTAGTTTGGGTTAATGATTCTAGTGCTGAACGTCCCCCACTTTGTTGTTAATAAGTTTCTCAAAGTTTTTCCTAAAGAACTTCCCAGCGTTTCTCTTGACAGTTAGATAAACTTTAGGATTTATATTTTTCTCAATACTCGACCAATTCCTATCCCACCATATAGAATAGCTCCTGTGCAGTTGAAAAAGTTAAAAGAACTGTTGAAAGACCTCCTTGATTAAGATTTTATCTGTCCTAGTGTCTCTCTTTGAGGTGGCCCTATACTTTTCATGCGCTAGAAAGATGAGTCTCTTCATTTGTGCATAGATTATCATCAGCTAAATAAGGTCACAGTGAAAACTAGATACCCTCTTCCTAGATATGATGGACTTTCTGACCATCTTCAAGGTGCTAAGTGTTTCTCCAAAATAAATCTCTATTTAGGTTACCATTAATTGAAAGTTAGGGAAGTTGACGTTCCTAAGAATGCTTTTTGAACCTGATATGGGCATTTTGAATTTCTCATTAGGTCCTTTGGTTTAACTAATGCACATTCAAACTTCATGGATCTTATAAAGTGTTTTTAAGTAGTATTTGGATATGTTTGTGATTATTTTTATTAATGACATCTGGTTTACTCCCAGAATGAGGAGGAATATGCCAATAACCTCCGAATTGTACTTCAGACTCACAGAGTTCAAAAATTATACGCTAAATTCTCTAAGTTAAATTTGGCTAAGTTCTGTTTCTTTCCTCGGTTACATTATTTCTACAAAAGTGATTAAGATGGATCCTCCAAAAGGCCGAGGCAATAAAGAAATGACCCAGACCCACAACTCTGACTAAGATTAGGAGATTTTGGGGTTTGGCAGGCTATTATAGGAGGTTCGTAGAAAGCTTTTCCTCTATAGATGCCCTAATAGTAAGGTTGACTCAAAAAAGGTAAAGTTCCAATTGTCCGATGCTTGCGAGGGAAGTTTTGAGAAGTGAAAAGATCGGTTGAACTCTTCTCTAATTTTGACTCTACCCAAGGGAACCAAGGGGTTTGTGGTATGTTGTGATGCATATCGGGCGGAACTTGGTTATGTTCTTAAGTACCATGGCAAGGTTGTGGCGTATTATTCTAGACAACTTAAGGACCATAATAAAAACTACCCAATATATGACTTTGAACTGACGTTAGTGGTTTTTTCACTCAAGATTTTTCATCATTATTTATATCGAGTGGATGGAGACTATTATCTAATCACAAGAGTTTGAAATATGTTTTCACACAGAAAGAGTTGAATCTCAGACAAAAGAGGTGGCTTGAAATATTGAAGGATTACGACATGCATTTGCATTATCACCCAGGTAAAGCTAACATAGTTTCTAGTGCTCTTACCAAGTTATCTATGGGAAGAATTTCTCATGTGGAGGAGGAAAAAAGAGTATTGGTGAAGAACATTCACTGACTTGCTAACTTGGGAG
This sequence comes from Capsicum baccatum var. pendulum, assembly GCA_030864225.1. Taxonomy (NCBI): domain Eukaryota; kingdom Viridiplantae; phylum Streptophyta; class Magnoliopsida; order Solanales; family Solanaceae; genus Capsicum; species Capsicum baccatum. The sequence continues at coordinate 197,336,759 of CM061559.1, read as the reverse complement.
TCCAACTTTTGAACTCCAAAAGCAGAAGGTGATTGTTCACAAGATGGCTAAGTCTTCTTTCGATGCCAAAGTGAAGGAAAAACAAAAATAATTGTGTAATTATGCAATTTAAGGAGGATGTTGACCAATAAAAAGTTCTGGCTTTTGAGAAATAGAGAGATGTCATCTTTCAGTACTAAGGAAGATTGTGTAAGCCTAATGTTACCAATTTTTATGAGAGGATTTTGATTGAGGTCCATGTTTCCAGGTATACTTTTCACCCTGGTTCTACTAAGATATGCCATGATTTGAGGGAGATATATTTATAAAATAATATGAAGAGAGACATTTCTAATTTCTTTATTAAATGTTCTAGCTGTAACAAGTTAAGAATGAACATCTAAGGCCTAGTGGTACGTATCAAGACATAACTATTATGGTGTAGACATGAAAGATGGTGAATATGGACTTTATTATGGGCCTTACATGTGCTCATAATTAGTATCATTCTTTTAGTTCATTGTTGATAGGACGAACAAGTCCGCTAACTTCTTATCCATGATGATAACTTATTTGAGAGAGGCTAAAGACCGCTCAAAGTCTTCAAAATTCCTATGCCGATGTGAGGAGAAGAGAGTTGGAGTTCAAAATTAATGATTGGATGGTCTTTAAGAAATTGATGATTGGGTGATCTTTAAGTATCTCTTATGAATGGGCTAATGAGGTTTGGGAAAAAGGGGTAACACAACGCTTGTTACATTAATCCTTATCAAATTTTGAGAAATATTAGAAATGTTGCTTATGGTTTAGGGTTATTCGCAAGTTTGGCATCAGTTCATCCCATATTTCATGTGTCTATGCTCAAGAAGTATGTGGGTGATAATTCTTTTATGGTTCCTGCAGAGAACCTTGGTGTGAATGATTCATTATCTTATGAAGAAGTTCCTTTAGAAATTTTGGATCACCAAGTTCAAAAATTGATGACCAAAGATATTGCTTAGATTAAAGTGTTATGGAGCAATCAAAAGGTAGAGGGGGCTACTCGAGAATTGTAGGAGGACATGAAGGCTAGATATCCTTTTCTATTCACGCCTTCGGATGACGTTGTTGAAGGTGCTAATTCTATGTTATCCTTAATCTTCTCATATTAATGCCTTAGTATATGTGCCTATACAATTTCCTAAAGTCTTGTGAGTCATGCTTTAATTGATGGGTAATTGTTGTTGTGGGATCTTACCCTTGATGTACTCGAGCTTAAGATAAATCTATAATGCTATATGTAAATCCTTACATTTATTCGGGGATGAATTCTTCCAAGGGAGGCTTATTGTAAACCCCATCTTTCTAGTCATCTAATGACACACCATAAGTTCATGTACAACTTAAAAATTTAGTAGAAAAAGTTTGGATAAAGTATGAGAAGTTTTCAAATAAAAAGATGGGTTGGCGTGCTGGGTGGTGCTCCATGCTAGAGGCTAAACTCCAGCCAGCAAACCCCGACATGCTGAGTGACACTCTATGCTAGTGTGTTGGTTCCACTGTATATGTGTCAAGAAAGGATATAAGAATACATTAAAGGCTGGGTGTGAAATTGATCATTCAACAAAGCCACCTTTCCACCCACTGCCACTAAATCACACCCCCCCAAAGTTTTTCTATTAGAGAGTGATCGAGAGAAATTTTCAGTTGGAAGCCATTCTTTTGCAGCTAGGAGACATTGTTGGTATGTTTTCCAGTTATGAGCCATTGTTGTGTGGTCCCTTTCGAGCGATTCCTTCTTGTCTTTTTTGATGATTTATTGATTGAACTTTAGCAAATAGTCCATAGCAAATAGATTGAGTTTTAAGCCTGCGTCTGGCCTTGTTTTAGCTTAAGCATTGATGAAATGGTGGATTGCATCTTCAGCAAAGAAATAAGGTGATCAGTTGGATGTTTTTGAAATCCCAATAATATTTTCTATATAAGAAGTATCCGAAAAGCCTTATGGCTTTAAAGGATAAGGGAGACCTTTTTTTGGGTTAGTGCGTGCTGACATGCTAAAAATTTCCCTTTGCATTTCTTCCAACTATGGAATAAAAGTTGTGCCTCGACAAGAATCTAGGGGATATCTCTATACATATAGATTTTCTTATGGAATGACATGATCGGATAGCCGTAACCGCATATTAGCTACACTCAATACGTGATTTTTGTTAATCAGATCTTTTAGAAAACTTTTGGACCTAGAAATAATGGTTTATGCCATTCATGTAGGCTTGGGTCTTTAATTTGGGAACTATTGGGGCACCTGAAGTTCAGTTGTAATCCATATGTCTAGTAGTTTTCGTTCTTGACTTATTTTGATGTTGACCAAAAACCTATCTCTAGAAGCAGATAACAGGCTGACCCCTTCCACTTGGCCTTTATTCGTTGTGTGAATAAGGGGCGTGCTGGGTGGAACTCCCTGCCAACTGCTGTCCACTATGAAAAGTCATTTTTGCTTATTTTTCCTATGTTATTTGAAGGGTGTTTTTGTCTTTTCTCACTCCCATACCCCAATCACAACTTATAACTCCCTTAAAGCCTGAATCAAAGAGAATTTCAGTAGTTATAATTCAAATACCTCTTTCTCTTCCTCAAACACTTTTTAAGGAAAATTCTCAAGAACCCTAGGGACGTTCTAAGAATAGGCTTTTAGTTCTTCATCAAAAGAGAATGTTGAAAAATATTTTTTTCAACTAACGTCACAAAGCTTTGGTTTATTGATTGTATACCTATATTATATTGATGATTGCACTAGGGTTGAGTAGGATTTTTAGGAAAGCTGGCTATTGAATGCTCTTTTTTTACTAAATCATTTTCTAATCTTTAATTGAGGGTTTTGAGACTTGGAATGGCTATTTGAAATTGTGAATCTTCGTATCTAGAATTTGTATGCTAAATGTTATGGAAATTGAAACCATGATTACCAAATCTTTTAAAAGCTTCGAGTTTAAATAAGGAATATAAATACCTTCCCCGTCCTTTGAACTATTGAACCTGTTGAATTAATGGGATGCGTTAAGATTTTTATGGAAACTCAACAATGACTCTACTTATGATTCTAAAGACGGAGTTAATAGTCAATAATGTTTTATGATAATGATTTTGGCATGATATGGATGAGTTGCATGTCTTGATATAATTATATCAAAATGTAAATGCCATTATGGATAAGTGTTATGAAAAATATTTTCATTGGGCTTAAAGAGAGGAGGGTGGTTAACCTAGAAGGTGTAGGTTAGGAAGGGGGTTTATTACCTGAAATATATATTATATTTATATATTATATTATATTATATTTTTTTGTATAGAGAAGAGTGAGTTGGAGGACGACCAAGGGTATATTTGTCATTTCACATCTAAATGGTACTATCGTTAGTCAATAGTAATATCAACAAAGAACTCCATTAGCCATTTTTTTTTAAAAGATTGAAGTACATTAAATGGTCAGTGTAAAGAACTTTTACTATATTATATAAATATATTTATATATAAGATTTCATAAAAATTAAGATTTGTAATCTTAAAAATAAGATATATAATACTCTAGTCGTTGCTTTTTATTTGCTCCATTTGGTTAGTGCTTACATTCCTAAATATTTGCTTCTTTAATCTCTCAATAATAGTTTGAACAAAAGCTTCCTATTATGCCCTTGTTCAATAAATGTAATCATTATTGATTTGAAAAGAGATACAAAATTTAATTAGGGATATATTAGTGAAATTATTTTTAATATTATAGGAGTAAGAGATTAAGGTGTGTGTTTAACCTAAATAGAGCAAATAAAAAGGAATGAACAGAATACGATATAATAGATAAATTAACCCGAATGTAAAATAACTTTAAAATAACATTAAATAATGTATATTTTTTTTAATCCCTTTAATATAAATCTTTACTCCACCAATATTACTTTGACCTGTTCTCTATTTTTTGATAAGTAATTTTCAACTATCAATAATGTATCTTTAGTATTTATATATTATTTCATTATAAAAATGAATGTATGATATATTTATATGGATAAGAACAAACTATTATCTCCTTAAATAAATACGCTATTTACTTTTTTATATAGTATATTAGGTAAAAGGAACATATTTTAAGAAAATATCGCTCTCAAGATTTTATAAAAATTATTACTATACTGACACTTAAAACTTAAATTTATCCTCTTGTATAATTTTTAAATAAAATTAAAAAAATAAAAGCATTAACATTAGTTGCTTAATTCAAGAAAATGTATTTGACCTGATGTTAAAATAAGTGTTGAAGCATATTATAGTTTAATTTTAATTAGGGCAATTTAAATAAGTTATAAGTTATTATTTGATTTTATAAAAATAAAAAAATATAATTTTTTTAAAGTGTGATATCTATTATCATTTTCTATCACATTTATTTAAAAATATGAATTTGATTTTTTTGATAAACTAATTAAATACCGATAAATATATTTAAAATTGTCATATTGGGCCCGTAAAATGGGCCCTTCGTTATCTAGTTTTCCAACATAGGATGATCGTTCTGTAATTAGACGACTAAATATTTTCCCTCTATGAGGATGAAATATAGCCATAATAATGTTATCTCAATTCATGTGGCAAATAGGGACTGAGGCCCCATCGGTTGGGTACGGATCGGACATGTATAACCCATGGGTAGTATGTCTCTAACACCCCTAACTCAGAATATAAAGTTTTAAATACTTATGTTTCTTTATTTTTAGTTACTATTTACGTACCTTACTAATGACTATGTTTTACTTGTATGACTTGCTTTATAAATTGCTTTGTCCTTTTCCCTAGGTTATATACCAGTACTCGTCATACTGATTATCTTTGAACGCTAAATTTTTTCATGATGTAGGTTCAGAGCCCTTTTCCTGTGGTTCTGTGCAGCACTAGGATTCTCAGGAAAGCAATGAGCAAGTAGTGAGACCTCCATTTCTCGGAAGGCATATGATTTCCTTTTTTAGACCACCAGTACTCTATTTTATGGTATTATTGGGGCCATGTCCTGACTTAGGATTTTTCATTCATAAGGTTAGGGGTTTCATAAGCTGATGTCAATATTCCATATTCAGAGTTTGGTATTTTTACTTCTATCAAAGTTGGACTTTAATGTATTAGGTCTTTTTTCCCAATTGTTTATGAATATGCTTATGATAATATGCTAGGGAGTCTTCTGGGGTCTTCATTGGTTTGGGATACCCTTTATGTCCAGGGCCTAGTCCTGGGTCATGACACTCATTATATTAAGAACAAATTTACCCGTAATTTTGACGGAGGTACACCAAATCAAATAACCCAACCTCAATTTTTAAATATTTTATTCTTTTAAAAATCAACCCATTTGATCCATCCCTTACATATTACCTCCATTTTGAGTTGAAAAGAGTCAAAAAATTAAAGATTCCATTTTTACTTATCTATTTTTTTTATGTTGTTCTTGTTCTGAGTATACATTTATTAGAATTATTTGTGATTCAATAGCTTTCTGTAATTAATATATATAGAATGAACGTGGAGGTAAATGAAAGGGGTCATCTCATGCCTTGGTAGGCTTGCGGTGTCCGTCACGGCCAGGACCCCAATTTGGGTCGGGACAAGCTTAATATCAAAGCATAGTTTAGGGTCACTAGACGTTTACAAGGCCGTGTCAAGTAGAGTCTCGTTTATGGGTATTTTCACGACCCACAATCTATAGGTCATAATGGCACTTGTCGCGACGAACCTTGACAAGTAAGCCTATCACACAAATCGATACTCAAAGGGGAAAGACAGAAATAACCCTAAGGTAAGGCTTCTAGAATGAAGCCGAACCCTATAAGTATAATAAATAATACGGAAAGAAACATCAATAACTATGTAGCCATAACTCCCCAAACCAAGTGTCAATAGTGTAAGAACTACTAATACAATCCATGAGTCAAATACACCAGAAAGACCAACAAGAAATATGTATATCTTTGAATACTAGTAAAGGCATAGACTTAAACAGAAAGAAAGAACAAGACCCAGACGCAAGCAAGTCCAACCGCTACTTAGATTCTCTAAAGGCGCCTGAAAATCAAGTCACGTGAGGCGCACTAGAACCTGGATCTGCACCAAAAGGGTACAATAGCAGTGAGGACAGTCCATTTGTACTCAATAGGTGTCATAGGCTGACCAAGCAAAGTAGAAAATAAAGCATACAAAATACACACTAAGGGCACATCACCTACAATAAAAAAATATCCCACAACAGTAGTCCACATCACTTGCACTAATAGTTCTAATATATATACATCACATACATTGCAACAATACAACTAGGTAGAACATAAGTAGACATTATATTGCATACACATAGAAAATAAAGGCATCACAAGTCAATGTGGAAATTTCAATCACAAAATTAAGACAATAAAGTAAGTGCAAGTTATAAGATGATGATGATCATGATGATGATGCACAAGGTCATCGCAGAACCTCCGTATACACCCACGGAGGCAAGCCTCCCAACGTGGGACCCATGGAGGGTTTGTCAACCCTTATATAATCCATATATCCATATCTCCTTTCCGACACATCCATTGTGAAGGTTTTTATAAGATATTAAAATATCTCCTCCATAACACATCTCTCGGGGAGGGTTTTAAAAAGGTGTTGCTAGTGTTTCTCAGATGTTGACAGGGTGGTACCAATGTTTCATGAATGAGTATAATATGAGGATGAATGTTCACAAACAAGAACAATGGGTATTTCCAAAATCATCCACATGATGTATTTCCACAATCAACCACAATGATACATTTCCACAACCATCCATAATGATATATTTCACAACCACATGTGTCAATATCCACTTATTATTTTCCATCATCCAGGAAATTCCACATGATTCATATGCCAATAAAGTATGAATATGAAACAATACACCAAAGGTACCACAATAGATATTTCAATAACGTAAATACAATTATTCACATGTATTATAGGCTATAAACATCACATAGGACCCCACACAGTCACACATGACATGTAGTATCTCAAACCAATAACTATATCACATATAGCCTCCCATATGGGCACAACACATTAAGATAGCCAAATTCATGAGTAGTTCCCGTCCTCTTAAAATGCATTTTGTACCAACATTTGCTACCCAACCCATTCAAAAGAGTTAAGCCATAACTTACCTTGAATGCAGAAAGCAGTTTGCTACACTTTGATCTCAAAGTCCTTCTCCCCACGAATGACCTCGAAATAAATTAAAACTAAGAAATATAAAATTTATGCATCAAAACTAATCCAACCTCACCCATATTGCCTACTTTTAGTTTGGGGTCAAAACAGACCTCCGAAATGGGTTTTAAAAAAAGAAGGGCAAAATTATAACTTTATTTTAAAAATGTGTTCCCCATACCTTTAGGAACCTATAGCTGAAATTTCAAGTCAAGTCGAGTTAAAAATGAGGTTCAACTTGAAGAAAAACCATTTTTAGACTTTACCGGATAAAACCTTTGGAATCCATTTTAAAATCCAGAACGGAAGTTGTTTTGAAGGTTAAATTGATGAAAAACTAGTAATTATAGGATTAGGAATATTACTCAAGTAAAAAGGAGTGAAATTGGGGTTTAAAATCAATCCCTAAGGTTTTGGGGTTTTGAGAAATTTACAAAGAAATTCAGTAAGAAAAGAGTGAATTCTTACCTTAAATTCATAAAAGAATCGAGAAATAGATGCTAATTTGGCTTTCCAAGCACCCACAAGCTTTACTTTTAAGCTCTCACACCATATTAGGGTTTAACTTTCAAGGGATAAGATGAAAAATGAGCTAATTCGCGACCTAGAAATTCTATTTATACCCATACCAGGTACTCAGATGCTGCAATCGCACAACCAGGTGTGCGGTTGTATTACCTGGCGGCAGGAGAAGATATGTCGATCGCCGTAGGCGTTGGTGCGATCACACTATCTTCTGCCATGACAGTTGACAAATAAAACTTTGTGAATTTCCAAGTTTTCGCCAAGGCCTCGGAATTCATTTGAAATTTGATAAACGCAAAAAAACTATGTAACCACACTAAATTCAATGCTCCAGACTCAATGATGATATCAAATTTTTGAAAAGACGAATTTTAAAAAGTCGACCCCCAAAACTCGAATTTAAAATTTTCCAAATCGAGTGTAGAAATGAGATTTAAAAGCCGTAAAACTAGACCAAATATGTTACTACCCTAAAATCGATGTTCTGGATCTGCTGGCGCAGTTGCTATCCATCGCATGGATAAAAAGACAATAACAAAAGTCCATAATAAGGCTCTCAAAGCCACCAAACACCACAATATCACATAAAAGGCACCAAAATATATTGGGAATCGTGCCAATTACCGCCACACCCCAGAAATACCACAATGCAACTATGAGGAGGGGTAAAATAGTCAAATCATACAAAAACACATATTTCACATATTTCATCAAATTTTTAAGTCGTTATATCGTTCACCACTAAAAATCTGGTTCATCCTCGAAATAAGGCAAATAAATACTTTGGGGATAAGAACTATGCATATCAGACTCGACCTCCCAAGTAGCCTCATCTATAGGTCGATGTCGCCACTGTACCATAGCCACAGGGATAACTCTAGAGGGAAACCACCTAACATCCCTAGCCAAAATGGAGATCGACTCCTCAACAAAAGACAACCACTCATCTAACTGAACTGACTCCCAGCGAAGGACATAATACTCATTGGGAATGTAATAGTGAAACATAAAAACATATAAAACTGGATGAACAAACAACAAATCTGGGGGCAAATCCAACTCATAGCCACATCACCAACGGTCCAAAGAATCTCCAATGGACCAATATACCTGGGGCTAAGCTTGCCCCTCCTCTCAAACTTCATCATACCCTTCATGGGTGAGGCTCAAAGGAAAACATGATCACCAACACCAAATCTTAGGGCACAAAGTCTACGATCAGCATAACACTCTTGCCTATTCTGAGCTGCTTGAAGTCTATCCTGAATGACCCAAACTCTATCCAAAGACTTACGAAGAAAGTCAGTACCTCGAGGTCTAACCTCAAAAACATCAACACAACCAACTAGCGAGCGACACTGCCTATCATACAATACCTTAAATAGAGCCTTGTCGATACTGGAATAGTAGTTGTTATTATATGCAAACTCTATGAAAGCTAAATGTTGCTCCTACTAGCCCCTAAAATCCATCATATATGTGCGGAGCATATCCTCTAAAACCTGGATAGTTTGCTCTGACTGACAATCAGTCTTGGGGTAAATGCTGTGCTAAGATCAACTTGAGTTCCAACGCATCCAAAAAAGTCTTCCAAAAGTAGAAAGTAAGCACATAACCTCGATCTGAAATGATAGACACGAGAGAACAATGTAGTCACATAATATCTCAAATGTAGATATGTGCCAACCTCTCCGCACTACAGGAAACCTGGACTAGAATAAAATGAGAAGACTTGGTCAATCAATCTATGATGACCCAAATACTATCCGATCCAAGAGAAGTACGAGGCAAACCAGTCACAAAATCTATAGTAATCCATTCCCACTTCCACTAAGGAATGGATAACTATTGAAGAAATCTACCGGGTCTTATATGCTCGGCCTTCACCAGATGACAATAAAGGCAACAAACTACAAAGCTGCTATATCCTTCCTTATACCACCCCACCAGTAATGTTGCCTTAAATCATGATACATCTAAGTCACTCCTGGTTGGATAGAATATTTAGAGCAATGGGCCTCCTCCAAAATCAATCTAATCCAATCACCCACTCTTGGAACACAAACTCAACCCCAAATCCTCAAAACACTATTCGAATTAAGTGAGGCTTTCTTAGCCTTACCACCTAATACCTTATCAATCTCAACCCTGTATTATCAAGCTGATGTGCTCAAATATGCTTCATCAAAGAAGACCTAGCCTCCATGAAGGTAAAAACACACCCAGGTGTCGAAATATTAAGCTTAGCTATCTGGTTTGCTAAAGACTGAACCTCTAAGGCCAAAGGCCTCTCCTGGGTCAAAAGATGCACCAAGCTATCCATGCTAGTCGAATTCCATCTCAACGCATCTGCAACCACATTAGCCTTGCCTAGATGATAGAGAATAGTCAAGTCATAATCCTTAAGCAACTCAAGCCAATTATATTGCCTCATATTAAGATATTGCTAGGAGAAAAAGTGCTAAATGCTATGATGATCTAAGAAAATCTCAAAATGGATTCCATATAAGTAGTGCTTCCACAACTTCAAAGCAACAACAACCACGCATATCTCTACATCATAGGTAAGATAATTTCTCTCACGTGGCTTTAAATGATGAGAAGCATGCACAATCACCTTACTCTTCTACATCAATACAATACCTAACCCAACACCTAAAGCATCACAAAAGACGATAAAACCCATGCCCTCCTTGGGCAAATTCAAGATAGTATCTGAAGTCAATGAATCCTTGAGCTTTTGAAAGCTCTCCTCACATGTATCATATCACTGATAACTAATATTTTTCTAATTCAACCTGGTCAATGGAGCTATAATGGATGAGAAACCCTCAACAAAACATCGATAATAACCTGCCAAGACAACAAAACTTTAAATCTCAATGAGCAAAATAGGTTTAGCCTAATCGCGAATTGCTGCAACCTTCGCTGGATCAACCATAATACCTTCCCCAGTCATTACATGACCCAAGAAAGAAATAGACTCCAACCAAAACTCATACTTTGAGAACTTAGCATACTTCTCATCCCTTAATATCTGAAGCATAATCCGCAAATGTTCCTCATGCTCAGCCTCACTTTTGAAATAAACTAAGATATCATCTATAAATTCAATCAGAAAGGAGTCGAGATACGGTTGAAACACCTGGTTCATCAACTCCATGAATGAGGTAGGGGAATTGGTCAACCCAAAGGATATGACCAAGAACTTATAATGACCATATCGATTCCAAAAAGATATCTTTAGAATATTCGAAGCTCTAACCCTTAACTAATGATAGCCGAATCTCAAATAAATCTTTAAAAACACTGCAACACCCTAAAGTTGATCAAATAAATCATCAATACTAGGAAGAGGATACTTATTCTTAACTATCACCTAGTTCAACTACTGATAATTAATACACGTATGTATATAACTATCCTTCTTATTCATAAATTAGACTGGCATTTCCCAAGAAAATACACTAGATAAATCCCTTATCCAACTACTCCTACAACTAGTCTTTCAATTCCTTCAACTCAGCTAAGGCCATCTTATAAGGAGGAATAGAAATAGGCTTGGTGCCTAGATCAATATCAAGAAAGGAGGTAAAACAACACTAGTATCACGAATATGAGCCAAATAGGATAAACATCCCCTATCAACAAATCTACAAGCCTGAACATAAGATATATCCTTTTAGGATTGGAATGAAGCACACCTTTCCAAGATATCTTTGGCACACTTGGCGAAGCTAAAGTCACGATCTTAGCAAAATAATCTAGGACAACTTCATAAGGATCCAACCAATCTATACCAAAATAACATCGAAATCAACCATATCTAACATAAGCAAATCTACCCAAGTCTTACGGCCAGAAAAAGTCACAAGCTCGATACACCCGATCCATCACTGAAGAATCTCCTACAGGGATGGCTACATGAATAGGCATGGTAAGAGGCTCACTAACAGAATTAAAACCCTAAGCAAAATATGTAGACACATAGGATAAAGTCCATCAAGGGTCAAATAACACAGATGCAGATCTAAAATAAACGAGGATGATACCAGTCATCACAACATCAGAAGTCTCTGCCTCTAGCCTGGCGGGTAAAGTATAACACTGACCGCAACTACTAACTGGATGATTAACCCTACGACTACCACCACGGGCTCTACTACCTATGCCTTTTTCACCTCTGGTATACCCCTATCTTTCACTATTGAAATAAGAGTAGCTCTAATCATATGACAAGGATAGTCCTTGGCTAAATGGCCAACTTTATCACATACAAAGCAACCTCTATGGCCTACCTCAATAGTAAAAGGTACCACTGGGACCGAATGACCACCTTGAATTACTAAAATGCAAGATCCACCACCTGAACTCTGTAATGCCACCTGTATTGGCCTACCTTGATATCTGTGAGAACCGCTAAAATCTTTACCATGAGGAGTCTGACCTTTGAACTCACCAAAATAATACACCTTCTTGGTGGCTACCTGAGATACTCTCAAAATACCCTCTATCATCTTGCCGTGATCCACAATAATATGAAAAGATGCTCTAATTACAACTATCTAAGAAATAGCCAGCTAAAGAGAAACATATAAACCCTTCACAAACTTCTAAATCATATCAGACTTGATGAAAATACTGGCATAAGAATATGAAAAAAATAAAAGTGTGCCTTATACTCCGCAATGGTCGTGTATCCCTGCTCCAGACAGTCAAACTCATCAGCATCCGATCCCTCAAACTATAAGGCACAAACCTCTCTAAAAAGGCATCAACAAACTGACCTCAAGTCAACTCAGGAGCATTAAGAGGTCTACAACCAACAAACTATCTCTATAATCTCTCGCAGGACCTTTCAACTGATAGGTAGTATAAGCCACTCCATGCAACTCAAGAGAACCCACGTTATACAACTTGTCAAGACAGTCAATCAAAATCTCATAGGAAATCACCCACGACACTAGTAAATTTAGGAGGATCCAAATAAAAAAATCTCTCAAACCTCTTATGATCCTTAAAAGACATCACTGTACTAGCAATACGAGGAGACATGGTAAATCTAGAAGGCTGAGATCCTAACTGGGGAGGATACATAGTTGAAGGTTGAACTCCTAATCTCGGTGCAACATGCTCAAATATTAGTGCTAAAGGAGGAATAGTACTCGATGTCTAAGGGGTACCCAAAATAGAAGCAGGTGCCGTATGAGAATCCATACTAGGGGCTAGAGGAACACTTGGCATAAAAATAGTATAACCCTCTAAGTGGGTCAACAACCATACCAACATCCCTCCAACACTAGGGCAGACAAAGTCTGAGGAATTAGAACTGAACCTACACCTCCAACCTGCTCCATACGACACTCAAAGTACCTTTGCACTTTTTCTAGATGGGGTTGATCCATAAATCCGTTCATTTCTTTAAGTCCATCCATGACTGAAGGATCACCCTCTAGGAGAATGCTCTGCATCTCTAAACTCATGAGGCCTAGTCAACACCATCTATGTAGAAAGAGTAAAATACAACTCAAAACATAAGGTATGAAAGAACTTCCATGATAAGGAACAAAATGAGGGAAGTTTCCTAAAGACACCCTATAGCCTATTGAAGATAGATACAAACATCTACGTATTGATCTACGAGACTCTATTAGACACCCTATTCTTACACCATTGAGACCAATGAACCTGGCTCTTATACTAATTTGTCATTACCCAAAATTTATAGGTTATGATGGCACTTATCATGGTGAACCTTGAAAAGTAAGCCTATCACACAAACCAATACCCAAAGGGAAAAGAGAGAAATATCCCCAAGGTAAGGCTTCTAGAATAAAGCTAAACCCTACAAGTATAATAAATAATACAAAAAGAAATATCAACAACAACGCAACTATAACTTCCAAAACTAGATATCAATAGTGTAAGAACTACTAATACAATTTGTGAGTCACATACATCATAAGACCCAATAGGAAATATGTCTATCTCTGAATACTAGTAAAGACATAGACTAATACAAAATGATAAAAGAGGACCCCATATGCAAGCAAGTCTAACCACTACCTTGAATACTCTAAGGGCGCCCTAAAAATCAATTCATGTGAGGTGTACCCAAACCTAGATTTGCACCAGAAGGGTATAATAGGGGTGCGTACAATCCACTTGTACTCGGTAAGTATTATAGAATGACTAAGCAAAGTAGAAAATAAAGCATATAAAATACACACTAAGGGCATGTCACATGTAATTAGGAAATATCCCACAATAGTAGCACACACCACTTGCAATAATAATTCTAAGATATCTACATCACATACATTGTAACAACACAAATAAGTTGAACGTAAGTAGGTATTATATCACATACACTTAGAAACAAGAAAGATCATGTATATACAAGATAGTCAAGCAAAATTAATGGAAGGTAGAACAAATAAATGCATAATAATTCAATATGGAAATTTCAATCACAACATAACAACAATATAGTAAGTGCAATGTATAAGATGATGATGATGATGATGATGATGATGCATGATGTCTTCACACAACCTTTGTATAACCCATAAAGGAAGTTCTCTTGATATAGGACCCATGGGGGTTAGTCAACCTATATAAAATAGATATATCCATATCTCTTTCCTAGAATATCCCTTGGGAAGGGTTTTATAAGGTGTTATAATGTCTCCTCCACAGCACATTTCTCAAGAAGGGTTTTAAAAAGGTGTTACTAGTGTTTCTCAAATATTTCCATGATGGTACCAATGTTTCCCAAATGAGTATGATATGAGGATGAAATGCTTACACATAAGTACAATGGGTATTTCCACAATCATCCACATGATATATTTCCAAAATCAACCACAATGATACATTTCCACAACCATCCATAATGATATATTTCACAACTACGTGTGTCAATATCCACTTATTATTTTCCATCATCCATGAAATTCCACATGATTCATATCCCAATAAAGTATGAACATGAAAAAATACACCAAAGGTACCATAATAAATATTTTAACAACACAAATACAATTATTCATATGTATTATAGGCTAAAATATTACATAGGATCCCACATGGTCACACATGTCATGTAATATCTCAAACCAATAACTATATCACATATAGGTTCCCACTGGGCACAACATATTAAGATAGCAAAATTCATGATTAGTTCCTGCCCCCTTAAAATGAATTTTATACCAACATTTGCTAGCCAACCCATTAAAAAGAGTTAAGATATAACCTACCTCATATGCCACAAGCAGTTCACTACACTTTGATCTCAAAGTCCTTCTCCTCATGAATAATCCTAAAATCAACTAAAATACAAAAATATAGAATCTATGTTTCAATACTAAGCCAACAATACCCATAGCCTACTTTTGGTTTAAGGTCAAAATGGACCCCCAAAATATTTTTAAAAAATAAGGGCAAAAATATGTTCCCCATACCTTTAGGAACCTACAGCTGAAAAACCAAGTCAAATTGAGTTAAAAACGAGGTTCAAATCGAAGAAAACCATATTTAGACTTTATCGGGTAAAACCTTTGGAATCTAATTTAAAATGAAGAATGGAAGTTTTTTTGAGGGTTAAATTGATGTAAAACTAGTATTATAGGATTAGGAACATATATTCAAGTAAAAAGGAGTGAAATTGAGGTTTAAAAGCCCTATGAATTTGGGAGAAATTAACCAAGAAATTCACTAAGAAAAGGGTGAATTCTTACCTTAAATCCATAAGTGAATTGAGAAATAGATGTTAATCTATCTTCCCAAGAACCCACAAGCTTCACTTTTAAGCTCTCACACTATATTAGTGTTTAGCTCTCAAGGGAGAAAATGAAAATGAGCTAATTTGCGACCTAAGTGGTATATTTATACTCACACCAGATTCTCAGATATGGAAATCGGCATAGGCATTGGTGTGCTTGCACTATCCTCTGTCATGACAGTTGACATTTGAAACTTGGTAAATTTCCATGTTTCTACCAAGGTCTCAGGTTTCATTCAAAATTCAATATATGCAAATAAACTGTGTAACCATACTAAATTTGATGCTCCGAACTCAATGGTGATATTAAATTTTTGTAGAAACATTGTTTTCACAAAGTTGTACCCAAAACCCAAAATTAAAATTTTCTAAATCAAGGGTCGAAATGAGATTGAAAAACAGTAAAACTAGACTAAATATATTACCATCCTAAAATCGAGGTTCGGAATCTGCTGGCATAGTTCGCTTAAACATCTATTGAATGGATCAAAAGATAATTAAAAGTCTAGAATAAGACTTTCAAAGCCACCAAAAACCACAATATCACATAAAAGTCTCCAAAATGCATTGAGATTCATGCCAATCACCCCCATACTTAAAAAATATCATAGTGTATTTATGGGGAGGGGGTAAAATAGTCAAATCACACAAAAAGACATATTTGACATATTTTATAAAATTTGTAGGTCCTTACAGGTGTGTAGTATGCCACACATCTAAGGAGAAATCTATGAGGCATTTAGTATTTTTCTCTTCTTTGTGTTCTTTTTAGTGTTGGAGAGTCTAGTCACTATGAATTTACTCTAACCCCTGACTTCTTCACAGTTTATATCATGCCTCTAAGAAGATTTGATGGTCGTAGAAACTCAACTGGATCCTCCATCTCAACTGGGACAAATACTGAGGAGGTTCACCCTTCCCACGGAATAAAAACTTGATATAGGTCCCATTCTCCTAACTTCACTACTTCCCTAGTGTTCCATTGATCTTTACTAGTCCTTTTTGATCTATTATTAACCATACTCAATTCTCTCAAAGATATTTCTCACTCATCAAGTTTTGTCAATCTATTCACATGCTTACTTAGATTGTGGCATTGCAGTTTCGTTAGCCTGACCATGTTGATCCTAGTACTGGCTCATCTGAGGTTACTCAGGTTTGTAAATTTATGAGGTTGCATTGCCTGAATTTCACATGTTTTAAGGTTTAGGAGGATCCTTAAGATTTTATGAAAGAGATGGAAAAGATCTTTAAAGTTATGCATGCTGGTGATTTAGAAGGGGTAGAGTTAGTAGCTTATAAGTTGAAAGAGGTGGCTTACCAATGGTATAAGGAGTGGAAAGAGTTAATGGGTGAAAATGCTAAGCCAACTAGGTGGGGAGAGTTATCGAATGCCTTACTTGAAAACTTTTTTCCTTAGGAATTGAGAAAAGCTATGGCTCAGGAGTTTGTGAATCTGAAGCAAGCAAAGTGTTAAGGAGTATACACTAAAGTTCACCCACCTATCTTATTATGCTTCTAAGATTGTGGTGTCTAATATGAGGTCTAAGATAAGGAATTTGCTTTAAATCTTTCTTATGAATTGGTGCATGGGTATAAGGCTGCTATGCTAAATAGTGACATGGATATATCAAGATTGGTGGTCTACACACAATATATGAAGGATGAGAAAAAGAAGTAGGAAGAAATGGAGGAAAGTCAAAGTAAAAAGACTAAGTATGTAGAGAAGGATATAAGCAAGAAAAAAAGTGGAAAAGAGGCAATTGTTCAAGAAGAAGACTTTGGGTAATTCCCATTCATTAACTAGTGCTACAGTCCCTAAGTCTTTAGGTGATTAGTGTTTATAGCTTAACAATGGACCTAGGGCACAGAATGTCTAATCTTAAGCCAATGTAGCTAAGTTAGCTGCATCTTGCACTTCTTATCACTTTTGTAGAAAGATGCACCATGGATATTGTCATAAGGGGAAGAATTTGTGCTTTAAATATGGCTAGCCAGGTCATATAGAATGAGACTTCCCCTCAGCTAGAGATCTATCTTGGGATAATGGTACTTTTGTTGCCACTTCTTTCTATAAAAGGTGCCACTTCAGAGGTCGAGAATGGCTAAAATTACTCATATGCACCGGCTACTTATTAGGAATCCAAGGCATCCCCAGATGTATTCACTAGTATGTTACAACTTTTCTCTCTTGATGTTTATGTCTTGCTTGATCCTGATTCCACCCTATCATATGTAGCCCCTTACGTGGCTTTACACTTTGGTTTTGGTCCCGAAACTATTTCTGACCCCATTTTAGTTTCTACCCCAGTGGGTGAGTCTATTATTTCTAGAAAAATCTATAGGGTTTGTGTTGTTTCTATATTTTATAAGGAGATAATGGTACATTTGATAAAGCTTGATATGGTGATTTTGAGGTAATCTTGGGAATAGACTAGCTTCACTTGTGCTATGCTTCTTTGGACTATAGAACCCGGATGGTCACTTTTCATTTCCCTAATAAAATAGTGATAGAGTTGAAGGGGAGTTCCTTAGAACCTAAGGGGAAGTTTTTCTCATATCTTAGACCTCAAAAGTTCATATCCAAAGGGTGTTTGTATTATTTTGTTCAAGATAAAGAATCTAACTCTAAGAGTCTCTCCTTGTAGTCTATTCCTGTGGTTAATGAGTTTTTTGCTTTTCTATCAAAAGAAAGATGGGTCTCTTCGAATGTTTACTGACTATCATGAGCTGAATAAAGTCACCGTGAACAATAATTATCCTCTTCCTAGTATTGATGACCTATTTTATCATCTTTAAGGTGCTAACTGCTTTTAAAAAGATAGACCACTATTCGTGCTACTATCAGCTAAAAATTAGGGAAGTTGACATTTATAAGGCTGTTTTTTCTATTTGGCAAATAAATGAGAGAGATGGATCCAACTAAAACTTAAAGACTCTCTCAAATTCATCAAGGGATTATCCATGTTAAAAATGAAAAGCTCTAACTTTCCAAACCCGTTATGGCCATTATGAATTTTTGGTCATGTCTTTTGGGTTGACTAATGCTCTGGCTGCTTTCTTGGACCTTATGAATCAGGTGTTTATACCTTATCACATCTTGGTGTACTCTAAAAGTGAGGAAGATCATGTTAATTATTATTCTACTGACCCTTAAGGATCAAGAGTTGTATGCAAAAGAATTTCTTACTGTGAATTTTTGTTGAGTGATATAACTTTTCTTGGGACTGTTGTCTCTAGTAAAGTGATTAAAGTGGATCCACAGATATTGATGAGATAAAAAAATGGCGTAGACCCACGACTCCAACTGACATTAGGAGCTTCTTGGGTCTAATAGGTTATTATAAGAGGTTTGTGAAGAGTTTCTCGTCCATTGCTATTCTGCTTATGAAATTATCTCAGAAAAAGGTAAAGTTCTTATGGTCTGATTCTTATGAGGGTAGTTTTGTGAAAATGAAAGATTGATTAATGCCTACTACTATTTTGACCTTACCTGAGGAAACAGAGGGGTTTTTTGAATATGGTGATACATCCCATGTGGGACTTGGGTATGTGCTTATGTAGCATGAAAAGAACTTAAGGTACACAAGAACATTTACTTAACCCACAATCTATATTTAGCAACCATGGTTTTTGCATTGAAAATTTGGTATCACTATTTGTATGGGGTGCATGTGGATATGTACTCAGATCATAGGAGCTTATAGTATGTGTTTACCCAGAAAGAATTAAACCTCAGGAAGAGGAGGTGGCTTGAATTACTTAAGGATTATGACATGAGCCTACACTATCACCTAAGTAAGCGTAATATTGTTGTTGATGCTCTTAGCAGGTTGTCCATGTGGTGTTAGTCCCATTTGGTAGAGGAGAAATGAGGATTTATGAAGGACATTCATCGGTAGGCAAATTTAGGAGTCTACCTATTGGACTTAGAGTATAGGTTAGTGATTGTGCAAGAAGTGGATAAATCATATTTTTTGAACTGAAGTTAAGGAGAAACAAGTCTATGATCCTATACTTATGCAAACCAAGGATGATAAGGATTATTATAAGGTTATGGCATTTGAAATTAGGGGAGATGGTGTTCTAAGATATCAAGGAAAATTGAGTATTCTCAATATAGATGGGTTGAGAGAGAGAATTTTGACCGAAGCTCATATGTCTAGGTATATTGTTCACCCTAGTCGACAAAGATGTACCATGATCTAGAGGAGATATACTAGTGGAATAATATCAAGAGAGATATGGTGAAGTTTTTAACCAAATATATGAATTTCTAGCAAGTAAAAGGGGTGCATTTGAGAGTAGGTAGCACCTCTCAAGAGATAGTTTTACCTATGTGGAAGTGGAAAAGGATTAACATGGATTATGTTACCAGTCTTCAATGATCCCAAAATCGATAAGATTCCATTTGGGTCATTGTTGAAAGAATGAACAAGTCTACTCACTTTCTGCCTGTGAGGACTAATTACTCAAGAGAGGATAATGCAAGGTTATTCATTCAGAAGATAGTTTTGTTGAATAGAGGTGTCTATTATTTCTAACTGAGGTATGCAGTTTTATTCTTATTTTTTTCAGTCTTTCCAGAAGGGTTTGGGTACTTGCATACTGTTCTGACTTTTAGAAGATCTACTAAGGGACTGAGCAATCCACTTTAAGGAAAGTTGGTTTGATCACTTGCCACTTATTGAGTTTGATTATAATAATAGTTATTATTGTAGTATCTAAATAACTCCTTGTAATGCCCCGCAAAATCCTCTTCCAGTTTTAGCCTTAGAGCGTATTTGGTAAAGCAAAAAATTTGAGTCTAAATATTTCAGAAATATCTTCCCAAGTATGAAATACTTTGAATCATGTGGGAATCTATTTGATTATGAATTAAGATCATAGAGGTCCCCTAACTCAAGGACGAGTTGAAATTTTTCCTATTGTTCAAGTTTTAGTAAGCGTCAAAACTTTGGTCAACTTCAATGGATCATAAATCTTTGTATATATTGAATTATAGGATACTATATATAAAATGAAATATCTTTAAATTATCTTTCCAACAGTACCAATTTCATCAAAAACCGATATTGGAGGAAAACGTTATGCCCATTTTACTCCAGCATGTCAGGTTGAGAAACGAGTGACGACATTCATGATAAGCTGTCACGAGCTGTGACGACCTATCACCAATGTCGTCATCCTTGGGTAGATTTCTACCTCCGGTGATGACATTTTGTGACAAGCAATCACGCCCGTGATGGCCTATCACCAATGTCGTCAACCTTAACCAGAAAATCAAAATTTTACCCTTTTGTGACAATTCGTGATGACCTATCACCAACTTGATGGCTTGTCACGAATGTCGTCAACTAATTTTTTCAGCAATTTAAAAATATTTTTTCAAGGGTATTTTGGTCTTTTCTCACCTTTTGGAGGTCTCTATAAATATGAGGAACCCCATCCAAACCCTAATTCCTTTATCTATTCTTCAATTCTCTTAAGAGAAAATATCTAGGGTTTCAATTCAAGAACCCTAATCTTTCTAAAATTCATCCATGATTCTTTAAGATTTCTTCAAGAATCAAGTTCCTTATAGTGTGGTCTTCGAGAATTATTTATAACAAGTGCGGATAGAGTCTCAAGCATTAGAATCCATCCAATTTCAAAGATTAAGGTATGTAGATGTTGATTCTTGGGTCCCTTTCATCCAAGAAGCTTAAGAACCCTTTTCAAAACTCAAAGATTTTTATGTTTATGAGTTTTGAATGATTTGTATGAGTTGAAATTGATGTTATATGTGTTGTTGAGTTTAGATTCATGTTTTTTTACAAGATTCATGAGCCTTGACCCTAGTAGGTGGAATCCATGTGATATTTGTGATGAATCTTCCTTATACTGCTTTCTATGTGATGTGTTCATGTCAAATGGGTGTGGAAATGATTGAATAAGAGAAACATGTTCCCCCTAGATTTGATAAAGAGCTTAGGTGAAGGATAAGGGCCATTGTAGCATGTTGAAGATGAAACCTCAAATTGTGAGTTAGTTTATGCATGCCTAGTGTTTGATAAAATGCCTAAGTGAATGAATTATTCCATGAAAGTAGGAAATTCCCAAATAAGTGTGAACCCGTGCATGTCTAGTGTTTGTTGAAGGACCTTAGTGAATAAGTGGAGATGTGATAGTAGTAAATTCCCCAATTATGTGCTCTTGATATATGCTAAGTTTTTAATACATGCCAAGTGGTTAGCAAGTAAGTTATGACATGATAGTATGAAGTTTCCCCAAGCCATGTGATATCTAAACATATGCCAAGACTGATTTAGGTATGAAATAGTTGAGGTAAAACCTTGTTGAATGGAGTACGATCTAGTAGCATGTTTCCCATACGTTATTATATGATTGTGATTCACAGATGCTTAAAGTGACCCCTTGGCAATTGTGATGATGAATAGATGTTTGTGATCCTTAAATGCTTGAGGTGATGTCTTAATGACTGTGAGATGCTTTAATAATTGTGATGATAAACGAATGCTTGTGATGATGAATGAATGATTGTGGTGATGACTAGTCAAGAATAATTATGCTTTAATTTTATGTTATCGAGTCATGGGGGTATTTATACCCGACAATAGATCTGTTGCCTAGAGCTTGTGTCAGTTTCATGATAATTCTAGTGAGCCATAATTCTCAGAACTCAATGAACTAATAGTATTCAAGTGATTCAATTCTAATCTCATAAGTGATTCGAGTAATCTATTCAAGATCTATATCATCAGTCAGATACCATGATTCGATACCTTTTCCATCAGATATGAAACTAAGTAATCTCAGCGTAACTCAGTTAGATCTTTTGAGAAACATGATTAGTATCAAAGTCAGTTCAGTTGTGTTCAGTTAAGATTTCAGTTCAGAGTCTTTTATTTGGGAGTAGAAACTAGCACCGAGCGAGGGAAAGGATGACGGCTCCCCATCAAAGAGGCCAAGTCATTAGGAGAAATCCATTAACTCCAGAACTGCGTAGCCAGTGCAGGGTGTAGGATTTCTCATTAGTATAAGCTATCATCATCAGAGAGGTTTGACTATTATATTACCTCAGGCCGACTTCTTGTGAGGGTCATCCCGTCAGAGAGGCTTGACAAGAGAGGTCTTTACCTGTGGCCCGGTATTGACACCTTTCTAGCTGGGGTTATAGGTTGGACCCCACCTGTGGTAGGTTGGGGTATGTCAGTTAAGTAACTACTTCCCACAGTTGCAGTTTCTGTATCAATCTTCAAAAATCAGGACTGTGTGGTACAGTCATCTATCTCAGTGAGGAACTCAGATAGTTCCATTGATTTATGGACTATCCCGTCAGATAGGCTTGGTCTCATATACAGATTTTTATTATCAAATCTAGACATCTCCCATCAGAGAGGCTTGATCTCAGTCTCAGATTATGTTGAGTATTCTTATTATCTTATCTAGAGATCTCCCATCAGATAGGCTTGATCTCCATCTTAGATTCTGTTTAGTATTCTTGTTGTCAGATTCAGACATGATCATACTTCTTATCATTGATAATCGCTTCTAGAATAATCTATTAGAAAAGTTGATCTCTAATTCTGTTAGTCAAAAGCAGTAAGCTCAAAATTCAGTCCTTGATGTAAGTATATCCAGACTCTCGGTTATCAGTATTAGATGAGTCAGTGATTCAGTATCTCAGTGTCAGTAGTGAGTTCTGTCTATAGTAAAGTGGTATTCGAGTTTCAGTATCTAGAGTTGCGGTGATTGTGTTCATGGTCTGTGCATTCATGTATGTGTTCTCATGCGGCATCTTCATGATTATTCAGTTTAGATATTATGCATGCATGAGCCCTTGCATTAGCTTACCTTGTTTACATACTCGGTATATTCTGTACTGACGTATTTGCGCTATGGTTTTTTATTTGACACCATAGGTTCAGAGGCACAGGATCTAGAGTATTCTCAACAGTTCAGTCCCAGTCAGTAGCAGTAGCAGTGAGTTCTCTTCTTTCAAGGATAAATTTATTTTACTGCTATTTCTTCAATCTTCGTTTATTTTCAGTTGATGGAGTTAGTTGGGGACCTATCCTATTAACTCAACAGTTCAGATAGTTTAGAGGTTTTTCAGACGGATGTATTAGTATTTAGTTTTTTGTATTATGAGTATTCATAGATGTGTTGGACCTTATGGTTAGTTTTTGCATTTATTTCAGATATTATGCAGTGTATAGGTACAGATATCAGTAAAGGGTTAGCTTGTGGTCCTTCGGGGTCATAAGCACCATGTGATGTCTTGGGATAGGATCTCGGGGCGTTACAGACTTGGTATCAGAGCCTAAGGTTCAAGAGTGTCCTAGGGAGTCTGAAAAGCCACATCTAGTAGAGTCTTGTGCATGGGTGTGTAGCGCACCACATTTATGTATAAGAGGCTACAGGATGTTCTTAGGAGCAGTTTCCCTTATTTCAGTGATGATCGTGTGCGAGTGAGAATGAGCTTAAGTTGGTTCTTAGTCTAATCCACATGTTTCTTCCGATTACAGAGTATGCCTTCTCGCAGAGATTTTGTTCGTGGTGTTGATGATCAACCCCCACATCCAGTAGATCCTGAGAATGAGAGTGTGTCATATGTAGAGTTTCAGACAACTTTTCAGGTGCTAGCCCAAGTTGTGACTAGTGTTCAGGGCAATCGTTAGGCTGTAACCCCACCTCAGCAAGATGGAGACTCAGCCATAGCCAAAATCAGAAGTTTCATGAAAATGAACCCGTCAGAATTCTTTGGGTTAGTAGTAGGTGAGCACCTACAGCTTTATCTAGAGGAGGTGAAGAAGATCACCCAAATTATGCATGTTTCTGAGAAGAAAAGTGTTGAGTTAGCATCTTATAGGTTGAAGGATGTTGATCATAATTGGGTAGTGATGTGGGAAAAGAGTAGAGTGGAGAATGCAGCTCCTGTGACTTGGCTAGAGTTTCAGAGTGACTTTCTAGATAGGATTTTCCTACTAGAGATGAGAGAGGCTAAGGTAGAAGAGTTCATAAACCTAAGGCAAGGTTCCATGACCGTGAAAGAGTATTGTATTAATTTGAAGAGATATGGACCTTGCTAGACTGATGATGCATGCATAACAGATTAAGGTAGATAAGATAAAGGGGAGAGAGAGAGTGAGTAAGAGAGCCAAGATAGGTAGTCGTGGTTTCTCGCAGTTAGGGTTTCAAGGTGGTAGTAGTTCTCAGTATGGTCAAAGATTTTTAGTTCCAGCTCCATCTTTAGCTAGTGTACCCACACCTGTGTTTGGGGGTGTCAGATCTGAGGGAGCGCCAAGCTCCAAAGCCTATAGTAGTGCTAGTGTTGTTCATACCCATCCGTGTTCTGGAGAGTGTGGCAGGCCCCACCAAGGTATATGTGGAGCCGGTAGTGATGTATGCTTTGGGTGTGGTGAGCCAGGCCATAGAAGGTGAGAATGTAGAGTGCTGGCTCAGAGGGGTAGAATCCGTGCGTTTCAGGATTGCCTCGATCGGGAAAGATCCCTAAAATAGACCCTGGTATGTTATGAGCCCTTCATCTTTATGACGTGCATTGATAGATCCTTTTCTCCTATTTTGAGATTATACGTTAGCATGACATGCATGAGTTTCAGATCTTGATCGGTCAATCATGACCCAGTCTGTAGGTGCCCCGTGCACTGCCCCAATATTTCAGGAAGTGTGTTTAGAAGGACATAGAGTCCCAAGGGGGAGATACCCCATAGTATTATGATGTTGCATGCCATTAGATTTATCCCGATGCATCTTCAGATTTTCTTTATATAGTTAGCATCAGTCGTTATTGCATTTTCAAGTCGTGCTTTCAAAAGTCAGCTTAGCCGGACATTCATGCATTAGATATGCTCATTTAGTAGAAATGAGTTCAGCTTGTTAGTGTGTGATCAGTCATGCATTCTTAAGATCAACCCAGTAATGAGTCCATGCATTATATATGCATGAGTGTTATGAGAATTCAGCTATGAGTAGATTTAGTCGAGTATTCCATGCATCAGATATGCATGCCCAGTGTGAGAACTCTATATGTCAGTGGTTCCAGTTGCGTAAGCACATCTTGAAATGTTTCCGTTTCTTGAGTAGGTTCTACTGATCCGTATTTTCAGTCTATCAAGCGACCTTCAAGGACAAATGTTCCCAAGGGGGAGATAATGTAATGCCCCACAAAATCCTCTTCCAGTCTGAGCCTTAGAGCTTATTTGGTAAAGAGAAAAATTTGAGTCTAAATGTTTCAGAAATATCTTCCCAAGTATGAAATACTTTCAATCGTGTGGGAATCTATTTGAGCATGAATTAAGATCATAGAGGTCCCCTAACTCAAGGACGAGTTGAAAGTTTTCCTATCCTTCAAGTTTTAGTGAGCGTCAAAAATTTGGTCAACTTTAATCGACTATAACTCTTTGTATATATCTAATTAGAGGACCTAGTATATATCAAATGAAATCTCTTTGAATTATCTTTCCAACAATACCAATTTCATCAAAAACCGATATTGGAGCAAAGAGTTATGCCCATTTTACTCCAGCATGTCAGGTTGAGAAACTGAGTGACGACATTCATGATAAGCTGTCACAAGCGTGATGAGCTATCACCAATGTCGTCATCCTTGGGCAGATTTCTACTTCTAGAGATGAAATTTTGTGACAAGTCGTCACGCCTGTGATGGCCTATCACCAATGTTGTCAACCTTAACCAGAAACTCAAAATTTCACCCTTTTGTGATGACAATTCGTGACGACCTATCATCAAATTGACGGCTTGTCACGGATGTCATCTACTATTTTTTTTCCAGCAATTTAAGGACGTTTTTGCAAGGGTATTTTGGTCTTTTCCCACCGTTTGGAGGTCTCTATAAATATGAGGAACCCCATTCAAACCCTAATTCCTTCATCTACTCTTCAATTCTCTTAAGAGAAAATATCTAGGGTTTCAATTCAAGAACCCTATTCTTCCAAAAATTCATCCATAATTCTTCAAATTTCATCAAGAATCAAGTTCCTCACAGTGTGGGCTTCGAAAATTATTTATTACAAGTACAGATTGAGTCTCAAGCATTAGAATTCATCCAATTTCAAAGATTAAGGTATGTAGATGTTGATTCTTGGGTCCCTTTCATCCAAGAAGCTCAAGAACCATTTTCAAAACTTAAATTTTTGTATGTTTATGAGTTTTTAATGATTTGTATGAGTTGAAATTGATGTTACATGTGTTGTTGAGTTTTGATTCTTGTTTGTTTACAAGATTCATGAGCCTTGACCCTAGTAGGTGGAATCTATGTGATATTTGTGATGAATCTTCCTTATGTTGCTTTCCATGTGATGTGTTCATGTCAAATGGGTGTAGAAATGGTTAAATAAGTGAAACATGTTGTCCCTAGGTTTGATAAAGAGCTTAGGGAAGCATAAGGGCCATTGTAGCATGTTGAAGATGAAACCCCAAATTGTGAGTTAGTTTATGCATGCCTAGTATTAGATAAAATGCCCAAGTGAATGAATTATTCCATGGTAGTAGGAAATCCCCAAATAAGTGTGAGCCCGTGTATGTCTAGTGCTTGTTGAAGGAACTTAGTGAATAAGTGGAGATATGATAGTAGTAAATTCCCTAATTATGTGCTCTTGATATATGCTAAGTTTTTAATACATGCCAAGTGGTTAGCAAGTAAGTTATGACATGATAGTATAAAGCTTCCCTCATGTGATATCCAAACATATGTCAAGATTGATTTAGGTATGAAATAGTTGCGGTAAAACCTTGTGGGATGAAGTACGATCTAATAGCATGTTTCCCCAATGTTATTATATGATTGTGATTCAGAAATGCTTAAAGTGACCCCTTGGCAATTGTGATGATGAATAAATGTTTGTGATCCTTAAATGCTTGAGGTGACGAACTCTGTATCCTCAGACAAGTGTAGAACATAATAAAGCTCAGTAATCTCAGTTATCTCTGTATCTCTAGTAATCTAGCCTCAGTCCTGTAATTAGCTCAGATCTAATAGTATTCAAGTGATTCAATTCTAATCTCAAAAGTGATTGGAGTAATCTATTCAAGCTCTGTATTGTCAGTTAGATACCATGATTCGATACCTTTTCCATCAGATATGGAACTAAGTAATCTCAGCATAACTCAGTCAGATCTTTTGAGAAACTGATCAGTATCAGATTCAGTTCAGTTGTGTTCAGTTAAGATTTCAGTTCAGAGTCTTTCAGTTGGGAGTAGAAACTAGCACTGAGCGAGAAAAGGGATGACGGCTCCCCGTCAGCGAGTCTGACTCACTAGGAGCAATCCCTGAACTCCAGAGCTGCATATCCAGTGCAGGATGCAGGAGACCCCATCAGTAGAGGCCGTCACCGTCAGAGAGGTTTGACTATTATATTGCCTTAGGTTGACTTCCTATGAGGGTCATCCCGTCAGAGAGGCTGGACCAGAGAGGTGTTTACTCGTGGCACGGTATTGACACCCTTCCAATTGGGGTTACAGGTTGGACCCCATTTGTGGTAGGTTAGGGTATGTCAGTTAAGTAACTACTTCCCACAGTTGCAGTTTTAGTATCAATCTTCAGAAATTAGGACTGTGTGGTACAGTCATCTATGTCAGTGAGGAACTCAGATAGTTCCATTGATTCATGGACCATCCCATCAGATAGGCTTAGTCTCATATATAGATTCTTATTATCATATCTAGAGATCTCTTGTTAGAGAGGCTTGATCTCAGTCTCAGACCATGTTGAATATTCTTATTATCATATCTAGAGATCTCCCGTTAGATAGGCTTGATCTCCATCTCAGAATCTGTTGAGTATTCTTGTTGTTAGATTCAGAAATGATCATACTTCTTATCATTGATAATCACTTTTGGAATAATCTATTAGAAAAGTTGATCTCTAATTCTATCAGTCGAAAGCCTTAAGTTTAGAATTCATCCTTGATGTAAGTACATCCAGACTCTCAGTTATCAGTATCAGATGAGTCAGTGATTTAGTATCTCAGTGTCAGTAGTGAGTTTAGTTTGTAGTAAAGTGGTATTCGAGTTTCAATATCTAGAGTTGCGGTGATTGTGTTCATGGTCTGTGCATTCATGTATGTGTTCTTATGCAGCATCTTCATGATTATTTAGTTTAGATATGGTGTATGCATGAGCCCTTGCATTATCCTACCTTGTATACAAACTTGGTAGATTCCTATATTAACGTGTTTGCGCTATGGTGTTTTATTTGACACGATAGGTTCAGAGGCACAGGATCTAGAGTATCCTCAGCAGTTCAGTCCCAATCAGCAGCAGTAGCAGTGAGTCCTCTTCTTTTAAAGATTTCAATTTACTATTATTGCTTCAGTCTTTGTTTATTTTTAGTTAATGGAGTTTGTTGGGGACCTGTCCTAACAACTCCGCAGTTCAGATAGTTTATAGGTTTTTCAGACGGATGTACTAGTATTCAGTTTTCTGTATTATGAGTTTTCATAGATGTGTTGAACCTTACGGATAGTTTCTACATTTATTTAAGATATTATGCAGTGTATAGGTAGAAATATCAGTAAAGGATTAGCTTGTGATCCTTTGGGGTCATAAGCACCGTGTGACATCTCGGGATGGGATCTCACGACATTACACTCCTGTTTAGGCCCTTTATAGTATGATGTGTAGGTCACCAATTGGTTGGTATGAAATGGGCAAGATTAGATTATTCTAACCTAACCTGGTGCATCAAGTGCTGGAGAATGTCAAGGCTATTCATGAGAGTCTTCAGACCACTCAATGTCTCTAAAAGCCTTATGCGAATGTAAGGGGACAGGAGGTAGAGTTTAAAGGTGATGATTGGGTATTTCTGAAGGTCTCTACTATGAAAGGAGTTATGAGATTTGGGGGTAGAGGAAAGCTTAGTTAACATTACATTGGTTCATATTAGATCTTGAGGAGAGTTGGGAAGGTTGTTTATTAGTTGAACTTATCTGCAAGCTTGGCGATTTATCCTATCTTTCATGTGTCCATGCTCAATAAACATGTGGGTGATCCTTTCTTAGTAGTTCCCATTGAGTATATTGGTGTGAAAGATTTTATATCTTATAAGGAGATTCCTATCAAAATTCTAGATTAACAAGTTAGGAAATTGAGTACTAAGGAGATAACTTTGGTAAAGGTGTTTTGGAAAAACAAAAAGGTGGAGAAAGTAACTTGGGAATTGGAGGAGGAAATGAAAGCTAGTTATTCCTTCTCGTTTCCATCTTTGGACGATGATTCTTGAGGTATGGAACTTACATTTTCTCTTGGATCATTTTATTTTATTCTTCGAGTCCCTTTATGTTCTTTCTCATGTCGTGCTTAAAGTGTTCCAAGTTCTTATTTGGGGACGAATGATCCCAAGGGGCATAATGTAACACCTCAAGTGTTATGAGTCCTAAATCAAGTTAAAAACAATCTTATGTGACCCCCCAAATTAAGCGTAAAGAACTTTGATAAGGGTTTAGATACAGTAGGGGAGGTTTATAAAAAAACAAGGTTCATATATCAAGGGGATGATGCATGATGTCCCCATGCCATAAGGAGAGCTGCGAGGGTGTAATACCCTAAAATTTCCAGATCTAGACTCATCACATGATAAGCCATCAAATTAGTTTTCCAATGCCACCAACCTCACCTTAATCCAAAATTGTTCTAAGGAGTTTTGGAAAAATATGTCAGAGAGAATATCAAATTAATAGTGACAACAACTTTGGCAATAACCCTTTGTTAGACACGATGAGTCATTCTGTGAAGTCATTGTCACAATAGAGAGGGATCCCATAAATTCAGTCAAGTTGTGATGAGTCTAGCCTACGACTTGTTATCAGTCCTAACAAGTCATTAGGTGGACCCATCATCACAATAGAGAGGAATAAGAAATCATGATCTTGATAACGACACCTTCTAATTACTCATTATGAGACCTATCGAGTTGTCAGGAGGCGAGTCGTTACCACAATAGTAAGAACCCAACAACTTAGGTCCTTAGGTCACAACTCATGATCAGACATAATGAGTTGTTACCTATGTTGTGATGACTGTTTCTCAGAAATTCCTGAACATTTTAAGGAGGGCTTTTTGTTTTTTTTCCTCATTCATTCAAATCCTAACCCACGTTGTTTAGGATTTCCCAAGGATGAAATATAAGTCTAGTTTCCCCTAAATCCCTCACTAAGTTATAAAGTCAATTAGGAATAAGAAAATAGGCAATTCTTCTTCTCCAAAATACAACCTAGGGTTCCTCAATATCATGCTCAAATCCCAAGGACTTCTCCAAGGCCTCCATATCCAGGTATATGGGATTTTATCAATGGGTTCCTTCTACCCATTGAGTCCCAAAGTTTTCTCCATCTTCTTATTTACTTTCCCTCGAAGTTTTGGGTTACAGGTCAAGTATGAGTTTACCCATGATATTGTAGTTATTTCTTGTAATTTAACCATGAGTACATGATTTCCTATAAAAGTGACATCTTCCCATGTTCAAAAATCATGAATTTCTTTATTACAATTAATCAGTAAGTTTTGGCTTGAAGTGTGAAATTTCCTATTATGATCAACTCTTTATATTATTATGTTCAGTTGCATCAGTCAGTGTTGGGGGGTTTATGAACACCCCATAGTTAGGGAATCATACATATACCAGTTTACATATCTTTAGCATTTCAGACTATCCATTGGTGACATTTTTAGAATGTGATTTTAATGAGCAAATCAATTTATGCTTTCGTGTCATTTAGTTAGGAGTACTACTTAGCATCGAGTGAACGCAGGGATGAAGGCTTACCCCCAGTTAAGGACTTATACCTTTATTAGAAGTCCCTAAATTCTAGAACTAAGGTGCTACCATAGGTTTTGAGGGATCACCCTCCAGTTAAGGACTGACACCCTAGTCCTTCGAGATATCAGTTTAGTGGATCCATGCCAGCCGGTGTTGGGGTTATAGGTTGGACCCTAGTTTGGTAAAATTGGGGTATGTTGATTATTGTTAGATCTCACAGTCCTTAGTTTATGATTTAATTTATGTTTCAGTTTTTAGATAATGCATGACCTTGTATCTTCAGATATTCAATTTTCAGTCAACACATGATAATACTTGGTCTTATGTTTAGTTTATATGTAAATGCATTCATGTTCAACTAATCATAGTTAAATTTCCCATCTCACATACTCAGTACATTTAAAGTACTGATCATATACCTTTTTATGCTATATTATCTTATAATATAGGTTCGAATGCTCAGTACCTGGATCACTCTTAGCATAGTCTCACATCCTCAACAACAAATTTTATGAGTCCTCATCATTCGAGGACTAGTTCTCAGTTATTTACTTTCTCTTTAGTTTACTTTTATTTCAGTTAGTTGGAATTAGTTGGGGGTTTGTCCCAACAACTCATTATGTGTAGAGTCTTTCAAATAGATGTTTAGATTTTCAGCATGTTGGGTTGTTAAACAGTTCTATTTCCTATTTTGATTAATATTTAGTTTTACATTATTAGTTCTTCCATCAGTTATTTCAATTAGATTTAGCCTAATATTTTGTTATTTTTCAGTATCCTAATGTATGCCAAGCCATGGGTTAGCTTAGGGTGACTAGTGGCTCTAAGCCCTATGTTGCGACTAGCGGGTAGTCTCGGATCATGAAAAACTTGGTATCAGAGCAGTAGGTTAAAAGTGTCCTAGGGTGTCTAAAAGCCGCGTTAAGTAGAGTCTTGTTCATGGGTGTAAAGAGCACTGAACTTATGAGCGAAAGACTAGAAAAGTTTTAGGAAGGTCTTATTTCTTTCATGTTTCATGTCATGTGATAGAGTGTGAACTCCATTTAGCTTCTATTTCCAACTAGTCCTCTACCCATTTATAGAAAATACCTTCTAAAAGAACTAATGGAAGGAGGAATAGAAATCAGCAAGCACCACCACCAGTCCCTAAATCCCCTCTGAATGAGAAGGTCTCTCATGCTGAGTTCAGGGCTACTTTCATAGCATTAGCCTAATCTATGACTATTCAGAATAAACAGAAACTTGTTTCTTTGCCAACCCAATAGTGAATACGGTAGCAACTAGAATTTAGGACTTCACTTGGATAAATCCTCTAGTATTCTTTGGGTCCAAGCCTGAATAGGACCCACAGGAATTCTTACACAGTGCTTAGAAGGTGACTGATATCATGGTGTTACTTCTACTGAGAGTGCTGAACTGGTTGCTTACAAGTTGCCAGGAGTGGCTCATACTTGGTTTAAGCAGTGGAAGGAATATAGAGATGCAGAAATAGGGTCAGTCGAGTGGGATGAGTTCGTTACTATATTTCTGGATAGGTACTTCTTTCTAGATTTGAGGGAAGATAGAGTGCAATAGTTTATCAACTTAAAGCAGGGCAATATGAGCGTTAAGGAGTATTCACTTAAGTTTACTCAGTTTGAGAATTATGCTCCGACTATGGTGGCAGATTCTAGGGCCTGAATGAGAAAGTTTGTGTCTGGTGTTTCTGAGCATGTGGTCAAGAAGTGTAGAATGACCATATTCGTTGGTTAAGGAGATTGACACCTCCAGGTTGATGGTTCATGCTCAACAAATTAAAGAGAAGAAGATCAAAGAGAAGGAAAGGGAAAATAAGAGGGCCCAAAATGGTAATTTCAATTTATCTCAGTAGAGGTCAGATAGTGTGAACCATTCTCATTTTTGCAAGAAATGTTCGCTCTAGCCCTATCTTCAGCTAGTGCTCCAGTGCCCAAGTTCTGGAAAAATACTCGTGATAGAGTGCTAGGGTCTTGATTGACATCCAAAACATACCTTCTATAAGATGATACTATCATTGTCAAAATATAGTAACCCAATAGATGTTATGGTCGAATCCCAAGGGAACATGTGGCTTTGTAGATCTCAAGCAATTGTAGGCCGTAGGCAGAGCAAGAAAAGTAAATGGGGGGTTTTGATGTAGTAATCTCGAGAAAGTAACTATATTGACTTCAGTTGTAATCAGTGTAGGTGAACACTAGGATTGTGTTATCCTGGCTTATTGTGCTTTGTTGAACTAACTTGATACTTTGCATGCAAAATCGATAAGTTATGTACGTTCTGCAGTCTTTTGGACAAGTAAAAGGATTTCACCCTTTACCTTTTGAGTCTCAGGATGTCACCTAACTAGCCCTTATCTTGATCCCATTTAACTTTTACCTTTTGAGTCTCTAGTTATTAGATAAAATCTAACCATCTTACTAAGATAGAACCTAGAAGCATGGATCGATAGTTAAACTCCAAATTATTGTTTTCTTTATATTTTCCTAGTCACTCCTCCTCCTTTGGAGTAAGCTATTTTGGCGGGATCCTAATGTGTGCACCCGTTAAGAAAAGTATTATAATAAAGATAAAGAAATGCATGCATGGGAATTAGTTGAGAACACCCAAAGAACTTCCCCTACTTCGTCAGGGTTTCCACAACCCTAGCTATGGGTTTTAGCCACTCATGCTTGTGAATAAATCAATAACATTCATAATCAAAAGTATAAATGAAATCACAATGATAAGAACTAAAAAAAACCCTAACCATAACTGAATTAATGAATCAAAATCAATATAAGAGAATACCAATATCAAAGTCAGATCTTGGAATCATAATATGTTTGTGAGTATCAAAAGTGTGTATGTCTTACTAAAAAGCACATAAAGGGTATTTATAGTACAAGATGAAAACCCTAAAACCAAAGCCCAAACGAAATAAGAGAAAATCGGGTCAGTGGCCACATGTGGTTCGTACCCGCGGTCTGGCACCGGGCGCAGGTAGTACCTACGGTCTTGACACTGGGCACAGGTACAAACCATACGTATTGGGAACAAAAATCCTGCAAGTTTAGATCTCGGGATTTTGGACTTCTAGTACTTGCTTTGATAACATGTGGCCATATGTTGAATTGATAAGTTCTGAGTCATCTTTTCAGCTCTTCTTTCATTCCCGAACATGCTTTGATCAAGAACAAGCTAGAAAACATCCCGAATATTCATAATTTCTCCAAAAAGTTGCCAAAAAACCTTTTTCACCCTTTGCACGAACTTATCATCTAAAATATGATTTCCTACAAAACATCCCTAAAAGGCACCATATCTAACAAAATAACCCCAGAAACCTGCATCTTTTCCTCATTTTAACCATCAAAAGTGCTATATTTATATAGCAACTTAACACCCTCAACTTATAAAGTTCGTATGTCCTAAGGCAAAAAAACAAAACAAAAAAAAATGACATTTAACTAGGAGAAACTAAGCTATTCAAGGCAGCCATTCAATCACTTAAACTTAAAACACAACGCCCCCTCCTATCTTATTTTTCAAAACCAACTGTGTATGAACATGAAGCACAATAATATGACACAATGGGATCAAGGTATGGCAATTACATTCGTAAAAGACAACCACTCATATATACAAGTTACACTACCCGAAGCAAGCAGATATCTAGTAATATGACTCAAGTGCCCTCTCAACATGCATGTCCCACTTACTCATATAAAATCATGGATGTCAATACAGGGATGGTCAGGAGACACTCACACTCTGAAGAAAAGTTCCAATTAATGCATGTCAAATACCACAGGCTTGCCTTTATTTTCTTTACCTTAGAATTTATATAGTCAAGTTAGGATCACTATAAAACTTTTCTCGGCTTGTAATGTAGGCTTGGGGCCTAGTATGGTACATATGAACATATCAAGTGACTAAGACTCCTTGTCACTACACTAACCTTGGAGTCACACTTACTAGCCAATTTTCTTTTCATTCCACCCTTATTTCTCCCTTTTTATTCTTTATTGCACAGTTAGGTCGAATGTGGTCTTTTATTCTTTCTTTTTTCTTCACATTTTTTTGGTTTTTATTTTTTCTTTTCTTTTTCAACCACACCCAGCCCTACTAACTTTTTCTCTTATTTTACCTTTTTTCATACCTATTTTACACTATGCACCCCTATAATAGCTACCCTCAACTTAGGCATTTTGCTTGAGTTGAGGTGCACAATGTCCAAGGAGCAACAGGGCCAAAATAGATTCATTGTACTATAAATGGAAAGTTGAATGGTGAAACAACAAAATATGCTACAAGTCTCAAAATAGGGATCAAGGGATATAATTCACACATGAAAGGTCATTTAGGAAAAAAGTGGACTAAAATAAGAAATGGCCTATGATCCTTTCCTAACCGACTATTCTTCAACCTAGAAGGCAAGTTCTAAATTCGACACACAAAGGGAACTAGGTAGTATCGCTCACACACATAGAGTAAAGTCAATATTATCAACTACTACCTCTCCAGTTCATGTAATTTTTCTCAAGTGATTATCATGTCGCTAATCCTAATGCCATAAAAGAATGCACAATAGTTCACACATATATACATTCACATAGTTCTAAGACACAAAAATTTGGAGGGGTATCACAAATCAGTTAAAAAATAACTATTGCCCTAAATACTTAAAAATATCCTAACTACACAAAAACAACACATTAAGAATAAAAAAATAATATGGCACAAAATTATCCTAGACATGCCAGTTCTACAACTATACTATGGACGACGTGAGAAGAAGCACGCCAACAAAAAACTGCGGCGGCCTGGTATACCACCCACAATGAAAAACTACTCAATGTTCTCAATCTGTTAAAGAAAAATAAAATAATGGGAAGTGAGAACATACCTGGGATGTACTAGGAACCCGAATCAGGAGCATCCCCAGATGAGGGCTTATCAGCTGGCGAAGGTTGTAGTGGTCATCGTGCACTACTAGATGATTCAACCACTACTATAGATACACGCCTATGCCTATCGATGAATGTAGACTACATTGAATCATGCCTGGCCTTTCGAACGACCTGGTCATATGGTAAATAAGGGTCTTATAATTCGTCTAAGTGACCCTCTTGCCCCCAACTACTGGGACCTCATCATCATCCTCTGCAGGAAAATCAAACTATGTCGATGCATGCTGAAGTGATATCTAGACTACCTGGGATATAACTGAGGGAGTGTCTGTAACACGGCTCTCCATGAGAGAGCGTACCTCTGCTTTTAACATATCAAACTCCTCCTTTATATAGGCTAGATTTGGGGAAGTTGTCTCTATATATCGGGATATATCCTATCTCTTAAACTTATCGAGCCATGTCTGAAAGTCGACACGTATCTTGGATAGTGAAATACTCAGTGTAGTCTCCCATCAGTCCTGTGCCTGCTCAAATCTAGCCCTAACCCCTAATCTCATTTACTCGTAGAGGGTAGTCATCTCAATCTCAATGAAACTCACTCTAGTATTTGTGGCCCTCTGTCTGTCCACTAAGCTCTACAAAAACTCACTAGATTTAGTGATCATACCTATCATAGGAGCTATAGTGTATGGGTGAGTAGGCTCTATAGATGCACCAATTGGCTCTGAGATTGAAGCAAGGGATAATGAAGAAGTGTACTCGAATCTAGAGCCTCTCTCTGCTCCTCTATCTCCATGTCAAAACTAACACCCATATCATCTCAATATGCCTCTGTAGGCTCTATGTAAACTATTAGGCCCTCAGAATGCGTCCATGGTGCTGTTGCTTTCTATCTTGATCTCCTAGAAGTGCTTGGACATGCTAGACCCTTTATAGTACTCATCTTTGCAGTCTCCGTCATAGGTACCCTCTTGTATACACCTGGTATCTCAGGCACACCGACATTATCACACAATCTTTAAATCATGCAAAGAAAGGGTAGATTAGTCAACTCCCCAAATGCTCTATCGTGTAACTCATGGCAAAGAATAGTAGAAAAATCAACATTATGTCTGGCCATTAGACATGCAACTAGTAGTGCTCCCTCCGATGTCAATGTATTATCTGAAGCAGTGGGTATCAGTCGGTATCTAATCAACAACCACTAAAACTTAGCCTTCAATGTTAAAAAACCCTTCTTGATCACAACTTTCCCCTTAATCCATGGGGTCGTATCACCTAGCAGTGAAATATAAGTGGCTATCCACCTAGCTATCTTGATCCTCTCACATTGTTTCTCAGCCTCCCACATGATATGTTGATCACGTGCGATCCTCAATCTGTGGCTGCACTCAGCTGTAGATGCAACAGTGATGTAATCTGGGCCAAAGATAACTCTGTAGATAGTATCATCTATAATATCAACTCTAACCAGTGTATGATCAAACTGTGGTTGTCGCACAAATATGATCAGGTCTGGAGGTCGGAAAGATAGAAGTAAAGCTTCTATTGACTAAAGGTTGGTTCTTCTCTTTCCTTTAGAAATAAAACTTTCTAGATGTCTACACATAGGAAGGACCATGGTATCTCTGTAGGATGCATAAAATTACAATACCATAGCCCGACTATAAGAACCGAGTGGCCTAGTCATCCACTCTAGGTGATACCTATCAAATGCTGCTAGTAGCTATGGTACTCGATCTAGCCCTGATAAGTCAATCCAGTGCTCCTCATAAATATACCTCATAGACCTGCCTAGCTCCCAAAAATGACTTTCAAGCTCAATATATTCCGCATCCCTTCCATACACCACCTCGAAGGTCCCTCCTTTGAAGGTGCCTCTAGGGTATATACAGGTGCGGGTATCTACTGTACTGATACATTATGGGAAGACTTCTTGGCGCCCTCATCAGATTAGAGTACCTCTGTCTGCTGTGCATGAGTAGTGATACCCTCCCCAGACAGGGGAACCATGGATGACTGATCCCACTCAACCTCATCAGATGAATTCTGGGACCCTTCCTCAGACTGGGGGTCCTGAGCAGTGACCTATAGAGTAGTCTCAAACTCTGTCTCCTCCTCCTTATTATCATTATTAGGTGGAGGAGTGTGTGAGGGTGATATCCATGTGGACTTCATCCTGGGTCAGGCTGCAGCTGTCTGAGCAGCCTGGCGAGTCTATCCTCTCATGACTCTATATGTCACCCTAGTGATAATGTCTCTACATAGCTGCCTCGGGTGCTCTTCCACTAAATCACTAGGCTCGGAAGACTATGCCCGTCTCCTTGATGTATCATCCTTTGTCTTCTTCATTATTTTAGGTGCCATATGTACTAAAAACCCAGTTGTTTGTTTCCAACAAAAATGAGGGGTAGAAAATGTTGAAGAAAAACTCAAAATTCAAAAAGTTTGAATTTTTCCTTAATTTTCAAACCCCTAAGACCTATTTGAAATTCTAACATGTACAACGTGCAAACACCAATAACAAATCATGAATTTCAAAGAAAACAAACATGTTCAACTAGTGTTATTACTCTATTCATTCAAGTTTACTTTCTGGTTGGGGCCTAACTTTTGATTTTTCTTCAAAAAAACGCCCTATATTATGTTTTTGGGCTACTTCAAGGCTCCAACATACAAGCATGATAGATTCTACACTGCAATGGAATAAGCATATGAACTTCCTTAAACAATAGATAAACCAATATATAACCATTAGGAGCTGAGAAAGTTGCCTCTTTTATGAACAACCAAAAGTGAATAATGTAGAACTCAAGCAAAACCAAGTTGAAACTTATTTTTATCAAGTTTCTACCTCAATAAGTGTCAATTTATCCTTTACTTAAGTATGGGTTAGTTTGTGTTTTAAGTGGAAAGTTTGAATTCAAAGAGAAAAGTGATGTTTTGAGGATTTGAATGAATTAGAATAAGGGTAAGAATGTTTTTATATAGGGGGGGGGGTGTTTTAGGTCATATTTAAGTGTTGATGGGCCTAAAATTTTAATTAAAAAGTGGGCCAAAAAACTGACCTAACCACGGGCCAAAAAGTTTGGCACATTTTTCTGCAACCCAAACTTGGCAATTTGATATTTTTCCATATACTTATGGTCTCGCAACCTAAGTTTTAGGTCCCAAAAGTAAAGTTAGATACCAAAGTCCATAACTTACTGTTTTTCATCCTCAAAATTTCAATTTTTCAACTCATTATTCAACTTACTGTATGAGACTTGAGATCATGATGGGTTGATCACATAGCCCTCTTACCTGGAAATAGATGAATTTAGCAATTTTTACCATATTTTGGGTAAGTCCATAAACTAAGAACCTACAAAAAGACAAAAATAACAAAAACGTGAACACTAAAAAATTATGGGTTTCCATCCACTCAATGCTTGATTGAACATCGCAGCACGACATGTATATATTGGTTATTCAAACTCCACCAACAAACCCATAGGTTGATTCCCATAAAATTCTTGATGTAACATCGCGGCACGACTTGGGTATCTTGACTACTCAGAATTCATCAAGATACCCATAAAAGTATCCTCCAGGATTATCAATACAATTAATCATCAACACTACTCTCATGTCGGTTGGCTGCTTCATTGACTTTTGGATGTTGAGTATGGACTTTTCACCATTGACTATGATTTTCAGCTTACCTTTCTCCATGTCAACCATAGCTCTGCCTATGGACATAAATGGTCTTCCCAGCATAATAGGCATCTCGATGTTAACCTAGGATGGCAAAGTCAACAAAAAAGAAGAAGTTATCTACCCCTACATTAACATCAAAAGAGATTCCCATAGGTTTCTTCACCGTACAGGCAACCATTAACAACCACATTGAAGTCGATTTCGAAGCGTTCAAACCCAAGTGCTTGAATATTGCCAGCTACATCAAATTAATATTGTCCCCTAAATCTTACAAGGCTCTGGCAAATCAAGATGACCTAATAGTACATTTTATAGTGAATGCACCAGGATCACCCTTTT
Organism: Capsicum baccatum var. pendulum; assembly: GCA_030864225.1. Lineage (NCBI taxonomy): Eukaryota > Viridiplantae > Streptophyta > Magnoliopsida > Solanales > Solanaceae > Capsicum > Capsicum baccatum. The sequence continues at coordinate 197,296,468 of CM061559.1, read as the reverse complement.
TTCTGTGCCAAAGACCTAACTGTGAATGCACTGCAGTGGTGCATACCATCAACATCCTCAAATGTCGCTCCTTTATTCCTTGTGACCAATTATTTTATGAACCTGTCATATCCAGGAATCTTCTCCAATGCCTCTATAAGAGGTATTTTCAAGCTCAATTCTTTCAATATATTAATAAATTACTTAAACTTACCTTTCTCTTTCTTTTGCCTCAATCTCTAAGGATAAGGTGGGGGAAGTCTTGGAAACTGTCTGATTTCTGGCTCAGTGTCCAGACCCTTACCTTTATCTTCAGTAGCTTTACTATTATCATATGTTACCTTTTCGGACTCAACAACATATGTCTCTTCATTAGTAACTTTTACAGCAGGTCATGGGGGATCCATAGTAGTGATACCACTTCTCATGGTAATAGCAAGATGTGACCATCGTTTTTAGGATTTTGTATCGTATTGCTCAGAAGTATGCCTGGCTACCTATGATTCATAGTTTCTGACATCTGCCCAAACTGGTGCTCCAACTACTTGATAGCAGTAGTATGTGACTCGACCTTCTGGTTAATCCTAAAATGTCGTCTTTAATCTCCTTAAGGATGATAGCTTGATTTTCCTGACCCTTCACTAGCTTTGCCAACATCTTTTCTATTCTGGATTTTGCATCTTATCTGCTAGGTGGAATATATCTATCTACCTTCTCTCTTAGGCATCCTTGTTTTTTCAGTCACCATCTCACTCTCTACTATGGTCTTTTTATCTGTCATAATAGTTCTGACCTTGGTTCCTTTTTCTTTGGGCTCAGAAACCCACCTTTTAATGATCCAGATAATTTTCTTCAAATTTAAAGAAGCCTAAGATCAGTTCGTATCAATACAATCTCTTGCGCTACTATGTTATTATCTACTTTCTGATCACATGAGGTACTAATAGCATAAGTGCTAAATCCCCTCTTAGCCTCCCAAGTTTTCCACCCTTGGTTATTGAGCAAAATCTAATCTAACATCTCTGAAGCTGCCTCCCAGCATAGTCTCATAAAAGCTCCTCCAAATATGGTGTCTACCATGGCTCTGGAGCTAATGGCCAGGGCTTTGTTGAATATCTCCAGTAAGCTCGTCCCTGACAACTGATAGTTAGGCACCATACTCAGCTTTTTCTTGAACTTGAACCAACCCTCATACATAGACTCTGATTGTAGCTTCCTAAAGTTATGAATATTGTCATTAAGATACAACATCCTAGACTGAGGAAAGAACCTATTCTGTAATTGCTTGTGCAACTCATTACATGTAGTGATAGAGACTCTTGGCAGTTCCTGTAACCATAAAGATGTTTCTCCTATAAGTGAGAAGGGTAAAAGCCTCAATCTAAGTACTTCTTGATTTACCTCTAGATTTGTATATCAACTACAAATCTTGAGGAAATTGGCAAAGTACAAGTTTGCATCATCTGTAGGCAGACCTTCAAACACACCCTTCAAATTTAGAAGTTGGATCATTGCGCTCGTGATATCAAACTTAATGCCTAGGGGAAAAACAAAGAAATATGAGTCCAGTCTTTGCCAATTTAACATATGCTAAGTCTTCTTCATCATCTATATATAGGTGCACATAATGATATGCTGGGATTACTTAAGCACAAGCACCTCTAACTTTGTTCTAGTTTTCACTGAGTGCTGCTCGATAGTCTACTGCTTGTCAATGCTCAGCCAGATCTACTTATCTATCTATTTGTGAAGCTTATTTTATTTCCCTCCACTCGGCTTCAACTTGAGCTAATAGTTCACCGGTCTATTAATCAACAATATCCTACACTCCTTTAGGGGGAGGGGGAGGTACAACATCACAAAACCCTTCAAGAGGTTCATCTCTTTTATACTCAGACATCTTACCAGGTGTTTATAGGATTTTTTCTAGATTTGAATTCAGTGAGAGTAAGGGATTGCCTCTACTCCATTTGTTAGGAACATACTGGCATATGACCAACTAAGAATAAAAATAAAATCCCAAAAACTGCAACAACTTCAAATAAAAAATCAACACTATGTTCCTCGACAATAGTGCCAAAGTTTTAATTGATGTCCAAATAACACCTGTTATCAAATGATGATATGGTCCCTATCAAAATATAGTAACCCAATAAAGGTTTGGGTCAAATCCTAAGGGAACACGTGGCATTGTAGATCTCAAGCAATTATAATCCGTAGGTAGAAAAGAAAAGCAAATGGGGGGGGGGTTGATGTAGTAATCTTGAGAAAGTAACTATATTGACTTTGGTTGTAATCAGTGTAGGTGAACACTCAGATTGTGTCCCCCCTGGCTTCTCAACTCTATTGTCTTATCATGCTTTGTTTAACCAACTCGATTCTTTACATGCAGAATTGATCTATTTTTGTTACCCTCGTTAATCCACCAAGGTTTCCAGAACCCTAGCTATGGGGTTTAGGCGCTCATGCTTGTGAAGAAATCAATAACATTCATAATTGAAAGCATAGATAAAATCACAATTATAAAAAGTGTAAAAACCTACAACTGTAATTGAATTAATGAACCAAAGTCAATACAAGAGAATTCCAAGATCAAAGTTGGATCTTGGAATCAAAATATGTTTTGAGTATCAAAAGTGCATAACTCTTACCAAAAAGTACATAAAGGGTGCTTATAGTACAAGAGGTAACTGTAAATCCAAATCCCAAATAAAATATGATAAAACCGGGCCAGTGGCCACATATGGTCCATACTCGCGGTCTGGCACCGGGCACAGGTAATACCTACAGTCCTGTAAGTTTACCTATTGGGATTTTGGAATTCTAGTACTTACTTTGCCTACATGCGATCTTTAGGTCCTACATGATACCACATGTTGACTTTATAAGTGTCGGGAGTCATCTTTGCAACTTTTCTTTGATTCCCGAACATGCTTTGATCATGAACAAGCTGGAAAACATCCTTAATATCCATAATTTTTCTAAAAAGTTGCCAAAAACACCTTTGTCACCTTTCTTATAAACTTAACATCTAAAATATGATTTCCTGCAAAACATACCCAAAAGGTAACATATCTAACAAAATAACCTTAGAAACCTGCATCTTTTCCTCATTTTAAGCATCGATAGTGCTATATTTCTATAGCATATCAACTTTAAGTCTCAAGGTAGTATGAATAGTGGTTGCACCTACCCAGTTTTCAAAAAATGTAATAGTGACCATAAGGGTGATTTATGGTGGGTAGAGATGTTTTTTTTGGGTGTGTCAAGTCAAGCCATCGAGTGGAAGATTGCCTAGTGATTGCATAGAGGGGTAAATATTTTTAGTAGTAGAGTCAGTCTCACTCTTCAACAGTTTTAGGTCACCCAACTCATTAGGGTGCCACCCCTAGTGCAATGGGTAGACAATGTCAGGGTAGGTTCTATGCCCCTCAAACTCGACATGATTAGGAGGGATCTCCTAATATGGTCACTGGTATATTGCAAGTCTTTCATATTTATTTGTATTCATTATTAGACCCCTAAGCCATACTTTCCTTCATGATTTTGGTGCCAACCCCTAAATCCTCATAAAACCCTTTTCAGTTGCTACTTTAGTTGGTAGTTCAATTATAGCCAGACGAGTATGCAGATACTACACAGTCACAATATCTTAGAAAGTCACCTTAGTCGATCTTGTAGAGTTAGACATGACCAATTTTGATGTCATTCTTGGCATGGATTGGCTCCACTCTTGTATGTCTTCGTTGACTGTAGAAACAAAGTAGTCCAGTTTTAGTTTCCATAGTCTTAGAGTGGATTACCTCAGTACCTAGAGGTCGGTTAGTCTCTTTTCTTAAGGCAATAAAAATAATTTCCATAGGGTGCATCTTTCATCTTATCTAAGTCAAAGTCTCGAGTTCTAAAGTTTTGAGTCTTTGTTCAGTTCTTATAGTAAATGAATTTCCAGAGGTATTTCCTGAAGATGTACTTGTAGTTCCTCTTAAGTGGGAGATTGACTTCTGAATAGATCTCGTTCCAGATATCCAGCCTATCTTAATTCCACCTTAAAGAATGGCTCCATCTAGACTTAAGGTATTTGAAGAATGGTTAAAAGATCTAATAGAAAAAGGTTTCATTAGGACAAGAGTGTCTCTCCATGGGGTGCTCCAGTTTTTTCGTGCGCAAGAAAGACAGTCTCTTAGAATGTGCATCGGTTATTGTCAATTAAACAAAGTTACAATCAAGAATAAATATCCCATCCCCAGAATTGATGACTTGTTTGACCAACTTTAGGGTGAAAATTGTTTTTCTAAGATAGACGTCAGATTCGACTATCATCTACTTAGATTCAGGGAGCATAACATTCCAAAGACAACTTTCAAAACTCGGTATGGTTACTTTTAATTTGTAGTTATGTCATTAGACTAAGAATGCCCCTGCAACTTTTGTGGACTTGATGGATAGGGTGTTCAAGCAGTACTTGGTCATGTTTGTTATTATGTTCATAGGTGACATCCTTGCTTATTCTTGGAGCGAGGGTGAACATGTAAATTATTTAAGGATTATCGTGCAGATTCTTAAAGATCTCCAGCTATTCGCTAAGTTCAGCAAGTGTGAATTTTGGTTGAAATTTAGTAGCTTTACTTGGTCATATTATTTTTTATGATGGCATTGGAGTTGATCCTCAAAAGACTGAAATAGTAAGGAGCTAGCCTAGACCTATTTCTCTATAAGATAGTAGTAGTTTCTTGGGTTTAGCTAGCTACTATAGGCAGATTTTGAAAATTTTTCCTATATTTATTCTTCTATGTCCAGAATGAATCAAAATAAAGTTAAATTCTAGTGGTTTTATTCTTACGAGAATAATTTTCAAGAGTTGAATACTCAACTCACATCTACTTCAATTTTGACTCTACTAGAGGTTTCGAATGGTTTCATGGTATATTTTGATGCTTCTAGAGTTAGTCTTGGTTGTGTGTTGATGCAGCGAGGAAAACTTATAGCATATGCCTCTAGACAAATCAAGCCTCATGAGAAGAGCGACCCAACTTATTATCTCGAGTTGGCAACAGTTGTTTTTGCCTTTAAGATTTAGAGGCATTATCTATATGGGCTTCATGTTGATGTGTTCACTAATCACAAGAGTCTTCAGTATGTATTTAGCCAAAAAGATCTAAATTTTCATTAGAGAAGATGTCTAGCATTGTAGAAGTATTATGATATGAGTGTCTTGTACCACCAGGGTAAGGCCAATGTGGTGGACGATGCCCTCAGTAGATTATCTATGAGAAGTGTTGCTCACATTCAAGATGAAAAGAAAGAGTTATTTTGTGAGGTTCATCAGCTTTCTAGATTGGTAGTTTAGTTGGTTAATTCGTCCAAGGTTAGAGTTTGGTTTCAGGATGGTTTGAATTATTTATTGGTTGTCTAGGTGAAGGAAAAAACAAGATAGCGATCCTTTCTTTTTTTTTAAGTTGAAAGAGGCAGTTCAAAATTAGAAGGTTGAGGTTTTCTCCGAAAGGGAAGATGGTGTTCTTTATTTTCAGGAAAGATTATGTGTTCAGAATAAAGATGACTTGAGATAACAGATATTAGCAGAGGATCACGGTTCTCCATATTCTATTTACCCAGGAGACACTAAGATGTACCATAATTTGTGAGAAGTCTATTAGTGGAATGGCATGAAGAAGGATATTGTAGGATTCCTGGTGACGTGTTCAAATTCCTAGTAGGTTAAGGTAGAACACCAAAGGCCCAGTGGTATGCTTCAGGAATTCAGTATCCCCACTTGGAAGTAAGAAGTGGTGAGTATTTATTTTATTATAGGGTTGCCTCACACTCATGTACAACATGAATCTATTTGGGTTATCATAGATCGAATGACTAAGTAGACATATTTCGTGACAGTTAAAACTTTAGATTCAGCCAAAGTTTATGCTAAAACTCTATCTCAAAGAGTTGGTGAAATCCTTTTGACTATTATTTCAGATAGAGGTACCGTATTTACCTCTTGATTTTGGAATGCTTTTCAGAAAGGTCTTGGTACCCAAGTTTACCTTAGTACAACTTTTCACTTGTAGATAGATGGTCAAGAGAAGAAGACCATTCTAACCTTAGATGATATATTGAGGGCGTGTGTGATTGATTTCAAGGATAGCTGGGATGATCACTTGCCTTTGATTGAGTTTGCCTACAATAACAACTATCACTCTATTATTTAGATGCCCCAATTTGAGGCTCTTTATGGTACGATGTGTAGATCTCTTATTGGGTTTGAGGTTGATGAAGATACCTTGATAGGGCCAGATTTAATATATGAGATAATGAAAAAGGTGTAGTTGATTTGAGAGAGGCAGAATATGGTCCAAAATCATAAGAAATCTTATACAAATATGAGAAGAAGAGATCTCGATTTGATATTAGTGACTTTATCTGCCTAAAGATTTTACCCATGAAGGGGTAAAGAGATTTGGTATGAAAGGAAAGCTAAGTCTCTGTTATATACGTCCTTTTAAGATTTTGATTCGATATTGTAAAGTAGCCTATGAGTTGGAGTTATCTACATAGTTAGAATTAGTGCATTCAGTCTTCCATGCCTCCTTGTTAAAGAAATGCATTGGTGACCCAACATCGGTAGTTCCTTTAGAAAGGATTAGCATGAAAAATAGTCCCTCTTATGAAGAGGTCCCAGTTGAGATCCTTGATCATCAGGTTTGTAGGTTGAGTAATAAGAAGGTTGCTTTGGTAAAATTTTTGTGGATAAATCAATCAGTTGAGGGAGCTAGTTGGAAAGCAGAGGCAGATATGCTGGACAAGTTCCCCCATCTTTTCTCTTTGAACTCAGTTCCAACTTAAGGTAATAGTTCCCTATTAACTCTTTGATTTCTATCTCAGGCCTTCCAACTATTTCCATGTCATAGAATGCATTCATGAGTTTAGTTCATTCCATGAATCAGTCAAAGATTCAAATATTAATTCATGGTTCAATTTGTAAGTGTTCAGTGCAAGATCTTATTTTCCCCCTAATACTTCAGCTTAGTCTCATTCGAGGATGAATGATTCCAGGGGGAGATAATGTAATACCCCAAAAATTTTAGCTCTAGACCCATCAAAATATAACCCACTAAATTAGTTTTCCAATGCCACCGACTCTGCCTTAATTTGAAATTGTAGTAAGGAGTTCTGGAAAAATTTTCTGAGGGACTATCAAACTTCCAGTGACAATGAATCTAGAAATGACCCTTTGTCAAACACAATGAATCATTGTGTGAAGTTATTGTCACAAAAGTGAGGGATCTTAGAAATTAAGCCTAGTGGAGACGAGTCCAGCCTATGACTTGTTATCAGTCGTAACGAGTTCTTAGGTAGAACCATCATTAGAATAAAAAAGAATCAAGAAATCAAGATCTTGATAACGACTCCTTCTAATGACTTTTATGCAGGCTAATGAGTCATCATGAGGCGATTCATTACCATAAAAGTAAGGACCCAACAACTTAGGTGTTCAGGTTATAACTCAGGCCAAGACTCGTGATCAGATATGACAAGTCATTACCCGAGTCACAACGACTATTTCTAAAAAATTCTTGAACATTTAAGGAGGGATTTATGGTCTTTTGCCATTCTTTCTACTGGTAACCCACCTTGTTTAGGCTTCCTAAAGGATGAAATATAAGCCTAAATTCCCCCATATCCCTAAGTCAATTGGGAACAAGAAAAGAAGTGATTCTTCTTCTCCAAAAGACAATCGAGGGTTTCACAATCTCAATCTCAATCCCAAGGACTTCTCCAAGGCTTCCATCTCTAGGTATGTGGGATTTCATCAATGGGTTTCTTTCACCCATTAAGTCCCAAAGTTCTTTCTATCCTCTAGTTTACTTTCCCTCAAATCTTTGGATTCAAGGTCAAATATGAGTTTTCTCTTTATTCTATAGTTATTTCTTGTAATTAAACCATGAATACATGTTTTCCCATAGGAGTGACATCTTACGATGTTAAAAAATCATGAATTTCTTTATTACAATTAATCATTGAGTTTTGGATTGAAATGTAAAATTCCCTATTATGATCAGCTCTTTATATTATCATGTTCAGTTGAATTAATCAGTGTTGGTAGATTATGAATACCTGATATTTAGGGAATCTTGCATATTCTAGTTTGCATATCTTGAGCATTTCCGACTATCCATTGGTGATATTTTCAGAATATGATTTGAATGAGCAAATTAGTTTATGCTTTCATGTCATTCAGTTGGGAATAGTACTTATCACCGAGTGAATATAGGGATGAAGGCTCTCCTACCAATTGAGGACTTATACCTTTAGTAGAATCACCTCAGTTTTAGAATTATGATGCCACCATAGGTTATGAGGTACCACCCACTAGTTGAGGACTGGCACCCTAGTCCTTCGAGACATCAGTTTAGTGGATCCACATCAGCCAGTGTTAGTACCCTTGGTAAGGTACTACTACCTTTCCAACTGGAGTTACAGGTTGGACCCTAATTTACTCAAATTAGGGTAAGTTAGTTATTGTTAGCTCCTACAATCCCTAGTTTATGCTTTCATTTATGTTTTTGTTTTTAGATAATACATGACCTTGTGTTTAGATATTCATTTTTTAGTCATTACATGATAATGCTTGGTCTTGCATTCAGTTTACATGTTCATCATGCATATTGAACTTATAATAGTTAGCTCTCCCATGTCACATACTCAATACATTTAAAGTACTGATCGCATACTTTTTTGTGCTAATATTGTCATAATATAAGTTTGGGTGCTCAGTACCCTGATCGCTCATAGCACACTCTTGTATCCTCGGTAGCAGATTTGGTGAGTCCTCATCATTCGTGGACTAGTTATTAGTTATTTACTTCTCTTTAATTTACTTTTATTTTAATTAGTTGGTGCTTTGTCCCAACAACTCATTAAGAATAGAGTCTTTTAGATAAATGCTTAGATTTTCAACATGTTAGGTTGTCATACAATTCTATTTCCCATTTTACTCGATATTCAATTTTACATTACTATTACTTTCATTAGTTATTTCAATTAGCACCCGCCCATTATTTTGTTATTTCTTCAGTATCCTAATGTATTCCAGACCTTGCGTTAGTATTGTGTCACTCGTGGCTCTAAGCACCATGTGATGAGTAAGCGGTAGTCTCAGGTCATGATAGAGGGCTCATTGCCACGCCCCCGTGGCAAGACCCGTGTCGATATGTGGAAAGTTTGGGTGACCCCTTCTATTTTGTCTATGGGACTTTATTTTAAATGGGGTTTAAAGGTATTTAGGTCCTTTCATATTCTATAAACTATCCTCTCTTCACTTATTATGTTCCCAAGCCCTTAAAATGACATATTCATTCCAAAAGGGTCATTTTCTACTACAAAAACTCAACTTGAGAGCTTTAAGGCTAGAGTTCAAGCTTGGGAGATTTCTTCTTGCATTCCTTTGGAAACATTCTCGTCAATAAGGCATGTTGAACAATCCTCTACTTTAATTATTGTTATATAGTGATATTTCCTTGCCAAATTTATTTTTTATAGTTGTTTAAAGCCAGGATTGAGGGAATTAGTCATAAAGTGTTTTATTGGTTTCTTGTTATTCCTAATGGTTTTCTATGAAAAGAAAATGATAGATTGTAAACCAAAATTTTAAATTATAGAAAAAGTGGCATTTGGTTATATGGTTTCATAATGTGTCTGGTTTTTGCATGAAAATGACATGAACCTCAACCCATATTATAACTTTGATATAAACAAGGATTTTACAGTTTTTAATTCATCATTTAAATTATTAAATAACATTAAATGGAAAAAAGTAAAAGGCTTTTGAAACACCCTGGTGGCCATGGTTATGGATTTTAAAATAGTTTATAAACATGATATGCCATAAATGAAATGGCTTTCAAGTCTTGGTATGATGATACCAACATGAGAATGCTTTAAGGAAAGACTCCAAGGTTAATTTAATTAGGCTTAAAGGGATATGTAGCTTCATCGAGAAGGTGTAGTCTTTGTGACCAACACTGTCACCCACGTTTGTCAAAATTAGGGGGTCTTTCCTTAAAATATGGATGGCCATTGTATGCTTGCTTCTCACAGTAGTATGCAGTTCTATTTTTGGGAGGTTATTATATATTGGTGACTTTAGCCTAATCCTCTATCCGTGCAACTAACATGGATTGAGGCCCTTCCAATAGGGGTGTTAGACCTATATAGCCCATGGGTTACTGAAGATCGGTGTAAATCTACATAGTTCAGGATTAAATTTTTAAATGGTCATGTCCTTCTGTTTTTTGTCCCCTGTCCCTTACTTTATGATTATTATGGATGCCGATATTGTGTTTTATAAATATTTTGGGTACATGAATATTTTATTCCTTTCCCTGGGTTACATGCCAGTACTCGCTATACTAACCATCCCTGGATTCTCTATCTTTTTATGATGTAGGTTCGAAGTTCTTTTCTTGTGACCTTGTGCAACGTTAGGTTGTTTGTTACCCTAATGGACAACTAGTGAGAAGTGTTGATCCCTCCATCATTCGAAAGGACTTATTACTTTTTGGTCTCTTTATTATCTCTGTTCTTTTGGTTTTCCTTTTGGCATTATCGGGGCCATGTCTCGATTTAGTGAATGTTTTGAGGCTAGAGTCTTTGTAGATAGTCCTAGGTTGATGTTCTTAGATTTGGTATTTAAGTTATGAGTTTCATTCTAATGGTATATTGAATCTTTCATCTTATGGGTTAACTTTCACAATTTCTTTATATTACTATGCTTATGATGTAAGGATAAAGGGTCATCTCATGCCTTGGTAGGCTTAGGGTACCCGTCAGAGCCAAGAACCAGATTTAGTTCATGAGAAAAGGTTTATTTGATGAGTTGGCCACTAATCAACATATTCACAAGTCATTAATGGAGAATCCTCTAATGGGTGCATCAGAATTATAACTTTTGAACAAGTGCCATGGTGAATAAATGAATCCCAAGTTTCTCTAACTTTATCAGTGTTCTATCATAAGGATGCTCCATAATATCTATGAGAATGTCTTTAGGAAAATCAAATTGTTAACTAATCCTATTGAGGATATAAGACTCAACAATAAGATCTAAATCATGCCAAAGAGTGATATGGCCTGAATAAAGGCTTATTATAAATTCATTCCATGAGTTTGAAATTCAACCACTATAAGTAAAATATCAATCCTTGTCTTGCAAAAATGCTAAATGATAATGGTGGTGCATGTCATCTTGTTAAAATAACTTTTGGGCATCAACAAAATAAAAAAACTTGACCATCTTCTTACCAGCAGTATCACATAAGGATATGGTCCATTGTGAGTGATTAGCAGGATGATGGGTCCCGAAATACTCCCCTATACATAGTTATAACACCTCAAAAATTCAAAAGAAGATTAGAACCTTACATCTAGAATATTAAGAATCAAACATAGTGTATGGTAGAATAAGAAGTAATTTAGTCATGAATTAAATCCATAAATAACTTCTAATTCATCACTAAGTTGAAAGCTTCCTTACCTAAGAAATTCTTGTGTTGGATCATTCTATAGTCAACTTCTAACGATCATAACTCCTGGCATATAAAAAGTTTTGGAGCTTAAGGCCAATCAAAATAAAGGTATTAGAGTCTTTTTTCTGATGCTGCTAACCACTTGTTAACATTTTACCAGAGTAATAAAGTTTCTCAATTTACTAGAAGGTATCTATCTATCAAAGTGTGACAACTTAGTGTGACAAACTGTTACACTTGTGATGACCCAGAAATGAAAACCTTTAGCTTAACTAGTAATACCAAAATTTGGAATGTTTTGATGGTTTGGAGTGATGGTTCACCAAGGGTTTTATGGTTTATCACCTAAACCGTAGTTCTGCACTAGTATAATATTTTCAAAGGGGTTGTTGGTCCTTTCCAACTCTTTAAACACCAAAATATGCCATTTAAGCTATCCGAAGGCTTATTATTAAGCACAAATTACCCCAAATTCCTTATTAACTAAAAATTCAAGTGACACTAAGAAGATTCAAAGCGAACAATCGATTCCTTCTTCTCCTTGCAAGAATTAGTGTTTTTCAATTTCAAGCTTTAAATCAAAAGATTTTACCTAGTTTTTTTTGTTCAAGTATGTGGGATTTCATCAATGGGGTCCTTTCACCCATGTAGTCCCTAAGTGAACTAAATTTCCTCAATTAAATTCATTTTATGGTTTCAAAAAATATAGGTTTTGTGTATTTCAGTTTCTCATTAAGGCTAATCCATGAATACATGACCCTCTCAAAAATTTAATTTTATTATGGAGCTATCATTGTGAACCCTTATTATATTTATCAAATTCTTGGTCCTATGAGTTTCTTTTTATGAAATTTCATGTCATATTCATATCATAGAAATTGTCATGGGTAGTTGCATTCTTCAGAGATAGCGGATTATAAGCACCCATGACTTAGGACTTCACACATTGATAATTAAGTATTCAATCCTTAAGTTTTATAAATTTTAGGATACTTTTAGATAAAGTGTCTCTCACTCAGTCTCAGACATCAAAATTAGTGAACTACAATATTATTAGTTTTTTAGACCCTCATAGTGATTTCTAATATAGTATATTCTAAACGGTATGTTTAGATAATACATACTATTAAAGTATTAGTATCTTCATGAGTCAAGAATTAGGATTTAGCTCCATCGTTGGAGAGTCATATGCCATCTTACATATTTTACTCAAACCATTTCAGATCTCTCATAAACTTAATAGTCACAATGTTCAGAAATACATGATGCATATATATATGTGTGTGCCTGTGTGTATATACATATATATGTATATATATGTATATATATACATATATGTACATTGTTATATCTTGATCAGAAGCTTCAGCTCATTATAGTAAGATACATGACATGCATGAAATCCAGATATGCCATCAATGATTGTGGATTAGCTTTCTTATAAAAGCAAAGTTCACTAGTAGTATGATAGTTAGGTATAGCATCCATGATTATGGAAAACATTTACAAGAGCTATCAGTTATGATTAGATAGGAGTAATACTTAACATTGAGTTGGACTAGGCTTTAACAAAACCCAAGTTCTAGAACTACGTGCCACCATAGGTATGATTTATGTTTTTCCCCAATAGGTTCATGAGTGATCATGCCAAAATCATGGTTTTCTACCCCTAGCAAGGTATTGAATATCCTCCCAACTTGGGTTACAGGTTAGTTCCGTGCTGATCATATGGCCTATGCCAATTAATAGTGTCTCCCATATTTTAGACTCATATATTGCACTGACTTTGTATTTAGTTTATTCAATACGATATTAATTCGTTACATGATTATTTACTTGGTCATATGAGTTTACATACCCCCAGTCTCATGTTCAGTTCAAACTTGTATGTTTATCATGTTTAGTTCCATATAGAATAGTGGATATCTTACATACTCAGTACGTTAAAAGTACTAGCTGTATACTTTGTTTTGCTATATTGTATCATAATATAGGTTTAGAAGCTCAACATTCATCTCCAAGTTAGCCTAATCTTGTATCACTTTAGCAACAGAGTTTGGTGAGTCCTTATCTTCCATGGATAAAACTTATGTTCACATTCTATATTTTAGTCATTTAGTTTTCGGACAGTTAGAGTTAGCTAGGGTCTTTTTCGAACAACTCATCTTAGTAGAGTCTTTTAGATAGACATACTAGTGTGTACAACTTTATAGTTTATTAGATGATTTCCATTTTAAATTCAATATTGAAATTCATTTTAAACGTTTGTATATTATTCATATTACAATTTCTTCTTAGTGAATTTTATTTTATACATTATTCCTAATGTCATGCCAGATCATGGGTTAGCTTGGGGTAACTTGTGACTCTAAGTACTGTGTTATGACTGGGAGGTAGTCTGGGGTCGTTAGTAAATAGGGAAAATAATAGTTTCCACATTTATGTTTAGAGAAGAATAGATTTCCCTCAATCCATGATATATACTCACACGAACCAGGACTAACAGAGAGAATTTCTCTCCATGATCCATCAAACTTGCAACACTAAAAATGCTCGCATTCACTTAGTGATCTTTCTTTTCGAAATAACAAATTTAAAGTGTAAGAGGGGGAGGGGTGAATTACTATTTTCAATTTTCTAGTTGACTTACAATAGCAATTAATGAAGTACCAGAATAGTATTAAGAAAGCAAAATTATTGTTATGAAAATTCTGAAAGTTAATTTTGACACCAGATATTTTGTATTGGCTGAGATTTAGAATAGTTCTTACTCTAGTTTCCTTGGGTTTTAAGGGATTCTGTTAACACTCTTTTGAGAGTAAAGGTAATACAAGATATGAGTATATCTTTTTCTCTTATACTGACACTCTTGATTCTTTTCTCTCTTTTGATATAATACCTCACCACCTATGTTGTTTTCTCTCCTCTTTTTTTGATACGCAACAAACTTATGAAGGATATAATGTTTAATTAATGTAGAGCAAAAAGCTAGAGAAAGTTGAGATAAGTTGTATGTCTCTTGCTTAATTTTTCTACCTTTAAATATCAAGAGGATCAAGGTAGCCGTAAGGAAGATTTGAATATAAAAGGCAACCCAAGAGATTTGATACTTGAAAATTGGATATGAAATATCCTCTTTCCATGAATAATTTTAAACCAGAAATATGTTATTTTAAATGACCTCTATGACCCACGACTATAGCCCTTAAATAGGGATTATTGAGATTTGACATTACTTAATTTAAGGAGTTGTACAAAATAAATTGACTCCCATGATTGATTCCTTTCTTTTTAAGAAGCCTTGGTAAATATTTATTACTTATGATTGATACTTCTTCCCTTTTCATTTGATACTAATTGTACCTGCAAGTTGTCAGACATTGAAATTAGACATCAACAATCTCCCTCTCTTTGATGGATCACAACTTAGAATTTAATTTAGTCAGCTTTTCAATTTAGATCCCCCGGGACAGTTGGATGGTTGATATAGTGCTCTTCTTGAGTTATTGCATTTTAAACATAGTCAACCTATATTGTCTAGTTAATCTTTCTCCCTATTTGACATCAATAAAAAAGAAAGGGGTAATACACATAATGAAATACAACCAAGAGGGATATATACATAATAAGCAAAAAAAACTAAGAATTCGTGAGTTTATGATCCTATATATACCAAGGGTTAGTAAAACATTATCTTAAAGAGCAATAAAAAACAAAGTCTTAAGGAGAGAAGGAGGATGACTAAGAAAGCATGACAATGTTTGAGAAATGGCATTCATCATATTAGTGAATTGCTTAAAAGTAGTGGTAGAGAGAGGGCCAGTAATAGTGTGAATTCATATAGCAAGCTTGATGGATTCCTTGGTTACTTGATCCAACTTCAGGAAAGGTCGAGCAACATCAGTACTAGTCGTTTTACTGCTAACCTGAATCTTGTCCATTTGAAAGTGAGATGCCAGAAGAAGGTCTTTGAGAGAATCTAACTTAGAATCCATATCACTGATGCGATTGACAATATCCATAGACATAGAAGAGAAACCAAGAATACGACAAGAAAAAGGCCTGAGATTAGGAGAGGATGGCACGTTCAGATAATTATCAGATTTTATAATCCACGAACCATCACAAAGCACATATCCTATACTAATAAAGTCTTTGGATTTATAAAATTATTTCATAGTGAAAGAGGGAATGACATCAAGAGAAATGTTGTTTCCTTAAAGGATACGAGTGATAATCAACTTACAGGGAAAATTAGAGTGATCAAGAATAGCTTCAATCTTAAAGTTGATAATAAAATAGGAGAGCTTAATCTTATGTTGAGAGAGGATATAGTAAGTAAATAGAGTATCACTGTCATAAGCTGAGACTACCCCCAATCATGACATGATGCTTAGGATCACAAGTGACCCCATACTAACCCATGGTCTGGCATGAAACTAAGAATGTTGTATAAAATGAATGAATATTGTGTGGAAAGTGAATGTCTGAGTAATATAATAATCAAATAAAAACCAAGACTGATGAAATATTAAAAGAACATCTAGTTAGACTATAAGCTAAAAACACTAGTCTGCATGTCTATCTGAAAGCCTCTTCTAAGATGAGTTATTGGGATAAGACCCCAGCTAACTCTAACTATTTGAAAGTGAATTATACTAAAATAAAATACTAAAGACTATTCCTTGAATAACGAAGACTCACCAAACTCTACTACTATAACTCCCTAGAATATGAGTTCCTGGCCACACGGTGCACTGAACTACAAGTAGTCCTGAGCTAACCCTAGCTGCGTTCTACTAAACCTGAATCTCTAAATTGGGGTATATGAAAGGAAAATCATAATAAATGCGGAAAACTACAACTAAAATCTAAAAATGAATCTGGTAGTTCGACAAACCTCTACTGATTGAATTTAGAGAGTCACTGGGATAGGCCCCTACCTCACTCAAACTATTATAAATAAATATTGAATTATCTACTAATAAACTAAAAATCTAAATAGCTAAGTCCCCAAGCTATAAGGACTCACCAACTGTAGAGATGTAGACGAGATGCTCGAAAATCGCTCATGCTACTGAGACTAAGAACATGAACCTACATTATAAAATAATGTAGCACATAGACGTATATGTAGATCAGTACTTTGAGGATGTACTGAGCATATGGAGGTAAATTCAATAAGTAAACAATATCATCACAATTTATAAAATCATGCATGCTAAATGTAAATGACTCACACAGGCTTGAGTAATCTGAAAACTGAATATCATAAATCATGAACAATAAAGAATATAATATAAATCTTTTGAGCCATTACATTCAGTTCTAAAATATGTTTTTTCTAAAACCACTACATTATCTTGTCAACCGTAAGGAGAATACTTCATCTCAAAACTTAAGAATCTAAAAAACTATAGCTTCTAAAACATATGCTTTTATCTTAAGGCATTAAACCAATTGATTTTTTTAAGAGTAGGGGAATTCTTGTGGGAGGTTTATCTAATCGACATAAACTATGTAAGCATTTATGGAGTCCAACATCTTGCCCACGTTGGGTAGAGCTATTCTACCCTTGCCATCGGAACAAAAATTATTATCTTAAGTGATCATAATCTTGGTCATCTACGTAGAAGTAGAAATAATCTTAATCCTACGGTGGCACGTAGTTCTGGAGTATGAAACCTTGTTATAGTCTTCATTGATGATATCTTGGTATACTCCCAAAGAGAGGAGGATCACGAAAATAACCTCTGGATTGTGTTGCAAACTCTTAAGGACTAGAAATCATATGCTAAGTTTTATAAGTGTGAATTTTGGATAAGTTTTGTGACCTTTATCGAGCATGTTGTTTCTAGTGAGGGGACTAAGGTGGATCCACAAAAGATTGAGGTAGTGAAGAAGTAGCCTAGTCCCATGAATCCAACCAACATTAGGAGATTCTTGTAATTGGCCGATGTAATACCCCATGTTTTCAATCACTAACCCCTTATATGATAGGCCACAAAGTTATCTTTCCAATGCTTTAAGTCTCGCCTTAATCCAATGTCGTGGCAAAAAGTTGTGGAAAATTTCCCTTAAGGGCCTGAGACACTGCCATGGCTATGACTAAAGGTAATGAGTCGTTACCACTCGTGAGATTCATCATAAGTGAGTCATAGTAACTTTAGAGAAGTCCCTCAGCTAAGGCCCAGTGACTACAACTCCTTACTACGACCTATAATCAGTGGCTACAAGTCGTATACAGGGACTCGTAGTCAAAGAAGTATGCTACCCAAGACCCAACCTCAGACTATGACCATACCTAATGACTCATAGTCAAACCCAACAAGTCTTAGGGAGGTGTTTCATAGTCAATACAGTGGCATACCCAGCCTTAGAGACTCAGACTACAACTCGTAACCAGTCGTGATGAGTCATAGGATGAGTTGTAATGACTGGAACCCAGTCTTCCTTTAACTTTTTCTAGGGATTTTAAGTCTTTTTCCACTCCTTTTAATGCCTAACTCACATTGTATAGGCTTCCCAAAGGGGAGTATAGAAGACTCAAATCCCCCAATTCCATCAATTAGCATAATTTAACTTAGATAAACCAAAAAAGGTAGTTTTGTTTTCTCCTAAGAAGCGATCAGGGTTCATTAATCAAGTCCAAATCCCAAGAAGATTCATCCAAGTTTCTACACTCAGCTATGTTTGATAATGCAAATGTCTACCCCATGCTTAATCATTAAAATATTGGGTATTAATCAAGATTTTTCTACTACAATGGATTGTTCAATTTTTCTTTAGATAGTGCTGGTGGGTTATGAACACCCGATACCTAGGAAAATCATGCACGTTACAATTTTCAGGTTACAAGTCACTTCGATTATTCTTGTTTTATTAAATTTAAAATATTATCATAATGAGCACTTATCAGTACTAAATTATGCTAAATGAATAATAATATAAGTCTCATTCAGTTGGGAGTAATACTTAGCACCGAGTGAATGCAGTGATGGCGGCTCCCCCTTTAGTTTGGCATGAGTTGTTAGTAGTAGTCCCTAAGTTCTAGAGCTATGGTTCCACCGTATACTTTGAGGGGTCCACCATCAGTAAAGACATGACACCCTCGTACTTTGGGACATCATATTAGTAAATCCACACCAGCTGATATTGGTACCCCTGGCACGATACTAACTCTCATATAACCATGGTTACTAGTTGGACCCCGAATTTTCTTAAATTAGGGTATGTCAGTTGTAGTTAGCTCCCACAATCTCCATTTAATTTTTAGTTTATACCGATTCGGGTTTTCATGGCCAAGTGTACAGTTTATCATTTACCTAGTTAAACAATTTTACAAATTATTTCAACACATGCTTTACTTGGTCTTGTATTTGATTTATCTGTTCATGCATTCATGTTCAGTACCACTTCATATATACATATCAATTAGTCTTTATCTCATATACCAGTACATTTAAAGTGCTGATTGCATACTCTGTTTTGTGCTATGTTGTCTTATAACATAGGTTTGAATGCTCAACTGCCCGATTGTACTTAGACAATTAGTGTGCCACTCAACTACAATATTTGGTGAGTCCTCATTACTCGAGTACTAATTTTATTATTTATCATGCTTTCCAATATTTTTGTTTATATTTAATTCAGTATTCAGAGTTATTTTGGGACCTCTCCCAATAACTCATTATGTTTAGAGGCTTTTCGACAGTCAAATAGACAGATAGTTAGTTATGGTTTCAGTGAGGTTCTTAAAATCCTTTATTGCTTACTTGAATATTTAAATATTTATTAGATGACTTCTACATAGTATTTTGTTATCTTCCTTTGGTATATACAACTTGTGCCAAATCATGAGTTATCTTGGGGTCACTTGTGTCCTTAAGCATCGTGTTACAACTATGAGTTAGTCTCAGGTCATGACAAACTTAGTATCAGAGCACAAGATTTAAAGTATCCTAGGGAGATTGAAATCCGCGTTGAGTAGAGTCTTGTGCATGGATGTGAATCGATCAACACTTATGAGCGAGAGGCTACAAAATGTATTATGGAAGTCTCTCTTCCTTCATTAGTTATGTCTTGTAATAGAGGGTGAGCTCTATTTAATTTATTTTTCTAATACGTCCTTCTTCTATTTATAGAAAATTCCCCCCAGAAGGGATAATGAAAGGAGAAATAGGGACCAACCCACTTCACCTGTTAAGGAAGACACTCTAAACAAACGTGTCTCCCATGTCGAATTCAAGGTTGCGTTCATAGTTTTGGCCCAAGCTATGGCTCCCTAAAATAAACAGCATGTTATTGCTTCTGCTAATCCATTTATGCATACGTCAACTGCTAGTCCTTGCTAATTTATTTATGAATCCTCCAGAAATACCCTACTAATCCATTTATGAATCCTTCAATATTCTTTGGATCCAAGTCTGAGGAGGATACCCAAGAGTTTCTTGATTGTGTGCAGAAAGTGACTGATATCATGGGTTCCACTTCCAGTAAGAGTGATAACATAGTTGCTTACCTGTTGCAAATGGTAGCTCATACTTGCGTGAAGTAGTGAAAGGAGGATAAAGGTGCCGGTGGAGGGTTGTAGAGTGGGATAAGTTCACTACAACTTTCTTAGATAGATTCATCCCGCTTTAATTGAGAGAGGCCAAAGTGCAGGAGTTTATTAATTTAAAGTGGGGTAGAGTGAGTGTGAAGGATTATTCACTCAAGTTCACCTAGTTAGCAACGTATATTCTGACTATGATGGCCGATGCTAGGGCCAAAATCAGTAAGTTTGTTTGGGGAGTTTCAGAAGGGTAGTTAAAGAGTGCAGAACCACCATGTTGATAAAGAAAATGGACCTCTCCATATTGATGGTTCATGATCAATAGATTGAGGAAGAGAAGATCAAAGAAAAGGATAGAGAAATAAGAACGAGTAGTTTTAAGTTTTCTCTCCAAAGGCCTAATCGTGGAAATCGTTCCTAATTTCTCTATAAATCTTCAGCCCTAGCCCCATCTTCTGCCAGTGATCCAGTGCCTAAGTTTCAGCCAGATACTTGCGATAGAGCGCTAGGCTCAATCGTTGACTACATGATTTTTGCCTTTATTCTATAAACCTCAACATATATGCTCACATGTTTCTCACTGTGCCCAGTCTGAAGAATTCACGTTGTACTATCTTCATACATAAATGACTCTCTATTTATGATTTAGACATATAATGTATGAAGTAATTCATTCCTATTATACCACCTCTCACTTAATGGATCTCACCTTGAGTAGTATGAGATATAAGGGTCATAATCGAGTAGTACCACTCTTATTCTTGATGCTTGTACTCTAGTCCCTCAATGACCTTCCTTGTATTGGAATGATAGTTATAATAAATAGCAAGTGGAGTAATATTTTAGATATAGGAGTGGCTTTTTATTAAGTTTAAAATTTTGTGTGTGGCTAATCAAGTTAAGATTATAGGTGAAGAGGGAAGAGGGAGAAGAACCATTGTTTTGTTAAATAGTTAGGTGTAGTAAAGATGGGCTTGAACGTTGTGATTAATGAGTACAAAAACTAAGGTGCTATATGGTTAGTACTCCTCGATTTAAGACCTAAAAGATATTCGATTATAGTGACAAGATGGAGAAGTATTCTTAAATGGATGTAGAGTATGAGGTCCCATAGCTCAAGCTAGCATCTTTTTACTCTTGGTTAAGCTTTAAAATAGAAGTACGATGTAGTTAGACTCAAGCTTTTGTATTTATGCATTTAGCGGGGGAATTACAAGATTGAGACGTTGAAATGTGGTAATCATAGCTGAAAGCATAGTGGAGAAGCGTCGCAAAAAAAAATTTAAAGGGTATTAGAGGTATCATTTGAGGTAGAGAATATTTCTATTCTATTTTTATTTCCCACAAAAATCTCATCTCATGTCTTATACCAATCTTAATCAAGCCGAGGATTCTTAGGAAAATTCATGCCTTACAATGTTATGATCATGTGCCATAGAGCACATGCCAAGATCCCATCTATGCTAAGTCTCATTATGTCATGATTGGTGCTTACACAATTTACTTGGTGATACCACGAAGCTCTTCATGAATTCCTTCATATATTTCATTGAGGAAAGTAAAATTCCTAATGTGAGGTTACATTCCTTATCCTATACTTCTATAGATTCAACAAAATCCTACCCATCATTCGAGGATGAATGATTCCAAGGGGTAGATAATGTAACAATCTGCATTTTGGGGCTAGAATTCAAATCATTATTTCTACGAGTATAGACCCAAACACAATGATCCATTGTTAATATATGTGTGATGATCAATTCTATAGTGTGGAAATACCTTTGAATATGATTTGAGGTCACAAAAATCTCCTAACTCAAAGACGAATTGAGAACTTTTCTATTGATTATGTTTTAGTGAACATTTCAACTTGGGTCAAATTCAATCAACCATTAATCCAAGAATATAAATATTAACATGGCCTACTATATACAAAAAATAACTTTGAGTCTTCTTTCCAACGCAACTATTTTCATGTTAATATGATATCAAAGTAGAAAGTTATGGTCATTTTACTTCAGAGTGTCCGTCTATCAACAAGGTGATGACTTGAGGTGATAAGCCGTCAACTTAGTAACAAGCTATCAATCTCGCCATCAGCCTTAAGCAAAAACACCCTGCATCACTGAATAAAAAGTGATGACTAGGTTGACAAGCCGTCAACTAGTTGACAGTCTATTAACCAATTCGTCAACCTTAACTAGATCATGAAGATAAGGTGATGACTTGGTAGAATAGATGTCAACTAGTTGATAGGATATTAACCAATTCATCAATCTTAACCAGAAAGTGTCCAAGTTCAGCTAAAGGATGACCACTAGGCTGATAAGTCATCACCTAGTTGACAAGCTATCAACTAAGTCATGAACTAAAAAATCCTGCAATTTTTACTCAATTTCTTTAGGAGTATTTTGGTCTTTTCCTCACCCCAAACCCTAATCATGTGATTTAAAAACACTTTTTAAATGCCAAATGCCTAGGATATGTCAGTTTCTTATCATTTATTCTTCTCTTCACTCTCAAGAGGGAAAAGTTAGGGTTTCTTTTAAAAACCCATGCTTCTAAGGCTTAGTTCAACATATCATAAATTTTGTTCATCAAAATGGTATGTGGGACTATACTCAATTTCTTGATCATGATTTTATCATTTTAAAAAGTTTTAACTATATATAATTATGTATATGCAATGGGTTTTGGAAATCATTTCAAGATCATGTATCATGAACCCATTTTGATGAAAGTATGCATTTATTATTGTATTTCCATAAGCTTGAGATTCTATTTATGTGCATATGTTATGGTCTTTGAAGTGTTTTGAAGATTTTAAAATATGTACCCCATTTTTTTAGAAGAATCTTGTATTAACAATTGTTATGGATCTCTAATAAATACAAAATACATGCATGTCTTATGGATTTTGAAGTGGATTTGAGAGCATCAACTATAAATACCCTTTTTCGATCTTGAGATTTGCTTATAGAATATTTTTGGGGGTTGTTTAATGAATGAGGATAAACATGAGTTTAAAATGCCTCTTTATCAAATAGGAGTGGTGATATTTAAATGTGTTCAAAGAAGAGTTTTTTATTGATAAATGCCCTTTTGTGTTAAATAAAAAATTGTATGTGATTGACGAAAGAGATGATCACCATTTGATAAAGTATTGAAAGGATAGTGTTTTGACATAAGTTTTTCATGTGATTCAAACATGTTTTGAATGAAAAAGGTCTATTGGTATGATGTTGTATGATATGAATAACTTGCAAGTCTGGGTATAATGGTACCCTGTTGTGATATGCCCTTACTAAAAAGAGAAAATAATTGTTATAAGCATAAAATATGTTTTTAAGAGGCTAAAATTGGGCTTAAAGAGAGTTAGATTGTTATCCAAAGAAAGCACGAGTTGAAAGATTGAATGCTTCAAAGCGTGATTTGCAGACGCAGGATTTTGGTACCCTGCTTTGTGATCTTGTGTACCATGATTCATGTCATTCAAATTTGAGACTATGGTTAGGAGCCCTGCTTTGTGATCTTGTGAACTACCATGACATGTTGATTTGATTGGGGATTATGGCACCCTACTTTTGTGATCTTGCGAGCCCCCTACTAATACTCCAATCCTTGTGGAAAACTTGGATTGGGGGCTTGGCCACTGAGTCAAGGGAAAATTCTATATAGCTCGTGGGATTGTAGAAATGTAAGGTGTACCATCTAGCTCAGAATTAAATCAAAGTTTTGAGTCATGATTATAAGAAAATGTTTTAATGATCATCAAATCATACCCATGCGTTTTCATTCACCTTATTCTAATTTGCTTTATGAAATACTCTCACCTATGTTGTATAAAAATATATTTTATTTTTTGGATTGTTCTATATACTAGTACTTTTGAGTATTGAACCCCTATATTTCAAGTTCTTAGGTAGATTTTTGTGGTCTAGCTCATCAGTAGATTACTTCCTGAAATCCAAAGTTGGTGAGAGTCCCTTACTTCGGATGACATTATATTCTTATGTTAGTTTAGTTGTCTTATTATCTGGATGGTGGCATTGTCCCATTCTAGATTGGCTAATAATTTAGTAGAGGATTTGTAAATGGAATTTAGGAATTGTATTATCATATTTTACTGACACAGTTTTTATTATAAATTCCTTTGAATTTTATCATAGCTTGCACACTTTGACTATGTATGGATTATGCTTATGATAGTATGCTAAGTGATTTGTCAGTCCTTTGTTGTTCGAGATGCCCGTCATATCCAGGGCCTCAGCTCTGGTCATGACATTATGAGGAAAAGAGATGAGGATACCTTGCCATCATGTCTGCCTCAGCTGCCTAAGTGGCCTCTTCAACCTACTGGTGTCTCCATAGAACTTTCATAGACACTACTTTCTTATTCCTTAGCCATTGTACCTTTCTATCAAGTATCTCAACATCAATCTCCTCATACAACAAGTTATCCTTGACCTCAATACTCTCTATGGGAACTATTAAGGATGGGTTTCCAATGCACTCCATGAGCATTGAAACAAAAAACACTGGATGAACCGCAGCTAACTCTTATTAAAGATTCAATTCATAGGCAACCTTTGTTACACACTCTACAATCTCATAAGGAACAACAAATTGTGGACTCAACTTCCCTTTCTTTCCAAATATCATTGTTTCTTTAGTATGAGACACCTTCAGGAATACCCAATTGCCTGCTTCAAACTAGAGTTCTCTTTTTCTCACATCAACATAGGACTTCTGACGACTTTGAGTAGTGTTCAACCTTTGATGAATCAACTGAACCTTAGTCATAGCCTCAAGAACAGAATCCGTCTTAATCAACGCCGCCTCTCTAACCTCAAACCATCCTATGGATGATCTACTTCTACACCTATACAGTGCTTTAGACATAGCAATTTGAATGCTAGCATAATAATCGTTATTATAGCGAACTCAATCAATGGTAAGCGGTCATCCCATCTTCCTTTGAAATATAAAACACATTCCCTCTACATGTCTTCTACTGTATGAATTGTGCATTTTGCCTGACTATTGGTCTACAGATGAAAAGCTGTGCTAACCTTAACCTTTATACCAAGACCTTTCTAAAAAGATTGCCTAAATTGCAAAGTGAACTGCGTTCCTCTATCTAAAATAATGGATAAAGGTATCCCATGAAACCTTACTAACTCGAGGATATACATGTGAGTATAATTCTTTGTTTTGTCTGAAGTCTTGATAGGTAGGAAATGAGCTTATTTAGTCATTCGATCTATAATATCCCAAAGTGAATCATGCTGACGCTTTGTACGAGGAAACCCTATAATGAAATCAATATTAACTATTTCCCTCTTCCAAGTAGGGATACTAATCTCTTTCTTCATACCTCTCGGTCTCTGGTGTTAAACCTTTACTTTCTGACAATTTAGACATTTTGACACAATCTCTGCTATGTACCTCTTAATACCATTCCACCAATAAATTTCTCATAGGTCTCGATATATCTTGGTAGTACCCAGATGAATGGAATACCTAGAACCATGAGCCTCAACTAATATCCTTTCCCACAACCCATCTATATTGGGAATGCAAAGTCTGCCCAGATATTAAAGTACACCATCTCCCTATTGGGAAAAAACCTCTTCTATGCTAGACTGCTTCCAATATCTGTTTAAGGATGGGAGCATTTCTCTACTTCTTTTTCAATTCCACTACCAATGATGATTCTGAAACATTTTGAACTACTACTCCCCCATCATCAGTGTCGAGCAAACAAACTCCTAAACGGGATAATCTATGAACGTTTTTGGCCACTTCTTGCCCTTCCTCTTTCATATGAGTCACACTACCCATAGAAAACCTACTCAGTGCATCAACAACCACATTGGCCTTACACAGATGATAGACCACCCTTATGTCATAATCTTTCAACAACCCCAACTATCTTTTATGACGAAGATTCAATTCTCCCTGAGTAAATTGTACCGGAGACTCTTATGATCTGTGAAAACATCAATATGTACACCATAGAGGTAAATCCTTAAACTTTTCAAAGCAAACACTACGGTAGCTAACTATAAGTCCTGAGTTGGGTAATTCTTTTCGTGATACTTGAGTTTCTTGGAAGCATGGGCTATCATTTTCTCATTCTGCATCAACACACAACCTAAGCCAACTCTAGAAGCATCATAATATACCATATATCCATCAAACCCTTTTTTGCAATACTTACACTGGAGCCAAAGTCAATCTATCCTTCAACTCTTACAAACTTTTCTTACACTTATCTGACCACATAAATATCACTCTCTTTTGGGTCAACTTAGTTAATGGCATAGCTATTGAGGAGAAAACTTTAACAAATCTTCTATAGTATCTAGCCATACCCAAAAACATCCAAATATCAGATGGAGTGATAGTTCTAGGCCAGTTCTTAATTGCATCAATCCATTGAGGATCTATATGAATACCAGCCCCTAAGATAACATGCCCCAATAAGGTAACAGATTCCAACCAAAACTCATATTTACCAATATTCTCATACAATTTACAATCCTTGATGGTCTGCAGTACTATCCTCAAATAGTCTATTTTCTCCTCCTCACTCCTGGTATACACTAGTATGTAATCTAGGAAAACAATGACAAATGTGTCTAAGTACTTGTTAAAGACCCTGTTCATCAAATCCATAAAGGTTGCAGGAGCATTTTTTAGTCCAAATTACATAACCACAAACTCAAAATGACCATACCTCGTTCAAAAACCTATGTTCAGAATGTCTTACTCCTTAAATTTCAACTGATTATATCCCAATCTAAGGTCATTCTTAGAGAACTACCAAGCACGCTGAAGCTTATAGAACATATCATCGATTCTAGGAATGGGATACTTATTCTTAATGGTGACCATATTTATCTTTTTATAATCTATACACAGTTTGAGAGTGCCATCTTGCTTGTGCATTAAAAAGGACTGGAGCACCCCATAGAAAAACACTAGGTCTGATAAAACCCTTATCTAAGAGATCTTTAAGCTGCTCTTTTAACTCTTTAAGTTCATCCGAAGCCATACGACATGGAGGAATAGAGATGGGATGAGTATTCAGAAGAAGATCAATATCGAACTCTATTTCTCTCTAGAGGTACCCTTGGAAGATCTTCAGGAAAAACCTCCAGAAACTCATTTACTACCCAAACTGACTGAATTGTTGGGACTTCAGATCTAGTATCTTTGACTCAAACTAAATGATAAATACACCCTTTTGATATTAAATTTTAGGCCTTAATGCAAGAGATAAAATGAACTTTGGGAGATACAGAGCTACCCTACCACTAAAACCTGCTTCATTAGGAAATTGGAAATTCACCATGCGGGTGCAACAATCTATCAATGTGTATCATGAATGGAGACAATCCATGCCTAGAATAACATCTAAATCTACCATCTCTAATTTTATTAGGTCTGATAGTATGATCGTATGGAGGATAGTTATAGGACACTCCCTATAGACTCTTTTGACAATAATTGACTCACCCACTAGGGTGGAAACTGAGAAGGGCTTAGGGAGATTTTTATGACCTACCCTATATTTTATAGAAACCAAAGGAGTTATATTAGAAAAATTTGATCTCGGGGATAACATTATATAAACATCATGATGAAAGGTAGAAACATACCAGTGACAACATTGGTGAACTCTCCATCTCCAGACAGGATGGCAAAGCATAAAACTAATTTTGGCTTTAATCACCACTAGTACTAGATGATGCGCCCTGAGAAGGAGCTGGGTAACCTCATTGAGGTGCTGCACTAGTAGCCTGAGTATGGGGATTAGTATCTCTACTTCCCTGTATAACATAAGGAACTCCTTGATTATGTGGATTGTCTTAGCACAACCATAACAATTCCCTTTTCCTATCAAAAACTTACCAAGATGAGTTTTCCCATACTTTCCACATATTGGGAAATTGGACTCCCAACTACACTGTTATGAGATCTGGAATTTGAAGTCCTGCCACACTGCTCCTGCCTAGTTCTAAGTGCAAGGGAACTAGTTGAAGATGGAACAAACATTGATGAATAACCCTAAAACTGCGAATAGCTTCCCTCTTATGACCTTGGCTGACTAAACTCAAACTATCCCATCCTAGCTCTCTTATTCCTTTTTCCCTTTCCTTTAAATTTTTTGCCTCAATCTGTTGAGCATGAGTCATCAACCTAGCAATATCCATATCTCCAACCAACTTGGTAGTCCTACACTCCTTGAATACCAAATCAGATACCCCAGTAACAAACTTGCTTATATAATTTCTAGAATTAGCTAACAACTCTGGAGCATACTTAGATAACTTAGTGAAATCTAGGCAGTACTTTCACCATCCTCAGGTTCATGAACTCCTCTAATTTGGCGTCCCTCATCTCACACATAAAGAACCTGTCCAAAAAAGCATTCTGGAACACCTTCCAACTCACAGAAGCTACATTCTCACCCGTACCACCCTTTCACATCATAAACCAATCATAAGAAGCATCTATCAAACTATAGAATGCCAACTTTACACTATCTTTTTCAGTAATATGCATAATTTGAGTTATCTTCCTTACCTCATCAATAAAGAGATGTGGGTCCTCGTCGACCTTTGACCCATGGAACTCAGGAGGATTCATCCTCATAAAGTCCCAATTCTGGGCTACAGCTAAATTACCATTCCTTTTAAGTGGGACTATTTTCTACTGATTTCCCTAAACATTGGAGGTCACATCTTGGGCCAACGCTTGCAAAGCAGCCCAAAATACAGCATAAGACACATTCTCATCAAAGGATCCACTTGCAGGTGTGGTTGAATATTATTTATACATGCGTCGGTTCGAAGAGTAGGAATATTCTATCACATAAAATCATGAGTTAAGAAAGATAGAGACAACTGTAAGCATGATAGATCATGAAAGAATCGATGATTCCTAACTCATTCCATAGTCTCTTGTTCTTAAATATGGCGCGCTTCACATTCATGATCAAGACTCACGTAACATAACTTGTCTAACTCCCTAAGACTCTTTAAATCTTAGGATCTGATACCAAGTTTATAATGCACCAAGAGCACCCCCTGGATGTCACACGGTTCTTAGGTCTATGAATAGCCCCAAGCTAACCCATGATATCTTTTCAGTTCAAATTTTACGTAATAAGGATGGCTGTCATATAAACAAAACTAAAGATAAATAATCTCATAACTTAAAGTGAATATTTAACTTGGAAATTACTGTACAACTTATTAAACTTAGACTTAAACATTCATTATCAAAAAAGCTTCTACTAATGACTAAAGAGCCACTGGGACATACCCCAGCTGACCCAAACATAAAACTAAAATCTAGTGGTTAATTTCTAACATCCATAAAGGAAATCTAATAAATTGGGCCCTCGAACTATGAGGACTCAACACAAGTAGGAATGTAAGAAATGATGCCGAAGTTAATTGTGCTACGGCAAACGGGCACCAAAACCTACATTATGAGATAATGTAGCACACAAACATATATGTGGATTAGTACATCTAGAATGTACGAGCATGTAGGGGTGAATTCATAAGTAAAACAATTATAGAATAAGTATACAAACTTTCAAATGATGCAAGATAAATATAAATAACTCACCTTGAACTTGAGTAAAACTTAAGACTGCAAGAACATAAATCTTAAATAACGAAGCATATAAATAACTTAGTTATCTATAACAATTGGTTTCTTAAAATCTTTGCCTTTAATCTTGCTTATAGAAGATTCTTCCAACCGATATAAACCATATGAGCTTCCATGGAGTCCAACGTCTTACCCACGTTGGGGAGAGCTTTCCTACCCTTGCCATCAGAATAGAACCTTATCTTTGTGATCACTATTCTTAACTTCAATCATATTGGGAAAAGCTTAACTATGTTGACTCGTAGTTTCCAAGAATTTAGGATACACTCATCCACATCCCATTCTCGGTGCTAAATACTACTCCCAAAGTATATATATATACGTTCTCATACTTAATAAATCCACCATAAAATAGCATAAGGGTTTGTATACTAGAAACCAATTATGCTTCTCTTTCCTTTAAATCATAATCAAGATAAACAATTATGGATTTCAAGTCTTGATGTTTAATCAAAAGATCAAACTTTCTTTTAAACTTATTGCTTATACTGAAGCCTTAAATCTTATACTTTCTTTCATATAACTTGTCATACAATATCATTCTTAAAAATCAATTAGAAATCTTTAATCAATGTTTCAAATCAAACTCACGATATTCAAATCATAATCGAGAATATTCAAGTCAAAACATAAATAGATGAGAACATGTACGCACTTTAATACTTCAATCACATTATAATTTCATAAACTCAATACAAGATAATTTGGGTATGAACCCTAGTTGCAAATAACATATCTTTAATATTAAAACAAGTTTTGGGCACAAGGATGAAAGAATATCTTTGTTCATAAACCCCATATACCTTAAAGTTCATGGCTTGGTGAAGTAAACTTGATATTTGAGACTTGGAAAATTATCTTCAGAAGAAACCCTAATCGTGTTCTTAATAATGGAATGAGAGATTTTGTGTTGTTTAATCAATGGAAAAGAGAGGAAAATTAAAGCTTTTCCTTGGAATAGGGTTGTGGTTGGGAATTATAAGGGTTAACAGACAAAAAAGCCCTTAACTTTTTAGAACATACTCGCCAGTGCTTATGAGTCTAACACAAGACTCATATGCAACGATATGACTAGCCTCCATGATATGTAAGCTTGGCAGTCTCTAGGATAGCACACACTGATCAAACTATAAGTTTAACCTACGACTCATATCATGATCATACAAATCTTAACCCCTTACTCATATCTTGGAAAGATTCTCAAGGAGTCTTCACTGATGTTTGTACTACTTTGCCTCATCCAACTTGTACCCTTCTTGATGACTCCTTGGGCCAAAGTCATATCTTTAATAGATTGCACACCATGACACCCTACATTGGATATGATTTCAACATACCACTCGTATGTTGTTGTGACACCCCATATTTTTGGGCTAGTCTTTGAACCATCATTCTTACGTGTATAAGTTATAATCTAAATAATTCCCATACAAATATATGTTTCATGATCTTTATCATCGTGTTTTATGTGCTTTATACGTGAAAAATGTTCATACTAATCACTTAGAACAAAGTTGAGCTTAGAGCCTTTGATTCATCCAAAGTTTGTATTCAATTCTACTAGGGTCTACTTTTAACGTGTGTAACTATTTATATACATAGAATTTTTCAGCTCAAGACCTTCCCAATTATAGATAATTGAGTCTGGTTTCCAACGATACCAATTTTAACTTAATCTGATACCCAAGTGAAAAGGTATAATGTTTTCCATGTGAGAAAGTAAGTCGACATGATTGGGGTGTCACATGCCGATCTCCCCGATGAAATGAGCGACGAGATGTGTTGCTGTCCCCAACCCTCAAAATCATTAGATACATTCTTATTCATCTTTTTCTCTCCAATAAAACACAAGCCCCCTCAAGAACACAAAGAATTTCATTAAATTTTCTTCAAGACAATCAAGAAATTAAGGTTCCTAATCCAAAAAGTTCAAGAAAATCTTTCAAGATCATCTCTAACGATTTCAAAGTCAAGCTTTCTACAACAAATTCATGATTTCTTCAAGAATCTATCTAATTAAGGTATGTGGGAGTTCATCCATGGGTCCCCTTTCACCCATGGAGCCCAAACACCCATTTTTAAGCTCAAAGTTATGATCTTTACATGTTAATATGAATTATATCCATGAAACCTCCATGAATTTCAATTATGTATCATGTTTACAAATGATTTTTGTTGAGATTTCTTTGATATGTTCGAATGGTGATTTTCATATGTTAAATCCTTAACCCATGTTTTTAAAATTAAAATTTATGTGATTTTCATGGTTTAACTCATGAACCTCATGTGTTTGATTTTAAGTTAAGAGTATGTGTGTTTTCAAGTGGAATGAGCTAATATATATTTTGAATTTTATGATCTTCATATCAAATCCCTAAGTTGTGAATTGATTTGTGTAGCCATGATATTTTGACATTCTTTCTCATTCCCATGTACAAGTTTAGAGTCTCTACATGTTTGATGAAATTCTCATATCATGTTCAATCAATTTCAAGATGAATCCCTAAGTTATGAATTTTGCCGTGCAACTCCATTGTTCCCTCATGTTTAAGACATTCTTATGTTCAAGATATGATATTTACATATTTTGATAAAACTCCCATGTCCTATTCTCAACTTATTTCATGTAAATCCCCCAATTCATGATCTTAATCATGTAATCATGCTATGCTCCCATGTTTAAGACATTCACATGTTCAAGTTTATGATTCTCATGTGTTTGATGAAATGCCCTAATGATTGAATTTTGAATATTGACTACTTATTATGTCCCGAAGCTTTAGTATGTCCTATTGTTAATGTTATTGAGTCTTAGGGGTTATGAATACCCAAAATTTAGTTGTTTGCCTAGTTTTCAGTATCTTTGAGTTATACCATGAGTAATATCATTCAGTCAGTAATATGGTTAGTTGTAAGTACAATTAAGCTTAGCTCAGTCCAGTTTCAGTTCCAGTATTAATTTACACATTAATAATTACCTCAGAATCCATATGCACTATTATTTCTAGAATACCATGACCTGAGTTTATCAATTATTAGTTATCATTGCATGCACCAGTTAGTAATCCATGTCAGCTCAGTTGGGAGTAAAATTTAGCACTGAGTGAACCCAAGGATGAGGGCTCACCTGCCAGTTGAGGGTCTGACTCTTAGTAGCAATCCCTGCATTCCAGAACTATATAGCCAGCATAGGTTGATATGATAACCTACCAGTTAAGGGTTAGCGTATATCTTACTAGAGCTGTTGCCAGTAGAAGGTGACTCTTACTCCTTCAAGACAACACTTTAGTGGATCCACACAGCCAGTATTAGTACCCAGGGAACAGTACTAATACTCTTCCAACTGGGGTCACAGGTTGGACCCCAATTAACTCTTGTTGGGGTATCCATCATATTTCTTTGATCCGGCATCTCAATCCTAGCAAACTAGCCTGCCATACATTTTTCATCAACACCTAGTGCATTTGTTACACTAGCCTATGCAACAACATCCTCATCAATAGTGTCTACAACAGACACCACTTGCATATCGTCTAGCTATTACATTGTCATATCCATATCAAAAACTACTTGCTCATAATTCATTTTGAAGGTGATCTCCCCCAAGTCCTTATCAGTTAATACCCTAACAGGGGATAGTAAGGGTCTACCTATTATAATGGGGGATTGAGAATTCACCTCAATATCAGGGAACCTAAGGGATGCAACCCTTACATTTACATCACAGAGCACACCCACTATTTTTTAATCAATGAGTGAGCGATCAATAATTTCATGGATGTAGGTTTGAGTTACCCCATACTCAACACCTTATACACAGACAGTGGCATCATATTTACTCCTGATACTAAGTCTTATAAAGTCCGCTTGACATTGAAAGGCCCAATAGAATACGAAATGGTGATTGCTCTAGGATTCATTTTATTTTCTACTAACGGTAAGAAAGGAATCGCACTATAAGGGTGCACATGATAATTGGTCTCGATGACCTAATCCTTACCACTACTATACTTAAAATTATCATCACCCCATATAGACTCCTCAGAATCTACCTCGGGTATCTCATCGCTCTCACTGCTATAAATATTTAACTCCTTAATAGTAGGTACAAAGAAATCACTAGTAGTGGTACCACAATTAGTGGTAATAGCTAGACAATGACTTATAACTGATGGATGTTGAACTTTTTCACTAAAAAGAGTAACATTCTATTTTTGTTGGATCATAGCATACATTTTCCTGAACTGGTGCTCCAGCTTCTTAACATTAGTGGTATAAGATACCACCTTCTGGGTAAAACCTTGAAATGTCGGTGTTAATCTCCTTAAGGTTGTTCTCCTAATTTTTGTGACCCTTCACCAGTTTGGTCAGTATTTATTACATTCTTGGTTCCGTATCTCATTTACCAAGAATAATATATCTGTCTCCCTTCTTTTTGCAGTCATCTTTCTATTTTTATCCCTATTGTGGTCTGTATATTTATTATCATAGTAGTTCTGACCTTGGTTTCCTTGCCCTTAGGCTCGAAAACCGTCTAACTGACGATTTGAATACCTAGAATCCTCTTTTAATGCAGACTCATAAGCTCTAAAATCTACACCCTGTGCTCCTACTGTATGAACTTTGTCAAAATTTACAATCATAAATTGCTTTTCCATCAATCCAAGACCAGTCCTCAATAGCATAATCTCTTGCATTGCAGAATCATCAGTTACTCTGTAGTCAATAGAAGCTCTAATGGCATAAGAGCCAGAATCCCTCTTTGCCTCCCAAGTTTGCCACCCTCTATTAGTTAGAGATATTTGGTCTAGAATATCAGAAGAAACCTCCCAATGTAATCTCATAAAAGCTCCTCCAAAGACAGTGTCTACCATGGCTCTAAAACTGATGGTCAGGGCTCTATAGAAAAACTTCAATAAGTTCGTCCCTGAAATCTAATAATTGGGAACCATACTCAACTTTTTTAATAAACCTGAACTAATCTTCATACATGGACTTAAACTACAGCGTCCTAAAATTATAGATATCATCCTTAAGCTACAATATCTTGGATGGAGGAAAGAACCTATTCAAGAATTGTCTACACAACTTATTCCATATAGTAATAGATCCTCTTGGAAGTTCCCCTAACCATAAAGATGTTTTTCCTGTAAGTTATAAATGAAATAAGCTCAATATGAGTGGCTTTTGATTCACCCCTGGATATGTATATGTAGTGAAAATTCTAGTAAAATTGGCTAGATTCATATTTTACTACAAACACACCCTTCATGTATAAGAGATGGATCATAGCACTGGATATATTAAACATAATGCTTGGGGAAAAATAGAAGGAATAATGGTACCAATATTTGTCAGCTCAATCTACCACATATCCTTTTCATCATCCTTATATGGTTGTTATTTTTGTATGCTGGGATCACTTGGGCTTAGCCAACTCAAACTATATTTTGGTTTCCATAGAGTGCTGCTCGGTGGTCTACTTTAGGTCGATGAACAGCTAGCTCTGCCTCCTAACCTAAGCATTGAGCTTCTTCTTCCCTTATCTGGTTAGTAGCTTATGCTAACAACACCATCGTCTACTGGTTAATAGTATCCTAAATTCCTTCAAGAAGAGGGGGATACACATCATCATAAACTCATTTAGAAAGATTGTCTCTCTTCGACTTTGGCATCTTAATAGGTGTATGTAGGATCCTCTCTAGATTCGGATTCAGTGGGAGTAATAGATTGCCCCTACTCTGTGTTCTAGCCATAAATTTGCTTACGACCAACTAAGAACAAAAACAAAAAGACCTAAAAACTGTAACAACTTTAATTCGCAACTCAAAACCGTGTTCCACAGCAACGACGCCAAAATTTGATAATGCCTAAGCTACACCTTTAATCTGAAGATAATTACGGTAGTTGTCAAATATTGTAACCCAATAAAGGTTAGGTTTGACTCCCAAGGGAATAAAAGGACTTGTAGATCTCATATGGTGTAATCAATAATCAAAAACTGGTAAAGTAAATGGGGGAATTTGAATAGCAATATTAAACACGGAGCAAATATCAACTTTGGTTGTAATCAATATGGGTCAACACTAAGATTGTGTTCCCCCTAGCTTCTCAAATCCATAGGATTATCGTGATTTACTGAACCAACTTGATAAATTGCATCTAGAATCTAATAAGTTATGTACAATCTATAGTATTTTGAATGAGAAGATGGATTTCACTATTTACTTTTTGAATCTCAGGATGTCGCTTACTAGCCCTTATCTTAATCCCAGTTAACTAATACCTTTTGAGTCTCTAGTTATTAGATAAAATATAACCATCTTATAGAGATAATATCTATTAGTGTAGATTGACAACTAAACTCCAAATTACTATTGACATTATCTTTTCGTAGTCACTGGAGTAAGTAGCAATAATCTAGGCTATTTCTTTATATTGTCCACTACTAAAATAACTATTAAAGTGAAGATAATACAATGCGTGCATGGGTATTAGTTTAGAACAACAATCACACTTCCCCTACTTTGTCAATCTGCCAGGGTTTCCACAACCCTAGCTATAAGTTTTAGCCGCTAATACTTGTTAAGTAATAAATAACATTCATAATGGAAAAATAAATGAAATAATAATAATAAGCAGTAGAAAATCCACAATCGTAACTAAATTAATCATTTGAAATTAATTCAAGAGAATTCCAAGACCAAAGTCAGATCTCAAAATCAAAATATGGTTGTAAGTTTCAAAAGTGCATTCTTTCTACAAAAAACACATAAAGGGTATTTATAGAATATGAGGAAACCCTAAGATCAAATCCCGAATGAAGTAGGAGAAAATAAGGTCGGTAACCACTTATGGCCCCTACTTTCACCTTGACCCTGGACGCAGGTGGTACCTATGATCATCAGAGTGGGCGCAGGTAATGAAAAATTCCTGCAGGTCTGCTCTCAGGATTTTGGACTTCTATCACTTTCTTTGCTTACTTGCGATCCATAGGTCCTACTTATAGTTCACATGTTGACTTAGTAAGTGTTGGGAGTTATCTTTTCATCTCTTCTTCAATTTCATAACATGCTTCGATCACAAATAATCTAAAAAGTATCCCGAACATCCACAATTACTTCAAAAAATAGCCAAAAATACCTTTTTCATCTTTTTCACAAATATAGCATCCTAAACATGATTTCCTACAAAACATACACAAAATGCATCATATTTAACAAAACAACCTCAGACACTTGCGTATTTTTGTTATTGAAGTATCGAAAGTGTTATATTTCTATAGCACAACAGTGAGACTAGGTTGTTTTTCCCTTACTTGGTTCACCAAGAATTGAAGAAGGCAAAGGTAAAGAAAGTCTTAAGACTACTTAAAGTCACTAATAGTCTTATGCGTATGTGAGATGTATGGAGTATGAATTTAAAGCTGACGATTGTGTATTCTTGAAAGTTTCTCCTATGAAGGCAGTCTTGAGGTTTGGGAAAAAGGGGAAGATCAGTCCTTGTTATATTGGTTCGTGCCAAATTTTGTGAAGGATTAATAATGTTTTTTATGAGTTGTAATTACCAGTGAGTTTATCTTTGGTTCATCCCTTATTTTATGTGTCTATACTAAAAAGTATGTAGCTGACCCTTCCTTGGTAGTGCCTGTTGAGGAGATTTATGTTAAGGATTCCTATGAGAAAGTCCTAGTTGACATAGTAGTGATAACGCTCAAACTACAGCTCTCGTAAGAGTGTAAGCGGTCGCTATCAAATATAGAACCCAACTGGGTTGGGTGTCGAATCCCACAGGGAATAGCTGGTCACTAAGTAAGCAAAGATTAATACACTTTTGGTGAAAGTCTCGTAAAAAAAGGGGGATTTTGTAGCGTGCAATAGTGTAATAAAATAACTAAGTAAAAATGGAGAATAGCAAAGTAAAAAGAAGAATGTTTAGTAAGATGTTAATCAATAAGAATTGAGAGTTGGGGTTATGTCCACCTTATGAGTTATACGTCTCTATTGGCTATGAGTTATGCGGAATTCAGACATGCATGTGCTTATAGAGAATTGTATTCTATGGTAAATCCAAGCGTCTTTCGACCTAACAAGGACTATTTTGCTTTAACTCTTTCGAGCTTAAAGCGTATCTAATGGTACAAATTCTCCAAGAGGTTAATCCAGTTACGACACTAACTTTTTAATAGGGGTTGGTGCCCTATTACCTTGACATTATCTCTTTTCTAGACATATAACTTTTCTTTCGAACAAGTTAATGCTATACTGGCATATTCTATGCGTTTGCAACCACAAGAATTTGCATTAAGATGAAGAGAATAATGATATAAACAGCATACGTGTCAAGAATTTACAAACTCATAGCAATAGATAGTAGCTCAGAAGGCTTCCATAACCCCAACAGAGAAGTTTAGCTACTCATGAGTGCAATGAAAATCACAATAGACATTATCATTATACCAAAATAAAGATCTCACGTGTAGCATCGATTGGTAGGGCTTGTGGCGTGAATTCCCTTTTAGAATAGCGTTTCTCTTGTTGTGAAAATTAGGAATCGAATAGATGAAGAGAAAGTAATAAGAATTAATTGAAAGAGAATTGTTGTAATTGTTGATTGAATGATGGAATAAGAATGATGAGAATAATGATGTGTGTATAAAAACTGCAGCAAAATTGGGTATTTATAATACCCATATCCTATTCCTATAAGGCTACTGCGTACTTATCCTAATCCTAATAAATTACTGCATCATTATCCTAATCCTTATAGGTTACTACTGATCCCCAAAGTCTTGGAAAATGCTGTTTTTGCTCGGGACAGTTTCCCATGCGTGACTTTTGGTCCTAGGCGTCCAAGCTCTCCTTCCCTTCTTTCGTGAAGCTTCCTTTGGCGTCAAGTTATCCATAAAATGCTGAAATCTACATCATTTATACCTGAAAACTTACTAATCACTTTTGTTAGCTCACTTACAGGAAAAAGGACTAAAAGTGCATGAATTATATATTTTGTCCTCAAAACTTGGCTAAAATATGGGTAAATTATAGTAGTTTAGGCGTGTAAATACGCCTATCATCAACACCCCACACTTAAAGCTTTGTTCGTCCTCGAACAAAATATCCTGTCCTTCGAAACATCCACTTAAGGTTTCGCAGTAACAACACAAAATATTCATCGAGACAGGCACGACAATTATTAACAAAAAGTAGTTTTCTGATCACTTCTAGAAACAATTCAACCTCTAATATAGACTCATGATGATGGTTAATTCGTATTCAAAAGTTAAGGCACAAAGATTCTTATACGACTACCCAAAACTCATCAACCATGTGTGTCTCACAATATGTCACCCATAATCACTCACTAGTATTGTATATATTTCGAACATGGGTATAAGATTATCCTTGCTCTCACTCTCACAAAGAATTCATATGTTGCAACTAATGACCATAGGCTTGCCCTTAGTGTAATGCTTCACTAAATATCAGAATGTTAAGCTTAGGATCAAATAGGTCTTTTACAGGTTGTAATGTAGGCTAAGGGACGGGTAGGACTATTTTGGACAGAAATAGTGACTATGTTCCTAAGCACTTTAATACATCACATTATGCCATTAACACTTTCTTTTAAACAACTTCTCTACTTTCCTTTTATCTACCACCCCTTCTCACCTCTTTTGTTATTCAATTTTAAATAGAATTAAATTTTTCTTTTTCTTTTCATTTTCTCTCTTCTCTTTTTTTATAGCACACCTCTATGATAGCCACTCTTTTTCATAACAAATTCAAGTACCAATACATTCTAAGGTACTACTCTCACCCAATTTCCTCTTATGCTGTCACATGACTTTACAATTTTAAAGCACTTAGGAATTTGGATCAAATTATGGTCTTGAAAAAATGGATTAGGCTTACATATGAGGCTGTCAAAGAAAATAGGCTTAAGGCTCAAAGGGGGTTATCTAGGATGATGTCCATGGGTAGATAAAATGAAGGTAAACAATCATAGGTTGCCAAAGAAATGCCTAAATCATCTCCTAACTCACACTCTTTATTTCGCTTTACATACATACCAGGCAAGTTCTAGCATCAGCCACAGACATAGAATATACTATCATCTCACACACACAAGGCACATGGTTGACTTTATTGGCAGCAGTATAGACTCTTGACCCAACGCATGAAGGAATTAAACCACACAATTATCACACAGTGAGTCACACTTAGAGCCTAAACATCTCAATAGTAATGATTTTATCACAGACTCTTGTCATAATACCATGCTGCCTATCAGAACAATTTTATGCAAAGTTTGTAACAAAAAAAAATTTCCTAAAAAAATTAAAACAAACAAACATAAATAATCAAAACACACATAAATAAGCAAATGCAGATAAAGAGGGTTAGCATGCAAATACCAGCACCCCACACTTAGACGGGACACACTATCCTCAGTGGAAAATAAATAAGAATAACCTGGTTAGTCGGACTCCTCCTCTATGTCTGGGGTCATACCCCCTTCGTAGGAGTCATCATCAGAGTCGTCGCCATCAGAGTTATCCTCCACGTCGGAGTCTGGCATTCGACGATCATCATCGGTTGGCACATCATCATCAAGAGGTTCCTCAAAGTACACACCTACTCCACACATTTGCCTTGCATGCTCATTCATTGGGTAGTCATAATCCAGGTGTTGGAGCTCTGCAGCAGTTGGAACACGACCTCCGCTCATCATGGTAAACCGAGCATGCCATAAAGATGGCGAAAGAAACTCTCATCCCGAGCATGCCTTTTTGCAGTGGTAAGGTTGACGCCATGCGTGGTTTCAGCATCTTTAACCTTTGTGAGGTCAACCTTCTTTGGGTTTTGTGGGATTTTATGATTAGCAGGTTCCTCTTCGATATCCTCCTTCCTCAATATTGCAGTGAACAGATTGCCAAAGCTGAAGTGGGACCTCTTGTGTAGCCTAGCTTTACGCATTGTAGATCAAATAATTGCTCCAATGTTGATAGGCACATTTTTCATCAATGCGTACACCAAGCACATTCTATCTCGTGTTATCTTTGTGTACTGGGTCCCTGGAATCAAGCAAGAGTTGACTATTCGCAGCCATATCCTAGCTTCCCTATTCAAAGGAGCATATGGGAAGGTGTTGTGCCGACCGGTGTCTTTGTGTCTGCTACATCATGCCATAGAGCTTGTCCCGCACAATGTGTGTCTAATTTTCCTGTACGGAGGTCTGTTATACAACTCTTTGAGTGGTGATGGATCAATAGATGGCAAACCCAGAAAGGAGTTGAAGAACTCCGCATTTAGTTGCAGAACTTGGCCCCGAATCTTTACTTCACTCCCTGTAGTTTTTGGTGACCAGTTGGCATAGAATTCATGTGTTAAATCAAGATTGCACTCTCCAATATCTCGAAAGATGAAACCCAGATGTAATGCCATTATCTTAGCCAACATACGGGGTTCTTTCTTTGCTAGGCTTTCCTTGTGTATCAACTCCACATGAACATATTTTTTCTCCTTATTGTTCCTATAGCACTCCTTTCCTTCCTCGAGGACCCATTTAATTCCAAATATGCGGAGAGGTATTTGCGGCGAGGAGGATTCTCCTTGCTCTTTTCGTCCCCTTTTTTGGCCTTTTTGTGAAGTGGTAGCCTTTTCTTTCCCTTGTCTTGGTTTTGGTGCCATTGTACCTGAGATTAAAATAATAGTCATGTTAGCTTCATCTCGGTGGATACAATCAATAAACAAGCAGTAGTGGCACCACCCCATACTTAGTTTGTTTGTACGAACTAGTGAAGTGAACAATGTCGATTACTCAGATTTCATTGATATACGTTTAGGTGTTATGTTCCAACAATATAATCAGTGCAATCATACTTTTCGTATCATCTTGACTATCCTTTCTCAATTCTAGATCATGTAATCTTGGTAGTGATTTCATGCATCACTTTGAATACAACTACTACATAGATATGGTATCAAGTTATCACAACATCTTATGTTTGTAGTTAACCTTGATTTTCATCGCAATAAACAAGTCATTCAAGAAAGCTTTCAAGTTACAAGGTTATGCAATGTTCTAGACTATGTCAATTCTGCAAAAGTATGACAGTGTATCAAAATCAAATACAAGTTGGAAACAAGTCAAGAGCATCCTTACGTATTCTTTCACTCACTTAGTTTCACCACAACAAATCAACCATATTCAAATCATCAATACTACTTCAAGATTAAACAATTCATTATAGACGTAGTAGTGTAGTACTTACGAAATATAAAAGAAGAACAAAGAAGTACTTACTTGGTTGATGGCCTAGGAAGATGTTCTTGCAAAGTAAAAAGAGCAAAAGGAGAATTTTTGAGAGGATTTGGAGAGGTAGGCGGCGCTTTAGGTTGGATTTGCAATGTGTTTTTGGTCTAAGACTAAGTTTCTTATTTATAGGGCAAGCTTGGGTTGGGTTTTGACCCATTTAGAATTGGATTTGGAGACCAAAAGTGACCATAGGCGACTCCTTTTGCAAAGCATTGTTGAGCATAGGCGGCGCCTATGCTATGGCATTGTTAGGCATAGGCGGCGCCTATGCCATGGCATATGAGATTCAGAGACAAAATGCTTTTGCATAGGCGGCGCCTATGCTATGGTATTGTTGAGCATAGGCGGCGCCTATGCTATGGCACTCTAGAATTCGAGAGCTTAGGCCATAGCATAGGCCTTGCCTTGTTCGTGGCCTAGATTTACATAGGCCGTGCCTTGTTCTTTGCCTATATTTTCATAAGCAATGCCTAACCCATAGCCTTTTTCTTCTTCATTCCTAACTTACCACTTTCAACATGCAATACTTCCAAATCAAAATTTGAAACCAATCTCCTCCTTTACACCTCTTGTACCTACACTTACTCAAAAACAACAAAAATGATTAGAACGATAGGTTGCCTCCCATATAGCGCCTTAGTTTTGGTCGTGGCTCGACTTTTCTTTTTGGATTTTTATTTATCAAAAGCAAACACTTAGTAGAATGAAAAAAATGAAAAATGATGGGTTGTCTCCCATCTAGCGCTTGATTTATTGTCGCGGCACGACATAGTTACCTCGAGTACTTAGACTTCGTCGATATCAATGATGGCCATATAGTTTATCGAGTCAAGATGGCCGATATAGGGTTTTACTCGTTGGCCATTCACCTTGAAGACAACACCATTACTGTTTTCTATCTCAACTACTCCAGACGAGTATACTTAGCTAATCTTGTATGGACCAGACCATTTGGACTGTAACTTA
Organism: Capsicum baccatum var. pendulum; assembly: GCA_030864225.1. Lineage (NCBI taxonomy): Eukaryota > Viridiplantae > Streptophyta > Magnoliopsida > Solanales > Solanaceae > Capsicum > Capsicum baccatum. The sequence goes on along the minus strand of CM061559.1, from coordinate 197,253,439 downwards.
CCTGGGAATAGCTTCAGTTGGGAATTGAAAAGAAGTACCATGTCGCCTTTTTGGAAGTTTCATTGAACAATCCGCTGATCATGATACTTTTTCATCCGCTCCTTGTAGAGGTCTGATCTTTCATAGGCTTGTAGACGTAATTCATCCATCTCATTCAGCTGCTCCAATCTCAGATTCATAGCATTATCCCAATTCAGAGTTAGTTTCTTCAGCGCCCACAATGCTTTATATTCGAGTTCGATGGGTAAGTGACAAGCCTTCCCATAAACTAGTTGGTAAGGGGACATGCCAATTGGCATTTTGAATGCAGTCCTATAAGCCCATAGTGCATCGTCCAGCTTCCGAGACCAATCTTTCCTATTAGCATTTACAGTCTTAGCAAGGATTTGCTTGATCTCTCAATTGGAAACCTCTACCTGTCCACTAGTTTGAGGGTGATAAGGTGTGACTACCTTATGTTGCTTGACACCATATTTTTCCAACACGGATTTGAACAGCTTGTTGCAAAAGTGAGATCCTCCATCGCTTATGATAGTCCGTGGTATTCCAAAGCGAGAGAAGATATTTCTCTTCAAGAATGCTACAACACGCTTTCCCTCATTGTTGGCTAGCGCTACTGCTTTGACCCATTTTGAAACATAATCTACAGCAACTAGGATGTATTTCATTCCAAACGAATTGACGAATGGATCCATAAAATCAATACCCCATACATCAAAGAGCTCGACTTCAAGAATTTTTGACATGGGCATCTCATGGTGTTTTGAAATTGTACCTTGTCTCTGACATTGGTTGCATCTTCTCACAAAGTCGTAGGCATCTTTAAATATTGAGGGCCAATAATATCCACTTTGCAATACCTTCCTTGCTGTTTGATTACCTGCGTGATGTCCCCCAACATGGGAAGTGTGACATGCTTCCAATATATTCGGCACCTCATCGTGGGATATGCATCGCCTGATAACACCATCCGTGCATCATCTAAACAAATATGGCTCATCCCAGAAATAGTGTCTCACGTCATGCATGAACTTTCTCTTTTGATGAAATGATAGATTCGTTGGCATCACATTACTTACCACGAAGTTTGCAAAATCTGCATACCATGGTAACTCCTCCATCATTGTCGCTAAAATATCTTCATCAGGGAAGGTATCATCAATCTCGAGATCAGGCTGTGCTATATGCTCGTTCTCGAGTCTAGATAGATGATCAGCCACTTGGTTCTCGCAACCTCTTCTATCTTTTACCTCGAAATCAAATTCTTGCAGCAACAATACCCATCGAATTAGCCTTGGTTTTGCATCTTTCTTTGTCATTAGATATCTAAGGGATGCATGGTCTATGTGAACTACCACTTTGGTTCCCAACAAATAAGCACGGAACTTCTCAAAAGCATACACAACTGCTAACAGCTCTTGTTTTGTGACAGTATAATTCTTTTAGGCTTCGTTTAGGACCTTGCTCGCATAGTAGATTGGATGGAATAACTTCTCCCTTCTCTGGCCAAGTACAGCACCCAAAGCTACCCCACTAGCGTCACACATGACTTCAAACGGTAAAGACCAATCTGGTGCTACCATGATAGGAGCTTCAATTAGCTTCCCTTTGAGGCATTCGAATTCCTTCAAACAATCTTTATTGAAGTCAAACTTTGCATCTTTCTCCAAAATTTTGCATATTGGACTAGCGATTTTGGAGAAGTCTTTGATGAACCGCCGATAGAAACCTGCGTGCCCGAGGAAACTACGAACTCCCTTCATGGAAATTGGAGGTGGTAGCTTCTCGATAACTTCAATTTTAGCTCGATCAACCTCAATTCCTCTTTCGGAGATTTTATGCCCAAGAACAATACCTTCTTTAACCATAAAGTGGCACTTCTCCCAGTTCAGCACTAGGTTGAATTCAACACATCTTTGCAACGCCATACTTAGGTTTGCCAAGCAAGATTTAAATGACTCACCCACAACTGAAAAATCGTCCATGAATACTTCCAACGTATCTTCAACCATATCAGAAAAAATGGACATCATACAACATTGAAAGGTGGCTGGTGCATTACATAGTCCGAATGGCATACGTTTGAAGGCAAACGTACCATATGGGCATGTGAATGTTGTTTTCTCTGCTAATCGATCAAGCATTTGGTCTATAAATGGCATTGGAAAGTGATCTTTAAGCGTCCACGAATTCAGCTTTCGGTAATCCTTGCATACTCTCCATCCTGTAATGGGTCTGAGTGGAATAAGCTCATTCTTTTCATTCGCAACTATCGTCATGCCTCCTTTCTTGGGAACACATTGTACCGGGCTTACCCATTTACTGTCAGAGATAGGATACACAACCCCTGCATCTACTCACTTAATAATTTCTTTCTTCACTACTTCTTGCATAGGTGGATTGAGACGCCTTTGATGCTCAATAGTTGGTGTGCAATTTTCTTCAAGCTGAATCTTGTGTGTACAAATCCCAGGTGGAATACCAATAATGTCAGTGATGGTCCAACCAATGGCTCTTATATACTTCCGTAGAATAGTGATGAGAGCTGCAACTTGCTCCTCACCCAAGTCTGCCGCCACAATGACTGGGAGTGTATTTTCGCTTCCTAAGAATGCGTACTTTAAATGACTAGGCAGCTCCTTCAATTCTAACGTGGGTGGCTCTTCAATAGATGGTTTAGCTGGTGGTGTAGGTCAGTTTTTGAGATCAAGGTCCAGCTTCTTGGGAGCATGAGGATACGACCCTAACCCTGTTAGAGCACCAATAGTTTCTTCATAATTTTCAGTGTCCTTACGCTCAACATTCATAAGTACAACCGCCAATGGGTCATCATTAAGCTGCTCTTCTTTAAGTAATTCTTTCTCATCATCAAAATAAACATCAGCTACCGAGAATACGTTCAGATCTTTGGGTTGCTTCATTGATTTACACACATCAAAGCGAACTACTTTGTCATTTATTCGGAATAAAAGCTCATTAGCTCTTAAGTCGATAAGCACACTTCCTGTTGCAAGGAAGGGGCGCCCTAACATTATGGGAACTTCTGAGTCTGCCTCACAATCCAAAATAATGAAGTCTGCCGAAAAGATGAATGAAGAAACCTTCAGCAATACATCAAATAAAATACAAACAGGTCATTTTACCGACCTATCTGCCATTACGAGCCTTATATTGGTTGGAGTAGGATGACCCAACCCCAATTTTTTGTAAATAGATAATGGCATCAAATTGATGCTGGCTCCTAAATCGCATAATGCCTTGGAAAAATTCAAAGATCCAACGGTACAAGGAATAGTGAATGCACCGGGGTCAGCCTTCTTCTGAACTAGTGATCGGGTAGCAATTGCACTGCAATGATGAACAGTGTCTGTCAACTCACCACTTGCTGCTCGCTTCTTTGTTAAAAGATCCTTCATAAATTTTGTGTAGCTTGGCATTTGTTCTAGTGCCTCAACCAAGGGAACATTAATGGTCAGCTGTTTTAACATTGACATGAATTTATTAAACTTGGTATCATCATCTCTATTCTTTAATATTTGCAGAAAAGGAGGTGGTGTAAGGGGAATTGTTTTCTCCACGACTTTCTTTTCATCATGCTTCTGAATTTCGATCTTTTCAGGCTGCAAACTACTAGGGGTGACATCATGGACGTCTTGGTCAGCTTTTATGGCGTCCTTATTTCCTTTATTTACGGCCACTTGCTTGCTTTGGGATGAATTTTCCAGCACCTTACCACTTCTGGTAGTAATAGCCATGCATGATCCATCGTTCCTTTGATTTTGCACAGTGTCGCTAGGTAACGTGCCAGCTTTTCTTTGATTGAGTGTTGCTGAAAGTTGGCTCAATTGCTGCTCTATTTGTTTTATTGAAGTGGAATGTGAGTCAACCAATTGGTTCATCGAGGATAAATCATTTATTACCTCAGTTACTCCCGCGTTGGTTGCCTCTACTCCTTTCAACAGTTTAGCCATTATGTCTTCCATATTTGCAGAACTAGATGCAGTGGCATCACATCTTCCTGGGGGAATATACAAACCACTCTTGTCATTCTTGTTCTTCCAACTACCTTGGTCTTTGTTTCCAGATTTATCATAATAGTTCCGACCTTGGTTTCCTTGGGTATTGCCTCAAAACCCCCCCTGATTGTTCACGTAGTTGGCTTCTTCCTCAGAATCGGATTCCACTCTTCTTTTTGACGCAACTGCTTTGACTTTTTTGGTCTTCCCTGATAGTAGATGTTTTGTAACAAGATCCACTTGTGTTTTTATGTGCGCCAAATCTTGATTACGTTCCTTTTCTCTTCTCTTTTGTTCTGCAGTCATGCCTATAGAAAAAGTGGGGCTTGGTACCTCAGAATCTCTGGTATGCCACGCCCTACTTTCCTTCGTCATCCGGTCTAGCATATGACTTGCCTGAACAAAGGTGAGGTCCATAAATGATCCTCCAGCCGCATTATCCACCACAGGTTTAGTTACTGAATTCAAGGATCTATATAGTATCTCCATCAAGTGAACATTGGTCATGTGATGGTTTGGGAACCTTATAAGCTTCTTCTTGAATCTCTCCCATGTTTTGTGAAGGGCTTCAGTTGGAAGCTGTCGAAAATTGCTGATTTCATCTCTCAATTGTGCTCTCTTGGATGGCGGAAAAAATCTTTCTAGGAAAGCGTCTTTCAATTGCCTCCAATTAGTGATAGAATCAGGAGTCATCCCATTCAACCATAGAGTTGCCTCCCCAGATAGACATAATGGAAATAAGCGCAACCGAATTGCATTCTATCAAACGCCAGGATTGTTGAATGACTTGCATGTAGAAATAAAGTTTATCAGATACATATTCGGATCATCGCCTGCTAGTCCACCGAATAATCCCTTGAGTTGCAATAACTGAATCATGGTGCTCGTGATGTTGAACTTGGCTCCGGGTGCCAATGGCGGAGGAATAATGGCTCCTGTGGCACCAGCTCCGTCAAGATCATCATCATCTTCATCGAATGGTATGGCTCGGCGTTTAGGCCTGAACCTAGCTTGACGATCTCTTCTATTGGCCGGTGTTGCCATCTCAGCATCACGCCTAGGGTTCAGTAACTCGTCATCACCAAGATCCTCATCGTCAGGATTTGTTGCTCGCCCAAGATTATCAATATTCTATTGATGCACTTGAGCGGCGGCCAGAGCAGCTAGTCTAGCCTGTTACTGTTAAGCAGCCCTTCTTTCAATTTCCTGTTGAGCCTCCATTCTGCCAATACGATGTGGTTCAGGATTTAAAGGTAATAATGGTTGACCAGAACTTCGAGTATGGGGCATGCACTGGATAAAAACCTGCAGAAAACAAAAACAACAACTAAAAGTAAAGTACGAGAATCTTTGACCAAAGGGTCTAATAACTGTCAAAAACATAGTAGACATCCGTATTCCCCGACAACAGCGCCAAAATTTGATAACGCTCAAACTACAGCTCTCGTAAGAGTGTAAGCGGTCGCAGTCAAATATAGAACCCAACTGGGTTAGGTGTCGAATCCCACAGGGAATAGCTGGTCACTAAGTAAGTAGACTTTTGGTGAAAGTCTCGTAAAAAAGGGGGGATTTTGTAGCGTGCAATAATGTAATAAAATAACTAAGTAAAAACAGAGAATAGCAAAGTAAAAAGAAGAATGTTTAGTAAGATGTTAATCAATGAGAATTGAGAGTTGGGGTTATGTCCACCTTATGAGTTATACGTCTCTATTGGCTATGAGTTATGTAGAATTCAGACATGCATGTGCTTATAGAGAATTGTATTCTATGGTAAATCCAAGCGTCTTTCGACCTAACAAGGACTATTTCGCTTTAACTCTTTCGAGCTTAAAGCGTATCTAATGGTACAAATTCTCCAAGAGGTTAATCCAGTTACAACACTAACTTTTTAACAGGGATTGGTGCCCTATTACCTTGACATTATCTCTTTTCCAGACATACAACTTTTCTTTCGAACACGTTAATGCTATATTGGCATATTCTATGCATTTGCAACCACAAGAATTTGCATTAAGATGAAGAGAATAATGATATAAGCAGCATACGTGTCAAGAATTTACAAACTCATAGCAATAGATAGTAGCTCAGAAGGCTTCCATAACCCTAACAGAGAAGTTTAGCTACTGATAAGTGCAATGAAAATCACAATAGACATTATCATTATACCAAAATAAAGATCTCACGTGTAGTATGGATTGGTAGGGCTTGTGGCATGAATTCCCTTTTAGAATAGCGTTTTTCTTGTTGTGAAAATTAGGAATCGAATAGATGAAGAGAAAGTAATAAGAATTAATTGAAAGAGAATTGTTGTAATTGTTGACTGAATGATGAGAATACTGATGTGTGTCTAAAAACTGCAGCAAAATAGGGTATTTATAATACCCATATCCTATTCCTATAAGGCTACTGCGTACTTATCCTAATCCTAATAAATTACTGCATCATTATCCTAATCCTTATAGGTTACTGCTGATCCCCAAAGTCTTGGAAAATGCTGTTTTTGCCCGGGACAAGTTTCCCATGCGTCACTTTTGGTCCTAGGCGTCCAATCTCTCCTTCCCTTCTTTCTTGAAGCTTCCTTTGGCGTCAAGTTATCCATAAAATGCTGAAATCTGTATCATTTATACTTGAAAACTTGCTAATCACGTTTTTTAGCTCACTTGCAGGAAAAAGGACTAAAAGTGCATAAATTATATATTTTGTCCTCAAAACTTAGCTAAAATATGGGTAAATTATAGTACTTTAGGCGTGTAAATACGCCTATCATCAAGTAGATAGGTAAGTTAGAAATTGAGGACTAAGGATATAGCTTTACTGAAGGTTCTTTGGAGGAATAAATAGGTAGAAGAATCTATGTGGGAGTCAAAAGAGGATATAGAATCCAAGTACGCATTCTTGTTTTCCATGTTGGACAAAAGTGCTTAAGGTAAGAGTTTCATTTCCCTTTTCTCGCCTTTCAAATGTGTCCTTGGATGGTATGATGTTCTTTCTATTATTTTGCTAAAAATTTCCTTACTTCTCATTCAGGGACGAATGATTCGGAGTGGGGGGGGGGGGATAATGTAAGACCTTAAAAATTTGTGACTAATTTATTTTAGATCCTCCCGCACACATCATGTTGATTTTTTACTTGGATAATGATAAGGGATGTTAACAGGATAATTTTGAAAAGTTTTTGAACTTCAAAAAGGGTTTGTGGTATTTTGGGACCCCAAACCAGTAAGGGTCCACAATAGAGGCGTGGAACACTACCTATGCCCTATGATAAAGGCGTGACATACCTACGCTCTACGATAGCTACATGACATATTGTTGGGCAAAGACTTCTTAGTTCAATTGTTTAGCTTTGGATGGGGGATTTTTGGTCCTTTTCACTTTAAAACATCTTAAAAACACCCCCCAAGCCCAGAAAACCCCCAATTTATTGTGTTTTAGATATCTCTCTTTTCCAAATCCCAAGTCAATAGAAAAAAAAGGGTTTCTCTAGGATTCAATTCTTTAATATCTAAACTTCAATTCCTCTTTAATTCATCTATATTCCAGGCATGTTGTATGCTCCCTAACTTAAATTTTATATTTTTGCATCAATTTATCTAATGTTTATGAGTTTTAAATGATGGGATTGAACTAGGCTTCAAGGTCTTTGGATTGTGATAATTTTGTATTCTTATATCTTTTTTTTTTAAATGGTCTACTTATGTTTTAAATGATGGATTTGAATTAAATCGGTGCATTGTTATAATAGTGAATAGTGGATGGAAATTGTGGTTTATGATAGTGGAATTTGGTATTTGGTTTCACAAAATTGATGAATTTTGGCATGGCAATGGCAAAACACCCAACCCACATTGTAATCTTGGTTTTGAATATGGATTTTTACATAATTTAACTCACCTTTAAAATATATTACATTGCATTAAAGGGAAAAAAAGGATAAAAAGGTTTTAGAATGCCCTTGGTGGCTATGGTTTTGGATTTTAAATCGGTAATTAGAGTTAATTTGGTTAAATTGTTATGGTTTGTCATAAATGGAATATATTGAAAGTTTATTGGTATGACAATACAAACTTGGAAATGCCTAAATAAAAGACTACATGGTTAATGGTTGGTTTATGTGAAATTTATTTTAATTTGTGTTTAAAGGAAATTGTGTAGCTTAATGAGAAGGTGTAGTCCTGGGGGACCAACACTGAAAATCATATTTGTCCACGTTGGAGGTCAATATGATCATTGTGTCTGATGCATACATTATATTTTGGATTCTTATTTCCTTGGTATCTTTATCCATTCCTCGATACATGAAGCTAACATGGACTAGGGTTGGCCTTTTCGATAGAAAGAGTAGGAGCCATATAGCTCGTAGGTGCCTAGAAAGTCTGTATGAGCCACATAATTGAGGATAATGCTTAAAACTATCACATTTCATGACCTTTGTACCTATCCAGGCCTCTTATATATATGTATAATTGTTGTGTATGTGGTTTATGAAAGGATTTTTGGTAGCTTCATAATTTAATCCTTTTTCTTAGGTTGATATCAGTACTCTTCATACTGAACATCCTTGGCTACTACATCATTTTATGATGTAGGTTTTGAGGGATTTTCTAGTGATCCTTTGTAGTGTTAGGTGGTTTGGTACTCATGTTGATAAACTATGAAGTGGTGAGCCTCTATCTTTGGAAAGGATCGATTATTCTTTTATATTTCCTTTATATTTTAATGATTATGGATTTCTTTTACCATAGTTAGGGGAATGTCCCGACTTAGTTTTATTTAAATCATTGATGTTTTGTTTTGATTTTCTGAATTTTCTTCTAGTTTTATATACCTTTTATTAACTTGGTTAGCTTCTATTATTTGATTTTATTATGGTTTTGATGTAAGGCTAAAGGGGTTATCTCCGATCCATGGTGGGCTTGAGATGCCAATCACGGCCAGACCCGAGTTTGGGTCGTGATGGTAGATTTATTGGTTTAAGAGATTACTATCGATGGTTCATCGATAGTTCTGCTACTATTGCAGTATCGATGACTAAATTAACTCAAAGAAAGGTTCCTTTCCGATGGTCCAAGGAGTGTGAGTCACGCTTTGGAAAGCTCAAGAAGTTTCTTACATCAGTTCCTATCTTGGGTCTTCCTATTGAGGGTAAGGGATAATTGGGTATTTTGATGTTTTTGGTGTTAGTTTGGGTTGTGTATTGATGCAACAGGGTCGTGTTATTGCTTATTCTTTGAGGCTGTAAAATATGTATGAGCGCAACTACCCCACAAATGAACTTTATGATGTGCATGGTTAGATCCTCACAGATCATCATAGTCTTCAACATCTTATGACCCAAAGTGCACTTAATTATAGGCATCATAGATGGAAGGAGTTTCTTAAGGATTATATCTCTATCTTGTATCATCTAAGAAATACAAATGTGGTAACAGATACCTTGAGATAGAAGGCGGTGAGTATGGGTAGCTTGGATTGTATTTCAGTTTCTCAGAGGTCGTTTGCACCGACATTTAGTCCTTAGCTAACCTAATGGTGTGACTTGATATTTTGAGCCCTTTGAGGATTCTTGCTAGTGCTCAGGCGAGGTCTTTGCTATTTGAGTAGATTTAGATTCATCTGTTTGAGGATATGAGACTTTTCACCATCCTCAATCAGGTGTTAGATAGTGAGTTTATCATGCCTCAAATCCTATTAGGGAAGACAGGCACCCATAGTTGGAAAATCACGAGAGAACTAATCCATAACCTTGTACTTCTCACTCATGTAACTCTATAACAAAAGGTTCTACCATACATGGATATAATGCCTCGATGAGAGATAAACAACAATCACAAAACTATATATATGCAACTTGGCTGTTGGGGCCATAACATCTAAAAGATAAAACACTATCATGCTGAACTTAACATTGGTCTACCAAGACTCTAAAATATACATAGACTTGCTTAGGGCCGGGAAAACCCCCCGCCTTACTCTTAACTACTGTACCATGCCAAAACATGTATAACAGACTTGGAAAGTAATGAATCAATATGGATCTCACCATAGCCGCTAGATATCCTGGGCTTTTACTGAGAAGGTGCATTAGCTTAAGCACCTGTGTCTACAGCATAAAATATAGGCCCGTCATAAGGGGCATCATTACTAATATATGTACTGAATATGTAAGGCTAAAAGTAACCACACATGATATAGGAGCTCAATGGAAATTAGATACAAGTGTACAACTAGTGCTAGCAGACCACCTTTTTATATACTTGTAGGGTCAGGTATATTACATTTATTTCTTCATTTTACCTTTCTTACTTTATAATCTTTGTAAGCCATATGATATAAATGACCAACTAATCGATGGTAAATAGATAAATCAGGATTGACCCATGTTAGGCTTACGCCCCTGAGCTGCCACCCATATATAAAATTGGTATTAGATCATGCTAGGATTTTCACCTAAGCCTCAACCCACATACAAATGTATCGATATCAGCCCATGATAGGCTTATGCCCTTGAGTTGCCACCCATTCTATTCAGATTTTCATTACTTAGTTTTTTAGCCTTTGAGATTGTTACTATGGATCTTATAACATTATGGTACTTTTGAATAATAATCTGCCAGTAAAAGACATATGAATAAGCACTTAATGTAATAAAAATGAGGTAGGGAGTTGTTGGTACACAAATGAAATGTTTAGGAGCTGAAAATTACACATAGGTCTTATTTGACTAAATAGAGAGCTCCTAAAGACATACATACTTTATAATAGGTATGTATTGAGGTATTTTAAGATGTTAGAGAGTGGGAAAAAGGTTTTTAGCAACATGGAAGGTCATGTGTTGCAATTAGGTATCATTTTCTATAGGAGAACTTTGGAAGCTTACTTGGTAGGACATGTATTCTATTTCAAGCCAAAGAGTGAGAAATAGAGTATGCCTTACATACCTGATTGTATTACTCCGATTTTAACCCAATTAAATTCCTGTATTTAGGATTGCTTATCTGTCATAAAATATATTGTAAAACTAGTATTAGTAACTAATCGACACATTTGGACTACTTAACTTCACCAAAATAGTTGCCGGGTAATAAGTCCTTAATTTATCAATAAAGGGTGTTATTTTAACCCTTTTCTCCTCCAATTATATCCACATAGCATACATATTCTTATAAGGTCCCCTGAAACAACTTTGGCTTCATTACACCCTCCAGATGATACACAAAATAGAATGGGCAATAAACATATACAATAATTAGTTCGGTGGTATACCACCACACCCTTCTTCTATATTTCAATACAAACTAGTCACACCTTTTCCCTACATCAGCCCGGTAGCCTCCAATATATACACATAAATATCCCACAAAAGATCCCCAACTTACCTTTGTCGCAACAACCAAACATTGAACTCATCATCCCTTGAGTTTTTAATAACAAAAAATCCTTAATTCTTTCTCAAATTATATATATAAGGAGGAAAAAATAGAGTAGTCCCTTACCTTAATTTTCTACAACTTGTCCTTGTAATTTGAACTCTTCATGAACTTTAACTTTCCTTTGCACTTTTAACCAAAGAAGAAAAGAGATGTCTCTTAATAACAAAGAAAAATCAGCAGGTAGCTTGTTTTTTATCTAGCCATGGACTTATAATTAAGCAAGAATAGCATGGTTTCCTAATATTCTATGGGAGAATTATGTTAAAGTTTAAGCGTTTTCACTTACCTTAGCCTGCAAAGGTGAGGGTTTCTTTAATAACCCTAGAAGGAAAAATAGGACTGCTCCTTGTTGTTTTAGATAAAACACAGAGAGTTTGTGAAATATGATTTTTTTTTTACATAGAAATAAAGGAAAATGGAGAACAAATTAGCCTTATAAAGTTCCTATTTTTTCTATATCTTTAGCTGCATTTTTGTAACGCCCCGAGTCTGTACCTCGGATGCTACACAATGCTCATAATCCAGAAGGACCACAAACTAACCCATGAGTGATACCTGCTGCAATAACTAAATACTAATATGGTAAATATACAGAAAATAGGTGAAAAAAAGGACATAAGGTTCAATACTATAAATAATACTGGATATGGTATCACAATACCAAAATTGAATATCAATACTAAAAACTAAATAGTTGTTTGAAAATACTCTAGTTTGAAAAACCTCTAAACTGTCTGAACTATGGAGTTGATGGGACAAGTACGCAACAAACCCTGACTACTAAAAATAAACTGAAATCTGAAATAAATAATCACGTCCTTGAACTATGAGGACCTACCACTAACTCTGTATACTGAGAATCTAAACTACTAAGTGTGCTCCGGAGCCCATGCGTCTGAACCTATGATATAAGAAATCATAGTGAAAAAGAAAAAAATGTTTCAGTACTTTGAATATACTGGTATGCTCAGTGAGGTAAGATCAAATGGATGGGTTCATACGCATGAACAATTCTAACTGAATATAATGAGTATGACTGAATAAGAGAGTACATGCATAAATACGTATACTGTAACTAAAATCATGATAACACTGGATACTAAATTTAAATATTGATAAACTTATATATGAGTATACTAATACTAAATTACTGATAACTAAATCACTGTATCTGATAGTCCTAAATTTGTGGAACTGTACTGAGTTCTGAACTGAGCTGAATGAGTGTGTCTGACAGTCCTAAATCTGTGGAATTGAGCTGAGTTCCATAGTTAGACTAAATTTGAAACTGAGACTGTGGGAGGTAATCATCTAACCCATATTCCCCTTTTCTAACTAATTTGAGGTCCAACCTGTAACCCAATTGAAAGGGTGTCAATACTGTGCCACGGGTAAGGACAAGCTGTAAGTTAACCATCTCTAACAGGAACCTCTTCCGTTAACCCTCACTAGTAGGAAAAACTCAAATGAGATATATCATATCAACCCTATTCTTGCAGGGAGATATTTCAACCTACGCTGGCTATGTAGTTCTGGAACACAAGGATTGGTTCTAAGGATTTCACCCTCTACTGTCAGGTGAGTCCCCATACTTGGGTTTACTCGGTGTTGTATCCTACTCCTAACTGAATAAACACTGGACTAAATTCTAAACTGTACTAGGCTAGACTAAACTGTTATTGATCATACTATATAACTGAACTAAACTGATGTTACTGAACTAAACTAGACTAGACTAATTTTAAGTTCTCTGAGTACTAAACTAATTACTGACTGAATTCTGTGAACTGACGGAGTTTACTGAGTTTTGAACTGGATACTATTATGTTCTAAACTGAATACTGAACTGAGATTGATTAATGAGTACTACTAAATTTTTCCTGAGTCCCGTCACTTACTGAGAGTACTACTGATCGTAACATGACTTAGCCTATTCTGTAACTGACACTGGCTCTAGGTAAATAGCTAAATTATTGGGTATAAATACCCCCAGGACTCAATAGCATGAAAAGTAAATCATAGCATATGCTCGAAAAGCATAATCATGTGCACTTGTTCACAAGTCATTCATGGAAACATTTTATCAAACACTTGCATAATACAACTTGCACATAAGCTAACATGACATGATCTCTTTCCCTTACTAGTTCACATGAGTAATTCATTAAACACTTGGTGAGCATACATATGCACATAACACTAAACAACAAGTAGACATCATAATACAGATCCCCATTGACAAATTCAAGGGTTTTACATGGATCCTCATGATAATACATACATATCAATTAACCTCACATAAAACATATCATAAAACATGGATTAGGATCCCTATTAATCATTATAAACATGAACATAATTAGACCCAACATGGAATTCATAAAATCCATAAACTTGAAGTATAAAAATAGCTTCTTGCACTCCAGGGGTGGAAGGGACCCTTGGATGAACACTTCACATACCTTGGTTGCTAAATTCTTGAATATTAATGGTTGAATCTTGAGCCTTGAATTGAAATTTAAGCTCCTAGGGTTTTTGTTCTTCAGCAATTTGTGAAAGAATGAATATACTTTGCTAAAAGAGGGCTAAATTTTATGTTATGGAGGCTGAAGGGTGCGGGAAAAAGACTTAATTAACCCTAAGGATGCAGCCTTTTTAATGTTTGTAAAATAAATCATTGATGCATAGGCCGACACGCCGCGTCGTTGGCATCAACATGATAGCCAATAAGCTGTGTCGATTCACTGAAAATTACACTGAGCTAAGGGAAAAATTATTTGTCAATGTGACGCGTCAAGATCACGATGAATTACTATTTTTGTCATTTGAACATGGTCTAAACAAGGTTCAAAAAATCCAAAACTTGTCCAAAAACACCTATTGATATTTCTGATCATGAATTAACTCAAATATCAACATTTAATGGACGTAAAGGTTACAAAATAAGATTGTCAACTTTTGAAGGCTAAAATAACACTAAGTATCAATACTTGGCTAGAATTTTCTAAGGCTGGGACCCCTTAACAAGCTTAAAGGACTGAATTAATCCAAGAATTTTGTGAGGTCTTACAAATTTAGACCTCAAAATTGGTGCAAGTGAGTGATGCACCTACTTAAAGAGTTTAAGCTGCTCAAAAGGTCAAAGTAGGTGATGCACCTACTTTATTAATTCTTAGTTGGGATAAATTAAATTGGGCCTTAGAAGATTTAAGTGTTGGTCTTTTTTTCCATTTTCTTCCTCTTTTACTTAATTTGGGCCCAAATGTGTGCATTAATATAGGACCAAATCTGATCCATAGCCTTGGGTCCATTAACTTGTACCAAATAGATCAAGTAGGTGCACCTAGTAACTTAATAAAGTAAAACAAGCACCTCAATATTTTATTCCATTTTCAGTCCTTAATAGTTTTAAACAAAATTACAACTTGTATACACTTCACCACTTTAAACTTTAGATTCAAATACTAGCTTATGACACCAAGTTTTAATAGTTGTATCGATGTAAACTTGGTCGTGTCACATTAAAATATATGGGCAGTGTCTAGAACTCTATTTGCACCATCAACAGTCTCATAACAAATCTCATCCATTACTAGTACCACAAGGTTATATCAAGTTTCATATAAATAGAACCAGAACATGGAAAATATAGGGTGTTACAGAGTCCAAGAGGGATACCATAGATTTTGAGGGTATTTTAAGATTTGATATTTGCATTTGTGTTTCGAGGGTTGATGACTTGTTTTAGTCGATCATGTATAAGGCTCAAAGCTCCAAATATTCTATTAACCAAAGTATAACTAAGATGTAAAAGGATTTTAAATAGAATTATTGGTGGAGTGGTATAAAGAGAGATATGGAACCCTTTGTAGCTCATATCCTATGTTGTGAATAGGTGAAGGTCAAGCATTAGAGACCCAGTGGCAAAGGTTTTCTATTCCCAAGTATAAGTGGTAACATATTACTATAGACTTTGTTAGTGGTTTACATCATACATCCCATGGTTCCGATGGTATTTAAATCATTATGGACTGGTTAACCAAGTTAGAACATTTTATTCTATTCAGATGTCCTTCAGTGTTGAGAAGTTATTGATCTTGGGTGTATTTATACGCCTAAGCACCATAATTTATCGATATTTTAGCTAAGTTTAGAGAACAAAGTGCTTAGTTTCTTATGTTTTTACTCTACTTCTATGTAATTGAGCTAACCGATGTGATTACATGATTTTAGGTATTAATGAGGTAGATGAAGACATAATGGGACTATGGGACCAAATGTGGCACCTAGAAACTATGTCCAAGATTAATTTGTCATTTATAATTAGTTCATGGACTTAGAAGAAAATTATGAGAGAAGAGATTATTAAAAGACTTAATTTCTGAATTTTTATCAATTATTGAATTATTCTGAGAAGGGAATAACGTCTTAGCACGGAGAGAGAAAAACATTTCTCTCTTGTTTCACTATTCACACACGAAGATCGTTTTCTAGTTTTTGGAATGATGAATATATTTACAATGCTTTTCATTTTATTCATGAGTAGCTAAGTTTATTAGTTAGGGTTATGAAAGCCTTGTAGCATACAATCTATCACTTTGGGTTTTGAATTCATCATGCATTGATTTGTTTACATCATTCTCTCTTCGCTTATCTTGAATTCTCGTGGTTGTAAACATAGAGGATATGCCTTAAAACGCAACTTGTTCGAAAGAAAGGTTGATGTTCAGAAAAGAGAGTGACAAGAAAATATAGGATTACCAACATCTATAAAGAGAGTAGTGACAAGAAAATAGGATTACCAACCCCTATTTTATAAGTTAATGCCTTATCAGGATTAACTACTTGGAGATTTCATATTGTTTTTGGTAAACACTTTTGATTCGAGAGAACTAAAGTGAATTAGTCTTTGATAGTTGAGAAACACTAGGATTATGTTGGTAAATACAATACGTTTCTCTGTAAACATGATGCATGTATGAATTTGTAAAGCCCATAGTTAGAATGTATTGAAAACTACAAGGTGGACATAACCCTAGCTTGCTATTCCTCTGAATTTGAATACTACTACACATATTTCATCTTGTTAAACTAAAACCATTAATTTGTGAGATGAACCAAATCCCCCTATTTATTTTACTGAAACAAATGATTAAAAGTCAACTAACCTACATACAACTTAATTAGAACCATGTTCCCTGTGGGATTCGACCCCAACCTAGTTGGGTTATATATTTGACAATGACCGCTTACTCTCTCATAAGAGAGGTGTAATTTGAGCGTTATCAGTTATCTTACATTTATTTTCATGAGATAGTTCTTTTCACTTCAGTTTGGGGCTCAGTGTTCATATTTAGCTTTTGGTAAGCTTTTTAGGAGGAGCTGGGTACCCTAGTGCATTTTAGTGTAACCTTCTACCCACAGAACGGCGGGCAGTCGGAGCAGAATATTCAGGTTCTTAAAGACATGTTCTAAGACTTTGTTATAGATTTTAGATGTTTGTGGGAGAAACACTTAGCTTTGGAAGAGTTTGCATATAATAACAACTATCATTCGAGTATCAAGATGATGCCTTTTGAGGCTTTGTATAGTTGGCATTTCTATTCTCTAATTGTCTGGTTTCAAACATCCAAGGTTAGACCTCGTGATACTAATTTTCTCAAAGAGTCATTGGATAGAGTCAGGGTAATTCAAGATAGGTTAAAGAAAGATCAAAGTAGGGAAAAAACATATATGTATCGTAGGCTTCATGTCATAGGAATTGGAGTTATTGATGGGTATTTCTTCTTGTATCATCCATGAGGGGTGTGATGATATTTGGGAGGAAAGTCAAGCTTATCCCTAGATATTTTGAACCCTTTTATATTATTTGCACAGTTGGTGATGTGTCTTATGAATTAGCCTTACCCTTATATTTGGCGATTATCCATGTTTCCATGTTGTGGTGAGACATCCCTGATCTGTCTTATGTACTTAGATGGGACTCATTCCACTTAGATAATTGGTTGATCTTCAGGGACGAGCTAATGCTCATGTTGGCAAGTGATATTAGGCGGTTGCATACTAGAAAGATTATAGTAGTCAAGGTTTAATAGAGACAACTCTATGTAGATGAGGCTACTTGGGAGATCGAGAGAAAAACAATGAACCTATATCCTCACCAACTTAAGGCTTCAGGTGCATCCAAATCCTATACTTTCGCAGATGAAAGTTCTTTTAGTAGAGGATATTATAATGACCCTCTAGATATTTTTCTATATTTTTGTTTATTTTAATTGTTTAGAGCTTTATTATAGCTTTCCCAAGTTATTTATGACTTGTTGGAGCTAACATTTCGGTTATCAGGTAGTTCACTTGGTTTTTAAAGTCAATTTCCTATTTTGAAGTCTTCGTTGGTTCAAATTGGCCACCGAGATAAAACTTCAGTCAAACAATCTTGGATACAAATTTTGACTATTCCAACAAATTCATATCATCAATTTTAGGCTAGAGGGAACATTGGTCTGAGTCTTAAAGTTGTCGGACTCATTTCAAGGTATTGTCTAGAAGTTAAGAAAAATGGCAAGTGGGTCTGGGACCTACTTATCATCTAAACAACCTTAAATTTAAATTTTGACTGCTCTATTGAGTCCTGAACATTGAATTCGATAGGTTATCATAGTTTGGTTGCTCATATAGAATTTCGTATAAATCTCGAGGGTTGATAGAGACCTGGATAAATTCCAAGTCTCAACTAGTACTAGTGCGCCACTTAAGCAAAAGGGGTGCTAAAGCGACAGGGCTATCCTTTTCAAATACCTCTAAATTAGAACCCCTAAAACTAAGAGATAGCCACTAAAAGTGTAAATGGTCTGTTGTAACCTTTGGGGTCACACCACAATATGAGGGATCTGGTCCCTCAAAGTCAGTTACATGCAATAAATCGATAAAGTAGTAAGGAAGGTAAATTTATGTTGAAAATAAAAGAACACACTGATTTAATGTGGAAACTTCCTTGATCAAGGGAGGAACCACGACTTGACCTCACAAGCTCTGCGAAATCCACTATATTTAACTTCTTGATTACAGACTAGATTCGAACCTAACTCTAAGTTCCTTCTACTTGTAATAACTCTACTACAAGCCTAGCTTGACAACTCTGTCAAGACTCTCTCAACACTGATTAACTCTAATTAGTAGCGAACTTAAGAAACTCCACCTAAGCACTCTCAAAGCAAGAAAACACTACTCTTATGGAATGAGTAATTTAATTACAACCAAAATGGACTCAAGAATGTTTTCACTATTATCAAATAAAGACTAAGAACTTGATCTAAACTTGAGTTTATACCTTTTTCTCTCTACACTATTTTAAATTTTCAATAATCACTTGATAGAGAAGCATCCTTTTACTTTTATAGTAGAGTGAAGATTAGGTTGAAATGAAATTGTACCAGTTGTCCTACATAGTACAAGAAACACCTGCATAGTTTATTACACAAGAGGAAAAAACTATGTAGAAGCGTGCCAACTGTATTGTTGCCTTAAACATATAGGGACCTGGTCCCTTGTAGTCACTTTCTCATCATCAAAATAAGATAAAATAACTTTTCCCCATTTTGATGATGACAAATGTAATGACCCTCACAGTCATTTTTCTATATTTTCATACATTTTCGGTATCCAAAAATTTTTTCTAACTGTCCCAAGTTATTTATGACTTTCTAGGACAGATAGTTTGGTTCCCAGGTGGTGCGTTTTAGAATTTTAGTAATATCTAATATATTGTGGTATATATAATTTAAATTGGTATTTAGTAGAAATACAATTTTTCAACCTTTTAAAATATTTTTGATAATGATAAAATTCAGTATGATATGCTAGATTTATATTACTTATAATTGCTCTTTGTGGTCTATTAATGATTTAAGAAGAGATAGTAAATTTAGAAATACTAAATACTATCATTATTTAATAGAGATTTTATTAGAAATAATTTTCTACTGATTTTAATATATTCAAAATATTTTAATTATTTTACCATTAATTTATGCAATACCCGAATGCAAATATAAATGGAGAAAAAAGGTGGTGTTGCCACACAAACCCCGCATCGAATCCATGCAAGGATACCGCATTAAGTGGTGTCATTAGGGTTTGTTAGTACATGCCAAATCATTCCAAAGGATAACTATTAAAAGATATGCTAATCCTTTATAAATACAAATTTGAATCAGCACTAAATCAAAATATTTTGTTCTATGGCTTTATTTTTTAGAAAAATTTGTTATCAATATATTTCACCATGCATAATTGAATCACGAAGGAATTTTAGAGATACTGCTACATTTATTCAATGCGGGTTCTAGAGGGACACCACTTGGAGGCTTCTCGGTAAGACATTTTAGCTTTGGCGTCCAGGTAGGATAGGCTTACGCTACTTTTAGATTGAAATTATATACTAAAATTGTGAACTATTATTCTATCTTTGTATAAGTACTTGTAATTGCGTATCATTTGATATTTATAACATGTCTTATTTATCTGAATTAGAACCCCATTCTAGTAGATTTTGGTATTTTGTCTTTCAATATATTGATCTATCACTTTAGGACGTGGAATTAAATTGCAAAACCTTGAATTTTTCCCTTTAAAATTAAGATATGCGTACGGTAACTAGACGTATTTTAGATTCTGTTCAGGTTCAGTATATATTTTATTACTGTCATTGATTGTGCTCTTTTGCACCACGTTGAAATTTTTATGGTATGGTATGAATTTTAATATTACAGTTGGGTATGGTTACTATAAGTTTCAATTTGAGTCTGTCATTTGATTATTATGGTTACTATGAGTTCTGGTTCAAGTTTGGCATTTGATTATTATGGTTACTATGAGTTTCGGATCGAGTCCAACAATTGATTATTAGGGTTACTATGAGTTTCGATTCGAGTCTAGCATCTGATTATGATTGTGGTTCCTTGAGCTCTGGTTTAAGTCAAGCATCTAATTATGAGTTCTAGTTTATATTATATATGTGGCCTATCGTTATTACCCACCATGTCTGGTTCAAATTCGACATGTTTTCTTTTGTTATTATCCATCACTACCAGTTCGAGTATGATATCTAGCCTCTCATTACTATCTATTGGTGTCGGTTCAAGTTCGATGAATATCTGGATGACTATTATGATTTCTTTGGATTGGCTCAGTTACAGATTATTTACGTTTATTTTCTTTAACTGCTACTTGTGTGTCCCACCGGACTATGGGGATACGCTTGATTTTAATTGTCTTCTTTAATGTGCCTATTAGGATTATAGGGTCCCAGTTAGGTTATGTTTGTGTTCCTAGAAGGCTTATGGGGGCCAAGTAAGGTTATGTTTGATTTGTCTATTATTACTGCGTTGTTTATTTTCTGTATCTCTTACATTTATTCCTTTATCGCATTGGCAAAGCTTGGTAGTTGTTTACCTTTCTGTCTCTGTTTACTGTTAACTTAGATTACACCCTTGTATTGTAGTTATAACTTTTCTATAGTGAGTTCAGTCGGCCGATGATGCCTACTGAGTACCCGTTGCTTTGGTACTCATACTACACTTCTGCATCTTTTCCCTAATACAGATTTGAATAGTAACAACCGACATTGTAATAATTTTTACCTTCCAGTTCTGATTCAGAGCAGGGTGAGCTTACTGTCGTCCAAAGCTGATCTTCCTCTATCAACTCCAATTTAGTCTTTTGTACTTGAGACTGCTTGTATATATAGTGTATATTTTTAATTCTGTCTAGTACTCTGGTATCCTTTAGTAGTGGCTCTAGTACCGACCTTACCATAGCTTTAGAGGGATTCAATTGTGTATTTGGTCCTTTTCCTTCCCTCATTTTAGTATATGATATATATTTGCTTCTTATTTGTTACTTATTATTACTATTGCTATTATTATACACGATCTTTTGTGATTTCTGCCTATTAGCCCATTACTTATTATTTTGGGTTATGGCTTGGCTTCCCTACTGGGGGGATAAGGTAGGCGCCATCATGACTTAAAATATCGGGTCATGACAGCTTTTTATCAGAGCCTAGGTTTCATAGATACTGTTGGTACTAGAGCCAATGGTTAGTAGAGTCCCGCAGATCGGTACGGAGTCGTTTGAATATCCTATCTTTGGGAGGATATAGAGCATTTCTAGAGAACAATCTCATTTTCTTTATCTATTTTCGTGCGTTGGGTATAAGTTGGTTATTAATTTTTATTGGTTCACTCTTTACATAAATGGTTAGGATGCAAGGAGCGGGAGCCAGGGATTGGAATCGTGGACCCAGCGGTAGAGTTTTGATTAAGGGTCGAGGTCGAACCAGAGATTAGGGTTTAGCCTAATTATAGTGATTTTAGTGGTCAGAGCAATATCCATTCACAGAAGGGTGTTCAATTAGGATTATCGAGTCAGGGTAATCATTTCAGATCCACCAGACTTTCTAGATAAAATTAGAGTGCTCAGGATATGTTTCGACTGTGGGGTTGTTGGTCACTTTTCTCATATGTGTCCTCAGCATAGGATGATTGATCCCTAAATTTTAACTACACAGCCAATTAGGTCAGTACCATCATTAGGTAGGGGTGATGTGCAGAGTCGTGAGGATGGTCCCCAAGGTTCTAGAGGTAGTCAGATAGGGACCTAGTCCAGTAGTGGACAGGGTCATTTGTATGCTGTATTAGGTAGGTCTGGGGCCGAGGCTTTGGATAATTTGAATACAAGTACTATTTTTGTATTCTATCAACCAACTTCTACTTTAATTGTTACTGATTCCACATTTTTATGTGTTTTTTTAATTTTGTATCATGGTTGGGTTCATGTTCGGAGTCTTTATCTGTTCCATTGCATATAGCTATCCCTCTGGGTGATTCTTTAGTAGTGAATCGGGTATATAGATTGTGTTTGGAGATTTTTTGGGAGTTTGGTAGTCAGATTGATCTCCTTGTCCTAGCTATGATAGATTTGATATGGTTTTAGGCATTGATGGGTTATCTCCTTGTCATGCGATTTTGGATTATTTGACTTAGACGTTACTTTAGCCTTGTCTGGCGTACCCCGATTGTGTGGTAGGGTTCTGTTAGTCATATGCCAATGGAAATTATTTTTACATTTCATTAAGGAGACTGATATCGAGGGATTGTGAGTCATTTCATGCTTATTTTTTGGATGTCAGTGCTGAGAGTCCATCATTTGACTCCGTCCCTATGGTTCATGAGTTTCCTGATGTGGTTCCAACCGACCTACCTGGCCTCCCTCCTAGGTGTTATATGCGCGCCCAGTATCCCTACTTGTTTGAGCCCTCAGGTGCGTCCTTATGCTTTACTTTCGCGGACGAAAGTCCTTTTAGTAGTGGATGTTCTAATGACTCTCATGGTTATTTTTCTATATTTTCATACATTTTCGGTATCCAAATTTTCTATAACTGTCTCAAGTTATTTATGACTTGCTGGGACTGATAGTTTGGTTCCCATATGGTGCGTTTCAGAATTTTAGTAATATCTAATATATTGTGGAATATTTAATTTAAATTGGTATTTGGTAGAAATACAATTTGTCAACCTTTTAAAATATTTTTGATATTGATAAAATTCAGTACGTTATGCTAGATTTATATTACTTATAATCATTCTTTGTGGTCTATTAATATTTTAAACGGAGATAGCAAATTTAGAAATATTAAAATACTATCATTATTTAATAGAGGTTTTATTAGAAATAATTTTCTACTAATTCTGATATATTCAAAATATTGTAATTATTTTACCACGAACTTATGCAATACCCGAATACAAATATAATGGAGAAAAAAGGTGGCGTTGCCACACAAACCCAGCGTCGAATCCATTCAAGGACACCACATTAAGTGGTGTCATTAGGGTTTGTTAGTACATTGTCAACTCATTCCAAAGGATAACTATTAATAAATATGCTAATCCTTTTATAAATGCAAATTTGAATCACACTAAGTCAGAATATTTTGTTATGTGGCTTTATTTCTTTAGAAAAAATCGTTATCAATAAATTTCATCATGCATAATTGAATAACGAAGGAATTTTAGAGATACTGCTATATTTATTCAATTCAGGTTATAGAGGGATAACATTTGGAGCCTTCTCAGAAAGACGAAAAACAATTTAGCTTTGGCGTCCAGGTAGGCTAGGCTTACCCTACTTTTATATTGAACTTATATACTAAAACTGTGAACTATTATGGTTTCTTTGGATAAGTGCTTGTAGTTGTGTATCATTTGATATATATATAGCATGTCTTCTAGACCCAGATTAGGACCCCGTTCTATTAGATTTTGGTATTTAGTCTTTCAATATAATGTAACATCTGTCATTTTAGGACATGAAATTGAATTACAAAACCTTGAATTTTCCCCTTTAAAATTAAGATATGCGTACGGTAATTAGACATATTTTAGCTTATGTTTAGGTTCAGTATATATTTTAATTCTGTCATTGATTGTGAACTTTTGTACCACATTGATATTCTTATGGTATGGTATCAATTTTAATATTACAGTTGGGTATGGTTACTATAAGTTTTGGTTTGAGTCTGACATTTGATTACTATGGTTACAATGAGTTCCAGTTCAAGTTTGGCATTTGATTATTATGGTTACTATGAGTTTCAGTTTGAGTCCAACATTTGATTATTATGGTTACTATGAGTTCTGATTCAAGTCTGGCATCTGATTATGATCATGGTTCCTTTGAGCTCCGGTTTGAGTCCGGCATTTGATTATGAGTTCTGGTGTATATTATATATGTGGCCTCTCGTTACTACCCATTGATGCCGGTTCAAGTCTAGTGCATCTCTGGATGACTATCATGATTTCTTGGGATTGGCTCAGTTACAAATTATTCATGTTTATTTTCTTTAATTTCTACTTGTGCGTCCCACTGGCTTATTGTAACACGGTTGGGTTAATTATCTTCTTCAGTGTGCCTAGCGGGCATATGGGGGCCCAGTTAGGTTATGCTTGTGTGCCTAGCAGGATTATAGGGGCCCAGTTAGGTTATGTTTGATTTGTATGTTATTATTGCGTTATTTATTTTCTGTATTGCTTAAATTTATTCATTTATCGCATTGGCATAGCTTGGCAGTTGTTTACCTTTTGGTCTCAATTTACTGTTAACTTAGATTACACCTTTGTATTATAGTTAAACCTTTTCTGTAGTGAGCTCAGTCGGGCGATGACGCCTACTGAGTATCCGCTGCTTTGGTACTCATACTACACTTCTGCATCTTTTCCCTAATGCAGATCCGAGTCATAACAGTCGACATTGACATGATTTCTGCCTTCCAGTGCTGATTCGAAGCAGGGTGAGCTTACTGTCATCGGAGGCTGATCCTCCTCCTCCTAGTACCAATCTTACCAGGTCTTGGGAGGGATTCAATTGAGTATTTGGTCCTTTTCCTTCCCTCGGTTTAGTAAATGATATATGTTTACTTTATGTTTGTTACATATTATTACTATTGGTATCATTATATGCGATATTTTTTTATTTCTGCCTATTAGCCCATTACTTATTATTCTAGATTATGACTTGGCTTGCCTACTAGTGGGATAAGGTAGGCGCCATCAAGACTTGGAAAATTGGGTTGTGACAACAAACCACCACATATTTTTGAGCATCAGCACACATTCATCATATTTAATCAGTGTGATTACGACTATTGAAAATGAATGTTCATCCTATCATGCAACACCATACTTCCATTATCATGCAACTTAGGGACCTTGTCCCTTGTTGTCCTTTGTATCAGAAACTCAACTCGTCATTGTGCCTCGCCATACTTCCCCTTATCAACATACCATATTTATTATTGTGCATCATCATTTCTTAACACACCTGGTACTTAACACATGAATTTAGTATTCCCCATATTGGCATCATTGAAAAGTGAAAATAGTAAACTAAGAGTAATAGTAAGCACAGGTTAGTTAACTCAAGGACTCTAAGGTAATACTAACATGAAGAACAAATTTAAAAATATAGTAAAACTAGATAAAGAGCACAAAAACATGAACTCATTCATATTTAACAGTTTTAGTATCATTGCAGTGTAAGATTTACATTTTCTGTTCTATAGAAAAAGCTATAAAAGTTGGAGAAATTAAAAAGGTAGAGGATTTGGGGATAAGGTTGGGACAAGTAAGGCCATCTTAAGAAAGTGTAACAACTCTTTAGTTAGCTTCCAGATATTTGTGTTATAGATCAGAACCTTATAGGTTCAAATTGTTACCTTCTTCTTGAGTTCATCATTCTCACTCCGAAGTTCTGCAAATACCCTTGGACCCTCCTTTTAAAGTTGCTGAATTTGTACCTGTAATCTCCTAATTTTGGCATCTTTATCAATTGTATTTTGGTTTTATTCTTTTAGAAGCCCTACTATGTTCATCATCAGTTATTCACTTCTTCTGTGGACACGGCCCCTCAGAAGTCTGGTTCTTTTTAGTAGGATTTCCATATTTCACTTTGGAGACTTTTGTTCTCATGCTGTCATTTTGTTTCATAGGACCATCGAAACTTCCTTTTGGGTTATCTGACAACAGAATGAGATTTTCAGCAACCCAAGCATCACCATTAAGTACACTTTCAGAGGTATCATATGTTTTTAGGGATGAAGTTTCATCAAGAAGGAGAGTGTAAAAAGGGTTTGGCTTTTACTGGTTAGGATAGCTAAGGTGGGCAGGGTTGAGGTTTCTGTCAAGGACTAGTTTGATTTTAAATTATCTCATGTTTACCTTTTTGGATACGATAATTTTCTGTCAATGAGAGAGAAGGTGAAGCTTTTTCTGATAGAACAAATAAGGAAAAATATGCATATTCATTATACTAACCTAAGAGATGGGACCAGGTCATTCTCTTTCATTGAGTGAATTCTCAATTTTGGGCATGCATTATCTCTTTTCTTTCAAAGATGTTCCCATAGGTGTATACCTACAAAGGTGTGATACTGAGTTAGACTAACAAATACATACTTTACCAAGGATACTTGTTTCCTGATCATAGCCAATTTTGTGGAGAACTAATGATTCATATGGTAGGTCAGGTAATTTTGATTTGTCCTAGATTCAACCTGCTCTTCACAAGTTGTTTCTTGTGAAATGCCTTGGTAAAGATATCTTCTATCTAATCCTCAGTCTTGTAAAACTTCATATAGATAGCCCCTTTCTCAACATTGTCTCTCAGGAAGTGATGTCTCACATCAATATGCTTAGTCCTGTTGTGCTGTACTGGATTCTTGGCTATGCTTAGATCACTTTGGTTGTCATACATTTGAGGAATAGTGTCTGAGACAATACCGAAATCTTTAAATTGCTCCTTGATCCATAGCAATTGACATCAACAAGAAGCTACAAAACATATTCAACTTCAGCAGTAGATAACGCAATTGAGTTTTGCTTCTTAGATCCCCAGAAAATAAAGGATAAGTCAAGAAAATATGCCATTCCTGAGGTACTTTTTCTATCTATAAAATATCTAACATAGGCAGCATCAGCATAGCCCATCAAGTAAATATTATCTCCCGATGGATAGTATAGGACCAGGTCCCCTGTCCTTTACAGATACCTAAGAATTCTTTTTGGATCTTTAAAATGAGATATTTTTGGGAAGGACTGAAATCTTGCATAGATTCGTACACTAAATACAATGTCAGGACTACGTGCAGTGAGGTACAACAAAGATCCAATAATCCATCTATGTATTATCTCATTTACTGAAGGACCTAGTTCATCATTATCCATTTTTGAGCTGGTTCTAATTGGAGTATCAATTATCTTGGCATCTCTTATGTTATATTTCTTCAGTAACTCCTTGATTTACTTCTCTTGGTAAATAATTATCCCTTGATAAGTTTGTTTAATCTACTGGACTAGGAATAATCTCAACTCACCCATTATACTCATTTCCAATTCACTCCCCATTATCTTAACAAACTTTTCACATAGGGATTCGGAAGTAGCTTCAAAGATTATGTCATCAACATATGTCTGGACAATCAATAGGCTGCTACCTATGGTCTTTAAGAATAGAGTATTATCTATTTTCCCTCTTTTGAATCTATTTTCAAAGAGAAACTTTAAGAGTCTCTCAAACCAGGCCCTTGGTGGTTGCTTCAAACCATAGAGAGTTTTGTCCAATTTAAGCTCATTATGAGGAAAATCTATATCTTCAAAATCAGCTAGTTGTTTGACATAGACTTGTTCCATCAGGTTTCCATTCAAAAAGGAACTTTTGACATCCATTTGGTAAGATTTGAATCCTATATATACAACAAATACAACAAGAATTCTAGTTGCCTCTCTACTTTCTACAGGGGCAAAAGTCTCATCAAAGTCAATCCCTTCTTCCTAGTTATAACATTGAACAACCAGCCTTGCTTTGTTTTTGTTAATAGTTCCATTTTTATCTTGCTTATTTCTGTACACCTATCTGGTTCCAATAATTTGTCTATCAATAGACATGGGTACCAGATGCCAGACTTTGCTTCTTTCGAATTGCTAAAGCTCTTCTTTCTTTGAATTGATCCAATCAACCTCTTTCAGGGCTTCTTTCACATTCTTGGGCTCCATTTGAGATAAAAGTCTAAAAGTCTCATAACATTTCTAGGTGGAACTCTTTTTTGGACTCCTATTTCTAAAGATGCAGTCAGATTCTTAAGGGATAAGAGGATTTGTGCCTCCAGTTTTGCCTTGTAGATTGATTCCACTGGGACCAGGACCTATGAATTCTGACTAGTTTTTTCTAGTTGTTCTTCTACTAGAGCTGAGATCTGTGACTGTGATCTTGGATCACCATAACTTTCATCATTCACATCTACATCATTTATCCCTCGATCATCATCTTCAGTGATATCATCCCTTTGAGTAGGAATGAGTTCTTTAGTTTCTGAATCTTCACAATATCCGTAGTTTATTTGATTTCCTAACTCATAAAAAATCATATGAACACTTTCTTCAACACATAGAGTTCTTTTGTTGAAAACTCAATAAGGCTTGCTTGTTAAGGAATAACCTACAAATACTACTCCATCACTTTTGGAGTCAAATTTTCCTAATTCCTTTTCCATTGTGCAGCACAAAGCACTTGAGCCCAAATCATTTGAATTAATCTAGATAAGGATTTCTAATGAATATCATCTATATGGAGTCTCATTTGGAATGATATAATCAAGAACCTATTTGTCACATAACAAGAAGTGTTTACTACTTCAGCCCATAAACTCTTTGGAAGATTACTATCAATCAACATGGTTCTAGCAATCTCTAAAAGTGTTCTATTCTTCCTTTCAATGACTACATTCTACTATGGAGTTTAAGGAACAAAGAAGCTGTAACTTATTCCATGGTCGCATAAAATTTTGCAACTTGAGAGTTCTCAAATTCATTTCCATGATCAGATATGAATTCAACAATTTTACAATTTAGCCTCATTTGAATTTGCTTGGAAAAAGCTACCAGAACCTCATATGTTTCAGCCTTGGTTCTTATAAACATTGTCTAGGTGAACCTGGAGTAGTCATCTATAATAACTAATACATATTTTTTCCCTCCTCTACTTTGGACTTTAATAGGTCAACATAAATCCATGAGAAGTATTTCAAGGGTTCTGGAAGTACTCACCTACTTTTTCAATTTGAAGGAAGAACTAGTCTATTTACCTTTAACATAATCATCACAAACTCTGTTGGTTGGAAATTTCATCTTTGGCAAATCAACTTGTTTAACAAAGATGAACTTACATGTCCCAGTTCTTGGAGTAACCTGTAAAGTTGTTGCCTTTTGACTAGGAGGTCATGGGTTCAAGTCTTGGAAATAGCCTCTGGCAGAAATGCAAGGTAAGACTGCATACAATACACCCTTGTAGTGTGGCCCTTTTTCGGACACCGCACATAGAGGTAGCTTTAGTGCACTGGCTGCCCTTTAACTTACATGTCCCAAACTTTTGTGCTATAAATTAGCATATTCACTTTGAACACTTAACAAGTAAATTCCCCATCATCCACCAACTCCAGATCAGCTACATACATGTTTTTTAATCATTTTGGATTTGAGAATAATGCTTCCAAATTTCATGCTTTATATATTACATCCATTAATGGGAATTTTCCCTCATGTCCCTTGTCACAGATTGAGATACACTTAGAAGACTTTATTTAAGGCCATTTATACAATACACATCTTCAATTGCATGATGAGGTGATTTTCTAATTCTTGCAACACC
The DNA here is from genome assembly GCA_030864225.1 of Capsicum baccatum var. pendulum. Lineage (NCBI taxonomy): Eukaryota > Viridiplantae > Streptophyta > Magnoliopsida > Solanales > Solanaceae > Capsicum > Capsicum baccatum. The sequence continues at coordinate 197,223,729 of CM061559.1, read as the reverse complement.
TTGGATATGCCCCGTTTTACCATTTTAAAAAAAACATATCTCTCCATTAAAGTGTATTGAGGGAGAGAAAACAATTAATACTTCCAGTCATGTGTCTTGAAAAACCATTGTCCATAAACTAGTTTTGGCTGCAATCCCCTTTTCCTATCCCATTTTATTATTTATTTCAGTAGTGTCCATAAGAGAAAAGAAGGAACGAAAGTTGATTTACTTATCATCCTTTTTCAACATGAAACCATATCCATACTCTTTATCTTTCTTTAATTTACTGGAGGAGTATTCCCATGCATCCAACACCTTCTTCACTAGATAGCTAGCTGCATCCTTCTTTTTATTTTTCTCTTTTCCAGTAGTAAGCAATTTTTAACGATTCATCTTGTGCTTTGGGCACTCCCTAATGAAATCTTCAGAACTACCACCTTTGTGAAAAACTTCAATTTCGCGATCCCTTTTTCTAAGATGACCACTTTTCTTCATTACTCTAACAATCCTTGTTGTTAGAAGGGAAATATCAGTGTATTCCTTACTTAAGTTAGATGCTAATGTCTTCAATGTCAATGATTTTTGCCTTTTTGCTTCCTTCTTCTCCACCCCTTTCTCAGTGATAGCATTTTTTCTGCTTTTCTAGGATTTTGGAATAACTCTACCAATTGTTCTCACTTTCTTGTATAAGGGCACCATTTATCATTTTTCCAAATTAAGTGAAGAAACTATGATGACCAGAACACTCTATGTGTGGACCTTCAAGAGTGAACCTACTCTAATAAAAATTGTTGTAACTATTTGGGTCACACTACACTGTGAGGGACCTAGTACCTCAACGCCAGTCAGAGGCAATAACTAGGTAAAGCACTAAGGATGGTAAAACTTTGTTGAAAATAAAAGAACACACTGATTTAATGTGGAAACTCCCTTGATCAAGGAATAACAAACAACATTTTTCCCTAAAAAGCTCTCCAACATCTTCTCTAATACCAATTGCTGTAACCTTTGGGGTCGAACTATATTGTGAGGGACCTAGTTCCTCAAAGTCATTCACAAGAAATAAATTGGTAAAGCACTAAGAAAGGTAAAACTTTGTTAAAAATAAAACAACACATTGATTTAACATGGAAAACCGCTTGACCAAGGAAGGAAAAATTACAGCTTGACCTTACAAGATATCAACTATAATCAACATCTTGATTAATACTAGATTTAAACCTACCTCTACGTTCCTCCTGCTTGTAATCACTCGACTACAAGCCTTGCTTGACAACTTTGTCAAGACTCTCTCAATACTGATTAACTCTAATTAGTAAAAAACTTAGGCAACTCAACCTAAGCACTGTTAAAGAAAGAAAAAATTACTCTTATAGAAAGAGTAATTTAATTACAGACCAAAATGGTCTCAAGAACATTTTCACTATCACTACACAAAGACTAAAAACTTGAGCTAAAATTGAGTTTTTAAATTTTTCTCTCTTCACTCTTTGGTACTTTCAATAACCACTTGATAGAAGCATCCTTTTTATATTATAGTTTAGTGATGATTAGGGTTAAAATATAATTTGACCAGGTGTCCTAAATAGTCCAAGCAACACCTGTACAGTTTGTTACACAAGAGGGAAAAACTATGCAGACATGTGTCAGCTGTACTGTTGCCTCAAACATCCAGGGACCTGATCCCTTACATTCAACTATTCATCATCAAAATAAGATATAATAGGTATACTTAAGTGGTACCTGTGCAGTCATGAAGTGCTGCTAAAGCAATACTAGGTCGCTTAAGTGGTAACTATTTAAGCGACCTAATATCCGCTTAAGAAGTACCCGAGCACCTGCGAAGGGTATAAATTCCCCACTTAGTTTGAATTTCCCTATTTTTCATCCATTCCCAAGATATTGGAACATTTAAAATAGGAAAAATTTAGGAGACTCATTTGTGAGTGATTTTGGAGCTTGGGTGAGGTTAATTTATGCATTTATTCTTTGAATTTGTGGTATGCTTCAATTAGTTTCTTGGTAGAGTCTTTCATGTTTTTCTAAAATCCTTAAAATCTTAGTGACTTGATCATAGAACCATTAGAGCTCGAGATTCACTCATTTTTAGGGTAAATATTCGTGAACATAGAGGGACATTGTGTTAGTTTTTAATGTGTGATTCTGTAAATAGGCCCCATATGGGATTTTGTACGTGATATTAGACCTGAAGCATAATAGTGAAATATGGGTTTCATTGTTCTTGTATTGATGAGTAGATTGTGATTTTGATAGTATGGCATCTTGTGTAAGATTCTCGAAAGGGTAAGTCATTGGTTTAGCAGATTCTTTAGGCTTTTATTTGGCATTCAGGTAGGCTACGTTTACCCTCTTCATAGATTGAGCTATTTTGTAGTATGATTATGATATTATACTAGATTTGTAATGGAATTTAGGTGTTGGAAGTATGATTGTCAATATTTGGGTTAGTTGGGTTGTTTAGGCTATCTTGAAACCATAATTTAGGAATAATCGATCTAGTTGCTCATATTTTAAATAGAATTTCTATCATAGGGTTAACTAAGGCTTGTTTAACATCTAAAGTAAATGTAGATACCTTATCCTAGTCTATGGAAGAATTTTCCTAAAAGTGGATTTGGGGGATTAGAAGTAGGCCCCTCCTCCCTTCCTTAGTCGAAGACATGAGGTAGTTTTTGGTAGACCATTATATGCTTGTACATTTTCAAATGCTTATTAAAGGACTTGAGAAAGTTAGTTACTTAATGGTCATAATGGTTTGATATTGCGAGTTGATGCTAATTATGTTAAAACCCAGTATTTTATTAGTAGGCGAAATAATCTGGTGGACCCTTGTACTTGTCCTGTTTTGTAAAGTAGACACTTCTACTTACACTTTTATCAAATGGACCCTTTAACCCTTTAAAACGAATAGTTTAAACCATTTTTTTGTCATATGTGGCATTAAATTGATGATTTAGAAAAACACATGTTTTACACGCGTTTTCCATGGAGTGAAGTTCAAATTTTGACTTTAAAATATTTTTTTAGAAAAATTGTAGATTAAAAAAATAAATCCCATCTTCTTCTTTAATGATCCCTCCCCTACCCCCACCCCAACCCCCATCCTAGAACCACTAACTCTCCACCCAACCCTCACAATACCACCACCTATTATCCATTCCCAACTCTCGCCTATCCCCATCCTCATCTAGCACCACCACCATAAGCCAGCCATTTCTCTTCCCTCTCCCCCTATCCCCCACCCCTATTCACTTCTTTTTTGCACCTTTTTACTATAAAAGATACACACACACACACACATATAGCCCACTCTTTTTTTCTCCATTTCCATTACAAAAAATCTCTCTCACCATCTACATAAACCCCTAATTCTCTTTTCTCCTACCATGTCCTAAAACCCCATCTACCCTCAAAATCCTATAAAAAATAGGTTCTCTAGTACTATTTTAAGATTTCAATCTTCAACTTGAACCCACAAATAGAAATAAAAATTCAAGAATTGTTCCTAAAATTGAACCAAAACTTGAACTACTTAATGAATACTATGGGTTGAGGGTGGTACGAAGAATACAAGAATAAGGGCTACAGGGTTGTGGGTGGGGAGTTTATTTTATTTATTCTTTTTTAAATATTATATATATTTTATATTTATTCTGAATATTTAATTTCCTATGTGTCATTAAAAAATGACATGGCGTGTCACGTGTCGTTGAGTGTACTACACTTATATTAGTTGGATGAAAAGGGGGTTTAATATGTTATGTTTTGATGGGTAAAGTTTCTAAAATATTTTTTGACAAGATTAAGGGTCCAGGTGACAAAAGTAGAAGTAGAAGTGTCTATTTATTATGATATTGATGATATGAGTTCTGGTTCAAGTCTGGGGAATGATTTATATTGATCATTCAAGTTTTAGTTCAATTCTAGGGATTGATTATGATGATGATAATATAAGTTCTTGTTCAACTCCTGCAAATGATAATAATGCTCATGATGCTTTTGAGTTTCCATTTGAGTCCGACATGGAGAGTTATTTATAATATCATATGGAACGAATGGATTCTTGTGTATGGCATGATAGTTTATGATTTATGGTGGTTTGATTATTCACTTTCCTTTGATTTCACCCTCCAGGCCGTTGGGTTATTTACCTTGTCCTACTTATTGGCTTAAGGGGCCCAATTTAGTAGTAGATATAATTGCGTGATCTTTATGTTATTATTCCATTTTTATTTACTAATTATGGACAACAGTATTGAAGCTTATTTTCAAGTTTTCCCTTTTTACCTTGACGTAGCTTATTTATCTCGCATTTTATCATGTTTATATCATGATTTAACTTAGTCGACCGATGATGCCTACTGAGTACCCGTGGTTTTGGTACTCATACTACACTTTTGTACCTTTTGAGTGCAGATATGAGTACTAATAGCTGCCGCTTACGTAACGATCATGCTGAATTGGATTTTGGAGATAAGGTTAGCTCTCAAACTTAGGGTTGCCCCCTTTTATATTATCTATGTGTAGTCTTTTGTTTTCTGAGACAAATTGTTTTTGACTATTTGTAGTAGATTTTTTACTGATACTACTAGGTCGTGAGATGGTTGTTTATGCTTTATCTATCTATTGGACTATATTTATCATCTTATGATTATTACAAGCCTTAAATTGTTTATTTTCAGCCTTTTATGCCATTTTCCATCAAGTTATCCTATTGTTTATAGATATGGGCTACGGGTTGGCTTACCAACTTGTTAGATAAAGTAGGTTACATCATGAATCATAAATTGGTTTGTGACATAAATTCAACCACATTGAGGAAAATAAGGTCTTCCCAAGTCGCACACCCTGCAAAGGTATCTACATAAAATTGGTACACCTACTCCACCACTAAAATTGGTCACAAACCACTAAATTGGTTTGTGACATAAATTCAACCACATCGAGGAAAATAAGGTCTTCCCAAGTCGCACACCCTGCAAAGGTATCTACATAAAATTGGTACACCTACTCCACCACTAAAGAATCTCATACCGGTGGAGAAACATGAAGCGACATAGCAAGGGGGCTCAAAGGAAGCATCAAAACAAAAGTGAAATGTGCACACACATAGGAGAATATAGAACCAAGGTCAAATAAGATGGAAATAGATCAATCGAAAATTGGGACGATACCAATAATAACTGCACTAGAGGCCTCTACCTCGAGCATCTCAGATATAGTATAACATCTAGTCCTCTCCCAGACCGAGCAACATCATGACCACCACCATAGGCTTCCCTACCTCTACTTCTATACCTCAAGCACCACCCGTACCACTCTATAAGCTATCATCATTCCATATATTGGAGTAAGGCAAAACTAAAGTTGAGAGCCTGACTGAGTAGGTCTATACACACGTTATGGAAAATTGTTGGCTATGTGGAAAATATTATCACAAACATAGCACACTCTATGGCTTGACTCAATTTGAAGGGGCACAGATAAACTAGGATGACTACCATGGATTAATGAACTGAGTCTGGAACCTCCACCCATATAAACTGATGCCTAACTATCTAAAGAAACAGAACCTTAAGTCCTACTACCTAATCCCTATAAATAAGCTTGAACTGGCCTACTATGATCACAACGAGAACCTCTACTTGAGAAATATGTACCTCAAAAAGGATGTCCACTACGCTCATCCTAATGGTGCACCTTCTTAGTGCCTCTTTGAGTGGCCTAGGTAATAAACTAGATCAAATTGGCATTCTTAATAATGCTATGCAAAGAAGTCCCTAAAACAACCATTTGGGTGGTAGCCAATTGATAAGGACCTTCTAACCCTATCACAAATATCAAAATCCTCTCTGACTCAATAAAGATACTAAATATGAAATATCTAGATAGAGCAATGACTCTCTTCATAAGAAACAACTTGAGCAAGACTTGCTCATTACCTTGAAGTATATATTTCCCACCTTACAACATGAGTACTCCTTTTACATACTTTGAGCAGTGAACAACATGGCTTGAATTAATATTATTTTTTCCTAAGCTTCCTTTACCAAATTTGTGTCCAATGGCTTAACATCTTCTAACTCAAACCACCCAATAGGTGACTTCCACTTTCTTTAATAATGTTCCTTGAATGAGGAAATATCAATACAAGAATAATAACTATTGTTGTGTTAAATCTTGCAGTACAGATGAAACTTGTCCCAATGCCATCAAAATCAATCATAAAGGTCCTTAATATGTCCTCTAGAACCTGAATCACCCTCTTTGACTGCCCATCAGTTTGAGGACAGAAAGTTATGCTAAATGTAAGCCTTATGCCAACCTTCTCATCCAACCTGTCCAAAGACTTACAAGTGTACTTTGCATCTCTATCCTAAATAATAGTAAGTGGCACCCCATAAAGTCTGACAACTTTCTTAACTAAAATTTTAGCTAACTTTTAAGTGCTATAGTTTGCCCAATTCGATAAAACATAAGCTGACTTTATCAGCCCATCTACTATCATCCAAAAGGAGTCATACCTTATTAAAATATTAGGAAGACCTACGACAAAGTACATAGTAATATACTCCCACTTCTATATGGTTAAAACCATCAACTAAAGAAACCCCATAGGCCTTTGGTGATTACAGTTTACCTGCTGACAATTTTGACACTTAGATACATAATCCACTGTGTCCCTCTTCATCCTTGGCCTCTAATCAAGTTGCCTCAAGTCCTGATACATCGTTGTTGCACCCGAATGAATAAAATAATGCGAATTATGGACCTCTAAGAATACATCATGAATCAAATCACCAATCCAAGGAACACACATTTTTTCCTTAAACCATAACACTCTTCCTACGTCAAGAGTGGCATCTACCTATTCTCTGCACAACACCTTATTGTGGAGTGCATTCAACTTCTTATTATCAAATTCCTTATCATTAATCTTCCCTATGAACATTGACATTACCTCAACTCTAACTACCAAACTGCTCCTATTTGAGACCCCTCAATACACGCCAAAAGATGCTAGAGTTTGAAACTCTCTAGCTAACCGTCACCTAAATACGCTAAATATTGATAAAATACTCATAATTATTATTTTTTTAGCTTAATGTGTCTGCCACCACATTTTCCTTACCTGGATGATACTAAATACTCACATCATAATACTTTAACAACTCCATCCATCTCTACCACCATAGGTTTAAATCACTTAGAGTAAACACGTGTTGTAGGTTAGGATTATCTGTGAAGACGTCACAGTTGACACCATAAATATAGTGTCTCCAAATCTTTTATGCAACACCACTGTTGCAAGCTCTAAGTCATGGGTCAGGTAGTTCCTTTCTCGAAGCTACAACTGACTCAAAACATAAGCAATGACATTCTTATCCTATATTAGCACAATAACCAAACCCAAAAGTGAGGCATCACAAAATGCTATTAAGTCTTTACCATCAACCAGTAACAAAAGAATATGTGTTGTAGTCAAGAGTGTCTTGAGCGTTTGGAAAATCTCTTCACATTGGTCTGACTAAACAAATAACACTTCCTTCTAAGTCAACCGTATCAAGTGCAAGCATTGGATGTAAAGTTTATGACAAATTTGCGATAATAACTATCAAGAGCCATAAAACTTCTTACCTTAATTATTGAACTAGGCCAATTATAATTATTTATTGCATCAATATTCTTGGGATCTAATATTCCCCTTTTTAAGAAACTACATCCCTAAGAAGGCAACTGTCGATAACTAGAATTCACATTTTGAAAATTCAGCAAATAACCTTTTCTTTCTTAGAATCTCCAAACTATGCAAAAATGACATGCATGTTCTTCCTTACCCTTGGAGTACACAAGAATATCTTCAATAAATACAATAACAAAAGAATAAATGAATGACTTGATTTTGTTCATTAAACTCATAAAGGTCGTAAGTGTATTTGTCAACTCAAAATACATCACCTAAACTCAGAATGGCCATATTGATTTCTAAAAGCTATTTTGGGTATGTCCTCCAATATAATATTCAAATAATGATAACCTGTCACCAAATAAGTTTTTGAAAACACTGACATATCCTATAAATGATCAAATAAGTCATCTATGTGAGGCAAGGGATATTTATTTTGTATGGTAACCTTATTCAATTGCCTGTAATCAATGCATATCTTCAAAATACAATACTTCTTCTTAATGAACAAGACTGGATCACCCCAAGATGAAGCACTTGGATAAATAAAACATTTTTCCATTATCTTTTTTAGTTATGTTTTGATCTTAGTCAAATCTTCTGGAGATATTTGATAAAGTGCAATATATATTGGGCGAGTGACCATCTCTATGTTAATATAGAAATTGATATTCCTATTTGTAGCCATACTCGATAGGTTTGAAGGAAACACAATATGAAATTTTGGGACTATCGAAATTGATTCTATCAATGAGAACTTACATCTACATCCTAAAATGAGGTAATCATATTGAACACCCCTTCACCACTAGCCTTCTAGCCCAGACATACAATATAATCCTTACTGGTTTGTCTTTGTACACTCCCTCCCACTCTAGTTCCTTCATCCCAGGCATATCTAGAGTTACTTTTAGCATTATAGTTTAAAAACATGATATAGAGATAACTAGCTCGTACCTATAATTAGATAGAAGTCCAACATCTCTAGAATAACCAAGTCTACCAAAGTTTGAAAACCCATAAATAATATAGGAGGAGAATGCTAAACATGTGTCACTATCACAAACTCAAATAATGGAGTGGAAACATAAGCAAGATAATCAAGTATGTAACAAACCAGATTAGACCCACCACAAATTGGAAAGATATATAAAAATAAGTAAAGGCATGATCAAACAAATAGAAACCATCCGGTCATAACCCAAAATAGTATATGTGATCACTTCAGAAGAAGCCTCAACATTAGTCTTCCCTAGAAAAGCATAATAGTGAGCTTGGTTATCAGTCTGATCTAATTTTTCTCCTAATTATGCTCCTCCCTTGGTGCCACTATTTTCTCAACCATATGAATGATTTTCCTATCGTCAATGCGTGTAACCCCTACTACCTCCTCCTTCTTCTCAACCTATTAGAACTATAGCTCGAGTCTTCTATTGAATTTGGGCATTCTCCTGCCTCATAGGGCACTTCATTTTAAAGTTATCGATAATACCATAATAGTATTATCATCTTTGGATAGAATCCTTATGGTAGAATGAACCCTTGACCACTAATGACTAGTGCCTAAGAAGAACCCTTATCTAAAACCTTAATAGAAGCTAACAAGATCAACTAAATATGATGGGCTGAGTAGGTTTGATAATTATGTACTTTAGAGTAATACCAATTGAAATTCCTAACATTCCAAGATTTGTCAGCTAAAATCTTAGCCTGATTCACTTCGGTAACCCCCTCCAACTTTTTCACATAGTTAGAAACTTTGTTAAATCCTTTTCCAGCTGAAGTCATATACAAACACAATACCTGAAGATCATAAATCATACCCTTAATGTAAAGTATAATCCTCTCCTCTTTAGAAGTTAACATTTGTGTAGAATAGTGAGACAACATATAGAACTTGGTTGCATAGGCCGCAACTAATATGTCACCATGCCGCAATGCTGAAAACTCATCCTTCTTGTAGTCACAGAAGGACCATGGCACATATTTCTCCAAACACAAATCATGTAATAGCTCCCATGTCAATGGAGGTAAAATCATAAAATGACATTCCATGTAGGCTCTCCACCATTGACATTCTACATATGCTCTCCACCATTTCTTAGTATCCTTCAAAAGTAGAAAAGTTACAAACTTAATGCTATGTTGTGTCACAATCCCTATATTATATAACCTCGCATAGGATTCAATAATAAGATCAAAGGCATCCTCAGACTCGGTGTATAGAAACATTGGAGGTGTCATCTTCAAACTTTTTTTGCACTAGTTCATGATTTGTATCAATCATTGCAGAACCCAACACCAAAAAAGAAAAAGTTTTGGTACTAAACCTTTATCAATTCTAGGATCCATGAAATTAGTAGGATGAACAACAAAAGCTAGATATACTAATACCATGGGTGTGGCTTTGGTCCCAGCCAACCCATTTAGAAAAGCTAACAATAGTTGAGAAAACTCAATAGACATAGGGGTAGTTTTGTAACCCCAACAGTATCTGCTAGCTCAGGCTCTACACCCTATTCCTATACAACTTTCATATCCTTCTAATGTTCCTAAGGTAGGAAAGGTAATGCTAACCTCTAAAGATTTTGACTTCCCACTTCTTGAGATCTACCCTTTGTGAGTGTGGCTAATTCTCTCCTTCCCTTAACTTCTTTGCTTACTCATCTTCTTTATCTCTTAATTGTATTCGCAATTGGAGCGGTTGGTATAAGAGCTGCTAGTTGAGTTTCATTAGACCTTGTGTTTACCATTTGTGAATAAAAGAATGAAGAAGATTATATACTAATTTGGATTGCAATATACCAATTGTAATCAACTTATAGCACGAAAGAAACAAGAATGATAGATTTTTAATGTCCTATAGCCTTTTGAAGAAAACAACATGCATCTTCATATTGTTTTATGATATTCTACATAACCCATTTTTGGTATGATAAGATTAATGAACCTAGGATTCAATGCCAACTTTATTATGACTAAAACTTGATGTGAATGAAACCCATACTACTCAATTGGTGGGAGAACCATCCATCACATATTACCATCTCAAATCAACACTTAAAAGAGATAATAGAACCAATCCATCAATAAAACATCTAGTCTAAAGAAAAAACATATGTACAACATAAAGGTGTAATATTGTACTTAACCAAAACCATCCCTAAGAATAAAAAATCATTTGTACCAATACACCAAAAGATTGTCAAAAGAAGATGTAACCCTAAAAACTAAATTGAAAAATATAAGTCCAGAATGAAAGACTCTACCATCCAGGAAGGATTCATGGTAGTACAAAATCATGGCACTCACCCTTAAATTCAAAGACAACTACTAGAGTCATAGGAGTGGTCTCATAGTGTCACGACCCAAGGATACCCCTAGCCGCAACAACGGTACTTATGATCACAATTTACCATAAGCTAACCCGTGAGCAGGTACTTACTATGAACACTGTATAAAAAATAGCAATGGTACATGTTTGAGGAAGATAAAATGTTAAATGTAATACCAATATAAATACTAAAAATGTGGTTCAACCATAAGTTTAGGACATTTGATAAAATACTAAAATCTAACTGTCAATTTAAAAAAACTGATAATACTAAAAAAACTGATAAACTGAATAAGTGTCTAAATGACTATCTGATCGTCTGAAAAGCCTAACTAGCTGAGGAGTTGATGGGACAAGTCCCCAACTAACTCTGGCTGACTAAAAATACAAAAATATTGAAATAACTAAAATAATCAACCCTACCCTCGTTGGATAAGAACTCACCTCTACTGCTACTGGATACACTAAACTGTCTAAGCATGATCAGGAAACTGAGCATTCAAACCTATGATATAAGACATCACAGTGCAAAGAAAAGTATGTGGTCAGTACTTTGAATGTACTATTATATGAGATAAGGTCTAGCTGAAATGCATGGGGTACTGTGCACATGAGATAAAGACTAACTGAACATCATGAAATAACTGAGAATGAATATATGAAAAACTGTAAAATCTGAGAATGCAAGACCAAGCATATATATATTTCTGAAAGAATCTATAAATAGATGGACTAAAATTTGTATAACTGAATAACTGTAAATGTATATGCTTTGATCAAGAAAACATGAACTTCATATATACACTAAATACTCTATTAAGACTTTGGGAGGTATCATCCAACTGATATTCCCCAATCTGAGCTAATCGGGGTCCAACCTGTAACCTCAGTTTGAAGGGTGTCAATATCATTCCATGGGTACTAATACTAGCCGTGTTCAACTAAACTGGTGTCCCAAAGGACTAACGAGTCACCCTTAACTGGCAGGTGCTCTAATAAGATATGTGTTACCTTCAACTAGCAGGTAAACACTTTGTCAACCCTCAACTGGCAAGTAGATATCTCTAATCTACACTGGTTATGTAGTTTTGTAACTCAAGGATTGCTACTAAGAGTCACACCTTCTACTACCAAGTGATCCCCCATCCCTGGGTTCTCTCGATACTAAATTCTACTCCCATCTGAACTAACACTGGAACTGAACTGAACTGAACTTCGTTTAAATGAACATGATTTTCTAAATGATAGTTCTCATCATGATTATATAAACTAAGGAAATAACAAAACTCGTGGTTCAACTGAAACATTACTAAAATGATTTGAATTTATGTAAAAACATATAGGTATCGGGTATTCATAACCCACCAACACTGAATGATCACTAAATATAATAACAAGCTTAAAAACTATAGTAAAGGATCATGGTTCAAAACCCATAAGCATAGGCATTTTATCAAAACATATGAGGATCAAGAATTTAACATGGAAATGCTTGCTAAGAATCATAAATTTAAGATTTATCAAGGAATTCACTAGAATAACGCATGCAAAAATAAAATTCATAGCATGAGGAATTCAAAATCTTTCATGGAATAATACATGGGCTTAATTGAACTAAAATAACCATAAAAACATGAATCAAACCCATCTTAAGAAATATAAAATACCATAATGATAGAAAAATCTATTCTTTAATTGAAAAGAGGGTTTTTGGTCTCCATGGGTTAAAGGGACCCATGGATGAATGCCCCACATACTTTAAGCTTTTAAATTGAAAGGAAGAACATTACTCTTGATGCTTTCTTGAAGGTTCTTGAACTTGGGGAGCTTGAATTCTTAATTTCGTGGGAAAAAAGTAATTGAATTTCTACTCTTAGGGAAAGAAAATGGTTTTCTTGGGAGAATAATAGGTGAAGAAAGGACAAAATTATGCCCTAACTAATTCCCAAGTCATGTTATGAATGATTGGTTTAAGGAGGAAAAGACCTAATTGCACCTCAGTAATTTAAATTCAAAACTGGGCATATCAGGCTTACCGCGATGTAGACTTATCGCGGTAGTTCATTTCACTCACTGTGATGCGGTCTGCATGACAACAGGAGTAACACTGTAGATGTGGGCTTATCGCAATGACCTATTGGTTTTGTAATCCAAACATCACCCAAACCTTGTTCAAAAAAATCCAAAATTTCTCTGAGGCATGCTACTTATATACCTGAACATGAAATAACTCAAAAACCAACATTTTGGGGTTGGGAAGACTGAGTTAAAAATTCTCCAAGTTTAGAGCCTTACAAAATGACTAAGCACCCAAAACTTAGTGAAATTTTTAGTCCTTAAGCCCCTTACGCATGCAACTAGAAGTTGAACTAAGCTAAGAATAATATGGGGTATTATAATATCTCCCTCTTGAAACATTCATCCTTTCATGAGACTGGTTAGACTAAGAGTACTGAACTAAGGTAACTAAGATCACATATTGAACATGCATGACTGAAAACATGATTACTTAACTGAGTCTGAAACATGATGCGTGATCTGAACTGATCTCATAAATGCATGCAATGACATGACATTGATTAAATGGCTAGAACTGAGAATAGAAAAGAGTCAATCTAAGAAAAACTATTACCTAAAGTTGGGTCTGAGTTTGTGGAGAAAAGATAAGGGTACTTCGTACACATATCTGTTTCTACTTCCTAAGTTTCTCCCTCAATGGACTAATTTAGCCATAGAACTTTAACCAAGGGAACTTCTTTATTCCTTAGTCTATGAATCTGATGATCGATAATCTCAACTGGGACTTCACTGTAGGAAAGGCTATCCTGAACATCTGTGTTGCCAAATCTGCAGGGAACTCTAGCTCATAAGCTACCATCCCAAAACATCTAAAAATTTTATAAAGGCTAACATTGCAGGGACTAAGCTTCCCCATTTTTTAAAATATCTCCACTCCATTCTTTGGAGAGATTTTGAAATAGACTAAGTGACCAACCTCAAACTCAATATCTATTCTTCTCACATCTATACAATATTTTTGATGGATTTTAGTTGTCTTCAGCCTCGCTCTAATCAACTAAACCTTGTCTACCACCTTAATCATTGAATATGGCCCTATCATTGTAGCCTCACTTTCATCAAACCAACCAATATGAGATCTACATATCCTTTCATTGAGAGCCTCAAACGGAGCCATCTGAATACTAAAGTGATAGTTGTTATTGTAAGGAAACTCAATCTAAGGTAACTGGTCATCCTAACTACCTTTAAAATCAATAAATATAATGCCCTAATGTTTTTCTTAGCTAAATTTTGTCCTTAAAAAATCAAGCATTGGCTTCTAGAATGATTTATATTTTTTTTAGGTGGAATCCCTTAGATTTCAACTTTTCATTTCGTAGATGATCGAATAAGTTTTTCACTAACATAAGATTCATCTAAAATGGACATTTGGTGGATTAGTTATGGGTAATTTAAGTCCTATTCATAAAACACCATCATTCCTGTCCTTGACGCATCACGGAGATGGTGTAAATGATGATGGTCAATTTCCAGTTGGACTCCGCGATAGTGGCACATTGCGGAGTGGGCCAAATTCCCAATTGTCAATTTTAAGTGAGCCACCGTGATAGTGGCACATCGCGGTGGCCTATAAAATCGGGCTCCCAATTATTTTTTAATACCGGTCTTATTAAGGGTATATTGGGTATTTTCCCACACCTTTATCAGTCCAAACATGAGATTTCAACCCCAATTGAGAATATTACTCATACATTCACCAAAAATATTCAAGAACACTCTCTAGGGTTCCATATTGATAATCCAAATAAATAAAGGTTCAATTGTGAGTTTTTATAACAAGTTGAAGATTTGGAATCCCCAAGTCGTGGGCATCAAGAAGCATTCTTTAAATTTCTAGATAGAGGTACGTGGGGTTTATCATAAAAAAAACTACATGGGCTTAAAACCATTAGAGCATGATTTTTAGATTTTTATGCATGAATTTCAAAGGGATTTTGGAATCTATGTTCTAAATTACGTACTCCAAATGTTTTAATGTTACTATTCTTTTGACCTTGTGGTCCTATACCCTAAATTGATTTACATGTATACGTATATGTATGGAATTTGAGATTTAAGATCGCTGAGAGCCTAAATTATGAACTTTCTCTCGTGTGTTGAATTAAAAATTATGGTTTTATGATTTTAAAGATGTTTTCACAATATTATAGAATTTGAGCATGATTTGAAATTGTTGAGAGGGTGTTTCTTAATATAAATGTGTTCTTGTGTTTAAGAGAAAGAATTGCATGTGATTTGAGAACTTTGACATGACCACCTTGTACTGTGCTACTGAAATGCTTGACAAATATGAGTTCCTTATATGTGTTTAGATGAGGTTTGAGAAAGAGTTTATTTGAATTTAATTATTGAAATGGTGGTCCCAGAACTTGTGTTTTGAAAATAGAGAGTTACGATAGACTAATAATGGCTCAGAGATTTGACTTGGAAATCAATGGTATGACAATACCATATGTATTTATGCCATAATAGATTAAGTTTTCAGAGCATGTTTTCAGAGTATATTTTCAGAGACTGTATGTTTTGATAGAGTTTTAAAAAGGGGCTTAAAGAGGGTTAGGTGGTTACCCAAAGAAGGCGCGAGTTCAAGCAACTCTTAGCCTGGAACCGTATTTACCAATATAGGTAGATTGTTATTATATGCTGGCGACTGCCATGTGTCTTAGTAGATTCAGAGACTTCGACCCTTGTGGCACATTTAGGTTGGGGGATTTGCTTCCGAGTTAATGGCAGTTTCCATATAGCCCATGGAATTTTTCAGAGCTATAGGGTATACCACCTAGCACAGAAGTAACATAGATTTCTCAGAGTTAAGATGATTTTTTTTACAGTCTTTAAAATGCCCTTGTGTATTCTTACTATATGATATACTTTTGAACTGTTTTAAATTTCTCCTATATATGTTAAATAATAAATGATTATTTTGGATATGCTTTGCGTACCAGTACATCTGTATTGACCCCCTACCTCTTAAGTTTTGAGACTCAGTTTAGGGGTTCAGATAAGCAATAGATAATTCAAACAGCTGATTAGATTATGCAGTGGTGAGCCTTCTCTATTTTAGAATGCCTGTATTTTCAAATTATGTCACTTATTTCAGTTTTGGTTTACTAGGGGCCTTGTCCCTGTTTCAGACAGTTGTCAGATTTTCATGTAGTAAAGATTTTGCAGACTGAGTAAGATGTTATTTAGACGTAGTTGATTTACAGTTTCCATACTTATGTTGAATTCAGAATTGACCATATTTCTATAGCAGATTATATTTCCACATCATTTTTTATTACATGAATATTGTGTTTGATTACTAGATAGAGAAAGGCATTTTGGGCCCTCTTGGGATGTCCATCATGGACAGGCCCTAGTTTGGTCATGACAAACTTAGTATCAGAGCATAGTTAATGGTCCTAAGGTATTTACAAAATCGCGTCGGGTAGAGTCTTGTATATGGGTTTTTAGCGCGCCATACTTATAAGAATTAGGCTACTATACATTTAAGAATATTACTCTTTTTTGTGATTTAGTTCGTGCTTCAGAGTCTAATTTGTCCCCTAATCAATGACCTCTTGCTTTTTATAAAACTGGCGATGCCTCCCTGTCACACCAACATTAATACTCAGGATGATAAAGTTCGTCCCACCCATGGAATGCGGACCCATAATAAAGCTCATACCCCAGAACCTATTCCTACTTTAGGAGTACCTCCTGTACTGACTAGTCCTCCTAGAGCTCCCCAGAGAGGGGCCAATAGAACTCAGCCTCGTGAAGGAGAAGTTTCTAATGCTGAATTTAGATAGTCTATACACATGCTGGCACAATTGGTAGCCGCACAAACTCAGAGGTCGAAGGATACTAGTCTGCATCTGTGACTTCTGAAGTTACAAGAGTGGGCCAATTCATGAGAATGAACCCGCTTAAGTTCTCTGGCGCTAAGTTAAAAGAGGACCCGCAGGAGTTTGTAGACAAAATGGAGAAGATTTTTAAAGTAATGCATATTGATCAGTAGAGGGTGTTGATCTAGCAGTATACCAGCTAAATAATGTAGTGAACCAATGGTACAATGAGTGGGAAGATGCGAAGGATGACAGTGCTGAGCCCACAGTTTGGGATGAGTTTGTGGGAGCTTTTCTTGACCGATTCTTTCCTCTGGAGCTGAGGGAAGCTAAATAAGAGGATTTCATAAAACCTTAAGCAGGGTAAGATGAATGTATACTTTAAAGATTAACCAGCTGGCCCATTATGCTCCTGATAAGACAAGTAGTATGAGGGCCTGAATAAGGAAGTTTGCTTCTAGCCTTTCAGATGATCTGGTGCTTGAGTGTTAAGGAGCTATGCTGAATAGGGATATAGACTTTGTTAGATTGTCAGTCTATATACAGCAAGTTGAGGAGAAGAAAAATAAGATAGTTGAATCTAGGGAAAAAGACAGGCAGACAAAGAGAGCCAGAGCAAAAAACAAGAGTTATAGTCAGCAGCAGAGTGGTAATTAGGGTGGTAAATGGAAAAAGAAAAAGAATTGGGGTAATGCACAGTTGGCAGCTAGTGCCCTGGTGTCCAGACCCACAGCTAAGCAGCACACCCAGAATTTTTAGTCTAGACAGGGGCCAAGGATGTAGGGTACATAGTCGCAAGAAAGTGTAACCCAAACCCCTCAGTCCTATCCGCACTGTGAGAGATGCGGGAGGCCATATCTAGAGAGACTGCCCAGAAGAAAAGAGTAATGTTGGATGAGCCAAGTCGTAGGGGAATTCATCTACACTACCACCTCAGAAGGGTGCCATTTCAACCACCGGAAATGGTCAGAATTGGTTGTATGCTTTGACCAACCACCAGGAGGTAGAGGCCTCACCAGATGTAGTCACCGGTATGTTGCAAATATTTTCTCATGATGTGTATGTATTACTTGATCCCGGGTCTACCTTGTCTTATGTGACCCCATACGTGGCTGTTGGTTTTGGGTTTGAGCCTGATGTGATTGCTAAACCCTTTTCTGTTTCCACCTTGGTGGGATATTCTGTTGTTGCTAGGAGGGTGTATAGAAATTGTATTATGTCTATTTTCAATCGGGATACTGAGGTAGATCTCATTGAACTTGATAAGGTTGATTTTGATGCCATCTTAGGGATGGAAGGCTCCATTCATGCTATGCCACTTTGAATTGTAGGATCCTTAGAGTCACCTTTTCTTTTTCGAATGAGTCTGTGATAGAATAGGAGGGACATTCTCTAGCACCTAGAGGGCACTTCATATCTTATCTCAGGGCCCGTAAACTTATTTCCAAAAATTACCTATATCATCTTATTCGGGTTAAAGATTCTAATGCTGAAAGTCTCCCTCTTTAGTCTATCCTCGTAGTGAATAAATTAATGAAAGTATCTCCAGATGATCTCCCAGGAATACCACCTGATAGGGAGATAGATTTTGGTATTGATTTATTGCCAGATATCCGTCCTATTTCTATTTTGCCATATAGGATGGCTCCTGAAGAGATAAAAGAGTTGAAAAAATAGCTAGTAGATCTTCTAGATAAAGGTTTTATCCACCCCAGTGTGTCTCCCTGGGGTGCACCTATACTTTTCAGGCGAAAGAAAGACGATTCCCTTTGTATGTGCATAGATTACCGCCAGTTGAATAAGGTCACAATTAAAAATAAATATCCCTTCCTAGGATTGATGATCTTTTTTATCAACTTCAGGGTGCTAAATGTTTTTCAAAGATAAACCTTCGTTCGGGATATCACCAATTGAAAGTTAGAGAGTCAGATATTCCCAAAATAGCTTTCCAAACTAGATACGACCAGTATGAATTCTTAGTCATGTCCTTCGGGTTGACTAACACCCCTGCATCTTTTATGAATCTAATGAATAGGTTTATCCATCAGTTTCTGGATCTGTTTGTCATTGTATTCATTGATGACATTTTTGTATATTCTAAGAGCGAGGAGGACCATGCCAATCACCTTTGAATCATCCTTTAGACCCTTAAAGATCATAAATTTTATGCAAAATTTTCCAAGTGTGAATTTTTGTTAAATACTATTGCATTCTTGGGGCATATTATGTCTAGTGAGGGGATTAAGGTTGATCCCCAAAAGATGGAGGCAGTGAGAAAATGGCCCAAACCCATGACTCTAACCGACATTCGGAGCTTCTTGGGTTTGGTGGGTTATTACAGAAGATTTGTCCAGAGTTTTTTTTCCAAAGCTGCACCACTTACTAAGTTGACTCATAAAAAGGTAAAGTTTTCGTGGTCTGACTCTTGTGAGAATAGATTTGAGAAGTTAAAAGACAAGTTGACTACTACACCTGTTCTGACTCTTCCGGAGGGTACAAAAGGTTTTGTTGTATACTGTGATGCATCTCGAGTGGGACTTGGGTGTGTTCTTATGCAGAACGGTAAGGTAGTATCTTATGCATCTAGGTAGTTGAAGGTGCATGAGCGGAACTAACCTACGCATGACTTGGTGTTAGCAACTGTGGTTTTTGCACTTAAGATTTGGTGGCACTATTTGTATGGAGTACACATTGATATATTTACTGACCACAAGATTTTAAAGTATGTTTTCTCATAGAAAGAATTAAATCTTAGGCAGAGGCGGTGGTTGGAATTTTTAAAAGACTATGACATGAGCCAGCACTATCATTCGAGCAAGGAAAATATGGTGGCCGACACCCTCAGCAAGTTATCTATGGGCAATCTTTCTTATGTAGGGAAAGAAAGGAGAGACATAGTGAAGGATATTCACCAACTTGCAGATCTAGGAATGTAACTTTTTGGATTCCAAAGATGGAGGAGTGGTTGTTCATGAGATAGCTAAATCTTCCCTTTGAGCAGAAGTCAAAGAGAAGAAAGTTGAAGGTACCATCTTGATGCAGATCAAGAAAGATGTGGGTCAACAAAAGGTATTGTTTTTTGAAATTTGCAGTGATGGTGTTTTGAGATACCAGGGTAGATTGTGTGTGCCAGATGTAGATGGCTTGAGGAAGAGAATCCTTGATAAAGCTCACACGTTGAGGTATGTTGTTCACCCTGGCTCTACTATGATGTATTAGGATTTAAACACCATTTATTGGTGGAATAATATAAAGCGTGATGTGGCTAACTATATTTCCAAGTTTTTAATTGTCAACAAGTTAAGGTGGAACATTTGAGGCCAAGTGGTTCTTCTTAAGAGATAGCTTTGACTTTGTGGAAGTGGGATATGATTAATACGGACTTTATTACAGGACTTTCTAGGTCCCAAAACCAGTATGATTCTATTTGGGTGATTGTAGATAGGTTGACCAAGTTAGCACACTTTCTACCTGTCAGGACACATTATTCGGGAGAGGATTATGCCAAGCTGTTCATTGTAGAAATAGTTCATTTCCATGGGGCACCTGTATCCATCATATCTAAAAGAGGTGCATAGTTTTCTTCATAGTTTGGGAGATCGTTTCAAAAGGGTTTAGGTACCCAAGTGAATTTGAGCATGACTTTCCACCCTCAGAGAGATGGGAAAGTTATGCACACCATCTAGACCCTTGAGGATATGTTGAGGGCCTGCGTGATTGATTTTGAAGGTATTTGGGTAGATCACTTGCCATTGATAGAGTTCGCATATAATAATAGTTTCCATTCCAATATGAAGATGGCACCTTTTGAGACATTGTATGGGAGAAGATGTAGGTCCTAGATAGGTTGGTATGAAGTAGGTGAGACACAGATATTTGGGCCTGATCTTGTTCATCAGGCAATAGAGGATGTGAAAGTCATTAGAGAATGACTTAAGATAGCTCAGAGTCATCAGAAGTCCTATGCCAATGTTAGGAGAAGAGATCTAGAGTTTGAGGTTAGAGATTAGGTATTTCTCAAGGTTTCTCCCATGAAGGGAGTTATACAATTTGGAAATAAATGGGATTTGAGTCCTCGCTATATAGGATCATATCATATTGTGAGAAGGATAGGTGGAGTTGTATATGAGTTATAGTTTCCATCTAGTTTGGGTTCGGTTCATCCGGTATTTCATATATCTATGTTAAAGAAGTGTATTGGAAACCATTCTTTAGTATTGCCTATCAAAGAAATCAAAGTGATGACTCCTTATCCTATGAAGAAGAGCATGTAGAGATTTTGGATCACCAAGTTAAAATATTGAGGAACAAAGAGATAGCCTCAGTTAAAGTGTTGTGGAGAAACCAGAAAATTGAAGAAGTGACTTGGGAATCAAAAGTTGACATGAAAGCTAGATACCCAAACCTTTTTGATCCAATGGATGATGAAATAGAAGGTAAAATCCTTGCCTTATTATTTCTATGCCTTAGTATGCTTGAAAGTACACTTGTCTATATCCTGTGTCAACATTCGGGACGAATGTTCCTAAGGGGAGGATATTGTAACTCCCTGAAGTTTTTCTTAGCTAAATTTTTTCCCTATAATATCAAGCATTGTCTTTTAGAATGATTTTTTTTCAGGTGGAATCCCTTAGATTTCAACTTTCCATTTCGTAGATGATCGAATAAGTTTTCCATCAACATAAGATGCGTCCAAAACGGACAATCGGTGAAGGAGTTATGGGTAATTTAAGTCCTGGTCGTAAAACACCATCATTCCTGTCCTTGGGGCATCGCGGAGAGGGTGTAAATAATGATGGTCAATTTATAGTGGGACTCCACAATGGTTCCACATCACGGAGTGGGCTAAATTCCCATTCATCAATTTCCAGTGAGCCACCGCGATAGTGGCGAGTCGCGGTGGCCCATGAAATCGGGCTCCCAGTTATATTTAAATACCGATCTCATTAAGGGTATATTGGGTATTTTACCACACCCTTATCAGTCCAAACTTGAGATTTCAATCCCAATTGAGTATATTACTCATACATTCACCAAAAATATTCAAGAATACTCTCTAGGGTTCCATATTGATAATCCAAATAAATTAAGATTCAACCATGGGTTTTCAAAACAAATTGAAGATTTGGAATCCCCAAGCCATGGGAATCAATAAGCATCCTTTAAATTTATAGTTAGAGGTATGTGGGGTTTATACTAAAAAAACTACATGGGCTTAAAACCATTAGAGAATGATTTTTAGATTTTTATGCATGAATTTTAAAGGGGTTTTGGAATCTATGCTCTAAATTATGTACTCCAAATGTTTTAATGCTACTATTGTTTTGACCTTGTGGTCCTATCCCCAAAATTGATTTACATGTATACATATATGTATGGAATTTGAGATAAGATCATTGAGAGCATAAATTATGAACTCCCTCTCGTGTATTGAATTAAAGATTATGGTTTTGTGATTTGAAAGTTGTTTTCGCAATATTATAGCATTTGAGCATGATTTGAAATTGTTGAGAGGGTGTTTCTTGATATAAATATGTTCTTGTGTTTAAGATAAAGAATTGCATGTGAATTGAGAACTTTGACATGACCACCTTGTACTGTGCTACTAAAATGCTTGACAAAGATGTGTTCCTTGCATGTGTTTGCGTGAGGTTTGAGAAAAGATTTCTTTGAATTGAATTATTGAAATGGTGGTCCCAAAAATTGTGTTTTGAAAATAGAGATTTACAATAGACTAATAATGGCTCAAAATTGTGACTTGCCAGTCAATGGGATGAGATATTATATGTATTTATACCATAACAGATTATGTTTTCAGAGCATGTTTTTAGAGTATGTTTTCAGAGACTTCATGTTTTGATAGTGTTTTAAAAAGGAGCTTAAAGAGGGTTAGGTGGTTACCCAAAGAAGGCGCGATTTCAAGCAACTCTTAGCCTGAAACCGTATTTGCTGATACGGGTAGATTATTATTGTCGGCTGGCGATGACCGTGTGGCGTAGCAGATTCAGAGACTCCGACCCTTGTGGCACACTTGGGTTGGGGGCTTCGCTGCCGAGTTGATGCCATTTTCTATATAGCCCATAGAATTTTTCAAAGTTTTAGGGTATACCACCTAGCGCAGAAGTAACACAGATTTCTTAGAGTTGAGATGATTTTTTTTTACAGAGTTTTTAAAATGCCCATGTGAATTCTTACTATATGATATACTTATGAACTATTTTAAATTTCTCTCATATATGTTGAATAATAAATGATTATTTTGGATATGCTCTGCATACCGGTAAATCTATATTGAACCCCGCTCCCCCTATCTCTCAGGTTCTGAGACTCGGTCTAGGGGTCCAAATAAGCAGTAGATAATTCAGACAACTGATCAGATTGTGTAGTGGTGAGCTTTCTCTATTCCAGAACGCCTGCCTTTTCAGATTATCACTTCTTTTAATTTTGGTCTACTGGGGTCCTTGTCCCAATTTCAGACAGTTGTTAGATTTTCATGTAATAGAGATTTCGCAGACTGAGTCAGATGTTATTTAGATGTAGTTGATTTACAGTTTCCATACTTATGTTGAATTCAGAATTGACCATGTTTCCATAGAAGATTATGTTTCCACATCTTCTTTTATTATATGAATGTTGTGCATGATTACCACATAGAGAAGTGCGTTCTGAGCCCTCATGGTTCGTGATGTCCGTCACAGCCATGCCCAAGTTTGGGTCATTACAATAACACATTCTCTTAACATATCTTCTAAGGTCTGAATGATCCTTTCTACCTAACCATCTGTTTGAGGATGAAAAGTTGTATTGAGATAAACTTGGGTACCAAGACCCTCTTGAAAATCCTTCAAAAAGTGACAGGTAAATTGAGTACCTCAATATGAAATGATAGACAATAGAACTCCATGCAACTTAACCAACTCTCTAAGATAAAGCCTAGCATAGTCCTCAGCTGAGTAAGAAGTATGAACTGGCACGAAATGAGCTGATTTGGTCATTCTGTCTACAATGGTCCTTTCTTCCTGACCATCTGTCTGAGAATGAAATGTTGTACTGAGATGAACTTGGGTACCAAGACCCTTCTGAAAATCCTTCCAAAAGGGAGAGGTAAAGTTAGTACCTCTATCTGAAATGATAGACAATAGAACTCTAGGCAACTTAACCAACTCCCTAAGGTAAAGCCTGGCATAATCCTCAGCTGAGTAAGAAGTATGAACTGACATGAAATGAGATGATTTGGTCATTCTGTCTTCAATGACCCATATCAAATCATGTTGGCGATACGTACGAGGTAACCTTATCACAATATCCATGTTCACCACTTCCCACTTCCAAGTAATGATGCTGAACTCCTACAATGTAACACTAGGCCTTTGGTGCTCAACTTTAACCTGCTGACAATTAGAACACTTAGCTACAAACTCTCCAATATTCTTCTACCTACCATTCCAACAATAGATTTCATACAAGTCACGATACATTTTTGTGGCTCCTACATAAATGTTATATCTCGCACCACACTTCTGCTAAAACTTGTTACCTCAAATCATCAACACATGGACACATAACCTACCTTGATAACGCAATACACTATCTCCCCCTTGGGAGAAAACCTCTACTTTCTAATCTCTGACTGATTCTTTCAACTTAACCAAACTGGGATCCCTATCTTGCTTTTTCTTTAACATTTCGAAGCATTCTGAACCCATATACTACCTTCAGATGAATCAACCAATCAGACACCCAATCTAGCAAAATGATGAACCTCACAGACTAACTTTTTCTTATCATCCTTAACATGAGTAACACTACCCATAGACAATCTACTAAGGGAATCTGCCATAACATTGGCCTTACCTGAATGACATAACACACTCATATCATAATCTCTTAACAACTCAAGCTATCTTCTCTGACAAAGATTCAGATATTTCTGCAAGAATACATACTTCAAACTTTTGTTATCTGTGAACACATAAACATAAACCTTATAAAGATAATGTCTCCAAATTTTTAGAGCAAAAATAACAACTACCAACTCAAAATCATGGGTAGGATAATTCTTTTCATGGGTCTTAAGTTGTCTAGAGGCATAGGTTATGACTTATCTCTCTACATCAATACACAACCAAGACCAACTCTAGAAGAATCACAGTAAAGTATAAACCTAACTAAACCATCTAGCAAAGTCAAAACTAGGGATTAAGTGAGATGAGTCTTCAACTCCTGAAAACTCTTCTCGCATGAATCTGACCACCAAAATTTGACTTTATTATGAATCAATAAGGACATGGGGGATGCAATAGAAGAAAAACCTTTAACAAAACATTTGTAATAGCTAGCCAAACCCAAGAAACTCTTGAATCAGTTTGAGAGATGGGTCTAGGAAAGTTTCTCGCTACTTTGGTCTTTTGAGGATCAACTCTAATACCATCACAGGAAACAATATGGACAAGAAAAGCTACTGATCTTAGCCAAAATTTGCACTTACTAAATTTGTCGAACAACTAATGGGATCTAAGAGTCTACAATACAATTATGAGATGATCCATATGATCATTCTCACTATGGGAATAGGCAAGAATATTGGCAATGAAGACTATGATGAACATGTCCAAGTACTACTTGAACACTCTGTTCATTAAGTCCATGAAAGATGCAGAGGCATTCATTAGTTCAAAAGACATTACTAGGAATTTGAAGTGACCATACTAAGTTCTGCAAGAAATATTCAGAATGTCACATTCTCTGACTCTGAGCTGATTATAGACGGATCTGAGGTTTATCTTAAAGAAATAACTGGCACCCTAAAGTTGGTCAACCAAATCATTTTATTCTATGGAGTGGATACGTAATGTTGATTATGACTTTTTTCAACTAATGGTATTCGATGGAAATTCTGAGTGAATCATTTTTCTTACGAACAAACAAGACTAAAGCGCCCCATGGAGAAACACTAGGCTTGATGAAACTATTATCTAAGAGATCATTTAACTATTTTTCAATTCCCTAAGCTCGACTGGAACCATTATCTAGGACGCAATAGAGATAGGTTGGGTATCTGGAAAGAGATCTATTCCAAATTCAATTTTTCTTTCTGAATGAACTTCGAGAATGTTTTCAGGGAACACATCTAGAAATTCCCTTACTACTAAAACTGACTCAAGACATGGAGTCTTAGAACTGGAGTCCTTGACTCTAACAAGTTGATAAACACATCCCTTAGAAAAAATTTATCTTTCCTTAAGATGGAAATGATCTAAACCCTAAGCATAGACGTACTACCCCTTCATTAAATGACTGGTTCATTGGGAAACTGAAATTGAATAACTCCATTTCTATAATCAACTGATACATAACATGAGAGGAGCCAATCCATGCCAAGAATGACATCAAAATTAGTCATCTCCAACTTTACAAGATCAATTAACATAACTCTCTAGGACATTATAACCAAGGAGTTGCTCTATACCCGCCTAGCTATAATATATTACCTATTGGAGTAGACACTGAGAAAGGTTATAATAAAGATTACAGACAGACCCCGAAGCGGACGGCTATATACGAGTTTACAAAAGAAAGAGAAGCTTTGGGGTCTAATAAAACATACACATGAAGATGAATGACTTGTAACGTACCCGTAACCACATTAGGATAACTTTTTTAGTCCTGTCGGGACTAGAGAGCATACAATCTATTCTGGAACTGAGGGATGATTAGACTGACTTTGTTGGCCGGCCTTTGGGCAATCTCTGACTCTGTAGCCTGGATTTCCATATCTAAAACACTTATCACTTCCAGCTCTATACACACCTTAATGATTCCTACCACATTTCCTACAAAGCAGATTAGTATAAACATAATTTGCACTACCTTGGGACTTAGAGCCTGGCACTCTATCTCGACTATCTTACCTGAGCTTAGGCACTGGCGTACTAGATAAAAATGGGACTAGGGCTAAGGACTTCTAATAGAACTGATAATGGTTACCACCCTCTGACCCCGGCTGAGAAAATTTAAAACTACCAGTTCTAGACCTCTTATTCTTTTTTTTTAAGTTTCTCTTCCTCAATCTAATGAGCATAAGTCATAAGTCTAAATTAGTCCATCTCCTTAATAACCATTGTGGTCCTACACTCCTTGAACATACTATAATATACCCCAGATACAAAATTACTCATTCTAGACCTGTTACCAGCCACCATCGAAGAAGCATACCTTGCCAATAGAGTAAACTTATGCGAGTACTCCTTTACACTCATACTAACCTGCTTCATGTTAATGAACTTCTGAATCTTATCCTCCCTTAAAGATAATAGGAAAATCCTTTCAAGAAAAGTCATGGCAAACTTCTCACACTCACCTAACCCTGCATTGACACTAGAGTCATCCATCTACTACTTAAACTAAATGTGAGCTACATCTTATAAATGATATATAGAAAACTCTAAACTTTCACTCGAGGTGATGCCCATGATATCGGTCATCTTCTAAACAATATCCAGAAACTCCTGAGAATTCTTCTCAAACTTGTATCCCAAAAATAAAGAGGGATTCATTCGGGTAAAATCTAGAATCCTAGCTACAACTGTGTTTGCCATTGGATTAGCTGGGGAAATAGCCTACTGATAGATCTGACAAGCTACTGAATGAGCTAAAGTAGTGAAAGAATATCTGAATTTGGTGTGAGAGATATATTAGTTCAAGGGATCTTCATGAACAGGTAGCGGTGCAAGCTGATTCTTGTTCCTTTTTCTATTGTTTCTCTTGGGAGGATTGTCAAAAAATAAAATATAGGTTAGAAAAAAAGAGTTTAAATAGAGCTTATGCTCATTCTTATGACATGAATACTTAAAGAGGGGAAATTTTCCTAAATCATCTCGTAGCCTCTTGTTCATAAGTGTGGCGAGTATCACACCCATGCACAAGACTCTACTCAACGCGGCGTTAAGACTCCCTAAGACACTTTAAAACTCTGAGCTCTGATATAAAGTTTTTTCATGATCCGATGCTACCCCTAGAAGTGATAATGGTGCTTGCGGCCACAAGTGACCACAAGAAAAACCATGAGCTGCTACCTACAGTGAGCACTGAATAAAAATAGCAATGGTGCACATGTGTGAAAGATAACTGTTGAATGGAATACAAATCTGAATACAAAAAATATGGTTCAACTAGAAGTCTGGAACATTTGATAAAATACTAAAATCTAACTATCAATTTAAACCAACTGATAATACTGAAAAGACTGATAAACTGAATAATTATCTAACTAATTATCTTATTGAGAAAAAAGCCTCTAATTGATTGAGGAGTTGATGGGACAAGCCCCAAACTAACTTCAACTAACTAAAAACACGTAAATACTAAAATAGTGAAAATAATAAACCCTGCCCTCGATGGATAAGGACTCACCACTTGTAACACCCCAATTTTCTGAACTGGAATGTCACACGGTGCTCATGACCCCGAAGGACCACAAACTAACCCATGACTAATATCTATACCTGTACACTGCATAATATAACATAAAAATACAGAAACATGTACTGAATAGACATAAAGTTCAGATCTAAATAAAAACATCTAATACGAATATTGTCTAAAAATGGTTTAAAAATACCAAAACAAATCTGAAATAAATGTCTGACATACTATAGTCTAGAAAGCCTCTAAACTGTCTAAATAAGGAGTTAAGGGAACATGTCTCCAACTAACTCCATCTAGAAAAACTAAACTGAAATTATAAATGAAATAAAATGATATCATGCTCGAATGGATGAAGACTCACTGCAACTCTGTGACTAGAATTCTACTGCTAATATGGAACACATGCCTCTGAACCTGTGGTGTAACATAAGAGAAAACACCATAGCACAAATGAGTTAGTACGTCTAAATGTACTAAGTATACGAGTGAGGTAGGCTAAATGCAAGGGGTTACATACATTAAAAATGCTGACTAATATGAATGTGAGAATATATACATGCATACATAATAGTAACTGAACTCGTGGAGATACTGACTACTGAGTTTGAATACTGACAACATGCGTGTACTGATACTGAGATACTAAATAGATGAATGACTATTTCTGATAGTTTGAATTATGAAAAACTGGTTTGGTTGACTGTGTCTGACAGTCCTAAAGCTGAATACGGATATCATGAATTCTAATAACTGATGTAACTGATACATGAGTCCAAAGAATTGATATAACTGATAGCATAAGTGACTGTATCTGACAGTCCATAAATCTGAAGGAACTATCTGAGTTCCATTCTATTTTTGAGTTGACTATATCTGACAGTCCTAAAATCTGAAGAACTATCTGAGTTCTTTTATTGAGACTGGGTGAATGTAGATGATAGTATTAAAATCTATAACTAAAACTATGGGAGGTATTTGGGTAACTAAGATACCCTATATATGCTATAACAGCAGATCTGGTGTCCAATTTATGCCTTAATTGAAAGGGTGTCAATACCACGCCACTGGTAAGGACAGCTGTGATGACCCTTATCTGGAAGGTAGTCAAATGAGAATGGTGGGAACCCTAAACTGATAAGTTAAGCCACCACATCAACCCTAATCTTGTAGGTTAAGATGTCTCAACCTACACTGGTTATGTAGTTCTAAAACATAAGGATGACTGCTAAGAATCACTCCCTGAACTGGTAGGTGAGTTCCTATCCTTGGGTTTATTCGGTGCTAACTTCTACTCCCATCAGAAGGATACTGAACTGAATAACTAAGATAAACTGAATAACTGAACTGAACTAATTAGTTGAACTAATACTAGTGGTATTTTTTAGCGGAGCTAAACTGGGTTTACTGAATTTCGATCACTAACTAAATATACTGAGTTTTGAGGACCGATTGAGAGTACTAAAGTTACTGAAATTGCTAGGAATACAGATGGGACTAAGATCACTGAGATTACTGAGTACTGAAGTTATAGAACTACTGAGACTACTGAGATTTCTGAGTTTTTTTGAGTCACATGACAATCTGAATTCTATAATACATGGCTTGACTGAGAGTATCGTGATAACATGACATGGCTCTAGGAACACAACTATATTTTAGGGTGTGAATACCCCCAGGAATCGATGGAATAAAACTGATACAACATGACTGAATTGATCATAAGATTGGAGTCCACAATTCATATTGTCATAAGTAGGGGATATTATACTTCATGTAGTTCTTCAACATCTTAAGCATGGTAGGGACTGCATGGATATATTTCATGTACATTTTGTATATCTCTATCATCATACATGTTTCATACACAACAATAGCAACACATCAATAGCATGGAATTTATATTGAAGTATATATCTTACATGGACTTGTCATTTAGATATCATGGAACTATGTAAACATGAATTTCTAGAATCCTAAGCATTTTATCAAACACCTTGCATGCACTCTTTAAGGAATAGGTGTGCTTATTAATTTGGCAATCTTAATCCATCCAAAATTCATGGGTTTCAACTAACCTATTCACATTTTTCATGAAAAATACATCAAGATACAACCTTGAATCCAAACAACAATCATCAACATGAATATAGTCATAACACAACAAGGAAATCACAATTTATAATTTAAAAGATAATTCTTGAGCTCCATGGATGAAATGGACCCATGGATGAACAATATTCATACCTTAGATTAAGAATTCGTGAAGATTAACGGTGAAATTTTCTTGAAATAGACTCTTCTATGAAAATCCTAGGGCTTGATCTTCAGAGTTTTGATCTTGAGAGGAAACCCTAATGTTGTGGTTGAGAATGTATGAGAGAGCTTTTTTAAATGTTTAACTAAAAAGAATTGAATATAATACACTTCTTGAAGGTTATAAGTTGTGGGAAGTGAAGGAAAAAGATCAAAATACCCTTACTAAAACGTCCCTCAAGTTCTGGAAAGAAAAGCTGACGACATTCATGACAAGGCATCAAAAATGTGATAGGCCATCAAAAATATCATCACACAGAAGCTGGTTTCTGCCTATGGATGACGACCATTTTGACAAGGCGTCACAAATGTGATAGGCCATCAAAATAGTAGTCACACAGTTGCCAGCCCGACATGCTGGAGTAAAATGGGCATAACTCCCTGCTCCGATATCAGATTTAGGAGAAATTGGTATCGTTAAAAAGATAATTCAAAGATCTTTCATTTGATATGTAGTGACCACCCAAATCATCATAAAAAATGAGTTATGGTTGATTGAATTTGACCTAAGTTTTGATACTCACTAAAACGTGGATGATAGGAAAGCTTTCAACTTGTACTTGAGTTAGGGGACATATATAGTCTAAATTCATGCTCAAATAGATTCCCATGCTACAAAATTTATTAAAACACTAAATTTACAAAGGATTCAAGGTTTTTGAAACATCTACGCATAGGAATGATGAATTTTCATTCTAGTCCAAAATGTGGTGTATTATAATATCTTTCCCTTGGGAACATTCATTCTCGAAAGAGAATGATTGAGATGGAAGAAAATATCAAATGAAGTACGTACAATATATACACTACTGAAACATGGTTTCGGGACTGACATGACTGATAAGATGAGTACATCATACTGAACATGCATATCTGATGCATGAGTAACTGATTCATGAATGAACGACTGAGTGTTCTCATGAACTGAGTTTCTCATATTAAGAATGCATATCTGATGCCTAATTGATGAGCTAAATCCATGCATATCTGATTCATGATTATATGAATGACATGATACATGAATGCATGATAGAAAGTACTGATAAGCGGATCACGCATATCTGATGCGTGAGTATATGACTAAATGGGCTCAGGAACATGCGGCTGAACATGCAATGGTAAAGGTACCAAGTTTGAACTGAAAACTAAGCATGGAACTGAATACCAAGTTTGTACTGATTACTTAAAATGAAGATGAATAATATTAAAGAGAACTGTTACCTTAAATGTAAACTCTAATGAATCCTGAGATCGTTTACTAAACATGCATGAGTGGAAATATCAGAACATAACTGAATTTGGAATGTGATACACGAACTGAACTAAGTAATTGAGTACATGGCCTACGACTGAGTTTTGAAGCTAGAGGGCCGGCTCATAAGTAACACTTCCTCCAAGATAGATTCATCAAAGAAAACGACATGTTTAAATCATGAAAGTTTGGGGGCTATAGTGTATCTCCCCCTTGGGACACTATGTTCCTTGAATGATGTTGGACTGACCTTGCTAAGATATTGAGGAAGTTGAGGTGATGGACAATGCACCTAGGTATGAAATCGTGATTGATTATCTGAGATCTAAAACTGAAGCGTGATGCACGAATGCATAGACATACTGACTTATCTGATTAACTGAGTAACTGGTAACTAAACACTGGGTATTCAAGACTGAATTGTACTTAATCTGAGTAGTTGGGATAAGGCCATAAAGTATTATGCATATGAGAAGGGACTGACTGGGTAACATGAGGTAACTGATCATGGATTTCATAAAATATATATTGTCTAAAAATGCAGGACCAAACTTATTACATGATTTGGAAACATTCCATAGACTGAGGTATTGAAATATCTATAACTGAGTAGCTGATAACTGTATGCTATAGTCAAGTAAGTCTAAAACTGAATTAAATTTTTGAGTTGAATACTGATTTAAAGCTGACATTAGTCAAGGATCTAAATATACATTCACACTCTGAATTTTTTTTCCAATTTCTAAGTACTACCTCTTGCTAGCCCTTTGCTTACATACTAACAGGATATTAAAGCGTATCTTCGTATCTACACCCTCATATAAAACATGCATGCAATAATCTGCTCATAACATGAAACATTAACTCACTCCCATCTAAGAAATTTCTCAACACTACACTATTCTAATAAAGAGAGCTCATGAAGGGTTAAATCAGGAGAACCTGAAACATGAATTGATACTGACTGAACTTGACACATGACTAAAACCTGAGGAATGGAATATCAACAACATGGATTTACCAAAAGGGTCTGAACTGAGTACACTGGTGAGCATGATACGTGTATACTGAGTGACCTGAGTCTGGAATTTCTGAGTTTATGGAATATAATTTGTAACACTGAGTGATCTAGAACTAAACTTCCTATACTGGGAACTGAAAGCACACACAATTCTATGGAATACATGTGAACATAAGCTATATCAATGGAATCTGAGACATGAAGCATGCATAGGCACTATACTGACTGAAGTACGAAGCTTGACACTGAGATAAGGATGGGTCGGGAATCGCCTTCCCTAACTGCTTTTCTATACATACTGGCACTACTACTGGAAATCTGAGAGCCTGACTTAGTTACTTGATCTATCATCTCTTCCTTATCTTTAAGCCATCATCATAAGTGTGTGAACACTAAACTAATCTCTGAACTGCATTAAAATCATCATCATCATATACTTACACTCTGATCAACACATGGTCACCTTACTAAACATGTCATCTGCCTTTGTTTCCATACATACTACTAATATCACATTCATTTCTTCATGCTTAATTTCAAGTCAATAAATTTAAATTTCTAACTCATACTGTTCAAGCCTACTGATTCATTATAGCACAACTATCCCCATGAATACATAATCTATTCAATCTAGATATCATATCCAAACTTGTCTACTGCTAAACTCCTAGGTTCATACTTCTAACTCTGGGTCACAATCTATCATAGGATTTTGAGAAGGGATCTAATGGCATGTCTAAATCTGGGTTCAAGAATGAGTTTTATGATCATGAATGACATCCGTACAACATTGGAACATAACTTAACTGATGGGATACTGTCTGAGAAAGCCCTATCTTTAGGACTTGAGCTTCACTATTTCTGTTACCTTAAAAGTAAGGTAAAATTAACATGAGTGAAGCATTATAAGAATCTACATGAGTTTCTTAGAGAACCTCGCTATAGCACGATCTGAGATATGAAAGAAGGGAAACTGTTCCTAAAACATCTCATAGCCTCCTGCACATAAGTGTGGTGCACAACACACGCATGTACAAGACTCTATTAGATGCAACTTTCGGACTTCCTAGGACTCTATTGAACCTTAGGCTCTGAGACCAAGTTGATGATAGGCGTATTTACATGCCTAAAGTACTTTAATTTACCCATATTTTAGCTAAGTTTTAAGGACAAAATATATAATTCGTGCACTTTGAGTCCTTTTTCCTGTAAGTGAGCTAACCAATGTGATTAAAAAGTTTTCAGGTATAAATGATGAAGATTTCAGCATTTTATGGACTGGTTGACGCCAAAGGAAGCTTCACGAAAGAAGGAAGGCAGCTTTTGGAAGTCTATGGACTGAAAGTGATGCATGAAAAAGTTGTCCCGGGCAAAAACAACATTTCCAAAGACTTGGGGATCAGCAGTAACTTAGTAGAATTAGGATAAGGATGCAGTATCCTAGTAGGAGTAGGATAAGTATGCAGTAGCTTAGCAGGAATAGGATATGGGTGTTATTAAAACCCTATTTTGCTGAACTTTTCAGCATTGATTCTCAACCAATTTCGCCCCATTCTTCCTTATTTTCTGACAATTTTCTATTCGACTTTTAATTACAGATTCTATAAGTTTACAGAGAAATACGACACTCTAGGGAAAACGTCAACCTAGTTTGACGCCACCCCCATATTCAACGTGAGATTCTTTGATTTTTGACATGATGATTATATCTATTGTGATTTCCGTTGCAATCATGAGTGGCTAAACTTCTCTATTAGGGTTATGGAAGCCTTATGAGATATTATCTATTGCTATTAGTTTGTGAATTCTTGACACGTATGCCGCTTATATCATTCTTCTCTTCGTCTTAATTTAAATTCTTGTGGTTGCAAACATATAGAATATGTCAGTATAGCATTAACTTGTTCGAAAGAAAAGTTACATGTCTGGAAAAGAGGGAATGTCAAGGACATAGGGCGCCAACCCCTGTTTAAAAGTTAGTGCCGTAACTGAATTAACCTCTTGGAGAATTTGTACCATTAGATACGCTTTAAGCTCGAAAGAGTTAAAGTGAAATAATCCTTGATGGTCGAAAGACGCCTGGATTTACCATAGAATACGAATCCCTATAAGCACATGCATGTCTGAATTCCGCATAACTCATCGTTAATAGATACGTAGAACTCATCAGGTGGACATAACCCTAACTTAAAATTCTCATTGATTAAAACCTACTACACATTCTGATCTTCTTTGTTACTTTAATACTTTTAATTCACGCTACAATTAAATCCCCCCTTTTCGTAGAATTTTTTATCAACAGTCTACTAATCGTTGCTTACTTAGTGACCAAGTATTCCCTGTGGGATTCGACATCCAACCCAGTTAGGTTCTATATTTGACAATGATCGCCTACACTCTTACGAGAGCTGTAGTTTGAGTGTTATCAAATTTTGGCGCCGTTGCCGGGGAATACGATTGTCAACTAAGTTTGTGATAATTACTAGACCCTTTGGTCAAAGATTCTTAGTATTTTACTTTTAGTTGTTGTTTTTGTTCAGTGCATGCCCAATACTCGAAGTTCTGGTCAACCATTATTACCCGTAAATCCTGAACCATAACTTATTGGCAGGATGGAGGCACAATGTGACATTGAGAGAAGGGCTGCTCAACAGGAGTAGGCTAGATTAGCTGCGTTGGCCGTTGCTCAAGTGCATCAACAGAATATCGATAACCCTGGGTGAGCAGCAGATCCTGATGATGAGGACTTAGGTGATGATGATTTACTAAACTCGAGGCGTGATGGTGAAGTGGTGACACCGGCAAACAGAAGAGATCGTCAAGCAAGATTTCGGCCTGAACGCCGAGCTATACAGATTCCCTTTGATGACGATGATGATGATCTGGATGGAGCTGGTGCCACAGGAGCTATTATTCCTCCGCCATTGGCACCCGGAGCCAAGTTCAACATCACTAGCACCATGATTCAGTTATTGCAACTCAAGGGATTATTCGGTGGACTTGCAGGTGATGATCCAAATATTCATCTGGTCAACTTTATCTCTACATGCAAGTCATTCGACAATCCAGGCGTTGGACAGAATGCAATTCGGCTGCACTTATTTCCATTGTCTCTATCGGGGGAGGCAACTCTATGGTTGAACGGGTTGACTCCTGATTCTATTACAAATTGGAGGCAATTGAAAGAAGCTTTCCTAGAAAGATTCTTTCCGCCATCCAAAATAGCACAATTGAGAGATGAAATCAGCAACTTTTGTCATCTTCCAACTGAAGCCCTCCACGAAACATGGGAGAGATTCAAGAAGAAGCTTATGAGGTGCCCAAACCATCACATGACCAATGTCCATTATATGGAGATACTATACAGATCCTTGAATTCAGTAACTAAACCAGTGGTGGATAATGCGGCTAGAGGATCATTTATGGACCTCACCTTTGTTCAGGCAAGCGATATGCTAGACCGAATGACAAAGCAAAGTAGAGCTTGGCATACCAGGGATTCTGAGGTAACAAGCCCTACTTTATCTATTGGCATGACTGCAGAACAAAAGCAAAGAGAGGAGGAACGCGATCAAGATATGACGCACATAAAAACACAGATGGATCTTTTTACAAAGCATCTACTATTAGGTAAGACCGAAAAAGTTAAAGCAGTTGCGTCAAAAGGAAGAGAGGAATCCGATTCTGAGGAAGAAGCCAACTACGTGAACAATCAGGGTGGTTTCCGAGGCAATGCCCAAGGAAACCAAGGTAGGAACTATTATGATAATTCTGGAAACAAGGACCGTGATCTAGGTAGTTGGAAGAACAAGACTGAAAGGAGTAGCGTGTATATTCCTCCTGGAAGATGTGACGCCACTATATCTGGTTATGGAAATATGTCCATGGAAGATATGATGGCTAAGCTGTTGAAAGGAGTGGAGGCAACTAGCACGGGAGTAACTGAGGTAATAAATGATTTGTCCTCAATGAATCAATTGGTTGACTCACATTCCATTTCAATAAAACAGCTGGAGCAATAATTGAGTCAAATTTTAGCCACATTAAATCAAAGAAAAGCTGGCACCTTACCGAGCGACACAGTGCAAAACCCAAGGAACGATGGAACATGCATGGGTATTACTACCAGGAGTGGTAAGGTGTTGGAAAATCCAACCAAAGGTAGGTAAGTGGCCGACAATGTATTAGATGATGCCGAACCAGAGGATGCCACAGAAGCTGAAGAAGGCATCAATGACGTCACCCCTCAACATCCACAGCCTGAAAATAGTGCCAATCTGAAGCAAGAGGAAAAGAAAGTCGTGGAGAAAACTATTCCCCTTCCACCACCACCTTTTCCTCAAAGATTAAAGAAGAAAATTGATGATACCAAGTTCAATAAATTCATGGCGATGTTAAAACAGCTGACCATTAATGTTCCGTTAATAGAGGCACTAGAACAGATGCCTAGCTACGCAAAAATTATGAAGGATCTTCTGACAAAGAAGCGGGCAGCAAGTTATGAGTTGACAGATACAGTTCATCATTGTAGTGCAATCGCTACCAGATCACTAGTTCAGAAGAAGGCCGATCCCGGTGCCTTCACGATACCCTACACTGTCAGACCTTTGAATTTTGCCAAGGCATTATGTGATTTAGGAGCCAGCATCAATTTAATGCCACTATCTATTTATAACAAGTTGGGGTTGGGGGATCCTACTCCAACCAATATGAGGCTTGTAATGGCAGATAGGTCGGTAAAACAACCTATTGGTATTTTATGTGATGTATTGGTGAAGGTTTCCTCATTCATCTTTCCAGCAGACTTTGTTATCTTGCATTGTGAGGTGGACTCCGAAGTTCCTATAATCTCGGGGCTCCCTTTCCTTGCAACAGGAAGTGCGCTTATTGATTTAAGAGCTAATGAGCTTCTATTCTGGACGAATGATGAAGTAGTCCACTTTGATGTGTGTAAATCAATGAAGCAACCCAAAGATCTAAACGTGTTCTCGGTAGCTGATGTTTATTTTGATGATGAGAAAGAATTACCTGTAGCGGAGCAGCTTATTGATGACCCATTGGTGATTGTACTTATGAATGTTGAGCGTAAGGATGCTGAAAGTTATGAAGAAACTATTTGTTCTCTAACAGGATTAGGGTCATATCCTCATGCTCCCAAGAAGCTAGACCTTGATCTCAAAAACCGACCTACACCACCAGCTAAACCATCTATTGAAGAGCCACCCACACTAGATTTGATGGAGCTGCCTAGTCATTTAAAGTATGCATTCTTGGGAAGCAGTAACACACTCCTGGTTATTGTGGCGGCAGATTTGGGTGAGCAGCAAGTAGCAGCTCTCATAGCGGTTCTACGGAAGTACATGAGAGCCATTGGTTGGACCATCGCTGATATCATTGGTATTCCGCCTAGGATTTGTACACACAAGATTCAGCTTGAAGAAAATTGCATACCCACTATTGAGCATCAAAGGCGTCTAAATCCACCTATGTAAGAGGTGGTGAAGAAAGAAATTATTAAGTGGTTGATGCAAGGGTTGTATATCCAATCTCCAACAGTAAATGGGTAAGCCCGGTACAATATGTACCAAAGAAAAGTGGCATGACGGTAGTTGCGAATGAAAAAAATGAGTTAATTCCACTTAGACCTGTCACAGGGTGGAGAGTATGCATGGACTACCGTAAGCTGAATTCGTAGACACTTAAAGATCACTTTCCAATGCCATTTATAGACCAAATGCTTGATCGATTAGCAGGGAAAGGATGGTTTTGTTTCTTAGATGGTTATTCCGGCTATAATCAGATTTGTATCGCTCCCGAGGATCAAGAAAAGACAACGTTTACATGCCCATATGGTACGTTTGCCTTCAAACGTATGCCATTTGGATTATGTAATGCACCCGCCACTTTTCAGTGTTGTATGCTGTCCATTTTTTCTGATATGGTGGAAGACACTCTGGAGGTATTCATGGATGATTTTTCAGTTGTGGGTGAGTCGTTTGAATCGTGCTTGGAAAATCTAAGTATGGCATTGCAGAGATGTGTTGAATTCAACCTAGTGCTGAACTGGGAGAAGTGTCACTTTATGGTAAAAGAAGGTATTGTTCTTGGGCATAAAATCTCCGAAAGAGGAATTGAGGTGGATCGAGCTAAAATCGAAGTCATCTAGAAACTACCACCCCCAATTTCAGTCAAAGAAGTTCATAGTTTCCTCGGGCATGAAGGTTTTTATCGACGGTTCATTAAAGACTTTTCCAAGATTGCTAGTTCGTTATGCAAGCTTTTGGATAAGGATGCAAAGTTAGACTTCAGTGAAGACTGCTTGAAGGCATTTGAATGCCTCAAAAGGAAGCTAATTGAAGCTCCTATCATTGTAGCGCCTGATTGGTCTTTACCGTTTGAAGTCATGTGTGATGCTAGCGGGGTAGCTTTGGGTGTTGTACTTGGACAGAGAAGAGAAAAGTTATTCCATCCAATCTACTATGCGAGCAAGGTCTTGAACGGAGCCCAGAAGAACTATACTATCACAGAACAAGAGCTTCTAGCAGTTGTGTATGCTTTTGAAAATTTCCGTGCTTATTTGTTGGAAACCAAAGTGGTAGTTCATACAGACCATGCAGCTCTGAGATATTTGATGAAAAAGAAAGATGCAAAACTAAGGCTAATTCGATGGGTATTGTTGTTGCAAGAATTTGATTTCGAGGTAAAAGATAGAAGAGGTTGCGAAAACCAAGTGGCTGATCATCTATCTAGACTCGAGAACGAGCATATAGCGCAACCTGATCTAGAGATTGATGATGCATTCCCTGATGAAGAGATCTTAGCCACGATGATGAAAGAGCTACCATGGTATGCAGACTTTGCAAACTTTGTGGCAAGTAATGTGATGCATGCAAATCTATCATTTCATCAAAAGAGAAAGTTCATGCATGATGTGAGACACTACTTCTGGGATGAGCCATATTTGTTTAGATGATGCGCTGATGGTGTGATCAGACGATGCATATCTCATGTGGAGGTGCCAAGTATCTTGGAAGCAAGTTATGCTTTCCAAGTTGGTGGACACCATGCAGGTGGTCGGACAGCAAGGAAGGTATTGCAAAGCGGCTATTATTGGCCTTCGATATTTAGAGATGCCTATGAATTTGTGAGAAGATGTGACCAATGTCAGAGACAAGGCACGATTTCGAAGCACCATGAGATGCCTATGTCAAAAATTCTTGAAGTAGAGCTGTTTGATGTGTGGGGCATTGATTTCATGGGCCTATTCGTAAATTCGTTTGGGATGAAATATATCCTAGTTTCTGTCGACTATGTATCCAAATGGGTTGAAGCAGTAGCGTTGGCCGATAATGAAGGAAAGCGTTTTGTAGCATTCTTGAAGAGAAATATATTCTCTCGTTTTGGGGTACCACGTACCATCATTAGCGATGGAGGATCACACTTTTGCAACAAGCTATTCAAATCCATGTTAGTGAAGTATGGGGTCAAGCAACATAAGGTAGCCACACCTTATCACCCATAAACGAGTGGACAGGTAGAGGTTTCCAATCGAGAGATCAACCAAATCCTTGCTAAGACGATAAATGCTAACAGGAAAGATTGGTCTCGGAAGCTGGACGATGCACTATGGGCTTATAGGACTGCATTCAAAACCCCAATTGGCATGTCCCGTACCAACTAGTTTATGGGAAGTCCTGTCACTTACCCATTTAGCTCGAGCATAAAGCATTATGGGCGTTAAAGCAACTGAATTTGAAGTGGGATGATGCTATGAATCTGAGATTGGAGCAGCTGAACGAGATGGATGAATTCCGTCTACATGCGTATGAAAGATCAAACCTCTACAAGGAACGGATGAAAAAGTATCATGATCAGCGGATTGTTCAAAGAAACTTTCAAGAGGGTGATATGGTACTTCTTTTCAATTCCAGACTGAAGCTATTCCCAGGTAAGTTAAGGTCCAAATGGTCTAGTCCGTACAAAATTAGCCAAGTCTACTCGTCGGGAGTAGTTGAGTTAGAAGACAATAATGGTGTTGTCTTTAAGGTGAATGGCCAACGACTGAAACCATACATCGGTCCTCTTGACGCGATAAAATGCATGGCCACCATCTATCTCGATAAAGTCTAAGTAATCGAGATAGCTATATCGTGCCACGACAATAAATCAAGCGCTTGATGGGAGGCAACCCATCGGTTTTAATTGTTTTTATTGTTTTTGTTTTCCTAGGATTTTGTCGAGCCACGACCAAAACTAAGGCGCTTGATGGGAGGCAACCCATCGTTCTAATCGTTTTTATTGTTTTTGAGTACGTGTAGGTACAAGAGGTGTAAAGGAGGAGATTGGTTTCAAATTTTGATTTGGAAGTATCGCATGTTGAAGGTGGTAAGTTAGGAATGAAGAAGCAAGAAGCTATGGATTAGGCATTGCCTATGAAAATATAGGCAACGAACAAGGCAAGGCCTATGTAAATCTAGTCCACGAACAAGGCAAGGCCTATGCTATGGCATAAGCTCTCGGATTCTACAATGCCATAGCATAGGCGCCGCCTATGCCTAACAATTCTATAGCATAGGCGCCGCCTATGCAAAAGCCTTTGGTCTCGGATTCTACAATGCCATGGCATAGGCGCCGCCTATGCCCAATAATGCCATAGCATAGGCGCTACCTATGCTCAACAAGGCTGCAAAGCATTAGGCGCCGCCTATGCTCACTTTTGGTCTCCAAATCCGATTCCAAATGGGTCAAAACCCAAACCAAGCTCGCCTATAAATAGAACCTTAGTCTTAGCACAAAATTGCATTGCAACTTCAACCTAGGCGTCGCCTACCTCTCCAAATTCTCTCAAAAATTTTCCTTTTTGCTCTTTTACTTTGCAAGAACATCTTCCGAGGCCATCAACCAAGTATGTACTTCTTTGTTCTTCTCTTATATTCCGTAAGTACTACACTACTACGCCTATAATAAATTATTAAATCTTGAAGTAGTGTTGGTGATTTGAATGTGGTTGATTTGTTGCGATACAACTAAGTGAGTGAAAGAATACGTAAGGATGCTCTTGACTTGTTTCCAACTTGTATTTGATTTTGATACACTGTCATACTTTTTCGGAATTGACATGGTCAAGAAAATTGCATAATCTTGTAACTAGAAAGCTTACATATTGGAATGACTTGTTCATCAAAATGAAAATCATGGTTGACTACAAACATACGATGTTGTGATTATTTCAAGCCATAAATTGATACAATATCTATGTACTAGTTTTATTCAAAGTAATGCATTAGTCCAAAACATGAAAGTATTGTCAAGATTAAATGAACTAGAATCAGAAAAAGATAGTTAAGATGACAAGAAAAGTATGACTACACTGATTATATTGTTGGAACATAACACCTAAACGTATATCGATGAAGTCTGAGTAATCAACATCGTTCACTTCACTAGTTCGCGCCAACAAATTAAGTGTGGGGTGGTGCCACTACTGCTTGTTTGACGATTGTATCTACCAAGCTAAAGCTAACATGCCTGTCATTTTAATCTCAGGTACAATGGCACCAAAAGCACGACAAGGAAAGGATAAAGCGACCACCTCACAAAAAGGCCAGAAAAGGAGACGTAAAGAGCAAGGTGAATCCTCCTCGCTGCAAATACCTCGCCGCATGTTTGGAATCAAATGGGTCCTAGAGGAGCAAGGAAAGGAGTGGTATAGGAACAATAAAGAGAAAAAATATGTTCATGTGGAGTTGATACACAAGGAAAGCCTAGCAAAGAAAGAACCTCACATGTTGGCCAAGCTAATGGCGTTACATCTTGATTTCATCTTCAAAGATATGGGAGAATGCAATCTCGATCTAACACAAGAATTCTATGCCAACTGTTCACCGAAAATTATAGGGAGTGAAGTAAAGATTTGGGGCCAAGTCCTTCAACTAAATGCGGAGTTCTTCAACTCTATTCTAGGTTTGCCATCTGTTGATCCATCACCACTCAAAGAGCTGTAGATTGAACCTCCGTACAGGGCAATCAGACACACACTGTGCGGAACAAGATCAATGGCACGATGTAGCAGACACAAGGACACCGGGAGGCACAACACCTTCCCATACGCTTTCTTGAACAGAGAAGCGCGAATATGGTTGTGAATAGTCAACTGTTGCCTAATTCCAGGGACACAGTACACGAAGATTACACGAGACAGAGTATGTTTGGTGTACGCATTGATGACGAACGTCCCCATAAACATTGGGGCGATCATTCGATCTTCAATGCATAAGGCCAGGCTACACAAGAGGTCCCACTTCAGCTTTGGAAATCTGTTGACTGCAATATTAAGGAAGGAGGACATCGAAGAGGAGCCGGCTGATCATAAGCTTCCACACAACCCGAAGAAGGTTGACCTCACAAAGGTTAAAGATGCTGAAACCATGCATGGCGTCAACCTTACCACTGCAGAACGACATGCTCGGGATGAAAGTTTCTTTTGCCATCTTTATGGCATGACTCAGTTTACCATGATAAGCGGAGGTCGTGTTCCAACTGTTGCAGAGCTCCAACAGTTGGATTATGACTACCCAATGAACGAGCATGCAAGGGCTATGTGTGGAGTAGGTGTGTACTTTGAGGAACCTCTTG
Source organism: Capsicum baccatum var. pendulum (assembly GCA_030864225.1). NCBI lineage: Eukaryota > Viridiplantae > Streptophyta > Magnoliopsida > Solanales > Solanaceae > Capsicum > Capsicum baccatum. Next base: position 197,180,145 of record CM061559.1, on the reverse strand, counting down.
ATGACAATGTGCCAACCGATGATGATCGTCGAATGCCAGACTCCGACGTGGAGGAGAATTTGGATGACGACAACTCCGATGATGATTTCGATGCAGGGGGTATGACCCCAGACATAGAGGAGGAGTCCGACTAATTTAGGTTCTTCTTATTTATTTACACTGAGGACAGTGTGTACCGTCTAAGTGTGGGGTGCTGGTATTTGTATGCTATATTTCTTTATCTGTATTTGCTTATATATGTTTGTTTTGCTTATTTATTTATGTTTGTTTTATTTATTTATTTTCTAGAAATTTTGTTTTTGTTAAAAACTTTGCATAAAATTGTTTTGATGGGCAGCATGGTATTATAACATGAGTTTGTGCTAAAATCATTACTATTGAGACGTTTAGGCTCTAAGTGTGACTCCCTATGTGATAAGTGTGTTGTTTAATTCCTTCATCTGTTGGGGTCAAGAGTCTATACGGCTCCTAATAAAGTTGACCATGTGCCTTGTGTGTGTGAGATAATAGTATATTCTGTGTTTATGGCTAATGCTAGAACTTGCCTGGTATGTATGTAAAGCGAAATAAAGAGTGTGAGTTTAGGAGATGATTTAGGCATTTCTTTGGCAACCTATACTTGTTTACCTTCTTTTTATCTACCCGTGGACATTATCCTAGATAACCCCCTTTGAGCCTTTAGCCGATTTTCTTTGACAGCCTCATATGTAAGCCTAATCCATTTTTTATCCAGACCATAATTTGATCCAAATTCCTAAGTGCTTTAAAATTGTAAAGTCATGTGACAAAATAAGAGGAAATTGGGTGAGAGTAGTTCCTTAAAGTGAATTGGTACTTGAATTCGTTATGAAAAAGAATGGTTATCATAGAGATGTGTTATAAAAAAAAAAGAGAAAAATGAAAAGGAAAATCAAAAGTTCTGTTCAAAATTGAATAACAAAAGAGGTGAGAAGGGGTGGTAGATTAAAAAAAAGTAGAAAGGTTGTTTGAAAGAAAGTGTTAATGGCTTAATGTGATGTATTAAAGCGCTTTGGAACTTAGTCACTATTTCTAGCCAAAATAGTCCTACCCGTCCCTTAGCCTACATTACAACCTGTAAAAGACCTATTTGATCCTAAGCTTAGCATTCTGATATTTAGTGGAGCATTACACTAATGGCAAGCCTATGGTCATCAGTTGCAACATACGAATTCTTTGTGAGAGTGAGAGCAAAGAAAATCTTATACCCATGTTTCGAAAAATGAAATACTTGTGAGTGATTATGGGTAATATATTGTGAGACACACATGGTTGATGATTTTTGGGTAGTCGTGTATGATTCTTTGTGCCTTAACTTGTGGATACGAATTAACCATCATCACGAGTCTAGGTTGGAGCTTGAATTGTTTCTAGTAGTGATTAGAAAACTACTCTTTGTTAATAATTGTCGTGCCTGTCGTGATGAATATTTTGTGCTGTTACTGTGAAATCCTAAGTAGATGTTTATATGGGCATGTGATAACGCTCAAACTACAGCTCTCGTAAGAGTGTAAGCGGTCGTTGTCAAATATAGAACCCAACTGGGTTGGGTGTCGAATCCCACAGGGAATACTTGGTCACTAAGTAAGCAACGATTATTAGAGTTTTGATGAAAGTTCTGCGAATAAAGGGGGGGATTTTGTGTGTGCAAATAACGTGAACAAAATAGTAGAGTAAAAACGGAAAATAGAAGAGTAAAACGGAGTACTTGGTAGGTTTTAATCAATGAGAATCGAGAGTTAGGGTTAAGTCCACCTTATGAGTTGTACGTATCTATTGACTATGAGTTATGCAGAATTCAGACATGCATGCGCTTATAGAGAATCGTATTCTATGGTAAATCCAGGCGTCTTTCGACCATCAAGGACTATTTCACTTTAACTCTTTTGATCTTAAAGCGTATCTAATGGTACAAATTCTCCAAGAGGTTAATCCAGTTACGGCACTAACTTTTTAACAGGGGTTGGTGCCCTATTACCTTGACATTATCTCTTTTCCAGACATGTAACCTTTCTTTTGAACAATTTAATGCTATACTGGCGTATTCTATATGTTTGCAACCACAAGAATTTAAATTAAGATGAAGACAGTAATGATATAAGCAGGATACGTGTCAAGAATTCACAAACTCATAGCAATAGATAGTATCTCATAAGGCTTCCATAACCCTAACAGAGAAGTTTAGCTACTCATGATTGTAACGGAAATCACAATAAACATCATCATGATCTCACGTTGGTCACAAGGGCCGTGCTTTCTCTGTCAGAAAGTGTAACGTGAATTAGGATCAAACGTTGAATGAAAAAGACTTGAATTAATTAATGAGTGAATAAGAATTTATTAGAATGGGAAGGAATAGAAGGGGGAATAAGAAGAGAATTGAAAGTGTAAAACGTAGAAGTATGAGAATTCGAATTAATGGAAGAATTAGAATGATTCGGAATTATGAGAGTGAATAAAAGCTTCAGCAAAATAGAGTATTTATAATACCCATATCCTATTCCTACTAGGATACTACGTACTTATCCTAATCCTAATAAATTACTGCATCATTATCCTAATCCTAATAAGTTACTGCTGATCCCCAAAGTCTTTAGAATTGCTGTTTTTGCCCGAGACAGGTTTTCCATGCGTCACTTTTAGTCCTTGGCGTCCAAGCTCTCCTTTCCTTCTTTCGTGAAGCTTCCTTTGGCGTCAAGTTATCCATAAAATGCTGAAATCTGCATCATTTATACCTGAAAACTTTCTAATCACATTTGTTAGCTCACTTACAGGAAAAAGGACTAAAAGTGCATGAATTATATATTTTGTCCTTAAAACTTAGCTAAAATATGGGTAGATTATAGCACTTTAGGCGTGTAAATACGCCTATCATCAACACCCCACACTTAAAGCTTTGTTCGTCCTTGAACAAAATATCATGTCCATATAAACATCCACTTAGGGTTTCACAGTAACAACACAAAATATTCATCAAGACAGGCACGACAATTATCAACAAAGAGTAGTTTTCTGATCACTTCTAGAAACAATTCAACCTCTAATATAGACTCGTGATGATGGTTAATTCGTATTCAAAAGTTAAGGTACTGATAATCATACACAACCACCCAAAACTCATCAACCATGTGTATCTCACAAAACATAACCCATAATCACTCACAAGTATTGTATATATTTCGAACATGGGTATAAGATTATCCTTGCTCTCACTCTCACAAAGAATTCGTATGTTGCAACTGATGACCATAGGCTTGCCCTTAGTGTAATGCTCCACTAAATATCAGAATGCTAAGCTTAGGATCAAATAGGTCTTTACAGGTTGTAATGTAGGCTAAGGGACGGGTAGGACTATTTTGGCCAGAAATAGTGACTATGTTCCTAAGCACTTTAATACATCACATTATGCCATTTATGCTTTCTTTCAAACAACCTTTCTACTTTTTTTTAATCTACCACCCTTTCTCACCTCTTTTGTTTTTCTATTTTGAACAAAATTAACTTTTTATTTTTCTTTTCCTTTTTGTTTTCATGACACACCTCTTATGATAACAATTAATTTTCATAGCAAATTCAAGCACCAATACATTCTAAGGCACTATTCTCACCCAATTTCCTCTTATTTTGTCACATGACTTTACAATTTAAAGCACTTAGGAATTTGGATCAAATTATGGTCTTGAAAGAAAATGGATTAGGCTTACATATGAGGTTGTGAAAGAAAAATAGGCTAAAGGCTCAAAGGGGGTTATCTAGGATGATGTCTATGGGTAGATAAAATGAAGGTAAAGAATCATAGGTTGCCAAAGAAATGCCTAAATCATCTCCTAAACTCACACTCTTTATTTCGCTTTACATACATACCAGGCAAGTTCTAGCATCAGCCACAAACATAGAATATACTATCATCTCACACTCACAAGGCACATGGTTGACTTTATTGGAAGCAGTATAGACTCTTGACCCAACAGATGAAGGAATTGAACCACATAATTATCACATAATGAGTCACTATTAGAGCCTAAACGTCTCAATAGTAATGATTTTATCACAGACTCTTGTCGTAATACCATGCTGCCTAGCAGAACAATTTTATGCAAAGTTAAAATTTAAAAAAACAATTTAACTACTAAAAAAAACAAAAAAAAACAAAACAAACAAACATAAATGAATGCAAATGCAGATAAAGAAGGTTAGCATGCAAATACCAGCACCCCACACTTAGACGGGACACACTGCCCTTATTGGCAAATAAATAAGAAGAACTTGGTTAGTCGGACTCCTCCTCTATGTCTGGGGTCATACCCCCTTCGTCGGAATCATTATTAGAGTCGTCGCCACCAGAGTTCTACTCCACGTCGGAGTTTGGCATTCGATGATCATCATCGGTTGGCACATCGTCATCAAGAGGTTCCTTAAAGTACACACCTACTCCACACATTTGCCTTGCATGCTCATTCATTGGGTAGTCATAGTCCAGCTGTTGGAGCTCTGCAGCAGTTGGAACACGACCTCCGCTCATCATGGTAAACCGAGTCATGCTATAAAGATGGCGAAAGAAACTCTCATCCCGAGCATGCCTTTCCGTAGTGGTAAGGTTGAACCATACGTGGTTTCAGCATCTTTAACCTTTGTGAGGTCAACCCTCTTTAGGTTGTGTGGAAGTTTATGATCAGCCGATTCCTCTTCGATGTCCTCCTTCCTCAATATTGCGGTCAACAGATTGCCAAAGCTGTAGTGGGACTTCTTGTGTAGCCTGGCCTTTCGCATTGTAGATCGAATAATTGCCCCAATGTTGATAGGAACATTCGTCATCAACGCGTACACCAAGAACACTCTATCTTGTGTAATCTTTGTGTACTGGGTCCCTGGAATCAGACAAGAGTTGACTATTCGCATCCATATCCGAGCTTCTCTATTCAAGAAAGCATATGGGAAGGTGTTGTGCCGACCGGTGTCCTTGTGTCTGCTCCATCGTGCCATAGATATTGTTCCGCACAATGTGTGTCTAATTTTCCTGTACGGAGGTCTGTTATACAGCTCTTTGAGTGGTGATGGATCAACAGATGGCAAACCCAGAAAGGAGTTGAAGAACTCCGCATTTAGTTGCAAAACTTGGACCCGAATCTTTACTTCACTCCCTGTAGTTTTCGGTGACCAGTTGGCATAGAATTCACGTGTTAAATTAAGATTGCACTCTCCCATATCTCGGAAGATGAAATCAAGATGTAACGCCGTTGTCTTAGCCAACATACGGGGTTCTTTCTTTGCTAGGCTTTCCTTGTGTATTAACTCCACATGAACATATTTTTTCTCTTTATTGTTCCTATACCACTCCTTTCCTTCCTCCTCTAGGACCCATTTAATTCCAAACATGCGGCGAGGTATTTGCAGCGAGGAGGATTTTCCTTGCTCTTTTCGTCCCCTTTTTTGGCCTTTTTGTGAAGTGGTTGCTTTTTCTTTCCCTTGTCTTGGTTTTGGTGCCATTGTACCTGAGATTAAAATAATAGTCATGTTAGCTTCATCTCAGTGGATACAATCAATAAACAAGCAGTAGTGGCACCACCCCACACTTAGTTTGTTTGTACGAACTAGTGAAGTGAACGATGTCGATTACTCAGATTTCATCGATATACGTTTAGGTGTTATGTTCCAACAATATAATCAGTGCAGTCATACTTTTCGGATCATCTTAACTATCCTTTCTCAATTCTAGATCATGTAACCTTGGTAATGCTTTCATGGTTTGAACTAATGCATCACTTTGAATACAACTACTACATACATATTGTATCAAATTATCACAACATCTTGTGTTTGTAGTTAACCTAGATTTTTCATCTCAATGAACAAGTGATTCAAGCAAGCTTTCAAGTTACAAGGTTATGCAATGTTCTAGACTATGTCAATTCCGCAAAAGTATGACAGTGTATCAAAATTAAATACAAGTTGGAAATAAGTCAAGAGCATCCTTACGTATTCTTTCACTCACTTAGTTTCACCACAACAAATCAAACATATTCAAATCATCAATACTACTTCAAGATTAAACAATTCATTATAGACGTAGTAGTGTAGTACTTACGGAATATAAAAGAAGAACAAAGAAGTACTTACTTGGTTGATGGCCTTGGAAGATGTTCTTGCAAAGTAAAAGAGCAAAAGGAAAATTTTTGGGAGAATTTGGAGAGGTAGGCGGCGCTTTAGGGTGAATTGCAATGTGTTTTTAATTTAAGACTAAGGTTCTATTTATAGGACAAGCTTGGGTCGGGTTTTGACCCATTTGGAATCGGATTTGGAGACCAAAAGTGACCATAGGCGGCGCCTAATGCTTTGCCTATGCTTGGTATAGGCAGCGCCTTTTGCAAAGCATTGTTGAGCATAGGAGGCGCCAATGCTATGGCGTTGTTAGGCATAGGTGGCGCCTATGCCATGGCATATGAGATTCAGAGACAAAATGCTTTTGCATAGGCGGCGCCTATGCTATTGCATTGTTGAGCATAGGCGGCGCCTATGCTATGGCACTCTAGAATCCGAGAGCTTAGGTCATAGCATAGGTCTTGCCTTTTTCGTGGCCTAGATTTACATAGGCCGTGCCTTGTTCTTTGCCTATATTTTCATAAGCAATGCCTAACCCATAGCCTTTTGCTTCTTCATTCCTAACTTACCACCTTCAACATGCAATACTTCCAAATCAAAATTTGAAACCAATCTCCTCCTTTACACCTCTTGCACCTACATTTACTCAAAAACAACAAAAACGATTAGAACGATGGGTTGCTTCCCATCAAGCGCCTTAGTTTTGGTCGTGGCTCGATAAAATCCTAAGAAAACAAAAACAACAAAAACAATTAAAAATGATGGGTTGCCTTCCATCAAGCGCTTGATTTATTGTCGCGGCACGACATAGCTATCTCGATTACTTAGACTTCATCGAGATAGATGGTGGATCATTTTCTAAATGGATTCAGACGACAATGAAGCTTACTTGTAGGCATGCAATCTTCTTCGAGATGAATCTTGAGCATACATATCCCAGGTGGGATACCAATTATATCATCAATTGTCTAACCCATAGCTCTCTTGTATCTCTTCAGAGCAGAGATGAGAGCCTCTACGTGTTGTTCACTTAAATTATCCACCACACTCACAGGAAGTGTATCTCCACTTCCCAAGAACGCATACCTTAGATAATTGGGGAGCTCTCGTAAGAGTGTAAGCGGTCGTTGTCAAATATAGAACCCAACTGTGGTTGGGTGTCGAATCCCATAGAGAATACTTGGTCACTAAGTAAGTGAAGATTATTAGACTTTCGGTGAAAGTTTCGTAAAAAGAGGGGATTGTATGTGCAATAATGTAACAAAGTAAAAAATGGAAAATAGCAAAGTAAAAAGAAAGAATGTTTAGTAAGATGTTTAACCAATGACAATTGAGAGTTGGGGTTATGTCCACCTTATGAGTTATACGTATCTATTGGCTATGAGTTATGCGGAATTCAGACATGCATGTGCTTATAGAGAATTGTATTCTATGGTAAATCCAGGCGTCTTTTGATTCTAGCGATGGGGGCTCTTCAATGGGAGTCTTTGCTGTTGGTGACGGTTGATCCTTAAGATCAAGGTCCGGCTACTTAGGAGTATGAGAATAGGACCCTATTTCTGTTAGAGAACACATAGTTTCTTTATGTTCTTGAGCCTCCTCATGCTCAAAATTCAGCAGCTCATCAAATAGTGACTCATCAGTAAGCTGCTTTTCTACAGAAAATTCTTTGTCATCCTTATAATTAACTGCAGCTACAGAAAACACATCCATATCTTCAGGCTGCTTCATTGCTTTGCATACATCAAAACGGACCACTTCGTCATTTAACCGAAATAAAAGCTCATTAGCTCTCATGTCAATAATCACACTTCCAGTTGCGAGGAAAGGGCGTCCCAAGATTATGGGAACTTCAGAGTCCACCTCGCAATCCAAAATAACAAAGTCTGCAGGAAAGATGAAGGTGGAAACCTTCACCAACACATCATTTAAGATACAACAGGTCATTTTATCGACCTATCTGCCATCACGAGCCGCATATTGGTTGGTGTAGGGTCGCCCAACCCCAACTTTCTGTAGATGGATAGTGGCATCAAATTGATGCTTTCTTCTAAATTGTACAATGCCTTAGAAAAATTCATAGATCCAACCGTGCATGGAATAGTGAAAGCACCAGGGCCTGCCTTTTTCTGTACTAAGGACCTTGTGGCAATTGCACTGCAATGATGAATATTATCTGTCGTTTCATAGCTTACTGCCCGCTTCTTTGTTAAGAGGTCCTTCATGAATTTAGTGTACCCAGTCATCTGTTCCAGCGCCTCAACCAACGGAACATTAATGGTTAGCTGTTTTAACATCATCATGAATTTATTAAACCTTGTATCATCCGCTCTCTACTTTAATCTTTGAGGAAAAGGTGGTGGTGGAAAGGGAATAGTTTTCTCCACGACTATCTTTTCCTCTTGCTTTGGATTGGTGATCTTTTCGGGCTGTGGACGTTGGGGGGTGACGTCATTGACGCTTTCTTCAGCTTCTTCGACGTCCTCTGGTTCGGCAACATCTACTACATCGTCGGCCACTTGCCTACCTTTGGCTGGATTTTCCAACACCTTACCACTCCTGGTAGTAATAGCCATACATGTTCCATCGTTCCTTGGGTTTTGCACTGTGTCGCTAGGTAAGGTGCCAGCTTTTCTTTGATTTAATGTGGCCGAAATTTGACTCAATTGTTGCTCCAGCTGTCTTATTGAAGTGGAATATGAGTCAACCAATTGCTTCATTGAGGCCAAGTCATTTATTACCTCAGTTACTCCTGTTATGGTTTCTTCCACTCCTTTCAACAGCTTAGCCAATATATCTTCCATGGACATATTTCCAGAACCAGATGTAGTGGTGCCACGTCTTCCAGGAGGAATATACACGCCACTTCTGTCTGTCTTGTTCTTCCAACTACCTTGATCACGGTCCTTATTTCTAGAATTATCATAATAGTTCCAACCTTGGTTTCCTTGGGCATTGCCTCGGAAACCCCCCTGATTGTTCACGTAGTTGGCTTCTTCCTCAGAATCAGATTCCTCTCTTCCTTTTGATGCAACTGCTTCGACTTTTTCGATCTTCCCTGATAGTAGACGCTTTGTAAGAAGATCCATCTGTGTTTTTATGTGCGTCATATCTTGATCGCGTTCCTCCTCTCTTCGCCTTTGTTCTGCAGTCATGCCAATAGACAAAGTGGGGCTTGCTACCTCAGAATCCCTGGTATGCCAAGCTCTACTTTGCATTATCATCCGGTCTAGCATATCACTCGCCTGAACAAAGGTGAGGTCCATAAATGATCCTCCAGCCGCATTATCCACCACTGGTTTAGTTACTGAATTCAAGGATCTGTATAGTATCTCCATCAAGTGGACATTGGTCATGTGATGGTTTGGGCACCTCATAAGCTTCTTCTTGAATCTCTCCCATGTTTCGTGGAGGGCTTCAGTTGGAAGCTGACGAAAATTGTTATTTTCATCTCTCAATTGTGCTCTCTTGGATGGCGGAAAGAATCTTTCTAGGAAAGCGTCTTTCAATTGCCTCCAATTAGTGATAGAATCAGGAGTCAGCCCGTTCAACCATAGAGTTGCCTCCCCAGATAGAGACAATGGAAATAAGCGCAACTGAATTGCATTCTGTCCAACTCCAGGATTGTCGAATGACTTGCATGTAGAAATAAAGTTGATCAGATACATATTCGGATCATCGCCTGCTAGTCCACCGAATAATCCCTTGAGTTGCAATAACTGAATCATGGTGCTCGTGATGTTGAACTTGGCTCCGGGTGCCAATGACGGAGGAATAATGGCTCCTGTGGCACCAGCTCCATTAAGATCATCATCATTATCATCAAAGGGAATCTGCATAGCTCGGCGTTCAGGCCGAAATCTTGCTTGACGATCTTTTCTATTTGCCGATGTCGCCACCTCATCATCACGCCTAGGGTTTAGTAGCTCATCATCACCTAAGTCCTCATCGTCAGGATTTGTTGCCCGCCCAGGGTTATCGATATTTTGTTGATGCACTTGAGCAGCGGCCAACACAGCTAATCTAGCCTGCTCCTGTTGAGCAGCCCTTCTCTCAATGTCACGTTGCGCCTCCATCCTGCCAATACGCTGTGGTTCAAGGTTTATGGGTAATAATGGTTGACCAGAACTTCGAGTATTGGGCATGCACTGAACAAAACCTGCAGAAAACAAAAACAACAACTAAAAGTAAAGTACGAGAATCTTTGACCAAAGGGTCTAGTAATTATCACAAATTTAGTTGACAACCGTATTCCCCGGCAACGGCGCCAATTTTTGATAACGCTCAAACTACAGCTCTCGTAAGAGTGTAAGCGGTCGTTGTCAAATATAGAATCCAACTGGGTTGGGTGTCGAATCCCACAGGGAATACTTGGTCACTAAGTAAGCAACGATTATTAGACTTTTGATGAAAGTTCTGCGAATAAAGGGGGGATTTTGTGTGTGCAAATAACGTGAACAAAATAGTAGAGTAAAAATGGAAAATAGAAGAGTAAAACAGAGTACTTGGTAGGTTTTAATCAATGAAAATCGAGAGTTAGGGTTATGTCCACCTTATGAGTTGTACGTATCTACTGACTATGAGTTATGCGGAATTCAGACATGCATGCGCTTATAGAGAATCGTATTCTATGGTAAATCCAGGCGTCTTTCGACCATCAAGGACTATTTCACTTTACCTCTTTCGAGCTTAAAGCGTATCTAATTGTACAAATTCTCCAAGAGGTTAATCCAGTTACGGCACTAACTTTTTAACAGGGGTTGGTGCCCTATTACCTTGACATTATCTCTTTTCTAGACATGTAACCTTTCTTTCGAACAAGTTAATGCTATACTGGCGTATTCTATATGTTTGCAACCACAAGAATTTACATTAAGATGAAGAGAGTAATGATATAAGCAGCATACGTTTCAAGAATTCACAAACTCATAGCAATAGATAGTATCTCATAAGGCTTCCATAACCCTAACAGAGAAGTTTATCTACTCAAGATTGCAACGGAGATCACAATAAACATCATCATGATCTCACGTTGGTCACATGGGCCGTGCTTTCTCTGTCAGAAAGTGTAACGTGAATTAGGATCAAACGTTGAATGAAAAAGACTTGAATTAATTAATGAGTGAATAAGAATTTATTAGAATGGGAAGGAATAGAAGGGGGAATAAGAAGAGAATTGAAAGTTTAAAAAGTAGAAGTATGAGAATTCGAATTAATGGAAGAATTAGAATGATTCGGAATTATGAGAGTGAATAAAAGCTTCAACAAAATAGGGTATTTATAATACCCATATCCTATTCCTAATAGGCTACTGCGTACTTATCCTAATCCTAATAAATTACAGCATCATTATCCTAATCCTAATAAGTTACTGCTGATCCCCAAAGTCTTTAGAATTGTTGTTTTTGCCCGGGACAGGTTTTCCATGCGTCACTTTTAGTCCTTGGCGTCCAAGCTCTCCTTTCCTTCTTTCGTGAAGCTTCCTTTGGCGTCAAGTTATCCATAAAATGCTGAAATCTGCATCATTTATACCTGAAAACTTGCTAATCACGTTTGTTAGCTCACTTACAGGAAAAAGTACTAAAAGTGCATGAATTATATATTTTGTCCTTAAAACTTAGCTAAAATATGGGTAGATTATAGCACTTTAGGCGTGTAAATACGCCTATCATCAGCATGATATTTTGTTCGAGGACGAACAAAGCTTTAAGTGTGGGGTGTTGATGATAGGCGTATTTACACGCCTAAAGTACTTTAATTTACCCATATTTTAGCTAAGTTTTAAGGACAAAATATATTATTCCTGCACTTTTAGTCCTTTTTCCTGTAAGTGAGCTAACCAACGTGATTAGAAAGTTTTCAGGTATAAATGATGAAGATTTAAGCATTTTATGGACTGGTTGATGCCAAAGGAAGCTTCACGAAAGAAGGAAGGCAGCTTTTGGAAGTCTATGGACTGAAAGTGATGCATGAAAAAGTTGTCCGGGGCAAAAACAACATTTCCAAGGACTTGGGGATCAGTAGTAACTTAGTAGAATTAGGATAAGGATGCAGTATCCTAGTAGGAGTAGGATAAGTATGCAGTAGCTTAGCAGGATTAGGATATGGCTGTTATAAAAACCCTATTTTGCTGAACTTTTCAGCATTGATTCTCAACCAATTTCGCCCCATTCTTCCTTATTTTCTGACAATTTTCTATTCGACTTTTAATTACAAATTCTGTAAGTTTACAGAGAAACACGGCACTCTAGGGAAAATGTCAACCTAGTTTAATGCCACCCCTATATTCAACGTGAGATTCTTTGAGTTTTGACATGATGATTATATCTATTGTGATTTCCGTTGCAATCATGAGTATCTAAACTTCTCTGTTAGGGTTATGGAAGCCTTATGAGATACTATCTATTGCTATGAGTTTGTGAATTCTTGACAAGTATGCCGCTTATATCATTCTTCTCTTCATCTTAATTTAAATTCTTGTGGTTGTAAACATATAGAATACGCCAGTATAGCATTAACTTATTCAAAAGAAAAGTTACATGTCTGGAAAAAAGGGAATGTCAAGGAAATAGGGTGCCAACCCCTGTTTAAAAGTTAGTGCCATAACTGGATTAACCTCTTGGAGAATTTGTACCATTAGATATTCTTTAAGCTCGAAAGAGTTAAAGTGAAATAATCCTTGATGGTCGAAAGACGCCTGGATTTACCATAGAATACGAATCTCTATAAATGCATGCATGTCTGAATTCCGCATAACTCATAGTTAATAGATACGTAAAACTCATAAGGTGGACATAACCCTAACTTACAATTCTCATTGATTAAAACTTACCAAGCCTTCCGTTTTTCTTTGCTATTTTTATTTTGTTACTTAACGTCACACTCCAATCCCCCTCTTCTTGTAGAATTTTCGATCAACAGTCTACTAATCGTTGCTTACTTAGTGACCAAGTATTCCCTGTGGGATTCGACACCCAACCCAGTTGGGTTCTATATTTGACAGCGACCGCTTACACTTTTACGAGAGCTGTAGTTTGAGCGTTATCACAAGTTTGTAACACCCCAATTTTTTGAATCAAAATGTTACACGGTGGTCATAACCCTGAAAGACCACAAACTAATCCATGACTGATATCTATGCCTGTACACTGTGTAATATAATATGAAAATGCAGAAACATGTACTGAATGGCCATAAGGTTTAAATCTAAATAAATATATCTGATAAGAATAATGTCTGAAAATGGTATAACAATACCAAAACAAATCTGAAATAACTGTCTGACATACTATAGTCTAGAAAACCTCTAAACTGTCTGAATAAGGAGTTGATGGAACATGTCTCCAACTAACTCTATCTAGCAAAACTGAACTGAAATAATAAATGAAATAAAATAATATCATCCTTAAATGGATGAGGACTCACTGCAACTCTACGACTGGAATTCTACTGCTGATTTGGAACACGTGCCTCTGAACCTATGGTGTAACATAAAAGAAAGAACCATAGCACAAATGTGTCAGTATGTCTGAATGTACCGAGTATACGATTGAGGTAGACTAAATGCAAAGGTTTATATGCATGAACAATGTTGACTAATGTGAACGTGAGAATATATACATGTATACTTAACTGTAACTAAACTCGTGGAGATATTGACTACTGAGTCTGAATACTGACAACATGAGTGTACTGATACTGAGATACTAAATAGATGAACGACTATTTCTAATAGTTTGAATTATGAAGAACTAGTTTGGTTGACTATGTTTGATAGTCCTAAAACTGAATACTGATATCATGAATTTTGTTAACTGATATGACTGATACATGAGTTTAGAGAACTGATATAACTGATAGCATAAGTGACTGTATTTGATAGTTTATAAATCTAAAGGAACTTTCTGAGTTCCATTCTATTTTTGAGTTGACTATATCTGACAGTCCTAAAATCTGAAGAACTATCTGAGTTCTTTTACTGAGACTGGGTGACTGTAGCAGATAGTCCTAAAATCTGTAATTGAAATTATGGGAGGTAGATGTTTAACCAACATGACCCATATATGCTATAACAGCTAAGCTGGGGTCCAATCTGTGCCCTGATTGGAAGGGTGTCAATACCGCACCACTAGTAAGGACAGCTGTAAGTAACCCTTATCTGGCAAGTACTCCAATGAGAATGGTGGGAACCCTAAACTGATAGGTTACGACACCTCATCAACCCTAATCTGATAGGTTAATATGTATCAACCTATGTTGGTTACGTAGTTCTAGAACACAAGGATGACTGGTAAAAATCACACCCTGAACTGGTAGGTGAGTTCCCATCCTTGGGTTCACTTGGTGCTAACTTCTACTTCCATTTGAAAGACACTGAACTGAATAACTAAGCTAAACTGAATAACTGAACTGAACTAATTAGCTGAACTGACACTAGTGGTATTGTTTAGCGGAGCTAAACTGATTTTACTGAATTCTGATGACTAACGAAATGTACTGAGTTCTGAGGACTAATTGAGAATACTGAAGTTATTGATATTGCTAGGAATATTGTTGTTACTAAGATTACTGAGATTACTGAGTACTGAGGTTACTGAACTACTGATATTGCTGAGATTTCTGAGTTTTCCTGAGTCACATGAATAACTGAATACTATAGACCATGCCTTGACTGAGAGTATCGTGATAACATGGCATGTCTCTAGGCACACAACTATATTTTTGGGTACGAATACCCCCAGGAATCAATGAAAGGAAACTGACACAACATGACAGACTTAATCATAAGATTGGAGTCCACAATTCACTTTGTAATAAGTAGGGGATATTATACTTCATGTAGTTCTTCAACATCTTAAGCATTGTAGGGAGTGCATTGATATATTTCATGTACATATTCTATATCTCCATCATCATACATGCTTCATACCACAATAATCGCAACACATCAATATCATGGAATTTATATTAAAGTATATATCTTACATGGACTTGTCATTTAGATATCATGGAACCATGTAAACATGAATTTCTAGCAGCCTAAGAATTTTATCAAACACCTTGAATGTACTCTTTAAGGCATAGGTGTGCTTGTCAATTTGGCAATCTTAATCCATCTAAAATTCATGGGTTTCAACTAACATGCTCACATTCTTCATGAAAAACACATCAAGATACAACCTCGAATCCAAACAACAATCATCAATATGAATATAGTCATAACACAACAAGAAAATCATAATTTATAATATAAAAGATGATTCTTGAGCTCCATGGATGAAATGGACCCATGGATGAACACTACGCATACCTTAGATTAAGAATTTGTGAAGATTGACAGAGAAATTTCCTTGAAGTAGACTCTTCTATGAAAACCCTAGGGCTTGTTCTTGAGAGTTTTGATCTTGAGAGGAAACCCTAATCTTGTGGTTGAGAGTGTATGAGAGAGATTTTTGAGATGTTTAACTAAAAAGAATGGAAGATAATATGCTCCTTGAGGGTTATAAGTCATGGGAAGTTAAGGAAAAGGACCAAAATACCCTTACTAAAATGTCCCTCAAGTTCTGGAAAGAAAAGATGATGACATTTGTGACAAGACGTCAAAAATGTGACAGGCCGTCAAAAATGTCATCACACAGAAGCTGGTTTCTTCCTAAGGATGACGACTATTTTGACAACGCGTCACAAATGTGACAGGCCGTCATAATTGTCGTCACACAGTTGCCAGCCTGACATGCTGGTGTAAAATAGATATAACTCCTTGATCCGATATTGGATTTATGCGAAATTGGTATCATTGGAAAAATAATTTGAAGATATTTCATTTGATATATAGTAAGCCACCTAGTTATTCATATAAAATGAGTTATGGTCAATTGAAGTTGACCCAAGTTTTGACACTCACTAAAACTTGAACAATAGGAAAACTTTCAACTTGTACTTGAGTTATGGGACCTATGTGATCTAAATTCATGCTCAAATAGATTCTCGCACTGCAAAATTGATGAACACACTAAATTTACATAGATTCAAGGCTTTTGAAACGTCTACGTATAGGAATGATGGATTTTCATTCTAGTCCAAAATGTTGGGTATTACACCACTACTGCTACTGGATACGCTAAACTATCTAAGTACGATTAGGAAACTAAACATCTGAACCTATTATATAAGACATCATATCATAAAAAAGAGTACATAGTTAGTACTTTTAATGTACTAGTATATGAGATAAGGTCTGGCTAAAATACATAGGGTACTACGCACATGAGATAAGGGCTAACTAAACATCATGAAATTACTAAGAATGAATGCATGAAAAACTGTAATATCTGAGAATGCAAGACCAAGCATACACATATTTCTAAAATAATCTAGAAACTAAAGAACTGAAATCTGTATAACTGAATAACTATAAATCTTTATGTTTTGGTCAAGCAAACTTGAACTGGATATATATACTGAATACTATACTGATACAATGGGAGGTGTTATCTAACCGATATGCCCTAATCTGAGCTAATCACTAATCTGAGCTAATCAGGGTCTAACCTGTAACCCTAGTTGGAATGGTGTCAGTACTATTGTAATACCCATAATTTTTCCTAGCTTAATTTCACTTCTAGAATGTCAAATGTTATCTTTAAAGATAAATAAATTTTATTACATAAATAATTTTCTAGATTTAGACCTCCATTGAGAAAGAAAATTGAATCAACTTTTTATCAATATAAATTTTGTCCAAATTCGACACTCGGTTGAAAAGTTATGGCAATTTTAGTAAAGCAATGTACCATCTGGGCTATCACCATGTCGCGGTGAGGGATAAATTATGAATTGTCACATTCCAGTTGACAATTAGCTCATGTCGTGGCAGAGTCCAATTTCCCATTTGTGAAATTTCAGTGGGCCAACGCAATTGTACCGTGCCGTGTTGATGGTCCAAATGAAAATTTAGTAGAGCATCGCAATATCTTAGCACCACGGAGAACATCCAGGTCCCAGTTGTCTAATTCTAGTGAGCCACCGTGACAGTGGCGCATCGCGGTGGCAAGTCAATTCTAAAAAACTTATTTATTCCAGTTCCGATTAAAAGTTTAAAAGGGTACTTTGGTAAATTCCCAATCCCCCAATTCATCCAAAACAAAGGATTAAATCCATTCTAAGCACTTTATGCTTATTTTCATCCTTTCTCTATCAAAGAAAACCCTAGATCTCAAAAGCTTCTTATCCAAGAAATAAAATTCCTCCATTGTTTCTCCAAGAAAGCTTAAAATTGAGGATTCCCAAGATAGGATAATCAAGAACTCATCTTCAAGAACTCAAATAGGAATCCAAAATTCAGGATTCTTCATCTAATCGTCTACCAAGGTATGTGGGGTTTATGAATAAGGATCCTCTTTCATCCTTGTACCCTAAACTAAATTTTTATATCAAATTTATATGATTTTATATTAAATTACATGAGATTTGAATTAGGATTCATGCCCATTATTGCTAATGGCAAGATTATGAGATTTCAAGTGTTTTAGAAGTTGAATTGCTTGACTATTTTTATATTTTCATGCCTATTGTAGTAATTTCCAGATTTTGAGATGAATTATCATTGTTTTCATTATCAAGCATGATTATTATGATGTTTTAATATGAGTCTGATGCATGGGTTATTATTCCTAGATTAAACATTATTATTTCAAGAAAGATTATGCTTTAAGCATCAAATGATTACTTTATTTTAAGATTTTCAAAAAGCCTTGATCTTTTGATCCTCAAATAAGATTTGGAATCATCTTTACAGATTTATGATAGATTTCAGAAATCAGAATAGTTTTATTCACAGATTGAATTAGATCAATGCATAATTGTTCCGTAATAACCGTTATGCTAGCTTTTAAAGTGGATTTCCCATAGAATGAGCATACAAATTAAAAAGGGAGTAGTATTTATCACCAAGATGGAAGTATGGGATTAGTATGCGCTATCTTCCACAAAACTACGTAGACAACCTAGGTACAGATTATCAGATTATTCCCATTTCTATATGGATGACAGTTACAAATGTGATCACTTAGCTCAGGTTATACTCGTTGGCAAGAGCATGACACCTCTCCCCACCGTGAGGTTTTTCCCTTAGGGGAACAAGATGTTGGACTCCATGTTAGCTCACATGGTTTATGTAGGTTAGAAAAACCTCCCTAACAGTAAATACTTTCAAAAACGAATAGCAGAAAAGCATTTAGAAAACTAAGTGTAAAGACTCACAATTTCCTTTAGTTTTGCTTTACAGAAAGATGATAGTTACAAATTTAAGCTTTCAGATTTTAGATATAGAAGTGAGCTATTTCTGTTTACACTTTGATAGTATGATTTATAGATAGAACATTAGTACATCTTTCAGAACTAAATGTTATGACTTACTAGATTTATAAAGTATGATTTGCTTCTTATTATTTTTTATTTTTAGTATATTAGATATTCCAGCTTATGTGAGTCATTTACATTTAGCATATATTGTTTTATAAATTATGATAATGAGATGATATTTTACTTATGCATTTCATCCCATATACTCAGTACATCCTCAAAGTACTAATCCACATATATGTTTATGTGCTACATTGTCTCATAATGTAGGTTCAGTTGCTCAGTTTTAGCAGTGAGAGTGATTTTCTAGAATCTCCATCTACATCCCTATAGTTGGTAAGTCCTCATAGTTTAGGGACTTAGTCATTCAGATTCTCAGTTTATCAGTTTAGATAATTCAGTACTTTCAGAAATTTTAAGTCAGCTGGGGTTTGTACCAGTGACTCTCTAGATATTAGTAGTAGAGGCTTGTCAAACTACTAGATATGATTCAAATTATTCAATTTTGATTGTTTAAACTCTTACGTCTATTATTTCAGATGTTATGATTTATATATTCTCAGTTAGCTCAGACTGATTTCTATATTTAGTATGATTTTATATCTATATTTCTGCTATTATGAGATTCAGAATTAGTAGAAGGAAGACAGGGTTAGCTTAAGGCTATTCATAATCTTAAGCACCATGTGTCATCTTGGGACTAGGTTTCAGGGCGTTACAAACTTGGTATCATATCCTAAGGTTTTTAAGAGCCGTAGGGAGTCAGAAAAGCCATGATACTTAGAGTATTGATCATGGGTGTGAAGCGCGCCATATTTATGAACAAGAGGCTATGGGACGTCCTTAGGAAATCATCTCTTTCTTTCATGATCTATCGTGCTTATAGTATCTCTATATGTTTTTAACTTGTGCTCTTACGTGACAGTAGAATACGCCTCGTCATCGAGCTAATGCCTGCTGAAATTATAACCAGCCACCCCAGTCCATTGATCCTATGAATGAGAACGTATCCTATGTTGAGTTTCCGGCTGCCTTTTAGGTGTTAGTCCTGACAGTGACTTCCAATGTTCAATACAACTATCAGGATGCCGCTCTACTTTAGTAGAATAGTGATTTAGTAGCAGCCAGGATTAGAGATTTCATAAGAATGACTCTGCCAGAATTTTTTGGGTTGAAAGAAGGTGAGGACCCACAACTTTATTTAGATAAGGTAAAGAAGATCACCCAGATTATGTATGTTTTTTAGGAGGAGAGTGTAGAGTTGGCATCCTATAGGTTGAAAGATATAATATATGATTGGGTAGTTATGTGTAAGAATGGTAGAGGTGATAATGCAGCCCCCATGAGTTGGCAAGTATTCTGAGATACTTTTCTAGATAGGTTCTTCCCGTATGAAATAAGAGAAACTGAGATAGAAGATTTTGTGAACTTGAGGCAGGGCTTAATGACAATTAAGGATTACTGCCTTAAGTTCAATCAGTTGTATAAGTATGCCCCTGATATGATGTCTTATCATAGGGAAAGCATGAGTAAGTTTGTTACTAGTGTATCTAGCTTGGTAGTCAAAGAGTGTAGGACTGCAATGCTTATTGGAGAAATGGATCTTGCTCAATTGATTATTCATGCTAAGTAGATTAGGGTAGAGAATTTGAAGAGAAGAGATAGAAGTAATAAGAGGGCTAGAATAGGGCAGTTTGAGCATGGCTAGACTAGGTCTGAAGGGGAAAATCATTCGCAGTTTTAGAATCGTTCATCTATTCCAGCACCATCTTTATCTAGTGCTCCCACTCCCAGTGCTAGGAAGGAGTAGTGGGATAAGTATTCTACATCTAGATCTCAGAATAGTGTAAGTGGAAGACCCAGTTATCCTCTATATGCTAAGTGTATTGTATCATCTAGGAAAGGCCAATGTAGTAGCAGACACCCTCAGTAGATTGTCTATGGGCAGTGTTGCTCACATGGAGAATGATAAGAAGGAGTTACTTTAGGAAGTTCATTGATTATCTAGGTTGGGTGTTAGATTAGTTGATTCAGCTGAAGGGAATGTTTGGGTTCACAGTAGTTCCGAATATTCTCTAGTTTTGGAAATAAAAGAGAAACAAGATAAGGATTCTAGTTTGTTCAAACTGAAAGAGCCAGTTAAAGACCAAAAGATAGAGGTTTTCTCCCAAGAGGAAGTGTAATGCCCCGAATCTAGTACCCAAAATGTTACACGGTGCTCATGACCCTGAAAGACCACAAGCTAAACAATGACTGATATTTGTTCCTGTATACTGCATACATACTGTATAATGTGGAAACATGAACTGAAAGGTGATAAGGTTCAAAACTGTAACATAAAATCTGGTAAATCATAACATATGGATGGGGTATAAAATACCCATAATAAAACTGAAATAAGCTATCTAAACATACTATAGCCTAAAAAGCCTCTAAACGTGACTGTCTGAATAAGGAGTTGATGGGACATATCCCTAACTAACTCCAACTAATAAAATAATTATCTAAGAAAATGATGATCGTGTCCTCAAAAGATAAGGACTTACTTCTAACTCTGACTGCTGAGACTGGAATCTACTGATGCTTTGGAACTCGTGTCTCTAAACCTATGGTATAAGCCACCATAGTGAAAATGCATCAATACTTTGAATGTACTAGTATGCATGTGAGGTAAGATAAATGCATGAGGTTCATATGCATGAACAAATATAATAACAGACTGACTATCATGAGCATGAGAGTACAGGCATGAGACATATAAACTGACACTGATATCGTGATAACATAATTACTGAATCTGAATACTGATAACTGATATAACTGATAACATAAGTGACTGTATATAATAGTTCTGAATCTAATGGAAGTAGCTGAGTTCAATACTATATCTGAATTGACTATATCTGACAGTCCTAAAATCTGAAGAACTATCTGAATTCTTAACTGATACTGATACTGAAACTCTGGGAAGTAGTAATCTAACCGACATTCCCCAAATAATGCATTATAGATTAATTGGGGTACAATCTATGCCCTGATTGGAAGGGTGTGAATATCGCGCCACTAGTAAGGACAATATGTGAGTGACCCTAATATAACAAGTAACTCTAATGAGAATGGTGGGAACCCTCATATAGCAGGTTAAGCCACCTCATTTACCCCCATATAGAAGGCTATGATGTCTCAACCTATGTTGGTTACATAGTTATGGAATGCAAGGACTGTTTCTAATAATCACACCATCATATAACAGGTGAGTTCCCACCCTTGGGTTCGGTCGGTGCTAATTTCTACTCCCATATAACACATAGTTATGGACTGAACTACTGACTTTCGTTGATTGATGGAATACTACTGATATATGACAACTTATTGAGTTCATAACATCATGGAGATTTCTTGAGTCATAAGACTGCCTGAAGTCTAAGGATCATAGCTTGACTAAGAGTATCGTGAAAAATGACTTGGCTCTAGGCACACAACTAATATTTTGGCTACAAATACCCCTAGGACTCGATAGAAGGAAACTGACAAAGCATAACTTGCTTGAATACATAATAATCACCACAATGCATTTACTGAAGCATTTCATCAAACATGCGATAGGCATAAGCTTATACATACATGGGGATTTTATGATAACATGCTAGTTAGGAACTTTTCCTTTATTTAGGCATTAAATCAAACATATTGTTGGCATGGTACATGTAAACATCATTGTACAACAATTAAACATCATGGTCACATTCTAATTTCATCATTCAAGGGTTTAGTCATAGGTTTCCATACATCTATGTCTGTAATAGTTAAACCCACATAGAAATTATCACTCAACATGGAGTAAAATTTAATTTCTCATTTATCAACGTGAAAAAGAACAACCCAATCATGAAATCATAAAGAAAATCTTTAACTTAAAGTTGGAAAAAGGGATTCTTGGACTTCATGGATGAAAGGATTCCATGAATGAACACTATGCATACCTGGGTTGATTTTTCTTGATGTTCTTGAACTTGAGGGATTTGAATCTCTTAATTCTTGGAGAAGATTTGGATTCTTGTTCTTACGGATTAATTTAAGAGAGAAACCCTTATGTTGTTGCTGAAATAATAATGAACAAATGGGTTGAAATCGGATATAACTAGGTATATATAAGTGGGTGGTAAATGACCAAAATACCCCTATTAAAACGACTTAAAAAACTGAATGGTACCTACAAAGGTCCATCGCTGGTTTGATGATCCGTAGGCCCTGACCGTCACTTCTAGCCAGAATAAGGGTCTCACTATTTTTTCTACGACGGCTTGGGCGACGGTCCATCACAGGTTCAACGGTCATTCAACCTGACCATCTCACCTTATCCATAAGGTGTCCTCACTCTTCCCTTTTCCGCGGCCTGAGTGATGGTCCATTGCTATTCCGATGGTCCATCGGCCTTGGTCATCGCTCCTAGGTAGAAGGTAGTTCTCACTGCCTTGATACGATGGTCGTGGGCGATGTCCATCGCTAGTCCGATGGTCTGTTAGCCTCACCATCGCATCTGGGCGATTTTACTGCCTTCTATATTTTGGCCATAACGTTCTCCTCCAATGTTGGATTTTGACAAAATTGGTATCGTTGGCCCTGTATCATCTGCCCTCTCTAAAAATATTTAAAATACCATATATAGAAAAGTGGATTTTTCTTTCAAAGAAAGATTACATTCTTGAGATGATTTCAAGCTAGGAAAAAGTACGGGGTATTACAATATCTCCCCCTTGAGAACATTCATCCTCGAATGAGACTGAGAGTGAGCAGAGAAGATAACCGATGTACATACTGAACATGAATAACTGAAACATGATATCAAGACTGACATGACTGATAACGAAACATATCATACTGAACATTCATATCTGATACATGTGTAACTAATTCATGAATGCATGACTAGGTGTTCTGATGAACTAAGTTTCTCACAATGAGAACTCATATTTGATGCATAATTATATAACTGAGTTGATACATGAGTGCATGACTGTATGCATGACTGAATATGGAATGGTATTTAACCACCTTCTCTGATGATAATTGACATATTTTTGAGCTAAGACACACTGGAGACTCTTATGATCTTTGAAGATATATATATGAACACCGTATAAGTAATGCCTCCAAATCTTCAAAGGAAAGACTATGGTGGCTAACTCAAGATCATGAGTAGGATAATTCTTCTTATGGGGTTTAAGCTGTCTGGAGGCGTAAGATATGACCTTACCATGTTGCATGAGAACCCAACCCAAATCGACTCTGGATACATCACAATACACTATAAACCCATCAGAACTATCTGAAAGAGCTAGAACTGGAGCTGAGTTGAGTCGAGCCTTCAACTGCTGAAAAAACTTCTCGTAAGGATCTAACCACTGAAACTTGACTTTCTTCAGAGTCAGTCTAGACATAAGGGATGCAATAGAAGAAAATCCTTCAACAAACCATCTGTAATAGCTATCCAAACCCAAGAAACTCCTAATATCTGATGGAGAGATAGGGAGAGGCCTATTTCTTGCTATTTTGGTCTTTTGAGGATCTACTATAACGCCATCACCAGACTAGATATGGCCAAGGAATGCTACTGACCTTAGCCAAAACTCACACTTACTGAATTTGGTGAATAGCTGATGATCTCTGAGAGTCTGAAGTACTGTCCTGAGATGGTCTACATGATCTCGTTCACTATGAGAATAGACCAAAATATCATCTGTGAAGACTATGACAAATATGTCCAAGTATTGCTTGAACACACGGTTTATCACATCCATGAAAGCGGCTAGGGCATTAGTAAGACCAAATAACATGAATAGAAATTTGAAGTGACCATACCGAGTTCAGAAATCTATTTTTAGAATGTCACAATCCCTAAATTTTAGCTGATGATAGCCGGATGTAAGGTCTATCTTGGAGAAATAGCTAGCACCCTGAAGTTGGTCAGATGAGTCATCGATTTTGGAAAGAGGATACTTGTTCTTGATCGTTACTTTGCTAAGTTGATGATAGTCTATACACATTCTGAGAGAACCATCTTTCTTGCGCATAAATAATACTGGAGTACCCTACGGGGACACACTAGCCCTAATGAATCCCTTATCTAAGAGATCATTCAACTATTCTTTCAATTCTTTGAGTTCTGATGGTGTCTTTCTGTATGGCGGAATGGATGTAGGTTGTGTATCTATAAAAAAATCAATGTCGAAGTCTATTTTCCTTTCGGGAGGAATTCCTAGAAGATCTTCAGGAAAGACATATGAATATTCGTTCACGACTAGGACTGATTCAATACTGAGAGTTTTAGAACTACTATCCATAACTTGAACAAAATGATAGACACATCCTTTATATATCATTTTTGTGCCAAAAGGTAGAAAATAAGTTGACCCCTGAAAGCTATAACACTACCCTTCCACTCAAGGACGGGTTCATTCGAAAACTAAAACTGGACTATTCTATTTTGGAAGCCAGCTGTGGCATATCAAGAATGAAGCTAATCTATGCCAAGATTGAAATCAAAATCAGTTATCTCTAATTCGACTAAGTCTGCTGAGGTGACTTTCTGAAATATCATAATCGGGCAGTTCTTGTATACCCGCTGGGCTATGATGGTTTTACCCACTGAGGTAGAGACTGAAAAGGGCTCTGCTAGAATTTTGGGACAGACTCCGAAATTGACTGCTATATAAGGAGTGACAAAAGACAAAGAATTTCCTAGATCTAGCAAAGTGTAAACATGTACATGAAAGATCTATAATGTACCAGTAACCACATTAGGAGAATTTTCCTGGTCTTATCGGGACTGAAGAGCATAGATACAATTTGGGCGTTGCCCACTAGTAGCATTGAAGGTTGTACCCTGCTAATTTGGACGACTGTACTGGGCTGAGGAGTGATCCTGTTGACCCTAAGGACCTGGCTAAGGACAGTCTCTGACTCTGTGTCCTGGCTTGCCACATTTGAAACAAATACCACTACCAGCTCTACAAGTACCCTGATGGTGCTTGCCACAAGTCTGGCAAAGAGGATAGGTGTGGGCACTGCTAACACTGCCCTAGGACTTAGAGCCTGGCACTCTATCTTTGCTACCCTCTCTAAACTTAGGAACTGGAGCACTGGCTAAAGTAATGACTTACGATGAAAGTAAGAATGGTTTTCTCCTTCTGACTTATGCTAAGCAAAGTTGAAACTACCTATCTGTGCTCTCTTATCTTGCTTCTCTCTTATCTTAATATTCTGCTCTTCTATCTGCTGAGCATGAGTCATTAGCCTGGCTAAAGTCATGTCACTATTCAACATGGCGGATCTGCACTTATTAACCACGCTATGATTTACCCCTGAAACAAACTTACTCATCCTTGCCCTATTATCTACAACCACACGAGGGGCATATCTGGCTATTTGAGGAAACTTAAGAGAATACTCTTTCACTATCATATTTCCCTGCCTAAGGTTGATGAATTCTAGCACCTTAGCTTCTCTAAGCTCTAAGGGAAAGAATCTATCAAGGAAATCAGAAGCAAAATCCTTCCATTCAACTTGCCCTGTATCATCTGCCCTCTCTGAAAATCTTTAAAATACCACATGTATAAAAATGGATTTATAGTTCAAGGAAATCTTCCAACATTCTTAATGCGATTTCAAGCTTGGAAAACGTATGGGGTATTACAATATCTCCACCTTGATAACATTCATCCTCTAATGAGACTGAGAGTGAGCGGAGAAGATAACCGACGTACATACTGAACATGAATAACTAAAACATGATCTCATGACTGATAACTGAACATGCATATCTAATGCATGTGTAACTGATTCAAGAATGCATGACTGGGTGTTATGATGAACTAAGTTTCTCACAATGAGAATGCATGTCTAATGCATAATTATATAACTGAGTTGATACAAGAATGCATGACTGAATATGCAATAGTATTTAATACCAAGTTTGCGATTAACACTAAATATGAAACTAAGTAAGCTTAAGGAGAACTGTTACCTTAATCTTGATCTGAGTTGGCGGAGAAGAGGTAAGGATACTTGGTACGCTTGTCTTCTTTTGTTTCCCAAGTAGCTCTCTCGACAGACTGATTTTGCCAAAGAACTTTAACTAGAGTGACTTCTTTGTTCCTCAGTCTACGAGTCTGATAGTCTAGGATTTTAACTGGAATATCTTTATAAGAGAGGTTTTTCTATACATCGATGCTCTAAATAGGGACTCCAACTGCTAGGTCACCTATACATCTCTTGAGCAAAGAGACACGGAAAACTGGATGAACTGAGGCTAGATCTGAAGGAAATTCAAGCTCATAAGCTACCTTGCCGAATCGACTAATAATCTTGAAGGGACCGACATATAGGGGACTGAGTTTCCCTTTCTTGCTGAACCGTTTCACTCCCTTCATGGGAGAGATCTTTAGATAGATATAGTCACTAATATCAAACTCGAGATCTTTTCTATGAACATCTGCATAAGACTTCTATCGGCTCTAAGCAGCCCGGAGTCTTTCTCTAATCAACTGGACTTTTTATAAGGCATCGAATACTAAGCCAGGCTATATGATTGAGGCCTTAATAACTTCGAACCAACCAATTGGAGATCTACATCTCCTACTGTATAAAGCCTTTAATGGAGCCATCTAAATATTGGAATGATAGTTGTTGTTGTATGCAAACTCAATCAAAGGTAATTGGTCATCCCAACTTCCCTTGAAATCGATTGCACACGCCCTTAGTATATCTTCTAATATTTGAATGGTCCTTTCTGCTTGACCATCTGTCTGAGGATGAAAGGCTGCACTAAGATAAATTTGGGTACCAAGACCCTTTTGGAATGCTTTCCAAAAATAAGAGGTGAACTTGGTACCACTGTCTAAGATAATAGATAACGGAACACCGTGTAATCTGGCCAACTCCCTAATGTAGAGTCTAGCGTAATCCTCGGTTGAATAAGACGTATGAACTAGAAGGAAATAGGATGATTTGGTTATTCTATCTACGATGACCCAAACTGAATCATGCTGATAACGAGTTCGAGGAAAACTAATCACGAAGTCCAAGTTCACTTCTTCTTTTTTCCAAGTAGGAATAATGAACTCCTGCATAGGACCACTAGGCTTCTGATTCTCTATCTTAACCTGCTGACATGTAGAGCACTTACAAACTCTGTAATATCTCTCTTTATCCCACTCCACTAATAGACTTCCCACAAGTCGTGGTACATCTTTGTGGCCCCTGGATGAATCGAGTAGCACGCACTATGCACTTCTACAAGAATTCACTGCCTTAAGTCATCTACACCTGGGACACAGAGACGAACCTGACAACACAAAGCACCATCTCCCCCTTGAGAGAAAACCTCTAATTTGTAATCCTGAACTGACTCTTTCAACTTGATAAGGATGGGATCTCTATCCTATTTTTCTTTCACCTCAGAAACTAGAGATAATTCTGAACTACTCTGAACCCATACATCACCCTCTTCTGTATCAACTAAGTGAATGCCAAGTCTAAGACATATTGAGGGCATGTATTCTTAATTTCAAAGGTTGCCTAGATGAGAATTTATCGTTCATTGAGTTTGCTTATAATAACAGTTACCATGCTAGTATTCAGATGGCCCCATTTGAAGCTCTCTATGGTTGGAGATGTAGATCGCTAATTGGTTGGTTCGAAGTAGGTGAGGCTGCTTTGATTGGGCCAGAAATAGTTTTTGAGGACATAGAGAAAGTACAGTTGATTCGAGAAAGATTGAAAGCAGCTCAAAGTCATCAAAAATCTTATGGAGACGTAAGAAGAAGAGATATAAAGCTTGAGGTTGATGACTTAGTGTATTTGATAGTCTGTCCCATAAAAGGGGTAAAGATATTTGGCAAGAAGGGGAAGCTTAGTCCCCGATATATAGGCCTCTTCTAGATTTTGAGTCATGTTGAAAAGGTGGCATATGATCTTGAACTACCCTCAGATTTATCCTCAGTTTATCTAATATGTCATGTGTCCTTGTTAAAGAAGTGTATGGATGATTCATTCATTATAGTTCCTCTAGAAAGTACAGATATTCAGAATATCCTTTCATATGAAGAAGTTCCAGTAGAGATTCTTGATCATCAGATCCATAGGCTAAGAAACAAAGAAGTTCCCTTGGTTAAAAATCTGTGGTGAAATCAGTCCATTGAAGATATTACTTATGAAGCAGAATCAGATATGCATACCAAGTATCCTCATCTCTTTTTCATGAACTCAAATTTAGCTGAAGGTAATAGTTTTTCTTCATTTAGTATTTTTCCAGTTTCAGATTCAGATATATAGCTATTTTTCATGTAAATTCATGCCTCACAGATCAGTTGAATTGCTCAGTACGTTTTGATATAGTCATACAGTTATTTCAGTTGTGCATGATAGCTTATAGCCTCAGATTCCTCAGTGTTCTCAGTTTAACTAACCATATTCGAGGACAAATATTCCTAAGGGGGACATATTTTAATACCCCATACTTTTTCCTAGCATAATTTCAATCCTAGAATGTCAAAGGTTAGCTTCAAAGATGAATAACTTTTATTAAATACAGAATTTTCTAGATTTAGACCCTCCATTGGGTAGGAAACTGAATTATCTTTCCATCAATACCAATTTCATCAAAATCATTGAATTAGCTTTCCATCGATACCAATTTTATAAAAATCCAACACTCGGTTAAAAAGTTATGTCAATTTTAGTAAAGCAGTGTACCATCTAGGCAATCACCGTATTGCGGTGAGGGCTAAATTGCCAATTGTCACATTTCAGTGGACCACCGCGATTAGCTCACGTCGCGGCGGAGTCCAATTTCCCATTTGTCAAATTCTAGTAGGCCAATGCAACTGTACTGCACCGCGTTGATGGCCTAAATAACAATTCAGTAGAGCATCGTGATAAATCCGCTCCGCAGAGAACTTCTAGGTCCTAGTGGTCTAATTCCACTGAGCCACCGCGATAGTGGTGTGTCACGGTGGTATGTCATTTTGAAAAAATGACTTATTCCAGTTTCGATTAAAAGTTTAAAAGGCTACTTCGGTCAATTCCCAAGCCCCTAATTTGTTCAAAAAAAGAATTAAACCCATTCTAAGCACTATATGCTTATTTTCATCCTTTCTCTCTCAAAGAAAACCCTAGAACTCAAAAGCTTCTTCTCTAAGAAATCAAATCTCTCTTTTGTTTCTAAAAAAAGCTTAAAATTAAAGATTTCCAAGATACGCTAATCAAGAATTCATCTTCAATAACTCAAATAGGAATCCAAAATTAAAGATTCTTCATCTAATCATCTACCAAGGTATGTGGGGTTTATGAACAAGGATTCTCTTTCATCCTTGTGCCCAAAACCAAGTTTTCATTTCAAATTTATATGATTTTCAATGAAATTACATGATATTTGAGTTA
The DNA here is from genome assembly GCA_030864225.1 of Capsicum baccatum var. pendulum. Classification (NCBI taxonomy): domain Eukaryota; kingdom Viridiplantae; phylum Streptophyta; class Magnoliopsida; order Solanales; family Solanaceae; genus Capsicum; species Capsicum baccatum. The sequence continues at coordinate 197,150,223 of CM061559.1, read as the reverse complement.
GGGTTCATTCCCATTATTGCTAATTGCAAGATTATGAGATTTCAAGTGTTTTAGAAGTTGAATTGCAAGACTATTTCCATATTTTCATGCCTATTGCAGTAATTTCCAGATTTTGAGATGAATTATAATTGTTTTCATTATCAAGCATGATTATTATGATGTTTTGACATGAGACTGATGCATGGGTTACTATCCATAGATTAAACATTATTATTTCAAGAAAGATTATGCTTTAAGCATCAAATGATCAGTTTATTTTACTATTTTCAAAAGCCTTGATCTTTTGATGCTCAGATAAGATTTGGAATCCACTTTACAAATTAATTACAGATTTCAGAAATTAGAATAGTTTTATTCACAGATTGAATTAGATAAATGCATAATTGGTTCTGTAATAACCCTTATGCTAGATTTTAAAGTAGATTTCCAACAGAATGAGCATATAATTAAAAAGAGAGTAGTATTGTAATATCTCACACTTTTCCTAGCTGAAATTCAATCTTGGAATATTAAGAAATAGCTTCCAAAATGAAGAATATTTATTTCATGTGGAATTTTTCAAATTTAGACATCTCATTGTGCAGAATATTTGATAAGCCTTCCATTGATACCAAATTCACCCAATTCTGACACTCGATGAAAGAGTTATAACTTTTTTTTAAGTTGACATTGTGCCACCTAGGAACTTGGTGCGTAGCGGAGGTGGGTAAAATGATGATTGTATAATTTTAGTGGCTCTCCATGATATCCCCGCGTTACAGAGAAGCCCAAATTACCAATTGTTCCATTCTAGTAGACCAACGCAATATTGGCACATCGCGGAGATGGCCAATTTCCCATTTGTCAATTTCCAATAGCTTGATGCTATGTTGGCATATCACGTCAGTGGACAAAATGGAAACACTATAGGGAACTGTGATAGCTCTGCGTCGCAGAGAAAACACAGTTCCCACTCATCATTTTCCAGTGAGCCATCGTGATTATGGCGCGACGCGGTGGATAGCCAAATCGAAAAAATGTTTCATTTTCCAGTTTCACTTAGAAGCTTAAAGGGGGTATTTTAGTTAATCCCCAAGGCGCCAATCCTCCCAAAACACAAGATTAATTATATTCAAAGCACTTTAGGCTCGTTATTCATCATTATCTTCAAAAGCAAAACCTTAGAGCTCTAAAACCACTTCTCCAAGAAATTAAAATCCTCCATAGATTATCCAAGGAAGCTCTAAATTGAGGATTCCCAAGGCAAGATAATCAAGAATCCATTATCAAGAACTCATATAGGAATCCATAATTCAAGAATCTCTATCTAATCATTAATAAAGGTATGTGGGGTTTATGAACAAGGATCTTCTTCCATCCTTTTGCCTAAAACCAAGCTTTTATTTAAAATTCCCATGATTTTGAATGATTAGTCATGAGATTTGAATTAGGGTTCATACTCATTATTACTCTTTGTAAGATTTTGAGATTTCAAGTGTTTTAGAAGTTGAATTGCATGTCTATTTTTATATTTTCATGCCTATTGAATTAATTTACAGATTTTGAGATGAATTATCATTGTTTTCATTATCAAGCATGATTATTATGATGTTTTGATATGAGATTGAAGCATGGGTTACTACCCTAAGATTGAATATTATTATTTCAATAAATATGATGCTTTAAGCATCTTATCATCAGAATATTTATAGATTTTCAGTAAAGCTTTGATCTTTCCATCATCATATAAGTTTTGGAATCCACTTTTTAGTTTATTATAGTTTAAAAATTCAGATTTTTTTTATTTACAGAATGACTCAAATAAAAGTATTTTTGGATTTGTAATGAACCATTATACTAGATTTTAAAGTGGATTTCCAACAGAATGAGCATAGCAAACTAAAGGGAGTATTATTTAGCACCGAGCAGAAAGTGTGGGTTTAGCGCATCCTACTTCCATAGAACTACGTAGCCAACGTAGGTACAGATTATTAGACTATTCCCATTTCTATGTAGATGACAGTTACATATATGATCATTTAGCTCAAGTTATACTCCTTGGCAAGAGTATGATACCTCTCCCCAATATGAGGTTTCTTCCTTAAGAGGACGAGACATTGGACTTCATGTTAGCTCATATGGTTTATATTGGTCAAGAGAACCTCCCTATAGACTAAATGTGGTAGAAGTGATTAACAAAAAAGCTTTTAGAAAACTAAGTGTAAAGGCTCACAAATTTTACTCAAATTATACTTTACAGAATGATATTAGCTACAGACTTCAGCTTCCAGATTTCAAAATTTAGAGTGAGTCCTTTCTACACTTAGGCAGTATGATTTAAAGAGAGAAAATAAGTACAACTTTCAGAACTAAATGTTATGACTCACTAGATTTATAAAGTATGATTGTTTAACTATTCATGATTTCAGTATTTCAGATATTCTAGATTATGTAAGTCATTTACATTTACAATGCATTATTTTATAAATTATGATGATGAGATAATGTTTTAATTATGCATTTTACCCCCATATACTCAATACATCCTCAAAGTACTGATCCAAATATATGTCTATGTGTTACATTGTCTCATAATGTAGGTTTAGGTGCTTAGTATCAGTAGTGTGATTAGTCTGAGCATCTCCGTCTATGTCCTATAGTTGTTGAGTCCTCATAATTTGGGGATTTGCTTACTCAGATTTTGCAGCTTATCAGTTTACATGATTTAGTATTCTTTTTAAATAGTTCGAGTTAGCTGGGGTTTGTCCTAGTGACTCCCTAGATGTTATTCATAGAAGCTTGTCAAATGACTAGTTGTTATTTAGCATATTCAGTATTGATATTTCATATATTATATTCATATTATTCTTAGTTATTTCAGATAGTTTCTATATTCAGTATGACTTTCATGTCTATATCACCTTAATTATGAGATTTATATCTCGTATAAGAAAGGCAGGGTTAGATTAAGGCTACTCATAGTCTTGAGCACTATGTGATATCTAGAGATTAGATTTTGGAGCATTACAAACTTGGTATCAGAGCCTAAGGTTTTTGAGAGTCCTAGGGAGACAGACAAGCCACGTTATGTAGAGTCTTGGCCATGGGTGTGAATCGCAACACATTTATGAACAAGAGGCTATAGAATATCCTTAGGAAATCATATCTTTCTTTCATTATCTATCGTGCTTACAGTATTTCTATCTGCTTTTAACTCATGCCCTTACATGACAGTTGAATACACATCCTCATCGAGCTAACGCCTGCAGAAATGATAACCAGCCACCCTAGAACACTGATCCTTTGAATGAGAATGTATCCCATGATGATTTTAGGGCTTCCTTTTAGGCGTTAGCCTAAGATATGACTACCAATGTTCAGGGCAATTATCAGAATTAGCTTGCAATCCCACTCTAGCAGAATGGGGATTTGCAGTAGCTAGAATTAGAGACTTCATGATAATAAATCTGATAGAGTTCTTTGGGTCAAAGACAGGTGAGGATCCACAACTTTAGTTAGATGAGGTGAATAAAATCACCCAGATTATGTATGTTTTATAGAAGAAGAGTGTAGAGTTAGCATCCTATAGGCAGAAGGATGTAGCGTATGATTGGGTAGTGATGTGGAAGAATGCTAGAGGTAAGAATATTATTTCTATAAGGTGGAAGGTTTTTTAGGATGCTTTTCTAGATAGGTTATTCCCATGTGAAATAAGGAAAGCTAAGGTATAAGAGTTTGTGAATTTTAGATAGGGCTCGATGACAGTGAAGGAGTACTGCCTTAAGTTCAATCAGTTGTCTAATTATGTCCCTGATACAATGGTTGATCCTAGGGATAGTATGAGTAAGTTTATTATAGGAGTGTCTAGATTGGGAGTCAAAAAGTGTAGGACTGTCATACTTATTGGAGACATGGATCTTGCAAGATTGATAATCCATGCTCACAGATTAAGGCAGAGAAGTTGAAAGGGAGAGAAAGAGAAAACAAGAAGTCTAGATTAGGACAGTTTAAGTATGGTCAGAATAGGTTTCAAGAAGGAAATAATTTGTAGTTTCAGAATCGTTCATCTATGCCAGGGCCATCATTAGCTTTTGCTCCTGCTCCCATAGGTAGACCAGAGCAGTGGGAAAATTCTTCTATTTCCTGATCATAGAATAGCATGAGTGGAAGGCCTAATTATCCAACCTATGATAAGTGTGGTAAGAATCATCCGGGTGAGTGTTTGGCCGGCTAGAAAGGTTGTTTTGGATGTGGTAAGTTGGGTCACAATATTAGGGATTATCCGTATACTAAGCAGGGAAACAGAGATGTTTGACCCTAGACTCAGGTTAAAAGTGCACTAGCTCTTTTACGCCACCCAATCCCTCCTCAGGGTGCATCATCCAGTACCGGTGGCGGTCAGCGCCATAATCAATTTTATGCTTTATGATGTGCTGGCCTTCAGTTAGCATATTTAAGACTTTTAACTTGGAATAATTGTAAGTTCTTAGGTAACTATCATTTTTTATGGTATTTCATGTGATTTTGTTTGAAGTCAAGATGCATGAACATGTAGGAAAGCTCATTGAGAAAGATGGTTTTTGGTGAAAGATGCAAAAAACTAAGTTTTGATAATTTCATTCGATGACTTAGTTTGATAAACTATCAGATCTGTGATAAGATATCAGAATATGTCATCACACATAGGTAAAGAATAATAAAGGTGAAGCATTTTTGATGATATTTTCTGATAAATCATCAACTTCTTGATAAGTCATCAAGACTTGTCGTCAGTCGAAGGCAGCAAGCATGAAATTTGAAGAGGAGTTGATGACATTTTCTGATAAGTCATCAACTTCTTCATAAGTCGTTAGGACTTGTCATCGGTCGAAGGCAGCAAACATAGAACTTGTAGAAGAGTTGACGATATTTTCTGATAAGTCGTCACACTCCTGATAAGTCGTCACACATGTCATCATACATGTTGTTAGATTTGTGATAAAGTCGACACAAATGTCGTCAGCTAAAGGAGAAAAAAACTGAATTTTTAGCTTTGAATTTTCTTTAAGTTATAGATATAAATATAAGCTTTTAGGGTTTCATTAAGGAGATGGAACTTATTCCGAAGGCAAAGTCACCTCTTTTTGGGCCTCTTAACTTAGAATTCAATTTTCAACTCTGTGATTGGGTTTTGGGAACTTTGTTTTCTTGAACTTGGAAAAGAATCAACTTCAGACTTCATCTTTTGTAAGTTTAATTTCTCTAAATGAGGAATATAATTATTGCTATCTCTTTCTTTCTCATGTTGAACTAAAACCCATAACTAGGGTAGTGGGATCTATGACTATCCCTCTATGGATTTAATAGTTGGTTAGGGTTTGAGTGATTGTGGGAACATCTTGATAATTCCTTTGTAATGATTGTTTTCTATTGGTTGCAAACTATAGATCTAGCCTTATGTTTGCTTGCTCGAACTGAGAAATAAATTAAAGGTAGTAAATTATCAATGAGGATCTGGGAAGGTTAATTTTCCATCAAATGATTAATGCTGAAACAAGATTAACCAATTCGATATAAAATCAGTGTGAATAGAAGGTTTTCCTAATTTTGAGAGAATTAGGGAGCACAACATCTAGGTAGGTTCAGAAACACTTAGATGGACTGTCGATACTGATAATTTGGTGTTTTCCATAAGTCATGAGAAGCCAGTACTATAACTATTATTCAATGAGAGGTTAATAATCATAGTGATCACAACCCTAGTTTCTCTGTATCATTGATTTGATCCATTGAAATTTCAGCTTTGAGTTCTGAAGCAAAACAAAACTTTAATCATTGTTTGATTGATAAAACCCCTCAATTAAAGAAACCATTATCTATCAGTCATTTTAATCATAAATAGTCTTGATTGACACTTTATTCCCTGTGGGATTCGACCCAAATCTATTTAGGTTATATATTTGACAATGACCGCTTATTCTCTCATTAGAAAGGTATACTTTAGGTATATCAAATTTTGACACCGTTGCCGGGGAATACGGTTTCAAATTGAGTATAACTGTGATAATTAACTCATAGTAAGTTTCCTGGTTTTACTTTTATTTGTTATTTTTGTTCTCTGCAGGGTAGTTAGTGTATATGCCAAGTACACAGAGTTTAGGTGAATCATTATTACCAGTACATCTAGAACCTTAGTTGATAGGTAGAATGGTAGACCCACACGAAGCAAGAAGACTAGCCGCCTTGGCTAGGGCTCAACTAAATCAACAGAATATAGATAACCCAGATTGGTACCAAATCCGAATGAAGAGGACCTGGGAGATGATGATCTATTGGGTCTGGGAAATCCTAGGCATGCAGAAAATACAGTGGCACCGTTTAATAGAAATATAAACAAAAATTGTCCATTCAGAGCAAGGCAGGTTTGCCAACCTATGCAGTATGATATTAATAATGATGAAGATGGAATGGATGAAGCAGGTGCAATTGGAGCTATTATTCCTCCACCTTTGCTACCCAGAGCTAAGTTCTATATTATAAGCATGATGATTCAACTCCTCCTTTTTAAGGTGTTATTCGATGGACTCTCGGGTGATGATCCCAACATGCATTTAGTGAATTTTGCTACCATTTGCAAATCGTTTGATAACCCGGGAGTGGGACAGAATGCCATCCTTCGGTGCTTATTTCCTTTGACTCTATTTGGGGAGGCAACGTTGTGGCTAAATTAGCTGACGCCCAATTCTATAACTAACTGGAGGCAGTTGAAAGAGGCTTTCCTAAAAAGGTTCTTTCCACTTTCCAGGAGGTAAAGCTGAGGGATGATATAAATAACTTTAGGAAGCTCCTAACTGAAGCCCTTCATGAGACATGGGAGAGGTTAAAAAAAAAGCTAGTGCAGTGACCGAACCACAATATGATGGATACTCATCTGATGGAGACTCTTTACCAGGCGTTAAACTCTATTATAAAGCCCATTGTAGACAATGCTACAGGGAGGTCATTTGTGGATCTCACTTTTCAAGAGGCTTCTGAGATTCTTGAACGGATGACCAAACAAAGTAGAGCTTTGCATACTAGGGATTTTATGGTAGCAAGCCCTACTGTTTCTATTGGTATAACTCCTGAGCAATGTAGAAAGAAGGAGGTGCGAGATCAGGATATGGCTCACTTAAAAACACAAATGGAATTGTTGACCAAGCATTTATTATCTGCAAAGATGGAGAAAGCAAAAGCCGTCAAGTCCCATGGACGGGTTGATTCTTATTCTGAAGAGAAAGCGAACTATCTCAATAACCAAAGGGGTTTCTGAGGTAGTAGCCAAGGAAATCAAGGTTGAACTTATCAGGATAAATCGGGTTATAAGGATCGTGACCAAGGGACTTAAAAGAATAAGACTAACAGGAGTGGACTTTATATGCCTCCTGGCAATCGAGACAATGCTACTACTAGCTCGGGTAAAATGTCTATAAAGGACATGATGAAGAGGTTTCTAAAAGAAGTGGAGGCTACCAATACAGGTGTAACAACAATGAAAAATAACTTTTCATCATTGAGTTAGTTGGTAAACTCACACTCAACTTTAATCAAATAGTTGGAGCAGTAGATGAGCCAACTTTTAGCAGCATTGAATTAGAGGAAGAGAGGAACGTTGCCTAGTGACACAATTTAGAATCCTCGCAATGATGGTACTTGTATGAAAATTACCATTCAGAGTGGTAAGATATTACCAGGCCTTTATGTGGGCAAAAATATAAGCAAATATATGGTTGGAGAAGATTGTGAGACTGGGGAAAGAATCCAGTGGAGTCTAAAAAGCTAGATGGCATTGATATTCCTTCTAGTCATCAGCATATTAATGAGTTGGAAAAAGAGAAACACAAGGAAAATGAAGTTGTGTTGAACACTCTCCCAAAACCACCACCTCCCTTTCCTCAGAGATTAAAGAAGAAGGCTGATGACACGAAGTTTAGTAAATTCATGGAAATGTTGAAGCAGTTTACAGATAATGTGCCTTTATTAGAGGCACTTGAGCAAATGCCAGGATATGCTAAATTTATAAAGGATCTTATGACAAAGAAAAGAGCAGTGAGCTACAAATTGGTGGATAATCTCCATCATTATAGTGATATTTCTATAAGGTCCTTGGTGCAGAAGAAGGCAGACCCAAGAGAGTTCACTATTCCTTATATGATTGGATCTCTGGAATTTTTTAAGGCCTTATGTGATCTAGCAGAGGGCATTCATCTGATGCCGCTATCAATTTATAAAAAATTAGGTTTGGGAGACCCCACACACACCAACATAAGACTAGTTATGGCAGACAGGTCTATGAAAAGGCCGATCGGTTTGCTACATGATGTGCTTATAAAGGTGGCTGATTTTATATTCCCTTCTGACTTTGTAATCCTTGATTGTAAAGTAGACTTTGAAGTACCCATAATTTTAGATATACCATTCTTAGTAAATGGGAGAGTGTTAGTTGACATGGAGTTGAATAAGTTAAAGTTTAGGCTCAATAGAAAAGAAGTTAGTTTTGAAGTGCATCAAGCCATGAAATAGCAAAAGGAGATGAGTGTCTTATCGATCATTGATGTATTCTATGAAGATGGGAAAGATACACCAGCAGGACTAAGGATGAAGCACTTTTAAGGTATCTTAATAAATTCTGAGTAGTCAAGATAACCTAGTCATGTTGCGATATTAAATTAGGCCCTGCTTGGGAGAAAACCCAAGGCATTTTGTTGTTTGTATTTGTATTATGTGATAGATATTAGATCTCTGCACCTATGGTGCATCAGGTATGTTTCTAACTCTCTTATTTTAGTTTGATGCATTAGGGACAATGCCTGATTTTAAGTTGAGGGTGAGACTGCTTGTGGGTATTGATATCCTCTTGGGGTTTTTGTTGTCGTGCCTCTTTTCCCCAGAGTCTTGTTCTTAGTAGATCTGGTATGTTTAGGGGTACTGTGTTTTGTTTTGTGATGTATTGTGGTTAATTGGGAGAAAAATAAGTATCTGGGGCAGTTGCCATATTTGGTTGATTTTGGGGAATGGTAAATACCTCTCCAATTGTCTATTTTGTAACTGTGCCATGTGCATCTATATGTGACTACTGTGAATCCTTTTATGGAATTGGTGTTAGGGGCATGATAATTATTGCTAACAATGGAATGAACAGGATAGATAATAGCTTGTGATGTACCTTTGTGCCATGTGTTTGTGAGATACTACCTAGTTTTCATTGTGTGTTAAATCCAGAACTTACGCGGTTGGTCTTTCCTTTGTTGTAGGAGAGTGGTTAGGAAAGGATCATAGGTCATTTTTTATATTAGTCCACTTTTAGCCTAAATGACCTTCCATGTTTGAATAATATCTCTTGATCCTGATTTTGAGCCTGAATGACAATATTTTATTATTATTATTATATACCTATCACCTTCCCACTTATATCACTATGAACCTATTTTGGCCCTAGTCCTCCTTGAGTATTATGCACTTTGACTTACGCAAATTGCCTAAGTTAAGGGTGGCTATCATAATGGTGTGTGATGTAAAGTGAGTATGAAGAAGGGTCAAATAAAAAAATAAAAAAATAAAAAATACAAGGCTAGATGTGGTAGAAAAAGAATAAGAAAAGAAAAAAAACTTAAAAAAATGAAAGTCTAAAGGACCGCATCCAGCCTGAATTTGTTTTAATAAAGAAAAGGAGAAATAAGTTGAAGGTTGATAAGTGAGACCCCAAAAATAGTGTAGTTCCAAGGAGGCTTAGTCACTTTAAATATCCTTGCGTATCACACAAGCCCCAAGCCTACATTACAAGCTCATGAAAAGTCCTATCGTGATCCTAGCTTAATTGTCTGAAAGCCTCGGTGATGAAAATAAAGGCAATCTTATGGTATTTGGCAGACATTGACTGAAACTTATTTCTAAGATCGAGTGTATCTTGACCATCCCTACATTTACATGCTTGATTTCATATATGAGTGAAGAGGGGTTTCTTTGTTGTAAGGGCACATCGGTTACATTTCTAGTTGCTTACTTGTCTAGGTAGTATAACTTGTACATATGCATGGTTATTATTGATAATTTGATGTCATACCTTGATTCCATTCTGTCACATTATTTATCTTTATTGATATACACAGCTAGATTTAGAGTGATTGAACATGGAGAGGGTTATGTGTATTGAGCTAAAATTGATAATCAACTGTCATAGTCATCTTATGTTTCTCTTAGTTAAGCATTGTAGTATAGTGCTATGTAGTTGCTTAAGGATAAGAAATTGTTTTAAGTTGAGGGTGTTGATGTGCTGGCCTTCTGTTAGCACATTTAAGACTTTTAACTTGGAATAATTGTAAGTTCTTAGATAAGTATCATCATTTTTTATGGTATTTCATGTGATTTTGTAGGAAAGTCAAGATGCATTAACATATAGGAAGGCTACATTGAGAAGGATGATTTTTGGTGAAAGATGCAAGAAATTAAATTCTAAAGATTTCATCTGACGACTTGTACTGATAAGCTATCAGAACTGTGATAAGCTATCAGAACATGTCGTCATACATAGGCAGAGAATAAGAAAGATGAAGCATTTCTGATGACATTTTTTGATAAGTCATCAACTTTCTGATAAGCCGTCAGGACTTGTCGTCATCCAAAGGTAGAAAACATAGAATTTAAATTGATGACATTTTCTGATAAGTCGCCAACTTCCTGATAAGCCGTCAGGACTTGTCGTCAACCGAAGGCAGCAAACATAGAATTTGAAGAGGAGTTGATGACATTTTCTGATAAGTTGTCAGACTCTTAATAAGTCGTCACACATGTCGTCACACATCATCGGATTTGTAATATGTCATCACAAATTCCGTCAGCCAAAGGAGCAAAAATCTGAATTTTAGTTTTGATTCCTTTAAGTTACAGATATAAATAGCAACTTTTAGGGTTTCATTTAGGAGATGGAACTTATTCCAAAGGCAAAGTCACCTCTTTTTGGGCCTCTTAACTTAGAATTCAGTTTTCAACTCTATGATTGGGTTTTGGGAATTTTGTTTTCTTCAACTTGGAAGAGAATCAACTTCAGACTTCAACTTTTGTAAGTTTAATTTCTCTAAATGAGGTATAAAATTGTTGCTATCTCTTTCTTTCTCATGTGGAACTAAAACCCATAACTAGGGTTGTGGGATCTATGATTATTCCTCTATGGATTTAGTAGTTGGTTAAGGTTTGATTGATTGTGGGAACATCTTGATAATTCCTTTATAATGATTGCTTTCTATTGGTTGCAAACAATAGATATAACCTTATATTTGCTTGCTCAAACTGAGAAATAAACTAAAGGTTGTGAATTATCAATGAGGATCTGGGAAGGTTAATTTTCCATCTAATGATTAATGTTGTAACAAGATTAATAAACTCGAGATAAAATCAGTAAGAATAGAAGGTTTTTCTAAGTTCAAGAGAATTAGGGAGCACAACATCTAGGTAGGTTGAGAAACACTTACACGGACTGTCGATACTGATGATTTAGTGTTTCCCCTAAGTCATCAGAATCCAGTACTACAAGTATTATTAAATAAGGGGTTAGTAATGATAGTGATCACAGCCCTAGTTTCTCTTTATCATTAATTTGCACCATTGAAATTTTAGCTTTGAGTTCTGAAGCAAGTCCAAACTTTAATCATTGTTTGATTGATAAAACCCCCTAATTAAAGAAAACCAATATCTATCAGTCATTTTAATCACAAATAGACTTGATTGACAATTTATTCCTTGTGGAATTTGACCCCAACCTAGTTGGGTTATATATTTGACAACGACCGGTTACTCTCTTATAAGAGAGATGTAATTTGGGTATATTACTTTACCATCTCATTAGAAGCAGAAGGATTCACCAGATGTTGTTACTGGTATACTTTGTGTCTTTCACCTTGATATTTATATATTGTTAGACCCTAGGTTAAGTTTTTCTTATGTGACCCTATTAGTTGCAGTAAATTTTAAGATAAGTTTTGAAAAGATACCTGAGCTTTTCTTGGTGACTACCCCAGTGGGTGAGTAGTTATTGCTAAACAGATCTATAGAAAGTGTCCTATCACTATCCTTCATAAAGTCATGTTAGCAGACCTAATAGAGTTAGATATGGTTGACTTTGATCTTATCTTAGTATGGATGGGCTCCTTTCTTGTTATGCCTCTATAGATTGTCATACCCTAGTGGTGAAGTTTTAGTTTTCGGATGAGCCAGTCTTTAAGTGGTCAGGTAATTCAATGTCTCCCAAGACTCATTTTATATCTTATCTTAAAGTCCAAAAGTTGATTTCCAAAGGATGAATCTATCATCTTATTTGAGTTAAAGACACTATGTCTGAGACTCTGACGGTTCAGTCAGTGAGTGTGGTCAATGAGTTTCTTGATGTTTTCCCTGAAGAATTGCCAAGGGTACCTCCCGATAGGAAAATAGAATTTGGTATTGATCTTCTTCCAGATACTCAAATTATTTTTAACCTCCATATCGTATGGCTCCCGTCAAGCTTAAAGAGTTGAAAAAGGAACTCAAAGATCTTTTAAATAAAGGTTTTATCAGTCCTAGTATTTCTCCATGGGGTGCTACCATCCTATTCTTGCAAAAGAAAGATTGTTCTTTGTGTATGTGCATAGACTATCATCAATTGAATAAACTTATAGTAAAAAACAAATACCCTCTTCCTAGAATTGATGACTTATTTGATCAACTCCAAGGTGCAAGTAAATTCTGAAAGATAGACCTTGGATCTAGCTATCATCAACTTAAAGTAAGGGAATGTGATATTCGAAAGAAAACTTTCAGAACCAGTTATGGTCACTTTGAGTTTCTAGTCATGTCCTTCAGACTATAAAATGCCCCAGCAGCTTTCATAGACTTGATAAATAGAGTGTTCCAATTTTATTTGGACATGTTTTTCATAATATTTATCGATGATATTTTTGTCTACTCTCGCAGTGAGGATGATTATGCAGACCATCTTAGAATTTTGTTGCAAGCCCTTAGAGACCTCCAATTATTCGCCAAGTTCAGTAAGTGTGAATTTTGTCTAAGTTCAGTAGCTTTCTCTGGTCATATCATTTTCAGTGAAGGTTCTAGAGTTGATCCCCAAAAGACAGAAGCCGTAAGTAATTAGCCTAGACCTATTTCCCCATCAGATATTAGGAGTTTCTTGGGTCTAGTAGCTTATTACAGATGTTTTGTTGAGGGTTTCTCATATATTGCATCTCCTATGTCTATATTGACCCAAAAAAAGTTATGTTTCAGTGGCCAGATTCCGGTGAGAAGAGTTTGCAGGAGTTAAAGACTCGACTGACTTCAACCCCAGTTTTAGCATTGCCTGATGGTATAGATAATTTTATGGTTTATTGTGATGCCTCTAGAGTTTGTTTAGGTTATGTTTTGATGAAGAGAGGTAAGGTCATAGCCTATGCCTCTAGACAGCTTAAGTCTCATGAAAAAAATTACCCAACCCTTGATCTTGAGTTAGCTTATATTGTGTTTGCTTTGAAAATCTGGAGACATTATTTATATGAAGTGCATATTGATGTGTTCACGGATCACAAAATCCTACAGTATGTGTTTACTCAGAGGGAGTTGAATATCTGTCAGAGTAGGTGGTAGGAGTTGTTGAAAGATTATAATATTAGTGTGTTGTATCATCCGGGCAAGGCCAATATAGTGGAAGAAGCCCTTAGTAGATTGTCTATGGGCAGTGTTGCTTATGTGGAAAAAGAAAAGAAGGAGTGAGTTCGAGTAGTGCATGGATTATCTAGATTGGGTGTTAGGTTAGTTAACTCAACTCAAGGGAATGTTTGGATTCAATGTAGTTTCGAATCTTTCCTAGTTTCAAAAGTGAAGGAGAAACAAGATAAGGATCCTAGTTTGGCCAAACTAAAGGAGTCAGTCAAAGACCAAAAGATAGAGGTTTTCTCCTAAGGTGGAGATGGTGTGTTAAGATACCGGAGTAGATTGTATGTTCCTGGTGTGGATTATTGACGTCGTGGATTTTGGCGTAAGCGCATGGTGTGTGTTATTCTATCAATCTAGGATCCACCAAGATGTACCGTGACTTGTGGGATATCTATTGGTGGAGTGGTATGTAAAAAGATGTAGCAGAGTTTGTAGCCAAGTGTGCAACTTTTCAATAGATTAAGGTAAAGCACGAAAGACCTGGTGGTGCATTGCAAAAGTTTGGTATCCCCACTTGAAAGTAGGAAGAGGTAAATATGAATTTTGTGACTGGTTTACCCCATTCGCGTCGTCATCATGATTCGATTTAGGTTATTAAAGATTGACTGACTAAGTCAATACATTTCTTGTCGGTTCACATATCTTACAGGGCTAAAGATTATGCTAAGTTGTATATCTGAGAGATAGTCAAATTGCATAAAATTCCATTGTCCATCATCTCAGATAGGGGTACTCAGTTTACCTCTCAGTTTTGGAGAGCCTTTCAGAAGGGTCTTGGTACCCAAGTTCATCTGAGTTCAGCTTTTCATCCACAGACAGATGACCAGGCAGAGAGGACCATTCAGACTTTGGAGGATATGTTGAGGGCATGTGTTCTTGATTTCAAAAGTAGTTGGGATGATCATTTGCCATTGATTAAGTTCGCTTATAATAACAGTTATCATGCTAGTATACAGATGGCTCCATTTAAGGCTCTTAATGGGCGGAGAAGTAGATCTCCAGTTAGTGTGTTCGAAGTGGGTGAGGCATCTTTGATTGGGCCAAACATAGTGTTTGAGGCCATGAAAAAAGTTCAGTTGATTAGAGAGAGATTGATAGCATCCCAGAGTCATCAGAAATCTTATGCCGACATAAGAAAAAAAGATCTTGAGTTTGAGGTTGATGATCTTGTGAATTTAAAAGTTTCACCCATGAAAGGGGTGAAGAGATTTGGAAAGAAGGGGAAGCTTAGTTACCTTTTGTAGGTTCCTTTTGTATTTTGAGTCGTGTTGGGAAGGTGGCATATGAGCTTGAGCTACCCATATATTTATCCTCATTCCATCCAGTATTCCATGTATCCTTGTTAAAGAAGTGCATGGACGATTCAACTGTTATAGTTCCTCGAGAAAGCATAGATATTCAAAATAGCCTTTCTTATGAAGAAGTCCCAGTAGAGATTCTTGGTCATCAGATTCGTAGACTAAGGTACAACGAAGTTCCCTTGGTCAAAGTTCTGTGGTGAAATCAGTCCATTGAGGGTGCTACTTGGGAAGTAGAAGTAGACATGCGTACCAAGTATCCTCATCTCTTCTTCACGAACTAAGATTCAGTCAAAGGTAATAGTTTTCCTTCATTCAGTTCTTTTCCAGATTCAGATTCTGCTATATAGTTATCTTCATGAGAACTGATGGACTTTTAGATCAGTTCAGTAGCTCATTTTAAATGAGATTCAGTTATTCAGTCTATTTCAGTTGTGCATGATAGCATATAAAATCAGATTCCTCAGTATTTTCAGCTTATCTAGCCACATTTGAGGACGAATGTTCCCAAGGGGGATATATTGTAGTACCCCCCCCCCCCACTTTTCCTAGGTTAAATTCATTCCTAGAATGTTAAGTAATAGCTTCCAAAATAAAGAATATTTATGTCATGTAAAATTTTCTAGATTTAAACTTCCCATTGTGTGGGAAATTGAATAAGTTTTGCATCAATACCAAATTCGCCGAATTTCAATACTCGGTGAAGGAGTTAGAGCATTTTTGTAAGTTGACAGTGTGCCACTTGGGAACTTGGCGCATCGTGGAGGTAGGTAAAATTATGATTGTCAAATTCCAGTGTCCCTCCACTATAGCCCAGCATCGCGGAGAAGCCCAAATCCCTAATTGTCCCATTCCAGTAGACCAACATGATATTGATGCATCGTGATAATGCTCAAATTACACTCTTGAATGGGTATAAGCAATCATTGTCAATTTAAAACCCAACTAGGTTGGGGTCGAAACCCACAGGGAATAGGGTGTGAACGTCAATTTGTTTACGAAATACTTTACTGGTAGTTTATCGTTTCCAAAAGTTGGGGGTTTAAAGTTCACAATGTATCAATGTTCACTTTCTGAATTTTTAGAGTTTTTATCAATAAAAATGGGAAACCAGGGTTATGATCACCAAAGGTTTCGGGTATTAACAGATACCAGGTAATGCTAGAGATCCTCGAAATAAATAGAACAATAGAATATCCCTGACTATGATACTATCTGACTTATCTCTCGACCTCACCAGTCAATTTATTATCTAATTCTCTCAAACTTAGATAATTTATCTATATCCAATCGGATGTTACTCAGGTAGATTAATCCAGTTACGACATTAATCATTAAACAGAAAGTTGGTAGCTTTCGAGTCCCTGTTGATAATTCCCGTCCTCTAGTCTATATCTCTGTTAGAAGAAAATAAAACCTAAGGCATAATCTAATGTTTGCAACCACTAGATTTAAGTTAAAAACATAGAATTTCAAGATGTTCTACTACTCTTTGAATCCGTTAAACACCTAGCATCATATCAAACCCTAATCTTGGATCCCATAACCACGGCTAATGAAATTAGCCGCTCATGATTTGACAAAGTAAATCACAAGTTGAATTCATGATGATAATGATAAACTTACGTATATATGGAAAACAACAAATAATTTCTTCAATTAAATCCCAAGTTAGAAACCCAAGAATAGTTGATAAGAAAGAAACTAAAAATAATTGCCAAAAGAGAACAATATATGTGTTTCTCCGTCAAAAGATCTTGTTCTGAATAATGAAAACTTCCTCCTTTAAAAACCCTAAAAACTGCTATTTATACTAAAGCCTAATTAAGGAAATAAAATAACAAAATCATAGCTGGGCTCGGATTTAGGTGACGCCATATTGGTGTTGGTCGTCAGGCTTATGACGGCATCTCTAATATATCGTCAGAAGTCAAGCAATCTTGACCTATTCTGCCTCACTCTGATGATGTCCTATGATGGCTTACCATACTTGTGACGGCATGTATCAAATGTCGTAAGACCTTCATCTTATTTCACTATGTTATGCCTCACTCTGACGGCATATTCTGACGACTTACCACACTTGTGATGACCTATTGAGAATGTCGTCACTCTCATCCAACAACTCTTCTCCACTATTCTTCCTGACGCCTTTTTCTGGTAGCTTACCACATCTATGATGGCTTGCAAGAAATGCCGTCAAACTCATATCAGCTCACTTGTACCAAATTTTACTTATTTTTTTCATCTTTCCAATGTTTTCCTCTCATCCTTGCTTCAACTGCAATATCACAAGAAAACGATCAAAAACAACCAAAAGTTGCTTAAGACTTCGCAATTATTTAGAGTTAAAAGCCTCAAATGTGTTAGCATCTACTCACACATCAACACCCTCAACTTAAAACAATTGCTTGTCCTCAAGCAACCAAAACACAACTAAGAGAATACAACGAACATTCAGCAGACAACAACCAATTCTTAGCTCAAAACTCAGTTTACCACCTCCAAGGTCAACCAACTCAAAGGCTTCTACCCATGGCATCAGTAAGTTCCAACAATCATGCATGTAATGTACACTACCCAAACAAGCAAGTAACTTAGCAAGATACTAGCGTGCCCTCAACACAAACAAATTCCGTTTTTCTCTCATTATCAGCAATCAAGGTATAATCATGGGGATAATCACAAAGACTCTCGCACTCAGAATGAAGTTCAACCAGTGTATGCCAAAGACCATATGCTTGCCCTTATCGTCATAACCGAAGTGTCTAAACAGATTAGCTAGGATCACTATAGGACTTTCTTAGGCTTGCAACGTAGGCTAGGGTATGGTATGGTATTAAACGACATTTAGAGTGACTAACCTCCTTGGAACTACCTTATCTTGTGGGGTCCACTTATTAACCTCTTTTTATCTCCTTTTCTTTTCTTGATCACACTTTCAGGATGGGTGCACTTCTTTTTATTCTAACAGATTTTCTTTACTTGCTTTTTTTCACCAACACCTAACCTTTTATTCTTTTTCTTTGACTATTTCTCTTATATTCTACCCTTTTTCATACCGAACTTATATCACGCACCCCTATGATAGCCACCCTCAACTTAGATTGTTTGCCTACGTTTAGGTGCACAGTGTCCAAGGAGGACCAGGGCCAAAACAGGTTCATTATGATTTAAAAAAAGGAAGATGATGGGTTTCATAGAAAGAAAATGGTCAATTTAGGCTCAAACAGGGATCAAGTGATATAGTGCAGTACAGGGAAGGTCATTTAGGCTAAGTGACTTAAATTCAAAAACGGCCTATGATCCTTTCCTAACCCCTATCTCTCAACCAAGGCAAAACAAACTGGGCAAGTTCTAGATTCAGTAATACCACAGGCAACAGAGTAAGATCTCACACACACTTGGCACACAAGAATTTAACTAACTACTACTTATCTGGTTCATGCAGTTATTCAACTGTGATTGTTAAGCACAAAACTAATGGCCAAACTAGTTGCTCAATAGTCATAATTTGAGGTAATTCATACAGTCATGCAAAACAAAACTTCAAAGAGGTGTTCAAAATAAAAAATATTAGTTGACTACCTACAGAACTTATACTACTCCTAGTTATTTGTAGAATATGCTACAACAACATGCTACCCTACACCCTCAACTTAAAGTCAAAACAAAATGAAACTAAGGGTTTAGGGCTTACCTAGTAGAGATCAAGTACGAGGATCATGGGGTTTTACCCCCACATCAGTATCTCCAATCGGGACACTTATATCTTGAGCCTACTGTTATGCTGGCTCAGCTACCACTGCATCTGAAGGAGGTGCACTGGATGAGGCTCCTACGGCTCGAGCTCGGAGCTCCTCCTCTCTTATCAAGTGGTCCTCTTGAGTCATCTCTTCTGCTCTTGTTTTCTGAGCCTCCTTCTTCTTCTTTACCTTTTTCTCAGCTTTACCCTCATTCTAATCATCTCCTTGTCTCTTTCTCTTTCCTTTTCTCTTTTTATCTTTCTTTTCTTTGTTTTCCTTCTTCTGTGCTCCTCAGTAATATCAAGCAACTCTAATTCACCTTCGGGCTCCTCAGCCACATCTTCTATTACTGTAATGTACTGGAGCTATCTAATCACTCCAAACTCCATCTTCATCAGCTTAAACTTAGATCTGAATTATTTAAGCTCTGTACTCGATATTTCTCTTTCTTGCACATCAAACTGATTCTCCAAGTCAGAAAACCTAGCAGTCAAGGACTCATAAGGCTCAAGTGCAGCCCTGATTCTCTTATCTGCTGCAGTTGCAAATTGCTTGGAAAACTTCTTCAGCTGATCCTCGCACCATTGAGTTTGTCTAGCGATTTTTCTGAAGTTTGGTAAGTTGAAAGCAAGTCCTGCTGGTGCTACAGAAGCTGATGGAGCTGACTCAGTTGCAGGCACTGAACCTACCTATGCTGAAGGTGGTGGTGGTACTACTTCTGCCTCATGAGCTTGTGCCTCCACAGTAGGCACTGAACTAGAATCTAGAATAGGAGGATCAACTGCTACCTCTGCTCCCCACTCAAGCCTCAATGCAGGTAGATTTTCCTAACTTTTGATCGGGTTATGAGTCTTTCTAGCAGCAACATCCTCATCCACACCTGCAATCTCGAGCATATTTGCTACTCCACATAGCTTAGTGATCAGACACAGGAATGGATATGCAGTATCAGTCCTAGACACTCGAATCTTTATCTCCTCAGAAATAAGTTTACCAAAATCTAGGGATATCCTAGTCACTAGACTAGAAACTAGTACAAACTTGTCTTCTCCCAGTATACTATTATTTTTTGTAGGGATCAAGTGCGTGCGCACTATGCCCCACCAGAACTTTACCTCAGGTGTCATAGAAGCTTTGTAGATCCTTTCATTCGGGTTGGTTAACCAAATAGGATCTCCCTCCGATATGTGAGTAGCCAACCATCTGTGCTGATTTTCCTTATCTTTCAAATAGGTATAGAATGTGGGTGACGTATCCTGAATATTGAAGTTTGGCCCATGAAGAAACCGGTTGATTGTTGTGTCGGAGATACTTACCATCACTCCCCTCACTGCAATTTTCTCCAATAATGGCATGTTCAATATTCTCTCACCTTCCTTGCATCTTTTTTCTAGGTCAGTTTGGTAGTTTGCATAAAACTCCCATACTACTGCTGGGCTGTAGAAATCTCCTATTCTGGTATTCCACTCTAGGCCATAATCTTGGAAATTTTTCATCACCTCTGGGTAGTTGATCAACCCTTTGGTAATGATTTGTTTTTCTTCAAAGATATGTCCCCAAACAGTTCTCTGTTGAGTTCTATGTAGACCATTAAGATATACCTTCTCTGCTCCCGAAATGACCCATCTGACATTATTTTTAAACTCCAAGTTTTTGCATCTCACTACAGCTCTCTAAATTAGAGAATCATCATCACTTTGCTTTTCTGAGGATGGTGGTCCTGATTTTGTCTCCTCAGACCCCTGCTCTTTAGATTCAGTCTACTCAGACTCAGGTTGTTTAGACTTGATTTGCTTGGAACCCTCTTGCTCAGAGGACTCACTCTCAGGTGGGGTAGTAGTTTCAGTATCACCACTATCCTCCACCTGAATGGGTTTAGGTGGATGAGATGCCTTTGGGCTTGGCTTCTTTCTCTTCCACTTGAGAAGTGGTTCTTCATCTTCATAGTTAGAGCCCTCATTAATAATCTTCCAAACCACTTTTGTCTTTGCCACTTTCTTTGGAGTGTTAGGACTCTTTCTCTTGGGTGCCATTTTTATTCCTGATTGTCGACTTGCACACTTCCTTAACAATTGAGCTTAGTTCGTATGAAGTGTAAGCTTAAGGTGAGAGAATGTGGATGAGAGAAGAAAGTTGGTCACTTTGCTTTCAATCCAATCTCTCAAGGGAAAGGTTTTCTTGCTTAGTTGTGATCAAGTTGGAGAAGGAAGGAAGATATTATGTATTCTAGCTAAGGAAGGAAATAACTAAACATGGAAACCAAATAAACTGCCGGGAAGGTGAAGAGTTTAAGCCTGGGCCGGATTGGATCCAACTTAACATCTGGGCCTGTAATAGCTGATGACATAGAAAAATGCCGTCAGATTTATGGTAACTCATGAGGCAATATCGTCAGGGTTAGGTAGACACTTCTTTATACTAGACCTCTCTAACGTCATTTTCTGGTAAGTCGTCACATGTGTGACGTCTTACCATAAAGGCCGCCAGGGTCCTTTTTAGTAGATAAACTTGATTTCAACTTCCAGGTATTAAAAACTTAGCTATAAGAATAAAAACTAACCTACAAATGAATGAAAATAAAATTTTGGGTTGCCTTCCACTAGCGCCTGATTTAATGTCGCGGCATGACTCAGTTATCTTGTCTACTCAGACTTCGCCAAGACATCATACCGATACCTTTTTTCATCCATATAGAATACATCCATGACTGCGAATACACTCATCTCTTCTTGATTCACTATGGATGAGCGCATTTTAAACTTTGCTTCATTTTAGCCAACTCGAAACTTGAGATCATTGAGCTCCAAATCAACTAGCACTCTCCCTGTGGCTAATAATGGTCTTCCTGGAATAATAGGCACCTCAAAATCATCATCACAGTCTAGAACCACAAAATCCGTAAGGAGGATGAAGTCGGCCACTTTCACCAGCACGTCATACAAAATACCCACAGGTCTTTTGATTGACCTATCTTCCATCATGAGTCACATGTTTGTAGGAGTAGGTTCCCCTATATCAAGCCTCTTATAAACGGCCAGTAGAATCAAATTAATACTTGCGCCAAGGTCACACAAAGCTTTCACAAATTTCATGGGTCCTATTGTGCACGAAATAGTGAAAGCACCAGGATCAGGCTTTTCCTGTACTAAGGACTGTGATGAAATAGCACTACAATGGTGGAGATTGTCCACCGTCTCACATCTTACTTTCTTCTTCTTCGTTAGCAGATCCTTCATAAATTGAGCATAGCTCGGTATTTGCTCAAGTGTCTCTATCAATGGCACCGTCACTATCAGTTGTTTCATTACCGCCATGAACTTGCTAAATTTTTCATTATCTTCTTTCTTCTTCAACCTCTGCATAAATGGAGGTGGTGGTCTTGGCATTTGTTTTCATACCACTTCCTCGTTCTTGTCGTCTTCTTTCTCTGACATGTCAACAAAGCCATCCACCTTCTCAGACTCTACTGGATTTCTTCCTTCTGATTCATCAACACTAACCTCCTTCTCCACGGCTTTGCCCATAGAAGGGACAGATAATATCTTACCACTTCGAGTGGTAATTGCCAAACAAGATCCATCAGTCCGCGTATTTTGAACTATATCGCTAAGTAAAGTGCCCGCTTTTCTATGGCTTAGAGTAGCCAAAAGTTAGATCATTTGTTGCTCCAACTGCTTAATAGAAATAGAGTATGAGCTAACTAACTGACTAAGAGTAGAAAACTCACTTTTTATATTAGTTACCCCCGAGTTAGTAGCTTCAACTCCCTTCAACAGTTTTTCCATCATGTCCTCTAGGGACATCTTGCCAGAACTAATAGATGCAGCATACTGACTTCCAGGAGGAACATACAAACCACTCCTATCATTATTGTTTCTTCAATATCCCTAATCTCTATCATTATAATTAGGCTTGTCATAGAAATTCTGACCTTGGTTCCCTTGGATATTGCCTCAAAAACCCCCTGATTACTCACATAGTTGGCCTCAGCATCAGCACCTGTAGATACGGTACCTTGAGCATCCACAGCCTTACTCATTTCAGTCTTTTCGGATAGCAAGTGCTTAGACAGTAAGTCCATCTGCATCTTTAAGTGGGCCATATCTTGATCTCGCTCCTCATCCCTTCTACGCTATTCTGCAGTAATACCACCAGCAATCGTAGGGCTATCCACTATAGAATGCCTAGTGTGCCAAGCTCGGCTTTCCATGGTCATTCTATGTATTATGTCAGAAGCATCCAGAAAAGAGAGGTCAATGAATGAACCACCTACAGTGTTGTCGACTATTTGCTTTATCACAGAGTTGAAAGCTCTGTACAAGGTCTCCATCAAATGCAAGTCCATTATATTGTGGTTCGGACACTGTGCAAGTTTCTTCTTACACCTTTCCCAAGTCTCGTACAGTGCTTCAGTTGGAAGCTGTTTGAAGTTGCTAATCTCGTCCCTCACTTGTACCCTTCTGGAAGGTGGAAAGAACCATTCTAGGAATGCATCTTTCAACTGTCTCCAATTGGCTATAGAATTAGGCGCTAACTCATTCAACCACATTGTTGCATCTCCATACAGAGATAATGGAAACAACCTCAATATGATTGCATTCTTTCTCACTCCCGAATTGTCAAAGGATTTGCAGATGGTGATGAATTTCACCAAATGCATGTTAGGATCATCACCAGGCAAGCCTCCAAATAGCCCCTTTAGATTCAGGAGTTAGATCATGGTACTTAATATGCTGAACTTTGAACCTGGTGCCAACGGTGATGGGATGATAGCACCCGTTGCACCAGCTCCATCCATTCCTTGATCATCATCATCAGCCTCATATTTCATAGGTTGTTGACCATATCTACCTCGAGCTGGACGATTTCTATTGACGTTTTATTGCATTGGTGTAGCAACTTGCTTCGCTCTCCTTGGGTTTTGAGGATTCAGCAATTCCTCATCACCCAAGTCCTCATCATCAGGGTTTTGGTGATGTGCTTGTTGACTCAAATTTTGCACATTCACCTGAGCCTTGGCTAAAGAGCTAATCTTTCTGCTTACTATTGTTCAGTCATTTTTCCAATTAGTTGAGGTTCCGGATTGAATGGTAATAGTGGTGTACCGGAACTTCTCGCTTGTAACATAAACAACACAGTACCTACAATAAACAAAAACAACAAATAAACATAAATCAAGGAAACTTAACTATCAACAAATTTTCACGCACAAAATTTTCAGTCTACAACCATATTCCCCGGCAACGGCACTATTTTTTATAATGCTCAAACTACACTCTTGAATGGGTGTAAGAGATCGTTGTTAATATAAAATCCAACTAGGTTGGGGTTGAATCCCACAGGGAATAGGGTGTGAACGTCAATTTGTTTATGAAATACTTTACTGGTAGTTTATCGTTTCTCAAAGTTGGGGGTTTAAAGTTCATAATGTATCAATCTTTACTTTTTGAATTTTTAGAGTTTTTATCAATATAAATGGGAAACTAGGGTTATGATCACCAAAGGTTTTGGGTATTGACAGATACCAGGTAATGTTAAAGATCCTCAAAATGAGTAGAACAATAGAATATCCCTGAATATGATACTATCTGACTTATCTCTCGACCTCACTAGACAATTTATTATCTAATTCTCTCGATCTTAGATAATTTATCTATATCCAATCAGATGTTATCTCAGGTAGATTAATACAGTTACGGCATTAATCATTAAATAGAAGGATGGTAGCTTCTGAGTCCTTGTTGATAATTCTCGTCCTCTAGTTTATTTCTCCGTTAGAAGCAAATAAAACCTAAGGCATAATCTAATATTTGCAACCACTAGATTTCAGTTAAAACCAGAATTTCAAGATGTTCTACTACTCTTTGAATCCGTTAAACATCTAGCATCATATCAAACCCTAATCCTTGGATCCCATAACCCCGGCTAATGAAATTAGCCGCTCATGATTTGACGAAGAAAATGACTAGTTGAATTCATGATGATAATGATAAAATTACGTATAGATGGAAAACAACAAATAATTTCTTCAATTAAATCCCAAGTTAGAGACCCATGAATAGTTGATAAGAAAGAAACTAAAAATAATTGGCAAAAGAAAACAATGTACGTGTTTCTCTCTCCAAAATTCTTGTTTTGAATAATGGAAACTTACTCCTTTAAAAACCCTAAAAACTGCTATTTACACTAAAGCCTAATTAAGTAAATAAAATTACAAAATCATAGCTGGGCTTGGATTTAGGTGACGCCATATTGGTGTTGGTCGTCAGGCTTCTGACGGTGTCTCTAATATGTCATTAGAATTCTTGCCATTTTGACCTATTCTGCCTCACTCTGATGATGTCCTATGATGGATTACCACACTTGTGATGGCATGTAGAAAATGTCGTCAGACCTTTAGCTTATTTCACCATGTTCTGCCTCACTCTGACAGCATATTCTGACGGCTTACCACACTTGTGATGACATATTGAGAATGTCATCACTCTCATCCAGCAACTCTTCTCCATTGTTTTTCTTAACACCTTTTTCTGGTATCTTATTACATCTCTGACGGCTTGCAAGAAATGCCATTAGACTCGTATCAGCTCACTTGTACCAGATTTTACTTATGTTATTCATTTTTCCTATATTTTCCTCCCATCCTTGCTACAACTGCAATAACACAAGAAAATTATCAGAAACAACAAAAAGTTGCTTAAGACTTCACAATTAATTAGAGTTAAAACCCTCAAATATGTTAGCATCTGCTCACACATCACATCACAGAGAGGGCCATCCTAGTTGTCAATTTCCAGTAGCTCGACACAATGTTGGAGTGCTGTGTCAATGCACAAAATGGAAAAACTATAGGACACCACGATAGCTCTACGTAGCAGAGAAAACCCAATTCCCACTCATCATTTTCCAGTGAGCCACCACGATTGTGGTGCATTGCGGTGGCCAGCTAAATCGAGAAAATATTACATTTTCCAGTTTCGCTTAGAAGTTTAAAGGTCGTATTTTGGTAAATACCCAAGTCCCTAATCCGTCCAAAACACAAGATTAAGAAAAACCCTAGAGCTCTAAAACCTCTTCTCCAAGAAATCAAAATCCTCCATAGATTCTCCAAGGAAGCTAAAAATTGAGGATCCCCAAGGCAAGATAATCAAGAATCCATCATCAAGAACTCAAATAGAAATCCATAATTCAAGAATCTCCAACTAATCATCAATCAAGGTAGGTGGGGTTTATGAACAAGGATCTTTTTCCATCCTTGTGCCCAAAACTAAGCTTTTATTTAAAATTCATATGATTTTGAATAATTATTCATGAGATTTTAATTAGGGTTCATACCCATTATTGCACTTTGAATGATTTTGAGATTTCAAGAGTGTTAGAAGTTGAATTCCATGTCTATTTTTATATTTTCATGATTATTCCAGTAATTTACAAATTTTGAGATAAATTATCATTATTTTCATCATCAAGCATGATTATTATGATGTTTTTACATGAGATTCAAGAATGGGTTATTACCCTAAGATTGAATATTATTATTTCAAGAAAGATGATGCTTTAAGCATCTTATTATCAGATTATTTACAGATTTTAAGTAAAGCTCTGATCTTTCAATCATCAGATAAGTTTTGTAATCCACTTTTCAAATTATTACAGTTTACAAAATTCAGATCAGTTTTATTTACAGAATGACTCAGATAAAAGCATTTTTAGATTCATAATAAACCATAATACTAGATTTTAAAGTGGATTTCCAACAAAATAAGCGTAGAAAATTAACGGGAGTAGTATTTAGCACCGAGGGAAAAGTGTGGGTTTCGTACATCTTAATTCCATAGAACTACGTAGATAATTTAGGTACAGATTATCAGATTATTCCCACTTATACGTGGCTGACATTTACAGATGTGATCACTTAGCTCAAATATACTCCTTGGCAAGAGTATGACACCTCTCCCTAATGTGAGGTTTCTTACTTAAGAAGATGAGACGTTGGACTCCATGTTAACTCATATGGTTTATGTCAGTTAAGAGGACCTCCCTATAGACTAAATGTTTTAGAAAAGATTCCAACCTTGGTTTCCTTGACCACCAGTCCAAAAACCTCCCTGGTTATGTAAATAGTTAGCATCTTCCTCGGTGTTTGATTTAGCTCCCTTATCGTGGGACCCCACAGCTTTTACCTTTTCTACATTCGCTGATAGAAAATGTTTCATGAACAGATCCATCTGGGTTTTCATGTGAGCCATATCCTGATCATGCTCCTTTTCTCTCCTACGCTGCTCTGCTGATATTACACTGGACCCAATATTGCTTTCTACCACAGAATCTTCGGTATGCCAAGATCTACTTATCTTAGTCATTCTTTCAAAAATATTCGCAGCCTCAGTAATTATGAGCTCCATAAAAACTCCTCCTGCAGTATTATCCAGTATTGGCTTTATAAGTGAGTTCAAAGCTCTGTAGAATATTTCCATCAAGTGTTTATCAGTCATCTTATAATTTGGGCATTAACTCAACTTCTTTTAAACCTCATCAAAGTCTCATCCAAAGATTCGTTAGCTAATTGCCTAAAGTTGCTGATCTCATCTCTCAATTGTAACATTCTGGAGGGCAGAAAGAACCTTTCTAGGAAAGCTCCTTTCAATTGCCTCCAGTTTATTATAGAATCAGGAGTCAGCTTAATCAACCACACAGTTGCCTCACCAGACAGAGACAGTGGGAACAATCTCAAATGAATAGCATTTTTGCCCACTCCAGGATTATCAAACGACTTAAAAATATTGATGAAATTTATCAAATATAGATTTAGATCATCACCAGGTAATCCACCAAAGAGTCCTTTCAAATTTTGTAGCTGGATCATAGTACTGGTGATTTTGAATTTCACCCTAGGAGCTAGGGGTGGTGGAATGATTTCTCCTATAGCTCCAGCTCTATCTAAATCGTCCTCATCATTGTCAATATCAAACTGCATAGCTTGGTGGTCTAGTCTTCCTCTGAATGGACGATTTTGATTTACAGGTGCAACTACTCCCATTGCATGCCTCCTATTAGTCGGGTCAATTAAATCATCATCTCCCAGCTAATCTTCATCTAGATCAGATACCCGACCTGGGTTATCTCCATTCTGTTAATTTAATTGAGCATTAGCCAAAGAAGCTAATTTTTAGCTTTCTGTTGGCTAGCCATTCTTTAAATAAGATGAGGTTTAGGATTGAAGAGTAATAATGGTTCTCTTGAAATTCTGGTTCATGGCATAAACAACAATGATCTTGTAACAAACAAAAATAACAAATAAATGTAAAATAAGTAAACTTTAATAACAGTCAATTAACTCACATAAACTCAATCAACAACCGTATTCTCCAGTAACGACACCAAAATTTAATACGCCCAAATTACAACTCTCTTACAAAAGTGTAAGCGATCATTGTCAAATATATAACCCAACTAGGTTGGGGTCGAATCCCATAGGGAATATTGTGCTAATTAAGTTGTATGCAGATTAGTTGACATTTAATCATTCATTTCCGTAAAACAAAATAGGGGAATTTGATTTAGTTCACAAATTAATGGTTTCAGTTTAACAAGATGAGATATGTGTAATATTTAAATCCAGAGAAATAGCAAGCTAGGGTTATGTTCACCTTGAAGTTTTTAATACTTTCTAAATATGGGCTTTATGAATTCATACATGCATCATTCTTACAGAGAGACGTATTCTATTTAATAACATAATCCTAGTGTTTCTCAACCATCAAGGACTAATTTAGTTTAGTTCACTCAAATCAAAAGTGTTTATAAAAATAACACAAAATCTCCAAGTAGTTAATCCTATTAAGGCATTGACATATGAAATAGGGGTTGGAAATCTTATTTTCTTGTCACTACTCTCTTTTCCGAACAGCAACCTTTCTATAGAAAAAGTTATGTTTTAAGGCACATCCTCTATGTTTGCAACCACGAGAATTCAAGATAAATGAAGAGAGTATGATATAAGCAAATCAATGTATGATGAATTCAAAAATCCAAAGTAATAGATTGTATGTTACAAGGCTTCCATAAACCTAACTAATAAGATTAGTTACTCATGAGTAAAACAGAAATCACAATAGAAATATATATCATACCAAAATGTGAAGCCAATTTTTGGTGGAGAAGAAGTTGTGTTTCTCCCTTAGTGTTAAGCCGCCACTCTCAGTGTAAAAATAATACATAATAATGAATCATATGTGACTTCTCAGCATCAAGTAGTTTTAATAACTTTTCCCTCATAATTTCCTTCTAGGTCCCTAGACTAACTCTAAATGATAAATTAGTCTTCGACAGAGTTTTTAGGCACCACGTTTGGTCCAGACTGCTACTCTCTCTTGTGTCATATGTAATCCATATTACAGAGTCCCATTATGTCTCTATCTACCTCATTAATACATGAAATCATGATAATCACATTGGTTAGCTCAATTACATAGAAGTAGAGTAAAAACATAAGAAACTAGGCACTTTGTTCTCCAAACTTAGCTAAAATATGGGTAAGTTATGGTGCTTAGGTGTATAAATACACCCAAGATCAGTGATACACATAACTGGACAAAACAAAAAATATTTTGGAGTTACATTGCTGGAAGGATAATCTTCTGCCTCATAATCTGGATCCCATACATATTGAGAAAAACTTCTTTAACAACTTGTTTAATACTGTGATAGATGTAATTAACAAAACAAAAGATAACTTGAAGGCTAGGATAGACTTAAAGGAGTATTTTTGGTGCAGTAAGTTATACCTGTCATACTTAGACAATAAGATTCAGAAGCCCAAGGCCTATTACACATTCACTTTAAAGGATAGAAAAGTGATTTGTTATTAGGTTAACAATTTAAGAATGCCAGATGGATATGCATCAAATTTGTATAGGTTTGTTGATATGAAGGAAGGAAAGTCTCTATGAAGAGCCATAACTGTCACATTTTCATGGAGTCATTGATGCCAATTGCATTCTGTGCATTGCCCGGTAGAATTTGGAAGCCCCTAACAGAGATAAGCTTATTTTTCAAGGATTTATGTTCTAACACATTAAAGGAGGAGAACCTATATTTGATGGATATCATCATTCACTTAACCTTAAACAAGTTTGCAAAAAAATTTCCTCCTGGTTTTTTTGATGTTATGGAGCATCTTCTAATTCACCTTTTGTGAGAGACACGACTTGAAGGGCCTGTTCAGTGTCGATAGATGTATCCATTTGAGAGGTATTAACTTTTAATATTTACCTGCATGTGGTTTGATTGAACATTATTTCATCTAAAAGATCATACTATGCAGCACTATTGGCAAATGTAAGTGGACCATAAAAAATAGATCTCAAATTGAGGGATCAATATGTGAGGCTTATTTGGCTAAAAAGACCTCTTATTTTTATTCATATTATTTTGAACATGATGTACCATGTACGATAAACCAACCTAATAGGCATGATGATGGAGACAATACAGATCCTTCGGCACCACCATTTTCAATATTCAATCAACCAGGTAAAGAAAGTCCGTAAGATGGTCTAGTTCGACATTTGAATGAGGTGGAGCTTAAGTCAGCTACAACACATGTTTTATTAAATTGTCCGGAGGTCTTTCCTTTTTATAAGTGAATATATTTATATTAAGGGCAATCATTCAAGGTCTATCTAAGCTTTAACTAATGAAAGTCATAACTTTGTCGGACAGCTACTTCATGGCTTTACATGGGGATGCTATTGTTTATCCTATGTTTTCAGTGTGGTTTAGAGAATATGTAAGGGTAACTAAAATATCTAATACGATTTACACTTTTGTTCAATCTCATGTATATTAAAATTCTAACTTTTTTGGAACTTTTGATAGGTTCATAATCCACTTAATTATGACCCAAATGGCCAATTTTTACATGATATAGCTTGGTGACCTAATGCTAAAGTCAAAAAAATTTCTAAGTACTATATCAATGGGTACAGATTTCATACAGAAGAGTTCTATAAGGGAAAGAAAACCAACAATAGTGGGATTTGGGTGAAAGGTGATGGCGGTGTTGATTATTATGGTGTGCTTCACAAGATTTTAGAACTCGATTATCATGTTGGTTGGCCAAAGAAAAAATTGGTTCTCTTATGGTGTAAGTGGTTTGATCTTATACCTAGGTTAGGTACAAAGGTGCACCCTCAGTACAAAATAGTTGAAATTAAGCGTACAAGCGAATATGGACTCTATGATCCATTTGTCATTGCACAAAATATGAAACAAGTGCATTACGCTCCTTATCCTTTGTGTAAGAAAAATCTGCATGGTGGGTAGTTATAAAAACAAATCTCGTGGATAGAGTTTTAGTGGAGGATGCATTGGATGCAACATATCAGAATGATATTTCAAGTATTGAAGAAAGGGTGGATGATAAATTAGCAGGTGAGTTGCAGCATAACGAATGCCTATATGAAGAGTTTGATCCTTCTGAACATAGATTAAATATCATGATTATAGAGAAGGAACATTTGAGGTAAATGATGAGGAAGATCCAACTGATGAAAATGAAATAAGCGAGGAAGAGTTACTTGATGAAAATAAAACAAGTGATGAGGAAAAATCGATGAATGAATATGAAAAAAGTGATGAGGAAGAATCGATGAATGAATATGAAACAAGTGATGAAGAAGAATTGATGAATGACTATAAAACAAGCGACGAGGATTGAGTTGTTATTAATAGTAGTAATATGTTGTGACAAGATCTTAAATAGTATTTTAGTTGTTGCTTTTTGATATTTTTCTTGACAATATAGTGTCTTTTCTTTGTTAACATTTGTAGTGATAGTAAGAACATTTTTGGTTGTCTAATTAAATAGCTGTGGTAAAACTACTGGTACTATGCATGATTTGCTTGTCTTGTTACATTTTCTTAAATCCTACTTCTTAAGTTCCTCTGCATAAAGCAAGTCATTTGAATCCTGATAAGATTGGTTGATGAAAATGACATTATTAACTCCATGACCAAAATTGAGGTTTGTTTTCAACAGTTTTCAACTTCCCATGCTTGATCTAAGCAGTTAGTTGTATGATTACTAATTAGTCATTCAGATTATACATTCACTTCTTTTGTGAGGTCTTGGTTTGAAAATAGGTTTTACGTTGAACAAAATAATTTCACTCCATTGCCTGTTTGTATAATATTATATCCACATGTAGACCTCTTGGAAGTTCTTCTGTCTAGCATAATAATACTATGGATTTGTAGTTTTCTAGCCTTCTGTTTAGAGATTTTTTCCCTTTGCAATAATGGTGAATACGGTGTAATTGCTTATGTGTTTATTTTTCCAAATTAAAGTTTGGAGGGATATAGAATATGGGGAAGATGTGTGTTCTAGTTACTTTTCATAATATTTGTTGATTCCCCTCATGTTTGCACATTAGATATGGTTGTCCGCAACAAAAGAACTTGTAATAAGGAATTGTGGAGATTGCTTGGTCTGATAATATGATATATGATAGTAAATGTTGTGGAATTTATGGCCAATGAGTAAATGCTATGGAATATTGTACTAGTGATATAATACACAGTGAGCTGTTGGCAAGGCAATTATGGTTAGATAACTTAATTGATTGATTCATTAGATTAAGAATATCAGCATTCATGATTCAATTATGTGTTCAGAATGACTATTTAATAAACTAATATCTCAGTAATTATCACATTTCTTCATGTACTTTATTTCATTTAGGTTAAGCGCTTTTTTAGTATTAACAGAAAAGCTCTAAGCAGCCTGCTCAGCCAGGGTTTTAGAGAGTGGACACCAGTCCTACAAACAAAATACCTTTAAGGCTTCAATAAGCCAACTGTGAAGAGAATGTTGACATCTTCCATTACTTTCTCAAACACATCTACCAAATAAAGTATATAATACCATCTCCAGTGCATATTATAGACATTTTAGCAAACTGAAATTGTTCCAAAATATTTGACTTTATAGGAAAACAAGATGAGGCTTTCTTTCACTCAGTACTATAGGAAATGCAGAATTTAATTTTCATTTGATCAAAGAAACATATCTGGGAAGCATAACACATACTAACTCCTTTTTGAGGTTTTTTTCAGGTGGTTAACAAAGAAGATCAATGGCATCAAAAGGTCATGGTAATGGACGGTGTAAGAAAGGTAAGAAAGGACCTGATAATCTTCCCGCAGGTCAATATACACCACCACCACCTATTACCATAAATCTTTAACCAGCTACTATGAATATTATTCCTCCTCCAAGGGCAACTATTTCACTACCAAATGTATTTTTCATTCCCCCACCACCCCATCAGTTCCAACCCTCTTCTCCCCATAATATTCAGCATCATCCATTCCTAGCATTTTTGTATTAAGAATTAGAGGTCCCAGCACATCAACATCGCCATCCATTGATAGTTCTATCGTGTCTAATGCTAAAGCAGTTGTTTCCCAAATTCTGAAATTTAAAGAGGTAGTAGAATATGACGGCAACAGGAGGCTAATTATCGCCCCTGATGGTAATCGGTAAGAAAATCTTTTATTTTTCCATAATTTTTAAAATTTTTGAAAGCTAATATAATTTAATATAATTTTATCACAGGTTTATTCCAGTATATAGCGGCGGACATATGGTTATAGAAGTAATTAAACCATTTTATACGGAGCCATGGGGTAGTTGGAATGAAATTTGACTCGACATCAGAGTGCTTATATGGAATTAGTATGTGGTATAACCAAAATCAAGGAATTTACCATTTCAGTATGCTAACAATGATGAATTTACCTTTGTATTCGTCAACTCATTTCATGACTTTATATTAAACTATTTTGCAGACAAAGTGTACATGGAATTCTTGTCATGATAATGAAATACAATGTATTTTCAAGTTCAAAGTAGCTCAATGGATCAAAGCACACTTATTTGAGGCCCAAAGGAACTTGGAAAAACCTGGTTGGCTGAATGCTAATGTGTGGGTTCTGTTCTTGGAAAATGGAATACTCCTGAATATAGGGAAAGGAGGGAGCGGTCAAAGGAAAATAGAGCATCTCAAATGGGTGGCTCGTTTCACACAGTAGGTTCAATGAGTTTTGCTACCCACCGATGAAGTCTAGTAATATTATCTTAAATTTCTAATTTGTTCGGTTTAGTTCAATGTTCTAAACCATGACATAGTGAAGTCGTGTGGAGCTCTTTCGATTCACTATTGTTG
This sequence comes from Capsicum baccatum var. pendulum, assembly GCA_030864225.1. NCBI lineage: Eukaryota > Viridiplantae > Streptophyta > Magnoliopsida > Solanales > Solanaceae > Capsicum > Capsicum baccatum. The sequence continues at coordinate 197,116,272 of CM061559.1, read as the reverse complement.
TTATTTTATTGTTGTTGTTTATGTTGAAGTCTAGTGAAGCTGTGTATGGCCTATTTCGATTCACTAGCATTGTTGACATCTTGTTGCTCTTGTTGTTGTTTATCTTGAAGTCTAGTGAAGCCATGTGTGGCCTATTTCGATTCACTATCATTGCTGATATCTTGTTGCTCTTATTGTTGCTTGTTTTTTTTGTTGTGAACTTGATCTTGCTACACACTGCCTGATGGTTTTAGAAAGTAAGAAGAAGAGAATTAGTCTGTATGGGAAGGGTGCCTAACTCCCTAGCATATTTGGCTCTACTACTCTCTCTCTCTTCCCTATCTTCCTCTTATTTTTGATATTTTATATTGAGCCCTTCATTTTTAGTAGGTTAAAGGTTACATCACACTTCTCCAAAGAATTATGATCCTTCTGTGGCACCTCTACCCTTTTATACAGATCACTGATTAAAAAGGTCAAGAGTTTCCTTAAAGACAACACCCTAGTGTAAAAGTGACTCAACTTATTGATCATATACATTTCCATATTCATATTTATCCTGGATAGAGCATAGAACACCACCATAGCATAGTGGAAGTCCACAACAGTAATATTTCCTAAAGGACGGATCCTATGGGATGCAAAATCTATCTATGTCTAAGCCTCTATTATGAAGGAGGTGCTCTTGGTTCTCCTTACATTGGACCACCTTAACTTGTTGTAATTACCCTCTGACACCAAAGTCCTTACTACCCTTTGCATGTCTGCCTTGTTGATTTTAACTTTCAAAGCTATATTTGATGGGTTTGGGACCCTTAGAGAGTCATTGACAGTTTTAGCATCCACTGATACATTTTTTCCTAGAATAGGATAGTTTGGAGAGGCAAATACTAGACCAAGATTGGTAGTGCATCATAGAACCTCCAAAATATGTCCAGGTTCCATGCATGGATAGACTATCATCATTCCAAACCAAAAGTCCATAGTTGATTATAAAAGTCGAGCACTTCGCTATCCACGTCCCTTATCACAAACCCTCTATCATGATGGAATTCCCTAGTGTTTTCTCTTCTTTGTAACACTCATAAAAAGAGGTATTAGGGAACCTTCAGTATGTGGAATGGTTAGTGAAGGTAGTATCCCAACAACATTAGAATCATAGAGTTTAGAAACCAATTTGGGAAGGTAAGGGAAATAAAAATGTTTTGGGACACAACTTCCTAAAGTTATTTCAGTAATGCTTTAATTGTATCAGCAATAAATGCCTCATTGTAGTTGTGCCACTATAGTAACATAACCACCGCTGCATTTGTGCCATCATCCAGACCAATCCATCCCATGTAGAATTTCAAACTTTTCTTACAAATTTAGAGATTTAAGCATCGATTGGGCTTGGTAGAGTACATTTGAACTCTTTTACACTATATTTGGTGTTTATTAGGGTCGCATTCTCTCTATTTAACAAATTGGTGCCTACAGCTTAGTCGAATGCATGATCTGTATATCTGTGATGAAGTTATATTGAAATGTCTTTCTGAAAATTCGTTAGCATGAAGATAATGACAATCAAATCTTGCACATTGGCAAATTTCTAGTATCTTTGGTTTCTGACATTCCTAATATCTTTGGCTCATTTCTGTTGAATGTATTAGCACTTTGGGTTATTAGCTCTCTATATAGCTGTAGACCCCTTCCAAACTATCTACTTATAGCTTAAACAATTGAAAAGAATCCACCTAAACTACTACTTCTATTGGATTTGAGTATTTCTGAATCATGGACTCTATGATCTATTTGTATTACTCTTAAGATGTTTTGGTCTATGCTTCCTGGACTTGTCTTCATACTTGCATTATCTCTTTTTCTAAAATTTTGCAGGAATATAAAAATGGGAAAAAAGAGTGTCCTTTTATTGATGTCTACGAAGAGACGCATAGGAGAAAAACAAGGACGGTACAAGAGGATATTGGGTCAAAACGCATTCTAAGAATGCATATGTAAGATAATAACTTTTACATACATTGTTTTATTATTACTCAACTTTTCTTATTTACATACTGACAAATAATTTTTCTTTCAGGAAGAATTTCAAAAAAAACATAGAAGAGTGGCGTCAAACCCAACCTACTTCAGAGGATAGTACCTTGGTCCAACCATCACCTGTAGAGCTGAATAATATATGGATAATTGTGGTATGTAGTCCAAAGAAAGGTAGAACCTATGGGACAGGGGTTCTCCAATCCTCGAGTAGTCCTTCCTTGTTTTTCAGTTCCTCTTCTACTTTGCAAATTGTGGAAGAAATGGAAATGGTGAAAAAGCAAATTATGGAATTGATGCAGAAATGTGCAGCTAACAATGCTAAGTTTGCTAAATTTGAGGAGTTGGTTAAGAAGCACATGCCGCAAGTATTTCATGACGAGGAAGATTATGAATCTGATGATTGTTTTAGATGTTTTAAGGTGGTTGTATTTATAAATTTTTGTCATATTTGATCCTATTGTGAAAAATACATTAGTTATATCGTTTATAAACTGAGAGCAGTGCAAGCTAATGCAAGATTTAATTATATAGCAGGAACAATAATTTTTAAACAATATATATTAAGTTTCCGACTACAGCAGTCGGAAATATAATTATTAATTAATTACTTATTAAATTTTTCGACTACAATAATCAAAAAAAATATATTATTAAATAATTATTTATTAATTTTTCAACTATAGTTGTCGAAATAATTATAATTATTAAATAATTATTTATTAAATTTCTGACTAGAGTAGTCGGAATAATTAAAATTATTAAATAATTATTTATAAAGTTTTCAACTACCGCAGTCAACAAATTTATAATTATTAAATAATTATTTATTCAATTTCCAACTATAGTAGTCAAAATATTTATAATTATTAAATAAATATTTATTAAATTTCCGACTATATTTTCGACCGAAGTAGTTGGAAATTTCCGAGTACAGTAGTCGGAAATATTTTTCCGACAAGCTATATTTCGACTACCATGAAACAATCAAAAATTAGTCGGAACTACCCTATTTTCTGACCACCTTCCGACTACATTTGTCATCGAAAAAATGATGTTTTTTAGTAGTGCATCATTCTAGGACAAATGACCCCAAGGAAGGATAATGTAACAACCCATATTTTCCGGCTGGAACGTAAAGGTCCCAAAAGCCAATGACTCCTATGTAAAAATAAGTATTTTTATCAATTATGTAGTTTGGGAATCTATTTGTACATGAATTGAGATCATAGAGATCCCTTAACTAAAAGACGAGTAGAGGACATATTATCGGTAGAGTTTTAGCGGATGCTTCTATTTGGGTAAACTTCCATTGAATATTACTCCTAGAATATTAAAATTTAGATGGCCTACTATATACCAAATGAAAGGTCTTCGAGTCTTATTTCCAATGCCACTGGTTTCGCCTTAATCCGATATTGGAATACAAAGTTATACTCATTTTACCAAAAAGTGTCCGTCACGTAAACCAGGGAAGATCTGCACTAATATAACATTTTAAAAAGGGGTATTTTGGTATTTTCTCACCCGAAAATCCTCCCCCAGTAATTAAATCATACCATAAGCATTATTATTCATCTTTTATTAGTTTTAAACATCTCATAATTGTGACACCCCAACTTAGGAAGGAGTCCCACATCGGCAAAACACAGGAGGGATGCTAGGTATATAAGTGAGAAAGTCTTACTCCCTAGTGACGCGTTTTAAAGCCGTGCAGTCCTGGGCCCAAAGCGAACAGTATTACTAGTGGGTTGGGTAGAGATAGGGGTATCTCGGGCCTGTGTGATTCGGGATGCCCGTCGCGGCCAGGGCCTCGGGCTGAGTCGTGACATGATGGTATCAAAGCCTCTCATGTGTCATCCCTGTCGATGTGGTCCAGAGTTCAAACTGAGTGTAGGCGAATCCTGGTAAGGCGGGGCAAACCTCAATCCTGAGTGTAGTCAAATCAAATTCGGTGGGGCAAACCTCAGCGAGGACGCTGAGTCCATAAGGAGGGGTGTATGTGACACCCCAACTTAGGAAGGAGTCCCAAATCGGCAAAATCCAGGAGGGATGCTGGGTATATAAGTGAGAAAGCCTTACTCCCTAGTGACGCGTTTTAAAGCCGTGCAGGCCTGGGCCCAAAGCGAACAGTATTACTAGTGGGTTGGGTAGAGACAGGGGTATCTTGATCTTGTGTGGTTTGGGATGCCCATCGCGGACAGGTTCTCAGTACGAGTCGTGACATGAAGATGTGATACCCCAGGAAATTTTTCATTAAAATTTTGTGCGTAAACGTGTTGGGTTTTATCTTCTAGAATAAATTATAAATTTTCCATGCGTAATGTCTTATATTATAACCCACCATTACGTAGAGTATCAAATAAGATTTCCAAAGATATATGGATCATCCAAAACGGACACCCGAGCGACGAGTTATGAACATTCATATCGAACCATGAATAGTAGTGAATAGTAAAACATGCAGGAAAAAGTACTGAGGCCTGGCGTATTTTTTCTCCAACTTTAAATGATCATAACTCCTTGTACATAATGATCTGGGTGATCTACTATATATCAACGGAAATCTCTACGAGTCCTCTTTCCAATGAAACTTGTTTGATACAATTTGTCTATCGAAGTAAAAAGTTATGGTAGATCTACTTCAGCCTACCAAAAGTGAATTTTTGGGTCAACTTCAAATGAACATAACTCCTCGTACACAACAATCTGGGTGAGATACTATATATCAAAGGAAAGATATGAGAGTCCTTTTTCTAATAAAATTAGTTTCATCCAATTTGGATTTTGTAGTAAAACATTATGGTTGATCTACTTCAGACTATCAAAACAGTCCACCAAAGGATAGATTCGAGAATTATTTGATTTTTAGGGGCGTTATGGTCATTCCCCCTCACCCAAAATCCATCTAAACCCTATATTAAAGACTATTAGAAGCATTATATGTTATATTTCATCAAATTCCCTCAAAAAGAAAACCCTAAGCTCCTATATCCAACTTCAAGAACCTTCAAAGTTCACCATTAATTCTGCAAATTTATTCAAGATTCCAAGTTCCTAGTTCAAGAACTCCAAGAACCATCATTCAAAGGAACGATTAACATCTCAAAACTGAGTATCGATCTAAAGTTCATCATTCAAGGTTTGTGGGGTTTTTCAATAAGAACTCTTTTTCGTTGTTGTGCCCAAAAGTAATTTTCTTTGCAAAGGCATGATTTTTATTTGATTTTTATGAATTTGAAGCATGAACCCATATCTTATGATGATTATTATGAAATCTTGATGTTTATGATTTTGAAAGATAAATTTACATGTGTGGAGATATAAAGCATGAATCTGGAACAATATTAATCATGATTTTGATATTTGGGTTATGAATCCCAATTGGAAATTATGTTTTTTTGAGAAAATGTGTGTTATAAGCACGTTGATGTTGAATATTTTAGATATTTTGAATGACTTGACCTTTTGATCTTAATGGAGTTGTTTTGAACTCGAGTGTAAAAGAAATCCACAACGTGGTTGATTTTGATAGATAGGAAGCATGATGGCTCCCGATGTATATTTATATATTACTGAAATTGTTTTGTTATGGATTGTCTTTAAAATAATCTGAGCTAAGTCCGGGAGAAATCTTTAGCACTTAGTGGGAGGTATAAAGCGACCTTACTTCCCTAGAACTACGCGCCCCCGTAGGAGTAAGCCTGAGGTGATTTATATAGTGATCACTAGTTTGTGTGGATTTGATATCGATAGTCCTACTTCGATGGCAAGAATAGAATGGCTCACCCCAACGTGGGTTGTACGTTGGACTCCATGTAGCTCACATGGTTTATGTCGGTTATAGGATCTCCCAGTGTGTGTGTGTTTCCTTTTGTCTATGGTGAATGGTGAAGTGATTTGAAAGTGGAATTGTGAATGTTATTTTTTAAAAAGATTTAAATGATATTTACATTATGTGAATTGATATTCTTGATGAACTAATAGTGATTGAAAAATTATATGATGACTCACATATTTTATTGTACTTATTTCATCCTCTCATGATTATGATGATTTTCTTCGGGCTATGTGAGTCTTTCATATATCTTTCATATTTCTTATAAATATTTATGATGATGAAGTTTATACAACTGCATACACCTCCATATACTCGATTTCTTTCCATGATACTGACCCACATCTTCGGGTGTGGACTGTATTTTCTCAGAATGTAGGTTCAGTTGCTCAATTCCAGGTCTGACAGTGATTCTTTAGGCACGCTGTTCTCATCCTCTGTTGTGGTGATTCCTCATGTTCCGAGGACGTGATTTCTGATGTTGGTTTCATGAAATCATTTACATTTGATAATTGAGTATGAGTTAGTTGGGGCATGTCTCAATGGCTCGCTGGTTTTATTGATTTTTTAGAGGCTTGTCAGACTAGTATAGATGCTGGGAGTTGACTAACAAGTCGTATATCTTTCTGAAATTCTTTTATTCTTGGATGATGATTACTCTATTTATATTTAAGGGTTATTTATGGAAATCCCATTGATTTGTGTTGAACTGAATGAAAATGGCTCAAAGGGTTAGCCTGGGGCTACTCGTAGCCTCAAGCACCGTGTGACGCTCCAGGACCTATTTTTCGAGGTGTTACAAACTTGGTATCAGAGCCTAAGTTTTTAAGGTGTCCTAGGGAGTCTGGCAAGCCGTGTTAAGTAGAGTCTTAATTATTGGTCTGTAGCGTGCCACATCTATGAGGAAGAGGCTACAAGACATTTTAGGAAAAAGTGTTATTCTTTCTTTCAAAAGTCTATCATGCTTAAATTGTCTCTCTCTGTTATTGATTCGTGCTCTCCTCTTTTAGAAATATACCTCCACGTCGAGTGAGAAGAAATAATGATGGTCAGCAACCTCAACCCACTGACCCATTGAATGAAAATGTGTCTTATGCTGAATTTCGGGCAGCCTTTCAGGCGCTGGCCCAAGCTATTACTGCAAATGTTCAGGCCAACCCAGCCCCGGCTCCACAGCAGCAGGGAGGTGATTTAGTTGCTGCCAGGATCCATGACTTCATACGGATGAATCCGCCAGAATTCTATGGGTCCAAGTCTGATGAGAATCCACGGTTGTTTTTAGAGGAGGTGCGAAAGATTACTCAGGTGATGCATGTATCTGAGGAACATAGTGTGGAGTTGGCTGCGTATAGGTTGAAAGACCTTGCTTATGACTGGGTTGTTGCTTGGAGGAAAGGTAGAGGTGAGGGACCTGTCCCTACAACTTGGCAGAAGTTCCAGGATGCATTCCTGGATAAGTTTTTCCCTTTAGAGATAAGGGAGGCAAAGGTGGAAGAGTTTATGAACCTGCGATAGGGCTCTATGACTGTTAGGGAGTACTGTCTAAAGTTTAATCTGTTGGCCAATTATGCTCCTAACTTAGTGGCTGATAATCGGGCTAGTATGAATAAGTTTGTGACTGGAGTATCTAGTTATGTGGTTAAGGAGTGTAGGTCAGCTATGCTGAATAGTGAGATAAATCTTTCTAGGCTGATGACTCATGCCCAACAGATTGAGGCAGACAAGATTAAGCAGAGAGATAGAATGAGAGGGAATAAGAGAGCTAGGTTTGAGCAGCACGGACAGGGTCAGACTAGATCACAGGGAGGAAGTCTCCCTCAGTATCAGGATCATTCGTCTATGCCAGCACCGTTATCTTCTAGTACTCCCGTGCCTAAACGTAGGCAGGAGCAAGGTAGCAGGTCATATGCATCCAGGTCCCAGTATAGTGCTGGCAGTAAGCCAAATTTTCCCCTGTGTCCTACGTGTAGTAGGGCTCATTCGGCTGAGTGTTGGGGTGAGAAGAGGGGTTATTTCCAATAAGAAGAGGGGTTATTTCCAGTGTGGTGACAAGGGTCACAGAGTTAGAGATTGTCCACAGGATAGACAAGGGCGTCGTGACTATCGCCCTCAGACCCAGACTCAGACTGTTAGTGCTCCAATTCCAGAGACTCACCCAGCCCCAGCTCAGGGCACCTCTTCTAGAAATGTAGGCGGGCAGCGCCAGAATAGATTCTATGCTTTACCGTCCCTCCAGGAACAGAAGGACTCCCCCGATGTTGTTATTGGTATGCTTCATATATTTCAATTTGATATATATGCTTGGTTGGATCCTGGATCCAGTTTCTCATATGTTACTCCTTTGATTGCTGTGAATTCTGAAATGAGTCCTGAGATTATTCTTGAGCCTATCCTAGTTTCTACCTCAGTGGGTGATTTGATTGTTGCCCAGAAAGTGTATAAAAAGTGTCCTATTACCGTTCTTCATAGAGTCTTGTTGGTTGATCTGATTGAGTTAGACATGGTAGATTTTGATGTGATTCTGGGTATGGACTGGCTGTATTCTTCTTATGCCTCTATTGATTGTTGGACCCGAGTGGTCAAGTTTTAGTTTTTGAGTGTATCCGTGTTTAAGTGGTCTGGGAATTCTGTGTTACCTAAGAGTCATTTTATCTCTTACCTCAAAGCTAGAAAGTTTATTTCCAAGGGGTGTATTTACCATTTGGTTAGAGCCAAAGAAACTAAGTCTGAGACTCCTACTCTCCAGTCTTAACGTCGTCAATGAGTTTTCTGATATCTTTTCGGATGATCTCCCAGGGATACCTCCTGATAGAGAGATAGAGTTTAGGATTGATCTTTTTCCCGATACTTACCCCATTTCTATTCCTCCTTACCGTATGGCCCCTGCAGAACTTAAGGAGTTGAAAGAGAAACTCAAAGATCTACTAGATAAGGGTTTCATAAGGCCCAGTGTTTCTCCTTGGGGTGATCCTGTGTTGTTTGTGAGAAAGAAAGATAGCTCTTTGCGTATGTACATTAATTACTGCCAACTAAATAAAGTCATCATAAAAACTAAGTACCCCTTTCCGAGAATAGATGATTTGTTTGACCAATTGCAAGGTGCAAGTTATTTCTCAAAGACAGACCTTCATTCCGAATATCATCAACTCAAAGTTAGGGAGTGTCACATCCCAAAAATCGCTTTCCAAACTTGTTATGGCTATTTTGAGTTTCTTGTTATGTCTTTTGGGTTAACTAATGCCCCAGCAGCTTTTATGGACCTCATGAATCGAGTGTTCATACCATATCTGGATATGTTTGTCATAGTGTTCATTAATGATATACTGGTGTACTCCTGTAGTGAGAATGAACATTCTGATCATCTCCGAACTGTCTTACAAACCCTTAGAGATCACAAGTTATTTGCCAAATTCAGTAAGTGTGAGTTTTGGCTAAGGTCAGTTGCTTTTCTGGGTCATATCATTTCTTCTGAGGGTATTAGAGTTGATCCCCAAAAGATCAAAGATGTTAGAAATTGGCCTAGACCTATTTCTTTGACTGATATCCGAAGTTTCTTGGGTTTAGCTGGCTATTACCACCATTTTGTTGAGGTTTTCTCCTCTATAGCGTCTCCTATGACTCGGTTGACCCAAAAGAAAGTGAAGTTCTTGTGGTCCGAATCTTGTGAGAGGAGTTTTCAGGAGTTGAAGACTCAACTCACTTCAACCCCTGTTCTGACTTTGCCTGATGGTGTTGATGGTTTTGTGGTGTACTGTGATGCTTTGAGAGTTGGGTTGGGTTGCGTATTGATGCAGAAGGGTAAGGTGATAGCTTATGCTTCTAGACAGTTGAAACCTCATGAGAAAAATTTCCCCACCCATGACCTTGAGTTGGCTGCTGTTGTGTTTGCTTTAAAAATCTGGAGACACTATTTGTATGGTGTCCATGTTGATGTTTTCACTGATCATAAGAGTCTGCAGTATGTTTTTACCTAGAGAGAATTGAATCTTAGGCAGAGATGATGGTTAGAATTGTTAAAGGACTATGATATGAGTGTGTTGTACCATCCGGGAAAGGCCAATGTTTTGGCAGATACCCTAAGTAGAGTGTCCATGGGTAGTGTTTCACATGTGGTAGAAGGTAAGAAAGAGTTGGCTCGTGATGCACATCGTTTGGCTAGATTGGGGGTTAGGATGTTTGACTCTGCTGAAGGTAGTATAGGGGTTCAGAGTAGTTCTGAATCCTCCTTGGTTTCGGAAGTGAAGGAAAAGCAATACTTAGATGCTAGTTTGTTCAGACTGAAGGAGTCAGTCAAGGACCAAAAAGTAAAGGTTTTCTCCCAAGGGGGAGATGGTGTGTTGAGATTACAGGGTAGATTGTGTGTCCCAAATATTGATGATCTGAGACAGAGGATTATGGCTGAAGAGCACGGGGCACGATATTCTATTCATCCTGGTGCCACCAAGATGTACTGAGACTTGCGACAAATCTATTGGTGGAGTGGCATGAAGAAAGATATAGCAGCGTTTGTAGTTAAGTGTGCAACATGCCAATAGGTTAAGGTTGAACACCAAAGACCTGGTGGTATGATTCAAGAGTTTAGTATTCCTACCTGAAAATAGGAAGAGATAAATATGGACTTCATGATTGGTTTACCTCCTTCCCGATGCCATCATGATTCCATTTGGGTTATGGTTGATAGGTTGACTAAGTCTGCTCATTCTTGCATGTTCATACTTCATATACTGCTGAGGATTATGCTAGATTGTATATCCGAGAGCTAGTCAGACTGCATGGAGTTCCCTTGTCTATCATTTCGAATAGGGGTACTCAGTTCACTTTGCAATTTTGGATAGTTTTTCAGAAGGGTCTTGGTACCCAAGTGATTTTGAGTTTTGCTTTTCATCCGCAGACCGATGGTCAGGCTGAGCGGACCATCCAGACCTTAGAGGATATATTGAGAGCTTGTGCACTTGACTTTAAGGGAAGTTGGGATGATCACTTACCGTTGATAGAGTTTGCTTACAATAGAATTTTCCACTCTAGAATTGGCATGGCTCCATTTGAAGCCTTATATGGAAGGAAGTATAGATCACCCATAGGTTGGTTCGAGATGGGTGAAGTGGCTATGAGTGGTCCTGATTCGGTATTTGAGGCTATGGAAAAAGTTAAGTTGATTAGGGAAAGGTTGAAAACTAGGCAGAGTCGCCAGAATTCATATGCGGATGTTAGAAGGAGAGACCTTGAGTTTGAAGTTGGTGACCTAGTGTATCTGAAAATTTCACCCATGAGGGGGGTGAAGAGATTCGGAAAGAAGGCCAAGCTTAGTCCCCGTTATATTGGTCCTTACAAAATTCTTAGTCGTGTTGGTAAGGTAGCTTATGAGGTCGAGTTGCCTTCAGAGTTGTCCTCTGTTCATCCAATATTCCATGTCTCCATGCTTAGAAAGCATATTAGCGATGTTGTGGTAGTGGATTCCTCTGTGAGTGCTGACATTCAAGAAAATCTTTCTTTTGATGAGATTCCTGTTGAGATTCTTGATTTCAGTGTCCGAAGACTAAGCAACAAAGAAGTTCCCTTGGTCAAGGTGTTGTGGTGAAACCAATCTATTGAGGGTGCAACTTGGAAAGCTGAGGCGGATATGCGATCCAAGTACCCTCACCTATTTTCTGCAAACTCCAATCAAGCTGAAGGTACCGTTCTTTCCTAAATCATGCACTTTTGATAAAAGTTGCAGCAATTCAGCAGTCATTTATTATGTGTTCATCTGTAGTTTCTTGAATTAATGTATTCTATGTTGTATTCGAAGTGAGAAATGATGTGGTGATGAGTCTAACGAATATTATTAGCTGTATGCCCTATTCCCTATCTAATCTTGACATTTCTAGCGTCATTCGAGGACAAATGTTTCCAAGGGGGGATGATGTAATACTCCGGGAAATTTTTTGTTGAAATGTTGTGCACAAACGTGTTGGGTTCTATCTTATAGAATGAATTATAAATTTTTTGTGTGGAATGTCTTAGATTATGACCCACCATTGTGTAGAGTATCGAACAAGCTTTCAAACGATATGTGGATCATCTAAAACGGACACCCGAGCGATGAGTTATGAACATTCCGATCGAATCGTGAATAGTAGTAACAGTAAAACGTGAAGGAAAAAGTACTGAGGCATGGCGTATTTTTTCTCCAAATTTAAATTATCATAACTCCTTGTACATAATGATCTGGGTGATCTACTATATATCAACGGAAAGCTCTGTGAGTTCTCTTTCCAATGAAATTGGTTTCATCCAATTTGTCTATCGGAGCAAAAGGTTATGATCGATCTACTTTAGCTTATCAAAAGTGAATTTTTAGGTCAAATTCAAATGATCATAACTCCTCGTATACAATGATCTGGGTGATATACTATATATCAATGGAAAGATATGAGAGTCCTCTTTCTAATGAAATTATTTTCATCCAATTTGGACATCTAAGTAAAACGTTATGCTTGATCTACTTCAGACTATCAAAATAGTCCACCAAAGGACAGATTCGAGAATTATTTGATTTTTAGGGGCGTTTTTGTCATTCCCCCTCACCCAAAATCCATCGAAACCCTATATTAAAGCCTAATAGAAGCATTATATGTTATATTTCATCAAATTCCCTCAAAAAGAAAACCCTAATCTCCTACATCCAACTTCAAGAACCTCCAAAGTTCACTATTAATTCTGCAAATTTATTCAAGATTCCAAGTTCCTAGTTCAAGAACTTCAAAAACCATCATTCAAAGGCACGATTAACATCTCAAAAATGAGTATCGATCTAAAGTTCATCATTCAAGGTATGTGGGGTTTTTCAATAAGAACTCTCTTTCGTTCTTGTGCCCAAAAGTAATTTTCTTTACAAAGGCATGATTTTATTTGATTTTTACGAATTTGAAGCATGAACCCATATCTTATGATGATTATTATGAAATCTTGATGTTTATGATTTTGAAAGATGAATTTACATGTGTGGAGATATATAGCATGAATCTTGAACGATATTTATCATGATTTTGATATTTGGGTCGTCAATCCCCATTGGAAATTGTGTTTTTTTTAGAAAGTGTGTGTTATAAGCACGTTGATGTTGAATATTTGAGATATTATGAATGATTTGACCTTTTGTCTTAATGGAGTTGTTTTCAACTCGAGTGTAAAAGAAATCCACAACGTGGTTGATTTATATAGATGGGAAGCATGATGGCTCCCGATGTATATTTATATATTACTGAAATTGTTTTGTTGTGGATTGTCTTTGAAATGATCTGAGCTAAGTCCGCGAGAAATCTTTAGCACCGAGTAGGAGGTATAAAGTGACCTTACTTCCCTAGAACTACGCACCCCCATAGGAGTGAGCCTGAGGATGATTTATAGAGTGATCACTAGTTTGTGTGGATTTGATATCGATAGTCCTACTCTGATGGCAAGGATAGGACGGCTCTCCCCAACGTGGGTTGTACGTTGGACTCCATGTAGCTCACATGGTTTATGTCGGTTATAGGATCTCTTAGTGTGTGTGTGTTTCCTTGTGTCTATGGTGAATGGTGAAGTGATTTGAAAGTGGAATTGTGAAAGTTATTCTTTCAAAAGATTTAAATAATATTTACATTATGAGAATTGATATTCTTGATGAACTAAAAGTGATTGACAAATTATATGATAACTCACATGTGTTATTGTACTTATTTCATCCTCTCATGATTATGATGATTTTCTTTGGGCTATGTGAGTCTTTCATACATCCGACATATTTCTTATAAATATTTATTATGATGATGTTTATACAACTGCATACACCCCCATATACTCTGTTCCTTTCCATAGTACTGACCCACATCTTATGATGTGGGCTGCATTTTCTCGGAATGTAGGTTCAGGTGCTCAGTTCCAGGTCCAACAGTGATTCTTCGGGCATGCTGTTCTACACCTTCTGTTGTGGTGAGTCCTCATGTTCCGAGGACGTGATGTCTGATGTTGGCTTCACAGAATTATTTACATTTGATAGCTGAGTATGAGTCAGTTGGGGCATGTCTCAATGGCTCACTTGTTTTATTGATTCTCTTAGAGGCTTATCAAACTAGTATAGATGTTGGGAGTTGACTAATAAGTCGTATTTTGTTATCTTTCTAAAATTCTTTTATTCTTAGATGATGATTACTCTGTTAATATTTGTGGGTTATTTATAGAAACCCCATTGATTTGTGTTGAACTGAATAAAAATGGCTCAAAGGGTTAGCTTGGGGCTACTCGTAGCCTGAAGCACCGTATGACGCTCCGGGACCCGTTTTTCGGGGCGTTACAATAATCCTCTCCACTCTCAAGAACAACAAATAAAATAAGGTTTCTTTCAAGGCTAGATTTCAAGCTAATTCAAATTTCTTTTCATCAAAAGGTATGTGGGACAAATCCTAAACCCCATGGGAATTGTTTACTATTTTAGTAAGCTTTGAAAATACAAAAAAAAAATCAGTATATGCCTAGAGTTTGAGATTTATTTGAATAGCATGAATCATTAAACCATCTTTGTAAAAAGTATGTGTGTATATTCATATGAAGTTTTTCCTAAAATCGTACTAATTTCATATGTACATGCATCTTGGGTTTGAAGAAATAAATTGAGAGCATGAATTATGAATTCCCTCTTTCGTCATGATATCAATTTGAATTAAAGTATTAGGGATTATGAATTTTTCCTAAAATCGTACTAATTTCATATGTACATGCTCAGTGTATATGCACTTTTCCTGTTAAATTGAAGATGTTGCATGCGAAATATGAAAAAGTTGGCCACTTTATGTTAAAAGAAAATCTTGAAAAAACAATGCTTAGCATAAGTTTTATGTGTTCCTACGATAATAATTTCTATATATTGTCTAAATATTTTGGTGGTCATTAATGTATTCTTGAGTAAGAAAAGGGCTTTGAGCAGCCACGATACGAAATGGCTTTCAAACGTATTATTGTTTTCAGTTTAGTAGAGACTTCTTAGACTTGTTATAGATGGTTTTGGGTTTCTTATAAATTTACGTCCCGTATTGTTAAGTTGAAATAATAGAACTACTATTTTGCCAGTTTACTTCCACATTACGATAGTAGATGAGTTAATCTTATGATTACCAGCTAAGGGGTCTCTCGGGCCTTCATGGTTCAGGATGCCCATAGCGGCCAAGGCCTCGATTCGGGTTGTGACAGTATTAGAAGATCGAATAACTAAATCCTTCCTAAATAATCCTGTATTAAAGCAAGGATGGCTCAATACAATTGATAGTCTAAAACCAAAACTTAATAAGATATATTTAGAATAAATTTTATGATTTTTTTCTCTAAATTCATTCTTTTAACTTTTCTAGATGTAGATCTGCAAATTTATCCTTCTAAAGATAAGTTCAATAAAACATTTCTTTTAATGGATATATAAAATAATTAATTCAAAAATATTAAGTTTAAAACAGAATATAAAATCATCATAAACAGTAAAAAAGAGAACAAAAGAACATAAAGTTTTTTAAGAAATAGAGAATAAAAGGAATGGAGGAAAAATGATATTCGTGTCAAAACCAATGAAGGAAAAGCAATTGGGATTTCGAAAGATTCAGTAGTGTAAAGTAGCATTAGGTGCGGATCTAGGTATAGAGGTGGGGGTGCTGTGGTACCCGGAGTCCCGATTGAAACTCTGATGTATATATGTATGAGAAAATGTATAAATACTAGCCTCGACACCCAGAGAAACAATGGTGAATTAGTGCCAATGGTGCAGAGTCAGGGTTTTATATACATGATCACAAGTTCAATCCCATATATGGACAATTCTTTAGAAAAAATATAGTAAGAAGACTTTTAAAAAAGGGCAGCCTCGATGTAATAAATCTCCTGCTATGTGTGGGGTCCAAGGAAGTGTCAAACCAAAAGAGTCTATTGTACGCAGTTTCAACTTACATTTTTGTAAAGGGTTGTTTTCACGGCTTGAACTCATGACCTCCTAGTTACATGCCAGCAACATTATGAATTACTATGGTAAGAGCCTTTATTATTAAAAGTTTGGATCACAGTTAGGAGTAGAACTCTCAGCCTCTAATAAGACTCAGTTAATCAATGAGCCAAAGGCTCTTCCATATTTATATAATAGATGATAAATATACTTATTGTTTTTAAAATATTGATATAGCATATACAAAATGTTGTGTACACTGTTCTTCAAAGTGGTGTGGCACCCGAAACTTTCAAATTCCGGATCCGCCTTTGTAAATTATAGGATGTCATGTGATGTTAAAAAAATCTGAATTTGCCTATCTTCAAATCCTACCTCAAGGAAAGTTGACTCTGTGGTTGTACATCTGGTGGTAATTATAACTTGTCCTACTAACAAATTGGACATGAAAAGTGGATATCCATTTCAAAATAGGATACCACGATGTTGTCCTCTATCACTAGCAAAAAGAATGCCTTTAATGGCAATTAATTAGATGTAGGAATTTATTCATTTTGCTCAACAATTAGTGGCAATTAGGCATTAGCCGTGAATGAAGACCTTTTCACTATCCATTGAAGAGAATAGCCTCAAAATGTTGGTACTAAATAGTGTTGGGTTCAAGGTGTATAGGTGAATGGAAAATGGAGGAAAAATGGTGGAGGGAAGAGAGACACCAAATTAGAAAGTGTACTCTTAAAATCTGAAAGTTATCTAATTCTCCCATATTGGTGGGAGAAGGGAACTTTGGAGTGTTTTCAATAAGTAACACTAACTCTACATGGATAGTTAGGCAAGAACAAGGTGGTGCCTCGCGCCGTCATCGTTGCTCGCTCGACTTCAGCCTCGGCTTTGGCTTCGAAAAATGATCAATCGGTGAGATCTATATTTTTAGATGAATTTTATTTAAAGCGTAATTTTGATGCCATGCAAATGAATACACAACGCATCACGAAGGGATGCGACCTTTCGAGGTAAAAGTCATATTGTTTTGCATTGTAGGGTGACCTGCGGGCACATATGCAATGCAAGTACACGACCTATGGGCGTAGATGTAGTGCATAAGCTACAGGAAATTACAAAACGTCACCTAAGGCCATAGATCAGGTGCAGATCCAGCACAGACTAGGTGTAGGGACGTGACTGCTACTGAATATGTGCCTTTCTGCTGAACCAATGCATCCTTTCTGAAAGACACATTTAAGGCTATAAATACTTGATATATTCCTCAGGTATAGACATAATTTTTGACAGTAAAAACAATCTTATTCTATACAAAATCTCTGTGTGATCATTAAGTTGTTGTGTGAGTTCGACGAATCCAACACGAACTCACACAATAATTTGAGGTATAGCTATTTTATGGATTAAAGGTCATTTTATTCTGGGAAGAAGATTCCATAAACTCGGGTACAGTGAGGGAAATTATTCCTTAAGGACACTATGTGAAGTCGGGGGACTTGGCCGTAAAAATTCTGCTTCATCTCATTTCTGAAATTTAACATACTTTTTGAATAGATTATTCATAATCTTCTGTTGAAGGTGTTAAGGACCTTCATAAGTGTTCTTTTCTTAGACTTGAACTTTTGTTGAAGTTGGTATTGCCTATACACAGATTCTCATACCCGAAAACATCAAAGATAACAATCTTAAGAAATAATTTTTTGGAATTTTTATTGCTTGTTTTCTGGATATTAAAGATTTAAGCTTTCTATTCCGTTTGAACTTAACTAGTGATTTGAAAACATAAAATCTTCATCACAAGTTAAAGATCACTTCGTTGATGATTGAAAGTCATAAAAACTTCATCGTTAAACTAGAAACAAGAGGTGTTTAAAGTTGCTGCAACTTTTTAAAAAGTATTTTGATAGACTAAAGGTACTGTCTTATGGTGATAGGAAAATGATGACTGATAGTCAAATGCATGATGCTGGAATGACTATGGCGGCAACTAGTACTTCCACGATGAGTCATACTAATGCTCCACAAGCTATGGCACCGGCGGAGAAACCCGAAAAGTTTGTGGGTATTGACTTCAAGAGATGGCAGTAGAAAATATTTTTCTACCTCACGACTCTCTATCTTCAAAGGTCCACATTTGAGGAAGCTCTGGAGGTTCCCGAGGGAACCTCTGAACACGAGCGTTTCGTGATTGTGGAGGCTTGGAAACACTCAGATTTTCTTTGCAGGCATTACATATTGAGTGGTCTCCAAGATGACCTTTACAATGTGTATAGCAGAACAAAGACTGCAAAATAGTTGTAGGGAGCGCTAGAACGGAAGTACAAGATAGAGGATGTCGGAACTAAAAAGTTCTTCATTGCAAGATTCCTGGAGTACAAAATGATAGACAACAAGTCTGTTGTTTCCCAAGTATAGGAACTGCAAGTGATCATCTCTGATCTCCTTGCAGAAGGTATGATTTTAACAAATACCTTTGTTGAATAGGTTAAACATGTTCTTAGAATTCACATAACCTTCGTTGTAGGTTTGATTATGAATAAAGCATTTCAAGTAGCAGCAATAATAGAGAAGCTACCACCTATGTAGAAAGACTTCCAGAACTATTTGAAACATAAACGTAAGGAGATGTCAGTCGAAGACCAGATTGTATAACTATGCATTGAAGAAGATAATAAGGTTGTAGAAAAAAGGTCAAGAGGAAATTCTGCAATGAATGGAGCAAACATTGTAGAAGATTACTAAAACAATTCTAAAAAGAAAAAAAAAGATTGAAATAAAAGCAATCAACCCAAGAAGAAATTCAAGGAAAATTCCTTCAACTCTGACAAGATTGGCCATAAGTTTACAGATTGTCGTGCCTCAAAGAAAGGGAAGAAGAAGGACCAAGCAAGTTTGGCTGAGTCCAAGAAAGAAACGAATGATTTATGTGCTATGATTTCCATATGCAACTTGGTGGGAAATCCTCGTGAATGGTGGATGGATTCTAGTGCCACCCACCATGTTTGTGCTAATAAGGAGTTATTTTCAACATTCGCTCCAGCTCAAGTAGAAGAAAAGATCTACATGGCAAACTTCGCTACTGCAAAGGTAGAAGGAACAAAAAAAGTATGCTTGAAGATGACTTCCGACAAAGTGTTGACACTTAACAATATCTTGTATGTTCTGGAGTTACGGAAGAACTTGATTTTAGTTTCACTTCTAGATAAAAATGGATTCAAATATGTATTTGATTCCAGAAAAATTGTACTTAGTAAAGGAGAAGTGTATGTAAGAAAAGGCTACCTCAATGAGAGCCTATTTAAAATGAATGTAATGAATGTTGAAATCAATAAATGTTTAAATTCTTCTTACTTGCTTAAGTCTTACGATATATGGCATGAACGATTAGGCCATGTTAATTATAAAACATTACGAAAACTGATTAACTTATAAGTTTTGCCAAACTTTGAGTGCAATAAATCAAAGTGTCAAACTTGTATGGAATCATGCTAAGCATCCTCCGTATAAGTCCGTTGAAAGGAATTTTAGTCCCTTAGACTAATCCACACTGACATTTGTGATATGAAATCAACACTATCTCATGGTAGAAAAAAGTATTTCATAACTTTTATTGATGATTGCACTAGATATTGTTATGCCTACTTGCTAAATAGTAAGCATAAAGCAATAGATGCATTTAGGCAATACAAAATTGAAGTTTAAAATTAGTTAGAGAAAAAGATCAAAACTATAAGAAGTGATAGGGGCGAAGAATATGAATCTCCCTTTGCCAAAATATGTGTAGAAAATGGAATTGTCCATCAAACTATGGCCCCGTATTCACCTCAATCTAATGGAATTGCGGAAAGGAAAAACCATACTTTGAAGAAAATGATGAATGTCTTACTTATAAGTTTAGGTTTACCGCAAAGCTTCTAGGGGAGGCTATCCTTACTGCCAATCGAATACTCAATAGAGTTTTCCATAGTAAGACATAATCAATTCCTTATGAAAAATGGAAAGAAAGGAAACCTAACTTCAAATACTTCAAAGTATGGGGGTGTCTAGAAAAGGTCCAAGTTTCTCTACCTAAAAAGATTAAGATAGGACCTAAGATGATAGACTGCCTGTTCATAGGATATGCTAAAAGTAGTAAAGCATGTCAGTTTTTGATTCATAAATCTGAACATCCAGATATTAATAAAAATACAGTAATTGAATCAGATAATGTTGAATTCTTTAAAAATATTTATCTGTATAAAACTAGACATAAACAGTCTAGTGGGGGGTCTAAATGACCGCGAGATGAACCAAGTGAGAATGTACATAAGAATGAGAATCCAAGACGTAGTAAATGTTAAAGAACGTCAACTTTGTTTGGATCAGATTTTGTAACATTTCTCTTAAAAAAATGAGCCTCAAACATTTAAGGAAGCGATGGCATCTTCGGACTAATCCTTTGGAAAGAGGCAGTCGATAGTAAGATTGATTCAATCTTAAGAAACTATACGTGGGATTTGATTTATATTCCTCCAAGAAACAAACATTTAGGTTCTAAATGAATCTTCAAAAGGAAAATAAAAGTGGATGGTACTATTGACAAACACAAGGCGAGACTTGTAGTAAGAGGATTCAAACAAAAAGAAGTCCTTGATTAATTTGATACATACTCTCCAGTAACAAGTATAACGTCAATTAAAATGTTAATTGCCTTGGTGGTGGTATATGGTCTTGAAATCTATCAAATGGATATGAAAACAACATTCCTAAATAGAGAATTAGAGGAAGAAATTTGCATGGAACAGCCTGAGGGTTTTGTGGTTCCAAGAAAAAAGAATAAGGTGTGTAAACTTATTAAGTCATTGTATGGACTAAAGCAAGCACCTAAACAGTGGCATGCGAAGTTTGACCAAACTATGTTGGCAAACGGGATCAAGATAAATGAATGTGATAAATGTGTTTACATTAAAGACACACTAAATCACCAAGTCATTGTTTGTTTGTATGTGGATGATATGTTGGTCATCAGTAGAGACATTTCTGACATAAATGTTACAAAACAAATGCTTGAGAGCAAGTTTGATATGAAAGACCTTGGAGTTGCGGATGTGATCTTAGGAATAGGAATCCACAGAACTCCACAAGGGTTGGCATTATCACAGTCTTATTACATAGAAAAGGTACTTGACAAATTCAAGTATATGGAATTCGGTATTGCCAAGACTTCATTGGATGTGAGCTTTGCACTTCAAAAGAATGAAGGTGAAAGTGACTCACAATTGGAGTACGCAAGAGTATTAGGATGTTTAATAGATATAATGAATTGTACATGACCAGACATAGCATGCGTTATTAGTAAGCTGAGTTGGTACACGAGTAATCCCAATAAAACTCATTGGTTAGCAATGAAAAGAGTTTTGGGGTATCTTAAATACACTCAAGACTATGCACTATAATAAATATCCCATGGTACTTGAAGGATATAGTGATTCAAATTGGATCACCGGATCGAACGAAATAAAATCCATAAGTGGATATGCATTTACTATCGGTGAAGGAGCGGCCTCTTGGAAATAATCCAAATAGACATGTATTGCTCGCTATACAATGAAATCTGAATTTATCGCATTGGATAAAGCCGGTGAAGAATCAGAATGGCTCTAAAATTTCTTGGAAGATATTCCTTATTGGCCCAAACCGGTGGCACCGGTATGTATACACTGTGATAGCCAAGCGGCAATAGGTAGGGTAGGGTGCATGATATACAACGATAAATATCATCACATAAGACATAGATATAATACCGTTAGAGAACTTATATCTAGTGGAATTATCACTGTTGACTACGTAAAGTCAAAGGATAATATGTCGGATCCACTTACAAAAGAACTATCTAGAGAAGGAGTGGAAAGGACATCCAAGGGAATGGGTTTAAGGCCTAAGATAAGTCAGCATAGTCGTAAATCTACCTAGAACAATGGAGATTCCAAGATCTAGGATCAAGGAGATCAAACAAAGTTGTGTTTGACAGGTTCAGCATTGTCAAGATACCAACCCATTCTCATGATATAGCCAATGATTAGTAAACAAGGATGAGACTTAAAGGTGAAAAGTCTTTTAATGATTATCTAAATTTGAAAAATTTGAACAAATAGTTTAATCTATAGGATTGAACGTTTAGAAATCACCTATGTGAGGGTGAAGTGGAAGCTGCTTCAAGAAGAATGTTAGTAAAGGCCTATTCTCTAAGCTCTCATGAAATCGGGACGTGTTCATGGCTAAAATGAACAAAAGCGTGAGAACCATAAATATTAAAATGTTGGTTGTTTGACATGTGTTGTCTAGGTGTACATCAAAGATCGATGGTTTAAAGATTTCAAATCTACTGATTGACCAAATGCATCCGATACATGTTCACTAGGGAAAGTTTAAAGGAAAACCTATTTATCCAGATGCAATCAGTCTTTGCTAAATGATTACATGTTTTTCCGTATATTTCTTCAAAAAATAGCCATTCCATATTCATATGGGAAATTATTGGGTTCAAGGTGTATATATGAATGAAAAATTGAGGGAAGAGAGACACCAAATTAGAATGTGTACTCTTAAAATTGAAAAGTTCACTAATTCTCCCACATTGGTGGGAGAAGGGAACTTTGGAGTGTTTTTAATAAGGAACACTAACTCCACATGGATAGTGAGGCAAGAACAAGATAGTGCCTCACGCCGTCGTCGTCGTCGCTCGCTCGGCTCGTCTTTGAATTTGGATTTGGATTTGAATTTAGAAAATGATCGATCGATAAGATCTATCTTTTTAGACGAATTTTATTTGAAACTTTTGTTACAAGTGAAAATCTTAATCCAAAAATCTGATATAATTATTTTTTTCCAAGTGTGGGCTCAATTTTGACACCATGCAAATGCTTACGCAACATATCACGAAGGGTTTTGACCCTTCAAGATAAAAGGCACACTGTTTCACACTATAGGGTGACCTACGGGTGTGAATACAGCGCAGGTACATGACTTGTGGACGCAGATGTAGCACAGAAGCTACTAGAAATTACAAAACGTCACCTGTGGCTGCAGATCAGGCGCAGGTCCAGCACAGACTGGGCGCAAGGACTTGACTGCTACTAAATAAGTGCCTTTCTGCTGAACTAATGCATCCTTTCTGAAAGGACACATTTAAGGCTATAAATACGTGATATATTCCTCTGGTATAGACATAATTTTTTACAGCAAAAATACTTTTCTTCTATACAAAAACTTTGTGTGATCATTAAGTTGTTAAGTGAGTTCGACGAATCCAACAATTTGAGGTACCACTATTGTTTGGATCGAAGGTCATTTATCCTGGGAGGAAGATTCCATAACCTCGGGTACAGTGAGGGAAATTATTCCTTAAGGAAACTCCGTGAAGTCGGGGGATTTGGCCTTAAAAATTCAATTTCATCTCATTGCTGAAATTTAACACACTTTTTGGATAGATTATTCATAATCTTTTGTTGAAGGTGTTAAGGAACTTCATAAGTGTTCTTGTCTTAGACTTGAACTTGTGTTGAAGTTGGTGTTGCCTATTTACAAATTCTCATACCCGAAAATAGCAAAGATAATAAATAGAGTAATACAAATAACTGAAAGTGAATTTTTCCTAATTTTATCTTCCCTCAACCTCTTAGATATTCTTGATGGGGACGATGCAGAAGAGGAAGGTGAGCTTGTTTGATGTGGTGTATGAGTCATTGACATCAGCGAAAAAGCCAATGGAAGCTTAAATGGTGGAAACAGTATAACGCCTTTGATCAACAAGTGGTACGAAAAGCCTTACTCACATAGATTTTATGAGATTTTGGAGAAGAGGAAGACTCTTCCGTTAGGCATCAAAAAGAGGAATTCTCAAACTAATGAATATCCAGTCATCATTGATGTGTCACCATCACCAGCTGTTGTCACCAGGTAATACGAATCATCTCCCTCACTCTATCTATCTATATCTCTTCTCCCTCGGTTTTGAGTTTACTTTATTGTTGATGGTTCTCGTTCTGTCTTAGCCCTCAACTTTGCCTCTCATCAGTTTCGATTGTCCCCGTCTTACATAGTTGAGTCCTAGTTTTGGTTTTGGTTTTCTCCCCTTTTTTCTTTCGTTTAGTTTTTTATTGATTTTCTATTTTTAAAAAAGATTTGCACATCTAGTGGGCTGCTTTAGATTATGATCAGTTTGTTCAGTTTCTTTAAAGATTCTTATAATACAAGTACCAAAGTAGGTGCATATAGTTGTCTGTTATGTGGTTGAGATGAAATATTTAGCATCACCTATTTGCGTGAGATTAATTTAGTGGACCGCGGGTTGTAACACATTGCTATTTACTCGGAAAATGACACTGCTTTATAATTCTAATGAATATTTTGCTTTTTTGTTCCCTTCTACAATATACGTCCTGCCGTTCTTTGGCGATTTGGTAATAATTATGGTGGAGTATCCCCAAAATCCTTCTAATTGGAGAACAAGTCTAAGTCTTTAACTATATTTACTATACAAAGAGAGTAAATATATGTTGAAGGAAGGTGTTCTTATGGTGGAGTTTTGGACTCTTCAACTAATCCAGAGTTGTTTGAGTTATACATCGTTGATGGACTGTTGTATCCTAGAGGGGACAAGTCACGAGATATACTGTTGGACCGGTGTAGATTATGCCGCAGTGGGCTTGAATCTCCTTAAAGAGAGCGAGATATCTGCGCCTCAGCCAAGAAGAAGATGATTTTATTTCCTTCACTTTTCTTCATTTTATTATTTAAATTGTAATGATTATTATAATTTGTGGTATATTACACCATCAATTTTAAGGAGATTCATGTTTTGTTGCAGTTTGAAAAATCACGGATATCAAGATGAGAGATCTCAAAAGTTGGATGGCAAGAGATAGTCACGTAAAGTATCTTTCTACTCCTCAACTTAAGCGGAGAAAAGGTAAAAAAAATTCTACTTGTTGCAGAAGCAAAGTAAATAGTTACCTATGATTTTTTCATGTATAAAATTATACTTTTCATGAAAGTTTATTTTCTTAAAGTCTCAAAATAGTGGGGGCTAATGAAATGAAAAAAATCATCATGAAAAATGTGATTTTGAATTCGGAGAATACTTTGAAAAAAAGTTAACAAGTGCATATATTTGTCTTGGAATAAATCACATAATACTATTTGTATATTTATTGATGTCGTTGGCTTTAACATGCATGTTATCAAATAAATGATAAATTGAATAGCTAATTTGACATTAAATATTTGGGTGAGATAAATTTCATTTTTGGAATGAAAAATACCTAAATTATGTCATGAACTTTTCCTTGACATGTCACATTATGGTGAAAGAGAAGAATTGTGAAATACATTTTATGAGTCATGCAACTTCTTTTGATTCAAATATGTCAAAGTGGTGTGGAAAAAAAAAGAGTTTACTAGTCTAATAAAAGAAAAATGAGATATATGGCTAATTGCACTTGACATGAAATTATATAAAAGTATTTAAACAGGTTACACAAGCAAATCAGGTATATTTACTTGGTTTAAAAAAAAGTTGTGGCTTGTTGTACTTAAAAGTGTTTTTGATGCAAAATGAGAAAAAAAAACTTGGTGCTATTTGTTGAAATAAAAAAGTAAATTATTATTTGCTAACTTTAACGTGGAGGTTGAACTAATTATTTTAGGTTTAATTAGTGAAAAAGGTGAATTGATCAATCACTTTATTTTGAGAAAGTGATTTCTCTAGTTTGAGTTATGTGATAGCACTAAAAAAAAATTTGATAGAGTATAAATCATTTTTATAATGGTAAATTCAGACCATAAGGAGAAAAACACAATATTGAGAGATCATATTGATCAATGGGATACCAATATTAATTGTGTTAACCTTGTGATAATCTTGCATATTGAAAACTAAAGCCTTAGCAAGAAAGTGGTCTAAATTACATCGAGGGGGAGAAAGGAAGCCTATACAAAAAACCATGAGTCATATATGAGGAAACCCATCCTAGGGATTAGAGATCCTATAACCAGGTTCAATGGAAAGAACGAATCATATGATGACTTGGTCTGAGATGCACCATTGTTTAATCTTTCCTATGATGTGAGTGCATTTTGTTCCTGTAAAGATTGTGAAGGTTGAGTTCAAGAACTCTTAATGAAATTTTGTATCTCGTATGAGTGGGGTGCCGATATTACAGGACCACCCTTGACAGATTTCACCTATGTGAATTTGGAAGTAGGACGCTTCCTATGAGAATGGTCTTATTCTCAAAAGTGCTCATGAAAAATCAGGATAGCACATGGCTGTAATGTGCTGGCTATTAAAGTTTATGTCAACACCTTGATTATTGTGTGTAAATAGTAATTCTTTATTTCCCTTAAGCAGTTATAGTTCAAGTCTGAAACCACTACTGACTATGGAGTAAAGTTTATTATTTTACTATGTGAAGGTTCAATGCAGAGGACGCCTTCATTTTGCATAATGGTCTCCCTTCAACCAAATTGGTGAATTCTGTTAATTAAATATTAAATGAGTCGGGGAATGTCGGTGTTATTATGCATTTTAATATTAAATTTTTAATTTGCATGGTAATTTATGGACATAAAGTGGAGAAAGTGGTGTCATTATATTTTGATAACTTTGTAACTTCTAACACTTTATTTGTCCATAATCTACCACATTATATCTTGTAACTCATAGACCAGTAGTTGTTGTAACTCCATGGTCATTAGTTGCATATAACATATGTAACAACAAGAATGTTTATCTACCCACATTACACTAATTATTAATGGTGATAGAATGTTGCCTTTAGTAATTTGTTACTTCTCTCATTAATTTGTTGTAACTCTCATGGATATTAGTGTCATTAGATTCTTGTAACTCTTGTAACCTAAAGACTATTGATCTTTCCTCTTTTTCACCCCACTTTATTCTTCATATTCAATACAAGAATGAATATCTCATCTTTAAATAGAGGTGGTCTTGCATGTTATTATATGGACAATAAAATATGATAAGAAGAAAAAGATTCTAATGTGTAGTAGTGAAAGAGAGAGTTGAGACAAAGAAAATATTTCAAGTCTACAAGTATATTCACTATACAAAAGAGAGTTGTTAAATTAGTGAAAGAAAGAGTTGAGACAAAAAAAAATATTCCAAGTCTTTAACTATATTTACTATACAAAGAGAGTAAATATATGTTGAAGGAAGGTGTTCTTATGGTGGAGTTTTGGACTCTGTAACTAATCCGGAGTTTTTTGAGTTGTACATCGTTGATGGACTGTTGTATCCTGGATTGGTGTAGATTATGTTGCAGTGGGCTTGAATCTCCTTAAATAAAGCGAGATATCCGCGCCTCAGCCAAGAAGAAGATGATTTTATTTTCTTCACTTTTCTTCGTTTTATTATTTCAACTATAATGATTATTATAATTTGTGGTATATTGCACCAAAAATTGGTCTCTAAGGAAATTAGTCATTTACCTCAATGGAACACTAGAAATTTCTAACAACAGTAGTTTGGAGTGTGAAATTCATGTTTCACTTAGGAACAGATTGAGTACATGTTAATATTATTCTAAAACATACATATCTATTAGAAGGTGACAGATTATGTAATCTTTTTGTTTTGGTACTCCATTTAAAAGCTTCAATCACCTGAAGATTCTCAGGAATTTTAACCCCAACACATATAAGCAATTCAATTCATATTTTGTTGATATATCTTATTCAGATATTGTGGTGCGAGTTTATGTATTGCCTATCTGAAGATGGGTCATTACACATTTTACAATTGTAGCCTGGGGGGTTGTGTAAAAGTATAAATTGCACCTTTTTTATCAGGTTGAAGTTGTATATGATAAGTTTCTCTTATGCAGGTATAACTTACATTTTCTGAAGACAGTGCTTGCCCTTTTTACCAAATGTGAAGTTCAAGATTACTCCACTAATTCAACCGGATATTCGATTCAAAATATTTCAACTTAACAAAATCATCTTGGCAAAGAACATGTACTTCCTTCAAAATGCAGAAGGTGCATACTTTGTTTAAGAGAAGATTAAAATGATGGTGTTACGTGTAGAAAACAGTAGGTATAAATTTTGGTTGCTTTTTAATCTTGTAGGTTGTTTGTACTTGCCAGATCCATTTTGTTTGTCGAAGCTGTGAGAGTCACTTGATAATTTTTAGAGTGGGTAAAAGTTCCATATTGATTGGGGAATGGACTAGTGGTTTGCTTATATGGACTTGGGTAATCCTACTCTCTTGAGCTAGCTTTTGAGGTTGAGTTAGGCCCAAGGTCTATTTCTTGACATGGTATCAGAGCCAGGTCCATCCACGTTTTGGGCTCCCGGTCCACGCTCCAGTGCCAATTGGGCCTGGGCGTGAGAGGGGGTGTTAGAGTGAGTAAAAGTCCCACATTAGTTGGGGAATGGACTAGTGGTTTGCTTATATGGACTTGGGTAATCCTCCCCTCTTGAGCTAGCTTTTGAGGTTAAGTTAGGCCCAAGGTCCATTCTTTACAATAATCTTTTTTGGTTTCACCATGAACAGCATCTAGCTCTCAAGAGATTAGTGACATAAGCATTGTCATTTTTCTTCTTCAGAGCAATTGATAAAGCCATTACCCAAATATCATGCTTTTGGTTTTTATTCTGAAGGAGTTGTCTGTCGGTACCTGTAATCCTCTTCCAAAAGGTGTGATAATTGTTGACAGATTATGTAATCTTTTTGTTTTGTTAATCCCCTTAAAAGTTTCAATCACCTGAAGATTCTCAGGAATTCCAACCCCAACACATACAAGCAATTCAATTCATATTTTATCGATATATCTTGTCTAGATATTGTGGTGTGAGTTTATGTATTGCCTGTCTGAAGCTGGGTCATTACACATTTTACAATTGTAGCCTGGGGGGTTATGTTAAAGTATAAATTGCACCTTTTTTACCAGGATAAAGCCACAAATGATAAGTTCCTCTTATGCAGGTATAACTTATATTTTTTGAAGACAGTGCCTGCCCTTTTTACTTAATGTGAAGTTCAAGATTAGTCCACTGACTCGACCGAATATTCGATTCAAAATATTCAACTGAACAAAATCAGCTTTGCAAAGAACATGTACTTCCTTCAAAATGCAGAAGGTGCAGACTTTGTTTAAGAGAAGATTAAAACGATGGCATTTCTTGTAGAAAAAAATAGGTATAAATTTTGGTTGCTTTTTAATCTTCTAGGTTGTTAGTACTTGCCAGATCCATTTTGTTTGCTGAAGTTGTGAGAGTCACTTGATAACCTCTTTTGGTTGCACCATGAACAGCGTCTAGCTCTCAAGAGATTAGTGACATAAGCATTGTCATTTTTCCTCTTCAGAGCAATTGATAAAGCCATTACCCAAATTTTATGCTTTTGGTTTTTATTCTGAAGGAGTTGTCTGGTGGTGCTTGTCATCCTCTTCCAAAAGGTGTGATAATTGAATTTTTTCTATAGGTCCTTTGAATTGATAATCTTCCAAGGAATGAGTAATCAGGCTAGACCTGTAAACCTCCTTTTAGGTACACGGTGTGGCGATGAATCATATGACGCATTGGAAATTCTACTTGTCTTGGAACTTTTAGCGGGTTTAAGGCTAGTGACATCGCAAACTTGGACACAACCGTCATAATTGATCACATAAAAGTGGTCACTGAAATATACTACATCACTAATATATTTGTTATAGGTTAGAATCGTAAGCCTGGTCCATAACAAATCTTCTGGACTCCATAAACTGAGTAACTCGAAGTTTCCCTCAATGACCATGAGAGGTCAGATGTATGAGAAGGATTAGCTGGCAAAATTACTTTGTTGATAAAGATCCATAGTTCTGAAGACTTGTTGGGTCTATAATATTTTGTGATATTTTGATGTGGCAATTTGATGTGCACACCAAAGAAGGGATGTAACACACTACTTTCACCCTTGTCCTTTCCAACCATGATAAGCCATCCCATAGACTCCATACATCTTTTCCCACTCGTTCCAAGAATTCGTTTTCAAAATCATCCCATTATACAAACTAAAGAATTTCCTACACATGTTTTCATCATCATTCTCAGCTAAGATTTAGCCAGGTCACTTTTAAAATTGTCCTTGGTATCCACAGAGTGTCACGATTTGCAGAAAGCACCAAAATTAAGGTAATCTTCGAACAAATTTATACATCTAACAATAATAACCAAAAGATCAAGTTGAAGTTCCAACCAATCAGCCATATTTTTTTAGTGTCAAGACCTAGCAACGAAATAATTGAATATTATTGAATGGTAGGAAAATACCTAATTTATATGGATTTAGTTTTCATAATTGATAAGAACGAGAAGCACTCAGGGATTTATTCATCACCCAAACTTTTTTCGAGTTGAGAGGGGCAGAGTCCTAAGAAGCATTGTGAGAGTTGTGTTTGGTAGAATATAAGCAATTGTCTGAAATTTTTCTTGTTGAACTTTGCTTTTACTAGATGAAATTGTTGAAAAAATGATCAAGATGGGGAGAAATATTTCAATATATTTCTTCAACCGTGATAAGCCATCCCATAGACTCCATACATCTTTTCCGACTCATTTCCAGAATTCTTTTTCAAAATTATGCCATTATACAAACTAAAGAATTTCCTACACATGTTGTCATCATCATCCTCCGCTAAGATTATCCATGAAACCCTAGGCAGGTCACTTTTAAAATTGTCCTTGGTGGCCACAGTGTGTCACAATTTGCAGAAAGCACCAAAATTAAGGTAGTCTTCGATCAAATTTATATATCTAGCAATAAAAACTAGACTAGCATGTTGAAGTTCTGACCAATCAGCCATATTTTTTCAGTTTCAAGTCTTAGCCAACGAAAGGATTGAATAACATTAAATGGCAGGAAAATATCTAATTTATATGGATTGAGTTGTCAACGAACACTGATAAGAACGAAAATCACTCGGTGAGTTCTTCATCACCCAAACTTGTTTGGTGTTGAGACTTGAGAGGGGCGGAGTCCCAAGAAACATTGTGACAGTTGTGTTTGGTAGAATATTATATAATTGGCTGAAATTTTTCTTGTTGAACTTTGCTTTTACTAGACGAAATTGTTGAGAAAATGATCAAGATGGGGAGAAATAGTTTAATATATTTCTTTAACCGTGATAAGCCATCCCATAGACTCCATACATCTTTTCCCATTCGTTCCCAGAAATCATGTCATTATATAGACTAAAGAATTTCCTACATGTGTTGTCATATCAGCATCCTCAGCTAACATTAGTCATGGAACCCTAGGCAGGTCACTTATAAAATTGTCTTTGGTGGCCACAGAGTGTCACGATTTGCAGAAAGCACAAAAATTAAGGTAATCTTCGATCAAATTTCTACATCTAGGAATAATAACCAGACGATCATGTTGAAGTTCTGACCAATCAGCCATATTTTTCAGTTTCAAGCCCAAGCCAAAGAAAGGAATGAATACTATTGAATGGAGGAAAATATCTAATTTATATGGATTGAGTTGTCAAAAAACACAAATAAGAAGGAGAAGCACTCGGGGGTCCTTCATCACCTAAACTTTCTCAGTGTTGAGAGGGACGGACTCCCAAGAAGCATTGTGAGAGTTGTGTTTGGTAGAATATAACTCAATTGTGTAAAATTTTCTTGTTGAACTTTGGTTTATCTAGATGAAATTGTTGATAAAATGATCAAGATGGGGAGAAATAGTTTAATATATTTCTTCAATGTACATATGTTGATAATTTAGTCTATATATTTCTCGTATCAAAATAATTTTTAATGGATTGAAAATTATTATAATTCTTAACTTTGTTTTAAAAATTAAAATTTATTTCTCAATCAGGAATAATAGACTGTCTTGCTCTTTATAATTAATCCTTCATCTTCACAATTTCTTTTGATAATCAAATTTTTATTCAAGTCGACTAACATTATAAGTAACGTAATCTTCGTATGAATTTATCCCAAAATCTAATGCCACTTTAAGCAAAATTTATTGAGTTAGACCGAACTCATGTATATTAATATTGTAGGTTTTTTCTACATATCGACCCTCACAGCATTTCGTAATGCTACATCCTTCGTTCACACTATCTTTTATCTCCTTAGTGGACCTATCTAGCATGAATTAGTTTAATCAAGCCAATAAATTTTTAATGTCATTATACTGTGTTAGAGTTATGACCCAAATTTTATTGATCCGTACCTAAAAAGTTTTACGGTGCGACCCATTTTATAATTTTTAATGGAGTTTGTGGTGGTAGTGTAGGGATCGATCCCTAAAAGTTTTGCGATAGGAAAATGTATGTTTTTGGGCCTAGGATTTATATATAGTCACGTATTATATAAGTGAGACGTAGTGAGTTATTTCGGGGGGTCCAAAAAATACACATCATTGAGACTATTGTCTCCACCTTGCACTCCTCTTCATTATAGTAAATTTCTCAACCTCTGCCCGTGGTTTTCCCGCAAGGGTTTCTACATAAATCTGTGTGTCCATCTTTTTTTTCTTTTACTTATGGTTTGCTTATTCTTCCTGATCATAACAAACTGGTATTAGAGCGATCGATTGTTTTCTCGGGAATGACAACTATGAAGTATAATATTCCGTTGTTGGACAGCAACGCCGGATTTTTTATGGTGGCTTAAGATGTGGGTTATGCTTGTGCAGATGTATTTGGATGATGCTCTATTAGGCTTTGATAAGATGCCCTTATAGTAGACGAAATAGGACAAATGACATAAGGATCGAAAGGCTCTATCTCAGATCCACCTTTATTTATCCAATCAGATTATATAGGATATTTTGAAGGCGACCATTGTCGCTGCATTGCGGTTGAAAATAGAATTGTTATGTATGAAGAAGAGCCTAACATGTAAGTTATATCTCAAACAACAACTTTATTTCCATTGCATGTCTGAGGGTGTGTCTTTGGAGGATCACCTATTTGTCTTTAAGGAAACGTCACTGATTTAGAGACTCTCGAGGTTAAGTACGATGAGGAAGATCTAGGGTTGATTCTATTGTGTTCACTGCTTGTATTATACTCGAACTTTAGGGATACAATTTTATATATTTGTGATATCCTAACCCTTGGTGAAGTCTATAATGCATTGTTCTCTAAGAAGAAGATAAAACATCTTGTAAATGGGTCGGTGACTCAAGGAGATGGTCTCATTGTTTGAGGAAGGACACATGAGAGAAATTCTAGAGGTGACCAGAGAAATAGGCCGAAATCGAGAAACAGAAACAAAACTTGTAATTACTGTAGGAAGAAGGGGCATATCAAATCTAAGTGTTATAAGTTACAAAATAGAAAACAAAGGGAATGTGAAAAACAAAAAGAAAACCAACCAGAGAAGTCCGGTGAAGCAAGTTTTGTTAAATATGGCGGTAGTGATGGAGAACTTTTGGTAGTTTCTGATAGTAAATCAAAACCCTGTAAGGATTGGATTCTTAATTCAGTTTTCACATTTCATATGAATCGCAATTGGGATTAGCTTACAACATATGAAATGGTTTCTAAAGGTGTTGTATTGATGGGAAATAACACACATTGTAAGTTAGCAGGTATTGGAAATAATCAGGACCAATATGTTTGATGGGGTAGTGGGGACACTTGATGATGTGTGGTATGTCCCAGACATGAAGAGAAATCTTATTTCCTTGAGTACCCTTGATTCGAATGGATATTACACTGGTTGCAACACCCCGTATTTTGAGCTATAATATAGACCATGATTCTGATGTGTTGATAAATCCCGAAGCCATAAAATCCTATGCCAATACATCATGTTAATTATTTTTATAGCATGTGAATCCATTCAAGCTTGAATTTAGACCATAGAGGTCCTTCAACTCAAGAACGAGTTGAAACTATTTCGATCGACTAAGTTTAGTGGACATTGTAAATTGTGTTAGCTTCCATCGACCATAACTCTCTATATATATTGAATTAGGAAGCCTACTATGTGTAAAATGATAGGTCTTCGACTTAGCTTTCCAACGATACCATTTTTTCTAAAATCTGACACCCGAGCAAGAAATTATCCTTTCAAAGTGATATGCATTGCCTAACCAATCGCCCATGGCCACTGGAAAGCATAGGCGATAGCCTACGTGGTGCCTATGTAAACATAGGCGATATCCTAGGCGGCGCCTATGTAAACATAGGGGATGGGATGGGCGGCGCCTATGTAAAGAATTCAAGTGACTTAAACACTCTGTTTTGGAGGCAAAATGGTTGTTTTCCAGCCTTACTTAGCCCTAAAACACAAAATTTAGTTCCAAGGACCCCAAAATACACCTTCATTCATCAAAAGTGCTCAAGGATTCTCCTTAGGGTTTCAAAATAAAAGCCCAAGCAACTCGAGATTCAACAGGGGGATTTAGGAACTAATTGCATAATTGGAATCCTCTCAACGGAGGCTTCGAGAAACATATAATATTCATGGTAATCGAGGTACGTGGGGGTATCCTAAAATCTCATGGGTGTAGTTTTTATGAACATGCATGCTTTTAAATGGGGGTTTTCAATCAAATGTTAATAACTTGCTTTCAATATGATTTCTAAGTCATTTTTCTTTATGTCATGGGAATTGTTTGCCTATATACTTCAATGGTTGAAACCATGCATATGTGATTTGATATTTTCCATGGAAGTTTGATAAATATGAATGATGAATTGCTTTCAAATTCCCATGATAATTTTTTTTCTTGATACCCCATATCATATTGTGACCAATAAAAGAGAGCATGAATTTGAAATAATTATTGTTCACCACTTGTAAATGATGAAGCACCTTGATTTTTACATGATTATGCATATGTGGATGTGATATTGATGACTTGCAAGTGGGGTATGATGATACCCTACAGAGTATGATATGTGATTGAATCAAATGAAATTTGAATGCATTGATTTTACATGAGATAGGTGGATGCCCGAAGAAGGCATTTGAGTGTAAGGACTCATCACTAGAAACCGTGTTTGCTGACATAGAAATTTGGTACCAGGCTAAGTGATCTTGTGTACTTTATGTTATTCTCAAATTGGTACTATAGGTAGGAGCCCGGGCTAAGTGATCTTGGGCACTACCGTTGGATCGAGAATCCATGCTTCGTGGTCTTGTATGTCTCTCCCTCACTTATACTCTAATCTCGGTGGCAACCAAGGTTTGACAGTTGGTGTAAATTATATAGGGTATTCCACCTAGCTCAGTTGCACTTCATTGTTGTTGAGAAACTATTGCATTACGCCTATGTGTTTTCAAATGATTCGATACGAAATTGCTTTATAATGGCTCTTAACTATATTTTGTAAACAAAAATATTATGTTTTGTTTTGATATCTCTGCATGCCAGTACTTTTGTGCTGACCCTCTCCCCTCTCTAACCTCTCAGGTTCAGAGGCCCAGTCTAGGGGTCAAAAGAATCAGTAGATTATTCAGACAGAGTTGCAGAGACCAGTGTGAGCCTTCTATGTTATGGAAGGTCTTATGTCCTGCAGTCCTTTTATCTTATATTTGTTTTTGGGGTCTACTGGAGGCCTTGTCCCAATTTATATACAGTTACTTAACTCTGTCATTTGTTAGAGATTTTTGCAAACAGTCGTTTAGAGGTTGATTGATGTTGGGGGAACCTTATTTCCCCATTATTGTTTCATTTCATATTTATGACCATGTTTCCAAATTATTGTGTTTCTTCCGCATTACTTTGATCATATGAATTAGGTGCATGATTACCAGACAGATAGGGGTGTTTCGGGCCTTCATGGTTTGAAATGCTCATCATGGCCAGGCCCTGGTTCGGGTCGTGACAAACTTGGTATCAAAGCATGATTTATGGTCCTAGGGTATCTGCGAAATTACGTCGGGTAGAGTCCTGTTTATGGGTGTGTAGCATGCCACACTTATAAGCAGGAGGCTGGTAGGAATTTAGGAAATGTTTCCCTTCTTTGTGATTTAGTTCGTGCTTCAGAGTCTGAACTGTCCCCTAATCAATGATCACTTTTGTTTCAGAAACACAGGTATGCCTCCACGTTGTATCATTGATCAGAATGCTCAAGCAGATGAGGTACGTCCCACCCATGGGATGCGAACCCATAATAGGGATCACACTCTAGAACTTGTCCCTACTTTAGGAGTCCCTCCAGTCCCGACTAGTCTGCCTCGGGTTTCATGGACTAATGTCAATCGTCCCCCAACTGCTCAGGGAGAAATTTAAAATGCAGAATTCAGACGGTTTATTCATATGATGACACAGTTGGTAGCTAACCAAACTCAATGATCAGAAGATGTTGGGTCTTCATCTTTTACATCTGAGGCTACTAGAGTTGGACATTTCATGAAGATGAACCCACCTAGGTTCACTGGCACCAAGGTGGAGGAAGATCCACAGGAGTTTGTGGATGAGATGGAAAAAATCTGTAAGGTGATGCATGTGGATGAGGTTGAAGGGGTGGAACTAGCAACCTATCAGCTCAAGGACGTTGTGAATCAGTGGTATGCCGACTGGGAAGATGCAAAAGGTGAGAGTGTTGAGCCCACAGTTTGGGGCAAATTTGTGGAATCTTTCCTTGATCGATTCTTTCCTCTGGAGTTGAGGGAGACCAAATCGAAAGAGTTTATAAATCTGAAGCAGGGCAGTATGAGTGTCCAGGAGTACACTCTGAAGTTTAATAAACTAGCCCGCTATGCACCAGAGTTGACTAGTAATATAAGAGCCCGGATGAGGAAATTTGCATCTGGCCTTGCTGATAACCTGGTACTTGAGTGCCAGGGGGCTATGTTTAATAAAGAGTTAGACTTTGCTCGACTGAGCGTGCATATGCAGCAGGTGAAAGAGAGGAATAAAAAGATTGCTGAATCTAGAGAGAAAGACAGACAGGCTAAGAGAGCTAGATCTGCGGACCAGCACAAGAGTCAGCTGCAGAGTGGTAACTAGGGTAATAAGTGGTTGAAGAAGAAGAAGATTTGGAATAATGCACAGTCAGTAGCCAGCGCCCCAGCACCCAAACCATCGACAGACAGAAAAACTCAGAGTTTTCAGACTCCTCATGGATCCAAAGCTCTAGGTACACAGTCTCAGGGCAGTGTGGCCAGTAGCATCGTACTTATTCACGGTGCAAGGTTTACAGAAGGAATCATCTAGGGAAGTGCTGGTTTGAGGGGAGAAACTGCTATACTTGTGGCAAAGTGGGTCACCTTTAGAGAGATTGTCCTTCTGCTGGAGGAAATACGGGAGGGGGGCTAAGTCCCAAGCCACCTTCACAGCTCTTTTTCCTAAGGGTGCCCCTTAAGCTACCGTGAGTGTTCGTAACCGGTTATATTCTTTGACTAACCGCCAGGAGGCGGAAGCTTTACCAGATATTTTCACCAGTATGTTATGAATCTTTTCTCGTGATGTTTATGTAATTCTTGATCCTGGGTCTACTTTATCTTATGTGACCCCTTATGTGGCTTTTGGTTTCGGGTTTGAGCCCGACGTTATTATAGAACCCTTCTCTATTTCTACTCCTGTAGGTGATTCTGTTGTTGCCAAAAGGGTGTATAGAAATGGTGTCGTGTCTATTCATAGTAGGGAAACTGTGGCAGACCTTATAGAACTTGATATGATAGATTTTAATGCCATCCTTGGGATGGAATTGCTCCATTTGTGTTATGCCACCCTTGATTGCAGAACCTGAAAGGTCACTTTTTCTTTTTCAAATGAGACACCAATTGTATGGGCAGGGAGTTCCGTAGAACCTAGAGGTCACTTTATCTCTTATCTTAGAGCCCGAAAGCTTATCTCCAAAGGCTGTATGTACCATCTAATCTGAGTAAAAGATTCAAAAGTTAAAAATCTTCCTCTGCAGTTAGTCCCTGTAGTGAATGAATTCTTAGAAGTCTTTCCCGAAGATCTCCCAGGGATACCACCTGATAGGGAGATAGATTTTGGAATTAATGTGTTGCCAGACACTCGTCCTATTTCTATTCTGCCCTATAGAATGGCTCCCGTGGAACAAAAGGAGTTAAAGGAACAGCTTGCAGACCTCCTAGACAAAGGTTTTATTCGTCCTAGTGTTTCCCCATGGGGTGTACCCGTGCTCTTCGTGCGAAAGAAGGATGGGTCCCTTCGTATATGCATAGACTACCGCCAGTTGAATAAGATCACGATTAAAAATAAATATACACTTCCTAGGATTGATGACCTTTTTGACCAGCTTCAAGGTGCCAAGTGTTTTTCAAAAATAGACCTTTATTTGGGTTAGCATCAGTTGAAAGTTAGGGAGTCAGACATACCCAAGACAGCCTTTCGAACCTGATATGGTCACTACAAATTTCTAGTCATGTCCTTCGGGTTTACTAACGCCCCTGCAGCCTTCATGGATCTTATGAATAGAGTGTTCCATTAGTTTCTTGACTTGTTCGTCATTGTATTTATTGTTGATATTCTGATCTATTCTAAGAGTAAAGAGGATCACGCCAATCACCTCCAAATTATTCTTCAAACCCTTAAGGATCATCAGCTGTATGCCAAATTTTCTAACTGTGAATTCTGGTTAGATGCTATTGCCTTCCTGGGGCATATTGCGTCCAGTGACGGGATAAGAGTGGATCCCCGAAAAGTTAAAGCAGTGAGAAAATGGCTCAGACCCATGAATCCAACTGATATTCGAAGCTTCTTGGGTTTGGCGGGGTATTACAGAAGGTTCGTACAGAGTTTTTCTTCCATAGCTGCTCCACTTACTAAACTGAGTCAGAAAAAGATAAAGTTTGTGTGGTCTGACTTGTGTGAAAATAGTTTTGAGAAGTTGAAGGACAAGCTGACTACTGCTCCTATTTTTACCCTTCCTGAGGGTGTAGATAATTTTATGGTTTATTGTGATGCATCCCATGTGGGACTTGGTTGTGTATTGATGCAGCGTGGTAAGGTGATAGCTTATGCATCTAGGAAGTTAAAGGTGCATGAGCGCAATTACCCCACTCATGACTTGGAGTTAGCAGTTGTGGTGTTTATACTTAGAATCTGGAGGCACTATCTCTATAAAGTGCATGTGGATATTTATACTGACCATAAGAGTTTACAGTATGTTTTCTCACAGAAAGAATTAAACCTCAGGTAGAGGCGCTGGATGGAGCTTTTGAAAGACTATAATATAAGTCTGTATTACTATACGGTCAAGGACAATGTTGTAGCCGACGCCCTCAGCGGGTTGTCTATGGGCAGCCTTTCTCATGTAGAAGAAGGAAAAAAGAGATGGTGAAGGATATTCACCGCCTTGCAAATCTGGCAGTGCGACTCTTAGATTCCAAAGATGGAGGGGTGACTATTCATGAGTTAGCTAAGTCATCCCTTTGTGCTGAAGTTAAGGAGAAGCAGGTTGAAGATCCCATCTTGATGCAAATCAAGAAAGATATGGGTCAACAAAAGGTTATGTCATTTGAAATTGGTGGTGATGTTATTCTAAGATTTTAGGGTAGGTTGTGCATTCCGAATGTTGATAGGCTGCGGGGAAAAATCCTTAATAAGGTGCACACTTCGAGGTATGTCATTCACCCAGGCTCTACTAAGATGTACCATGATCTGAAAACCTTGTATTGGTGGAATAACATGAAACGTGATGTAGCTAATTTGGGTCCAAGTGTTTGAACTGTCAACAAGTGAAGGTAGAACACATGAGGCCAGGTGGTAATTCCCAAGAGATAGCCTTGCCTTTATGGAAGTGGGAGATGATAAATATGGACTTCATTACAGGACTTTCGAGATCCCAAAACCAATATGATTCTATATGGGTTATTGTAGATCGGTTGACAAAGTCAGCCCACTTTTTGCCTGTGAGGACTAATTATTCGGGAGAGGGTTATGCTAAGATTTACATTGATGAGATAGTTTGGTTACATAGGAAACCAGTGTCCATTATATCCAATTGAGGTACGCAGTTTTCATCTCAGTTCTGGAGATCTTTTCAGAAGGGTTTAGGTACACAAGTGAATTTGAGCACAGTTTTCCACCCTCAGACGGATGGGCAAGCTGAGCATACCATTCAGACCCTCAAGGATATGTTGAAGGCATGCGTCATTGATTTCAAAAGTATTTGGGTAGACCACCTGCCACTGGTTGAATTTTCTTACAATAATAGTTACCATGTCAGCATAAAGATGGCTCCTTTTAGGGCTCTATATGGGAGGAGATATAGATCTCTGATAGGATGGTATAAAGTGGGTGAAACCCAGTTATATGGGTCTGATCTTGTTCATCAGGCGATGGAGAAAGTGAATATCATTAGAGAATGACTCAAGACTGCTCAGAGTCGTCAAAAGTCCTATGCCGATGTTCGGAGAAGAGAACTAGAGTTTGAAGTTGGTGATTGGGTGTTTCTCAAGGTTTCTCCTATGAAAGGAGTTATGCGGTTTGGAAAAGGGGGTAAATTGAGCCCTCGCTATATAGGGCCATATCAGATTCTGAAAAAGATTGGTACAGTTGCTTATGAGCTAGAATTGTCTGCAAGCTTGGGTTCCGTTCATCCGGTATTCCATGTATCCATGTTGAAGAAATGCATTGGAGATCATTCTCTCGTATTGCCTATAGAGGGGTATCGAAGTGCCAAACTCCTTGTCTTACTAAGAAGAGACCGTTGAAATTTTAGATCGCCAAATTCAAAAGCTGAGGAGCAAAGAGATAGCCTCAGTAAAGGTACTGTGGAGGAATCAGAAAGTCAAAGAAGCAACTTAGGAGTCAGAAGATGACCTGAGAATTAGATATCCCAATTTGTTTTCTCTGATGGAGGATGAGACAGAAGGTACTATTCCTATTTTATCTTTCCTAGTCCTTTATTATGCTTGAAATCGTGTCTGTCTGTGTCCCACATCATCATTCGGGGACGAATGATCCTAAGGGGGGGATAATATAATGCCCCGTATTTTGGGCTATAATATAGACCATGATTCTGATGTGTTGATAAATTCCGAATCCATAAAACCTATGCCAATACGGCATGTTAATTATTTGTGTAGCATATGAATCCATTCAAGCTTAAATTTAGACCATAGAGGTCCTTCAACTCAAGGATGAGTTGAAACTATTTCGATCGACTAAATTTTAGTGAACATTGTAAATTGTGTCATATTCCATCAACCATAACTCTCTGTATATGTCGAATTAGGAAGCCTACTATGTGTGAAATTATAGGTCTTCGATTTAGCTTTTCAACTATATCAATTTTTCTAAAATCCAACACCCGAGCAAGAAGTTATGGACTTTCAAAGTGATATGCGTCGCCTAACCAATCACCCATGGCCACTGGAAAGCATAGGCGATAGCCTAGGCGAAGCCTATGTAAACATAGGTGATAGCCTAGGTGGTGCCTATATAAACATAGGCGATAGCCTAGGCGGCGCCTATGTAAAGAATTCGAGTGACTTAAACACTCCATTTTTGGGGCAAAATGGTCCTTTTCCACCCTTACTTA
The DNA here is from genome assembly GCA_030864225.1 of Capsicum baccatum var. pendulum. Lineage (NCBI taxonomy): Eukaryota > Viridiplantae > Streptophyta > Magnoliopsida > Solanales > Solanaceae > Capsicum > Capsicum baccatum. The sequence goes on along the minus strand of CM061559.1, from coordinate 197,074,988 downwards.
GCCCTAAAACACAAAATTCAGTTCCAAGGACCCTAAAATACACCTTCATTCATCAAAAGTGCTCAAGGATTCTCCTTAGGGTTTCAAAATAAAAACCCAAGCAACTCGAGATTCAACAGGGGGATTTAGGAACTAATTGCATAATTGAAATCCTCTCAATGTACGCTTCAAGAAGCATCTAATATTCATGGTAATGGAGGTACGTGGGGTTATCCTAAAATCTCATGGGTATAGTTTTTATGAACATGCATGCTTTTAAATGGGGGTTTTCAATCAAATGCTAATAACTTGCTTTCAATATGATTTCTAAGTCATTTTTCTTTGTTTCATGAGAATTGTTTTCCTATATACTTCAATGGTTGAAACCATACATATGTGATTTGAGATTTTCCATGGAAGTTTGATAAATATGAATGATAAGTTGCTTTCAAATTCCCATGATAATGCCTTAATACCCCATATCATATTGTGACCAACAAAAAAGAGCATGAATTTGAAATAATTATTGTTCACCACTTGTAAATGATGAAGCACCTTGGTTTTTACATGATTATGCATATATGGATATGATATTGATGACTTGCAAGTCGGGTATGAAGATACCCTACAGAGTATGATATGTGATTGAATCAGATAAAATTTGAATGCATTGATTTTAAATAAGATAGGTGGATACCTGAAGAAGGCGTTTGAGTGTAAGGGCTCATCATTGGAAACCGTGTTTGCTGATATTGAAATTTGGTACCAGGATAAGTGATCTTGTGTACTTGACTTTATGTCATTCCCAAATTGGTACTATAGGTAGGATCTCGGGCTAAGTGATCTTGGGCACTACCATTGGGTCAAGACACCATACTTCGTGGTCTTATGTGTCTCTCCCTCACTTATACTCTAATATCGTTGGCAACTGAGGTTTGACAGTTGGTGTAAATTATGTAGGGTATTCTACCTAGCTCAGTTGCACTTCATTGTTGTTGAGGAACTATTGCATTACGCCCATATGTTTTCAAATGATTTGATACAAAATTGCTATATAATGGCTCTCAACTATATTTTATAAAAAAAAATATTATGTTTTGTTTTGATATCTCTGTGTGCCAGTACTTTTGTGCTGACCCTCTTCCCTCTCCAACCTCTCAGGTTCAGAGGCCTAGTCTAGGGGTCAAGAGAATCAGTAGATCATTCAGACAGAGTTGCAGAGACAAGTGGTGAGCCTTCTATGTTTCGGAAGGTCTTATGTCCTGCAGTCCTTTTATCTTATATTTGGTTTTGGGGTCTACTGGGTGCCTTGTCCCAGTTTATATACAGCTACTTGACTCAGTCATTTGTTAGAGATTTTCGCAGACAGTTGTTTAGAGGTTGATTGATGTTGGGGGAACCTTATTTCCCCGTTATTGTTTTTTTTTCATATTTATGATCATGTTTCCGAATTATTGTGTTTCTTTCGCATTACTTTGATCATATGAATTAGGTGCATGATTACCAGACAGATAGGGGTGTTTCGGGCCTTCATGGTTTGAAATGCTCATCACGGCCAAGCCCTGGTTCGGGTCATGACACTGGTGAAGGTGGAGTCCTGAAGGTCAGTAAAGGTGCTCTTGTTATGATGAAGGGGCTGAGAAAGACTGCTAATGTATACGTCTTACAAGGTCTACTGTTACAGATGATGCAACTATTTCTACCTTCTCTCTATTAAAAAATGATGTTACTAAACTCCGGCATATAAGCCTGGGACATATGAGTGAAAACCAGATGGCTGAACTATGTTAGAGAGAACATCTTGATGGCCAGAAGATTACCAAATTAGAGTTCTATGAGCACTGTATTTTTAAGAAGTAGAAGAGAGTCCAATTAACTAAAGGCATCCACTCAACTAAAGGCACACTTGATTATATTCATTCTATTCTCTGGGGCCCTTCTAGAGTACCTTCTAGAATAGGTGCTAATTATATGTTAACTATTATTAATGACTATTCCAGAAAAGTTTGGGTGTTTTTTCTGAAGTAAAAGAATGATATGTTGCCTATTTTCAAGGAGTGGAAGACTATGATTGAAAATCAAATAGGGAAACAGGTAAAATGCCTTCAAACTGATAATGGCTTAGAGTTCTATTCTAATGAATTTAATGTTTTGTGCAAGTCAGAAGGAATTGTGAGGCACTTAACAGTTCGCCATACTTCGCAGCAAAATAGTGTGGCCGAACGAATGAATAGGACTATAAAGGAGAAGGTGCGTTGTATGCTCTCTAATGCTGGTTTACCCAAGTCTTTTAGGGCCAAAACCACTTCCATAGCTTGTCTTTTTATTAGCCTGCCTCCCTAAGTTGTGATTGACAAAAAGACTCTACAAGAGGTATGGTCTGGTACTCCTGCTAGTTACTCTGATTTGAGGATATTTGGATATCCTTCTTATTCTCTTATTGATAATGGAAAGCTGGAACCTAGATCTATCAAGTGCTTATTTATGGGTTATAAGTCTGGTATTAAAGGTTATAAGTTTTGGTGTCCAAAAAGTAGAAAAGTTATAATTAGCAGGGATGTTGTGTTTGATGAAACTGCCATGCTTCGGGCTTTCTCCAAATCTAGTGCTTCGCCCTCAGATGAGCTTAGTGACATGAATCAGCGAAATTCAATCACCCACATTGAATTGTAGATTAGAGCAGAGTCCACACCAGTGCCTACTTCTCAGTCTAGCTTGGAGATTCAAAGTGATACTATTTCTTCTTCACAACCAGTGGTACCATAATATTCTATTGCTAATGATAGGCCTAGGAGAGATATCAGACCTCCTAAGAAGTATGTTAAAGCTAATTTGGTTTCTTATGCATTGAATGTAGCAGAAGGTATTGATTCCAGTTAAGACCCTTCTTCTTACTCAGAGGCAGTTAGTTATGATGATTTTGGCTGATGGATGATTTCTATGTAGGAGGAGATGGAATCACTTCATAAGAATGGCACATGGGATTTGGTGAGATTTGCTAAAGATAAGAAAGTTGTTTGTTGCAAGTGGGTATTTAAGAAAAAAAAAGGAACATCAGGATTTAAAAATGCTAGGTACAAAGCAAGACTAGTTGCTAAGGGTTACAGTCAGGTTCCAAGTGTTGACTTCGCAGATGTGTTTTCTCCAGTTGTAAAGCATAGCTTGATTTGAGTCTTGCTTGGTATTGTGTCCATGCATGATCTTGATCTTGAGCAGTTGGATGTCAAGACTATATTCTTAGTGGAGAACTTGAGGAGGATATCTATATGGAATAGTCAGAGGATTTTGTAGTCTCAGGAATGGAGGACTATGTATGCTTGCTGAAAAAGTCTCTTTATGGCTTAAAATAGTCGCCTAGATAGTGGTATAAGAGGTTCAACTCTATAATGACTTCTCATATGTTTAAGAGGAGTAGTTATGATAGTTGTGTCTATTTTAAGAAGGTAAGTGATGGTTCATTAATGTATCTTTTCTTGTATGTAAAGAATATATTGATTACAGTAAAGGATATGAGAGAGATAAGAAAAGTCAAAGCCCATTTGAGTAAGGAGTTAGAGATGAAGGATTTAGGAGCAGAAAAAAAGATACTTGGCATGGAAATTCTAAGGGATAGAGAGAAGTGTAACTTATACTTGAGTCAAAAAAGGTATATTGAGAAAGTTAATCACAGGTTTAATATGCAAAATTCCAAACCTGTTAGTACTCCATTGGCACCTCATTTCAAACTCTCAGCCACGTTGTCTCTAAAGACAGATGAAGAGTGTGACTATATGTCTCGAGTTCCATACTCTAGTGCTATTGGGTCTCTTATGTATGCGATGGTGTTTTGCTGTCTAGATTTATCATTTGCCATCAGTATAGTTAGCAGATACATGGCAAATCCTGGAAAAGATCATTGGAAAGAAGTTCAGTAAATTTTTAGATACTTGTATGGATCTACTGATATTTGTTTGCATTTTGGGAAAAATAGAGATAGAGTAATCGGGTATGTTGATTCTGATTTTGTAAGAGACCTTGATAAAAGGATACCCTTTACAATCTATGTTTTTACCATTGGTGGTTATGCTATTATTTGGAAATCTACTTTACAGACTATGATTTCTTTGTCAACTACTGAGGTAGAGTATATGTCTATTAAAGAGGCTTTCAAGAAAGCTATTTGGTTGAAAGGTCTATTTAGTGAACATAGAAAAGATTTACAGATTACTACGGTCTTTTGCGATAGTCAGAGTATTATCTTCCTTACAAAAAATTAGATGTTTCACGAGAGGTAAAAGTATATCGATGTTCGGTATTATTTTATGCGTGAAATTATTACTCGTGGTGATATTATGGTAAGCAAGATTAGTACCCATGATAACCCCACAAATATGATAACCAAAACACTACCAAGTGCCAAGTTTGAGCATTACTTGGAATTGGTTAGTGTCAGCAGTTAAGATGTTCCCTTAGGGGCTTTTGTGGAAGAGGTGGAGAGTTGTCTTGAAATGGATTTGAGTTCTGAATTAGAATTCGTACCAAGGTGGAGATTGTCAGAGTTGTGACCCAAATTTTATTGATCTATCTCTGAAAAGTTTTGTGGTGCAACCCATTTTGTGATTTTTAATAGGGTCTGTGGTTGTAGCGTACGGATCGGGCCCTGAAAAGTTTCGTGGTATGGACCTGTATGTTTTTTGTCCTAGGATTTATTTGTACGCAGGTATTATATATGTGTGACGTAGTGGGTTGTTTTGGGGGTTCCAAAAAATACACATCATTGAGACTCTTATCTCAACCTTGTACTTCTCTCCATTATAGTGCATGTCTCCGCCTCTGCCCGTGGATTTTCCTGCAAGAGTCTTCACATAAATCTGTGTGTCCATCATGTTTTTCTTTTTCTTGTGATTTGTTTATTCTTTCCGATCATAACATACTATATTAAATAACAAACATTTTTCTTAACATCAAGAAAGAGTAGCCCCGAAAGTTGAATACTCAAATCAAAACCCATCAAGTATAAAGAGGCACGATTTCCAAAAATATATGTCATTAGTATTCAATATATAGTCCAAAACCCATCACCTCTTCTCCAACGAGTCAACTGACATTCACTCATTCAAATCCATTATATTGGAAAGACTAATGCATGAAAATGGTTTATAGTTTGACTGTTGAACTAGTTCAATGATTCATGTTTAAAAGAAGTCCAATCAATTCCTCAAAGGATTAAACTTTGCCATTGGTATTCCAAATAATTGTCAAATTCCTTATAATAGACACCTGTATATATAATATGAGCTCAAAAGTTCAAACCAAAACCCACAAGCAAAGTTTCTTTTTCCATGTCGAATTGCGCAAAACTTCCGAACGATCTGATTGCCCATATTGCAAATCATGTTAAAGTGAATGAAGCATTCATTGCTTTTGGTATTATTTGTACCTCTTATGGAATTGCCGCTACAAATGACAATTTTGATTTACTTTCCCCTCAAGTTCCATTGTTCGTGATAGAGATAATGATTATGATTATCGAGAATTTTACTCTTTTTTCAAGAAGAAAGTTTCAAGGATATTTCTCCAAAAAGTTAGAGGGTTAGAGTGTTTTTCAACAAAAGGATGGATTTACAACTTGAATGATACCGGTGAGATAAATTTTTTGCATTCTTTCTCTCGCGTTAGAATACAACTTCACTCTTTTGGATCTCATACTCAGACCTAGAACGCCATGGAGAAAGTTAACTTATCTACTAGTCTTTCTGTTACATCAGATTATGTACTGGTGATTAACTGATAATTTTTTGGATTTTTGAAGACATGGAGAACTCTACTGGAATCTTATCGACGTTAAATATAGAGGTGCATCCAAGGATATTTATTATTACAAGGGTCAATTTTATAGTGTAACATATTGTGGCAAAGTATGGTTTTTTATGATGCTCCTACTATTACCAAAACACCCATTGTAAAGGTGTGCTTGACTGTTTGGCTGAAAGATTGTATAATTTATACAACTCAATTGGCATTTAAGTTCTATATAGTCGAGTTATCTAGTACACTATTATTGGTTAGTCAATTTGCTTAAGGTTATGAAGAGAAATACCTTGATTTGATGAATACCTTTGAATTTAAAGTCTTTGAGATAGATGTAATGAATTGCGAATTGAAAAAAATTAGCAACTTGGGAGATTCAACCATGGGCCTTAGTGAGTCAATTCCCGTTAAATCATTTCAACTCAACGAAGTCAAGCTAATCACATATATTTTTTGAGAAACTATTTTTTTTTGGATGTTTATCTGTGATTTTACTTTTCAATGGGTGAATCTTGTAATTTTTTGATATAATTTACTTTATCGACTAAGTCTAGGGTGCATGCAATCGGTTGGGGTTAGGTCTTATGGAAGCATTTGAGGCTATGGTTTATTTGGGGCTAGGGATAGTTGACTGTTTGTGGCTAGGGTTTATTTCAGCAATTTTAGTGATATTTGAGATTAGAATTTATATCTGAGAATCGTAGATGAGCTGAGCTACTCAAATAAATTGAGAAAAATATCCCCAACACACAGAGACACATGAGAAAAACCATCCCCCTTCTATTCTTGAACTGAAATGATTAATGGTGAGTGCAGCTAATTAAAGAAGAGAAATTGCACTGATTTTTGCTAGTAGGCAGGCAATTGGTTTATATAGGTGCTCCTCACAACAGAAACATTTCTTTTGGTGGTGGGAATCTTCTTGTTGTAGTTTGTTGGGCATTTTCTTACTTATCATAATGTACTTGGGGTGTGTTCAAAGGACTTATTTTTGGCATGAGAAAGAGAGAGAGTGTGTGTAGATGTTCAAGCACTACAACCTTTTTTAGTTTTGGTCTAATTACAATTTCCACTATTGCTTAACTAATGGAGGAAGTCATACACTAACATATCTTTGTTGTTATACATTAAGAGATTAATTTAAAGGGGGGATATATTTAGTAAAGATTCATATACCCGACTTGAAATTATTTGAAAATGACGTGTAGTAGTAATTGTTATGTTATATTGATAGTCTAACTAGTATTGATATAACAATGATAAAATAAGAACAATAACGTATATATACTTCCAACCAACTATGCCTCAATCCCAAATAGTATAAATTGCTATCGTCCAAGTTAGATTATTTATACCTAGTTGTAAACTTACTACAACCCTCCTCCGTTACGAGGACTCACAATAGGATATAGGATTAAAGAGTGACAGCACCCAGAGAAAAAAGTTAATAAGAAAGAAGAAAGAAAGGGGGCAATGTTCTTGTTAGTTATGTTTGTGATAATTCTGTGGTTGTTACTAGTATTAATGGCATTGGGAAATACAATGAATGACTCTCAGCTGCTTTAAGCATGGATTTTATTCTCTATTCATTTTTTTACACCTGACAGGAATAATTTCCTTTTTAGTACAACTTGATTTTGTAAGGCATTATAAAGAGTTTACGATATTCCAAGCATATGTTTTATACTTTAATCAGTCAAAATCAAAAATAGTACAGCAGCACTAGGTGGGTTTACGTAGTCTTTTCTATCCTGTGAAGGTGGAGAAGTGTTTTTTAATCGAGCTCTAGTTCAAGTACACTTACATTTTCATAAATTGTTTTTAAGGTTTCAGATTCTTGTTTGTTTTGCAAGTGTTTTACTTTTTTGTCCAAGATTCACTCAGATCCCTTGTGGATTTATGGACTTGTGATCTTTCATAGTTGTTTAGGTATGTACTGCAACTGCATTTGTTGTTTGTATGTGTATATGTTGGTATATTATGTGTAATCTTGTTGGAATTGTACTGTGAAAATTGGTTTTACTGTTTTGGGGGTTTGGATTTGCTGTGTGAATCTTGGATTAAGAAAAAGGTCTTCACTGGATAGATCTTTTCTCAGTATAATGTACACTTGAACTCATTAGAAGTGGACAAATATGAAAAAATTCATTAATACAATATTCCCAGAACTACTTTTCTATATTCCAAGAATTTAAAGTCTGATAAAAGCAAGAATTCATAAAAGTGAGTTATGAAAAGTTAATTTTGACTGACATCAAGAAATTATGTCCCTTTATTTGATTCTCTTTTTCCTTTCTCAAGTTATTTGTCCAACACCAAATCTCATTCTACAGTAAAAGTATGTCTTGGATTCTCATTAAACCATACTAAATTTGTTTCACAATTAGAAGACTCACTCTTTGCCAGTTGAGTTCTCAAGATTCAACCTTTTTAACATCCATTAGGACACAAACACAACACTATTGCTGAGCAGTGATGTCTTTTTCAAGTGGAAGATCAACAGGACAATCTTATAATGGGATTGTAAGAAGAATAGTGAGTCTTCCTAGAAGTATAATTAGCGGATTTTCAAGAGTAATGGGTCAAGTAATGAGAATAATAAGAATTGGAGGTAGAAGAAATCAACAAGCTCAATTACCACATCCAAATTTCCCTTACCAACACACTTATGAATTCCCTTTTTAAGATCCATTAGATTTTCCTCCACAAAGTTACTCACATAACCTTTCAATAGTTCAAGTTGAAAGGGGTTTTTTAACTACTTTTGAGCAATAAGATGGAACTGAACACCCATTTTCTATGCTTGTAAGTTTATGGATGCACTAAAGATAGCAAAGGATGAGCTCAAGTTCTTATTTGTGAACTTTAACTTTCCACAACACCCTTTTACCTTTTTTTTCTGCAGTGAGACTTTGTGTCATGGTGTTGTAGTGAAGTTTCTTGATGCAAAGTATGTTTGTTGGGGTGCACTTGCTAATAGAGAAGAGGGTTTGTAGATGGCAACAAGTTTAAGGGCTTCAAGCTTCCTTTTTTGTGCCCTTGTGGCTCTAACTCCTGGAGATAGCATAGCTATGTTGCAAAAGGTTACTTGGAGTTTATTGTTTACTATTTCATATCTATTTCTTATTGAATTGTTGTCCACCAATTTGTTCAAATATTATGTCAGACCTTATAGATGAAAAAATGTAAGATGAGATATAACCCCAAGAGAGAAACCTTGGCGCAACTGTAAATGTTGTTGTGTGACTAAGAGGTCGCATGGTTAAGTCGTAGAACTAATTTAGTAAGATAAAGTATAATATACACCGGTATCATCAAACTATTTCCCAAACTCACGCATAGGGGAGCTTAATGCATCAGACTACCCTTTAGACAAGTCCAGAAAATAAAAAAGAAACAGAAGAATAAATGTTTCCCCTGCTTCCAGATTGATGAAATGATTTACATATCTATAACAACACGCGAGTGCATGATACTACTTACTAAGAGGTTACATGTACAACTCATAGAACTAATTTGGTAAGACTTTTGTATAATAGACCCCGATATGGTCCAATTATTCTCCGGACTCGAATAGGGCAGCTCAAAGCATCAAGCCTCCCTTTAGACAACTCCAATAAATTAAAAATAAGTAGAATAGTAAAAGTTTCCCCTGATACTGGATTGATGAAATGATTTATATATCTCATATATATAATAAGACATTTGTGCAAAAAATAGTACTTACTACATTTCAAATAGAATTCAAGGAAAGCACCTAACATATTCAAGAAAGCAAAAGTTTGTCAAGAAGAAATGTCTTCATTATCATGAGTTGCAGAACCTACTACCAGGATATCTTCTGATATTTGGAGCTCACGATGTCATGATTATGAATAGTGAATAAGATATTAGCCAGATATGTCATATGGCTTATCATTGAACTAAACTACCGGTACTCAATTTGGTGATCAATCTTTATGAAGTAGAGTAATGCTTAGATGGTACTTATGTACTCTTTTTTTTCCTTCCTTTGAATAGTTGGAGGGTCCATTTTCTCCAACTGAGTTAGTGGAGATATTACAATGAACAATGGAAGAACAAGATCCAATACAGGGTTTATTTGATATTAACAAGTTCTTATTTAATTTATTTCTTAGTGGTCATCATGGTTATACAATACAGGGCTGGCTTAGGACTAGCATTTTGATATATTGATTGTTATTTATTTGTATAGGCTATTACAATAGGTCGAGGTCCAACTCTAAGTGAGTTACATTTGCACGTCCATACATATAATCATGATGGTAAATATTTTGTTGCTGAGTGTTCCCGACTTCTCCATATAAGTCCATAATTTACATCATTAGATATACTCTTCTCTTATTTTTCTTTTGTATTGACATCTGTTGAAAGTTCTTATTATACATGAAAATGAAAGAAGCAACGTGAAGTTGAATCTATTTTAATATCTTTATTTGTTAATTATAGGAAAAGTATGAAGAAATTGTATGAAAAAAAGACAGACTGAATTTGAAATAGATCAATTGGAATCATATTATGAAGCTGCGGGAGGAGTAAAGAAGAAAAGATTATTTGGTCTTGGATCTAAAGCTCAAAGTTACTTTGGGAAAAAATTTTGTGTCTGTAATGCCTCCACATCATCAGTACCACCTTCGATTTCTTTACCGACAATAAATTTGGAGGAGTTTGTGAAGAAATTAATTCTGGCACTTATTACTCACATTCTTCTGGTAGTTATTGGGCGTGTTGGTGGTATTAGGATAAAATAAGCGGTCTTTATTGATCCTCCTACTAATGATGACGAAGTTGATTCGTAGCTTCATAGAATTTGTAGCCCTTCATCGTTGCATTAATTTTTGATGAACTATTTTATGTGGAAGTACAAAATAATTACATAGTAACAAATACTAATTTTGCTGGATGTGGGTTCGACATTAGTTTATTTTTGACAAACTACTTGAACTTGTGGATGCTTAGACATAATTATGTAATGCATTTTCCTATCTATATATTTTGAACATTCTAATATAAGTAACTATTTATATGAATATTGGTTATTTTAATCATTCAATAATTTACGTGTTTCAATAATTTTCTAATAGAATTATTAGCAACAAAAAATTAGTGACTAACTTTTGTCGTTGCTACTGAAAAACTTTAGTGATGGATTGTAAAATATAAATTTCGTCACTAAATATGACTGCTCAGTCGACCAAACTATGTTGCAATGGATCAGCGACAAAATATTCTGTCTTAAATTTAGCCACAACAAAAATAAATTTTGAAAATAGAAACGGAGTATTTTGTCGATAACATTAACAACCGATAAGTTCATGGAAAAGTGGTCACAAGTTTTGCGATGGAATTCATTTTTTCATCGCTGAGAGACTAGCAATGAGCAATATAGCGACAGACACAAATCCATCGCTATTTCTATTTAGTGATGGATTTACATAGAATAGCGACCTAATGTCACTGTCGCTAAATGCTATTTTTTATAGTGTTAACTCCTGAACACAGTTACTCAATGTAATAGTAAACTGTAAACAACAGTTGACTCAACAAACTATACAACTGACTCAACTAACTACGAACTGCTAACTGCTAATATCTTTCAATACTCCCGCTCATGCTAAAAGGTGCAAAATATTAAGCACACCAAGCTTACTTAACAAATGAGAATTTTGATCATGTCCCAAGCCTTTAGTCAAAATATTTACGACCAGATTCTACGTAGATACATATAAAGTCTGCACTAGACCACCTTTTATCTTATCCGTTATGAAGTGACAATCAATTTCAATATATTTATTCCGTTCATAAAAGATAGCATTAGCAGCAAGCTGTATGGCTGACTTACAATCACTAAACAATGTGATTGGTTTAGGGACTTGCACATTTAACTCAGTAAATAACCCCTCTAGCCATGTCAATTCTGCAATTGCTGAACCCATACTTCTATATTCAGCTTCAGCTAAACATTTTGAAATAGTGAGTTACTTCTTATACTTCCAAGACACTAAGGATCCTCCAAAAATGCACCACATATCTAATCACAGACCTTCTTGTATTAGGAAATGTATCCCAGTCTGAGTCACACCAACAAACCAAGTTTGTGTTAGGTTGTGCCTTCAACCAAATGCCCTGACCTACAGAGCCCTTTAAGTACCTAACTACCCTGTGAGCAGCTTTCAAATGAGATCTTTTCGGCATCTACATGAACTGACTCAAAGATTGTATAGGAAAACTAACGTCTTCCTTAGTGATGGTAGCAGACATGAGTTTACCAATTGATGAATTTCATCCTCTACTATCATATCATAAGCTTGATTCAGAGTTGGTGTAATTCCCTTCAACAAGATATGTCTTCTAGCCTTGGTGTAATTCCCTTCAACAAGATCTGTCTTCTAGCCTGATCATCGGAATTATTCAAGCCTCCCGAAAATTGTATTAGCCTCAACTCACATAAGTAATCTACATAGTCCTTATACCTTGGACAATCACATTATGGAGATGGGATTACTACATCATATTCATTCCACAAATTCTTAAGCTTAGTAAAATAAGTGGCTACTGAGTCAGTTCCTTGTATCTGTGTTAATTTCTCTATGTAATTGATACACCCTTACATGATTCACCTTGTTAAACCTCTCCTTCAGATCCTCCCATACTTCATAAGAACTTATTGCATATACAATACCATTTAAGAATTCATCACTCACTATACTTATCAACCATGACAGTACTATGGAATTGCAAGTCTCTCATTGTTCTTACAGCTTTTCCCTATACATGGTTTTATTACATGTACCAGTAACAAACCAAATATTCTTTTTCCCAATAATGAGATCCTCATTGACCTACTCCCTAATCCATAGTTTTCTGATCCAACTAATTTAATTAGAATTAGAGTTGCTCCAGACATATCTAAAGCTCTAATGAATAAAGAATCATTAGAATCAATCTTTGGAGCCATTATAAATCACTTATACAGCTATACAGATACTGTAATTCAAAATTCAAATGAATATAACCAAAGAAGAATTGGAGAACAGACATCTTAGTTGGACTGAGAACTTCAATTTGATCAGATGTATTCTCGATTGCTCTATAGAGATCTAATCTCTATCTATCTAGCATCCACGATTGATTCTCTGATACAATGAAAAATTATGCTAAAGAGGCACTCTCAACCATGGATATTAAAGCTCGTATGAGAAAAAATAGAAAGATGAAAACAAAAAACTAAAAATTGTATTGTATTATTTTTTTAGTTCAGCAACTCATCTTATATATGATGATTACATTGACTTCAAGAATAGTCTAGAAGGTTCTTAGATCAATCACACTAAACATGCCAGGTCACACTTCAGTAACTAATATTTTAGTAATTAACACCTAAGCACAGTAACTCAATGTAATAGTAAACTGTAAACAACATCTGACTCAACTAACTACTAACTGCTAACTGCTAATATCTTTCAATAACTTCAAACTTTCATAATCGTCTAAATGATCAGTACAGTTATGATCATTCGCGTATATAATAACACACATGCAAAATGATCAAGAAAACTCTTTAAAGTAGGAAACATATCAGATAAAGGATCAACGCTCTCAGTACAAAAAATCAAAGAAAAGGTGAACAACACTAAGAATTACATCTATATTAGTTAGTAAGGAAGCAATATAGTAAACATACTTCCTCTCTCGGTTCTTGGGGATAGGATACGACTATTTCAAGTCTCCATCCCAAATGGACCTTTTTAACATTGCAATGGGTAATATCTTCACATCAATTATGGATTCTTTTATTTAGGAAAATTTTAAAATTATAGACCTTTTTCTGTATGAACTTATAAATCAAGTTTTAAACTTTTTAAAAATTAGAATCTGGAAGTGAATCCCTATTTCTTTTAAGAGAAATCGGGATTTGATTTTGAAAAAAATTCAAATTGAAGCTGAAGTTATGTACAAGTATTAATAATAAATATTAATTTCAAATCAAAACTTTAATTTTGAGTATTGAATTGCATGATATAAATAAAAGCGATTAGTTCTATGATTCGTGTACAAAAGAAATCCAACAAATTCCTAAAAGGATTGGGATGGTTATTGGAATTCCCATATACTGACACCTATACATATATGGCCTTAAAGTACAAAGCAAAGTACATATGCAAAGTTCTTTTCCTATAGCTAATTGGGAAGAATTGCAGCATGATCTCCTTTCTTTGATTACAAATCATGTTAAAGCAATAGAAGGTTTCATTATTTTTTGTGTTGTTTGTACCTCTTGGCAAATTTTTGCCACCAAGGACAATTTTGATGTACTTTCGTCTCAAGTTTTGTTATTAATAATGACGGATAAAGGTGATTATTATTGAGAATTTTACTCTCTTTTCCAAGATAAAAGTTTCAAGCATATATGTAACAGCACACACTTTTGGGCTAAAATTTGGCATTATTGTTGGGGAATACGGCTACGTAGTTAATTTGAGTGTGATTATTGAGGTTATTGATTTTTGTTTCCTAATTTTACTTTTCTATTTTTTTTTAGGGTACACAGGGTGTATGCCCAGTACTTAGAGTCAAGGAAGTCCCCTAGGAAACTAATTCTACTTGATACAGAGCTTGAGAGACCTCTGAGATATAATTGAAGGATAATTAACAAAGAAGTTCATGATCCAGCAACCTTGCTAGAAGGTGTTCATGGTGGTGAGAACTTTATGATCAGCCACTACAACATCATGGTCAGGAGACTGTAGAATAAGTCACTGCTCAGTTAATGCCAGAGAAAAACACTAGGTAAGAAGTTGTCAGTCGGGTAGCAATGGAAGAGAGAGCTAGATAAGATAATTTAAATCATCTAGCCGCACTTGATAAGAGGAACGAAAAGAGAAGGGATAGGGGAAACAACCTCTAAAATAGTATCTCCCTCAGTTTGAAGATTCTGAGAAAGATTTGGGTTATTTGGAGCCGATCTATATGGGTGTAACATTTCAACCAGAATTACCGTAAGGTACTAATTTTGACATTACAAGTTCCATGATCCAACTACTGAATTTAAAAGGGGTATTCATTTCCCTTCCCACTGATGATGCAAATATGTATATTATAAACTTTGTAGGGATCTGTACTTGATATAATCTACCTGAAGTGAGTCAGAAGACAATTAGACTGAGACTATTTCTATTCTCTCTGATGAGAGAAGCTACTCTCTGGTTGGATGAATTACCACGTGGATCTATTACAACTTGGAATGAGTTAAGAACTCAGTACTTGGATCGATTGTTCGTGCCTTCTAGAATGTTGCAATTACAAAATGAGATACACAATTTCAAATAGTTGCATTTAAAGGCACTATACAACACTTGGTTGAGGTTCTAGAAGAATTTACAAAGTGTTCAAAACAAAAAAATGACTGGTAGATTCTTGCTAGAGATTTTCTATATATCCATAAATGCTAACATAGAAGTTATAGAAGACACTATCATAGGTGTAGCATTCATGATTCTTTGTTGGGAGCCAACTTTTGGGATCCTAGAATGGATCAGGAAAACCCATCGAGGTTGGCATACTCAAGAGGCAGACTGACTTGCAAGTACTTATGAAACTGGAGCATATACAGAATAATGAGAAATAGATAAGACAGTCATTCAAGAGGTAGCACAATTTAGGATAAGGATTGGATTTCTTACTAAATAATTTACAGCAGCTATAGTGGAAAAAGGTGAATGAGATGGGTACATAAAGTAGGGCACCTAGATATGAGGATTCATATTCTGAAGAGAAGACTAAATATTTTGATAAAGAGATTATAGATTTTCGAGCCATGATCTAAGGGTCTAACTAAGATAATTGAAACTCGAGGCAAGAGAATTAAGTTTAGAACTAGTACGGAGATAACGACTATAATAAATTTGGGTATGAAGATAGGAGTAGGGATCATGATGGATATTGGAGAAGAAAAGATGATTACAAGGATAGGATTGGACTTTATGTCCTACCTAGAAATTGTGGTGCGAGTTTTAGCAATTCGAGTATGGGGGACATTCTTGCGAAGGTTGAAAAAGGAGTAGACAAAAATAAAGACTACCTTAAGGAGATTAAGGCAGAAATTTTTGGGATGAATAAGAAAGTTGAATCACATGCTACTACCATTAAGCAGCGTGCATAATATTTAGTTAGATTTCTACAACACTAGATTAGTGTCAAAAAGGTACACTTCCAAGAAACACTTTCCAAAACCAAAAGAATGATAATCATTGCTTAGGTAGTACTACTCAGAGCGGTAAGACAGCTACCGATACCCTTATGCCTGTGATTATGGATGATATGGTAAATCTGGTGATTTTTACTGATGAGAAAATTTCCAACTCTGAAGAAGTATTGGTTAATGAGTATGCACTTACAAATCCTCAAGTTGATGATCATGTGTCCAAGGCAAGAAGGGGGAAGGATAAGAAGGTTCAGCAAGTTTTCACCCCTATTCCATGACTTCCTCTTCCTTTTCCATAAAGACAAAAAAAAATTGAAGAGGGAATGTTTCAAAATTTTATTTTTATGTTGAAGGAGTTGACAGTGAATATCCCTTTTTATAGGCACTTAAATATATTCTAGGTTACGTGAAGTTTATGAAATATTTGATGAATATAAAGCAGACGGTGAGTTTTGAGCCTATGGACAAGGTGCACCATTATAGTGTAATAGACTCGAGATTTTTGGTAGATAAAAATAAGGACCTAGGAGTGTTCATGATCTCATGCACTATTGGGTGTTTTAATTTCGTAAACTCTTTGTGTGTTTTGGGTACTATTGTTAACTTGATACAACTTGCAATTTAGAAACATTTGAGGCTGGAGTCACCCAAATCAACGTTGATAAGACTTCTCATAGGGAATGCACCCTGAAGAAGCCGATGGGAATCTAGTTACATCCTTTATTTTTCTAGCTAATTTAATCACCCTTGATTGTGGATTGACTTTGACGTTCCCATTATCTTAAAAAAGGCCTTTTTGGGGACCGGATGTCTATTGCTTGATATGGAAAAGGGACAAATAAAGTTTTGGTTAAATAATGAATAGTCTACCCTTAATGTATGCTAATCCATGAAGCAGTCAAAGGACATGCATATGATCTCTGTGATGGATACAGTCAACAAAGTGATTTGGTAGCTCCTATGAGAGAGAGACTTGGTGTTGAGGCACTTGAAGTAGTCATTATGAATTTTGAGGGTGATGGCATTGATGATTATGATGAGATGATAAGGGAACTTGAAGATAAGTGTTCATACAATTATACACTGGAGAAGTTAGATCTTGACTTTAAGAATAGAGTGACCCCACCAACTCGACCTTCTATTGAGAAGCCTCCAATTTTGGAGCTCAAAGCTATTTCATCCCTTCTTTGTTATGTATTTTTTGAAGGCAACAACACATTATTAGTTATTATTATATCTAATTTAGTAGATTGGCAAGTTGAGGCTCTGGATTTTTTGTTAAAGAGATTTAAGAGGGCCATTGGGTGGTCCATTACTGATATAATTAGAATTCTACCTAAAATTTACACACACAAAATCTAACATAAGCTAGATTATGGAGTATTAATGAAGGTTTAATCCACCTATGCAAGATATGGTTAGAAGGAAATCATCAAATGATTGGACATGTATATGGTTTATCTAATTTGTGATAGTAAGTGTGGTTCCTAATGAGAAGAATGAGCTTATTTTGATGAGGCCAGTCATGGGCTAGCGTGTGTGCATGAACTATAGGAAGATGACATATTCGACTAAGAAAGATCACTTTTCAATGTCTTTCATGGATTAGATGTTAGACTGACTTGTTGGTAGAGGTTAGAATTTTCTCTTGATGGTTAATCGGTATACTTAGATTTCTATTGCTCCTAAGGACTAAGAAAGACCACTTTCACTTTTTATATGGGACGTTCGCATTCAATAGGATGTCTTTTTATTTGTGTAATTCACCCGCAATCTTTCAATACTGCATATGACTATATTTTCTAAAATAGTTAAGCACACTATTGAGGTGTTCATAGATGACTTCTCAATTATTGGTAATTCATTCTATGATTGTTCGGTAATTCCCACCAATGTTCTGAGGAGATTTGAATAATGTAACTTGGTGGTAAATTAGAAAAAGTGTCACTTCATAGTTAAAGAAGGAATAATTCTTGGTCATAAGATTTCAAAAAAAGAAATTGAGGTTGACAAGGCAAAGATTGAGGTAATTGAAAAGTTGTCTCTACCAATTTTTGTGAAAGGCATTCATAACTTCTTGAGGCATGTGAATTTCTATAAAAGATCCATTAAGGACTTCTCTAAGATTACTAATCCTTTGTATAATCTCTTGGAGAAGCAGGTGAAAATTAATTTTATGATGCATGTCTAAAAGTGTTTTGAGTGCCTAAAAAAAATTGATTTCAACCCCTATTATTGTGTCTCTCGATTATTCTATGCCATTTGAGGTTGTATGTGATGCCAGTGGTGTGGAACTAGGTTTAGTTATCAATCCTTTCGTGGGTTCAGTGCTGAGTCTAGTTCTTCACTTTCTTTCCTATACAATCTCTGCACAAGTAACACACATTAACCTATCAAGTAGCTTGGAAGATTCATGTGAGGACTTTTCAATGCCATTCAAATCATACTATAGAATATTTATCAAGGAATTTTTTATGCCATTTGAGTTTCTACAGAAGATTCATCGAGGACTTTTTGATGTCATTAGATTCATATGTATTTAAATAGACCCATTGGATGAAAGCCTCCTAAAATCATGGTACAAAGACATAATCGCGATTCTTTATCATACTATTAGATTTTAGAAAAACTCTCCTGGGAACCTATGAGTCTTAAGGACGATCATGATATATAACCACGACCATTCTTTATAGGTTAGGTGTCCTGATTTTTAGGTTTTAGAAGTTCTATAAATTGATTGGCACCACGATCATGACTTCAAGGTATGATTATGATGACTAATCATATGATAACTCCTGAATTGCATCTCTCTAGACTTTAATGGTTTGTATGAAGAATATGCGGCAACAATCAAGAATATGACTCCTTTATGCAAGAATAAAGACATGGGAAAGCAACCACGACTGCACATGATTTGATTCTAGGATCATAAGGTAGATATGTCTATTAAGTAAATCTCATATTCCTTGTTTGGAAAAATATTTGAACCAGTTGAGAAGACTCCAGAATACATTTTCGGTATCAATGACTTAAAGTGAGTAAAAAGGTTGACTATGGATGACAAAGTTATGCACTACAGGTGGTTGGCAGACCACATAGCTGAAAATGGTGCAAATGCCTAATGGATCAATAGGGTGACAATTTACAAGAATACACTAAAGTTCGCCATCAAAGCTTGATGGTTGGTAGTGAGGCACCGCATTATATCTATGACCAATGATAATGCATTGGTTGCAACCAATGTAGGTTTGGTAGCTGCCTTTATGGATAACTTAGATTTAAATATACCATAAATCATTGTAGATAAAATTAGAGATAAGGTGTACTGTTCAGCGCCACATTATAATTCCTCTGTCTCATCACCCAGTTATTAACAAATTCATATGTCTTGATGATAATACAGTGGATAGGTTTATCCAGCTTATGAAGATTGTGAACTTGGCACTAATTAATAATTTGAGAAACCCTAAGACTCCATCTTGGGGTGTTAAGATACCTGATATAGAAGGGGGTGCCTCAGCTAGTGAGATCCCAACGTCTGAAGTCGGTGCTACTTCATCCTCTTCACAATCAGTCAAAGCACCATTAGGTGCCTATACACATATTTCTATCGGATAGACGTTGTTACCGACTACATAGCTAAAGCAGATCTTGAGAACATAGGTATTGCATGATACATTGTCCAGTAGTTAGAGGTAAGGGTCAAACCCATATGTTGTTGATGAGATAAAAAAATTTATATGGATGGTTCAAACCTATTTTGATAGATTTAAGAGTCAGATATCAGCTAGGGTTGTGAATGTTAGGCTCCTAATATAAGATGCATTACTATTGATTTGGCCCCATTGAAAGAAGTGGTCTCTTACTAAGCAGACTATCTCAGTTGCACCTCTTCTACTGCATGTTATGCCATCCTTGGCAGAATAGTTATTGATGTGGAATCTTTAGTCCTAAATTTTTGTATCAGACCTATGGTGGTTGAGAAGGAGGATTTTGATACTGAGAAGAGGAGTGATAATTTGCAGCCTCAGAAAAAAAGGTTGAGAGATGATGAGGGAGACAAGAGAAAAGATAGAGGTGAGAAGAAAAAACAAAAGAAGGGCACAGACCTTCGAGGCAGTGATTATGGAGAGTTTAAAGGTACCACATGTAGTTGAGGTGGTTTATCAGAGCTTGGAGGATACGAAGTTGTCCCTACATTTGTTTTTTCAAGTGCATCGGCCGTCCCCATTGCTCAATATTAGAGAGTGGCTTAGCTACAACCTGGACCACAAGTATAGATATTGTTGGAGAGGTTTTATCTTGAACCCCATCACTATAAAAGTATGACGATCTTCAAGTGCATCCCAGGTTTGTCCCTTTTCCTAGTTTTTACTTTTCTAGCTTGCAATGAGAGCATTGCTTTCCTTATAAGTTGGGGGTGATGGTGTACCACAGTCAAGGATTTTTTCTTCTACATTTCTTTTCTCTCAGTTGTTCTATCTTAGTTAGAATTTCATATTTAGTTGTTCTATTTATGATTTTGTGCTATTTTGCGTCTTGTGTGTGACTTAGGAAAATGAGTAAACTTGGTGCATCAAAAAACTAAGGACCATGCAAATTATTTTGAACTATTTAGTTGATACCCCTCCAAAAAAAATTATGTGTTGTGTTGTATGTTTACTTAAGTTGAAATGCTATATTGGATCTCGTCATGGTATTAGGATTGTTAGTGTGATAACTTGGCCTAGCTTAGCATGAACCAAGTAGGTAGTGACTGAAATAGTAGCCTTGATCCTAGAATGTGTAAGGATGGTGTACCTAGTTAGCGTGTGTATATCGGTCTAGAACTTGTCTGGTTAGTCTCGATGAAGTCTCAAGATAGAAGGTTTAGGAAAGGATCCTAGGTTCTTTATGAAATAGTCCACTAAAAGCGTAATAAGCCTACCAAATGAATAGAATATCCCCTGAACCTGATTTTGAGCCTAAATAGACCTTTTATTCGAACTAATCTATTCACCTCCTAGATTTTTACAATGAACCTTATTAAGCCTTGGTCCTTCCATGGATACTATACACCTCAACTCAGGCAAATCGCCTAAGTTAAGGGTGGCTATCGTAGGGGTCTAGGATAGGGGTTAGTATAGTAGGCTCAGGAGAAGAGAAAACTTAGTTGAGGATACTATTTATACAAGAGTGTAAAGTTATTCTAAGTAGACATAATCTATTGATTTTGCATACGAAATAATGGGAGAAACTGAAGTACAAGAAACCTACGGAGTTATGAAGTTATTAGGGAACACAGTCCTAGTGCTTTTGTCATATTGATTATAGATCCAATAACTTGACAAACTATTACTGATTACTTACTCATTTACAAATCCCTCTTTTTTATTGAAAATGTCATTAATTGCCTTTACATACATATTGATTAAGATTTTAACCTATTTGTTATTTGTTCAACCCCAAACATAGTTGGCTTCTATATTAGATCAGTGACTGCTCTTTGAGTTGGACACCAGCTCATTCGATGACCCCATCCTTGACATTTACAAAATTAGGTACCCTTTAGATTAGGATTCCTTTTTTCTCTAGGGAAATAACTTGGAGAATTCTTCTCAAAATACTTCTTGAACTCAGAGCCTTGAATCCAAGTTGAGGGAACCTGTTTTCCCTCTATAGACTTGATGGTTTTATCTACTTTGATATCTCGCTCAATATCAATAGCCGGTTCAAGAAGCACATCCATCCAAAAAAAATCGTGTATACACATCCTAGAGGCAATTTCTTAATTTAACCCTCTTTTACTCAGAATTTGGCATGATTTCCCTCCTTGTTGTAATCAATCTTCAAAAGTAAGTTTTGGAATTCATCATATTATGCTTCAACACTCTTGTTTTATTATCACAAATTGTGTAACTTGTCAAGAAACCCTTGTCTATATCTCCCTGTGACATACTTATCTCTCAGAGTGGACTTCATTTCTCCCATGGTGGATAATGACCTCCATGAAGAACCCCATGTATTATCTTGGTCGTCTTTGCCGACCCTTCCAAGTCAATGCATATCCCTCAAATTGAGTAACAACTTAGGTTGTCTTCTTAATATCAAGAAAATCATTAGATTGAAAGTTCATATTACACTAAGACTCTCATTTGAGGTATTCTTTGAGATTACTACCTCCTTGAAAGCTAGGAAGAGTGACCTTGATAGAGTTGAGGCATATGTCATGACATCCATATCCACCTTGGTCCCTTGGGATATTTCCTTGAGAGTCATACCCATAACCTTCTTCTACGTGTCCTTAAAAATCTCCTTGAACTCCTACAGCTTGGTTGGGTGCCATTTGCTTAAGTGGAGCTTAGTAAAGTGGGTTTGGGTTTTGGGGTCTTTGGTGGTGTGTCACTAAGACTTGGGGCACTTGATAGGGTGGGTTCATATCCTTTAGGGTTCAATTCTTGTGGCATTTGATAGTTTGGAACTTGGTTTTATGGTGTTTAATAGGGTGGAATGAGAATCTGTAGAGCTTGAGGTGGTGGTGGGTTTTGGGGTATTTTTTAGGTGTGTTAAATTGTAGGGATCAGGTTACATTCTGAGGATTTTGACCAGTAGTAGTAGTAGTAGTAGTAGGTAAGGGAGCATTACCTTGTTAGAGAGGATAGAACATTTGGTGAAGAGTTGTAGAATAAATTGTGGTTGAAGTCTCTTAGTCTTACCCACTTAAGGACACCTGGAGATTGTTTTGCATTGTAGCATTTGAGGATCTAAGATTCCCCTCAACACTCAATATCCTTCCATCTATATTCGTTATTGTCCCTTCCATATTTGATATCTTGTCATTTATGTTTGATATCTCCCTCCTCATCACATTAATATCTTGTCACAATCTCATGATGGCCTCGAGCAAAGTGTCTAAATTTACCTCACCCATGGTAGGTTGGATATCATCTTCCAATGCCATGGTACTTATCAACAAGACACCCAACACAACTAACAAACAAGGTTATCATTAGAAGAATCAAAACTCACAATCACTTATGTTTTTATACTAGGATTGTCTCACAATTAGCTCGAACTTGTTGAACTTGCTTGTTCTTAATGGTGTATAAAGTGAAAATTTTATGCTCTCGATTAGAATGATTATTGATGAGAGAATAACAAATGACTCAACTGAAACTAAAGCACTTGAATCAAAGAAAGGACAATGAAGATGAAAATGAGAAAAGCATAAAAGAAAAGGATGACAAATAAATTGAATCTAAGACTAATCAACCTACTAACAATATTGATTACTTGTTGTCAATTAGTTTAGGAATCAAGAAAATAAAATTAGGAATCAAAAGTTGAAGTTAGGAAGTCTAAACCAGAGTAAAAAATCAGATTTGGGTTGTTGAGATGAGTTTTACCAAGATGTGGGTGCAGATGGTAAAATGCCTCGCAGGTGGGGTTCGTAGACCACAAATAGTGAACCTAGAAGTCACCTACATTGGTGACCTACTGGCACACATGGGTCACTTGCTAGCACAGGTAAGGGCGCAGATGGCCAGTTAGACCAGTTGAAGCCTCCAAATTTCTAACTTTTTGTAGGCCCTCTTGCACTCTCTTTCCTAGTACCTTCTCTTTTTGGAAAATTCTTTGGTACTAACACTTTCTATTGGATTTTTCCTTTTTTTCTTGTATCAAACAACATCTTTTAATGAATCTTCTTCTTGAAGATATGAATATCCTCAACAACACCACGAACTTTTTATGAACTTCAAAATTTCCAACTAACTCATTTTTGCTCGACATTGCATGAAACTTCAGATTTAGGGTACCTTCAATATGGGGAACACTTTCTGACAACTTCTAACACTCAAATCGACACAAAAAATTTTAAATTTTTTGAAACCACTTGTAATTTTTCTTCAAGCTCTACACCCAAACATTGAGGGAATCACTTTTCTTTTCAAATAACACCAAATCTCAAATCTTGGATCTTTTTGATAAGGGAATCACTTTCTAGTATCCCTTAACCCTCAATTTCAATCTAAATTTAGTATATCTAAGAACCAACTTCACTTTTATTTAAGTTCAAGTACACAACAATGGAATTTCTTCAAGTACACTCAAATCAAGCCCTAATTTTAGATTTGAACCTCGATAACACTAGAGAAAATAAATATAGCATTAAAACTACAATAAGGACTCAAAAATACAAAAATATGTTTTGGGGGTTTTGTTAAAAATGAAATTTCAATTTTCTTTTTGATTTTTTTAATTTCAACATCACAACCCAAGACTATTTACATCTAAACAATCCTAACCTAACTCTAATACCAAATGATATGAACCAAAATATAGAAACAAACACTAGGTATGAGAAATCAAAATATAATAAGGAAAATGATTAAAAAATAGACACAAAAAGAGGAAAAGTAAGAAAATCCAAGGTATATTAAACCAATGATCCTCAAACGATATCCTACAATGAGAACCTAACTACTATGAAGTTCGAAAGGGAAACTAATCCACTCAAAACCAACGTTTCTAAATAATCAACAAATCTCCCAATCAAAAAATATCCCAACAAACTTAGATAAACTCTCAATATGAATCAGTCTAGTATAACCCAATAAGGCATTCCAAGAAGTAGATAAACAGTTCCAACAGTTTTTCCTCTTTTCTTCCTGTCTTACTTTCTTAAGTTTAATGTCTATGTCTATTCTATGTGCTTATTTATGTGCATTCATGCACTTTAGAACTTCAGTTGAGTCTTTACTCTTAGTTTAAATCAGAAAGGTCATGATGCATATTAGTTTTAGAAAATAGTTTCATGTTAGTAGTTCTATTTTTTCCAGCCTAGTTTTATTATTTATTTGAGGATGAATGACCTCAAGATGGAGATATTATAATACCCCAAAGCTCGTGTATGCTCGTAATGGTTTTATTTTGCTATTAGAATCAAGTCATCTGATATATAGGAAGGTTAGAAAA
The DNA here is from genome assembly GCA_030864225.1 of Capsicum baccatum var. pendulum. Classification (NCBI taxonomy): domain Eukaryota; kingdom Viridiplantae; phylum Streptophyta; class Magnoliopsida; order Solanales; family Solanaceae; genus Capsicum; species Capsicum baccatum. The sequence continues at coordinate 197,050,039 of CM061559.1, read as the reverse complement.
TATTTGGGTTGAGTTTTGGATCGTAAAAAGATGTCATGGACTAAGGGCAAGCATCGTATGCCACAAAGCACTTTCTAGGTATCCACTACTAAGCATGTGTGATTGGCTATGTGACGCACAATAGGGCGTAAAAGTTCGGCTCCTCCTTTTAGAAATTAAGGGCAATCTCATCCTTTAACCTAAACTTAACCTCCCCAAATCCAATTTTAAGCCTAAATACATTCTAATAACACTTAGAAATCTTTCTATAATTTTCATTCTCTTTCCCTAAATATCAAGAACATAAGGGGAAGGTTTCTCAAACCTGAAAGCTTTCAGAGATTTGAATTCAAGAATCTCTCTAATAAAATCTCTAGTTTCAGGTATGTGGATATTTAATAAAGGAGTCCTTTCACTCTTATGCCAAAATTAGTTTTAAATTATGAAATTCAATTATGATTTAGGAAAGTTTGTACCCAACTATGATTAATTATTGAAATCTATTTTCCTCATATAATTTTATGACTATGGTTCTCATTTAAAGTAATGCATGATTCTCATGGTTTTAACTAAGTTATTTTATTACTTGAAGAATTATACATTTTTTTTTGGACTTTGGCTTATTTTAGAACAAATTATGAATGATTTGATGAATTTCAATATATTTTAATACAACATGGCATGTTATGAATACATGATCTCATAATTTAGTAAATTTAATCTAAGTAGTTCCAAAATTACAGAAACTTAATTTAGTAAATTTAATCTAAGTAGTTCCAGAATTACAGAAACTTCAGTAACATAGTAATTTGAACCAATTCATGCTCTATTTTCAGATCTTATTTCTGAGATAGTAGTTAGCACCGAGTGAATGCGGGTTCAGTTAATTCAAGTCTCAAACTACGTGCCACCGTAGGTTAAGGGATCCTCTCCAGCTAAGAGTATTTTTATCTTCTCAGATGGGCCCATGCATGAATGCACGCCAATCGTGATTTTCAATCACTGGCAAGACATTAAACACCCTCCCAACAAGAATTAAAAGTTGGGCTCTATGTTTGTTCAAATGAGGAGAGTCGATTTAGAGAATCTTTCACAGAAATAGTTTTAACATGATTTTTGTACTTCACTCACAATATTATTTAGATTAAATTATTTGATGGCTTACTGTTAATATCTCAATTTACAGTTTATGATTTTCTTTTGGGTCATTGTACTATAACTTTGATGTTTTCCAGAACTTCAATTTTAAATCATATAAAATACATATGCTTTCCTCAACTTGTAAGTTTTGTATTATTTTAGCTCCGGATTTATGTCTTGTTATTTTCTATAACATATTTCTTAATATTTGCATTCTCGAATTTTAGATATAGTTTTTTCACGATATTGCTTATAAGCATGTTTTAAGTGTTGTTCATGATTATTCAATATTTCACATGCTTGGTATATTTAAAATACTGACTACATATTTTCCTAGCTTCTACATTGTTTCAAAATCTAGATTCCAATGCTATCTCATGGGATCATGATCAAATCGACCATTTCTCCATCCAGTAAGTGATGAGTTATCTTTATTCAAGGACTATAATTAATTAGTAGTTTGAGTCTTTTCTTTAGCTCATATGTATTGATCAGAGAGGTAGTTGGGGTCATGTCTCGGTTAACTTTATTCAGTATTAGTAGAGGCTTCATAGGCTGCCGATTAGTATGATGTGTTTAGTTATAGTTTATCTTGTCACAGTTGTTGTATTTTATTGATTAAGTTAGCTCATGATATTTGCTTCTGCTTAGTACTTCTAGTTTTATATGTTTTATTCAGTTGCTCATGAAATATACTAATATCATGGATTAGCTTGGAATTATTTGTGATTCTAAGAATCGTATTATATCGAGGGGGTAGTCTCAGATTGTAACAAATAGATTGTCACTTCATAACGGAAAAGATTCAACAAAGCCTAATAAATACTGAGTATGTTTCAACTCATGACCAACCGCCTGGTGCTCTAACCACGTGCCTTGACAAACTTCAACATGATTACTTCATTTCCAAAATTGGTCTTGCCAACGTCTTTGCAGCACCAAATTTAAAAGGGAGTGTTGATGGAATACACTATATGTATAGGTCACATTCAATATCATGTATGGAAGCATCTAGAAAAATTTAGTTAGTCAAGTTAGTTGAAGTAGTTAGTTGGCAGTTAGAGTAGTTACTTCACTATATATACTCCTAAGTTGTATCAATTTCAACACAAGTAATACTACAGTAATCACATTACTCTACTCTCTTCTTTTTTTTTCTCCTCTTCTGAATTCTCTCTTCTTCCTACATTACTTCTTCATCTATGAACTACATTGCTTACTAATCTCATCAGTTTTAGTTACATAAAAGCATTTTCTAACGTTTACTTTGTTTTACTTTTTTCATAGTGTAGGTGAATTTCCCTAGGGGAGTATGTCATGTGTAAGCAATGAGTAGTAGCTTTTGAGTTGTCCAGCCTATAAATCTCGGACAGATCAAATAAATTTTGGCAGATTTTGCTACCCATAAGTTCATAGTGTCATTGCCGATAAGTGCGTTTTTCATCCATAATTGACGGCGCTTGACAACTTCTTTTTTGGTCCGCATTCATTGAACATAAAAAAGTTTATTTTGAAAATGACATACAAATAAACCTATTTTAGGTAGTGTAAAAGATATTTTCTCTATCCAATAATACTTATTCATTATACTATTTCCTTTATTTCATATTAGCTGGCCGTCTTACTAAAAATATTTATTTCAGTTTAGTTATCTAAGTTCTAAAATCAAGAGAAGTTTATTATATTTTGTCAATACTATCTCTATCATTAAATGACTATGTAAAGTGTAAATATGCATATTTGTATTTTCAATGTATAATTAATAGGGTTACTTTAGTAAAATAAGTCTCTATTAAATATTTTCTTAAGGGGAGTGCCAAGTTAGTAAGGGCCAACTAAAATGAAACGGAGGTAGTATAAATAAATGTTATACTTGTCCGAAAATCAGAGGGTAATTTACCCTTTCCTGCCCATTTTCCCTTTGCTATTAAATACTATTTATTATTTAATATATTTTTCAAGATATTAAATTTTTATAATCAAAGGTTAATACTGTAGCACCCCGTAAGGTCATGCATGTTCATAGTAGGTCTTCTATGTATTTTAGGTTCAGGAGAAGTCTCTAACACTTAGTTGAATTGAAAATTCTTCTTTCGACCAAGTTCTAGTATGAGATTCTTTTTGAGTTGATTTCAAACAATCATAACTCCTTGAATGTGAAGAGTTTTATAGCTAAAATTTCACCAAATTAAGGTCTTCGAATCTTTTTTTCAATGCTACTAATTGTTCGTTAATCCAATATCGGAGAAATAGGTTATGCTCATTTTAATCGCCACGACTTTAATCACCAAATAAGTGTTGCTTTATCAGAATAAACATTGTTAATCTTTCTTGAACTCCTTTCTCCCGCAAAGAAACGTGTGAGTAAATAGAAAAGTGGGTTTTCAAGTCCAAAGCTCCAAAGGTTTCAAATTCAAGATTTTATCTTCGCAAATTCGTCTAATCTCAGGTATGTTGGACAATGGGGTATTTTGTTCTTCTCCATGTCCAAAACTTTAGAATTTGGTTATGAATTGCAAAATAATAGTTAGGGTTACAAGCTCATACTTTAATCTTTATGTTATTTAAATCAGATAATTTATTTTAAAGTGTTTATTGATATTTTAGCCTTTACGAACTTCAAAATGATTTCTGCGAATAGAAAAGCTTTAGTTATCCTTTCTATTTATTATGATATGTACTTGCACATAATGCTTGAGATTTATATATAAATCTTGAAACTAGAACCACAATGTTATTACATCTTCAAAAAAAAAAAATTAGTAAAGTTCCAATTTACTGAGCATATGATTATAAGAATTGTTTTGAGGGATTATTTACTACTGAGAGAATACGGATCTAGCAAACCCTAATCTTAAAAATACATGCTATCATAGGATTTTGTTTCACCGAAATTTTAGTTGATCATTAGCCTAAAAGACTCATTTAGTGGATCCACATATATAAATAGATAGGTCATATACTTTGGCAAAGTATAGGGCGACCCTTCCAACTGGGCTAGACGTTGGACATCATTAACTCGAGTGATGCATATTGGTTATAATAAACTCCAACTTAAAGAAATTTTTTTTACGTTGCGTTGATAACCTTTGGACACAATTATCTTATGTAGTTTGATAGTATGATTTCTGATATGTATTTCCTTAGAAAGTTTTATTGTGATTTTAGCTAAACTGTGTTATGTTATTAAATATTATTCCTACATATTCAATACATTCAAACATACTGATTGAATACTTTTGCCTACATTTTTTACATGATGTAGATATTAATGACTAAGCTTAGACTCGTAGCTAGTTGTTATCGGTTCAACTTCTAGTAGTGGTGAGCCCTCATTGTTCGGAGATTTAATTAGTTGTTTTCTTTTCATTATAACTTTAGACATTGTTTTATGGCTAGTTGGGAGCCTTACCCCGACAATTATAATATTCCGTTATTAGAGAATTGCAAAACATTAAAGTATGGTTATGTTGGCCCCTTCGGGCGAAGTACGTGGTTCTATTTGAGTTTCAGGAATATTTAGAACTCTCCCTTTTTTTCATATTAGAGCTTCCACTTAAGCTTATTATGTTATGCTTAGTATGTTGTGTTAATGTTGGGTTCAAAATCGAGAGGGCTTCATGCGGAAGTTAATAGTTGCAAAGTATTTGAGACGATAAGTAAGATGACAAAAAATACATACTAAAACATAATACTATTGATGTGATCGATCAATTGGCCTACATATTAAAAACTTAAATCAAAAAGCATAAAAACTAATTGAGAGAAAATCTCCCCCAAAATAAAATTTTTAAACGACTACATTGTGGATGTTATTGTGTTATGGTATGGAAGGAGGTCTTCTATTTATAGATGTCCAAAAACCTTTTCTTCAAAAAAGAGGTTTGTCAAATATGAAAAAGTTTTATATTTTCCTTTTAGAAAAAGTAAAAGTAATTATAGTATTACTTTTATTTTCCTTCTAAGAAAAGTAAAACTTAAATTTGGTAAGAAAATTAGGGCAAAAATTCTAACAAATCTCCCCTTTTTGGCTTGGTTTTCTTCACTTGATCTACCTACTTCACACGATCTTCATATATCATTGTTGTTTACCATGATTAAAAGTTGATATGGGTTTAAAATTGGAGCCCTATGCGTTAAAAATAAAAACATGGGTTGATATTATTGGAGCCCTGTGTTATAAGTGAACAGGGTAGAAAGTGGAGCCTTGTACTTTAAAAGTGAGCACAGGTTAATAGTGGAGTCTATGCGTTAAAAGTATATGCACGAGTTGAAGGAGCCCAAATATTGAAAATAAGCAGGGGTTGAAAGTTGGTGCTCATAAGCATTTGTTGAAAATTTATTTTAAAGATAGAGCAGCAGGATTATTGAAACTATGGTTGAAATTTCCACATGTAGTTTTTTTAATCTTTTTTGAACTTTTATTTTTGAAAAAAAAATCTTCATTATTGCCAAGTTGATTGCAACTTTGATCGTAAACTGTCCTCAATCAAATCATCGGATCTTTGAACCATTGACTCTGATACCACTTGTTGGGTTCAAAATCGAAAGGGCGTCATGCGGAAGCTAATAGTTGCAAACTATTTGAGACGATAAATAAGATGATAAATAAACATACTAAAACATAATATTATTGATATGATCGGTCAATTGGCCTACATATTAAAAACCTAAAGCAAAAAGCATATAAACTAATTGAGAGAAAATCTTCCCCTAAACAAAATTCTTAAACGACTACATTGTGAATGTTATTGTGGAGAAGGGGGTCTTCTATTTATAGATGTCCAAAACCTTTCTCCAAGAAAGAGGTTTGTCAAATATGAAAAAGTTTTCTATTTTACTTTTATAAAAAGTAAAAGTAATTATGGTATTACTTTTATTTTCCTTATAAAAAAAGTAAAACTTAAATTTGGTAAGAAAATCAAGACAAAAATCCTAACAGTCAAGGGTTAGTTTGGAATCACTCGTAGTTTGGGAACCGTGTCTCATCTAGGGGTAGTCTCGAGTCATGACAAATAGTAAAATTACTCCCGTTATTTATTATTTCTTAATGTATGTGTCAAATCAATAATGGACTAGTATTATTTAACGGAAGGAGTATAAATAAAATTCTTTAATGCTTCATACTCCACAATATTATCTGTCGTACAACAAAAAGCATAATTCCATATTCTAATGTTATATAATTATTAGCACCAGTAGTTACTTAAATTACTCGATTTCCTTTTTATTCGCACTGTCTCCCTTTAATTTTGTTATTTTGAGCACTTATTATTTGGAGGACCAAGAAACAACCGATTATGATAACTGACTTTTTATATTAATGCACAAAATTTATGCCATAACTAAAATTATCAAAATTTAGGTGATAGAACATAAATATGAATGTCAAAAGTACTGGAGATTCTTTTTTTTCTTTTTCCTTTCACAAAACATAATTGATAATAAATTAATTACTTGCACTTCCTTTTACACAATTATATTGTATCAGTTATTCGGTCAGATTTAGGAAAAAGATTTGATTGAAACTCAAATTTAGAGTGAATTAATTAAATTATTTGCATGATTTAGTAAGTTAATAGATAGTGCTTACTAATTACTATGTTTCATAAAAGTACGCTATAATTATCACGATTTCGATTCAATAATATCTACATAATCTTTTATGGAAAAGAAATAAATGTGAATAATGTAGGCTAACTATAAGAACCACCCTCCATCATTACTCAGAAAATATATGTGAATATGAATCTCATTAAAAAGTTGGTGAAATTATAATAAAATTACAACTAGAAAATTACAAATGAAGAAAAAAAATCTTGGTTGAGGCGAGAATATCTCGCTTTCTTTAAGGAGATTCAAGCTCAATGCAGCAAATGATTTCACCGATCCAGCAATAATCTTCTTGACTTGTTCCCTGTAGGATACAACAGTCTTCTCACAAAGAACAACTCAACAATTCTGGACAAAAGTTGAGTTTAAAGTTTCACATAATGAACGTCTCCCTTCAACTAATAAACTCTCTTTTTTCTAACTTTTACTAACTCTATATTTTTTTGTACTTAGAAAAAATATGCGATACCACCACTATTTATAGATGAGGAAATCTTCCATGCAATGAATAGAAAAAAAGTAGTGGAAAGATCAATGTTCAATAAGTTACAAGAGTTATAAGATATAATGAGGAAATAAAAAATGGATGGTTACATAAATCTCAATGAAAATGGTGATCAAATTCATCCACCACTAACTATGAAATAACACTCCTTAATGATGAAATACATGCAGCAAAACCCCCGTCCATTATGTGCCTTAAAAGGCCATAAACTCATTTAGTTTAAATGAGCGTAAATGCCTCGGTGGAAAAAGAACTAACTGTTGTAAGGTAATGCTACAAACGAATGGAGTAATGGTATAGTAACCAAAGACACTATCTCAATGCATTAAGATATAATAAAATTAATCAATATTAAAATATTAAAAAATCATCAATCCGCCACTCATTTTAATATTAACATAAGAAAGTCCAACAGTTGAAGGAAGATTACCATGCATAATAAAGATGTACTCTTCATTAAACCTTCATTTAGTAAAATGATAATTTTTACTCTAGAGTCGTAGTGGTCTCAGACTTGAACTATGACTGCTTAAGGAAAATAAAAAGTTACTGCTTACTCATAATAGTCAACGTGTTGACATGAGCTTTATAGCGAGCACATTATGGCCTTGTGCTATCCCAATTTTATGAGTGTTTAGCCAGCACATTATGACCTTATGCTATCCCAATTTCATGAGTGTTTTTGAGAATGAGCCTAATTATAGGAATCGACCTACCTCCATATATACTCACATTGGTGAAATTTGTCGAGAGTGCTCTTGTAATTTTTAGCACCCCACTCATGCGAGCTACAACTTTTCATTAAGAATTTTTTTAAAACTCAACCTCACAATCATTACAAGTAAATGCACTTACACCATAGGGAGGGATAAATAGTATTGCATTTTTCACAACAAGTTATCATGTGATTCATTTTTTTTATTTAACCTTATTATAGGATCTCTAATCTCCAGATTGGGTTTCCTCACATATGATTTAGGAATTTATAGACTTCAATCTCATCCTCCTTTATATGCCCCAGACCATTTCTCTTGCTAAGACCTTAGTCAATGGATCTGCAAGATTCACAAGATTCGACATAATCAACATTAATAATATCATTTGTCAAATAGGATCTCACATTACTGTATTTTCTCCTTATTGGTCTTGATTTACTGTTGTAATAACTGTTTTGAACTCTACCAATTTCAGCGGTGCTATCAAAATAAATTAAAATAGGAGGAATTAATTTTTCAAAATAAGGTATTTGAAATAACAAATCTCTCAACCAGTTCGCTTCCTCACTAGCTGAAGCTAAAGTAATTAGTTCAACCGCCATGGTAGAGTTAGTAATAATAGTTTATTTTTTAGATTTTCAACAAATAGCACCACCATCCAAAGTAAAAAATATAACCAGTAGTAGATAAAGAATTACCTAATAAAGTGTTTCAATTCGCATCACAACAATCTTCAAGTGCAGTAAGATATTTTTTATAGAACAGACCACAAGTTTTCGTTCCAATTAAATATCTCATAACTTTTGTTATAGCATGTCAATCTTCATTATTTGGCTTACTAGTAAACCTACTAAGTACTCCTACTGCATATGCAATATCAAACCTAGTGCAATCAGTCACATATCTCAAACTTCCAATTATGCTAGCATATTTCTTTTGGTTTAATTTATTACATCATTTTCACTTTCAACAAGAAACAAATGAACACTAGAATCAAAAGAAGTTACAACATGCTTGTTGTCAAGGAAATTATATTTTTTTAAAGTTTTCTCAACATAATGTGACTGGTCAAGAAAAATTCTATCACATGTTCTTATAATTTTTATTCCTAGAATAAACTTTGCCTCACCAAGATCTTTCATGTCAAAATGACTTTTAAGAATATTTTTAATTTCTCCAATAACATTTATGTTAGAGTCAAAGTTCAATAAATCATCAACATATTGGCAAATATAACATGCGAATTATTCCAAGGCTTATGATATATGCACTTATCATACTCTCTTGTTATAAATTCATTATCAATCATGCAGGAATCAAACTTTTTATGTCATTATTTCGGTGTTTGTTTTAAGCCATATAAGGATTTAGTAAGTTTACACACTTTGCTTTCTTAGTCAGCTTCAACAAAACACTCGTATTGATTCATGTAAATTTCCTCATTTAGGTCTCCATTTAAGAAAATAGTTTTTACATCTATTTGATGAATTTGTAATAAAAAATTATCGTAATAACAACTAAAAATCTAATAAATGTAATTTTAGTTACCGAAGAAAAAGTATCACAAAATTCTAGGTCTTCCAGTTGTTTAAAACCTTTAGCAACTTGTCTAGCCTTGTATTTATCAACAGAGACATTCGATTTTAACTTCTTCAGTAAGACCCATTTACACCCAATTGTTTCACAACCCTATGGTAAATCAACTAGCTTTCAAGTTTTATTGGAAATTAGTGATTTCATTTCATTATTTACAGCCTCTATTTAAAAAATAGCATCATATGAAGACAAAACTTTTTTTAAAGTGAGAGGGTCATCTCCAACAACTAAGAACATAATAATCAGGACCAAAATCTTTTTTCTACTCTAGTTCTTTTACTTCTTCTTAACTCCAAAGCATTATTGTCTTTATTTTTAAAAATAGAAGTAGAAGAACTAGGTAGTGGCAAGATATTTTCTTCAGTTCTTTGACCTCCACTATTTTTAGAATCAAAAGAAAATTTATTTTCATGAAAAATAGCATTACCTGATTGTATTATAATACTATCTTCAAGATTAAAAAATCTATAGGTTGTACTATTTGAAGCATTACCAAGAAAAGTACGGATAGTAACTTTTTTATCCAACTTAGAGATTTTAGGAACCATTAACCTTACATAGGCTAAGAAACATCAAACTCTTAGATATCCCAAATTTGACTTATGACCTTTCCACAACTCAAAACGTGTTAATTTATTCTTTTTTTGAGGCACACGATTCAACACATAACAAACAGTCAAAAGTGTTTCACCCCAAAAATTTAAAGGTACACTTAACTTAGTTTGCATGGCATTATTTAACTCAACCAAAGTTCATGTAGACACGTAATTTTGTCCATCCCGAAAGCCGAATTTACTCATTTATCCTTACTTTATCACGCAACCCACCTCATTTCATAATTCTTTCATAAAAAGCCAAAAATAATAAAATTCCTAACAACTTTGATGCCTCAACCTAACAAAATAACAACTTCCTACCCCACCCCACCCCTAGCTCTACCCACATACCCCCTAACCCCCCTAAGTTCACATTTTTTTGACCTTCTCTTTCAACATATACAATACACCGTCCCACCACAGCAATACATACACCATCACTCTCATAGGATACACATCAATAATTCACACATACAGACTCCATTTTTTGTAAACCAACAACTACACACACAAAAGTAGATAAAAAAAATGCACTACTCCATACACACACTTTAATTGACCAAAATTCACAAAAAGTCTCACTGATTTTCACCATTAAAAGTTGGTACCAGTAACACCCACGTCTCTATCTACACACCACGTTGGAGATCAGACCAAACAAGAGAACGGAGGGAGTTTGAGTGAGATTTGAGCAAGAAAGGAAAAAAGAGGCGAGAGAGGGAGAGAAAGCGGACGGAAACTGACTTTTTCGGTAATTTCTCACCAAAAAACTCTATAGTTGTGTAAACCCGACCTATTTTTCTCTAATTTTTTCCATCACCGAGCTCGTCGAAACTCCGATGAAGTGAGAAATAGTGAATCAACTCCTAAAATCCACTGAAAAAGGACACCAGCCCCATCCTCCTTCTTTCTAATCGAGTCATCATCGGAAACAACAAAAATCCATCGTTTGAGTATTATTCCTGCGAGATTTCACCAGAAATTGCATATGGATCTCTTGGTTTTGTGATTCTATTTGGGGTTAGCAAAAAGAAACAGTGAAGGCTAAACCGATACCGAGGTTAGCTTTATCACATTAAGGTCCTGTCCGAGAATTCGATTGTGGTTCTAGTTGGAAGGAGAAATTTTAATTAAAAGTGACATTAAGATCCATTTCTTATCTTGTTTCTCGAGAAATTTTAAATTTTAATACTTTGTGTGGCAAATTGATAATGTGTGGATCTTGTTTTGTTTGATTTGGTATTGTTTGGATTATGAATATTGTTAATTGATTAATTATTTGGTTGAGAAAGACTTGAATTCGTTAAGGTAAATAAAATTGGGGCGGGAATTGAAAAATGAGAAGTAAATATTGGTTTATGTTCATTCATTGATGGTTATTTGATTTGAAATGGACATTAATTTTAACAAACTCGATAGTATCATGTTTTAGGCCGAAATAGACAGACAAATTTTACGTTTTAGGGAAGGCAACTCGTAGGATTTTATATCATCAAATATGTAAATGTCTGTGTTGAGTGGTTTTTCTACTTTTATCGTATTTCATCAAATGTATTCATTCGCCGAGGAATACCCCGAGGTCACATTATACTTATTTTCAGGGAGTGCCCCGAAGTATCGTGTACACAAAGGAGGATAGTGATCAAGTCTTGAGGCATCGGGTAAAGCATAGCTAGGATAATTAGAATAGTTTAGGTTTCATTTCAACATTTTTATTTTGGTTTGTTATAAATTAGACTGGACACTATTTTTAGATTTTTGATTGTTTTTGGTTGTTTTTTTTCTTGTTTGTGTGTTTAGTTTAGTTTATGCATTTCATAGTGTCATACTAGCCGATATACTCCATGAAGCGACCGTGATCGAACCACGAGATTGAGGGGTACCTAACACCTTCCCCTCGGTCAATAGAATTACTTAATCGGAATCTCTGTTCATGAATTATTTGTAAAGAGTCAAACCGTTTTGAAAAAAGATTTTCAACGGTGACTTGACACACCAGATTTATGTCAAGTAGCGACTCTGAGTTCAAATGAAAAAGAATATTTATCAAAATAAATTCTATCTTTTGTCACTTAATTATAAAAATTCTTACAAACTTAAAATCAATTTTTTTTTGTTAAAAAGGGGGTGTGACAGTTCTGGTGACTCTGTTGGGGATTTTTCAGAATCCGAGCTTATTTTTGAGTTGTACCGGCTTAGTTTGACACTATAGGTGTATAACACTTTGTTTGTGCTATTATTTGTGTTATTATTTTATCATTGTTGGATGACCATGTGCTCTTTGTTTACAGTATTTCTTTATGTGTTACAGTTTAATATCTGGTATCATTTTCTTAACTCGTGTCATTTTTTTCGCAACAAGTCCCGGAGTACACATCGTATACATGAACTCTAGTTGAGTCACCCTTATTTTAGGAGGGGGAGCCGTCGGACGTATGGAGTGGGTGGAAAGCTATCGTAGCCACTATCGACCATACGCTCTCTCGAATAGCCTTATTAGTGGAGCCCAGCGTAGATCAGCCTTTAGGTCATGTTTATCTGTATCATACTGAGACCTAGCGGGACCCACTTGGTCCTTTGTAAGAGACTCACCCCTAAGCATCCTTACGTGTTAATTATTTTATCTTTGAGGGTAACAAGGTCATTTAACGGACCGATTTAGGAAAAGATGTGCTAGAAATAAAAGAAAGTGTGTAGGCAAGGAAAAGTTGAAAAAAAAAGTGAATTTAGAAAAAAAAATCGTAGTTTTTTAGAGTTCTTTATGGCTTTTGTTTTCATAATCCAAAAATTCAAAAAGATTTCCCTTTGTCTTCTTTAGCAAGCATTTTATAAAAGATGGTAATTCAAAAAGATCTTTTCTTAATAGGAGCTTTTTATAAAAGAAAAAATCAAAAAGATGGTAGAAGTTTTGTACATTTCTTATAACAAAAATACCAAAAAGATTTTTCTTTCGTAGTTGTTGGTGTCATTTTTTATGGTAAGTGTCAAATTGAAAACTCAAAAGATTTTATTTACGTTGTTCATCATCTATCTTTGGTCGTGTCTCTCCAATCAAGGTCCAGTCTATTATTTCATCCTAAATTTTTCAAGCTGGACGAACTACGAGCACCTGATTCTCCTCTTTCGGGAGTGAGATACGTAGGCAGCCCTTCGTGGGTTTGGTGATCTTATTTAAAAAAACTACAAAAGATTTTCTTCACTCTTCATTTAGAGTAGGTGTCATATGCATCTTTAAAAGAAAACTACAAAAAAAAATTCTTTAATAGTTTCAAGTTTAATATGAAATTCAAAATCAAAAATCCAAAAAGATTTTTCTTTGGTGATCATAGGTTTCATTTTGAATAGTTATTTTAAAGATGAAAATATTTAAAAAGAGTTTCATCAATTCTTTTGACAATTTATTATTTTCTTAGAGTTTCAAAAAAAGAAAGAAAGAGAGTTGATGGGTTATTTCGTGGCCAAACTTCACGAACTAAGCATACATGATTCTCCTCTTTTGGGAGTGAGATACCTAGGCAGACTTTATAGGGTTTGGTGATCTTATTTAAAAAAATTCAGAAAGATTTTCTTCAATTTTCATTTAGAGTAGGTGTTTCATACACGCCTTGCAAAAGAAAAATACAAAAAAAAATCCGCTTTAATATTCTTAGGTTTCGTTTTGGGATGACATTCAAAATTGAAAATTCGAAAAGATTTTTGTCAGTATCTTTTAAAAATAATGATAAAGGAAAAAGAAAAAAAAAGACTTACTCTTCATTTTAGATTAGTTGTATGCACATTCTGCTTCATCTAAAAAATATAAAAAGATTTTTTCTTTGATAATCTTAGGTTTCATTTAAAAAGATTGTGTAAATATCTTTTGAAAATATGAAGAATTCATTTGGTAGTAGATTGATTAATCCATGCATTTCTCCATATGAAAAATACAAAAAAAAAAAATCTTGGTAATCACAGGTTTCATTTTGTATAGGGGATTTAAACCTAAAAAATTTAAAAAGATTTTCATCAATTCTTTTGATAATTTGTTGCTTTTCTTTCTTAATGTTTCAAGAAAAAGAAAGAGAAAAAGAGTTTGATTGGCCAAATTTAACAAACTATGCACACCTGATTCTCCTTTCTCAAGAGTGAGATACGTAGGTGCCCTTATTGGGTTCGGTGATCTTTTCAAGAAAAAGACAAAAAGATTTTGAGAAAGTGTTGAACTCTTACGCATTTGTTATCTCTTGTTCAGTTAGTTTAAGGTGGTTGGTTTGTGGCATTCTGGATGGTCCTCCATATTGCACCAAATTCAAGGAAGGGTTAGTTGTGTCCAATAAGGATATAGAGAGTGACATCATGGATCAATCAAAAAGTCAGGAAAATAAGAGATTAAAATAAGAGATTTTGAGACCAAGGCAACAAATGATGGAAATGCATCAAGCTTGAGTCAGTGGGTTGCCTCCTCCTCCATTCCCTACTATTGGCCCCGCAAATACCCAGAGTTTTCTATCACAATTGCAAGCTCCATTTCCTAATGGTGTTGATGCACCACAATATGCCTCAGAATTTATTCCAAGCCAAAAGTATCCCAATGCATCCATCACTCACTCTCTAGGTCTTCAGTATAAATTTACCATATTGACAGAACCACATACTGTTTGTGCTTTTGTTGCTCAACCTTCTACTGAGGCTTCCACTTTGGCTATTAATCTAATGGTTGTGCTGCCCCAATCTGCTAGTGGACCCATGCTCAAGGCTCTTGATGATCATTACTATACTCCTAATCCCACGTCAATGTTAGTTGGACCACTAAAATTTCTTAACAATAAGCCTAGCGTGTCAGAAGAGCCAGAGAAAATGGTTGAAAAAATGAAGAGTACAGAAAATGCTATGAAAAGTTTCCTAGCTTTTATGGATAATAAAGATATTTCATATAAAAATTGAGGTATGTCTTCAAGTGTTAACCTTCCTCCAAGCGTTGAGATATCAAAATTTGAGGAGCATGATGGACACGAGGAATTCAGAAAATATTTGGGATGATATTGCAATCAATTAAGGGAAATTGGGGGAAGAAGAATGAGAAAGATGTAATTTCTATTATAGATGGACAACGGGCATGTCCAAGAACACCACGTTGTCATTATTCTCAATCTCGAAC
Source organism: Capsicum baccatum var. pendulum (assembly GCA_030864225.1). Classification (NCBI taxonomy): domain Eukaryota; kingdom Viridiplantae; phylum Streptophyta; class Magnoliopsida; order Solanales; family Solanaceae; genus Capsicum; species Capsicum baccatum. The sequence goes on along the minus strand of CM061559.1, from coordinate 197,034,757 downwards.
CCAAGTTCATATCCAAGCTCTATATAATCACTCCCAAAATTCATTATACTTCATTTTCCTACTTTCATACCCAGTATACAACGGACAACCATGTGTTCAACCCCCTTCTTACTCACAATGACGCGTACCAACTCTACAAATTCATCCTCCAACTCCACAAATATATCAAATCCCTTCTAGGCCCGATGTTTGATCCAAGTCAAACAATGAAAAGAGATAGAAGCCTAGGGATAGTTTCACGCTAATTGGAGAATCATATGCTAGTTTGTTCTAGAGATTAGTACAATGGGGCATGATCACTCCTCTCCTTGGGTATACTCCTTACCCGCATTCAAGAATTTTTGATCCCCATGTACGATGTGCATATCATTATGATATGCAGGGTTACCGTATTGAGGATTTTCATTCTTTGAAAAGACAAATAGAAAGGGTGATTCAAGAAAAATTAATTATAGTGCAAAATAGTGACACTACGAGCGTCACACGGTAATGCACAATACGTGGAAAGAAATGAGTTAAGCATGAGAATCTAAAATTTATTTGTTAAAGAAAATATATTGGACAGCTGTGGAAGCTCTAGTCATGCTTATATGCAAACTAGTGGCTAAAATGTCAAGCTCAACAATTGAGAAGTCACTCATTTCCTTGCATGGAGGGATTGTTGGTTGTTTGTTTTGTTTTTCAAATTATTTCAGGGTTTTAGTTAGGAATTTATCTTATTTTGTTTCTTTTTCATTTTTTGTTTAAACCCTTCTGTTGACACTCAATTTTGATCTACCGATACTTCTTTTAGGCTGCTATTTTATCAAAATTATTTAATTTTAACCGTTAATATTTTTTACGTATTATTCTTGTATCATATAAATAATGAAGTGCCACATTTATGATTTTTTAAAAATATACACATTATTTTATTTCTTTTATTAGCATTTTTTATGATTTATTTTACACAATTTTATTATTTTTCGTAAATATGCCCACTCACAATTTACAAATGCATTGTCTAATTTCATTTTTATTATTATTATTATTAATTTTTACATAACATTAATTTATTTTAATAGGACGTCTCATTATTATTATTATTATTATTATTATTATTATTATTATTATTATTATTATTATTATTATTATTATTATTATTATTACATTTCCTAAACTAGCAGCCATTTTTATTCAATTTCCCTTCCTTGTGTTTAATTTTTAGTCAATCTTTTATTTCAATTAGTATCTATTTTAGCCAAAATTGAATATCAATTTGGGTTCCTATTTAAATCCCAATTGGCCTACTTTTAAATTACTTGATCCAACGGTTGAGATTAGATCAACCGATCTTTCCATTTTAAACAACAACCAAACCCTAAAATCCCATTCTCACAAAACAGCCGCCCTTTCTCCTCCTCTCTCTTCTTTCTCTCTCTACCCCTCTTCTCTCCCTTCTCTCTAAACGGAACCAACGCCGACAGCCATGCAAAAAGGTCGTCGTCCCTCCATTAACCAACACCAGCGCCACTTCTACTTCTCTCCTCTCCGGCCCCGAAACCTCAACCCCCGGTCGCCGCCACTACTTCAAATTCGGCCGCCGCCTGCCGATCGAAAAAACAACGACAACATCAACTCCGGCAACCCCCAAGCCGCGTTTTTGCTTCAACACTAACAGCCGATGAAACCAGCCATCGCACTGCTGGGAACCACGCCGACGCCACCCCCTTCCCTTCTCTCGTCTCCCTCACCACTGGTGAACCCATCATCGCCTCTCCTGCCGCCTCACTTGTCATCGGTGAATCACGATGAATTCGTGACGAATCCATCCCAGGTTTGTTTTCTTAATACAACTTTAATATTAGTATCTTCTCCTTACCTTTTCTTTTGATTTTTTTTAGACAAATTATTAGTACAAAATTTGTGACGTTAAGAACATGAGGCTAACTTGATTTTCTTAATCATATGTCTATTTATATTTTGAACTGCCAGACTATGCCCAACTTTGTATGATTGTTTGCTTTAACACTGATTTTGACTTGAATTTGCATTCTGTCAACATTGGAATTTTAATTTATCTGCTCATGTTACGAAGTTATCATTATGGTGGAACCTCCGTTTGAATTGTGTGCGTGAGTTTGAAATGTCGATATCCTCATGTTAAGTCATCTTGACAATTTTCTGATATTTTATTGGTCTTAACTTGCTTCACAATGCATTTTGATAAATTTGAATGTGATTTTTGTGCATAATTATATTAATTTAATTAAGAAGTCTTTATTTTATATAATTAGTTGCTTTAATTTTTTGAATTGATTTTGTTATATATGGTTGATAGCAAAAGTTAATGCATATTTATATTTTTTTTTGTTTACTTTAAAATATCTTTTACTTATCTATTTAGGGCAAATTTATTTCTAATTGATTTAGTCTATCTGATTAAGGAAAATATTGTTGTTGATTGATTTTCTCAACATTTGCTTTCCTTTTATTATTTGATTGAATTTTACATAATTGATTATATCCTTGATTGACTCGTCAAGTATTCTCTTTCTTTTTAATTATGTGACCCCTTTTTCTCTATATAAACAACCCTTTTTCATTCTTCAAAACAGGACTTACAACTTACACTATCACACAAAAGACTATCACACAAAAGCTTTAAGCAAACAAGAAACAATTTTACTCTATTACTTTTATTGATTTTCGAAGCATTAGTCTTGACTTATCTACGGCAATTGGTAAATGGATCCTTTGCTACTTGGCTTTCTTATTATTAATTTGGTTATCATACCGGTAAGTCTCTATTGATGTAATTTTCTTTTACACTTCATGTGATGATGCTAGAAAACATGCTTATAGATGCTATTTGGTGTTTGTTATACTCTTGTTTCATCTTCTTTGTGTCTTGTGTCCATTTTGGTATGTTCTTTGGCTCTGCAGTTTTATTTATGCATAGCAGGTACTACCTTGATCAATAATTTTGGGTTCTGAAGAGTCGCCCGTGAAGGGAAAGGGAAGCTGCCCACTCTTAATTTAGTTTTTTTTTTTATTATTAATTTGGGTTTGTAATAATTTTGTATGAACGTCACAGTGTAATAATAAATTAGGGACTGCTTGGGGGTGGGGTTTTACGTGTTTATATGATTTATTTGAATCACTTAGGCAAACCATTAATTAGGATAAATAATGAACTTTTATTGTCACCTAGAAATCTTGTTTTAGGATTAGAAATCTTGTTTTAGGATTATAATTAACCGACATAATTTAATCTCTATTAAGTTAATCTCAACCGACGACGTAAAAAATTAATTTTTAACGTTTGTATTAACATTCCTGCTATTCTAACAATTTTTAGTAAATAAATATCTTTTTTTCAGCTTTCTTTAACAATTTTCAGCAATTAGTGAGCATTTTTTAGCATTAAATAATTTTCAGCAATTGAACATTATTTTTAATTATTTTTTTTTAACAATTTCAGCAACTAACAATCAGCTTTTAGCATTTAAAATCAATTGTCAATACAATTTCCAGCATTAAAGACATTCAACAATTAAGCAAATTTTCAACATATTTTATTAATTCTTTACCACCTAATAGTCTTTTTTAGCAATTAATTATTTCCTGCAATGTTTTTGGTGGGACAATAGATAGTATTAAAGATGTTAGTTTTATCCTTGTCTTAGAACGCCTTTAGATTTAAAAGCCAGCCTAGGTGAGGTGGGACGGGTAGTCATTTGGAATTGATGATCTTCGGAGACATCATACGACATTTTACATTGCAACTTGTTTAGGAATTCGGCTAGTGGGTTGATTAAACAAGTTGGGGTTACGAATCGAGTGAAACTAAAACTTATTTTTTTGGGTAATTTCTTTTTTTATTTACTTTGCATGTTCATTTATTTGGGGTAGTTAGTTTATTACATAAGCTGTCTCCTTTGTTGTAATTAATGTCATTTCTCTCTCCTTGCTTGTCTTATTTACTTGTTTTATTGACTTTATCAGTTAATTAATAGCTAAGACGACTAAGTTAGATGTTCATTTATTAATTATTTTATCACTTAGTCAACATTTAAGTTAATAAAAAAGCAACTCTTATTTGATCACATAGAATCTCCCTGTAAAATATGAATTCAATTGAGAACCATCTTTGTGTAGCTCGAAAGGTACCTAACTCCTCCTTTCGAGGTAATTTGAATTCCTACCCAAATTTCTGGTGAACTAGGACTAACTAACAAAATAGGTTCGTAGTTAGCCTAGATTGGTGCCCTAATGTATCTTGCTTTTTGCAAGAAAAATGTGGCGCGACAGCTTCTTTAAATAAAATGTGGGGCTCTTGCTATTTTGTCTTATTTGAAGTTTGTTTGATTTCTATACACAGTTTATTTTATATTGCTTCTAGTAATATGACATGTTAGTGAAATTTTCAGCTAGATTTTGAAATTCAATTTAAGCATGAACTTTGAATCAAAGGGCTAAAGTTAGAAAAAAAAAACATTCAAGAAATTGATAGAGTATTGACATATTTGGTGAACATGTTGAAGCCTTCTTTCAAATTAAGGTAATTATTTTGAAAATCACAAGAATAACTTGGTCATCAATTGAAAGGCATGACTCAATTAGGTATATCAAGAGAAACAGGAAGATAATCAGCTCTACAAAATATGAGTCATTTGATGTAAGAGATGTACAGCAAAGGTGGGTTATAAGCTGGACAAAGTGCAAAAGAAGTAGTGACACGTGGGTTCAATTAAACTTAGTGTTGAAAAAAATATCACAAATGATCTTCATTTTTGACTATCATATTACATGATATGTGCTTGCATTTTCAATGATTGATATGATGAAGGCATTTAATTCTGCTATCCAAACATTGTATCATCCTTCGCTTACCCCGTTTTTGGAATCAAGATAGAGTCAGCAAGGTTCAAGAAAAGTGGCGAGTAAAATAATAGAGTCAGAAAAGTTTCAAAAGAAAAAGAAAAAATATTTCAAAAAGAAAGAAAAAATGAGTGTTAAGAAAAATAGAGTTAGAAAAAGTATCAAAGAGAAAAGAGTCAATAAAAAGGAAAAAATAAATCAGAGTCAAGCAAAGGAACAAGTTGTCAGAATTATGTGTGACTTGATTCTCCTCTTTCGGAAGTGGGATACGTAGGCTGCCCTATCCTAGGCTCGATCCAACCAAATAAATAATTTAGAATTACCTAGCTAAAAGAAATTAGGGCATGAGTTAATCTTTATTGTTTGAGTCGATTTCAAAAGTTGTAAGTACCACCCCACTTCAGGTGTTATTTGAGCTTCCTGTCATCCTTTCTTTCTAACCCTATCCAAAAGCTAAGTTATAACCAAAAAAAAGACCTTCAGATCAATATTTAAGAATGTTAAGGCTAAGAATGCAATGGATATAATGACGCATTTTGGGTACTACTTGTATTCCTCAGCGTAAGAAATTAGGAGAGAAATAAAACTAAGAGAATCTTATCAGTGAAAATCCTCGCAGACACCATAAGGCAATGGTAAGTTGAGAGAAATAAAAATAAGAGTTTTATTGTTAAAAATCCTCATGGGCACCATAAGGAGATGGTAAGTTGAGAGAAATGAAAATAAGAGAGCCCTATTGGGGAAAACCCTCAAGGACATCATAGGGAAATGTGAGCTAAGAGAAAGAAAATAAGAGAGGTAGGTGTCACTAGCCGAATGAAGTCTCTGAATGCGATTGGCCCAAGGAAGTAACTCAATTTCAGGGTCATTGACTCAACAACAATTGGTGAAAGTTTGGATAGAAAGATCAGGTAGCTTAATCCAAAATGCATGTCATAATTATTAGAATTGACTGTCACTTTCAGATAAATTTTTCTTTTCTCTATATCAATGGGGACATTCATTGTCTGTTCTTTCTTCTTTATATTATTATTTTTATTTTCTTAAGTCAGTTATTCAAATGGAAAGTCATTTTTCTTATGTCTTTGAGTCAAATCAATGTCAAAGCAAGTGAGAAAAGATTTCAAAATTGACTACCAACCTCTTCAATTGCACAAAGTAAGACAGAAGGTCAACACATAAAAAAGACATGATTGTGAGATAAAATAAAGCATGCAGAAAGTTTTGTCAACAGACAAGTCTGGGAAGTCAAGGCAATACCAAGGTTCAAAAGATTCATTTGAGAGACATAGCAAAATAGAGATATTGTATTCATTTCTGAGCCACTTTTAATAATCTGAATTTGGATCAATGGTGCAACAAGTCAATGATATATGCCATTAGTTGAAAGTAAAATTAATGGGACAAGTTCAAGAGAAATTGCTTCAAAAGCCAAAGTTGCAAGCCAATCACCCTGTTTTAAATTTACAAGTTTTCTTCATATGAAACAGGAACAGTTGCTACTTTCTAATCAAAGGCTTCAAAGTGCTAATATCCAGAGGTGCAATTCCTCATTTTTGCAAATGCAATAGCAGTGTTGCTGTACAAGTTTGGTAATCATAATTAAGGTAAAACTCATCTTCTTGTACCCCTAAGAGATAAATTCTCGAATTTGGGTCTTTCATGTCTTATGGCTAGGAGGTGCAATTCTTAATTTAAGTCGTTAATCCAAAAAATGCACTTTTAGTAAGAATCTTTCACTTTCACTCTTAAGAGAAGGACTATTTGGTCTCAGTCATTCAACTTTACCCTCAAAAGGTGCATTTATTGATCAGAATCTTAATTCATCTTTGTATTATACATTATTGCAAGTAAGGAGTCCGCCTGAAGAACAGGGTGATGAAATTGAAAGTCAGGAGCTTGTCTGAAGAACGGAGTAATGAAATGGCAAGTCAAGAGCCCACCTAAAAAACAGGATGATATAATTGCTAGTCAGGAGCTCGGCTGAAGAACAAGGTGATGAAATTGCAAGTCAGGATCCCACCTGAAGAACAGGGTGATGAAATAGCAAGTCAGGAGCCCGCCTGAAAAACAAGGTGATCAAATGGCAAGTCAGGAGCCTGCCTGAAGAACAGGGTGATTAAATGGAAAGTTAGGAGCCCGCTTAAAGAATAGGGTGGTGAAATGGCAAGTCAGGAGCCCGCCTGGAAAACAGGGTGATAAAATTGTAATTCAGAAACTTGCCTGAAGAACATGGTGATGAAATGGCAAGTCAGAAGCCCGCCTGAAGAACAGGGTGATGAAATTGTAAGTCAGGAGCCCACATGAAGAACATGGTGATGAAATGGCAAGTCAGGAGCCTGCTTGAAGAATAGGGTAATAAAATTGCAAGCCAGGAACCCGCTTGAAGAACAAGGTGATGAAATGGCAAGTCGGTAGCCCACCTGAAGAACAGGGTAATGAAATTGTAAGTGAAAATCCCACCTGAAGAACAGAGTGATGAATGAAAAGTCAGGAGCCCGCTTGAAGAACAGGGTGATAAAATGGTAAGACAGGAGCCCGCTTGAAGAACAGGGTGATGAAATGGCAAGACAGGAGCCTGCCTGAAGAACAGGGTGATGAAATGGTAAGTCAGGAGCCCGCCTGAAAAACAGGATGATGAAATGGCAAGTCATAAACTCGCCTGAAGAACAAAATGATGAAATTGTAAGTCAGGAACCCGCCTGAAGAACACGGTGATGAAATTGCAAGTCAGGAGCCCGCCTGAAGAACAAGGTGATGAAATTATAAGTCAGGAGTCTGCCTAAAGAACAGGGTGAAGAAATTGAAAGTCAATCAATAAGGTTAAGAGATTGAAAGTCAAGCAATAAGGTAAAGCTATTGAAAATCAATAAAGTCAGGAAATTACAAGTCAGGAGCCCGCTTGGAGAATAGGGTGTTGACATTGAAAGTCAAGCAACAAGGTGAAGAAAATAAAAGTTAGGAAACCGCCTGAATAATAGGGTAAAGATTTTTAAATTTAGGATCAACGTTTAGAAGTACCACCGACAAAGCATGGTCAATTTGTGAGTTCATATCCAACATCAATTTTGTATAGAGAAAGAATCTATTTTGAGGTTCAACCCAAAGAAGATCAGATCATTTGTCAATTTTGAAAGCATTAGAAACTCTAGTCAAGGGTCCAAAAGAAGCTGCATAGATAGGACTTTAATAATTTCAGTTATTTTTTTAACTTGTAATTCTATTTTTGATGTAATGACAGAGCCGCGTATCGGAACCTCGACAGGGCCTCACTCGACTCTCCAACTCGATATAGTCCCCCTCTCTGTCAATTCTGGAACTATATGTGTTTTGACTCCCACACAACTTGGGATAGGAAGGATGCCCAAAATCAAGACTTGGTTGCCCTCCTTCCTTCTGCTTTATTCTTTTGAATAATGATTGGGATAAAATTCTATCTCGTTGTCTACTTATTTATCTGGAAACACTTTGTGTTTACATCCAAAGAAGGGAATGATATAGACACGTAATTTTGTCCCTCCTGAAAGCCGAATTTACCCATTTATCCTCACTTTATAATGCACCCCACCCCATTCAGTAATTCTTTCATAAAAAGCCAAAAATAACCAAATTCCTAACAACTTTGACACCTCACCCTAACAAAATAACAACTTCCTACCCCACCTCACCCCTACCTCTAACCACAAACCCCTTAACCTCCCTAAGTTCATATTTTTTTTACCTTCTCTTTCAACATATACAATACACCATCCCACTACAGAAATACATACACCATCATTCACACAAGATACACAACAATAATTCACACGCACAGAGACTTCATTTTTTATCGAACAACAACTACGCACACAGCAATAGATACATAAAAAAATGCACACATATGTACACACACTACGATTGACCAAAATCTACAAAAAATCTCATTGATTTTTATTGTTAAAAACTGGTACCAGTAACACCCACATCTCCGTTGATGCACCACGTCGAAGATTAGATCGAACGAGAGAATGGAGGGAGTTTGAGTAAGATTTGAGAGATAAAGGAAAGAAAAGGCGAGAAAGGGAGAGAAAGCTGATGCAAATTGAATTTTCTGACAATTTCTCATAGGAAAACTCTATAGTCTTGTTAACCCAACCTATTTTTCTCTAATTTTTGCCATCACTGAACTCGTCGGAGCTCCGGCGAAGTGAGAAACAGTGAATCAACTCCTAAAATCCACTAAAAAGGACACCAGCCCTATCCTCTTTCTTTCCGATTGAGTCATCACCGAAAATGATAAAAATCGATCATTTGAGTATTATTCCAGGGAGATTTTGTCAAAAATTACGTATGGATCTCTTAGTTTTATGATTCTGTTTGGGGTTAGCGAAAAGAAATAGTGAAGGCTAATCAGATACCGAGGTTGGGTTTATCGCATTGAGTTCCTATCCAAAAATTCAATCGCGATTCTAGTCGAAAGGAGTAATTTTAATTGAAAACGATATTAAGGTTCATTTCTTATCTCATTTCTCGAGTAATTTTAAATTTTGATACTTTGTGTGGAGAATTGATAATGTATGGATCTTGCTTTATTTGATTTGGTGTTGTTCGGATCATGAATATAGATTAATTGATCAATCGTTTGGTTGAGAATGACTTGAATTCGTTTGAAGTAAATGAAATTGGGGATGGAATTGAAAATTGAGATGTGAATATTGGCTTATGTTGATTCATTGATGGTTATTTGATTTGAAATGGATGTTAATTTTGACAAACTCGATAGTATCATGTTTTAGGTCGAAATCGACAGGCAAATTTCAGGTTTTGGGGTAGGCAACTTGTAGAATTTTATATTATCAAATGTATAAATGTCTGTGTTGAGTGGTTTTTCCACTTTTATCATATTTCATCAAATGTATTTATTCGCCGGGAAATACCCCGAGGTCACATTGTACTTACTTGTCAGGGAATGCTCTGAAGTATCGTGTACACAAAAGAGGCTAGTGATCAAGGCTCGAGGCATCGGGTAAAGCATATCTAGGATAATTAAAATAGTTTAGGTTTCATTTCAGCATTTTTATTTTGGTTTGTTATAAATTGGACTGGATACTATTTTTGGAGTTTTGATTGTTTTTGGTTGTTTGTTTTCTTGTTTGTGTGTTTAGTTTGGTTTATGTATTTCATAGTGTCGTACTAGCCGACATACTCCACGAAGTGACCGTGGTCGAACCACGGGATCGAGAGGTGCCTAACACCCTCCCCTCGATCAACAGAATTTCTTAACTAGAATCTCGGCTCGTGGATCAGTTTTAAAAAGTTAAATCATTTTGAAAAAGGATTTCCAATGGTGACTTGGCACACCTAATTTATTTCAAGTGGCTACTCTGAGTTCAAATGAAAAAGAATCCTTTTCAAAATAAATTCTATCTTTTACCACTTAATAATAAAAATTCTTTCAAACTTAAAATTAATTCTTTTTGGTTAAAAAAGGGGTGTGACAGTTCTATTTTTTTCTTTCCTCTACAACGTTAGATGCAAAAGAATAAGGAGAAGGAGTTTCATGAATTATACCCAATGATCTAACAAAAGAATTAAACTCATTAGAATCGTATTCACGGCCTCTATCACTTCAAATTCTGTTTATTTTTCTACCAAATTGATTTTCAATTTCATGGAGAAAAGTTTTAGAATTCTTAAGACTATCACTTTTATTTTTCATCGAGTTAACATATATAAATTTAAAAAAATCATCAATGAAAGTGATAAAATATCTATTTTCTCTACGAGTTAAAATTCCTCCAAGTTCACAAATATTAGTATGAACTAATTCTAATAAATCAGTTCTCTTTCAACTTAAAAATGAGGCCATTAGGTGATTTCGCTTTACTACAAGTCTTGCCTTTTTTAAAATTCTTTTTGATCATTGAAACTAACCTTAAACTACTCATGATTCTCACATAACGATCATTAATAGGACACAAAGGAGCATGCCAAAAATTAGTAGAAGAAAACATATAAATAAAAGTAGATATTTTATTCATTTTAAAATTCAACTTGAACATTTCTGTCATCACATCACAAGCATTTCCTTTTTCCACAAAAATATTACTTTTCATAATTCCATATTAATTAGATTCAATAATTTGTTTGAAGCCTGCTTTATTAAGAAAAAAATTAGACATCAATTTTTTTTCTGATGAAAGAAATATAAAGTACATTTGTTAATATTAATACCCTTCCGGAAGTAAATCTCAACTTGGCATCTCTCTTTTCAAGCACTTGAGTTGTGTGAGAATCTCCAAGTATAATGGTTTTGGGATCCTCAAAAGGGGTATAAATTTTAAACTAGTCTTTGTCATAACAGACATGATAGTTTGCACCAGAGTCAGTCCACCATCCACCAATATTCTCTACCATGTTTATGTCTGTTATCATTGACACAAATAATTCTTCAATAATGTTTACCTGAGGTGTAGGCCCACGTTTTCAAAATGTATGAAATAGAGCAATATGCACACTCTTTCCACAGACAAAGCACGATTCTTTTTCTTGAACATCTTAATTTTTTGCTTGATTATTTCCACCATTATTGTCCTTGAGATGTCTACCATTATTTTTCTTGAATTTTTTCTTCTTAGGCTTCAAAAAGTATTTTTGTCAATATCAGGAGCAGCATTATTTGAAGTAGTTAAATTTAACTTTGATGTGATGTTGTTCTATTCTGTTTGTAAAAGTGCATCTTGGCCCCTTGCTTCTTCTTTTCTGCGGATTCTCATTATCAAAGTCTCAAGAGATCCTTTTGCTTGGCGCATGATTTTTTGAAATTCCTTCTAATAAGGTGAAAATTTATCTATTACGCCACAAACAATAAGGTTATCTCCAATTTTGACTTCCTTGAATCTGAGCTCTCTAGAAGTTCTAAGCTTAGTCTACCACTGACTTGTTGTCCACCATTTGAAAACAAAAAATTGCTTGCCACAATTTTTTTGCTCGGCCTCCACAGTGTCATATTTACTTTGCAATATTTTCCAAATTTTCTTTGCACCAGAGTAAGTTCTATCATAATAATCATAAAAATTATTAGATAGACAATTAAGAAGAAAATACCGACACTTGTAGGATTCATCATCGTACTTTTCAATTTTCTCTTCAAGACAAATAAGTTCTTCATCATTCTTGGAAGAACTATCTACTTTATTGGGATTCTTCTCAGTTAACACATAAGCCTTCCACCTTTTGAAATAAGCACCGTTGAATCGAAATGGTTTGTCAAGATCTTCCATCTTGACATTCATGTATTTTCAATTGCTGTCCTTTAATCTTGTAAAATTATTGGTAAAATTACAATAAAATTACAAATGAAGAAAAAAAAATCTTCTTCTTGGCTAAGGTGCGAATATCTTACTTTCTTTAAGGAGATTCACTCCCACTGTAGCAAATGATTTCAATTGGTCCAGCAGTAATCTTCTTGACTTGTCCCCTTTAGGATACAAAAACTTTCTCACAAAGAACAACTCAAACTCTGGACTAGAGTTGAGTTCAAACTCCATAAAAAGAACACACCCCTTCAACTAATAAACTCTCTTTTGTCTAACTATGATTAACTCTATATTTTTTTATACTTAGAAAAAATATGCAAGACCACCACTATAGGTGAGAAAATCTTCGTGCAATGAATAGGAAGAAGTAGTGGGAAGATCAATGTTCAATAAGTTACAAAAGTTATAAGATATAATGAGGGAATAAAGAATATTGGGTGGTTACATAAATCTCAAGAGAAATATAAGAAAAATATATGGTGATCAAATTCATCCACCACTAACCATGAAACAACATTCCTTAATGATGAATTACATGGAGAAAAATCCAAGTCCATTATGTGACTTAAAAGTCCATAAACTCATTTAGTGTAAATGAGCATAAATGCCTTAGTGGAAAAAGAACTAAATGTTGCAAGGTAATGCTACAAACGGATGAAGTAATGGTATATTAATAGGCAAAACCATTATCTCAAAGCATTAAAATATAATAAAATTAATATTAAAATGCTAAAAGACCATCATAAAATATTCATCAAGATTTTCTTTCTCTCTCCTGTAACTTTTTCATCAGGAGATTTGATAGAAGACGTTTGGCAAACGTCTAGTGACTTCAAATATACATTGATTCTCTTAGAGCGTACCCTAAGAACTCTTGATAAAAAAGATTTGATACGTATTTTACTTCAACAGTGTTTAACAAAATCAAAATGTATTTACAATGAAGTTGCGAGTTTACTAGAGCAAACAACATAACTTGTTCTCAATGAAAAATTATGATGGAGCAATAGAGGACGCTACATCAACAATCAAATATTTCGATGCAAATGATTTTGTTTTTATGATGAGTTCTGTTGGTGCTGTTACGACTAATCCAGATACTTGTGAAGAATCATTTACTGAACCGCCTGTTAGAACATCCCCAGTAAAATCAAAAAGTACGGTTTGATGAATTTTGTTGGTTTACTATTGAGTTTGCTAAAGCAATTCAAAAATCAATTTGTAACTGATATGCTCATATAAATTTATAAAATATTGTCACACACATCCCTCCCCCTCTTTATAATTGCCTCCATAATTCACAAAGTTTATTGATAAATAGTCTAATATATGTTCTCGATTTATTCCCAAACAAGATTTATATCGTTCTAACTTAATATTAGATTAGTTTATGTTTTTATATCATTTACACAATCAACTTAGTAAATTCATAAGCATCTATATATATATAGATGTGTACTTCTATTGAAGTTGGTGGAATAGAATTTTAATGCCAAATTTTTACGCGTTGCACTTTTTGGGGGTCAAAATTTGTCATTACAACGTACTTACGAGAGTCTGACATTCTGATTGATTTTGTTTGACTCTGTCAGTCGTGTGGTTTCAAGATACACTCCAAATCAGATAATAAAAACTCCTAAACTATGATAGAGAATTTTGCTTTTCGAAGGTAGCGGCGGCTCAACCAATTTTGTGGTCTAAAGTTGAATCATAATGAGAAACCTTAAATATTTTTAGAGACCTTAAATATAAGCATGTGAAAATAATAAATCTTTTTAACCGATTGCGTATAGTAAAAAATTATCTTCTATTTGTATCTATGTGTCCTTCACACTTTTAATTTAAAACGTAAATCAAAACTATTAATATCTAATTAGCATTATGTTAAGAAACTTTCGTGATTAATATAATAATTTTTTCATTTTCCTATCATCCGGTGATCTTAATTTTGACACCCAATAAAAAATTTAAAATATTTTTCATATACTTCGATTGTTCAAATTTCTTTATAGTTTTCTTTTATTTTTAGTTTAAATATTATTTATTTATTTTAAAATTTTATAAATTTATTATTGTTATTAAAAAATGGGGCCCCAAAAAATTAGGGGGCTAAAGCCATTGCTTCATTGGCTTTATCCAAGAGCCGACTCTGTAATCTAATTCAAGTTATATATTAAAGGAAAAACGGGTCATATTTATCCCTCTATTAGTGAAAAAGGTTTGATAAAGCTATTCGTGATCGATTCATATGTACCTTTTATACTTCCTCAATTCTAATACAAATGAATTTCTGATACTTTTTTATGGTTCAAAATAAATAAATTTTCGAAGTTCAAAGATGTATAAATTATTTCTTCACTTCTTTTTATTGCGGAGTAAATTTCATCCATGATCATTTAACGTTGTGTTTATTAAACAAAAGTCATTTTTTTCTTTCATTCATTAAACAAAGGTCATTTTACTTTGTTTCAACCATCACAAAAGTCACTATGATCGGATTTTACAATAATTCCACCGAAAACTAATGTGTGAACCTTAATTAGTTCGTAATTTAATTTAAGAAAATATAATATATCACTCATATCTTGACCTTTTTAATATGTGCCCAACTCAATTTTCCTTGTTGATTATATAAATGAAGAATACCAATTTCTTAATAGATTAGGCTATCTAATGAAGACTATTTTCATAAAAAGAATTTGGTTGATTTTTTATGAAATATTTCATAATATTGTATTCATCTGTCATAAATGTGCATCAAAAAAGAGTAATAAATAAGATAAATTCTTCAAAATACATAAAATAGAAATACATGTATAATATTATTATTTTTAATTCTTTGAAGATAGATCAACATGCGAAAGATAGTTTTAAAATAAAACCTTTTTAATTTTGTCAGCGAATAAGAATTATCAAAATTTGTACAAATATTGTTATTGACAGTTGTGTTAATAAAATTCATAAAATATAAGTAATTTAATAGATAAAATAAATTATTAGATATTTAATTTTTATATTTATCAATTGAATTAATTAAACAATATGTAATTTACCAGAAACTGAATATTATAATAAAAATTTCTAAGAGAACTAATCAACTAGTTAAACAATTAAAAGCACAAAGACAAACTCAATAAATAGAGTAGTTTATCATCTTATTATTATATGCCGAATGCAAAGGCCCAAGTGGCAAGAAAAGAAATGTATGGAAAAAATAATTTTATCAACTACATGTCACAATTTTAGAGGGAGAAAAGTAATTTTATCAACAACATGTCACAATTTTAGAGGGGGGAAAGTAAATTTATCAACTATATGTCACAGTTTTAGATGAGAAAAGTAATTTACCAACATGTCACATTTAGAGGATTTTTAAAAAATTAAAATTACCATAATCTTATCAACTACATGGCATAATTTTAGAGAAAAGAAATAATTTACCAACACATGTCTCAATTTTAAAAGATTTTAAGAAAATTAATATTACCCTAGTGTCATTGTGAAGACTACCAAATTTTAGTATCCTCCCTTATAGTCAGTGATGGACTCAGGATTTAAGGATAGCGGGTGCTTAACAAATTTTAAAACTGAAAAAAATAAAAAAATAACCTCAGGTTCGAACTCAAGGCCTCTTCCCAATGAAGCACCTTAAGATCAACCCAAATGTCAATGCACCCAATAAGCTTTTTACTGTAGTGGGTGCTTTTATATGTTTATACCTATTTTCATATATTTTCTATGTAATTTTACCTATTTCACGTCGAGTTTAGTAGGTACCGGAGCACCCCAAATTTCTACATAGGTCCGCCACTGCTTATAGTATAATTTTAGTTTCATAAAAATATTAACTAATTTTTTTTTTATGAAAATAGTCTTGACAAGTAGTCTAATCTATTAAGAAATTGATATTTTCTTATTATATAATCCATAAGAAAAATTGGGTTGGACACAAATAAAAAGGGAAGATATGGGTAATTAATTATATTTTCTTAAATTAAAATTAAGAACTAATTAAGGTTGACACATCATTTTCGATGAGATTATTGTAAAATCCGGTTATAGTGACTTTTGTGATGGATGAATCAAAATAAAATGACTTTGTTTAATGAATGAAAGAAAAGTAACTTTTGTATAATAGAAACAAAGTTAAGTGATCATGTCTGAGTCTTTCACGGACCATCTCTAGTTTTAAAGGAAAAGTTTGTGAAAAAGCAAATGGTGATATTGAAAAATTCCGTTTAATTAACTTTCTTAAGGGTGTCACATCCCAAAAATTCATTTATTTTTGAATGGGAGGAGTACTATCCATCCACCGATCATGTTGTACTATCAGTCCTTATATGCCCTTAACATTATTACACTCTGTTTGGATGGTTTTTATTATTGTTTTATAATGTATCGTATTGTATTGTATCATATTCTATTATATCGTATAGAAAATGATTGTATCTAGTTCATCCTAATACTGGTTATTTCGACAGATCTCATTGACTTTAATAGTTTTTTGCATTTAAAAGATGATCAATAGATTATAGTCGAATTCAATTCGATAGGTCACCTTAGGTTCATGATTCTCAAATTACTGCCCTCGCATGTAAGAGATGAAATGCAGATGTTCTGTTTCGAGAAATAGTTATTATCCGACCTCTAGATCCACGCAGATCGGGTACCCGACTCCAAGCATCATAGATATTGGTATTACTTTGCAGATAATAGGCATTTGAGTACAGAGGAGGAGTCATTTACAAAGCAAATATTGAAATCCCAAATCAAGAACTTGATTACATAAGAATGACCAAAAACTGAAAACAAAAGATTATTTGTAGTTTGTATTCCCTTAACACTGGAATACAACTGATTAACATAATATTCAACAGTTCAGTCACATTCTATAGCTACCCTCACAAAGTGCCTCAAAAAAGTTGAAATAAAATACATCACCACTCCGGGAAGTTGAATCATTGAAGACTTCAGCAACAGGATGATTAATATGTCGCACTTTTTTCCCCTGCATCCATACAATAAATGAAATGTTTTAGAGATTTTCTCCTATCTTCAAGGCTATTATTAAAGCTTTTGAAATACAAAATACTAACCTCTTGTTTAGACTTTGGGATAGATGAAGGTTCTTAGAAAGCTCCAGTGTTGATGGCATCGGCGTTAGCATCTCCGAGTGCTGCCTCTTTAAGGTAGGTTTCAGCCAACTGAACTCTCTTGACATTCTCTTGCTCTTTAACAAGCATGTTACCATACTCAAGGAGCTTCTCAAGGGTCATTTTTGGTTGCTCAAAAGTTGGGGGTCCATCTCTAGAGTTCAAAAGTTTTTCCCCAACGGCTTCAATTCCAGTTCCTGAAACCCATTTCCTCACTTCATCATCATATACTCGTGCCCTCAGAGCACCGAAGAAATCTGTTATCACAACAAAAAAGATACACGTCAGTTATCATCAAGCAGGACTTTTAGAGAAAAAATTTCACATTTGAATTCTTGAGCGTCTGTACCAATAGATTGTCCAGGGAAGCTATCGACAATCTTAACAACAGCTTCATCAGGCACATTGTCAGTTCTGAAAATACCCTTGCAAACACCAATTCTATCCTCCCTAGTTGGTGCCCAGTAGAACTTCTCCATACGACCATCACGGATAAGAGGAGCATACAATGTGGAGAAATCGTTACCAGTGACAATAATGGGCACCCTGCAGTTCTCTTGCTTGTTGTACATACCAGGGAGCTGGACATTTGTTGGGTTGTCAGCAATGTTCATGAGGGTGGCATTAACCATCTGGTTGTTGACAGTGTATTGGGTAGTTCCACCCATTCTACCAGCTCCTGCATCGAGATCGTTGATGAAGAGGCAACACATGCTTCCTTTCCTGATGATTTCAGCTGCCTCTCTGTACCTTTGCCTAATCAATTTTGCGGGCTCTCCTGCATTTCCACTTTCCAATTCTCCAGCACTCATCATAATGGGGCTGCAAGTTTTTACCATTCAAGCATAGTGAGTATGAGCGTTGGACTTAAGCTGATTAAAAATAGTTGATAAGCATCAAGTGCTGATATACGAAATACTCACTTAATTCCCATCTTTCTGAAGACAAGTTCACATTGGAAAGATTTACCTTGACCTTTGCCTCCCCAGACACCCAAAATGAGTGGAACCTATAAGAAACAAACACAAAATTTAATTGTTTTAACCACAAAAGACGGCTCGTGTTAACTCAAATATTCAGAAAAGTATTTGTATAACAGACCTTGATGTTGGGTAATTGCAAGAAGTTCTTTGTGATGTGAACAACAAGCTTGTCCATGAAAGCAGGGGCGATGTAGAATCCATCCAACTTGTTGTCCATGCTGTACCTACACAAATCAGGTGAAAATTTTCACTAACAATCAAAACTTCAATAATCAGAAAGGAGTGCCTTTCCAGAAATAGAGTAACTTACTGCTTAAGACCTTGGCTGAGGTATTCGTAGGAATTCATAATGGCGTGGTGAGTACCAGTACCCGTGGGAGCCTGGAAAAGACTGTCAACCATACCCTTACCCCTTGCAATATCCTGTTGGTCATCGGATACATCCGTACCAAGACCCTTCCATCTGTCCCCATCGGTCTGTTTCTTCTCGTCTATTTCTTTTTCTTCAGCTACAATCCTCAAGCTCCTGTTTGAAACCTTGGGGCTGGAAATACCTTTTCCATACACTTTCTTCAAGGATTTTCCAAAGAAGGCTGTGCTTGGAACTGAAGTTCCAGAAACTGAATTGTTCAAACTCAACTGCACCAAGAATGTTTCCTTAGTAAAATCCAACAAATATACTTTATCCGCTTTATTTTACATGACAGTATTTGGCTGGATGAAAGTCTAAGAATGAACCGAAGACTATTGACACATACTATAAGTACCCTTAAAACTTGGTATTCTAAGCATGTCATGACATTTTTATGGCTAATAAAGCCATGGGTGGAGCTAGAGACCAGGGTATAGATTCGGTTGAACCCAATAACCTTGGTCCAAATACTGTATATATCTTAAGAAATTCATTTAATAATTTAGAACTCGGTAACTTAAAAAGGCAAGAATCCTGAACCCAAAAATTTCAAATTTTGTCTCCGTTATTGATTTATTAAGAGCAGGTTATTAAAGGTAAAATGGGAGGTTTGAAGTTAATAAGTTTCCAAATATAAAAAGTCGTTCTTTTTGAAACAACTAAACAGAAACGAGTGATATATCAATAAAACAGAGGAAATAGAAAAATCTTGAAGAAGGTAATAATTTCTGGCTTCTAGAATCAAAAAAATTCTTGTTCTATCTGAAACCTTAGCCCAAGTAGATCCTCCGGTATCCCAAAGTTTCAATCTAAAACACAAATACCCCCAATTTATCCATCAAGTTCTTGTTTTTGACTAGCTTACCACAAAATTCAATAACCCCATCAAATAACTAAAATAAGTGTGCTAATTCTAGTTATTACTCAAAAAAAAAAATAACACGATCAGCTACTATTTTCGCACCTAATTATTCTTTAGTCATACATAATTTTACAGTATGCTGACACAAGGAGGATAACAGAAGATAAGTTTATAGGTTAACATGGAATTACATATGTTGGCTAGTAACATAAAAATGAGACTGGAATCTTGAACTATATACATAGAACTAAAAGACATGACAATTCAGTACACAAATTGTGTAGGAGAATTATGAGGAAAAAATAAAACACAGTACCGGTGCTTTGTTGGCAGCTCCAATGGTTGACACTGAGGCAGCCATTCTTGATGACTAAAAAATGATCAAAAAGACTTTGTTGTTCTGCCTTGTAAAATTCAAAAAATTGTTGATGAAAGAATAGTATGGGAAGAGATAGGCTTTATAGTAGTAGTTGTTGTAAGGAGTGTGTGGGAAATAAGTGTAAGAAAAATTATGTGGATTTGGCTTACCATGTCTCAATGGCCACAAGTTGAGGATTGGTTATCTAGGGGGAGATTTGAATGTGACTTGTTAGTTTTGGCATGGGCTTTAATTTTAATTTTTTTTTCTTTTTTTTTTTTCTTGCTTGGTTGAGTGACTAGATTGAGTGACAACAAAATTTGTGTGGCAATCACTGTAATATGAGGTTAGAGTTTGATATGTTCTTTCCTCCATAGATGTAATTTTCACTTTCTTGAATGTTGTTGGTTTCCTCCTGATGGATAAGGAGAAGCTGAGGCTGTTATTGCCCTATCACTTCTAAGAAGTCTAAAAATATGAAAAAATTGTTTTTTTTGCTTAATATACATTCTAAAAATAGGAACCAATTTAGGAATAAAGAGATAATCTTGGGAAAAAATGGCAAATAAGCATTTTTTAATGGGTGAAAAACATTTTCACACCCCAACATTGATTTGAAAATCATTTTTAATGAGTGAAAAACATTTTCACACTCCAACGTTGATTTGAAAATGAAATTCACTCCTTAACTTGAAACAATAATCGAACTCTTCTTTTATTGTATGTAATGTCCATTTACCCACTCTATATTAAATATATTTATGTAATATACCTCTTTATATTATATATAATTTATTATTTTAATTCATCTATTTATAACTTTTTATTTAAGTTCATTAAAATTATAAGTAGAATAATACTTTTATAATATTGTCACAAAATTTAATGTTATTTTTATGATTGTTATTTCAATATTATATGCATTACACATGTGTGAGTGTATGTACATGTATGTGCGTATATTTGTTTTTCCCGCTCTCTTATTCCATGCTTTTTATATTACTTGAACCTTCTTGATATGACATATTTTTTAAGAAAATTTTAGTTAGAGCGTATTTTACTAAACTAACGTTATTAATAATACTTCGAAACTTTAAATTTGACTACTACTACTCTATGCAGTTATTTAAAATAAAAAAAATCTCTTGATTTCATAAATCGGACAAGTTTTTAAACATAACTATTTTTAGTATGAGAACAAGTAATTTAAAATGGTGGGAATATTGTCTATTGTCTATAATGATAAACAAGTTTTGATTTTCAAAAAAGGAGTATTACATAAATTATAGTTAAAAATAATGTAAAATCTAAACAAATACAATTTTTGAAATTTTAATTTAATTAATTATGCACCAAAATATATTTGTATAGTTATTATTATCTTTTATTTTCATTTGTATAAATAAGATAGAGTTTTGATTATTATTAATAACACTAATTTTTTTATTATGCCAATTTACTTCATTATAGAATATCATTAGCTTATATACTTATAGTATTTCTCACTATTTTCGTCCAAAAGATAATATTTATGTTTTCATGAGAATTTTGTTACATGAATTTTTAAAAAATAAAAATATCATGATTTTTAAAGAAGAAGAAAATAATTTGATAATGAAAGGGTATAATAGGTATGTTTGAGATTTTATTAGGATAAAGGGAAAAATTTATTATTGTTCAAATTGAGAGAAGAATTTTTTTTTTTTTTTTCAAAGAGGATCAATAGTGTTTTCACACTTCCCCTTCAGGTGAACATGATTTTCACCCAATTTGATTTTTAAAATAAAGTAGGGGTGAACATGATTTTCACCCTTTTTTTTTTTAATTGATAGTAAGTTTTAGGCAAAATGACCTTCTGGACTCCTATACTATGTCGGTTTTGTAAGTTGGACACTTCTACTTATATGTTTGTCATCTGGACCCTTGAACTCATTAAAAAGACACATGTTGCACTCTTTGACTATTGACCTTACCTATGTGGCATTGAAATGGTGACTAGGACAAAAAGAGTGTAGTCACTCGCCTGGGAGTGCAAGTGGGGATCAATTTTTCGCTAATTTTTTATTAAAGTAATTAAAAAAATAAAAATAATATTAAAATTTTAAAAAAAAATCCTTTTTTTCCTCCATCTTTCTTAATTTAAAAATATTTTTAAAAATAATATTTAAAAAAAGAAAAAACCCTTCGCAACCTCTCCCTACCCACCCCAACCCCTGTCCAGCCCCTCCACACCCACCCCAGTCCCGTCCATGCCCCCACCCCACCCCAGCCCCTCCCCACCCACCCCAGCTACAATATTTGTATAACAAAATCAAGAAAACTATCCCTTCCGTTTTCACTCCAATTTCTCACAAATCCATAGCCATTTACACATATTTTCTTTAATTTTCAAGCTAAATTCAACACCCCATATTTTTCAAATTCCCAAAAAATCTCAAAAATGTGAAAAAGATAGTCTATACTCCATTTCTACATATTTTTTCTTATTTTTTTACCCGAAAAATCAATTTTTTTAGATGAATTCACCATATGGGGTTTTCCCAGATGAAGTAATTCTTCAGATTCTTGCTAGATTACTTGTTAAATCAGTTTTTAAGACAAAAATTGTATGTAAACTTTGGTATAGATTGATATCTGATAAGTACTTTATAAATCTTTATAATGAAATTTCAGTTAAAAATTGTATGATTTATGATTCAGAGTTGAAGAAATGGAGGAAGTTTGTGTCAATGCAGGATGAACAGTTTACGCATATGAATAAAAATCAAGTTGTGTTTGTTAATGGAGGGTTGCATTGGTTAACGGATAGTTGTTCATGTATGCTTGTTCTTGATTTGAGTAATGATTTTTGGAGGAAAATTCAGTTGCCGAATAAAATTATTTGTGGTGTTAGGAGTCGGTTATATTTGTTGGAGTTGGATGGGCGATTGTCGGTTATTCTTGTTTTCCAATTTTGGACGAAGAAGAAGATCGCTGGTAGGGGTGAGGGTGGGGGTGGACGAAGAAGAAGACCGCTAATTGCAGTTTCTTTTTTTTTTTTAATTAAAAAAAATAAAAAAATTATTATGATTAGATATATTATTAATGAAATAATTTTAAATGTATATATGAATTTATAGTTAAAAATTTAAATTAGTTGGAGAAGAATTTTAATTATTTGAATGGATTTGATGTTTAATTTGTGAACGAAAATAAAAACATGATTATTCAAATTTTTCTATAATTATAATTTTTTCTTATTTAATTAAATTAATTTTAATATTTAATCTGTTATTTACCATTTTAAAAATGACTTGGAATTTAATGTAATACTTTTTTTGCTTTTAATTTTTTAATTTTTTATTTTTATAAAAATGACGTGGCAGATATGACAGACGTGTTAGCTGGCGTGGGAAGAGTGTGTTACACTCACTAAAAAAGTTTAGGGGTCCAGATAACAAACATGTAAGTAGAAGTGTCCAACTTACAAAACTAATATAGTATAAGGGTCCAGAAAAGCATTTTGCCTGAGTTTTAGCGAGCGTTACAAAACTATCTTGTGCTAAGCTATTTCTTCTACAAAAATGAGATTTTGACAAAAAATACACTTAGTGCCTCTTTGGATGGTGGTTTCCTGTTGTATGATATGGTATGGTTTCCAAGGGAACAATGCTTGTTTTGATTATTTTTAAAAAGTATGGTATGGTATCTTTTATGGTTTGGTAACTATGAAATTCCTCATTTTTTAGTGGTATTTAATAATATCCCATAATTTTCTTATTTCTTTTATCGATTATACCCTTACTTAATATTTTCTAATCCTATTTTACCCTTTTACCTTATATTACTTCTAACCTTATGTTTTTATTTTTACGTTTTTCCTCTGCATTGTTCTTTTTGCGTTTTCTTTGTTCTTCTGTTGTTTCCTCTTCTACACTTTGTTGTCTCTTCATATTGAAGGATGTTCTTGCCCGTGAACAAGTCACTCCCCCCTTCACACGTTTTTGTCATGGGGTTAGTCATACTGCTCAGGCAAAGAATCGTCATTCAAATGGTCAAGGATGTGGGCCTATCCAATCTGCAGGGATTAGTCTAGATTTACTCAAAAATGCTGAGGTAATATCAGATAATATTATGTTTTTTATTCTAGAAAGTATCTGCACAACTTTCTTGATTAATTTGCCCTTAACCTGATTTTGTTCTTCCTTTGAACTTATTTAGTTTCATTGCTTGAATTTTTATTCGCTTTTCACATCTCACATCCAAGTAAATCAAGCGCAAAAACAGTGGCGCCCCACATGCCAAGCACATGGAACAATAGATCGTAAGTTCTCTTACCTTCTTACTGCATCTTGTTCCATCTAGTCATTCATCTGTCAGTCCTTAACCTCTTGGCCTTTTTGCAGCCTATATGCCTCACCCTGCCATATTGAGTTGGTTTTATCTCAGGAGTCCAATCAAGAATGAGGTAAACTACTACTTGTCACCGTTAATTTTATTATGACTTGCAATGCACTTGTATATGCAATGTAATATTAGACTTTCATATAGCTTGTTTTGTGTTTTCTTTTGTCATTTGTATACATTTGTCTTTTACGTGATGTATTTGAAAATTTGCCTTAAATATTTTCATTGTGATGCATCCGGAGAGTCAGGTGGCTATTAGAAAGACAAAAGTTTGAGGACTGAATTCTGGATGCAGAAGGTGTTGAAGTTTTCTTGCTTTTTGGATTACTGTGAAACAATTTCAGCTGCTATTTTTCAAACTTGAAAGACATGGTATGAAAGAAATCAACGTGGGAGTCCCCCCTAGATCTGAAGACTAATCATTGTTTAATAGTTGACAGTCTTCTTGTCATCACTCAACTTAAAAACAAAGTAACGTAATAACAAAGCAGAGAATATCTCCATCTGTCTATAAGCAAACTCCTTCCCCAAGAAAATTCTTGGCCTAACCTGTTTTATCAGAAAAAGAATGTGCTTAGCGCGTTAATGTGATAGTATAGAAGTTCTAGGCAAATTAAGTAGACTCCCATTCAAGGCTTTAGCAAATGATAATTAAAGCTAATAGTGAGCTTTGACCAACCTGAAAAGTTGTAAATTTGAAGGGGTTCTCTGGCCTGAAGAAATCATCCGGATCAAACCATGTCTCTAGTTTATACTCTTTCGCATCATCACCCCATAAAAGAAGTAATGTTGTATGATAAAAGAAGTTGTTGCAGTTCTAGTTCTTGATTATTTCATGAATGTAAAGTGTTGGTGATATTATAATAATATTACAACTGAAAAATTACAAGTGAAGAAAAATAAAAAGTTATCTTCTTCTTCTTCGGCTGAGGCACGGATATCTCGCTTCTCTTCAAGGAGATTCAATTCCACTTCAGTAAATTGTTTCACCATTTCAGTAATAATCTTCTTGACTTGTCCCTCCAGGATACAATAACCTTCTCATAAAGAACAAGTCAATAACTCTGGACAAGAGTTGAGTTTAATGCTCCACAAAAAGAACACCTCCCTTCAACTAATAAACTCTTTTTTTTACTAACTTTTATGAACTCTATATTATCTTGTTGTTCCAAAAAACATGTAAGGCCATCACTATTTATAAATGAGGAATTCTTCAATGCAATGAATCGGAAGAATAAATGGTAAGATAAATGTGAAGGAGGTTACAAGAGTTACAAGAACAAAATGGCCACATGAGTTATAGGAGTTATAAGAAAACAAAAAGCCATTCCATGCTACTAACAATGGTGCAGTATATGAGAAAAAAAAAAAAAAAAAACCTGTAGCCCTCATAAATCTTAAGAAGCAAATGCTGCATAATCGAAATTAATATGCAACATTAAGAGACAATTTTAAAGAAGGCATATAATGCCATTTAACTCAAAATGAAACTGCAACAACACACCCACATTCTTATGCCTTTTAAGTGACAGATAAAGTTAGGTGATCAAGGATGCCGAAAAAGGGTTCTAACTTAAAGCAACTAATGCTAAAAATAATGCATTTGTAACTTAGGCAACATAATGATATTTCAATTCTTATGAGCCAAATTAATATAATAATATTATTAAAATGCTCAAATACACTATCATAAAGTTTTAATTTTGTTAGAAATTTTATGAATTTAGCAACGTGATATATTTACAAGATATGATTTGTGATAAATTTGTAGAAAAAAATTACTTTATTAATAATTATTGATAAATTTAAAATTTATAGTAATTAGGGGTATTTTAGTAATCTTACCCGTTACGATACAATACCATACCATCAAGTCAAACCAAAAAACTATTATTAAACAGCAGTGAACGATATAGTTTATCCAAACATTGTATTGTACTATACTATATCATATCATACCATAATATACCATACATTATGAAACCATGACAAACCATCATCAAAACAGAGTGTTAGTTAAAAGAGGAAAAGAAACTACGGAAAATATTTACTTTACTCGGGTTCGAACAATATCAGGTTAAAACTCCATAAATCATTCTTTGAGTTTCAACTGATAAAATAAATTGTAAAAAAAATTTTAAAACACCAACAAATTTTCTCACATAGATTGTAAAAGTTTGATGGGAAAAGACATCATTTTCACCCTATAATATATAAGAAAAGTCGAACCCACACCTAAACTATATAAGTGATCTATTACACACCTTAACTATATAAAAGTGATATTATTACCTCCCCGCGACCCCCATTCTAAAGCGTGTATGTTTACACTTATTTTAGGCGCGTCCAGCCTATTAAATAACAAAAGTCGAAAAGTTGAATCCACACCTAAACTATATAAGTGACCTATTACACACCTTAACTATAAAAAAAAAATTATTTTTTGCTCCTTAGATCTAACGTGAAAAATACATAATTATTTAAATAAAAAAATGACGTATTTAAATTAAAAATTAATGCAAAAAAAAAATTAAAATACTCCTCCCCAACCCCCAACATCCATCTCCCAACCCCAAACCCCAAACAATCATCTTCTTCATCACCCCCCAACCCCAAACCACCATCTTCTTCATCACCCCCACCCTGAAACTCCAACCCCAAACCATCTTCTTCATCACCCCCACCCCAACCAACACAGTTTCTTCATCACCCCACCTCCAAATTCCAACCTCATTCCCAAATAACACAATTCGTCTTCCACCTTCATCAAATCAATGTCAATTTCACAATAAACAAAATCAAATTGTATTTGATGTTTAAATGAGCAAAAGCAAATTTTATAAAAAAATATATATAAAATTTTGTAGCAAGGATGTTTTCTGGTGAATTCTCGTCGAAAAAGTCAGATTCATCATTGACTTTCTCCTCTCTGTCTGTTAATTATTAATCCATTCAAAAATGGAGTTTGCTAGCATATTAGTTTTTTTTTTTAATTATAGCTGAAAAAAATA
Source organism: Capsicum baccatum var. pendulum (assembly GCA_030864225.1). NCBI lineage: Eukaryota > Viridiplantae > Streptophyta > Magnoliopsida > Solanales > Solanaceae > Capsicum > Capsicum baccatum. The sequence goes on along the minus strand of CM061559.1, from coordinate 197,007,431 downwards.
GAAAAAGTACAAAAATGTGTTGGTCATTACCATTTAAAACACAAAGGCCAACAGTCGAGTGGTCATTTTTTGAAACAATAATGGTCATTATAGTTGAGAATTTATTATTATTTTTAAAGAAAAGACGATGGGTTACGAATGAAGAACAATGTTAGAAGAAATTAATTGTTATGGTAATTTTGTTGGTGGGATAAAGTTTATGGTAGTGAATATGGTGTAATAGAGGTTTTGGACATTGACAACAAAGGAGGTTTTAGACATTGAAGAAGAAGGAAAAATAAATTAAAAAGAAAAAAGAAAAAATTATGAAAATAATAAATTTATTATTTTTTCGGATTATGCTGACGTGGCAACGCGTGTAAAACACCACACCACATGCAAGTGGTGTAATGCCTGACAGGGCGTAAAAAGTATCATTTTTTTATAGTTAAGGTGTGTAATAGATTACTTATATAGTTTAAGTGTGGATTCGATTTTTCGACTATAATTTAAGATGAAAACGATGTCTTTTCCCAAAATTTTATCTTCATGAATCATTCAATTTGAAGCTTCAAGAAATGTTTGAACTGTAACTCATTATATAGAGGTCAAATTTTGAACTTTAGCACTGTGTATTAAGTCGTTTCACGTCTTAATTTAGGGTATATTTGTCCGAATGTTACTTTAATTTTTAAAAATTTCTATTCCATTATTACATTTTAAATGGTTTTACATATTCATAAGTGGTCCAATAATTGGTTATCCCAACTAATTTTTACTAAAGCTTGCACAATTATTTTTATTTACAAATGATAATCAGCTCATTCAAGCCCATTCATTTAAATAGGTATATTCATCATTGTTTAATTTAATTATCTTCAAGAAATATTGATAAATGACATCTCCTTATAAAAGATTTATAAAAGTCAAAACAAGAAGTTGTAGAAAGTTTCTTAAAAACATTCATTTTTCTAGTGAAGCTATATATATAACTTATGTACATGTATAGTTTCTTTTTTGGTTAAATATTAATCCCCTTGGTAGTGTTGGTTTTGAATATAGAGTACTACCGAAAAAAAGTGACTGCAAAAAAGTTCTTTAAAAGTGTTTTTAAAAGTGATGAATTTATTTTAAAAATAAACAGTTAAATATTTAGATAGAAGTGCTAAAAATTGAAAAAAAAATACTATTGATGTGTTTGGTAAATAATGTTTTAAGCACTTTTTTGTTTAAATGACTGAAATACCCTTATAGCTATTAATAATATATAGAGTTGATTATTATTAATTTTTATTGCTCAAATGATTCAAACTAAAATTAATATATATTAATATATTTTTTTTTTATATATATATATATATATATATATATATATATATATATAAATATATTTTCATAAATGACTATTAATTTGTGTGCTAAAGAATATTTTTTAAAAAAGTTTAAGTGTTGATTGTTTGTGTTTGAAAAAGATAGTTATATATTAAAAGATTATTTGTTTTTTCATGGTTACGTTAAGATTTCGTATCATTAGGGTGCAATTTGTGACGACACTTCCATTTTCTTATGAAATTGGACTTGTTGCTTTTAAACCTTCGTGGATAATATTAATATATATGTCGAGCTTATCATTAAGCAAAATATATGTGTTACTAATCATTATAATTACATTAATAGATAAATAGTTTCATACAAAAAAGGTACTAATATGGCTAAAGTCTAAAATATACACGCCCAAATGAGATATGATACACAATTTCATCAACATCACGATACTTAATTGACACAAACATTTTTTATATCAAGTTATAGTTCACAATAAATAAAAATTTACGACAACTAATATACGTAAAGATAATTAGTTCTACTAAATAAATAAATGAAACTAAAAAGTAAATCAACATAATAAGAGGAGGGAGGGGGGGGGGGGTTATTTCAACCTGAAAACATTAATTATATATTAAAATTTCACGAGTTGAATAATATAACAAATTAAAGATGATTCATTTTCATTTTTATTGAATTTAATTCTTTTCATATCAATTATTGGGCCCTAGAATGGATCCTCCCCAATTTTAAAATGATCAAATTGGGTGTAAATAAGCTAATTATACTATTTAGATTTGTTTCCTAAATTATTGCATTAGAGTTTTATGTCTATTCGAAATATGACAGATAATTTAATTATTAACCAGTATTTTAGACTATATTATCAAAAATAAAATAAAAAACATTATGTAAACATGAGTCCACTTGGAAGATTTGCAAATGTCACTCACCAATATTGTTTTTATTAAACATAAATAAATATGGTCAAATAATTTCATCATTAGTTTGGCAGCAGCGTGGATTTTCTCAGAGAAATGAAAATGTTTGTGTGAAGTGTGGTTGTAGTACTTAAGGAGAATTAAGGCTAAATAGTAAAATTGAAATAAGTAATAATTATAAGGGATATAAAGATAATTTAATTGATCAACTTAAATAAGTTATAACTTCCAAAAGAAAAAGGTAGGATTTGGTGCTTCTTGTTTTTTGCTTAAAAAAAGTCAAAAATAACTTTTTTTTAAGCACTTTCAAAAATTACCAAACATATTTTTAAGCAAAAGCAACTTATAATCTATTTTGACTAGATTATAGTCTCTTTCAAACGCCCACATAGTTGTTGAAACATGTGTACGTCACGTATTTTTAAAAGAAAAGAGAAAAAATTGGCATTTCTTCATTTAAATTTAAAAATTGCAAAAACTGACACAAGCCCAACCAATGAAAAACCAAACTAAAAGGACATTTCTTCATTGTATTTCTGTCATTCACCCTTTTAATACAAAAGTACTTTAAATTTACATTTTTTAAAAATAATTTTGAGGACATTTTGATCATTTTAATTAAAAATAAAGTGGTTATCAACATCTTTTTATCAAATGTATTGACTGTTTTTTTCTTTTTTTTTTTTTAATTATTCGTGGCACTTTTCATTTACGAAGAAAAGAAGTACACTTTTGAGTAGGCTTGGAGTCCTGCTCATCTACTTTGAGAGGTCGACAGTCCAACCTCTTTGTTTTACGGCCAACATTACAGAATTTCCTAATACAAAAGAACTATTAGGGAGGATCAAAATAAATTTCTCTATCTTTCAATTGTCTGACTCTAAATGACACCATTACCAATTTATCTAATCTTGCTAGACCCTGCATTCCTTTGGAAGATTCGCAAAAGTGGTGAATATGAGCTTTCTTTTGTGGATGTGACTATATGCCGCTAATTTGTCCGCAACTCTCTTTCCTTCGCGAAAGCAGTGCTGCACATGAAACTTCTCCGCCTCCATTCTTTCTTTAATTTCCTCTATAGCTTGCGTTAGTCTCCATGGTACTGCAATTTCTCCTTTAATGCACTGTACAAGTACTTGAGAATCTGCTTCTACTATCTTTACGTTCATATTATATGCTTTACTCAGTTGCAACCCAATTAGCATTGCTTGGCTTTCCGCCCAGTTGCTGGTACCTTGATCTAAATACATCGAGAATGCTATCTGCATATTGCCTTCAGTATCTCTTATAATCCCGCCCACTCCACCCTTTCCACCTTGACAGCTTCCGTCTGTATTGAGCTTATGACATCCCCCTTGGAGGCTTGCACCACCGCACCACTTTGTATGTTCTTGTGTTCATTTGTCTATCCGCCAGATGTTGTAGCTGTTCACATGTTCGTGTGATGTGGAGTTTCTCAAATTTCTCACCTATCAGGTCGAAAAGATTCCTTAAAAACTTTTCAATACTCAATATTATAGACTATTTTTAATCAATTAACCCAAATGAAAAAACTTAACTGACTTTATTAACTTTCAATATATAAAAATTGACTTAACTAATCTGATTTCCTTCGTAGACTCAAACCCAGACGTGAACAGCACGACAATCCAGATGATTTCATGACGATGAAAGGGTACATGCATATTATCTCCCACATATAGTCCCAGACGTGAACAGCACGACAATCTAGATGATTTCATGACGATGAAAGGGTTCATGCATATTATCTCCCATACATATATTGGATAGATCGGATAAAATTGAAATATAGTGCCACGTTCAATAAATAATGAAATAAAGAGTCCTATCTATAAAGCTTGCACATAATGGGTAGATAAGAATAATGCAGCGAATTCGGATATATTTCACATTTGTACTTATTTATATTCCCAAGGTGTATCTGTAAATTTTCCCTAGTTCATATGCTACTTCTTAAATGGCGGAATACATTGTCAGCCTCCTCTACTTCACATTATTTTTTACTTTAATATCTCAAATGAACATTGTTGGACACCTCAACTAGCATATATGTGTCATTTTGACACTTTTTATACAATCCACAAAAATATATTTTATGTATATATTACACACGCTATGATGCAGAAAGTAACCAATATAACGTGTAATTTGTAAAGTGATCAATAATAATAAGATATTTGTCATTTTTAATCCAAATAATTTTTAAATAATTAATTTCTTTTATTTAAAGGGTACTTGCATATTATCTCCCACATACATGTATTGGATTGATCGGATAAAATTGAAATATAGTGTCAAGTCCAATAAATAATGAAATAAAGAGCACTATCTAAGGATGTGTATCGGTTGGTTCGGTTCGATTTTATGTATTATTGGTTCGATTTATCGATTTTCGTTTTTTAAATATGTAAAACAAATAGCCAACCAATAAAATATTTTCTTATCGGTTTCGGTTTATCGATTTTTGATCCTTAACGGTTCGATTTTCGGTTTAACCAATAAGAAAATACTTATAAAATAGAAATTGTAACAACTAACATAAAAAAATAAAATCTTAATTACCGCCAAAATCCCCCGCAATGCATTTTAGTTTACAGGAACCTTCAAACTTGAACTGAATGTTAGTTATAAAAAAAATTAAATTCTAATTGTTGGAAGCTATAAATGCTTCAAGCTTTTCAATACGATAATAATTACCGAGCTTTATATTGTGTCTTTGTTGTTCTAAATAGGTTAATACTTTGTGAATCACTGAATTGTGAATAAGTAGTGCATATAATATATATACATACACATATCTCTCTCTCTATATATAAATATTTATATATATAACATAAATAGAGATAAAATAATAATATAGTGTATCCTTATTTAAGCTAAAATCGAAACCGAACCATTTACTTAATAAATTTTTTTATAAAATCAATAAAAAATTATTAATTCAATAACTAATAACATTTTTATTGATTCAATTTTTGCACACCCCTACCCTGTCTATAAAGCTTGCACATAATGGGTAGATAAGAATAATGCAGCGAATTCGGATATATTTCACATTTGTACTTATTTATATTCCCAAGGTGTATCTGTAAATTTTCCCTAGTTCATATGCTACTTCTTAAATGGCGGAATACATCGTCAAGCTACTCTACTTGACATCATTTTTTATTTTGATATCTCAAATGAATATTATTAGACATCTCAACTAACGTAAATGTGTCATTTTGACATTTTTTATACAATTCGTAAAAATATATTTTATGTATGTATTACACAGACTATGATGTAGAAAGTAATCAATATACCGTGTAAAGTGACCAATAATAATAAGATATTTGTTATTTTTAATCCAAATAATTTTTAAATAATTAATTTTTTTAAAAAAACCCTCCAGAACCCCCGCAAAACCCCATCATCTTCTCGAAACATCCCAGCTCCCCTTCCCCAACTCTCCACCCACCCACGCAAATCATCTTCTTCAAACACCCTAGCCCCCCATTCATACACCCACCTGAATCACTTTCTCCAAATTAAAAACTCCGGCCCCCCACCCCCTCTTCACCCCCAAATCTTTTCCTAAACACCCCAACGCCCTCACCCGCCATTCCATCCCTGAATCATCTTCTCCAAACACGCTAGCCCCCTTATCTTTGTACATTATTAATAATGTTATTTCTTTTCAAGAAAATAATAATGTTAAGTATTAATAATTGATAAAAATAATTAAAAAATCTCTTTAAAAAAATAAATTTAAGATTGGCAAAAATGATAAAAAAAATTTCTTCCTCATGCCGCCTACAAACATCATTTTTTTCAAGGGCGCGACACTTTATTAATGTTTGAAAATATCGTTAGTAAAATTAATTCGATTTTGATGAAATAACTATATACTAATTAGTGATTTTAAAGAGATTCAAAATGCAAACTGTAAATATTAGTAGGAGGAAGAAAAGGGACAAAAATATTTTTCGTTGATAACAGATGGAAAAGAAGAAAGAGGAGGAGATGAGAAAAAAATCATAGAGCGATATTAGCATTTAGACAAGAAGAAGAGAAAAATCAAGAGGCATATTTATATCATAGAAAGAAAAAGCAAAAGCAAAAGCAAAATCGGGGAGATGAGAGGGCTCTCTTCATTTCCCTTTCTTCTCTTCTTCCTTTCCTTTTCTCATCAATTCATTATAGGCTTCCGTTCTTGTTTCTTAATTTTTTTTTTTTTCGATTAATTCGATCCTATATTTGTTATATGTAGATTTTAATTGGTTAATTTGTATTGATAAATATTTTTCATAGATCCCTTATGTTCATAATTTTTATCATTAAATAAACTTAAAATGACAAAAATGATGGATAAAATTGAGGAAGAAGGTATAAATTAAAGGAAATGATTTAATATACTATTTGTGGAATAACTTGAACGCCACATCAATTGAAAAAGGGCATCCACATGTCTTTGTGTAAATGAAATACACGCACCATGTCAACTCTACAAAAGGTATCAAAATGACACCTCCGTACGCTAGTTGAGGTGCCTAAAATAAACAACGTTTATTTGAAGTGTCAAAATGAAAGATCGTGTCAAGTTGAGGGGTTTGATAATATATTCTGCCTTCTTAAACTACTCCTACTAGATATAAGAGTTCGTGATCGTACGAGCTTAATGCATGTTATTTTTTATTTTAATTTATATGACACGAATGAAATTTAGAAATTCAATCAAATTTTTTATATAATTTTTAAATATTTAAGTTATTAGTTATTAATTTATAATACTTTTACATAATTTTAGATACAATATATTAGTTTTTTTATCTCAATTTATGTGGCACTAATTTAAGAACGTCAATCAAATGTGTTATATAATTTTAGATATTTTATGTTATTAATTATTATTATGATTTATACAATTTTTTTAGATAATTTTAAGTAATATATGTTACTTTTTCTCTATCCTAATTTATGTAACATTGGTAGAATTTGCAAACAAAATTTTTATACATTTTCAAATATTTTAATATAATAATCATTGTGATTTATATCACTTTTCATGATTTTTTTCAAATAATATATAATTTATGTTGCACCAATAGAATTTTGAGTCAATCAAAATTTTTTGTGTCTTTAAATAATTTAAATTATTAATATTTGTAAGTTATAATATTTTAAAGTAAATTTTAAATATATAAAGAACTAAAAATAAAATAATTAAATTAAAACAAAAATATGAAGTTACAGAAATATCTATGATCAGAAACAGACAGCTGAAAGCAAATATGACAACGATTGGCTGCTTGCTTCAGCTGTCTGCCACTCAGGCTTATTAATAGACTAGGTGGCCCATGTCCGTGCGTCTTTAATGGTAAAGAAAGCAGTAAATTATGTAGAACGAAGATTACATTATTAATTGTAGAGTTAATACATAAAAATGACCCTAAACTTGACACCAAATTATAACTTTGACCTTAAACTTTGATAGTGCACAAATATGACCTTTAACTATTTAAAACTGCACAAATATGACCTCCAATCCTACGTGGCAAAACGCATATTCAACATGCAAAACTGGGCGCATCCAACTTAAAATCTAACGGTATAATACATAAATATGACCTTAAACTTTGATAGTACACAAATATGACCTTTAAATAGCTCTTCTCTGTTATTTTTTCATTCGCTCAAAGATGAAAATAACATCTAATTTCTTTTGTCATTGCAAAAAAAGAGCAATATTGAAGATTAATTAATTAGGCGGGTCAACCTCAAACGAAAAAAATCGAACGGGTATGTATATATATTGTAAAGCAGAAGACGAATTTAAGCTATATAATATATCTAATATTATTTATTTAAATATTAAATTAAAGATGAAACTATACTAATAATAAAAAAATTATAATTTTAATAAAACGTTATTAAATTAATGTTATTAAGGATAGTGGTAGTATATTAAACTAACGTTATCAAATTAAAGTAATTAAAATGTTATTAAATTAATGAGGGGCGAACCTACGTGGTTGCCATGGGGTTCACCCGAACTCCCTCGGTAAAAAAATTACGTTGTATATATAAAAGATAGAAAATATATATATATGTACGTATATTAATGTTGAACCACATGAAACAAGACACTTAGATAGCCCAGTGGTGTTATTTGCTCTTCTTGGACGCTTCCTTCAACCTACTATGTGGGTTCGATCCTGCTAGTGACTGTTTTTTTTTAATTAAAAAAAGTTAGGTTCTGCTACTATAGAAATAAATAAATAATAATAAATTTTTAAATTAAAAAAAAGTTAGGTGCTGTTATAATAATAATAATAATAATAATAATAATAATAATAATAATAGTAATAATAATAATAATAATAATAATAACGACGTCGTTTTAACAAAAAAACAAAACTTTGACAGTGCACAAATATGACCTTTAACTATTCAAAACTGCACAAATATGACTTCTCCAAGTCAGCCATTTTAACGACATGGCACCGTGTGATTCGATTACCTTTTCACGTAGGCGCGAGTGAGACTCACGCATGGAATTGCAAAATCAGAGGTCATATTTGTTCAGATTTTGAATAGTTAAAGGTCCTATTTGTGCACTATCAAAATTTAAGATCAAAGTTATAATTTATTGTCAAGTTTAGGATCATTTATATGCATTAACTCTTAATTGTATAGATACTAAAAGCATTACATTGATGTAACAGTTGCTACACAAAGTGCCAAGATGAAAATGTGAATTCATATAATTGGCAGCAAAATGGCATCCGTGCTTGTAAGCCATTATCAATACCTGAAAAGCAGTACTGAAACCATAATGAACATTTCTTGCGGACAAGAAAGCAACTGAATGTTTAACATTTAGATCGTAGAACTGTACATCAATGGCTATAAACTCGATACTGAAGTAAATGAAAAAGTTAGAAAACTTGCAGAGGCATTCGACAGCTAAGAAGCCTTTAAGAAATCAAGCACTTCAAATGATTCCAAATATTATTTACTTATTGAGCAAAGATGGGAAACATTGTACTAAGAAATATCACCATGTAGACATTATACACATTTATGAGAGAAGGAGACGATGAAAGAAGATATATAGTAGTAGTCTTATTCCAAATACAAAGTCAGTGTTGTAGCAACGCAATTACATCTTCCCACATGAAGCACTAAAAGAAATGAAATAATGAAAGATAAAATGATGAAACATAAAGTTAGAGAGAACATATAATAGTAGTTGAAGTTAGCTAAAAAGTTCTGTTCATATAATTATAATTTCTCCATTTGATATACCTTAGTGTAAATAGCTGAAATAAAGCCCGTTGATATAGTTTTTACTCGATACGGCCCATAAAAGTAGTTTAGTAAACTGTAGTACTGTATTAAAGAATTGAATAAAGGTCCAAAATCATACATTATCTTTGCCTTAGACACAAAATAATATATATTCTTTCAACTAGAGCACTAATAGTCCTTTTTATTTAGTTAAGTGGTGCATTTTTAATCATAACCCTAACACCATTAATTTTTTTAACAGCAGTCAAATCACCTTTCTATCACACTATTTTTTCCCTAAAAAAAAAAAAACCTCACCTGCAAAATGTTGCTGACAAACCTCACCGTTAATGTTTTAGGTGGCAACCTTTTACGATTATATTCCTATCCCAAAATCTCTTCAAAGTGAAACGTTTCACAAATATGACATTTAATCACCTCAAAAAAGTTAACTCGGAAGGTTTTGTAGTCTAAGAGCCTGAGTTGCAGCGTATGAAGCTTCTCTTAGGTAAAATCTTCGATGCTAATGAAAATTCTAACCAACCTCTACTGGAAATTCTGGAATCACCTAACGTAGAAGTTGATGTCATCTTTGACCTTCATGAGTCTTATCAGACCATGAAATTAATAGATTGAAACAATTATTGATGTAGTGATACAGAGAAGTCTGAATTGTTGATGCAGCATCGATGCCTCAAGGCTTATTTGATGTGTTTTTCAATTGATTTCCTTTGTTTAATGGTACTGTATTTACCTGATATGAAGATGAGAAGCTTCTGTTAAAAAAATTAACGGTATTAGGATTGTGTTTAAAAATACACCACTTTTTAAACAAAAAGGACTATTAGTGCACCAGTTGAAAGAATATGTATTATTTTGTGTCTAAAGCAAAAGATAATGTATGATTTTGGGTCTTTACTCAAAAGAATTCTAATATAAATATGCAGTCACATTCTATAGATCGAGAAGAGTATTTCATTACAACCTGCTGAAGTAGCGTCAAGATAAGCTGAAAATCTCAATGCTTATTATTAGCACAAAGTTGTTATTTATAGCTATAATGATACTATTAGGACTTATTTGGTGGAGGGATAAGGGATAATGTTCCTGACATAGGATGCAAGAAAAATATACTTCCCCATCACAGCTTTCTCCATGTCCAGAATTCTTGTTGTAACATCCTACCATTTACATTACATTGATATGGAATAACTTATCCCATGGGATACCCAATCCATCAGATAAAAGTTGTCCTATATCTCTACCAAACGATCTCTTAACCCTATAGCATGATAATACTATTATTAAAGTTATTAACACAATATATTATGAATACTATTATGATAAAACAGTGTATAAAATACCACTTACAGTGAACTTCTGTTTCTTCTTACGCCACATAACCATTGGTTCCCAGCTTAAACCGCTTGTATGCTCAAGCACATTTCGTACAATCACTGGTTTACCTTGGCCCAGCATCTACGGAAGTATAGAAATGCATCATCCTCTGTAGCGTCCTTTGCATAAGTGGAATATAAGTAGTTATCATCGGAACCAACTCTTGAAGCCGCCCTGTATAACAGTTCAGGGTCATCTCTTCTACAAATCAGCTGGGAAATCATCTGGGAAAAATTACATTGAATCAGAATCCTTTCTGCTTTTGCTTTCAAGGTTGATATCCAGTTTCTTGTTAATAGATGCTTGAGCTCTAAAACACATTTTCCACATCCACCCATTTCGACTGGAGCACAAATGATATAACTATCACAATTAGCAACCCAAGAAATTGGTTTGTTCTGGTCCTGTGGAATTTCCATATTATGAAAACTTTCAGGAAGTGGCTCTCCACCGTGCATGTAATCACAGCGTCTATCTGAATATTTGTAAACTGCTTTACAACTATTTTCTGGAAACATGCCTCTCCGAAGCTCTTTCCATACCTCTCCGAAGCTCTTGGCAGCAGCTTAGACATTGGTCATATGAGCAATCTGGGCAGCTCCGATGAAGATGGACTATTAAAGTTGAGCAGTTGTTACTGCTCCAAGGCCAAGAAATCAATAAGCATAAAACCTCCAAAAATAAGGTCTGCAATCATAACATTTCATAATAGCTGGAAGAAAAAAAAAGAGAACAAGAGAGAAGATACATTACCAGTAAACTCGCTCATCATTATGACAAAGTGATTGTTTAATTTCAACTGAAGATAAAATACCCGTGATTAAAACTATTTATCAATGTAAAATTCATCAGATTCAAGTCTTGTTTTTAAAACTCAGATGCATTCCACGAATAGAAGACTCCGTTTCTAACTCCTGAATTTGTTCATGATGGATTTCTTTTAGAAAGGGAAGGAGCGTGATAATCAAATAGTGCAAATGCTCAATCTTTTCACGATCAGTGAGATCCCTTCTTGATGACATGATGCCTTAATATCATGATGCTTAAAATGCCTTTATGAGGAACACATCAGACTATGGTTGTGGGGGCTTGAATGCTGGAAGCATGAGTGGCATACTAACAACAGCCACAGGGTCATTCACTCCTTCGCAGCGGGTGAAACTCAAACACAAAGCCAAATTCGCAGGTACATAACAGGAGCCAGATGGTCACTGATCTTGAATAGAAAGGTTTAGAAGAACAGGCGGGAAGAAATGGTGGTGCTCAAGAGATGCAACAAATGAGAAGAACATTTTTGTTTTTTGACAAGATGAAGTAAATTAAGGAAGAAATAAAAAACATTGAACAAGCCACGTCATTCTTTCAATAGTTGTTTTATCTTGTCATAGCGTTTGAATTGTGCGCACTTAGTTTCATTGACTGGTTCGGCAAATTGTCTTTAAAGTGTGTAGTGTTTACTGATTTTATATGATTAATAGGTTATGTCCTTGATCGAAGTGTTCAAATGAAATCTTATGTCAAGTTCAAGGAACCGTCAATGTATCTCGCCAAATTTGGATGGACAGCAGCATGTTCAAAATAACTAAGTGGAACTTGGATTAACTTACTTGGCAATGCCTATGTACTATCACGGTCATCAACTGCTTGAACCCACAATGTTCCCCGAACATCGACACTATTGGCATTGTGACCATGTAACCGAACAATAGCAGTCAACTCACAAGCAAGCTTTCGCTTTACTCTCTCGGTTATATCTTGTTGAATCTCATTCTAGCTCTGTGTGCGCATTGCTGCAGATGCAAAGTAGTTTTCAGAGATTGGATTGATGTTTCCATCTGTCATACAGTCATGGCAAACAACCTTGCAGCCTCTTCCGGACCAACTATTCAGTCTATCATCAAAATTTATGTTTATTATGATCCTCTCATCATCGGCACAACTGGATGTTGGCCGCGAACTTTATCAGAAGATAGGTGAGAATGCTTTTTGTAACAGAATAAATGATTTCAGCTGTTATAATCAATAAAAAACCAAAAAAAGTCATAAGTGGGACTTCCATTGTTCACTTTCTGTGGATACAAAAAGGACTTTCAGAACAGCAATAACTTACTTCATAATCAGTTGGGTTGGGGCAAGTGATGATCACTGATTTTGTGAGCAGGTCAGATCCAGGTGAAGGTTACTCGAGATAAAAGACTTGATCGGGCATAGCTGATAGTGAAAATAAACCCTCCAACACTTGCCAACCCTCTTTCGTAATAGATTTTCTGCATGGAATAAGGTGCTAACATTATAGATGTTTCATAAACAATATTTTGTAATAATAAGGATAAAGATAAGAGACTCTTAACTTTTAAATAAATAAATAGCTTGTTTATGCATTTTGGTAAACAAGTCTCAATGAACCTTGGACATCAATAGAGCCATGAAAAGTACCCGAAACTCCAACACAAGCAGAAACTGTGTACACACAACCTGCTGAAATTTTACTTGTAATATCTTGCTCCAGGCCTTGGCAACATTCAGTGCGATTCGTGACAACAATATAAGAACAGCCTACGTCTTCTGTAACTCCTTTATAGTTACCAGAACAAGCTGGAACCACAAATGCATTGCAGCAATTGGTGTCGCAAGCGCAAACCTTCCAAAAAGTCATGGTTAAGGATGACGTTAATAGCATCATATCTACTGGTGTTTTCACTGTTTTCCTTTGGGCTCTGTCAGAAAAATATAGTCTTCATGAATGCACTCGAAGAGAAGTGACAACAAATAATGTGTGTATCCTTATGAAGTACAGGCTTGACATGTACACATCAGCAAGACAGCAACATAACAATAGTAGACGATAATGAACATAAGAAAAACCATGTCTGCTTCTTAATCTTCTAATACATATGTTTTACTGATACACACACCTAATGGACTGTGTTTGTTGATGGCCTAATCTAGATTTCGGGGACAATTTGCTTATGTTCATTGTTCTCCCAAGGCCTATTAAATAGTTTCTGACTATATTTTTTTAAAGATTTAACTCATGTAGGAAATTTCTACAAAAGTCCATGCTCAAATTCCAGATACCCTTCGTATGAACAAGTATAGATTCTATTTGTCCCTAAAAATTTTTTTCCAAGAACTCCCTCTGTTTCAATTTGTTTGTCTTACTTCACTTTTTATTCTCGTATCAAAAAGAAAGTCTCTTTATATCAGAAACCTACTTCAGTCCATCAAAGTAGGTTCTTGTAGTCCCATTGAATGCTCCAGACAATGCTGTGATGCTTAAGACCCAGTTTTCAGAAGTGTTCTCATAACCCTTAAATGCCTACAATCAAAATAACCTTAACTTGTCCAAAAAATATACTATGATGCATGTTATGTAATTAAAGTGAGTAATCAGTGTCCAGTGATATTAAAACTTAAGATGATATCATCATAAAATTATCAAAGTAGGTAAAGGTTCTTAATTCAAATTAAATTGTGATCCATAATTTAAAAAAGAAATATTGACAAGTCTAAACCAATAGAAAATTCCAATATCACACATCAAGGGTATGATAAAGTCATATATAATGAAGTTGTTAAAAATATATATCGATTCTTGTAAAGCTTGTCTTGGACAAGCTGGCTGTTTTTGGCTTTTTGCTAATAAGTAGTACAATCTAGCCCTACTTGTTCTATGCAGTTAAAAAGACTTTGATACCTTTCTTACGAAAGGAAAAAGATAACAAAGAAAAAGTCGGGTTGAAAGAAAAACAAAGGAGGATTTAGCAAACTAATCTGCTTTTAGAACAAAGATATATGTCTAAACCAGAGCTGACTAATTCACCAGACCTAATGACAAGCTTGAATTTATAAAATCGGATTTCTCCACAAACCTGGAATTTGTTGAAAGCAATTCGACGTTCAAATTCTTGGTCTAAGATATCTTCTTCTCTTTTTGACATCTCCCATATATTCCCATCTTGTGTTTTTGATGTTGTTTCCCAGCCATCAGGTTTGTTTTTGAACTCAGAAGTCATGTTTGAATTGCTTAAATCATCATTAGGTGAACCAAAAATCCTGCATTTATACACACAATGAAGTGAAATTAACATACGGCAGGTGGTCATAGTATCAATATTAGCCTCACAAAGTATTATCATCAAACTACGATGATGCTACACCCTCGATCCCCCACCCCCGAGGCAAAGTGAAAGGACAATACGACAGACAGAAAACGGGAAACAAAATCAGACACCTAAATCAACCAACACATAGTTAAGGAAACAGTAATACAGAACATAAAATTGGCATATTTTATTGCCATACTACTCACTTAAACTTAGTGTTGTCAAAGACAGTGAATCACTGAAATGAGACTCAAAATGGGTTGAGCGCTTCGACTGGCTTAATGTGCACTTTAGAGTCGTCATCAAGGATCTAAGGCATACTTTACCTTACCAAAGAGCCTCTTCTGAACAGGCAACACTAAACAACTGATATTTCACTTTATCATAATTTTTTTAAAATTTCTTTGTTCATATATTTGTCATCATTCATTCTTATAATTATTAGTCTTAGATTAAACATATATAATTGTATGTTTTCTGCCTTTGCACATTTTTTCATTAAAGTCCATGCTTTATTTGTGCTTTACCCTTAAAACTCCAACTGATCTTAAGAGCTTTTTTTCTTGATAGCACTGTTTAAAGTATCAAAATAAGCTCACAGTTGCAATCTACTACTTATGGTTTCCTTCTATCATCAGTCTCTTTCAAGAGAATGTTTAGTTGAACAACTTCTCTGTCTCACCAAAATGAAGATATGTTTTCCCTTATTGTGTCAAGATTTCATATAGAGGAAAAAAAGGTCCCGAATAGGAATTATACAAAACCTGAGATAGACCCTTATAATTAGGTTTACCCAAATGGCTCATACTGTAACTCAGAGGTAGAGAGGTTGTTTCTGATAATACCCTCCGTTCAAGGGGAAAAAAACAAAACATGTTACTCGAACTCTTCCAAAATGTCATGTATGCATGTTAGATCCTCCAAAAATAGTGTATTTTTCAAGGATCGACACGGGTGCGGGAACATTGTTGGAAAGTCTAGGCAATGTAGAAAAATAACTAGTCCAAAAGCAGTACAAGAAATAGCAGAAGTAACAAATCAGGCACAAGAACCCTATCATCCTTCTTCTCAGCACCAACAAAATATGAAAGCCCTCCTAATCTCTACAAAAAAGTATCACAATTTAGCAATTATACCTCAAAAATTTAATATTCTACACACACACACACACGAAAAAACAAAAAAGAACATACCCCTTTTTCAAAACCAAAAATTCCATGAACCAACACAATGGGTGGCGAATCTTTAACAGTTGTAACATTCTTCTTTGAATAATCAGATTTCAAATTAATCTCCAAATTATTACTATTCTTGTAAAAACAATCACTTAATGCTTGAGAAAGATCACTAGCCACAGCTGTACTAAATATGTAAAACCCATAAACCAAATGAACCAAAGAACTCACAAACAGCTCTGTTAATTATAGAGCTACTTCAGTTGATCGATCAACCAATAGCTACAACACCATCACAAATTCCACAAAACAATCCCCCAACAACGTAAATCTTTTACCATAATTTCAATAATCTAAGCAAATAATAGTTGGTAGTATGAAAATGATGCAAATCAAAAGAAAAATAAAAAGGACCTGGAGGTTGTAACAATAGCAAGTATTACCGAAATTCTGAAGCCCAAAGTAACGTTCTCTTTCAGGAAATTGGTGATGTAAAGCTTTCTCGAGTTTCAAACCAGTTGCACCCATCACACTTCATTCCCGGTATTAGCCAGGTTTCTTCGAGTTTTGGATACACCCACTCAACGCCTTAATACTACAACATCAAAATTTGCACGACCTTCTGTTACCTCTTCAAAAAAGATAAAAACTGCACCTCCTTAATTGATATATCTATGTGAAGCACGTATCAAAGAAAAGTCTCGTACAAGTCAAATAGCATGACAACTTTAAAAATGTAAAGTAAGGTACAATAAATCCATTTAGTCCTCCGACCCTTCTCCAGACCCCTTAGCGGGACCTAAGTGGTCCGAAATATCCTTTTTTAAGAAGCTAATGCAGGCATTTTAGGTATTTCCAAGTTCAATCCTGTTTATTACTAATACATATGTGCTTTAAGCTGCAAACAAATAGCAAAAGTACACACATGGATAATAACAACAGTGCAAAAAAACTTCATCTTTATTCTATTTGTTGGCTTAAAATAATACTTCCATTTATTCTATAGCAAAATCATTTTGGCGTTCCCTGAGAACGATCTTAGTATAGATAGCCTTATTTAATTTTCAGAACATCAACATTAAGAAACATGCTTAAATTAATTACTAAGTATAGAAATTTATATGTAATTTAGAAATTGTATTTATCTAACAATCTTCAAATATATATATATATATATATATATAACAGTTATAGATGGTCAAAGTGGAAATTCGTGTGTGTTTGTCTTATCAAGTTTGTAAATCCTACTCAGTACTCCCTCTCTTTCGTAGTTTCTTCATTTTGAAAGCTCTTATACTATATATTTTCCCCAGATTTTTACTTTTTTTTTTTTTTTTTTAATAACTTACCCTGTTCATCTCTTCCTCCTAATCTATGTTCTTAACATCATACTTCTTTAACCACACCCCGGAACATTGTTACCTGGCAACATTGTTAATCAATTAAAACAGATTGAAATAACTCCTCAAAACGAACGCAAGAAGATAATAAAAAAACCACAAAAATGGACCTTTTATCAAATAGACGCAGAACCATCCAAGGACAAGGAGAAAATAGACAAGGACAAGGAGAAGATAGACAAAGAGTCAGTTTCTCAGAAAATAGGATAGGAAATAATAATATATTATCTAGAATATGCAGAAGACAATCTAATAGAGAACAAAATCAAGAGCTTAATGAAATAATAGATGTAGATAAAGATTTACAGATTTTTCAACAACATCAGTTAAAATTATTAAATCCTAAGACGTTATATAATGCAGGATATTTTTCTTCAGATAATCAATTATATAGACATTATAGGGAAGAACAAATATCAGCTTTAGGAGAAGATTTTAAAATATTAGACTTAGTAAATACTAATTCACTGAAACACATAAAAAATAGTAAAATGATTTTAATGCATATGGGATTAATTGTTATAGGAATAAAAGGATTAACAAGAAAAAACTTAGGAGCAAAAGTTTTAATAACAATTTATGATGATAGATGGTCAGATATTAAAAAATCCATAATAGGATTAACAGAAGTAGATATGACTAATAATGGAGGCATTTTTTATATTAGTCCGGATTTTCTAATGAATCTAAAGGAATTCGAAAGAAATATTAAAATAGGAATCCAAACTAAAGGATACGAGGAAATGAATAGTGGAAATAATTTATTAATGTGCATAGGTTTCATAGGTAAGTTAACTCTAAGTAGTAACACAAAATTTAAATTAAAAGTAGACGATGTGGTTGAGATAATGGGAAATAAAGGAATAAGCCTTATTAAACCAATAAAAATAGACCCAGAAATATATGCGGGTTTAGAATGGAATCTAAATAAATTCACAAAACCAAAAACGTTTACACCAGACTCTCACTTACTATACACTACAAGTAAGGGAGAAACCTCAGTAAGATTTACAGACTATAATTATACAACAAAAAGAAATCTAGACGATGATGAAACAGAAAGTAATATAGAGACAGAAAGTGAATTTATGAATATAGAAGTTTTACAAGAGGGATATGAAGTAGATATAGCTATAGAAAAAGCAGAAAAATTGGCAGACGAATATAAGAACATAACTTTTAAATGCAAAGGATGCCAAAAAGACGACATGAAAATAAACGAATGCATAGAACATTTCAAAAATTGTCTAAAACGAAAAGATAATTTAGGATATAGAAGTAATGAATCTTTTTATAATAAGATTGAAGAAGATACAATATCAATACTAAGTTCTACTATTAGTTACAAAGAATTAGCTGAACTTGAACCAGCTAGCTCTTCAAGTGCTAGCCCTTTCCAACAGACGAATCAGAATGTACAACCAATAGATTATAGTACCGGTAATGTACCTAGAAGACCAGCAATAAGGGTAAATCAAGATACAGAAATTAAAGGAGAATACATAAAACCAGCAGGAAAAAGAATGCCTATAGAAGAACCAATTAAATTACAAGAAGGAGGTAGCAAAGGTAAAATTCTAAATATCGCAGCACATGACCCTCAAATGTGGGATACCGTAATAGATTTATGGAAAGGAATTGTTGCAGCTGACTATTTAAGACATTACACAGAAACGGACGTAGAAACAATGTACAAGTATTTAGAAACTTTTTTAGGAGAATCCGCCAAAGCTACATGGGAGAGTTTCAAGACAAACTGTCCACATGACTTTCAAATATTATTAAGTATGGGTCCAAATCCCTATAATTTTACAAATAAAATGCATATGTTACTAACCGGAAAAGATCCAAATAGTGGATTAATAGCCCTACAAAAAGAAGCCTTAATAAAGTTGGAACAACTCAGTATTTCACACTGGGTATACATAAAAAAGTTTTTACAAGATTACTTCTACTACTGTACTGTCAGTGGAAATACCTTCAATGAAGATTTAGGTAAAAAATTATTTAATAAATTACCCGGAGCTTTAGGAAGAGAAATAGAAGATAGATGGTATAAAAGAGATGGAGTAGCAGCAAACCCAAATTTTAAATGGACAATCGGACATAGAACCCAACACATAATTGATATCTTAACTGAAAAATGCACAAATATACAAATACAGAAACAATTAAAGAAAAATGAAATGAATTTCTGTAAATCAGTTATATACACAACTCAAAATTATGATCAAAAACAACATAGGAAATATAAGAAGAGAAATAATCAGAAACCATATAGTAGAAAACACTATTTTTTAAGAAAATCAAAAGCTAAAAAACCTTGGCTAAACAGAGATAGACATGTAAGAAAATATAGAAATGATAGAAATTATAAAAATAAATTAGAATGTTATACGTGTGGCAGTATAGATCATTTAGCTAATGTATGCCCAAAAAGAAATAACAATAGGACAAGAAATTCACAATTAATAGAAGATTTCCAAGAAACTTTATTAAATGTGGATGAATATATGACAGACACAGAAAGTATCTATTCCATAATAAGTATTGAAACAAGTGAAAAAGATAACTCAAAAACCGACTCTTCTGAATCAGAAGAAGACAATTTAGTCAATGAATTAGGTCAAGAGATAGACGATTTAGATTTACAAAACCTGACAATAAATAATCTAATGAATGTTGATCAGAACTGTGAACATGATTTCCAAAGAAATAAAGGTTTAGATAGTAATAGATGCAGTATATGTAGTTGGTATCCAAGTAAAGAAAATAGAGCAAAATGCAAGAAATGTTACCTAGAAGCATGTATAAATTGTATAGAAAATGTTTTAAAAATAAAAGTAGAATCACAAACGAGTAATGGACAGAAATATACTCATAATCAAATCCTAAACTTAAGAGTATCTACTCTCGAGACCCGATTAAATGATTTAGAACAAAGATTAACTACTCTAGAAAAGGGAAAGACTAAGGAAGAAGCTGATACACAAGAAACGGTAGAAACAGTACATCTAGAAAAAATAGAAGCAGAACTTATGTATAGTGATACAACTTTAATATTTAATGAAGATAAGGAATTTTCTACCATTAAAGTCTTGGTAAAAATTAAAGTACAAAATATCGAAATAGAAACTTTAGCCCTAATAGACCCGGGATGTACTAGCTGTTTAATTAATAAAGCAATAGTACCAGAACACTTAATAAAAATACTAGAGAGACCAATACTCGCCACTCAAATGGATGGCTCTCAAAATATTAGTCGCTATTACATAGAGAATGCACAGATAAGTTTTTTAAATACTTGCAATAAATTTTACAACCCAATCTATAAAGTAAACCGAATATTAGCTAGGGATTTAAATATAGGATCAGATTTTGTGATAGGATTAAAATTCTGTATACAAGATAAAGGAGGATGCTTATTAACAAGAGACGGAATAATGTTGTTTAAAGATCTAACTTACACACCTGTACAAACAAAAATATTACCAACAATACATAGAACCCTAAATACCACTAAAAGAAAATTAGGAGATTTACTTCCAGAACCTTGCTGTGAAGACTGTAAAAATAATACCTGCAGCAACCTGTCAAGAGAAAACATGGAAGAAATTAAAAACTATATGTTGTTAAATGCAGAAGGACAAGAATGCCTAGAGAATATAGAAAAGGAATATACAATGATAAGTATAGAAACCCAGTTCTACAACTTCCGGAAAGGAATAGATAAAATAGGAATAATAAATAGTCCAAAGGACTTGGATAATATAATATCTATACTAGATGAAATGGAAATAATAGGAGAAAGACCATTAGCTCATTGGGATGCCAATGAATTAATGTGTAAATTAGACATAATTAATCCTGAGTATACTATCAAGACAGCCCCCATAGAAGCAAATAATGAAGACACTAATGAATTTGATATACAGATTAAGGAACTTTTAAAATTAGGAGTCATAAGAAGATCTACATCTAGACATAGATCAGCAGCCTTCATGGTAAGAAATCATAGTGAACAGGTAAGAGGAAAGGCTAGAATGGTAATTAATTACAAGAGACTAAATGATAATACAAAGACAGATGCGTATAAACTACCAGACAAAAATGAACTAATAAATAGAATCCAAAATAAACGAATCTATAGTAAATTCGATTGTAAATCCGGTTATTGGCAAGTTAAGATGCATCCAGAAAGCATCGAATGGACTGCATTCACATGTCCAGGAGGACATTTTGAATGGTTAGTCATGCCTTTTGGACTCAAAACCGCTCCACCCATTTTTCAACGAAAAATGGATAATATTTTCGGAGAATATAAGCATTTTATACTTGTATATGTAGATGACATTTTAGTATTTAGCCAAACTATGCAAGAACATTTAGGACATTTACAAATGGTATTTAGATTATTTATCAAACATGGCATAATAGTAAGCAAGAAGAAAATGGAGTTATGTAAAACCTATATTAATTTTTTAGGAATAACCCTTGGTAATGGTAAAATAAAACTACAACCCCATATAGCAAAAAAGGTTCTAGATATGCTAGACAAATTAGAAACAACAAAGGATTTACAAAAATTCTTAGGATTAGTAAATTACGCAAGAAATTTTATTAAAGATTTAGGAAAAATAGCTGGGCCATTATACGCTAAAACTGGTAGTAAAGGACAAAAGAATTTTAATATAGAAGATATTAAATTAGTTCAAAATATTAAAGAAAAAATCAAAAATATACCAGACCTAAAAATTCCCTTAGAGTCTGATTATTTAATTATTCAAACAAATGGTAGTGACCTCGGATGGGGAGCTATTTTAAAGGCAAGACCCAATAAATATAGCAGTAAAAATGAAGAACAAATTTGTGGGTATCAAAGTGGCGCTTACAAGGAAAAAGGAAATATGAGTGCCATCGATTTGGAAGTATTAGCAATAATATATGGTTTAAACAGTTTTAAATTATACATACTAAACAAAGAAGAAATTTTAGTTCGAACAGACTGTGAGGCAATAGTTAAATTTCATCAAAAAATTAATGATAAAAATAGTAGTAGAAGAAGATGGTTAAATTTCACAGATACTATATCTATATATAAAAACATAGTATTTGAACACATTAAAGGTAAAGAAAATGCATTGGCAGATCAACTAAGTAGACTACAGCTAGGAATAAACAAATAATCTTAATGTTACTTATCTATTTTCAGAATGAGACCAACAAGACAACCTCCCGCTGACAAAGGAAAGGGGGTAGCTTCGTCGTCAGACGCTTATCAACAGACAATGCTAGGTAATTTACATTTTAGACCCTTAGAAGCCGTAGAGACATTGGAACGAATTCAATTCGGACCATTTAACTTAGTAGCGTTCCCAGAAAGTAATATGTCATTTAGAGTTAGACCAGATTACGTTTTAGATAGAACTCAAAAATGTTTAGTAGACAATTTATGAGGTCCCAGAGATAAGCCTAGTAATTGATAATAATGTTGGCCACAAAATCATAAAACACGAAATTGCCAACATCACCAGAGGTTGAAAGAACGTCGATGTCGCAGTTGAACACAAAAATAATATATTAAATTTGAGTTGAATCAGAATAGCAGCCATGGAGGAACTGAAATTTGAGGGGACTCGGAATTGCAGCCATGGAGAAACTGACCGGGCAAGGGATATGCCGAAGAGAAAGGACCGTCATACACTATAATCATCGGGACTTTCAATTAAAAAGTACAAACGGTCCAATTAAGTAAAAGTTCTCCACCTTTTTAAAATTAGGTGGGAGGAACAAAATTTTTTTAAGTTTTTTTTAATTTTAATAACTTGTCTCGGTTGTAGAATAATTTTAGTAGTAGTTTGATAACTGAGTGTAGTTATCGAATAACTATCAAAATTATTCAATAACTATGCAAGTTATTCAACAACTAAGTGCAATTTTTCGATAATTGCATCTAGTTGTTGAACAACTAGGTGTAGTTGTTTGACAATTAAGAGAAGTTCAACATCTGGAAGAAGTTATTTAGATAACTAATGTAGTTGTCTGATAACTATTTCAGTTGTTCAAGACCTTAGTTTTTTTCAAGCTCACTTGTCCCTTTTCTTAATTGAAAACTTGGAATGCCTTCTGGATTATTTTTCTCATAATCATCTTGATGTTTCCATACAATGTGAGCAAAATATCTTGAATTGTCATTGTATTAGTTATGAAATTACGATAATGCCCTTCGTAGTCACCAAAAACCTTCACCTATATATAAGTTAAATTAAATATTATAAGTTATTTAAATATTAAAAAATTAATAATATTTAATAAAAAAATAAAATAGATGTAAAATAATAAATTACTTCATGATGTTTTGAATTAATTTGACATCTTATATGAGGTATACTTAAATTTTTTCATAAGTATTTTTATAGCATCAATTTCAATTAGTTATTATAAGTCATTTAAGACATGCCTACTTCGCTACTTTAATCATGATATTTGGTTGACATAAAAATTATATCAGTATCGCTTAAACTAAATTAGAGGAAAAAATATTATAAATTATAATAATTAAAAACTTAAATTATTTTAAAAATATATTTGGCTATCAATGCCATAAAAATTTGAATAGAGAGAGTATTATAAATTAGTTAACAACTTAAAATAGTAAATTACAATGTCAAAAAAATATTATAAATTAGAATAATTAACAACTTAAAATATCTAAAGAAACAATTAATATGTTATATTTTTTTAAAAAATATATTATTTATAAATTACACAAAAAGTACAATAAATTGCAATAGTTAACAACTTAAAATATTTAAAAAATAATTAATTTATTATATATTTTTAAAAAATACGTAAAAAATATATTAATTACAATAATTAACAACTAAAAAAATTTAAACTATAAAATATTTGATTGACTCTTGAAATCTTATAAGTGTCATATTGACAACTTAAATTATCAATAAATGAATGTTTTAATTAAATGATAAAATTATACATAACATCGAATTTTTAAATATCAACATTGCCCCCTCACGTCAATCCCACGAGCCTCTTATCCATTCTCATTGAACGACGGCGGGGGAGCAAATCCAACTAGAAAAACTCACATTGGGCTTAGGGATAATCAGGCTCGAACTAATGATTTCCACCACGTCAAGGTGACACTCTACCGCTGAGTTATATCTCTTCCCCAATTACGGTTGAAGCAATTGAAACAGACATATTATAAATGTCAATTTTACTTTTTTTTTTTAAAATATGATTAATTTTTTAATATTAAATTTCATACAATAATTAATTAGGGATGATATAGTAAAATCACAAAACAAACAGGCAGGTGACAAACAGGGATGTCGATAGAGTGGAGTCTGCTTCAGCAGCTCCACTCCCACTTCTTATATAAGAAGAAGTAATATCCTATATTTCACATTTTTTGTTGAATAATTTCCTAATTTTTTTTGGATGTAAGTGTTTGCAACATAATTTAATTCATGAAAAATAAACTTCAACTACAAATAAAAATATGAAGAAACAATAATTTTATTGATAAACGATGTGGGTACAAATCTGTTTCTCCCTTAATTTTCTAGGGCCGTCAGTAGTGTATTTCTCGAATGTAGGGAGATTTGGACATGAATTCTAGGGCCGTCAGTAGTGTATTTCTCGAATGCAGGAAGATTTGGACATGAATTTCTGCGCAATTTGAGGGCCGTTAGTGACATATTTTCTGAATGTAGGAATTTTTGGATTTGATCTTCATGAAAGGAGGATTTGTGGATTTAGTGGCGTATTTTCCGAACGTAGGAATTTTTGGATTTGATCTCCATGAAAGAAGGATTTGTGGATCTTCTTGATGTATTTGATTATCAAGAAGAGAAGATTTTGATCCTTTTGTGATATTCTATGAGTTTATGGAATTATCTAGAGATATTTGATTTATTTATGAATATCTCATGAATTTGTCGATCTTAGAGATGCCTCTTTAAAGGGATATTTGCCCCCTTTATATAGGCGTAATTTAGGGTTTAGGTAGAGTAGCCACCAAACTAGATTTAGGGTAAAGCATCCCCCCAAAACTCTAACAAAAATTAAACTCTTTTTGTAGAGTCCACAAAATTTCAATGTCTACAAATGTCCCCTACTTCAAGGCTGTCGGAGTGTAGAATTGATGAAACTCAAAGACGAGTCTTGAAGTACCGCTTTCATCTTTACGATCCCACAACTACAGATTTGCATATTTGATTTATGAGAG
This sequence comes from Capsicum baccatum var. pendulum, assembly GCA_030864225.1. Lineage (NCBI taxonomy): Eukaryota > Viridiplantae > Streptophyta > Magnoliopsida > Solanales > Solanaceae > Capsicum > Capsicum baccatum. The sequence continues at coordinate 196,981,559 of CM061559.1, read as the reverse complement.
AAGAGATGAAGGACAGATTTGCTCCCACTGGGCGTGCCAGAATTTGTTGGACAGTAAAATTTTCGAGGTCGAAAATAAATAATCGAGACAAGAAAATATTACAATAGTCAATTTATTGATTTTAATATATGAGTGTTACAATCTCTATGAATCCTCTGATTTGCCTTTTCAAATATAAATTCAAGGGCTTAAAGCTTGATCTTGAATTTGAACTTGATTTGTTGATTTGATGGACTTAATCTTGACTTGTGCTTGAATTCAAGGGATTTTGAGCTTATTTTTGAATATTGCGGTCTTGATCTTAAATTTTGATGAACTCGATTTGAATGCTTGAGATTTTTAGAGAAATTGCGGCATTTGATCTACGAGCTTTCTCTAGCTTCTTGTTGGAGTTCGGGAGGGGGGGTCTTTTTCTGAATTATGAGACCCCTATTTATAGTTGTGGAAAGGAAAGAATCATGATGAAAATGGACTTTCTTTGACCAATCAAATTCAAGTGACGTGGCACCGTTTATGGGCTTTGATTTCATTGGACCTATTGCATTATTTTGACATGTGGCATGATTATATTGGCTCCTTCACTTGACTTGATATGCCACGTCATTTGCAATGTGGTACTTCTTTGGGTCTCTAGAATATGATAATATCTTGGGCTTCACAAAGTTGGCTCATCTTTTATAGCCCAAATTAATGGGCTAACCCAATAAAAATTGGACTTTAATTAAATCCATACATGTTTGGACTTAAATAATTAATCCAATTATATTAATCCGCAATATTTATTTGGGACTAATCTATTTTGAATTTAACATAATTCGAATTTCGTACGAATTTCAATTTAATAAAATTTCATTGCCCATAAAATGTCCTTTACTTCAAGACTTGTACAGATATTTAATCTTTTTGAGACTAGACTTGAAGTATGATTTATTTAAACATGCTTCCTTTGTGCTTCAAAGATTTCCATAAAGCTGAACCATGCAATTGATGTATTGATATCGCCCCTAAAAAGATCTCTTATTATTTTTTTCATTCTCTACACGTAAGACCCGTTGGTTAGGCATGACATCCTATTTCAAATAGATTTTGAAAAACTTTTTACCGCCTTACTTAGCCAGGAATAAAAATCTTCCAATTTGAATTTATATTGGAGAAGGAAACAACCCCCAATTTGAATTTGTATGGGAGAAGAAAATAACCTCTAATTTGAATTTGTATTGGAGATGGAAACTCTTTCAATTTCTATTGAGGAAGGAAACAACCTCCAATTTGAATTAGTATGGGAGAAGGAAGCAACCTCCAATTTGAATTTGTATGGGAGAAGAAAATAACCTCCAATTTGAATTTGTATAGGAGATGAAAGCTCTTCCAATTCAAATTTATATTGGAGAAGGAAACATATATCCTACAACTCTATAAAATTATGTAGGTTCCACACTTTTTCAATATCAATTTTGGGGTTTTCAAGCCATGAACAATATTGAGGTAATTTTTTCCCCCTCTTAGTTTTCTTTTATTTTCGTCACTATTTTTCAGCACAACATCTTAGTGGTAGAAAATTTATATCTTATTGTAGGAAATATTGAAATCATGAACCGTTTAATATTCCAAAAACTAGACTCCGATATCTATAACATATAAAAAATTCAGCTTTAAATTCCATCAATATAATTCTTGATAATTTTTTGAATTTAGACCTGAATTTTATCATGCTGAAAATTTCAGATCTGCGCGTCTTTACTAAAACTTTCATATCTTGAAGCAGGAATGAAGAAATTGCAAGACGCTTGATTCTTGCGAAACTAGACACAAAGATTACAGTATATCCGGAATTCATAATTTAATACTTTTGAGATTATTTTAGGTGTTATCCCGAAATCAGCATTGAGTTTTGATGCATCAACAATTTCAGATTTATGTGACATCACCAAAAATATTATATCTCAATGTGGGAGTATTGAAATTATGATCCTCTTAATTTTATAGATCCCGGAAACATGCATATATAACATATCCAAAATCTAAATTTTAACACTTCTTAGATTGTTCTAGATGATTTTTTGAAGTCGATCTTATATGCTGTTCAACAAAGGATTTCAGATTTGCACCGCCTCACCAAATAATTTATATCTTGATGTGGGACTATCACCACCAAAGAGTGTTTTATTGCTTCAAATTAGATTTTGAGAGTTTTATTCTCATCAAGGAATCTTGTCCCAATCTAAGTTGGCCATATACAACTTTCAAGATCGCAACTCTCTGACAAGTAACATCCTTTCTATTTATGTTTTTGCTTTCTTTGTTTTTTTTTTGTTTTTATTTTTGGAGAATTGAAATAGATAGAAATATGCAACAATCGGCTTAGGGTGCGAGAGTTTAACTTCGCCTCCGTCATCTTAAGTCCGAATAATTTTACTGGTGGTAGAGTTGAAAGAAAAAGCCAAACAAACCCTTTGTGAAAACTCTAGTCCATTCGAGGTGAGAATGTTAAGACGGATGCGACTATGGAATTAGGAAGAAGACCTCATTCGAACCACTTTTCAACATTATGTTTGTTGGGTGTGATGAAACTCAAATCACCCAAGCAAATGACGAACTTGAGAGATAGGGTGCAAGATCCTTATATTTTGGAGTTTGTCATTTCGAGAGGGAAAGATGACGCCCCTCACTTGAAGGTCGATAAAGGCAAAATTCAATGTGTAGCAAGTAAATTTTTGATGTTCTCATCGATACCTAACGAGCCTATTCAGAAATTTGATATGAAGTTGGGTAAAAAATTCAAATCTACGAAGTGGCAAGATAGAGGCCACATCACCACAGCCTCGCTTCTGTCCGGTTTAATCTTGGAATATCTGAATCTTCTATGCCACTGCCGTTCAATGCATTATGAGCGAAAGTTGGGACGGAGATTAAAATATTCCAAGTGGAACCATAAACGGCAGTTGATTTTATTTTTGTTTATATATAACCCATGAAATTGAGGTGATGAAGCGTGTTTGGAACAAGTACAAGAAAGGGAAAGTGTGAAATTATTGTGTTTTGGATTGACTAGGGGAGTGTAGAGGATCCAAAATTGGTTCTCAGGTACAGCGATCATGGCCCCATGACACCACGATCGCAGTAGCTGAGTCACCACGATTGCGGAAATCTGACCGCAATCGTGGTCGAATCAGTTTAAAAGACCATCCGACTGCCCATTCTCTGCCACACTTTTTTCTCAACTTTTCTCTCATAAATTGCATCCATAATCTATAAAATTTAGCGTAATCAAGTTGCTCATTGCATCCCTGCGCATCCTAAACTTTGGTATGTGTCTAATAACTTGAATTGTATCTATTATTGGCCTAAAACTTATACTTTAGGAGTAGGCCTGAAATAGTGTTTCCAATTGTTAAACTTATGCATAAATGTGATTAATTGTATGGTACACTATTGTAGTTGGTATACATACCGATGGGGAAGTCTTGAGTACCCGAAATTTGGGGTCACATTTTAAGATCACAATCAAGCACTTAGGGTTTAAGTTTCATGAGCATGATGATTAACTGGTTAGTAGGAACTCAAATTGGGGTTGAAAGTTGGTATTTGGTACTATTGCAAACTTGGTCGAAATTGGTCTCAGATACCGCAATCGTGGTCATTTGGGTTGCGATCCTAGTCAAGGGACCGTGATTGCTACATCTGAGAGCAGTTTCCATCTTAGACCAAAAATTTTGCATGCCCATTTTTCACCCCAAAACCCATTATAACACTGCCCCATAAGTTTATCTGATTAACCTAGCATGGTTTTGGTGTGAAAATACTAATGATAGTCCTTGTTGTGTTGCTTACAGGTACTCATCCACAAAATGGGAGATTATGACCATATCTGCTTCATGGCTCCAGAGTGTCACAGCCTCTACTACAGTGACCTCCCTAGGACATAGCTACTCCCGAAGAGGGGTATTTGCATGGACTAAGTAAAAGATAAATTACTGGCATTTCATACTAGGCTCGCTGCTATCGGGTGGATATACTTTGTCCCAAACTCCTGTTTTGCCAATGAGAAATGCTTTGCCCCAGTTTGGGTCGTGTCATAAGATATGTTTCATATAAAATAACCATAAGAACAAGACAAACATAGAGAGGAATATTCAAATAGTGACTCTAAAGTTTAAAACATAAAAAATTTATTCTTTAATTTGGAACTAGATGGTATCATTGACTTGGATTAGTTCACCATGGGCTATATGTATCCGATAAGCACTTAATCATTTAAGCCCCAATCCATGTTTGTCACATGGATAGATATTCAATTACTTAGGACAGACAATCATCCTCATTGAGGGGAAATAAGGTCATCCAATTATGGATCAAACTATCCCTACATCAACAAAACATAAGTTTTGACTGTTGAGATATTTTGACTCAGACTATCTTGGTTAACCATATAATTCTCTTTAAGCTCATATTTTAGTATCTTCATATCATCAAAAATCATTAGAAAATATTCTATTTCCACTAAAAGCCTAGACCATAGCTAGTATCGTCACACTAAGACTTGCAAGTCATCTATTTCATTTCATATAACCAAAAACAATGTTGTCAATTTCTTATGACCATAGTGTCAATGTCATGTATAATTTGGTCCTTGAATATCAATCAAATTCATTTCTAAAATCTGTCAATCATTTAAGGCCATAATTTCTAAAACTCATACGTAAAATAATTTAACATGAATCCATTCATTCCTATTTCATCATAACGCTAACATACGATAATTCATACCAAGCCATAAGTATTATTGACTCAAAACATTACATTAAACAAATGAGGAGATAAGTAAAATAATTAAAGTGACCTCCCTTGATTCAATTCATCAAGTAGTTAAAGGAAACCTTAAGAAAAGAGTTTCATCACAAGTTAATATTTTTTTGAAAATTTCAAAGTATAGTTTCCAATCGTATCTCAAGATTTGAAATATATATACATATACAAGTATTTAGGTTGTGGATAGAAAATTTGATCTTTTTGAAGAAGGATGATCACCTTATTACATTTCGTAGTTCAGTGGTCAAGACTCAGATAGATTTTTACTTCTTAGAAAAGGGGATAGAACGCTATGTAAAAACTATAAAGTCATACCTAGCGAGAATCTCTCGACTCAACATAGGTTGTTGGTGATGGACTCGGTTATCAATAAGGGTAAAAATAAGAGAAGTGGGGAGGCACGACCCAGGATTAAGTGGGGTAGCTTGACTTTGGCTAGTGCTTTGGAGATGAAACAGAAGTTGAAGAGTAGGGGTGCTTGGGAGAGTAGAGGGGGTGTGGATAATATGTGGGAGACGACTGGCAATTGCATTAGGAAGACCTCTAGAGAGGTGTTGGGTGTCTCAAGAGTTTGATATGGCAAACATCGAAGAGACAGGTGGTGGAACGAAGAGGTCAAGAGAAAGGTGGAGTTTAAGAAGTTGGCTTATGCTAAGTTGGTTGGGAGCAAGGATGATGAGGAAAGGCAAAATAATAAGGAGGAGTATAAGGTAGTTAGAAGAGAGGCTAAGTTAGTGATTTCGATGGATAAGACAACTTTTGAGAGTTTGTATGCGGCTTTAGAGAAGAAAGATAGAGATAAGAAGTTGTATAGAATAGCCAAGTCCAGGGAGTGGAGATCTCGTGGCCTTGGCCAAGTGAAGTACATCAAAGGAGAGGATGGTATAGTGTTGGTTGAGGTTGACCTCATTAGGGAGAGGTGGCAGTCCTATTTTTATAAACTTTTGAATGATGAAGGTGACAAATGTTCCGTGTTGGGAGACTTAGAGATATCTGAAGAGGTTCGCGATTATAGTTCTTGTAGGCGTATTGAGGTTGAGGAGGTCAAGAGAGCTATTTGCAGGATGTGGCAGGGTAGGGCGATGGGGCCAGATGAGATTCCAGTTGATTTTTGGAAGAGCACTAGCGGGGCAGGTTTGAAGTGGTTGACAAGGTTGTTTAACATTATTTTTAGAGCTGCTAAGATGCCTGAAGCATGGAGGTAGATAACGATGCTTCCAGTGTATAAAAATAATGGAGACATTCAGAGTTGTAACAACTATAGAGGTATTAAGTTATTGAGTCATACTATGAAGGTTTGGGAAAGGGTGGTAGAGGCGAGGATGAGGAGGATCGTGATGATCTCTAAGAATCAATTCGGTTTCATGCCTGGTTGCTCGACCACTAAGGCCATTCACCTTGTGAAGAGATTAGTGGAGCAGTTTCGAGAGAGGAATGACTTGTACATGGTGTTTATTGATCTAGAGAAGACATATGACAGAGTTCCCAGGGAGATTCTGTGGAGGTGCTTGGAGGATAGAGGGGTTCCCGTGGCGTACACTAGGTCGATTTAGGATATGTATAATGGTGTGAAAACTCGTGTGAAAATGGTAGGTGGAGATTCAGAGAACTTCACAATTTTGATAGGGCTGCACCAGGGATCGACTCTTAGCTTATTTCTATTTGCCTTGGTGATGAATATTTTGACGCGATATATCCAAGGAGAGGTGCCTTGGTTTATGTTATTTACAGATGATGTGGTTCTGATCGATGAGACTTGGGGTGGATTTAATGATAAGTTGGAGATTTGGAGACAGACGCTTGAATCTAATGGTTTTCGGTTAAGTAGAACCAAGACAGAGTAATTGGAGTGTAAGTTCAGTGATATGTCGCAAGAAGATAGAGTGGTTATGAAGCTAGACTCTCAGGACATTCAGAAGAAGGAGAGTTTCAAGTATCTGGGGTCCATAATTTAGGGTAATGGTGAGATTGCGATGGATGTGTGGATATACCAGGAAAGATAGGGTGAGGAATGAGAATATTCGAGATAAGGTGAGAGTTGCCTCGGTGAAGGATACGTTGCGAGAAGTGAGGCTACGTTGGTTCGGGCATGTGATAAGGAGGGACCCTAATGCTCCAGTGCGGAGGTGTGAGACTCTGGCTATGGATGGTTTTAGGTGGGATAGAGTTAGACCGAATAAATATTGGAGGGAGGTGATTAGGCATGATATGGAGATATTACAGCTTACAGAGCACATGACCCTTGATAGGAAAGTGTGGAGGACACAGATTAGGGTAGAGGATTAGTGGATGGGAGCGCGATGGTAGTAATAGGGGAGTGATCCTTTGGGTCTGGAGTTCCTGGTTCGTAGTGTTGTGGCTATAGTTTTTGGGGCTAATGGTGTTGGCTTTTTTGCATCCCGTACTAGTTTATTATGCACTTATCTTTTGTGTTTGTTATACTGTTAGTTTGTTTTGTGTACCATACTAGTTTATATGTGCTTACTTTTTGTATTGGTTGTACTGTTATTGTTCCTAAGTCGGGGGTCTATTGGAAACAACCTCTCTACCTCTCTTGAGGTAGTGGTATGGTCTGCGTACACTCTACCCTCCCCAGACCCCACTAGGTGGGAATACACTGGGTATGTTCTTGTTGTTGTAACTTTTAAAAGATATTTCAAAGAAAGGTTGTCCTACATACTATAGAAATAAGAATGCCAATGAATCTTAAAAACATTCTTAGACCTAGCTTCTTTCAAACCTTGGGAGCTTTTGAACTTTAGAGAGGATGATAGGATGGTTCCAATCATGGAAATGCTTAGAACAGTTAAGGGATAATTTGGTTAAGGAAATAACAAAAATGCTCTTTAATTTCCATCAAAATTGATGTTGGGGTTAGGGTAGTTTTAATCCACAAATAACTAACGTTGGGGTACCCAAACGACGTGGGTTTGGGGTTAAAAGGGGTAGAAATACCAAAAAGCCCATATTAAAAACGTACAAGAATTTTGTTCTCATTCTTTTTGACTCACCTTACGACTGGTCATGAGTTATGGTCTGAGAATTGATAACGCTCAACTCACTCCCATAATTTAGGGGTGAGGCGATCATTGTCACATAACCCAATTTGAATTGGGGTTGAATCTCAAGAAGCAAATTATAGACTTCAAATCCTATGGTTGCTCAAATTACTATGAGGTTACCTGGAATTCTAACAAAAATGATATGTAAAATAAAATGAGGGGATTTGTTTGGAAACTTTTGTACAATCTTTAGCAAATGATCAAGAGATGACACTTTTGTTTTAAGCAATAATGTTGGGGGAAATCATGGGATTATGTCTACCTAAGGGTAAAAGTATGTGGGTTAATGATGGTTTAACATGAAATTTAGTTGTTAACTAAAGGATAGGCTAGGTCGAAGGTCATTGTGATTAATCTTTTGATAAAACTACAACGTATCATCCATTGTCTCTTTCGAGCACCTAACAAGTGTGAAATTTGTAATCATCCAAAACCTCAATCAAGCATTGCTATTTCTAGGATGATGCTCTTAAAATGATTTACACTCCTAATACACTTATTTCAAAGATTGCAAAATAAAGCAAACCATAGGCTTAATTGTCCACCATTTCCTTGTCCCCCTATAACCCCCTTTCAAGGATACTATGGGTTACCTCATATTCATCTTCATCCCTCTTTCGAGAATGATTAAAGTGTTTCTAGAGTTTGGAGTTTTCACCGATCAAATCTATTTGGAGATTTGGGGATGTCACCCATCAAATTCCAACTCATAAGCTCAATAAATGGTGAAATCCTTACTCAACAACTAACAATCATGCAAACACAACAATACCCTCACACAAATTACACTCTAGTTCAACATAATCCCTAGACTAAAGAAGTTAACTACTCATTATATAGGGAAAAAAAGAGAATTTTACCAAGTGGTGCATCCATGGAGTTCATAATAAGAAAGGGTAAAATAATCTTCAATTCCACACTTCAATTTTGCTAACTTCCCTTTGGAACAATAATAAAAATGAATAATCAGATTTTCACTCTCAAATTCTAGGGTTCTTCCCCCTTTCCTCTAAAGTGTTTTGAATTCTCCATATAAATCTTGCTTCAGCTGTCTAATTTACCTTAATTCCCTTTACACATTCCTCCCGCTAGGCCATGGTCATAGAGCTTTGGCTGCAATCACGCAACCGCGGCTGCGGCTATGATCGAGCAATCGAGTTGTGTTGGACAAACTTGACCGACCGTGATCATTTTCCTACGATCGTGATTCTGTTACCTGAGGCTAGGTAAATTTTCTGCCTAGCTGATAGCGATCGTGGTGTTCAGACCGCGACTACGGTACCCGAGGCCCTTTTTGTTCTAAGTCTTCAGTAGCACTTATCCTACTTTCTTTATTCACTCAGAATGAGGTAATATGCACGAACGATGATCGTGAATGACTGGTAAAATCACCACTCATCAACACCCTAACTTAAAGATTTTGCTTGTCCTCAAGCAATACTACCTTTTACTATGAGATAATAAGCATTGCACACTACCTTTAAAGATCCAATTGACTTCCACTATAGTCGCAACCACAAGTAGCTCATTGCACACGAGCTATGCTAATATCACTACACCCCTCATTATGCAATTCTCAAGAATGCGTAATATTTTAAAGAGCAACCAAGTAACAATGACTAATACTCTATATGTGGCTCACTTTTGACTATAATTAAGCTATACTCCATTTGCCTCTTTTTTATGGAGGTGACAAAAATCACCCACCTCAACTTGTTCACATGCCATCCTCATAAGAAAGAGAATTTCTACACACCAAAATACCAAATAAGTAACAAGGGCTTTTAAGTGCAAGAACTCTCTCCCTCACAAAAGAAATCTCGATGCAACAAGTGTCATACCATAGGCTTACCCTTATTTTCAATCTCCTCTACAAAGAAAGTAAATGGTTCGATATCTCAAAGGACTTTCTAAGCTTGTAACATAGGTTTGGGTTAGGGTAGTATATCATTGAGGAACAATATAACTATACCCTTCCTTGAACATCTTCATCACACTTGATAATCCTCTTTTTTCGACTAAGGTCTACTCTTATTTATTTTCTTACTTTTTGTGTACCTTTTTTTTTTGCTTCCATAGTTCACTACTTTTCTCTTATTTTCTTTTCTTGCAACTTTCATGCAATTTTATTCTATTTATTTATTTTCAAGGTTTAGGCACATATGAAATTTCACTAATGTAACGACCCAATTTTTTGAATCGGAATGCTACACGGTGCTCATGACCCCAAGGGACCACAAGAAAACCCGTGACTGGTATCTGTACTTGTACACTGCATAATATACATACAATACGCGGAAAACCTGAACATGTAGGCCATAAGGTTCAACTGAAGAGATATAGTAACATCCATGGGGTAATGAATACCCAAAACAACTGAATAATGAATCTGATAGCTAAATTTGACTAAATCTGAAAACCTTTAAGTACTGTCTGAATAAGGAGTTAAAGGAACATGTCTCCAACTAACTCCGTAAAACTGAACTGAAGTAATAAATAAATAAATCAAATCATATTATCCTTGGATGGATGAGGACTCACTACAACACTGCGACTGGAAAGCTACTGCTAGTCTGGAACTCATGGCTCTAGACCTATGGTGTAACATGAAAAGAAAGCACCATAGCGCAAATGCGTCAATACAACTGGAGTACTGAGTATACGAGTGAGGTAGGCTAATGCAACGAGTTTACATGCATGAATAATACTAACTGACTGACTGATATGAACGTAAGAGTACAAATATACATACATAGTAACTGAGATCATGAGTATGTGGTAGCTAAATCTGTACGCTAATACATGACTGGAACTGTAGTTCTGATAACATGAGCGACTGTGTTTGACAATACTGAATCTGGTAGAACTCTCTGAGTCCCGTGCTATAACTGAATTTAATTGTATCTAACAGTCCTGGTATACTGATATCTGAAGAACTGTCTGAGTTCTTTTATCGAGATTGATATTGAAACTGTGGGAGGTAGTTGTTTAACCAACAAGCCCCATGTATACCATCACGGCTAAATTGGGGCCTAATCTCTGCCCCAACTGGAGGGGTGTAAATATCACGCCACTGGTAAGGACAGTTGTAAGTGACCCTTATCTGGAAGATACTCAAAGTGAGAACGATAGGACCCTAAGCTGACAGGTTAAGCCATCTCATCAATCCTAATCTGACAGGTTACGATGTCTCAACCTACGCTGGCTACATAGTTCTGGAACACAAGGATGACTGCTTAGAATCACACCCTAAACTGGCAGATGAGTTTCCATCCTAGGGTTCACTCGGTGCTAATTTCTACTCCCATCTGAAGGGACTGAACATGATTCAACTGGCTGTACACGGACTGAATAACTGACATCCATTGACTGATGGAGTAGTACTATTATCTGAGAGTTAACTGAGATCATGAGATTTATCATGGCACATGACATGGCTCTAGCCACACAACTATATTTTTTGGGTACGAATACCCCCAGGACTTGATAGAAGGAAACTGACACACATGACATGACTTGATCACAAGATTAGAGTCCACAATTCACAATATTATAAGTAGGGGATAGTATACTTCATGTATTTATTCACATCTCAACATGGTAGGGAGAGAATGGATAAATTTCGTGTATATAATTCATATTTCCATTATCACACATGCTTCATGCCACAACAACAACAACATATAAATAGCATGGAAATTCATATGAAAGTGTATAGCTAATATGGACTTGTCATTTAGATATCATGGAATCATGTAATTATGGGTTTCTAGCATCCTAGGCATTTTATCAAACACCTTGCATGCATTCTTTAAAGCATAGGTGGAGTTCATACTTGCATCACATCAAACCACCTAAAGTTCATGTTTTTCAACTAACAACCACATATATTTCATGAAAACATCTTTAGATATCATTTTGAAACTCAGACAACAATCATCAACATGTACATGCTTATATCACCACAAAAAGTTTACAAAATAACATTTAAAAATATGGTTCTTGAGCTCTATGAACGGATTGGATCCATAGATGAACACTACACATACCTTAGATTAAGAATTCATGGAATCTACGGTTGAATTTGCTTGAAGCTTGAAACCCCAATGGAAACCCTAGACTTGTTCTTGACTATTCTGGAGTGAATCTTGATAAAATTAATGAAAAGAGCTGCTTTGGGGCTTCAATTCCGTGTTTAAAGAGTATATATAGGGTTTTGGGAAGTTACCATATTACCCTTGAGGAGTTTAAAATGAAAACTAAAAACTACACAAAATTTATCTCGATTTAGGGCCCCGGCAAAACGCGAAGCTTGGTAAAATGCCAATTATTTTGAACTAGAAGCTTGGTGCGAAGTGGGGCTATCGTGGAGGCTTTCTAGAAATTGACGAGTGCCATTTTGGCCTCCGGTGCGACGTGCCATGCACTGAAATGGCATTCGTCTTACAGTAGAAACTTAAAATAGCCATAACTTCTTCACTAGGTGTCCGTTTTAGGCGAATTTGGTATCGACGGAAAGCTTATTAAATTATATATCTGTTGGTATGTCATGGGATAAAAAATTGGTAGTATAATGAGAGATATTCTCATTTGAAGTTGACAATACCAATATCCTTCTCAAGAATTCAATTGGTAAGGAATGTTTTGATTCACACAATAGCTATGACATATTAGATTCCTTAATTCACATCAACTTTGATCATGAAACTACCAAGGAACCATGATGTACTATGCATGAGCTTGAAACATGGAGCTAATAGTGATTTGGATTTTTCGGGGTATTAAAACTAACGACTTTGCAGCCTCAAACTTTCTTCCATCAACCTCTACCACCCCTAATTTAGGATTTTAGCCTCAAGTTACAGTTTTAAGTTCAAGGAGGGTTTGGTTCAAGAGAGGGATAAAAAAAATAGGTCACAATTTGTAATGAGTTTGCCAACGAAAGGTCCTAAGACTCAAAGTGGATACTAGGGATTATAATCATGCATTGGTAGGCTTTTTAGCCTAGAGAGGGTTCCAAAATAACAAAAATGGCCTAAGATCATTTCTCCAACCACCTACAATCAAAATTAGTTTTAAAAGACTACCGGGGCAAGTTCTAGAAAACACAGGTACACAAGATATGAATTCTAATGGCTCACCATACATGGCATGAAAAATTCGCTAAGGGAGCTCAAATATCCCTCCCGCTAGAGACATAAGTGGAGTATTTATCACTATTCATAAGTCAAAAATTTGTGGAGCCACCAAAAGAGACAAAAATTTGTCACAATATTTCTTACATCCACGCTCTTGCTTTTTTTCAAAAATTTGGACGGAGGCGGTTGTGAATTTTGAACTAGCACCACACACAACTTGCTACCTATGGATACCCTCAAAACGTTCATCATATAATTTGGCTCCAAATGGGCAATCCATATGGCTACTCAGACTTTACTAATGGCGATCCCAGATTGCAATGCTATAGGTACTTAGACTTTCCTTGTATTATTGAGTCATTACTCAATCTATCATAGGTCAAGGTTCATTCATAGCTAGGAGATCCCACGTAGCCTCACTAATCCCCCAACTTAAAGGCTTGAAGTGCCCTCACAGAACTAAATTTATAATTTAAAAAGTAAAAGGGATGAGAAAGGATCCTGTAGAAAGTAGGTATTGCAGGAGTCTGATGTCTCGATCATGGTAACAAGTCCACGATCGCGTTGATGTGATCGCATTTTAATGACCGCGATTGCGATAACTGAGACTAAAATCCCCTATTTTTATTGTATTTTTTCATTTCCTGCATAGTTATCAGTCTTCCAGCTTTGTTTCCCCCCTATGTTTCTAAGCACACTATTTATGTTAAAAGACCTACAAAGCATCAAAACAAAAATAAATGACTTAAGGATGGGTTACGTCTCATCAAACGCCTAATTTAACATCGTGGCATGACTTTCTCCTTTCACCATGTAGCATCTTTGAAGTTAGTGCACTCTACCTTGGTCAACTCAGAGATTTTCTCATTGTAGTGCTTCATCCTTTGGCCATTGACTGTGAATTTCTCCCCTTCATTATCTTCCAACTCGACTGCACCACTTGAGTAGACTTTAGAAATCACAAATGGTCCCAACCATTTTGAGCAGAGCTTCTCCGTAAAGGGTTTCAAGTGAGAGTTGTAGAGGAGTACATGCTCTACCTCATGGAATTCTCACCGCAATATTCTAGCATCATGCCATTTTTCATTTTCTCCTTATACAATGCTGCACTACCATAAGTCTATAGTCGGAACTCTTCTATCTCATGGAGTTGTTTGACCCATGCCTCAGATGCTTCTTCCCATTTCATGTTTAATCTTTTCAAAGCCTATAAAGCCTTATGCTCAAGCTCACCGGGTAAATGGCATGACTTAACAAACACCAATTGATAGAGAGACATACCTATTGGGGTTTTGTAGGCCGTTCTATAGGCCCAAAGCGCTTCATCAAGTTGCCTTGCCCAATTTGTGTGGCCTACATTTTCCATCTTTTTAAATGTGGCTTTGATTTTGTGATTCAAAACCTCCACTTGACCACTCGTTTTGGGGTGGTATGGGGTGGCAACTTTGTGCTTAACTCCATACTTGTCAAGAAGAGCACCAAACATCCGATTGCAAAAATGTGAACCGCCTTCACTAATGATGGCCCGAGGGGTGCCGAACCTTGTGAAAATATTTTTTGTTAGGGTAGCTCACAAAAGGACCCATGAAATTTATTCCCTATACATCAAAGAGTTCCACCTCAAAGTTAGGCTTGAGAGGTATCTCGTGCCTTCTCAAAATTCCACCATGCATTTGACAGTTGTAACAAGATTTAAACCATTCAATGGCGTCCATATGCATGGAAGGCCAATAGAATCTGCAATGGAGAATCTTGGCGGTAGTTCAGATACCTCCATGATGACTGATGATAGGCGAATTTACACGCCTAAAGTACTATGTTTTACCCATATTTTAGCTAAGTTTTGAGGACAAATTATATAATTCATGCACTTTTAGTCCTTTTTCCTGTAAGTGAGCTAACAAACGTGATTAGCAAGTTTTCAGGTATAAATGATGCAGATTTCAACATTTTATGGATAACTTGATGCCAAAAAAAGCTTCACTAAAGAAGGAAGGGGAATCTTACACGCCAAGGACCAAAAGTAGCGCATGGAAAATCTATCCCGGGCAAAAACAACAATTCTGAAGACTTTGGGGACTAGCAGTAACTTAGTAGGATTAGGATAATGATACATTAACCTAGTAGGATTGGGTTAAGTAATGCATTAGCTTAGTAGGAATAGGATATGGGTAGTATAAATACCCTATTCTGCTAGAGATTTTTAGACATTCCTCTATTATTCTAGTTCCAAATTCTCTTTCTAATACATTCTACTTTTGATAATACTTCTACTTTCAATTCTTAATTTCCGCAACAAGAGAAACGTTATTCAAACAAAGGATTCACGCCATTCTTACCCCTATACCTAACGTGAGATCTTTATTGTGGTACAATGATAATGTCTATTGTGATTTCCTTTGCACTCATGAGTAGCTAAACTTCTCTGTTGGGGTTATGGAAGCCTTATGAGATACTATCTAAGTCTATGAGTTTGTGAATTCGTGACACGTAGGCTGCTTATATCATTATTCTCTTCATCTTAATCTAAATTCTTTGTGGCTGCAAACGCATAGAATACGCCAGTATAGCATTAACTTGTTCGAAAGAAAAGTTATATGTCTGGAAAAGGGATAATGTCAAGGTAATAGGGCACCAACCCCTGTTAAAAAGTTAGTGCCGTAACTGGATTAACCTCTTGGAGAATTTGTACCGTTAGACACGCTTTAAGCTCGAAAGAGTTAAAGTGAAATAGTCCTTGTTAAGGTCGAAAGACGCTTGGATTTACCATAGAATACAATTCTCTATAAGCACATGCATGTCTGAATTCCGCATAACTCATAGCCAATAGAGACGTATAACTCATAAGGTGGACATAATCCCAACTCTCAATTCTCATTGTTTTACATCTTACTAAACATTCTTTCTTTTTACTTTTCTATTTGCTGTTCTTACTTTACTATTTTGATTACCTTATTTGCACATTAAAATCCCCCCTTTCACGAGACTTCCACCAAAAGTCTAATAATCATTACTTACTTGTTGACCGGCTATTCTCTGTGGGATTGATACCCAACCCAGTTGGGTTATATATTTGACAACGATCGCTTTACACTCTTACGAGAGCTGTAGATTGAGCGTTATCAAAAATTGGCGCCATTGCCAGGGAATACGAGTGTCAATTAAGTTTGTGATAATTACTAGACCCTTTGGTTAAAGATTCTCATACTTTTACTTTTAGTTTTTGTTTTTGTTCTCTGTAGGTTTTCATTCAGTGCATGCCCCATACTCGAAGTTCTGGTCAACCGTTATTACCTATCAATCCTGAACCACAACGTATTGGCAGAATGGAGGCACAACACGAAATTGAAAGGATGGCTGCTCAACAGGAACAGGTGAGACTAGCTGCTCTAGCCGCCGTTCAAGTGCATCAACAGAATATTGATAACCCCGGGCGAGCAATAAATCTTGACGACGAGGACCTAATTGATGACGAGTTACTAAACCCTAGGTATGCTGCTGAGATCGCAACACCTGCCAACAGAAAAGATCGTCAAGCAAGGTTTAGGCATGAACGCCGACCTGTACAACCAACTTTCGATGATGATGATGATTATCTTGATGGAGACGGAGCCACAGGAGCCATTATTCCTCCACCATTGGCACCCGAATCCAAGTTTAACATCACAAGCACCATGATTCAGTTATTGCAACTCAAGGGATTATTTGGTGGTCTAGCAGGCGATGATCCGAATATGCATCTCATCAACTTTATTTCTACATGCAAGTCGTTTGACAATGC
Source organism: Capsicum baccatum var. pendulum (assembly GCA_030864225.1). Taxonomy (NCBI): domain Eukaryota; kingdom Viridiplantae; phylum Streptophyta; class Magnoliopsida; order Solanales; family Solanaceae; genus Capsicum; species Capsicum baccatum. The sequence continues at coordinate 196,964,769 of CM061559.1, read as the reverse complement.
TGGCGTTGGTCAGAATGCAATTCGATTACGCCTATTTCCATTGTCTATGTCTGGGGAGGCAACTCTATGGTTGAATGGGCTGACTCCTGATTCTATTACAAATTGGAGGCAATTGAGAGACGCTTTCCTAGAAAGATTCTTTCCGCCATCCAAAAGAGCACAATTAAGAGATGAAATCAACAACTTTCGGCAGCTTCCAACCGAAGCTCTTCATGAAACATAGGAGAGGTTCAAGACGAAACTTATGAGGTGCCCAAACCATCACATGACAAATGTCTACCTAATGGAGATACTATACAGAGCCTTGAATTCAATAACTAAACCAGTGGTGGATAATGCGGCTGGAGGATCATTTATGAACCTCACCTTTGGGCAGGCAAGCAATATGCTAGATCGGATGACGAAGCAAAGTAGAGCTTGGCATACCAGGGATTCTAAGGTAGCAAGCCCTACTATATCTATTGGCATGACTGCTGAACAAAGGAGAAGAGAAGAAGAACGTGATCAAGATATGGCACACATAAAAACACAAGTGGATCTTCTTACAAAGCATCTATTATCAGGGAAGACCGAAAAAGTCAAAGCTGTTGCGTTAAAAGGAAGAGACGAATCTGATTCATAAGAAGAAGCCAACTACTTGAACAATCAGGGGGGTTTCTGAGGTAATACCCAAGGAAACCAAGGTCGAAACCACTATGATCAATCTGGAAACAAGGACCAAGGTAGTTGGAAGAACAAGAATGAAAAGAGTGGTTTATACTTTCTCCCAGGAAGACGTGACACCACCACATCTGGTTCTGGAAGCATGGAAGATATGATGGCTAAACTGTTGAAAGGAGTGGAAGCAACCAGCGCGGGAGTAACGGAGGTAATAAATGATTTGTCCTCAATGAAGCAATTGGTTGACTCACATTCCACTTCAATCAAGCAAATAGAGCAGCAATTGAGGCAACTTTCAGTAGCACTCAATCAAAGAAAGGCTGGCACCTTACCTAGCGACACTGTGCAAAATCCAAGGAATGACGAATCATGCATGGCTATTACTACCCGAAGTGGTAAGGTGCTGGAAACTTCATCCAAAGGCAAGCAAGTGGTTGACGAGGCAGTAGACATCGATGATAAGGCAAAAGGAGAAGCTGCCGTAGAAACCACCCACGATGTTCATGACGTCACACCGAGTATGTTGCAGCCTGAAAAGGCTAAAAAATGAAAGCAAGAGGAGAAGAAAGCCGTGGATAAAACAATTCCTTATCCACCACCACCTTTTCCTCAAAGATTGAAGAAGATTGCGGATGATACAAAGTTCAGCAAATTCATGAATATGTTAAAGCAGCTGACCATTAATGTTCCGTTGGTAGAGGCACTAGAACAAATGCCTGGGTATACGAAATTTATGAAGGATCTTTTGACAAAGAAGCGAGCAGCAAGCTATGAGTTGAAGGATACTGTTCATCACTGCAGCGCAATCGCTACCCGATCACTAGTTCAGAAGAAGGCTGACCCCGGTGCTTTCACTATTCCTTGCACCGTTGGATCTTTGAATTTTGCCAAAGCATTATACGATTTAGGAGCCAGCATCAATTTGATGCCATTATCTATTTATAAAAAGTTGGGGTTGGGTGATCCTACTCCAACCAATATGAGGCTCATAATGGCGGATAGGTCGACCTGTTGGTATTCTATGTGATGTATTGGTAAAGGTTTCTTCATTCATCTTTCCGGCAAACTTCGTAATTCTGGACTGTGAGGCAGACTCAGAAGTTTCCATAATCTTGGGGCGCCCTTTCCTTGCTACAGGAAGTGTGCTTATTGATTTGAGAGCAAATGAGCTGTCATTTCGAATAAATGACGAAGTAGTTCGCTTTGATATGTGCAAATCAATGAAGCAACCCAAAGATCTGAACGTATTTTCGGTGGCCGATGTTTACTTTGATGATGAGGAAGAATTACTTGAAGAAGAGCAAATTATTGATGACCCATTGGCGATTGTGCTCATAAATGGTGAGAGTAAGGATGCTGAAAATTGTGAAGAAACTGTTGGTGCTCTGACAGGATTAGGGTCATATCCTCACGCTCCCAAGAAGCTGAACCTCGATCTCAAAAATCAACCCACACCACCAGCTAAGCCATCTATTGAAGAGCCACCCACGTTAGAATTGAAGGATCTGCCTAGTCATTTAAAGTATGCATTCTTAGGAAGCGGAAACACACTTCCAGTCATTGTGGCGGCTGATTTGGGTGAGCAACAAGTTGCAGCTCTCATTGCTATTCTACGGAAGTATATAAGAGTCATTGGTTGGACCATCGCTGACATTATTGGTATCCAACCTGGGATTTGTACACACAAGATTCAGCTTGAAGAAAATTGCACACCCACCATTGAGCATCAAAGGCGTCTAAATCCACCAATGCAAGAAGTGGTAAAGAAAGAAATTATTAAGTGGTTAGATGCAGGGGTTGTTTATCCAATCTCTGACAGTGCATGGGTAAGCCCGGTACAATGTGTTCCCAAGAAAGGAGGCATGACGGTAGTCGCGAATGAAAAGAATGAACTTATTCCACTCAGACCCGTCACCATATGGAGAGTATGCATGGACTACCGAAAGCTGAATTCATGGACACTCAAAGATCACTTTCCAATGCTATTTATGGACCAAATGCTAGATCAATTAGCGGGAAAAGGATGGTTTTGTTTCTTAGACGGTTATTCAGGCTATAATCAGATTTGTATTGCTCCCGAAGACCAAGAGAAAACAACGTTTACATGCCCATATGGTACGTTTGCCTTTAAACGTATACCATTCGGGCTATGTAATGCACCAGCCACCTTTCAACGTTGTATGATGTCCATTTTCTCTGATATGGTCGAAGATACTTTGGAAGTATTCATGGACGATTTTTCAGTGGTTGGCGAGAAGTTTGAAGCGTGCTTATCAAATTTAAGTATGGCATTGCAAAGATGTGTAGAATTCAGCCTAGTGCTGAATTGGGAGAAGTGCCACTTTATGGTTAAAGAAGGTATTATTCTTGGGCATAAAATCTCTGAAAGAGGAATTGAGGTTGATCGAGCTAAAATTGAAGTTATCGAGAAGCTACCACCTCCAATTTTCGTGAAGGGAGTTCGTAGTTTCCTCGGGCACGCAGGTTTCTATCGGCGGTTCATCAAAGATTTCTCAAAAATTGCTAGTCCATTATGCAAACTTCTGGAGAAAGATGCAAAGTTTGACCTCAATGAAGATTGTTTGAAGGCATTTGAATGCCTCAAAGGAAAACTAATTGAAGCTCCTATCATGGTAGCACCAGATTGGTCTTTACCGTTTGAAGTCATGTGTGACGCTAGTGGGGTAGCGTTAGGTGCTGTACTTGGCCAGAGAAGGGAGAAGTTATTTCATCCTATCTACTATGCGAGCAAGGTCCTGAACGAAGCCCAAAAGAACTACACTATCACAGAACAAGAGCTCCTAGCGGTTGTGTATGCGTTTGAGAAGTTTCGTGCTTATTTGTTGGGAACCAAAGCAATCGTTCATACAGACCATGCAACTTTGAGGTACTTAATGACAAAGAAGGATGCAAAACCAAGACTAATTTGATGGGTATTGCTGCTGCAAAAATTTGATATCGAGGTTAAAGATAGAAGAGGTTGCGACAACCAAGTGGCTGATCATCTATCTAGACTTGAAAACGAGCATATAGCGCAGCCCAAAATCGAGATTGATGATGCATTCCCTGACGAGGAGATCTTAGCAACGATAATGGAGAAGTTACCATGGTATGCCGACTTTGGAAATTTTGTGGTGAGTAATGTGATACCTGCAAACTTATCTTACCATCAAAAGAGGAAGTTCATGCATAATGTAAAACACTACTTTTGGGATGAACCATATTTGTTTTGACGATGCACTGATGGTGTTATTCGGCGATGCATATCTCATGTAGAGGTGCCTAATGTATTGGAAGCATGTCACACTTCCCAAGTTGGGGGACATCACGCAGGTAATCGGACAGCAAGAAAGGTATTGCAAAGTGGATATTATTGGCCCTCAATATTTAGAGATGCCTACGACTTTGTTAGAAGATGCGACCAATGCCAGAGACAAGGTGCTATATCAAAACACCATGAGATGCCCATGTCAAAAATTCTTGAAGTAGAGCTCTTTGATGTATGGGGTATTGATTTCATGGGTCCATTCGTAAATTCGTTTGGAATGAAATATATCCTAGTTGCTGTAGACTATATTTCAAAATGGGTTGAAGCAGTAGAATCGGCCGACAATGAGGGAAAACGTGTTGTAGCATTCTTGAAGAGGAATATCTTCTCTCGCTTTGGAGTTCCACATACTATCATAAGCGATGGAGGATCTCACTTTTGCAACAAGCTATTCAAATCCGTGTTGGCAAAATATGGTGTCAAGCAACATAAGGTAGCCACGCCTTATCACCCACAAACTACTGGACAGGTAGAGGTTTCCAATCGAGAGATCAAGCAAATCCTTGCTCAAACGGTAAATGCTAATAGGAAAGATTGGTCTCGGAAGCTGGACGATGCACTATGGGCTTATAGAACTGCATTCAAAACGCCAATTGGCATGTCCCCGTACCAATTAGTTTATGGGAAGGCGTGTCACTTACCCATTGAGCTCGAGCATAAAGCATTATGGGTGTTGAAGTGACTTAATTTGAATTGGGATAATACAATTAATCTGAGATTGGAGCAGCTGAACGAGATGGATGAATTCCGTCTATATGCTTTTGAAAGATCAAACCTATACAAGGAGCGGATGAAAAAGTATCATGATCAACAGATTGTTCAACGAAACTTTCAAAAAGATGATATGGTACTTCTCTTCAATTCCAGATTGAAGCTATTCCCAGGTAAGTTGAAGTCCAAGTGGTCTGGTCCGTACAAAGTAAACCAAGTCTGCTCGTCTGGAGTAGTTGAGTTGAAAGACACTAATGGTGTTGTCTTCAAGGTGAATGGCCAACGAGTAAAACCATATATCGGTCCTCTTGACTCGATAAATTATATGGCCACCACTTATCTTGATGAAGTCTAAGTACTCGAGGTAACTATGTCATGCCGCGACAATAAATCAAGCGCTAGATGGGAGGCAACCCATCGTTTTTCATTTTTGTCTTTCTTTCATTCTATTACGTGTTTGCTTTTGATAAATAAAAATCCAAAAAGAAGAGTCGTGCCACGACCAAAACTAAGGCGCTTGATGCGAGGCAACCCATCGTTCTAATCGTCTTTGTTGTTTTTGAGAAAATGTAGGTGTAAAGAGGTGTAAAACGAGGAGGTCGGTTTCAAATTTTGATTTGGACGTATTGCATGTTAAAGGTGGTAAGTTAGGAATGAAGAAGCAAAAGGCTATGGATTGGGCATCGCTTATGAAAATATAGGCAACAAACAAGGCTAGGCCTATGTAAAACTAGGCCACGAACAAGGCAAGACCTATACTATGGCCTAAGCTCTCGGAATCTAGTGTGCCATAGCATAGGCGCCGCCCATGCCCAAGTATGCCATAGCATAGGCGCCGCCTATGCCAATGCCTTTTGTCTCTGAATCTCATATGCCATGCAAAAGGCGCTGCCTATGCCTAAGAATGCCATGGCATAGGCGCCGCCTATGCTCAACAATGCTATGCAAAAGGCGCCGCCTATGCCTAGCATAGGCAAAGCAAAAGGCGCCGCCTATGGTCACTTCTTGTCTCCAAATCCGATTTTAAATGGGCCAAAACTTGACCCAAGCCTTTCCTATAAATAAGAGACTTAGTCTTAGACCAAAAACACATTGGAAACCTAGCATAAGCACCGCCTATAGCCTCCAAATCCTCTCTAAAATTTTCCTTTTGCTCTTTTAATTCACAAGAACATCATCCAAAGGCATCAATAAAGTAAGTACTTCTTTGTTATTCATTTATATTTCGTAAGTACTACACTACTACGCCTATTATGAATTGTTAAATCTTGAAATAGTAGAAGTGACTTGAATGTGGTTGATGTGTTGTGATACAACTAAGTGAGTGAAAGAATACGTAAGAATGATCTTAACATGTTTCCAACTTGAATTTGATTTTGATGCACTGTCATACTTTTTCGGAATTGACATGGTCACAAAAATTTCATAATCTTGTCAATAGAAAGCTTACATGTTGGAATAACTTGTTCATCGAGATGAGAATTATGGTTGACTACCAACATAGGAGGTTGTGATTATTTCTAGATGCTATACCTTGATTCAATCCCTATGTAGTAGTCTTGATATATAAAACATGAAAGTATTTCTACGAATACAAGAAGTATGACTGCACTGATTTTATTGTTGGAATATAGCACCTAAAACGTATGTCGATGAAGTCTGAGTAATCGACCACTTTCACTTCACTAGTCTGTACCAACAAACTAAGTGTGGGGTGGTGCCACTACTGCTTGTTTATAGATTGTATTCATCGAGATGACGCTAACATGAATATTGTTTTAGTCTCAGGTACAATGGCACCCAAAGCAAGACAAGGCAAAGATAAGGCAACCACTTCCCAAAAAGGCAAGAAAAGAGGACGCAAAAAGCAAGGAGAGTCCTCCTTGATGCAAGTACTATGCCGCATGTTCAGAATTAAATGGGTTTTAGAGGAGGAAGCAAAGGAATGGTATAGGAACAACAAAGAGAAGAAATATGTTCATGTGGACTTGATAAACAAGGACAGCCTAGCAAAGAAAGAACCGCGCATGTTGGCCAAGATCATGGTGTTACATCTTGATTTTATCTTCCGAAACATAGGAGAATGCAATCTAGATTTAACAAGAGAATTCTATGCCAACTGGTCACCAAAAACTACAGGAAGTGAAGTCAAGTTTCGGGGCCAAGTTCTACAACTAAATGCGGAGTTCTTCAACACCTTTCTAGGTTTGCCATCATTTGATCAGTCACCACTCAAGGAGCTGTACAACATACCTCCGTATAGGGCAATACGACACACATTGTGCGGAACAAGATTTATGGCACGATGGAGTAGACACAAGGACACTGGTCAGCACAACACCTTCCCATATGCTCCTTTGAATAGGGAAGCTAGGATATGGCTGCGAATAGTCAACTCTTGCCTCATTCCAGGGACGCAGTACACAAAGATAACATGAGATAGAGTGTTCTTAGTGTACGCATTGATGACGAATGTCCCTATCAACGTTGGTGCAATTATTCGATCTATAATGCGGAAAACTAGGCTACACAAGAGGTCCCACTTTAGTTTTGGCAGTCTGTTGACCGCAATATTGAGGAAGGAAGACATCGAAGAGGAACCGGCTGATCATAAACTCCCACACAACCCAAAGAAGGTTGACCTCACGAAGGTTAAAGATGCTGAAACTACGCATGGCATCAACTTTACCACTTCAGAAAGGCATGCTCGAGATGAGAGTTTCTTTCGCCATCTTTATGGCAAGACTCGGTTTACAATGATGAGCGGTGGTCGTGTTCCAACTGCTGCAGAGCTCCAACAACTGGATTATGACTACCCAATGAATGAGCACGCGAAGGCAATGTGTAGAGTAGGTACATATTTTGAGGAACCTCTTGATGACGATGTGCCGATCGATGATGATCGATGAATGCCAGACTCTGACGTGAAGGAGAATTCTGATGACGACGACTCCAATAATGATTCCGACGAAGGGGGTATGACCCCAGACATAGAGGAGGAGTCCGACTAACCAGGTTCTTCTTATTTATTTTCCACTGAGGGCAGTGTGTCCCGTCTAAGTGTGGGGTGCTGGTATTTACATGCTATACTTCTCTATCTGCATTTGCATTTATGTTTGTTTTGTTTTTTTTTTTAATTTTTTTTAACTTAACTTCGCATGAAATTATTCTAATAGGCAGCATGAGATTATGACAAGAGTTTGTGCTAAAATCATGACTATTGAGACGTTTAGGCTCTAATTGTGACTCACTATGTGATATTGTGTGGTTCAATTCCTTCATCTGTTGGGTCAAGAGTCTATGCTACTCCCAATAAAGTCGACCATGTGCCTTGTGTGTGTGAGAATATAGTATATTCTGTGTTTGTGGCTAATGCTAGAACTTGCCTGTTATGTATGTAAAGCGAAAATAAGGAGTGCAAGTTTAGGAGATGATTTAGGCATTTCTTTGGCAACCTAGACTTGTTTACCTTCTTTTTACCTACCCATGGACATTATCCTAGTTAACCCCTTTGAGCCTTTAGCCTATTTTCTTTGACAACCTCATATGTAAGCCTAATCCACTTTTTTCAAGACCATAATTTGATCCAAATTCCTAAGTGCTTTAAAGTATAAAGTCACGTGACAAAATAAGAGGAAATTGGGTGAGTATGATGCTTTAGAATGTAATGGTGCTTGAATTTGTTATGAAAAAGAATTGCTATCATAAGAGGTGTTATGAAAAAAAAAAGGGAAAGGAAAACTGAAAAGTTAGTAATGTTTAAAATTGAAAAACAAAGGTGGAAAAAAGGGGTGGTAGAATAAAAGAAAGTAGAAAGGTTGTTTGAAAGAAAAGTATTAATGGCATAATGTGATGTATTAAAGCGCTTAGGAACATAGTCACTATTTCTGACCAAAATAGTCCTACCCGTCCCTTAGCCTACATTACAATCAGCAAAAGTCCTATTTGATCCTAAGCTTAGCATTCTGATATTCAGTGGAGCATTACACTAAGGGCAAGCCTATGGTCATCAGTTGCAACATATGAATTCTTTGTGAGAGTGAGAGCAAGGATAATCTTATACCCATGTTTGAAATATATACAATACTTGTGAGTGATTATGGGTGATATATGGTGAGACACACATGGTTGATGAGTCTTGGGTAGTTGTGTATGATTCTTTGTACCTCAACTTGTGGACACGAATTAATCACCATCACGAGTCTATGTTGGTGGTTGAATTGTTTCTACTAATGATCAGAAAACTTCTCTTTGTTAATGATTGACGTGCTTGTCTGGATGAATATTTTGTGTTGTTACTGTGAAATCCGAAGTAGATGTTTAGATGGACATGATAGTTTGTTCGAGGACGAACAAAGCTTTAAGTGTGGGGTGTTGATGATAGGCGAATTTACACGCCTAAAGTACTATATTTTAGCTAAGTTTTGAGGACAAATTATATAATTCATGCACTTTTAGTCCTTTTTCCTGTAAGTGAGCTAACAAACGTGATTAGCAAGTTTTCAGGTATAAATGATGCAGATTTCAACATTTTATGGATAACTTGACGCCAAAGAAAGCTTCACGAAAGAAGGAAGGGGAATCTTACACGCCAAGGACCAAAAGTGGCGCATGGAAAATCTGTCCCGGGCAAAAACAACAATTCTGAAGACTTTGGGGACTAGCAGTAACTTAGTAGGATTAGGATAATGATACATTAACCTAGTAGGATTGTGTTAAGTAATGCATTAGCTTAGTAGGAATAGGATATGGGTAGTATAAATACCCTATTCTGCTAGAGATTTTTAGACATTCCTCTATTATTCTAGTTCCAAATTCTCTTTCTAATACATTCTACTTCTGACAATTCTTCTACTTTCAATTCTTAATTTCCGCAACAAGAGAAACGTTACTCAAACAAAGGATTCACGCCATTCTTACCCCTATACCTAACGTGAGATCTTTATTGTGGTACAATGATAATGTCTATTGTGATTTCCTTTGCACTCATGAGTAGCTAAACTTCTCTGTTGGGGTTATGGAAACCTTATGAGATACTATCTAAGGCTATGAGTTTGTGAATTCGTGACACGTAGGCTGCTTATATCATTATTCTCTTCATCTTAATCTAAATTCTTTGTGGCTGCAAACGCATAGAATACGCCAGTATAGCATTAACTTGTTCGAAAGAAAAGTTATATGTCTGGAAAAGGGATAATGTCAAGGTAATAGGGCACCAACCCCTGTTAAAAAGTTAGTTCCGTAACTGGATTAACCTCTTGGAGAATTTGTACCGTTAGACACGCTTTAAGCTCGAAAGAGTTAAAGTGAAATGGTCCTTGTTAAGGTCGAAAGACGCTTGGATTTACCATAGAATACAATTCTCTATAAGCACATGCATGTCTAAATTCCGCATAACTCATAGCCAATAGAGACGTATAACTCATAAGGTGGACATAATCCCAACTCTCAATTCTCATTGTTTTACATCTTTCTAAACATTCTTTCTTTTTACTTTGCTATTTGCTGTTTTTACTTTACTATTTTGATTACCTTATTTGCACATTAAAATCCCCCCTTTCACGAGACTTCCACCAAAAGTCTAATAATCATTACTTACTTGTTGACTGGCTATTCTCTGTGGGATCGATACCCAACCCAGTTGGGTTATATATTTGACAACGACCGCTTTACACTCTTACGAGAGCTGTAGATTGAGCGTTATCAATGACTGCCATAAGGTGACAAGCCTACAGGATGTAATTTATTTCAAAATCCATGACACATTGTCTAATCACTCCATCGGCACACACTTAAAATAAAAATGTCTCATCCCAAAAATATCGCTTCGCATCAAATAAAAATCGCTTCTTTTTTTGGTAACTCAGTCCCTCGGGGAGTACACCACTTGCTACATAGTTGGAAAAATTGGCATACCATGGTGTACTATGCCCCTCGATGGCCATGATCAATTAATCGGGTAAAGCATCACCAATTTTTACTTCCCCATGCTTTTTATTGTTGCCTACGAGTTGAGGGAGATGACCGGCCACTTGATTCTCATACCCTTTTCGGTCTTTCACCTTAAAGTTGAACTCTTGTAATAACAAAATCCTCCTAATTAAATTCAGCTTTACTTCTTTTTTTGTGCCTAATAAATAGGTCTGAAACTTTTTGAAGGCATAAACAACCGCCAACAAATGTTGCTCGGTGACAGTGAGTTGCGTTGGGCATAATTCAAGATATTTATAGCATAGTAGATAGGATGAAAAAGCTTGTCCTTGCAGTGCCCTAGCACTGCACCCAATGTAATACTACTTGCGTCAGATATTACCTCAAATAGGTATAACCAATCCGAAGCCTCAATAATAGGGGCTTAAATGAGCAATTCCTGAAGATGTTCGAAGGCTTTAAAACATGCTTCATTAAAGTTGAACTTAGGTTATTTCTCAAGAAGTTTACACATAGGGTGCACTATATTGGAAAAATCCTTGATGAAATGATGATAGAACTCGGCATGGCCAAAGAAACTTTGAATACATTTTACAAAAATGGGGGGTGAGAGCTTGGCAATTACTTCAACCTTAGCTTGATCAACTCGAATGCCTTTTCCCGAGATCTTGTGGCCTAATACAATTCTTTCTTTGACAATGAAGTGGAACTTTTCCCAATTCAAGACAAGATTTATTTCTACTCACCTTTCAAGCACCTTATTCAAGTTTTCAAGGCAAGATTCGAAAGAATTCCACACTACCGAGAAGTTGTCCAAAAATACTTCTATGGAGTCTTCAACCATATCCTCAAATATTAACAACATGCAACATTGTAAGGTTGTTGGGGCATTACACAACCCAAAAGGCATTCTCTTAAATGCAAACATACCATATGGGCAAGTAAAATTTGTCTTTCGTTGGTACTCCAGGGAGATACAAATTTGATTGTATCCCGAGTACCCATCCAAAAGTAATACCACACTCTACCAACCAACCTATCTAGTATTTGATCTATGAATGACATTGGTAAATGGCCCTTCTCTGTCCATGAGATTAATTTTTCATAGTCCATACATACTTTCCATCTAGTGACCATTCGGATAGGGATGAGATCATTTTTTTCATTCCCGACTACCGTGATACCACCCTTTTTCAAAATGCATTGCACCGGGCTCACCTACGAGCTATTGGATATAGGATAGATCACTCTCGCATCGAGCCATTTTATAATCTCCCTTTTTGCCACCTTTTGCATGGGTTGGTTTAATCTTCATTGGTGCTCTACATGGTATGTGATCTTGATCGAGTTTAATTTTGTGTGAGAATATGCTGGGAGCTATGCCGATGATATTTGCTATCATCCACCCAATGGACCGAATGGATTTTTTCATCACCAACTTCAATGCTTCTACTTGAGAGGAGTTTGAGTATCTAGCAATAATGATTGTCAAAGTCTCATCCTCTCCCAAGAACATAAATTTGAGATGAGGTGGTAAGGGCTTTAATTCAATTTTAGGAGGTTTAAGGATGGATGGTTTGACGGGTGGAATTTTTCTATTTAACCAGGTTTTTGGTGTGAAACCCAAGACCGATTAGAGAGGCCACTACTTCATCATACTCCTCCACTTCTTCTCTTCCATAATTTCAAAGAACCCCAACTAAAGGACCATTCAACAAGCCCACATCTACATGGTTTGACACTTCACCATCAATAACACTAATTACTGAAATGACTTGTTGTTCCATTGGTTGTTTCATGGTCTTATATACATTGAAGGATACCATTTCACTATTAAATCATCCCAAAGTATCGTACCATAATTTTTTGTGGTATTGGTAAAAATAAACAATGTCATCCCTCAACTTCAACTTCCTAGATGGTGGGAAGTATTAACCTAAGAAGGCTTCAATGAGACATGTCCATAAAGTGATAGATTCATCGGGAAAATACCTTAGCCATAGGACCACCTTTCCCATGAGAGATAATGGAAAAAGGCGTAACCAGATGAACTCTTGGGATATATGTGCGACACTGAACAGAGTACATACTTCCATGAAACTCTTTAAGTAAGCATTCAGGTCTTCATGAGCTTCATCCACAAAGAGTCCCTTTAAGTGGAGCAATTTTGATCATCACACTTGTAACATAAAATATTCCATGCTCCTCGGTAGAGGGAATAAGAATTTCACTTTCATGATCTCTGGTCCCAATACAAATCGAGTCCTCGTGACTCATTATGGTTTGGGAATAATAATGTTTACTTACTCAAAGATCAAAAACAACAAAAAAATTAAATTTTGCCACTCCGGGTATTCCTATGTAAGAATATCACCACAAACGCAAAATCTATATTTCACTCCCAGCAATGGCGCCATTTTGATAACGTTAAACTCACTCCCATCATTGAGGGGTGAGGCAATCATTGTCAAGTAACTCAATTTGAATTGGGGTCGAATCTAAAGGAGCGATTTATAGACTTCAAACCCTATGGGTGCTCAAATTACTACTAGGTTACATGGGATGCTAACAAAAATGACATGTTAAATAAAATGGGGGGATTTGCTTGGAAACTTGTTGTACAACCTTTAACAAATGATGAAGAGATGGCACTTTTGTTTTAAACAACAATGTTGGGGAAAATCTTGGGCTTATGTCTACCTAAAGGTAAAAATATGTGGGTTAATGATGGTTTAGCATGAAATTTAGTTGTTAACTAAAGGACAGGCTAGGTTGAAAGTCATAGTGGTTAATATTTCAATAAAACAACGATTTCACCCGTTGGCTCTTTCAAGCACCTAACAAGTATGAAATTCGTAACTACCCAAAACCTCTGTCAAACATCCCTATTTTTAGGATGATGCTCTTAACATGATTTACACTCATAATACACTTATTTCTAAGATTCCAAAAGGAAGCAAAATATAGGCTTAAATATCCACCATTGCCCTGTCCCCCTATAACCCTCTTTCAAGGATATTATGGGTTACCTCATATTCACCTTCATCCTTTTTTTAAGGATGATAAAAGGTTTCAAGAGTTTGGGGTTTTCACCCATCAAACCCATTTGGAGATTTAGGGCTTTCACCCATCAAATTCTAACTCATAAGCTCAAGCAATGGTGAAATCCTTACTCAACAACTAACAATCATGCAAACACAACAATACCCACACATAAATTACACTCTAGTTTAACATAGTCCTAAGATTAAAGAAGTTAGCTGCTCATTAGATAGGGAAAAAAGAGAATTTTACTAAGTAGTGCATCCATATAATCTTTAATTCCACACTTCAATTTTGCTAATTTCCCTTTGGAAGAATAATAAGAATGAACAATCAAATTTTCACCCTTAAATTCTAGGGTTCTTCCCCTCTCTCCTCTAAAGTGTTTAGAATTCTCCACATAAATCTTGTTTCAGCTGTCTAATTACCACAATTTTGTTTACTCATTCCTCTTGATAGGACACAGTCATGGAGATTTGTCTACGATCGCTCAATCGCGGTTGCAGTTATGGTTGAGAGATCGGGTTATGATGGCCAAACTTGATCGACTGCGATATTGTTTCTCCGACCGCAATTGCATTACCTAAGGCTAGATAAATCTTTACTTAGATAACAGTGATCACGGTGTTCAAACCATGGCGGCGATACCCGAGGCCCTTTCTGCTCTGAGTCTTTAGCTGCACTTATCATACTTTCTTTTGATTGTTATAAGCTTCAATCCACATCTTTTAACCTAATCAAACCTATGACTGCAAAGAGTGGATATTAGTGCATTTAACCACAAATATATCTCATTTATTCACTCAGGATGAGGTAATGTGCACGAAAGATGAGTATGAATATGTTGTAAAATTACCACTCATCAAGCGTAACCTAGAACCTTGAGGTCTGGGGTCCATTCTTATATGACTACGATCTTCCTCCCATGACTCGATATAACTGATAATAAGTCATTAAGTGGAGTCGTAGTCTGAGTCTTAATTCTTGGATCCTTGACTGGTCAAGCTATGGGTCTACACAATGACTTATAATGTCTAATTACGAGTCGTGTGCTTGGCTCATACACGCTGAAATAGATTCTTGGTTGAACACTATTGTGACTACGAGTCCCTCTTAACGATTTGTAATGTCTGATTATGAATCATGGAGTGGAGTCGTGGTCACTGGGCTGAAACCAAAGGTTCTTTTTGTTGTGATTATGGATGCTCATAATGACTCATAACGTCTGATTATAGGTCACATGAATCATAGCCACTGGCAGCCAGCTGATACTTAAAGGGAAAATTGCATAGCTTCTTACCATGATATCAGATAGAGGAGATACTTACAACGTTGGAAATCTAACTTAGTGGCCTATATTTTGATGGGTTTAGAGCTTGAAAATTTAGGGTATTACAATATCTTCCCCTTAGGATCATTCATCCCCAAATAAAACATTAAGAGTTGGGGTACTTGGAAAAAACTGAGATCATGCACTGAACACTTATGAGCTGAATCATGACTAACTATATAAATCTAAAACATGATGCATGGACTGAACTGAACTCATGAATGCATGCGATGACATAATGATGACTGGATAGATGAGATGGAAAATGAGAGAATTAATTAATTAAGAAAACCATTACCTTTAGTTGATCAGGATTTAAAGAGAAAAGATAGGGGTACTTGGCTCACATATCAGCTTTTGCTTCCCAAGTAGCTCCCTCAACTAACTAATTTCACCACAGAACTTTTACTAAAGCAACTTTTGTATTCCTCAACCCAAGAATCTGACAATCAAAGACCTCAACAGGGAATTCTTTTATGGGAGAGTTGATAACGCTCAATCTACAGCTCTCGTAGGAGTGTAAAGCGGTCGTTAGCAAATATAGAACCCAACCTGGGTTGGGTGTCGATCCCACAGGGAATAGCTTGGCCAACAAGTAAGCAAAATTACTAAACTTTTGGTGCAAGTCTCGTAAGAAGGGGGGATTGTAATATGTAACCAAAACAATAAAGTAAAATCTGAAAATAGCAAAGTAAAAAGAGGAAGATTGTCACGTTGGTTGTAGACAATGAGAATTGAGGCGTTGGGGTTATGTCCACCTTCTGAGGTATACGTCTCTATTGGCTATGAGTATGTAGAGTCTTGACATGCAATTGCTTATAGAGAATTGTAGTCGATGGTAAATCCAAGCGTCTCGCGACCTAAACAAGGACTATTTCACTTTAACTCTCGCGAGCTTAAAGCGTGTCTAACAGTACGAATTCTCCAAGAGGTTAGTCCAGTTACGGCACTAGCTTTTTAATAGGAAAGGGTGTCCTACTACCTTGACATTATCTCTTTTCCAGACAAATAACCTTTCTCGCGAACAAGTTAAATGTTAGACTGGCGTTATTCTATACGTCTGCAGCCACAAGAATTTGCATTAAGATGAAGAGAATAATGATATAAGCAATATACGTGTCTCGAACTCACAAACTCACAACAATAGATAGTATCTCATTCGGCTTCCATAACCCCAACAGAGAAGTTTAGTTGCCCATGAGTGCGAAGGATATCACGATTTGCATTGTTATTGTTGAGTAATGGCGTGTGGGTTAGGTGATAGGCGTGTGGCGTGATTCCTTAGCAAGTAACGATTCTCTTGTTGTGGAATTTAAGAATAGAATTAATGGAAAGATTAGAAGAGTTGTAATTGAGAAGTAGAATGTGTCTCTCCACTAAGGGAGGACCTGCCTCTCCACTAAGGGAGGACTTGATTAAAATCTCTAGCATGATAGGGTATTTATAATACTCCTATCCTACTCCTACTATGCTAATGAAATAAATAACCAAATCCTACTAAACTAAGGAAATACTTAACCCATTTGTACTAGGTTAATGTAACATTCTCCTAATCCAAATAAACTAATGAAATACATAACCCAATTGTACTAGGTTAATGTATCATAGTCAAAATCCAGCTTTGTGTCTGTAAGTCCCCAAAGTCTTCAGAAATGCTGTTTTAGCCCGGGACAGATTTTCCATGCAGCAGTTTTGGTCCTTAGGCGTGTAGACTTTCTTCCCTTCCTTTGTGAGCTTTCTTTTGCATCAAGTAAGCCATATAATGCTGTATTTTGCATCATTTATACCTGAAACTTTACTAATCATGTTCGTTAGCTCATTTATAGGAAAAAGGACTAAAAGTGCATGAAATATATAATTAGTTCTCAAAACTAGGCTAAAATATGGGCAAAATATATTGATATAGGCACATAAATTCGCCTATCATCAAGAGTCTATCTTACACACTCACACTTTCTAAAGAAACTACTGAAGTTAGATCACCAATGCATTTCTTTAGCAAAGAGACATAGAATACTGGATGCACTGATGCTATCTCTGTAGGCAACTCTAACTCATAGGCTACCTTCCTAAAATGGCTTAAAATCTTATATGGGCCAACATAGTGGTTATTGAGCTTCCCTTTCTTACCAAGTCTCGTCACCCCTTTCTTGGGAAAAATTTTCAAATACACCAAGTCACTAAAATAAAATTCAAGCTCTCTCATCCTTACATCTGCATAGGATTTTTGTCGACTCTAGGGTGTCTTTATCCTTTCTCGAATTAAGTAAACTTTCTCCATAGTTCATACACTGAATTTGGCCTATCAAGTCATCTTCATCAACCTCAAACCAACTAGTAGGATACCTATACCTCCTACTATAAAGAGCCTCAAATGGGGATATCTGAACACTAGAGTGCTAGTTTTTATTGTAGGCAAACTCAATCAATAGAAAGTGATTATCCTAATTAACCTTGAAATTAAGTGTACACGCCCTCAGCATATACTCTAAAGTCTGAATAATCTACCTGACCATCAGTCTGTGGGTGAAAAGTCGTACTAAGATGAACTTAGTTACCAAGACCCTTCTAGAAAGCCTTCCAAAAATAAGAGGTAAACTTGGTACCTCTATCTAAAATAATGGTTAATGGGACTCCATGTAACTTTACCAACTCCCCAAGATAGAGTCTAGCATAATATCCAACTGAGTATAAAGTGTTAACTAGAAAGAAATGATATTACATTGCCATCCAATCCACAATGACCCAAATAGAATCATGCCGATGACGAGTACGAGGTAACCCTATAACAAAGTCCATATTCACCACTTCCCACTTTGAAGTAGGGATGCCGAATTCATGAAGCATACCATTAGGCCTCTAATTCTTAACCTTAACCGGCTAACAAATTAAACCTTAATGATGAATTCCATAATATCCCTCTTCGTACCATTCCATAAATAGACTTCTCGCAAATTGTGGTACATTTTAGTGGCTCGTGGGTGGATAGAATATCACAAACCATTCACCTCTACTAACATTTTTAACTTTAAATCATCCATATTCAGAGCACATAACTTGCCCTAAAAATGAAGTACACTATCTCCCCCCGGGAGAAAACCTCAACTTTCTGATCCTGAACTGCCTCTTTTAATTTAATCAAAATAGGATATCTGTATTGCTTTTCCTTTACCTAAAAACCCATGGAATATTTCAAACCATTCTAAACCTAAATACTACTTTTGGCTGAATCAACCAACTGAACTCCCAATCTAGTAAGATAATGTATCTCACGAACTAACTCTTTCTTATCATCCTTAACATAGACAACACTTCCTATAGCTAATCTACTAGGAGCATCAGCCACAATATTTGCCTTATCCTAATGATACAAAACACTCATATCTTAATCTTTCAAAAATTCTAACCACCTTCTCTGATGAAGATTTAGGTATTTTTGAGTGAACACATACTGAAAGCTCTTGTAATCTGTAAATAAATCCATGTGAAACCCATAAAGGTAATTCCTACAAATATCAAGGCAAAAAATAACTATTGTCAACTCGAGATCATGATTCGGGTAGTTCTTATCATGATGTTTGAGATGTCTAGAGACATATGCTATAACCTTGCCTCGCTGTATCAAGACACACCCAATATGAACTATAAAAGCATCACAGTACACTACAAAACCATCTGAGTCCTTAGGTAGGGTCAAAATTGGGGCAGAAGTGAGTCGAGTCTTCAACTCCTAAAAACTCTTATCACAAGAATTAGACCACCAAAATTTGACTTTATTCTGGATCAATCTAGACATGGGATAAATAATAGAGGAAAATCCCTCAACAAACCATCTATAGTAACTGGCTAAACCCATAAAACTCCTAATATCAGATTGAGAGATAGGTCTAGGCCAATTTTGTACTACCTGGTCTTTTGAGGATCAACTCAAATTCCATCATTAAAAATGATGTGGCCAAGAAAATCTACTGATTTAAACTAGAATTCACACTTGCTGAACTTAGAAAATAATTGGTGATTCTTAAGGGTCTGCAAAACAATTCTTAAATAGTCTGCTTATTCAACTTCACTATGAGAATAGACGAGAATGTCATCTAGGAAGACTATGATGAACATGTACAAGTAATACTTAAATACTCTATTCATCAAGTCCATAAAAGCTACAAGAGCATTGTTAGACCAAAATACATAACTATAAATTCAAAGTGATCATACCAAGTCCTGAAGGCTGTCTTCAAAATGTCAAAATTCTCTAACTCTAAGCTAATAATAGCCGAATTTCAGGTCTATCTTAGAAAAACAATGTGAACCCAAAAGTTGGTCGAACAAGTCATTAATCCTGGGGAAAGGACACTTATTCTTGATTATGATTTGTTCAACTGATGGTAGTCAATGCATATTTTGTGAGAAATGTCTTTCTTGCGCACAAAGAGAACTGGGACACCTTATGGGGAGACACTAGGCCTAATGAAGCCCTTATTTAGAATATCTTTCAACTGTTCTTTATATTTCTTAAGATCAACTGGATATATTTTATAAGGTGGAATTAAAATAGGTTGGGCGTCTGGGCGGAGATTTATTTCAAAGTCAATTTCCCTCTCGAGAGAAACTCTAGGTAGATTTTTAGGAAATACTTCTAAAAACTCATTAACTACTAGAACTGATTCAAGACTTCAAATCTTAGATTTCAAGTCCTTGACTCGGACAAGATGATAGATGAAACCCTTGGATATCATCTTCCTTTCCTTAAGGTAGGAGATAAATTAACCTATAGGCACTGAAGTACTACCTTTCCATTTTATGAATGGATCATTAGGAAACTAGAATTTGACTATTGTGCTTCTATATTCAACTAATGCATAACAAGAGTGGAGTCAATCCATGCCAAGAATAATATCAAAATTGGTCATCTCTAATTCTAGAAGATCAACTAAGGTGATTTTCTAGGATGCTGACTAGGCAATTTCTGTACACCCATTTGGATGTAATGGAACTACCAATTGGAGTAGACTCTAAGAAGGGTTTTGCTAAGATTTTGGGACTAATGCCAAATTCTAAGGTTATATAATGAGTCACAAAGAAAAGTGTAGCTCTAGGGTCTAATAATGCATAAACATGAAGGTGAAAGACCTAAAATATACTAGTAA
Organism: Capsicum baccatum var. pendulum; assembly: GCA_030864225.1. Taxonomy (NCBI): domain Eukaryota; kingdom Viridiplantae; phylum Streptophyta; class Magnoliopsida; order Solanales; family Solanaceae; genus Capsicum; species Capsicum baccatum. Next base: position 196,944,620 of record CM061559.1, on the reverse strand, counting down.
CCACATCAAGAGAACCCTTCTGGTCCTGTCAAGTCTGAAGGGCATACAGTCAATTTTGATGTTATCCACTGGAGGAAATAGAAGTGTAACCCCACTTAGTTGGGTCTGTTAGAGCTGTTAAGGAGTTATTCTGACCTTTTTGACAAAGATCCTTACCCCTCGGTAAAACCATAACGCAATCCCTTATTCTATGGCCTAGGTTACCGCACCCCAAAAAAGCATCACTACCTGCCACACACTCACCCTTATAGTTCTTACCACATATACTATAAACTGGGTTGGTGCGACCACTATTCACGATACCCGAGACTGATGCTCTATCTTGATTATCTTGCTTAATTTTAGGCACTAGAGCATAGAAAGAAGATAGGGAAGGGGATGAAGTTTTCTAGTAGAACTGAGAATGATTCCCACCATCTAACCTCTACTAAGAAAGGTTAAAACTATCAGTTCTGGCCCACCCATGCTCCCTTTCTCTTTCTTTGAGCTTCTCATACTTAATCGATTGAGCATGAACTATCAACCTGGATAGGTCTATCTCCTTAATCAATGTAGTTGTTCTGCACTCTTTGTCAACATCCTATGAAACACCAGATACGAACTTACTCATCCTGGCCCTAAAATCAGCACCATAGTCAGAGCATATCTTGCTAATTGGGTGAATTTGAGTGAATACTCCTTCACACTCATATTACGCAACTTTAAATTGATAAACTCATGCACCTTAGACTCTCTTATCTTGAGTGAGAAGAACCTATCTAGAAAAGCAGTAGCAAATTCCTCCCACTTTACAGACCCACAATGGTGCCTCTATCCATCTTCCACTACTTAACCCAGGTGTAAGACACCTATTATAACTGATAAGTAGCTGATTTAGCGCTCTCACTAGGGGTAACACCCATAACATCAGTCACATTCTGTATATAATTTAAAAAATCTTGTGGATCCTTCTCAAACTTAAATACGGAGAACACTGGGGGATTCATCTTAGTGGTGTCTCAAATCCTTGTGGCTATCATATTCACTATAGGGTTGGTAGGGTAAATAACCTATAGGTTATTTTGAGTATCCTTGGATTTGGCTAACACTATGAAGGAAGCTCTGAATTCAGCGTGATAGATTTGCTCAATCAGAGGGTCCTCAAGAATAGATGGTAGAGATGGCTGGTCCCTATTCCTCCTTTTATTATCTCTTCTAGGAGGAACTTTTTGTATAGGGTAGAGAATGAATTATAGGAAGAAGTTTAACAGAGATTTCGCTCCACCAGACGACATGAATACTAAATAAAGAGAGACTTTCTTAAAACATTTGTAGCACCTTGCCCATAAGTGTGGAATACTTCACATATTTGATAATCAAAGAAATATCAAAGGTAACTAAAACACTTTACTAAAAAATATATCTAACTATCTGACTGTTTGAAAGCCTCTAAACAAGATGAGTTTTGGGAAAGGTCCCCATCTAACTCTTACCAACTGAAATAGCATGAAGTAAAAATAATGGGACGAATAAATAATAAAATAACTAGTCCTCGATAGATGAAGACTTACCAATGATGCAGCTGAGTGGGATAAGAATAAACTAAGTGCGAGTTGGGAATTGCGCATCCAAACATATGCTATAAGACAAGATAGCACAAAAGAGGGTACACAATCAGTATTGTAAATGTACTGGTATGTGTGATGGGAAACTAGCTACAATACATATAAATATAGAAAATGTATGAATGAAGCATATAATCGAATATTAGACTAAGTATAAACATATGTTGTGTATCTAAATAACTGAATGACTAAATCTTGAATACTTGGTCATGAAAACCTAAACTAAAAATAATTTGAATAATTGAACTGAGGATAATTGGAGATAATATCAACCGACATTTCCCTAAGTGAGATAATCGGGGTCAAACCTGTAACCCCATTTTGAAGGTTGCTAGTACCTTGCCATGGGTACCAATACTAGCTGGCGTGGATCCACTAAATTGATGTCCCAAAGGACTAGGGTATCAGTCCTTTACTAATGGGTGACCCAATTAGGGTGTAAGACCTTAATTGGTGGGTGACCCCTCAAAACTAATGTTGGCAACATAATTTTGGAATGTAGGTACTACTACTAAAGGTTTTAGTCCTCAACTAATGGGTGAGCCTTCATCCCTGCTTTCACTTGGTGCTAAGTCCTACTCCCAACCGCACAAACATTGATGTTGATAATATGCTTAACATGAATGATACTGACAAATACCAAAAATGATAATATTCTAAATTTAATGATACAAGCTTGCTTTAAATGACTTGTAACCTGAAATTTGTAACATGCATGAATATTTAGGTATCGGGTGTTCATATCCCACTGACACTAACTAATGCAAACTGATCCTTATAATTATGGAACAAACTGTGGTATTAAAAATCATGTATAACACTCAATATTTCAATAACTAATCCTGATGTAGACATTTATATTATCAAATATATGGAAACACTATTCTCACGAGGGAGCATATTTTTATGGTTCTTAATCAAAATAATTGAGAGAAAATCCATAAAACTCATGGTTAACTTGAAATCCCATAAAATATGAAAAAAGTATTACACTAGAAAATTTAAAGAGTTCTTGGGACTCAATGGGTGGAAGGGACCCGTTGATAAAATCCCGCATACGTGAGAATAAATGCCTTGGTTGAAATCCTTCATGTTAATCTTATTCTTGGGAAACCATTATTTGCTCTTGACGAAGAACTGAATCACTTTATTTTGCTAAGAAAAGTGATATCTAAAGTTAGGAGGTGTTAGGGCAGTTTTAATCCACAAATAACTAATGTTAGGGTACCCAAACAATATGGGTTTGGGGTTAAAAGGGGTGGAAATTGCCAAAAACCTTTATTAAAAATGTTCAAGAATTCTATTCCTAGTCGTTAGGACTCACCTCATTACTCATTATGACTGGTCATGAGTCGTGGTCTGAGTCGTAACCTGGAACCTTGAGGTTAGGGGTTCTTTCTACTATGACTATGACCATTTTCCTAAGACTCATTACGACTGACTACAAGTCATTAAGTAGAGTCGTAGTCTGAGGCTTGATTCTTGGATCCTTTACTGGTCAGCCATCAACAGCCGCATGACACTTAGTTCAAGGAATCTCAAGCCTAAGTGCTTGAATATGTCCAACTACATCAAATTTTTGTTGCTTCCTAAGTCACATAAGGCTTTGGCAAACTGATATGACCCAATAGTGAATGGTATAGTGAATGCTTTTGATCACCCTTTTCTAAGCTAGAAATCTTGTTATGACTGCACTATAGTGGTGCAACCCATCAACATCCTTAATCGTAACCCCTTTATTCTTCGTAACCAATTGCTTTATAAACATAACATATCCAGGAATCTGCTCCAGCACCTCAAGAAGAGGTATGTTCAAGCTCAATTCCTTTAATATCTTAATGAATCGCTTAAACTTACTTTCCTCACTCTTTTTATTTAATCTCTAAGGTAAAGATGTGGGTGGTCTTGGAATTTTTCTTATTTTTGGCTCAACGACCTGACCTTTACCTTAATCTTTACCAGCTTTACTATCACCACCTATTGCCTTTTCTGGCTCTACAATAGGTATCTCATCAATACCATCTTCATCATGCCTTGTCACTTTCATAGAAGGTAATGGAGGATCCACAATAGTCATACCACTTCATATGGTAATAGCAAGAATATGACCATTGTTTTTTAGATTTTGCACCATGTTTCTCGAAAGGGTACTTGGATGCCTCTGATTTAGTATCATTTACATTTGCCCAAACTGTTGTTCCAACTACTTGATAGTAGTGACATGAGATCCAACCTTCTAGGTCAACCCTAAAATATCAGCCTTAATCTCCTTAAGAAGGTTCTCCTAATTTTCTTGACCCCTTACTAACTTAGTTTGCATCTCTTCCATTCTTGATTCTGTATCTCTTCTACCAAGAGGGATGCACCTTTATCACTTCTCTTTGTAGTTATATTTATTCCTCCAGTCTCCATTTTGATCCCTACTACGATCTATGTATCTGTCATAATAGTTCCAACCTTGGTTTCCTTGCCCTTGGGCTCGGAAACCCGCCAACTAAAGATTCAAATAAGTTGCTTCCTCCTCTAACTCTGACTCATAAGCGTTGGAAGCTGAGCCCTATACTTCTGCTATGTTCACTTTCTTAGAACTTGCTATTGTAAACTACTTTGCTAGTATCCCAAGATTAGTTCTCAGCAGTGTAATTTCTTGCCCCACTGAATCATCAACTACTTTCTGGTCACAGAAGGCACTAATAGCATACGTGCCAGATTCCCTCTCAGCTTCCTAGGTTTTCCACCCTCGGTTAGTTAGAAAGATATGATCTAGCATGTATAAAGCTACCTACCAGTGTAGTCTCATAAAGTCTCCTTGGGAGATAGTCTCTGTCATGGATCTGGAACATTGGTTAGGGCTCTATAGAAGATTTCCAACAAGCTTGTCCTTGAAATTTGGTGGTTGGGAACCATGCAAAACTTTTTATTAAACCTGAACCAAGCCTCATACATAGACTCTGTTTGTAATTGCCTAAAATTTTAAATCTGATCCTTTAGCTGTAACACCCTAGATGGAGGAAATAATTGGTTCAAGAATTGCCTGCGCAACTCATTCCATGTATTGATAGATCTTCTTGGAAGTTCCCTTAGCCACAAAGATGCTTCTCCTATAAGTGAGTAGGGGAACAACCTCAGCCTGAGCACTGTTTGATTCACCCCTAGATTTGTATAAGAATATTAAATCCCAGTAAAGTTAGTAAGATACATGTTTGCTTTATCAGTAGACACCCCCACAAACATACCCTTCAAGTATAAGAGCTGGATTATAGAACTAGAGATATTAAACTTGACATCAGAGGGCAAGTCAGGAGGAATAATGGCTCCAGGATCTGCCTTCTCAATGTACCCCGATCCTCTTCATCATATTTATTTGTCTACAAATATTATTAAGTTGGGATCACTTGAGCACAGCCACCGCTAGCTCTATCTTAATTTCGAATGAGTGCTACTCGACGGTCTATTTCCTACCTCCACACAGCTAAATCTACTTCTTACGTTAACCATTGAGAATCTTCTTCCCTCCTATAATTATCAACTTATGCTAATAGCACCTCGGTCTACCAGTTAATAATGTCTAGCACTCCTTTAAGAAGGGGAGGCACATTATCATGAACCCCTTTTAGTAAATCATCTTTTTTTGGTTTCGCCATCCTATTAGGTGTTTATAGGATCCTCTTTGGATTCAGATTCACTAGGAGTAAGAGATTCCCTCTAATTTATGTTCTAGGCATACACCAGCGTGTACCTGACTAAAACCAAAAATAAATAAAACCTGAAAACTGCAACAACGTCAATTCATAACTCAACACTGTATCCCCAACAATGACGCCAAATTTTGATGATGACTAACCTACATCTTAAATCTGAATATGTGGTCGCTGTTAAATATAGTAACCCAGCAGAGGTTGGGATCGAATCCCAAGGGAATATGTGGAATTATGACTTTCAACTTTTGTAATCAATGGGCAAAAATGGAAAAGTAAATAGGGGGTTTGTAGAATCAATATTGAACAAGTAGCGAATATTAACGTCGGTTGTAATCAGTCATCGATGAACACTAGGATTGTGTTTCCCCTAGCTTCTCAGTTCTGTAGGCTAGTCATGCTTTATTAAACCAACCTGATACTTTGCATGCTAATATGATAAGTTATGTACCACCAACCATCTTTTGGACCAACTGATAGATTTCACCATTTTTCTTTTGAGTCTCAAGATGTCACGATACTAACCCTTATCCTATATCCTAGTTAACTATTACCTTTTGAGTCTCTAGTTATTAGATCACAGCTAACCATGTTACTTAGATAGTACCTAGTAGCGTCAATCGATAGTTAAACTTCAAATCACTGTTGTAATTACCTTTTCCTAGTAACTACTCCTTTTTAGGAGTAAGTAGCAATAATCTAGGTAAGATCCTAAAATTTGCAACCACTAAGATAACTATTAAAGTAAAGATAATACAATCTATGCATGGGAATCGATTTAGAACAACGTAGAATTACCCCTACTTCATCAATCCGCCAAGATTTTCACAATCTTTGCTGAGGCTTTTTAGCCGCTCATGCTTGTGAAAGAATAAAAAACATTCATAATTGAAAGCATAATATGTAATAATAATAATCAAAACTAGAAAACCCAAAACTTTAACTGAATAAATCAACCAAAATCAAAACAAGAGAATTCCAATATTAAAATTGAATCTCAAAATCAAAATTTGTTTGTAAGTATCAAAAGTGCATAACTTCTACTAAAAAACACATAAGAGGTATTTATAGTACATGAAGAAACCCTAAAATCAAAGCATGAAAAAAAAAGGACAAAAAAATGGTCGATGGCCACTTACATATGTCTTCATGAGGCCTGGTTAGGTACATGTGCCACATGCGGCTTGACCCTGGGCGCAGGTAGAAATGGGTAATGCCAGAAAAATTTCTTGCACCTTCTACTCTTTGGACTTTGGATTTCTAGAAAATACCTTACCCACATACAGTCAACATGTTCTACATATGGTCCGCATGTTGACATAGGTAAGTGTTGGAAGTTCATTTTCAGCATTTTCACCCTCAGGATTTTCTGTTCTTGTACTTACCGTACTCTCATACAAACCACATGTGCTACATTCGGTCCATATATAGATATAGGTAAGTGCCAGGCCTTCCAACTCTTATAACCAAGGTTCCAATCTGCAAGTTTCAATACATGCATTGATCACGTGCAATTCAAAAATTGTGACAAACACCCAGAAAGGATCATGTAAGTAGACAAAGACTCCATTTTCATCTTTTTCTTAAACTTTGCATCCAAAATCGAGTTTCCTTTAAAACATACCCAAAATGCATCACATCTCACAAAACAACCTAAGAAACTTGCATATTTTCATAGTTTTAAGCACCGAAAGTGTTATATTCCTATAGAACATTAATGACACAGCTTGAGTAAGCATTTATATAGTCTATTTGAACTCAACATTGGTATCATCATCTTGTAGGGTCTGAGTCTAAGTAGGGATGGTTCTAGGACCCTTAAAAGGGCTTACCAAATTTGAAGTTTCCCTAATAATCAAATCTACACAGAACCACAAAAAGGGGTCTCTAAACCTACATCATTAAATGTTGTATCACTCGAGGATAGTCAATACAGGGAATGTATTGGTATGCAAAACAAGTAAGGTGATAAGAGACGTTTAATACAAAATAACCATGATCAATACATGGAATGTATTGCAAACTTGTGCTATGCATTGTGTTTGCGGAAGGGCCAAACCACAAAAATTTATCGTACACAATCTTATCTTAAATTTCTAAAAGATGTTGTTTTCAAGACTTAAAAATGTGACTTCCAAGTCACATTTCTTATATTCTTATTATTTGTAATCAAATTAACAAGCAAACGAATACCTCTATACTGTCTTATCTCATCATCATACATATATGAGCAAATGTGTAATAACGAACTTGGAGTTTTAGACACACACTTTTGAAAGAATTTTGGGAAATTTTAAAAATCAAAGTTTGACCAAAACACTCAAAATAAAGTTTTCACTTTCAAATAACCACATATTATTTGCAAAAACTAGTATCGTAACTTCAACATCAACTTCAACTTAAAAAATTCCCTATAAAGTGAAAACATAGTTTATTTCTATGAGTAAGCACCTATTAAGCCTGGCCATACATTACATAAAAGTTCATATTACTATAATATATGAAAAGAAAATGTGAACCTTTCTTTTCCCTTATATGATCGAGATCACTAATAAGAATTATAAAAAATAATAATTCTATGGCTATTTTTGATTTCTTTTCTTAAAATTAGCAGCCATCTTCTAAGAGATTATGGTATTGTTTTTACCTCAATTGTAGTACATTTTGTTTTGAATAAGAATTCCAATTTATAATTGTTTTACATATTTTTTTTTCTTATTACCAATTAGTTAAAGAGAAATTTTGATCTCTATGTTTCCTATTCCAAAGAAAACACATATTGTTCTTTAGTAATCAACCAATTTCTTTGAAAAATTTATCTATACTATATATTCTGAGTGAAAAAACATAAATAGCTCAAATGGCTTCAAAGTTAAGATCGAGAGATTGGGTTGGGCTCTTGGATTTGGTACTCGACTAGATTTTGCACATGTAGTCCTCTATCAAAGATTTATTATGTTTTGTTATTGTGTGCAAATCATGGTTTTCCTTCTTATCCAAGAATTATGACATCCTACAACAATGTATCGATTTAGGTTCTCTTCAAGAACATTCTTTGCTAATGATATGCATGATCCTAAAGAGGATGAATTTGTTAATAAAATCTTATATAGTGTGACTATCACAACCCAATTTCTTAGGTCATGATGGCCCATACTATAAGCCACCAGTAGGCAAGTGAAACCCATAGTCAGAACGGCTAGTAATGACTACCCAAACATATAAAGTAAAACATATGAAATATATGTATAACATTTCAAATACATAATATAGTCCCAAAACCTGGTGGTATAAGTACAAGAGCTTCTAATATATTAAAAGTACAAAAATAAAATACCAAGGAAATTATAATGTTTCAACTTATCGTTGAATATAACATAGACACTAGTCTATTACACAAGAGGAAGGAAATTAATACTCCAAACGTCAGGTCTGTCTCTTTGTCTCTGAACCATGGTTGTGTCGTATGATGAACACATAAATAATTATAACCCGTACTATGATCTACAGGCTGCAAAAGTGTAGTATAACTATCAAACACGTAGTGCTTAGTAGGCAATTGGAAACTGAGATCCAAAGATAATATAGATATATATAACATATAAATATAATGGAAAACTACACCTAAATGTCCAACAACCACATAAGCAAGACACTGATATAATAAGGATAAACTATCCTATTCATGTCCAAGAGTCTAACATAATAAGGTTAATAAAGTATAAAGGATAAGCTACCCCAGTTCAGCCATACTCAGGAATCTCAACACTATATAATGTATCCCTAGTTAATATACGAATAAAGGGCAAAAGAAGGTTATGGAATAGTATACATGGCCAAGGAATGGATATATATTCTGAATAAATGAAGGGACATACAGTCATACCATAACTATATTAGTTAGATATACACACACATATATATATATAAATAAGGTAAACTCGAAGTATAGCCTACTTCATCAGACTAACATTTTAAGACCTTATAATCATAGTAGAAGCTAGTTCTAGAATACTTAGGGTCCTAATCCATATGTCTAATCATGAATTTATCATGCATAATAATAAAATCAAAAGATAGAAGAGCCTAAATTATACCTTAAATCTCGATACTGAATCAATAACCAATCTTTCATAAACTAGCCACAACAATGACCATAACAATGATAATAACAATATCAATAACAACGTGACTAACTGTTTAGTCTGAAAAACCAAATACCTAGCCGATCCTATCATATACCCCCACCTCCCCAGGCTTACAAGATTAAATTAGAATACAAATACACCAGAAGATTAGTCATCACCCATACCTATGCAACCCCTCCTCCCCTATATGGGTTGTAAAATATAGGTGCATATTAGTGATAGGCATTGGATATGCTAAAATAATTGTAAAAAATATTGTCAATATCACAATGTCGTCATGTTCATCATCATCATAAACATCCTCTGGCCTTACCGGGTATATAGGTTCCATACATAGGGCTAGCAGAACTTGAACCGATAAATATACATATAGGCTCATCAATCTAATCATCCTCCGGCCTTATCGGCCTTATTGGGTATTAGTATCTTCATCACAATATCCTTGAACCTCATCGGTATCATTGTATCACCCTAATGTCCTTCGACCTTCTTGGGTATATAAGTATATCATCATAGTCATCCTTTGGCCTTATCGAACGTATAATCAGTATCATCATAATCATCAACATATATGTATACCATCAATACTAAAATTTGTCATCGAGTTTTACCCAGAATTTAAATCATTAATACAACATCTTTTTTTGTCCCATATAGAGATATATGTATATAAATATAATAGGGTACACAGACTCAAGTCATGTCTAAAAAGAGTGTGAGTTCATAAATCTATTTTCCAAAGTTAACTTTGGGACTAAATTATTATGAAAGTGCAAAAAGGGTCAGAATCAATCACGACCAGAGTAAATAGTAGTATCTAATCATAGATCAAAATTTGTCTAGATCAAATCTTTTAAACATCATTATTAACCTTTTTTTTATATATAAGTATTCATTAAGACAGACAATTATTATTATGATGAAATCTATTTTTAAGGTAAAAAGTGGGCTTTAACCCTTATTTAGAAAAGAAAGTAATAAGATCATATTTTAACTAGAATCACATTATTTACTGATTATGATCATGAATGTAACAAATCTACGCACGCCATCACCAATATTCAAACAATGGAACCAAAAACATCAATATAAACATAAACTACAACCGTATCCTTTACAGGGATAAATACTTCCTGGATGTCCAACCGATATCATAACATGGCTTTTGGCCCAATAATATGTCCAAAATAATTATAGCATCATTAACACGACCTTTGGCCCACATATATATCTCGAACTCATATCGATAATCATATTTATAAGATATCTCATATCTATAAGCCATAACATAACTAGATGGTATAACATATCTACAAGTCATAAAACATATAAGTAATCATCTCTTATCTAGGAGGCATAATATAAATAAGCATCTCACTTCTAGGAGGCATAATATCAATAAGCATCTCACATCTAGGAGTCATAATATCAATAAGAATCTCACATCTAGGAAGCATAATATCACTAGGCCATAAATCATAATTATGAGACATATATTATCTATAAGACATCTCATATCTATAGGTGACATATCAAAACTATGAGGACTATCATATCTATAGGCCAGTTACCACATCTATGAGGAATATCATCTCTATAAGCCAAACATCACATCTATAGCTATGTCATGGCCATAAGCCATTAATTATTCTCCGGGAAAAATACCATTATCATTTTGCAAGTTGCAAAGAAACTTTACTCTAAAGGCGTACTAGTATTAACTATGTCTAACATCCATAATTAAGTCCATATGGGCTAACACAAGTGTGAGCCTAAGATGGGCCAAAAGAATCCTCTTATAATCCTCGATTTCCATATTTTGGTAATTTATACCCTGGACTAGGCTAAGGTTTCTAAATTCACTTCTTTATGGTACATAAGCCATAATCAACTCAAATATAAGTAACCCACCTAGAAAAATGAGAAAATAAGTCAACTCCATCTAAATTATAATTTCATGATCACTAGAATGGTCCAAATAAGGTTAATCGTACTAACCATGCTTCCAATGCTCAGACCACATCCCAAACCTGGAATCATAACATATCCATTCTATGAATTGGTTCAATCTAGGGAGAAGGAAATAAGATTCTACAAATGTAATAAGCATTTCACCTTATAGGTCGAAAACCCTCATCTAATCTCCAAACTTAAATAATCAAGACTAATTTATTCTACCCAACATTAATCTTAACATTCACATACACATGAAATTTGCAACAAGTATCATATTATGAATAAGTGTAGACAAAACCTACCTTAAATCCAAACTGTAAATCCTTAAAGCATTCACTAAACATCTATCTTTACTTCACAATCCAAAAATATTATTACGCTATCAAAATCATAATCTACTCATTAATATAATCATAATGATACTCATATTGAACCTTTGTGATTTGGGTCCAAAAATCACACTCAAATCTCCATTTGGGTCCCACTTATGAAAATGAATTTTTGAGACCAACTCAACATTCATACATGATTAGGAATTATAAACCTCAAGAATGGGTGAAAACCAAGCTAATTTGGGGATAAAATAAAGCCCTCAAGCCATTTTGGACTTTGGTTAATCACTAAGAAAAGGGTGGAATCTTACCTTAATTCATATGGTAATCATGAAAATAGATGTTAAACAAGCTTTCCAATAACCAACAAGACTCAATTTGAAGATATCTCACCCTTTAGGGTTTTTCTCTCAAAAGATGGGTGAATAATGAGCTAATTCATGACCTAAGGGGTCTATTTATAACCCTTATAGGTTATTAGGTATTGCAATCACACATCTAAGTGTGCAATCATACACCCTAGCATCAGGAGCATGTGTGGCAATCGCTACATCTCTTAGTACAATTACACTACCTTCTCTACACACACTGGTGCGATTGCTACTCAAGAGGTATGATCGACAAAGTCTTGATATTCATTCAAAATATGACATATGTAAATAAAATTTGTAACCATACCAAATAGGATATTATAGATATAATGGCAAAGTTGGATTTTACATTCAAGTTTGTTTCAACCAAATATGGATCCCACACTCATATTTCTAATTTTTTAACTTTTTCACCAATAATTCAAAATGAGCTTGGGTGCATCGGGACCCAAACAAAAGATCTACCTAGCCTAAAATAAATAATTTAGAGTTGTTGGCATAGTCGGAATTTGAAACTCCCTAGGTTCTGGTCCTTGCAAGTTTCTTGAGTTATGATCTTTTTAATCTTCATACAACTCACCTTAGTAGTCGTATGGTGTGGGTACGGTCAGGTGACCCAACTCATAAGGTTTATAGTTTTTGCTAGTTTTTTTTATGTGGCTATGCGTTAGTGGAGATGAGTGGTATGTTCATGATACGAGAAATATAGTGACCAAATGTATATTGTTTAATATCTAGCCTAGATATCCTACTTAGAGTATGACTTGAAGGATACTAGTCATATGGTGATGGTACGAGTTAGGCCTAGGGAGTTGTATGTTGGAAAGAATATAGAGTTCAACTTTCTAATCAAGTTACGAGAAGAGGGTACCACTCGTATAGTGTGGATACGAGTTGAGGGGTCTAATCGTACCCTTCTACGAGATTTTTACACTTTAATTTGGGGTTATTCTGGACTTTCCCCTCTTAACTCCTTTTGATCCCTTGACATAAACACCTTTGGATTCCTCATTAACCTATTATTCTATATCAAGCACTCTTTAAACTCTCTCAAATCTCTCTCAAGCTCTTGGGTCAAGAAAAGGCTAGGGTTTCTTTAAGTCAATAAATTTAGGGATTTTCAAGATGGATTCTCTCTGTATTCCTTGGTGTCTAAGGCATATTACTCCTCCCTCATTGTTAGTTCAACTGAAAGCATATTTAAATAAATGTTTTTCATGGTACTATTGTTGTAATACTTGGGTTTTGAAATATATATTGGCAATTTTGGAAGTTTTTGGTTGGATAATGTTTTACCATATTTTTCTTATGGTTTTCATGTTATAATTATGGTTTTAACATATGGTTGCATGGGAATGGTCAATTAATACATGGTTTTTGGTTTTGGAAACTATATGCACTCAATATGTTTGTTAAAATGCCTATGAGAATGATTTTGGCCATATAGTTTGACTATTATTGATACCTTTCATTGCATATTAAGGTAATGGAACTTAAATTGGTTTGGTTGATTTTAAATGGATTGGGAAGGCTTTGCTGGCCATAGCTTTAGTTTAAATAAAAACTTTGTCAGGTATGTGGGAATCCCCTATGACTTGGCTAAAGACATTTCTCGTAATCTATAATCGATATAATGATACCACTTCATAATGCATTGATAATTTAATCTTGGAATTGGTGGTTTGGTTATGTGCTAAATGTTTTAATTGTGAAATAATGGCAGACTCTAATAGCTAACCGTGAAGGTGTGAGTTCGATGAATGGACACTGGAAACTCATGTTTGTTGACAAGAGAGGTGGTCATGGTGACCATATGCTTGTGGGGTACACGGGAATCCCCCAAGTTTATACTTGTATATATGTATTATGGAGGGTAAAGGGTACACGAGAATCCCCGACCCTATGGTATCTTCGATTCGAATAGCTACACACACTAGATCCTATTCAGGAGGTAACACTGGACCCATATATCCCGTGCGTGGATTATGACGGCAAAGTTATATAGCCTAAGTTAAGGTTTTCAATGCATGCTAAAATCGATTTCGTTTCCCGACATGGTATATATGTATGTATGTGGTTGCATTAGATTATTTATTTTGGTTTTGAATAATGGCATTACTTTATCCTTATTCCTAAGTTCATGCTAGCATTCACCTACTAACGGTCTTCGAGAGTTGTATTCCCATGCGATGCAGGAACTTGCCATACTCCTCCTCCATCTCAGTGACTTGGATTTGAGGACAACCTTTGTGTCAGACAAAAGTGGTGAGATTCCATACTTTAGACAACTCCATATCATTCTGCGTACTCCTTTACAATATTTTTTTCTTAGACTTTGATTTTGACTATAGTTGGGGAAATGTTCTGATTAGATTTTCTTAGTGTTTGGATAGAGGCTTTGTGTTACTATGATGGGCATGGGTTGTTTTGGTAGTACTGTCAACCTTGGTATTGGTATTGGTATTGGCATTGGGGCTGACATTGGTTGGATATATAGTTGGATTTTTGGTTTGTTATAATTATGAACTTCTTTAAATGTCTTTCAATTGATTTTGATATATCTTATTATATGTTCAAAATTCATCGGTCATAGGTTACAGGGTTGTTATGGGTGGGTCTTGGGGTGGTCTTTAGTCCCGATTGGGATTGAGGCACCCGACATAACTAGGCCTGGTTGGGGTCATGTTCGATTGGCATTAGAGCCCTAGGTTGATGGTCAATTGGGAGTCCATAAAGCTATGTCGAGTAGAGTCTCTTTTAAGAGTGTGTAGCGCAACACACTCCTTAGGGAGAGGCTACGAGGCATTTAGGAATGTTTCTTTATCTTCTGTTCTATTTTCAAGCTGTAGAGTCTAAGGTCCTGAATTCTCCTCTAATTCATATTTGTTCACTTTTCAAATCATGCCTTCTCGACTATCTAAAGATTATAGAAACTCTTTTATCTCACCTTAGGATAACATTGATGGGATACATTCTACTTGTGGGGTCCAATTCTGATCTAGGCATCCAGTTCCTGATTGTTCTCTTGGAGTTCCACAGGTTCCCGCTAGTCCTTCTCAAGATCCTCAGGCTGAAGTTATGAATGTTGAGTTTCATTAGTCCATTTATCTATTGGCATAGTTTCTAGCTTCTCAGTCTGAGTGTGGTGTTATTGTTACTCCATATTCTGAGGCCACAAGATTTGGCCAGTTTATGAGGTTGAACCCTCTATCCTTTATTGGTGTTGAGGTTGAGGAGGATTCTCAAGGTTTTTTGGATGGGATGGAAAAGATTTTTGGTGTTATGTATACAAATAATGTGGAGGGCATGGAGTTTGCTGCCTACCAGCTTAAGGATGTGGCATAACATTGGTACGGGGAATGGGATCAGTGAAGGGGTGACGATTTAGAGTCATCTCTATGGAAGAATTTTTCTAATGCTTTCTGAATCGCTTCTTTCCTCAGGAGTTGAGGGAAGCAAAGGTGAAAGAATTTGTTAATTTGAAGTAAGGCAAGATGTCAGTCAAGGAGTATGCCTTGAAGTTTCACCAGTTATCTTGGTATGATCTGGAGATGGTTTCTAGTATGAGGGCTAGGATGATAAAGTTTACTTCTAGGTTGCCCTGAGACTTGGTATTGGAAAGTAAGGCTTACTTGTTGATCAAGGAGATGGATATCTCCAGGTTGGTTGTATACATACAACAACTAAAGAAAAAAAAGTAGGTAGAGATAGGGGAGAGGTGGGGCAAGAAGTTTATGTTTTTGAGCATGTTAGTGGCCAACAACAGAGTGGTAGTAATAGTGGTAAGTGTCCCAAGAAGAAGAGGGGAAATTTTGGGTCTTAATCGGTGGCTAGTGCTCCCTACCCAAAGCCATCGAGTGAAGGGCATTTTCAAGATGGCGACAACTTCAGGGCCCAAGGTGCCTAATCTCAAGGTAGTGAGGCCTAATCAGCTCTATCATATCCTGTCTGCAGGTTTTGTGGTATATTGTATCAGGGTATCTGAGATAGGTATGGATATTTAAATTATGGTCCGCCAAGGCACATGCTTAGAAACTGTCCTATTGTTAAGGTTGCCTCTGGCATAAATGAGGTTCCAGTTTCCTCTTCTCTAGCTCCGACACCAAAGGGTACACTATCTAGCTCCCCACTGGTCAGAACTGTCTCTATGGTCTCCCCACCCGACAAAGTTTGAGGCATCAACTAAGGTCGTGACTGGTATATTAAAACTCTTTTTCATGATTTCTACTATTTACTTAATCTAGTGTCGACTCTCTCTTATGTGACCCCATTTATGGTAATACATTTTGGTTTTAGTCCCGAGTGTGTTTCAGACCCTATTTCTATTTCAACCTTAGTAAGTGATTCTATGATTGCTTGAATAGTCTAGAGGGTATATGTGGTATTTATTGGTAGCAGAGACACTGTGTTGGACCTAAATTAGATTTTGTTGATTTTGATATCATACTGGGAATGGATTGGTTACACTCGTGCTATGTTTTTCTTGACTGTCGAACTCGTAAGGCCGTCTTTAAATTCCCTAATGAACTGGTTATTGAGTGGGATGGTGTTTTCTTAGCTTCAAAGTGGACGTTCATATCTTAGCATAGAGTTTAGAGATTAATCTCAAAGGGGTGTCTATCATTTAGTTCGAGTAAAAGATTCTAACTCGGAGGGTCCATCTTTGTATTCTGTCCTGGTGGTAAGTAAATTTTCCTTAATGGCCTTCCTGATGTTCCTCTTAATAGGGAGATTGAGTTTGGGATTAATGTTATTCCAAAAACTCATCCTATTTCCATTCCCCTATATAGAATGGCTTGAACAGAGTTGAAGGAGCTTAAGAAGGAACTAAAAATAAGGGTTTCATCTGTCCTAGTATGTCTCCATGGGTTGCACCGGTGTTATTCATGTATAAAAAGGATGGTTTCGTTTGAATGTGTATTGAATACCAGCAGTTAAACATGGTAACGGTAAGGAATAAGTATTCTCTTTCAAGGATAGATGATTTGTTTGATCATTTATAGGGTGCTATGTTTTTCTCCAAGACTGATCTTTGATTTAGGTACCATCAGTTAAGAATTAGTGAGGTGGATGTCCCTAAGACTGCCTTCCATACCCAGTATGGGCATTTTAAATTTTTGCATATGTCATTTATGTTGACCAATGCCCTGGTGGCATTCATGGATTTGATGAATAGGGTCTTTCGTTAGTTTTAGACTTATTCATTATTTTTTTCATAAACGATATTCCGATGTACTCTAAGAGCGAGATGGATCCTGTGAATCACCTCCGCATTGTATTGCATTCCTCAAAGGAGCATCAGTTGTATTCTAAATTTTCAAAATGTAAATTTTTGTCGAATGTTGTCACTTTTCAAGGTCATATCATTTCTAGTTAAGGGATCATGGTGGATTCACAGAAACTTACAATAGTGAAAAAGGGGCCTAGTCCTATAACTCCAATCAATATTCAAAGCTTCTTAGGTTTAGTGTGTTACTACAGGAGATTTGTAGATAGTTTTTTTACTATAGCTGACTCGTTGACTAAATTTATTTAGAAGAAGGTAAAGTTTCTATGGTCTGATGCTTGTGAGGGTAGTTTTGAGAAGCTGAAGGATAAGCTAACTTTGTCTCCGGTCTTAACTCTGCCTGAAGGCACTGAGGGGATTGTAGTCTATTGTAATGTATCTCGTGTGGGGCTTGGTTGCATCTAATTCATCATGGAAGGGTGATAGCTTATGCCACTAGACAGTTTAAGGTGCATGAGAGGAATTATCTGACTCATTACTTGGAATTTCAAGTTGTGTTATTCGCATTGAATATCTGGCATTACTATTTGTAGGGTGCATGTGGATATCTTTTCTAATCATAAGAGCCTGTAGTATGTGTTTACTCAGAAAGTGCTTAACCTTAAGGAAAAATAATGGCTTGAGCTTCTCAAGGACTATGATATGAGTTTTTTTTACCACCCAGGTAAAGCTAACGTAGTTGCTGATGCGCTTAGCAGGTTATCCATGGGGAGTCTAGCTTATGTGGATAAGGAAAGACAGTAGTTGGTGAAGGATATTCACCAATTTTATAGCCTCAGAGTTTTTTTCTTGGACTACGAGAATGGCGGTGTGTTTGTGTAGGAAGTGGCACAGTTATCTCTTGGGGCTGATACCAAGGAGAAGAAATGTTTGATCTTATCTTGATCAAGATCAAGGGCGATGTAGGTGTTCAAAAGATGATGGCCTTCGAGATCAATGGTGATGGCACATTGCAGTACAAAGAGTAGTTTTGTGTTCCCAACGTCGATGGCCATTGAGAGAGGATCTTGGCTAAGGTGTATGAGTCACACTATATTATTCATCCTGGTTCGACAAAAATGTATTTGGACCTCAAAGAGATGTATTGATGGAGTAATATGAAGTGGTATATGGCTAGTTTTATAGACAAGTACATGGTTTATCAGTAAGTAAAAATTGAGCACATGAGGCTTGGAGGATTGTATTAAGAAATTGACATGCCTGTATAGAAGTGGGAAGTGATCAATATGGATTTCATTACCTGTCTTTCTCTATCCTAAAATTAGTTTAACTTGGTTTGGTTCATCGTGGATAGGATGATAGAGTCTTCACATTTCTTGACAGTAAGGACTAACTTCTCGCCTAAAAATTATGCGTGGCTGTATCTCCATGAGATTGTGAAGTTGCATGGGGTACCTATTTCTATCATCTTAGATCGTGGTGCACAATTTTCATCCTATTTTTGGTGGTCATTTTAGAAAGGTTTGGGGACCAAGGTAAGTCTTATTACTACTTTTTACCCGCAGTCAAATAAGAAAGTGAAAAAAACTATTCTAACATTGAAGGATGTGCTTCGTGCTTGCGTGATTGACTATGGTAGTAGTTGGGTTGAGCATTTGCCTCATATAGAGTTTGACAATAATAATAGCTACCACTCTAGCATAGGGATGGCTTCATTTGAACCCTTGTATGGTAGGAGGTGTAGATCCCTTATTAGGTGGTTTGAGGTTAGAGAGATGGATAGATTTTTCGCGAATTTGGTTTACCAAGTTATGGTGAAAGTGAAGGTGGTTCGGGATAGACTTAAGGCTTCCCAAAGTTGCCAAAAGTCCTATGCAAATATAAGGTGAAAGAATTTGGAGTTTGAGGTTGGGGATAGGGTGTTCCTAAAGGTATCTCCCATGAAGGGTGTGATGCTATTTGGGTAGAAGGGGAATCTCATTCCCTAGTATGTTAGTTTGTACTTTGTTCTTAGAAGGGTTGGTAATGTTGCATATGAGTTGGAGTTGCCTTCTAGTTTGAGCTCTATTCACCCGGTGTTCCATGTTTCCATGTTGAGAAAGCGTATAGGTGATCCATTGCAAGTTGTGCCTATCAAGGATATTGGTATTTTGGATTCTTTATACTGTAAGGAGATCTCGGTTGATATCTTGGATCGACAGGTTCTTTGGTTGTGGACTAAGGATGTTGCCTTAATAAAGATTCTATGGAGGAACCATAAGGTCAAAGAGGCTACTTGGGATACCGAAGAGACATGAAGTCCAAGTATCCATTTTTGTTTTCTGATTTGGAAATTCATGCGGAAGGTATGTATCCTTCATAACATCTTTGTTTTCTAACTTAGTCAAAGGTCAGAGTAGAGTTTTTGGGGTATAAATCATGCTTGTACTACCTTGTCCCATCATTTGTGGATGAATGATCCAAGTGGGGAAGAATTGAAACACCCTGGGTTCTGGTTCTTGCAAGTTTCTTGAGTCTTGAGCTTTCTGGTCATCATACACATCACCTTACTAGTTGTATAATGTGGGTACGAGTCAGGTGACCTAACTCGTAAGATGTCCAGTGTTTGGTGATTGGATTTCTATTATGGCTATGTGTTGGTGGTGACTAGTCGTATGTTTATGATACCAGAAGTATAATGTGCAACCATATGCTGTCTAGTGTCTAGCCTAGATGTCCTGCTTAGGGTACGACTTGAAGTATACTAGTCATATGGTGATGGTACAAGTTAGGCCTAGGGAGTCGTATGCGGGACAGAATATGGAGTCCCACTTTCTTATCAAGTTACGAGTATAGTGTACCACTTGTATGGTATGGATACTAGTTGAGGGGTCTAACCGTACCCACCTGTGGGATTTTTACAGTTTAAGTTGGGGGTATTCTGTACATTTCTCCACTTAAATCCTCTTGACCCCATAACATAAAACACCTTTGGAGGCCTCATTAACCTGTTATACTCAATCAAACACTCTCTAAATTCTCTCAAACTCTTGGGTCAAGAAAAGGCTAGGTTTTTTTTAAGTCAATCAGTTTTGGTCTTTCAAGAGGGATTCTCTCCGTCTTCCTTGGAATCTAAGGCATGTTACTCCTCCCTCATTGTTAGTTCAACTAAAAGTATGTTTTAATGAATGGTTATCATGGTATTATTGTGGTAATGGTTGGGTTTTGAAATATATATTGGGGGTTTTGGTGGTTCTTGGTTGGATAATGATTTCCCATGTTTTTCTTATGGTTTTCATGTTATAATTATCGTTTTAACATGTGGTTTCATGGGAATGGTCAATTGATATATGGTTTTTGGTTTTGGAAACTAAAGCCCTCACATGTTTGTTAAAATGCCTATGAGAATGGTTTTTGCGACATTATTTGACTATTATTGAAACCTTGTATTGCATGATCTGGTAATGGAACTTAAATTGGTTTGGTTGGTTTTAAACAGATTGGGAAGGCCTTGGTGGCCATGGCTTTGTTTAAATGGAAACCTTGTGGGGTACATACGAATCCCCTAAGACTTATCTAAAGACATTGCTTGCAAGCTAGAGTCGGTATGATGATACCACTTTATAATGCCTTGATAATAGACTCTTGGAATTGGTGATTTGGTTATGTGCTTAATGTTTTAATTGGGAAATAATGGCGGGTCGTAATGGCTAACCATAAAGGTGTGAGTCCGATGGACGGACACAGGAAAATTATTTTTTTCGACATGAGAGGTGGTCATGGTGACCATATGCTTGTGGGGTACGCGGGAATCCCCCAAGCTTATACTTGTATATAGGTATCATGGAGGGAGAAAGGTATACGGGAATCCTCGGCTTCTATGATATCTCTGGTTTGTGCAGGTACACGCACAGGGCCTATTCAGGGGGTAACACTGGACCCATATAGTCCATGGGTGGATTATGATGGAAATGCTGTACAACCCATGTTAAGGTTTTAAAAGCATTCTAAACCTGGTTCCCTTTCCTGACATAGTATATATGTATGTGGTTGCATATGATTATTACTTTGGTTTTGAATAATGGCATTATTTTATCCCTATTCCTGAATTCATGATAGCTTTCACCCGATAACCGTCTTTGGGAACTGTATTCCCTTGAAATGTAGGAACCGGCCATACTACTCCTCCAGCCCAGTGACTTGGATTCGGGGACAGCCTTCGTGTTAGACTGAAGTGGTGAACCTCCATACTTCATAAGACTCCATTTCATGCTATGTGCTTCCTTATAGTATTTTGTTTCTTAGACTTTGGTTTTGGCTATGGTAGGTGGCATGTCCTGATTGGATGTTCTTGGTGTTCAGATAGAGGCTTTGTGCAACTACTATAGGCATGGGTAGTGTCGGTATTGGTGCCTGCTTTGGTATTTGTATTAGCATTGGGGCTTACACCAGTTAGGTATATGGTTTGATATTTGGTTTCTTATGGTTATGAACTTATTTAAATATCTTTCAATTGATTTTGATACATTGTTATATGTTCGAAATTCATCCGACATAGGTTGCAAGGAAGATATGGTTGGGTCTTAGGGGTGGTCTCCAATCTTGATTTACTTGTGGCACCCGACACGACTAGGTCCTAGTTCGGGTCGTGTTAGAATTTGCATCTGAGTTCATTTTACTTAATTTTTCACCTGGTGGCCATTTAGAACTAGTGAAGACTTCTAAATAGGGAATTGGCTCTAAAAACTAAACAAATTGCCCAGTAACCAAACTGTCAGTCCCAGAAAGTCATAAATGACACGGGGCAGCTATGGGAAATCTCTATAGGATAAAATAAGCAAAAATATGAAAAATAACCTAGAGAGTCATTACAATATCCACTACTAAAAGGACTTTCTTCCTCAAAATTCAGTGGATATAAAGATCTCAAAAGCTCAAAAGGATGAGGTACTGGACCCACATGCTCTAAGCAGGACCTCTCAAATAAACTCTAAAAAGAGGGAACACCTTCGAGGGATTTTCCATATATATCCCTTTTTCAACCAGCTTAGTCTCTTCACTTCCAAATAACCACTACTCAACTTTAACCGCCAACTAAGATCTAACTGAACCAAAAAAGGATGGTGCATGCAAATCTGAACCACAACACACTGATACCATCTTGATACCCATAGAAATAAATAAAGGCTCACCCGATCCAAAACTAACCCATAACATGAGTCATATCATCTACTCCGAATCCAAATATAATCTTTCTTTACTATTCCATGTCACCTGAGTCTTGTACGTACAATCTTATCATAGAGAGCTCAAAGAACTAAAACTAACAGGCTGAAAGTCCACACAACAAATATGAGAATAACCCCATAAGGAACTATCTAGGCACATAAATGGAGATAATCAAGGAATGCAATCCATGCCAATGCTACAACTAATTTGGATGGAAATCAAACTGAAATCCAGAAGACCAAGAAATAACAACTTATCACTAAATAATACGCTCCAGGATGTCCTATCAACCAAAAATGAAATTGCACTCAATACACTCAAGTATATTACTCCCACTGAGTATTTCATCCAAAATTTCAAAAGAAAAAACTGATGACCCGTGGTCAAAGTTGAAATAACCAATAACGGGTCCATGGGCTATCATCAGAACACTTATCAACTATAATCCATCCAAAGTCAAGAAGACTGAATAGGTAAACACGGAGTAGGCTCAACAATCCTATAAATGAAATCCAAATTGAGACAAATTCTAACATGAAGGCTGCACCCAAGCTCTGAAACTCCAAGTTGAAATCCCAACACTAAGGCTGGATCACTAGATCTTAAATATCCAAACCAAACTTGAATATGGGTAGGAATTCATACTCCTAGTCTATCATAACTTCCAAATCACCATTCCAAGGCTTCAAGTCAAAAGCTGAGCCAATAAGTCTATATTAATGTTAAGTACTCAAATCAACTTTAGAATCTAATCTGATATATCGTAGCTAGATGATACCGAGATAAAATTGAAACATAGCTGAAGAATAAAATCACCTTAAGGATAAAACATCAACTTAAAAATGCAAACAACCAACTCTATATCAGCTAGAGGGCATGAAATGTATCCATAAAATAGAAATATGCCAAAGGATAAATCATCGACTATAAAATGCAAATAACCCACACCTTATTTGCTGGAGGGCATGAACCACCAAAATAAACTTAATGACTCCCCCCAAGGCTGCAAACCATGTTATTAATAGTAAAAACTCTAGCAACTCGGAGAAATAAAACTTAGGCCAAAAACTAATCAATCCAATAGTTTGTCTCAATAAGGAATAGTCATAGGCACATATTATCAAGGAGAAACACTCCACCAAGCCTTAGTAGGTGGAAAAAACTATGAAATTAAAAATTTTCTTAAATCCACCCAAATAGGACAAACATAACTCTAACACACTATGAATCACCTTGCTGAGGAAGAAAGGTACCAAGCTTGATGCCAATGCCAAGTTCAAGACCACTATTGAAAAGTGAACCAATACATTCGAGATAAATAATTTCCAATTTGCTAACTCAAGAAGCAATCACAGAAAAGACCACCTACCTCTAATGCTCAAACTCAACTTTAGACAAAATTTATATCATGGCAAGCAATGAGCATCCAATTTCCACACTTATACCGAGATCAAACCATCAACAAACCCAACCCATCTAAAATATTAGTCAGATATATCTTAATATTAATATCTAAACCACTATCGGGTGATGAAATAGCCACAAATGAAGAATGGATCCAAAACTAGTCAGGTTGGAAAATGGGCTATATAAAGAGGGATAATCCATACAAAAATCTTCATAACTCAAGATGCAAGTCTAAAAATCTTAAACTCAAGAATGGGCAATTGAAATAACCTAAATTTTGGTCCTTAAAAATTTCTTGAGTTTTGAGCTTACTGCCCTGGTTATGATTGGACCCTATGAGTTATAGGGTGTCCTGATGAGTCATTAGGACAAGTGCTAACCAAACCAATAAGTTTGTGTCTTGATTATTCTTTGAGTACGAGTGTCTTACAAAAATATGTAAGGATATGTTACGAGTCATTAAGTGTAATCATAAGGTGTGCAGTGTAAGTCTCAAATTAGGTTTTATTTTGACTACGATTAGACCTTATGAGTTGTAGGATCCTATTAGAAGTGGTGGCATTGAGTCGTAAGGACAACAATGCAGGGTTCCCTGGTAATGTTGCCTTGGTTACTAATCGTGATGACAAGTTGTAAGGAGAGGTTACGAGCCAAGGAGTTGATCCGTAATCAAAGCCGACCCTTTTTCTGCTTTTAAGTTGAGGGAATTCTAGATATTTACCCTCTTACCCAACTTGAAACCCATATTTTATAACCATTTTAGAGTGTAATTATCTCTCAAAAACAATATAAGTAATGTCTTAGATACTCTCAAATTCTCAAGGTCAAGAATACTTAGGTTTTCAAGAGGTTGATCAATTAACGCTCTCAAGGGTGATTTATCTCCGTACATCTTACTCTTACTGGCATTTTACTCTTCCCGCATTTTTAATTTTGTAAAAGCATGTATTTTAAAGTATTATTCATAAGATATTTATGTTGGTTTTGAAACAAAGGTTTGGCATTTCAAATGTTTATGAATTGAACATTGTTTCTCATGATTTATATATGATTTTCATACTTTAAATATGGCTTTGTACTTGTGGATGCATGGGTATGGTGAATAAACTACGGAATTGTGATTTTTCCAAACTTGTGACTTTTGAAGTTGTTATGACCCCAACCCTATGATCTAAAATTAGTCTCGATTATGAGAACTCTAGGAATTTGTAAAATTAAACTAGTCTTGAACTATTGCATGATACAAAGAGGTATTTAAAATACAATGTTGTGATTTAATAAACAAAGGAAGTCAGTGACCCCCTCTGTGTATTAATAAACAAAGAGAGTTATTTTCTCTAAATTAATGAGAATTGTTTTGGCATATTATTGTTACCTTACAAGTGTAGTTGGCATGATGATACCAATAATATATGCCTTAATGTGGAAAGTGGTTAAATGAATGTGAATGTGTAATACTTATTTTAATTAGGCTTTAATAAGTGTTGTGTAGATGAGTCATGAAAGTGGAGTTCTGAGTGACCGATACTGGAAATCATATTTACCGATGCAGAGGTCAAAGTTACCAGGGAGGTTTGAGTCCCCATTATTATAGTTTCATTATTAGGGAGGTTTGAATCCCCTATAAATCATTATAATATTGGATTCTTAAGTCACCTTGGTATATGTTGGGAGGTTCGAGTCCCCCGTGTGTATATATATGAGATTATTCTCTAGTTCGTATGGATACACACACTAGGGCCCGACCAGGGGGTGAGAGTTGTGGTCCATATAGCCCATGTGTACTATTATATGATAGTTGAGCTACACAATCCCAACTAAACTTTTTAAATGCATGTTAAGCCTTGTTCCTTATTCCAGCATATGATAAATATATGGTTATGCATTTGATTGTTTGCATTGGTTGTTAATGATTTTAACTATTGATCATGTCATTATGTTATCCTTATCCCCGAGTTACATGTTACTATTTACCCTACTAATCATCTTCAGATGTTCTATCCCCACGCGATACAGGAATCGGTCATACTTCTACGCCTTCTGCTCAGTTACTTGGATTCGGGATCATCTAGTGAGTCAGATTGAAGTGGTGAGCTTTCATACTTTTATAATACCCCATTTCATGGTTATGGTTTTCTTTACATTTTGACTATTCCTTTGGATTTGGTATTTTTCTATTGTCAAGTGCATGTCTATTGCTTTACTGATATTCAATTTGGGATCATTATTTAGAAGCCTTTGTTTAGACTACTGTGGATATTGGATGATGTTGGTCGGTCATTTGACCAATCTTTAATGGTTGGTTATGGATATGTATTTAAAACATTCTTATGCTATTGTGTGTTATCTTGTTACATGTTCAAAATTTATTTGACCATGGGGTGTAGTGTGTTTGGTTTGGTTAGGTGCAGGGGGTGATCTCCTATCCACGTAGGACTTGAGATACCCATCACTGATAGGCCCTGGTTCGGGTTGTGACAAAGTTGGTATCAGAGCCTAGGTTTGGTGTCATTGGGTGTCCAACAAAACCGTGTTGAGGACTCTCATTTATGGGTGTGTAGCTCGCCAAACTTATAAGGGGAGGATACGTAGTATTTACTAATGTTTCCCTTTCTTGTTGTTCTATTTCAAGCTATAGAATCTAAGGTCTCTTTAATTCCCGTTTGTTCTATTTTAAGATCATGCCTTCCAGACGATCTGAAGCTCATGGAAACACCTTTGTCCCACTTGGGGTCATTATTTATGGGACACATCCTGCTTATGGGGTAAAGACTTGGTCTAGGGGTCTA
The DNA here is from genome assembly GCA_030864225.1 of Capsicum baccatum var. pendulum. Classification (NCBI taxonomy): domain Eukaryota; kingdom Viridiplantae; phylum Streptophyta; class Magnoliopsida; order Solanales; family Solanaceae; genus Capsicum; species Capsicum baccatum. Next base: position 196,917,880 of record CM061559.1, on the reverse strand, counting down.
GTTCCTGATTTCCCTTCTGGAGTTTCACCGGTCACCTCTAGTCCTCCTCGAGCTCCTCAGGCTGATGTGTCCAATGCAAAATTTTGACAGTCTATTCATATGTTGGCTCAGTTGGTAGCTTCTCAGTCTGAGTGTGTACCTTCTATTATGCCATATTCTGAGGCTATAAGGGTTGGCTAGTTTATGAGGTCGAGTACTCCTGTGTTCACTAGTGTTGAGGTTAAGAAGGATCCTCAAAACTTTATCGATGAGATGGAGAAGATCTTTCAGGTTATACATGCTGCTAATGTGGAGGGTGTAAAATTCATAGCCTTCCAGCTAAAGGATGTAGCATACCAATGGTATGAGGAATGAGAGCAGTCTAGAGAGATAATGTTGAATCCGCACTATGGGATTATTTCTCTAGTGCTTTTCTGGACCGCTTCATTACTCAGGAGTTGAGAGCGGCAAAAACAGAAGAGTTTGTTAATATGAAATAAGGTAGGATGATGTCAAGGAGTATACCTTGAAAATCCATTAGTTTTCCCAGTATAATCTCGAGTTAGTGTCTAGCATAAGAGCTAGAATGAGGAAATTTGCTTCTAGGTTATCCCGTGATTTGATCCTAGAGAGTAAGGATGCCTTGTGGAATAGGGATATGGGCATCTCTAGATTGATTGTATATATGAAGCAGGTTGAGGAAGAGAAGAAAAAGCAGGCGAATATTAGAGAGAGGCAAAGTAATAATATTAGATTTTCTAAGCAGGTTAGAGGTCATTAACAGAGTGGTAGAGATGGTGAAAAGTGGTCTAAAAAGAAGTAGGGAGTTCTGGCTCCTACTCTATAGCTAGTTCTCGCTCTTTATCCAAAGTTGGTGGGAGATCATCATTCTCAGAATGATGGTGGGTTTAGGATGCAGGGTACCCAATATCAGGCTGGTGGGCTTAGTCCACTCTATCATTTCCTTCTTGTAGATTCTATGGGCAGGCACACCATGGGTTTTGTGAAGAGGGAAGGAACAAGAGTTTTAAATATGGTCAGACTGGTCATTTGCAGTGGGATTGTCCTTATAAGGTTGCTTCAGGGGAAAATAAGATACTTATTTCCACTTTATTAACTCCTACACCAAAGGGTGGTTCTTTTGCTTCTAGTACAAGCACCGGCCAAAATTTTATATATGCTCTTGCTACCCGCTAATACTTTGAAGCATCACCTAATGTCGTCATTGGTATGCTACAAATCTTTTCTCATGATTTCTATTGCTTGTTTGATCCAGGGTCTACTTTTTCTTATATGAACCTATTTGTGGTTGTACATTTTGGTTTCTATCCCGAGTTTATCCCTGATTCTTTTTATATTTCTACCCAAGTGGGTGACTCTGTGGTTGCTAGGAGAATCTATAGTGGTTGTATGGTATCTGTTGATGGTAGAGAAACTTTGGTAGATCTGAAAGAGTTAGATATAGTTGATTTTGATGTCATGTTAGGGATGGATTAGTTGTACTCATGCTATGCCTCCTTAGATTGTTAGGCCCGTAAGGTCATGCCTAAATTTCCTAATGAGTTGGTCATTCAGTGGGAAAGGGGTTCTCTAGTGCCTAAGGGAAGGTTCATATCATATCTTAGATCCCTGAGGTTGAATTTCAAGGGATGTATCATTTGGTCCGGGTTAAGAATTCTAACTCGAAGGGTCCTTCATTGCAATCCACTCCCGTGGATAATGAATTCCCTGAGGTTTTCTTTATGATCTTCCTGATATCCCTCCCGATAGGGAAATTGTTTTGGGCTTGACCTTGTTTCGGACACCCGTCCTATCTCTATCCCTCCTTATAGAATGGCTTCGATTGAGTTAAGAAGCTTAAAGAGCAGATAAGAGAACTCCTTTTATCTATCCTAGTATGTCTTTATGGGGTGCACCTGTTTTGTTCGTGCATAAGAAGGATGGTTCCCTTTGAATGTGCATCGATTACCTCCAGTTGAATAAGGTTACAGTGAAAAATAAGTATCCTCTTCCTTGGATAGAGTCGTTTGACCAACTTTAGGGTGCTATATGTTTCTTTAAGATTGATCTTAGGTCTGGTTATCATCGGCTAAATATCAAGGAGGTGGATATCTGACATGACACGGCCAGGGGCCTAGTTATAATGGGCATCCTAGGTCCGACCGGGACCATAGACCACCCCCATTACCCAACCCAACAACCAACCGCCTACTCTGAGTTGACTGAATTTCAAGCATGTAAAAATATAGTGTAACAGCTCACATGGAGACTCTTAGATAGGATCACAACTGTGACTGACCCAACTGAGTCCTACCATCCCACCCAAACCGCCCAACCGTACCAAACCGTTCAAAAGTCCATAAACCAAGACATAACCAAATAAGTTGACTGAATATTCTCAAAAACATATACCACCGCTAGCAATTCTTGATTGGTAATTGTGTAGTTACATTGAGCATCATTCAAGGCCTTTCTTGCATAATAGATGGGATTAAATAGCTTTGCCTTGCATTGATCCAACACCACCCCTAATGCAATTCCGCTTGCATCACACATCACTTCAAATAGGGATGACCAATCTGGAGCTACAATAATGGGAGCCGATATAAGCAACTCCTTGAGACAATTGAAGAACTTCAAGCATGCATCATCAAAATTGAATTTTGCCTCATTTTCAAGGATCTTGCACATTGGATAAGCTATTTTGGAGAAATTCTTCATAAATTACCGATAGAACCCGACATGCCCAAGGAAGCTCCAAAAACTCTTTACGAAAATAAAGGGTGGTAAATTGAAAATTACCTCTACCTTAGCTTTATCAAATTGTATACCTTTCCCAGAGATTTTGTGGCCCAAAACAATATCCTCCTTGACCATGAAATGGAATTTCTCCCAATTGAGGACAAAGTTGGTTTCCACACATCTCTCAAGTACTTTGTTTAGATGCTCAAGAAATGACTCTAGTGAGTTCCCCACCACCGATCAGACTTCATGAAGACTTCAATCCAATCCTTAACCATATGTGCAAAGATTGATAGCATACAACGTTAAAAATTTATCGATTTATTGCACAAACCAAAGGGCATCCGCTTGAATACGAATGTACCATAGGGGCATGCTAAAGTTATCTTCTCTTGGTCTTCTAGGGAAATAAAAAATTAATTGTACCCTGACTAACAATCTAAAGTAATACCACCCCTGCTCGGCTAACCTATCAGGCATTTAGTCCATAGAGGGCATAGGGAAGTCTTCCTTTTCGGTCAAAGATTCAAATTTCGGTAATCCATGTATACCCGCCACTCTGTGACCGGTCGAATAGGAATAAGGTCATTCTTTTCATTCTCAACTACTGTAATGCCACTTTTATTTGGAACACATTACACCGGGCATACCCAAGTGTAATTAGAGATTTGATAGATGACTCCAGCGTCAAGCCATGTTATAATTTATTTTTTCACCACCTCTTGCATGTGTTGATTTAGCCTTTTTTGATATTCCACACCTGGCACATGATCTTGTTCTAGGTTGATCTTATGGGAAAAAATAGGGGGGCTATTCCTATAATATCCGCTATTGTCCATCTGATGGTTCGAATAAACTTTTTCACTTCTAACTTTAAAGATTTCACTTGGTAGGGCTCGAGATCACTTGAAATGAAGATAGGTAAAGTGTCTCCATCCCCCAATAACATATATTTAAGGTGGGGCAGTAATGGCTTCAATTAAATTTTAGGTGACTCAAGAATTGATGGGTTTACGGGTGGGCTCTAATGGTTTTTAAGATCAAGGTCCAAATTTACCGGGTTCTTGGTATCATATCCAAGTCCCATTAAATATTCAACCACTTTATCAAATGCTTCAACTTTCTCTCTCTCACAATTCTACGAAACCCCAACCAACAGATCATCCACCAAACTCACATCGATATAATTCGTTACCTCACTATCAATGGCATCAATCACCGAAATTACTTGTAAGTCCATTGTTGATTTATGGATTTGAATAAATTGAAGGAAACCTCTTCATTATTTAGGTAAAACTTTATATCTCTACACTCTACATCCACCAATGCTTTCCTGGTGGCTAAGAATGGCCTTTCGAGAATAATAAAAATTTCATGATCCAAAGAACAATCAAGGATCACAAAGTCGGCCAAGAAGATGAATCAGTCGACTTTAAATAGCACATCCTAAAGTATTCCCTTAGGTTCTTGATGGATCGATCGGTCATGAGCAATTTCATCGTTGTAGGTTGCGGTTTCCCCAATCTAATCTTGTGAATTATGGCATATGGCATTAAATTTACACTTTCCCCGAGGTCACTTGAGGCTTTTACAAAGTTTAACATTCTGATGGTACTTAGAATATTGAAAGCACCGGGGTTGTTCTTCTTTTTCACCATTGTGCTTGACATAATGACACTACAATGATGTGTTATTTCTATAGTTTCATCCTCCACAAGCCGTTTCTTGGAGATCAAATCCTTTGTAAATTTGGCATACATCGGCATATCTTGCAAGGCCTCTATTAAAGAAATGTTGATGGAAAGGTTGCTAAATTTATCAAGAAACTTTTTGAATAATTTATTTCCCCCCCTTTTAAATAACCATTAAGGAAAAGGGGGTGGAATTGTGATTGGTTTCATTGAGACAATTTGACATTCTTTCATCTTTGAATTTTCAAGTGTAACCTCATTTGTCCATGAATCATCATTATTCGACCTCTTCCCCTTCATATTTGTTTGCTTATTATTTACTATTTCCTCGGGATAATCATCAAGTTCCATGCCCTTGCCAAGACTTTTTCCACTTCGAGTGACAATAGCATTTGTTGCCATACCACTCAGTATTTCTTTATTTTGTCTTTCCATGAGGTGCACCAATATTTTATTCAATTTTTCCTCAATTTAGTGGATAGTGGTTGACTGAGACTCAACTATTTGATATATATTTGAGGAATCATTCCTCATTTCTTTCACTATCTTGTTGGTCCCCTCGACTCCAACCAAGATTTATAACAAAATATTTTCATTAATGAATCCCTCCCTTGAGCATAGAGGCATTCCCCGATTTTCATTGTTCTGACCTTAATTCTCACATTGCCTTTGATAGGCGGTGTGTAAATCCTCCAAATCATTTGGTAACTATCTCCTTCTATCATCAAGCACCTTTTCTTCCACATCTTCAAATGCCTTGGTATCCTTTGCATCTATAATATTGACTCTGTCAATGGAGGTTCCTAACACATGTTCAGTAAGAAGTTCAAGATGTGGCATCACCTTGATCATTCTTGCATCTCTATCCTCCTTATGAAATATTTGATATTGATACATAAAGGATGAGAAGGGAGACCCATGGCCACCTCGGCATGTTCCAACCCATAGCCAAATTATCCACTTGATTTAATACCTTTGATGCAAACCCATAAGACGATTTAAAAAGGGATCCACCGGATGCATTGTCCACTATATCTTTGTTGGTTTTCTATAATGCACTATAGAAGACTTGGAGAATCATGTTCTCTGGCACCTTGAGATTAGGGCAGTTCAAAAGCTTCTCCTTAAATCTCCCCCATGTTTCATATCAAGGCTCCTTATTAAATTGATGAAAGTTTATGATTTCATCCCGTAATTGTAACATCATTGAAGGTGGGAAGTATTGATTCAATAAAGCCTCCATAAGTGTGTCCCAAGAGGTGATTGACCCGGTTGGAAGAGATTGTATCCACAATACCGCCTCAACCATTACACAAAATAGGAATAGGCACAACTATATGGATTCTTGCGAGATATATCAAAGGGGAAGACACTTCTACAAAGTTCTTCAAATGCAAATTAGGGTTTTCATGAGCTTGCCCCAAAAAATACCCTTTATTTGAAGTAATTGGAGCATGAAACTTGTGACACAAAATACATTGTTTCCCTTTATTAGGGGAATACGGATGGCACTAGCATGCTCTTTGTCGCCAAGATAATTCATAGTTTCAATATGTTCATATGATGGATTGTTGATGATTCCCTCTTGGCTCATGGTTATTCAGAAGAAATAATGATCACCTACAAAGAGACAAAAGTGACAAAGAAAGTAAATAAAAATCATGACATTTATACCAAGCTATAATAAACACCGCACAAGTGAAATCTAAGTCTTACTCCCTAGCAATGGTGCTATTTTGTTCATGCTCACTTATACCATAGTTTTTATATAGGATGATCATTGTCAATAAAGCTCAACTCACGTTGAGCTCAACTCACGTTGAGGTTAAAATAGGGGGAGGGCTGGAAAGTGATTTTACCAAAGTCTACTCGATGTAACAAATTAAAGGCAGCAATTATGATTGAGATTTCTATATGAGACAAGCCTTGGGATTATGTCTTCCTAGGGGAAAATATTACAAGGGTTCATGATAATTGAATGCAAATTCTATTCATCAACTACATGGGTAGGCTAGGTTAGGATTCTTGAGGCTAGTTTGTCAACAAAACCTTAAGATTATCATCTATGGACCCTTTCAAATACAACATAGATGTGGCAATCAAATCCACCTAATATCCTAATTGAGAATCCCTATTTCTGGAGAAGATGACCAAGATTTAGCTAATTCTCAATCCACCCCTATTTCTAAGATAGTGAAGAGAACAAACCACATCTAAATATTGTTCACTAATGTCCTGTCACCCATACCCCTTTTTCAAGGATGATATCAGCTCCAAAAGTATACTCGTATCCCTCTTTAAAGGATGATGTGAGATTTTTGGGACTTTGGGATTTTCACCCACATATTCCATTTTGGGTATTTGGGTTTTTCACCCATAAAATCCCATCTCAATTAAACAAGAATTAGTAAAACCCATCATTAATAACTAAGAATATACACTAACATATCACAACCCACACATATTTGCACCCTATTTCAATATAATCCCACAAATGTGTTTAGATACTCATGAAGTTAGGTAATATACCAAATTGATCATCCAAGGTTTCTATTGAAGATGCAAAATAAGAATATTCTTCATATTCACTCCAATTACAACTTACGCGAACTTGGAAAAATTTAACACAAGAATCTTTACCTGAATTTGTAGGATTTTTCAAAGCTCATACTCTCATGATGTCCCAAGTGAAAGGATTTTTTCCCCTTTTAGATTTGGAACTAGTTGTGCACAATTGTAAAATTACCCCTAGGCATAAACTTGCTAAGCAGTATCGTTGCAGCTTGTCCGTGATCGTGACTACCATGATCGCTATAAGATCATCGCGACCGCGAGCATTTGACCAAACTTGACTGTCCATGATATCATCCCTTAGACCACGATCGTGGAAACAAAGACTAGTTCCTGCTCAAGGTATTCCAACTTTTGCACTTCTCTTCTCTTTTTGATCCCTTTTAAACTCAATTTCACATCGTTCTTTTTCATCACCAGTGTTCCAATAAAATGTGGGAATTAGTGTATTAAACTAACAAAGTTTTCTTATTCATACCTTTAAATCAAAGTAGTGTGCATGAATTTGGGTGTAAATTTATGGTAAATTTACAACTCAACAGTGACTTGTGGGAGCTACTGAAGAGTTAGATTGACTTTAGTAATGAGCATCCCTACCTGCTGGAGATACTGAAGAGCTAGATTTACTTTGATAATGAGTATCCCTAACTCTCTGTGAAGCCAGTGGACATTACCTCAATCTAGTGCTAAAGATTTATAGAGACAACAATTACCACCACATGAACTCTACTGAGAGAAATTAAATCTACTAGTTCTGGCCCTATTACTCTCCCTTTCCTTCTCCTTGATTTTCTTCTCTTCAATCTATTAGAATGAACCATCAATATGTAGATGTCCATATCCTTAACCAACATAGCTATCGTACATTCTTTGACCTTGTCCTCAAAAACACCTAACACAAATTTTCTCATTCGGGCCCTAGAGTTCGCAACCATAGTCAGAGCATATCATCCTAACAAAGTAAACTTAAGAGAATACTTCTTCACACTCATGTTACCTTATTTTACATTTATAAATTCTTGCACCTTGGCTTACATTAACTCAAGTGGGAAGAACCTATCCCTAATTGCAGCACCAAACTCATCCCACTCAACTGATCCCACATCTTCACCTCTATCATCCTTCTATTACTTAAACCATGTGTGAGCCACTCTTTGCAGTTGATAAGTAGCCAAATCAGTACTTTCAGTTGAAGTTACACCCATGATTTAGTAACTTTTTGAATAATAACCAAAAACTCCTATGGATCTTCTTCATACTTAAACCCAATGAGTACTAGAGGATTTATCCGAGTGAAGTCTCATACTCTAGTTATTCTCATATTCATAGCTGGGTTGGCTGGTGCAGTAACTTGTTGGTTATTTTGGGTTGTCATTGACTAGTCTAATGGCGTGAAAGTATCCCTAAATTCAGCATAGGAGACTTATTCATTTAGAGGATTTATTGGAGCTAGTGAAGGTGCTTGCTAGTTCTAATTCATTCTTTTGTTAGTTTTCATAAGAGGAATTTTGTGTAAATGTGTAGAGGATGAGTTAGAGGTGTATTTTAATAGAGTTCACACTCTATCGCATGACATGAATGTGAAATAAGTGAAATGTTTTCTTAAGACGGTTCATATTATGTCACTCATAAATATGGCCCACTTAACACCTATGAATAAGACTCTACTTAACACGACTTTCGAACACCCTAGGACACTTTAATACTAATGTTGTGATATTAAGTTTGTCACGACCTGAGACTACCCCCTAGTTGTGATATAGTGCTCATAGTCACAATCAACTATGATATGACATGGAAAGACACTAAGAATATTAAAGCCAATAATAAGATACTGAGCAAAAGCTAAACTAAATGACATTATCATAATCAAGCAAAATCAGTACTAGATATCGAGACTGAGTTTGTCTGACATAATCAACATGCTAAAAAATATAACTATTTGTGAAAAATCCTTTAAATATATGAGTTGTTGGGAAAATCCCCCAACGAACTCCAACTATCTAAAACTAGAATAATACTAAAAAGAAATGTTGATAAATGGCCCTCAAATGATGAGGACTCACCAAACACTACTACGGATACGGTGCATAATCCACCTATATTATTAGACAATATAGTGCAAAAGAAAGTATGTGATCAGTACTTTGAATTTATTAAGTATGTGAGATGGGAAATATTCAATATAAGTTTAACATGATGCATTTGACATGATTAAATAATGCAAGACAAAGTAATAAACTTGTACTGTATGATAAGCTGAACAACTGAATATAAGGTTATGTAAGTATCTGAATCTGAACTATAAATTGTGAACTATGGGAGCTACCATTAATAGATATATCCTAATGTAAGCAAACTGGGGTCCAATAAGTAACCCTGGTTGGATGGGTATTCAATACCTTACCAAGGATATTAATGCTAACTAACGTGGATCCACTAAACTAATGTTTGAAAGGACTAAGGTATCAAGCCTAGTCTAATGGCTGACCCTTTAGAACCAATGGGGGTGACAATATTATGGAACTTAGGTACTTCTACTAAAGGTATCAACCAAACTGATGGGTGAACCTTCATATTTTTGTTCGCTCGATGCTAAGTTCCCGACTACATGACACTAATAACAGAAAATGCTCAATAATAGTAATATTCTGAACATTGAAATTAAATACATAATATGAAAGTATTCAATAATATGTAAGCTAGATAATCTATCACTCTTAAGTGGATGCATGAAATCCTATGGCATAGGGTGTTCATAATCCACCATCTCAGAAGAATGAAACTAATCATGGCAATACTACAATCTGAACATAATAAGAAATTTCATAACTCAAGCCCAAAAATAAAGAAATTAATCAATATAATAAAATTTCATAATCATAGTATGTTAATATTCTCAAATTTATGAGAAAACATCTATTCATTGTTTAGTCAAAGCAAGAAATGAAAACTAAAGGAATTGCACTTTACCTAGAAACCCTAAACCTGTAGGGTGAATTAAAGTTGAGAAATTGAGTTAAATTTCAGACTCAATAGGTGGAAGGAAACCATTGATGAGATCCCACATACCTGAGGTTGAAAACCTTAATGAAATCTTTGGATTTGAAGTTTGAAATTAAATAGCCTAATTTTTTGCCTTGGGAGAAGAAAATCACCTCTTTTTTTTATGCATTGATTAAATTTAAGTTAGTAGAAATTTGAGGTGTTTTATCCTTATATTCCAAGATTAGGAAAGCTTAAATGACATTGTTTTGGTTTTTGAAGAGTGGGAAAAGACCAAAAAATCCTTTGAAAATGTTATAACAGTGCAGAAGTATTCCGACTTAAGGTTTGGGCTATGGAACGTTACTTCCGTCACCAACCATCACTTAAACCAACCCAAAATGACCAAATTTTGGTCTTACTACTTAAAGGTGATTGTTTAACCCTACAACCATAGCTGGTGTGATGGTCCATTACCTGAGCCATTGCGTCCTGGCAGACAGACACCCTTTTGGTAAATTTTGTGTACCCTTTTACTCCGATATCGAATTAAGGCAAAACTTGATGTGTTTGAAAGATAATTAAATTATCTATCTTTTGGTAGATTTTTAGATTAAAAAAACTTAGTAAACTAGAAGTTATGATCATTTGAAGCTGACTATAGCAATATTCTTCTCAAGAATTTAATCGGTAAGGGATATTTTGACTTGTCTATAAGCTAGGAGTTATTTGTGGCCTTAATATATGTATAAATCACTTATAAAACTACCAAAACACAATTTCTAATTTTGCGTGAACTTGAAGCATGGTTTTAATATTGGCTTGGAATTTTTGGGGTGTTATATTAACCAAAGTCAGAGAAATAACCTGTCCTAATTTGATTCCAACTAAATATATTAATTAAATTATTACATAGTTTTGTTCATATAAATGATATTTGGTTTTCTTAAAAAAGGAATTGTTGTGATATGCTACTTTCCCTACCCCCACACAAACACAACATATATCTCCTACATATATATAAATATATACGTATATAGATCTAGTTTGCAGGATTCAATTATACAAAAAACTGGTGAAATACAGCTGTGAATTCAATAATAAGATCAAGAGATTGGGTGTGGCTTTTTTATTTGCTACTTGACTTGATTATGCATATGTTGTCCTTTGTTAAAGATTGCTTATGCTTTGGCTCTGTATGCAAGTCATGGTTTTCCTTCGTATCCAGAAATCATGGTGTCCTACAACAACTCATCCATTCATGTTCTTAATTTCCTTTGTTAATGGTATGCATGAGACAAAAATAGGATGAATTGGTTTATACAAGATTATATAGTACGCCCAATGGTAAACCAATCTTTGATGTCGCATTAACTTTGTTCAATACTTGGAGATGTTGTGGGTCTTCACATGGTTGGATTACTTCTCAACATAAGTCTGACTTGCACATCCAACGTTTTAGTCCTTTCTCCTACCAGATAATATGTCTTTCTCGCGTTAAATATTTTGAAGGTAAAATTATTATTACCAAGAATTCAACAAGTAAATCCAAATAATTTTGATATTGTGTGAATGGTCAAGGCTTGGGGCCGGCTTAACAGCTTGGTGGTTGTCACATATAGATCACTCATCATTATTATTAATTAGAAGAAATTTATGACTTTTGTGATATGGTATACTATGATGAAGAGTACGATGTTGTAACTTATACGGGAGTAGTTTTATGTATTAATTAAGTGTTCCATGAATTATGTACTCATCAAGTCATCCTTTGGTAAAAATTTGTCTCTAAAGATCATGAATGATGAGTTGTTAGGTGCCATCATGACTCATAAATCGGGTCATGATAAATTGGTATCAAAGTTAGGATTCTTGATGTACAATTGCAAATGTCTAGTAGAGTCCCATAGATCGAGTGAAGACATCTATTTCTTATATTTAGGAGGCTTTAGGATATTCATAGATGTTCTTCACTTTTTTCACTCATTATTTGCTAAGTTTTTGAGTCAGTTTCTAAAGCATTCCTTTGGTTTTACCCTTTCACAGATGGCTAGGACGAGTGCTACCGCTATACAAGATGAGGGTCTCGAGATCGAGCCTAGATATTTTATCATCATTCATGGATGACCTAGAGGTTTGGACAGCCTCAAGATGTGTCTTGTAATGACCCTTTAGGTTATTTTCCACAATTCTATGTATTTTTACTGTTAGAGCTTTCCCATAGCTGTCCTAAGTTATTTATAACTTGTTGAGACTGACATTTTAATTACCAGGAAGTTCGTTTAGGTTTTATAGACAATTCCCTATTTTGAAGTCTTTGTTGGATCCAAATGTTTACTGGGCAAAAACTTTAGTCAAACAATGTCGTATGTTTTTATAACTATTTCAACAGCTTCAAAATATTGATTTTAGGCTAGGAGGACTTTTGGTTCAGGCACCGAGGCATCAGATCTCATTTCAACCTATTGGTCAGAAAGTTAAGAAAATAGAATATGGGTATAGGATCTATATTTAGTCAAAATAACCTCGGATGAAAATTTTGACTATGCTAATAGCAAGCCAAAGAGGCCCGATTGTGACTCCCTTAGCAAGCCACCCAAGTGCCCCGATCATAGTGCCCATGTTACGATAGTGACTTACTTGGGAAGCCACCAGATGTGGCGATCATGAGCCCCAAGTCGTAAAAGAGACACCTGAGTTTCTGGGATGGGTATAAATAGACCTATTTCCTCTAGTTTTTCCCATTTCTTAATCTATTCTTTTGAGACATAAATCCTGAGGAGGGGAAAAGCTTAGGATTAGAGCTTGTGGGTGATTTGGGATCTTTGGTAATGATTAATACGCAATTTTCCTTAGGATTTAAGGTAAGATTTTCCTAATTTCATGGTTGATTTCCTCCTTTTTCTACCCTAAAATCCTTAAAACTTGGTAGCTTGATTTTAGCACCAATATAGCTCAGATATTGTCCGATTCTTGATGGTAATTACTTATTGAGCATGAGGGAATATTACGTTGTCCCCAAAAATGTGATTTCCATAGATGGAACCTGCATGTAATTTTGGTGTGATTTTTGGACCTAAAGCACAATGGTGTGATATGAGTATCATTATTCTCGTGTTGATGAATAATTTATGAATGAGATACCTTGGCATCTTATGAAAAATTCTCAAAGGGAAAAGTCAGTGATTTAGTGGATTCTTTGAGCTTTCTTTAGCGTTCAGGTAACCTAGGTTTTCTCTATCATAGATTGAGCTATGTCATAGTATGTTTATGATATTATGTTAGATTTGAGATGGATTTTAGGTGTTGGTGATCAAATTTGTAATACTTGGGTTAGTTGGACCTTCTAGGTTATTCAAAAACCATAATTTAGGTGCCTTAGCTTAGTTGGTTAGATCATTAGCAGAATTTCAATATTAGGGATAACTAAGGATTTTTTGGCAGATAAAAGTAAAATTAGATACCTAAGACTAGTTCAGGGTAGAGTTGATTGATAATGGATATTGAGGTTTAGAGGTGGGCTTTGACCCACCTTAGGCCAAGACTTGAACTAATATTGGTAGACTTTTATACATTCGTTATGTGTCTGGTAATGCATCTTATGGTGATATTGAGGATAATTAGTACTCATGGATTATGATGGTTAGTTATTGGGAGTGTATGTTAAATACGAAAAGATCTGGTAGTTATGATGTTGATTATTTATTTAATATTGACAATGACATGATATATATATATATATATATATATATATATATATATATATATATGATTACCAATTTATGTTCGGATCATGATGATGATATGATGATATATTATTTTTGATTTGAGTTTGGACATTGATTATAATATTTATGATATACTTATAGATTTAAGTTCGGATATTGATAATGACATTCATACGTATTTACCCAGTTTAAGTCCAAAAGATTATTATGATATTAATTATATGATTACCGGTTTGAGTTTAGATATTGCAATGATATTAATTATGATATTAGTGGTATGATATTGATGATATTAATGCTTATAATGTTGGTTATAGAGGATGATATTAATGATATGGGTATCAATTTCAAGTCTAAAAGTTAGGATTGTTGGAATGTGGCATGATATGGATAAATTATGGTTGTACCTTGAGAGTTGGTAAATAATAGTGGTTTGGGTTATACTATCTTTGTGTGTACCCTCCAAGCTTATGGGGGCATGCATTGGGTTATTTACTTTTCCGCATTTATAGGCTTATGGGGGCTAATTTTGTTGTTATGATCGCATATAATTGATCCTTTATGTTATGTTACTATTTAAGTTATTTACTTATTTATGTACAAAGATGTTGGAGTTGATTCAAGTTTGTCTCTACCTTGACTTAGTTATGTTATCTTGTATTTTATCATATTTATATCATGATTTAGCTTAGTCAACTGATGATGCCTACTGAGTACCCATAGTTTTTGTACTCATACTACACTTTTGTACCTTTTTGTGAAAATTTGAGTACCAATTTCCATTGTTGATTCGGGGATCCTGTTGTGTTAGATTTTTGGGATAGGGTGAGTACTCGGAGTCGGAGTTGCGCTATTTTCTTCTACATTACTTATGTCTAGACTCTAGTTTTGAGACAAGATTGTATTGACTATTTTAGACTTGGGCTATATTTATAGTAGCTTTTGTACTGGCTCTACCAGGTCATGGGATGGTTTTCTATATAATGGCTACCTTTAGACTATTTCTATTGCCTTGCTTATTTATGTATTAAATTGTCAATATATCCATTTTGGAGCATTTCACTAAGTTAGCCCATTGCAAATAGCTCCGAGCTTGGGTTCAACTTACCTACTAGAGGGATATTGTAGGTGCCATCATGAATCATAAATTGGGTCATGATAAATTGGTATCAGAGCTTAGGCTACACCTATATTGTTGGTACAAGTGTAAATGTCCAGCAAAATTCTGAAAGATCAGAATGATTCTTGAAGATCAGAATGATGACGTCTATTTCCTATTATTAGGAAGCTATAGGACATTCTTAGGAGTCTCTACTTATTTCACTCATTTAGTGCAAAATGTCTGAGTTGGTTTGTAAAGAATTCCCTTGACTTTACTCCTTCATAGATGGTAAGGAGGTGTGCAACTGCTACATAAAATAAGGGTCCCAAAACTGAGACTAGGGATCCTATTAATGTTCGTGGTTGAGATAGAGGTCGTGGGTAGCCTCAATATGTGTCCCCATCTTGGGGGCAGGATAAGGGTCCTCTACTAGACCGTGTTCCTACTTATAAGATAGAGAGTTTTTTTCCTCAGCCAGCGGTAGGCCAAGGACCGGGCTAGGATCCATCGAGTTTTATTCTTTCTTAGTTCTCATAGATACTTTGGTTCAGCTTCTGGGGTTGGTTGGTGGTGTACCATCTAATAGTGCATAATGTACATATTAGTATGGTATTGAGGCTCCTAGAGTTTAGGTTACCCCTACACTGGTAGTTTCTCAATTGATAGTTCCACAAAAAATAGTTGCCTAGCCTGCTATGTTTGCTAAGGAGCAGAAGATGTTGAGTAGATTTTTAAGATTGGCTCCACTTAGGTTTTCTAGTGAACTATAGCAAGGATGCATATAAGTTTTTAATTGTTTGTAAGGATAGGCTTAGTAATTTAGGCCCTAGTTGATACTTATGGTGTGGATTACACTACCTTTCAATTAGGCTTGGCAGCCCGACATTAGTGAAGGGGTCATCTTGATTCTAGGCCAGATAGATCTTCTTCTTTGACATGGGCTCAGTTCTCTAAGATTTTCTTAGAGAAGTACTTGCCTAGCAACCTTAGGGGTCATTTGAGGGATCAGTTCTCAAGATTAGAGTTGGTCTCCATGATTTTTGTAGACTATGAGGCTTATTTTCATGAGTTGGTTAGGCATGCTACTTATATTCTAAATATAGATTATGAGAGGTTTTGATGCTTCATTTAAAGATTGAGACTTCCCCTTCATATGTCTACTCAGAGTTTGGTTATTATAGGTAGGTCTTTTGCTATGGTTTCTAATTATGCCTAGGAGATAAAAGAGATGCATCACGAAGCCAAAGAGAGAAGTGATATAAGGACAAGATATCAGGGTAGTTTTAGTGGGACTCGTAGTATCTCCCATTTCAAAGTTACTAGTTATCGAGGTAAGTATCCTCTGTGTCAGTCGTATCAGCCTCAAAGCTTAGTATACCCATTCAGGCAGCGCTCTAGATTATTGACAGAGGTCAGTCTTGTGTTAGTGATTGCCCTGGTCAGGATAGTCGTCAATCTTTAAAGGGTTCATCTTTTTGTTATTCTAGTCGAGGTAGCTACATTGAGTTGGCTGGAACTTTTGGATTTGGTTTAGCTCATGTGACTTGTTATTACTGTAGTGGTCATGGTCATTATTTGCGAGAGTGCCTTAGTCATGAGGTGATTATTATTTTACCTTAGAGTGTTCCTCTAGTATAGTGGTTTATCCCTCAGCAAAAGGTGGTTTACATTGTCATAGAGGTGGTCCCCAGGGTACTCGAGGTAGTTCTCAAACAAGTAGGATAGGAGATCAGTCAGGAACCCAGACAATTAGCGAGTGTGGTTAGTTGTAAGCAGTACTAGCTAGACCCAAGGCTAAGTCTTTAGATGTTATTGTCATAGGTACGATTATAGTGTGCAATTAGTTGGCCTTTGCTTTATTTTATCTAGAATCCATCTATTCTTATGTGCCTTCTTATTATGCTTCATGGTTAGAGATATCTTAGGATTTATTATCCATGCCATTATGTGTATCTACTCCTGGGGTGATTCTTTAGTAGTGGATTGGGTTTTCAAATCATGTGTTGTGACTGTTTGAGATGTTGACACTCATGTGGATCTTATTATTTTAGACAAGGTAGATTTTGATGTGATTTTGGGTATGGACTAGTTATTCCACTATCAAGTGGATATGGATTTCTTTTCAAAGACCATTACTATTACCATACCTGGCATACCCTTAGTCGTGTGGTAGGGAGCTGTTATCTGTAAATCGATGGGGATTATTTCTTATACATGTTCTAGGAGACTTATCTTAAGGGTTTATGAGTCTTATCTCTCTTATATTTGTGATTTTAGTATTAAGAGTCTGTCGGTTGATTCTGTTCCTATTGTCTATAAGTTTTTTGATGTTTTATCCATCGATCTACCTGGTATACGTCCTGCTCGGGAGATTGAGTTTGTTATTGATATTAAGGCTAGCATCCGACCTATATCTATAGCACCTTACCTTATGGCTCCTACCCAGCTTAAAGAGTTGAATTCACAGCTTTAGGATCTTCTTAGTAAGGGTTTATTAGACCGAGTGTCTCTCCTTAGGAAGCTCTTGTATTGTTTGTAAAGAAGAAAGATGGTTCTATGCGTTTGTGTATTGATTATAGGCAGCTTAATAAGGTGACAGTGAAGAACCATTATCTTATGCCTCACATTGATGACTTATTTGACCAGCTTCAGGGTGTAGTGTTGTTTTCCAAGTTTTATTTGAGGTCTAGTTACCATTAATTGAGGACTCGGGTTGAGGAAATCCCAAAGACAGACAACCTTTAGGACCCATTATGGTCATTATGAGTTCCTGGTGTTGTCCTTTGGGTTGACTTATGAACTAAACGCGCTCATGGATTTGGTGAACCACGTGTTCAGGCCTTACTTATATTCCATCGTGATTGTGTTCATGAATGACATCCTTATGTATTCTAGGAGTATAGAAGAGCATACGTCGCATTTGAGGATTGTGCTTCAAACTTTGAGAGAGCATGCGTTTTTTTGCCAAATTTCCTAAGTGTGAGTTTTGGCTTGAGTCGGTGATATTCCTTGGGCATGTGGTGTCTAAGAATGGGATCATGGTAGACCAGACAAAGATGAGTCCATATATGATTGGGCTAGGCCTATATATTTTATCGAGGTTCATAGCTTCATTAGTTTGGCCAGTTATTACAGATAATTCGTTGAGGGTTTTCTACTATTTCAGCACCTATGACCAGATTGACTTGAAAGGAGGTTCCTTTTTGATGGTTTGAGGAGTGTCAGTTAAGCTTTGGTAAGCCAAAGAGTTTCTTACTTCACCACCTATTTTCGATATTTCTGTTAAGGGTGAGGGGTTAACCGTGTATTATGATGATTTTGGTGTTGGTTTAGGTTGTGTATTGATGCAGTTGGGTCGTGTTATTGCTTATGCTACAAGGTAGCTTAAGGTTCACGACCATAACTACCCACTCATGATTTGGAGTTGAAAACAGTAGTTTTTGCGCTTAAGATTTGGAGGCATTATCTTTATGGTGTGCATTGTGAGATTTTCACCGATCATCATAGTCTTCAACATCTTATGACCCATAGGGAGCTCAATTCTAGGCAACATAGATGGATGGAGTTGCTTAGGATTATGATATTTACATCTTGTATCATTTGGGTAAGACAAATGTGGTAGCAAATGCCTTGAGACGAAAGGCAATGAGTATAGGTAGCTCGGCGTATATTTCACTTTCTAAGAGGCTGTTGGCACATGATATTCAGTCCTTAGCCAACTTAATGGTGCGACTTATTATTTTAGACCCTCAGAGGATTCTTGCTAGTGTTGAGATAAGGCTTCGGTATTTGAGTAGACTTGGGATTGCCAATTTGAAGATAAAAGGCTTTGCATCCTCCATGATCAGGTGTTAAGTGGGGAGCTCAAAAGGGCTACCATAGATTCTGAGGGTGTTTTGAGATTTGATAGCCAAATTTGTGTTTCGAGAGTTGATTATTTGATTTATTTGATTTTGCATGAGGCTCAGCGATTGAGATATTTCATTCATCCAAGTATAGCAAAGATGTATAGAAATTTGAGACAGCATTATTGGTAGAATGGTATGCAGAGAGATATAGTGGACTTTGTATCTTATTGCCTAAGTTATCAGCAGGTGAAGGACGAGCATCAATGACTGGGGGTTTGATTCAATTGCCCATTCTTGAGTGGAAATAGGAGTGAATTACCTTATATTTCATTAGTGGCTTGCCTCTCACTTCCTATGGTTTTGATGGTATTTAGGTCATTATAGATCGGATGACCAAGTCAGCAATTTTTTTCCTATTTAAATGTCCTTCAGTATCGAGAGGTTAGCCCGTATCTATGTGTGGGAGATCATCCGTTTGCATGGTGTGCCTATATCTATCATTTTAGATTGGGGTTCTATGTTCATCTCCAACTTTTGGAGACCTTTTCAGGAGGATTTGGGTACTCAAGTGGACCTTAGTACATTCTTTCATCCACAGATTAGTGGCTATTCAGATCAGACTATTCAGGTCCTCGATGATATGCTTCGAGCCTATATTTTAAATTTTGGAGGTCAGTGGGAACAACACTTAGCCTTGGAAGAGTTTGCATATTATAATAGTTATTATTCGAGTTTTGAGATGGCGTCTTTTATGGATTTGTGTGGTAGCAGATGTTGTTTCTCGATTGTATGGTTTGAGACTTCTAACATTAGACCCTATCGTACTTACTTTCTTCATAGGTCCTTAGAGTTAGGGTGATTCAGGATAGGTCGAGGGCAACTCTGTGTAGGCAGAAGGATTATTCAGATTGTAGGCTTTGTGCCTTGAGATTTAGAGTTGGTGATCGGGTATTCATCTGCGTGTTTCCCATAAAGGGTGTGATAAGGTTTGAGAGGAAAGGCAAGATTAGCTCTGATATATTGGACCCTTTGAGATTCTTCGCACAGTTAGTGAGGTGGCTTATGAGTTAGCCTTACCTCCAGATTTTATTATTGTCAATCTGGTTTTCAATGTTTCCATGTTTGGCGATACATTCCTGATTCATCTCATGTGCTTAGATGAGACTCAGTCTAGCTAGATAAGTGATTGACCTTCGTGGAGGAGCCTATGCATATTTTGGCTAGTGATATCAGGTGGTTATGCACTAGGGAGATTTCTGTAGTTAAGGTTTAGTGGAAACACCGCCTAGTAGAAGAGGCTCCTTGGGAGATCAAACGGTAGATGTGGCCTAGTATCCTAATTTGTTTGAGCCTTCAGGTACATCCTAATCCTTAAATTTTGCGGCCGAAAGTCCTTTTAGTAATGGATACTGTAATGACCCTTCAGGTCATTTTCCATATATATATTTATATTTGCTGTTACAGCTTTTCCATAGCTTCCCCGAGACATTTATGACTTGCGAGGAATGACAGTTTGGTTACCCTGCAGTTCATTTAGTTTTTAAAACCAATTACCTATTTTAAAGTATTCATTCATTCTAAAAGGCCATGGGGCAGAAACTTCATTCAAATAACCTCGTATGCTAATAATGACTATTCCAACAACTCCTTAATGTCAATCTCAGTCTAGGAGGACTCTTAGTTTAGGTCCCAAGGCATCTAGGCTCATTTTGATCTATTGGTTAGAAAGTTAAGAAAATAGATTATGGGTGTGGGACCCACTTTTAGTTAAAAAAACATTGAATGGAAATTCGGACTACGCTATTGAGTTTGGAACATCAAATTTTATAGGGTAGCATAGTATATTTTCCTTCAAGATTTCGAATGAATCCCGAGGGGTTGGTGGAGACTTCGAATATTCCAAGTCCCTCAGTTGTGTTGGTGCGATCGCTAATAGCAAGACAAAGGGTCACAATTGCAACTCCCTTGGCAGGCCACCCAAGTGTTGCAATTGCGGTGCCTATGTTGCGAGAGCGACTTACTTGAGCAACCACCAGATATGGCGATCGCGAGCCTCGTGTCATGATAATGACACTTGGGTACCTGGGATGGGTATAAAAGACCCCTTTCAAAATATTTTTGCCTATTTCTTCATCCATTCTCTTAAGACTTAAACCTTAAGGAGGGGAAAAACTTGGTATTGGAGCTTGTGGGTGATTTGGGAGCTTAGGTAACAATTATTATGCGATTTTCCTTAGGATTTTGGGCAAAATTCCCTAATTTCATGGTTGATTTTTCCTTTTTATTCCCTAAAAGCCATAAACCTTAGGGGCTTGATTTTAGCACTAATATAGCTCGAATTTTACCCATTCTTGAGGGTAATTACTCTTTGAGCATGAGAAAATGTTGGGTGTGCTTCGAAAAAGCGATTTTCATAGACGAGACCCACATAGGATTTTGGTGTATTTTTGAACTAGAGGCACAATGGTGCAATATGGGTATAATTATTCTTGTGTTGATGGTGTAATATTGACATCTCGGCATCTCGTGGTAGTGTCTCAAAAGGAAAAGTCGGTAATTTAGTGATTTTTTCAAGCTTTCTTCGACATCCAGGTAGGCTAGGTTTTCCTCCTTCGTAGATTGAGCTATGTCATAGTAAATGATATTATGTTAGATTTGGGATGATTTTTTTGTGTTGGTG
Source organism: Capsicum baccatum var. pendulum (assembly GCA_030864225.1). Classification (NCBI taxonomy): domain Eukaryota; kingdom Viridiplantae; phylum Streptophyta; class Magnoliopsida; order Solanales; family Solanaceae; genus Capsicum; species Capsicum baccatum. Next base: position 196,896,554 of record CM061559.1, on the reverse strand, counting down.
ATCAAATTGGCAATACTTGGGTTAGTTGGACCTTCTAGGCCATTTGAAAATCATAATTTAGGTGCTTTAACTTAAAATATAGATAAATCATTAGTATTATATTAAAAAATATCAGGAATAAAACTAACCCCAGGAAGTAAAATATTTATAGCAAGATGTAAAAATCTATATGTATTAACAACAAAACATAAAATAACAGGAAAAAATAAAATTAATAAAATACAAATAGAAAGTCCTTTTGAACAATTTGTAAAAATAATTGATAATAATGATCATAGTTACAAAGACATAGATATAGAAGAAGATTTAGAAATAATAAATGATAGAATAAGTACATAAAAAAGAATAGCTCACAAAAAACCAGAATCATCAAGCTCATAAAAAAGAACAAGTTATGAAACAACTTCAACAGTTAATTTAAACCAATATTACATAACAGGAACAATAAATGAAAAAAAATATTTAAGTATTCCTCCATAACTATATTCACTAGCATCCGCTTCTACTATATATATAAATTTTTTATTTTCGTCTAGGAATTGTAATTTTGGTAACTCTTTACAAAGTATTTTTATTTTCTGAACTTGTTTTTTATCTTCTTCGTTGTAATTATATTCTATATCTTTTTTAAATTTTTTCTGTAAAGGCTTTAGGTTTTCTGCTAATTTTGGTATATATTCTCTTACTTGGTTTACTAATCCTAAAAATGATTGTAATTTTTTTTGTATCTAATTCTTCTTTTGAATTTATTATTTTTTGTACTATATGTTGTTGCATTTTTACTCCACTTTTATCTATTTGTATTCCTAAAAACTCTATCTAGTGTTTCATAATTTCGGCTTTTTTTTCACTTAAACTTATTTCCCTATTATATCTGTAAATTGTTCTAATAATTTTAAATGTTCCTCTTTATTTTTTGTATATAGTAGTATATCATCTATGTATACTATACAATTAGGTAATTATTTAAAATAACTATCCATAAAATGTTGGTATCTACTTGGTGCATTTTTATATCCAAATGGTAATACGTTCCATTCATAAAATCCTTGTGGTACCGTAAATGCGGTTAATTCCTTAGAATTTTAATGTAACTTTAAGTGGTACAATTCTGATTTACAATCAAATTTACTAAAATAATTATATCCTTGTATTTGTCTTATTTTTAGTATCTTATTTGGTATTGGATAATTATATGTCATAGTTTTTGCATTAAGGTTTCTATAATCAATAACCATTCTACTTTTTCCTTTTTTTTCACTATGTTTATTTACTATAAATGTTGGACTATTTGTTTACTATTGCTTTTTTTTTTGTATATAGTGTTTTTCTAATAATTTATCTATATGCATTTTAAATTCTTTTAAATCATCAAAATTATATGTTAATGGTTTTTGAGTTATTATGCTATTTTATCTATTAATTCAATTTTTATAGTAGTTTTATGTTTTTTCTATCCTTATAATGGATCTTCACTATATAATTGTCTTAATGTTTTCTTTATTATTTCTACCTTATATATTGAAAATATAGTTATTTCTTTTTTATTTATCGAAAATACAACTAGTTCTACTGTGTCTTCTGTATTTTTTATATTTTCTAAATTTTGTGTAATTTTTTCACTTTCTTTTATCCAATCAGTTTTCTTTCTTATTTTATTAATAACTCTTTTTGCTCTTACTTTTTGTTTACATGGTGTTGTAAACCACCAATCTGTTTTAGTTATTATATATGGATATAATTTATCTAAAAATGGCATTCCTAAAAGCATATATTTTGATGTTAGTTCATAATTATAGATTTCTTCTATTGTTATTATTTTATCACATATCTGTATTTTTACATTTTTAGCTTTATATGTAATTAAACTTCCTTCATTATTAAATCCTTTGACTACTATTGGTGTTTTTAATTTATCCCATTTACTTTCTGGTAAACAATTGTATCTACATAAGTTTGCTTCTGTTCCTATATCTATCATAGGTGTATAATACCTATTATAATATCCTTCTACTATTATTTGTACATGTATATATATTTTCATATCATGTTAAAGCTCTTTTTATTAATAATATTTCTTTATAATATGTTATAGATAATTGTGTATGTTCTATATTGTATGGTTTTACTTGTTCTAACCATTTTATTCCTAATATTACGTTTGCTTTTTGAATTTCTTACTTTATTTCAAATTCTTTATTATTTTTGAATTAAATGGTTCAGGTAATTTACTAAAATATAATCTTCTTATTTCTTTACTTTCTTCTATATTATATGTTCCTTTATAATAATATTCTTTAAATGCGCACGTATACTCATCTATATAACACATATTACATATTGCTAGTTTTAACATTAAATTTCTTTTTATATCTTTTTCTTCATTTTGCTCTTCTTCTTCTGTTGTCAAACTGCTAAATTCATCTCTTATAGCTATTTCATATTTTTTTAATATTTCTGTTGGTAATATTTAAGTAGTTGTTGATATTCCTTCTTTTTATTATCAGATCTTAATACTTTTTTACTTTCTTCAGCTAGGTTTAAAAATCATAATTTTATTGTTCCTATTAATGTCTTTTCTATATATTCTGGTGTGTTTGTTGTATCTATTTTATTATCTAATAATTTTTGACATATATCCTACCCATAGTTATATTGTTTTGTTTGTGTCTATTACACAGTCTAAATCTAAAAAGTTGTAATTAATATTTGTTTTGGTATCCATTTATTATATTCATCCTTTGGATTATATCTTTTAAACTTACTTTTGTAATTATATGTTGGTTTTCTTATTCCTGATGTACTAGGTATTATATTTTTATCTAGAGTATTTACTTCTGTAATTATTAGTTTTAGATTTTCTTTATTAATTACTTCTTGTTCTCCATTAGTTTCTAGTTTTCCTATGTTTTTTAGAATTTCTGTATATGTTTTACTATCTTCCGAATCATAATTATCTGTTTCTTCAACATCTATTGCATTTATTTCTAATTCACTGGTTTCTGGTTCTTTATTTTTTATTTCTAATTTGTCTTTAAATTGATTTATCTCGTTTAATAATTTTTGTTCTTTATCTTTTTATTCTTTTTCTTTCTGTCTCTTTTCATATAAATCTTTTAGCATTTGTAGTTCTTTTTCTAGTTCAGCAATCCTACTATTTTTAGTTTCTTCTATTTTTCGTATTTCCTCTGTAGTTTGTTATTTTATTTTATCTATTTCCTTTTTTCTGTCTATCTCTTCGTTTTCTATTTCTATTCTTACCATGACTGCCAACTTATCTTCTAATTCTAATTCTTCTTTTTCTAACATTAAATATAAAAGTTCACCTATTTTTTTTTATATCTTCTTCCTAAATTAGAGAATACTATTTTTATTTTTATTCTAGACTATCTATTGTTAATTCTAAATTTGATATTTCTTCTTTTTGTGCATTTATTGAATTTTTACTAACTCTGACAATTATGTTATGCTTTAGTCTTTCTATCCTTATTTTTAGTTCTGTATGTTTTTCAGATATTATTTGTTTTAATTCTTTATATTTTTGTAATTTCTGTACGTTATTCATCTAAACAATATTTATAGTATTTTGGTGGATATCTAAATCTAATTGTATCATAATTAATAAATTAATAAAATAAATCCAAATATATACTACTTCAGATAACTTTAAACAACGTAGGCTCTGATACCAATTGTAGGGGGTGCGGATACATTGGGTAACTTAAACAGATCTATTATAGCTCTAATGGATCTATTTTTATTTGTGCGTGGATATTTCTTAACTTTTCTAATCATTTTTATATTTAATTTATTTATTTTAATTTTATTAATGTTCATATCTTGGGGGGTGATTATATGGTAATTGATTAAATGCATTACTATAATATTCTTTAGTTTTTTCTGTTAGTCTTTGTAATTCTTGTATATTATTTTGAAACCTTTCTAAATATTCTATATCTTTTGTTTCAAAATATTCAATTAAATTGTCTTTCATAAGTATTTCTATTAATATTATTACTTCCATATTTTGTTTCCAGTATTTTAAATACTCGTAGTCTATCATTTTATTCTAAAGTAGTTGCTTGTTTACTAATTTCTGTGTAATATTTTATTCTGATTGTACTATAATTTATATCTAAATTAAGGTTATTAATACTATTAATTATCTCTCCTTCTTCTTCTCTTAATGAGATTTTATGTTATATAAACTATTATCTGTACTTTTTTCTAAATTTTCTAAGGTTTCTTTTATCCATAATAATATTTCTTTTAGATTTTCCATTATTTCTTTGAGTCGGTTTCTATAATTAATTTCTTCATATAGGTCTTTTTGGTTTTCTCTAATTTTTCTAATATATTCTAACATTTCTAATCTGTATAATATCTATCTGAGTAACAACTATCTAAATATGAATAGTAGATTTCATTATATAGGTGTAATTTTTCTATAGAACTTAATAAATCTTCATTAAAATAAAATACCTCTTCGTATATAATTATTCTTATATCTACTATTTGTATATCTTTAAGTACATACAAAACAAGTATTTTAAATTTATCTATCATTCCATCAGATAAATAGGTAGTCATGCTTTTTCATATGATGTTACTTTCAAAATATTCCCTTCAATCATACACATAACAAAATATGATCATTTTAGATTACTATATACTAGATTATTCTTAAATAACATGTTCTTCGGTCACTATTAACATGGTAATCTGGATACTTTTCCCTTAAACAGCAGCTCTACTCTGGCTACTCCCCACCACGGCTTTCTTGCCTTACCGGTTTCACCTTTAGGATGACATAGTTCTTAGGGATTTTTCTCCTTTTTCACTTTGCTAATAAACTTCTTAACATGCTATTTTTTGAATAATTCTACAATAAAGTAACTAACATGAACTTATTTATCACATCATGATTGTCAGGAATTTATGAATTTAGCTATTCATAATCGTAAATAAATATACCTGTTCTGGTAGGTTTGATAATTCTGGAATTTTTTTATCCATAGTTTTTCCTTGGAAATAGATATGCTTTTTATAAAATATTCAAAAGTTTGTTTACAAAGGAGGAGGCTTTCTTTCAACACATGAAAGTCTTTCCTTTATCTTGCCGAATGACTTACATATTTATAAGAGAAAAAGAAACTATTCCTACTACTATTCCTAATTTACATATTTTACATGTAAACTATTTTCTACTTTACACTTGTCCTATTTGCAAAAGACTTTACAATAAATATTAAGACTATTCTACAAAAAGACAAAATTAATAAAGACTAAACCTACACAATAATGATACTTTGCCATAGAAAAGTCAAAAAGTTATCAAAAACTAATAAATGCTATAATAACTTACGTATCTAAAGTCAAGGAAACTATTCACATGTCATTTTCTTTCATAACTTTTACTGTTTTGTCTTCTTTCTCTTCCATTATTGCTCCATTGATTTTTATTTTCTAGCTGGCGTCCTTATCTTCTTGGTTGATTTTTTCTTTTATTCTAACCGGACTTCTGGGATAATATTATCTTCTCCATTACATCTCAAACATTGATGGACTGGATATTTGTGCCCAATTATCTTGCAATATCTTGTTAATAATCCATTTGAAATAGACCCCTTCCTAATTGCTCTTGCAGTAGATTGTTTTTCTGAGTTAAGTAACGTCATTATCCATTGCCTAACATCTTCCATATCTGTTTGTCGTAGTTCTCTTGAATTTGAATAAATCATTTGATGATCTCTTGAATAATAGCTCCATATTGGGTTTCCATTGATATAATTATTTGATAATTCTTGAATAATTGTAGCTATTCCAATAAGTCATTTATTTGCGTAAAAATCAGGTATCTCAATTTTGGGTATCTCTGGCTGCTGCACAATATCTTCCGGTATAATCATATCTCTGGTTAATCCTATTTTTATAATTTGTATAACTGATTTGACCTCATCGTATAATATCTCTGCTGGTGCAGTATAAAACTTTATATAAAATAGATTTCCTTTGGTTACTCTTTTATAGGTGGTGAATACTTTATGTAATTCTTCTATAGCTGTTAGTTCTTCTCCATCTTAGGTATATACGGTATTTAATAATCCATAGTCGAAACAAGTTTTTATTAAGATTGGGTTGGTTTTGGGTAGTGCGATTAGCTTGTTGTAACCTTGCAATTTTTGGGTTATATAGTTTGTGTTTGGTTCTTGGATATTTGTAGCTCTGGGGTTAAGGTTTAGAAAATTTTGTAATTTGTAGATATTTTCTATATATCCTCGGGCTCTTTGGTTAGAAACTTTTTTATCTTAGTTCAAACTATCTCGATATGTGGTAATTTGTTGGGGTATGAACAAGGGGCCTTTTTGTGCTTTTGGTATAAATGGTTTTTCAAATATCTTATTCATGTTCATGTTCTGGCATCTTTTTCCACTAACTCGTTTGCTTGTGCCTTCAATTGTAGATTGATAAACGTTATGGGTTTTATGGAGTGTTCCAACGTCTTCTTTTAGCTCTGGAATTTTATTTTCTTTTGATTGACATAGCTTTGCACACTGCTGAGTTAGCTAAGTCATAGCTTTAGACTTGAGTTTAACTTCATTAGTCTTTAGGTTTTCTATTTCATTACCCATACTGTCCACTTTCATTGAAAGCCTAGTTAGGGTTTTGAGTATTTTTTCTAAAGCATCATCTTCTATTATATCAGTCTGTGTAGCTTTGTCTTGATACGTAATTTGCAATAACATTTTTGTTAGTACTAATTACTTCAATTGTAAATGTAAAATTTAATATATTCAATACTAGTCTCCGAATTTTTTTCGTTGTAACTGAATTTTGTATTTTCTTTGTTAACCACTAACGTACCTTTGTATTATCTGTTCGTTCAATAAATTTGTTCTACAACCAAGGGATGTTTACATATACTGTGATTGGAAAACATCATTTGATTTACATCACCAGTGAATTTGCGAGCAATTTGCTTAGTACGAGACATTTTGGCTGTATGCTAATATGAAAATTTTGTAGATTCAAATGTGTTGATAGTGCAAGATTTATATCATATCTTCCAATATGTTTGTGAAATCAACTATTAGTTGGTCAAAAGCCTAATGATATATTTTGATATTACTCTTTTACAGATTTTCTCTAGCATTCTCTTCTAATAAAGCTTCTTCCATCTACTTTTGAAGATCTCCCTTTGTTCTCTTTTGCTTAAGACAACTCTTTTTCAGATTACCTGGTAGTAAAAAACATAAAGTACTCGCGGACACTGTTTGAATCCTCTCCCAAGAATCAAAGCTCCCTTTTTATTCATTAATTATCTTTATTTTTTTTTTGTAAAAAATAAAATTATCTGTAATTTTAATATAGATATCTTTTAGACAAATTTTAGAAGTAATAAGACATCATTTATGTCTCCTCTTTATTCTATAAAAGTTTATTCTTTCTTAATAAAATTGATATAAGCTAGTAACAGATCAAGAGCATGAAGTTTGAAGAGCCTATTTGTGACAATCCAGATTAGGGCCTGGCCGTGACGGATATCCCGAACCATGAAGGCCTGGGCATCCTACTCTATCTGGTAATCATGCACAACATTCATATAATAAAAGAAGATGTGGAAATATAATCTGATACAGAAACATGGTCATACTCTGGATTTAGTTTAACAATAAGGAATGAAATCCAAAATCAACTAAACAACATTTGGAACAGTCTGCGAAATCTCTACTACATGAAAATCTAACAACTATCTGAAAACTGGGACAAGGCCCCCAGTAGACCAAACCAACGGAATAACATAATCTGAAATAATAGGCCTTCTGGAAAAAAGAAGGCTCACCACTGAACGGATCACTTCTCTATGGAATACTCTACTTATTAGCCGGACTCTTGGACTGAGCCTCCAAACCTGGAAGGTAGGGTTCAATACAGATGTACTGGTATGCAGAGCAGATCCAAAATACTAAAACAGTTCATAAGCATATCATATAGTAAGAACTCTCATGGGCATTTTCGAAAGACTGTAAAATCATCTAAACTCTGTGACACTCTTCATTTTACATCTGCGCTAGGTGGTATATCCTTCAACTCTGAAATTCCATGGTCTAAATGAAATCCGCCATTGACTCGGCGAGGAAGCCTCCAACCTAAGTGTGCTGCAAGGGTTGGAGTCTCTGACTCTACTACGCCACAAGGCCTTCGCCAGCGTAAAAATAATATATTCAGATCGGAAAATCACGATTTTAGGCTGAGAGTTACTTAAACTCAAGCCTTCTTCGGGTAACCACCTAACCCTCTTTAAGACAATTTTTAAATTTTTAAAACATTTATTCTATGAAAACATATTTTGAATACAAACTCTGTTATGGCATACATACTTATGGTATCGTCATACCATTGACTTACAAGTCACATCTCTGAGCCATTATTAGCATATTACAATCTCTGTTTTCAAAACATAAGTTCGGGTCTACTATATCAATAAATTATTTTAAAGAACTCCTTGGATAAAACTCATGTAAACACATGTATGCAACTCTCTTTGTCAAACTTTTAATGATGCAAGGTGGCCATGTCAAAACTCTTAATCTCATGCAAATCTTTCTCTTTTAACAAAATATATTTACATCAAGAAACTCCCTCTCTTAAATCTCTAAATTATGTTCAAAATACTATGACATTTGAGTAAACTATTTTCAAGCCATAAATCATTCATTTCAAATCATTCACAATAAGATCATAAACTTGAATTTATCACAAGAGAGGGACTTCATAATCTGTGCTCTCAAACAAATCTTAAATTTCAATTTCATATATACATATACTTATAAATCAATTTAAGGGGATGAGGCCTAAAGGCCAAAACAACAATATCAATAGCATGTAGAAAGCATAATAAAATCATGGATTTCAAACCCCTTTAAAAAATTCACGCTTTATAATCTTTAAATCATAATTGAGTGTTTTCAAAAAGCCCATGCATTTTTAGGATACACCCCACGTACCTCTATTGAGGAAATTAAAGGTTGATTCTTGGTGCCTACGACTTGGGAATTCAAAATCTTCAATCAATTTCAAAAACCCACAGTTGAATCTTGAGTTGTTTGGGTTTTCTTGTTTGAAACCCTAAGGAGTGTTCTTGATGGTTTTTGATGAAAATATCAATAATGAGGTCATTTGGGATTAAAATATCGTATTTAAGCTGATAAGAGGGTGAAAATACCTAATGTACTCTAAATGAGACGAAATAAAAATATAAATGGGAGCCCAATTTCATGGGCCACCGCGACGTGCCATAATTGTGGTGGCTCACTGGAAATAGACGAGAAGGATTCTTAAGGTCACCGCAATACGGAGCCATCACGTTGTCCCATTGGTTGGGACCTAAAACTTTAGCGCGATGCACCACAATTGCGCAATGCTACTAAAATTTGATAATTTCTAAATAGGCCTCCTCCGCGACGTACCAAGCACTAAAATGATGGTGCTTTTACGACTAGAACTTAAATTAGCCATAACTTCTTGCCCGGGTATCAGATTTGGGTGAATCTTATATCGACGGAAAGATCATTCAATTTCCCACATGATAAGAAGTCAAAATTAGGGAAATTATATATGGTTTAAACTTTACTCACTTTGGAAGTCAAAAATAAGATTAAGTTTTTTTGACACAATTCTAGTTTTTTAACTCTAAGAGCATATTACCATGAGCTAATGCATGGATGATTTTTGCGGGGTGTCACATTATCCCCCCTTGGGGACCATTCATCCACAAATAATGATACGGAACACAGTCAAGAACGATTTGAAGTATACTAAGGCTATAAAAGAATAAGACAAGCAATGTACCTTCCATTTCATCATCCACCTGATAAAAAAAGTTTGGGTATCTATCTCTCATTTCATTTTCTGATACCCAATCTACTTTTTCAACTTTCTGATTTCTCCACAACACCTTAACCGACACTATCTCTTTGCTCCTCAACTTTCGAACTTGGCTATCTAAGAATGCAATAGGTTCCTCTTCATATGCTAATAAGTCTGTCACCTTGATCTCCTATACTGGCAATACTAGGGAATGGTCTTTAATATATTTCTTCAACATGGATATGTGGAATACTGGATGAACAGAGCCCAAACTTGCAGGAAACTCTAATCATAAGCAACTCCCCCTATCCTTCTCAAAATTTTGTATGACCCTATATAGCGAGGACTCAGCTTACCTCTCTTCCCAAAATATATGACTCCATTCATAGGAGAAACTTTGAGAAACACCCAATCACAAACCTTAAGCTCTAAGTCTCTTCTTCTAACATCGGCGTAGGACTTCTGTCGACTCTGGGCTGTCTTAAGTCATTCTCTAATAATTTTCACGTCCTCCATTGCCTGATGAGTAAGATCACACTCAAACAACTGAGTCTCATTTACTTTATACCACCCTATTGGTGACCTACATCTTTTTCCATACAATGCCTCAAAATAAGCCATCTTAATTTTGGCATGGTAACTGTTATTATATGCGAACTCTATCAATGGAAAGTGATCCACCTAATTCCCCTTGAAGTCAATTATGCAGGCCCTTAACATATCCTTAAGAGTCTGAATAGTGTGCTCAGCTTGCCCATCAGTCTGTGGGTGGAATCCAGTACTTAGGTTCACTTGGGTACCTAAACCCCTCTGAAAAAACCTCCAAAACTGCGAAGAAAATTGCGTACCTCGGTCAGATATGATAGATACAGGTGCTCTATGCAAATGGACTATCTCCTCAATGTACAACTTGGCATAGTCATCTCCCAAATAGTTAGTTCTAGTGGGTAGAAAGTGGGATGGCTTGGTCAGTCGATCAACAATAACCCAAATTGAATCATACTGGATTCGGGACCTCGAAAGTCCCATGATGAAGTCCATATTGATTATCTCCCATTTCCACAAAAGCAAGGCTATCTCCTAGGAAGTACCACCTGGCCTCATATGCTCTACTTTCACTTGTTGACAATTCAAACACTTGGCAACAAAATTAGCCACATCACTCATCATATTATTCCACCATTAAATAGCCTTCAGATCATGATACATCTTAGTAGAGCCTGGGTGAACAACATACCTCAAAGTGTAAGCTTTATCAAGGATCATCTTTCATAACCCATCTACATCTAGCATACATCGTCTGCCCTGATATCTCAAAACTCCATCACCACCAATTTCAAAAGACATCACCTCCTTCTATTGACCCACATCTTTCTTGATCTGCATCAAGATGGGATCTTCAACCTGCTTCTTGTTAACTTCAGCACAAAGGGAAGATTTAGCTACCTCATGAACAACCAATCCCCTATCTTCGGAATCAAAGAGTCATAGTCTTAGATTTGTAAGTCGGTTACTATCCTTCACCATCTCCCTCTTTCCCTTTTTAATATACGAAAGACTGCCCATAGATAACCTACTGAGGGTGTCGATTACCACATTTGCCTTGCCCGGATGGTAATACAGGCTCATGTCATAATCCTTTAAAGTTCAAACCAAAGTCGTTGCCTGAGGTTTAATACTTTCTGGGAGAAAACATACAGCAAAATTCTATGGTCAGTAAATATATCAACGTGTACTCCATAGAGAGAATACCTCCAGATTTTTAGCGTAAACACCACAACCGCTAACTCCAATTCATGGGTGGGGTAATTTTGCTCATGCACTTTTAACTGCCTAGATGTATAACCCACCATTTTACCATGTTGTATACGTACACACCCAAGTCCCACACGGGATGCATCATAGTACACAACAAACCCTTCCATACCTTTTGGAAGAGTCAAAATAGGAGCAGTTGTCAACTTATCTTTTAACTTCTCAAAACTATTTGCACAGGAGTCAGACCATATGAACTTCACCTTTTTCAGAGTCAACTTAGTAAGCGGTGTAGCTATGGAAGAAAAACATTCTACAAATCTTTTGTAATACGCTGCCAAACCCAAGAAGCCCCGAATATCAATTTGAGTCATGGTTCTGGGCCATTTTCTCACTGCCTCAATCTTTTGGGGATCAACCTTAATCCCGTTACTAGAAACAATATGCCCCAAGAAAGCAATAGCATTAATCCAGAATTCTCACTTTGAAAATTTTGTATACAACTTATAATTTTTGAGAGTCTGAAGGATGATTCAAAAGTGATTGGCATGGTCTTCACTCTTGGAATAAATCAGAATATCATCAATGAAAACTATAACAAACAGATTAAGAAATAGATGGAACACCCTATTCATAAGGTCCATGAAAGCCGCAGGGGCGTTAGTCAACCCAAAGGTCATGACTAAGAATTCATAATGACCGTATCAGGTTCAGAAAGCTATTTTGGGAATACCTGACTCTCTAAGCTTAAACTGATGGTATCCCGAATGAAGGTCTATTTTTGAAAAACAATTAGCACCCTAAAGCTGGTAAAAAAGATCATCAATTCTAGGAAGAGGATATTTATTTTTAACAGTGATCGTATTTAGTTGACGGTAATCTATACGCATACGCAGGGAATCATTTTTCTTTTGCACGAAAAGAACAGGTGCATCCCAGGGAGAAACACTAGGACGGATAAAACCTTTATCTAGAAGATCTGCTAGCTGATTTTTCAACTCTTTCAATTCTGCAGGAGCCATTCTATAGGTGGAATAAAGATGGGATGGGTATCTGGCAACAAATCAATACCAAAATCTATCTCCCTATCAGGTGGTATTCCTGGGAGATCATCTAGAAAAACTTCTGGGTACTCATTCACCATAGGGACAGACTGAAGAGAAGGGCTTTCGGTATTTGAATCTTTAACCCAAATAAGATGATACAAACAACCCTTAGAAATGAGTTTACGGGCTTTGAGACAAGAGATAAAGTTCTCTCTAGGTGCTAAAGAATGTACCTCCCATTCTATTACTGGTTTATTTTGGAAAGAGAAAGTAACCTCTTGGGTTATACAATTTAGCATGGCATAGCATGAATGAAGCCAATACATCCCTAAGATAGCATCAAAATCAATCATGTCTAAGTCTTTGAGGTCTACCGCAGTATCCCGCCCACAAACAGTCACTGCACAATTTCTATACAACCTTCTAGCCATAACAGGGTCTCTCACCAGAGTGGAAACAGAAAAAGGTTCGGCAATTACATCGGGCTCAAACTCAAAACTAACAGCCACATAAGGGGTCATGTAAGACAGGGTAGACCCGAGATCAAGTAACACATAAACATCACGGAAAAAGATTTGCAATGTACCAGTAACTACATCCGGTAAGACCTCTATCTTTTAGCGGTTGGTCAAGGCGTACAACCAGTTACGACCATTTCTGGTGGTTAAAGTGGCACCCTTCTGAGGCTGTGGTGGTGCATAAGAATTAGCCTATGACTTGGCTCCACCAATATTACCCTTTGCTGCCGGACAATCTCTCTAGATATGGCCTGTCTGGGCGTACTAATAACACACCATAGCTCCAAACTGACATCTTCCTAGATGATTCCTCCCATATTTCTCACAGCGCAGGTATGTCCGAGAGGTCTGAGCTACACTTCCTTGAGACTGTGAACCTGCATCCTCGGCCCCTTCCTATAATGAAATCTTGAGTGCACTGTTCGGATGGGGGTCTGGTCACTGGGGCACTAGCTGCAGCCAGTGAATTACCCCAATTTTTCTTCTTCTGCCGTTTGTTACCTCAATTCCCACTCTGCTGACTGTAGCTTTGGTTTGTTGAATTGGCTCTCTTTGCCTATCTGTCTTTCTCTCTAGATTCAATAATTTTCTTTTTCTTTTCCTCAACTTTCTGCATATGGACTGATAGTCTGGAAAAATCCATGTTCTGGTTCAACATTTCTCCCTAATATTCAAGCACTAAGTCATCTGAGAGGCCGGATGCAAATTTCCTCATTCGGGATCTCATGTTACTAGTTATCTCTTGAGCATAACGAGCTAGTTAGTTGAACCTTAGAATGTACTCTTGGACACTCATCTTACCCTGATTTAGATTCATAAGCTCTTCGGCTTTGGCCTCTCTCAGCTCGAGAGGAAAGAATCGATCAAGAAAGGCTTTCACAAATTTGGCCCAAACTATGGGCTCAGCATGCTCACTCTTTGAATTTTCCCACTCATTGTACCATTGGTTTGCTACATCCTTAAGATGGTAAGCTGCTAACACAACCCCCTCTAACTTATCTACATGCCTCACCTTAAAGATCTTCTCCATCTCATCCATAGACTCATATGGATCCTCTTCTACCTTGGTACCAGTAAACTTAGGCGGGTTCATCCTCATTAACTACCCACTCCTGTAGCCTCAGAAATAATAGATACAGACCTAATATCTTTCGACTGTTGAGTCTTTATGGCTACAAACTGGGCAAGCGTATGAATGGACTGTCTAAAATCTATATTAGATACCTCTCTCTCGTGAGGTTGAGTGTGATTAGTCCCCATTCGGGGAGCTCTGGGTACCCCAAGTGGGCTGGTTTGAGTAGATAGGACTCTCGGAGTAGCATCAATCTCTAGAGTCTGAGATCTATTTTGGGTCTTCATCCCATAAGTGGGATGGACCTCATCTATTTGTGCATTCAGATCAATAGTACGACGGGGAGGCATGATTGTTTTTTTGAAACACAAGAGATCATCGATCAGGGGACAACTCAGAATCAGAAGCATGAACTAAACCACAAAGAAGAGAAACATTCCTAAATACCTAGTAGCCTCCTTCTTATAAGTATGGCATTCTACACACCCATAAACAAGATTCCACCCGACACAATTTCGTAGACAACTTGGGACCATGAACCATTCTCTGATACCTAGGTTGTCATTACCCGAACTAGGGCCTGGCCATGACGAACATCTCGAACCATGAAGGCCCGAGTGTCCTACTCTATCTGGTAATCATGCACAACATTCATATAATAAAAAAAGATACGGAAATATAATCTGATATGGAAAAATGGTCATACTCTGAATTTATTTTAACAATAAGGAATGAAATCTGAAATCAACTAAACAATATCTGGAATAGTCCGCGAAGTTTCTACTACATGAAAATCTGATAACTATCTAAAAACTGGGACAAGGCCCCCAGTAGACCAAACCAAAGAATAATATAATCTAAAATAATAGGCCTTCTGGAACAAAGATGGCTCACCACTGAATGGATCACTTCTCTTTGGAATACTCTACTGATTAGCCAGACCCTTAGACTGAGCCTCCGAACTTGGGAGGTAGGGGGTCAATACAGATGTACTGGTATGCATAGCAGATCTAAATTACTAATTTATATTCAACATATAGGAGAGCAATTTAAAACAGTTCATAAACATATCATATAGTAAGAAATCTCATGGGCATTTTTGAAAGATTCTATAAAATCATCTAAACTCTGTGACACTCTTCATTTTACTTCTGCGCTAGGTGGTCTACCCTACAACTCTGAAATTCGATGGTCTAAATTAAATCCGCCATTGACTCGACGGGGAAGCGTGCAACTCAAGTGTGCCGCAAGGGTTGGAGTCTCTGACTCTGTTATGCCACACGGCCGTCGCCAGCGTAAAAATAATATACCTGGATCGGCAAATCACGGTTTTAGGCTAAGAGTTACTTGAACTCAAGCCTTCTTCGGGTAACCACCTAACCCTCTTTAAGCCCATTTTTAACTCTTTAAAACATGCATTCTCTGAAAACATATTCTGAATACATACTCTATTATGGCATACATACTTATGGTATCGTCATACCATTGACTTATAAGTCACATCTCTGAGCGATTACTAGCATATTACCATCTCTATTTTCAAAATATAAGTTCGAGACCACCATATCAATAAATTATTTCAAAGAACTCTTTCTCTAAAACTCAAGTAAACACATGTATATAACTCTCTTTATCAAACTTTCAATGATGCAAGGTGGCCATGTCAAAACTCTTAATCTCATGCAAATCTTTCTCTTTTAACGAAATATATTTACGTCAAGAAACTCCCTCTCTTAAATCTCTAAATCATGCTCAAAGTACTATGTCTTTGAGCAAACTATTTTCAAGTCATAAGTCATGCATTTCAAATCATTCACAATAAGATCATAAACTTGAATTTATTACAAGAGAGGTACTTCATAATCTGTGCTCTCAAACAAATCTTAAATTTCAATTTCATACATATACTTGTAACTCAATTTAAGGGAATGAGGCCTAAAGGCCAAAACAACAATATCAATAATATGTATAAAGACTAATAAAATCATGGATTTCAAACCTCCTTAACAAATTCATACTTTATGATATTTAAATCATAATTGAGTGTTTTCAACAAGCCCGTGTATTTTTAGGATAAACCCCACATACTTATATTTAAGAAATCAAAGGATGATTCTTGGTGCCCATGGCTTGGCGATTCCAAATCTTCAATCAATTTCAAAAACCCATGGTTGAATCTTGAGTTGTTTGAGTTTTCTTATTTGAAACCCTAAGTAGTGTTCTTGATGTTTTTTTGATGAAAATATCAATGATAAGGTCATTTGGGATTAAAATCCTGTGTTTGAGCTGATAAGAGAGTGGAAAATACCTAATGTACCCATAATGAGATGGAATATAAATATAACTGGGAGCCTAATTTTTTGGGCCACCACGATGCGCCATAATCACCGTAGCTCACTGGAAATTGACGACTGGGATTCTTAAGGTCACCGATACATGGAGCCATCGCGTTGTCCCACTGGTTGGAACCTGAAACTTTAGTGCAACGTGCCACTATTGCACTTTTCTACTGAAATTTGACAATTTCTAAATAGGCCCCCTCCGCGATGCGCCAAGCACCAAAATGACGATGTTTAAATTAGCCATAACTTCTTGCCCGGGTATCAAATTTGGGCAAATATTATATCAACAGAAAGCTCATTCAATTTCCCATATGATAAAATATCAAAATTAGACAAATTATATATAGTTTAAACTTTACTCACTTTGAAAGTAAAAAATAAGACTAAGTTTTTTTGACACAATTCTAGTCATTTAACTTTAAGATCATATTACCACGAGATAACGAAAGAATGATTTTTGTAGGGTGTAACACTATTTGTGCAGAAAGTGCAGTGCAAGTTGTAGTACAGGGCTTTTCTGTATATATGCTGCAATCGTTTTCTTTATCTTTTGAGAAATTCATAAAAATGATGTCTTTAAGTTTGAATTAGGTTATTTTTAGCTAATGTGAGGCTTTAGTTCTTTGTATTAGTAATGACATTTTATATAAATACTCCGTATTAACCATTTGGTACATTTTCGAATGTGTACCTATTATTATATTTAATAAATTTTTACATTAGCAAAGTGAAATGTGGTCATTACAACTCTATGATGACAGGTTTCTCAAATGATTAAATGAATACCAGGGAAAGAGATGTGGTTATTAAAAGTAACATACTTTACTAAAGGAAATTTTGGTTGTTAAAAGCCCTTTTAACTACTAAGTTCGTAGGTCTTAATAAGGTCTTTTAACAACCGAATAGCAAATTAGTGTAGAAAAAATCTTATCGCTAAGAAAGATGTATAATGACTGACATTTACACCATTGCTAAAGGAACTTTAATGATCAAATTGCGTTCTAGTCATTAACTTTTTAATAGTGAGGCTTTTAACTATCGGTGATGATTGGATTTTCTTGCCGTAATTAATGGCTTAAAGTGATCGGGTTGTACTTTCAACAATCATTATTACCCTGGTTAAAGACCTAATTTCTTGTAGTGTATCATGTGAGTTCAATTTGGGCAGCCTTGCAGAGTTTGAGTAGCAGGTCCATGGTTTTTGTGTCTCCAGTTAGCTAGGGCTTAGGTCACAATAGTAGAGGTTTTAGTTATGGTTCTGCAGGATAAAGAGGTCATTCTGGTTTTTCTAGGCCCTCAGCATAATACTAGTCACCAGGAGTGTTTCATATGTTATGAGATTGGACATTATGTGAGGGATTATCTCGGAGTGCATTAGTTCCTACCGGGTTTTTAGCTTCAACTTTGCCCTACTCCTATTTCTATGATTAGAGGTGGTTCACAAAGTTGTGAGGGTGGTACTAGAAGTACTCAAGGTAAAGATCAAGGAGCATGTAGTGGTGGATGCAGGGTTGCTTAGTCTGAGGGTGAAAAAGAATAGTGTTATGCTATACTTGGGAGACCCAAGGCGAAGGCCTCTGATGCAGTTATTACAAGTATCATCCTAGTTTGCTACCAATTTTATTCTGTGTTATTTGACCATGGGCCTATATTCTCCTATGTGTCTACATATTTTGCTACTGGTTTCAATATTTTATATGGTCTCTTTGCTATTCCTCTTTGTGTTTCTATCCTGGTAGGAGATTCTTTAATGGTGGATCGAGTGTACCAATCTTGTGTTGCTACCTTTGAGGGGTGTGAGACCCGAGTAAACTTAATTATCCTAGATATGATTGATGTTTATGCTATCTTGATATAGATTGGTTAGCTTTCTATCATGCTAATTTGGTTTGTTATATGAAGATCGTGACCATAGCTACTTCGAGTGCACCAATGTCAGCTTAGAAGGGTACTCTTAATTTGAGTCTGAAGGGATATATGTATATCTTTGTTATGTGACCATCACATGGTAAACAAGGGGTGTTTAAATTATTTGGCTTATATTTGCGATGCTAGTGTTTCCTCCCTATCTCTTTTGGAATCTGTTTGGGTTGTTCGCGAGTTTATAGATATATTTCCTACGAATTTCTCTGTTATGCCTCTAGGCCATGACATTAATTTTTCTACCGATGTTGAGCTGGGAACCAAGCTCATTTCCATTTCTCCCTTTAGGATTACCCCAATCGAGTTGAAAGAATTGTAGTAGAATTTGAAGGATTTTTTCGGTAAGTGTTTCATTAGACATAATGTGTCTCTTTGGGATGGTCCTGTCTTGTTTGTTAAGAAGGATGGTTCTATGTGCATGTGTATTGAATATCAATAATTGAACAAGGTGAAAGTCAAGGATAAGTATCCTCTTCCTTGCATTGATGATCTATCTAACTATCTTTAGGGTGCTTTGGTATTTTCCAAAATTGACTTGAGATTCGGGTATCAACAATTGAGGATTAAAGCTTTGGATGTTTCGAAGATAACCTTTTAGACTTGACACAGCTATTATGAGTTTTAGTCATGTCTTTTGGATTGACCAATGCCACTACAACATTCATAGAGCAGATGAACCAGGTATTTTTACTGTATCCTGACTCCTTTGTAATTATATTAATAGATGATATCTTGATTAATTCCAATAATGAGGCTAACCACGTAAGACATTTGAGGACTGTACTTCAAATATTGCATGATGAGAAGCTATAGGTTAAGTTTTTGAAGTGTGATTTCTGGTTGTATTCTATTTCTTTCTTGGGTCATACGGTAAACAAGGATAACATTATGATTAATCCAACCATGATAGCGATGATTGACAATTGGGCTAGACCTACTGATCCTACCGAGATTTAAAGTTTCATTGTTTAGCTAAATACATCGGCATTTTGGTAAGACTTTGTTTCTATTATGGCTCCTTTGAAATGGTTTAGTGCTCGGGTACTTTTGAGGCGAGCTTTCTAAAGCTCAAGTAGTTTTCGACTTCAGCATCTATCTTGATTTTGCCCAAGTAGGGAATGAGATTTACGCATTTTGTGATACTTCTGAAGTTTGATTGGGTGTTGTATTAATGTAAGAGTATAAAGTGATTGCCTATTCTTCTCGTCAGTTGAAACCCAATAAGAAGAATTACCTTACCCATGTCTTAGAGTTGGCAACAGTTATCTTTGTGTTAAAGTTGGGATAGTATTACTTGTATGGGGTCTGTTATGATATATTTTTAGATCATCGTAGCCTTTAGTACTTCTTCACTTAGCAACATCTTAATATGAGGCAATGATGTTGGTTAGAGTTGCTTAAGGATTATGATTTCATTATTTTTGGGAAAGGCAAATGTGGTTATGGATACCTTGAGATAAAAGTCAACTAGTATGGGGATTCTAGTTCATCTCTTAATTTAGGAGTGATCTTTGGCCTTAAAGGTCTAGTCTTTATCTAACCAATTGATTAAACTTAATATCTCGACACTCGACCATGTTTTAGCTTTTGTTGAGGAGAGATCTTCTTTATGGAGTAGGTTTGCGCTCATAAGTTTAATAATGGTAGGCTTAGGGTGATTCATGATAAGGTGTTGAGTGGCGAGACTGAGAATTCATCTCTCAATTTTGAAGTTGTTTGGAATATTAGTGGCCAATTTTGTGTACCAAGTGTGGGAGGATGGGTTTGATTGATCATGGGAAGCCTCATTGCTCTAGATACCCCATTCATCTAAGAGCGACTATAATATATCATGACCTAAAGCAACATTATTGGTAGGGTGGTATAAAGAAGGATATTATGGAGTTCATGAGTAAGTGTTAGAATTGCTAGTAGGGGAAGTATGAACATCAACGACCAGGTGGTAATATGTAGAAATGCAAACTCCCAAGTAAAAGTGGGTGCGAACCATAATAGATTTCATAGCCAGTTTACCCTCGACTCTGGGGAAGTTTGACTCTATTTGGTGGATGTGGATCTATCGACTAAATTAGAGCATTTCATTCTTGTGAGGGTGAGTTATAATATAGAGAATTTAGCCAAGATAAATATTATAAAGAATGTTCGCTTGTAAGGTGTCCTTGTTTCCATTGTGTTTGATAGAGGTACGGTGTTTACCTTAGTTTTTTAGGGAACTATTCAGTGTGAGTTGGTTACTTATCACGATTTGAGAATACCTTTTCACTCTTAAATTGATTGTTAGTTTGAAAGGACTATTCAGGTGCTAGAGGACATGCTACGTGCATGTGTCATAGACTTTGGAGGTCATTGGGACCAGTACTTTCCCCTAGTGGAGTTTGCCAACAATAACTATTCATTTCAATATTTAGTTGGTGCCTTTTGAGCCTTTATATAGGTGGAGGTATAGATCCCCCACGGGATGGTTTGACTCATTTGAGGTGGACATTTGGGTACAAATTTTTTGATGGATTTAATGGATCGTGTGAGACTGATTCAACATAAACTATTGGCTACTTAGTGTAGGCAGAGGAATTATGCCAACCGTCGAGCCCGCGATGTACCATATACAATTGGAGATCCATTTTTATTAAAAGTTTCAACCATAAAAGGTGTGATTAGATTCGTGATAAAAAGAAAGCTCAGTCTGAGATTCACTAGCCCTTTCATGATCCTTGGGAATTATGGTGATGTGTCTTATAGGCTAGCTTTTCTTTCACATCTATCAGTTGATCATGCTATTTTTCATGTCTCTATTTTAAAAAGGTACCATCTTGATGATGCCCACGTGATTCAATGGGATTCTATTCTGTTAGACCCCAAATTTATTCTTTGATAAGGAGCATATTGCCATCTTAGATGGGTAGACTAGGACTCTGAGGTCTAAGAGTATTGAGTCGGTGAAGTTCCAGTGGTGACATCTCCCTATTAAGAAGGCACCTTAGAAGGTCGAGTCAAACATGCATCATAATACACCCTCAACTTTTCACCACTCCAAGTACATTATTTACTTTTAATTCGAGGAAGAACTAGTGTTTTAGTGGTGGATAATATAACAACTTGTTATGTGAATTTTTTTCATGTATTTTGATCTTTTTTCCCTTTTTTCCGTAGTTGTTACATGTTGATTATGAGGTGTAGGAATGGTTGAAATTGTCCTTGATGCATTTTAGAGTGATTTTGGAGAGTTTGAGACTCTTGAAAGTTTTCAAAGCCATTAGTTTAACTTTGGTCAACATTTTGTGTTTCGAGCACCTGATGATGATTTGGAATGTTCTATGAGATCCAAAACATCAATTTTGGATTAGTAACGTGTGTAGTTCAGGCATGAATCCTTTATTTTGCATTTTGACCCTTCATTTGAAAAATAGTGAAAATGCCTAAATTGGTTTCCATAAGTTAATTTGTTGAAAATGATATCTTTTCAAAAAGACATTGTCATTAAGTCCGAAATATAAACAATAAACTAGTAGCATATATGGTTTATTTTATGGGGTTCTGAATGAATCTCCTGGGTCCCTTTGGAGATATTTTAGCATGCAAATTCAGCTAGTGCACAACTGATATCTGGTGCATGGAACCTTCTTTGTGAATGCTAGCCAATAGCCGCAAACACAAAGAAGGAATTGTTCTTTCATCGTGATCGTGAGGGTGATGGTCTCGATGCGAAGGGTTATTGTTCGGGTTGAGTTATTTTCCTTCATTGCAAATATGACACGGCTATCGTGAATGTGAAGGTCTGACTTATTGGCCTTTGTGAATGGAAAGCTCTGGTGGCAAATGTGACAATTA
This sequence comes from Capsicum baccatum var. pendulum, assembly GCA_030864225.1. Lineage (NCBI taxonomy): Eukaryota > Viridiplantae > Streptophyta > Magnoliopsida > Solanales > Solanaceae > Capsicum > Capsicum baccatum. The sequence continues at coordinate 196,874,200 of CM061559.1, read as the reverse complement.
ATTATTTGCCCATTTCCCCTTACAAATGAGATTGGTTGACCATGTTTGTGAGGTACTATTCACAGAACAATATACATAGTCTAAATTTTGCAAATTCCACCAATTTTTAAATTGGGAGCTTCAGATAGAGAAGATTTTAAGGGCTTTCTGCATGATTATTTCTTGGATAAGAATCTAATTTATCTTCCCATTATTTTCTATAGATTATATCTACGAAAAGACCTTTTAATCATGATTTCAAAATAGAATTCTGGATTTTTGTCAATAAACTCTTAAATTGATTTTTCTTCGATGAGAGCCTCATTTTTTTCTTGGATTTTCAACTGTAAACTCCAATAATCTTTGAAAATATATTTTTAAAATAAAACTTAATTTTCACCTCTTTTATTTTCGAACGCATTCTTTAAATCCATTTTGAACCCGAATTAAGAATAGTTATTATGGTTATTCTTAGATTTGTTTTGATATGTAGTTTATGTTTTTAATTGTTTTAGCTTTTGAAGTGACTGCTTGAAGAGTAAAAACTCTGTGTTGAGGGTTCTAGGCTTTTTTGATCCTTGAGGTGGGTTGTAGGTTAACTTCCTTCAAAACAGGGTTGGGTTGTTAATGAACTTGTAAAGCATGCTATGGGTTAGGGTCTAAGACGTGGAACCAATAGTTTGAGATTATTATATTTTATTATGTTGCCCATGAAGGGGTTCGTATGGATATTATTATTGTTAGTAGGAGCAGTAAAAGATGTAATCCCTTTGTGGGGGATTTTTTGATGATTCCAGGCCTTATTTTTGTATTATCTGTCAAATTTATTATCATATTGCTAGAGTAAGGGCTTGACTAGATATTATGGGTCTTATTTGTGAATTCAATTTCCTTTATCACATGATTGATTCCTAAATGGTGATTTTCAACGAGTTTATGATTATTGTACATTACTATACATACTAGTGAGGCCCTATAGTGTAAGTCCCCATAAGATTTTAATGAATTTATTTTTAACCCTCTTATGTGCGTAATGTCAATTTTTGACTTGAATTTTGATAAGAGGTATTAAAATGGTATTTTGGAAGAGTTTTAGAATTTTTGGAAGGGGTTTGGGTCCATTTTGGGACCCCGAGGCAGTAAGCATCCACGATAGTGGCGTGCCATGCCACTTAGCCTTTGATGCAAGGAAGTGGCATGGAGGCTAAGCTTTGCAATAGCGGTGTGCCACGCTGCTATATATTTTTCATCCAGTTTTTATTTTTTCACTTGTCATAAAGGGCTTTTGGTTCTTTTACCTCTTACACGACTTTTAAACATCAAATTGACTATTTTTCTTTAGTTTTAAGATCAAAAACACTTTACTTTTCCTCTTTAACTCCAAAACTAAGAAAGTTCAAGTGGTTTAAAGAGAATTCATCATTCAAGCTCCAAACATTGATTTCTCTTTAATTTCTTCTATATTTCTGCCATGTTTCATATTCCTTAACTCAAAGTTTACATTATGGCATTTATTTAATAAATATTCATGTATTTTAAATTATTGGGTTTGAAATTAGGTTGAGGGATTTTTTGTTGTTAATGCTTGAATTGTTTTTCCATGTTTTAAATGATTTATTCATGCTTTAATTGCTAGTTTTGGGTTGGAATGGGGGACATGGGTTTCCCAAATTGATGAATTTTCATCTTGGTAATGGCATTAACCTTAACCCGCCTTGTAAACTTGATTTTACAGTATATACATTTGCATAATTTAACTTACCTTTGGAACATTGCATTGCTTCAAAGGATAATGGTAATAAAAATGATTTTGGAATGCCTTTGGTGGCCATGGTTTTGGATTTTAAATGAAACTTGGGAGTCTAATGGTTAAATAGATTGGTTTGGCATAATTTAATTAGATTGTAAGCATATTGGTATGATGATACCATGTTGGAAAAGGCCTTAATAAAGAATCCGTGGTTAATGGTTAGATTTATGCGCAAACTATTTTAATTTGGGATTAAAGGAAATTGTGTAGCTAACTGTGAAGGTGTAGCCCTGGGGGGACCAGCACTGGAAACCATATTTGTCGGCATGGGGGTTTATATGGCCATGTGTGTAGAAACACATTATATTATGGACGTCTAATGCCTTGGTGTCATTAGCCTTTCCTCGGTACATGCGGCTAACATGCACTGGGGCCCTTTTGGAAAGAAGAGTTGGACCCATATAGCCCATTGATACCTTTAGGATGGAGCGAGCTACATAGTTCAGACTAATGTTTTAAACTATCATGTTAATGGACCTTTGTCCCTATCTAGACATCCTATATGTGTACACATAAATATTGTGCATTTGGTTTTTGACTGGTTTTTGTCAATGCCATTATTTTATCCTTTTTCCCTGAGTACATGCCAGTGCTCATCTTGCTGACCGTCCCTGGATACTGCATCATTTCATGATGTAGGGTCAGAGGGATTTTTTGTTACCCCTATGCAGCATTAGGTGGTATGGTACGTCTATTGATCTTCTCTGAAGAGGTGAGTGTCCATCCTCCAGAAGGCCCGGTCATTTCATGGTTTTCATCATTATCTCAGTATTTCTTTTTTGATTTCTTTCATCATAGTCGGGGGCATGTCCTGACTTTATTAGTATTTCTAGTTAAGAGGATTTTGTGGATAGTATTAGGATGATTGGTTATTTTGTTTAGACTCTTAGATTTTATTTGATTCATCTATCCTTATTATTATTTTTGTTGGCTTCTACTGTATTCATTTATTATGCTTTGGAGGATAGGCTCAGGGGTTGGTCTTTGGTCTACGGTGGGCTTGAGATACCCATCACAACTAGGCAATAATTTAGGTTATGACAAGCTTAGTATCAGAGCTAGGTTTAGGATCGCTAGGTCTCTATAGAGGCATGTTGAATAGAGTCCCTTTTATGGGTGTGTCGCATGCCATACTTTTAAGGGGGAGGCTATAAGGCTTTATGGAATGTTTGCCTTTATTATGTTATATTTTGGTTTATAGAGTCTAGTTATCATGAAACTTCTTTAACTCTTGGCTTACTCATATTTTAGATTATGCCTCCATGAAGATCTGACGGTTGTAGAAACTCTATTGGAACCTCTGTCCTACCTATGAAAAGTGTGAAGGGAATCTGCCCTGCTTATAGAGTGCATACTCGTTCTAAGGTCCCTTGTCCTGATTGTACCACTCTACGTGAGGTTCTACTAGTCACTACTAGTCCTCTTTGGGCTTTCAGGCTATACTTATGCTCAGATGCCTTAGGGAGATATCTCTAATACAGAGTTCCGTCAGTCTATTCATATACTTACTCAACTGGTGGCATCATAATCTCATCAACCTGATCATGTTGGTTCTAATTCTAATTCATTTGAGGTTACTCAGGTTGTCTAATTTATGAGGTTTAATCACCTAACCTTTACAGGCTCTAAGGTTGAGAAGGATACTCAGGGATTTATTGATGAGATGGAAGAGATCATCAGGGTGATGCATGCTACTAATTTAAAGGTGTATAGTTTACTGCGTATAAGTTGAAAGATATGGCTTACCCGTGGTAAAAGGAATGGGAAGTACTAAGGGGTGATGATGCTGAGCCGGCAGTATAGGATGAGTTTTTAGGTCCCTTCATTGATCATTTCATTACTCAAGAGTTGAGGGAGGGCAAGGCTAAAGATTTTGTGAACTTGAAGTAGGGTAAGATAAGTGTGAATAAGTATGCACTAAAGTTCCAGCAGATGTCTCTTTATACTCCAGAGTTGGTGTCTAATATGAGGTCTAAAATGAGAAAGTTCGCTTTTGGTTTGTCCCGGGATTTGGTGTTAGAGTTTAAGGTTGCATTGTTGAATAGTGATATAGACGTATCTAGTATGGTGGTTTACATACAAGAGGTAGAGGATGAGAAAATGAAGTAGGTTAAGATGGGAGAGAAATCGAGCAAGAAGTTTCGATATTCATAGCTGGGTCTAAATAAATAGAGCAGTTAGAGAGATCATAGAGAGTGGACCATAAATTGGGGAAGTTCTAATTTGACAATTAGTGCTCCCTATCCCCAACCTTCAGGTGATTATCATTTTCAGGATAGCAGTGGTCCTAAGGCACATGGTGCCCAATCTTAAGTTAGTAGAGCTTAGTCAATCCCACCTTATCCTTCTTATGAATTTTATAGACAACTCCACCGTGGTTATTGTGAGGTGGGGAGGAACTTATATTTTCAATTGTGATCAGCCTGGTCATCTGCAGAAAATTTTTCCTATAGCTGAAGTTTCTATTGGAGCTAATAAAGTCTCGATTGCAACTTCTTGGGCTCCTTCACCTAAGGGTGCTACTTTGGGTACCGACAATGACTGAAATCACATTTATGCACTTGCTACTCGTTAGGAATCTGGTGCATCTCCAGATATTATCACTGGTATGTTACAACTCTTCTCTCTTGATATTTATTATTTTATTGATCCGGGTTCTACCCTATCTTATGTTACTCCTTATGTGGTTGTAAACTTTGGTTTTTGTCCTAAAACTATTTCTGATTCCTTTTCTATTTCTACTCTGGTGGATGGTTCTATTGGTTTTATAAAATCTATAAGAGTTGTGTAGTGTCCATCTTTCATAAGGAGACATTGGTGGATTTGTGGGGATGGATTGGATTCATTTGTGCTTTTCTTCTCTGGCTTATAGGACCCTAAAGTTTTGTTTTTAATTCCCTAATGAACTAATTATTAAATAGGAGGGAAGTTCCTTAGTAACCAAAGGGAAGTTTATTTCCTATCTTAGAGTTCAGAAATTGAATTTCAAAGGGTGTCTGCATTATTTAGTTTGGGTTAAGGACTCTAGCTCTAAACTCCATCTTTGCAATCCGTCTCTGTGGTTAATGAGTTTCCAGAAGTCTTCTCTGATGATCTTCTCGAAATTCGTCCTGATAGGAAAATAGATTTTGAGATTTATCTTCTACCAGATACATATCCCATTTCTATTTCTCCTTATGGGATGGCTCCAACTGAACTAAAGGAACTAAAGGAGCAGTTAAAGGATCTTCTTAATTAGGCTTTTATTCATCGTAGTGTTTCTCCATGGGGTACTCCTGTACTTTTTATGTGAAAGAAGATAGGTGTCTTTAGGTGTGTATAGTCTAATACTCAAGCTGCTTTCATGAATCTTATGAATTGGGTGTTTATGTAGTTTTTGGAATCTTTTCTTATAATCTTCATCGATAATATTTTGGTGTACTCCAAAAGTGAGAAAGATCATGCCAATCACCTCTGAATTGATTTGCAAGATCTTAAGGACCAGAAGTTTTATGCAAAATTTTCTAAGTGTGAATTTTGGCTTAGTTTTGGGACTTTTTGTTGGTATGTTGTTTCTAGCGAAGGGATCAAGTTGGATCCATAAAAATTTAAGGCAGTTAAGCAGTAGCCTAGACCCATGACTCTAACCGATATTAAGAGCTTCTTGTGTTTGGATGGGTACTATGGTAGGTTTGTGGAGAGTTTCTCATCTATTGTTGCTTTGCTGGCGAAGTTTACTCAGAAAAAGGTTAAGTTTTTATGGTCCTATGCTTTTGAGGGTAGTTTTAAGAAGTTGAAGGATAAGATGACTTCTGTTTCCATTTTGACACTGCCAGAGGGTACTGAGGTGTTTGTTGTGCATTGTGATACATCCCTGTGGGACTGGATTGTGTAATGATGCAGCATGGTAAGGGTGTAGCTTATGCTTCCAGGCAGCTTAAGGTTAATAAGATAAATTACCTGACTCACGATCTAGAGTTTGCGGATATGGTCTTTGCTTTGAAAATCTAGCGCCATTATCTATAAGGGGTGCATATAGATATTTATTCAGACTAAAAGAGCTTGCAGTATGTGTTTACGTAGAAGAAATTAAATCTCAGGCAAAGAAGGTGGCTCGAACTGCTTAAGGATTAGGACATCAACCTTCACTACCATCTAGGTAAAGCAAATGTTATTTTTAATGCTTTTAGCAGGTTGTCTATGTGGTGCTTATCTCATATTGATGAGGAGAAAAGAGGGTTTGTAAAGGATCTTCATAGGTTGGCTAACTTGGGAATCTATCTCTTAGACTCTGAGGATGGAGGAGTGATGGTTCAGGAAGTGGTTAGATCATCTCTTGGTACTGAGGAGATGCAGGCTTTGTATTCCATACTTATGTAAATTAAGGATGATTTGGGTCTGCAAAAGGTTCTGACATTCGAGATTGGGGGAGATTGAATTTTGAGGTATCAAGGAAGGTCGTGAGTTTTGATATTGATGGGCTGCAAGGAAGAATCTTGACTGAGGCTCATAAGTCAAGATTTAAATTTAATCCAGTTTTTACCAAAATATATCCTGACTTGAAGGAAATCTACTGGTGGAATAAGATGAAAAGAGATGTGGAGAATTTTGTTTCTAAGGTATGGTTTGTCAGCAGGTTAAGGTGGAACATTTGTGGCTTGGTGGCATGTCTCGAGAGATAGATTTGCCTATGTAGAAATAGGAGATGATTAATATGGATTTCATTGTGGGTCTTCCACATTCTGGCAATTAGTATGATTCTATTTGGGTCATTGTGGTACGATGACTAAGTCCGCTCACTTTTTGCCTGTGAGAACTAACTACTCAGGAGAGAACTATGCTAAGTTATTCATTTAGGTGAAAGTTAAGTCATATGGAGTGCCAGTGTCCATCCTCTCAGACTGAGGTACGCATTTTTCTTCTCACTTTTGGCATTTGTTTCAGAAAAGTTTCGGTACTCAGCTAAACCTTAGCACAACTTTATACCCTTAAATGGATGGACAAGTGGGACGTATTATTAAAACTTTGGAGGATATGTTATGGGCTTGGGGGATTGATTTTAAGGGTTGTTGGGTTGACCATTTGCCTCTCATTGAGATTGCTCACAATAATTGTTACCATTCCAGTATTCAAATGGCTCCTTTTAAGGCTCTTTATGGTAGAAGGTGTAGGTCTCTTATTGGATGGTTTGAGGTGAGTGAGGTTGTTTTACCCTGACGTGGATCACCAAGACATGGAAAAGGTAAAGGTGATTAGAGAAAGACTTAAGACTGCTCAAAGTTGCCAAAAGTCTAATGTATATGTAAAGTATAAGGAGTTGGAGTTTGAGGTTAGTGATTGGGTTTTCTTATAAGTTTCTCCAATAAAAGGATTCATGATATTTGAGGAGAAGGGGAAGCTCAGTCCCCGTTATATTAGCCCATATCAGATTTTAAGAAGAATTGGGATTGTCGCTTATGGATTAGATTTACTAATGAGTTTGGCCTCTATTCATCCTATTTTCCATAAGTCTATGATAAAAATGTGTGCGTGACCCCTCTTTGATAGTACTTGTTGAGGATATTGGTGTTACAAATTCTTTATCTTATAAGAAAGTCCAGTTGAGATATTGGATAGGCAAATTCATAGATTAATGATAAAGGACGTAGCTTCGGTGAAGGTCCTTTGGAGAAATCAAAAGATGGAAGAAGCTACATGGGAAGCTAATGAAGATATGAGAGCCAAGTACTCATTCTTGTTCCTACATTGTATGAAAGCGCGTAAGGTATGATTTTTATTTTCCCTCTTATTGCATTTCAAATTTATCCTGGGATGCTGATGTAATCTTGCTATTATCGTGCTAAAAATGTCATAGCTCCTTATTCGGGGATGAATGATCCAAAGGGGGGGATAATGTAAGACCCTGTAAAATTTAAATGTATTTATCTTTTACCCTCATGCGTGCGTAACGTCAATTTTTAACTTGAATTATGATTAGGGATGTTTTGGGAAAGTTTTAAATTTTTAGAAGTAGTTCGGGGCTATTTTGGGACCCCGAGGTAGTAAGCCTCCGTAATACTAGCATTCCACTCTAATTAGACTCGACGATAAGGGTGTGTCATGGAGGCTAAGCTCTGTAAAATCAGCTTGCCACGTCTCTATGTATTTTTCTTCCAAATTTTGTTTTTTCCTCTTTGGGTGAGGGGCTTTTGGTCCTTTTACCCCTTACATGACTTTCAAACATCAAATTGGCCCTTTCCCTTCAGTTTAAAGATAGAAAAATTCTTTACTTTAACTCTTTAACTTCCGAACCAATAAAGGTTAAGGGTCTTACAGAGAATTCATCATTTAAGCTCAAAACATCAATTTCTTCTATATTTCAGGCATGTTTCTCATTCCTTAACTTGAATTTTACATTGTGGCATTTATTTAGGGAATATAAATTGTTGGGTTTGAAATTGGGTTGAGGATTTTTGGTTATTAATACTTGAATTGTTTTTTCCAAATTTTAAATGGATTATTTATGCTTTAATTAATGATTTTAGGACTGAATTGGTGCATTATTATAATGGTTGGAGTGAGAATATGAGTTTTCCCAAATTGATGAATTTTTGAATTAGTAATGGCATTAACCTCAACCCACCTTGTAAACTTGATTATGGAATATGGTATTTGAATGATTTAACTTACCTTTGGAGCATTGCATTGCACTAAAGGATAATAGATCATAAAAATGGTTTTGGAATGCCTGTGGTGTCCGTGGTTTTGGATTTTAAATGGAACTTAGTAGTCTAATGGTTAAATGAATTGGTTTGGCATAATTGAATTAGCTTGCAAGATTAGTTGTATGAAGATACCATGTTGGAAAATGCATTCAGAAAGACTCCTTAGTTAATGGTCGGATTTATGTGCAAACTATTTTAATTTGGGCTTAAAGAGAATTGTTTAGCTCACTGTGAAGGTGTAGTCTCGGGAGGATCAATACTAGAAACAACATTTACCGGCGTGGGGTCTATATGACCATGTGTCTAGATACACATCATATTTTGGAAGGCTATCATGTTGATGTCTTTATCCTTTCCTCGGTACGTGTGGTTAACACGCTTTGGATCCTTTTGGCAGGGGGAGCCGGACTTATATAGCCCATGGGTGCCTTAAAACGAAGCGAGCTACATAATTCAGGCTAATGTTTTAAACTATCATGTTAATAGACCCATGTCCCTATCTCGACATCCTATATATATATATACACAAATGTTGTGCATGGGGATTTTAACTGGGACTTTAGAAATGATATTATTTTATCCCTTTCCCCTGAGTTACATGCCAGTGCTCTCCCCACTGGCCGTCCATGGTGTTGACTCCCAATTTTGGCTCTCATTTTTTGCAAAATTAATTTCTCAATACTTAGGATTGTTGAATATTTTTACAATATATTTTTCTTATTTTTAACATTAACAGTTCAAAAATAATATTTTTTTCTTATCTTTACTATTAAAATATTAATGTCACATCGTATAATTTTTTTCAAAAAAATGAATAACTAAATAAATATATTTTAGATTATGATTCCTCCATTTTTTCTAAAATGAATAAATACATATATATAATTCCTTGTATTAGTGCATTAACATGATCCTCGCTTTATTATCATATTTTTACAAATTTATTCTATTTATTTGATTTTAAATTATAGCTAAACGTATTTTAAATATAACATATTTACATTTTTGAAAAATTATATAAATATATATATGTATATATATATATATATATATATATATATATATGTATATGTATATATATATATATATGAATGTGTATATATATGTATGTACATATATGTATGTATATATATATATATATATATATATATATATATGTATGTATATATATGTATGTATGTAAACATACTTTAGGAAAAATTAGTTGAACAAAGTAAACATCGTTAAATTACTTAAATGAAATCGACTGGGGAGAATTAGAACAACTAATTTTGAAATATTCTTTTTGATTAAAAAGCAACCCAACAAAATAACTCCCAACCCAATTTAAAATACCCAAGACTGAGCCAAATGTCCAATTTGCCTAACCAGCAACTAAAAACCCCTAATTTTTTTTTCTTCTTCATGTTGATATTTAACTAAAACATCGATATTTCTCTCCTCTCTATAAAATCAGTCAGACTCCACACCACCAGATAATGGTGGATTCCGGTGGTCTTAGACTTTCCCCTCTACTTTTTCTCTCGTCTATCCACCCCGTCACTTCGCTCTTCTCTCACATAACTTTTGTCTTCTCAAAAAGGAGCTAAAAAGCTCATATCCATCATTATTGCATCTGAAAAGGTAGAGGGATTGAAGAACCATCAGATTTCAGGTTGTTATTCCTTCAATCTAATGGTTCAAGGTCTTCAAATTTCAAATAGCCCCATTACCATTTTCACATCAACCTAAAAATGTGAACAAGCATGCTTTCTTTTCTTTCAGTTTAGCCCCTCTGTTTCTCTATGAGATTTGGGCTTTCCTAGAATTCAAAATTTGAATTCTTCAAGCGTTTGTTGGTAGCCATTGCAGCACCCTTAAATTTGGATATAAAAAGAGCCTTTGGGGTCCCATTTATCATCAGTAAGATCAGAAAGAACAACCAAGAATTAGCATCTATCAAATTCGCAAAAGGACTAGTAAATTCGTATTACTCCTTTTTTTTTTTGCTTGCTCCCTTTCCAAGTTCAACTGCGAATCTCCGATGAGGAAGCCTTAATTCGCTGCCCCGAAATAGGTAAGAACCTGCCCCCTTTCATTTTATTTTAGTTTTATTTTCCTTCAACTATTTTAAATTCTATGGAAATGGGATTAACCTTGATTTTGAGCTGTTGTTGTTGTTTTTCTTTTTGGTCATGCACTTAAAAAATGTAATTTTAATTCCAAAAGTTGTTATGTGTCCATCTCTGTCCAAATCAGAGAAGCGATAATAGATGCATCACATGTTTTTCTTAGCAGTCTAGTGCCTCTTTTGCTCTTTCAAGCTTTATTCCGTTGATGCTTATTATTATTATTATTATTATTATTATTTTTTTTTTTTTAGTATCTAGAATATTATTATTATAAATTTTTATTTTTGTATTCTTCTTAAATAAATTGTTGTGAAACTTTAAAAAATTTTAGCGAAAAAAATTGTTCCCTCTCTACCTCTTAGATTTTAGACATAGCATAATCACTAGATTTCGAATTTAATTTGTTTCGTTAAAGTTAAAATTTGGTAGGTAAAATATGTTCCATTAAATTAAAAGTCCGAGTTGTTAAAGTACCTAAACACTTCTTTAATATAGAATAGTGGCTTTATCTTTAGAATCAAAATTAGTTTTAGCAAATTACTAACATCGGATTAATAAAAATATAGATTTGCGGTAGGCAAATTTATCATGCTAGACTCGGAAATTGGATTTAGCTATTTTAGTTATGATAAATTAACTCCCTTTTCTCATCCATTTCAAATAAAAAAATGGTAATTTTTCAATTTGATTCCATAAGGTCTTTTCTTAAGATTTCAAATGAAGAAAACAATTTTTTTTAAAAAAAAAACATGAGCCTTTTCCTAATAATAATAAATAAATTCTCAAGACTTTAGAGATTCTAACAATTTTATTTCTATAGCTATCTTTAAATGATGCACTTAGCAAATGTTAAGCTATCATTTTATTTACGTCTATGTTATAAAATTAGAGTTATTTTTTACAATAAAAAAATGTGATATGGCATAATTAATCCTTTTTTAGTTTAGACTTTTATGTAAATTATTAATTAGACACTTCGTATATCTTCCAAGAGAAATGATTTAAAGTAACTATATTTTGACAGCAATAAAGTTGCATTATTTTTAAGAGGACCTATAAAAGTTATCTTTGATAATTTCGGAAATGGGTGAATTTTTAATCCATGACGAGGGTATTCTTAAGTTTTCTTTTTCAATTTTTAATAAATAATTAGCATGTTTTATTTTAATAAGATGTATATATTTTTAATACCTTATTTATATCTTTCTTAACATAGAAATTGATCTTTTTATCTAACCTAAGTTTGGCCGGTTAACCATAGTTAGCAGATACTTTAGGGTGCCTAATCCCTTCCCTTTAGGATAATTAGAATCCTTACTTAGAACGTTCAGTTGCATAGACCTAAAATGAAGTCTTTATTTTTTTTAATCACATATTTTACAATGGTGTCCTAATTCACCACAGAATTAATTAGGTGACGACTTACTTAATTTACATAGAAGTTTTTCAATATGTTGTACCTCGGTTTGACTCGTGTTAAAATAGGGTATAACAATTTGGCGATTTCACTGGGGAACTTATAGGTTTTTAACCATAACAAACTTAGATTTATAATTATGTTTTTTATATATTATTATTCATTTCGCCCTCTTTGTCTTGATTTATCATGCTTCTGTGACGTAAATGGATTATTTTATATTATTCTGTATAAATTGCTTATTTCTATATCGCTTTATATAAGTTGGTATTCCGTTCATATTTTCTCCACTTTAGAAAACTGACACTCACACATACTGTACATGGGGATTGTACATTGTAATTTCCCAAAATTCTTTTAAATCACCTATTTTAGAGAGTCAACGCAAACGTAGTGAGCAAGAGTTTCACTGTCCTGGGATCACGTGCCTTCTCATATAGGAAATCCTAGTACGTGATTACCCAAATCTAAGAAAAACTTGTGATACAGCGTTGCCACCCTAGATTTAGGCTATGCATGCATAAGTCACAGGTTGTTTGACCCATGGTGTTATTCCACGAATTTAGAAAATGTACTTATGTCAAAAGGGTTCACGACCCATTGGCGACCGTCATATTTTGTGCAGATATAATGATAAATTGATCCAAGTCATCAAATTGAGGTTGGAAAATTCTAACTCCAAACTTGAGTAATGTCATCAATTAAAGCTTGAATCAATTTATTGGAATCTCAGTTGATATTTGATGCTTAGGCCTACCTCCAACATAAAGGATTCACCCATTGTCACGACCCAAGCTGAGGCCCTAGTCACAATAGGCATCCCAAACCGTAAAAGCCTGAGCACCCTTCTCTATCTGGCAATCATACACGCATTCATATAATATAAAGGAAAATGCGGAAATATAAAACAATACAGAATCATGGTCAATATCATAATTCAATTGAATAATCCGGAATAGAATCCATAAACCTCTAACAATGTCCAACATCTATTTGTGAAATCTCTAATACATCAAAACCAACATCTTGTCTTAAACTGGGACAAAGCCCCCAGCCAGACCATAAACACGAAATGAGATAACATAGTATAATAACTAGGTCTTCTAGAATAGAAAAGGTTCACCAACTGCAACTTTCCAACACACAAGTCAACTGCTGAACGGGACCCCGGGCTGAGACTTAGATTCTGAAATATAGGGGGTCAATACATATGTACTGGTACATAGAGGAATAAAAAATAACATGTTTTTATACAACATAAGTGAGAGCAATTGATAAAAAAAAAATGTCAATCTAAAATAGTTGAAAATGCATGAGCATATTAAATGGGCTTTCAAGACATTTCTGTAAACCACAACTCAATGCTTTATCTTACTTTTGAGATAGGTGGTACACCCTACAACTCCACAGACCCATGGGCTATATGGAATCCGCCCTTAACTCGGTGGCCAAGTCCCCAACCCAAGTTTGTAGCAAGGTCTGGAGTCTCTATCTCTAATACGCCAAAGGGCACTAAGCCAGCATATGATCTCTCTTGGGGACATAATAAACTTATATCGGCAAAACACTATTTCCAACAAAGAGTTCTCTGAACTCGTTCCTTCTTCGGGTAATCACCTAACTATCTTTAAGCCCATTTTTAACTCTTTAAGACATGCATTCTTTGAAATCAAAATCTTAAAATCTTACTCTGTTATGGCATTCATCTGCTTCGTATCGTCATACTAAGACTTTCAAGTGATATATCTAAGCCATGTATTATCATGACATAATCCCTTCATTCAAAACATAATTTTTGGACCCCCAAATCATTCAAATAGTACAAGAGAATTTGTATATCGAAATTCATGAAATTTTTTTTTGCAAAGATTCTCTATTTGAATTCACAAACATGTGGTGGTCAATTAATTTGTAGCAAACCATATAATTCTTTCAATGATCATCTTTAAGATTTACAAACAAGAAATATCCCTCTCTTCAATTCACAACCAACATAAAGTTTATAAATGATAGTAAAACCCTTGGGTCATGCTTTAATACATGCAATTGAGTAACCCATAACTTTTAAATCAAGAAATAACACATTAAGAGAGGGAATACGTTATTCATGATCTCAATTCGTATTTAAAACCGAAAATCACATATATACATATACATGAGAAAATCAAGATTTAAAGGAAGGTCTCAAGACCAAAACGTTCACAATGTATACTTCTTAATGTAATTCAAATCCCTTCATAAGCATATGATTTCTCAACATTCAAAACCTTATTAAAATGATTTCATCATGCCCATGTAGTTTAAGAAAACCCGACATACCTTAGATTAAGAATAAAACCTAAATCTTGACTCATTTCTTGGAAATCTTGGATTAAAAGGCCTGGATTCTTGCCTTGAAGGAAAATTGTAATACCCCAAAACCTGGTACCGAGATGTCACACGGTGTTCAAGGATACGAGTAGCCTCAAGCTAACCCTGTAATCCTGCTACTAGGTCTGTAACTTATTTCAACATAAACTAATCAAGTAATAATGTTGTATTAAATCAAAATTGAACTAGAGTATGCTGAAGATACTGTCTGGATATCAAATGCAGAAAGTCTGAATATAATTGCTAGTAGTCTGACAAGCCTCTACTACTAAGAAAAGAGAGAGACATTGGAACAAATATCGAACTAACTAGGACTAAACTAAAAATAATAAATCAAATATTATGGAAGATGAAAGTCTGGATAAATGGGCCCTCGAACCATGAGGACTCACTAATTGTAGGGATATAGATAGAGATCACTCACGCTGCTAAGACTAAGCACCTGAACCTACATTATAAGACAATGTAGCACATAGATGTATATGTGGATCAGTACTTTTAGGATGTACTGAGTATATGGGGGTGAATGTATAAGTAAATGTAATATCTCAATGTTATCAAAATTCATAGAATATGCATGCTGTATGTAAAGGCTCACCTGGCTAGAATAACTGAAATCTAAAAATCATAGATCATGAACAATAAAACATACTGCATAAAATTGGAGAGCCATCACATTTCATATCTAAAAATCGTGTTGTTATCTGTCATTCTTTTCGATAAGACTATAGGAAAAATACTTTTAAAACTATTCTGAAGATCTTTGCTGTTAGGGAAATTTCCTCAAAAGATGTTTACTTATTTTACTAGCAGGGATGTTTTATTAACTGACATAAACCATGTGAGATATCATGGATTCCAACATCTCGTTCCGCAAAGAGGAAAATCTCACATTGGGGAGAGGTGTCATACTCTTGCCAGGGAGTATAACCTAAGCTAAGTGATCACATTTTTAACTGTCATCCTTATAGAAATGGGAATACTAAATCTTTACCTATATTGGGTCGTAGTTCTATGAAAGCAGGATGTACTAAACCCACACTTTCCACTCTGCTAAATACTACTCAGTTTAATCTATATGCTCATTCTGTAGGAAAATCCACTTTAAAAAGTTATAATGTTTCATACTGAAAGATAGCTGTGTATCTGTTCATTCAAAACTGAATGTAAGCTGTAAATTGGATTCCATATCTTAGATAAATATCGAAAAATCAAATCTTTATTCAAACTATCGATAAATATATCATGGGATGCTTAAAAATATAATCATTCTTGAAATAGCAATATTCAACTAGGGCTTGATAACCCATGTTTCAAATTCACATCAAAACATCATAATGTTCATGTTTGATAATGTGATTATTCATAACTTCAACTAAAAATCTGGAAAATATAGTTACATGCATGAATTTACGAAAGTAGTCATGCAATTCAACATCAAAAACACTTAAAACATCATCATCTTCAAATAGCAATAAATGGGTATGAACCTTAAATTTAAATCCATGTAATGTCATGTAAATTTGTAATTTAAAATTATTTTTGGGCGCAAGGATGAAATATTTATCCTTGATCAAAACCCCACATATCTTAATTGATGAACTAGATGAAGAAGCTTGGTTTTGTGATCCTATTTGTGCTCTTGAATGTTGATTTTTGGAATCCTTTAATTGGGAACCTTGAATTTTGAACTATTTTGGGAAACGAATTGTGAAATTTTGGGGATTCTTGAAGTTGAATGATGAAGCCTAGGATTTTAATTGAGTGGGATTTGATGGACAATAAGCATGTTTTGCTCAATAATACTCTTAATCATCTATTTTCACGGTTTGGGGATGTAGGAAAAAGACTAAATTGCCCTTGAAATTTAAAATCCATAACTAGATTGCCAATTGAGGCTTCAGCACGATGCGGTGAGTGGGTCATTGTGATACCCACCACGACGCGGTGGAATCACGGTAACTCACTGGATTGTGACAATTGTTGTTTTGGTCCTCACCATGATACGATGGCATGCTCATCGCGATACTCACCATGATGTGATGCAATGGTGATGAGCTACTGGAAATTGATGAATGATGATTTGGCCTACACCACTATGTTGTTGCCTCCTCACCGTGATACTTATTGCAACGCAGCCTATTCACGGTGGGCTGCTGTTTTGCCAATTCAAATACGATCCAATCCTCATCCAAAAATTCTAAAACTTACCCGAGCATGCTATTACACCCCTGACTATAATTCAACTAAAAATTCGTTGTCTCGAAGCCCAGAAGGTTAACTTAAAAATCTTTGAAATTTAAAAGGAGTCAAAATGACTAAGTCCTTTGACTCTTATATTAATTTTTGGGTTCTAAGTGCTTCAAGTATGTACTAAGGGATGTACTGAGCTAGAAATAGTTGGGGTATTACAATATCTCCCCCTTGGGAACATTTGTCCTTGAATAAGGCTAATGAAACTAAGATGTTGAAAACTGAGGCTATAACTAGCATGCACAACTGAAAGCATGACTAAACTTATTTACAAATGCAAGAACTATCGAATGAATGGATATATAAAGATTAAACTTGGAATGAAAAGAGGTGGTCTGAGGAAACTTGTTACCTTGAACTAAATTTGTATCTGCAGTGAAAAGATGCGGGTACTTGGTTTGCATATCTGCTTCTGCTTGCCAAGTGGCTCCCTCAACGGATTGATTCTTCGCAAGAACTTTGACTAAGGGAAATTCTTTGTTCCTTAGTCTATGAATTTGGAGATCAAAGATCTTGATTGGAATCTCTTCATAAGAGAGGCTATCACGAATATCTGTGCTTTCTAAGTGTACTACAACCACTGGATCACCAATACACTTCTTTAACAAGGACACATGGAACACAGGGTATACGGAGGAAAAATATGTAGGCAGCTCAAGCTCATATGCCACCTTTCTAACACGGCTCAATATTCTGAAAGGGCCAACATAGCGGGGACTAAGCTTTTCCTTTTTGCCAAATCTCTTCATCCCTTTCATGGGTGAAACTTTCAAATAAACTAAATCACCAGCTTCAAACTCAAGATCTCTTCTCCTCAGATTTGCATATGATTTTTGACGACTCTAAGCTATTTTTAACCTTTCTCGAATTAATTAGACTTTCTCCATAGCTTCTAACACCACATCTGGCCCTGTCAATACGACATCACCCACTTCAAACCAACCAATAGGTAATCTACATCTTTTCCCATAGAGAGACTCAAACGGGACCATCTGGATGCTAGCATGATAACTGTTATCATAGGTGAACTCAATCAATGGCAAATGCTTATCCCAACTACCCTTGAAATTAAGAACACACTCTCTCAACATATCTTCTAGAGTTTGAATGGTCCTTTCTGCCTGACCATCCATCTGAGGATGAAAAGATGAACTAAGATGGACTTGGGTTCCAAGACCCTTCTGAAAGGCCTTTCAAAAGTGAGAGGCAAACTGAGTACCCCTATCTGAAATGATAGACAATGGAACTCCACACAATCTAACCAACTCTCTAATATACAACTTAGCATAATCTTCAGCTAAGTAGAATGTATGAACTGGCAGGAAATAGGCTGATTTAGTCAACTTTTCTACTAGGACCCTAATCGAATCATGACGACATCGTAAATGAGGTAACCCTATTACAAAATCTATGTTCACATCTTCCCACTTCTAAGTAGGAATACTAAACTTTTGAAAAGTACCATCAGGACTTTGGTGCTCTACCTTAGCCTGTTGACAAACTAAGCATTTAGCTACGAACTCTGCAATGTCTTTCTTCATACCACTCTACTAATAGATCTCACGTAAATCTCAGTACATCTTAGTAGCACCAGGATGAATGGAATAATGGCCACCATGTGCTCCATCCATAATCCACTATCGCAATCTATTAATGCATGACACGCGTAATCTATTTTCGTATCTCAATACACCATCTCTCTCTTAGGATAAAACCTCTACCTTCTGATATCTAACTGACTTCTTAAACTTAACTAGGATGGGATCTTGATCTTGTTTCTCCTTCACCTCAGAAAGTAAGGAAGATTCTGCACTACTCTACACCCAAATGCTACCCACAGCTGAATCAACTAAATGAAGACCCAATCTAGACAATCGATGAACTTCCCAAACTAACTCCTTGTTATCACTCTCCACATGAGCAACACTGGCCATAGACAGTCTACTAAGGGCGTCTTCCATAATATTGGCCTTGCCCGAATGATACAAAACACTTATGTCATAATATTTCAACAATTCTCTAAAGGATATTTAACTCTCTCTGTGCAAACACATACTGCTAACTTTTATGGTTCGTAAAAACATCAATATGCACCCTATAAAGATAGTGCCTCCACATTTTCAAAGCAGACACTACCGCGGGTAACTCAACATCATGAGTAGGATAAATCTTTTCGTGAAGCTTAAGATGTCTAGAGGAATAGGCTATGACCTTACCTCTCTGCATCAAAACTCAACCCAAACCAAATCTAGAGGCATCACAATAAACAACGAATCCATCTGTACTATCAGGTAATGATAACACTGGGGCTGAAGTGAGTCGAGTCTTTAAATCCTAAAAACTCTTCTCTGAAGAATCTCACCACTGAAACTTAACTTTTTCTAATTTAATCGGTTCATAGAAGATACAATGGACGAGGATATCATTGATAAAGGCTATGAAAAACATGTCTAGGTACTATTTAAATACTCAGTTCATCAAGTCCATGAAGATTCTTGGGGCATTTGTCAGTCCAAAAGATGACTAGGAATTCAAACTGACCATAACGGATTCTGAAAGCTATCTTCGGGATGTCACATTCCCTTACTCAAAGTTGATGATAGCCGGATCTAACATCTATCTTGGAGAAATAGCTTGTACTTTGGAGTTGATCAAACAAGTCATTGATTCTAGGAATAGGATATCTGTTTTTAATTATGACTTTATTCAGCTGACAATAATCAATACACATTCACAAGGAACCATTTTTTTACACACGAATAAGACAGGAACACCCCATGGCGAAACACTGGACCTTATGAAACCTTTATCTAAGAGGTCTTTGAGTTGCTCCTTCAACTCTTTAATCTCGGCAGGAGCCATATAATACGGAGGAATGGAGATGGGCTGAGTATCAAGAAAAAGATCAATTTCAAATTCTACTTCACTATCAGGAGGTACCCATGGTAAATCTTTGGGAAACACATCAGTAAATTCATTGACTACACAGACTGACTGAACTGGGAGAGTCTTAGACTTATTTTATTTAACTCGAGTTAGATGATTGATACACCCTTTGGATATCAACCTTATATCCTTAAGATAAGATATGAAATTGCTCTTGGGAGACACTAAATTGCCTTCCTAATTGAAGTCAGGCTTATCAAGAAATTGAAACATAACTACTGGAGTGCGACAATCTATGGATGCATAATAGGAATGGGGCCAATCCATACCAAGAATAATATCAAAGTCAACCATATCTACCTCTATTATATTTTATGAAGGACTGTGATAGGACACTTTCTATAGATCTGTTTGACAACAGCTAACTCACACACTAGAGTAGAAACCAAGAAGGACACAGGGATCTTTTCAGTACCTATTTAAAAAATAACTGCAACTAGTGGGGTCACATAAGAGAAACTTAACCCAAGGTCCAACAACACATAAACATCAAGATGAAAGATATGAAGTATATTATTATAGACATATAGGAGCTCTCAGGCTCCTGATAATATGGTAAAGCATAGAATCGATTTTGGCGCTAACCACCACTAGTACTAGATGATATGCCCCGAGGAGGGATTGGGCGAGCTATGGGAGCTAGTGCACTAGTAGACTGAGTTTGGAGATTAACATCCCTGCTTCCTTGCTTAGCATATGGGCACTCCTTGATACCATGGCCAACTGACTACATCTAAATAAAATCTTCTGACCCAACAAACTCTCACCAGGATGATTCTTACCATATCTTGCACATAAAGTATAACTAGGCCTTTCACCTACACTATTCTGAGATCTAGAAAAGTCTTACTCCACTGTTTTGCTGGGTATTAGGTGCGAGGGAACTAGCTGAATATCGCACTAGAAAAGGCGGACAACTCTAAAACTGTGAACAATTTCCTCTTGCAAATATTGATTGACCACACTCAAAGTGCCTAGTTCTAGCTTTCTTATTTCCTCTATCTCTTTTCTTTAAATTTTCTGCCTCAATTTATTGGGCATGAGTCATCAATCTAGCAAGATCTATATCTCTAATAATCATGGCAGTCCTACACTCCTTAACTACCAATCTAGAAACTCCAATAATAAACTTACTCATACTAGATCTAGTGTCAACTATCAACTCAGGAGCATACTTAGACAACTGGTTCAACTTAATATAGTACTCTTTTACTATCATTGAACCCTATATCATGTTCATGAACTCTTCAACCTTAGATTTCCGTAACTCACGTGGGAAGAACCTGTCTATAAAAGCATCCTGAAATACCTGCTACTCATGGGACCTGCATTCTCACCCCTACCTTTCTTCCACATAACAACCCAATCAAAAGCAACATCTTTAACCTAAAAAAATCCAATTCTACACTCTCCTCTTAAGTAACATGCATAACTTAGGTGATTCTTTTCACCTCATCAAGATACAATTGTGAGTCCTCACCTACCTTTGACCCAAAGAATTTGGGCGGATTCATTCTTATGAAGTCATGAAGTATGGATACAGCTAAATCAACCTTTTGCTAATGCAGAACTATAGCCTGATTATTGGCTTGAACTTTGGCAGTCACAACTTGGGATAAAGCCTGAAAGGTAGACCAAAATTTGGCATGAGACATATTCTCATTCAATGAATCAACAGGCAGGGGTGACTTATTATTATTTTTGTGGGTATTATCTTTATGAGGAGGCATATTATGTGATGAAAAAACATAAATTAAAGTTGATAGAGATAGCTATAAGCACAATGAATTTTGAAAGAAAAGAGATGATTTCCTAAAATACCTCATAGCCTCTTGCTCATAAATATGGTGCGCTTTATACCCATGATCAAGACTCTACATAACATGACTTGTATTAATCCCTAGGACTCTCTATATACAATTACATAGCATGATCTGTCATAGCATATGCCTCAAGACAATTGCGGCCACATGATAACAATTATCCAACACATGATCTGGAGCTAGCAGCAGTCATATTTTCCTTAAAGATATGATGTCACAACTTGTATGGGATTCATGTTGAAATATATATTTACCATAAGAGTTTTCAATATATCTTTAATCATCCGGGAAAAGCAAATGTGGTAGCTGATGCATTAAGTCGTAAGTCTGTGGTGGTCACTTATGGGAAATCTATAGAAAGACAAGGGATGACTAAGGATCTACACTAACTAGCTAATTTGGGGGTTCACCTTCTTGAAACTCCAGATGAGGTGCTTATTGTGCATAATACTGTAGAATCTTTACTAGTAGCTAAAGTAAAAGAGAAGCAATATGAAGATCCCATTCTATTATAGCTTATAGAGAATATACAATGTGGTATGACAAAGGCATTTTAGATTATGCAAGTGGGAGTACTTTGGTGCAAAAAAAGATTGTGTGTGCCTAATATAAATAGGCTAAGAAAGAGGATTATGACAGAAACGCATCATTCAAGGTATTCCATCCATCTAGGTCAACAAAAATGTACCATGATTTAAAAGGGATGTATTGGTGGGGTGATATGAAGAAGAACATTGCAGAGTTTATAGCCGAATGTATAAATTGTCAAAGAGTTAAAGTAGAGCACCAAAAGCCCAGGGGTTATATGCAATGTATAGATCTTCCAATATGGAAGTGGGACATGATCAACATAGATTTCATCACTGGTTTTCCTTGTACATCTTGAAGGTTTAATTCCATATGGGTTATATTTGATAGGCTTACCAAATCAGCACATGTTCTACCGGTTAGGACCACATACACAGTTGAAGAATATGCCAAATTATATATTAAAGAGATAGTTCGGATACACGAGGTTCAAATCTCTATTATATCAGATCGAGAACCTCAATTTATTAAAAATTTTTGAAAGTCTTTCAAGAGAAATTAGGGAACACAAGTGAATCTAAGTATAGCTTTTCACCCTCAAATAGATAGACAAGCAGAACGTACCATTCAAACACTTGAAGATATGCTACGATCTTGTGTATTGGACTTTAAAGGTCGTTGGGATGATCATTTACCTCTCATCGAGTTCGCCTCCAACAATAGCTATAATTCAAGTTTCAAAATGGCACCATATAAAGCTTTGTATGAAAGAAAATATAGATCTCCAATTAGATGGTTTGAAGTGGGTAAAATTGCCTTATTCGGACTAGATCTTGTTCATCAAGCTGTGGAAAAGGTTAAAGTGATCCAAAAATGGGTAGAAGTAGCCCAAAGTCAACACAAGTCATATGCAGATATTAGAAGGAGGGGGCTAGAGTTTGTTATAGGTGATTGGGTATTCTTGAAGGTGTCACCAATGAAGAGGGTTATGAGATTTGGTAAGAAAGAAAACTAAGTCCATATTATATAGTCCCATACCAGATTACTCGGAGGTTTGGCAAAGTCGCTTATAAATTAGAGCTACCCCAAGAGATCTCAATAGTTCATCCAGTATTTCACGTCTAAATGCTTCAAAAATGCATATAAGATCCGTCTCATATCACTCCTACTAAAGATGTACAAGTTATGGAAGATCTTACCTATGAAGAAATACCTATTGATATCCTAGATCGATAAGTTAAGAAGTTAAGAAATAAAGAAATAGCTTCTATAAAAGTTCTTTGGAGGAACCAACAAGTACGAGAGATAACATGGGAAGCTGAACAAGTGATGAAATCTAAGTACTCCCATTTATTCAAATACAAAGAGAAAGTCCAAGATGCTGAATTAGAGCAATAATAAGTAAGTGGAATATAAAGTACTATGTGATAATAGGGATATTAAACTTAGGCTTGAACTTGTTTTGGTTGGACATTTATGCTAACATTTGAGGATGAATGTTCCTAAGGGGGGAAGGATGTAACATCCCATATTTTGCTTGTGCTTGTTCTAATTATATGGAACCTGGTATAGCCTTGTGGTATAGGTAATGGATGAGATTTATTATACAAGTATTAGTGGTGCAGATGGAATTATAGATGCTGCCCGTATAGTTTAATATGGTGCGACCAAGTTAACATTGATACAACTATTTAAACTTAGGATCATAAGATAGTATTTGAATCTAAAGTTTAAAGTGATCAAGTGTGTATAAGTTGAAGGTTAGATTAAAGGGATTAGGGGCTGGAAATGGAATAAAATATTAAGGTGCTTTCTTGACTTAATTAAGCTAGTAGATGAGCCACCTACTTAAGCTATTTGGACCAAATTAATGGACCCATGGCTATGGACCAGATTTGGGCCTATACTAATGTACTCATTTGGGCCCAAATTGAATAAAAGAGGAATAAAATGGATAAATGGCCCAACACACAAATCTACCAAAGGCCCAAATTAATTGAGTCCAAAATAAGAATTTAAGAAAGTAGGTGCATCACCTACTTTGAAAATTTGAGAAGCTTGAACCCTTAAGTAGGTGTATCGCCTACTTGAACCAATTTGACCAATTTTAGGTCCAAAATGTAGCTAAGGAGGTAGACAAAATAGGGCCTTTATAAGTCCAAGTTGCTGATCATTTTACTTGATTTCTAAGTCATAAAAAAGAGTATATTTTAGAAGATCTCTCTACTCTCTCTAAACAACAAGGAGCAACCCTAAAATTCCTTCTAGGGATTTTAAAGAAACCCTCACCTTTGCAGCCCAAGGTAAGTGAAAATACTTATGTATTAGCTTAATTATCTCATGAAAGATTAGGAAAACATGCTATAGGTTCCTAATTATAAATACATGGTAGAATATAGAACAAGCTACTTGCTCACTTTTTCTTTGTTATTAAGAGATCTCTTTTCTTCTTTTGTTTAAAGTGTGAAGGAAAGTGAAAGTTAAAGTTTTGAGGAGTTCAAATTAAAATAATAAGTTGCAGAATTGATGTAAGATGACTACTCCATTTTGTTCTTCTCGTATGTGAATTTGAAAGAAAATTATGGATGTGTTGTTATTGAAAACTCAAGAGATGATGAACTAAATTTAAGGGATAGTTTATTTGGGGGAGATTGAATGGGTGTTGCTGCTCCAAAAATTTGACTTTGAAGTCAAAGATAGGAAAGGTTGTGAAAACCAAGTTGTGGATCATCTACCTAGGATGGTAGGTGAACAAGAAGTTTGTGATTAAATAGAGATAAATGATGCATTTTCTGGTGAGGAGATCTTGGCTGGTACTATGGAGAAAATGCCTTGGTATGCTGATTTTGCAAACTATGTTGTGATTGAAGTCATTCCAGAAAATCTTTCTTTCCATCAAAGAAAGAAATTCCTTCATGATGTGACATGCTACTTCTAGGATGAGCCATATCTTTTTCAGTGATGCGCTGACAATATTATAAGGAGATGTGTGCCAGAAGTGGATGTATTATGTATATTGGAAGCATGTCATGCTTCTTCTATTTGAGGTCACTATTCAGGTGACCGAACTACTAAAAAGGTGTTATAGAGTGACTATTATTGGCCAAGGTTATTCAAGGATGCTCACAAGTTTTTGTTAAAATGTGACCAATGTCAGAGGCAGGGGTCGATCTCTAAGAGGCTTGAGACGCCTTTGACTAAGATGCTTGAAGTAGAATTGTTTGACGTCTGGGCACCAATTTCATGGGCCCTTTTGTAAGCTCGTATGGGATGGAGTACATTCTAGTTATTATGGATTATGTATCAAAATGGGTTGAAGCCATTGCATTGTCTGATAATGAAGGAAAGAGAGTTGTTGCGTTTCTAAAAAAGAACATCTTCTCTCGCTTTGGAATACCACATACTATTATAAAAGATGGAGGATCTCTTTTTTGTAACAAAGGGTTTTGAGCATCTTTGGAGAAATATGGGGTAAAACATCCTAGAGTGGAGTACCACCTACAAACTAGTGGCCAAGTGGAGGTCTCGAATTGGAAAATTAAGGCCATCTTAGCTAAAACAGTGGACGCTAGCAGGTAAGATTGGTATCCAAAGCTCGACGATGCTATGTGGTCATATTGGACTGCTTTTAAGACACCAATTGGTATGTCACCATATCATCTAGTCTATCAAAAAGCATGTCATTTACCAATCAAGATGGAGCACAAGGCTTTGTGGGCCCTTAAAAGGTTAAATCTTAATTAGAAGGAAGCAGTGGAGCTAAGACTGGGGTAACTGAATGAGATGGATGAATTTTGTCTTAGGGATTATGAAAGAGAAGATTTATACAAGGAGTAGATGAAGAAGTATCATGATTAAAGGGTTGAAAAATGAGACTTCCAGAAAGGCAACTTGGTTCTTCTATTCTACTCTAGGCTCAAATTATTCCCAAGTAAACGTAAGTCTAAGTGGTCAGGCCTGTTTAAAATTAGTCAAGTCTACTTATCTGGAGTAGTCAAACTTGAGAATGAAGATGGAAGCGTCTTCAAAGTCAACGGGCAATGAGTCAAACTTTATATCGGTCCAAAAGACTCGATAAAAATTATTGCTACCATCTATCTCGATAAAGTCTGAGTAATCGAGATAACTGAGTCGTGCCACAATAATAAATCAGGCGCTACATGGGAGGAAACCCATGATTTTATTTTGATTTTTGTACATGAAATATAAAAATACCAAAACAAGAGTCAAGCCATGACCGAAACTAAGGTGCTAGATGAGAGGCAACCCACCCTTCTAATCATTTTAATTTTTTTTATTAAATATAGGTGATCGAAGCACTAAAAAGGTGGTAGGTTCAAAACTCGAGTTGAAAGGGCGTCGTGTCAAAGGTGGTAAGTTTAGGAGTGTCGGAATCATTACAGGTAAGTTGGAGTGGTCAAAATGTAAGGCTCGATTCATGATTCATGTTAGAGATGTCACTCAAGTTAGTCCTTATATGGAGAATGGGGTGCATGACGTCCAAGTTTAAATAGACCATGGTAAAGGTGTTTCCTAACATTTAGCCTAAGCACATTGCTTTACATAGGTGAAAATGGGTGGCATGATGTGCACCGCACACCTTGATGTAGGCGATAACATATGCGCCGCACACCTAAAGTTGTGCGATAACATGTGCTCCGCCCAAGCCTCTACTCATACTCACTGCCTCAACTGTGAGATTCCACATACGTTGCACACCTTAAGTTGTGCGATAACATGTGCAGCGCTCAAGACTCCGCACATGCTCACTGCATCAACTATGCGATTCCTTATGCGCCGTATACTTCAACTTGTGCGATAACATATGCATTGTACACCTTAACGCGTATGCCTACTATCTCACTTGTGCAATTCATAATGCGATGCACACTTAAACATGTGTGATGAGTTGTGCGCCGCACATATTTCCAAATTCATCTTAGTATCCAACTCTTAATTGGGTTGACCCATCCCGAACACCACTCTTTAAATAGAGTGCATGCCCTAAATGCTCCAATTCACTACTATTTTACCCCAAAGATGTGAAAATCAATTGTCCTGTCAACATTCTTTGTCTTTCAAGCCTCTTCCTTGCTTCAAACATCAAGAATTATTCCTTTGTTTCTTCAATTCTCCATCTTTAAGATAAGTTATTCTTTCGTAATTCTTAGATACTGTGTCTTTATTGTTATAGTTAATTGATTTCTTGAGGATTATAGATTAAACTATTTCCATAGCTTTGTAAAAGTGGTTTTGAAACTCTTAGGGAAGATGAACACCATTATTGTAGAAACCACCATTGTTGTAAAAGTTAATTTGACCTTTGAATATTTAGTTGGTGGTTTTGTATAAATCATGATGTATTGTGGGTATTGAGGTGTTGAATTGACCTTGTTTTGTGAGCATTATGTTGATGGAAATGTAGGAATGTGATGACGTTTTTGTACTGTGATAAGTTTAAGTTCTAAAGGATAATTTTGTTCAACAAGGGTTTTATCAAAACAAAATTAGTGAAATTGGTGGTGTGAAGGAATTAATTTGGTGAAACAATTGTGTTGTGCCATGTGAAAAGTTGAATTGCATTTTTTGGTGGACCGTGAGGGGTTCATAGAATGAAATTGTGAGTTGAAAATGTGTTAAGAATGTGTGAATAATGCCAAAACCTAAGATCAAAGTGTATGTCGGCAAAGTCTGAGTACCCAACAACACTACTTACTTGGGCTATGCTAACAAATTAAGTGTGGGGTGGTTATTTCACTATCCTCTTCTTAATTGTAGTGAGTTTTATTAAGTGTGAATGATATGATTTTATGATGCACTCAGGTGATATAGCTCCCAAACGAAACCATGACAAAGATAAAGCATCCGCATCTCAGAAAGGACAAAAAAGAGCAAGAAAGGAAAAATCTGCTTCTTCCTCTCTTCAATTGCCTTGATGCACTTTTGGTATTAAATGGGTCTTAGAGGAGGATGGTCAGGAGTGGTACAATAATAATAAAGTAAATAGATATGTGCAACTATAGATAATTCAAAAGGAGAGTTCGGCGAGGTACTGCCCTCGTATTATGGCTAGGATCACAAAACTAAAACTTGACTTCATCCTCCAAGATATGGATGAGTGCAATCTAGATTGGACTCGGGAGTTTTATGCTAATTGGTCCCTAAAGACTAGCAGCAGTGAAGTGAAAATTTGAGGGAAAATCCTACATCCGACAGTAGACTTATTCAACTCTTTCTTGGGCACTCCAAACGTGGATCACTCCAAGTTAAATGTCACGACCCGAACTAGGGCCCTGGTCGTGACGGACATCCCGAACCATGAAGGCCCGAGAGACCCTCTAACTTGTAATCATATACACTATTCATATATAAATAGGAAATGCAGAAATAAAATCTTCTATGAAAACATGGTCATAATCTAAATTTAGTTTAATAATGAGGAATAAAATCCAATATCAACTAAACACCGTCTGAAAACTATCTGTGAATTTTGGTTAAGGTCAGTTCCTTTTCTAGGTCACATTGTTTCCATTGAAGCCATTAGAGTTAATCCCCAAAAGACAAAAGTTGTAAAGAATTAGACTAGACCTACCGCCCCATCTGACATTAGTAGTTTCTTAGGTCTAGCTGATTACTACCATCATTTTGTTGAGGGATTCTCTTCTATCGCATCTATCATGACCATATTGACCCACAAAAAAGTTAAGTTCCAGTGGACAGATGCCTGTGAGAAGAGTTTTTAGGAGTTGAAGAGTCAACTCACTTTAGCCCCAGTGTTAGCTTTACCTAATGGTACTGATGGTCTTGTGGTGTACTGCGATGCTTTTAGAGTTGGTCTGGGTTGTGTGTTGATGCATAGAGGTAAAGTTATAGCTTATGCCTCTAGACAGTTGGAGCCTCATGAGAAGAATTACCTAATCCATGATCTTGAATTAGCAGCTGTAGTTTTTACTTTGAAAATGTGGAGACATCATTTGTATTGTGCTCATGTTGATGTGTTTACTGATCACAAAAGCCTACAGTATGTATTTACTCAGAGAGATTTGAACCTTAGACAAAGAAGATGGTTAGAGTTGCTAAAAGACTATGATATGAGTGTGATGTATCACCCGGGCAATGCCAATGTTATGGAAGATTCTCTTAGCAGGTTGTCTATGGGTAGTACAGCTCATGTAGAGAATGATAAGAAAGAATTGGCTCATGATGTGCATCATTTGGCTAGGTTGGGTGTTAGATTGCTTGATTCCACTGAAGGGAGTACGTTAGTTTAGAGTAGTTATAAGTCCTCTTTGGTCCCGAAGGTAAAGGAGAAGTAGGATAGGGATCCTAGTTTGGTCAGGCTGAAGGAATCAGTTAAGGACCAGAAGGTAGAGGTTTTCTCCCAAGAGGGAGATGGTGTGTTGAGATTGCAAGGTAGACTGTGTGTTCTGAATGTTAATGTTTTAAGGTAGAGAATTATGGCTGAAGTGCATGGTGCATGATATTTTATTCATCCTGATGATACCAAGATGTACCGTAATTTGCAGGAAATTTGTTGGTGGAACGGTATGAAGAAAGACATAGCAGGATTTATGGAAAAGTGTTCTAGTTGTCAACAAGTTAAGGTAGAGCACCAAAGGCCCGGTAGTGTAATGCAAAAGTTTAGCATTCCTACTTGGAAGTGGGAAGAAATGAATATGGATTTCTTATTAGTTTGCCTCTTTCTCATCGTCGTCATGATTCGATTTGGGTTGTTGTAGATTGGTTGAATAAATTAGCTTATTTCTTGCCAGTGCATTCATCTTATACAACTGAGGATTATGCTAGAGTGTATATCCATGAGTTAGTCAGATTGCATGGAGTTCCTTTGGTATCATCTCTGATAGGGGTACTCAGTTTACTTCCCAATTTTGGAGGGCTTTTTAGAAGGGTCTCGATACCCAAGTTCGTCTAAGTTTTACTTTCCATCCGCAGAACGATGGTCAGGCTGAGAGGACTATTCAGACTTTGGAGGACATGTTGAGGGCATGTGCGCTTGATTTCAAAGGTAGTTGGGATGAGCACTTGCCATTGATCGAATTTACGTATAATAATAGTTTCCATGCTATTATTCAGATGGCCCCGTTCAAAGCTTTGTATGGGAAAAGATGTAGATCGCCCATAGGTTGGTTTGAAGTAGGAGAAACAATTGTGATTGGGCCTGATGCTGTGTTCGACGCTATGGAAAAATTTAAGCTAATTCGAGAAAGATTAAAAACTGTTCAAAGTCGTCAAAAGTCATATGCGGATATGAGAAGAAAAGATCTTGAGTTTAATGTTAATGATTGGGTGTACTAGAAGGTTTCACCCATGAAAGGGGTGAAGAGATTTAGGAAAAAAGGAAAGCTTAGTCCCCTTTATGTTGGTCCATACAAGGTTCTTAGCCATGTTTGGAAAGTAGCTTATGAGGTGGATTTACCCGTGAAGTTGTCTAGAGTTCATCTGGTATTTTATGTTTTTATGCTTAAGAAGTGTATTGGTGATTCTGTCGTGGTTGATTCTTCCGAAATCTTAAATATTCAGGATAGCCTTTCATTCGAGGAGATTCTGATTGTGATTTTGGATTTTCAAATCCGTAGGCTAAGGAAAAAAGAAGTTCCTTTGGTTAAAGTGCTTTGACGAAATCAATCTGTTGAGAGTACTACTTGGGAAGCCGAAGCTTATATGCGAGCCAAGTACCCTCACTTTTTTTTTGTGAGTTTGAAGCGAGCAGAAGGTATCATTCTTTTTTAATTCTACCCCCTTCTTATTAAAGATTCAGCAGTATGTCTACTTCATTGCGAATTCATGCATTTTCTATAGTATTCGAAGGTATAGAGTGAAGTATGTCTTTTGAGTGAGTCGTTCCAGCTATCGTCCTCATTTTTCTCTTGTTCTTGGCCTATCTGGCAACATTTGTGGATGAATATTTCTAAGGGGGAGATATTGTAAAACCCCGAGATTCTAACCAATAGTGCCGCCATGACTCAAGCCTATGAGAAATAAATTATAGTTTTTTGGTTGTTTTCTGGTCGAGGGTGATGTGTATTTAGGCTTTAAAGATGTCCTAACAATTGGGCGAATCAAAACGTTCTTTACTGAGTAAATTCTTAAGAAGGATTTTGGCATAGTAAATTTCAAATGATCATATCTCCCGTTGTAAAACTAATTATTGAGTTCATCACCTACCAAAAGATAGATAATTTAATTATCTTTCCAACAATACCAATTTTGTCAAAATCTGATATCGGAGCAAAGAGTTATGCTTATATTACTACAGCGTGTCAGCCTGGAAAGTCCGTGACGACCTTTTGTGATGGCTTGTCACAAAATGTCGTCACCTTAAGGCAGAAAGTCACAAAATCCACCCTTTTTGTGACGATAATTCATGACTGCCTATCACAGGCTTGATGGCTTGTCACGGATGTCGTCAACAATTTTTTTCAGCAATTGATGGATAATTTTTGTAAGGGTATTTTGGTCATTTCCCATTTTTGGAAGACTCTATATATATGAGAATCCTCATCCATAACCTAATTTTTTCATTTCTCTCTACCAATTCTCTTGAGATATATCTCTAGGGTTTTATTTAAGAAAATTAATCTTCTAAAAATCATCCATAAATCTTCAAGATTCCTTCAAGAATCAAGTTCCTCATAGAGTGGGCTTCAATAATTTTTTTTAATTATTACAAGTGTGAGTAACGTCTCAAGCACTAGAGTTCAACCAATTTTAAAGATTAAGGTATATGGGATTTTGAACAAGAGCAATATTTTCGTTCTTGTGCTCAAAGCTTTGATTTTTATTATGGATTTACATGATTTTGCAAGTGGGTTTATACCCAAATTACTTCATCATTAGATTATGAGAATATAAATTGTTCAAGCTTTGTTATACATGATTATTTTACAATTTCCAAGTTATGACTTAATATTTAATATTGTGAATTTCAAGTTCCTACCGTGAGTTGGTATTTCAAGTGCTTTCAAGATATGTGTCAAGCTTTAAGCTTCCTTTTTACAAATTGAATTATTGAGTATATTGATTCATGAGAATTGAGTTATTACAATGAGTCTTAATAATTCCTCAAAGGTATTGATGTTGCCATGACTTAATGAATTGATGCATTTTGATATTGATAAAGATTGATTTGATTTGAGTCTAGTTAGGAATCCACAAATTGATTATGATTTGATAGATGAGAAAGAGATTTGATTTGGTCTTCATGATAGACCTTTGTGATGTTTGTGGTGGATTTTTTAATGCGTTATGAGCTTATGTCTGGGAGTAGTATTTAACACCGAGTGAAAATGTGCTATTTCCCTTAAAACTATGTACCACCGTAGGATTGATATTGATATTTGTGGGCCAGAGGCCGAGTATGAGATTGTGATCACTTAATTGAGGTTGTACTCCCTGGCAAGAGTACGACACTCTTGCCAATGTGGGGTTCTCTCCTTAGGAGGGCAAATCGTTGGACTCCATGTAGCTCACATGTTTTATGTTGGTTATAATAACCTCCCATGTCCATAAGAGTTGAGTTTCATTAATTACAGAGTCACTCCGAGTCTTGAGTTGAAGAGTTGAGTTATTTATGATGATTTATGAGGTTTTTATCATATGATTTATTTACGATGAGATCATGAAAAGTATATTTCAATCTAACTCAAGCCAAGTGATCCATCATTGTACATATACATATTTTCATGAAGTTGATGATGATATTTACATTGTTACATGCACCCCCACATACTCAGTACATTCTAAAGTGCTAACCCTTATATTTTCCTATGGGCTATATTTTCTCGTAATTTAGGTTTAGGTACTTAGCCGCGTTAGTAATATTTGGGTTCCTCTTTTCGTCTGCTCAGTGGTGAGTCCTCATGGTTCGAGGATCGTGTTTATATTTTTGTGATATTGTTTTGTTGTTATGTCTTTCAGTACTATTTGATTCAGTTGAGGGTTTGTCCCAATGTCTCCTTGATTTGATGTATAGAGGATTTATTAGACAAAAAGATTGGTATGTATAGACATTTAGTATTTTGGATTGTATAGGCTAGTTTCTTATCTTATTCCAATATGTTTATGACATGTCATTCTCTCTTATATTAGCAGGACTATTGTTAAAGTGAGTTCTAGAAATGATGACAGGTTTAGAGGGTTAGCTTGAGGCCGCGTGTGGCCTTAAGAATCGTGTGACATCTCGGGATGGGATCTTGTAAAGTTACAGTGTTACACTAAAGGAATTGTACATTAGACCTCCCTATAGAGCCATCACGCATTGTTTGTGTGGTTCAAGGTATATGGCTTGATGGTTCTATCCCAAGGACAACGGCTGCCACAACATATTCCAATATGCTTTTCTGAATAGAGAAGCTCGTATCTGGCTATGGATAGTCAATGCTATCTTGATTCTAGGAAAGCAGTTCACCAAGGTATCTCGCAATCGGGTATGTTTAGTCTATGCTTTGATGACTGATGTTCTTTTCAACATAGATGTAGGGATACACACTTCTATGCGCAAAGCAAGAATGCAAAAAAGGACACCATTCAACTTTGGAAGCTTGCTGACCACCATTTTAAAAAAGGAAAACATTGAAGCAGAGTCAATGGATCACAAGTTGCCTCAGAACCCAAAGAGAGTGGATTTCACAAAGGTGAAGGATCAAGAGACCTGCTAAGGCACAATTCTCACCACTACTGAACGACACGCCCAAGATGAGAGCTTCTTCTTCCATCTTTATGGCATGACAAAGCTCACGATGATGAGTGGAGGCCGTGTTCCTATTGATGTAGATCTATGATAGTTGGATTATGACTCCCCACTTAATGACCATGCTAGAGCTATGTGTAGAGCGAGGACTAGTTTTGAGAAACCATTGGATGATGATGTACCAACGGATGAGGATCGCTAACTATTAGATTCTGACATGGAGGATGACTCTAGTGAGGAGGACTCTAATGATGATTCTGATGCAGGTGGCATAGACCCTGATATGGAAGAAGAGTCCTACTAGCTAGGTTTTTGTTTATGTTTTTGCACTAGGGGCAGTGTGTTGTTTAAAGTGTGGGGTTGCTAGAAGTGCTTCTAGATTGCTTACTATTTTTTCTTCTCTTTAGTTCATTTTATTTTGCCATTTTGAATTTTTTAGTTTAATATATTTGTTTTGTTTCTGTGTATATGTTAGGTTTTTTTAGTTATAGTTAGGTGTTTTTCTCCATGATGGATGGATGACGACCGTCTTAAGAGAAAATTAGTCATGTGTTAGACCTAACAAGTGAATGTAATTTGTTTTAGTGGATATGATAAATCTTTACTGTTAAGACACCTAAGTTCTAGTTTATGATTTGTGTGGTGATTATTGGCTTAAAAGTAAATTCATATAACTATTTGGTTGAGAGTCTATAATGATCCTTTTTGAAGTTAAGCATATGCCATGTTTGTGTGAAGGTATTCGCATATTCCTTGTTGTAATTGATGCTAGAACTTTCTTGGTGTGTATGCAAAACAAAATAAAGAATATGAGTTTCGAAGATGAGTTAGGCACTTCTTTGATAGCCATTTCTCATACCCTCTTTTGAACCACCTTTGTGCATAATCTTAGCTAGACCTATTGAGCCTTTAGCTTGTTCTTTGGTAACCTCTTGTGTAGCCTAATCCTTTCTTGATTAACCTTAACTTGATCCAAATATCCTAAGCGCTTTAGTAAAAATTTTGTTTTAGTAAGGCGTTTTAAATAGAAGGAGAAAAAGGTGAAAATGAAGCACCAAAGTAATAGTTTTTGGAGTGAATCTGATATGATTGGTTGGGAGTAGCATATTTTATAAAAAAGAGAAAAATAAAAATAGAGAAAAGGCATAAAAAATTATTCAAAATGTTATGATGTAAACATGGTAAATACTCCCGCCATAAGTTATCTGAGTGATCCTTGAAATGGGGTGAAAGAAAACGGATGTGTGAAATTGGTAGAGTTGAAAATAAGTTGTTAGAGATTGGTATTCATTGTCTAATGTAGTGTATTAAAGCTCTTAGGGAAGATAGGCACTATTACTAGCTAGATTAGTTCCTAGCCATCCCTTAGCCTACATTACAACCCGTAAAGACCTATATAATCCTAATCTTAACATTCTGATATGAGTGGAGCACTACACTAAGGGAAATCATATGGTTATCATTTGTAATTTGAGAATTCTTTGTGAGAGTGAGTGCAACTTGATTCTTCTAACCCATTATGCTAGAAATTGAATTATTGTGTGTGATGATGGGGTAACTCTTTTTTTATGAGGGCACATATTTGATGGAAAGTTGGGTAATTTATTTGATTTCTTTGGTAAAATAGTATGAATGAATTTTGCCAACTTGATGAGTCTATTCTTGAGGATAGGTAGTCTTTAGTAATGGTTCATGAATCTACTTCTTATTTCATATTCGTTGTGTGAGCCTATTTGAGCATCTTGTGTGTCCTTTGTGGGTTTTAAATATTGAGTTTGTGCAACTGGATAATTTGTTCGAGGATAAACAATGCTTTAAGTGTGGAGTGGTGATCTTGGGTGTATTTATATGCATAAGAACCATAACTTATCCATATTTTAGCTAAGTTTTGAGAACAAAAGTTCCTAGTTTCTTATGTTTTACTCTACTTTGATGTTATTGAGCTAACCTATGTGATTAGCATGATTTTAGGTGTTAATGGTGTTAATGAGGTAGATAAACACATCATGGGACAGTGGATTGTGTACGAAAAATCACACAAGAGGAGAAGTTTCTTGTTGGATCGAATGTGACGTCTAGAAACTATCTTCAAGACTAATTTGTCAGTTATAATTAGTTTGGGGACTTAGAAAGAAATTACGAGAGAAGAGATTATTAAAAGACTTGATGCTGAATTTTTATTTCAGTATTGATTATTCTGTATTAATTTTTGAACAAGGAGAGGGGCGGCTATAGCTGAGAGAGAGAAAATGTTTTTCTCTTGTTTCAACGATTCGCACAAAAAGATCATCTTCTAGTTTTTCGTATGATGAATATATTTGTGATGATTTTCATTTTTTCCATGATTATCGAAGCTCATTGGTTAGGGTTATGGAAACCTTGTAGCATATCATGTATTTCTATGGGTTTTGAATTCATTATTCATTGATTTACTTATATCATACTTTCTTCATTATTCTTGAATTCTCGTGGTTGCAAACATAGAGAATGCGCCATTGAAACATAACTTGTTCGACAGAAAGGTTAATGTTTGGAAAAGAAAGTAGTAATAAGAAAATAGGGTTTCCAACCTCTACTTCACACATTAATGCCTTAACAGGATTAACAAGTTGGAGATTTCGTATAATTAAGTAAACATTTTTGAGCCGAGAGAACAAAAGTGAGTTAATCCTTGATGGTTGCGAAACACTTGGATTGAGAATTAGAATACTTTTCTCTATAAGTGCATGCATGTATGAATTCTTAACACTCATAGTTAGAAGACATTAAAAACTGCAAGGTGGACATAACCCTAGCTTGTTCTTCATAATATTCAACCATTATTACACATATTGCTTCAAAGTTACACTAAAACTATAAGTTCATACTTAAATCAAAAACCCCTTTATTCTGGAACCTTTGATCAACAATCTAATAACAACCACAATACTTAGTGAATATAGTATTCCCTGTGGGATTCAACACCCAGCCCAGTTGGGTTCTATATTTGACAATGACCGCTTACACTCTTGTAAAAGAGTTGTAATTTGGGCATATTACCTGCCTTGTTTTCAAGGTATCAAAAATAATCTAGATCGATCAATCCTTACAGATAGAGATTTGTCAGGTAGTTCCTTATAGATAGTTATGGGATTTTATGTAGGCTTGAAATTATCCCATCAGCGCCTTTATGAGTAAGAAAGATTTCATTCATGATTCATGATAAATCATGCATTTATCCAAAATCAGGTGTTCTTTTAGATCCCTTCTCAAAATCCTATGATAGCATATGACCTAGAGTTAAAAGCAAAGACCTAGAGGTTTAGCAGCAGCAAAATGGGGATAGTACTATCTGAATTTTAGCAGATTATATTTCATGGGGCTAGTTGTATGAAAGGTGAATTAGTAGGCTTGAAGCAGTGTATGCAAGAACTTAAGTTTGTTTATTTGAAATATATGTTGTGGATATGATATTTGCAGGCTATGATGAAAGTAGTATGGTTATTAAAGATTTGCGGATATCCATGGTATATGTTAGAATCTAAGTTTGAATCTTTTAAGATTGAGCTAGTAGAAAGAAGAGTGAGAATTCTAAGATTTGTCGGTGTTGATGTTGCTATATGATGATTGTGGGGTCTGTAGGAAGCTAAAAATTGTGTATCAAAATAAAGTACTAGTAGTGGACCTTACATCATCAAGAGTAGTCCTTCAGGATGAGTTCAGGGTTTATGAGTATTATTGTATCTCAGACTCTAGAGAAAAATGGTTTCAGTTCGATTTAGAGTTTATTAAGTTATTCACAGATTTAGAATAATGGACTTAGGCTAAGGGGGAGATGGTAGAACAAGTAACCAAGTCAGGCTTTCAAATTTCAGTAGTAATGTCAGTAATGTTAGTATATATGCCTTATATGTCAGCTCTATGATCATAAATCATATTCATGCACATTATCAAAAACTATGCATGATGACAGTTCCTAGTATAAGGAGTTCTAGTTTACTCTTAGGTACGAATAAGGTTCCATAAGTTCAAAAATTCCAAACTCAGGTTATGCAGTTCATGACATATGCATTCATGTTTCCCAGTATGCTCAGTTCTCATGACTCATGTTACACTCTAAATGGTCTGTGAAGTTCAGTTTATGCCATATGTTCCTCAAGCCTCAGTAGTGTGTCAAAGTTATTCAGTCATCCTTCGGTTAGATGGTGTCTTGTGCATCATATCAGTCTTTGTTATACGTACTCAGTCCCATATTTAGTACTGTTACAAACTTGGTATCAGTTACCATCTCATATCATGCTCATCTCAGTCATGTAATTCATAAATAGATTTTAGCCATGAAATTATGCATCAGATATGCATGTTTAGTATGTAAGTTTAGTCTATTAGACAAGTCACATAATTATGCTTCATTTGTGCATGTCTAGTTTAGTACGTAAACTCAGTCTGTCGGTAATCTCTCAGCTTAACTAGCCACATTCGAGGACGAATGTTCCCAAGGGAGAGATATTGTAATACCCCGTATCTCCCTAGCCTAGATTAACCTACAGTACATAGGTTATCCTAAATAAAATAGTTGAAATACTCAGTAATTTTCATATTAAAGCCTTCCATTACGTAGAAAATTCAATTAGCTTTCCAATGATATAAAATTCACCTAAATCCGATAGCCGGGTAAGAAGTTATGGAAATTTTAAGTTTCAGCCGTTAAACATCATCATTCAGGCCAGTAGCGTGTCACGGAGTGTGTCAAAATAATAGTTGTAGATTTTTAGAGTTGCTCCATGATATTTGCGCGTTTCGCCATAGACCCAGTTCACAATTGTCAATTTCCAGTGTACCAACGTGATTCCACCGCATCACGGTGCAATTCCAGTTAACAAACAAAGTGGCAACGCGATACCACCGCATCGCGCCACCATGAAATTTCTCGGTCATCATTTTACAGTGGCCTACCACAATAGTGGCGCGTTGGGCTAGGGGTCCAGATCGGGAAAATTTCACAAAAAGATAAAGTTCCAGGGTTAAAATAGTCTTTTCTCATGATTTAATTCTGCCCAGATGTGGCATTTAAGCCCTAAAAACTTGTAAACCCTTCATTATTCACTTTTCCCCAAAATTAAAAGGTAGTTCTCTCTCAAGGAAACAAACCCTATCTCTTAAGAATAAAGATCAATCCCAAAAATTTCTTCAAGAACTCCAAGAATCTCACAAACTAAGGTATGTTAGATGTTCATCCATGGATCCTTACCTTCCATAGAACCCAAGAATCTTTTTTCAAAATACAAGATTTATGATTTATGATTTTCATGCTTGAATTAGATTGAATTCATGTTCATGATGTTGTTTGAGTTTTAATCCATGATTTAGATTACAAGTTCTAATAATTGATTCTAGTATGTGTTGAATTACATGATATTCATGATAAACCCTTCATTTTGCAAGTTGATTTTTGTAACCATGTTAACCCTAAGAGTTTATGATTTAATGAACCAAGTATACTTCTTATATGTCTGATAAATCATCTATGAGAATTAAATACTACCATTATAGCATGCTAACATGTATTCCCCATTGATGTACAAGTTAATGCATTACAAGTGTTTGATGGAATGTCTCTACAAATGAGTTATGACCAAGTACACACTGTTGTGTTATTCAAGATTATTCTTTGCTTTACTTTTCATGCTATCAAGTCTTGGGGGTATTTAATACCCAAAAATTTAGTTGTATACCTAGAGCCAGTGTTAGTGATAGAATAGTATCAGTTATGTCGTGATCAATAGTAATCTCAGTACATTACAGAACTCAGTAGAATTCAATCAATTATAGAACTTAGGAAAACTCAGTAATCTTAGTATCTATCTAATCTTGTTTAGTATACTCAGTTCAATGTCTTTCAGTTCAGAGTAGGATTCAGCACCCAGTGAACCCAAGGATAGAGGCTCACCTACCAGTAGAGGGTGTGACCCTTCGAAACAATCCTTATGTTATCAAACTACGTAGCCAGCGTAGGTTGAGACATCAAACCTTCTAGTTGAGGGTTGATTAGGTGCTCTACCTACCAGTAAAGGGTACCACCATTCTCATTTAGGGAACCTGCCAGTAGAGGGTTACTCTTCAGCTTATCTATAATCGTGGGATAGTACTGTCACCCTTCCAATTAGGGTTACAGATTGGACCTCTATTAGTTTAGGTTGGGGCATGTCGGTTAGATGATTACCTCCCACAGTTTTAGTTTCAGTTTCAGTCTGCAAAACAGAATCCAATTTAGTTCTACATAATAAGAATTGTCAGATACAGTCACTCAGTTATTAATAATTAAGATTATCTGTGATCTTAGATTATCATTATATTCAGTTATAATTTATTAGATTTAGTTCTAGTACTGAGTTACAATATGCTTAATATGTTCTGTAGTTATAGATCCTCTATGTATGCTAATCCATCTCTTGCATATCATTCAGTTAGTTATTGTTCATGCATATGAACCCATGCCTTTAGTCTTACCTCA
Organism: Capsicum baccatum var. pendulum; assembly: GCA_030864225.1. Taxonomy (NCBI): domain Eukaryota; kingdom Viridiplantae; phylum Streptophyta; class Magnoliopsida; order Solanales; family Solanaceae; genus Capsicum; species Capsicum baccatum. The sequence goes on along the minus strand of CM061559.1, from coordinate 196,834,077 downwards.
TTTAGCATACTAGTACATTCTTATGTACTGATTTCATACCCATTTTTTGTGCTATGATATTTCATATCATAGGTTCGGACGCTCAGGTTCCTGACCGCGCTTAGCTAGATTCAGCTAACAGTAGCAGTTTTAGTAATGAGTCCTCATATATCGAGGATATTCTTTAATTTTAGTACTTCATCTTAGCAGTATTTTAGCAGATGGAGTTAGTTGGGGGATTGTCCCATCATCTCCACTTTTAGAGAGTTTTAGATAGAGGATTTTCAGACTAGATTTTTAGACAATATTTATTATTCAAATGTTATTATTCATTATTAGTATTTTAGATATTTGAACCTTATGGCATTTCGGTCTATTTTTTGCATTAATTATAGTATTATTGTTCAGTGCTCAGAGCAGATATCATTCATGGGTTATCTTGTGGCCCTTCGGGGTTGTAAGCACTGAGTGAAGACTAGGGGGTAGTCTCAGGTTATTACACCTAGACCCATCTATCCATCAGACATTAGAAGTTTCGTGGGTTTAGCTTTCTATTACCATCGTTTGTTAAATGGTTTTCATCTATTGTATCCCCTATGTCAAGATTGACTAAGAAGAAAGTTATTTTTTGAGGGGTCAAATTCCTATGAGAAAACGTTTTAGGAGTTGTAGACTGGACTCACCTCAGCCCTAGTTCTTACCCTACAAGATGGTTTTGATAGGTTTGTTGTGTACTGTGATGTATCCAGAGTAGGTTTGTGTTATGTCCTCATGTAGAGAGGTAGGGTAATAACCTACACCTCTAGATAGCTTAATCCTCATGAGAAGAATTATCCAACTGATGATCTTGAGCTAGCAGCCGTAGTATTCACTTTAAATATTTGGAGGCATTACTTGTATGGGGTGCATGTAGATGTGTTCATAGATCACAAAAACTTTTAGTATGTGTTCTCTTAGAAATATTAGAATTTGCATCAGAAAAGCTGGTTAGAGTTATTGAAGGATTATGACATGAGTGTTCTGTATCATCCGGGCAAGGCCAATATAGTGGCTGATGCTTTTAGTAGATTGTCTATGGGTAGTGTTGCTCATGTTAAGGATCGTAAGAAGAAGTTATCTCAAGAAGTCCATCAGCTTACCCAAATAGGTGTTTGCTTACTCGATTCGATAGAAGGTAGTATATGGGTGCAGAGTAGCTCAGAGTAATCTCTAGTTTCCAAGGTAAAGGAAAAGTAGGATAGTGATCCCAGTCTAGTTGAGTTGAAAGAATCAGTTAGAGATCAGAAAGGAGAGGTCTTCTCCAAAGGGGGAGATGGTGTGTTGCACTGTCAGGGTAGATTGTGTGTGCCTGGTGTAGATGATTTAAGGCAACGAATTCTTGCAGAAACGCATGGTGTGTGCTACTCTATTCATCTAAGGGCCACTAAGATGTATCACAATTTATGGGAGACCTATTGGTGGAGAGGGTTGAAGAGAGATATTGTAGAGTTTGTAGTTAAGTACTCTACATGTCAGCAAGTTAAGGTTGAGCACGAGAATCCTAGTGGGTCTATGCAGGAATTCAATATTACCATATGGAAATGGGAGGAAGTGAACATGGACTTTGTGACAGGTTTGCCTAGTACCCATCATCAACATGATTCCATTTGAGTTATCACAGATAGGATGACAAAATCAGCTTATTTCTTGCCAGTCTATACCTCTTTTTCTGCCGAGGACTATGCCAAACTCTATCTTAGAGAGTTGGTTAGGTTGCATGGTGTTCCCTTATCTATTATCTCAGATAGAGGTACCCAGTTTACCTCTCACTTCTGGAAAGCTTTCCAAAAGGGTCTTGGTACCCAAGTCCATCACAGTATAACTTCCCACCCTCAAACAGATGGCCAAGAAGAATGGACCATTCAAACTCTTCAGAATATGCTCAAAGCATGCATTATTGATTTCAGGGGTAGTTGGGATGACCATTTGCCTTTGATTGAGTTCTCATATAATAATAGCTATCATTTCAGTATCCGTATGGCTCCGTTTGAGGCTCTCTATGGTAGGAGATGTAGATCTCCAATTGGTTTGTTTGAAGTAGGTGAGGCCGCAATAGTAGGGCCTGACTTGGTGTTTGATGCGTTAGAGAAGGTTCAGTTGATAAGAGAAAGACTTAGTGTTTCCCAAAGCCGACATAAATCATATGCTGATGTGAGGATAAAGTATCTCGAGTTTGAGGTCAGTGATTTGGTGTACTTGAAAATCTGTCCCATAAAGGGAGTGAAGAGATTTGTCAAAAAAGGGAAACTCAGTCCCCGATATGTTGTTCCCTTCAAAATCCTAAATCATTTTGGAAAGGTAGCTTACGAGCTTAAGTTTCCTTCAGATTTAGCCTCAGTACACCCAGTATTGCATGTCTCATTGTTGAAAAAGTGTATTGGTGATGCAGCTCTAGTTGTTCCCTTAAAATTATAGATATTCAGAATAGTCTTTCCTTTGAGGAAGTTCCAGCCGAAATGCTTGATCCTCAAGTTTCCAGACTAAGGAACAAAAAAGTTCCACTAGTCAAAGTTCTTTGGGAAAATCAATCCATTGAGGGAGACACTTGGGAAGCAGAAGCAGATATGCAGACCAAGTACCCTCATCTTTTCTCCGTAAATCTAGTTTCAGTATAAGGTACAAATCTTCTTAAGAATTTTTCTTCGTCATGCTCAGTTTCAACCACACATCATATTCATGTATGTCGTGCATTTATGAATCAGCTAAGTTATGCAATCCATGCATCAGATATTCATATTCAGTGGGTAAGATCAGTTTGGCAGTTTTTCTCAGCTTAACCAATTTCATTCGGGGATGAATGATCCCAATGGAGAGCTATTGTAGCACCCCATATTTCCCTAGAATAATCTAAGTCTCAATACATGAGTATTCATATATAAAATATTTGAAACACTCATTATTTTTCAATTTAGAGCCTGCCATTGCATAGGAAATTCAATTAGCTTTCCAATGATATAAAATTTTACCAAATACGATAATCGGGTAGGAAATTATGGCGATTTTAAGTTTCAGTCATTATAACACCATCATTTTAACCTTTAGCGCATCGCGGAGTAGGTCAATCTACCATTTGGTAAATTCCAGTGAGGGTTCGCATCCTGGTGCGTCGCGCCATAGGTCGACTTGACATTTGTCCATTTCCAGTGTTAACACGCGATACCACTGCATCGCGGTGAACTTCCAGGTCCCAATCAGTGAAGGGTGGTGATTTTCCCATATTGCACCATAGACCAGTTTCCCAGTTGTCCGATTCCAGTGACAGAATCGCATCGCACCAGCCCAGAAAATTGGGATTTTCAGTCAGTTCTTAGTTTTAATTCCAAAGGCTTTTAAGTACTTTTCCCTTATCCCAGTCACCCCCAAACACGAAATTAATTCCCTAATATCCTAATTGGGCATTATTCAAATCAATTTTTCTCTAAAATCAAGAACATTCTCTCAAGTAGAAAAACCCTAAACTTCAAGAATCAAGGTCAAATATCAAGAACTCTCCATCAATCATTTCAAATTCATCATCCCAAGTATGTTAGATGTCCATCCATGGATTCCATTCACCCATGGAGTACAAGTATTTGTTTTAATTAAAAATCATAATCTTTTTAATTTTATTTTATTTTAATTATGATTTCATCCATGAATCTCCATATACTATTGATTTTATACCATGTTACCATGAAATTATTGTTTTTATCAATCTTACATGTTGTAATACTATTATTTATTGAATTAAACCATGATTTAATGCTATTATGATGAATTCATGCTATTCCTACAAATTCCATGACATTCCTATGATTGTTTTAAACCATTAACTACAAGTGTTTGATAAAATGCCTACAAGAGTTATTTATTTAATAAGAGCCTTCATGTTTTGGACCCTTAAGCTTTAGTGTCTTTTCAGTATTATTATTTTGAGTATTGGGGGTATTGAATACCTAAAAAACATATTTGTTTATTTAGTATAGTCTTAGTACATTACAGAATAGTTTTCAGGTTATATTATGAGCATTTTCAGAATAGTCGAATTTCAATTAGTTAAACTCAGAACAGTCTAGTATTTCAGTGTCTTTCAGTTAGGAGTAGGATTTAGCATCGAGCGAGTGTAGGGATGGAGGCTTCCCCGTTAGATAGGCAGAGTCATTAGAAGTAGTCCCTATACTCCAAAACTATATAGCCAACATAGGGTATGAGTTGTCACCCATCAGATTAGGCTTGACTATCTCGCAGGGGTCACCCGTCAGTTCAGGCTTGACACCCTTAGTCCTTTGGACATTATATTAGTTTAGTGGATCCACACAAGCATCGTTAGTACCCATGGCATAGTATTAACACCCTTCCAACTGGGGTTACAAGTTGGACCCCAATTAGCTCAAAATGGGGAATGCCGGTTAGATGATGCCTCCCACAGTCTCAGATATAGTTTCAGTTACAGTCCCAACTCAGTTATTCAATCTTTGTGTTGTTTGACCAAAGTATACAGATTTCAGTTATTTCAATATTTCAGTTTATAGATTTTACTCAATTCATGTTATAAGTTTGGTGATGCATCCTCAGTGTTTGTAGATTTTCATGCATCTTTAGTTTCTACAGATTCCATGCTCTTTATTCAGTACTTCATGCTTTATATGCATATTCAGTTAATTATTATTATTCCTATTCATGAGATCATGCATATCAGCCTACCTCATTTAGCATACCAATATATTTAAAGTACTGATCTCATACCTTTTCTTTTGCACTATGATGTCCCATATCATAGGTGCTGGCGCTTAGTTCCCGGATCGCACCTAGATTATCAAATTATTAGTAGTACAGTAGAAGTGGTTAATTCTCATAATTCGAGGATAGATTGTATTACTTCATGTCTTTATCATAGTAGTTAGTAGATTTAGTTGGGGCCTGTCCAATCAACTCACAGTATTCAGTTTAGAGGCTTTTCAGACACTGCAGTTAGCTATTAAGATTATTTAGATTTTAGAATTATGCCAGGTTCATAATTCAGTAGTTATTTCATTATTAAACCTTATGGCATTTCAGTTATTCTTCTGCATTCATTATTATATTATTTAGTGCTCATAGCAGGTACCAACTCATAGGTTAACTTGTGGTCCCTCGGGACCGTAAGCACTGTGTAACGACTAAGGGGTAGTCTCGGATCGTTATAAGTATTCATGATCATAAATGAAATATGTAAAACTTTGGAACATAATGGAACTGATGGGATACTTTTAAGCCTGCACGCAATCCCATAATTATCTGTGGGGACTGTTTGAGAAAGCTCTATCTGTAGGACTTTGAGTTTCACCATTTTTGTTACCTTGGAAGTAAGGTAGAGTATACATGATAGGAGCATGATGAGAATCTACATAGGTTTCTTAGAGAACCTTTCTATAGCACAATCTGAGACATGAAAGAACGGAAACTTTTCCTAAAACGTCTTGTAGCCTCTTGTCCATAAGACTCTACTCAATGTGGATTTTATACTCCCTAGGACATTTAAAATCTTAGTCTATTATACAAAGTTTGTAATGCCTCGGGAGTACATCCTGGATGCCACACGGTGCTTACGGTTACGAGTCACCACAAGCAAACCCATGAGCTGGTACTGTTGTGAGCCCTGAATAAGAATAACAAAATACACATGTGTGGAATAACTGAATTCGCCATAAGGTTTTAAATACTAAAACATTTCTAAATCATAAGTCTAAAAACAACTGCCGAAAAATAACTGTCTGAAAACTAGTAAAAATAATGACAAACTGACTGACTGTCTAAAGTGTCCAAAAGCGTCTAAAACTGACTGAATAAGAGTTGATGGGATAGGCCCCAACTAACTCCAACTAACTACTAAACTAAAAATAATAAAAGAAACAAAACCGGTTCTCGAAATACGAGGACTCACCACTTCAGCTACTGCTAATGCGCTTGAATATCTAAGAGCAATTGGGAACCTATCATCCAAACCTATGATATGAGACATCATAGCACAAGAAACAAGTATATGGTCAGTACATTGGATATACTGGTATAATAGATGAGGTTTTGCGGTTATGTATGGATTATGTGCATAAGTAATAATTGATCGAATGAGTAGCATGAGGTATCAGAATAACTGGTATACATGCGTGAATGCTGTAAAATATGAGAATGCATGAACAAGAATATAACATGATTCTGAAATAGTCTGTAAATTGAAATTCTGAAATTTGATAACTAAATAACTAATAAACTATATGCTATGGTCAAGCAAAACTGAACTGAGTGCTAGACTAAATACTAAAACTGAAACTATAGGAGGTATCATCTAACCGACATACCCCAAATCTAAGATGATAGGTGTCCAACCTGTGACCCTAGTTGGAAGGGTACTAGTACTGTGTCACGGGTACTAACAATGGTTGTGTAAATCCTAAACTAGCAGAAAGATATTTTGTAAACCCTAAACTAACAGAAAGACTCATGAGATATGTGTCAACCCTAAACTAGCAAGAGGACATGTCAAACCTACGCTGGCTATGTAGTTCTGTAACTTAGGGATTGCTACAAGGGTCAAACCTTAACTAATAGGAATACCCCCATCCCTTGGTTCGCTCGGTGCTGAATCCTACTCCCAACTAAACTGACACTGATTGTAGGACTGAAATCAGTTTAACTAAAGAAGGAACTAACTCAGATTACTGAACTGGTCTAAGTTTGACTGACATGATAACCAACTGAACTGATAATGCTCATACGTGTCTGAAACCATTTTGAAAATACTGAGACTAAGTAAATAGATAAATTTTTGGTACTCATAACCCCAGGACTCGGTAACAATGTTAATAGGGACAGATGAAATCTTTGAAACCATGGAAGGAAATTATTTTTCAAAATTATTCACTTAAGCATTTCATCAAATAAATGGGGGTCAAAACTTTACATGGGGGCGCTTTAAACATGATAAGATAGCACGATCATATGACCAAATCATAATCTAGGGTTTTATTCTAAATTTGCATGAACATGATATGAAAACCACAATATTTAAAACATACTATAATGTATTCCATGTGAAAACAATTGAAATCATCACTTGAAACCAAATTACCTAGGTATAGATAAACATACTTCAACATTTAAACGTGTAAGGGATCTTTCTATCAAAACTCTTGAAAATGTAATACATTTATAAGAGTTTCATGGAGGTAATTCATTTTAAACATATAATAAGTAGTCATTATTTAAAACTTATTCCTATGGGAATTTTATCAAATACTTGCAATTCATGGTTTAAACATGGAAATAGTTTTAAACATGTAGTAATATCAGGATTTCGATACTAAATCATAATTTAAGGTACATACCAATGAGTAAGCATCATTTAAACGTGTAGGGTTTAACTTCGACAACAAATTATGTATAAGCATAATATAAGATGGAAATTCATGGGAATTTATAGTTAAAATTCATGATAACATGTAAAAATCATTCTTTTAGACTTGAAATTGGGTTCTTTGACTCCATGGGTGAAATGAACGCATGAATGAACATCTAATATACATTAATTGAAGAATTATTGAATGTTCTTGGTGATTTTCTTGAAACTTGAGATTTGATATTTGAAGGGATAGGATGTGTTCTTGAGAGAGAATGGTTGGAAAGGTCAATTTAAAAATCAGCAAAGTTAAAAGGCCAAAAATAAAACTAAGTCTCCAACACTTAAATAATTTCAGGTTATAAGCCTCTTGTATATATGTTATGGGATGAATTAAGATAAGAAAATTATAGGGTATTACACCACTTGAAGGCATATGTTGATTGGGTGAGAAATATTGGGCAAGACAATGAATTAAAGACGAATTTTTTTAGGACACTTACGGGTCCAGCTTTGATGTGGTATGCAAAGTAGGATATATAAAAATGGTCTTCTTGGGAAAACCTAGTCAATGATTTTGTCACACAATATGAGTCTTCATCAATAATCCTAAAGGAGTTGGGAAATATGCAGAGTTTCCTAAGAATCCAAAAGGAAAAGTACCAAATTCATCCTTTTCTGCAATTTTTTCAGGCACCTATAATCAAACCTGGTAGAATTCCAGCAATGGTTTCCTGGAGCATGATGATTAAAGTGTAGTGGGATCCTTTTTTTTAAGATATGTCACCTAGGATTTATGTAGTAGAATGGTCAGTTTTTGGGTAGCATCTTTTGGGAAAAATTATGTATTTTTGTGAACTTAATGATCAATCCTTTGTATGTTTTTAAATTATCTTTTATGCCAGGCGAACTACGATTGACCTGATTTCCTGGGTGGATTTGTAGGAAACCCACATAGGGACTCGGTCATATTAGCATAGGATTTCAACATCTTTTTTGCATGTAATTGGAACTTGAACTTGATTTCTTGTTGAACACAGGATAAAGGCAGCCTGCATAAGGCTCGGTCTTTTTATTATATTTTTATTTTTTCCCTATAAATGTGGGAGAAGACAACTAGGGAAGAACCTTTTCATGCAATGAGGCATCATCATCAAAATTTCTTAAAGTATGGGAGAGGATTTTGGCATGCAAAATGAGGCATCATCATTATGATTGTCTTCAGACTGGGGCAAATTTTGGGTTACGGTAGAGTTAGCAAAGTATTAGGATAAAGATAGAGACAAGCTTTGGTATTCGACATAAGTCAACCTTTCTTCTGATTAATACTCAAAATCAATCATTCATTTTTTTTACATCTCAAGTGCTAGATCCGACTAGCTAAGAATTTTTTTGATCCACTCGTTCTGCAACTAAGATCATCTCTTCTTGTCTAAGAGTTTTTAGTTAGGCTAATCACAGATTAATTTTTCTCAAAAATTTTATTATTATTATTATTATTTTATTATTATTAAGATAGGTATCTCATATATACTAACACTTTATTTTAAGTTTAAAGTTTATTTTTGTTTAGAGATTGTTTGGCATTGGATATTATTTTAACAGTGAATTTGCGATGAGGACAGCACGCCAAAGGTAGATAAGTTTGAAGTATTCAATATTGATATGGGTTTAGTGCAAGCACAAAATGATGATATCAAGAAGAATGTGGTCTGAAGAAACATTTTGGTTGATTTGCCAAGTAATTTTAGCCTTCTTCCTACTACTACCACAATTTACAGTGCAATCAAAAATATTTGTTTAACCTTATCCCTTCGTCCAACTCCAGCCTATATGATCTCTCCATAAATTCCATCAATATGTACTATGGATATAAAAAATTTCTAGCTTACTATGATGCCAAATATCCATTCTTCAACAATTGTGCTTCCTTCTAAGTAAAATAAGCATGAGCAGTTATCAGTCTATCAAAATGCAAATTATGAAAAAGAGATTTTGTCAATCCATCACAAAAATCCGGGCCAAGAGCTCTACAATCTGAGAAAAACGCTTGATGAAGGGTTGCGATTAAGAAATTACCAGAGTCTAAAGTATGAAGACTTGTGTGTATACCCAAATGTTGAGCTTCCACCAAGGTATAAGCTACCAAAATTTAAAACTTTTAGTAGGGAAGGGGTCTTGTATCTCATTTGAAGGATTACTGTACGAGATTAATTGAAATTGGACATGATGAAGTCGTATGAATCAGATTATTCATTCAAAGTTTATCTAGATTGGCGCTCGCTTGGTATACCAAGAAGGACTTTAGCAAATGGTACACGTGTGAAGATATGGCCCACGACTTTGTAAGGCAATATGAGTTTAATATTAGAGGTGATACACGCATGACCTATTTGCTCAAAGTGAAGAAGATGCCACATGAATCCTTTTAAGAATATGTCATGCGATGGAGGTTACAAATTTCAAAAATACATCTTTCAATTCCCAAGAAAGAATTGATCTCAACTTTCATCCAAATTTAGGAAGGCCTATATTATGATAAGTTGATTGGAACTTATGCACATAACTTTGATTTGAGTCGGATTAGCAAAGAGATAGAAAGTGGCATTCAAGAAGGAAAATTTGTATAAGAAATACAAGTTGTTCATCCTATTTTCCAACTGAAGACATTAGAAAATCCATAAAGTGAAATCAATTAATCTTTTGTGCTTCAACCGCAATGCCATCAAAGTCACCAATTTTCACAATCTCATACTTTTTCTGACCTTCGTAATGCACATCTCCAGCCTCTTTGTTAGCAAAATTTTCAAAATAGATCTAAGAAAAGTTTATTCAAGCTCAATCTACCTCACAACCATGGAAGAAGTTGAAACCATTCTTCTTCACTCCTCTAGATGAGCCATTGACTGATATATTAATAGGGTGAGAACTAAGGGACTTCTGCAACCCAAAAAGGGATTCATACCTAAGTATACATCTCCATATTTTGATTCATCTAAAAATTATTCTTATCATTCAAATATTTAAGGGAATGATATTGAAGATTGTCTAGCAATAAAATTCAAGATTCAAAGCATGATTGAGAGTGGAAAGATAAAAGTGCAGCAAGATCCTCCAATAAACAGAGGTAATGTTTCATACAAGGACACACTTTTTATTAAAGGTGATCCATTAAAATAGGAACCAAGTCATTTGATGAGAAATAGGGCAACAAGTCTAGAAAACTGATAAGGACATCATTTTGTAACTTGAGAATATAATTTTTCCTATTCCCTCCTTTATGAGTAGTTACTACTTTATAATTTGAGAATATCACTCTCTTTTCTTTCTTTATAAGTCGTTGCTACTTTGTAACTTAGTACCAGTCTCCTTTTCATCTTATATAAGCAACTGCTATTTTGTAATTTTTTCCATACTTTGCAAGAACTAAATTGGACCTGATTCCTATTAGCAACGGCATACGTAGGCACTTATTTTGGGTTTTGTCATAATATTATAAAAAAAATTATTTCTCCCATAGTCAAAATTGGGGCAACCTTGCAGATGGCCTATTATATTTTGATAAATCATATGTTTTGAGATCACAAGCTACATTCGTATTATCAAATCACAGCAATGTCATGACTACAAGCAGCAAAAATTCAAAGTCAAAACTTTATGGTTCAATACAAGACACTCATTTTCTTTTATACTAATAAGTTTTCTTTGAGTAATGTAGATGCTTATTATTCTTCAAGAATAACACATTCTAGAAAATAACAACAAAGGCACAGTAGATATGATGCAAAATTAATGCGATTTAAATTTCAAAACTTATAAATCTCTTTGAGTGTAGGAACCCTCTTTACTATAATGTTCGCCAAACAGAAAAATCCTAAATTATAGGTACCACATTATGAATAGTCACTAATGTGTCTTAAGGAATTACTAAGGGCTGAGTTGTGCTAATAAAGTATGGGGTATTACATCTATACTTTACATTGGGGTCATTTTGTCATTTCCTTCAGAGAAAGGGTTTAGAAGCATATCATACCTTGGGTTAAACACATGGCTTGCATTAATGAAAGTGGATGCTTTTTAATAGTTGGACTTAAAAAAATTGAATGGATCTTCTCAAGATTTATGTGTAGTCACATAGTTATCTGGAGGTTCTTTTGAAAAAACTTGATTGATATGAAGTTAAGCTTGACTGTTTCAATTTCTTTGAAAATGAGGCGTAGTTAGCTAAGAATGACAAAATTCTCTGATTTGTATAGATTTCTTAGAGAACACCTCTACTGCATGATCTAGGATAATAAATAAAGGAGATATTTTCTAAATATGTTGTAGCCTTTTAAAGAAAAGTACAGACATCATTGTACCATTTTGTAAGACTCTACTAGACAATACTTTATAGACACCCTAGAACACTTGAACTGTGTGCTCTGATACTAAGTTTCTAATGTTTCGAAACTACTCCCTAGATGTAACATGGTGCTTAGAACCAAAAGTAGGCCCAAAAAAACCTATGGTGCTGCATAATTTATGGAAAATAAATAAATATATGAAATTGAAAAAAATACTAAGCGGAAGCAATATCATTATCTGAACTAGTTCAATATAGTACTGTTGAAAAACATTTACAACAATAAATTATACAAAAATAAAATTAGAACTAAATACATCAAATCTGACTGACTGTCTATTTCTACTAATATTTACTATGAGTAGCCGGGGCATGACCCCCAACTATCTCTTAATCAAAAACTAAAAATAAATAAATAATAAAACTTTAAACTAACTTGAGTCCTCGGATAAAGAGAACTCATCACCTTCTGACAAAAAGTTATGATCTACCTTATTATGGTTCTGTGAGCTAGAACTGATATCTACATTATGAAATTACGTTGCCACACAGATGTATATGTGGTAAGTACAATAGAATATACTAAGAATGGGTGAATGAACGTGTGATGCATAAGTAAAACAAAAGTAATAAATCATATATAAAGGTTGTGTTTGGTACGAAGGAAAATGTTTTCCATGAAAAATATTTTCCTTGAAAATGTTTCATGGAAATGAAGTTGTTTTCTTACTTATTTTCTTATGTTTGGCCGGTGAGTGAAAAATAATTTTTGGATAATATGTTCTACTGTTTGGTTGGTCAATGAAAATATTTTTTAGAAAATACATTTTAGTATTTATCTTAATAGTTGAATATACTTTTTATAAAAATAATTTTTGACCCCAAACAATACATTTTTAGGGTGTGTTCACTATGGAGGAAAATATTTTCTAGAAAAATAAGTTGTTTACGTCTATTCTAGTGTTCGTATGCAAGTAGAAAAATATTTTCTAAAAGTAATTATATATATTTAACAAAATAAATAGTGAGAATGAATAGGGTATGAACGGGGAGTAAGAAAAAGATTTTAAAACTTTTTTTAAAAAATAAATTAAAAAATTAAATCTTTTTTCTTGGGGAGAGGGATGCTGGTATGAGGGGGGTCAGAATAAGTGGTAGGAGTGGGATTAAGAAAAACTTTTGAATTTTTTTTAAATTAAAATAATAATTTTTTTGGTGAGGGAGGAGGTGGGTGGGGGAGAGGGAGGCGACAGGTAGTAGGGGGTGGGGTCGGGTAGGGTGTGAGTGTGGGGTAAGGAAAAAAATGGAAATTCTTTTATAAAATTAAAGATTTATTTTTTTTAGGGGGGAGGGGGAGGATAGGCGGTGGGTGTAATACCCTATACTTTTCCAAGATTAATTTTCCTCCTAAAATGTTAAGGGTTAGCTTCAAAAATAAATATCTTTTGTTACGTGTAGAATTTTCCAGATTTAGACTGTCTATTGTGTGGAAAATTGAATTGGCTTTCCATTGATATAAAATTTGCCTAAATCCGAAACTCGGTTGAGAAGTTATGGAGAATTTGGTAAAGTAGTGTACCATCTAGGCAACCACCGCATCGCTGTGAAGGGTAAATTCTCATTTGTCGAATTTCAGTGGACCTCTGCGATAAGCTCATAGAGAGGTCCAATTTACCAATTGTCAATTTTCAGTGGCTCACCACAATACTAAAATATCACGATGATGACCAAAACGGCATTGTAACAGCTTACCGCGATAGCTTCGCGTCGCAGAGTTTTTCCAGTTCCCAGATGTCCTTTTCCAATGAGCCACCGCGATAGTGTCATGTCTCGATGACATGTTAAATCGGGATTTTTGTTCCCTTTTCCCAGTTTTGATAAAAGTTTAATAGGGGAAGTTTCATCAATTCCCAAGCCCCCAATTCATGTAAAACACAAGATTAAGCCTATTCTAAGAACTTTATGACAATTTTCATCCATTCTCTCTAAAAAAAACCCTAGATTTCAAAGCTTATTCTCCAATAAATCAAATTCCACCATTGTTTCTCCAAGAAAACTCTAGATTGAGATTACCAAGACAAGATAATCAAGAATTCATCTTCAAGAACTCAAATAGGAATCCAATATTCAAGATTTGTCATCTAATCATCTACTAAAGTATGTGGGGTTTAGGAATAAGGATCTTCTTTCATCCTTGTTCCCAAAACCAAGTTTTAATTACAATTTCAAATGATTTTGAATGAATATTCATGAGATTTGAATTAGGCTTCTTACCTGTTATTTCTATTTGCAAGATTATGAGATTTCAAGTATTTTAGAAGATGAATTGCATGTCTATTTTCGTATTTCATGCCCGTTGTAGAATTTTTAGATTTTGAGATGAATTATCATTGTTTTCATTATAAAGCATGATTATTATGATGCTTTAACATGTATTTGAAGCATGGGTTATCAAGCCCAAGTTTATATGCTGATATTTCAAGAAATATGATGCTTTAGGCATCATACGATCAGATTTTTTAAAGATTCTCAATAATTGTTTCATATTTTTATCCTTAGATAAGTTTTGGAATCCACTTTACAGATTTATTACTGATTATAGAAATCAGAACAACTTTAGTTATAAATTTAATCACATAAATACATAATTGATTTCAGAATAAACCCTTATGCTAGTTTTTAAAGTGGATTTTCAATAGAATGAAAATACAGATTAAAGGGAGTAGTATTTAGCATTGAGCAAAAAGTGAAGGATTAGCATACCATATCTTCCACAGAACTACATAGCGAACGTAGGTACAGATTATGAGATTATTCCCATTCTAATATGGGTGACAGTTATAGATGTGATCACTTAGCTTTAAGTTATATTCCTTGGTAAGAGTATGACACCTCTCCCCATCGTGAGGTTTTCCCCATAGGGGAATGAGACAGTGGACTCCATGTTAGCCCACATGATTTATATCAGTTAGAAGAACCTCTCTAACAGTAAAGACTTTTAGAAAGTAATAATAGAAAATCTTTTAGAAAATGAAGTGTAAAGGCTCATGAATTTATTCAGATTATGCTTTACAGAAAGATATTAGATACACATTTAGCTTTCAGATATAGAAATAAGTCCTTTTACACTTAGATAGTAAGATTTACAGAAAGAACATTACTGCCGCTCTTAGAACTAATGTTATGACTCACTAGATTTATAAAGTATGTATTTCTATTCATGATTACAGATTTCAGTATTTCAGATATTCTAGCTTATGTGAGACATTTACATTAAGCATGCATTATTTTACAAATTAAGATAATTAGATAATGTTTTACTTATGCATTCACCCTCATATACTCAGTACATCATCAAAGTACTGATCCACATATACGTTTATGTGTTATATTGTCTCATAATGTAGGTTTCGATGCTCAGTATTAGCAACATGGGTAGTTCAAGCATCTCCATCTACATCCGACAGTTGGTGAGTCCTCATAGTTTGGGTCTTATTCATTCAAATTTTCAGGTTATTAGTCAATAATATTCAGTATTTCTTTTCAGACAGTTTGAGTTAGTTGGGGTCTGTCCCAGTGACTCTCTAGTTATTAGTAGTAGAGGCTTGTCAGATTGCTCGATTTGATTCAGATTTATAGTATTTGGTTTTCAGAGATTTTATTTAGATTATTCTCAGTTATGTCAGACCAATCTCTGTATTTAGCATAACTTTTATGTCTATATATTCTTTTTTATGAGATTTAGACTTAGTAAAAGGCAGACAGGGTTAGCTTGAGTCTACTCGTAGCCTTGAGCACCGTGTGACATCTTGGGACCAGGTTTTGTGGCGTTACAAACTTGGTCTTAGAACCAAAGTTTTTTAAGAGTCCTAAGGAGTCAAACAAACCGTGTTACGTAGAGTCTTGATCATAGGTGTAAAGCGTGCCACATTTATGAGCAAGAGGCTATGGGACATTCTTAGGAAAATTATCTCTTTCTTTCATGATCTATCATGCTTATAGTATATTTATCTTCTTTTAACTTGTGCTCTTATGTGATAGTTGAATATGCCTGCTTGTCGAGATAATGCCCGCAGAAATGGTAATCAGCCACCTTAGCTCATTGATGCTTTGAATGAGTATGTATCCCATGCGGAGTTTAGGGTTTCCTTTCAGGTATTGGCCCAAACTGTGACTGCCAATGTTCAGGGAAACCATGGGGATGCAGTCCTACTTTAGTAGAATGGTGATTTAGTAGCATCCAGAATTAGAGTTTCATGAGAATGAATCCGCTAGAGTTTTTTGGGTCGAAAGCTGGTGAGGATTCATAGCTTTATTTAGATAAGGTGAACAAGATCACCTAGATTATGCATGTTTCTAAAGAGGAAAGTGTAGAGTTAGCATCCTTTAGGTACAAAGATATAGTATATGATTCGGTAGTTATATGGAAGAATGGTAGAGGCGAAAATGCAGTTCCTATGAGTTGGAAGGTATTTTGAGATGCTTTTCTAGATAGGTTCTTCCCATGTAAGATGAGGAAAGCTAAGATAAAGAATTTTGTGAACCTGAGGCAGGGCTCTATGACAATGAAGGAGTACTGTTTTAAGTTCAACCAGTTGTCTAAGTATGCCCCTAAGACGATGGCTGATCCTAGGGCAAGTATGAGTAAGTTTTTTACCAGAGTGTCTAGCTTAGTAGTCAAAAAGTGTTGGACTGCCATGCTTATTAGAGATATGGATATTTCTAGATTGATAATTCATGTTCAGCAGATTGAGGCAGAGAAGTTGCAGGGAAGAGAGAGAGGAAATAAGAAGGCTAGAACAGGGCAGTTTGAGTATGTACAGGCTAGGTTCATTGGGGAAATCATTCATAGTTTCAAAATCATTTATCTATGCCAACACCATCTTCAGCTAGTGCTCCTGCTCCCAGAGCTAGACAGGAGCAGTGGGGTAAGTTATCTATGTCTAGATCTCATAATAGTATGAGTAGAAGGCCCGGTTATCCCCCATGAGCTAAGTATGGTAAAAATCACCCTAGTTAGTGTTTAGCTGGATAGAAAGGTTGTTATGGTTATGGTAAGTAAGGTCGTGGAGTTAGAGAGTGTCCATATGCTAAGTAGGAAAACAGAGATATTCATCCCCAAACTCAGGATACTAGTGCACCAACTCCTTTTGGTTGCCTAGTCCCTCCTTAGGGTACATTATCTAGTATCAGTGGGGGTCAGTACCAGAATCAATTTTATGCTTTACTATCTCATTAGGAGCAGGAGGATTCACCAGATGTTGTTACTGATATTGTTCATATCTTTAGTCTTGATGTTTATATATTGTTAGACCCTAGGTCGAGTTTCTCTTATGTGACCCCGTTAGTTACAGTAAATTTTGAAATAAGTCCTGAAAAATCCCTGAGCCCTTCTTAGTTTCTACCCAAGTAGATGGGTCAGTTTTTTCTAAATAGATCTATAGAAAGTGTCCTATAACTGTCCTTCATAAAATCATGTTAGCACGCCTAATAGAGTTAGATATGGTTGAATTTGATATTATTCTTGGTATGAATTAGCTTGATTCCTATTATGCATTTATAGATTGTCACACCCGAGTGATGAAGTTTCAATTTCCAGATGAGCCAGTCTTTAAGTGTTAAGGTAATTCAGTGTCTCCCAAGAGTCATTTCATATCTTATCTTAAAGCCAAAAAATTGATCTCCAAAGGGTGTATCTATCATCTGGTTTGAGTTAAATACACTAAGTATGAGACTCCAATAGTTCAGTCAGTCAGAGTAGTCAATGAGTTTTCTGATATCTTTCCCAAAGATTTGCCAGGGGTACCTCCTGATAGGGAAATAGAATTTGGTATTGACCTTCTCCCAAATACTCAACCTATTTTTATTCCTCATTATTGTTTGGCTCCTACCAAGCTTAAAGAGTTAATAGAGCAACTTAAAGATCTTTTAGATAAAGATTTCATAAGTCCTAGTGTTTCTCCATGGGGAGCTCCCATCTTATTTGTGCGAAAGAAAGATATTTCTTTGCGTATGTGCATCGACTATCGTCATCTGAATAAAGTTAGAGTTAAAAATAATATCCTCTTCTTAGAATTGATGACTTATTTGATCAACTCCAAGGTGCAAGTTATTTTTCAAAGATAGACCTTAGATTTAGCTATCATCAACTTAAAGTAAGGGAATGTGATATTCCGAAGACTACTTTCAAAACCCATTATGGTCATTTTGAGTTTTTAGTCATGTCCTTCGGGCTAAAAAATGCCCCAGCAGCCTTCATGGACTTGATGAACAGAGTGTTCAAATAGTATCTGTACATGTTTGTCATAGTCTTTATCGATGATATTCTTGTCTAATCTCATAATAAGGGTGATTATGCGGACCATCTTAGAACTGTGTTGCAAACTCTTAGAGATCACCAGTTATTTGCCAAATTCAACTAGTGTGAATTTTGTCTAAGGTTAGTATCTTTCCTTGGTCATATTGTTTCCAATGAAGGTATTCGAGTTGATCCCCAAAAGATAGAAGCCGTAAGAAATTATCCTAGACCTATCTCTCCATCAGACATTAGGAGTTTCTTTGGTTTAGCTAGTTATTATAGATGTTTTGTTAAGGGTTTCTCATCTATAGCATCCTCTATGTCTAAATTGACCCAGAAGAAAGTTAAGTTTCAGTGGTCAGATTCTTGGGAGAAGAGTTTTCAGGAGTTGAAGACTTGACTCACTTCAGCCATAGTTTTAGAATTACCTAATAATACAGATGGTTTTGTTGTGTATTATGATGCCTCTAGAGTTGTTTTGGGTTATGTTTTAATGCAAAGAGGTAAGGTCATAGCCTACCCCTCTACAAATTAAGCCTCAGGAAAAAAAATACCTAACCCATGATCTTGAGTTAGCTGTTATTGTGTTTGATTTGAAAATCAAGAGACATTATTTGTGTGGGGGGCATGTTGATGTATTTACGAATCACAAAAGCTTGCAGTATGTATTTACCCATAGGGAGTTAAATCTTCGACGGAGAAGGTGGTTAGAATTGTTGAAAGATTATGATATGAGTGTGTTGTATCATCCGGGCAAGGATTATGTAGTGGGAGACGCCCTTAATAGTTGTCCAGGGGAAGTGTTGCTCATGTGGAGAATGATAAGAAGGATTTAGTTAAAGAAGTTCATCAATTAGCTAGATTGGGTGTGAGATTGGTTGATTCAGCTGAAGGAAATGATTGGGTTTAAAGTAGTTTCAAATCTTCCCTGGTTTTGGAAGTGAAAGTGAAGCAAGATAAGGATTCTAGTTTGGTCAAACTGAAGGATTCAGTTAAAGACCAAAATATAGAGGTTTTCTCTGAAGGGAAAGATGATATATTGAGATAGCAAAGTAGATTGTGTGTGCCATATGGGGATGATTTGAGGCATCAGCTTATGGTGGAAGTGCATGGTGTATGTTATGTCATTCATCCAGGTGATACCAAGATGTACCATGACTTGTAGGAAATCTATTGGTGGACTGGCATAAAGAAAGATATAGCAGAGTTTGTAGCAAAGTGTACAACTTGTCAATGGGTTAAGGTAGAGAACTAAAGACCTAGTGGTACATTGCATGAGTTTGGTATCACTACTTAGAAGTAGGAAAAGGTGAATATGGACTTTATGACTGGTTTACCCCATTCGTTTCGTTAGTATGATTTGATTTGGGTAATAGTAGACAGATTGACTAAGTCGGCGCATTTCTTGTCAGTTCATACATCCTACACAGCTGAAGATTATGCTAAGCTGTATATCAGAGAATTAGTCAGATTGCATGGAGTTCCTTTATCTATCATCTCATATAGGGGTACTCAGTTTACCTCTCTATTATAGAAAGGCTTTCAGAAGGGTCATGGTACCCAAGTTCATCTTAGTTCATCTTTTCATCCACAGACAAATGGTCAAGCAGAGAGGACCATTCAGACTCTACAGGAAATGTTGAGGGCATGTGTTCTTGATTTCAAAGAAAGTTGGGATGACCATTTACCGTTGATCGAGTTTACTTATAATAACAGTTACTATGCTAGTATTTGGATGGCTATATGGGAGGAGATTTAGATCGCCTGTTGGTTGGTTTGAAATGGGTGTCCACTTTGATTGGGCCAAAAATGGTGTTTGAGGCCATGGAAAAAGTTTGATTGATTAGAGAAAGATTAAAAGTAGCCCAGAGTCATCAGAAATCTTATGCAGATGTAAGAAGAAGAGATCTTAGGTTTGAGATTGATGATCTTGTGTATTTACAAGTTTTAACCATGAAAGGAGTGAAGAGAATTGGCAAAAGGGGGAAGCTTAGTCCCCGATATGTCGGCCTTTTTTGAATTTTAAGCCGCATGGGAAAGGTAGCGTATGAGCTTGAGCTACCCGCAGATTTATCCTCAGTCCATCTAGTATTCCATATGTCCTTGTTGAAAAATACATGGATGGTTCAGCTATTGTAGTTCCTCTAGAAAGTACAGATATGCAGAATAGCCTCTCATAAGAAGAAGTTCCTGCAGAGATTCTTGATCATTAGATCCGTAGACTAAGGAACAAAGAAGTTCCCTTGGTCAAAATTCTATGGAGAAATCAGTCCATTGAGGGTGCTACTTGGGAAGCAGAAGCAGAAATGCGTACCAAGTATCCCCATCTCTTCTCCACGAACTCAGATTCAGCCGAAGGTAATAGTCTTCCTTCATTCAGTTTTTTTCCAGTCTCAGATTCAGTCATATAGTTTATTTCAGTTATGCATGATAGCTTATAGCCTCAGATTCCTCAGTATTTTCAGCCTACTTAGCCACATTTGAGGACGAATGTTCCTAAGGGGGTGATATTACTGCATACGTTTCCTAGCGTAATTTCTCTCCTAGAATGTTAAAGGTTAACTTAAAAAATAAATATCATTTGTTACGTGTAGAATATTCTAGATTTAGACTCTCCATTGTGTGGGAAATTGAATTAGCTTTCCATTAATACCAAATTCTCCTAAATCCGATACTTGATTGAGAAGTTATGGCAAATTTGGGAAAGCAGCGTACCATCTGGCAAACCTCTTCATCGCAGTAAAGGGTAAATTCCCATTTGTTGAATTCTAGTGGACCTTCGCGATAAGCTCGCATCGCAGAGTGCTCCAATTTACC
Organism: Capsicum baccatum var. pendulum; assembly: GCA_030864225.1. NCBI lineage: Eukaryota > Viridiplantae > Streptophyta > Magnoliopsida > Solanales > Solanaceae > Capsicum > Capsicum baccatum. The sequence continues at coordinate 196,813,245 of CM061559.1, read as the reverse complement.
AATTTTCAACTTCCAGTAGCTCACCGCGATACTGCCACATCACGGTGATGGCCAAGATGACATTGTAATAGCTTACCATGATAGCTTCGCGTTGTGGAGATTTTCCAGTTCCCAGATGTTCTTTTCCAATGAGTCACCATGATAGTGGCGCGTCGAAGTGGTATGTTAATTTGGGATTTTTTTCCCTTTTACTAGTTCCAATTTTAAAGTTTAAAAGGAGTAGTATTGTCAATTGCTAAGCCCCCAATTCGTGTAAAACTCAAGATTAAGCCTATTCTAAGCACTTTATGCCCAATTTCATCCATTCTCTCTCAAAGAAAAACCCTAGATTTCAAAGCTTATTCTCCAAGAAATCAAATTCAACCATTGTTTCTCCAAGAAACTCTAGATTGAGGATTCCCAAGACAAAATAATCAAGAACTCAAATAGGAATCCAAAATTCAAGATTCTTCATCTAATCATCTACCAAGGTATGTGGGGTTTATGAACATGGATCTTCTTTCATCCTTGTGCTCAAAACCAAGTTCTAATTACAATTTCATATGATTTTGAATGAATATTCATGAGATTTGAATTAGGGTTTATACCCATTATTGCTATTTGCAAGATTAGGAGATTTCAAGTGTTTTAGAAGATGAATTGCGTGTCTATTTTCATATTTTCATGCCTATCATAGAAATTTCTAGATTTTGAGATGAATTGTCATTGTTTTCATTATCAAGCATGATTATTATGATGCTTTAACAAGTATTTGATGCATGGGTTATCAAGCCAATGTTTACATGTTGACATTTCAAGAAAGATGATGCTTTAAGTATCTTATGATCAGATTATTTACAGAATCTCTATAAAGCATTGATCTTTTGATCCTCAGATAAATTTTGGAATCCACTTTATAGATTTATTACAAATTATAGAAATCAGAATAACTTTATTTACAGATTTAATTAGATAAATGCATAATTAGTTTCAGAATAAACCCTTATGCTAGTTTTTAAAGTGGATTTCCAACAAAATGAGCATACACGTTAAAGAGAGTGGTATTAAGCACTGAGTGGGAAGTATGGGATTAGCGTTTTCTATCTTCTATAGAACTACACAACCAACATAGGTACAAATTATGAGATTATTCCCATTCCAATTTGGGTGACAGTTACGGATGTGATCACTTAGCTTAGGTTATACTCCTTGGAAAGAGTATGACACCTCTCCCCATTGTGAGGTTTTCCCCATAAGGGAATGAGATTTTGGACTACATATTAGTTCACATGGTCTATGTCAGTTAGAAGAACCTCCTTGACAGTAAGACTTTCAGAAAGGAATAATAGAAAAGCTTTTAGCAAACTAAGTGTAAAGGCTCATAAATTTATTCAGATTATGCTTTATAGAAAGATATTAGCTACAGATTTCAGCTTCAGATTTTATATATAGAAGTGATTCCCTTTACACTTAAATAGTAAGATTTACAGACAGAACATTAGTGCAGCTTTTAGAACAAAATGTTATGACTCGCTAGATTTATAAAGTATGTTTTACTATTCAAGATTATAGATTTTAGTATTTCTTATATTCCAGCTTATGTGAGTCATTTACTTTTAGCAAGCATTGTTTTACAAATTATGATGATGATATAATATTTTACTAATGCATTACCCCCATATACTCAGTACATCATCAAAGTACCGATCTACATATACGTCTATGTACTACATTGTCTCATAATGTAGGTTCCGGTGCTCAGTATCAACAACGTCAGTAGTTCGAGCATCTCTATCTACATCTAACAGTTGGTGAGTCCTTATAGTTTGGGGACTTATTTATTCAGATTTTATAGCTTATTAGTCTATATGATTCAGTATTTCTTTTCAGAAAATTTGAGTTAGCTGGGGGTCTGTCCCAATGACTTTCTAATTATTAGTAGTATAGGCTTGTCAGACTGCTAGATTTGATTCAGACTTATAGTATTTGGTTTACAGAGATTTTTTTTCAAATTATTCTTAGTTATCTCAGACCAATTTCCACATTTAGCATGACTTTATGGCTACATTTTCCTTGTTATGAGATTCAAAGTTACTAGAAGGAAGATATGGTTAGCTTGAGGCTACTCGTAGCCTTGATCACTGTGTGACGTCTCGAGACTAGATTTCGTGGCGTTACAGTGGGGTAAGAAAAAATTTAGATTTTTTTATTTTGAAATAAAATTTTTTTTTGAAGGGTGGGCTAATAGGGGGCTGGAGGTCGGGAAAGGGGATGGGATACAAAAAAAATTTGAAATATTTTACAAAAACTAAATGTGTTTTTTTGATGAAGGGTGGTGGGGGTAGGTTGGTAAGGGATTGGGGTGGGTGATTATGAGAGTTGTATGAACATCTCAAGTTTTGAGTGAGGTTGAAAAAGAGTTTTGGAAAATATTTTTCTTACTTTTTGAAGGGAAGCTGTTTCTCTTAGATTTGAGGAAAATAAGTTTATTTGAAAAATATTTTTTGACACATTTAAGTCAACCAAACATGAGAAAATTAGAAAACATTTTTCAAAAAAAAGTATTCCTTTATACCAAACACACCCAGAGTTAAAACATTTTCACAAGTAAAAATGGTTCATAATTTGTATATGAATGAATGAAACATAGTAAGATCTGACATGATAAAGAAATATGAATACTTGTGTTGTGAACAAATTAAACTAGTTTAGAAATTATGCATAATACTTGGGCAATGCTAAATTGTACAATGACACCTATTGAACATGAAGTAAACTAGAAAGTATAATGAAAATTAGTGTAGTGACATTATATACTTGTTAAAATCTTGCCTTTCTGTGGTAGATTCTCTTAACCGACATGATCCACGTGATCTTATGTGTAGTTTGATGTATACACTCCATCAAAAGGACCCAATATACCTTTCCAAGTTATAAAGTCATGATTGAGTAGAATTTAATGTGTATGCCCCATTAGGAGGACCCAATATACCTTTTCCAAGGGTATAAAGGCATAATTTCTATGGATCCATGAACATAAAGTCAAAAGGATAAGTAAACCTTTGGTGGTACTTAGATCTAGGACATAGGTACGTTGAACCCGCGTTTGCTCGGTGCTAATAATGCTTCGAAAAACATGCACAACTAGCTCACTATGAAAGTGTTAATAAGACTAGTTCTTAGAAGTAAGAATCGATTTGGGTTTATAGCCTGATTAAACTAAAAAATAATCTTAATTAACTTGTTCTTATCTATGTTGTGACAAAAAGGTTAAATCATGGTAAGTCATGAGGTGTAATACCTCGTGTTTCAGGATCACTATGCAACCTAGGACTCCTTTACTTAAGTCATATACACAACATATGAGTCGTATGTTGTAGTCGTATGCAAGACAATGTGAAATAGTTGATGTTATTTTTTAGGTATAACTCAACCCTTAGAGTCGTAATATTACTATACGACTTGTATGAAGATAATTTGTAAGGTCAGTAGCCTAGGTTCTCTAAGTTTCTGTCCAAGTTACAAGTGGTGGCTACAAGTTGTAATGACTTGTTATGAGTAGTAAGATATGACTCGTAGCCTAATATTTGAAGGATCTAAGAATCAAGCCTTATGTTTTTTTATAGATTTATAAGTTACTTGCATATATATACTAAGTCCTCAAATATCTCCTAACTTATAAACAAGTTGAAACATCCCATAGAAATTAAATTCTTGGGATGTATATAACTATAGTAATGTTAAAACAAAAATAACTTTTATTATACAAATGATTTATGAGATAAAGACCAACCAATAGATACATAATTGAATTAGATTTCCAACGATACCAATTTTGCCTTAATCTGATATTACGGTGAAAAGTTATAGATAAATTACTGAAGCACTGTCAAGGCTGCTAGTGGGTACGACTACTGATGACGACTCGTAAGAATAACATATGAGTTTTCAGGGGGGTTTTAACCACGGTAGTAGGGGTCAAAATCTGGGTCCTGTTGATGACTCAAGACATGACCCGTACCCAAGACTTACGAGTCATAACCAAACTCGTTGGGATGGCTTCCAAATGATTTAGAAGGAGTTTTTGGTCTTTTTCCACTCTTTTAACCCTAAATCTATGTCATTTCACCCTCCATGTAAATCATGAATTTAATCAATGTCTATTAGAGATTTGAATTCAAGCCATGTCAACATATTTTCCCTGAGAAAATTAGATTACTTCACGCTTTGAATTTTAACTACTCATGTCATATTAAATCTCTCCCATGTCAAATTATTAATTTACGAATTAAACCATTTGAAATTATTATCCTCCCAAGTTTAATACATTCATATATTCAAATTCATGGACTTTATCAGTTTGGTGACACGTATTGGGTTTTGGGTCTTTGAATTGGGACTTTATGCCATTGTTTCAAGTGTGGTTATTGAGTTTTTTAATCATTCTATACTGGAGGGTTATAAACACCCATACCTATGTGTTTACTTATGTTTTAGACTTTTCGAGTAATGAGTCAGTCCATTCATGATTTTATTATCATACTCAGTTGTTATGATCATATTGAGCACTATCAATTTACATGTTCAGTTGACCTTAGTTAGGAACTATGCTAGTTCAGTTAGGAGTAGGATTTAGTGCTGAGTAAACCCAGGGATGGGGGCTCACCAACTAGTAGAGGGTGTGACATTAGTAGAAATCCCTGAGTTCTAGTACTACATAACCAGCATAGGTTTTGAGAGGTATTCCTGCCAGTTGAGGGTTGACATTCTTTTAGGAGCACCTTCCAGTAGAGGGTGACTCCTAAATTCTTCGAGACAATAGTTTAGTAGATCCACACAGCCAGTGTTGGTACTCGTGGCAAGGTACTGACACCTTTTCAACTAGGGTTATGGGTCGAAACCCGATTAGCACTGATTGGGGCATGTTAATTCCATGATAGCTCCCAGAGTTTTAGTCTATATCAGTTAAGGTTTGCAAGTAGTCATATTGTTAGTGATTCAATCATCCAGTTTTACGGATTACATTCAGCCCATACCTTAGTTAGTCCTACATTCTCAGTTTTACATGTTCATGTATCTATGTTCAGTTACAATTTGTATTCCATTTAGTCTTTACCTCACGTACCAGTATACAAAGTATTGACCACAATACTTTTATCTTGCGCTATGTTGTCTTATAACATAGGTTTGAATGCTCCATTCCTCAACCATCCTTAGACAGTTGTAACTCCCCGAGTCTATACCCCAGATGCTACATGATGCTCATAGTCCCTAAGGACCACAAGCTAACCCATGATTGGTACATACTGAAATAACTGAATAATAATACTGTAATTATGCAAAAATTAGATGGAAGCTTGCCATAAGGTTCAAACCTGAAATAAGTACTAAAATTGAATATCTGTCTTAAAATACTCTAGTCTAAAAAGTCTCTACTATTTGAAAAAGGAGTTGATGGGATAAGTCCCCAACTAACTCCGACTACTGAAATAAACTAAGTATTGACATACAATAATGATAAATCTTTCCTCAAACAATGAGGTCTCACAACTAGTCTACTACTAAGGGATTGGACTGCTAAGTATGATCGGGAGCTCGTACGTCTGAACCTATCATATAAGACATCATATCACAATAGAAAGGTATGCATCAACACTTTGAATGTACTGGTATGCTAAGTAAAGTAGACTGAGATGCATAGGTTCATATACATGAACAATACTGACTGCATAACATGAGTATAATTGAATGAGAGTACATGCATGAAATACGTAAGCTATAACTGGGGTCATGATAACACTAGATACTAAATTCTAAATGAATAACTTATTGATATTTGAGTTTACTGATATTGTATTAGTGTTAACTGAGTGAAACAATACTAATTTCTATTGAATTAAATTAAGTTCTATTCTGAAGACTAAAACTGAGACTATGGGAGGTAATCATCTAACTGACATGCCCCTTTCTGAATAGATTAGGGTAAGACCTGTAAACCTAATTATAAAGGTGTTAGTACCATCCTACGGGTAAACACAGCTAAGAGTTAACACTATCTGACAGAAAGCTCTTTCGTCAACTCTCACTGGTAGAAAAACTCATATGAAATATGTCAACCCTATTCTGGCAGATAGATATTTCTACCAACACTGGCTATGTAGTTCTGTAATACAGGGATTGCTATTAAGGGTCAAGCCCTCCGTTGGCAGGAATACCCCTATCCCTGGGTTCGCTCGGTGCTGAATTCAAATCCCAACTAAATAGACACTGAACTGATTCCTAGTTCATACTGGGCTTGACTGAACTATTAATGATTACACTATCTAGATGAACTGAACTGAGTTCACTAAGTTTTGTTGACTAGCGAAATACTATTTAATTCTATTAACTGGCTGAATTTACTGAGGTCTGAACTGAATACTAAATTGGACCGGACTGATACAAAGTCTATTGAGTTTTTCCTGAGTTCTATAACTAATTGACTGTACTACTAATCGTGACATGATTGAGATTATTCTGTAATTGACATTGGCTCTAGGTAAATAGCTGAATTTTCAAATATCAAATACCCCCAGGACTCGATAGCATAAAAAGTAAATAACTGCATGACTTTAGTAGCATAATGGTACTAGCTTGATAAAATACATTCACTTAGATTTTTTTATCAAATACTTGTTATACATGAGCTTCTGCATAATTGAAATCACACAATAACATGTTATGCTTCGACTAGTCTAATCATATTAGCATTTTGACAAACACTTGGGGAGCATGGGTATTTCACATATCAATAAACATGTAGTAATATCATGGATTCTACATTCAAATTAAAATTCAAGAGTTTGACATGCAGTTCATAAAGTTCAATTCACAATTAAGCTAGTTTGCATGAAACTTCGGACAAATCATAGAATTAGATCACATTTAACATCATAATCATTAATACATTCAAGGTCCAACTTGAAATCCATGAAATTAATTAACTTTTATTTAGAAAGAGTTTCTTGAACTCCAAGGGTAGAAGGGAACCCTTGTGTGAATACTTCACATACCTTTGTATTAAAATTTGTGAACAATGATGGAGTGTTCCTGAAGCCTGAATCTTGAATTAGAGATCCTAGGGTTTACTTCTTGAGAAATTTTGAGAAAGATGAATGGATTTTGCCTCTAAAAGGGCTTAATTTCGTGTTTTGGGGGCTGACATAATGTGGTAAAAGACCCAATTAACCCTGAGAATGTGGCATTTTAATGAATGAAAACTGATTTAGCGATGCGTAGACCGACGCACCGCGTCGTTGGAATCGATGTAATAGCCAACATGGCACATCGAGTTTGCATCGATTAATAGGAATTTGCACTGGGAGCTGGGTAAAACTACTCATCAATGCGATGGGAGACGTGGCACGTCGAGATCGCGTCAATCCACTAGTTTGAGCTTTCAAATATGTTTCAAACAAAGTCTAAAAAATCCAAAACTTGTCCGAGAACACCTACTGACATTCCTAATCATGATTCAACCTAAACTTTATTACTTTAAGGTCATGAGGGTCGTAAAATAGAGTCACCAACCTACGAAGGCTATAATAACACTAATTTTGAATACTTAGCCAATGTTTTCTAAGTCTGGGGACCCCTTAACAAGCTTTAAAGGACTGAGTTAAGCTTAGAATTTTGTGGGGTCTTAAAATATCTCCCCCTTGGGAACATTCGTCCTCGAATGAGACTGTCTAAGTTGGGAATACTGATAGACTAAACTTAGATATTAGATATGCACAACTTTAACATAATTTTATAACTGACATTACTGATATGCTGAAATTTTGTACTGAACATGCATATCTGATGCATGAGTACATAGCTGAACATGATTCATGAATCCATGACTGGGATTGCTAATAAGCTAAGTTTCTCATGTTGAACATGCATATCTAATACTTGAATTCATAACTGAATATGCAATGGTAACTGGTACCAAGCCTATAAAGGAAAATATGATCATGGAACTGAGTAAGTTCAAGGAAAAACTGTTACCTTAGGTTGCGTCTGAGTTTACGAAGAAGAGGTTAGGATACTTGGTTAGCATATCTTCTTCTTTTTCCCAAGTAGCTCCCTCAATGAACTGGTTCCACCAATGAAATTTGACTAAAGGGACTTCTTTGTACCTCAGTCTGCGTATCAATAGTCAAGGATTCTGACTGGGACCTCTTTGTAAGAGGGATTATTCTAAATGTCTATGCCCTCTATAGGGACTACAACTGTGGGGTAACCTATGCACTTATTTAGCAAGGGGACGTGAAACACTAGATGTACTAAAGCTAAGTCTGAAAGTAACTCGAGCTCATAAGCTACCTTTCCAAAATGGCTAAGAATTTGGTAAGGACCAATATATCAGGGATTGATCTTCCCCTTCTTTCAAAACCTCTTCACTCCTTTCGTAGGAGATATTTTTAAGAATACAAAAACACCAATATCCAACTCTAGATCATTTACTGAATATGTGTGAACAGGAACATGAGAACATAACTAAGCTTAAAATGTTATACAGGAACTAAATAACATGAACGGAGCTAAGCCCCTGAATACATGGCTTATGGATGAGATTGTAACTTGAGGGTCCACCTATGAGTACCCAACACTCCAAACTGGATTCATTACATGAAGAGAAGATGGAAGGTTGTAACACCCCAAGATCTCATCCCAAGACGTCACACGGTGCTTAAGGACACACGCGGCCTCAAGCTAACGCTCTGAGCCTGTCATCACTTATATAACTCACTATGGTAATAATCAAGCTATAATAAGGAAGAATAATCATTTCATGAACATACTAGAATACGAAGAAATACTATCCTGTACAATTAAAATACCAAAGTTCTGTACATACTGGTACTCTAGTCTGACCAAGCCTTTACTACATAAGACTGAGGAGCTATTGGGATAGATCCCCAACTAACTCATACTAAACTAGAAATAAACCACCATCTATTATTAAGACAAAAATCAGGAACATAGGTCCTCAAACCATGAGGACTCACCAACTATACGAATATAGATGGAGGTACTCGAAGATCACCTTCGCTGTTGAGACTGATCACCTGAACCTACATCACGATAAAATATAGAACACAGAAGAGTATGGGAATAGTACTTTGGAATGTACTGAGTATGTGAGGGTACATGCAATATTTAAATAATATCATAAATGTATAGAAAATCATGCATGCTGATAATAATGACTCTCATCGCTTGAGTTACCCGAAACATATTTTCCATAAATCATCAATAATAACACATGTTTCATAAATCTCATAAACCATTGAACTCAACTCAAACTCTTTGACTCATGACTTAGAGTGACTTAGTAACTCATGGAACTTGGACTATTATGGACTTGGGAGTTTCTTATAACCGACATAAATCATATGAGCTTATGTGGAGTCCAACGTCTTGCCTATGTTGGGGAGAGCTATTCTATCCTTTCCATCATAGTAGAACCTTAACTTTAGTGATCACTGTCTTGGCCTTTGGCCCTTAATCTCAATCTTACGGTGGCACGTAGTTCTGGGAAAGTAGGATGTGCTGAACCCACACTTCCCACTCGGTGCTAAATACTACTCACAGACTTAAGCTCAGAACGCATTAGGAAATCCTCCTTAATCAACCCAAAGGTCTATCATGAAGACCAAAACAAAAATATATATCTCATTTGTAAATCATAATCGACTTGTGGTTTCCTAACTCGACTCAATCTCGAAATAATCTTTCTCATCATCAAGTACACTTGCTTATCAAATTATATCAAGTATCAAAATCTTCAAGAAAACATCATAGATCTCGTTCTTGACTCTCAAGCTCAATATCAAAATATATTCAATAGACAAACTTCTCATAGAAGAACATAAATCATGAAACTTATCAAAAATCACTTAAAATCACCATTTCATGATAACAATATACAACTCACGGCATAAATTCTTAATTTGAGAAATAAGACAATGAAGTAGTCATATATGTCAATCTTTCATAGCTCAAATCTCATAAATCCTTGATAAATTAATTTGGGTATAAACCCACTCTACAAAAATCATGAAATTCAATAGAAATTAAGTCTTTGGACTCAAGAATGAAAGAAGTGTTCTTGTTCAAACCCCACATACCTTAATCTTTGAAATTGGATGAACTTTAGTGCTTGGGACTTTATCCACACTTAAAATAAATAATTCTTGAAGCACACACTATGAGGAACTTGGTTCTTAAAGAAATTTTGAAAATTTATGGATAAGTCTTGGAAGATTTATGTTCTTGATAAAACCCTAGATGTATTATCTCAAGAGAATTGGAAGAGAAAATGATGGAATTAGGGTTTGAATGAGGATTCTCATATATACAGAGGCCTCCAAAAATGAGAAATGACCAAAATACCCTTGGAAAAATTGTCCATCAATTGCTAAAAAAAATAGCTGACGACATCCGTGACAAGCCGTCAGGCCCGTGATAGGCCGTCACGAATAGTCATCACAGAAAGGGTGAATTTTTTGACTTTCTTCCTTAAGGTGATGGTATTTTTTGATGGGCCGTCAGGCTTGTGATGAGTCATCATAAAAGGTCATCACGGATTTTCCAGGCTGACATGCTGGAGTAAAATAAGCATAACTCTTTGCTTCAATATCGGATTTTGATGAAATGGGTATAGTTGGAAAGCTAATTCAATTATCAATATTTTGGTAGGCCATGAGATCAATAACTCATAGTACAATAGGAGATATGCTCATTTGAAGTTGACTATGCCAAAATCCTTCTTAAGAATTCAATCGGTAAAGAATGTTTTGATTTGCCCAATCGTTAGGACACCTTTAAATCCTTAATAAGCATCACCCTTGACCATAAAACAAGCAAAACACTATAAATTATTTCTCATAAGCTTGATTCATAGTTGCACTATTGGTTAGATTCTCGGGGTATTACAAAGGTTTAGGTGATGAAGGCTCGGGGATTATAGTGCATGTACCCCTTGGGACATTATGTCCCCTAAAGAATGCTAACTTGGATGAGATACTGAGGAAAAACTGAGATGATGCACAGGGCACCTATGAATTGAATCGTGACTGCATATCGGGATTCTAAAATTGAGGCATGACACCTTAACTGAGTTGAATTTGCAACCACATGGTTGCTCAATATTGGAATAGTTACATTCATGAGACTTTGGATAATACAACTAGATGTAATAATGGGAAACCCAACCATACGAACATTATCCACCTAATTGCTAAACTGAATTGATGGTTTTGCGAACTAACTTATGCTAAAAACTTATATTTGACTGGATCCTTTCTTTGACACTCTTTATATAGAGTTCTAGTGCCTTTAGGAAGCAAGGAGTCTTGGCATGGCTGAATAAATTTTTAAGCTTATACTTATCCCTTGAATACTGTCTCAACTATACTCTCCACCTTAGTACAACACATCACTTGAGACTACTAAAAATATTCACATGGGTGTTAAGCACGAGTGCATAAACTTACTAACTTATCTGAATGGATGATAGTTGATTACTTGGTCATGTAATATTGAACTATACGTAGTCTGAATAATTGGACTGGAACCGTAGAGTATCATGCATATGAGGTAAGGACTGACAGGGTAATATGATATAATAGAGCATGGATTTGTGAAAACTATATTGTTTAAGAAGGCAAGACTAAGCATATAACATAACTCTAAAATAGTTTGTAAAATAAGGTACTGAATTACTGATAACTAAATAACTGATAACTGCATGCTATGGTCAAGCAAATATGAAATTGAACTGAGTTACTGATGTGATTACTGGATTGAGACTGTGACTAAGGGTGTAACTAAGACTGCAACTAAGACTAGACTAGAACTGAATACTAGGTTCTGATAACTCTACCTACTGACGTCTAATCTGGACTGAATTTTCCCACTATGTTCAATCCTACTCAAATCTCCGAAATGCATTTAGCCACTTACATATCAACATGATATTCAAGCCTATTTTCATAACTACAGTCTCGTGTAAAACTAGCATGCAATAATCTTTTCTTAACATAAAACATTTACTCTCTCCCTTCTAAGCAAGTGTTTATAACTATATCATTTTATAAGGACATTCCACTGAAGGGTTAAAACATGAGGACCTAATATATGCATGAATACTATACCAAACTCGACACTTAACTGAGGTATGAGGAATAGAATATCAACACCATGGATTTATCGAAAGATCAAAACTGAGGATATGTATGATGAAATCTGAATTTAGCCGATAGCTAGGAGTGTAGCATGGGTCATGGGAACTGAGCATATTATACAGCATAACATGGGTAACTGATTCATGAGCTGTATGACCCGAGTCTGGAGTCTCTGTATTCATGGAACATGATTCATAACACTGAGTGAAATGGAACTCCCTATACTAGGAACTGTAAGTATGCATGATTGCTAACATCCATGCGTATGGGCTATGCTCATAAAGCTGACATATGAAATATGAATAGATATCATGATAACTAATGGATTTTGAAAGTATGGAATATGATTCTGAGATGATCTGCATGATCATTCTCGCTATGGGAATAGACAAGAATGTCATCTATGAAGACTATGATGAACCTATCCAAGTACTGCTTGAACACATGGTTTATCAAGTCCATGAAAGCTATTGGGGCATTAGTAAGACCAACTGACATAACTAAGAATTTAAAGTGACCATACCAAGTTCTAAATGATGTTTTTAGAATGTCCCATTCCCTGACTCTGAGCTGATGATAGCCTGATCTAATGTCTATCTTACAGAAATAACTGGCATCCTGAAGTTGGTCAAACAAGTCATCGATTCTGGGAAGTGGATACTTGTTTCTTGATCATGACTTTATTTAATTGACGATAATCTATACACATTCTGAGAGAACCATCTTTCTTATGCATAAATAGAATTTGTGCACCTCATGGGGACACACTAGGTCTGATGAATCCATTATCTAGGAGATCCCTTAACTGTTCTTTTAATTCTTTTAGTTCTACTGGAGCTATTCTATATGTCGGAATAGATATGGGTTGAGTAGCTGGAAGAAGGTCTATTCTGAAGTCCATTTCCCTTTCGAAAGGAACTCCATAAAGATCTTCAGGAAACATATTTGAGAATTCACATGCTAGTGATACTGACTTAAGAGTAGGGGTTTCTAATCTAGAGTCCTAGACTCGAACGATATGGTAGACACATCCCTTAGACATAATTTTTCTTGCCCTTATGTAGGAAATAAACTAAACCCTAAGTGCTGAAATACTACCCCTTCACTATAGGATGGGCTCATTTGGGAAGTGAAACTGGACAATTCTATTTCTGCAGTCAACTGAGGCATAGCAGGAATGATGCCAATCTATGCTAAGAATGATATCAAAATTGGTCATCTCTAATTCGACTAAGTCTGCTGAAGTAACTTTCTGAGATAACATAGCCGAACAATTCATGTATACCTATCGGGCTATGATAGATTTACCCACTAGGGTAGATATTAGGAAAGGCTCTTCTAGAATTTTGGGACTGACTCCGAAGTTAAAAGTTATATCAGGAGTTACAAAATATGAAGAAGCTCCTGGATCTACCAAAGCATAAACATACAAATGATAAACTAGTAACATACCAGTGACAACATCAGGAGAATTTTTCTGATCCTATTGGGACTGAAGTGCATAAAGCCTATTTGGACGTTGCTCACTGGTGAAACTGGAAGCTGCACCCTGCTGATTCAGGCGACCAGATTAAGTTGGGGAATGATTTTGCTGACCCTGGGAACCTGACTGGGGATATTCTCCAACTCTGTGACCTGGATTACCATACCCAAAACATACATCACTGCCAACTCTGAAGATACCCTGGTGGTTTCTGCCACATTACAGACAAAGGGGATTGGTTCGGCCACTCTTTGGCCAAGACGTTTTGGCCCACTTATTATTTCTCCCCTTTTTCCTATGCCTTTATTCCTTACTCAGTGTATCATGAGCCATAAGACTAGATAGGATAATAGCCAGCTGATTGTTTTCAGTAACTATTGATTGAGCTATGGTATTGAAAGCATCTCTAAACTTAGTGTGAGAAACATGCTCATTCAGGGTATCTGCCAGAATGTGCGTAGGGGATGACTAGTTTTCTTTACTTCTTCTGTTAGCTTCTCTGGAAGACATATTATGGAAGCCTAAGAAAGAGATAAATTAGATTAAGAGTTTAACTTGAGATCATTCTCACTTGCACGACTTGAATAATAAAGAAGGGATACTTTTCCTAAAACATCTCGTAGCCTCTTGTCCATAAGTGTGGTGCACTATTAGATGTGGCTTTCAAACTTTATAAGACTCTATTGAACCTTAGGATCTAACACCAAGTTTGTAACTCCCCGAGTCTGTACCCAGGACACTACACGGTGCTCATAGTCCCAAAGGACCACAAGCTAACCCGTGACTGGTACCTACTGCAATAATGGAATAATAATATTTTAATTATGCAAAAATTAGTCAGAAAATTGCCATAATGTTCAAATCTTAAATAAATACTGAAAATGAACATCTGTCTGAAAATATTCTAGTCTGAAAAGCCTCTACTGTCTGAACAAAAAGTTAATGGGACAAGTCCTCAACTAACTCTGATTACTAAAATAAGCTGAGTACTGACATACTATAATCAACTTACAATAATGATAGGTATTTCTATAATCAGCAACTATCATTATAGTATGTAGTATGTCATGGATTCTATATTCAACTTAATATAATCAGCAGCTATCGTTATAGTACGTCAGTAAATATGTAGTAATATCAATAAACATGTAGTAATATTAATCCCTGATTATAATTGAGGATCATGGGTATTTCACATATCAATAAACATGTAGTAATATCATGGATTCTACATTCAACTTACAATTCAAGAGTTTGACATGTAGTTCACAAAATTCAATTCACAATTAAACTAGTTTGCATGAAACTTGGGACAAATCATGGAATTAGATCACCATTAACATCATAATCATTAATATATTTAAGATCCAACATAAAATCCATGAAATCAATTAACTTGTATTTAGGAAGAGTTTCATGAACTCAAAGGCTTGAAGGAAACCCTTGGATAAACACTTCACATACCTTTGTATTCAAATTTATGAAGAAGATGGAGTGTTCTTGAAGTCCGAATCTTGAATTAGAGATCCTAGCGTTTGCTTCTTGAGAAATTCCGAGAAAGATGAATGGATTTTTCCTCTAAAAGGGCTTAATTTTATGTTTTAGGGGCTGACATAACGTAGCAAAAGACCCAATTATCCCTGAGGACACGACTTTCTAATGACTAAAAACTAATTTAGCAATGCGTAGACCGATGCATCACGTCATTGGCATCAACACGATAGACAATGCACCGCATTAATTCTGCGTCAGTTTATTGGAATTTACACTGGGAGCTGGGTAAAAATACACATTGACGCGATGGGAGATGTGGTGCATCAAAATCTCATTGATCCACTGGTTTGATCTTTCAAATATGTTTCAAACGAAGTCCTAAAAATTTAAAACTGGTCCGAGAACACCTATTGACAATCCTGATCATGATTCAACCTAAAGATCATTTCTTTAACGTCATGAGGGTTGTGAAATAGAGTTGCCAACCTAAGAAGGCTAAAATAACACTAAGTCTGAATACTTAGCTAAAGTTTTCTAAGTATGGGGACCCCTTAACAAGCTTTAAAGGACTGAGTTAATCTTAAGATTTTGCAGGGTCTTACAACATTCAGTATTTTCTAGCAGTGGTAGTGGTGAGTCCTTATCCTTTGAGGACATAGAATATTATTACCATTATTTTATCATCTCTTTATGTTAAGTCAGTTGGAGTTAGTTGTGTTTTGTACCATCTGCTACTTATGATTTTTAGAGGATTTTAGACAGATAGACAGTTAGTTTTTCAAGCTATTTAGTTATTTTTAGACATGTTGAATAGTATTTCAGTATTACATCGTATAAGTATTTTATCAGATTATCTTCCCTATAGGTTATTCCATTATTATTCTATTTAGTGTTCATAGTATGTACCAGATCATGGGTTATCTTGGGCCACTCATGGCCTTAAGCACCATGCTATGACTAGGGGTAGCCTCGAGTCATGAATAAATTTGATAGCAGAGCCTAAGTATTTAAAGTGACGTGGGTGTTTGAACGTCGTATTGAGTAGAGTCTTGTGCATGGGTGTGTAGAGTGTCACACTTATGGAAAAGCGGTTACGAGATGGTTTTAGGAAAGTATTATTTCTTATAGTATTCATATCATGTGAAAGAGCATGAGCTATATTGAATTTCTTTTTCTAACTAATCCTTCATTCCATTTACATACAATGCCTCCTAAAAGAAATAACAGAAAAAGGAACAGGGATCAGCCCGCGCCACCTCATATTCAGGAAGATTTCCTAAATGACCATTTTACTCATGCTGAGTGCAGGGCCGCTTTCATAGATATGGACCATTCTGTAGCTGCTGAGAATAATCAGCAGACTGTTGCTCTATCTAATTCGGTGATGTATATAATTGCATCTAGGATCTGAGACTTCACCCAAATGAATCCTCCTTTGTTTTATAGATCTAAGTCTAAGGAGAATTCGCAGGAGTTTCTGGACTGAGTGCAAAAAGTGAAAGATATCATGGGTGTCACTTTGCCAGTTGCAGGGTATGGATCACACCTTGTTCAAGTAGTAGAAGAAAGACGGAGATGCTGAAGTAGGGACTATAGAGTTGGAGGAGTTTTCCATGACTTTCTGAGATAGGTTATTTCCACTGGATTTAGAGGAAGCAAAGGTTCAGTAGTTTATAAATTTGAAGTAGGGTAACATGAGTGTGAAAGAGTACTCTCTTATGTTCATACAATTGACAAGGTATTCTCCGACTATGGTGGCTGACTCTAGGTCCAGGATGAGTAAGTTTGTGTCTAGTGTATCTGACAATAGAGTCAAGGAGTTTAGACTGCTATGCTGATTAAGGGGATGAACCTTTCTATACTGATAGTCTATACTCAGCTGATTGAGGAGGAGAATCTCAAAGAGAAGTAAAGTAAGAATAAGAGGGCCAGGACAAGTAGTTTCACCTTTTCTCAGTGAAGTTCAGAGGTAGTAATCGTTCTCATTTCCTCTAAAAATTTTCATCACCAGCTCTATCTTCAGCGAGTGAGCCAGTGCAACAGTTCAGGAAAGATAGTCGGGATAGAGCGCTATTCTTTAAGTCCCAAGGTAGTGTGAGTAGCGGTCATACCAATTTCCTTTATAGGAAGTGTGGTAAGAATCATCAAGGTAAATGTAGGGTCGTAATGATATGTATTTTGGATGTGGAAAACTAGGTCATAGGACTAGGGATTACCCAAAGGTTGGCTAGAAGAATAAGGACGTTCGTCAGTAGGGTCAGTACAAACTTTTATCAACTCCTACAGGTCACCCAACTTAGCAGGGTGCCACTTCTCGTGCCACCAGTAGGCAACACCAGAATAGAGTTTATGCCCTTCAAACTGGGCATGATCAGGAAAGTTCTCCTATTTTCCATATTTATGTTTAGGCATTGTTAGAACCTAGATCTTTACTTTTATTTGTGACTCCTTGTATCATTGTAGACTTTAGTATCAGTCCCAAAATATTGGTAGTGCTTTTCTTAGTGTCTACACCAGTGCGTAAGTCTATTGTAGCTAGGCGGGTACATAGAAATTGCCCAATCACAGTGTCTCAAAAATTTAATTCAATTGACCTTGTGGAGTTAGAGATGATTGATTTTGATGTCATTCTCAGCATAGACTAGCTCCACTCGTGCTATGACTCAGTTGATTGTAGAAATAGAATTGTCCAGTTCTAGTTTCCTAATGAACCAATTATTGAATGGATAGGTTGTACTTCAATGCTTAAGGGCCAAGTTATTTCATATCTTAAGGCACAAAAGATGATATCTAAGGGGTATATTTACCATATCATCCGAGTAAAGGAATCAAATTCTGAAACCCTGAGCCTTGAGTCAATTTTTGTAGTAAACAAATTTCCAGATGTGTTTTTCAAAGATCTTTCCGGGGTTCTTCCTAAAAGGGAAATTGACTTTGAAAAAGATCTTCTTTTGGATATGCAGCCTATCTCTATTCCATCTTACAGAATGGCTCCATTTGAGCTTAAAAAATTGAAGAAAAAGTTGAAGGATCTCTTAAATGAGGGTTTTATCAGGCCTAGTGTTTCCCCATGGTATTCCCTAGTTCTATTCATGTGCAAGAAAGACGGTTCTCTCAGAATATGCATCCACTATTGTCAGTTGAACAAATTCACAATCAAGAGTAAATAGCCTCTCCCCAAGATTGATAACTTATTCGACCAGCTTAAGGGTGCAAGTTATTTCTCTAAGATAGACATTACATCCTGCTATCATCAACTTAGATTCAGAGTATGTGACATTCTGAAGACAACCTTTAGAACTCGGTATGGTCACTTTGAATTCCTATTTATGTCTTTTGGACTAAGGAATACCCCTACACCTTTTATGGACTTGATGAACAGTGTTTTTAAGAAGTACTTAGACTTGTTTGTCATAACCTTCATTGATTGCATCCTCGTATATTCCCGTAGTGAGACTGATTATGCAGACCATCTGAGGGTTGTGCTATAGACCCTTATAGATAATTAGTTATTCTCTAAGTTTAGTAATTGTAAATTTTGGTTGAGATTAGTAGCTTTCCTTGGTCACATAGACTCCAGTGACGACATTCTAGTTGATCATCAAAAGATCGAAGCAGTGAGAAACTATCCTAGACTAATCTCTTCATTAGACATCAGGAGTTTCTTGGGTTTAGTTGGATAGTAAAAATTCTTTGTCAAAGGTTTTTATTCTATTTATTCTCCCATGTCTATACTAACCCAAAAGAAAATGAAATTTTAGTGATCAGATTCTTGTGAGAAGAGCTTTCAGGAGTTGAAGGCTCGACTCACTTCTGCTTCAGTGTTGACTTTGCCAGATGACACAGATGGGTTTGTAGTATTTTATAATGCTTCTAAGTTGGTATTGGTTGTGTATTAAGAGAGAGAGGTAAGTTCATCACCTATGCCTCTAGACAGCTTAAACCCCATGAAAGAAATTATCCAACCTTTGATCTTGAGTTTGCAGTTATTGTCTTGCCTTAAAAATTTAGAGGTATTAGGTTTATGGGGTTCATGTTGATATGTTCACGGATCACAAAATTTTATAGCATGTGTTCGCGTAAAATGACCTGAATCTTTATTAGAGAAGGTATCTTGAATTATTGAAAGACTATGATATGAGTGTGATGTATTATCTAAGCAATACCAATGTAGTGGCAGATGCCCTTAGTAGATTGTCTATCGGTATTGCTGCTCATGTTGAGGATGATAAGAAGGAGTTAATCCATGAGGTTCACCATCTTTCTAGGTTAAGAGTTTGGTTGGTTGATTCGGTCAAAGATAATGTATAGGTTCAAAATAGTTTGGAATCTTCATTGGTTGTTAAATAAAGAAAAACAAGATAGGGATCCTAGTTTAGTCAATGTAAAGGAGGTAGTTAGGGATCTAAAGGTGGAGGTTTTCCCTTAGGAGGGAGATAGAGTTCTTTGTTGTCAAGGCAAACTATGTGTTCCATATGTTGATGGTCTGAGACAACCAATTTTAGCTAAGGAACATGGTGCATGATACTCTATCCACCCAAGAGCCACCAAGATGTATCATGGTTTGCATAAAATCTAGTGGTGGAGCGGTATGAAGAAAGATATTATGGATTTTATGTCTAAGTGTTCGAACTGTCAGTAGGTTAAGGTTGAAAACCAAAGGCCCAGTGGTACACTTCAATAGATTATCATCGCCACTTGGAAGTGGGAGGTGGTGAATATGTATTTTATGACAGGATTACCTCGTACGCATCGCCAACATGACTCGATATGGGTCATTGTATATAGAATGACAAAGTTAGATCATTTCTTGCCAGTTCATACTTCTTTTTCAGCTAAGGATTATACTAGACTCTATCTTAGGGAGTTGGTAAAGCTGAATAAGGTTCCATTGACCATCATTTCGGATAGAGGTACTCAGTTTTCCTCTCACTTTTGGAAGGAATTTCAGAAGGGCCGTGGTACCCAAGTACATCTCAGTACAACTTTTCATCCTCAGATAGCTGGTCAGGTGGAACAAAATATTCAGAATTTATAGGACATGTTAAGGTCCTGTGTTATTAACTTTAAGGGTAGTTGGGATGACCACTTACCTTTGATTTAGTTTGCCTAAAACAATAGCTATCACTCTAGTATTCAGATGGCTTCATTTGAAGCTCTCTATAGGAGGAGATATAGATCTGTTATTGGTTATTTTAAAGTAGGTAGGGCTACTTTGATTGGGCCAAATTCAGTATTTAACGCGATGGAGAAAGTTTAGTTAATTCGAGAGAGGCTGAGCACAACACAAATTGGTGAAAAAACTTATACAGATATGAGGAGAAGAGATCTTGAGTTTGATGTTGGTGACTTTGTTTATTTGAAAATTTTGCCTATGAAAGGAGTGAAGAGGTTTGGCAAGAAGTGGAAACTCAATCCCCACAATATTGGCCCATATAGAATTTTGTGTCGTTTTGTGAAGGCAGCTTATGAGTTAGAGATACCTACAAATTTTTCACTAGTGCATCGGTTGTTTCATGTCTCTTTATTAAAGAAATGTATTGGCGACTCGGATTTAGTAATTCCCTTAGAGAGTACGGAGGTGAAAGATAGTATCTCCTACGTAGAAATCCTAATTGAAATCATTGACCTCAGATTCGTAGGTTGAGGAATAATGAAGTTCCTAGTTTTGGAGACAAGGATGAAAGATTTATCCTTTCTCAAAACCCCATATACCTTAATTGATGAACTAGATGAAGAAGCTTGTTTTTGAGATCCTATTTGTGCTCTTGAATATTGATTCTTGGAATTCTTGAACTGGAAACTTTGAATTTTAAACTATTTTTGGAAAAGAATGGTGGAATTTTGGGGATTCTTGAAGTTGAATGTTAAAGCCTAGGGTTTTAATTGAGAGGGATTTGATGGACAATGAACATATTTTTCTCAATAATACACTTAATCATCTGTTTTCACGGTTTGGGGATGTGGGAAAAAGACTAAACTGACCTTGGGATTTAAAATTTGTAACTGGGTTGCCAATTGAGGCTTCACCGCTAACGCGGTGAGTGGGTCATCGCGATACCCACCGCGACGCGGTGGAATTGCGTGTCTCACTATATTATGACAATTGTTGTCTTGGGACTCATTGCAACATGATAGCATGCTCACCGCGATACACACCGTGAAGCGGTGCAATCGTGATGAACTACTGGAAATTGATGAATGTCGATTTAGCCTTCACCGTGATGCAGTGGCCTCCTCCCTGTGATACTCACAATGACGCAGCCTAATCGTGGTGAGCTGCTGTTTTGCTAATTCGAATGCAATCCAATCCTCGTTCGAAAATTTCAAAACTTACCCGAGACTTTCTATTTACGCCCCTAAATATAATTCAACTAAAAATACATTGTCTCGGAGCCCGAAAGGTCAACTTTAAATCTTTGAAGTTTAAAGGGTGTCAAAATGACTAAGTCGCTTAACTCTTAGATTTATTTTAGGGTTATAAGTGCTTCAAGTATGTACTAAGGGTTGGACTGCGCTAGAAATATTTGGGGTATTACAAAACCCTAACTTCTTTTTTTCTTGAGAGTAGAGAGGATTATGAGGGATGAAAACTTACATTTTATCAGTTAATAGTATTTAATGCATAATTTAAATCATGGGGATGGGAGTTGAGGTGAGGAAAATACCAAAATACCCATAAAGAAATCAAAGAAAATTGCAGAAATCTTCAGTTGATGACCAAGGTTGACGGCTTGTCAGTTAGGTGACGGATCATCACCTAAGTCGTCACTTTTAGGCTTGAATTCCCCAATTTCTGTCCTAGGCTGACGACTAGATATGATGGGTCGTCACTTAGTTGATGGCTTGTCATCTTAGTTATCACTTAAGTAATGGCTTATCAGCGTAGTCGTCACTTAGTTGATAGGCAGATACTTCAAAGTAAAATGAGCATAAATTTCTACTCCGATATCGTATTAAGGTGAAACTAGTTGCGTTAGAAAGAGGAACCAAAGATATTTCCTTTGGTATATGATAGGCCCTATAAATATTTATATACAAGAAGTTATGGTCGATGAAAGTTGACCCAAGTTTAGACGTTCACTATAACTTAATCGATAGGGATTATTTTCGACTAGCTTTTTAATTACGAGATATTTGTGACCTCAATTCAAATTCAAAGTTATCAAAACACTACAGAATTTAGCATCACACATATATTAACAAGTAATCATTGGGTTTGGGTCCATATGCATAGGAACGATAGTTTGAAATCCAGCCTGAAAAATGTGGGGTGTTACATTATCTCCCCCTTGGGATCATTCGTCCTCGAATGATGGGGAGGATTTTGTACAATCTATAGAAGCATGGAATAATTGATGCAATCTCACATTAGGAATTTTATTTTCCTCAAGAAAACTTACGTAGAAATTCAAGAAGAGCTTCATGGAATCACCAAGTAAATTGTGTATGTACAAATCATGAGATAACGGAACATGACATCAACATGATCTTGGCATGTGTTTTATGGCACATGACCAAAACATTGCAAGGCATGAATTTTCGTAAGATACCTTGGCCTAATTACTATTGGTACAAGACATGAGATGATATTCTCACAGGACATATGACCAGAATAGAAACATTCTCTATCCCAATTCATACGTCTATTAGTCTTTAAATTTTTTTCGCGATGCTTCTCCACTATGATTTTAACTATGAATACCACATTTCAACATCTTAATCTTATAATTTTACCGCCAAATACATAACTACAAGAGCTTGAGTATAAGTGTATTTTACTTCCATGATGAATCCTAACCCAGAGTAAGAAGATGCTATCTTAAGCTATGGAACACCATATTCTACATCCCTTTAAGAATATTTTTCCATCTTATCACTATAATCGAACAACCTCGGTGCTTAAATAGAGGAGTACTAACCATATAGTGAATTGGTTTGCATTTTGAACAATCAGAACATCCAAGCCTATCATTTCTACACCAATTCATGTATCTCTCAACTAAGACCAGAAAATTCAATCAGTCTTACAAAAATTTTGCCACTAATCTCCTTCCTAATTATTTCACGTAACGAAAGTTCATCTCTTTTTTTCCCCTTGCTCCTATAAATTACATCAAAAAATTTCATTTTAAAAAACATCTACTCCCCCACCTAACCCATTACTATGCTTCCACAACTACTATCATACTAACATACGGAGGGCTATTAAGGGACCCGAGCATGAACATCATGAGTGAGCGAAATACTACTCAATTATAACTAATATTTGTTGATCTACTCAAGGAGAGACATGAGGTGAAAATACGATAGAACAACCAAGAAATTCTTCATATATCAAGTGTCTGGATCATAAGTAAAGAGTCTCTCATCATAAACACAACACAACATAGTTTCTTAGGAAAGACCACAATGAGAAACATGGGTGCACACATCATGAACTATATGGCATGAAATCAAATTTTATGCAGTTAACAACCACGACAAGGATTTCCACTTAGCGCGATTGACCCTCATTTAATGAACTAAACTTTTCCAGGAGTTAGCATAAACTTTATCACTTTGTCTAATTCTGGCATAAAATAATTTAGTGATATATAGAAACATATTTTCTTAGGACCAAGCATGCTGTGAGACAAAGATTTGGATCATGAGCAACATAACATATGGGTTGGATACTTGGAATATTGGATCACTGAGGGACATTATTGCTTCTTGTTTGGAGGTCGGAACATGACATGAGTTATATAGAGATCTCAAACTTTAGGTATAGGCAAGACATGAACACATAAGATATTGGTAGATGTCTATTTGAATCGAAGTAGGAGAAGCTTGCTTGAATAGGAATTCATTTATCATGATTCTTACTTGAAACTTGACTTCACAAGAAAATTAGGGAACTACTTTAATCCATCATCTCCCCCTTAGATCAATGTCACAGTCCTAGACTTGTGAACATAACCTCACATCAAAATCTATTGCTATAATTCTCAACACAAAAGATACATCACCATATACATAAACTCTAAGATCTTCCTAATGAACTATACTCTGAAGGCCTTGCTTTTTGTAAATGCTACTCTTAACTTTCGCTAGCTTCTATAGCCATTACCCCACAACTCCCACTCTCATGAGTGTACTAATCCACACTCCTTATCACAAAGGGGGTTATCAACATACATATGAACACAAACTCCCCTCAATACATTTTTTTAAATACTAAATTCATCTTAGAATATCTCCCTTTCAGGGACACTAATCGTAATTTCCTCCAACTCCCAAGGTCATCAACTTACGACTACCTTTATCATGGGCATACATACCACGTTTCTAAACACTTAACACTCCATCTTTAATTTCTTAGAATACTTGTTTTACACCTCTAATCACACAACTTACAACTTAACAAATTTGTAAAACTACACCAAAGGTGTATATTACCTACCTATATTCCCTTAATTAACCTTTAAAGAACACTATACAACAACTCCCCAGACTTCTCCATACTTAAAAAATCAAGAACACAAACTAGGTATGCAAGACACTTATACACATAAAAATTTATCTAACGATAGTCTACCTGGGGGGGTTCAACTTATTCTTGTATACACACACTCTTATCCTCTTAATGACTCAACCACGATTCATCATTTTTGTAACACTAGTCCTCATGACCATATATACACCACAATTATCCGCTCCTTATTTCGCAAGTTTCCAACTTAGGATGTTTCCAACCTGGGATATTTCAAACATCACACCAAGCCAACTAATTCATTCCCACAAAGCATGAATTATCAATCTTGAGTTACTATTCTTACCACTACACTCACATCTAAAGTTCAAGCCTATTTTCTAACACCAATCATGTAACACTGATGAAATATGCCATATACTATACTAGTCCATCTAATTGGGAAATCAACCCAAATACCTCATTTCACTTAACTACCACCTACAATCATATCCCCCCCATGACATCACTACGACACCTCAAAATCCACTACATACCTTCTCACAGATAGTACTAGAGAAAAAAAAGACAATCAAGGGAGTAAAGTCACATAATAGGGATAGTCGATCTTAATTTTATATTATAACCTATTACTATCTTATCTACATATTCCATATCCTCACATTATATTTACTTACCCATGCATACATCCGCACTACCTTCAAATTACATATACACCAACGAGTCTCTGCCCATAACTTATTGACTAATCTACCCCTTTCCATTAATAACCTATAAATGATTTCTACCACCACCATAACTATGAATCCTAAGCTCCTTACCCATTTTTAATAAGTAACAATCATAGCCAATCAGTTTCTTCACAGACTACCACACAATCTACAAATCTTTCTACAACATTAGTCTATCACTATAAAATGGCAACCCACTTCACAATCCACAGTTATACAAATAAACTAGCTTCTTCGCGCAAAAGTCACCCTTAACCTAACTTCTAACCTGGTGCTTTCATATCACTAACTTCACAATCATCTTACTACCAATAGGGTATCACACTTAACATATACTACTACTCGGGTGGAAATATTATTCCAATATCTGACATATATCACTACCCTTAAGCATGACATTTGCAACAAGAATTTTAGAATAGGACTGAATACACTTCATGCCTCAAGCTCAAATGCACGGTTGATGTAGATAAGGGTAAAATCTTCAATCAATACACTTTAAAGCATTCGTTGACTCGTATCAAGTCCTTGTAAAATTTTATAATTGTTTATAACTCAATTAGAAAGGACCACCTCATTTAGACTTTAAGCTTCTACAATTGGATCGCCTCAACAATGAGACATATCCAATAATATTATAGTAAGAAAAGAATTGGGATAACTTTTGTATAGACAACACTATAGTAGGAAATAGAGAATAAAAGAGAAACATTTAGGCTCTATAGCACGAACTAGGACATGAAGAAAAAGGGACATTCCTAAACGCCTTGTAGCCTCCTGCTTATAAGTGTGGCGTGCTACACACCCACAAAAAGGACTCTACCCAACATAATTTCACAGACACCCTAGGACCATGAACCGTGCTCTAATACCAAGCTTATCACAACCCAAATCGAGGCCCTGGCCATGATGGACATCCCGAACTGTGAAAGCCTGAGCGCCCTTCTCTATCTAGCAATCATACACACATTTATATAATATGAAGGAAAATGTAGAATTATCAAATAATATAGAATCATGGTAAATATCATAATTCAATTGAACAATCCGGAATGGAATCCATAAACCTCTAAAACCGTCTAACATCGGTTTATAAAATCTCAATACATAAAAAGAACATCTTGTCTTAAACTGGGACAAGGCCCCCAGTTAGACTATAAACACGAAATGAGATAACATAGTATAATAACTAGGCCTATTGGAATTGAGAAGGCTCACCAACTGCAACTTCTAACACACAAGTCTACTGTTGAATGGGACCTCGGGACTGTGCCTCAGATCCTGAAATATAGGGGGTCAATACATATGTACTAGTACGTAGAAGAATAAAAAATAACTTGTTATTATAAAACATAAGTGAGAGAAATTCATAAAAAAACATTTAAAAATAAAATAGTTGAAAATACATAAGCATATTAAATGGGCTTTTAAGACATTTCTATAAACCACTACTCAACTCTTTATCTTACTTTTGTACTAGGTGGTACACCCTACAACTCTACAATACTAAGGGCTAGAATCCACCCTTAATTCGGCGGCCCAGCCCCTAACCCAAGTTTTCCGCAAGCGCTGGAGTCTCTATCTTTAATATGCCAAAGGGCACTAGGCTAGCGTATAGTCCTTCTTGGGGATATAATAAATCTGTATCGACAGAATACATTTTTTGGCAATGAGTTTTTGGAACACGTGCCTTCTTCAAGTTACCACCCAACTCTCTTTAAGACGATTTTAACTCTTTAAGACATGGATTCTTTGAAATCAAAATCTTAAAATCGTACTATGTTATGGCATTCATCTTCTTAGTATCCTCATACCAAGACTTTCAAGTCATATCTCTAAGACATAAATTATCATGATACAATCCTTTAATTCAAAACATTATGTTTGGACCACCAAATCATTCAAATAGTATAAGAGAATTTCTATATCGATATTCATGAAATAAAAAACTTATGCAAAGATTCTCTCTTTTAATTCACAAATATGTGGTGGTCAATTACTTTGTAGCAAACCATGTAATTCTTTCAATGATCATCTTTAACATTTACAAATAATAAATATCCCTCTCTTAAATTCACAACCAACATAAAGTTCATAAATGATAGTAAAACCCTTGGTTCATGCTTTAAGACATGCAATTGAGTATCTCATAACTTGTAAATCAAGAAATAACACAATGAGAGAGGGAAATACGTTATTCATGCTCTCAATTCATATTTCAAAACTGAAAATCACATATATACATATACACTAGAAAATTAAGATTTAAGGGAAGGCGTTAAGACCAAAACATTCACAATGTATACTTCTTAATGTAATTCAAAACCCTTCATAAACATATGATTTCTCCATATTCAAAACCTTATTAAAACGAATTCATCATGCAAATGTATTTTAGAAAACCCCAATGTACCTTATATTACTTATTGTGAAGAATAGGACCTGAATCTTGACTCATTTCTTGGAAATCTGAGATTGAAAGGCTTGGATTCTTGACTTGAAGAAAAACCCTAATTTCTTATGTTCTTGAGAGTAGAGAGGATTATGAGGGATGAGAAACTGATATTTTATCAGTTAATAGGATTTATGAATGATTTAAGTCGTGGGGTGGGGTTTAAGGTGAGGAAAATAACAAAACACCCCTAAAGAAACCAAAGAAAATTGTAGAATTCTTTAGTTGACGACCAAGGTTGACGGCCCGTCAGTTAGGTGATGGCTCATCACTTAAGTCATCACTTTTAGGCTTGAATTCCCCCCTTTCTGTCATGGGCTGATGACTAGAGCTGATGGGTCATAACTTGGTAGATGGCTCGTCATCTTAGTCATCACCTAAGTGATGGCTTATTAGTGTAGTCATCACTTAGGTGACAGGCAGATATTTTGAAGTAAAATGAGCATAACTTTCTACTCCGATATTGGATTAAGCTGAAATAAGTTTTGTTGGAAAGAAGAATTAAGGATATTTATTTTGGTATAAGTTAGGCCCTCTAACTCATTGTATACAAGAAGTTATGGTCAATAAAAGTTGACCAAGGTTTAGACGTTCACTAAAACTTCATCGATAGGGAAAATTTTCCAATGGCCTTTGAATTAGGAGATATTTGCGACCTCTATTCATATTATAAGGTATCCTCACAAGATGGAATTTATCATCACACATATATTAACAAGGAATCATTGGATTTGGGTTCATACGCATAGGAACGATAGTTTGAATTCTAGCCTAAAAAATGTGGGGTGTTATATTATCTCCCCTTAGGATCATTCATCCTCGAATGATGGGGAAATTTTTTTTGAAGATATAGAAGTATAGAAGAATAGACGTAATCTCACATTAGGAATTTTAATTTCCTCAAGTAAACATACGTAGACATTCAAGAAGAGCTTCATGGCATCACCAAGTAAATTGTGCAAGTACAAATCATAAGATAACAAAACATGACATCGACATAATCTTAGCATGTTTTTTATGGCACATGATCACATTGAAAGACATGAATTTTCCTAAGATCCTTCATCCTGATTAAGATTAGTACAAGAAATGAAATGAGATTCTCGTAGGACATATGAATAGAATAGAAATATTCTCTACCCCAATTGATACATCTATTATTCTTTAAAAAAAATTCTGATGCTTCTCTACTATGATTTTAACTATGAATACCATATTTAAACATCTTATTCTTATAATTTTTTCACTAAATACATAGCCACAAGATCTTGAGTCTAGGTGCATCATACTTCCATGTTGAAGCCTAACCCGGAGTAAAAAGATTCTAGCTTAAGCTATGAAACACCATATTTTACATCCCTTTAAGAATACTTTTTCATCTTATCTCTATAATCGAACAACCTCAGGACTTAAATTGATGAGTACTAACCATATAGTACATTGGTTTGCATTTTCATCAATAACAACATCCAAGCCTATCATTTCTACACCACTTCATGGATCTCTCCACTAAGACCAGAAAATTCAATCACTCTCAGAAATATTTTCCACAAATCTCCTTCCTAACTATTTCACGTAACAAAAGTTTATCTCCTTCTTCCTATTGCTTCTATAACTTTCTCTCAAGAAATCACATCAAAATTTTTCATTTTCAAAAACATCTACTCCCCCACCTAACCCACTACTACGCTTCTACAACTACAATCATACTAACATATGAAGGGGCCATGAAGGGACCCGAAAATAAGCATCATGAATGAGAGATACACCATTCAGTTTTAACCATTATTTGTTGATCTACTCAAGGAGAGACATGAGGTGAAAATATGATAGAATAGCCACGAAATACTGCATATATCAAATTTTTGGATCATAAGTAAAGAGTCTCTCGGCATAAACACAACACAACATAGTTTCTTAGGATAAACAACAATGAGAAACATGGGTGCATATAGCTAGGCTATATGGCATAAAACAAAAATTTATGTAGTTAACACCTAAGACAAGGATTTCCACTTGATGCGATTGACCCTTATTTAAAGAACTAAAATTTTCCATGAGTTAGCATAAACTTTATCACCTTTGGCTAATTCCGGCATAAAATGATTCAGTGACATATAAAAATATATTTTTTAGCACCAAGCATGCCGTGAGACAAAGATTTGGATCATGAGAAACATATCATTTAGCACTCTATAGTATCTATTTAATACTGATCTACGTCATAAAAGTTTTTCTCATGCTCTCCAATATTTTTGTCCTTTCGTTGGCCTTTTAGTAATCTATTGCTTCTTAAATTGGTAGATATCTATTTGTCAAATCATAATTGACTTTATTTGTTCAACGTTCTACGTCAATTTATCTTAGAACAATGATCCAAGTTGTATACTTCTTCAAAGTTTTATTCGTTCAAAATTCTTGTGTCATTTCTATCTTGGGATTATTGAAATTGAACTTTTCACACTTATTTTAAATTCAAGATTTAGCGCGTAAATCAAAAAAAAAGTTCTATTGATTGACATTTTTTTCGTCCTTGATATATTTTTCTTAACCTAACAATTTAAAAATTAGAATTTTGAGTTATCCATAATTCTTTGTCTTCTCAAAGTTTAATCCTCATGCACTCTATTTCCTTATTAATTATTATCTCGAGCTCATATTCCTTATAGAATTTGATACATTGGTTTCCTTTAAATCAAATTTCTAAATGATTCATGCTTAACCTTTAATAAATATTCAATGCTTATCGAGTATTTCATTTCAAAGGTTGACTTAAGAAGAGCACCAAAGATAATGGAAGGTATGGCCGACTAAATAACTGTGATTGACCTAGTTGAGGATGAGTTTGACTGCGAAGAATCAGAGTCGCTTCAAGACAAAGTTGACAAGCTTGAGACAAAAGTGTCACAAATGGTGAAAACAATTGAAAGTATGAAAGAAATGATTTTTGTTCTTACGAATTCATTCATTGAAGGCTCAAAAGCATACTCACCCTTCGACACTGCCACAATTCCCACCTTTGAAGGCTCAAAAGCATACTCATCATTTGGCACTACCGTACTTACTTTTAATTATAATGCCCAATTTTTCTCTAACATGCACTCATTCTCGCCAAAAGAGACATTCAACAACTTGGTGGAGACGAGCAAAAATATAGCAAATAGTGAAAGGCGTTTTAATATAGAGACTAATTAATTTTTTTGTACAAATGATCTTGCTTCACCTTTTGCGATTAATTAAGTCGATGTTCGGATGTGTGATGGGGTAGGTAGTCCTGTTGAAAACCTGAAGGCATGAGAAATATTGAGCAAGACAATGAATTGAAGATGAGACTTTTTGCTAGGACACTTATGAGTCCAGCTTTGATGTAGTACGCAAAGTAGGATATGTGAATGATGATTTCCTTGAGAATGATGATTTAAGTACAGTGGGACCCTTTTTTTAAGATATGTCACCTAAGATTTATGTAGTAGGATGATCAATTTTTGGGTAGCATCTTTTGGGAACAATTATGTATTTTTGTGAACCTAATGATCAATCCTTTATACATTTTTAATCCTTTTATGTAAGGTGAACTACAATTGACCTGATTTCTTCGGTGGATATGTAGACAGCCTGTATAGGGACTCAGTCATATTAGCATGGGATTTCAACATCCTTTCTTGTATTTAATTGGAACTACATTCGAGTTGATTTCTTGTCGGGCACAGGATACATAGGCAGCCTACATAAGGCTCGGTTTTTTTATTATATTTTTATTTTTCCCCAATAAAATATGAGAGAAGACAACTAGGGCATAACCTTCGAATACAATCTAGGCATCATCATCAAAATGTCATAAAGATCAGGACAGGATTTTGGCACGCAAGATGACGTATCATCATTAAAATTATCTTCAGACTTGGGGCAAATTTTGGGATACATCAGAGTTGGAAAAGCATACGGATCAAGCTAGAGCCAATCTTTTGATGCTTGACATAAGTTAACCTTTCTTCTGATTACTACTCCAAATCAATTGTTACTTTTTTCTTACATCACATGTATCAGAGCCTACTAGCTAAGAAGTCTTTTGATCCACTCTTTCCGCAACTAAGATCATCTCTTCTTGTCTAAGAGCTTTTACTTAGGCTAATCATTGATTAATTTTTTTCTCAATTATTATTATTATTATAATTCTTATAATTGAAATAGATATTTTGCAGGTACAACACTTTATTTTATGTTTAAAGTTTTATTTTTGCTTAGAGATTATCTGGCATTGAAAATTGAGTTGACTGTGAATTTACATCGAGGATGGTATGATAATGACATATAATTTTGAAGTATTAAATACTAATATGGGTTTAGTGCAAGCATAGAATGGTGATAGCAAGAAGAATTTGCTTCGAAGAAACATTTTGGTCGATTTTCCAAGTACTTTTAACCTTCTTCCTACCACTACCATAATTTGCAGCTCAATCAAAAATATTTATTTAACCATGTTTCCTCGTCCAACTCCATCCTATACAATCTCTCTGAAAATGCCATCAGTATGTACTACTGATCTATAAGAAATTTCCATCTTACTATGATGCCAAATATCCATTCTCCTATAATTGTGCTTCCTTCTAAGGAAAGTAAGCATGGACGATTATCAGTCTATCAAAATGCAAAACTTGAAAATGAGATTCTGTCAATCCACCACGAAAATCTGGGCAAAGAGCTCCACAATGTAAGAAAAGCGATTAATGAAGAGTTGTGCTTAAGAAATTACCAGAGTCTAATGTATGAAGACTTGTGTGTACACCCAAGTGTTGAGCTACCGCTAGGGTATAAGCTACCAAAATTTGACAATTTCAGCAGGGAAGGGGATCTCGTTACTCATTTAAAGAATTACTGTTGTTGACTAATTAAAATTGGACATGATGAAGTCGTATGAATGAGATTATTCAATCAAAGATTGTTAGGATTGGTGCTCGTTTGGTATACCAAGTAGGACTTTAGCAAATGGCACACATGGAAAGATATGGCCTGCAACTTTGTAAGGTAATATAAGTTTAATATCATAGGTGATCCATGCATGACCGATTTGCTCAAAGTGAAGAAGACGCCGCATAAATCCTTTCAAAAATATGCCATGCGAGAGAGGTTAGAAGCTTTAAAAATACATCCTCCACTTTCCGAGGATGAATTGATCTCATTCCTCATCCAAATTTAGGAAGGCCTATTTATGATAAGTTGATTGGAACTTGTGCATACAACTTCTCCGATTTGATTCAGAGTAGCAAAGAGATAGAAAGTGGCATTCAAGAAGGAAAATTTGTAGAAGCAATACAAGTTGTTCATCCTATTTTCCGACCTAATACATTGGGAAATCACAAAGTGCAATCAATTAAACTTTTGCGCATCAATCAAAATGCAATCAAAGTCACCAATTTTCACAATCCCATGCTTCTTCTGACCTTCGCAATGCGCATCTCCAATCTCTTTGTCAGCAAAATTTTCAGAATAGCTCCAAGCAACAGTTTATTCAAGCATAATCAACCTCACAACAATAGAAGAAGATGAAACTTCTCTCTTTCACTCTTTTGGATGAGCCATTGATTGATATATTTGATAGGCTGAGAACTAAGGGACTTCTGCAACCCAAAAAGAGATTTATACCTAAGTATCCATCTCCAAATTTTGATTCATCCAAAAATTCTGCTTATCATTCAAACATTCAAGGGCATGATACTATAGATTGTCTAGCACTAAAATTCAAGATTCAAAGCATGATTGAGAGTGGCAAGATAAAAGTGCAGCAAAAGTTTCCAACCAACAGTGGTAATATTACAAATAAGGACACACTTTTTGTTAAGGGTGATCCATCAAAATTGGCACCAAAGCATTTGAAGAGAAAGAGGGAAACAAGTCTAGAAAACTGACAAGGACATCATTTTGTAAATTGAGAATATCATTTTCATTTTCCCTCTTTTATGAGTAGCTACAATTTGGTAATTTGATAATATCGTTCTACCTTTATAAGTCGCTGCTATTTTGTAACTTAGTACCACTCTTATTTTTCTCTTATATAAGCAACTGTTGTTTTGCAATTCTTTTCACTTTTTTCATGAACTACATTGAACCTGATTCCTGTTAGCAACGGGATGCATAGGAACCTATTTCGGGTTTATTCATTTCTCCGATTTCCAAAATTGGGACAACTTTGTAGATGGCCTATCGTATTTTGATAAAGCATATGTTTTGAGATCACAAACTACATTCATATCATCAAATAGCAGCAATGTCATGACTACAAGAAGTTTAAATTCAAAGTCAAAATTGTATGGTTCAATGTAAGACAATTATTTTCTTTTATACTAACAATATTTCTTTGAGTAATGCAGATGATAATTATTCTTGAAGGATAACACATGCTAGAAAATCATAAGAAAGTCACTATAAATATGTTGCAAAATTAGTGCCAACTTAAATCTAACACTGGGACAAAAATTTGAGATCGTATCAAAATTTTAGCATAACATAACTCTAGAACAACATCGGCCTGATTCTCGTGAAACCTAAAATTTGTAGGCGACTCAAAAATCAGGGTTCGATCGAATTCATAATCACAATCACACCAATTCTAACTTCACCTTCCCACCTTTGAGGGATAGCCTTTCCATAACCGTTCTAATTTACTAGTTGAGACAAAATTGATTTACATCAACATCTTCGTCCAATGACTTTTTCATCATCTTTGGTCTAAGAGGGACCAGATGTTGACACCCAATTTTGACTTTTCTTTTTTGCAAAATTAATTTCTCGATGCTTAGAATTGTTGAATATTTTCCCAAAATGTTTTTCTTATTTCTAACATTAACAGATCAAAAATGATATTTTTTTTCATCATTACTATTAAAATACTAATGTTACATTTTATAAATTTGCATGGATAAATAAATAAATATATTTTAGATTATCATTCTTCTATTTTTTCTAGAATGAATACATACATACATACATACATACATAATATACATATATATATAAATATATATCCTCGCTTTATTATCATATTTTTGCAAATTTATTCTATTTATTTGATTTTGAATTATATCTAAACATATTTTAAATATAACATACTTACATATTTGAATATATATATATATATATATATATATATATATATAACTTTGGAAAAATTAATTGAACAAAATAAATATTGTTAAATTTGTAAAATGAAATTGAATTGAGAGAATTTGAACAATTCATTTTGGGACATTCTTTTCGGTTAAAAAGCATAAACATGCACATGAAAGATCTGTAACATACCAGGAACCATATTAGGAGAATTTTCCTGATCTTGCCAGGACTGGAGAGCATAGAATCTATTTGGGCATTGCCCACTAGTAGCACTGGAGGTAGAACCCTGCTGATTCAACCGATCAGACTGAGCTGATCAATAGTTCTATTGAACCTGCGGACCTGACTGTAGAAAATCTCTAACTCTGTGACCTGGCTTTCCACACTCGAAATAAGTATCACTACTAGCTCTGCAAGTACCTTGCTGGTTCTTGCCACAAGTCTAACAAAGGGAATAGGTGCGAGCACTGCTAAAACTGCCCTAAGACTTAGATCCTGGTTATCTATATTTGTTACCATCCTTGAATTTAGGCATAGGAGCATAGCTGAAGAAGGAGCTGGAACTGAGGACTTAGGACGAAACTGAGAACAGTTTCCTTTTTCTGACTTGGGCTGAGCAAAGTTGAAACTACCTGTTCTTTCTCTCTTATTCTGCTTCTCCCTCATCTTAATCTTTTACTTTTATAGTTGTTGAGTTTGATTCATAAGCCTAGCTAAAGTCATTTCACTATTCAGCATGCCGTATCTACACTTGTTGACCACACTATCATTCACCCCAGAAACAAACTGACTCATCTTAGCCCTGTTGTCTGCAACAACATGAGGAGCATATCTACCAATTGAGTAAAATTAAGAGAATACTATTTCACCATCATATTGTCCTGCCTGAGGTTGATGAATTTTAACACCTTTCTATAATACCCCGGGAAATTTTTCGTTGAAATTTTGTGGGTAAACGTGTTGGGTTCTATCTTCTAGAATAAATTATAAATTTTCCATTCAGAATGTCTTAGATTATGACCCACCATTGTGTAGAGTATCAAATAAGCTTTCCAATGATATGTGGATCATCCAAAACTAACACCTAAGCGACGTGTTATGAATATTCCGATCGAACCGTGAATAGCAGTGAACAGTAAAACATGCAGGAAAAAGTACTGAGGCCTGGCGTATTTTTTATCCATCTTTAAATGATCATAAATCCTTGTACATAATGATCTAGGTGATCTAATATATATCAATGGAAATTTCTGCGAGTCTTCTTTCCAATGAAATGGGTTTCATCCAATTTGTCTATCGGAGCAAAAAGTTATGGTTGATCTACTTCAGCCTATCAAAAGTGAATTTTTGGGTCAATTTCAAATGATCATAACTCCTCGTACACAATGATCTGGGTCACATACTATATATCAACGAAAATATATGAGAGTCCTTTTTTCTAATAAAATTGGTTTCATCCAATTTGAATATCAAAGTAAAACGTTATGGTTGATCTACTTCAGACTATCAAAACAGTCCACCAAAGGACAGATTTGAGAATTATTTAATTTTTTGGGGCGCTTTGGTCATTCCCCCTCACCAAAAATCCGTCCAAACCCTATATTAAAGCCTATTAGAAGCATTATATGTTATATTTTATCAAATTTCCTCTAAAAAAGAACCCTAAGCTCCTACATCCAACTTCAAGAACCTTCAAAGTTCACCATTAATTCTGCAAATTTATTCAAGATTCCAAGTTCCTAATTCAAGAACTCCAAGAACCATCATTCAAAGGCACGATTATCATCTCAAAAATGAGTATCGATCTAAAGTTCATCATTCAAGGTATGTGGAGTTTTTCAACAAGAACTCTCTTTCGTTCTTGTTCCCAAAAGTAATTTTCTTTACAAAGGCATGATTTTTATTTGATTTTTACGAATTTGAAGCATAAACCCATATCTTATGATGATTATTATGAAATCTTGATTTTTATGATTTTAAAAGAAGAATTTACATGTGTGGAGATATAAAGCATGAATCTTGAATGATATTTATCATGATTTTGATATTTGGGTTATGAATCCCCATTGGAAATTGTTTTTTTTTTTTGAGAAAGTGTGTGTTATAAGCACGTTGATGTGGAATATTTGAGATATTTTGAATGATTTGACCTTTTGGTCTTAATGGAGTTGTTTTGAACTCGAGTGTGAAAGAAATCCACAACGTGCTTGATTTTGATAGATAGGAAGCATGATAGCTGCCGATGTATATTTATATGTTACTGAAATTGTTTTGTTGTGGATTGTCTTTGAAATGATCCGAGCTATGTCCGGGAGAAATCTTTAGCACCGAATGGGAGGTATAAAGCGACCTTACTTCCCTAGAACTACGTGCTCCCGTAGGAGTGAGCCTAAGGCTGATTTATATAGTGATCACTGGTTTGTGTGGATTTGATATCGATAGTCCTACTCCGATGGCAAGGATAGGATGGCTCTCCCCAACGTGGGTTGTACGTTGGACTCCATATAGCTTACATGGTTTATGTCGGTTATAGGATCTCCCAGTGTGTGTGTGTTTCCTTGTGTCTATGGTGAATGGTGAATTGATTTGAAAGTGGAATTGTGAAATTTATTCTTTCGAAAGATTTAAATGATATTTACATTATGAGAATTGATA
The DNA here is from genome assembly GCA_030864225.1 of Capsicum baccatum var. pendulum. Taxonomy (NCBI): domain Eukaryota; kingdom Viridiplantae; phylum Streptophyta; class Magnoliopsida; order Solanales; family Solanaceae; genus Capsicum; species Capsicum baccatum. Next base: position 196,775,654 of record CM061559.1, on the reverse strand, counting down.
TTCTTGATGAACTGAAAGTGATTGACAAATTATATGATGACTCGCATGTGTTATTGTACTTATTTTACCCTCTCATGATTATGATGATTTTCTTTGGGCTATGTAAGTCTTTCATACATCTTGTATATTTCTTATAAATATTTATGATGATGATATTTATACAAATGCATACACCCCCATATACTCGGTTCCTTTCCATGGTACTGACCCATATCTTCGGATGTGGTCTGTATTTTCTCAGAATATAGGTTTAGGTGCTCAATTCTAGGTTCGACAATGATTCTTCAGGCACACTGTTCTACATCCTCTGTTGTGGTGAGTCCTCATGTTCCAAGGATGGATAATTGTTTACATTTGATAACTGAGTATGAGTTAGTTGGGGCATGTCTCAATGGCTTGCTGGTTTTATTGATTTTCTTAGAGGTTTGTTAGACTAGTATATATGTTGGGAGTTAACTAATAAGTCGTATTTTGTTATCTTTCTGAACTTGTTTTATTCATTGATGATGATTACTTTGTTGATATTTGAGGGTTATTTATGGAAACCCCGTTGATTTGTGTTAAACTAAATGAAAATGGCTCAAAGGGTTAGCGTGGGGCTACTCACAGCTTCAAGAATCGTGTGACGCTCCGAGACCCATTTTCTGGGGCATTACAAACTTGGTATCAGAGCCTAAGGTTTTAAGGTGTCCTAGGGAGTCTGACAAGCCGCATTAAGTAGAGTCTTGATCATCGGTGTTTAGTGCGCCATATCTATGAGTAAGAGGCTACAAGACATTTTGGGAAAAAGTGTGATTCTTTCTTTTAGAAGTCTATCGTGCTTAAAGTGTCTCTCTCTTCTATTGATTTGTGCGCTCCTCTCTTAGAAATATGCCTCCACATCGAGCGAGAAAAAATAATGATGGTCAGCAACCTCAACCCACTGACCATTGAATGAAAATGTATCTCATGCTGAATTTCGAGCAGCCTTTCAGGCGCTGGCCTAAGTTGTTACTGCAAATGTTCAGGCCAACTCGGTCCCAGCTCCACAGCAGTAGGGAGGTGATTCAGATACTGCCAGGATCCTTGACTTCATGTAGATGAATCCACCAAAATTCTATGGGTCCAAGTCTGATGAGGATCCATGGTAGTTTTTAGAAGAGGTGCAGAAGATTACTCAGGTGATGCATGTATCTGAGGAATTTAGTTTGGATTTGGCTGCGTATAGTTTGAAAGACCTTTCTTATGACTGGGTTGTTGCTTGGAGGAAAGGTAGAGGTGAGGGAGTTGTCCCTACAACTTGAAAAGAGTTCCAGGATGAATTCCTGGATAATTTTTTTCTTTTAGAGATGAGGGAGGTGAAGGTGGAAGAGTTTATGAACCTGCGATAGGGCTCTATGACTGTTAGGGAGTACTGTCTAAAGTTCAATCACTTTGCCAAGTGTGCTCCTGACTTAGTAGTTGATAATCGGGCTAGTATAAGTAAGTTTGTGACTGGAGTATCTAGTTATGTTGTGAAGGAGTGCAGGTCTGCTATGCTGAATAGTGAGATGAATCTTTCTAGGCTGATGACTCATGCCTAATAGATTGAGGCAAATAAGATTAAAGAGAGAGATAGAATGAGAAGGAACAAGAGAGCTAGGTCTGAGCAGTACGGACAGGGTCAGACAAGATCATAGAGAGGGAATCGCCCTCAGTATCATGATCGTTCGTTTATGCTAGCACCGTCATCTGCTGGTGCTCCCATGACTAGAGGTAGGCAGGAGCAAGGTAACAGGTCATATGTATCCAGGTCCCAGTACAATGCTGGCAGTAAGCCAAATCATCCCTTGTGTCCTAAGTGTGGTAGGGCTCATTTGGGTAAGTGTTGGGGTAAGAAGAGGGGTTGTTTTCGGTGTGGTGACATAGGTCACAGAGTTAGAGATTGTCCATAGAAAGGACAAGGGCATCGTGACTATCACCTTTAGACCCAGACTCAGACTGTTAGTGCTCCTGTTCCAGCGACTCGCCCTACCCCAGCTCAAGGTGCCTCTTCTTGCAATGCTGCTTTACTGTCCTGCCAGGAATAGGAGGACTCTCCCGATGTTGTTACTGGTATTCTTTGTATATTTCAGTTTGATGTGTATGCTTTATTGGATCCTGGATCCAGTTTCTCATATGTTACACCTTTGATTACTATGAATTTTGAAATGAGTCCTGAGATTATTCCTGAGCCTATCCTAGTTTTCACCCCAGTGGGTGATTCGATTGTTACCCAGAAAGTGTATAAAAAGTGTCATGTTACCGTTCTTTATAGAGTCTTGTTGGCTGATCTGATTGAGTTAGAAATGGTAGATTTTGATATGATTTTGGGTATGGAATGGCTGTATTCTTCTTATGCCTCTATTGATTGCCGGATCCGAGTGGTCAAGTTTTAGTTTTTGGGTGCATCTGTGTTTGAGTGGTCTGGGAATTATGTCACCTAAGAGTCATTTTATCTCTTACCTCAAAGCTAGAAAGCTTATTTCCAAGGAGTGTATTTACCATTTGGTTAGAGTCAAAGACACTAAGTCTGAGATTCCAACTCTTCAGTCTGTTAACGTCGTCAATGAGTTTTCTGATGTCTTTCTGGATGATCTCCTAGGGATACCTCCTAATAGAGAGATAGAGTTTGGGATTGATCTTCTTCTTGATACTCATCCCATTTCTATTTCTCCTTACCGTATGGCCCGTATAGAACTTAAGGAGTTGAAAGAGTAACTCAAAGATCTACTAGATAAGGGTTTCATAAGGCCCAGTGTCTCTTCTTGGGGTGCTCCTGTGTTGTTTGTAAGAAAGAAAGATGACTCTTTGCGTATGTGCATTGATTACCGCCAACTGAATAAAGTCACCGTAAAAAATAAGTACCCCCTTCCAAGATTAAATGATTTGTTTGACCAATTGCAAGGTGCAAGTTATTTCTCAAAGATAAACCTTCGTTCCGGCTATCATCAACTCAAAGTTAGGGAGTGTGACATCCCAAAAACCGCTTTGCAAACTTGTTATGGCCATTTTGAGTTTCTTGTTATGTCTTTTGGGTTAACTAATACCCCAACAGCTTTCATGGACCTCATGAATCGAGTGTTCAGACCATATCTAGATATGTTTGTCATAGTGTTCATCGATGCTATACTGGTGTACTCCCACAGTGAGGATGAACATTTTGATCATCTCCGAACAGTCTTGTAAACCCTTAGAGATCACAACTTGTTTGCCAAGTTCAGTAAGTGTGAGTTTTAGCTAAGGTCAGTTGCTTTTCTGGGTCATATCATTTCTTTTGAGGGTATTAGAGTTGATCCCCAAAAGATTAAAACTGTTAGAAATTGGCCTAGACCTATTTCTCTGACTGATATTCGAAGTTTCTTGGGTTTAGCTAGCTATTACCGCCATTTTGTTTAGGGTTTCTCCTCTATAGCGTCTTCTATGACTTGGTTGACCCAAAGAAAGTGATGTTCTTGTGGTCCGAATCTTGTGAGAAGAGTTTTCAGGAGTTGAAGACTCGACTCACTTCAGCCCCTATTTTGACTTTGCCTGATGGTATTGATGGTTTTGTGGTGTATTGTGATACTTCGAGAGTTAGGTTGGGTTTCGTATTGATGCAGATGGGTAAGGTGATAACTTATGCTTCTAGACAGTTGAAACCCTATAAGAAAAATTACCCCACCCATGACCTTGAGTTGGCTGCTGTTGTGTTTGCCTTGAAAATTTGGAGACACTATTTGTATGGTGTCCATGTTGATGTTTTCACTGATCATAAGAGTCTGCAGTATGTGTTTACCCAGAGAGAATTGAATCTTAGGCAGAGACGATGATTAGAATTGGTAAAGGACTATGATATAAGTGTGTTGTACCATCTGGGTAAGGCCAATGTTGTGGCAGATGCCCTAAGTAGAGTGTCCATGGGTAGTGTTTCGCATGTGGTAGAAGGTAAGAAAGAGTTGGTTCGTGATGTACATTGTTTGGCTAGATTGGGGGTTAGGTTTTTTGACTCTACTGAAGGTAGTATAGGGGTTCAGAGTAGTTCCGAATTCTCCTTGGTTTCGAAAGTGAAGGAAAAGCAATACTTAGATGCTAGTTTGGTCAGACTGAAGGTGTCAGTCAAGGACCAAAAAGAAGAGGTTTTATCCCAAGGGGGAGATGGAGTGTTGAGATTGCAGGGTAGATTGTGTGTCCCAAATGTTAAGGATCTGAGATAGAGGATTATGGCTGAAGTGCACGGGGCACGATATTCTATTCATCCTGGTGCCACCAAGAAGTACCGAGACTTGCAGGAAATCTATTGGTGGAGTAGCATGAAGAAAGATATAGCAGCGTTAGTAGCTAAGTGTGCAACATACCAACAGGTTAAGGTTGAACACCAAAGACCTGGTGGTACGATGCAAGAGTTTAGTATTCCCACCTGGAAGTGGGAAGAGTAAATATGGACTTCGTTATTGGTTTACCTCCTTCCCGACGCCATCATGATTCCATTTGGGTTGTGGTTGATAGGTTGACTAAGTCTGCTCATTTCTTGCCTGTTCATACTTAATATACTGCTGAGAATTATGCTGGATTATATATATGAGAGCTAGTCAGGCTGGATGGAGTTCTCTTGTCTATCATTTCGGATAGGGGTACTCAGTTCACTTCGCAATTTTGGAAAGCTTTTCAGAAGGGTCTTGGTACCCAAGTGCTTTTGAGTTTTGCTTTTCATCTGCAGATCGATGTTCAGGCTGAGCGGACCATCCAAACCTTAGAGGATATGTTGAGATCTTGTGTATTTGACTTTAAGGGAAGTTGGGATGATCACTTACCGTTGATAGAGTTTGCTTACAATAACAGTTTCTACTCTAGTATTGGCATGGTTCCGTTTGAAGCCTTATATGAGAGGAAGTGTAGATCACCCATAGGTTGGTTCAAGGTGGGTGAAGCAGTTGTGAGTGGTCCTAATTCGGTATTTGAGGCTATGGAAAAAGTTAAGTTGATTAGAGAAAGGTTGAAAACTGCGCAGAGTCGTCAGAAGTCATATACGCGGATGTTAGAAGGAGAGACCTTGAGTTTAAAGTTGGTAACCTAGTGTATCTGAAAATTTCACCCATGAGGGGGGTGAAGAGATTCGGAAAGAAGGGAAAGCTTAGTCCCCGTTATATTGGTCCTTACAAAATTCTTAGTCGTGTTGGTAAGGTAGCTTATGAAGTCGAGTTGCCTTCCGAGTTGTCCTATGTTCATCAAATATTCCATGTCTCCTTTCTTAGAAAGCATATTAGCGATGATGTGGTAGTGGATTCCTCTGTGAGTTCTGACATTCAAGAAAATCTTTCTTTTGATGAAATTCCTATTGAGATTCTTGATTTCAGTGTCCGAAGACTAAGGAACAGAGAAGTTCCCTTGGTCAAGGTGTTGTGGCGAAAATAATATGTTGAGGGTGCAACTTGGGAAGCTGAGGTGGATATGTGATCCAAGTACCCGCACCTATTTTCCGCGAACTCCGATCAAGCCGAAGATACCGTTCTTTCCTAAATCATGCACTTTTGATAAAAGTTGCAGCAGTTCAGCTATCATTTATTATGTGTTCACCTGTAGTTTCTTGAATTTATGCATTCTATGTTGCATTCGGAGTGAGAAACGATGTGGTGATGAGTCTAACGAATAGTTTCAGCTGTATGCTCTATTCCCTATCTGATCTTGGCATGTCTAGCGTCATTTGAGGATGAATATTTCCACGGGGGGGGATGATGTAATACCCCGATAAATTTTTGTTGAAATTTTGTGTGTAAACGTGTTGGGTTCTATCTTCTAGAATGAATTATAAATTTTTCGTGCGGAATGTCTTAGATTATGACCCACCATTGCGTATAGTATCAAATAATCTTTCCAAAAGTATGTGAATCATCCAAAACGGACACCCGAGCGACGAGTTAAGAACATTTCGATCGAACCATGAATAGTAGTGAACAGTAAAACGTGCAGGAAAAAGTACTAAGGCCTGATGTATTTTTGATCCAACTTTAAATGATCATAACTCCTTTTACATAATAATCTGGGTGATCTACTATATTTCGACGGAAAGGTCTGCGATTCCTCTTTCCAATGAAATTGGTTTTATCCAATTTGTCTATCGGAGCAAAAATTTATGGTCGATCTACTTTAGCCTATCAAAAGTGAATTTTTGGGTCAACTTTAAACGATCATAAATCCTCGTACACAATGATCTGGGTGAGATACTATATATCAACGGAAAGATATGAGAGTCCTCTTTCTAATGAAATTAGTTTAATCTAATTTGGATATCGGAGTAAAACTTTATGGTTGATCTACTTCAGACTATCAAAACAGTCCACCAAAGGACAGATTCGAGAATTATTTGATTTTTAGGGGCGTTTTAGTCATTCCCCCTGATAACGCCCAAACTATAGCTCTCGTAAGAGTGTAACCGGTCGCTGTCAAATATAGAACCCAACTGGGTTGGATGTCGAATCCCACCGGGAATACTTGGTCACTAAGTACTGCAACTATTAGTAGACTGTTGGTCGAACATTCTACGGAAAGGGGGGATTGAATTATGGCGTGAATTAATGTGCACAAAGTAATGAATAAAATGATTTGTGTAGTAAGCTTTAATAATAGAGAATGATAAGTTAGGGTTATGTCCACCTTATGAGTTCTACGTATCTATTAACTATGACTAATGCGGAATTTAGACATGCATGTACTTATAGAGGTTTGTATTCTAATGGTAAATCCTAGTGTCTCTCAACCATCCAGGATTATTTCACTTTAACTCTCTCAAGCTTAAAGTGTATAACTAATGGTACAAACTCTCCAAGAGGTTAATCCGGTTAAGGCATTAATATGTAAACAGGGGTTGGTAGCCCTATTTCCTTGTCACACTCTCTTTTCCAAACATGTAACTTTTCTCTCGAACAAGTTAATGCTATAATGATGTATTCTATATATTTGCAACCACAAGAATTTAATTAAAACAAAGAGAGTAATGATATAAGTAGCATGCGCATCAAGAATTCACAAACTCATAGTAATAGATAGTATATCAAAATGCTTCCATAACCCTAATAGAGAAGTTTAGCTACTCATGATTGTAACGGAGATCACAATGAACATCATCATCATACCAAAGCTAGAATAATCTTCGCGAGGGGATGATTTTAACGTCAAAGAGGGATGACGTTTTTCTTCTTGGCCGTTTTTCTCAAGAGAGCCGTGTTTCTCTGTCAGAAAATTGTAACGTGAATTGTCCAAAAGTGGAATGAAGAATAAGTGAATCAATCCAAAAACAATGCTGAAAAATTCAGCAAATAAGGTTTTTATAACATCCTTGTCCTAGTCCTACTAGGTCACTGCTGCACCCCTAAGTATTAAGAAATACTAATTTTGCCCGGGACAAATTCTCCATGCATCACTTTCAGTCCACAAGCTTCCAAAAGTTGCCTTCCTTCTTACATGAAGTTTTCCTTTGCTGACCAAAAATCCACAAAGTTCTGAAATCTTCATCGCTAATACCTGAAAAACATGCTAATCACATAGGTTAGCTCACTTACAGGAAAATGGACTAAAAGTGCAGGAATTATATATTTTATCCTCAAAACTTAGCTATAACATGGGCAAATTATGGTGTTTAGGCATGTAAATATGCCCAACAACACCCCTCACCCAAAATCCGTTCAAACCCTATATTAAAGCCTATTAGAAGCATTATATGTTATATTTCATCAAATTCCCTCAAAAAGAAAACACTAAGCTCCTACATCTAATTTCAAGAACCTCCAAAGTTCACCATTAATTCTGCAAATTTATTAAAGATTCCAATTTCCTAGTTCAAGAACTCCAAGAACCATCATTCAAAGGCACGATTAACATCTCAAAAATGAGTATCGACATAAAGTTCATCATTTAAGGTATGTGGGATTTTTCAACAAGAACTCTCTTTCGTTCTTGTGCCCAAAAGTATTTTTCTTTACAAAGGCATAATTTTTATTTGATTTTTACAAATTTGAAGCATGAACCCATATATTATGATGAGTATTATGAAATCTTGATGCTTATGATTTTGAAAGATGAATTTACATGTGCAGAGATATAAAACATGAATCTTGAATGATATTTATCATGATTTTGATATTTGAGTCGTGAATCCCCATTAGAAATTGTGTTTTTTTGAGAAAGCGTGTGTTATAAGCATGTTGATGTTGAATATTTAAGATATTTTAAATGATTTGACCTTTTGGTCTTAATGGAGTTGTTTTGAACTCGAGTGTGAAAGAAATCCACAATGTGGTTGATTTTGATAGATGGGAAGCATGATGGCTCCTGATGTATATTTATATGTTATAGAAATTGTTTTGTTGTCGATTGTCTTTGAAATGATCTGAGCTAAGTGTGGGACAAATCTTTAGCACCGAGTGGGAGGTATAAAGTGACCTTACTTCCTTAGAACTAAGTGCCCCCGTAGGAGTAAGACTGAGGCTAATTTATATAGTGATCGCTAGTTTGTGTGGATTTGATATTGATAGTCCTACTCTGATGGAAAGGATAGGACGGCTCTCCCTAACATGGGTTTTTCCTTGGACTCCATGTAGCTCACATGGTTTATGTCGGTTATAGGATCTCCCAGTGTGTATGTGTTTCCTTGTGTCTATGGTGAATGGTGAAGTGATTTGAAAGTGAAATTGTGAAAGTCATTCTTTCGAAAGATTTAAATGATATTTACATTATAAGAATTGATATTCTTGATGAACTGAAAGTGATTGACAAATGACTCACATGAGTTATTGTACTTATTTCATCCTCTCATGATTATGATGATTTTCTTTGGGCTATGTGAGTCTTTCATACATCCTGCATATTTTTTATAAATATTTATGATGGTGATATTTATACAACTGCATACACCCCCATATACTCGGTTCCTTTCCATGGTACTGACCCACATCTTCGGATGTGAGCTGCATTTCCTTAGAATGTAGGTTTAGGTGCTCAGTTTTAGGTTCGACAGTGATTGTTCGGGCACGCTGTTCTACATCCTCTTTTATGGTGAGTCCTCATGTCTCGAGGACGTGCTGTCTGATGTTGGTTTCATGGAATTATTTACATTTGATAACTAAGTATGAGTCAGTTGGGGTATGTCTCAATGGCTTGCTGGTTTTATTGATTTTCTTAGAGGCTTGTTAGACTAGTATTGATGTTGGGAGTTGGCTAATAAGTCATATTTTGTTATCTTTCTGAAATTCTTTTATTTTTGGATGATGATTACTCTGTTTATATTTGAGGGTTATTTATGGAAACCCCATTGATTTGTGTTGAACTGAATGAAAATGGCTCAAAGGGTTAGCTTGGGGCTACTCGTAGCCTCAAGCACCGTGTGACGCTCTGAGACCCCTTTTTTGGGGTGTTACAGTTACCTTGTCTGTGCTCTAGGGGAAAGAATCTATCTAGGAAAGCAGAAGCAAACTCCTCCCACTCAACTGATCCTGCATTAATTTTTCTCTCTAACTTCCACTGCTTGAGCCAAGTGTGAGCAACATCCTATAACTGATATGTAGCTAGCTCAATACTATCACTAGAAGTAACCCCCATTATGTCTGTAACCTTTTGTACCTGATCTAAGAATTCCTGAGGGTTCTCATCTATCTTAGACACGAAAAAGGATGGAGGATTTATTCAGTTGATGTCCCAAATTCTAGCTGCAGCTGAATTGGCCACTGGGTTTGCTGGAATGATAGGTGGTCATTCATTCTGATCAGCAATTGACTGAGCAAGAGTAGTGAATGCAGCCTTGTAATACCCCGTATATTTCTAAGCTAGAAAATGAACTATTGTTCCTACATATAAAACCTCCTATCCTGTTATTCATATTGGAGTACATGAATTAGGATGAGTATCCTAGTGGTAATAGAGTTTATGATGTGTTAAGCATGTTCATAATAGTCACTTAGAGTAAGCCAAGCTAAGAACTTTTGAATACACCAAGTTTTCGTGTGGGATTTCACATAATTCATATTTGAATGGCATAAATTGGTTTATAGGTGGTATTTTGGCAGATTTATACCCTCTAAAATGAAGAGAATTGAATAAGCTTTCCGTCAATACCAAATTCTCCTAAAGCGGACACTCGGTGAAGCAGTTATGGCAATTTAAAGTTTCAGCAGCAGCATTTCAGTCAGTGGCGTATCGCGCTGTAAGCGAAAATGATGTTTGTCAATTTTCAGTGTCTCTCCATGATTACACCGCATCGCGGTGAGTTTCTAGGTCACAAATGGGGGCAACACGACATCTCTGTGTCGCGTCGAGGGCCCAAATCGGGTAATTTTCACAGAAATTGAATGACGCATCTAGAGGGGTATTTGGGTCATCTTTCCAGACCTATATATATTCCATAAACATGGAATTAAGCCCTTATTTCACCAAAATATACCCTTTCTCTCCAAATCCTCTCAAGAACACATAAGGACTTTCAATTGGGGATTTAAGTTCAAGCAAATTTCTCCATCAATCAGCAAGAATCTTCCATCTAAGGTATGCGTAGTGTTCATCTATGGATCCATTTCGTTCATAGAGCTAAAGAACCATGTTTTAAATATTATATTGTGATTGTATTGTTTTGATATGACCATGTGCATGTTGATGATTGTTGTTTAAGTTTCAAGATGATATCTAAATGTGTTTTCATGAAGTATATGTGTTCGTTAGTTGAAATCCATGAACTTTATATGGTTTAAAATGGAGAAATTCATGAAAACACACCTAAGTTAAAAGAATGCATGCAAAGTGTTTCAAAAAAGACCTGGGATGATAAAATTCATGTCCCATGATTTGATAGTGCTTAAATGACAAGTCCATGCTCTATGCTTTATGATTTCACATGAATTCCATGTGATTGATATGCGTCATTGTTGTGATATGGATTGAGCATTCTATTGAAGCTATGCAAGTATACACATGTTGTATGATTTTCCCTTCCATACATAAGATGTTGAGAACTGTGCTTAGTGTGAAATCCCCTACTTATGATATGGTGAATTGTGGACTCCATTTTATGATCAAGTCAGTTATGTGTGTCAGTTTCCTTCCATCGAGTCCTAGTGGTACTAGTACCCCAAAAAAATAGTTGTGTGCCTAGAGCCATGTCACGTTATCACGATAATCTCAGTCAATCCATGATCTATAGAACTCAGTCAGTCATGTGACTCAGGAAATCTCATGATCTCAATAAATTTCCAAATAGTAGTACTATTTCATCAGTCAACGGAAGTCAGTTACTCAGTCCATGTACAACCAATTAAACTATGTTCAGTCTTTTCAGATGGGAGTAGAAGTTAGCACTGAGTGAACCTAAGGATGGGAACTCACCTGCCAGTTTAGGGTGTGATTCTTAGTAGTCACCCTTGTGTTCTAAAGCTACGTAGCCAGCGTAGGTTGGGACATATTAACCTGCCAGATTAGGGTTGATGAGGTGGCTTAACCTGTCAGTTTAGGGTTACCACCGTTCTTATTCGAGTACCTTCTAGATAAGGGTCACTCATAGCTGTCCTTACTAGTGGCGTGGTATTGGCACCCTTCCAGTCGAGGCAGAGATTGGAACCCAACCTAGCTATATGTGTTATTGGGGCATGTCGGTTAAGAAACTATCTCCCACAAATTTAGTCCCAGTCTCAGTAAAAGAACTCAGATAGTTCTTCAGGTTTTAGTATACCAGGACTGTCAGTTATAGTCAATTCAGTTATAGTACAAAACTCAGGTAGTTCCATCAGATTCAGGACTTTCAGATACAGTCATCCATGTTACCAAAATTTCAATATCAATCATGTTAGATAACAGTAAATGATGTATTAGCGTACAGATCCAGATATTATGTATTCATGATTTTAGTTACTATGTATGTATGTTTTTACTCTTACGTTCATATCAGTCGGTCAGTTAGCATTGTTCATACATGTAAACCCTTTTGGATTTAGCCTACCTCACTCGTATACTCAGTAGTACCAGTCGTACTAACGCATTTGGGCTATGGTTCTTTCTTTCATGTTACATCATAGGTTTAAAGACACAAGTTCCAGATCAACAGTAGCATTCCAATTGCAGAGTTGCAGTGAGTCCTCATCCATTCGAGGACGATATTATTTTATTTCATTCATTATTACAGTTCAGTTTTGCTAGAAGGAGTTAGTTGGAGACATGTTACTTTAACTCCTTATTTCAAATAGTATTTAGAGGCTTTCAGATGTATTTCAGATTTTAGATTCATCTTTCAGTTGTATTGGGTATTTGTTACCCTATATAGATGTTATTATTTATCAGATATTCTATTCAGTTGAACCTTATGGCCTATTGTTCATGTTTTTCGCATTTTACAAATATATTATGCAGTGTACAGGTATAGATACAGATATCATTCATGGGTTAGCTTATGGTCCCTCGGGGTTATAAGCACCGTGTAGTGCAACGGTTTAGAAAATTGGATTGTTACAAACTTGGTATCAGAGCCTAAGGTTCAATAAAGTCCTAGAAAGTCTTAAGCGACATCTAGTAGAGTCTTGTGCATGGGTGTGTTGTGCGCCACATTTATGTGTAAAAGGCTATGAGATATTTTAGGAACAGTTTCCCCTCTTTTAGTATTCATGTCGTTCTAGTGAGCATAATCTCAAGTTAAACTCTCAGTCTGATCCGTTCTTCTCTTAATTCAGAATATGCCTCCAAAGAAGAGAAACCAGTTTGCTCCTTAGGCCAAAGATCCTTTGGGCAAACATATTTTTCATATGGAGTTTAGGTCCGCATTTACCACACTTGCTCAGTCTGTGGCTACCCAAAATGAACGGCCACCAGTTATTCTGGCCAATCCTGTGGCCAACTAGCCATAGCAAGGATTCGGGACTTCACCCAAATGAACCCTCCATCTTTCTTTGGGTCTAAGTTTGATGAAGACCTTCAGGAATTTATTGACCAAGTCTAGAAAGTCATAGACATCATGGGAGTTACTTCTTGTCAGAGTGTCGAGTTAGCCGCATACCAGTTGCAAGATGTGGCTCATACTTGGTACTAGCAGTAGAAGTCTGAAAGGTTAGAGGATGTAGGTCCCTTTGAGTGGGAGGAATTTGTCACGGCTTTCTTAGATAAATTCTTTCCCCAAGAGCTGAGGGAGGCAAAATTTCTTGAGTTCATCAACCTCAAGAAGGGAAATATGATGGTTAAAGAGTATTCTCTTAGATTCATTCAGCTAGCCAGATCTGCCCCTCATGTAGTTACAAGCAACAGGGCTAAGATGAGCAAGTTCGTGTCAGGAGTGAATGATAGCGTGGTAAATGAGTGTAGGTCTGCGATGCTAAATACTGATATGTTTTTAGCTAGGCTTATGACCCATGCTCAACAAATAAAGAAGCAGAATATTAGGACTAGTGAGAGGTAAAATAAGAGAGCAAGATCAGACAGTTTCAGTTTTAGTCAACCCAAATCAGAAAGAGGAAACCGTTCACAGTTTTGTCGTAAGCTAGCAGTTCCAGCTCCTTCCTCTGCTAGTGCCCCAGTGCAAAAATTCAGAGAAGGCAACAGAGATTGACCACCAGGCTCTAAGTATCAAGGCAGTGTTAGCAGTGCCCAAACTAATCCCCTCGTCAGACTTGTGGTAAGAACCATAAGGGTACCTGTAGAGCTGGTAGCGATGTTTGTTTTGGTTGTGGCAAGTCAGGCCATAGGATTAGAGAGTGTTTGCAGTCAGGTCTACAGGGTCAGCAGAATTATTCCACAGCCCAGTTCGGTCACCCAAATCAGCATGGTGCCACTCCCAATGCTACTAGAGGCCAACGCCCAAACAGACTCTATGCTCTTCAAACCCGATAGGATTAGGAAAATTCTCCTAATGTCGTTACTGGTACGTTACAAATTTTCTATGTTCATGTTTACACTTTGGTAGATCCAGGTACATCCTTGTCTTTTGTTACCCTTATATAGCAGGCAATTTCGGAATCAGTCCCGAAATTTTAGCAGAGCCCTTTTCAGTATCTACCCTAGTGGGTATAACCATCATAGCTCGATGGGTATACAGGAAATTCTCGGTTATGATTTTATTCTCAGCATGGATTAGCTTCTTTCCTGCTATGCCACAGTCGACTACAGAAACAAGATAGTTCAATTTCAGTTCCTGAATGATCCCATTCTAGAGTGGAAGGGTAGTACTTCATCTTTCAGGGGTCAGCTTGTTTTCTACCTTCGGGCATGGAAAATGATTTCTAAGGGATATGTTTATCATCTTGTTCTTGTTAAAGACTCTGGTTCTAAATCTCCTAGCTTTGAATCAATTCCATAGGTTAATGAATATTTAGATGTCTTTCTCGAAGATATTCCAAGAATTCCTCCCAAAAGGGAAATAGACTTCGGCATTGACCTTATTCTAGATACTTAGCGTATTTCTATTCCGCCATACAGAATGGCACCAGCAGAACTGAAGGATCAGTTGATGGATCTCTTAGATAAGGGATTCATTAGATACAACATTTCCCCATGGGGCACACCAATCTTATTCATGCACAAGAAAGATGGTTCTCTCAGGATGTGTATTGATCACCGTCAACTCAACCAAATTACTGTCAAGAACAAGTATTCTTTTTTCAGAATAGATGACTTGTTTGACCAACTCTAGGGTGCCAGTTATTTATCCAAGATAGACCTCAGATCAGTCTATCATCAGCTCAGAGTTAGAGAATGTGACATCTCGAAGATAGCTTTCCATACTCAGTATGGTCACTTCAAATTTCTAGTTATATCCTTTGGTCTTACCAATGCCCTAGCCGATTTTATGGACTTGATGAACCGGGCGTTCAAGCAGTACTTGGACATGTTTGTCATAGTCTTCATAAATGATATCATGGTCTATTCCCACACCGAGCTTGATCATTCAGACCATCTCAGAATTGTACTTCAGATTCTCAGAGATTACTAGCTATTCTCCATATTTAGTAAGTGTGAGTTTTGGCTAATGTCAGTAGCATTCCTTGGCCATGTTATTTCCAGTGATGGTATTAGAGTAGATCCTTAGAAGACCAAAGAGGTAAGAAACTAGCCTTGCCTTATCTCTCCATCAGATATTAGGAGTTTCCTGGGTTTGGCTGACTATTATAGACAGTTTATTAAGGGATTTTCTTTTATTGCATCCCCTATGTCTAGATTGACTCAGAAGAAGGTCAAGTTTTAGTGGTCAGATCCTTAGGAGAAGAGTTTTTAGGAACTGAAGACTTGACTCACCTCAGCTCCAGTATTAGCTCTTCCAGATGGTTTAGATAGGTTCGTAGTATACCGTGATGCATCCAGAGTAAGTTTGGGTTGTGTCCTCAAGTAGCATGGTAAGGCCATAGCCTACGCCTCCAGGCAATTAAAGCCCATGAGAAGAATTATCCTACTCATGATCTTGAGTTAGCATCTGTAGTATTTTCCTTGAAGATTTGGAGGCATTATCTATACGGAGTTCATGTAGATGTCTTTACAGATCATAAGAGTCTCCAATATGTCTTTTCTCAGAAAGATCTTAATCTTCGTTAGAGAAGGTGGTTAGAGATCTTGAAATATTATGACATGAGTGTCCTTTATCATTCGAGCAAGGCCAACGTTGTGGCCGATGCTCTCAATAGACTCTCCATGAGTAGTTTTTCTCACGTTGAGGATAGCAAGAAGAAAATAGCTCAGGAAATCCATCATCATGCCAGACTAGGTGTTCGCTTAGTTGATTCTTCATAGGGTAGTGTATGTGTCTAGGATAGTTCAGATTCATCTCTAGTTTTCAAGGTGAAAGAAAAGCAAGTCAAGGATCCTAACCTTGTCAAGTAAAAGAGTCAATTCAGAATAAAAAAGTAGAGGTTTTCTCCCAAGGGAGAGATGGTGTCATTCGTTGTCAGGGTTGTCTCTATGTTCTAGGTGTAGATGATTTAAACCAGCGAATTCTTGCAGAAGCACATGGTGCGTGATACTCTATTCATCCAGGGTCTACTAAGACGTACCATGACCTACGGGAGATCTATTGATGGAGTGGGATGAAGATAAATGTTGCAAAATTTGTGGCTAAGTGCCCTACATGTCATCAGGTTAAGATAGAGCATCAGAAACCTAGTGGTTCCATGCAGGTGTTCACCATTCCTACTTGGAAATAGGAAGAAGTGAACATGGACTTCATCACGGGTTTTCCTCAAACTCATCATCAGCATGATTCAGTTTGGGTCATTGTAGATAGAATGACCAAGTCAGCCCATTTTCTTCCAGTCTATACCTCTTATTCAGCCGAGAATTATGCAAAACTCTATATTAGGGAGTTGGTCAGATTACACGGTGTTCCATTATCTATCATCTTAGACAGAGGTACCCAGTTCACCTCTCACTTCTGAAAAGCATTCCATAAGGGTCTTGGTACCCCAGTTCATCTTAGTATAGCTTTTCATCCTCAGGCAGATGGTTAAGAAAAAAGGACCATCCAGACTCTTAAGATATTCTAAGGGCGTGTGTAATTGATTTCAAGGAAAGTTGGGATGACCACTTGCCTTTGATTGAGTTTGCATACAACAATAACTATTATTTCAGTATTAAAATGGATCTGTTCGAAGCTCTCTATGGTAGGAGGTGCAGATCTCCAATTGTGTGATTCGAAGTTAGTGAGGCCTCAGAAAGTCCAGTTAATCAGAGAAAGACTCTAGGCTGCTTAGAGCCGACAGAAGTCGTATGCTGATGTTCATAAAAAGGATCTCGAGTACGAGGTCGATGACTATGTCTATCTAAAGATATATCCCATGAAGGGAGTGAAGTAGTTCGGCAAGATGGGAAAGCTCAGTCCCTGATATGTCCGTCCCTCCAAGATTCTCAATTGCTTAGGCAAGGTAGCTTATTAGCTCGAATTGCCTTTAGATCTAGCCTCAGTTCATCCAGTATTTCATGAATCTTTGCTCAAGAAGTGTATAGGTGATACATCAGTTGTAGTCCCTATTCAGAGTATTGACAATCAGAATAGTCTCTTGTATGAAGAAATTCTGGTTGAAATTGTAGACTATCAGACTCGTATACCGAGTAACAAAAAAGTTCCTCTAGTCAAAGTTCTTTTGCAAAATCAGTCCGTTGAGGGAGCTACTTGAGAGGCAGAAGCAGACATGTGTACCAAGTATCCTCACCTCTTCTCCGCCTATCCAGATCAAGCTCAAGGTAATAGTTTTCCTAAAGCTTATTCAGTTTCCCGTTCACTATTCTATACAACTTGGTATTCAGTTCATGCTCATGTTTCATCACAAATATGGTATCAAGTACCATTGCATATTCAGTCATGCATTCATGTATCAGTCTAGTGTATAATCATGCATCAAATATGCATTCTCATTGGGAGAGCTCAGTTATCGGAAATCTCAGCTATGCATTCATGAATTAGTTACTCCTACATAAGATATGCATGTCCAGCATGATATGTTTAGCTTATCAGTCATGTCCGTCATGAGATCATGTTCTAGTTGTGTATTCTTACACGTACTCTAGTTTATCGCCTATCCCCATTTCAGTTAGTCTCATTCGAGGACGAATGTTTCCAAGGGGGAGATATTATAGTACCCCATATATTTCTAAGCTAGAAAATAAATCGTTGTTCCTACACATGAAACCTCCTATCTTGTGATTCATACTGGAGTACATGAATTAGGATGATTATCCTAGTAATAATAGAGCTTATGATGTGTTAAGCATATTCATAAGAGTCACTTAGAGTAAGCCAAGCTAAGAACTTTTGAATCCACCAAGTTTTCGTGTGTGATTTCACATAGGTCATCTTTGAAAGAGAATAACTTGGTTTATAGGTGGTATTTTGTAAGATTTATATCCTTGAAATTGTATATAATTGAATAAGATTTCCGTCAATATCAAATTCGCTTAAAATGGACACCCGGTGAAGAAGTTATGGCGATTTAAAGTTTCAGCAGCTCATTTCAGTCAGTGGTGCATCGCTCCGTAAGCCAAAATGACGTTTGTCATAATCCAGTTTCTCTCCATGATTCCACTGCATCGCAGTGAGTTTCCAGGTCACAAATGGGGGGCAACGCGATATCTCTGCGTCGTGCAGGGGGGCCAAATTGGGTAATTTTCATAGAAATTAAATGACGCATCTAGAGGGGTATTTTGGTCATATTTTCACCCCTATATATATTTCATAAACATGGAATTAAGCTCTTATTTCACCAAAACATACTCTTTCTTTCAAAATCCTATCAAGAACATATTAGGGTTTTCGATTGGGGATTCAAGTTCAAGCAAATTTTTCCATCAATCATCAAGAATCTTAAATCTAAGGTATGCGTAGTGTTCATCTATGGATCTATTTCATTCATAGAGCTCAAGAACCATGTTTTAAATATTATATTGTGATTTTCTTATTGTGATATGACCATGTATATGTTGATGATTGTTGTTTAAGTTTCAAGATGATATCTAAAGGTATTTTCATGATGTATATGTGTTTGTTAGTTGAAATCCATGAACTTTACATGGTTTAAAATGGGGAAATTCATGAAAACACACCTAAGTTAAAAGAATGCATGCAAAGTGTTTGATAAAAGGCCTAGGATAATAGAATTCATGTCCCATGATTTAATAGTGCTTAAATGATAAATCCATGCTCTATGCTTTATGACTTCACATGAATTCCACGTGATTGATATGCGTCATTGTTGTGATATGGATTGAGCATGATATTGAAGCTATGAAAGTATACACATGTTGTATGAATTTCCCTTCCATACGTAAAATGTTGAGAACTATGCTTCGTGTGAAATCCCCTACTTATGATATGGTGAATTGTGGACTCCATTTTATGATCAAGTCAGTTATGTGTGTCAGTTTCCTTCCATCAAGTCGTAGGGGTACTAGTACCCAAAAAATATAGTTCTGTTCCAAGAGCCATGTCACGTTATCATGATAATCTCAGTCAATCCATGATCAATAGAACTCAGTTAGTCATGTGACTCAGGAAATCTTAGAAATATCATGATCTCTATAAATTCTCAGATTTCCGTCAGTCAACAAAAGTCAGTTACTCAGTCCATGTACAGCCAGTTAAACCATGTTCAGTCTCTTCAAATGGGAGTAGAAGTTAGCACCGATTGAACCCAAGGATGGGAACTCACTTGCCAGTTTAGGGCGTGATTCTTAGTAGTCATCCTTTTGTTCCAGAACTAAGTAGCCAGCGTAGGTTGGGACATCTTAACCTGCCAGATTAGGGTTGATGAGGTGGCTTAAATTGTCAGTTTAGGGTTTCCATCATTCTCATTTGAGTACCTACCAGCTAAGGGTCACTCACAATTGTCCTTACCAGTGGTGAGGTATTGACACCCTTCCAGTTGGGGCAGAGATTGGACCCCAACTGGCTGTCCCAGTCTCAGTAAAAGAACTCATATAGTTCTTCAGATTTTAGTATACCAGGACTTTCAGTTACAGTCAATTCAATTACAGTATGGAACTCAGGTAGTTCTATCAAATTTAGGACTGTCAGACATAGCCATCCATGTTATCAAAATTTTAGTATCAGTCATGTTAGATAATAGTAAACCATGTATTAGCGTACAGATCTAGCTATCATGTATTCACTATTTTAGTTACTATGTATGTATGTATGTTTGTACTCTTACGTTCATATCCGTTATCTAGTTAGCATTGTTCATTCATGCAAACCCTTTCGCATTTAGCCTACCTTACTCGTATACTCAGTACTCCCAGTTGTACTGAAGCATTTGCGCTATGGTTCTTTCTTTTATATTACACCATAGGTTCAGAAACACAAGTTCTAGATCATTAGTAGCATTCCAGTCGCTGAGTTGCAATGAGTCCTCATCTATTCAAGGACGATATTATTTTATTTCATTCATTATTTCAGTCCAGTTTTTCTAGATGAAGTTAGTTGGAGACATGCTCTTTCAACTCCTTATTTTAGACATTATTTAGAGGCTTTAAGATTTAGTTCAGATTTTAGATTCAGCTTTCAGTTTTTTTGGGTATTTGTTACCCTATATGGATATTATTATTTATCAGATATTTTATTCAGTTGAACTTTATGGCCTATTGTTCATGTTTTTCGCATTCTACAACTATATTATAAAGTATATGGGTACAGATATCAGTCATGGGTTAGCTTGTAGTCCCTCGGGGTCATATGCACCATGTATCATTCCGGTTTAAAAAATTAGGGTGTTACAATCCCTAAACTCTGCATGAGAAATGTGTTTGTCCAAGGGATCTTCTTGGACAAGCTAGGTTCTTCTCTTGGGAGGCATGTTCTGAAATAAAGAGAAGAAACGGATTACGCTGAGAGATTGAGTTGAGATTATGCTCACTGGCACGACATGAATACTGAAAGAGGGGAAACTATTCCTAAAACATCTTATAGCCTCCTGTACATAAATGTGGTGCGTAACACACCCATGTACAAGACTCTACTAGATACAGCTTTTAGACTTCCTTGGACTCTATTGAACCTGGCTCTGATACCAAGTTTGTAATGCCCCAAATCTGATACTCGGAATACTACAGGTGCTCATGAGCCCGAAGGACCACAAGTTAACCCATGAATGATATATGTACCTGTATACTGCATAATATATGGTATAATGTGGAAACATAAACTAAAAGTCCATAAAGTTTAAAACTGTAACATAAGATCTGATAAATCGTTACATATGGATGGGGTATAAAATACCCAAAACAACTGAATAAATAACTGAACATAATAGTCTGAGAAGTCTCTAAACATGACTGTCTGAATAGGGAGTTAATGGGCTATGTCCCAAACTAACTCCAACTAATAAACTAATTATTGAGATAAATAAGAAATGATCGTGTCCTTGAAGGATTAGGACGCATTGCTAACTCTGTCTACAGATATCTGGAATCTACTAATACTCTGGAGGTCATATCTCTGAACTTATGGTACAAGACACCATAGCGTAAATGCATCAGTACTTTGAATGTACTGGTATGTATGTGAGGTAGGATGAATGCATGGGGTTTATATGCATGAACAATACTGGCTAACTGACTAATATGAATGTGAGAATGCATACATGCATACATAGTAACTATATCTGAAATCACGATAACCTGAGTTTCCTAGTAATAACATAACTATTGACTGAGTTCTGATAACTAATATAACTGATAACATAAATAATTGTATCTGAAAGTCCTGAATCTGATAGAACTAGCTGAGTTTCGTACTGTATCTGACAATCCTAAATTCTGTAGAACTATTCGAGTTCTATTACTGAGATCGATTAACTGCATCTGACAGTCCTAATTCTATAACATAAAACTGTTGGAAGTAGTCATCTAACCGACATACCCCGAATGACGCATTATAGCTGAATTGGGGTCCAATCTATGCCATGCTTGAAAGGGTGTCAATACCGCACCACTTGTAAGGACAACAAGTGAGTGACCCTCAACTAGCAGGTTACTCTAATAAGAATGGTGGGAACCTTTAACTAGCAGGTTAAGCTACCTCATCTACCCTCAACTAGTAGGTATGATGCCTCAACCTATGCTGGATACATAGTTCTGGAATGCAAGGATTGCTTCTAAGAATCACACCCTCTACTAGCAGGTGAGTTCCCATCCTTGGGTTCACTCGGTGCTAATTTCTACACCCATTTGAATAGAAGCTGAATATGATTAACTGATCTGAACATGGACTGAGTTTACTGAATTTTATTAGCTGACAGAATACTACTGATACCTGACAACTGACTGAGTTCGTGAGATTACTAAGGCTATTGAATTATTGATCTTTCTTGAGTTACATGACTGACTGAGTTCTATGGATCATGGATTGACTAAGGATATCGTAAAAACATGACACTGACTCTAGGAATACAGCTAAATTGTTGGGTGCAAGTACCCCTAGGACTCAATGGAAAGAAACTAACAAAGCATGATTTTCTTGAATACACGACCAATATCACAATCCATAATTCATTTATTGAGGAAATACATCAAACATGTGATATGCATAAGCTCGTACATAAATGAGGATTTCATAATATCATACTAATTGGGAATTTTTCCTTCATATAGGCATTTAATCAAACACATGAAAGGCATAGTATATGTAGACAACATTATACCATAAATAAACATCATGATTCAACTCTAATTTCATTATCCAAGGGTTTAATCATAGGTTCACATGAATCTACATCTATACTAATCAATTCCACAGAAAATTGATAACCCAACATGGATTAGAGTTTAATTGGTCATTCTCAACATGAACAAAAGCAAATCCAACATGAAATTCATAAAGAAATTCATACACTTAAACTTTGAAAAGAGATTCTTAGGCTTCATGGATGAAAGGAGTCCATGAATGAACACTATGAATACCCATTAATGAGATTCTTGAAGTTCTTGAACTTGAAGGTTTGGAATCTCTTAGTTCTTAAAGAAGATTTGGATTTTGTTCTTGGGGATTAATCTTAGAGAGAAAATTCTAATTTTGTTGTTGTAGATGGATAATGAATTTCTGAGCTTTGTTCGGATATAATTAGGTATATAAATAGGTGGTAAAAGACCAAAAATCCCCTTTTAAACTGACTTTAAAAATAACTGAACAGGGTGTGCGACGGTGGGTGCGATGGTCCATCGCTGGGTCCACGGTCCGTCGGCCCTGACCATCGTACTTGGGTAGAATAGGGGTTCACTATTTCTCTTGCGATGGACTAAGAGACGGTCCGTCGTCTTGGGACATCGCTCCTAGGAAGAAATTAGTCACACTGCCTCACTGCGACAGTGTGGGCGATAGTCCGTCGCTAGTCCGACGGTCCGTCGGCCTTACCGTCGTACCTAGGCAATTTTACTGCCTTTTATATTTTGTCCATAACTTTCTCTTCCGACGTTGGATTTTGATGAAATTGGTATCTATGGAAAGCTTATTCAATTTTCCATGTGACATAAAGTGAAATTATTAAAAATATCACGTGTACAAAAGAGGATTAATATTTCAAAAAAAGCTTCTAACATTCTTGGGACAATTTCAAGCTAGGAAAAAGTACGGGGTCTTACACATATGGTTTGAGCACCCACTATCCATGATCCACACTTCATCATGACCATCATCAGTTAAAGATTCAGTTATGAATAACTTACTTCCTTCTTTAACTTCCTCTATGAAATTTTCTTACTTTTGGTCATCCCTCTGCTTGGCCCAATAATCAACTTCTATGTGGCCCAACTTCTTGCAATATCTGCACATAATGTTTTTTCTATTTTTACGTTGGTCACCAAATTAGCCATTTTCTCTGCCGTCTCCACGACCTCGACCTCGGTAACCACCCCGTCCTCTTCCTCAGCCACCTGAATATTCTTATTTTCCTTTGTGAAAAGACTCCTCCTTTGCCTAAAAAGATTTCTCCTCCACCTTTTTGTAGGTCCTACAGATTCGAACATCATGGGCTAATAATGAATTGATTAATTCATTAGAAGTATAAGTAGAAAGGTCCTTATTTTCTTCTATATGCAACAACATGGTCAAAGCCTTTTGTTAGACTTCTGAACACTATACTTATGACAGTTTCATTATAAAAATTTTCACCTTATGTTTTCATGTGATTAACAACTCATGAAAACCTAGACATATATTCCTGCACAGATTTTTTATCTTTCATGGCTAAATTTTCAAACTCATGATAAAGTGTTTGTAGTTTCACAGTAATTGCCTTCTTGTCGCCCAAATACTTTTGCTTCAGAGTTTCCCATGCTTGGTTGGAGGTTGTTGCAGTTAGAATTCAGGGAAAAATTTCATCATCCAGTGCTGATTGGATGAAAAATAGTACCTTTGCATCTTTCTTGCGAGTTTCCCGTATTTGATCGCTAGGTTGAGCCGGTGCCGGATTTGGCTCAACATAACCCCTCTCCACCAAATCCCATAGCTCTTAGTACTTGAACATTTTCTTCATTTTGAGGATCTAGAGATGATATTTTCCCCTTTAAATATTGGAATTAGGAGCTGAGAAGATGAGTTAAAACTATTGCTTGCCATGGACTGCTCTTAATTTATTTCCCAATTTTTTTTATCGTTGATTGCTCTGATACTAAAAGTATTGTTGGGATATAAAAAAGAATGTAAAAAATAGAGAGAGTATTTATCAGGATTTTTTTATTGCTTTTAAAAAGAGCTGCAGCGGGGCCTATTAAATAGACTTACAATCAACCACTATTACCTAAAAATAAGCAACTTAAAAGATTAGTGGATAAACATGCTCATTACTTCTATCATGCTAACTAACTGAACTAAACTAGCACTACTTTTACTAGCTAAAAACTAGGAACTAATTGACAGCTTTTGAAGCATTAATCAACAATAATGTCATTCCTTAGAGTAGTAATACATTAGCTTTTTGAGGCTATCAAATACTTGTGTACTGCCTCATATTTTGTATGATGACCATCTCCTTTTAGGGAGAAAAATAATTGTCATTATAATCAAAAATATTTTATGCAAGGCTCTTTCTTGCTTTACTTTTGCCTTTAATAATTTATTTTTATATTTGAAAAAGTTCTTTTTGGTGTACCATATTTACGGGATCAATGAAAAATTCATTCAACCACACTATAATATTTATTTTTGGTCATGACCAAAACTTTTATAGACCAGAACCACTTCTTTCTTTTACCCTTTGGTAGATCATGATAAAACATACCATAACATCAATGACCTTTCTATACCAAATTGAAATTTTTTACTTTTCTCAAACTTCCCATAGAGGCGATTTTTGGTCTTTATAACAGTCATCTATAATCAAAATTTTATCCATATTTTTTTTTCATATTTTGACACATTCACTTTCAAGAATGGTCAAGCATTCACAATGCTTACACGAGTCACATTCTTTTTACGAATTAGACTATAATCATATGTGCTTCATAATTTATTTTTTAAGATTATTGTCATGCCTTGACATTTATCATATTTTATACCCACCTTAACATCACTTTGAAATACCAAGTGTATCTTCACTTTTGTCCATTTTTATTTTGATAGAGGATTTATAGAACCTATCAAATTAGGTTGCACAACAAGCATGTTCCCCCTACCTTTCATGTCAAATTGATGGTGAACGAAAAATTACCTTCACCTTTTGAAGGACCATTTTGAGAACCTGTAATGTTCTTTCTTTTAAAATTACCCCAATGATGACCATTATATTTTTGTAACTTCACGCCTACATATATTAAACCACTTGTCTTCTTTCAGACTTATTACATAATGCTACCATATTCACATAAAAAAGTGGAGCATATCAATGTGGCGGATTTCATAATTTTTCATCAAAATATGTCATTTTTCTTTAGTCATCAATATATCATGTTGGGACTTGAACCCAACGTCTTTTCAATAAAAAGAAATATCAGGCCATAATTTGATGGTCTTAAATTCAATGTCCTATTATCATAGTACATCAAAATTCAAATCAATGTTCTGCCCTTTTGCTGTGATGACACTTTAACCCATCATTTTATCCTTAATCAATGACATAATAAGTCAAATTGTAAGGCACATCCTTAAGACTTAATCATATTAGCATTAACAGTGACAATAGATTTCTTTTAAATTTGTAATCAGGCAATATTTTGCAAACAATAGTGGACAAGCAAACTGTGTAAAGTTCCAAGATTTTTCAATAATAATTTGACATTTTTCTAATCCACAAAGTAAGAATAACATCTATAATTAAGTGAAATATTTATATACCCATAAACAAAATACAAAACGTTAAAATTAAGAATAGAATTTTTACTTAATTTCGCAACGTATACACAAACACATAACAATTAATATAATTTCACTATCATAAATGAGCTAGGGAAGAAAAACATGTATTTTAAGTCATTACCAATAAAATGATTATTCAATAGATCAAATATTCACAAGGCAATAATATTATCCAACTAATGAAGAAACAAACTCAAAAGTGAGAGAGAATAACTAAGATGATAGATGAAAACTCATTGCACTTTGCTTGAGTAAAGACAAACAGTTGATTACACTTATTCATACTGACAATGACATAGTAATTTTTAAAAGAAACATACCAGATCAGTGAAGTTATTTTTGCAAAC
This sequence comes from Capsicum baccatum var. pendulum, assembly GCA_030864225.1. NCBI lineage: Eukaryota > Viridiplantae > Streptophyta > Magnoliopsida > Solanales > Solanaceae > Capsicum > Capsicum baccatum. Next base: position 196,749,548 of record CM061559.1, on the reverse strand, counting down.
ATATAACTCAATTGGTTAGAGCTTCATGCTAATAACGTGTTTTAAAACTAATACAAAAGATAAATATTATGAATAGTAAAGTAGACAAGAAAATATTGAGAAAAGATAAGAGATGAGTGTTTTTCATTCTTCCAAATATCAAACGTACAAGTTTTTTAAGTGTTACAATTCTTCAAGTATATACAATATGAACCTTTATGCCTCTATTTATAATGTCATATAGAGTCATGCAAAGGGTTTTCGTAATCATGGTATTAAACAAGAACATTATAGGGTGGGGGAATTAAAGGGTGTGAGAGTTAAACTCATAATGGTATGTGGAGTAATGGAGTATTAACGAAATATTATGGAGAAGATGGGCGGTGGTAACTTAATTCCTAAGAGGTATGGACATCCACCATAAACATATTATTTTATAACAATATCTGAATTTTACCTACTATGAAAAGAGAGTCATTTGATTATGTAGATCGAGAATATTGACCGATCTTAAATATGGGTCGTGACAAATTGACAATGTTTGATAGTTTGTAGTATATATGAAGTGAAATTGTAAAATAAGGTATGGAAGGTGTTAAATATTAAAAGCATTGGTATACTTGAGTACAAGGTGGACATGTTAAAAAAAATAAGATTGACCATTTAGAATAGTCAGTATCCATGAAGATACTGAGGAAAAAGAACATGTCTAAACATATATTTCTTTGTATACAATAACAATTATTTGTATTTGGTGATATGGTCCCGTGGACCCTGTACTTGTTTTCGTTTGTAAAGTGGACACTTCTACATAGCTCTTTGTAATTTGAACCTCTCAACTCATCAAAATCTATCATTTTGAATCCTTCTTATGCATATGTGACATTAAATTATTGAGTTAGCAAAACGTGTGTTTACACACATTTTTAAGCACGTGATTCAGTATTTTTAATTTAAAAATATTTTTAAAAATAAGAAATTTTAAAAAATAAAATAAAAAAGGTTTAAATTCCAGACCCCCTCCCTCAACCGTCCAACCCCTCCCCCTTCTGTCCAACACCCTCCCCCATCCCGTCCAGTACCCACCTCTCATCCAACACCTTTCCCCATCTCTACCCTATCCCACCCCCATCCTACCCCCACCTCACCCCCATCCAGCATCCCCTACCCTATCTAGCACCCGTCCTCGTACCTAATCCCCATGAAATACCACCACCAACCAATGCACCACCACCACTACAACTTCAGTCAACCTTTCCTCCCCCCTCCCAGTCATTCTCATCTCCCCACCACAATACCAGTCAATCTTTACTCCCCCCAACCAAGCTGTCCCCATCACACCACCATGACATCGATAACTTTTTCCCCTTTCGCCTGCCCCCACCTATCCACCACTACCACATCAGCCAAACTCCTCCCCCATATAAATTTTAATTTATATTATAAATTAATTAAGTTAAATTAATAAAATATAAGCTATTACTTTAAATTTTTAAATAACGATGGACATGAATTTTATTTAAAAATTAAATTTTAAGTTTATTATTTTATTTTTATTTAATGGCAGAGATAATTTTTTTAAATTATGGTAGAGATAAAATTTTTGTTGTTGAAGTTTTTGATTATATGATATATAGGAGAAATCGCAAGTCAAAATCTCATCATCGTTGTCGAAGCTTTTGATTTTATAATATAAATTATGAGATTTTATAATTTTGAATCGTAATTTTATGATATATAAATTTTGATTTATATAATAAATGATTAAATTATATTAATATGATATAAATTGTTATTTAAAATTTTTAAATAATGATGGAGATGAATTTTATTTTTAAAAATAAATATTTAATTTATTATTTTATTTTTTGTTTGGTATTATTGATTAATAATCCAATAAATTAATTAATAAAGATATTATGACATGTCAGTGAAGTGGATATGATGTGGCATTTTAAAGGAGAGTGAGCCACAAACATGGTTAGAAGGGTTCAAAATGTTGGATTTTGATGGTTGAAGGGTTGAAAGGTTCAGATGACAAAGGACTAAGTAAACTGTCCACTTTATATACAGGAACAATTACAAGGGTCCATGAGACCATTTCGCCTTTGTATTTTTCCCAAATTATTTATGAATAATATCTTTTAAGTAATGTCAATATTTTCGCACCTCAAAAGCTTTTTCCCCAATTTTGAATCCTTTATTTTTCTAACAGACAATACTGAGGTGAATTCTGCATTTATAGCTAGCTAGCTTCGCATAAGGATATTCATATCATATCTTTTAAAATAAAAACACTTGACCGAGTATTACGACACTAGTTAATCATGGAAACATATAAGGAATCCTTTGGTAAAATGTATAAAAGTAATGCTGAATAGAGTGTATTGATAATGCTTGCATTAGTAATGTTTGTATTAGATATGTCGGTATTAGTTATGCAGACAATATTTCTTACACTCTGTTTGTTTTGATGTATTAAAAATAAAGTCCAAAATATAATTTTTATCAAATACTATTTCTTTACTAAAATACCCTTTATTTAGCATTCTAAACTCTCTTTCCAATTTTGTATAAAAAAATAAAAACTCTTCTTCACTAATCTGGAAGATGCTACATTTCATAGAAAGGTCAGACTTTAAACTGAAATATAAAATTAGCATTCTACCCTAATGTTCACTTCGTCTAAACCAAAAATTCTAGGAAATGAAATCAACAAACTTTTTGCTAGAAAAAAAGAAGAAGAAAGAAACTGGAAAAACAAAAAAAATTAAACAAAGAAAACATTTGAGCAAGTTGTAATATTCCACTCCCTTTGGCATAAAAGATTCAAAAGATAAGCTACTTTGCAATAATTTTATATTATTTACAAGGTTCAATTTTCTCTGAAATGAGTGTACTTTTGAAACAAGAACAGAAAAGGAATTGGAAAAAATTGGAGGGGTAAATTAGCCATTTAATAAGTTAATGCATGTGTTGAAAGTTTTGTATTACTAATACATAGAAAAATGGTGTGTTGAAATTTTTGTATTACTAATACATAGAAAAATAGTGGTATTAGTTGTGCATAGCATAATACACAATAGAGTGTATAACTAATGTTTGCATAAGTTATACATAGATTGAAAAATATACCTAACAAGGTATTAGCAATACATAGAGCTAATGCATACATTAGTTCTTTTATGGCATAATATATAAACAGGACCTTTAACTTGACACCAAATTATAACTATGACATTTAACTTTACCAATACACAAGTAGGTCCTTTAACAATACAAAATCTGAAAAAAAAAATACTTTAATCCTACCTGAACAAATATGTGTATACACTCAAAACCACGTGCGTCAGAGTTAAAACTGGAGTGTTTTTTTTGTTCAGATTTTGTATAGTTACAGGGCCTATTTTGTGCACTAACAAAGTTAAAGGTCATACTTATAATGTGTCTTTTTTATTAGGTGGCAGAATCTGAGTTGATTACTAATCCACGTAGGAGCGATTGAGTTTCACGTGTGTAAGTTGCAGAATTAGAGTGTTTGTTCAGCTTTTATATTGTTAAAGGGCCTACATGTGCATTGGAAAAGTTTAAGTTCATAGTTATAATTTGGTGTCAAGTTAATGGTCTTGTTAATGTATTATGCCTTCTTTTATCACACTCTACCAAACTACCCATAAATGGTAAAGTTGGCAGTAATGTTCTTTACTTACTAAAAGAGAGCCTTGGAGTAACTGGTAAATTTGTTTCCATGTGACCAGGAGCTCACGGGTTCAAGCCTTGGAAATAGCCTCTGGAAGAAATGTAAAGGTGGGGCCCTTCCCCGGACATCGTGCATATAGGTAGCTTTAGTACACCGGGCTACCCTTTTAATATTCTTTACTTACTGTGGCAAAGGTTATCAAGGTATGCCGAAGAATCTAAGAGCTAAAACAATCGAAGGTGATTTAGAAGAAGAATTATATTTGGAGGGATAGAAAAAAGATACCAACTATTTGATCAAGAAGAGGGATTGAAGTGACATGAAATCTGCAGGTTAATTTTTTCACTTCTAGGATGGAACGAAGTTAAATTACGCAAGTTTATGAATTATCAAGAACTAATCATTGGCTTACTGAGACATCAATCATAATTTAAGGGGTTAGCAATATATTTCACCTTCCTCATTTGTCTTTTAGATATTTACCACTGCTATATTACTAATTAAATAAATTCTTCATCTTTACATGTCCAAAAGATGTTGAATTTAATAATTTAACTATTGTATTTATCTTTATTATTCAAACAAATACCTTATTTAGTGTAATGTTTAAACTCATTAAAGTATATATATATACACACACACCGACACACACACACATACACCTCTCTTTTTAATAATTATTTAAATTCATTATCTCTCATCTTAATATAAGTAAATTATGTTAAAAAAGATTACCCACTTATACTCCTCCTTCATCCAAAATTGACTTCATCTTCTTCGGCAAAAAGAAAAATGAACATAGTGAATCAACATCAATATCAATCGGGCTAATACTGATTACTTTTTTTTTATTACAACAAAATATTAATTGACATCAAATAATAATTAGTTTATTTTTAATATGTACGGTGATAGTTTTCATTCAATATCCATTACTTACACTAAAAAAGTTGTGTATCATACAACACCATTTTTCTTAACAATTGTGAGATTTATAAAACTCATTTCATACAAATGTGAGTATGTGACATATACAAAACATTCATCAATACCTTTTTAATATCAATGTCATATATTGAACACTTAAAAAATATTACCTAAATATGAAATGAGTATACTAACTGACTTCAGCAAAGTTATTAAACTAATTCATTGATATCATATTATGTCTCATTTTCATACACTAAAAAGAATTATGAGAACACATCATTTGTATGTATAATCTTATATACCAATTCCATAAATTCAGACCCCAAATATTGAAAATCATTTAAAAGATGGATTTGTTATATATAAATTGATTTCAACTTATCCATTCAAAATAATACATGACTACTAGATTGTATACAATTTTCACATTAAAAATTACATCATTTGTATGTAAAATCTTATATACCAATTCAATTAATTTAGACCCCAAAAACTGAAAATAAACTAAAAATATGACTTTGTTATATATAAACTGATTTTAATTTAATCATTTTAAATAATACATGAATACCAAATTGTATACAATTTTAATAAAACAAAAATTAATTATTAATATATAATACTTGGTGACATCAATTTTCATACAACAATTCTTCCACCAAGCAAATTCAAAATCCATTACATAAAGATTAAAGATATTGCACAATAATTCATAACTACAAAGAGATTGGGTCAGAAGAAACAGTGGAGAGAGAAGGAAATATTTGTTTTCATTTTTAAAAATTGAATACAAATATAATTGAAAAAACAAAAAAAATGATGCTCCTTAATAGGTTTCATAATTTTAGACCATATAATAACTAAATCCTACTAAAATGAAATTTTATTTTTAATAAAAATACAAAAAATAATTTTCTCCTTTTAATTTTTATTTTAAATCTGATATTAATTTATTCTTTTATTTTAAAAGTTTCTATAGTTGCAATGTAAGAAGTATTTCTATTATTTGCAATATATAATCTAAGGATCTATATTTCATTTTTTTCTCATAAGAATTTCGTTCTTTTTCATTTCCTCTCTCTTCATTTTTTCCAAGTCATTGCTTGGATTGGAGACACATATTATAGTTTAAAATTAATTAATTAAAATAAAGTCTTAAGTATAGTTAAAATAATGATTTACTTTCATGTATTTACTCCTAAAATATTTTTAGAATCCCACAATTCTAACTCTATATTATATCTTATCCATATATCCTTCCTAAATATATTAAAAACTTTATTTTCTTCCCTAGAGCAAATTATTTCCAAATGTCGATTAAAAGAATCTCTACTTTTTGTCATTCCTTAATATGTTCATGTTATCATCATTCAATAATAGAAAAATGGGTAGACTTAAATCAATAGTAATAAAATTTAGAGAAGTTTACAAAATAACATTTGCCAAATAAAAATTAAAAAATGTCGTGATATATTTTAAATTTAGGAGAAAAATAATTTTAAGCACTGCAACTTTAAATTCTTCCATATTCTCTTAAGGTGGATCCACTATCATACATAGCACATCCTCTTTTAAATATTTGAATTTTTTTAAAAAGAAAACATATACTATTAAAAATAACATATCTTCAAAGGATATAATATAAATTTAGAATTGTGGATTATATGGAAGTAATTAATTATTTTAACTATGGTTAGAACTTTAATTAATTGAATCTCAACTATTAATTTTAAATTATACCATGTGTCTTTAATCCATGCAAGAAATTGGAGAAAATGGAGGGAAGGGAAATGGAGAGGATCTAAGTCCATATAATATAATATGTAGGCGAAACACATCGGCATGTACTTCTACTTTGGCACCTCAACCAGTCTTTGTTCATTTTAAATATCTAAACTAGTGTTCTACTGTGTAATTTTGATATTCTTTTGACAATTAGAAAAATAAATTAGGAGAGTGTAATACACTTGATGATCTGTAGCAAGCAATAAATTAAATAACGACATGTAACATTTTAACTAAAAAAACTATTTTAAAATCTTAAACAATAACTATAATACCCCGAAAGTACACCCTAAACGCCACACAGTGCTTATAGCGCTGAAGGACCACAAGCTAACCCATGCTGGTACCTGCTGGGAGTACTGAATAAAATAACAAAGAACATGTGAGGAATTTAACTAAAAACGTCATAAGGTTTTAAAATATTAAAACATCTCTGAGATAATGAGCCGAAAACAACTGTCTAAAACCACACTGAAAAGACTATCAATAACAATTGATAACTGACTAACTAGAAAGTTTCTAACTAAACGACTATGGAGTTGATGGGAAAAGTCCCCAACTAACTTCGACTGACTTCTAAAACTGAGATACTGAAATTAACATAATAGGTCCTCAAAATATGAAGACTCACCACTACTGATGCTGTGCCACTCTAATCCGCTGGAATGTCTAAATGCGGTCTGGAACCTAAGCATCTGAGCCTATGATATGAGACATCATAGCACAAGAAATAAGTATGCGGTCAATACCTTGAATGTACTGGTATGCTAAATGAGGTTAGGCTGAATACATGGGCTAACTGTGCATGATAATAGTAATAACATACATGTGTGTAAATAATGAAATCTTGCTGAGTAAGACTAATAACTAACTATCTGAATAACATAAGATAACTAAGGAAGAATGCATGAAAAACTATAGAGACTGAGAATTCATGACCAGACTTAACACATATTGCTAATATAGTCTATAAACTGAGATACTAAAGTACCGATAATTGGATAATTGGTATCTATATGCTATGGTCAAGATAAACAGAACTAAATTCTAAACTGAGTACTTGAACTGAAACTGTGGGAGATATAATCTAACCAACATATCCCAATATAGATGATTGTGGTCAAACCTATAGCCCTTGTTGGAAGAATGTTAATACCGTGCCCCGAGTTACTAATAATAACTAGGTCAACCCTAATCTGTCAGGAAGACTTATGAGATGTATATATGTATGTCAATCCTAGACTGATAGGAAGACATATCAACCTACGCTAGCTACGTAGTTCTATAACACAGGGACTTTTACTAAGGGTCACACCCTAAGTTGGCAGGAATAACCCATCCCTAGGTTCGCTTGATTGAACTCGCACTTCCCATGTTAACTGGCGAAGTACTACTGCTTATGTTATGAATGAGACCCTTCTATAACTACTGAAAACTAAGTAAACAACTAAATTTTGGGTATCATAACTACAAGGACTCGATATCATAACAATAGGAAAACATGAAACCTTAGAAAACCATAATAGGGAATTACAACTCAGAATCCATCACTTTGGCATTTCATCAAACACATGGGAGACATGAATTTAAACATGGGAATACCTTTAAACATGATGAGACAGCATGATCACATGCCAAAATCATAAACTGAGGATTTATTCTGAATTCTCATGAACGTGATATGGGAACCAGAATATTTAAAACATACAATAATGCATTCCACTTAAAATAATTTATAGTCTTAACTTGAAATTTAAATGGTAAGAAATTCATGGACTTAAACATGGGAATGGGTGAAACATGTGGGAGTAACATAATTGCAATACTTAAACTATACTCAGGGTTTTAACAATGAAATTTCACGCTTCAAACATGTAAGGGTTGCTTTCAATAAAAACAGATTATAAACATCATGTATAATCGAAATTCATAAAAGCTGCCTGGATATAAATCATTATAAACATGTAATTTCATAATTTAAAACATAAAAGATGGATTCTTGGACTCCATAAGTGAAAAGGGCCCATGGATGACCATCTAACATACCTTTAAACTTAAATCTTGAAAGAGAACATCTTTCTTGGATTGGAATATTTTTTTTATTGGTTTTCTTGAAGGAAGAGCTTGAATCTTGAAGAGGCTACGCTTTTTTCCTTGAGAGAGAATGGTTTCTTTTGAGATGATTTGTGAATAAAGGTGACCAAATATGCTTTTTGGGGCTTTAATCATGTGTTATGGACCCATTGGGTGAATTTAAAAGACAGAAATAACCTTAAAATATGGAATCCAAAAGAAGTAAAATAGGGGCAGGCGATGGAGAGCGTGTCACGGGCTAATCACATGCCCTCACTGCCTCTCTCATGAAAATGGCTATAACTTTTTGCTCGTGTATCAAATTAAGGAAAAACTGGTATTATTGGAAAGATGACTCAATTATATACAATTTGGTGGGTCTTGAGATTCAAAATTCTATGTATTTAAGAAGTTATACATGTTCAACTTAGATCCTTGTAGAATCGAATACCAAACTTTGGACGAATCAAAGGATCTTAGCTCAACTTTATTCTAAGCAATTCTTATGAGTATTTTTCACCTCGAAATCACTTCACACACTTAGATAAAGATCATGAAATGTGTATTCAAAATAAATTCATGGAATTAGAGTCAATACAAGTAACAACAACGCTTCAAAATCTAGCCCTAAAATATGGAGTATTAAATTATCTCTTCCTTGGAATTATTCGTACTCGAATGAGACTTGTTAGACTGAGATTTCTAAGGAAAATAAGATAATATTCTTAACATGCATGACTTGAAACGTGAATTGGAACATGACTGCATAACTGAGTCTGAGCATAATACGTAAACTGAACTGATTTCTTGAACACATGCAATGACATGAGAATTGTTATAAAGCTGAGATAGAAATGAGAGAGTTAACTTATAAGTAAACATTACTTCAATATGGATCTTGTTTTGTAAAGAAAATATGAGAGATTTAGTACCTAAAAAACTCGGGGGTATTACAATATCTCCACCTTGGGATAGTTCATCCCCCGAATGATACTGACTTGGCTGAAATTGTAAGACCCCGCAAAATTTTAAGCTTAACTTAGTCCATTAGAGCATGAACCAGATTTAGAAATTTTAACTAAGTGTTTACACTTAGAATTTATTTTATTAGACTTCATAAGCTGGCGATCTTATTTCACGATCCTTATGACCTTAAAATGTCGATCCTTGGATTAAATCATAACCAGGTATGTTAATAGGTCACTTCGAGTAAGTTTTAAATTTTTCAAACCACGTTTGAATTAAGTTTGGATGACCAAAATAGTAGATCGACGCGATCTCAACGTGTCACGTCGCCCATCGCGTCGACAAATATTTTCCCAGCATCAGAGTGCACATTCCAGTGAACCAGTGTAAACTCAATATGACACGTCAGTCTGTGTGTCACTGGGCACAATTTCTACTCTTTTAATTCCGCATCCAAAAGGATAAATGGGTTTTTTCCCACCTTATATCAGCCCCCTAAACAAGAGATTAAGCCTCTCTAAAGGAAAAATCCCTCATTATTTCTCAAAGTTTCTTATGCATAAATCCTAGGGGAATTCAATTTCAAGTTCACGCTCCAAGAACGCACCATCAATCTTCACGAATTAACTACCAAGGTATATTAGATGTTCATCTATAGGTTCCATTCTTTCACCCATAGAGTCCAAAAATCTTTTTTTAAACCTACAAGTTCATGATTTCCTAATTACATGTTAGAATAGAATTGTGTTCATGTATAAATTGATGTTTGGGGTTTAATTCCATGATTTATTACAAGTTTTTTGAAAAATAGATAATTGTGGATTGAATTATATGATCTTCATGTTAAACTATTGAACTACAAGTTGAATATAGTAGCCATGATATAATTACATATTTATTGTTATATGAAACAACCATGCTCCCCAAGTGTTTGTTAAAATTCTTAGGTGTATTGACTAGTGAAAGCATGACATGCTATTATGTGATTCCATTGATGCACAAGTTTATGTATATCAAGTACTTGATAAAACGTCTACATAAATGCAATTGTTAGTAAGCAAGTACTATTATGTTTTTAAGGTCATTCTATGCTTCACTTTTCATGCTATCAAGTCCTGGGGGTATTCGATACCCAAAAATTTAGCTATTGACCTAGAGCTGTAGTAGTTATAAGGTAGTCTCAGAAATATCACAACCAGTAGCATTCAGTTAGTACAGAACCCAGTTTATTCAGTCTGACATCAATACTCAGTGAACTCGATCAAGTTCAGTCAGTTAACATGATCTGTACTAGTTCAGTCCATCTTAGTACAGTTTAGAAATCCATTCAGTGTCTATTTCAGTTAGGAGTAGGATTCAGCATCGAATGAACCAAAAGATGGGGACTCACCTGGTAGCAGAGGGTGTGATCCTTAGAATAAGTCCTTGTATTCTAGATCTATGTAGCCAGTGTAGGTTGAGACATCAACCTACCAGATTGAGGGTTGATGAGGTGTCTTACCTTCCAGATTGAAGGTACCACCATTCTCATTCAGAGAACCTTCCAGATTGTGGGTGACTCTTCAGGTTTTCTTTACCCATGGCACGGTACTACCACCCTTCTAGATTGGGTTATATGTTGGACCCCAATCAATTTAGAGAGGGACATGTCGGTAAGATGATTACCTCCCACAGTTTAAGTTTTAGTCTTAGTATAGAATTTAGTTCAGTTCTACAGAATCAGGGCTGTCAGACACAATTAGTCAGTATCAATAACTCAATTATTAGTAATCTCAGATATAAGTTACTCAGTTATCAGAACCCAATACTTAATTTTAGTATAAGCTCAGATACAGTATACTATATAAACATATTCACAGTATTTCATACTCAGTAATTTTAACAGATTTAGTTATCCATGTATTCTCATATTTAGTTATTCTATATCATTTAGCCAATTACTGTTCATTCATACAAACCCCTGCATTTAGCCTTACCATATCTAGTATACCAGTATATTCCATGTACTAATACATACTTTTTTTTGCTATGACGTCTCATATCATAGGTTCGAACGCTCAGGTTCCTGACTGTGCTTAGCTAGATTCAACCAGCAGTATTAGATTACAGTGGTGAGTCCTCATCTATCAAGGATATGCTTACATTTTAGTATTTCAATAGTTCAGTACATGACTGAATTAGTTAAGGTCTTATCCTATCAACTCCATGTTCAGATTGTTAGAGGCTTTCCGGCTAACCTATTTCAAACAGATGTTAACTTTTTAGTATTTAGTTATCAGTATTTGATTTTAGTTATGAACCTTATGAAAGATTCAGCCTAATTTCTTCATTATTATAGTGTTGTTATTATTCAGTGATTACAGTACCTACCAGTCATGGGTTAGCTTGTGGTCTTAGGGATTATGAGCATCGTGTGACATTTAGGGTGCAGACTTAGGGCGTTACAAACTTGGTAGAAGAGCCTATGGTTCAATAGAGTCCTAGGGAGTCTGAAAGACGTATCTAGTAGTGCATGGATGTGTAACGCACCATACTTATGGACAAGAGGCTATGAGGTATTTTTAGGAAAATTTTCCCTTCTTTTAGTATTCATATTATCCGAGTGAGCATGAGCTCAAGTTACACTCTCAGTCTAATCCTTTTATAACATCCATTTACAAAACATTCCCCCTAAAAATAACAACGGAAGGAGAACAGGAAACTAGCCAGCACCTCCGCCCGTTTAGGCAAATCTCCTGGACGAGCATGTCTCCCACGCGGAATTTAAAGCAGCTTTCACCACTCTAGCTCATTCTATGGTAGCCCAGAATGAATGCCCAACTACCGTTCTAGCCAACCCATTGTCTAATACTACCATAGCTAGAATTCAGGACTTCACCTAAATGAACCATCCATTATTTGCTGGGTCTAATGCAGATGAGAACCCATAGGAATTCCTTGATCAGGTGAAGAAAGCCACAGGTATTATGGAGATGGAGGCTAGGTTGAGTGCTAAGTGGTTCACATATTAGTTGCAGGATATGTCTCACTTATGGTTCAAATATTGGATGATAGAGAGGGCCATAGATGCAGGGCCCGTAAAATAAGAGGAGTTTTTTGCTGCTTTTTTGGATAGGTTCTTCCCATTGGAGTTGAGAGAATCAAAGGTTTTGGAGATTATTAATATTAAGTAGGGAAACATAACAGTAAAAGTGTACTCTCAAGTTTACTCAGTTAGCCAGATACACTTCTCATGTGGTAGCAGATTGCAGGGCTAAGATGAGTAAGTTTGTGTCGGATATCTCTAACTTTGTGGTCCAGAAGTGTAGGACCGCAATGATGATTAAGGAGATGGACATATCTAGGCTCATAGTTCATGATCACTAGATAAAAGAGACTAAAAATAAGGAGAAGGGGAGGTAGAATAAGAGAGCTAGAATAGGTAGCTTTAATTTCGCTCAGCCTAAGTTAGAGGGTGGAAATCGTCCTTAGTTTTGCTCAAAATCTTTAGTTCTAGTTCCCTCCTCAGCCAGTGCTCTAGTGCTAAAATTCAGAGATGACAATAAAGATAGGGCACCAGGCCCTAAACCTCAGGGTAGTGTTAGCAGTGCCCAAGTAAACCCTCTTTGCCAAAGATGTGGTAGAAACCATCAGGGTATCTACATAGCTGGCAGCGATGTGTGTCTTGGATATGGAAAGATAGGCCATAGGGTTAAATATTATTCTCAGTCAAGAAATCAAGGTCAGTATAATCGTCCTTTAGCTCAGTCCAGTCGCCGGAATCAGTAGGGTGCCGCTTTCAGTGCCACTAGTGGGCAGCGCCCAAAAAGAATCTATGCACCTCAGTCCTAACAGGATCAATAAAGTTCTCCTGATATGGTCACTGGTACATTAAAAGTTTATAATTTACATATTTATGCTTTGCTAGATCCAGGAGCTTCTTTGTCCTTTGTAACTCCTTATATAGCTATTGACTTTGGAGTCTTTTCCAAAATCATAGCAGAGCCCTTCTCACTCTCTACCCCAGTGGGTAAATCTATCATAGACCAGTGGGTATACTAGAACTTCCCAGTTATGGTATCTCAGAAAGTTACTTAAGCAGACTTAGTAGAATTAGAGATGACAAATTTTGACGTCATTCTCAGAATGGATTGGCTTCATTCATGCTATGCTTCAGTTGACTATAGAAACAAAATTGTCTATTTTCAATTCTCGAATTAACTTGTCCTCAAATGGAGGAGTATTACTTCAGCTCTTACGGGTTGATAATGCTCAACTTACATGTCAATTTAGGGCAAGACAGTCGTCGTTAATGTATTTACCTAACTTTAGAGTCGGGGTCGAATCCACGAGAAACAATATGAGTGGTGATTAAACTAATTTGAAACTATATCTACAAGTTGAATTTAAATAAATGTTGTGAAAAGATAAAATAAGGGGTTTTATCAATCAAACAATAATTAAAGTTTTGACTTGCTTTAGAACTCAAAGTTAAAATTTCAATGGTTAAAATCAATAATAAAGAGAAACTAGGGTTGTGATCACTACGATTATTAATTTCCATTAAATAATAACTGTAGTATCAGGTTCTCGTGACTTGTGGGATATACCAAACTATCAGTTTCGACAATCCATCTAAGTGTTTCTCAACCTACTTAGATGTTGAACTCCCTAATTCTCTCAAACTTAGAAAATCATTCTATTCATACTGATTTTATCTCAAGTTGATCAATCTTGTAAAATCATTAATCATTAGATGGGGGCTTAACCTTCCCAAATCCTTGTTGATAATTCACTACCCTTAGTTTATTTCTCAGTTCAAGCAAATCAACATAAGGCAGGATATATTGTTTGAAACCATTAAATAACAATCATAACAAAGGAATTATCAAGATATCTCCACTATCACTTAAACCCTGGACAATTATAAATCCATAGAGGACTAATCATAGATCCTACAACCCTACTTTTGGGTTGAAGATCCACATGAGAAATAAAGAGATAACAACAATTATATTCATCATTCAAAGTAATTAAACTTACAAAAGATGAAGTCTAAAGTTGATTTTCTTCCAAGTTCAAGAGAAAAATCTCAAAACCCAATCAAAGAGTTGAATATTGAATTCTATGTTAAGATACCCTAAAGAGAGGTAAAGTAGTCTTTGGAATAAGTTCAAGATGTTAAGCCCCTCAATGAAACTCTAAAAGCTACTATTTATATCCGTAACTTAAGAAAAATTCAAAATTCAAAATTCAGATTTTTCTCCTTAGTTGACGACATGTCTCTATTTTCTTCTTCTCTACCTTAATGTGATGACATCTCTGATGGATTATCAGGGAGTTGACGACTTATCAGATATGTCGTCAACTCCTCTTCCTATTTCAAGTGTTGCTGCCTTTGGCTGATCACGAACCTGACAAATTATCAGAAGTCTGATGACTTATCAGATATTACCGTCACTTTTCTAATTCAGTTTCCGAACACTGCCTAAGGCTGACAATAGTCCTGATGACTTATCATAGAGTTGACGACTTATCAGACAAGTTGTCAACTATAATTTTATGGCTACTTGTTCCAAATTCGCCTCTTTTGTCTTTATTGTCGTTGTTTTTCTTGCATCTCGACTTTCCTGCAATATCATAGAGAAAACAATCAAAAATGACAAAATTTGCTTATGACTTTACAACTATTTATAGCTAAAAGCGTCAAATGTGTTCGCATTATCTCACATATCAACACCGTCAACTTAAAACAATTGCTTGTCCTCAAGCAACTTAAACATAACTATGAGGATACAAAGCATATTCAGCAGTCAATCATCCATTTTAGCTCAAAACATATTTTCCATCTCCAAGGTCAATCATCCCAAACTCAACTGTGTATATTACTGAAAAGAAACAATGCAACACAAATAGATCAAGTTATGGAATCTACTTAGCAACAACAAGCATGCATGTACCAATATTACACTACCCAAATATGTTAGCAACTAGAAGCATAACCAATGTGCCCTTCTAACAAAAAAGTCCCTTTGCACTCATATAAGAAATAACATATGTAATCGTGGGGACAAACAATAAACACTCACTCTCAAAAAGAAGTTCCAGTCAATGTATGACAAATACCATATGCTTGCCCTTATTTTCATTACCAAGGTTTTCGGACAGGTAAGCTAGGATCACTATAGGTCTTTTTATTCGGCTTGTAATGTAGGCTAAGAGCAGGTATGATACTCGATGATATTTAAGGTGACTAAGCCTCCTTGGCACTACACTAATTTTTGGGGTCTCACTTATTTACCTTTACCTTATTCTCTCCTTTCTTGATCACACATACTCCGGATGGGTGCGGTCTTTTTGACAATCATTTCTTTTTTTTTCACAATTTTTTTCTTAATCTTTTTCCACCGCACCCGGCTTTTTATTCTTTTCTTTTATTCTACCTTTCTTCATACTCATTTTACATCACATGCCCCTATAGTAGCCACGCTCAACTTAGTCTATTTGCCTAAGTCAAAGTGCATAATGTCCAAGGAGGACCAGGGCCAAAACAGGTTCATTGTGATACAAATGGGAAGGTAATAGGTATAGTAAAAAAATTAGGAATTCAAGCTCAAAATCAGGATCAAGAGATATTATTCACATATGGAAGGTCATTTAGGCTAAAAGTGGACGAATATCAACAGCGACCTATGATCCTTTCCTAACCGTTATCCTACAACCAAGGAAAGACCAACCGGGCAAGTTCTGGATTTGACACACAATAGGAACTAGATAGCATCTCACACATACATGACACAAAGGTACATCACAAGCTACTACCCATTCGGTTCATGCAATTGTTTAGCAATGGTTTTCATGTCACTAGTACTAATGCCATAACAAGATACACAGTGGTCACACATAAATGCATATAACATGGTTATAAAATAGACCCTTGGAGAGGTGTTCAAAAATCAAAAAAAAAATATTAACTACCTAAGGTACTTGTTTTTTCCCTAGTTAACCACAACACATCACAAAACAAACATAATACGCCTAAATATGCCGGCTCTAATAGGAACAAGAATTTTGGAAAAAGATGCACGACAATAAAAACCCCAAGAGAACATCAACACCCATAAGTATCCCCACCCTCAACTTAAAATCATTCAATGTCCCCAATGTGTCAAACCAAAACAAGAGAATTAGAAACATACTTGTGACACCATGGGTGCAAAGATCTGATGTCAATCATATAATATGAATACAAACAACAAAATACCTTGGGTTGCCTCCCAAGAAGTGCCTAATTTAGTGTCGTGGCATGACCCAACTCAGCTTTTTCCTCCACCTTGAGGATAGGACTTTCACCCCCAACTTATAGTCCATCTTCTTGCATCGATCATAGGGGGTGGTATAAAAATTAAGAAGTCGAGTAATGGATTGAGCATTATAAATCACTTGTCCTTAAAGTGAGGTGTGTTTTTATGTTGCTTGTCTAATGTAAAATCATGAATATAGGATTCTTGTTCCTCATCTTCACACTCTTATACTATTTTAAATGATTCCACAGACAAGATATCATCTAAACAAATGTAGAAAAGTGCTTTGAATGAGGGCCAAACAATCCTACTTCAAAATTTACAGTATCTACTACACACTCACTTTTATTCACCTTCTCGATATTTTCACTTTGAATTGGGCTAGAGTCTTTATTAGAGATTTTTTTTGTTTCTTCTTTTGCCTTTAGCACCATGTCCTCAATTTTGGCATCATCTCTTATGGTTGGTTCGGTTGGTTGGGAAATCATTGAGGGTTGCTCAATATCAAGCTCAACATCAATATAGGGTTCTTGCTCCTCATCTTTGCACTCTTTCATTATTTTAAATAATTCCATAGACAAGATATCATATAAACAAAATATAACAGAATAATTTGAATGATTGACCTCTATATCCATATCCTCATGAATAATTGGCTTCATGTCTTGACTCATATCACATATCATATCATATGTTTCTTTTTGGAGATCCAACATTCGTTGAAACATAGCTTCAATGACACTCTTCCCGGTGCTTTTTTCTTTATTTTCTTGACCATAAGACCTATCCAAATAAGAAGAACTAGAATTTGGGTTAGCGCAATAGGGGAAGGGTGCATTTGGGAAATCACTCTAATGTCTATCTTGACCACCACATACTGAACAGTCATACTCCCGGTAGGATGGAGATGGTGCATACATCTCTCTCCTGGGAGCATATCTATAATCTTGCTAAAAGTGAGGTATATCACAATATGGACATTGATCATCAAGACAATATTTCCAGCCACCAAGCTCATGTTCATTCCACGATGCCATAGTAATAAGTAAACTAAAATAAAAATCTACCTAACACTAGAAATAAAAGAAAACTAAAAACAAATATTTACAAGTTTGAATTCAAGCAAATAGGCTAAAATTCCAAACCAACTCAATATACCAAATTGTTCCCCAGTAATAGCGCCATTTTTGATAACGCTCAACTTATACGTCAATTTAGTGCAAGGCGGTGTCGTTAATATATTTACCCAACTTTGGAGTTAGGGTCAAATCCACAAGGAACAATGTAGTGGCGATTAAACTAATTTGAAATTATAGCTATAAGTTGAATTCAAACAACTATTGTGAAAACATAAAATGGGGGGTTTTATCAATCAAACAACAATTAAAGTTTTGACTTGCTTCAGAACTCAAAGATAAAATTTCAATGGTTCAAATCAATGATAAAGAGAAACTAGGGTTGTGATCACTATGATTATTAATCCCCATTAAATAATAACTATAGTATTAGGTTCTCGTGACTGTGGGAAACACTAAACTGTAAGTTTCAATAATCCATCTAAGTTTTTCTCAACCTACATAGATGTTGAACTCGCTAATTCTCTCAAAATTAGGAAATCATTCTATTCATAATGATTTTATCTCAACTTGATCAATCTTGTTACAACATTAATCATTAGATGGGAGCTTAACCTTTCTAAATCCTTATTGATAATTCACTACCTTTAGTTTATTCTCAGTTTGAGTAAATCAACATAAGGTGGGATTTATTATTTGCAACCAATAAATAACAATCATAACAAAGGAATTACTAAGATGTCTCCACAATCACTTAAACCCTAGTCAACTATTAAATCCATGGAGGAATAATCAAAGATCCTAGAACCGTAGTTGTGGGTTTTAGTTCCACATGAGAAAGAAAGAGATAGAAACCCTAAAAGCTGTTATTTCTATCCATAACTTAAGAAAAATTCAAAATTAAAAATACAGATTCTTCTCCTTAGTTGACAATATGTCTGACGGCTTATCAGAGATCTGATAGCTTATCAGACATATCGTCAGACATGTATCCATTTTCTTGTTCTCTAACTTAATGTGAAGACATGTATGATGTCTTATCAGGGAGTTTACGACATATCAGACATGTCATCAACTCCTCTTCCTATTTCAAGTATTTCTGCCTTCAGCTGATGACGAATCGGATGACTTATAAGAAGTCTGATGACTTATTATATATTTCCATCACTTTTCTAATTTAGTTTCTGAACACTGCCTAAGGCTGACGATGGTCTTGACGACTTATCACAAAGTTGACGACTTATTAGATAAGTCATCAACAATACTTTTATGGCTACTTGTTCCAAATTTGCCCCCTTTGTCTTTATTGTCGTTGGTTTTCTTGCATCTTGACTTTCCTGCAATATAAAAGAGCAAGCAATCAAAAATGACAAAAGTTACTTAAGACTTTACAATTATTTCTAGTTAAAATCCTCAAATGTGTTAGCATTAGCTCACACATCATGGTCAGCTTATTTCTTAGCTTAGGGCGAGAAAAATAATATCTAAGGGATGTGTCTACCATTTCATTCGAGTTCAAGACTCTAGTTTAGAGACACCTAATCCGAAATCAGTGTCAGTAGCATGTGAATTTCTAGACGTATTTCCTAAAGATCTTCTTGGGGTTCCTCCTAAGAGGGAAATTGACTTCAGAATTGACCTTCTTCTAGATACTCAGCCCATCTCGACTCCACCATTTAGAATGGATCTAACAGAACTCATAAATTAAAAGAACAGTTGAAGGATCTCCTAGATAAAGATTCATCAGACCCAGCGTATCCCCTTAGGGTGCTCCAACTCTATTCGTGCATAACAAAGAAGGTTCACTTAGAATTTGTATAGATTATCGTCAGCTAAATAAAGTCACGATCAAGAACAAGTATCCACTTCCCAGAATCAATGACTTGTTTGACCAGCTTTAAGGTACCAATTATTTTTCTAAGTTAGACCTCAGATCAAGCTATCATCAGCTCAGAGTCCGAGAATGTGACATTTTGAAAATAGCTTTTAGAACCCAAAATAGTCACTTCAAATTCTTAGTCATGTCATTTGGTCTAACCAATGCTCTAGTAACCTTCATGGACTTGATAAACCCTATGTTCAAGCAGTACTTGGACATGTTCGTCATAGACTTCATTGATGACATTCTTGTCTACTCCCACAGTGAAAGTGATCATGCAAATCATCTCAGAATAGTATTACAAACTCTCAGAGCGCATAAATTATTCTCAAAATTTAGTAAGTGAAAATTTTGGATAAGATCAATAGCGTTACTTGGTCATATCATTTTTGGTGTTGGCATTAGAGTTGACCCTCTAAAGACTGAAGTAGTGAGAAACTAGCCTAGACCCATCTCTACATCATATATTAAGAGTTTCTTGGGTTTGGCTGGCTATTATTCATGGTTAGTGAAAGGGTTTTTGTCTATTTCATCCCCTATATCCATATTGACTCAGAAGAAAGTCAAGTTTTAGTGGTCAGATTCTTGTGAAAAGAGTTTTCAGAAGTTGAAAACTCGACTCACTACAACCCAAATTTTGACTTTACTAGATAGATTTGATGGATTTATGGTATATTGTAATGTTTCCAGAGTTGGTTTAGGGTGTGTTTTGATGTAGAGAGGTAAGGTCATAGACTATGCCTCTAGAAAACTCAAGCCCTATGAAAAGAACTACCCCACTCATGATCTTGAGTTAGTAGCTATAGGGTTTACCACTAAGATTTGGAGGTACTATTTGCATAGGGTGCATGTTGATGTGTTCACAGACCATAAAAGCCTTTAATATGTGTTTTCTTAGAAAAACCTGAACCTGTGTTAGAGGAGGTGGTCAGATTTGTTGAAAGACTATGACATGAGTATTCTGTATCATCCGAGCAAGGCCAATATAGTGGTTAATGCTCTTAGTAGGATGTCTAGGGGTTGTGTTGCTCATGTAGAGGATGGTAAGAAAAATTTAGTTCAGGAAGTTCATTAGCTTTCCCGACTAGGTATTCGCTTAGTCAATTCAGTAAAGGGTAGCGTATGGGTATAGAATAGTTTGGAATCATCTCTGGTTTCTGAAGTGAAAGAAAAGAAGGATAGATATCCCAGTTTTGTTAAACTAAAGGAATCTGTCTGAGATTAGAAAGTAGAGTTTTTCTCCCAAGGGGGAGATGGTGTATTACCTTGCTAGGGTTAGCTATGTGTGTCATTTATAGATAACTTGATGCAATGAATTCTTGTAGAAGTGTATGATGTGCGTTACTCTATCCATCCTGGGGCCACTAAGATGTACAGGGATTTGCTGAAGATCTATTGGTGGAATAGGATGAAGAAGGATATCACCGAGTTTGTATCTAAGTGATCTACGTGTTAGTAGGTTAAGATCAAACATCAGAAGTCGAGTGGATCTATGCAGGAGTTTAGTATTCCCACTTAGAAATGGGAAAAGGTGAACATGAATTTTGTGATAGGTTTGCCCCGTACTCGTCGTCAGTATGATTCGATTTGAGTCATTATGGACAGGATGACTAAATCATCTCACTTCTTACCAGTTCATACCTCTTATTCAGTTAAGGATTCTACCAACCTCTATGTTAGAGAGTTGGTCAAACTACATGGAGTTCCATTGTCTATTTTTTCAGATAGAGGTACGTAGTTCACCTCTTATTTCTGGAAAGCCTTCCAAAAGGGTCTTAGTACCCTAGTTCACCTCAGTACTGCCTTCTACCCTTAGACATATGGTCAAGTAGAAAGGACTATTTAGAGTTTGGAAGATATATTAAGAGTGTGTGCCATAGACTTTAAGGGTAGTTGGGATGACCACTTGCCATTAATTGAATTCGCATTTAATAACAATTATCATTCCAGCATTCAAATGGCTCCATTTGAGTCGCTCTATAGGAGGAGATGTAGAACTTCTATTAGTTGGTTTGAAGTGGCTGAGGCCACAGTGGTAGGACCTGACTTGGTATTTGATACCTTATAAAAGGTTTAGTTGATCAGGGAAAGCTAGGAAGCTCAGAGCCAACAAAAATCATATGCAGATGTGCGAAGGAAGGATCTCGAGTTTGATATTAGAGACTATGTATATTTGAAAATATCTCCTATGAAAGGGGTGAAGAGGTTTGTCAAGAAGGGAAAGCTCAGTCCCCGATATGTCCGTCCTTACCAAATTCTCAGCCATTTCAAAAATTTAGCTTACGAGTTTGAGTTTCTTTTAGATTTAGCCTCAGTACATCTAGTGTTTCATGTCTATTTGATAAAGAAATGCATAGGTGACCCAGAAGCTGTAGTCCCTATAGAGGGCATATATGTTTAGAATAGCCCTTTTTATGAAGAGATCCCAGTAGAATTTCTTGATCATTAGGTTCGCATATTAAGGAACAAAGAAGTCCCTCTTGTAAAAGTTCTTTGGTGGAATTAGTCCATTGAGGGAGCTACTTGGAAAGAAAAAGAAGATAGGCGGAACAAGTATCCTCACCTCTTCTTCGCAAACTCAGACTCAACTCAAGGTAACAGTTTTCCTTAGATTTACTCAGTTCCATGTTCAAATTGACCTTATGAGTTTGATATCAGTTTAGTTGCATAGAATTCTCATATCATAAATACCTTTATAAAACAACTCAGTCATATGTCATGCTTTCAGAAATCAGTCATGCTTCAGTTATGCACTTTTAGTATGAAAACTCAGTATATCAGTAGTTTCAGTGATGAAATCATGTTTCAATTGTGCATGTCAGGTATGTAAATTAAGTCTAGCAGTATTCTCAGCTTAGTCAGTCTTATTCGAGGATGAATGTTCCCCAGGGGGAGATATTATAAGACCCCGTAAGATTCTAAGCTTGACTCAGTCCTTTAGAGCATAAAAAGAGGTCCCAAACTTTGAAATTTCAGCTAAGTGTTTACACTTTGAATTTATTTTTTTAGTCTTCATAAGTTGGCGATCATATTTCACGGCCCTAATGACCTTTAAATATTGATTCTTTGAATGAATGATGATCAGGTATGTCAATAGGTTACTTCAGGTGAGTTTCGGATTTTTTGAACCTCGTTTGAATCAAGTTTGGACGACCAAAATACTGGATCGACACAATCTCGATGCGTCACGTCGCCCATTGCATCGACAAATATTTTCCTAGCTTTAGAGTACAAATTTCAGTGAACCAACGCAAACTCGGCGTGGCGCATTGGTCATTGCATCGATGACATCGATTTAGCATATCGGCCTGCGCATCACTGGGCATGATTTCTGCTCTTTTAATTTCGCATCCAGAAGGAAAAATGGGTTTTTTTCCCACCTTATATCAGCCCCCAAAATGCAAGATTAAGCCTCTCTAAAGGAAAAAGCCCTCATTGTTTCTCAAAGTTTCTAAAGAATAAACTCTAGGGGAATTCAATTTCAATTTCAATCTTTAAGAACGCACCATCAATCTTCATGAATTTAACTACCAAGGTATGTTAGGTGTTCATCTATGGGTTCCTTTCAACCATAAAGTCCAAAATCTTTTTTTAAAACTACAAGTTTATGATTTATATGTTAGAATTGAATTGTGTTCATGTACAAATTGATGTTTGGGGTTTAATTCCATGATTTATTACAAGTTTCATGAAAACTAGATAATTGTGGATTGAATTATGTGATCTTCATGTTAAACTCTTGAACTATAAGTTGACTGTACTAGCCGTGATATAATTACATGTTTATTGTTATATGAAACAACCATGCGCCCCAAGTGTTTGTTCAAATTCTTAGGTGAATTGACTAGTGAAAGCATGACATGCTATTATGTGATTCCATTTATGCATAAGTTCATGTATATCAAGTACTTGATAAAACATATACATAAATGAAGTTGTTAGTAAGCAAGTACTATTATGATTTTAAGGTCATGGTGTGCTTCACTTTTCATGCTATCGAGTCCTGGGGGTATTCGATATCCAAAAATTTAGTTGTTGACCTAGAGCTGCAGTAGTTATAAGATAGTCTAAAAAATATCATGTCCAGTAGCATTTAGTCAAGAAAAAATTTAGTATATTCAGTCAGACTTCAGAACTCAGTAAACTCAGTCCAGTTCAGTCAGTTAACATGATCATTAATAGTTCCGTCAAGCCTAGTAGAGTTTAGAAATCCATTCAGTGTCTATTTTATTTGGGAGTAGGATTCAACACTGAGTAAACCTAAGGATGGGGACTCACCTTCCAGCAGAGGTTGTGATCCTTAGAAGTAGTCCTTGTGTTTCAGAACTACATAGCCTGTGTATGTTGAGACATCAACCTACCAGATTGAAGGTTGATGAGGTGTCTTACCTGCCAGATTGAGGGTACCACCGTTCTCATTCAAAGCACCTTCAAGATTAAAGGTTACTCTTCAGCTTTAATTTACCTGTGGCACGGTACTAACACCATTCCAGCTGGGGTTACAGGTTGGACCCCAATTAGTTCAGAGAGGGGTATGTCAGTTAGATGATTACCTCCTACAGTTTTAGTTTCAATCTCAGTATAGAACTCAGTTTAGTTCAAAAGAATCAGGGCTGTCAGACATAGTCAATCTATATCAGTAACTCAGTTATCATTAATCTCAGATATCAGTTACTCAGTTATCAGAACCTAGTTCTCAGTTTTAGTAGAAGCTCAGATATAGTATACTACACATGCATATGCACAGTATTGCACACTCAATATTTACAACAGATTCAGTTATCTATGTACTCTCATATTCCTTTATTCTATATCATTTAGGTAATTACTGTTCATGCATATGAACCTCTGCATTCAGCCTAACCTCATCTATCATACCAGTACATTCCACGTACTGATGCATACTCTCTTTTCCGATATGATGTCTCATATCATAGGTTCAGATGCTCAGGTTCCTAACCGCGCTTAGCCAGATTCAACTAGCAGTGTTAGATTACAGCAGTAAGTCCTCATCTATCGAGGATATGCTTACATTTCAGTATTGCATTAGTTCAGTACATTCAGTAGTTGGATTTAGTTGGGGGCTTGTACCATCAAATCCATGTTCAGACAGTTAAAGACTTTCAGGCTAAACTATGTTAGGCAGATGATCAGTTTTCAGTATTTATTTATCGGTATTTGATTTCAGTTATGAACCTTAGGGCAGATTTAGAATAATTTCTACATTATTACAGTGTTATTGTTATTCAGTGATTAAAGTAGGTACCAGTCATGGTTTAGCTTATGGTCCTTCTAGATTATGAGCACCGTGTGACGTTTGGGGTGTAAACTCAGGACGTTACAGAATTACGAAGAAATAATTAAGATGATGCAGAGGACACTTATTAACTGAATCATCACTGAATATATGAAGTCTGAAATTGATGCATGATGCATGAACTGAGTTGACTTCTTAATTTAAATGGATGGAAATAGTTTACCTCATGGAATAGCTATATTCATGAAGCTTTAGATAGTAAGGCTAGATCAGAAATAAAAAACAATAGAAACTTCTCTAGCTGACTGCTAGGCTGGATTGTTGGCTTTATGGACTAATTTGTATTGAAAACTTATATTTAACTGGAGCATTCCTTCAATGCTTTTTCTACAATGTTCTAATAATGTTAGAGAGCAGAGGATCTCTGGCACGTTCTAAATAAGATATCTGAAGAGAAGTCGCAACATGTCTAGAATTATGTACCATGGAACATAAGCCTATGAAACATAAGCTAGGATAGAATTGCTATGCCTTAGACCATGCAACTGCTGTTTCAAGCTTAGACATACTCCTCAAATACTCCCTCAAACTTCAACTTCACTACTACACTTCTTTTGAGGCTACTAATGATATTCACCTGGGCATTGATAACTCTACCTACTGAAGTCTGAACTGAACTGAATCTCTCACTCTGTTCAAGACTACCTGAATCTACAAAATACATACATAATAGGGTAATACTAGTATGAATCATAAATTTAATACACCCTAGATTTTCATAACTTTTCACCTCATGAATAATTATTACCACTTTAGCAGCTACATTCAACCTCTTACTAGATATTCACTCACATGAAATGCATTCATCCACACATATACAATATGACATTCAACCGTATATTCATAACCACATATGCCCTTCTAGAGAAACACCCATAAAAATAATTTTCTCATATCCTCCAAAGCGCTATCACTATCAACTACTATACACTACCCCAAGAAAATACACACAAAATTTTAACTAACCATGATGTGACTGAAGGTTGGAAATTAAGTAGTCCATGATAGAGCAGGTGTCGCAGGCTTTGCTCTACCAGACTAGAGCACACACCGCAGGCTATGCCATGGGTACCCCTACCAGTGGACTGAGGCATGCAAAATGGGCTTATCCCGGTGGTACTTATGTTTTAAAAGTCCCAACATACCCTTATTCTGGTCTAAAAATTCTGAAACTCACCCGAGATGTACTTTTGACCACTCTGATCATGAGTAAACTTAAAAATTAATGTTCCAATGTCGAGAAGGTTGAAAAAAAATCATCAAAGTTTGGGAGATTTAGAAAAGACTAAGTCTCAACACTTAGTGAATTTTCTAAGCCTTGGACCCCTTTTAACATGTAATAGTAAGCTAAAATGAGTTTTGTCAATAAGAAACATTTACTCTCTCCCATCTAGCAATTGCTTATCATTACTATTATTTCATAAGAGGAGGTCACTAAAAGGTTATGACATGAGGACCCGAAGCATGAAAGAACAAATTTGACACACAACTGAGGCATGAGGAATAGAGTATCAATAAAATGAATTCAACAAAGAGTTCTGAACCGAGTACATACATGACATAAGTCTGAATTTTGCTAATCATTAAAAATATTGCATAGGAACTAGAACTAAACATACTATAAAACATGAATACATGAGTCATGAGTTGTATGACCTGAGTTTGGAGTTTCTAAATTCGTGGAACATGGTTCTTACTGCTGAGCAAATTGGAACTCCTTATACTAGGGACTGGAAGCGTACATAATTCTTTATGATGTGCATGAACATGAACTATGATTATGGAACTAACATGCAAGGCATGAGTATATATCGTAATGACTGAGAAACCTTGAACTAAGATAGAACGGGTTGGTCATCATCCTCTCCTACTGCTTTTCTACACATACTGGCATCACTACTAGGATCTGAGAGCCTAACTTGGTTACTTGTTCTATCATCTCCCCTTAGCTTAAAGACATTATTCTAGGTCTGGGAATTACTCAATCAATAACTCTTAACTGAACTGCCACCACTTTACTCTAGAACCTGGGTATAATAATAAGCATAAATGATAAGCTCACCCTGAAAAACTACACCTAATAATGTAAAACCCAGTGCTAGTACATTATTCTGAGATACAACCCTTGTCTTTCTATTGCCCCGAACAATCATTATATAATAACTTAACCACTGACTAACGTAGAATTCTTAACTCTCTTTTCTATTAGCTCAATACTCAAGGATTCAAACTTAGATTCTAACACTTAACATGGATATCTCCAAACCTTCAATGAACCATATTACTTTCATAATAGCCTACAATTATCATTTCTCTAAATGTATATTTCCCCTACTCCATGAGAATTACCATTACACCAACAACATATACTTTGAAATCAAAAAACTTAAATTCTTTTCTTATATACACTATTTCAAGCCTACTGATTCACATTTCATACAACTAGCTCCATGAATGCAAAATCTACTGAATTCAGATAACACTATCCTCATTTTGCTGCTGCTAAACTTCTGGGTTCATACTTCTAACTCTAGGTCATACGCTATCATAGGATTCTGAGAAGGAATCTAAAAGCACATCTTAGTTTGGCTAAATTCATGATTTTCACGAATCATGAACGAAATATTTCATACTTTGGAACATAAAGGTATTAATGGGATACTTTCAAGCCTGCATACAATCTCATAACTGTTTGAGAAAATCTCTATTTGTAAGGATTTAAGCTTGATTATTTCTATTACCTTGTAAACAAGGCAGGGCTAGCATAAATAGATTAAGATAAGAATATGTATAACTTTCTTAGAGGACCTTTCTATAGCATGATCTGAGATATGAAAAAAGAGAAAATTTTCCTAAAATGTCTTGTAGCCTCTTACCTCTAAGTGTGGCGTGCTTTACAACCATGTACAATACTCTACTTGATGCGGCTTTTAGACTCACTAGGACATTTTAAAACCTTAGGCTCTGATACCAAGTTTGTAACACCCCAAGAGTACACCTTTGATGCCATGCGGTTCTTACAGCCCTGAAGGACTACAAGCTAACCCATGTTGGTACCTGCTATGAGTATTGAATAAAATAACAAAGAATATGTGTGAAATTTAACTGAAAACACCATAAGGTTTTAAAATATTAAAATAATCTCAAAGATAATGAGCCTGAAAATAACTGTCTGAAAACAATACTAAAAAGACTATCAATAACAATTGATTATTGACTAACTTCCTTAAAATGTCTTAATGCCTCTAACTAAATGAATAAGGAGTTGATGGGACAAGTACCCAACTAACTCTGACTGACTGCTACAATTGAGATACTAAAATCAACATAATAGGTCCTTAAAATATGAGGACTCACCACTGTTGCTGCTGTGCTACTCTGATGTGCTGGAATGTCTAAGTGCGGTTGAGAACCTAAGTGTCCAAAGCTATGATATAAGACATCATAGAGCAAAAAATAAGTATGTGGTCAGTACTTTGAATGTACTGGTAGGCTAAATGTGGTTAGGCTGAATACATAGGCTAACTATGCATGAAAATAGTAATAACAGACATGTGTGGAAATACTAAAATCTGGCTGAGCAAGACTAATAGCTAACTGGATAAATAGCATGAGATAACTAGGGAAGAATGCATAAAAAACTGTAGAGACTGAGAATACATGACCAAGCATAACACATATTTCTAATATAGTCTATAAATTGAGATATTGAAGTACTGATAACTAGATAATTGGTATCTGTATGTTATGGTTAAGCAAAACTGAACTAAATTCTAAACTAAGTACTAGAAGTGAAACTATAGGAGCTATCATCTAACCTATATGCTCCAATATAAACTGATTAGGGTCCAACCTATAACCCTAGTTGGAAGGGTGTTAATACCATTCCATGGGTTACTAACAATGGTTGGGTCAACCCTAATCTGACAAAAAAACTTATCAGATGTGTATATGTATATCAACCATAGACTGGCAGGAAGACATATCAACTTACGCTGGCTACATAGTATTGGTCATACCCTAAGCTGGCATGAATGCCCCCATCCCTAGGTTCGCTCTGTGCTGAATCCTACTCTCAACTGAATTGATACTCACTAAATTGGGCTAATCTTGACTGAGCTCGCACTGACCATGTTAACTCACCTATTACTAATTCTCATGATACGACTGAGACCCTTCTATAACTACTGAAAACTAAGTAAACAGCTAAATTTTGGGTATCATAACCCCCTGGACTTGATATCATAACAATAGAAACATATGAAATCTTTGAAAACCATAATAGGGAATTACTACTCAGAATCTATCCCTTTGGCATTTCATCAAACACATGGGAGACATGAATTTAAACATAGAAAGACCATTAAATATGATAAGACAGCATGATTACATGACAAAATCATAAATTCAGAATTTATTCTGAATTCTCATGAACATGATAGGGGAACCACAATATTTAAAACATACTATAATACATTCCACTTGAAAGAATTTATAATCTTAACTACAAATTCTAATGGTAAGAATTTTATGGACTTAAACGTGGGAATGAGTGAAACATGTAGGAATAGCATATTTGCAACACTAAAACTATGCTTAGGGATTTAACAATGAAATTTCATTCTTTAAATGTGTAAGGGTTTCTTTCAATGAAAACAAATTGTAAACATCATGTATAATTGAAATTCATAAAAGCTGCATGGAGATAAATCATTATAAGCATGTAATTTCATAATTTAAAACATAAAAGATGGATTCTTGGACTCCATGGGTGAAAAAGGCCTATGGATGAACATCTAGCATACCTTGAAACTTAAATCTTGAAAGAGAACAACTTTATTGAAAGCTTTCTTGCATTGGAACACTTGATTTCTTGGTTTTCTTGAATGAAGGGCTTGAATCTTGAAGAGGCTAGGATTTTGTTCTTGAGAGTGAATGGTTTCTTTTGAGATGATTTGTGAATAAAGTGACCAAATATGCTTTTTGGGGATTTAATCCCATGTTATGGACATATTGGATGAAGATAAAAGACCCAAATACCCTTAAAATACAGAATCCAAAAGATGTAAAATAGGGGTGGGCGATGGAGCACGCATCGCGGGCTAATGGCGTGCACTCACTGTCTCTCTCACGAAAATGACTATTAATTTTTGCTCGGATATCAAATTAAGATGAAATTTGTATCATTGGAAAGCTGACTCAATTATCTACAATTTAGTGGGTCTTAAGATGCAAAATTCTATGTAAATAAAAAGTTATACATGTTCAAATTAGACTATTATAGAACGAAATACCAAACATTGGACAAATCAAAGGATCTTAGCTCAACTTTGTTCTAAATGATTCTTATGAACATTTTTCACCTCAAAATTGCTTCACACACTAGGATAAAGATGATGACATATTTTGTAATGCCCTAAGAATGTACCCCAGATGCTATACGGTGATTATGACCCCGAATGACCACAAGGTAACCCATGACTGATATCTGCTATAAGAACTAAATAATAACACTTTAATAAATATAGAAAGTAGGGTAAAATACCATAAGGTTCAAATTCTGAAATACTAGTAAATAATAACATCTGATAAATATCTAAAATCTGAATACTGTCTGAACTAGTCTAGTTTGAAAATCCTATAACTAAACTATCTGAATATGGATGTAACGCCCCGAGTCTGTACCCCGAATGTCACACGGTGCTTATAATCCCAGAGGACCATAAGCTAACGCATGAATGGTACCTGTTGTAATAACTTAATAATAATACTGTAATTATATGAAAATTAGGTAGAAATTTTCCATAAGGTTCAAAACTAAAAATAAATACTGAATACAGAACATCTGTCTAAAAATACTCTAGTCTGAAAAAGCCTCTACTATCTAAATATGGAGTTGATGGGACAAGTCCTCAACTAACCCTGACTATTAAAAATAAACTGAATATTGAAATAATAAGATAACCACTCTATCCTCGAACTATGAAGACTCACCACTAAGTCTGTTGCTGATAAATTTAGGCTGCTAAGTGTGGTTAGGAGCCTTAGCAGCCTGTGCGTCTGAACCTATGATATAAGACATCATAGCACAAAAGAAAGGTATACGTCAGTACTTTGAATATACAGGTATGCTAAGTGAGGTAGGCATAATGCATGGGTTCATATGCATGAACAAATAACTGACTGAGTAACATGAATATCTGAATGAGAGTACATGTATAACTGAATTTGATGAAACATTAATTATGCAATACTATACGCATATCTACATATACTGTGTTTGAGATCATAGTAACACCGGATACTGAGTTCTGATAACTGAATATCTGATATTTGAGAATACTAATACTGATATATTATTAACTGAATGACTGTTTATGACATTCCTGATTCTATAGAACTGAACTGAGTTCTATACTGAGACTGAAACTAAAACTATAGGAGGTAATCATCTAACCAACATGCCCCTTATTTGAAATGATTAGGTTCCAACCTATAACCATAACTGGAAGGGTGTCATTATCGTGCTATGGGTAATGATAAGTATTGAGTTACCCTCATTTGGAAGGTGCTCAGAATAAGAATGGTGGTACCCTCAACTAGCAGGTAAGACACCTCATCAACCCTCAACTGGCAGGTTGATATCTCAACCTACGCTGGATACATAGTTCTGGAATGCAAGGACTCCTTCTAAGGATCAGACCTTCTACTGGCAGGTGAGTCCCCATCCTTGGATTTACTCAGTACTCAATCCTACTCCCAACTGAATAGATGCTGAATTGATTTCTAGACTATACTAGGCTGGACTAAGCTATTACTGATCGTGATAGCTATATGAGTTTTGTTATGTAGCTAAGTTTACAGATTTCTGAACTGAATACTACTAAGTTAAGTTCTGAACTGAACACTACTAAGTTTTGGACTGAATACTGAGTTGTTACTGATTTCTGAGTACTACTATTCATTACATCACTGATACTATTTTGTAGCTTACTGTAGTTCTAGGTAAACAACTAAATTATTGGGTATTAAATACCCCAATGACTTGATAGCATGAAAAGTAAACATAGCATGATCTTTAAAGCATTACAATGTTCATAACTCATTCATAGAGACATTTTGTCAAACACTTGTTGGATATAAGCTTGTACATATGCTAACATGTCTTAATTTCCCCATTTAATTCACATGAGAAATTTATCAAACACTTGGGGAACATAATCTATACAAATAATACCAAAAAATATATAGACATCATGATTTCAAATCCCAAATTACAATTCAAGGGCTTGAACATGAATTAACATAATACTATATACATGTCAAATAAATTCATATAAATCTTATAATAAATCATGGATTAGAAATCCAATCAACATCATAATCATGGATAAGATCAAACCTAACATGGAATTCATGAAATCAAGAAACTTAAAGTTTTAAAAAGAGATTCTTGAACTCTAGGGATGGAAGAAAATTCTTGAATGAACACCTAACAAACCTTAGTTCTTGAATTAGTGAAGCTTGATAGTGTGTTCTTAGAGCTTGGAATTAAAATTAGATCCCCCTAGGGTTTGTTATTGAGTAAACTTTAGAGAAATATTGAGATTTTTGCCCTATAAGATGATTAATTTCGTATTAAGGCTGAATAAGGGTGAGAAAATGACCCATTTCCCCCCACAAACCCAGATAAGATAATGTTGAATGGGGTCCATATCACATCGCGACCCTTGCTTAGATCAAGCAACCATCGCGACGTGACCCCCTTGCTTGTGTCAAGCAGATCTCGTGGTGCGACCCTTAGATGGGTTGACTAGCTCTTACAATGCGGACCTATCATGACCCCTTACTATTTTGGGCACCCAAACTTACCCTTATGCTAGTACGAAAAATCCAAAAATTGCCTAAGATGACCTAAAAGTGACCCTGATGATGAATCAATTTTAAAATTGACATTCTAAGGTTAGAAAGGTTGAAAATAAGATCCTCCAATTTCGAAGGCTCAAATGATACTAAGTTTTGATACTTGGCTGAAATTTTCTAAGTCTAGGGCCTCTTTTGGCATGCTATTTAGGATGAAGACTTCTAGGATTTCATGGGGTCTTACAGTAGAGTTGATGGTACTAGCCCCCAACTAACTCCAACTATAGAACAAGTGATAACTGATAACTGAAATAAAAGCATGCCCTCAATAGATGAGGACTTACTACTAAAATTGTTGCGGGTAACAGAATTTATCTATGCACGGTCAGGAACCTGAGCATCCGAACTAATGATATGAGACATCATAGCGCAAAGAAAGAGTATGCATCAGTACGTGGAATATACTGGTATGCTAGATGAGGTGGGCTAATAAGCATGGGTTCATATGCATGAACAAATAACTGACTGGGTAATATGACTATAACTGAATGAGAGTACATGTATAACTGAAACTAATGAAATATTAATTATGCAATACAGTGCACATATCTACATATACTGTGTGTGGGATCATAGTAACAGTAGATACGGAGTTCTAATAACTGATTTTACTATTGCAGCAATACTACTAATTGATTGACTATTTTTTACAGTCCTGATTTTGTAGAACTTTGTTGAGTTCCATACTGAGATGAGTGATTGTGTCTGACCGTTTTGATTCTATAGAACTGAACTGAGTTCTATACTGAGACTAAAACTAAAACTGCAGAAGGTAATCATCTAACTGACATGCCCCTTTCTGAATGGATTGGGATCCAACCTATAACCCTAACTAGAAGGGTTTCAGTACTGTGCCACGGGTAAAGACAAGCTCAAGAGTCACCCTCATCTAGTAGGTGCCCTAAATGAGAATGGTGGTACCCTCAACTGGCAGGTTGAGCACCTCATCAACCCTTAATTAGAAAGTTGATGTCTCAACCTATGATGGATACGTAGTTCTGGAACACAAGGACTGCTTCTAGGAATCATTCCCTCTACTGGCAGGTGAGTCCCCATCTTGGGTTCACTAGGTGTTGAATCCTACTCCCAACTAAATAGACACTGAACTAATTTTTAAACTATTCTAGACTAGACTAAACTATTATTAATTATGTTAACTGACTAAACTGGACTGAGTTCACTGAGTACTGTAACTGATTGAGTATTCTGAGTTCTATTTGATGACTGGATATACTGAGTTCTGTATTGACTAAATACTACTGTACGTGACATCACTAAGATTATTCTAAAGCTATTGTAATTCTAGGTAAACAGCTATATTATCGGATATTAGATACCCCCCCAGGACTCGATAATATGAAAAGTAAAGCATAGAATGATCTTGAAAAGCATTACAATGTTCATAACTCATTCATAGAGACATTTAATGAAACACTTGTAAGACATAATCTTGTACATATGCTAATATTTCATGGTTTTCCTTATTCAATCCACATGTCCAATTTATCAAACACTTGGGGAACATAATCTATGCACATAATAATAATCAACATGTAGGCATTATGATTTCCAATCCCAACTTACAAATTCAAGAGATTTAACATGAATTCACATAATACTACACACATGTCAAATAAATTTAGATGAATCTTATAATAAATCATGAATTAGAAACACAATTAACATCATAATCATAAATACATTCAAGCCCAACGTGGAATTCATAGATTCAATAAACTTAGAGTTTTAAAAGAGGTTCTTCAACTCCAAGTGTGGAAAGAAACCCTTGGATGAAAACCTAACATACCTTGAGGCTTGAATTCGTGAAGGCTGATGGTTTGTTCTTAAAGATTTGCTATTGAAATTAAAAGCCCTAGGGTTTGTTCTTGAGTAAGTTTGAGAGAATTTGAATGAAAGTAAGGAATTTAACCTCTAGGGTCATTTGATTCTATGTTTCAGGGCTGAAAACGTGTCGGATAATGACCCAAATAACCCTCTAAATTTGGGCTTTTAATGACTGAAAATATGTCCAGTGACGCGCAGAACGATGAGCCGCGTTGATGGCATTAATGCGATGACCAACGTGCCACAATAAGTTCATGTTGGTTCACTAAAATTGCACTAAAATCTGGGAGAAATTATCTGTCGACGCAATGGGCAACGCGACGTATCTAGATCGCATTAACCCACTATTTTGGTCATCTGAACATGGTTCAAGCGAGGTCCAAAAAATTTAAAACTCACCCAAAGTGACCAACTGACATTTCTGATTATGAATCAACCTAAGAATCGATATTTTAAGGTTATAAGGGTCGTAAAATAGGATCGCCAACTTACAAAGGCTAAAATACTTCTAAGCATAAACACTTAGCTGGAAATTTCTAAGTCTAGAACCTCCTTTCTAAGAACAACGCTTCAAAGTATAACCTAAAAATATGGGGTATTACGATAAAATTTGAGTAAAAAATTTAAAAGTGGCCAATGAATTAGTGCCACGCGATATTTTTGCCCAAATAATTACTTAAAATATATATTTTAGAGAAGATCCTCGCTCCCTCTCATCCCCCCACATCATCTTCTCCGACCTGTCTTCCTTAAAAACACCTTCCAAAGGGATTTGACCACATGAAAAAAATTATTTTACACAATCAAATCACCTTAATTACAACTTAAACGAAATTGAAGCTTTCACGCATTAATGAACAGATTTTACATAAGAAATCTAATATAAATGAAATTTTCATACACTTGTTCTTATATTCATGTAAAAGGATTTTAGTGAATATTATTCTCCAAATGATAGGAGCTTTATTGTCTTGGATTCTCCAAATGGAAATGATTAGTTTGAAAAAAATTGTCTTACAGAAGTACATACTCTTTTTTAAAAAATCACTTTTTTTTTCAAATTACTGTCTTTTTTCCCAAAATAATTCAAGAATGAACATGGAAAATGAAATAAGACAAGACGTTAAAGCTTGGGAAAATCTCTTGTTGCTAGAATCCGCTCTTTCCTTTGTAGTACTATCAGATCTATTTCACCATGAAAGAAGTTTAAGTTTTGGAAAATGGTGGCTAAAAAATAAGGAAGAAGATGAAAAAATAAAAGAAAAATTGACAAAATAAGCTTCCCACTCATAGTCAATGAGTATATCACACTCACTTTGTCATGTCATCGTAAGGTATCAAAATGACATAGTGATACACTAGTTGAGGTGTCAAACTGAATGTTCATGCCAATTTTAGGGGTCTGGCAATGTGTTTGGTCTAATATATAATTACACTTTCTGTAAACATCTATAAACACCTTGTCTTATTTCGAATAAACATGTATCATTTGATACAAATGTAACATTTGTATTTATATAATTTAATATTCTTATTTGTATAATTTATCATTTGTATTTGTATTATTGAATTTTTAATGAATATATTATAAGTGTTCGCAGAAAGAAAAGTAACAATTCTTTTTCAATTGTTTATAAATACAAATGATACATATCAACTACAAATTCAAATAAATGAAACAAATGAAATTATAAGTACAAATATAATTTGTGGTCAACTTAAAAATACAAAACAGTTCTTTAAAACTACAAGTGCATCGATGAACATAAAATGCAAATAAAAATATAAACAAAATGAAATCACAAAATATAAATATAATATGCAGTAAACTATAAAATACTAATACAAAACAGTTCTTCAAAGTACAAATGTAAATTATTCAAATATAAATGATGGTGTAAATTATAAAATACAAATACAAGTGTGACTATAAAATATAAAAACAAGTACAAATGCAAATTATAAAATACCAATACAAGCATGAACTATAAAATACTAACACAAATACAATTA
Organism: Capsicum baccatum var. pendulum; assembly: GCA_030864225.1. Classification (NCBI taxonomy): domain Eukaryota; kingdom Viridiplantae; phylum Streptophyta; class Magnoliopsida; order Solanales; family Solanaceae; genus Capsicum; species Capsicum baccatum. The sequence continues at coordinate 196,712,779 of CM061559.1, read as the reverse complement.
TAGCAAAGAACACAAAATATAAATAATGGTTCGAATACAAATACAATAAGCAAATGTGATATTTTCGTTAACATCCATGGCTTGTGCTTGGCATAACCATATTTTTTAAAGATACAAAGAATATAAGAAATTGAGAAAGAAAAAAAATACAAAAAGGGAAATCAAAAAGGAAAAAAAACAAGAGAAATAGACGTGTGTTGACCCCTCAATTTCATGTCCATATTCAACAACACCCTCCATAGTTTCACGACAACACCCTCCATAGTTTTATTTTGAATCTAAAGATGATGATCATGGTGATAAAGCGTTCTATGTAAATAATGACTTTGAATTTTCATTTCATGAAGATGTTATGAGCGTAACATTATTCTTTGGTCATTTTCATTGGAACTATAAAGATACAAGTGTCGATATTTTTAAGGATAAAATAGCTAATAAATGCAGTCTGGAAGGACATTATGGGTTAATTTATTTTATCTACAGATGCTATTGAAAAGTATAAGAGGATGAATTCTATTGCAACTCCCAACCATTACCAACAACTTATGCACAATATCAAATGATGGATTGGTGGTGATACAATTAAAATGTGGTGCATCGAGTTTTATATTAATTCATAAATAAATGCAAACTAGGGGTGGGCATGGTATGGTATATACCGAATACCATATCAAAATTGAATTTTTTTATATTGTGGTATGAATGTTATGGTATTTGATATGAGTTTAAATTATTGTGGAATTTAGTACGGTATTTCCTATTTATGTAATAAATACCGAAATATCGTATACCACATCAATTTTTTTAATAATATATAAAACCCATATATATTATAATTAAGATTATTAAATATATTTATATTTCATCCATTATCAAATTGAATATAAAAATAACTTTTATTAAGAAATAATTTTTTTGGGAAGCTTATTATTTAGGAGTACTATGTTTAAGTTTAGGTAATGTTGTTCAGAGTTTGCACCGTGGACTACTCAATTGTGATTGAAATGTTCTTTTGTGTTATTGATTAACAATGATAGTTGTTAGTCTGATATGATTGAGACATTTTTAAAGTTTAAAGTTATAGTTTTTTTATATGAATATATGTAAGTCGAAATCAAATAAAGTATGGTTACTGAATTACCATACCATAAAATACTAAAATCAAATTTAAAAATACCGAAACATACTAATTTGGTATACTAATGGTATTATTCTTTTAGATACCGAAAAATGAAGTTTTTGTACCAAAGTTTAAAATACCGTACAACGCCCACCCCTAAATGCAACAAAGAAGTGAAAGAAATTAATGTACTGTTTCTTAGTTCCTTTTTATACATATAATCACCTTTACTTTGTTTTTTAAAATTTACAAGATTCGAATGTTATTTCGGCGTACAAAATCTATATTTAACAATAAGAACTTTAATGCTAAGTTCAAGAACAACTTCATGAACTACAAAGAAGTTCAGACAACTTCAAAAATAAGTTCAAACAATTTATGAACTATCAAAATGAAGTTTCTACTATTTTATGAAAAATCACAAAACTATAAGAAAGGGATGAAGACAGAAATGATAAAATCAAGACCATCGAATTCACAGTGTGTTCTTAAAGAATTTATTCCCCTCTAGTAGCCAAGGTTAATGAAATATATCCTCCAGTATAAAATAATTCACTTTAGAAAATAGTATAATACCTCAAATTTTCTGAACAATGAACTCACTCAATAATTTGAAGATCACACTAGAGTTATTTTTTTAAGAAGAAGAAGATTGTTTTCACTTCAAATTTCAGACCAACACTTGAGAAAAAATTAAGTATTTATAGACATAAAGAGTTGCTTCACAAAAAAGTAATTATTCATGAAATGTTGTAATTTTTTAAAATGTTGGGATGACCTACAGACCCCACCTACCCTAGTAGATGGGAACCTGTACCTGCAGGTCATACTTTACTCAAAACATAATCTTTCAACTCTACTTGTGCTGGCCACCTATGCTTGCATATGGCCATCTGCGTGTTTAGGTCGATATTTCATTCTAAAATGGTACCTTGAAGGGTCACGCCCCTTCGAGGTGTGTTGTGATATGCGTCAGAACATGTCATTTGCGTTCGTAAATAGAGAAAATATATTGTAACACCCCGCACTTTAAGACAAAGTTTGAACCGTCCTTTCTATGCGTATAGATCTGAATCCAATGATTCTTTGTTAATATATGTGTGATCATCAATCCTATAGTGTGTGAATACCTTTGAATATGAATTGAGGTCACAAAAATCCCCAAAATAAAAAATGAGTTGAAAACTCTTCTATCGATTAAGTTTTGATGAATGTCTAAACTTGGGTCAAGTTCCATAGACTATAATGTTTTGTATATATCGAATTAAGTGGCCTAATATATATCAAATGAAAGGTCTTTGAGTTTTCTTTCTAACTCCACTGGATTCGTCTTAATCTAATATCGGAGTAGAAAGTTATTCTCATTTTACTTTGAAGTGTCTATATGCCAAAATATGAAGACGAGGCTGACGAACTATCAACTAGGTGACGGCTCGTCAGCCCTAGTCATCAGCCTAGGGAAGAAAGTGGTAACATTCATCCCAAAAGTGACGACCTATCACCCGAGTGATGGGTTATAAACCATGGTCATAAACTAATGAAAATCTATAATTTTTTTGATTTCTTTAGGGGTATTTTGGTCCTTTCCTCACCCTAACACCTACCCCATGAATATAAATTGTATTCAAAGCGCTATAATCCATTTTTCTTTCAGTTTTCAACATCCAAATTCTCTATTCACTTTCAAATACAAGATCAAACTAGGGTTTCCTCCAAGAACAATAAATCAAGAAAAATCAATCCTTACATCCAAAATTTTAAAGGAACAAATCAAGATTCAAGTTCTACTCTTTAAACTAAGTAATCTAAGTTACGTGGGTTTTTTCTAAACTACATGTTAATGGTGAAAAAGATTTTTAATAATGCTTTAATGTTGAGAAATTATGTGTTCACGAATGGTTTTGAATTATATTAAAAATCATGCATTTGGAATTCTTTCAAGGATGTTATGTTTTGGTCTTAAGGACTTTCCCCTAATTTTGATTTTTACTCATATATAATTATGTATGTAATTGAATTTTAAGATTGAATTGAGAGCATGAACATATAAATTCCCTCTCTTGATATGAAGCCCCATTATTCCCATAGGTTATGGCTTATTTTAATTACATATTCAGAAGCATGATATAAGTGTGTTTACTATTGTTTGAGACTTCTATTTTGTTATAAACTAAAGAGAGGGAGTTTCCTTAGTTAGATAAATGAGAAGTTATGATTTTAAAGAGTTGCATGGTTTGTCACAAAATACTTGACCACCATAGATTTGTTGAAATATTGAAAAGAGAGTGTCTTTACACAATTTGACATATGTTTTGCATTATAAATTCTATTAAACTGTTTGAATGATATGGTGGTACAAACTTTATGTTTTGAATGAAGAGGCTGTAACATGATATTTTATGGCTTAGAGATATGACTTGCAAGTCTAGGTATGACGATACTAAGCAGATGAATGCTATAACAGAGTAAGATTTTTAGATTTTGAATTCAGAAAGGTGCATGTTTAGCAAAGGTTAAAAATGGGTTTAAAGAAAGTTATATGGTTACTCGAAGAAATTACGAGTTGAAAGATTCAATGCTAGAAATTGTGATTTACCGACACGGGGTTATGGTACCATGCTATGTGGTCTTGTGTACCTTGATTTATGTCGTCCCAATTTGGGACTATGGTTAGGAGACATGATTTATGGTCTTGTGCACTACTATAACATATTAATTTTATTAGGGATTATGGCACCATTCTATGTGGTCTTGTGTGTCTCTCCTTACTGATACTCCAATCCTTGCGGCAAACTTAGATTGGAGGCTTGGTCATCGAGTCAAGGGCGGATTCCATATAGCCTTTGGAATTATGAATTCTAGGGTGTACTATCTAGCTCAAAAGTAACATAAAGAGTGGTTCATGATTTTCAAAGAATTATTTCAAAGTCTTTTAAATATGCCCATGTATTTATATATATATATATCGTATGTAAAATATTTTATGAATTTCTCTCGCTTATGTTGGATAAAAGTATGTTATTTTGGATTCCTCTGCCTAATAGTACATCTGTATTGACCCCCTATATTTTAGTGTTTGAGGCTCAGTCCTAAGGTCCCATCAATTAATAGGCTTGAGTGCGTCAGAAGTTGTAATTGGTGAGCCTTCTCTATTCCATAAGGCTTAATTTTTAGATTTTGTTGTTCTCTTCTATTTATGGTCTACTGGGGGCCTTGTCCTAGTTTTATACAAGATATTGATTCCTATGTATAAGATATTTTGTAGACTGTCATTAGATGTTAGAAGTTATGGAATTCCATTTTGATTTATTCCTTTGAATTATATTATTTGACCATGTTTCCATATTAATATGTATTTTTGCATTGTCTTTTATAGTATGTGAACATGTGTATGTCCAGAAAGTGAAGGGCGCTCGGTCCTTCATGGTTTGGGATGCTTATCGCGGCCAGGGTCTCAGCTCAGGTCATGATAAACTTTGTAACAGAGCATAGTTCATGGTCCCAAGGTATCTGTGAAATTGCATTGGGTAGAGTCCTTTATATGGGTGTGTAGCGCGCCATACTTATAAAGAGGAAGCTACTAGGCATTTAAGAATTTTTCCCTTTTCTTCATGTTCTAGATCATGCCATTAAGTTGTCCATTTTTAAATTATCCCAATTCCTTCTTTACTCTGATTTTATTAATTATGTCTCATTGTCGAGTCAATTCAAGCACAAAAGCTTAAAGTAAATGATGTGGTCCCTTCTAATTGAGTCATAAACGATTATGAAATTGCACAAGGACTTGAGAGTAGTCCATGAGTTCTATAAATGTATTGATTTAAGGTTATACCCCTATCTACATCAACCGTGCATTTGAGCCTGAGGTATGGAATGTATTTAGTCCTTTTTATAAAACTCTTATTGCAGAATTATGCTTAAGGGTAGTGATGTATGTCAAAATATTGGAACAATATTTCCACCGAAGTACTAGTATGTTTTATGGTGTCATACACTATTGGTAGTAAGATGATCCCAAAGTTAGTGATATGAAGTCACAAGGTTAGAAGTCAGAATAAGGAGGACTTTTCCCTAAAGAAGTTAGTTTAGTTGTATAACTGTGGATTGAGGAGTTGGGTTGCCATTTTATAATAATGGACTAATGTGGTATCAATATTTGTAGAATATATGGTAGTTTGTGAAAGAAAGTGGTTGGCTAAGATTATTATTTGTTCAAAATAAAGAAGGATCTCAGAATGGATAGGTATGGTGATTGTACAAATCATGTATAGGTTATAAATACAAAAGGGGTAGATTAGTCAATAAGTTATGAGTGGAGGCTCATTGGTGTGAATGGAATTTCAAGGTATTCTAAATGTATGTGTGGGTAAGTAACTATGATGTGAGAAAGTGGAATATGTTGATAAGATCGTAATGGGTTATAATATGAGATTAAGATCGACTATCCCTATTATGTCATTTTACCCCCTTTATTTTCTTTTCTTTGATAGTTGTGAGCTAGTATTGCATGCGAGAAGGTGTGTGGTAGATTCTAAGGTGTGGTAATAATGTTGTAGAGAGAATGAATTTGTGGGCAGTAGTTAAGTTAAATGGCATAGTTAGGTTGATTCCCCAATTTGATGGAAAAATATATAATATGACCTATTTCATCGTGTTGTATATTTGTGTTGTTAGACAATAAAATGTTGAGTGTAGTCATGGAAATAGTATCTTAAGATTGTTAATGTGTGTCTTGTGGAAAGGAATTAGTAGGCTTGATGCAATATTTAAAATAACCTAGGTTGGAAACTTATAGAATAAGGAGGGGACGATTATGATATTTATATATACGTATATACACGAGACTAGTGTTATAAAGATGAATTGTGGTTGAGTCATTAAGTGTATAAGAGCGTTGGTAAAGGAGAATAAGTTGACCCCCCAGATAGAATATTGTTAGATAAAGTTTATAAGTGTTTTGTACCTAGTTATCATTCTTGAATTTTTTAGTATGCGGAAGACTAAGTAGTTGTTGTGTGATGTTCTTTAGAGTTGAATTGAGGAAATATAAGTAGACGGTATGTGCCTTTGGAATAGTCTTACGAATTTTATTATGTCATGGGTTATGTGATTAGTGGTATAATATTAGAGTGTTAAGCAGTGGAGAGTGGATATTTTTTTATGTAATAAGGACTGAGGATAGGTATGTTTATGAGACTATGAGTTGTAGGTTGATGGCTATAAAGAAAAGCAAAATTTAGCGTAGCATTCTAGGAAAGCAATGCATTTAGAGCATAATTAAAAAGGGGGAGTTTAGCATTTATGTGCATAGTGGTACCCCATTGTGTTAAGAGTTGTGGTTATAGTTTTAATGAGGGGATATGTTCACAAGTCTAGGACGGTGACTTTGATCTAAGGGGGAAATGGTGAATTATGGTAGTTCCCGAATTTTCTCATTGTGGAAAGTCAGGCAAGAGTCATTATAAACCTATTGCTATTCAAGCATATTCCTTCTACTCTAGTTTAAGAGTTCATTCTACCAATGTCTTATGTATTCAAGTCCTGTCGATGTCAAAGGTTTGAGTTCTCTATGTAAGTCATGTCATGCTCCGACCTCCAAACTAGAAGCAATGATGTCTCAGTAAATTTAACTTTTCATGTATTCAAGACCTATGATATGATGCTCAAGATTGAGAAAAAAAAGATCCATGTCTTATAACATGCTTGGTTCTAGGAAAATTATGCTTTCTATATGTTACTGATTCTTGCTATGTCGGGTGAAGCCTAATGAGATAAAGTTTATGTAAACTCATTGCCATGTTCAATTCTAAAATGAGGAGCAATGGCTCAAAGTAAAAATTCTTGTATCAATCATCAACTCCATGATTCTGGCCTTATGTTATACAACTCTTGATATGTGCACTCATGTTTTCTCACTGTGGTTTGTCGTAAGAATCTGTGTTATGTTATGTTTATGCCAGAACGACTATAAACTCATGATCTAGACATTTGACATATGAAGCACTTTGCTCCTGTTGTATCGTATCTTCAGCTCGTATCCCACCTTGAATAGTTCAATAAGTATAGTTCAATAAATATGTGATTTCTTGAGCTAAGGCTATAGGAAAAAGGGAAAGAAGGAGATAAACTTTCGTTATGTGAACTAGTTAAGGAGTTATGCGGTAAAAATCTTAGTGAGAATGATTGAATTGGCTAGTCTTAGTGGGGATATTCATGAAGTGGGTGTCGTATTGATAGGCTTAAATGTTGTGATTGATGAAAAATGTAAACCAATGGGTTAAGTAGGTGGTGCTCCTTGATTTCAAACTCGAGTGTGTTTGATAGTGATGAAAAAGTGAAGTAATTTTCTTAATGGGGTATAGAGTACAGGTTCCCGTAACTAAAGCTAACACCTCTTTCCTCCAACTTACGCTTCAAAATAAAAGTACTATGCAGTAGGGCTCAAACTTGTGTGGTTAGATGTGCATTGGGAGAATTGTAAGTTGGAAATGATGAGGCATGTAATTTATTGTTTGGGGCATAGAAAAGTAGTGTCTCTAAGTTTAAGTCTTTTTGTCGTATCTTGTAAGGTGGAGAATGTTTCTATTCTTATGTCCCGCGGGAATATCATCTCATGTCTTGTACCAATCTTACTTAGGTGGAGGATTCTTAGGAAAATTCATGTCTTACAATATTTTGATCATGTTACATAAAACACATGCCAAGATCATGTCGACGTCAAGTTTCTTTATCTCATGTTTCATACTTACACATTTCCCTAGGGGTTACCATAAAGCTCGTTGGATACCTTTGCATATTTTATCAAGGAAACTGTTCAATATAATGTTACATTCTTTATTCTACACTTTTAGAGCTTCAAAAAGACCTTACCCATCATTCGGGGATGAATGATCCCAAGGGGAGAAAATTGTAACAGCTCATATTTTTGAGCTAGAAATCGAACCATCGTTCTTATGTTCGTAAACTCTAATCCTATGATTTATTTTGAATACATGATTCATGATATTTGTCCTACGGTGTGAAGTTCTCATAAGGTTAAAATTTTTCATTAAAATCATTCAGAGCCAAGTTGAGCTAAGATCATATGATTCGCCCAAAGTTTTGAATTTGATTCTACCAGGGTCATATTTGAATGAGTACAAATTTTTGTATATATAGAATTTGGAATATTAAGACCCACCAATTTGTAGATAATCGAATTAGCTTTCCAACGATACCAATTGAGCCAAAATTTGATACTGGAGTGAAAAGTTATGTCATTTTAAGTGTGAGGCAGAGAGATCTCACGATAAGCTCGCGACACAAGTTTCATTCCTATTTCTGGGAGTCATGTAATGATGGTCATTTACACGGGAGAGAGTGGCCAAGTGGTAGTTTAATCCTTTTCCGCCATCCCCAACCATCCAAACACAAATTATAACCCAAAAACGGGGCATTATTTGCCCATCTTCTTCAAATTACCTCATGTAAAAACCCTCCCCTTTCCCCAAGAACAAAAAAATTCAACTCTTCTCCTCCAAGTAATCTGGAATTCAAACCTTTCAAGTTCAGGAGTCTCAAGAAAGTATCAAAGTTAGGGTTTCATCCTTCAAGATAAGAAACTTAAGGTATGTGGGGTTTTCCTAAATTACATGGTCTTGTTGAAAACACTTTGAATATGGTTTAAAGTTTTAGAAATCATGAATTTATAAAGGGGTTTTGAATTTAATTTACAATTATGCATTGTGAATACTTTTGATCTATTGTTTTGGTGTTGAGGCCTTCCCTTAAACAAAATTAATTTTTATTTGTATATATATATATATATATATATATATATATATATATATATGTATGTATGTATTTAAAGTTGATAATTGAATTGAGAGAATGACTATTTACACTCTCTCTTATGTTGCAACACCTCTTGATTTTCTCATGTTACGAATTGAAGAATGTTATATTTAGAAGCGTGGTATCAATTTTCTTGACTATTGTTAAAGGATTTATGATTGATTTTAAATTGTTGAAAGGGGTTTTTACATGTTAATAAATATTGAAAACATATAATAAAAGAATTGCATGGTTTGTCAAAAATACATAATCACCACATATTTGTTGAAACGTTGAAAATAGAAATTCTTTGCATAATTTGACAAATATTTTGAAGTATGAATTCTCTTGAACTATTTGAATAAAATGGCGGTCCGAACTTTATGTTTTGAATGAAGAGACAGTAACATGTCATTTTATGGATTAGAAATATGACTTGAAAGTCTTGGTATGACAATACCACATCAGATAAGACCATGCTAAACTCAAAATAGAATATAGATTTCATTTCAAATTTTAGATTTTGAATTCAGAAAATGCATGTTTTGAACAGGTTAAAAATAAGCACTAAGAGAGTTAGGTGGTTACTCAAAGTAGGCATGAGTCATATGATTCATTACTCGAAACTGTGTTTTGTCGATATGGGTTTATATTTTCTCCAAAGAGGGATTATATGCTAGCCTAGTGCCCTGTGGTATATCATATTTAGATAATCCAACCATTGTGGCAAACTTGGGTTGGGGGCTTGGCCGCCGAGCTAAGGGCGGATCCCATATTACCCGTGGGATACTTTCAGATATGTAGGGTGTACCACTTGGTTTAGAAGTAACACAAAGAAAGAAATTACATTGACAGAATTATTTCAAGATCAGTTGATATTGTCTATGTGTTTTAAGTAATTTCATGCATGACGTTTTATGAAATGCTCTCCCTTATGTTATTTATTAATGTGCATTATTTTTGGATTGCTCTGCGTACCAGTACAATTGTATTGATCCCCTATATTTTAGGATCTAAGGCATAGTTCTGGGGTCTAGTTAAGCAGTAGATTGGTGTTTCTGAGATTCGCTGTTGGCGAGCCTTCTTTTTTCTAGAAGGCCGGGATTATATAAACATTGTCATTTGTTTGATTCATGGTCTGACTGTGGTCCTTGTCCCAGTTTTGTTTTGTACATATGTCTGGTTTTGTAATGTTAGAGATTTCGCAGACGGGTGTCATTTGTTTTAAATATTAAGAATTTCTTTCCAAATTGTTCAAGTCTTATGAGATTGTCCATGGTTTCATTTTTTATGTTTTTCCACAAATTCTTTATATTGAATGAATATTGTACATGATTATCAAATATAAAATAATGCCCGAGCCTTCATGGTTTGGGATGCTTGTCACTGTCAGGCCTCAGCTTGGGTCATGAAAAACTTGGTATCAGAGAATAGTTCATGGTCCTAGGCTATCTGCAAAATCGCATCGGGTAAAGTCCTATTTATGGGTGTGTAGCGCGCCATACTTATAAGCAAAAGGCTATAAGGCATTTAGGAATGTCTCTCTTTCTTCATGTTCTAGTTCATGCTATAGGGTCAGAATGTTCCTCTTTCATACTCTAGTTTGTGCTTTGGTGTCATCCATATGAAAGTAAAGTTATCCCAATTCTTTCTTTACTCTGGTGCTCTCTGATATGTCACATTGTTAAGGTGATTTAAATGTAGAAGCTTAGAATCTAAATGGTATTGTCCTTTTGGATTTAGTCATAAATGATTATGAAATTGCACAAGGACTTGAGAGGAGTCCATAAGTGCTTTAAAGAGTATTGATTTGAGCTTATACCCCTATTTACATCAATTGTGCATTTGATCCTAAGGTATGCAGTATATTCAGTCCCTTTCAAATAAATTCTTATTGTAGATGTCATGCTTAAGGGTAGTGATTTATGTCAGAATATTAGAACAATATTTCCACCTGAGTAGTAGTATGTGTTAAGGTGTCATACCCTATTGGTAGTAAAATGATCCCAACATTAGTGATATGACGTCACAAGCTTAGAAGTTAGAATGAGGGTGAATTTTTTATAAGAAAGCTAGTTTAGTTGTATAACCGTTGACGGAGGAATGGTTTGCTATTTCATAGTGATAGACTAATGTGGTAGCAATAATTATAGATTGTATAATAGCCTATGAAGGAAGTGGCTGAATTATTTACTCAAAATAGGGAAGGATCTCCGAATGGATAGTTATGGTGGCTGTAGAAATCATTTATAGACTGTGAATGAAAAAGGGTAGATAAGTCAATAAGTTATAGGTATAGACTCATTGTTTTATATGAAATTTTGAAGGTAGTTGTGATATATGCATGAGTAAGTAAGTATGATGTAAGAAAGTGGGATATGTTAATAGGTGGTAATGGATTATAATATAAGATTAAGATTGACTATCCCTATTATGTGACTTTACCCCCCAGATTGTCCCTTCTCCAGTAGTTGCAAACTAGTACGTCGTGTGAGAAGGAAGGTAGTGGATTTCAAGGCGTAGTAGTAATATTATGGAGGTGATGTGATTGTAGGTAGTATCAAGATGAAATAGAGTATTTTGAGTCAATTTCCCAATTTGATGAACTAGTATAGAATGCAGCATGCTTAGTTGGTGGTACATTATTGATGTTAGACGATAGGCTTCAACTTTAGATGTGAAGTATGGCAATAAGAATGGTAGTTTAGGACTAATGATGCATGTTTTATGGGAATAAATTAGTAGGTTTGATGTGATTGTGAAAGAGCTTAAGATGATATTTTATGAAAAGTTTAAGTGCTAACTGTGATATATATATATATATATATTTATGAGTCTAGTGTTATAACGATGAATTATGGTTGAATCATTAGGTGGACAAGAGTGTGAGTATATAAGAATAAGTTATACTTTGAGGTGGTATGTTGTTAGATAAGGCGTCATGTGTATAAATGTCACGTGTACCTAGATTTAGTTCTTAAATCTTGTAGTATGGAGAAGCCTAGGAAGTTTCTATATAGTGTTCTGTACAGTTGAATTGAGGAAATATAGTTAAGCAATGTTCTCCTTTGGTATAGTTTTACGAATGTTGTTAAGTTGGAAAGTTATGTGGTTAGAGGTGTTATGCTAGTATTTGAAGGAGTTGAGGAAGAAATGTTGAGTGTTCATAAGTATTGATGTACATGTCATGATAATGTTAGTCACTAGTTGATGACTTCAGGGGTTAGAGGAAGTTATTATTAGTATCCCTGAATGGATACCCTAGAAAAAATTTAGTGTCTTTGTAGTAGAAATTATTGATGGGAGTTTGTGTTCATCTGTATATTGATACCCCCCTTATGATAATAAGTGTGGATGCGTATGCTCATGAGAGTGGGAAATGTAGAGTGATGGCTATATAGGCTAGCAAAAGTTAAGAGTAGCAATTTCGGAAAGCGAGGCCTTTAGAGTATAGTACACCAAAGAGAGTTTGGAGTTTAAGTATATGGTGATGTCTCTTTTGTAATAAGAGTTGTAGCTATATATTTCTATGTGAGGTTATGTCTGCAATTCTAGATGTGTGACCTTGATCTAAGGGGGAGATGATGGATTAAAGTAGTTTGTGAATTTTCTTGTGATGTCAAGTTTCAAGCAATAATCGTGTTAAATCAATTCCTATTCAAGCAAGCTCCTCCTACTTCGATTTGAATGGATATCTACCAATGTCATTTGTATTCATGTCTTGCTTATGCCTAAGGTTGGAGCCCTCTATGCAACTCATGCCATGTTTCAACCTCCAAACAAGAAGCAATAATGTCCCTCAGTGATCCAATATTCCAAGTATGCAAGATCTATGTTATGTTTCTCATGATCCATGTCTTACATATTGCTTTGTCCGAAGAAACCATGTTTTTCATACGTTACCGATTCTTTTCTTGCCGGGATTAGCCAAAGTGCTAAAGTTTATGCTAACTCATGGAAAATTTTACTTCTTTAAATAAGGATCAATCGCTTCAAGTGGAAATCCTTGTCTTAATTGTTAACTCCTAAATTTAGGCTTTATGCCATATAGTTCATGATATGTGCACCTATATCTCTCACTCCTTACTTAGGATCCAAACACTTGATATATGAAGCACTTAGGGTCTATTCTATTGAATCTTCAGCTCATGTCCCTCCTTGAGTAGTGCAATAAGTATAACCTATGGTCCGATAAGTGTTACTTCCATTTATGATGTTTAGGATCAGTCCCTCAATAACCCTTCATATATCAGTATGACGATGGTTGTGAAAGTGTGGTAGTGTGTTAGGAGGGGGATTAGATGTTTTTGAAGTCGGATATTTTGATGTGACTTCTATAGCTAAGGTTATAGGAGAAGGGGAAGAATGAGATGAGCTTTCGTTACGTGAGATAGTTAAGAAGGAGTTATATGGTGAAAATTTTGTTGAGAATGATTGAATTGGCTGGTCTTAGTTTGGAGATCCATGAAGTGGGTGTAGTAATGATAGGCTTAAATTGTGTGATTGATGAAAACACAAGCCAATATGCTGTGTGGTTAGTATTCCCTGAATTAAGACTTAAGGTTGTTGGATTATAGTGATAGGGTGAGGTGATTTCTTAATGTAATGCAGAGTGCAGGGTCCCATAGTTTAAGTTAGCACCACTATCCTCTGAGTTAGGCTTCAGCATAGAATTACTATATGGCAGGACACAAAATTCTTATGGTTAAATATGTTATGGGAGAATCGTAGGTTGGAAATGATGAAGTGTGTTGATTAATGTTGGGGCATAGGTGAATAGTGTCTCTAAACTTAAGGTCCATTTGTTGCATCTTGTAAGGTGGAAAATACTTCTAAATCTTGTCTCCTGCGAAATCTTATTTCATGATTAGTACAGAAGTAAATCAGGTTTATGATCACCAGATAAACTCATGCCTTATGTTGTGTTGATAATTATTTACAGAACTCAGGTGCAAGGTCATCCCTATATAAAGTTTCATTACCTTATGCTTCGTTCTTACGCTTTTCACAAGGGGTTAACATGAAGCTATTTTGATGCCTTTGCATATTTCGTTGAGGAAAAATGTTCAATGAGAGGTTACGTTCCTTATTCCATACCTTTAGAGCTTCAATAAGTCCCCACCCATCTTTCGGGGATGAATGATCCCAAGAGAGAGATAATGTAACACTCTATATTTTTGAGCTAGAAATCGAACCATCATTCCTACATTCGTAAACTCTAATACCATGATTTATTTTGAATATATGTGTCATGATATTTTCCTAGGGTGTGAAGTGCTCATGATGATAAAAATGTTCATAAAAATTATTTAAAGCCAAGTTGAGCTAAGATCATATGATTCGCCCAAAGTTTGGAATTTGATTCTACAAGGGTCATCTTTGAACGAGTATAACTTTTGGTATATATAGAATTTGGCATATTAAGACCAACAAAATTGTAGATAATCGAATTATCTTTCCAGCGATACCAATTTTTCCAAAATCCAATACCCGAGTGAAAAGTTATGTCATTTTTCGTGTAAGGCAGTGAGCTCTCGCAATAAGCTCGCGATGCAAGTTTCATTCCTATTTCTGGGAGTTGCGATGTGAGTTTCATTTCCGTTTTTGGGAGTCACGCCATGATGGCCATTTACACGGGAAAGAGAGGCCAAGGGGTAGTTTAGTCTTTTTCCCCATCCCCAGTCGTCCAAACACGAATTATAACCCCAAAAGGGGCATTATTTGCCTATATTTTTGAAATTAAGTCACTTAAAAACCCTCCCCACCTCCCAAGAACAAAAAAATTCAACTCTTCTCCTTCAAGTAATCCAAAATTCAAGTCTTTCAAGTTCAGGAGTCTCAAGAAAGTATCAAAGTTAGGGTTTCATCCTCCAAAATAAGAAACTTAAGGTACGTGGGATTTTCCTAAACTACATGGGCTTGTTGAAAACACTTTGAATAAGGTTTAAAGTTTTAGAAATCATGACTTTATAAAGGGGTTTTGAATTAAATTTTCAATTGTGCATTGTGAATCCTTTTGATCTATTGTTTTGGTCTTGAGGCCTTCCCTTAAAGAAAATTGATTTTGGTTTATCTATAATCTATATGTATATCTATAATTTATAATATATTAAAATTGTGTAGACCCTTAGAAAAGTGATTTGAACTTTTTTGCCCTTCATTAAAAGTCTTAACTTTAGACAAAATTGTCTTTTCACTATTTTTATATTTAAAAATTAATAATTTAATTATTTTTTTTGATTTGGGACTTTGACACCTACTAAACTATAAATTAGTTTTTACCTTATTATAAATTATTTTTACCTTATTTAAAATATATGTAATTTAGGACATTCACCTTATTTAAAATATATGTAATTTAGGACTTTCAAACTAACTAATATAGTTTATTAATTTTTTTCCTTATTTAAAGACTACTCTATCATTCCGTTATTGAATACAAGTTTGCTTATTTATGCTAGAATTTCGTTTCTATTTTTTTAATACCATTAATACAACTTACATTACCATACATATTGTAATATATTAACATACTTTAACTCTTTACTGCATGTGGGCTGTGGCTTCCCTTTAGGTTTAGGATTTTATCATCACCAGTATAATGTTAATATTTATTGCTTGTAGGTAGTTCATTACTATTATAAGGTTAGAATTTCTTGTATCAAGTACCAGCTAATTAATACTTATCTGTGTTGTATTTTTTCTTTGTTCACCTTACTATAAATTATTTTTTACCTTATTTATAATATATGTAATTAAAGACTTTCACCATATTTAAAATATATATAATTTAGAACTTTCAAACAAACTAATATAGTGTATTAATTTTTTTCCTTATTGAAGGACTCTTTATTTATTTAGAGCAAGAGAACGTCTCATTAAAAAAAAATATCAGAGTTTAAATAATATAGGCTCTTGATTCTACAATGTGACAAGGATTCGTGACTATGATTAGAGTTGTTCTTGGGTGAAGGCACATATTTGTATCTAGTTTAATAATCTGTGATTGTTCTTCGCTGCAATTTGTGAAGACCTGGTAGTTTATTGCACAGAGTTAAAGTTTAACTGTAAGTTTTTCTAGATTTGGATTGACTTGTGACTAATTAATATTTCATTATTATATTTTTTGAAGATGGTCATTTGTTTTTGTTTAAAAGATTGATTTGGTGAGTTGAGAATCTCAGAATTTGCTTGATTGCTTGTTTTTATTATAGATATTTTAGTTGTGCGTGGATTATGATAGACGAATTAACTAGGTAAATCTTTTATTTTTTGTAAACGATAGAGGAATTAACTAGGTAAATCTTTTATTTGTTGTAAACGAAATAAATAGTACATAGCAGGAGTCGAGAAGTGAAACATTTCCTCTATATATAGTTGTCATTCAAATTTTAACTATTAATCATTTATGTACTGCATATTTATTTCTTGTTCTAAGACCAAAGGTCAATTATGGGAAACAATAAGTTGCTTTAGATAAAATTATTAATTCAATGTAGTACCTCGATTGGTTAATACTTTTATCATCAAATAGTTTTATCAAAGGTGTATGAGGAAGAGATTTGGAGTAACATATAAAGTTATTGTCATGTAATTAAGAGGTTGGAAATGGGGCATACCTACGTGATTGCCATTTTTGTATGATTTGTGTTTGTCTTTTAAGTTATTATTGTGACGGAGATATGATTTTTGAGTTTCTTTTTATAGTTTGAGTCCAAAATTTATTGAAAATAGTCTTTCTAACTTTTGTGGTAGGGGTAAGATCTACTATCTCGAAATCCTACTTTATAGGATTATATTAAATATATTGTTGTATTTTTATCTCTAATGTCAATCTTGAACTCAAAAATCTATATGATGTATTATTATATTCTTTATCTGAAGAATTATGTCTTAATTAAATAGTCATAACTGTCAAAAAGCTCTTCATAATGAAGAATCTCAAAAGGAAGCTAAAAAAACAAACGGAGGTTGAGTTGTAAATTTTTCTAAATGTAACTTGTATTACATGATTTTTTTTTAAATATCACCAATAAATAAAATTAAAATAAAATGTAAAATTTCCATTCGTCAAAATAGATCTAGGAGTCCTTATAGTTTGTTAAATAACTACTACCAAATAATATTTTAATGTTAATTAAATTTGAGGGTAAAATATGAAAAAATAATTAATTTTTCTTTATATGTAAAAAATAGCAAGTATTCCTTTGTCCAATAATATTTTTTCACTATACTAAAAGTAGCTATCTAATAATACTTGTTTAGTTTAAAAAATTAATAGACAATTTAGTATTTTCTACCCATTTTTCTTACTATTAAATATTATATTCATCACTCAATGTATTTTTCAATGCAATAAATTTATTATATTGAAAGGGAGATATAATGAAATTGTTCCTATTATTTATTATTTTTTAATATTATACCTTATTTATCTACTTTCAATGCTTATGTCGTTTTATCTTGACATTTTTTTTTATTGCACTAAATATGGAAATAAAGGACATGTAATTTACGCTTTTAAATCAATATATATATTTTTTTCTCTTTTAAATACTTGTCATTTTTGTTATGTATATTTTTTAAGTAAAATATTAACTAGAAATCGAGTAATTTGATTAAATTATCCTATTTATTATTCATTTCAATTTAATATAGTGCTTGTCACTTTTGCACCACATTAATATCCCTCCATATTTTATGATGAAGGACAAAGTTAAAAAAACTAATGATATCTTAGTTTTCTAAAATGACAAGTGCTTCTTTATTCTTTTTTAGTTGACATGATAAAACTTCGTACAATCATTAAAAAAAATTAATTAAAAGTGTAATTTGACTCACATACTCCTTATTAATCTTTGCCTATTTATGTATCTATTAATTATAGAATAATTAATATTAAGGACAAACTTGAAAAAAATTAATTCTTTCGTGATTTTTGAAATTGATCGGTATTTGAAAACAGCTATTTTCAGTATACATGACAACTAAAAAGAAACAGAATACGTATTATGAATCATCTTTTTTTAGTAACGAAGATAGTATTTACGAACAAACGGAGTATTTAATGACCTGAAGGTCATTAGCAAATTGAAAGTTCTCAAAAAACTGTGATATTTAGTTGACAAAGAGGTGATAATTCATTTTTATTCATATTATCTTTTGCGTTATATTTTAAAAGTGTTATACTTGATAATATAACAAATACATGTCAATTTATTTTTATGCATTTATTATTATTAATGGTATATACACGTGCAATACATGTATACTAAACTAGTACATATATATATATTTATATATATATATATATATGTACGTATGCATTTAAAGTTGATAATTGAATTGAGAGCATGACTATTTACACTCCATGTCATGTTACAACACCTCTTGATTTTCTCATGTTACAAATTGAAGAATGTTATATTTAGAAGCATGGTATCAATGTTCTTGATTATTATTAAAGGATTAAAGATTTATTTTAAATTGATGAGAGGGGGTTTTATATGTTGATAAATGTTGAAGACATATAAAGAAAGAATTGCATTGTTTGTCAAAAATACATGACCACCACATGTTTGTTGAAATGTTGAAAATAGAGATTCTTTGCAAAATTTGACAAATATTTTAAAGTATGAATTCTCTTGAACTGTTTGAATGATATGGTAGTCCAAACTTAATGTTTTGAATGAAGAGAATGTAATAAGATATTTTATGGCTCAAAAACATGACTTGCAAGTCTTGGTATGACGATACCACATCAGATAAGGCCATGTTAAACTCAGAATAGAATACATATTTTATTTCAGATTTTAGATTTTGAATTCAGAAAATGCATGTTTAAAATAGGTTCAAAATTGGCACTAAGAGAGTTAGGTAGTCACCTGAAGTAGGCATGAGTCATACGATTCATTGCCCAAAATCGTGTTTTGCCGACACAGGTTTATATTTTTTCCAAAGAGGGATTATACGCTGGTCTAGTGCCTTGTGGCGTATTGATGATAGGCGAATTGACACGCCTATATCAATATATTTTGCCCATATTTTAGCCTAGTTTTGAGAACAAATTATATATTTCATGCACTTTTAGTCCTTTTTCCTGTAAATGAGCTAACAAACATGATTAGGAAAGTTTCAGGTATAAATGATGCAAAATACAGCATTTTATGGCTCACTTGACACAAAAGAAAGCTCACAAACGAAGTAGAAAGGAGCTGTACGCCTAAAGGACCAAATCTGCTGCATGGAAAATCTGTCCCGGGCTAAAACAACAATTCTGAAGACTTTGGGGACTTACAGATACAAAGCTGGATTTTTACAAAGATACATTAACCTAGTACAATTAGGTTATGTATTTCACTATTCTATTTGGATTATGATATTGTAACCTTACCCTAGTACATTTGGGTCAAGGATTTCATTAGTATATTAGGATTTGGTTATTTATTTCATTAGCTTAGTAGGAGTAGGATAGGAGTATTATAAATACCCTATCATGCTAGAGATTTTGAATCATCTTTCTATTCTTCACTTAATACAACAATTAATTTTCTTCCATCTCTCTCATCTTCCACCACAAACACTTCTAATCTATTCTTCTATTCATCTATTCCACAACAAGAGAATCGTTACTTGCTAGGGAATCACCAAAACCACACGCCTATCACCTACTTCTCACGCCATCAACCATGCAAATCGTGATATCCTTCGCATTCATGGGTAACTAAACCTCTTAGTTGGGGTTATGGAAGCCGAATGAGTTACTATCTATAGCTGTGAGTTTGTGAGTTCAAGACACGTATATTGCTTATATCATTATTCTCTTAATCTTAATCTACATTCTTTGCGGTTGCAAACGCAAGAATACGCCAGTCTAATATTTAACTTGTTCGCGAGAAAGGTTATTTGTCTGGAAAAGAGATAATGTCAAGGTAGTAGGATACCCTTTCCTATTAAAAAGCTAGTGCCGTAACTAGACTAACCTCTTGGAGAATTCGTACCGTTAGACACGTTTTAAGCTCGCGAGAGTTAAAGTGAAATAGTCCTTGTTCAGGTCGCGAGACGCTTGGATTTACCATCGACTACAATTCTCTATAAGCAATTGCATGTCAAGACTCTACACACTCATAGCCAATAGAGACGTATACCTCAGAAGGTGGACATAATCCCAACGCTTCAATTCTCATTGTTTCACAACCTACGAAATACTCTCTTTTTACTTTGCTATTTTCAGCTTTTATTTCATTACTTTGGTTACTTATTAGAATCCCCCCTTCTTACGAGACTTGCACCAAAAGTCTATTAATTTTGCTTACTTGTTGACCAAGCTATTCCCTGTGGGATCGACACCCAACCCAGGTTGCGTTCTATATTTTCTAACGACCGCTTTACACTCAAACGAGAGCTGTAGATTGAGCGTTATCAAAAATTGGCGCCGTTGCCGGGGAATACGAGTGTCAATCAAGTTCGTGATAATTACTAGACCCTTTGGTCAAAGATTCTCGTACTTTTACGTTTAGTTTTTGTTTTTGTTTATTGCAAGTTTTTCTTTTAGTGCATGCCCCATACTAGAAGTTCTGGTCAACCGTTATTACCAATCAATCTTAAACCACAATGAATTAGAAGAATGGAAGCACAAGCTGAAATCGACAGGATGGCTTCTCAACACGAGAAAGCAAGATTAGCTGCTCTTGCCGCTGCTCAAGTCCAACAACAAAACATTGATAATCCTGGGCGAGCAACAAATCCTGACGATGAAGATTTAGGTGATGACGAGTTACTAAACCCTAGGCGTGATGCTGAAATTATAACACCTGCCAATCGAAGAGGTCGACAAGCTCGGTATAGATATGATCGCCAACCTTTGCAGCCAGCTTTCGACGATGATGATGATGATGATCTTGATGGTGCCGGAGCCACTGGAGCTATAATTCCACAACCATTAGCGCCCGGAGCCAAGTTCAACATCACAAGCACCATGATTCAGTTATTGCAACTCAAGGGATTATTTGGTGGACTAGCAGGCGATGATCCGAATATGCATCTCATCAACTTTATTTCTACATGCAAGTCTTTTGACAATCCTGGTGTTGGTCAGAATGCTATTCGATTACGTCTATTTCCATTGTCTCCGTCTGGGGAGGCAACACTATGGTTGAATGGGCTGACTCCTGATTCAATTACAAATTGGAGGCAATTGAGAGACGCTTTCCTAGAAAGATTCTTTCCGCCATCCAAGAGGGCTCAATTGAGAGATGAAATCAGCAACTTTCGTCAGCTTCCCTCTGAAGCTCTTCACGAAACATGGGAGAGGTTCAAAACAAAGCTAACGAGATGCCCAAACCATCACATGACTAATGTTCACCTCATGGAGATCTTGTATAGAGCCTTGAATTCAGTAACTAAACCAGTGGTGGACAACGCAGCTGGAGGTTCTTTTATGGACCTTACCTTCGGTCAAGCAAGCAATATGCTAGATCGCATGACAAAGCAAAGTAGAGCTTGGCATACCAGGGATTCTGAGGTAGCAAGCCTCACTTTATCTATTGGCATGTCTGCAGACCAAAGAAGAAGAGAAGAAGAACGTGAGCAAGACATGGCGCACATGAAAACACAATTGGATCTTCTGACAAAGCACTTATTATCAGGGAAGACCAAAAAAGTGAAAGCTGTGGCGCTGAAAGGAAGAGACGAATCTGATTCGGAAGAGGAGGCCAACTACTTGAACAATCAGGGGGGTTTCCGTGGGAATGCCCAGGGAAACCAAGGTCGGAACTATTATGATAAATCTGGAAGCAAAGACCAAGGTAGTTGGAAGAAAAATAATGAAAATAGTGGTTTGTACGTTCCCACTGGTAAACGTGACACCACCACATCTAATTCTATGGAAGACATGATGGCTAAGTTATTGAAAGGAGTGGAAGCAACGAGCGCGGGAGTTAAGGAGGTGATTGATGATTTGTCCTCCATGAAGCAACTAGTTGATTCTCATTCCACTTCTATCAAGCAAATAGAGCAGCAATTGAGCTAACTTTCAGCAGCATTTAATCAAAGAAAGGCTGGCACCTTACTGAGCGATACTGTGCAAAACCCAAGGAATGATGGGTCATGCATGGCCATCACTACTAGAAGTGGTAAGGTGCTGGAAACTTCAGCAAAAGGCAAGCAAGTGGTTGACGTAGCAGCAGACATTGACGCCACAACTAGTGACGTTACAAGAGAAGAAGCCGCAACAACTACTTCAAACGTCACAGATGTTTTACCTAGTGATGTGCAGCCTGAAAAAAATGATAAACGGAAGCAAGAGGAGAAGAAAGCCATGGAGAGAACACTTCCATACCCACCACCACCTTTTCCACAAAGATTGAAGAAGGTGGCCGATGACACTAAGTTCAGCAAATTTATGACTATGTTGAAGCAACTGACCATTAATGTTCCATTGGTAGAGGCACTTGAACAAATGCCTGGGTATGCGAAGTTTATGAAAGATCTTTTGACTAAAAAGAGGGCAGAAAGTTATGAGCTGAAGGATAATGTGCATCATTGTAGTGCAATTACTACCCGATCGATAGTTCAGAAGAAGGCCGACCCCGGAGCTTTCACGATTCCTTGCACCGTCGGATCTTTGAACTTTGCCAAAGCATTGTGTGACTTAGGAGCCAGCATCAACTTGATGCCATTATCGATCTACAAGAAGTTGGGGTTAGGAGATCCTACACCAACTAATATGAGGCTTGTTATGGCGGATAGGTCGGTAAAACGACCGGTTGGTATTCTATGCGATGTCTTGGTAAAGGTTTCTTCATTTATCTTTCCAGCAGACTTTTTCATCTTGGATTGTGAAGCAGATTCAGAGGTTCCCATAATCTTGGGACGCCCCTTCCTTGCTACGGGAAGTGTGCTCATAGATTTGAGAGCTAATGAGCTTTCATTCCGAATAAATGATGAAGTGGTTCGCTTTGATGTTTGCAAATCAATGAAGCAACCCAAAGATCTGAGTGTATTTTCTGTGGCTGATGTTGTCTTTGATGATGAGAAAGAGTTACTTGCTGAAGAGCGAATTCGTGATGATCCTTTGGAGGTTTTGCTCATGAAAGGAGAGAATGATGATGCTGAAATTTCTGATGAAGATATTTGTGCTCTATCGGGATTAGGGACATATCGCTACACCCCCAAGAAGCTGGATCTTGATCTCAAGAATCGACCCACACCACCAGCTAAGACATCTATTGAAGAGCCACCCACGTTAGAATTGAAGGAGCTGCCAAGCCATTTGAAGTACGCATTCTTAGGAAGCGGAAATACTCTTCCAGTCATAGTGGCAGCCGATTTGGGTGAGCAACAAGTTGCAGCTCTTATTGCAACTCTACGCAAGTACATTAGAGCCATTGGATGGACCATTGCGGATATTATTGGTATACCACCTGGGATTTGCACTCATAAAATTCAACTTCAAGAAAAGTGCACACCCACCATTGAACATCAAAGACGTCTAAACCCACCAATGCAAGAAGTGGTGAAGAAGGAGATTATCAAATGGTTAGACACAGGAGTTGTATACCCTATCTCTGATAGTACATGGGTGAGTCCTGTGCAATGCGTTCCCAAAAAAGGAGGTATGGCGGTGGTCGCGAATGCAAAGAATGAGCTTATTCCACTCAGGCCCATTACTGGATGGAGAGTATGCATGGACTACCGCAAGCTGAATTCTTGGACGCTCAAGGATCACTTCCCCATGCCATTTATGGACCAAATGCTAGATCAATTAGCGGGGAAAGGATGGTTTTGCTTCTTGGATGGTTATTCAGGTTATAATCAGATTTGTATTGCACCTGAAGACCAAGAGAAGACAACGTTTACATGCCCATATGGTACGTTTGCCTTCAAACGCATGCCATTCGGGTTGTGTAATGCACCAGCCACCTTTCAACGTTGTATGATGTCCATTTTCTCTGATATGGTTGAAGAAACTTTGGAGGTATTTATGGATGACTTTTCAGTTGTTGGTGAGTCTTTTGAAGCATGTTTGGCAAACTTGAGCATGGCATTGCAAAGATGTGTAGAGTTCAACCTTGTGCTGAATTGGGAGAAGTGCCACTTCATGGTAAAAGAAGGAATCGTTCTTGGGCACAAGATCTCCGAAAGAGGAATAGAGGTTGACCGCGCCAAAATAGAGGTAATAGAGACGCTACCGCCTCCAATTTCGGTGAAGGGAGTTCGTAGTTTTCTTGGCCATGCCGGTTTTTATCGTAGATTCATCAAAGACTTCTCCAAAATTTCTAGTCCATTGTGCAAACTATTGGAGAAAGATGTGAATTTGACTTTAATGACGATTGCTTAAAGGCATTCGAATGCCTTAAAGGAAAACTCATTGAAGCCCCTATCATGGTAGCACCAGATTGGACGCTCCCGTTTGAAGTCATGTGTGATGCTAGTGGTGTAGCCGTTGGTGCTGTTCTTGGACAGAGAAAGGAGAAATTGTTTCATCCTATCTATTATGCAAGTAAGGTCCTAAATGAAGACCAAAGGAACTACACTGTTACTGAACAATAGCTCTTAGCGGTTGTGTATGCGTTTGAGAAGTTTCGTGCCTATCTATTGGGTACTAAGGTGATCGTTCATACAGACCATGCAACTCTTAGGTATCTAATGACGAAGAAGGTTGCAAAACCAAGACTGATTCGATGGGTATTGCTGCTGCAAGAGTTTGATTTCGAAGTCAAAGATAGAAGAGGTTTGGAGAACCAAGTGGCTGATCACCTATCTAGACTTGAGAATGAGTATGTGGCGCAACCAGAAAATAAGATTGATGATGCATTCCCTGACGAGGAGATACTAGCGACAACAATGGAGAAATTACCATGGTATGCCGACTTTGTAAATTTCGTGGTGAGTAATGTGTTACCTTCCAATTTATCTTACCACCAAAGGAGGAGGTTTATGCATGACGTTCAACACTACTATTGGGATGAGCCTTATTTGTTTCAAAGATGCGCGGATGGTATCATTCGATGATGTATATCCCATGAAGAAGTGCCTACTATATTGGAAGCATGCCACACTTCGCAAGTTGGAGGACATCATGCAGGGAATCAAAAGGCAAGGAAAGTCTTGCAAAGCGGTTATTATTGGCCTACAATATTCACAGATGCATACGACTATGTGAGAAGGTGTGACCAATGCCAACGTCAAGGTGCTATTTCAAAACACCATGAAATGCCCATGTCCAAAATCCTGGAGGTAGAACTCTCTGATGTGTGGGGTATTGATTTCATGGGTCCATTCGTGAATTCATTTGGAATGAAGTACATCTTGGTTGCTGTGGATTATGTATCGAAATGGGTGGAAGCTGTAGCATTGGCCGACAACGAAGGAAAGCGTGTTGTAGCATTTTTAAAAAAGAATATCTTCTCTCGCTTTGGAGTACCTCGTACTATCATAAGTGATGGAGGATCTCACTTTTGCAACAAGCTATTCAAATCTGTATTGGCCAAGTATGGAGTCAAGCAACACAAGGTAGCTACGCCTTATCATCCCCAAACCAGTGGACAAGTTGAGGTTTCCAACCGCGAGATCAAGCAAATCCTTGCCAAGACGATTAACGCGAATCAGAAGGATTGGTCTCGAAAGCTAGATGATGCACTATGGGCGTATAGGACTGCATTCAAGACACCCATTGGCATGTCACCTTATCAGCTAGTTTATGGGAAGGCTTGTCATCTACCAATCGAGCTTGAATACAAGGCATTGTGGGCAATGAAGCACTTGAATCTGAATTGGGATGATGTGAAGAACCTGAGGTTGGAGCAACTGAACGAACTAGATGAATTTCGTGTCCATGCATATGAAAGATCGGATTTATACAAGGAGCGGATGAAGAAGTATCATGATCAACGGATTGTTCGACGAAACTTCCAAAAAGGTGACATGGTACTGCTCTTTAACTCCAGACTCAAGCTCTTCCCAGGTAAGTTAAAATCGAAATTGTCTGGTCCATTTAAAGTCATCCAAGTCTACTCATCTGGAGTAGTCGAATTGGAAGAAAATGACGGTGTTGTCTTCAAAGTGAATGGCCAACGTGTTAAGCCATATATCGGTCCTCTTGACTCGATGAATGACATGGCCATCACTTATCTCGAGTAAGTCTAAGTACTCGAGATTACTACGTCGAGCCACGATAATAAATAAGGCGCTAGATGGGAGGCAACCCATCGTTTTATTGCTTTATCGTTTTATCGTTTTATCGTTTTGTCATTTTAGTATTTTTTCTTTTTGATAAATGAAAATCCAAAAATAAGAGTCGTGCCACGACCAAAACTAAGGCGCTTGGTGGGAGGCAACCCATCGTACTAATCGTGTTCATTTGTTTTGAGCAAAAATAGGTGCAAGAAGTATTCAACGAGGAGATCGATTTCAATTGACGATTTGGACGCATTGTATGGTAAAGTTGGTAAGTTAGGAATGGTGAGTCATAAGGCTATGGATTGAGCCTTTTCCGCGTCAAAATAGTCTTCGAGGAAGGCTAGGCCTTGGTAGAACTTGGCCACGAACGTTGCACGACCTATCCTATAGCCTAAGGTCTCGGAATCTAGTGTGCTATACACTATGCGCCGCCTATTCCTAGGTATGCTTTTGACTATGCGCCGCCTATGCTATGGCATTTGGTCTCAGTATCTCATGTGCCATAAACTATGCGGCGCATATGTCTACAAATACCATAGACTATGCGGCGCATATGTCCCATTATGCCATAGACAATGCGCCGCATATGTCATTGATATGCCGAGTGATATGCGCCGCATATGTGGTGTTTTTGTCTCCAAAACCGATTGTAAATGGGTCATAACCCGAACCATACTCTTCCTATATAAAGGGGACTTAGTTTTATAACACAATCATATTAGAAATAACCCTAAAAGCGCCGCATAACCCTCCAAATCTTCTCAAAATTTTCTTCTTTTGCTCTTCCAATTCACAACAACTTCTCCACAAGCTTCAAGCAAGTAAGTACTCTCTTATTCTTCATCTAATTATCGTAAGTACTACGTTGCTATGCTTATTATAAATTGCTAAATCATGTGAGATTGGTGGTGATGTTCATGTGTTTGGATTATTGTTGCAAAATCATGTGAGTGAATATATACGTAGGGAATTCTTGACTTGTTTCCGACTTGAATTTTGTTTCAATAGCATTGTTATGATAATTGTTGAATTGCTATGGCTATGAATATTGCTTAAGATTGTTGTTTGGATGCTTACATGATAGACTATCCCGGCCATCGGGATAAGGTTATAGTGCCTATCGACTTAGGAGGTTGTGCTTGTTAACGATTCCATGTGGTAACCCCTATGTTGTAGTGTTGCTATATCCACCATGAAAGTAGTCCAATGGCTGCAAATAAGTGAGGCAATGCTGATTTTCTTGTCGGAATACAATCCTAAAACGTATGTCGACGAAATCTGAGTACTCAACCACTTTCACTTCACCGATTTGTGCTAACAAAACTAAGTGTGGGGTGGTACCCCTAGTGCTTGCATATAGATTGTATCAACTGAGATTGTGCTGCAACTTACATTATTTCTAGTCTCACGTACAATGGCACCTAAAGCAAGGCAAGGCAAGGAGAAGGCTACCACGTCCCAAAAGGGCAAGAAGAGAAGTCGAAAAGAGCAAGGAGAATCATCCTCAGCACACCTACCACGCAGAATGTTCGGAATAAAATAGGTTCTTGAGAAAGAAGCCAAAGCATGGTACAGCAGCAACAAAGAAAGAAAGTATGTGCACGTCGACTTGATCAACAAGGAGACCTTAGCGAAGAAGGAGCGCGAATGTTGGAAAAAATAATGGCTTTAAAGCTGGATTTCATCTTCCGCGACATGGGAGAGTGCAATCTTGACTTGACAAGAGAGTTTTATGCAAACTGGTCGCCAAACACAACAGGCAACAAAGTCAAAATTCGGGGCCAAGTGTTACAGCTTACAGCGGATTGGATCAACTCTTTTCATGGCTTACCTTCGGTCGACACTGCACCATACAAAGAGCTGTACAGCAGGCCTCCTTACAGAGCAATACGACACGCGCTTTATGGAAGCAGATCGATGGCAAGATGGGGCAGACATAAGGAAACAGGTCGACACAACACCTTCCCCTATGCTCCACTAAATAGGGAAGCAAGAATCTGGATGCGCATTGTCAACTCATGCATTATTCCTGGGACTCAATACACCAAGATATCGAGAGATAGAGTGTGTTTGGTCTATGATTTGATGACGAATGTCCCTATCAACTTTGGGGCAATCATTCGATCTACCATGAGGAAGGCCAGACTCCACAAAAGGTCCCATTTCACATTCGGCAATTTGTTGACAACAATGTTACGGAAGGAGGATGTCGAAGAGGAACCAGCTGACCACAAACTCCCACATAACCCAAAGAAGGTGGACCTCACCAAGGTCAAAGATGCTGAAATAACTCATGGAGTCAACCTCACTACTGCGGAGAGACATGCTCGTGATGAGAGTTTCTTCCGTCATCTCTATGGCATGACACGATTTACTATGATGAGTGGTGGACGTATTCCAACTGCTGAAGAGCTCCAACAGCTGGACCACGACTACCCAATGAACATGCATGCCCGGGAGATGTGTGGAGTGGGCGTATATTTTGAGGAACCTCTAGACGATGATGTGCCGAATGATGATGATAGACGCTTGCCTGATTCTGATGAGGAAGAGAACTCTGACGATGACTCTTATGATGATTTCGACGAAGGGGGTATGACCCCCGACATTGATGAAGGGTCCGACTAACCAGGTTCTTCGACTTTATTTTTCACTGATGGCAGTGTCCCGTCTAAGTGTGGGGTGGCAGAATCGCATGCTATACTTCTTTGTTTGTACCTATGTTTGTATGTTTGTTTGTTTACTTTGTTTGTTTTTTTTGAGTCCAGTTTTTTGTTTTTTTTTCGTTTGACGTTTTTTTAGTTTTTTTAGGAGTCAAATTTTTCTAGCTTCACATGAAATTATTTTGATAGGCAGCATGAGATTGAAACAAGAGTATGTGCTATAATTGTGACTATTGAGACGTTTAGGCTCTAGTTGTGACTCATTATGTGATATTGTGTGATTCAATTCCTTCAAATGTTGGGTCGAGAGTCTATATTACTTCCAATCAAGTCGACCATGTGCCTTGTGTGTGTGAGATAATAGTATATTCTATGTTTGTGGCTAATGCTAGAACTTGCCTGGTATGTATGCAAAGCGAAAATAAGGAGTGTAAGTTTAGGATATGATTTAGGCATTTCTTTGGCAACCTATATTTGTTTACCTTCAGTTTTTCCTACCCATGTAAATCATCCTAGTTAAACCCTTTTGAGCCTTTAGCCTATTTCTTTGACAACCTTGTATGTAAGCCTAATCCATTTTTTTCAAGACCGTAATTTGATCCAAATCCCTAAGTGCTTTAAAGTAAAAAAAGTCATGTGACAACATAAGAGGAAATTGGGTAAGTATGATGCTTTAAATTGTAATGGTGCTTGAATGTGTTATGGAAAAGAAAGAGCTATCATAAGAGGTATGTTGTGAAAAGAAAAAGGAAAAGAAAGCTGAAAAGTGAGTTGTTCTTAAAATTGAAAAACAAAAGAGGAGAACAAGGGTGGTAGAACAAAAGAAAGAAGAAAGGTTGAAAGAAAAAAGTGTCAATGATACAAAGTGATGTAGTAAAGTGCTTAGGAACTTAGTCACTATTTCTGGCCAAAATAGTCCTACCCGTCCCTTAGCCTACATTACAACCATCTAAAGACCTACTTGATCCTAATCTTAACATTTCGACATTTAGTGGAGTACTACATTAAGGGCAAGCCTATGGTCATCAGTTGCTACATATGAATTCTTTGTGAGAGCGAGAGCAAAGATATTTTGATACCCATGTTTGAAAAATATGCTATACTTGTGAGTGATTATGGGTACTATATTGTGAGACACACATGGTTGATGAGTCTTGGATAGTTGTATATGATTCTATGCACCTCAACGTTTGCATGCGAGTTGATCACCATCACGAGTCTATGCTTGAGGATAAATTGTTTCTACTTATAATCGGAAAGCTACTCTTTGTTGATAATTGTTGTGCTTGTCTTGAAGAATGTTTTGTGTTGTTGCCGTAAAAACCCTAAGTTGATGTTTAGAAGGACATGATATGTTGTTCGAGGACGAACAAACCTCTAAGTGTGGGGTGTTGATGATAGGCGAATTTACACGCCTATATCAATATATTTTGCCCATATTTTAGCCTAGTTTTGAGAACAAATTATATATTTCATGTACTTTTAGTCCTTTTTCCTGTAAATGAGCTAACAAACATGATTAGGAAAGTTTCAGGTATAAATGAGGCAAAATACAACATTTTATGGCTCACTTGACACAAAAAAAAGCTCACAAACGAAGTAGAAAGGAGCTGGACGCCTAAAGGACCAAATCTGTTGCATGGAAAATCTGTCCCGGGCTAAAACAACAATTCTAAAGACTTTGGGGACTTACAGATACGAAGCTGGATTTTTACAAAGATACATTAACCTAGTACAATTAGGTTATGTATTTCACTATTCTATTTGGATTATGATATTGTAACCTTACCCTAATACATTTGGGTCAAGGATTTCATTAGTATATTAGGATTTGGTTATTTATTTCATTAGCTTAGTAGGAGTAGGATAGGAGTATTATAAATACCCTATCATGCTAGAGATTTTGAATCATCTTTCTATTCTTCACTTAATTCAACAATTAATTTTCTTCCATCTCTCTCATCTTCCACCACAAACACTTCTAATCTATTCTTCTATTCATCTATTCCACAACAAGAGAATCGTTACTTGCTAGGGAATCACCAAAACCACACGCCTATCACCTACTTCTCACGCCATCAACCATGCAAATCGTGATATCCTTCGCATTCATGGGTAACTAAACCTCTTAGTTGGGGTTATGGAAGCCGAATGAGTTACTATCTATAGCTGTGAGTTTGTGAGTTCAAGACACGTATATTGCTTATATCATTATTCTCTTCATCTTAATCTACATTCTTTGCGGTTGCAAACGCAAGAATATGCCAGTCTAACATTTAACTTATTCGCGAGAAAGGTTATTTGTCTGGAAAAGAGATAATGTCAAGGTAGTAGGACACCCTTTCCTATTAAAAAGCTAGTGCCGTAACTGGACTAACCTCTTGGAGAATTCGTACCGTTAGACACGCTTTAAGCTCGCGAGAGTTAAAGTGAAATAGTCCTTGTTCAGGTCGCGAGACGCTTGGATTTACCATCAACTACAATTCTCTATAAGCAATTGCATGTCAAGACTCTACACACTCATAGCCAATAGAGACGTTTACCTCAGAAGGTGGACATAATCCCAACGCTTCAATTCTCATTGTTTCACAACCTACGAAATACTCTCTTTTTACTTTGCTATTTTCAGCTTTTATTTCATTACTTTGGTTACTTATTACAATCCCCCCTTCTTACGAGACTTGCACCAAAAGTCTATTAATTTTGCTTACTTGTTGACCAAGCTATTCCCTGTGGGATCGACACCCAACCCAGGTTGGGTTCTATATTTGCTAACGACCGCTTTACACTCAAACGAGAGCTGTAGATTGAGCGTTATCACGTATCAGATTCAGATACTCCGACCCTTGCAGAAAACTTGAGTTGGGGCTTGGCCGTCGAGTTAAGGACGGATCCTATATTGACTGTGGCATACTTTCAGATATGTAGGGTGTACCACTTAATTCAGAAGTAAGACAAAGAAAGGAATTGCATTGACAGAATTATTTCAAGATCAGTTAAAGTTGCCCATATGAGTTAAGTTATTTCATGCATAACGTTTTATGAAATGCTTTTACTTATGTAATTTATTAAAGTACATTATTATAGGATTGCTCTGCGTACCAGTACAGTTGTATTAACCCCCTATATTATAGGATCTGAGGCATACTTTTGGGTTCCAACTAAGCAGTATATTGATGTTTTTGAGATTTGCTGTTGGTGACCCTTCTCTATTCTGGAAGGCTGAAGGCCGGGCTTATACAAACATTGTCATTTGTTTGATTCATCTGACTGGGGGGCCTTTTCCCAGTTTTGTTTTAGACATATGTTGGATTTTGTAATCTTAGTGATTTCGCAGACAGGTGTCATTTGTTTTGAATATTAAGAATTTCTTTCCAAATTGTTCAAGTGTAATGAGATTGACCATGGTTCCGTTTAGTTATATTTTTTTGAAAATTCTTTATATTGAATGAAAATTTTGCATGATTACAAGATATAGAAGAGCATTAAGGTCTTCATGGTTTAGGATGCTCGGCACGGTCAGGGCCCCGGGTCAGGTCGTGACAATAATGTAACACCCTGCACTATTGAGCTAAAGTTTGAATCGTCCTTTCTACACATATAGACCTAAACCCAATGATTCCTTGTTAATATATATGTGATCATCAATCTTTTAGTGTGTGAATACATTTGAATATTAATTGAGGTCACAAGAATCTCCAAACTCAAAAACGAGTTGAAAACTTTTCTATCGATTAAGTTTTGATGAACGTCTAAACATGGGTCAACTTCCATCAACCATAACTTTTTGTATATATAGAATTAGTGGGCCTACAATATATCAAATGAAAGACATTGAGTCCTCTTTCCAACGCAATTGGTTTCTCCTTACTCCGATACTGGAGTAGAAAGTTATGCTCATTTTACTTCGAAGTGATTGTCTGCCAAAATGTGATGATGAGGCTGACGACATATCAACTAGGTTATGGCCCATCAGCCTTAGTCATCAGCGTAGGTAAAAAGAGTGGTAAAATATATCCTAAAAGTAAGGACCTAGGTGACGACTTATCACCTGAGTGACGAGTTATCAACCATGGTCGTCAACTGATGAAAATCTAGATTACTTTGGTTACTTTAAGGGTATTTTGGTCTTTTCCTCACCCTAAAACCTACCCCACAAATATAAATTATGTCCTAAGTGTTATAATTCATTTTCAATCAGTTTTCAACATCAAAATTCTCTCTTCACTCTTAAATACAAGATCAAACTAGGGTTTCGTCCAAGAATAAGAAATCAAGAAAAATCAATCATTAAGTCCAAGATTTCAAAGGAACAAATCAAGATTCGAGTTCTACTCTTTAAACTAAGTAATCTAAGGTATGTGAGATTTTATTAAACTACATGGGCATGGTGAAAAACAATTTTAATAACGATTGAATGTTGATAAATCATGTGTTCACGAAGGGTTTTGAATTACAATTAAAATCGTACATTTTGAACTCTTTCAAGGATGTAATGTTTTGGTCTTGTGACCTTTTTCCTAAATATGATTTCTACTCATATATAAGTATGCATGTAATTTAATTTGAAGTTTGAATTGAGAGCATAAGCATATAAATTCCCTCTCTTGTTATGAAGCCACATTGTTCCCATACGTTATGGCGTATTTCAATTGCATATTGAGAAGCATGATATAAGTGTGTTTACTATTGTTTGAGACTTTTATTTTACTATGAATTGAAGAGAGAGAGTTTCCTTATTTAGATAAATAAGAAGTGATGATTTTAAAGAGTTGCATGGTTTGTCACAAAATACTTGACCACCACATGTTTGTTGAAATATTTAAAAGAGAGAGTCTTTGCACAATTTGACATATATTTTGAAGTATGGATTCTATTGAATTGTTTGAATGATATGGTGGCCCAAACTTTATGTTTTGAATGAAGAGACTGTAACATGATATTTTATGGTATAGAGAAATGATTTGCAAGTCTTGGTATGACGATACTAAGCAGATGAATTCCTTAACAGAGTAAGATTTTTAGATTTTGAATTCAAAAAAATGAATGTTTAGAAAAGGTTAACAATAGGATTAAGAAGAGTTAGATGGTTACCCAAAGAAAGCACGAGATAAAAGACTCAATGCTAGAAATCGTGATTTACCAACACAGGGTTATGGTACTATGCTGTGTGGTCTTTTGCACCTTGATTTATGTCTTTCTATTTTGGGACTATGGTTAGGAGCCATGCTTTATGGTCTTTTGCACTACCATGACATATTGATTTGATTGGGGATCACGGCACCATGTTGTGTGGTCTTGCGTGTCTTCCCTTACTTATACTCCAATTCTTATGGCAAAATTGGATTGGGGGCTTGGCCGCCGATTCAAGGGCGGATTCCATATAGACCATGGAATTATAGATTGTAGGGTGTACCATCTAGCTCAGAAGTAACATAAAGAGTGGTTCATTATTTTTAAAGAATTGTTTCAAAGTCTTTTAAATATGCCCATGTGTTTTTATATATATCGCATGTAAATTTTTTTATGAATTTCTCTCACTTATGTTGGATAAAAGTATGTTATTTTGGATTTATCTACATACCAGTACATCTGTATCGACCCCTTATATTTCAGGGTCTGAGACTCCATTCTGAGGTCTCGTCCAGCAATAGGCTTGAGTGCCTCAAAAGTTGCAATTGGTGAGCCTTCTCTATTCTGGAAGGCTTGATTTTCACATTTTGTTGTTTTCTTCTGTTTATGGTCTATTGGGGGCCTTGTCCCGGTTTTAGACATGATATTGATTCCTGTGTACTAGCGATTTTGCAGACTTTGGTTAGATGTTATTAGAAGTTATGGAATTCCATTTTGAATTATTTCTTTGAATTATATTATTTGACCATGATTTCGTATTGATATGTATTTCCGCATTGTCTTTTATAGTATGTAAACATGTCTATGATGTCCAGAAAGTGAAGGGCACTCAGGCCTTCATGGTTTGGGATGTTCGTCGCGTCTAGGATCTCGGCTCGGGTCATGACATATATTCTATTTGATTTTTGGATTAAAAATGTCACTAATTCTCTAGCTTCAAATGATTTTTTTCCAAAAGATAATCTCTCGATGATTATTTGCCAAATCCAAATCCAAATTCGAGCCATCCAAATCAAAATTCAAGTCAAGCCGAGCGAGCAACAAAAATGATTGAAGCTTTCTTTGTTCTTGCCTCAGAACACACGTGATGGAATGCTTCTCAATATAAGAATATAAAAGTTTTTTTCCCCAGCAATGTGGGAGAACTTACTTCTTTATGGTGAAAACATAATTTACTTTTTACTCCATGTGTTTCCTCCATTTTATATTTACATTTACACATAGAACCCAATAATTCCCTACATGAATGTGGAATGACTATTTTATAAAAAAATTATGGACAAGTGTACGATCTACAAGTAAAAACTAATTGCATTTGGATAAGTAGGTTTTCCTTGACCTTTCTGCAGTTAACTTTCATTAGATGCACTAAGTCAATCAGTAGATGTAATATCTTTGAACCATCAAACTTTAATGTATAACTAAACAACACAAGTTGCATAATCAATGTTTTATCATTTATAGTTTTTGTGGGTTTGTTCGTTTTAGCGATGAACACGACCTGGTTGTATGAGATCTTGGAGAATAGGCTTTACTATCATTCTCTTTGAAGATATCTCCGCTTCACCCTCATATAAGTGATTTCTAAATGTATAATTCTATAAATTAGAAGATTTGGCCAAACCTTCCAAATATAGACATCATTAAAAAGCTTTAAACCATAAGCCTTATCCTTGTTTCCTAAACATTGTCTTCATCGTGAGAATGGCTTGAGTGTATTGACGATGTTGACCGCTAGCCACAACTTTATTTGATCTCCTTAAACCTATCTCTTAGGGATCTACAGAGTGCTAGGTAGAGTTACAGTCATGATGACTTGTCCTAGGCCATAAATTCATTTTCTTCGATGATCTACCGACTCCCTCTCTAGTTAGGCCTTTTGTAAGTGGATTCGACACATTATCTATTTGACATTACATAGTTAATCATATCCAATCTCAAACCTCAAACTCTAGATCTCTTCTCCTAACATCGGCGTAGGATTTCTTACGACTCTGAGCTGTCTTACATCATTCTCTAATGACTTTCACGTCCTCTACTGCCCGATGAAAAAGATCAGGCCCAAACATATGCATCTCATCCACTTCATACCACCCTATTGGTGACCTACATCTTCTCCCATACAATGCCTCAAATGGTGCCATTTTAATATTAGAATGAAAACTATTATTATCTGCGAACTCTACCTAACTACATTTACTACGGGGACAGACTGAAGAGAAACACTTTCGGCACTAAATTCTTCAACCCAAATAAGATGATACAAGCAACCTTTTGAAATAAGTTTACGGGCCCTGAGATAAGATATGAAGTGCCCTCTAGGTGCTAGAGAATGTCCCTCCCATTCTATCACAGACTCATTTGGAAAAGAAAAGGTAACTCTTCAAGTCCTACAATTCAAGGTGGCATAGCACGAGTGGAGCCAGTCCATCCCTAAGATGGCATCAAAATCAACCATATCAAGTTCTATGAGATCTGCCTCAGTATCCTGGATGAAAATAGACACAACACAATTTTTATACACCCTTCTAGCCACAACAGAATCTCCCACCGGGGTAAAGATCGAAAAAGGGTCAGCAATCACATCAGGCTCAAACCTAAAACAACAGCCACGTATGGGGTCATATAAGATAAGGTATACCCAGGATCAAGTAATACATACACATCAAGATAAAATATTTGTAACGAACCGGTAACTATATCTGGTAAGGCCTCTGCCTCCTAGTGGTTGGTTAAAGTATACAACCGGTTCCGACCATTTTTGGCAACTAAATTGGCACCCTTCTGAGGCGGTGGTGCATATGAATTCTCCTGCGACTTGGATCCTCCAATATTACTCTTTCCTATCGGACAGTTTCTCTAGATATGGCCTGGCTAGCCACATGAATAAAACACCAAAGCACCAAAATGACATCTCCCTGGATGATTCCTCCTGTATCTCCCACAGCACGGATAGGAACGAGAGGCCTCGGCTACACTTCTCTATAACTATGTACCCTGCATCCTCGGCACCTGACTAGACAGAAAATTCTGAGTGCGCTGCTCAGCTGTAGGTCTGGACACTGGAGCACTAGCTTTCGACTGTGCATTACCCCAATTCTTTTTCTTTAGCCATTTGCCACCCCAATTACCGCTTTGTTGCTGACTATCACTCTATTATATCACTCTGGCTCTCTTTGCTTGCCTGTCCTTTTCCCTAGTTTCAGCTATCTTCTTCTTATTCTTCTTCTTCTCAACTTGATGCATATGGACTAATAGTCTAGCAAAGTCCATATCCTTATTCACCATAGATCCCTGACACTCAAGAACTAGATCATCTGAAAGGCCGAAAGCAAACTTCCTCATTCGGGCCCTCATTCTACTCGTCATCTCAGAAGCATAATGGGCCAGCTGGTTAAACTTTAAAGTATACTCCTGAACACTCATCTTACCCTTCTTAAGGTTCATGAACTCCTTTGCTTTAGCTTTTCTTAGGTCCAAAGGAAAGAATCAGTCAAGAAAAGCTTCCACAAACTCATCCCAAACTATGGGTTCAGCACTTCGCCCTTTGCATTATCCCACTTATTATACCATTGATTCGCTATATCCTTTAGCTGGTATGCTTCTATCTCAATATCCTATACCTGATCAATATGCATTACTTTGAAAATCTTCACTATTTTGTTTATGAACTCCTGCGAACCTCTTTTACCTTAGCTCCAGAGAACTTGGGCGGGTTCATTCTCATGAACTGCCCCACTCTAGTAACTTCAGAAGTAACAGACACAGATCCAATATCCTTGAACCTCTGAGTCTGTACAACTACAAGCTATGCCAATATGTGAATAGACTCTCTAAATTCAGCATTAGAAACCTCTCCTTCATGAGGCTGAGTACAATTGGCCCCCATCTGGGGTGCTCTAGGAGGACTGGTTGGTACACGAGGTACTCTCAGAGTAGGAACTGGTTCAGGTGTATAAGCTCTGTTACAGATCCGTATCCTATGGGTGGGACGGACTTCATCATCCTGAGCATTAACGTTGATCTGATGGGGAGGCATCACTGGTTTTATGAAAAGCAAAAGGTCATTGATTAGGAGACAAATTAGACTCTGAAGCATGAACTAAATCACAAAGAAGATAAACATTCTTAAATGCCTGGTATCCACCTGCTTATAAGTGTGGTACGTTACACACCCATAAATAAGACTCTACCCAACGCAATTTTGTAGACACCCTGGGACCATGAACCGTGATCTGATAATAAGTTTGTCATGACCCAAACTAGGGCCTGGCCGTGACGGACATCCCAAACCATGAAGGCCCGGAATGCCCTTCTCTATCTGGTAATCATACACAACATTCATATAATAAAAGAAGATGCAGAAACAAAATCTTCTACAGAAACATGGTCAATTCTGAATTCAACATAAGTATGGAAACTATAAATAAACTATATCTAAATAACATCTAACTCAGTCTGCGAAATCTCTACTACATAAAAATCTAACAACTATCCAAAAATGGGACAAGGCCCCCAATAGACCAAAACTGAAATAAGTGACATAATCTGGAAAGACAGGCCTTCTAGATTAGAGAAGGCTCACCACTGCACAATCTGATTAGTTTTCTGAATTATCTACTGCTTATCTGGACCCCTAGATTGAATCTTAAAAACTAAGAGGTAGGAGGAGGGGGTCAATACAGATGTACTGGTATGCAGAGCATATCCAAAATAATCATTTATTCTTCAACATATAAGAGAGCAATTTAAAATAGTTCATAAGTAATCATATAGTAAAAATTCATATGGGCATTTAAAAGACTATAAAAATCATCTCAAGTCTAAGAAATCTGTGTTACTTCTACGCTAGATGGTATACCCTAAAACTATGAAAAATTCCATAGGCTATATGAAAACTGCCATTAACTCGGCAGCGAAGCCCCCAACCCAAGTGTGCCGCAAGGGTCGGAGTCTCTGAATCTATTACGCTACACGGCTCTCACCAGCATACAATAATAATCTACCCATATCAGTAAATACGATTTCAAGATAAGAGTTGCTTGAACTCACGCCTTCTTCGGGTAACCACCTAACCCTCTTTAAAACCCTTTTTAAAACTCTATTAAAACAGCTAGTCTCTGAAAACATACTCTGAAAACATACTCTATTATGCATAAATACATATGGTATTGTCATACCATTGACTTGTAAGTCACATCTCTGAGCTATTATTAGTCTATCATAAATCTCTGTTTTCAAATCACAAGTTTTGGGATTACCATTTTGATAATTCAATTCAAAGAAACTCTTTCTCAAACCTCATGTAAAAAATTGCAAGGAACTCATCTTTGTCAAGCATTTAAATAGTACAAGGTGGTCATGTCAAAGTTCTCAATTCACATGTAATTATTTCTCTTAAACACAAGAACATATTTATATCAAGAAACACCCTCCCAATAATCTCAAATCATGCTCAAATGCTATAATATTGCAAAAATATCTTTCAAATTACAAAAACATAATATTTAATTCAATAAATGAGAGAGAGTTCATCATTTATGCTCTCAACGATCTTAAATCTCAAATTCCATACATATACATGCACATGTAAATTAATTTAGGGGATAGGACCATAAGGTCAAAATAATAGTAACATTAAAACATTCAGAGTACGTAATTTAAAATGTATTTCAAAACCCCTTTGAAATTCATGCATAAAAATATAAAAATCATGCTCTAATGGTTTTAAGCCCATCCAATTTTTTTAGGATAAGCCCCACGTACCTCTATCTAGAAATTTAAAGGGTGCTTCTTGATGCCCATGGCTTGGGGATTCCAACTCTTCAATTTGTTTTGAAAACCCACGATTGAATCTTGATTTATTTGGATTATCAATATGGAACCTTAGAGAGTGTTCTTGAATATTTTTGTTGAATGTATGAGTAATATGCTCAATTGGGGGCTGAAATCTCGTGTTTTGACTGATAAAGGTATGGGAAAATACCCAATATACCCTTAAGGAGACCAGTATTAAAATATAACTGGGAGCCCAATTTTATAGGCCACCACGATGCGCCACTATCGTTGTGGCTCACTCGAAATTGACGAATGGGAATTTGGCCCACTCCGTGATGTTCCACCATCGCAGAGTCCCACTGAAAATTGACCATCATCATTTACACCCTCTCCGCAATGTGCCAAGGACAGGAATCATGGTGTTTTACGACTAGGACTTAAATTAACCATAACTCCATCATCGACTGTCCATTTTGGACGCATCTTATTTCAACGAAAAACTTATTCAATCATCTACGAAATGAAAAGTTGAAATCTAAGGGATTTCACCGGAAAAAAGTATAAATCATTCTAGAAGTCAATGCTTGATATTTTAGGGATAAAATTTAGCTAAGAAAAGAAATTCGGGGTGTTACATTGTTGTTGTTGCATTATTCATCATCTTCGTCATTATCATAATCTTGTTCTTCATTATCATCTCTTCTTGTTCAGTATCATCATTTTCTTGTTGTTGAATATTACTGTTGTTACCACTACTATTGTAACTTGATCAAAATTTTTAGGTCAAATTTTATTCGTATATCACTTGTACATTACTTATTAGGTGATTTTAGTAAGTAAAATTTTAATTTTTAGTTGAATTTCTCATCTAGGTGTATCTGCTACTAATGTTTTTTCAATAATGGATAAAACACGTAACGCGAATCCAACAGATGAGTAATCTGTTGCACAAATGAGTAATCTATTTCAACATATATGACTAATCTATTGCAACATATAGACTAATCTGTTGCCACATATGAATAATTTATTGCAACATATGACTAATCTGTTGCGACAGATGACTCATATGTTGAATTCATGTTGCAGGTTTCATCCATTGTAGCAGTAGCAGATATACCAAAACAAATTCAACAAGTATCATAATTATACTTATAAAATCACCTATGCAGTAATGTCTAATGATAAAATAATAAAATTTGACCTAAAAAATTCCAAAAATTTCAATAGGGGCACAACGAATAAGTGAAACACATGAAAAATTTCATGAAACAGGTAAAGAAGAAAAAAATATTATATCATACATCAAATGCAAAAGGATCAAGAGGACAAACTTTTGAGTTCTCTTAAAAAAAAATTTCCCTAGTATTTTAATTGTTTTCTAATGGATGACCCATCTGTTATAACATATTTTCTATCTGTTTGATAATTTCCAATAGATGAATCATATCTTGCGACATGTTAGTTATCTGTTGATTCAAATTATGTATTTGTTAGTAATAACTAAATTGATTTATCTAAAATTAAAGACAAGTCTTTAAGACAATGGTAAAAATATTTGAGTTCTCCTAAAAATGTTTGAGTTCCCTAGTATTTTAAATATTTTTCAACAGATGACCTATTTGATGCAACAAGTTAGTCATTTGTTGCAACAAACAGTTATAACAGGTTATTCATTTGTTGATTAAAATTAAATAATTAGACAAGGGTAAAAACATTTGAGTTCTCCTAAAAAAACGTTTGAGCTTTATTAGTTTAAATTATTTTTCAACACATCTTTTGTCTATTTAATAATTTCCAATAGATGAGTCATATTTTGCAACAACTTAGTCATCTGTTACAACAGATGTCTATATCTGTTTGATAATTTTCAATAGATGAATCATCTTTTGCAACATATGTCAATATCTATTTGGTCATTTTCAACAGGTGTTTTTATTTGTTTGGTCATTTCCAACAGATTACTCATCTGTTGTAACATGTTAGTCATATATTGATTCAAATTAAGCAACTATTAGTAATAACTAAATTGATTACTAAAATAAAATATAAATTAATAAGCTCAATTGCAGTTTCAATTAATCTAATGGTAATTACACGGTCAACTAAGTATGTACGTCCTGAGTAGAGTGATCAGTTGACCAATTTTATTTGAAATGATTCAAACTAAGTCATCATTAGAAATAACTGTATTAATTTAACTAAAATTAAAGATGAATTAGTAAGTTAAATTACAATTTCAATTAATCTCATAGTAATTACATGATCAATTAAGTGTTTCATACTAAGTAAAATGATTAATTGACCAATTTTATTTGAAATAATTCAAATTAAATCATTATTAGAAATAACTATATTGATTTAACTAAAATTAAAGATGAATTTTTAAGTTCAATTATGATTTTAATGAATCTCATAGTAATTACATGATCAATTAGGTGTTTCATCCTTAGCAGAAAAATTAATTGACCAATTTTATTTGAAATAATTCAAGTTAAGCCATTATTAGTAATTCTTATATTTATTTAACT
The DNA here is from genome assembly GCA_030864225.1 of Capsicum baccatum var. pendulum. Taxonomy (NCBI): domain Eukaryota; kingdom Viridiplantae; phylum Streptophyta; class Magnoliopsida; order Solanales; family Solanaceae; genus Capsicum; species Capsicum baccatum. The sequence continues at coordinate 196,670,561 of CM061559.1, read as the reverse complement.
AAAATTAAACATGAATTGATGGGTTCACTTATAATTTCAATTAATTTCATAGTAATTACATGATTAACTAAGTGTATTCGTCCCGAGTAGAGTGATCAATCAACCAATTTTATTTGAAATGATTCAAATTAAGTCATTATTATAATAACTAAATTTATTTAACTAAAATTAAAGATAAACTTACAATTTTAATCAATCTCATAGTAATTAAATGATCAACTAAGTCTATTCGTCATGAGTAGAGTGACCAATTGGCCAATTTTATTTGAAATAAATGAAATTAGGCCATTATTCGTAATAACTAAAATTAAAGATGAATTGATAAGTTTACTTACAATTTCAATTAATCTCATAGTAATTACATGATCAGTTGTGTGTATTCGTCACGAGGAAAGTGATCAATCGACCAATTTTATTTGAAATGATTCAAATTAAGTCATTATTTGTAATAACGAAATTGATTTTAACTAAATTAAAGATGAATTGATATGTCCACTTACAATTTCAATTTTTGTATTCGTCGTAAATAGAATGATTAATTGATAAATTTTATTTGAAATGATTCAAATTAAGCATTTATTAGTAATAACTAAATTGATTTAACTATAATTAAAGACAAGACCTTAGACAAGGGGACAAACATTTGAGTTCTCTTAAAACATCTGAGTTTTAGTATTTTAAATTATTTTCCAACATATATCTTATATGTTTGATAATTTTCAACTGATGAGTCATATATTGCAACAACTTAGTCATCTGTTGCAACAAATGTCGATATTTGTTTGATAATTTTCAATAGATGAGTCATTTATTGCATCATGTTAGTCATTTGTTGCAACATGTGTCTATATTTGTTTAGTTATTTTCAATCGATGTCTTTATCTATTTGGTCATTTCCAATAGATGTCTTTATCTATTTGGTCAATTTCAACAGATTACTCATATTTTGCAACATGTTAGTCATCTATTGATTATATTAATCAATTATATTAGTAATTACTAAATTGATTTAACAAGAATTAAACATAAATTAATAAGTTCAATTACAGTTTCAATTAATCTCATGGTAATTACATTATCAACTAAGTGTGTTCGTCCTGAGTAGAGTGATCAATTGACCAATTTTATTTGAAATGATTCAACCCATGTAATGCCCTGAGATCGCATCCCAAGACGTCACATGGTGCTTATGACCCCAAAGGACCATAAGCTAACCCTTTACTGATATCTGTACCTATACACTATATAATATCTGAAATAAATGCAGAAACTAGCTATAAGTTTCAACACATCTATGAATACTCATACTACAGAAAATTAAATACTAATAAATCCGTCTAAAAAGCCTCTAAACTGTCTGAACTGTAGATTTGATGGGACAGGTTCCCAACTAACTCCGTTAACTGAAAATAAACAAAGTCTGAAGCAATAATAGTAAATTGAGATTCATCCTTGAAAGAAGAGGAGTCACTGCTACTACTGCTGACTGGGACTGAACTACTGAGTATACTCTGGATCCTGTGCCTCTGAACCTATAGTGTCAAATAAAAAACCATAGCGCAAATGCATCAGTACAGGAATATGCCGAGTATGTAGAAGAGGTAGGCTAATGCAAAGGCTCATGCATGCATAATATCTAAACTGAATTATCATGAAGATGCCGCATGAGAACACATACATGAATGCACAGAACATGAACACAATCATCGCAACTCTAGACCCTAAAACTCGGATACCACCTTAGTGCAGACTGAACTCACCACTAAAACTGAGATATAGAATCACTGACTCATCTGATACTGATAACTAAGGATCTGGATGTACTTAAATCAATGACTAAACTCTGAACATACTGTTATCGACAGAAAGAATTAGAGATTAACTTTTCTAACAGATTATTCTGGAGCAATTCTAAATGATAAGAAGTATGATTATGTCCAAATCTAACAACATAAAACTTGATAGAATCTAAGATTGAGATCACACCTCTCTGATGGGAGTTCTCTAGATATGATAATAAGAATACTCAACATGGTCTGAGACTGAGATCAAATTTTCTAACTGATTGCTTTGGAAGCTTTATAAATGATAAGAAATATGATTATATCTGAATCTGATGACAAACATATTCAATAGAAATCTGATACTGTGATCAAGTTTGTCTGGCAGTATATCTATGAATATGATATCAAAAAACTATATATGAGACCAACCCTATCTGACGGGATGGTCCATAAATCAATAGAACTATCTGTGTTCCTCATAAAGATAGATGACTGTATCTGACAGTTCTAACTTCTGAAGATTGATTCTGAAATTGAGACTGAATCTAAAAATAAAACTATGGGAAGTAGTTATCTAACCAACATGCCCCAACCTACCATAGGTGGGGTCCACCCTCAACTCTCGGTTGGGAGGGTGCCAATACCGTGCCACGGGTAAAGATATTATCTTTTCTCTAAGGTCAGGCTCTCTGGCAGTGACCATAAATAGGACATTAAGCTTTCTTCACAGGTGACTTTTTTTCTTGTGCTGGATACACAGTTCAAGAACACAAGGATTTTTTTTAAGATTCACAACCTCTACTAGCAGGTGAGTTCCCATCCTTGGGTTCCATTGGTGTTGAATCCTTCTCAAAATTAAAAGACACTGATCTAATTCTTAGAATGAACTTAGACTGAGTTGAATCTACTACTGATCATGTTTCTCAAAAGATCTGACTGAGTTACGCTGAGATTACTTAGTTCCATATCCAACGGAAAAGATATCAAATTATGGTATTTGACTGATGGTACAGAGCTTAAATAGATTACAAGAATTGCTTTTGAGATTAGAATTGCATCACTTAAATACTATTAGATCTAAGCTGATTATAGGACTGAGGATAGATTACTAGCGATGCAGAGATTACAGAGATAATTGAGATTATTGAGCTTTCTTAAGTTCTGCACTTTTCTGAGGATACAAAGTTCTATAATTCACTGAGTTCTGAGAATCATGGCTCGACTGAAATTATCGAGAAACTGACATGGGATATAGACAACAGCTCTATTATCGGGTATAAATACCCTTAGGATTCGATGACATAAAAGTAAAGCATAATCATTTATTCATCATCATGTTCATTCATATATTATCACAATCATTCATGCATCATCACAATTATCAAAGCATTTTCATAGTCACCGAGGGGTCACTTTAGGCATCTTGGTATCAAGTACTTCATACCTATATCAGTCTTGACATGTATTTGGATATCACATAGCTTGGGAAAACTTCATACTATCACGTCATAACCTACTTGCTAACCACTTAGCATATATTAAAAGCTTAACATATATCAAGAGCACATAATTGTAGAATTTACTACTATCACCTCTCCACTTATTCACTAAGGTCCTTCAACAAAACACTAGACATTGACAGGTTCACACTTATTTGGGAATTTCCTACTACCATGGAATAATTCATTCACTTGATCGTTTTATCAAACACTAAGCACAAACTAACTCACAATTTGGGTTTCCTATTCAACATACTATGATGGCCCTTATGCTTCACCTAATCTCTTTATCAAACCTATGGGGGACATGCTTCACTTATTCAACCATTTCTACACCCAAAAGTCATGAAAACATCACATACAAAAACAACTTCAAGAGGTTCTATCACATGAGTTCCACATACTAGGGTCAAAGCTCATAAATTTTGTAGACAAACATAAATCAAAACTCAGCAACATATTGAACATCCATTTCAACTCATACAACTTATAAAATTAAAAATCTTTGAGTTTTAAAAAGGGTGCTTGAGCTTCTTGGATGAAAGGAACACAAGAATAAACATCTACATACCTTAATCTTTGAAATTGAATGAATTCTAATGCTTGAGACTCTATCCGCACTTGTAATAAATAATTTTCGAAGCCTACACTATGAGGAACTTGATTCTTGAAGAAATCTTGAAGAATTTATGGATGATTTTTGGAAGATTAGGGTTCTTGATTAAACCCTAGTTATTTTTCCCTGAGAGAATTTGGAAGAGAAAAATGATGAAATTAGGGTTTTGAAAGAGGTTTCCCATATTTTTAGATGCTTCCAAAAGGTGGAAAAAAACTAAAATACCTTGCAAGAATGTTCTAAAATTGCTGGAAAAATATTGTTGATGACATCCGTGACAAGCCGTCAAACCCGTGACGGGCCATCACGAATTGTCATCATAAAAATGGTGGATTTTTTGACTTTCTGCCTTAAGGTGACAACATTTTGTGATGGGCCGTCAGGCTTGTGAAAAGTCGTCATAAATGGTCGTCGCAGATTTTCAAGGCTGACACGCTGGAGTAAAATAATCATAAATATTTGCTCTGATATTGGTTTTAGACAAAATTGGTATCGTTGGAAAGATAATTCAAAGAGATTTCATTTGATATATAGTACGCCCTCTAATTCGATATATACAAGAAGTTATGGTCGATTGAAGTTGACCTAAATTTTGACGATCACTAAAACTTGAACGATAGGAAAGCTTTGAACTCGTACATGAGTTAGGGGACCTCTATGATATTAATTCATGCTCAAATAAATTCCCATATGATTCAAAGTATTTCATATTTGGGAGGATATTTCTGAAATATTTTGACTCGAATTTTTGCTATACCAAATACGCTCTGGGGCTCAGACTGGAAGAGGATTTTGCGGGGCATTACAACCCAAGACATAATTAGAAATAACTATATTGATTTAACTAAAATTAAAGATTAATTAGTAAGTTTACTTATAATTTCAATTAATTTTATAGTAATTGCATGATCAACTAAGTGTTTAGTCTTAAGTAGAATGATCAATTGACCAATTTTATTCAAAATAATTAAAATTAAGCAATTATTAGTAATAACTAAATTGATTTAAGTAAAATTAAATATGAATTGATAATTTTAATTATGATTTCAATTAATCTCATAGTAATTACATGATCATCTAAGTATATTCGTCTTGAGTAAAGTGTTAATTGACCAATTTTATTTGAAATGATTCAAATTAAGAAATTATTAGTAATAACTACATTGATTTGACTAAAATTAAATATGAATTGACAAGTTCAATTACGATTTTAATTATTCTCATATTAATTGCACGATCATCTTAGTGTTTCCGTTCTGAGTAGAGTGATCAATTCACTAATTTTATTTGAAATGATTCAAATTAAACCATTATTAGAAATAGCTAAATTTATTTAATAATTATAATTTTAATTAATCACATAGTAATTATATGATCATTTAAGTGTATAACCTATTGCAACAGATTTAACCTATTGCAACAGATAAGTCATCTGTTGAAAATTATCAAACAGATATACACATATTGTAACAAATGTCTTTATTTCTTGTCATTTCCGATAGATTACCAATATGTTGTAGCATATGACTTTATCTATTTTTTATTTCCAATAGATTACTATTCTATTGCAATAGATGACTAATCTGTTGCAACAGATGTCTTTATTTGTTTGGTCATTTTCAACAGATTACTCATCTTTTGCAACATGTTAGTCATCTATTGATTCATATTAAGCCATTATATTAGTAATAACTAAATTGATTTAACTATAATTAAAGATGAATTAATAAGTTCAATTACAGTTTTCAATTAATCTCATGGTAATTACATGATCAACTAAGTGTGTTCGTCCTGAGTAGAGTGATCAATTGACCAATTTTATTTGAAATGATTCAAACCAAGCCATAATTAGAAATAACTATATTGATTTAACTAAAATCAAGGATGAATTTGCAAGTTCACATACAATTTCAATTAATTTAATAGTAATTACATGATCAACTAAGTGTTTAGTCTTAAGTAGAATGATCAATTGACCAATTTCTTTTTAAATAATTAAAGTTAAGAAATTATTAGTAATAACTAATTTAATTTAACTAAAATTAAAGATTAATTGATAATTTTAATTACGATTTTAATTGTTCTCATAGCAATTACATGATCATCTAAGTATATTTGTCTTGATAAAAGTCTTAATTGACCCATTTTATTTGAAATGATTCAAATTAAGACATTATTAGTAATAACTACATTGATTTAACTAAAATTAAAGATGAATTGATAAGTTCAATTACGATTTCAATTATTCTCATATTAATTACCCAATCATCTTAGTGTGTTTGTTCTGAGTAGAGTGATCAATTGACTAATTTTATTTGAAATGATTCAAATTAAGCCATTATTAGTAATAGCTAAATTTATTTAATAATTACAAATTCAATTAATCTTATAGTAATTATATGATCATTTTAGTGTATAACCTATAGCAACAGATTTAACCTGTTGCAACAGATGAGTCATTTGTTGAAAATTATCAAACAGATATAAACATATGTTGCAACAGATTGGTCATCTGTTGTAACAAATGTCTTTATCTGTTGGTCATTTCCAATAGATTACCAATCTGTTGCAGCATATGACTTTATCTGTTTTTTATTTCCAATAGATTACTAATCTGTTGCAATAGATGACTAATATATTCTAACAGATGTCTTTAATTGTTTGGTCATTTTTAATATATTTCTATTTTTTTATGATGGACTATCAATCTATTGTAATAGATGTCTTTATCTACTTGGTCATTTCAAATAATGTAATGCCCCGCATTTTCGAGCGAGGAATTGAATCGACGTTCCTACGTATGTAAGCTCTAATTTCATGGTTTATGTTTAGATTCATGTGTCATGATTTTTTCCTAGTAATGAAGTTATTATGAAGTGAAAAATGTTCATAGAAATGGCCTAAAGCAATGTTGAGCTAAGAACCTTTCGTTCATCCAAAATTGAATATTCAATTTTACAAGGGTCTACTTTGAACATGAATAAATTTTGATACACATATAATACTTTAGATCAAGACCCATCAAAATATATATAATTGAATTATCTTTTCAACGATACCAATTTTGCTAAAAACCGATAACCAAGTGAAAAGTTATGGCATTTTCCGTGTGAGGCAGTAAGATGGCGTGATCTTGACGCGTCGCATCGACTGCGCCCTGACAACGAAACTTGACACAAATTTAAAGAAATTTTATGTATTAATTCAGTTCCTAATGGGTCTAGGGGCATTGTGGTCACTTCTCCTCACCCAAAATCCATCTATAACATAGGATTTCATCCCTAAGAAGCCAAATTTGCATATTAATCACTCTTTCTCTCAAAATTAAAACCCTAACTCCTTCTCCAAAGATCAAGAACTCATCTCTAGGATCAAGAATTCTATGAAAACTGATTAAGATTCGGATTCAATTCTTCTAACTATGAAATCTAAGGTAAGTGGGGTTTTCCTAAAACTTCTTGGGTATACAAAATTGTTTCAACAACTTTTAACATTGTAAAATAATGATTTCCTGAAGGGGTTTTTGAATTTACATTGAAACCTTGCATTATGAATTCTTTAATGATACTATTGATTTGGTCTTGAGGCCTTTCCCCCCAAATTGATTTGTAATTTTTTATATGTATGTATTTGTTTAAAGTTGATATTAGAACTGAGAGCATGACTATTCACGCTCCCTCTCATGTTGCAACACCCTCTTGATTTAGAATGTTATGAGTTGAAGAATGTTATACAGAGGCATGGTATCAATATTCTTGATTATTGTTGAATGATTTAATATTAATTTTTAAATTGATGAGAGGGATTTTTACATATTAATAAATACTGAAAATATATAATGAAAGAAATGCACGGTTTGGTCAAAAATATATGACCACCACATATTTGTTGGAATTGTTGAAAATATGAGAATCTTTGCATGGTTTTGACTTATATTTTGAAATATTAATTCTCTTATATATGTCTGAATGTTTGGGTGGTCTGAACATTACATTAAATAAAAGAATCTTGCATGATATTTTTATGGCTAAGAATTATGACTTGCAAGTCTTGGTGTGACGACACCAAATCAGATAATGTCATGGTAATTTAGAATAGAACAGAATGCATGTTTTCAATTAGATTTTTAGATTTTTGAGACATAGAATGATTCATGTTTAGAAAAGGTTAAAATGGGGCTTAAAGAGAGTTAGGTGGTTACCCAAATAATGCACGAGTTCAGAAAACTCATTGCCCGAAATCATGTTTTGCCAATACGAGTTATTATATTCCCAAAGAGGAATTATATGTTGGCCTAGTGCCCTGTGGAATATCAGAATACAAACTCCAACCCTTGTGGAAAACTTTGGTTGGTGGCTTAGCTGCCGAGTTAAGGGCGAATTCAATATAGCCTGTGGACTGTTAGACTTGTAGGGTGGACCAACTAGCTCAGAAGTTAAATAAAGAATGGTATTGCATCTACAGAATTATTTGAATGATCATTTGACGTTGCCCATGTATTTTAAACTGTTTCATGCATAATGTTTATGACTTTCTCTCACCTATTGATGTTTCAGCTTTTAACGGAATATTTTAGGCCTTTTCTTTAGGATAATTGTGTGTTTTCAAGCAACCATGGCTGTATTTAACATAGAATTTTAGTGTTTTCAGGGTAAGGACTAAGCGTCAAGGATAACATGGACAATCTGAGCAAAATAAAGGCAAATTGAGTAGCGAAGGCTTAGGCGATGGATCGTCGACCTTGCGAAGATTCATCGGTCTAAACCTTAAAATAAAGCAGAAGGCGTAGACTCTGGATGGCCTGCAATGGTACAAGCGATGGACCATCGGCCCTGCGATGAACCGTCAGTGTGAACCGTCGCGATAATACGGAAGGCATCATCATTAGAAGTCATATGACAGTCCAAGCGATGGACCGTCGACCTTGATATGGGCCGTCGTACTACCCATCACCCAAAAGTAGAACATGGACTCACTGGACACCCTGCAATGATGCAGGCGATGGACCGTCGGACCTATGATAGACCGTCGCTTAAGCCGTCGACCAAAAACTGGAGAATCTGAGTTTGAATTTTAAAACCCCAGTTCTCAAATCATATAAATACCAAGTATTATGGTTTATTATGTATATTTTGTCTTGATTTTCATACTTTCTCCTCTATTAAGATCTTTGTACTACTTATCATTGAGATTTGAATCTAGAGATTGAGACGATTTTTAGTCTTTATTGTTTCCATCAAAGATTGAGAAGAACGATATTGTGACTTTTTTAAGTGTTCTTCTAAAGTTATTTATGAACATCAATATAACTTTGATTTCTGGCATGGAGATGAGTATCTAAACTCCTATAACTAGGTTTATGGGAGCGTTGATATAGAGAACGATTTTGGGGTTGTAAATGGGTTGGTTTTCTAACATCTATCGAAATTTCATGAATCTTTCTTCATTTTAATGACATCTCTTGGTTACAAACTTGAGAAGTGAGACCATGAACTCCACTTGTCTGACAAGAAAGTGGATGTTGGGAAAAGAAATGATTCACATAAACTTCATAGGTTTACTCTTTGGGTTAACGGGTTGATGCCTTAACAGGGTCAACCCTCATGAGAGTGTTATTGAATAATGCATGAATCATTTAAGTTAGAGACAAGTAAACAGTGAAATACTCATTAGGTTGAGAAACACGTGGGTAATCTTTAGAATTCAATAATTCTTGCAATTGGATACATAAGTTAGAATTCGAACACAAACTCACAACCCTAATTGCTTGAACATCTTGGTGAGCATAACTCTAGTTAATTTATTCTCTTTGGAATTACATCTACATTTACTCTTAGTAGCTGGGCTGTTGTGTAACACTAATACAAAAGAACACTGTTAACATTTCCAAGCCTCCTTTATTTCGGAGCCTTAGATCAGCAGTCTGATAACAATCATAATACTTAGTGAAAATATTATTCCCTGTAGGATTCGACACCCAACCAAGTTAGATTATATATTTGATAGAGACCAATTACTCTCTCATAAGAGAGTTGTAATTTAGCCATATCAAATTTTGGAACCATTGCCGGGGAATACAATTGTCAATTATGTTTGTGTTTGTTAATTGACCTTTGGTCAGGTTTCTTAAATTTTACTTTTGTTTGTTGTTTTTGTTTGTGTAGGGGAGTTTTTGTGTATTCCAAGTACATGGAGATCGGGTGAACCATTATTACCAATACATCCGAAACCGCATCTTATAGGCAGAATGGCAGAACCCTCAGATGCTGAGAGACTAGCCGTGTTGGCTAGAGATCAACTAAATCAGTAGAATGATAGCCAACGAGCATGTCATCCTAACCCTGATGATGATGATTTGGGGGATGATGACTTGTTAGACCCTGGAAATCGAAGGCGTGCAGAGAATATTGCTGCACCAGGGAACAGAAATATGGACAGAAATCGTCCTTTTAGGGCGAGACCTGATCGTCAAGTTATTCAATTTGATCTTAATGATGATAAAGATAGAATTGATGGAGTTGGTTCCACTGGAGCTATCATTCCTCCACCTCTAGCACCAGGATCAAAGTTCAATATTACCAATATAATGATCCAATTCCTTTATCTGAAGGGGTTGTTTGGTGGACTCTTCGGAGATGATCCCAATATGTATTTAGTGAATTTTGTAACTATTTACAAGTCTTTTGACAACTCAGGAGTGGGACAAAATGCCATTTTCCTGTTTTTTATTCTTTTGTCTATGTCAGGAAAGGAAATAATGTGGCTTAATGAGTTGATGCCCGATTTGATAACCAACTGGAGGCAATTGAAAGAGACTTTTCTAGAAAGGTTTTCCCCCTTCCAGAAGGGTACAGTTGAGGGACAAGATCAGTAGCTTTAGGTAGGTCCCAATCGAAGATGTTCATGAGACATGGAAGAGGTTAAAAAAGAAGCTGACACAGTGTCCGAACCATAGTATGATAGATATTCATCTAATGGAGACTCTTTATTGAGCTTTGAACTCTATTATGAAGCCAATTATTGATAATACTGCAGGGGGATCATTTATGGATCTTACTTTTTATGAGGCCTCATAGATGCTTGATCAGATGAACAAACAAAGTAGAGCTTGGCATACCAGGGATTCTGTGGTAGCAAGACTTACTTTGTCTATTGGTATGATTATAGAACAGCATAAAAAAAAAGAATGTGATCAAGACATGGCACACTTGAAGACACTGATGGATTTGTTGACCAAGCACTTATTATCTGCTAAGACTGAAAAGTTGAAAGATGTTGCACCCCAAGGTAGAGATAATTTTGATTCGGAAGAGGAGGAAAACTATTTGAATAACAAAGTGGGTTTCCGAGGAAATAGCCAAGGAAATAAAGTTTGTACTTATTATGAAAAGGATTGATATAAGAATCAGGATCAAGGAAAATGGAAGAGCGAGAATGATAGAAGTAGGTTATATATACCTCCTGAAAGCAGAGATAATACTGCAACTAGCTTTAGAAAGATGTCCATGCTTGACATGATGGAAAAATTATTAAAGAGAGTTGAGGCTACCAACTCCAGGGTGACTACCATGAAAACCTATTTTTCTTCTATGAGTCAGTTGGTAAGCTCTCACTCTACTTCGATCAAACAGTTGGAACAGCAAATGAGCCAACTTTCTGTAGCGCTGAATCAGAGGAAGAGTGGAATGCTGCCAAGTGATACAATTCAGAACCCTCAGAATGATGGTTCGTGCATGGCGATACCACAAGGAGTGGTAAGGTTTTATCAGGCCTTTCTTTAGGAAAATCTGTGAACGATGAGGTGATCGGAGAAGATGCTGAGCTTAAAGAAGGTAATACATTAGAGTCTAAGAAGTTGGATGGCATTGTTATCCCTTCTAATCATTGGCAGGTTGATGAGTTAGAAAAAGGGAAAGAGAAGCAAGAGGAAGCAGTGGTGAATACTCTCCCAAAACCACCTCCTCCATTTCCCATGTGTTTAAATAAGAAAGACAATGACACAAAGTTCGGCAAATTCATGGCTATGCTTAAGCAGTTGACAATTAATTTACCATTGTTGGAGGCATTAGAGAAAATGCCCGGGTACACAAAGTTCATGAAAGATCTTGTCACAAAGAAGTGGATATTTCACTTTGAGCCAATGGATAATTTCCAACATTGTGGGGCTATTTCCACAAGAACTCTGGTATAGAAAAAGGCAAATCCGAGAGCATTTACTATCCCATGTACTATTGGGCCTTTTTACTTTGCTAAAGTTTTGTGCGACTTGGGGGAAAGCATCAATCTAATGCTGCTAGCTATATACAAAAAGTTGGGTTTGGAGACACCACACCCACCAACATGCAACTTTTGATGGAGGATAGGTCGATAAAATAACCTATTGGTATTCTGTATGATGTGTTGGTGATGGTCGCTTGCTTCATATTTCCTACAGATTTCATCATTCTGGATTGTGAGGTGGACTTCGAGGTGCCCATAATCTTGGTTTGACCTTTTTTGACAATCGAAAGTATATTAATTGATCTACGAGCTAATGAGCTCTTATTTTTGCTGAATAATGAAGTGGTGCAGTTTGATGTATGCCAATCAATGAAACAACATAAGGATATGAGCGTATTTTCCATTGTGGATGTATATTATGAGAAGGAGCAAGAAGTGTCGATTGAAGAAAAGTTTGTTGTTGAGACATTAGCTATTGTGTTGATGAACTTTGATCAGGATAGTATAAAAGATTATAAGGAGACAGTGTGCCTTAACAGGCATGGGATCTTACTCATATGCACCCAATAAGTTTAATTTAGGCTTAAAATTTGTCCAAGTCCACCCGCTAAAGCTTCTATAGAAGAACCACCTATCCTGGAGCTGAAACAGTTACCCAGTCATTTAAGGTACGTGTTCTTAGGTAGTGGGAATACACTTCCTGTTATTATTGCGGCTGACCTGGGTGAACAACAGGTGGAATCTCTCATCTCTGTCCTTAAGATATATAAGAGGGCTATTAGTTGAACGATTGCAGACATCATTGACATCCCTTCGGGTGTATGTACACATAAAATCTAGTTGGAGGAGGATTGTGTTTCGACTACCGAGCATCATCTTCACTTAAACTCATCTATGCAATAGGTGGTGAAGAAGGAGATTATCAAGTGGTTGGATACAGGAGTGGTTTATCCTATATTGGATAGTAAGTGGGTGAGTCCTATTCAGTGCGTTCCTAATAAAGGGGGCATGACAGTGGTAGCTAATGAGAAGAATGAGTTGATTCCACTCAAACCTATTACTGGGTAGAGAGTGTGTATGGATTATCGAAAACTCAATTCGTGGACATTGAAGGATCACTTCCCAACGTCCTTTGAAGACTAGATGTTTGACCGACTGGCTGGAAAGGGTTGGTACTATTTCTTAGATGGGTATTCCAATTACAACTAGATTTCCATTGCTCCTGAAGATCAGTAGAAGATGACATTCACATGCACATACGGTACGCTTGCTTTTAAAAGAATGCCTTTCGGGTTATGTAATGCACCGGCCACTTTTCAGCGGTGCATGATGTCGATCTTTTCTAATATAGTTGAAGACACCCTAGAGGTGTTTATGGAAAATTTATCGGTTGTTGGTGATTCCTTTACACTGTGCTTGCAAAATCTGAGCCAGGCATTACAGCAATGCGAAGAGTTCAACCTTGTCTTTAACTGGGAAAAATGCCACTTCATAGTGAAGGAAGGCATTGTGCTTGGTCATCGAATTTTAGCTAAAGGAATTGAGTTAAAAAAGACAAAGGTTCAGGTGATTGAGAAGCTACCACCCTCCCCCTCCTATCTCAGTCAAAAGGGTACGTAGTTTCTTGGCTATGCAGGGTTTTAATACAGATTCATAAATGATTTCTCAAAGATTACAAACCCGTTTTTCTAACTCTTAGATAAGGAAGCCAAATTTATTTTTAATGATGACTACAGAAAAGCTTTGAATGCCTTAAGTTGAAGCTAGTGGAAGCTTCAATTATTGTTGCTCCTGATTGGAAGAAGTCGTTAGAGATTATGTATGATGCCAGTGGACTAGAACTTGGAGCTGTTCTCAAACAAAAGAAAGATAAGTTGTTTCATCCAATATATTTTACAAGCAAGGCCCTAAAAAGGGCTCAGAAGAAGTATACGGTGATAGATCCGGAACTCCTAGCAGTGGTCTATGCCTTTGAGAAGTTTCGGGCATATTTGTTGCATACCAAGGTAGTGGTACGCACTGACCATGCTACCTTGAGGTACCTAATGTTGAAAAAGGATGCTAAACCAAGGTTGATCCGGTAGGTATTGCTACTTCAGGAATTTGACTTCGGGGTCAAGGATCGCAAGGGATTTGAGAATCAGGTGGCTAATCACCTATCCAGACTCGAAGGCGAGCAGGTAGTAAAAGATGAGTTTGAGATTGATTATTCCTTTCTGGATGAGGAAATCCCAGCTACCGTTAAGGAGAAAATGCCTTGGTATGCTACTTTTGCAAACTATGTGGTGCGAGAATTGATAAAGGAAAATCTTTTTTTTCACCAAAGAAAGAAATTCCTTCATGATATGAAACATTACTTCAGGGATGAGCCATATCTATTTTGGTGGTGTACCGACAATATTATAAGGTGATGTGTGCCATAAGTGGATGTATTGAGTATATTGGAAGCATGCCATGCTTCTCCAGTTAAAGGTCACCATTAAGGTGACTGAGCTACTAAAAAGGTATTGTAGAGTGGCTACTATTAGCCAATGTTATTCAAGGATGATCATGAGTTTGTGCTATAGTGTGACCAATATCAGAGGCAGGGGTCAATCTCCAAGCGGCATGAGACGTCTTAGAAAAAGATACTTGAAGTGGAATTGTTTGATGTTTAGGGCATCAATTTCATGGGCCCTTTTGTAAGCTCATATGAGATAAATACATCCTGGTTGCGGTTGATTATGTTTAAAAATAGGTCGAAGTTGTTGCCTTATCTGATAATAAAGGAAAGAGAGTTGTTGCATTTCTAAAAAAGAATATCTTATCTTGCTTTGGAGTACTACATACTATTATAAGCAATTGAGGATCTCATTTTTGAAACAAAGTGTTTTGGACTGCTTTGGCAAAATATGGGGTGAATCAGCATAGAGTAGCAACTCCATACCACCCACAAATGAGTGGGAAAGTAGAGATTTTGAACAGGGAGATTAAAGCCATCTTATCCAAAATGATGAACACTAGTAGAAAAGACTGGTCTCAAAAGCTCGATGACACCTTGTGGGCGGATCAAACTACTTTCAAGACAACCAGCAGCATATCACCGTATTAGTTAGTCTATGGAAAATCATGTCACTTACCGATAGATATGGAGCACAAGTTTTTATGGGCACTCAAAAGGTTAAATCTAAATTAGAAGGAGACAGCAGATCTAAGACTAGAGAAACTGAATAAGATGGATGAATTTTCTCTTAGGGCTTATGAAAGGGCATACCTATACAAGGAGAAGATAAAGTAGTATCATGATCAGAGAATTGAAAATGAGATTTCTAGAAAGGTGACTTAGTGCTTCTATTCAACTCCAGACTCAAACTGTTCCCAGGTAAACTTAAGTCCAAGTTGTTAGGCCCATTTAAAGTTAGTCAAGTCTAGTTATCTAGAGTAGTCAAACTTGAAAATAAAGATGGGAGTGTCTTCAAAGTCAACGGGAAAAGAGTAAAGCTTTATATTAGTCTAAAAGACTTGATAAAAAGTATTGGTACTGTCTATTGGTTTGTGCAAACTGAAGGGTTTATGTAAGAGTGCAGGTACTAAAATGACGAAAAGCAGATGCAAAAAGAAGGTAGGGTAACCAACGATATAACCCAACCAACTATTGCTAACTCGATGGACTATCGAGGTCAGCCGTCGTACATAGGTCTAGCAAATGAGAATCGAGAAAAGCCACGACAGAGTATTTTGATGGTGCATCGCTCATTTGACTCTTCTAGAGATGTGCTATCTACGACTCTAGAGGGAGAGATTTTGGGTACTCCCACCACCATGGGAGTCAACAATGCACCTGGTGAGGAAGTTGGTTCCTCCCCATACTTCACTGATGCCTCAGATTGAATAAGAGGCACGACAAGTATTTTCCCATCCTTTGTACTAAAAATTTTATACATTTGAGGACAAAGCATTTTTTTATGTGAGGGTGGATATGCTTGTTGGGGGGCTGTGTTGTCGATATTATCGGCATGTCCAAGTGTTAATTTTTCATTTTCATGTTCTGTTTGTTGAATTTTTAGTTTCATATTTGGTTGGTAATATGGTTGCATGAAATAAAAGTTCCATTCCTGTTGGAACCTTATTGAACATATGTGGATGACAACTTATGGTGGCAAAATTGTGTTTTTCATTTTTTGTATAATTAATTCCTCTTACGAAGTGGTAAAGTTCTATGCAACCATGTGTGACTCTGTTAATGACATTAGAATTTAGTAATAAAGAAAAACCTAGCTATGTGATCAGGATCTCGAAAATTAGTAGGATAGAAATTAACTCAGTGCCTGTGTGGGTAAGTATTTGTATAATTCTGACATAAGTGTTACACCTAGAACTTGCCCGATTCATCAGATATTGTCGTGTGTTTTGACTTAATAAGAGAGGATAGTAGGCCTTCTTGTATTGTTAGTCCACTTAGCCAAATGGTTGACCCACAAAAACATTGTGTCTCCATTGTCAACCCTTTTGAGCTGCGGTAATGTTTTTCTATCCAAATAATTTTTATTCACTCTCTAAAAGGTGTTAAGCATTTAGCTTTGGACCTGGTCCAATTATGTACATTGTGCACTTTAACTTTGGCATATCGCCTAAGTTGAGGTGGCTATTGCTGATTATTAGGAGCCTAGGAGGTTGCGTTGAAAGTAATGTGAGGGGTAGCATCTGGCCGTGGTCTAGTTAGCAATCTAAATAGATATTGTGCACCTCAATCTTCTACATCAGCATAAGTTGAGGGTGGTTGATGTTGTGTTCTCAATAATAAAAAATGACAAGAGCGCTGAAGAATAACTGCAATTGAATAAGAGGGTTCTTAATTTTGGTAAGTAACTACTAAATAGGGTAAAAAGAGTGAAATTCTTTTACGTTAAGTCACTTACCCAAATGAATAACCTTCACCGAGCCTAAAACCTTATTACAACCCTTAGCATGTACTACTTGATCTTACTGAGTCAATCATAAGAGAACATTAGATGATATGGGCAAGCTTATAGGTGTACACTGTGTTGGCAAATTCTTTTCTAAGAGTGAGAAGCTTAGTTTTGTCCACGATTTAACTGTGTGATGTGAGGTAGACTTATTTGGCTATGAGGGCATGTTGAGTTATATCAATTCTATTTATTTCTTTAGGGCTTTGAATTTATAGCTATAAATATGATAATTAGTTGTTAATGCCAATAGTGGATCCATGTGTGTTGAGATGGCATAACCAAATGGGTTGTGGAATGATTGTATGATTGTGTTGGTTTTACTATGAACTACCCATGATGATGTTGATCATATATGTATCCTAGTTTTGAGTTGCTTGAGGACAAGTAATTACCTTAAGTTGAGGGTGTTTGATGTACCGACTTTTGACGGAACATTTTAGGCCTTTTCCTTAGGATAATTGTGTTTTTTAAGCAACCATAGTTGTATAAAACATGGTATTTTAGTGTTTTCAGGGTAAGGACTGAGCGTAAAGGATAACTTGGACAATCTGAGCAAAACAAAGGCAAATTGAGCAGAGATAGCTCAGGAAATGGACTGTCTACCTTGAAGTAATCCGTCGGTCTAAAATGTTGACAAAAAGTAGAAGGAATAGACTCTGGACGGCCTGAGAAGGTCTAGGCGACGGACCGTCGCCTTGTGACGAACTGTCGGTGTGAACCATCGCCATAATATAGAAGGAATTATCATTAAAAGTCCTGCAATAATTGATGATAGGAGAATTTACACGCCTATAGTGCTATATTTTACCCATATTTTAGCCAAGTTTTGAGGACAAATTACATAATTCATGTAGTTTTAGTCCTTTTTCCTGTAAGTGAGCTAACAAACGTGATTATCAAGTTTTCAGGTATAAATGATGCAGAATTCAGCATTTTATGGATAACTTGACTCCAAAGAAAGCTTCACAAAAGGAGGAAAGCAAAGCTTGGATGCCAAGGACCAAAAGTGACTCATGGAAAACCTGTCCCGGGCAAAAACAGCAATTCTGAAGACTTTGGGAACTAGCAGTAACTTATTAGGATTAGGATAATGATACATTAACCAAGTAGGATTGGGTTAAGTAATTCATTATCTTAGTAGGAATAGGATATGGGTATTATAAATACCCTATTCTGCTAGAGATTTTGAGGCATTCCTCCATTAGTTACAATTCATTCTATTCTCATTTTACTTCTTATTCCACAACTTACAACTCGGATTCTAATTCTTCCATTAATTCTACTTTTTATTATTCTTCTATTCATCTACTCAATTCTTATTTTTTCACAACAAGAGAAACGTTACTTTGCAAGGGAGTTCACGCCTAACGCCTACCACACTCTACTACACGAGATCTTTATTGTGGTACAATAATAATGTCGATTGTGATTTCCTTCGCACTCATGGGTAACTAAACTTCTCTGTTGGGGTTATGGAAGCCTTATGAGATACTATCTAAGGCTATGAGTTTGTGAATTCATGACACGTGTATTGCTTATATCATTATTCTCTTCATCTTAATCTAAATTCTTTGTGGTTGCAAACGCATAGAATACGCCAGTATAGCATTAACTTGTTCAAAAGAAAAGTTATATGTCTGGAAAAGAGATAATGTCAAGGTAATAGGGTCCCATCCCCTATTAAAAAGTTAGTGTCATAACTGGATTAACCTCTTGGATAATTTGTACCATTAGATACGCTTTAAGCTCGAAAGAGTTAAAGTGAAATAGTCCTTGTTTAGGTTGAAAGACGCTTGGAGTTACCATCGAATACAATTCTCTATAAGCACATACATGTCTGAATTCCGTACAACTAATAGCCAATAGAGACGTACAACTCATAAGGTGGACATAACCCCAACTTCTCAATTCTCATTGTTTTACATCTTACCAAACATTCTTTCTTTTTACTTTGCTATTTTCCATTTTTACTTTATTACTTTGTTTACATTATTTTGCACGATAAAATCCCCCCTTTTTATGAGACTTGCACCAAAAAAGTCTAGTAATCCTTGCTTACTTGTTGACCAAGCTATTCCCTGTAGGATCGATACCCAACCCAGTTGGGTTCTATATTTGACTACGACCGCTTTACACTCTTACGAGAGCTGTAGATTGAGCGTTATCAAAAATTGGCGCCTTTGCCGGGGAATACGAGTTTCAATTAAGTTTGTGATAATTACTAGACCATTTGGTCAAAGATTCCCGTACTTTTACTTTTAGTTTTTGTTTTTGTTCTCTGCAGGTTTTTATTCAGTGCATGCCCCATACTCGAAGTTCTGGTCAACCGTTATTACCTATCAATCCTGAACCACAACATATTGGCAGAATGGAGGCACAACACAAAATTGAAAGGATGGTTACTCAACAGGAACAGGCGAGACTAGCTGCTCTAGCAGCCTCTCAAGTGCATCAACAGAATATTGATAACCCCGGGCGAGCAATAAATCCTGACGACGAGGACCTAGGTGATGACGAGTTACTAAACCCTAGGCATGCTGCTGAGATCGCAACACCTGCCAACAGAAGAGATCATCAAGCAAGGTTTAGGCATGAACGCCGACCTGTACAACCATCTTTCAACAATGATGATGATGATCTTGATGGAGACGGAGCCATTATTCCTCCACCATTGGCACCCGGAGCCAAGTTCAACATCACAAGCACCATGATTCAGTTATTGCAACTCATGGGATTATTTGGTGGACTAGCAGGCGATGATCCGAATATGCATCTCATCAACTTTATTTCTATATGCAAGTCGTTTGACAATTCTGGCGTTGGTTAGAATGTAATTCAATTACGCCTATTTCCATTGTCTCTGTCTGGGGAGGCAACTCTATGGTTGAATGGGCTGACTCCTGATTCTATTACAAATTGGAGGCAATTGAGAGATGCTTTCATAGAAAGATTCTTTCCGCCTTCCAAAAGAGCACAATTAAGAGATGAAATCAGCAACTTTCGGCAGCTTCCAACCGAAGCTCTTCATGAAACATGGGAGAGGTTCAAGACGAAGCTTATGAGGTGCCCAAACCATCACATGACCAATATCCACCTAATGGCGATACTATACAGAGCCTTGAATTCAATAACTAAACCAGTGGTGGATAATGCGGCTGGAGGATCATTTATGGACCTCACCTTTGGGCAGGCAAGCAATATGCTAGATTGGATGATGAAGCAAAGTAGAGCTTGGCATACCAGGGATTCTGAGGTAGCAAGCCCTACTATACCTATTGGCATGACTGCTGAACAAAGAAGAAGAGAAGAAGAACGTGATCAAGATATGGCGCACATGAAAACGCAAGTGGATCTTCTTACAAAGCACCTATCATCAGGGAAGACCAAAAAAGTCAAAGCTGTTGCGTTAAAAGGAAGAGAAGAATCTGATTCAGAAGAAGAAGCCAACTACTTGAACAATCAGGGGGGTTTCCGAGGTAATACCCAAGGAAACCAAGGTCAGAATTACTATGATAAATCTGGAAACAAGTACCAAGGTAGTTGGAAGAACAAGAATAAAAAGAGTGGTTTATACGTTCCCCCAGGAAGACGTGACACCACCACATCTGGTTTCGGAAGCATGGAAGATATAATGGCTAAACTGTTGAAAGGAGTGGAGGCAACCAGCGCGGGAGTAACGGAGGTAATACATGATTTGTCCTCGATGAAGAAATTGGTTGGCTCACATTCCACTTTAATAAAGCAAATAGAGCAGCAATTGAGCCAACTTTCCGCAGCACTCAATCAAAGAAAGGCTGGCACTTTACCTAGCAAGACTGTGCAAAATCCAAGGAATGATGGATCATGCATGGCTATTACTACCCGAAGTGATAAGGTTCTGGAAACTTCATCCAAAGGCAAGCAAGTGGTTGACGAGGCAGCAGACATCGATGATAAGGCAAAAGGAGAAGCCAACCATGATGTCCATGACGTCACACCGAGTATGTTGCAGCCTGAAAAGGCTGAAAAACGAAAGCAAGAGGAGAAGAAACCCGTGGAGAAAACAATTCCTTATCCACCACCACCTTTTTTTCAAAGATTAAAGAAGATTGCAGATGATACAAAGTTCAGCAAATTCATGAATATGTTAAAGCAGCTGACAATTAATGTTCCGTTGGTAGAGGCACTAAAACAAATGCCTGGGTATGCAAAATTTATGAAGGATCTTTTGACAAAGAAGCGAGCAGCAAGCTATGAGTTAAAGGATACTGTTCATCACTGCAGCGCAATCGCTACCCGATCACTAGTTCAGAAGAAGGCTGACCACGGTGCTTTCACTATTCCGTGCACGGTTGGATCTATGAATTTTGCTAAGGCATTGTGCGACTTGGGAGCAAGTATCAATTTGATGCCACTATCCATCTACAGAAATTTAGGGTTGGGCGATCCTACACCAACCAATATGAGGCTCGTGATGGCTGATAGGTCGGTCAAATGACCTGTGGGTATATTGAATGATGTGTTGGTGAAGGTTTCTTCATTCATCTTTCCTGCAGACTTCGTTATTCTGGATTGTGAGGTGGATTCTGAAGTTCCCATAATCTTGGGACGTCCTTTCCTTGCAACAGGAAGTGTGCTCATTGACATGAGAGCTAATGAGCTTTTATTTCGGTTGAATGACGAAGTGGTCCGTCTTGATATATTCAAAGCAATGAAGCAGCCCAGCGATATGAATGTGTTCTCTGTAGCTGATGTTCATTATGAGGATAAGAAAGCATTATCTATAGCGAAACAGCTTACTGTTGAGCCATTGTCTACTGCGCTACTGAATGTTGAGCATAAGGATGATGAAGAATATGAAGAAACTATGTGTGCTCTAATAGAAATAGGGTCCTATTCTCATACTCCTAAATAGCCGAATCATTATCTTAACAATCAACCGCCACCAACAGCGAAGACTTCCATTGAAGAGACACCAATGCTAGAATCAAAAAAGCTCCCTAATTATCTAAGGTATGTGTTCTTGGAAAGTGAAAATATACTTCCGGTAAGTATGGAGGATGATGTAAGTGAACAGCATGTAGAGGCTCTCATCTCTACTCTGAAGAGATACAAGAGAGCCATGGGTTGGACTATTAATGATATAATTGGTATCCCTCCCGGGATAGGCATCCACAAGGGTTATCTCGAAGAAGATTGCATGCCTACAAGTAAGCCTCATTGTCGTCTGAATCCATTCAGAAAACGATACACCATCTATCTCGATGAAGTCTAAGTAATCGAGATAGCTATGTCGTACCGCGATAATAAATCAAGCGCTTGATGGGAGGCAACCCATCGTTTTTAATTGTTTTTGTTGTTTTTGTTTTCCTAGGATTTTGTCGTGCCACGACTAAAACTAAGGCGCATGATAGGAGGCAACCCATCGTTCTAATCGTCTTTGTTGTCATTGAGTAAATGTAGGTGCAAAGAGGTGTAAAACGAGGAGGTCAGTTTTAAATTTTGATTTGGAAGTATTGCATGTTAAAGGTGGTAAGTTAGGAATGAAGAAGGAAAAGGCTATGGATTGGGCATTGCTTATAAAAATATAGGCAACGAACAAGGCTAGGCCTATGTAAAACTAGGCCAGGAACAAGGCAAGGCCTATACTATGGCCTAAGCTCTCGGAATCTAGTGTGCCATAGCATAGGCGCCGCCTATGCACAAGTATTCCATAGCATAGGCGTCGCCTATGCCAATGCCTTTTGTCTCTGAATCTCATATGCTAAGTGAAAGGCGCCGCCTATGCCTAAGAATGCCATGGCATAGGCCCCGCCTATGCTCAACAATGCTATGCAAAAGGCGCCACCTATGCCAAGCATAGGCAAAGCAAAAGGCGTCGCCTATGGTCACTTCTTGTCTCCAAATCCGATTTTAAATGGGTCAAAAACCGACCCAAGTCTTTCCTATAAATAAGAGACTTAGTCTTAGACCAAAAATACATTGCAAACCTAGCATAAGTGCCGCCTACCTCTCCAAATCCTTTCAAAAATTTTCCTTTTGCTCTTTTACTTTGCAATAACATCATCCAAGGTCATCAACCAAGTAAGTACTTCTTTGCTCTTCATTTATATTCTGTAAGTACTACACTACTAAGCATATTATGAATTGTTAAATCTTGAAGTAGTATTGGTGATTTGAATGTGGTTGATGTATTGTGATACAACTAAGTGAGTGAAAGAATACGTAAGAATGATCTTAACATGTTTCCAACTTGAATCTGATTTTGATGTATTGTCATACTTTTGCGGAATTGACATGGTCACAAAAATTGCATAATTTTGTCAATAGAAAGCTTACATGTTGGAATAACTTGTTCATCAAGATGAGAATTATGGTTGACTACCAACATAGGAGGTTGTGATTATTTCTAGATGCTATACCTTGATTCAATCCCTATGTAGTAGTCTTGATATATCAAACATGAAAGTATTGCTAAGAATACAAGAAGTATGACTGCTCTAATTTTATTGTTGGAATATAGCACCTAAAACGTATGCCGATGAAGAATAAGTAATCGACCACTTTCACTTCACTAGTCTGTACCAACAAACTAATTGTGGGATGGTGCCACTACTGCTTGTTTATAGATTTTATCCATCGAGATGACGCTAACATGAACATTGTTTTAGTCTCAGGTACAATGGCACCCAAAGCAAGACAAGGCAAAGATAAGGAAACCACTTCACAAAAAGGCAAGAAAAGAGGCCGAAAAGAGCAAGGAGAATCATCCTCGATGCAAGTACCACGCCGCATGTTTGGAATTAAATGGGTTTTAGAGGAGGAAGCAAAGGAATGGTATAGGAACAACAAAGAGAAGAAATATGTTCATGTGGACTTGATAAACAAGGAAAGCCTAGCAAAGAAAGAACCGCGCATGTTGGCCAAGATCATGGCATTACATCTTGATTTCATCTTCCGAGACATGGGAGAGTGCAATCTCGATTTAACAAGAGAATTCTATGCCAACTGGTCACCGAAAACCACAGGAAGCGAGGTCAAGATTCGGGGCCAAGTTTTACAACTCAATGCGGATTTCTTCAACTCCTTTCTTGGCTTGCCTGCTGTTGATCCATCACCATTCAAAGACTGCAATTTGTTGACTGCAATTTTGAGGAAGGAAGACATCGAAGAGGAGCCGGCTGATCATAAACTCCCACACAACCCGAAGAAGGTTGAACTCACAAAGGTCAAAGATGCTGAATCAACACATGGCGTCAACCTTACTACGGCAGAGAGACATGCTCGGGACGAGAGTTTATTTCACCATCTTTATGGCATGACTCGGTTTACGATGATGAGCGAAGGTTATGTTCTAACTGCTGCAGAGCTCCAACAGCTGGATCATGACTATCCAATGAATGTGCATGCAAGGGAGATGTGTGGAGTAGGTACATATTTTGAGGAATCTCTTGATGACGATGTGCCAACCGATGATGATCGACGAATGCCAAACTCTGACGTGAAACAGAATTCTGATGACGATGACTCCAATGATGATTCCGACGAAGGGGGTATGACCCCAGATATAGAGGAGGAGTCCGACTGACCAGGTTCTTCGTATTTATTTTCCACTGAGGATAGTGTGTCCCGTCTAAGTTTGGGGTAGTGGTATTTGCATGCTATACTTCTCTATCTGCATTTGCATTTATGTTTGTTTGATTTTTTTTTATTAGTTAAATTTTTTTCTTCTTAACTTAACTTCGCATGAAATTATTCTAATAGGCATCATGAGATTATGACAAGAGTATGAGCTAAAATCATGACTATTGAGACGTTTAGGCTCTAATTGTGACTCACTATGTGATATTGTGTGGTTCAATTCCTTCATCTGTTGGGTCAAGAGTCTATGCTACTCCCAATAAAGTCGACCATGTGCCTTGTGTGTGTGAGGATATAGTATATTCTGTGTTTGTGGCTAATGCTAGAACTTCCCTGGTATGTATGTGAAGCAAAAATAAGGAGTGCAAGTCTAGGAGATGATTTAGGCATTACTTTGGCAACCTATGATTGTTTACCTTCATTTTATCTACCCATGGACATCATCCTAGATAACCCCCTTTGATCCTTTAGCCTATTTTCTTTGACAGCCTCATATGTAAGCCTAATCCATTTTTTTCAAGACCATAATTTGATCCAAATTCCTAAGTGCTTTAAATTGTAAAGTCATGTGACAAAATAAGAGGAAATTGGGTGAGAATAGTGCCTTAGAATGTATTGGTGCTTAAATTTGTTATGAAAAATAATTGTTATCATAAGAGGTGTGTTATGAAAAGAAAAAGGAAAATAAAAATAAAAAGTTAATTCTGTTCAAAATTAAAAGACAAAAGAGGTGAGAAAGGGTGGTAGATTAAAATAAAGTAGATAGGTTGTTTGAAAGAAAGCATAAATGGCATAATGTAATGTATTAAAGCGCTTAGGAGCATAGTCACTATTTCTGGCCAAAATAGTCCTACCCATCCCTTAGCCTACATTACAACCAGCAAAAGACCTATTTGATCCCAAGCTTAGCATTCTGATATTTAGTGGAGCATTACACTAAGGGCAAGCCTATGGTCATCAGTTGCAACATATGAATTCTTTGTGAGAGTGAGAGCAAGGATAATCCTACACCCATGTTCGAAATATACAATACTTGTGAGTGATTATGGGTAATATATTGTGAGACACACATGGTTGATGAGTTTTGGGTAGTTGTGTATGATTTTTTGTGCCTTAACTTTTTGAATACGAACTGACCATCATCACGAGCCTATGTTGGAGGTTGAATTGTTTCTACTAATGATCAGAAAACTACTCTTTGTTAATGATTGCTATGCTTGTCTTGATGAATATTTTGTGTTATTACTGTGAAATCCCAAGTAAATGATTAGATGGACATGATATTTTGTTCGAGGACGAACAAAGCTTTAAGTGTGGGGTATTGATGATAGGCGAATTTACACGCCTATAGTGCTATATTTTACCCATATTTTAGCCAAGTTTTGAGGACAAATTACATAATTCATGCACTTTTAGTCCTTTTTCCTGTAAGTGAGCTAACAAATGTGATTAGCAAGTTTTCAGGTATAAATGATGCAGAATTCAGCATTTTATGGATAACTTGACGCCAAAGAAAGCTTCTCAAAAGGAGGAAAGCAAAGTTTGAATGCCAAGGACCAAAAGTGACGTATGGAAAACCTGCCCCGAGCAAAAACAGCAATTCTGAAGACTTTGGGGACTAGCAGTAACTTATTAGGATTAGGATAATGGTACATTAACCAAGTAGGATTGGGTTAAGTAATTCATTAGCTTAGTAGGAATAGGATATGGGTATTATAAATACCCTATTCTGCTAGAGATTTTGAGGCATTCCTCCATTAGTTACAATTCATTCTATTCTCATTCTACTTCTTATTCCACAACATACAACTCGGATTCTAATTCTTTCATTAATTCTACTTCTTATTATTCTTCTATTCAATGACTCAATTATTATTTTTTCACAACAAGAGAAACGTTACTTTGCAAGGGAGTTCACGCCTAACACCTACCACACTCTACTACACGAGATCTTTATTGTGGTACAATAACAATGTCGATTGTGATTTCCTTCGCACTCATGGGTAACTAAACTTCTCTATTGGGGTTATATAAGCCTTATGAGGTACTATCTAAGGCAATGAGTTTGTGAATTCGTGACACGTGTATTGCTTATTTCATTATTCTCTTCATCTTAATCTAAATTCTTTGTGGTTGCAAACGCATAGAATACGCCAGTATAGCATTAACTTGTTCGAAAGAAAAGTTATATGTCTGGAAAAGAGATAATGTCAAGGTAATAGGGTCCCATCCCCTATTAAAAAGTTAGTGCCGTAACTGGATTAACCACTTGGATAATTTGTACCGTTAGATACGCTTTAAGCTCGAAAGAGTTAAAGTGAAATAGTCCTTATTTAGGTCGAAAGACGCTTGGAGTTACCATCGAATACAATTCTCTATAAGCACATACATGTCTGAATTCCGCACAACTCATAGCCAATAGAGACGTACAACTCATAAGGTGGACATAACCCCAACTTCTCAATTCTCATTGTTTTACATCTTACCAAACATTCTTTCTTTTTACTTTGCTATTTTTCGTTTTTACTTTATTACTTTGTTTACATTATTTTGCACGATAAAATCTCCCCTTTTTATGAGACTTGCACCAAAAAATTCTAGTAATCCTTTCTTACTTGTTGACCAAGCTATTCCCTTTGGGATCGATACCCAACCCAGTTGGGTTCTATATTTGACTACGACCGCTTTACACTCTTACGAGAGCTGTAGATTGAGCGTTATCAATAATCTAGGCAATGAACCATCGACCTTGTGATGGGTCGTCGCACTACCCATCACCCAGAAGAAGAACATGGAGTCATTGGACACCCTGTAATGATGCAGGCAATGGAACGTCGGACCTATGATACACCGTTGCTTGACCTGTCGACCATAACGCAGAGAATCTGAGTTTGAATTTTAAGCCCCAATTCTAGAATCATATAAATATCAAGTATTAGGGTTTATTTTGTATCTTTTGTCTTGAGTTTTATACTTTCTACTCTATTGAGAGCTTTGTACTACTTTTCATTGGGATTTGAAACTAGAGATTGAGACTTGATTATTAGTCTTTATTTTTTCCATCTAAGATTGAGAAGAACAATATTATGACTTATGTAAGTACTCTTCTGAAGTTATTTATGAACATCAATATAACTGTAATTCCTAGCATGGAGATGAGTAGCTAAACTCCTATAACTAGAGTTATGGGAGCCTTGATGTGTAGAACTATTTTGGAGTTTTGAATAGGTTGGTTTTCTAATATCTATCAAAATTGCATGAATCTTTCTTCATTTTAGTGACATCTCTTGGTTGCAAACTTGAGAAGTGAGCCTATGAACTCCACTTGTCTGACAAGAAAGTGGATGCTGGGAAAATAAGTGATTCACATGAACTTCATAGGTTTACCCTTTGGGCTAATGGGTTAATGCCTTAACAGGATCAACCCTCATAAGAGTGTTGTTGATTAATGTATGAATTCTTTAAGTTCGAGAGAAGTAAAGGGTGAAATACACATTAGGTTGAGAAACACGTGGGTAATCTTTAGAATTCAATAATTCTTGTAATTGGATACATAAGTTAGAATTTGAACACAAACTAACAACCCTAATTGTTTGAACATTTTGGTGAGCATAACTATAGTTAATTTATTCTCATTAGAATTACAGCTAAATTTACTCTCAGTAGCTAGGCTTTTGTGTAACACCAATACAAAATAAAACCATTAATATTTCCAAACCCCCTTTATTTTAGAGCTTTAGATCAACAATTTAGTAATAGTCACAATACTTAGTGAACACGGTATTACCTGTGGGATTCGACACCCAACCCATTTGGATTTTATATTTGATAAGGACTGCTTACTCTCTCATAAAAGAGTTGTAATTTGGGCGTATCACCTATGTTATATATGTATAATTTCATTATTTTGGATTACTCTATATACTAATAATTTTGTATTGACCCCCTATATCTCAGGGTCTAAAATTTAGTTTAGGGGTCCCGATAAATTGTAAAAGTGTCAGAAAGTAGGGTGCAGTTGGTGAGCTTTCTTTCTCTTAGAAGGCATGTTTCTTAGAAAACTATTTTTTTTTGGGTCCGACTGGGGGCCTTTTCCCAATTTTATTTTAGACTTATGTTGGATCTTGTGATGTTAGAGATTTCATAGACGGGTGTCAAATGTCTAGAATATTAAGAACTTCTTTTCAAATTGTTCAAGTTTATGAGTTTGACCACGACACCATCTTGTATTATTTTCTACAATTTTTCTTATACTATATTAATATTGTGCATGATTACCACATTTAGAAGAGTGCCTGGAATGTCATGGTCCAGGATGCTCGTTACGGCCACGGCCCCGGCTCGGGTCATGACAAACTTAGTATCAGAGCATGGTTCACGGTCCCAAGAAGTCTGTGAAATCGTGTCTTGTAGAATCTTTCTTATGGGTTTGTTGTTCACCATACTTATAATCAGGAGGCTATCGGGCATTTAGGAGTTGTTTCTTATTCTTTCATACTCTAGTTCGTGTTATAGAGTTGCTCATAAGAAAGTTATCCAAATTTGTTCCTTGTTCTAATTTCATAGGCCATGCCTCACTCTCGAGGTGATACTAGTCTAAGAGTCTAGCTCCCCCAACAATATGGTTCTCTTTAATGGAGTTATCCATAAAGTTATGAGATAGCATAAGGATTTAAGAGGATTCCATTAGTGCTTCAAGGTGTATTGATTTGAGTATATGCCTTTATTCTAATAAAATTATGCCTTTCAGTCGGAGGTACAAAGTCTATTCAGTCCCCTTTCAGAAATTTTTATTACAGATGTGATATTTAAGGATAATGATATATAGAAGAATGTTGGAATTGTATTTCCACCTGAATAGTAGTGTATGTTAAAGTTTCATGACCTATTGATAGTGAGATGATCTAGAAGTTGGTGACATAAAGTCACAATGTTAGCAGTCAAAGTGAGGGTGACATTTGGGTAAAGAAATAGTTTTAGTTGTATTATCATGGATTAAGGAGTGGGTTGCCATTGTATAGTGATAGACTAATGCATAGCAATATTTGTAAATTGTTTGGTAGTCTATGAAGAACAATACAGGATATGATTATTATTTATTCAGAATAGGGAAAGATCTTAGAATGGATGATTATGGCAGTTGTAGAAATCATTTATAAGTGGTAAGTGGAAAGAGGTAGATTAGTTAATAAGTTGTAGGTAGAGACTCATTAGTGTTTATTGAATTTTGAAGATCATTGTGAAGTACGATTAGGTAAGAAAGTATGATGTGAGAAATTAGAATATGTTGATAAGATTGGAATGGATTATATTGCAAGATTAAGATCGACTAATCGTATCATGTGACTTAAATCCTTTGATGGTTTTTCTTTAGTAGTAGTAAACTAGTACTTCTTATGAGAAGGTATGTAGTAGATTTTGAGTTGTAATAGTGAGGTTATGAAAAGGTTGTAAGTGTAGGTAGTGGCTAAGTAAAGTGAAGTATTTGGGATGATTTCCCAATTTGATAGACTAGTATAGTATGTGGCATGCTTTAACGGGGGTATATAATTGATTATAGACAATAGGCTCGAACTTTAGATGTGAAGTGTGGTGGTGAGAATAGTAGCTTGAGATTGATAATGCATGTTTTGTGGGAATGAATTAGTTGATATGGTGTAGTGTGTGAAATAGCCTAGGTTGGCGACTTGCAGAATACAAAGTGAATAATTGTGATAGGAATATAGTCATGAGGACTACTGCTAAAAATGATGAGTTATGGTTGAATCATTAAGTCGATAAAACCATGAGTATATATGAATAAGTTGAACCCTGGTAGCAGGTTGTTAGAAAAGTTTTATGTGTGTAAGTTTTTTGTGTACCTAGATTTATTTCTTGAACCTTGTAGTATGGAGAAGTCTGGGAAGTTGTTGTATGATGTTCTTTAGAGTTGAATTGAGGAGATATAGGTAGGCAATGTGCGTCGTTGGTATAGTTTTCCAAATTTTATTAAGTTGCAGGTTATGTGATTAAAGGTGTAATGATAGTCTTCATAGAAATGGCCTAAAGCAAAGTTGAGCTAAGAACCTTTCATTCATCCAAAATTGGATATTCGATTCTACAAGGGTCTACTTTGAATGTGTATAACTTTTGATACATATAGAATTTTTTATCTTAAGACCCACCATATTATAGATAATTGAATTAGCTTTTCAACGATACCAATTTCGTCAAAAATCAATAATCGAGTGAAAATTTATGGCATTTTTTGTGTGAGGCAGTAAGACGATGCAATGTTGATGCATCGCGTCGACTGTGCCCCAACACGAAACCTGACGCAAATTTAAAGTTGTTTTATGCATTAATTCAGTTTCTAATGGGTCTAGGGGCATTGTGGTCACTTACCCTCACCAAAAATCTACTTATAACATAGGATTTCAGGCCCAAGAAGCTAAAATTGCATATTAATCACTCTTCCTCTCCAAATCAAAACCCTAACTCCTTCCCCAAAGATCAAGAACTCATCTCTAGGATCAAGAATTTCAAGAAAAATGATTAAGATTCAGATTTCATTCTTCTAACTATGAAATCTAAGATACGTGGGGTTTTTCTAAAACTACTTGAGCATAAGAAATTGTTTCAACAACTTTTAACATTGTGAAATTAGGATTTCTTGAAGGAGCTTTGGAATTTACATTGAAACCTTGCATTATGAATTCTTTAATGATATTATTGATTTGGTCTTGATGCCTTTTACCCCAATTTGATTTATAATTTTATATATGTATGTATATGTTTAAAGTTGATATTTGAACTGAGAGCATGGCTATTCACGCCCCCTTTCATGTTGTAACACCCTCTTGATTTGAGAATGTTATGAGTTGAAGAGTATTATACAGAGGCATGGTATCAATTTTCTTGACTATTATTGAATGATTTAAGATTGATTTTTAAATTGATGAGAGGGGTTTTTACATTTTGATAAATGCTGAAAATATACAGTGAAAGAAATGCACGTTTTTGTCAAAAATCTATAACCACCACATGTTTGTTGGAATTGTTGAAAAGATGAGAATCTTTGCATGGTTTTGACTTATGTTTTGAAATATGAATTCTCTTATAATTGTCTGAATTTTTTGGTGATCTGAACATTGATTTATATGAAAGAATCTTGCATGATATTTTTATGAATCAGAATTATGACTTGCAAGTCTTGGTGTGATGACACCAACTCAGATAATGTCATGGTAATTCAGAACAGAACAAAATGAATGTTTTCAATCAGATTTTCAAACTTTTGAAACATAGAATGATTCATGTTTAGGAAAGGTTTAATTTGGGCTTAAAGAGAGTTAGGTGATTACCCAAAGAAGGCACAAGTTCAGAAAACTCATTGCCCAAAACTGTGTTTTCTGATACGGGTTATTACACTCCCAGAGAGGAATTATATGTTGTCCTAGTACCTTGTGGCTTATCAAAATAGAAACTCTAACCCTTGCGGCAAACTTGAGTTGGGGGATTAGCTGCTGAGTTAAGGGTTGATTCCATATAGCCCGTGGACTATTCAACTTGTAGGGTGGACCATCTAGCTCAGAAGTAAAATAAAGAATGGTATTGCATCTACAGAATTATTTGAATGATCATTTGAAGTTGCCCATGTATTTTAAATTGTTTCATTTATAATGTTTTATGACTTACTCTCACCTATGTTATATATTTATAAATTTATTATTTTGGATTGCTCTACGTACTAGTACTTTTGTATTGACCCCCTATATCTCAGGGTCTAAAATTTAGTTCAGGAAGGCTTGTTTTTTTTTAACACTATTATTTATTTTGTTTTGGATTTGACTGGGCTCCTTGTCCCAGTTTTGTTTCAGACTTACGATGGATCTTATGATGTTAAAGATTTCGCAGACGGGTGTCATATATCTAGAATATTAAGAACTTCTTTTCAAATTATTCAAGTTTATGAGTTTGACCATGGTATCGTCTTGTATTATTTTCTGCAAATTTTCTTATACTGTATGACTATTGTGCATGATTATCAGATT
This sequence comes from Capsicum baccatum var. pendulum, assembly GCA_030864225.1. NCBI lineage: Eukaryota > Viridiplantae > Streptophyta > Magnoliopsida > Solanales > Solanaceae > Capsicum > Capsicum baccatum. Next base: position 196,637,840 of record CM061559.1, on the reverse strand, counting down.
TAAAAGAGCGCCCGAGCCTTCATGATTCGGGGTGCTCGTTACGGCCGGGGCCCCGGCTCGGGTCGTGACAAATAGATTACTCATCTGTTACAACATATGGGCCATCTATTATCAATTTATCTTTAATTTTATTGTAATAGTAAATAATCTTGTGTTGTTATTTAATTTTAGTCTATGACTTTGCTCTCAATCAAACACATTCTTTGTTGTAATTGATTTTTTCCACTCCCGAATGCTCAAAAACCTACTCGTCACAACATCTTAACAGAAATAGGCAGAATGAAAAAAATAAGAATAAACTCAGTCAAAAAATATAGATTTTCTCATTCATTACACAAAAAATATTTACAACATTAGGCAGATCTGATAAAATAAACTACATATGATAAAAAAATATAAACTAATTATTATTATTATTATTATTATTATTATTATTATTACTGTCAATCAAAAATCCATTGGGCAGCAGACCCCTCAGCTTTCGAATTCCATGAAGCGCCCTTGCTCTCACGGTGACCAACTCTCACTCGAGTTCATAAAACAGTCTTTAAAGTTCCTACATGGTGTCAAGTAGAATTGCCATGTACCAAATCAGACCATTCATATCTACAACATGCATGAACAAATAACGTAAAATACTAAACCACATATATTGCCAACTGGTAGTTTAACAAAAAAATGTAAAACTTAACTAGAAAATAGATGCATATTAATAATTTTCATATTAGAACAAGAAAATAAAACATACCTTAAAGAACGAACAAGAAATTTATTTTTGAAAGAGAAGTGATTGAAGATATAATGGTGGTTTTATGCAAGACAAGATGCAAGAGATAGAGTTGAGGAGACCTATTTATAAAAGATTGAATGAGTGAGTAGTGCAGTATGTTAGGAAAAAAATCACGGTTATTCACCTCTTTTATTAATAATTATATCTCTTAATTAGATCAAACTTGTTGTCTTTTTAATTATTTAATTTCAAAAATAGATTTAAATACAAAAAAGGTGAAAAGTCATAACTTTTCAACTTTTTGGTATTTTAGTTATTTAAATTAAATAGCTACAAAATTGTGTTTATTATTTATTTAAGAATTATTTTTTAATTAAATGATCGAAAAGTCATGACCCTTGAGTTCTTCCAACAGATGATCTATTTGTTGCAACATATGGTCCATCTGTTATAATAGATGACCCTTCTATTGCAATATATGACTCATCTGTTGGAGTAATTGATTCATTTTTACAATATATGGTTCATCTGTTTTCACAAATCATTCATTTGTTGCAACAAATTGTTTATTTGTTGAAAAAATAAATCAATAGCAAGATTTATTCAATAGAAACAACAACAAATCATCATGTATCAATACACCATTTTTAACATGAGATTAATTGAAATCATAATTGAACTTACTAATTCATCTTTAATTTTAGTTAAATCAATAAAGTTATTTCTAATGATGGCTTAGTTTGAATCATTTCAAATAAAATTGGTCAATTGATCACTTTACTCAAGGACGAACATACTTAGCTGATCATGTAATTATCATGAGATTAATTGAAACTGTAATTAAACTTATTAATTCATATTTTAATTTAGTTAAATTATTTTAGTTATTACTAATAATGGCTTAATTTTAATCAATAGATGACTAAAATGTTGCAATGGATGAGTAATCTATTGAAAAATACCAAACATTTAAAGACATCTATTGAAAATGATCAAACAGATATAGACATCTGTTGCAACAGATGACTAACCTGTTGCAATAACTAACTCATCTATTGAAAATTATCAAACAAATATAGACTTTTGTTGCAATAGATGACTAAATTGTTGCAGCATATGACTCATCTGTTGGAAATTATTAAATAGACAAGATATATGTTGAAAAGCAATTTAAAATACTAAAGCTCAAATGTTTTTAGGATAACTCAAACATTTGTCCCCTTGTCTAAGGTCTTGTATTAAAGACTTGTCATCAATTTTAATTAAATTAATTTAGTTATTATTAATAATTGCTTAATTTGAATCAATGAATGACTAACCTGTTATAAACATTTGTTGCAACAGATGACTAACTTGTTGCAACAAATAGGTCATCTGCTGGAAAAATAATTAAAATACTAGGAAACTCAAATATTTTTAGGAGAACTCAAATGTTTGTCCTATTGTCTTAGAGATGATTTTAATTTTAGCTAAATCAATTTAGTTATAACTAATAATTACTTAATTTGAATCAACAGATGACTAACATATTGTATCAGATGATTCATCTGTTGAAAATTATCAAACAAATAGAAAATCTATTGTAACAGATGGGTTAACTATTAGAAAGCAATTAAAATACTAGGGAACTTTTTTAGGAGAACTCAAATGTTTGTCCCCTTGATCCTTTTGAATTTGATGTATGATATATTATCTTTGTCTTCTTTACCTATTTCATAAAAAATTTCATGTGTTTTACTTATTCGTTGTGACCTGAGGAAATTTTTAAAATTTTTTTAGGTCAAATTTTCTTCGTATATCACTGGGACGTTACTTCATAGGTATTTTGTAAGTAAAATTATAATTTTTATTGAATATCTTATTTGGTGTATCTGCTACAGCTACAATGGATAGAACTGTAACGCCCCGAAAAATGGGCCCCGGAGTATCACGCGGTGCTTGAGGCTACGAGTAGCTCCAAGCTAAACCTTTGAGCCATTTTCATTCAGTTCAACACAAATCAACGGGGTTTCCATAAATAACCCTCAAATATCAACAGAGTAATCATCATCCAAGAATAAAAGAATTTCAGAAAGATAACAAAATACAACTTATTAGTCAACTCCCAACATCTATACTAGTCTGACAAGCCTCTAAGAAAATCAATAAAACCAGTAAGCCATTGAGACATGCCCCAACTGACTCATACTCAGTTATCAAATGTAAACAATTATGTGAAACCAACCTCAGAAATCACGTCCTCAGAATATGAGGACTCACCACAACAGAGGATGTAGAGCAGCGTACCCGAAGAATCACTGTCGAACCTGGAACTGAGCACCTGAACATATATTCCACGAAAATTCAGCCCACATCCGAAGATGTGGGTCAGTACCATGGAAAGGAACCGAGTATATGGGAGTGTATGCATTTGTATAAACATCATCATCATAAATATTTATAAGAAATATGCAGGATATATGAAAGACTCACATAGCCCGAAGAAAATCATCATAATCATAAGAGTATTAAATAAGTACAATAACACATATGAGTCATCATATAATTTGTCAATCACTTTCAATTCATCAAGAATATCAATTCTCATAATGTAAATATCATTTAAATCTTTTGAAAGAATAACTTTCACAATTCCACTTTCAAATCACTTCACCATTCACCATAGACACAAGGAAACACACACATACACACTGGGAGATCCTATAACCGACATAAACCATGTGAGCTGCATGGAGTCCAACGTACAACCCACATTGGGGAGATCCGTAATATCCTTGCCATCGGAGTAGAACTATCGATATCAAATCCACACAAACTAGTGATCACTATATAAATCAGCCTCAGGCTCACTCCTACACGGGCACGTAGTTCTAGGAAAGTAAGGTCGCTTTATACCTCCTACTCTTTGCTAAATATTTCTTCAAGACTTATCTCAGATCATTTCAAAGACAATCCACAACAAAACAATTTCAGTAATATATAAATATACACCGAGAGCCATCACGCTTCCCATCTGTCAAAATCAACCACGTTGTGAGTTTCTTTCACACTCGAGTTCAAAACAACTCCATTAAGACCAAAAGGTCAAATTATTCAAAATATCTCAAATATTCAACATCAACATGCTTATAACACACCCTTTCTCAAAAAAATCATAATTTCTAATGGGGATGCATGACCCAAATATTAAAATCATGATAAATATCGTTCAAGATTCATGCTTTATATCTCCACACATATAAATTAATCTTTCAAAATCATAAACATCAAGATTTTATAATAATCATCATAAGGTATGGGTTCATGCTTCAAATTCGTAAAAATCAAATAAAAATTATGCCTTTGTAAAGAAAATTACTTTTGGGTACAAGAACGAAAGAGAGTTCTTGTTGTAAAACCCCACATACCTTGAATGATAAACTTTAGATAGATACTCATTTTTGAGATGTTAATCGTGCCTTTGAATGATGGTTCATGGAGTTCTTGAACTAGGAACTTGGAATCTTGAATAAATTTGCAGAATTAATGGTGAACTTTGGAGGTTCTTGAAGTTAGATGTAGGTGCTTAGGGTTTTATTTTTGAGGGAATTTGATGAAATATAACATATAATGCTTCTAATAGGCTTTAATATAGGGTTTGGACGGCTTTTGGGTGAGGGGGAATGACTAAAACGCCCCTAAAAATCAAATAATTCTTGAATCTGTCCTTTGGTGGACTGTTTTGATAGTCTGAAGTATATCAACCACAACGTTTTAGTCCGATATCCAAATTGGATGAAACCAATTCATTAGAAAGAGGACTCTCATATATTTCCATTGATATATAGTATCTCACCCAGATCATTGTGTACAAGGAGTTATGATCGTTTATTGACCAAAAAATTCACTTTTGATAGGCTGAAGTAGATTGACCATAACTTTTTGCTCCGATAGACAAATTGGACGAAACCAATTTCATTGGAAAGAGGACGCATAGAGCTTTCCGTTGATATATAGTATATCACCCAGCTTATTATGTACAAGGATTTATGATTTTTTAAAGTTGGAGCAAAAATACACCAGGCCTCAATACTTGTTCCTGCACGTTTTACTGTTTACTACTATTCATGGTTCGATCGGAATGTTCATAACTCGTCGCTCGAGTGTCCGTTTTGGATGATCCACATATATTTGGAAATATTATTTGATAATCTACACAATGGTGGGTCATAATCTAAGACATTCTGCACAAAAAATTTATAATTCATTCTAGAAGATAGAACTCAGTACGTTTATGCACAAAATTTCAACGAAAAATTTCCCGGGGTATTACAAGAACCTGCAATATGAATCCAATATATGAGTCTTCTATTGCAACAATTGAGTAGTATGTTGCAACATATGACTAATTTGTTACAACAGATGACTCATATATTGGATTCATGTTACAACACTATATTACAAATCCAACAAATGAGTAATCTATTACAACAGATTACCCACATGTTGTTGTAACATATGATTCATCTGTTGCAATAGATTAGTCATATGTGTTGTAATAAATTACTAATTAATTCAATAAATGAGTCATATATATTGCAATAGATTACTAATCTGCACAACAGATTAGTCATATATGTTTCAACAGATTAGTCATATATGTTGCAACTGATTACTAAGTTACGCAACAGATTAGTCATATATGTTGCAACACATTACTCATTTGTTGGATTCACGTTATATGTTTTATCCATTATTGAAAAAACATCAGTAGCAGTATATCCAGATGAGAAATTCAACTAAAAATAATAAATATAAACAAATAACAAACACCAACAAATCAAGTTTCTCATTTTCATCATAACTAAAAAGCCTTAATTTTTTACCTGTGAAAATTAAAAAGAAACGATGAAGAACTCAAAGTTGTTATCGCCGAAATGTCGCAATAGATTACTCATCTGTTACAACAGATTACTCATATATGTTGCAACAGATTACAAATCTGCGCAACAGATTAGTCATATGTGTTGTAACGAATTACTAATCTGCACAACAGATTACTAATATGCATAATAAATTAGTCATATATGTTGTAATAGATTACTCATCTGTTGGATTCACGTTACATATTTTATCTATTGTTGAAAAAACAACAGTAGTAGATACATCCAGATGAGAAATTCAACTAAAAAATAACAAACACCAACAAATCAAGCTCCTCATTTTTGTCATAACTAAAAAGCTCTAATTTTTTACCTGTGAAAATCGAAAAGAAACGATGAAGAACTCGAAGTTGTTGTCACCGGAGAATGTTGTCATGTTGACTGACGGTTGAAAGTCAAAACGGGATGGGCAAAAGCTCAAAACTATTTGTCACCAGAGGTTGAAGTTAAACAAGATTGAAGGAAGAAATTTGGAAAGTTTTTGTTTAGGAGAAGTTAGAGAGAGAAACTATCAAGACAAATAGAGAAGAGAGATTGATTTGCAGAGAGAGGAAAGTTTTGTGGGTGTGGTTAATTTATATTTTTGAAAAGATTAAAAAGTTTGAAAAATATTAATCAAGTCCACAATTAACCTAATCAAGTTTCTTAATTATGTTTGGCCCTTTAAGTTGGTCAATGTCACCAATCCTTCATTCAAGACTTAAAAAGTCACATTTTACTTCAATTTTCTCATGTTTCAACCCATAGCTCGAGCAACTTACTTATATATTGACTTTTATTGTAAGGTTTCTTTTCATATGAAGGAATTTATTATGACTGTTGTTCTAGAAAAATAGATTATACTTGATCTACCTGAGGCATAAGCAAGAAGAAGACCGTGTTGGATTTCGATATAAAGTGAGAGTATGTCTTGAAAAGCTTCTAAGGAAACCAACAGAATATAATGGTAACTTGCTTAACAATTATAGAAGAAAATTTAGTTAGAGCAAGGGTTGTTCTTCCACACTTCCCAATCTATGTTCAAGCACACTATTTTTAACTGAATTTGAATTCTAATCGCAGGGTTGTTTGGTACATCAGATAAGGAAAATAGTTTCAGATAAGTTTGATATTAACTTTATCCCATCTTTGGTATGAAGTATTAACTAACCCTGAGACTATATTAGGTCTTGGATGCACCTTAGTTCGCTGATCTATTAGAAAAATATAAGATTTAAAATTGGGAAAAAGCTTTTGAGATGCGACAAGATAGACATTACTTAAAGAGATATAATTAATATATAAATTTGGGAAAATACAAATAAATGTTGTTGTATACAAAGAAATCTATGCTCAGACTTGTAGTTTTTCTTAGACACTTCATGAAACAAGGCCTAATTTGTATAGTTGTAGTAGTGAGTATTCCGTATGATCGTCTTATTTTCTGAACAAACACGTCCATCAAATATCAAGACTTTTAATATTTAATGCCTTCCATCGTGTGACAGTCCATTTTTATATAGTATATTACAACATTCTATCCTCGTTAATTTGTAATGACACATTTAATGTCAGTAAATATTCTCGATCTACATCTTCAAGTGACTCTATTGTCATAACAGGTTAAATTAGATATTGTTATGTGGCAAAAAATAATAATAATGACTTTATATAATTGTCCTTGTACTCGATAAAGTTCCTTGAACACATGTAAGACTTTCTTTTTCAATTTTCGCCTTCAATATACGACATTTGCTACTAAATTATGAACTCTGAACAGTAAAACTCACATAAACTAGAGAGAAGCTGAAGCTATTATAGTTTTTGATGTTGGGTTCTAAGTGCAAATGTGAATGAAAAATGGAGGAAAAAGTGAATCGTATTTTTATTTTAAGAAAGTAACGTTTTTCCACATTGATGGGAGAAAGAAACTTTCATATGCATATATTTAGAATCATTCCTTCATGTAGAAAGTAAAGCAAGAACAACATAAATCTCGCGTCGTGGTCATTGTTGTCGCTCGACTTCAACTTTGTCTTCATTTTTATTTTTTTCAGAAAATGATCGAGAGATTATCTTTTTGAACAAATTCAATTGAAACTTGAGAATTAGTGAACTTTTTAATCCAAAAATCTGATAGAAAATATTTTCTCCATCTGGGGACGCACATGAAATGTGTGAATACATGTCACAATGCACCTCGAAGGGATATGACCCTTCGAGGTACTGTTTTGGAACGCAGGTGGCCAGTAGAGGTTGAGTCAAAAGATTTTGTTTATGAGTAAAATGTGCCTTGTGGACGTAGGTCCCCATCTGCAAGCATGGGTGGGTTCCGTAGGTCATCCCCTCTTTCTAAAATATTATAACTTCTTATGAACCATTCCTTCTTTTCTAAAGCAACTCTGTATGTCTATAAATAACTGATTTTTCCTCAAGCATTGGTATGAAATTTGAACTGAAAAACAATCTGCTTCTTATTAAAAGAACTCCAGTATGATCTTCAAACTGTTCAGTGAGTTCGTTGCTCAGAAAATTTTGAGGTTCCACTATCTTTTGAAGTGAATCATTTTATCCTAAGAGAATACATTCCGTTAACCTCGGGTACTTGAGGGGAACTAATTCCTTAAGAAAACACCATAAATTTGGTGGACTTGTGACTATTATTTATGTCTTCATCTCTTTCTTATGGTTTTGTTATTTTCTAAAAAAATAGTAGAAACTTCATGTTAATAGTTCATAAATTGTTTGAACTTGTGTTTGAATTTCTTTGTAGTTCTTAAAGTTGTTCTTGAACTTAATGTTGAAGTTTTTATTGTTAAATACAAATTTTGTACCCAAAAAATTACAATCTTAAAAAATTTATTATTGTATGTATTTTGGATTTCTGGCGATAAAGCCTCTAAATTTTTACTTTGTTAGAACTTAATAGTGATTAGAAGATATAAAAGATTCATCACGAGTTAAATTCTGAATACATCATCATTAAACTAGAAATAAGTTGTTTAAAGTTTAAAAGTTTTATTGATAGTATTTTGAAATACTCAGTGTTTGTCTTATTAGTCATAGAAAAATGACCATTAGTAACCAAGTCAATGATGGAACGAAAAATATTGCAGCAACAGACATTGCTACTTCAAGTCATGCGAATGTTGTTCTTGTCATTGCATCGGCAAAAAATCAAAAAAAAAAAATTGGTGCAGATTTCAAAAGATGGCAGCAAAAGATATATATTTTTTAACTACATTAAGTCTAAAAGGGTTCATCATGAAAGGTCTTCCTGAATTGTTGAAAAAAACTTCGAGAAAAGAATGCTTCATGGTAATAAAAGTTCGGAAGCACTTAGATTTTTTGTGCAAGAACTATATTTTGAGTGGCCTACAACCTATAGAATGTGTACAGTAATATGAAGACCTCCAAGGAACTTTGGGACATTTTAGAAAAGAAGTACAAAATAAGGATGTTGGAATGAAGAAATTCATTGTTATAAAAATTTTGAACTTTAAGATGGTAGAAAGTAAAATTATAGTTATCCAAGTCCAAGTGTTGCAAGTCATAATCCATGATCTCCTAGCTGAAGGTTTAACTGTAAACGAGGCTTTTCATATAGCTGCAATAATTAAGAAGTTTCCAACTTTATGAAAATACTTCAAAAATATATAAAGCATAAGTGCAAGGATATATCTGTGAAGACCTCATTGTTAGGTTAAGGATTGAAGTGGGAAACAAAGAAACTTAACAAAGTTCTTGAGGAATTCTGTAATAAGTGGAGTGAACATTCTGAAATATGACCTCAATAAATTAAAGAAAAGAAAGAAAACATTAGGACAACAAGGCAATCCTCCTAAAAAGAAACTCAAAGAAAGTTGATTTAACTGTGGCAAAGTTGGCCACAAGTTTGTAAATTGCCATGCTCTGAAGAAGGGAAGAAAAAGGATCAAGAAAGCTTGGCTGAATCCAAAAATGATATGGACTGTTTGTGTTCTATTCTTTTGGAGTGCAATCTAGTTAGAAACTCTAGAGAGTAGTGGATTGATTCAGATGACACCCACCACGTATGTGCCAATAAAGAATTATTTACATCATATGCTTTGGATCAGGCCGATGAAAAGATATTCATGGAGAACTCCTATACAACAAAGGTTGAAGGAACATGCATAATTTGCTTGAAGATGATATCAGACAAGGTGGTGACACTAAATAATGTCTTTCATATTTTGGAGTTGCGAAAGAATTTAATTTCTATTTCACCTCTGATTAAGAATGGATTCAGATGTGTATTTATTTCTGATAAAGTTGTAATCAATAAGGGTGAAGTGTATGTAGGTAAAGATTACCTCATTGAAGGCCTTATTAAGCTCAATGTAATGAATATTGATATGAATAAAAAATTTATTTCTTTTTACTTACTTGAGTCAAATGAACTGTGGTGTGAACGTTTAGGACATGTCAATTACAAAACCCTGTGAAAACTGATAGCTTAGAAGTTTTGTCTAATTTTGAGTGCAATAAATCAAACTGTCAAAAAAGTATGAAATCTAAGTATGCTAAGCATCCATATAATTCTGTTGAAAGGAATTCCAACCCTTTAGACTTAATTCACACAAACATTTGTGATATGAAGTCAACACCATCTCATGGTGAAAAAATATTTCATAACTTTTATTGATGATTGCACTATATATTGTCATATTTCTTAGCTAAATAGTAATGATAAAATAATAGACGTGTTTAGGCAATATAAATATGAAGTTCAAAATCAGTTGGATAAAAATACCAAAACGATAAGAATTGATAGAGTGGAGAGTATGAATCTCCTTTTGCGGAGATATGTATGAAAAATAGAATTGTCTAATAAACTATTGGCCCATATTTACCTCAATAAAATGGAATTGTGAAAATAAAAAATCAAAAATTAAAGGAAATGATAAATATTTTACTCATAAGTTTAGGTTTACTGCAAAACTTGTGGGGGGAGCTATCCTTACAGAAAATCGAATACTCAATAGAGTGCCCCATAGTAGGACACAATCTATTTCCTATGGAAAATGGAAAGAAAGTAAACCCTAATTGAAATATTTCAAAGTGTGGGTTGTATAGCCAAAATCTAAGTTCCTATACTTAAAAGTGTAAAAATAGGACCAAAGACTGTGGACTGTGTTTTTATTGGATATACTATAAGTAGTAAAATATATTGCATTTTGATTCATAAATCCAAACATCAAGATATTCATGAAAATATGAAAATTGAGACCAGATAATGTTGATTTGCTTGAACACATTTATTCGTATAAATCTAGACATGATCTGTCTAGTGGATGGTCTAAACAACTTTGGATTAACCAAAGAAGAATGTACTTAATAATGAGAATCCAAGGCGTAGTATGCGTCAAATAACGTCAACATCCTTCGGGTAAGATTTTGTAGTATTTTTTCTTAAAACTGAGTCTAAAATGTTTATAAAAGCGATGTTGTCTTCAGACTCATTCTTTTGAAATGAGGCAGTCAATAGCGAGATTGAGTCAATCATGAGCAACCATACTTGGGAGTTGGTTGATCTTCCTCTAGAAAATAAATATTTAGGTACTAAATTGATCTTCAGAAGGAAAATTAAAGTTCATGATATATTAAAAATACAAGGCAATACTGGCCATGAATGGCTTTAGACAAAAAAAAGATCTTTATTATTTTGATCCATACTCACCAGTACAAGGATAATGTCAATTCGTATGTTGGTTGCATTAGAGGTGATATATGACCTTGAAATTCATCAAATGAATTTGAAAACAACATTCTTAGATGGAGAATTGGAGAAAGAAATTTACATAGAACAACCCAAGGGTTTTGTGGTTCCTGGTAAAGAAAAGAAAGTGTGCAAACTTATTTAGTAATTTTATGGACTAAATCAAACATCCAAATCGTGGCATGCAAAGCTTGACCAAACCATATTGACAAACGGTTTAAAGATAAATGAATGTGATAAATGTGTTTACATTAAAGAAACTCCATATCACAAAGCCATTATTTGTTTACGTGTGGATGATATTTTGATCATCATTAGAGATATTTTCGACATAACTGCTCCAAAATGAATGTTTGAGAGAAAGTTTGATATGAAAGACCTTGGAGTTACAGATGTAATTTAGGGATAAGAATTTGTAGAACACCATAAGGTTTGGCATTGTTAGAGTCTCATTACATTGAAAAGGTACTTGATAAGTTCAAGTATTTGAATTTTAATATTGTCAAGACTCCATTACATGTGAGTTTTGCACTTCAAAAGAATGAAGGTGAATGTAACTCACAGTTAGACTTTATATGATTTTCGAGAAGTTTTATATATAATTTAATCACAGTTGGACTATACAAGATTATCGAGAATTTTTATTTATATATTATGAATTTTATGCGAACTGACATAGTATGCGCTATTAGAAAATTGAGTCGGTACACGAGTAACCCAATCAAACTCATTGGATGACAATAAAAAAAGTTTTGGAGTATCTAAAATATACTCAAGACTATGCTTTGCATTATAACAAATATTTTTGCACTGATTGATAGATATAGTGGTGCATATTAGATCACCGAATTGAATAAAGTAAAATCTACAAGTGGATATATATTTACATTAGGTGGATGATCAGTCTCTTGAAATCTTCCAAACAGATATGTATTGCCCACTATATAGTGGAATCTGAATTTATCACATTAGATATTGTTGGTAAAGAAGTTGAATGGCTCTAAAATTTCATGAAAGATATTCCTTATTATCCTAAGTCTTTGGAACTAATATGCATACACTGTGATAGTCAAGATGCGATAGGTTGAGTAGGGATCATAATGTAAAATGAGAAATCTCATCATAGAATATGGTGACATAATACTATTACAAAACTACTCTCTAGTGAAATTATCATTTCTCAAGGTTTCTCCAATGAAGGGATTTATGTGATTTGGTAAGAAGGGTAAGTTGAGTCCTCTCTATTTAGGGCCATTCAAGATTGTGAGAAGGATGGGTGGAGATGTGTATGAGTTAGAATTTCCTGCCAGTTTGGGTTCGGTTCATCTGGTATTTCATATATCTATGTTGAAGAAGTGTATTGGAGACCATTCTTTAGTATTACTTGTCGAAGAAATCAAAGTGACAGATTCCTTATCCTATGAAGAAAAGCCTGTAGAGATTTTGGATCACCAACTTAGAAGATTGAGAAACAAAGAGATAGCCCCAGTTAAAGTGTTGTGCTGAAACCAAAAAATTAAGGAAGCAACTTGGGAATCAGAAGTTGACATGAGATCTAGATACCCAAACCTTTTTGATCCAATGTATGGCAAAATGGAAGGTACAATCCTTGAATTATTCTTTCTATGCCTTAGTATGCTTGAAATTATACTTGTTTGTATGCCGCGTCAATATTCAGGGACGAATGTTCCCAAGGGGGGATATTGTAATGCCCCGAAGTTTTGTTTCTTAGCTAAATTTTGTCCTTAAAATATCAAGTATTGGCTTCTAGAATGATTTATACTTTTTCCCTGTGGAATCCCTTAGATTTCAACTTTTCATTTCGTAGATGATTAAATAAGTTTTCCGTTGACATAAGATGTGTCCAAAACGGACACTTGGTGAGGAGTTATGGTTAATTTAAGTCCTAGTTGTAAAACAATGTCATTCCTGTCCTTGGCGCATCGCGGAGAGGGTGTAAATGATGATGGTAAATTTCTAATGGGACTCTGAGATAGTGGCGCATCGCGGAGTGGGCCAAATTCCCATTTGTCAATTTCCAGTGAGCCACCACAATACTGGCGTGTTGCGGTGACCCATGAAATCGGGCTCCCAATTATATTTTAATACCAGTCTCATTAAAGGTATATTGGGTATTTTCCCACACCCTTATCAGCCCAAACACTAGATTTCAGACCCCAATTGAGAATATTACTCATAAATTCAATAAAAATATTCAAGAACACTCTCTAGGGTTCCATATTGATAATCCAAATAAATCAAGATTCAATAATGGGTTTTCAAAACAAATTGAAGATTTGGAATCCCCAAGCCGTAGGCTTCAAACAACATCCTTTAAACTTCTAGATAGAGGTATGTTGGGTTTATCCTAAAAGACTACATGGACTTAAAACTATTAGAGCATGATTTTTAGATTTTTATGCATGAATTTCAAAGGGGTTTTGGAATCTATGTTCTAAATTACGTACTGCGAATGTTTTAATGTTACAATTGTTTTGACCTTGTGGTCCTATCCCATAAATTAATTTACATGTACTTGTATATGTATGGAATTTGATATTTAAGATCGTTGAGAACATAAATTATGAACTCCCTCTCGTGTATTGAATTAAAGATTACGGTTTTGTGTTTGAAAGATATTTTTGCAATATTATAGCATTTGAGTATGATTTGAAATTTTTGAGAGGGTGTTTCTTGATATAAATGTGTTCTTGTATTTAAGAGAAAGAATTTCATGTGAATTGAGAACTTTGACATAACCACCTTGTACTATTGAAATGCTTGACAAAGATGAGTTCATTGCATGTGTTTACATAAGGTTTAAGAAAGAATTTCTTTGTATTGAATTATCGAAATAGTGGTCCCAAAACTTGTGTTTTGAAAATAGAGATTTATGATAGACTAATAATGGCTCAGATATGTGACTTGCATATTAATGGTATGACGATACCATATGTATTTATGCCATAACAGAGTATGTTTTCAGAGTATATTTTCAGAGTATATTGTCAGAGCATGTTTTCAGAGTATGTTTTCAGAGATTGAATATTTTGATAGAGTTTTAAAAAGGGGCTTAAAGAGGGTTAGGTAGTTATCCAAAGAAGGCGCAAGTTCAAGTAACTCTTAGCCTGAAACCGTATTTGCCGATACGGGTAGATTATTATTGTACGCTGGCGACGGTCGTGTGACGTAGTAGATTCAGAGACTCTAACCCTTGCGGTCCACTTGGGTTAGGGGCTTCGCTGCTGAGTTAATGGCAATTTCTATATAGCCCTTAGAATTTTTCAGAGTTGTAGGGTATACCACCTAGCGCAGAAGTAACACAGATTTCTCAGAGTTGAGATGATTTTTACAGAGTCTTTAAAATGGCCATGTGTATTCTTACTATATGATATACATATGAATTGTTTTAAATTGTTCTCCTATATGTTGAATAATAAATTATTATTTTGGATATGCTCTGCATACCAGTACATCTGTATTGATCCCCCTTTCCCCCACCTCTCAGGTTCTGAGACTCAGTCTAGGGGTCCAGATAAGCAGTAGATAATTCAAACACCTGATCAGATTGTGCAGTGGTGAGCCTTCTCTATTCCAAAAGGCCAGTATTTTTAGATAATGCCTCATATTTTAGTTTTGGTCTACTGGGGTCTTTGTCCTAGTTTCAGACAGTTGTCATATTTTCATGTAGTAGAGATTTCGCAGACTGAGTCAGATGTTATTTAGATATGTTGATTTACAGTTTCCATACTTATGTTGAATTCAAAATTGATCATGTTTTCGTAGAAAATTATGTTTCCGCATCTTCTTTTATTATATGAATGTTGTGCATGATTACCAGATAGAGAAGGGCATTCCGGGACTTCATGTTTCGGGATGTCCGTCACGGCCAGGCCCTAGTATGGGTCGTGATAAACAAAGATTGCGAAGAGAGATAAAACTCCAATAAATGAGAAGAGAGAGAAATGTGACTTTTTTCCCTACGTTTCTAGTTATATTAGGTTTTACATTGGATCAAAGTGTAATTAAATAACTTGTGGGTTATTTTCAAACTTCTCTTACTTTCTTAACACTTAATAAAGTAATCGTCAAATCCACTCAATTATTAAGACTTGTATCACCCACACCTCATTTTAAAACACTTTTATCACCTACAATCCAAAGCCCCTTGAAACAGGGAGTTGAATTATTATTACTCTTTAATATGGTCTCTTTTAGATTAAAATAATATAGTTGTTGCGAGTGCACTTCTTGATATTTAGATAGGAAGAAAATATTGGGAAAGCAGATGAAATCACTTATAGAGATACACAACAAAAAAAACTGTAATCATAGGATTAAGGTCATGGCCTTCTTTGTTGTTTTCGACTTCACAAAGATGTGTGCCACCAACATCTTTGGTCTACAAATAAATACTTGATTTTATTCGACCAACTAATTTTTTTTGTCTGTTGCAATCTTGCCAATTGCTATATAAAGAAGAAACTTAATCAAAAATATCTAGCAGATTATTACAAAATGCGTCAATCACTAAGCATTAAGGCTATAAACACTTAACAAACATTAGTTAAATGTTAGATTAAATAGGTCAGCTAGCTCCTCAGATAGGGCTATTACGACTAGAAATTTTGCATCTTTTAGTATTGAAAGAAAGCATAGGTGTTGACTTGTACGAATCCACCACCAATAAGGGACTAGGTCCCTTGTGAATATTTGACTATTGAAATAAATAAAGTAAACAGAAAATGCAGAATGAAACAGCAGATGAGATTTTATGTAGAACCTTCTTGCTCAACGTAGGACAAACTATGATCCGTCCTCACAGGATTTCAGTAACTCCACTAAAATTAAAACATCAAAAACGATTACATACTCAAGAAATCTCAAGGACTTAACCCTAAATCCTATTTGTTGTAATACCTCAATTACAAACGAGTATGAAAACTCTATCACACCACTACCAATCAACTACCTCTAGTTGATGCAGCTAGGTAACTCTACCTAAGCCAATATTGAGCATATTGAAATAATTTGCTACACTACAACCGAAGGAGTAGTCTTTTATATGCAATGGAATGGAGTTTTTTGGGCCGGGTTAGAGGTTAGGAGTAGGCTTTGTTTATTTGTTGTGTTTTTCGGATGGGTTGGGCCATCTTGTTTAAAGTCTATGTGATGTTCTTTTTCCTTAATTAATGAAACCTCAAGAATTTAACCAAAAAAAAAAGGAGACTTCACTTTTAGAAAAAAACTAAAAAACTCAAGAAATAAAGAAAAAGCTATTGACTGATCAGGTCCCTTGAAACGAGTGAATTCTAATTTCTTGAGACCGCAACTTTTTCCTTTATAAAGAATTCACTTTTTGTGCAAAAACTAAGTTTGCCCATTGTCACATCAACGCTTATATAGTGAAGGCCAAAATGAATGTTGCTTTCTACTGGACCAAGTGTCCTCACGTCATACGTGGAACTACTGTACAACTATTATACTAACAAACAAAATTGTATAGTCTATAATAGTGAACAACTATCCAGCATAAATCCAACATACAACGGACCTGATCCGTATAGGTCATAAAAGTCATCATCAAAACTCAATATAGTATTTTACCCATTTTTCATAATGATAAACCATTTTTTCAACACCTTCTCATATTGACTAGTTCCCTTTATCATCCACCAACATATTGACCGGTTTCCCCTATCAACCAGCTTTCCCTATCAATCAGTTTTCCCCATTCAATCAGCTTCCCCTTTTCTATAATCTATCACTTAACATCTTCATATAAACTCTATCAGAGACTATCAGGGATCAAGTCCTTGGAACCAAACGAGCACAATGATAGTATATTCCCGATTTGTTTGTGGGGCCCTACACACAAATATACGAAACTCTACTTGACATTGCTCTTATTAACAGATACCATTTGGAATCACCAGATACCAATTGAAATCTAGTAATATCACGTAAGAAATAAGAATTTGAATTTTCCTAGTGTCCTATAGCCTCTTGAAGAAAAGTATAGACGTCTCCGTAACGTTTCGTAAGACTCTACTAGACATGTTCTTGTACGACGAGATCGACGAACCTGTCACAACCCAAATAGCCATGAGTGGCACCCACACTAATCTTCTTGTTGGAGAACCATCTAAACCGAACCATTACCAAAATACTTAGTCAATATTAGATGACATTATTATAAAATTCAACATAATAAGAAATATCCAGGACTAATTATTATTAATGAGGAAGTCAAACAAACTACTTATAAAAATCCCCAAGACCCGAAAGTCATCGTACAAGAACTACTAACAAAGATCATATCTAAAGTGATATACAAAAAATAAAGTAAATAAAGAATGCTTCATTGCCCGAAAGATGGACAAGAACAAATAAGATGACCCGTGGCAACCTAGAGACGTAGTGTTCACCCTTGGATCAAGATCTTCAATCAAACTCTAGAGGTGAGGTCATGTCTGAGCCTGGAACACTATCTGTACCCAACAAAGAAGAGTATAGGGTAGTATCAGTACAAACCACTATGTACTGGTAGGTATCATAGGCCAACTTAATTTAATATCATATACAAAACATAAATCAAATAACAAGTAGACAGGCATCATCACACAAAAAATATTCAATGAATCAACAATACAGCAACAACAGGTCAAACATTGCTCACAAACAAGCCACATAACCATCAAGAGTATCAACTATACTGTAAACAACCACAGAAATAACACAAATATGTACACACATGCTATGGGACTTATTTTTGCCCAAATAGTCATGACCTGCAGGGAACAATCTATGTTCATGTACCGTACCGGTGTGGTACCCGATCCAACATAATTATAAACGTACCAGCGTGCTAGCCGATCCAACATAAATATAAACGTACAGACATGGTACCCGATCCAACATAAATATAAACATACCGGCGTGGTACTCGATCCAACATAAATATAAACGTACCGTCGTAGTACCCAATCCAGCATAAATATAAATGCACCGGCATGGTACCCGATCCAACATAAATATAAACGTACCGTCGTAGTACCCAATCCAGCATAAATATAAATGCACCGGCATGGTACCTGATCCAACATAAATATAAACGTACCGGTGTGGTACCCGATCCAACATATACCAAATAACAACGACAACTCAGGCTATAGCAGTTCATGTCAAATGATGCATGCGTATATCTTAGCATTGAATGGAGCAATGAACATTAACACACTCACCTGTAATTCTCAATTGTGTTTGACACGTGAATGCTGCACCACTTTACTTCCTCGAAGAATTCTCTTTTGTTTTTCCCGTTGATGTGTTCTAGGGGTTAAGCTATCAGTTTTCAATTAACTTTAAAGTAGGTAATGTGATATAGGTGCTAGGGTAGTTTACAAGTTTGTTAATTATTTTAAATACCCAAAACTTTTAATATATCCTTAAAATTTATTTGGAACCTCATAGAAATAAATTAAATAAGTAAATTAACTAGAAAGTACATTTTGGGTCCATTGATAATACTACGACATTAATCCGAGACCATCTCGATCAAAGGTTGACTATTATCGGGCTTAACTGTTCTAAACTCAATAACCCCGTTAATGACTTAAATTACTTTTGAACCCAAGAATATCAATACTACTCACCACCGTAAGTCATAAATTATGTATACACACTACGAGGAGTGCTAACATAAGCAAAATGAGAAAATTCTACAAATGACATGGAGGGTCGTTACATCATATACCAATTAAACAACCGTTTGTCCCAGAACGACAAAGACAATACAAGAAGGGCAAAATAAGGAATTACCTAAATCAGCAAAAAAGTGTGGATACCTGCTACGCATATCTGCTTTGGTCTCTCAAGTGACCTCCTATTTTTCCAATGGACCTTCACAGACGCAATCTCCTTAGTCCTCAATTACGAACAACTAAATACCTACCTGAGCCTATGCATATCCCCCATCGCCCCAGACTCAGAAGGTTCAATCAGCATACAACAACACAAGGAATATTCTTCACCCATATATATGCAACCATCCTATACCGTCTAATAAATATAGGTACATACTGGTGATAGGCGATGCACATGTAGGAATGAATACAAAGTACACAATTAATATTAAACTCATCATAGTTGTCCTCATCAAGACCATCATCATCATAATCAACCTCCGGCCTTGCGGGATATCAACACACCATCAATAGTCTCCTCCGGCCTTACTGAGATCTACATATCATAAATATATTATATGGCATCATCGAGTTTCAACATATCATCGTAATAGCCGAATAACATACACTAAAATACTCATAAAAATAGTCATATCACCATAGAATACCTATCTAGTCAATACTTCCCAACTACTCGTTATTATCTAACCAACACTTATTATACTAGAATCAATAGTTCGCTAGTCATCAAATAACCTCTAGTTATTAGCCTAAACATTATCCTTCACCTAATCCTTATTCACGGGATAGAAATTAACCATTATTTATTTAATATCCAACATCTAACATCTAGTCAAGGTTCATCAGTAGAACAAAATCGTCATTTATCCACCATTCATCATTATCAACTAATCATCCTATATCTGTTAATCCTTACTAGACAACATATTACTACTTGTTACCTAACCAACTCTTATTAACTGGCACCATTCATTATCTAACCATCGTTCACCAACTATTCATTAGTTAACCATTTAGCAACTATTCAAAGTTATTAACTAGTAACCTCTTATTACCAATATTTCTTCTTATCTAGCCTCATTAACACAAAACTCCTCATTTATTGACTAATCGACATCACAAACTTAGTCATCAATACCAATTAATCTTCACCTATGCTAGACCCAACCTCACCATAAATCACGAACTAACCATTGCTATCTACCATTTTTTAATTAAACAAGATTCACTAACTAATACATTAGATCCCTAGCCATCAAGTGCTATAGTCTCCTAATAGGAAACTAGTTACCACATAGCCTAACCGTTAATTAGGCAGAATAATCATAAAATCATATTTCAGCTACAATCATATCAATTATTGATACAATACTCATGAATGTACCAAATCTATACATGTCATCACCAGTATTCAATCAATAAGTCGTAAGCAACATATCAAATCTTACTCCGTCCCATACCGGAGAGATGTGTATACAAATATATATGTATTCATAAATTGTAATCGTATTCATTACACTGATAAACACTCTTCGGATATTCAAACATTATCATAACACAACCCTTGGCCCATTAATTTATTCAAAATAGTCACAACATCATAATCACGATCTTAGGCCCATATACATATTCAAAACTCATATCGATAATCATACTTATAAGTCGTAGCATATCTCTAATCATCTCACTTATAGGAGGTATCTTATATATTGGAGGCACAATATAGATAGACAGGTAATCGTCTATAGTACATCTTATATCGATAGGCCATACATTATGACCATGAGGAATATCACCTCTGTAGGTCAATTTGCATATCTAAGAGGAAATAACATCTCCATATGTCAATCATCAAGTCTAAGAGGAAATAACATCTCTAAATGACCAATATCCCTTCCACAAGAAGTATCATAACTATAACTCAAAAGCCACAATCTAGAAACATCAATACAAGTTGCCAAGTTACGAAGTAACCTTATTCTAAGATTTTCTAGCCTCATTTATGTCTAACATCCATAACTAACTCCACAAGGCTTAACACAAGTTTAGGCCTAAGTGGGCAAGACGATCCCACTTCTAATCCTCAAATTCCATAAATAGGCACACTATGCCCCAAACCAGGCTAAGGTATCTAGTTCATCTTCTAAATGTCAAGTAAGCCATATTCAAGCCTAAGATAGAAAGTTCGACTAGAACCAAGGTACTCAAGTCAACTCTACCCAATTTATGGTTTCAAGACTATCACACTAGCCCAATAAGGCTAAATATATAAATCATGCTATAATTACTAAATCCACATCCCAAACATAGGTTTACATCATAGCCACACTACAACTAATCTAAACTAGAGAGAAAAAGCAATAGGATTCAAAAGAGGTAGAAACATGTCATTTTATGAGTCCCACAAAATTAGAGCCTACATCACATTATCCTCCACAATATTGTTAATATTAATCTAATTATCATACCTTAACCACTCAACAAGAAATATCCACCAAGTATCACTCAAGAAAATATCAATCATGCCATTTAATAATTCATTTATTCTTCCATTTAGGATCATCCTTAATTATTTTATGAATGTAACTAAGCCATTTGATTTTGCATTGCCACTATCATGGAGATTACTATTTCCTAAAAATGTCATATATTAGACAACTTTGTGGGACATGCCAATGTATAATTCAACCACAAGGTCAAGTTAATAATAATTTATCTTCTCAAAATTTTTCCTAATGCATAAATCCACAACTACAACTTATGTCCTGATAATCACTAACTTAATATTTTTCAATGATAATTACTTTATGATCAAACCAAACCTCTCTTATATCACTAACATCAATTTAAGATATACAAAGTCATTCTTATTTTTACCTAACAATATTTTTATTACGGGCTTTACTTAACTCTTAATCACCTCAGGAATGGTCCCTACACCACTAGCACATAAGCAAGGCCAAATAAAATAAGTTGATTATAGGTCATTGACAGTCTCATCACCAATATGATATTCCAGATAAGTGATTGATCAAATTTCATAGGTATCAACAACCTCTATTAGTTTTTGTCACTTTTATTTAAAACTCATTATTTTGCCAAGCATTAAGAATTTGTTCACGTAAGGAACTCAAAGATAATGCCGCTTAGCTAGTCCTTACAAGGAACCCATTATAGTTTCAATAATAGAACTGCACAAAAATTCTAAAGATAGTCTCAATGGTCGGACCACACAAGGATCCCCAAATAATATCAAATAATCAAACTACATAAGAGTCCATCCACAACATCATTAAAAAGAACCTCTCATTACGGAAAATACATATCACTTCAATCTTTTATTCATGTCACTTTTTTACTATATTTTCTCGACATCACATTCTCGTATCATCCTCTAAATTCCCATACCATCAATATCATCAGTATAATAGTACTAAAAATAAGTAAGCACCATAGAATTTCTAGTTTCACGATAACAAGAAATAAAATAATCTCATCACATTTATCAACAAAAATAACTTAGTCAATTTTCATCACATAACAAAAACAATTCACAACAATGACCAAAAATCTAGCAACACAAGTTTAGTCAAATATCAAATACATGCAATCAATAAGTTCACAACTTTCACAAGTCTTTACCCATTAAAAATAACTTTTAGACCTTATTAACAGATACCAATTGGAATCTCCTAGATTTTTATTCAAAATTATTAAGATACTACTTGAAATTGTCTAGATACCAATTGGATTCAATCTAGTAGTCCAAGATTAGGATGGCACAATGGAGAGAAAGAAAGGAAAATAACTTCTGCATGACTCATAGCCTTATGAAGATTGGGTGTGGGGCCTTACACACCAATATACGGACCTCTACTTGACATTGATCTTATTAATAGATACCATTTGGAATCACCAGATACCAATTGAAATCTAGTAATATCACATAAGAAAGAAGAATTTAAATTTTCCTAGTGTCCTATAGCCTTTTGAAGAAAAGTACAGATGTCTCTGTACCATTCCGTAAGACTCTAATACACATGTTCTTGTACGACGAGATCAACGAATCTAGGGCTCTGATACCAACTTTGTCACAACCCAAATAGCCATAAGGGGCATCCACACTAATCTTCCTGTGGGAGAACCATCTAAACAGAACCATTACCCAAATACTTAGTCAATATTAGATGTCATTATTAGAAAATTCAACATAAAAACAAATAACCAGGACTAATTATTATTAATGTGGAAGTTAAACAAACTACTTACAAAAATCCTCAAGACCCGAAAGTCATTGTACAAGAACTACTATATCTTAGCATTGAATGGATCAATGAACATTGACACACTCAGCTGTAATTCTCAATTGTGGTTGACACGTGAACGCTTCACCACTTTACTTCCTAGAAGAATTCTCTTTTGTTTCTCCTGTTCATATGTTCTAGGGGTTAAACTATCATTTTTCAATTAACTTTAAAGTAGGTCATGTGATATAGGTAATAGGGTAGTTTATGAGTTTGTTAATTATTTAAAATACCCAAAACTTTTAATATATCCTTAAAATTTATTTGGAAACTCATAGAAATAAATTAATTATGTTAATTAACTAGAAAGTACATTTCAGGTTCATTGATAATACTACGACACTAATCCGAGACCATCTCGATCAAAGGTTGACTATTATCGGGTTTAACTTTTCCAAACTCAACAACCCCGTTAATAACTTAAATTACTTTTGAACCCAAGAATATCGATACTACTTACCATCGTAAGTCATGAATCATGTATGCAAACTACGAAGACCGTTAAAATAAGGAAGATGAGAAAAATTTACAAATGACCTAGAGGGTCGTTACATAAAAATTCTTTTGATTAAATACCCTTTCAGAAAAAACCTTTTGAGATTTTAGTATCTCAATCCTCTCCTTCCTAGACATCAGCTTTACATTCTTTTGAACCTTTTTCATTTTTTCGAAGCTACTTGATCCTCCTGAAGACTAACTTTCTTATTCCAGACTAGGTCTCTCAGGTGCCCTCTTTTTTTTTTTTTTGAAATATGCTTCTTGGAAGCAAAAGCTTTGGGCTTTATTTTGGAGTAGCTAGTCTGTCTAGAAGTATTTGAATTCTTTCTTTTCTTAGTTGTTGTAGAAACAAATCTGAATCAACATCTTCCTCCTCTTTATGTTCTTCTACATCAACCACCTCTATGGTTGGACTTTCTTCATCCTCAATAACATTGGCTTTCCTCATTTTTCTTCTTTTGGTAGTAGCAGGTTTATTAGCTTTCAAGGCATCACTCGGTAACTTTATCTATGTACTCCTAATTGTATAAGTTTTTACCATTTTTTGAAAAAAAAATTCTTGGATCCAACATTGTCTATGCCTTTTTCATTTAAAGGAACCACTATCCTCCTTCCAGCTTCATCTTTCAATAAAGGCAACACAAATTATTTTAGATTTTGAAAAGTTATAGGAGTTCTATGATAGATTATGATAGGAAACTCAAACAAAATGGGTTATTCAATGTTGCTTTGGGTGACTCATTTATCTCCAACCAACAAAGTCAAACTTTCTTCCACCCAATCCTCCCCTACCATAGCATGACTTGAGGGGTTGGATTTCACAACAGGGAGATTCCCCCCCAAATAGTTGTTCATAAAAAAGGTTTGACTTAGAGAGTGTAGGAGAACTAGATTCTTGATTAGGTTCATCAAATTTCTCGTGGACTGCTGTCTCAATAGGGGACTTCAAATTTTAGACTCTATGTGTGACCCAAACCTAGTACTAGAAAGTTCTCTAATTGTGGCAGAAGCATTTTTAGAAGATATTCTAGAACTTGTATGTAATGCTTCAATAGAGGATTCCTTTCCAGTCATTGGTGTAAGCTTTTCATCAAATTAGGGTTTTCTTCAAGTGGAACAAATACTGGAGAGTGAGGAGATTCATCAAATTAAGGAGAGTTAGAGGAGAACTTATTTAGAGACATTTTTGTGTGTGTGAGAGAGAAAAAATAAATTTAAGTTTTTAGAGTTCGAAAAAGAGATTTGTTGAATAGAGAATAGAGGAAAATATAAGAATAGAGCTGGAGAGGGTTTTGATTTATGTTTTAAAGGAAGTGAAAGAAGGTAATACGTGAACTTAAACGTAAGGGATGTTATTTGTCCCTATTAGAAGCGTATCTTTAATATTAAATGATTTAATAGAGGTACAAAGATGAGGGAAGGGACATATGGATATTTTTAACATTAACTCTATATAGATTAAAAAGAGACAGATACGGTACTTACCTTTGGGTAGGTACCTGATCCCTTTCTTGTTTGGAAGGAATTTTTTCTTTCATGTTTGTTTCATTACCTCTCCTTATAAGCTTTCTCACCATGTGTGAATACCTCCAGAAGGTATAGTATTGAATTTGACCTAGTAACACTAGAAGAAATGCTTTATTTATGAGCACTATTTAGGGAAGAATTAATAATCTCGTCTCTAAAAGTATATATTAGGAAGAGACAATATACTGGTCCTTAGTATAGTATTTTATTCTG
The DNA here is from genome assembly GCA_030864225.1 of Capsicum baccatum var. pendulum. Lineage (NCBI taxonomy): Eukaryota > Viridiplantae > Streptophyta > Magnoliopsida > Solanales > Solanaceae > Capsicum > Capsicum baccatum. The sequence goes on along the minus strand of CM061559.1, from coordinate 196,612,221 downwards.
AAGGCATAAAATCATGTCCTTAAAAGAATTTATAACTGGTCCCAAATTATAATTCACAGATTTGAGCAGAAAAAAGTACCACCAAAATTCTAATAATATTTTTTATATCACTAAATATATATATTACGCCCAAAAATATTTTTAATTTCACTAAAACACTAATTAAAGATCTATTTTCCTTACTAAAACACACTATTGGTAGCAAATTTTTACCATGTAGCATCAATCGTATATGCACAATTAGGGATCCGCGTGTATACAACTTTAGCAATTGGAGTAGCAATTGTGGGTTCTCCATTGTTGTGTCCTTTATCTCTGTAGCATCAATCATATATGCGCAATTGTAGGGATCATAATTTTACGCAGCTTTAGCAATTGGAGCAGAATTGTGGGTTCTCCATTGTCGTGTTGTAGGGATCCTAATTGTACGCAACTTAAGCAATTGGAGTAGCAATTGTGGATTCTCCATTATTGTGTCCTTTTTCTTTGGTTCATCTCTCTCAAACACGATGAGGTATGGTTTTATCTAGTTGCTCATTTTCTTCAAAAATTGTTCTAAATTCATTTTATTGCTTGATTGTTCGAGCTACTCTTATTCTTTCTATTTTCTATATATTCAGAATCTATTATTTTTGTAAAAAAAATCTTAACTAGGTCATTTTACTATGAAATATATTAATTTGTGGACGGTCAATTATTATCTCTCTATCTTCACAACGTAGGGGTAAGGTCCATGAGCCATGTAGATACAACTAGTGATGGACATAGGGTGCATTAGATGTGGAGGGGGCTATCTTTAAGTAAGGTAAAGTGGGGTGGGGCAGAGCATTATATTTTTACAACTATGGGGGTGTGGTGTGGGAGCGGGTCTTGGTCTCCTTCGTCCATTTTATGTGAGAATGCCAATTGATTGTGGTTCTATCACGACCCAAGCCTAGACCCTGGCTGCGATGAGCATCCAAAACCATTAAGGATCGGGCCCACCTTTCTATCTGGCAATCATGTACAACGTCCATGAAATATAAAGATATTATCATACGGAAACATGGTCAATGTCATAATTCAACTAAAAAACTTTAAAGAAAATCCTGAATGTTCAAAACACATAACACCCATCTGCAAAATCTCTAGCATTATAAGATTCCACATATGTCTAAAAAAAACACTCGGACAAGGCCTCCAGTCGGACAACTAATTCAACATAAATAACAATGTTCTATAAACTCGGCCTTCTGGAATAGGGGAGGCTTACTATTTGTATATCTCAAACACACCAATCTACTGCTTAGCAGGACCCCAAAACAGAGCCTCAAATCCTGAAACATAGGGGGTCAATACAACTGTACTGGTACACAGAGTAATCCAAAATAGTAAGCCACCACTTTACCATGCTTCATGAGCACACATCCAAGTCCCACCCGGGATGCATTACAGTACATAATAAAACCCTCTATGCCCTCTGGGAGAGTCAAAACTGTTGTGGTAGTCAACTTGTCTTTCAGTTTCTCAAAACTATTTTCACAAAAGTCAGACCACAAGAATTTCACCATTTTCTGAGTTAATTTAGTAAGTGGATCAGCTATGGAGGAAAAGCTCTCTAAAAACCTTTTGTAATACCTTGCAATACCCAAGAAGCTCCGAATATCGATTGGAGTCATGGGTCTGGGCCATTTTCTCATTGCTTCAACCTTTTGTGGGTCAACCTTAATCCCCTCACTAGAAATAATGTGCACCAAGAAAGAAATAGCACGAAGCTAGAACTTACACTTGGAAAATTTTGCGTACAACTCATGATCTTTAAGGGTTTGAAGGATAATTCGGAGGTGATAGGCATGCTCTTCCTCACTCTTAGAGTACACCAGGATATCACCTATAAAGATTATGTCAAGAAGATCTACAAACTGATGAAACACCATATTCTTTAGGTACATAAAAATTGTAAGGGTATTAGTCAGTTCGAAGGACATGACTAGGAATTCATAATGGCCATATCGGGTTTGAAAAGCTATTTTGGGAATGTCTGCCTCCCTAACCTTCAACTGGTGATACCCTGAATAAAGGTCTATCTTAGAGAAATATTTGGAACCTTGTATTTGATCCAATAAATCATCAATTCAAGAAAAATGGTATTAAATTTTGACAGTGACTTTATTGAGCTGATGGTAGTCTATACACATACGGAGGAAGCTGTCTTTCTTATGAACAAAGAGTAAAGGTGCACCCCAAGGAGAAACACTGGGGAGAATAAACTTCTTGTCCATAAGAACTTTTAACTATTCTTTTATCTCTTTCAATTCAACAGGATCCATTATGTATGGCAGAATAAAAATGGGACGAGTGTCAAGCAATAAGTCAATACCAAAATCTATCTCTCTGTTAGGTGGTATCCCTAGGAGATTATAGGGAAAGACTTTTGGGAATTCATTCACTACAGGGACAGAATAGAGGGAAGGACTTTAAGTATTGGAAGCTTTGACCTGAATAAGATGATCATAACCCGATCCAAGACCCTAGATCGAGTAACACATACATATTATGGGAGAAAATTTGTAATGTACCCATCACCACATCTGGAAAAACGTTAGTATCCTGGCGGTTAGATAAAGTATATGACCAGTTGCGATCACCTTCGATAGCTGAAGTACTACCTTTGGGTGGTGGTGGCACTGAGGAATTAGCTTAGGAACTATCTCCCTTAATATTTCCTCTAGTAGTGGGGGCAGTCCCTCTTGAAATGACCTGACTGCCCATAAGTATAATACACAAGAGTTCCATACTGACATCTTCCTAGGTAATTCTTCCCTCTAGAATTACTCGAAGGGTATTGCCTGAACAGTTGGGCCAAACATTCTTAGGAATGAATACCCTATACTCCCGATCCACTATTAGGCTGAAAATTCTTAAACCACTCATCAACTGGAGGTCTGGGAACTGGGGCTCGAGCCGATGACTGAGCATTACTCCAAAACTTTTTCTTTGACCACTTATTACCCCAATTATTGCCACCTTGGTGATGAATGTTATTATGGTCGTTAGATCTGGACCTCTTGGCCTGCCTATCTTTCTACCTTGCCTCTACCAGCCTTTTCTTCTGCTATCTAACCTGTTGCATATTAACGGACAGCCTAGAGAAATCCATATCTCTATTCATCATAGCTTCCTTGCATTGTAACACCAAATCATCCAAGAGAATGGATGCAAACTTCCTCATGCGAGATCTTACGTTACCCATCAATTCTGGAGCATACATAGACAGCAGAGTGAACTTCAATGTATACTCCTTAACACTCATTTTTTCTTGCTTCAAATTCATTAATTCTTCAGCCTTGGACTCCCTCAATTCTTAGGGAAAGAAATGGTCCAAGAAAGCTTCCTCGGCATTACTACCATTCAAATTATCCCATTCATTATACCACTGATTGGCCATATCCTTCAACTGATAGGCTGCCAACTCAACCCCTTCAACCTCATTCGTACGCATAACTCTGACATTTTTCTTTAGTTCATTAATAAACCATTGGGGTTCCTCCGCAACCTTTGTGCCAGTAAACATAGGTGGATTCAACCTTATGAATTGACCAACCCATGTAACCTCAGATGAACCAGACATAGAACCCATATCTTCAGACTGACAGGTCTGAGAGGCCACCAGCTAAGCTATTATATGGATGAAATATCGGAACTCAGCATTCAAAACTTCCCTCTAAGGAGGATAGGGACGGTTAAAACTGGTCCATAGAGCCAGAGGTGGACTAGTCGAAATTAGAGAAACTCTCGGATTAGCAACAAACTCTGGGCACGAGCTCTATTATGGGTCCACATCCCATGAGTAGGATAGATATCCTCAGCTTGGGTGTTTTGTTTGTTGGTTCTACGAAGAGGCATGATCAATTTTTCTGAAATATAAGGAATTATTGGTTAGAGGACATTCAGGCTCTACAACACGGACTAAATTATTAAAGAAAGAGAGACATTGCTAAATGTCTTATAACCTCCTACTTATAAGTGTGGTGTGCTACACATACATAAATATGACTCTACCCAATACAATTTTGCATACACCCTAAGACCATGAACCGTGCTCTAATACCAAGTTTACCATGACCCTATCTGAGACCCTGGCCGTAATGGGCAACCTGAACAATAAAGGCCCGGGTGCACTTTTATATTTGGCAATAATGCACAACGTTCATACAATATAAAGAAATGGGGAAAATGGTCAAATGTCATAATTCAACTAAATAATTTGAAAGGAAATCCTTAATGTTCAAAACACATGATAGCTGTCATCAAAATCTCTAGCATTACAAGATTCAACAAATAACTAAAAACAAACACTGGGAAAACACCCCCAGTCAAACCATGATTCAACATAAATAACAATGTTCTTTAAACCCGACCTTTCAGAATAGGGGAGGCTCACCAACTGTAAATCTTAGACATACCAATCTACTGCTTAGCGGGACCCTGGGACTGTGCCTCATATCCTGAAATATAGGTGGTCAATACAATTATATTAGTACGCAGAGCAATCCAAAATAGTATAAATTTTATACAATATAAGTGAGAGAAATTCGTAAAAACATATTACATACAATATAGGAAAAACACATGGACATACTTTAGAGAATTTGAAACAATTCTTTGAAATCATGATTCAATCTTTGTCTGAGCTAGATGGTACACCCTACAAGTCTAGTACCCATAGGCTATATGGTTCTGCCATTAACTCATCAGCCAATCCCCTACATCCATGTTTTAAGCAAGGATAGTGGTCCTACATACTAGTCTTGTATACCAGTGTCTCAAGGGAAAGAATATCTTGTCCTTAGCCAATTATATCACATAAATCGGCAAAACTCAGTTTCTGACATGGAGTTATCTGAACTTGTGCCATCTTCGGCTAACCATCTAACTCTTTTTAAGCCCATTTTTAGCATTTTAAATCATGCATCTTTCTAAAAAGGGTCTAATATCTTAAAAAGTCTATAGTCTAGTTAAGTCTGAGTCTATTATAACATTTGTTTGATTTGGTATTATCATACCAAGACTAGCAAGTCGTATAAGTCATACACTATCATATTAAAGTTTTTTCATTCAAATATGTTATTTCGACCACCTAAATCATTTAAAAAATGCAAGATAATTTGTAGTTCAAAATATATGACAACTTACACAAAGATTCCTATCTATCGATTCTTAAACATGAGGGTCACTTACTTTGTAATAAACCACGTAATTCTTTCAATGAACATCTTCAAAATTTATCAACAAGTAAAATACCCTCTCGTCAATTCATAATCAATGTCAAATCATTTAACAATAGCCAAGAAACATTTATACAATGCACCAAAAGGTGAAATTTATCAATTCGTAACATGTGAAAATCAGAAGGGTTTTAACTAGAGAAGTAGTACAAATATTCATGCTCGTAATTTGCCTTTCAAACTCCAAATGCATACATACATATATATGAACAAAAATCAAATTTAAGAAAAGGCCTCAAGACAAACTATTATCATCAAAAGGGTTCATAATATATATTTGTTATTGTAAATTCAAAACGATTCATAAATATATGATTCCACAACTTTAAACCTTACTCAAAACATTTTCAATAAGCCCATGTAGTTTAGGAAAACCTCATGTACCTTATATTATTTAGTTTCAAAGAATGGAACCCGAATCATGACTTGTTTCATTGGAATCTTAAACTTAAAGGTTGATTCTTGATCTTTGGTATAGGAGTTAGGGTTTTGTTTTTAAGGAATTGAAGTATATCTTGGCATACTATGCCCTAATCATGAATTAATTTTAGGTTATGGATGAGATAGAACAAGGGCACAAGACTGAAATACCCTTCTGGACCTAAAAAAATCATTAAAATAAACGGGGCACCTAACGCGTTAAGTGATGCATCACGTTAGTTCCTACCAACATGATTCATAGGGCAACGTATCGATATCATGTTGTCTCACTATTTTTATCATTTAAACATGTCTCAAACGTCATTCAAAAAATATGAAACTCCCCAAAGACATCCCCCTTACACCCCTAAACATAAACTAAATTTAAAATCGAAGTCACAGGATCGGAAAGGTTAATTTGAAAAATATTAAAGTTAAAGGCTCAAAATATGACTAAGTATTTTTAACACTTAGTAAAATTTCAGGTTGTAACTCTCTATGCATACTGCTAATAAGGGTATTAAGTCAAGAATGCTACGAGGTGTTATAGGTTCACACATGTTCAGGGTATCAATGCAGCCTCACTAGCTTCTTTCACTTCCATCATTGCTTTCTCTTGGCTACATCACACAAATAATTAAAGGCACTTTAAATCTTTTGGCCACATGTTGTGAAGCTCGAGACAGAGAGAAGGACTCCTTCAATGGCTCTAGTATATGGACAAAATCCACCTTAACTGCAGACTAAATATGTTGCCCATGCATAGAAAAGACTTTTGTTTTTGCTTGGATCGTTGTTCTAAATTCTCCCATGAGTATTTGAGGCAGTGTGTTTACCTAGACATTGTTATATTGAATGCTCCCACGAGTATTCAAAGTAATACGGTGTTGTTCTACTTAAAACAACTGATGAATGAATTGTTTGACTTTAAAATGGACTCTATTTTGTAGTCATATAATTTTCAAACTCTTTCTCACATATTAAGGTTCAATTTACACATTTGTACATGTACAAATCCTAGCATATGCCTTATATATTTTTTTAGCCTTGAGAATGACAATATTTTTTGTAGCTTATATTAATAGCAGTGAACTATACCTAAGAAATAGAATATAATAGTATGAGATACAAATTAATACAAAGAATCATATTAACTGGAAATCCAAAAAATACTATGATTAGTTGGTTACACATATTTACATGGGAAATATTTGGTGTTCGCATTTGAAGCAATGAAAGTATTCAAACATGCAACTATTGTTCCTTTATTTTGTTTTTGAGAATGGTATAATTTTCTCTTGATCTTCTAGATGTTGCTAGAATTTCCTTCAAAGCATCTATCATTCCTCTACTTCCATAGTGTCCACCAAATGCAAGCTAGAATGCATTTTCACTAATCTTTCTTGGACCCTCTTCTCCTTATCTCTTTCCAGTGAGTCGGCACTTCAAAATTTGTCCTAGGCATTGACCAATTTAGCCTAAGTATACATAAGAGCATGTTCCATAGATATGTTGTTTTGAAATGTAGGAACAGATGACCATTTTTGTCCACCTCTTGTTCACACATAAATCACCTACCAACTCTAAAAAATAGGGGTAAGGCATATTTTTTTAGTTATTTATAAGCATTTTATAGTTGAATATTATTTTTTATAATAGGAAAACATTACATATTAAACAGGGAGTTGGTATTTTCTAGTGAAGCTCTACAAGCATGGTATGGTTTTTATAACAGGAAAACATACACCATCAACATCTAAAAGGGTGTTGGAATATAGCATACCATGATCCTCGTCATTCTCACCACATGGGCACAGTACTAGACATCAATTATATGTGTGTTCATTCAAGCCCATATGTGAAGAAAAGAATAAATACTTAACAGGATCCTGAGATCTCAAAAAAGGAGGCAAGATCGAAACCTATTGTTGATGAAACATTTAGCACAACCTGGTTCAATTTTATTAATGGGAACTCCCTGTCATGTTCTAAATAATTTTCATTATGTCTTTTCAATTGAAACCTAGTGTTCTTTCTATTCCTCTCTGCTTTGTCTGGATTACTTTATCCCAATGGCATACCAGTTGTACCATATATAGATATCCACTAACAGTGGTGAGTATGAGATTCTTAAAATTCACGAAGGCTTAGATGGTCCCAAATTACCTTAGTGAAATTCTTGCACTGAAAGATGGTTTTGAGAGAATATTTGGTAAACATCTTTGTGTCATTTGCATTGTGTTTCTTATTATGTAGTATTCTATGGTACTTGTACATGAGGCATTTCATTTTACTGGTGGCATTTCACAAAAAAATTCTTGGTTATGTTTAGTGTTTCTAATAAAGTGTACGGAGATAGGGGTAAGATAAGGGTGTCACTCAATATAAAGAAATCATCTTTTAAGGTATAGGATAGGGGTGTCTCTCTATATTTACTACCAACTATTTGCAGAGTCAAATAGATAGAAATTTAAATGGATGTCTAGTCAATTCTGCTTTATTTAGATCACAGTGTTGTGTGTTAATGAAACAAGTTGCTTTGGGTATCTTCTTTGCATTCTTTTTCTTCTTGTTATATTATGCTCAAAGTACATGGGATGTTTAAATGTTGTTGTTCTATGATTATTATATGCTTATTTGGGTAGTGTAATCATATACCTGATATAGTATGATATGATCATCTGATGATAACACGTTATGTGAATATAATTATTTTTTTATCCTTTATATTTTCTTAATCCAATTTTCATGTATTGTTTAAGGTTATGGAACTTAGTAAGCAATGAATACAACTTTCTCTTCAGAATCGGACCAACAAAATATACTTATATGGGGGGAAATTTCTTGAATTATGCTTTTCGAGGAAAAAAAGATGAATGTGAAATACAATATTCATGTTATGAGTGTTGTAATACAACACTGGGGAAATCGTAAAATAATTGAGATACATTTTAAAGTTCATGGAATAATTGAAAATTATATCTTTTGGTTTCACAATAGGGAACAGTTAGGTGAGCCACTATCAAACTCTGAAGATGAGGATAATGATGAAGCAGAAGATTTTGAGAGTGAAGATGAAGAAAAAGAACTATTGAGAGATTTATATCCTAAAGATGAAAATAGAGGAAATACACATACTGGTTTTGATGATAAACTTGAGGAAGAACCAAATGCTAAACCTAAAAAGTTTTATAGCCTTTTGAAGAATTTCATTGTATCAAAACTCAAAGGCTTCAAAACTTTCATCTATGATTAAATTTCTTCACATCAAAAGTATGGGCCATTGGAGCAATGAGTCATTTACCATGCTATTGAAAATGTTAAAAAGAAGTTGTTGATTGATGGAGATAATTTTCTAAATTCATTTTATGAGGCAAAGAAGATAATTCGAGAGCATGGGCTTTCTTACAACAAGATTGATGCTTGTACTAATGATTGCATGTTATATTGGAAGAAGGATAGGTTACTCGATTCTTGCAAAATTTATGGTGCGTCCAGATGGAAATTAGATATTCATAGTAAGGAGACAAAGAATCAAAGGGTACAAAAATAGCCTCAAAAACTTTATGCTATTTTCCATTAAAACCTAAGCTTCAGAGGTTGTTTGTGTCTACAAAGATAGCTTCTCTAATGACATGACATAAGGATGAAAGAACTGATGATAGAATAATGAGTCACCCAGTTAATTTAATGGCTTGAAAGTCATTTAATGAACTACATGCTTCATTTACAGTTGATCCTCATAACATGAGACTTGAACTTACTAGTGATGAATTCCAACCATTCCAAAATTCTAAAACCTCATATAGATATTGTCCTATGGTTCTTATTCCTTATAATTTCCACCTTGGTTGTGTATTAAGCTAGAAAATTTTGTTTTTTCAAATCTTATTCCTGGTCCAAGTAGTCCTGGAGATACAATTGAAAAAAGATAATTCTTCAATTTGATTAGCTAATTGTAAGAAGGAGTGTTCTATGGGTCATCGACATTACCTTTCTTTGAGTCACGGATGGAGGAATGAAAAGAAGTTATTTGATGGTACAACAGAAAAAAGGCACCCACCAAAAATGCATTCTGGAATTGAGATATTTAATCAAATGCAATATCTTGAAGGGCAACTAACAAAGGATCCTAAGAAGAGGAGGAAGATATCACATGAAAAGCGAAAGGATAATTGGAATAAGAAGAGTATCTTTTTTAAACTTCCTTATTAGAAATATCTTTTGTTGCAACATAATTTGGATGTTATGCATATCGAAAAAATATATGTGATAGTTTGTTGGAGACATTCATGAGTTTTAAAGGAAACATCAAAGATACAATTAAACTCGGTTAGAATTGCAAGCAATGAACATTAGGCAAGAATTGCACCCTATCCAAAGAGAGAGTTAAGTTGAAGTTCCAACTACATGCTATAATTGTCTCCTGAAGAAAAGAAAATTATGTATTTTATTGAAGAATTTAAATATCCAGAATGGATTTTCATTTAATACTTCTCAATGTGTGAACTTCGAAGAACACAATATATCTTCTTAGAAAATTCATGATTGTCATGTTGTTTTGCAACATATACTCCCTCTTGCACTTCATGGTATGTTTTCAAAAGAAGTTTGTGAACCTCTTATTGGGTTATCTTTATTTTTTGTGTTCTTGGATTGAAAGAGTTGAGGATTGATGAGTTGAAACATATTGAAGAGCAAATTCCCATTACACTTTGTAAGTTAGAAAAGGTCTTCCCTCCTTCTTTTTTTATTTCATGGTCCACTTGCCTATTAATTTAGCTTGTGAACCTTAGATTTTTGGGACTATTCATTATCGGTGATGTATCCTATCGAGCTATGATTATATTTTTTAAAATCTCTCATTGGTAAGCTTTTCCAGAAGGTTCTATTGTAGAGGGATTCCTTGCAAATGAATGTATGGCCTTATGTTCAAGGTGTCTGCATAGAATTGACACAAAATTAAATCGGCCTAAATGAAATTATGATGACGGCTTACAAAATTCAAATAGAGGTTTATCTATATTTTGTCAACCTAGAAAAACTCTGAGAGATAAAGATCCATGTGAGCTTGAAGGAAATGAATTGGAACAAGAACATATTTATATTCTGAATAATTGTGATGAAGTCTTACCATATCTTGAGTATGGAGAGTTCATTCATATTTTGTTATTCCAATTTCCTTTAAGGTAATACTATTTCTATATGACATTGATGGTTAATCTCAATTTTGTAGATAGTTTGATAATATGGACATTGCTCAAGACTTGTCAGATGCAAAAGGGGACCGAGAATTTAATAAAAGATTTAAATATAGGGTGAGTAATATGAGCAACACATAAACATTAGATTTTACATCTTAATGTTGTATTACTCATTCTAAAGTGTTAAATGTAATCTTATTTTTAGGTCGTACAATTGCATAAAGAAGATAATAGTCAGCTAATGGAAGCTCTTCTCTAACTTTCACATGATCCTACCAAATATTCAACATATTGTAATGGTTACATTGTAAATGGATATAGATTTTATGCAGAAGATTATGATCGAACTTTAAGAAATCAAAATTGTGGCGTTGTTGTAGCTAGAAAGAATGATGAAGATAGTGAGACGTTTGATTACTATAGAGTTTTAACAGATATGATTGAATTGCAATTTGACCCGGATAGAAAAGTGATTTTTTTTTGGTATAACTGATTTGATGTGCATGATAAAATAAAAGGAATATAAAGAGATGAGTATGACTATGTAAGTGTGAATCCAAGTAGATTTTTAAAAATAAATGAGCCTGTCGTTTTAGTGGATCAAGCATCTCAAGTGTTTTATGCTAATGATAATTCCAAAAAAGGATGGCATGTGGTGAGGAAGACTCAACCTCGTGATTTCTATGAGATTGTGAAACAAATGGATGATGATGTAGATGAGTTAGAAAGTCCTTCAGATGTCGTAGATGACTTAGAAAGTGCCTCACAAAGGAAACTTAAAAGAACTGATGAGGTGAAGTATCTAATAATTACTTACTGCTAAAAATTTCTATTCTTTTAGCATTAAAATTTTAACTTAAAATCCTTTTTGTATAGATTTTGAGTTCTTGCAAACAACAATCACTACATTGACTGTATTCTTTAGCTCACTGGATAAAAAGTTTTCTTAATATTTTTTTTACTTTTGGCTCTTTTTCCAAGTTCAATATGAAGACTGAAAATGAGGATAGATCAACTATAAAGAGTTTATTTTGTCAACCTAGTTGTCTAGTTAAGGAATACACCAAGAAGTTGAAACAAGTAAGGTTTTTAAAATTTATTAGAGTTTTAAATTGCATAAATAACTTGTTCTACTAACATATTTTTAGTCGCCCTTGTGCTACAAAATATTATTCCTCAAGTATTAGTAATATGATTTTCTTTATGTAAGTGCTATTGGGAAGGAACCAGAAGAAGGACGTAAAAACTTTACCATGTCTTCTAATCAATGAATGGGAGAAATCAATGGTTCTTGACAAAGAGCATATGCCAGTTAACACTTCATTACCTCCGTCTACTAATTAGGATGAGCAATACACACAAGAAGTTGAAACAAGTAAGTTTTTCAAATCAAATTATTATTGAGGATTGTCTACCTGTGATTATTAAATAAAAGTGAAAAAAGATAAGTCTGCTTTATTAGGAAATATGTTACAAGCTATTAAAATGTACATGGTCATTGAAAATGACCTAGGAATTGTTTTCAGTGGGGGAGCTGAACAACCTGAAAGGGTATTTATTCTTCTATTGTTAGTCTCAGCTAGCTCAACTAGTAGTAGAGTGGTTTAACAATTATTTCCCTATTGTGTGTACAATGGTCTTGTTTAGAGGGTAAAAACCCTGGTTTTGTGCTATATCTGATGTTTAACGCTTAAAACACTGATATTTTGTGTGAGATCATTTTAACCTAATGGATGTAGTTGTCTATGTGATGAATTTCCCCAATCACAAGTTGTCATGACCCAATTTCTCAAATCGTGATGGCACCTACCTTATCTCTCTAGTAGGCAAGCCAAGCCATAGCCCGGAATAATAGGTGACGCGCTAATAGGAAGAAATCAGAAAAGATCGCTTATAATGATAGCAATAGTAATAGAATGTAACAAACAGAAAGTAAACATGTCTCATATACTAAAACGAGGGAAGGAAAAAGATCAAATACATAAAAGAATCCCTCCCAAGACCTGGTAAGGTCACTACTATAGCTACTACTTAAATATACCCAGAGTACTAGACAGAATCTAAAATAGACCCAATATAAACAAGGAGTCTCAAGTACAAAAGACTAAACCAGAGTAGATAGAGGAGGATCAGTCTCGAACAACAATAAGCTCACCCTACTACAAATCAGTACTGGAAGGAAGGAATCGTGTCAATGTCGGTTGCTACTACTCGGATCTACATTGGGAGAAAGACGCAGAAGTATAATATGAGTACCAAAGCAATGGGTACTCAGTAGGCCTCATCGGATGACTTAGCTCAATACAAAAAAGGTATAACTATAATGCGAGGGTCTAATCTAAGTCAACAGTAAAAAGGGACGAAAGGTAAACAAGTGCTAAGCTACACCAATGAGATAAATGAATAAATTTAAGAGATACAGAAAGTAAATAATGCAGTAATTACAAACAAATCAAACATAACCTAACTGGGACCATATAAGCCCACTAGGCACACAATATAACCTAATTGGGGCCTCATAAACCCGTTAGGCACACTGAAGAAGATAATTAACAAAATCATACCCCTATAAGCTGGTGGAACACACAAGTAGAAATTAAAGATAATAAAAGTAAAAAATCTGTAATTGAGCCAATCATAAGAATTCATGATAGTCATCCAGATATGCACCGTACTTGAACCAAAAGCAATGAGAAGTAACGAGAGGCCAGATACCGGACTCAAACCGGTAGTGATGGATAATAATAAAAAGACACGTGCCAGATTCTAATTGGACATAGTGGGTAATAACGATAGACCACATATATAATATATACCAGTACTCATAGTCAGATGTAGAACTCGAACCGGAACTCAGTTGAACCACAACCATAATCAGATGCCAGACTCAAACCCAAACTCAAAGGAAATACAACCATAGCCAAATGCTGGACACCAACCGAAACTCATAGGAACCACAATAATCAAATGTAGGACTCGAACCGGAACTCATTATAACCATAATAATAAAAAGCTAGACTCAAACCAGACCTAATACTAACCATACCCAACTATAATATTAAAATCCATACCATACCATAACAATATCAACATGGTACAAATGTTCATAATTAATAACAGAAATAGAGTATATGCTGAACCTGAAGAGAAGCTAAAATACGTCTACTTACCGTATGCATGTCTTAATTCTAAAAGGGTAAATTCAAGGCTTAGCAAATTAATTTCATGTCCTAAAGTGATACATGCTATATTATATTAATATACAAAATACCAAAATCTACTACAATGAGGACCTAATCCGGGTACATAAGACATGTTATATATATCAAATGATTCGCAACTACAAGCACTTATCCAAAGCTAGCATAATAGTTCACAATCTCAGTATATAAGATCAATCTAAAAGTAGGGTAAGCTTAGCCTACCTGGACGCCAAAGCTAAAATGACTTTCTGTGAAGCCTCCAGATAATGCTACTAGAACCCGAGCCTGAATTACTTATTGTAGATAATTCATTATCATTTTGAGGATAGAAAATTATATCACACTATTTTCCTACTAAGTATATTGATTCACGTGTATCCATATGCATTTTCATACACAATATATATCCGTATAGAGCATGCAAACTATATTTAGTATAAACTTTAATAAAAAGTGAGGTACAAATGTTTAAAGTGGAGAAAAAGTAAAGTGAAGAAACAACTATTGTATAGTGAAGAAGCAACTATTGTATACATATCAAGAGGAAAGTATATATTGAGACATAATGAGGATTTTAACCTCTTGTCAATACGGAATAGATATGTATGCCACCTGTGGCAATTAAGTGGAAAATCAAATGATAAATGGAAGCTTCCCTATTACTAATCCATTCACAATATGTTACAACTACCCACACGCGTAGTGGAGCTACCAATGTCACCTAAATTGGTATCTCATTACATATGTACTTGGGTAATGTATAGGTCCACGGTAAAATAAATATAATAATTAAAATATATCATAATTAATAGAAAATTATTTCTAAGAAAACCTTTATTATTATATAATAATAATAATAATAATAATAATATTTACCATATCTAGATTTACTATTTTTGTTTAAAATATTAATAAATTATAACAAGTTATTATAAGGTAATATAAATATTGCATAACTTAAAGAATTTTATACCTATCAAAAAATTTAGAAGGGTAATAAATTATATTTTTACCAAATGATAATTTAAATCAAATACTCCACAATATATTAGATATTACTTAAATTCTAAAATGAATCGCCTAGGAACCGAACTATTAGTCCCAAAAAGTCATAAATAACTTGGGGCAGTTACAAAAAATCTCTGGATACCCAAAAAGTATCAAAATACAGAAAAATGACTGTGAGGGTCATTACAACATCCACTACTAAAAGGACTTTCTTCCACAAAAGTAAAAAATAATAATGTACTCTTAGGCTCAAACAGGTAGAAAAACTAGACACACATATCATGCTTGGGAGGGAGGCTAGGTAGTTTAGTAGAAAATACAACAGGAAATATACGAACCACAGGGATGGATTCACGCAATAGAATCTCAACACTGACATCCCAAACATAAGCATGAAATGACTCACTGCCCCTTGATATCAGTCTCATAGCCAGAATGTAAAAAAAAAATAATCTCCATCAACACATGACTAACAGAACCTTACCACACAATCAGGGTACACCAAGCAAGGCTAAAGTAATGTCTTAGCAAAATAATCCAAAATCTTATGATAAGGAGATAATCAATCCATACATGAAACCACATCAAATCTATCATATCTAGGATAATAAGATCGGCCTGAGTACCAAACTCTCGAATGATCATCAAACACAATTTATTTACCTGATCAACTACTAAAGAATTACCCAGAGGGATAGCTATATGTAATGGAACAAGTAAAGACTCTAAAAATGAACCCAACCGCGATGCAAAGTAAGAAAAAACAAATGAAAATGTGAAATCAGGATCAAACAAAGCAAAAGTTGGTTGACGGCATACAAAAATCATACCTGGTAAAATATGCAAATGACCTTGTATACTACTGGACTGAGTGCCTATTCGACCACCTCTAAACCCTGGGGAATATCCTCACGACTCTGCACATCACCCTTACCTAACGAAGGCACTGACTTGATCGATTGTGCAATCATATCTGAAGGCCCAATCATCCTACGCTAAGGACACTCATAGGCAAAGTGACCAACAACCCCGCAGTCATAACATATCTTGGGCACTGAACCCTTGTCTAGATGGTCCAATGGATCTAAAATGATCACCTCAACTCAACGATCCTGACTAAACACCCCTCAGCAACTAGATACTAGATACTGCTCTAAAACAACTATAATTAGGCTAACCCTTAACCTCTGGAATGACCTCAACCCCTAACCGAAACTCTAGAAGAAAATCCAAGCTCCTGATCCCCAGCTCTCACTCCTCGCATCCTAACCATCTATATAAAGAGTGAACCAATAAAGATTAAAAACCAACTTATACCTAACTCACGAAAATGGATCAAAAAATGATATTGTTCCCTAAAAATGTTTTATAGCCTCTCGAAGATAGTATGTCTCTATACAGATCTGTAGGACTCTACTAAATACTGGATCTAGTTCTAATAGTACCAGTGAAATTTAGGCTTTGATGTCATGACCTAATTTCTTAAGTCGTTATGGCGCCAGCCAACATTATCCACCCATTAGGCAAGTCAAGCCATAGTCTGGAATAATAGATAATGGGCTAATGGGCAGAAATCAGAGAAGATCGCTTATAATGATATTAATAGTAATAATAAGTAACAAATAGAAAGTAAACATGTCTCATATGCTAAAATGGGGGGAGGAAAAAGATCAAATATCCAAAATAATCCCTCCCAAGACTTGGTAAGGTCGGTACTAGAGTCAATACTAAATATACCCAGAGTAATAGACAAAATTCAAAACATACACAATATACACAAGCAATCACGAGTACAAAAGACTAAACTGGAGTAGATAGAGGAGGATCAGCCTCAGATAATAGTAAGCTTTGCCTTCTTTGAATCAGGTACTGGAAGGAAGGAATCACGTAAATATCGGCTACTACTACTCGGATCTGCATCAGGGAAAAGATGTAGAGATGTAGTATGAGTACCAAAGAAATAGGTACTCAGTAGGCATCATCGGCCGATTGATCTCAATATAAAAAAATGTATAACTACAATGCAAGAGTCTAATCTAAGTCAACAGTAAAAAAGGATAGAAAGGTAAACATCTGCCAAGCTATGCCAATGAAATAAATTAAGCGATACAGAAAATAAATAATGCAGTAATTATAGACAAATAAAATATAACTTAACTGGGCTCCCATAAGCCTGCTAGGCACACAACATAACCTAACTAGGCCATATTAAGCTCGTTAGGTACACTGAAGAAGACAATTAACCTAACTATACACCCATAAGTCGATGGGACACACAAGTAGCAATTAAAAAATAAACATAAATAATCTATAACTGAGTCAATCCCAAGAAATCATGATAGTCATCCAAATGTGAATCGAACTTCAACCAGAACCAATTGGTAGTAATGAGAGGCCAGATACCGGACTCAACTGGCAATGATGGATAATAATTAAAGGACATGTGTCATATTTGAATTGGACATAGTAGGTAATAATGATAGGCCACATATATAATATACACCAGAACTCATAATCAGATGCTGAACTCGAACCGAAACTTAAAGGAACCACAACCATAATCAGATGTCGAACTCAATTCGAAACTCAAAGGAACTACAATTGTAATCAGATGCCAGACTCAAATCA
This sequence comes from Capsicum baccatum var. pendulum, assembly GCA_030864225.1. Lineage (NCBI taxonomy): Eukaryota > Viridiplantae > Streptophyta > Magnoliopsida > Solanales > Solanaceae > Capsicum > Capsicum baccatum. Next base: position 196,594,491 of record CM061559.1, on the reverse strand, counting down.
AAACTCATAGGAAGCACAATAATCAAATATCGAACTCAAACTGGAATTCGTAGTTACCATAATAATCAAATGTCGAAATCGAACCAAAACTAATAATAACCATATCCAACTGTAATGTTAAAATCCGTACCATACCATAACAATGTCATCATGGTACAAAAGTTCACAATCAATAACAGAAATAAAATATATGCTGAACCTAAAGAGAAGCTAAAATAAGTCTAATTACTGTATGCATGTCTTGATTCTAAAGGGGAAAATTCAAGGATTTGCAATTTAATTTTTTGTCCTAAAATGATAGATGTTATGTTATATTGAAAGAAAAAATACCAAAATCTACTAGAACGAGGTCCTAATCCGAATAATAAAAACATTTTTATATATATGAAATGATACATAAGTAAAAGCACATATCCAAAACTAGCATAATAGTTCACAATTTCAGTATATAAGCTCAATGTAAAAATAGGATAAGACTAGCCTACCTGGACGTCAAAGCTAAAATGTCTCTATGAAGCCTTCAAGTAACGCTACTAAAACCCGAATTTGAATTACTTATTATAGAATTATCATTTTGAGGATCAAATATTATACCACCTATTTTCCTACTAAGTATATTGATTCGCGTGTATCCGTATACATTTTTGTATGCAATATATATCCATACAGAGTATGGAAACTATATTTAGTATAAACATTAACAAAAAGTGAGGTACAAATGTTAAAAGTGGAGAAAAAGTAAAGTGAAGAAGCAACCATGTCATACATATGGAAAGTATATATTGAGACATAATGAGGATTTTAACCTCTTGACAACACATAATAGATATGTATGCCACCTGTGGCAATTATGTAGAAAATCAAATAATATGTGGCAGCTTCCCCATTATTAATCCATGCAGAATATATTACAACTACCTCCACGTGTGGTAGAGGTGCCAATGTCACCTAAACTCGTATCTCATTACGTATGTACTTGGATATCGTATAGATTCGTGCTAAAATAAATATAATAATTAAAATATATCATAATTAATAAAAAATTATTTTTAATAAAATTTTTATTATATAATAATAATAATATTTTACCATATCTAGATTTACTATATTCTTTTAAAATATTAATAAAATATAAAAAGTTATAAGGCAATAAAAATATAGCATAACTTAAAGAATTTTATGTTTGTCAAAATATTTTAGAAGGATAATAAATCATATTTTTACCAAATTATAATTTAAATCAAATATTCCATAATATATAAAATATTACTAATATTTTGAAATGAACTGCCTGAGAACCAAACTATCAGTCCCAATAAATCATAAATAATTTGAGGATTTTAATCTCTGGATATCAAAAATGTATGAAAATATAAAAAAAATGATCATGAGGGTCATTTCATAAGAGAATATAATTTTAACTATTTTGACTTATTATGATGATAAATTTGGTCATTTACTTTTTTCTAAGAACCGTTCGACTGCTACAAAAAGAATATCTGTTCATCTACCCACATGGCTTCCTAGATTTGGTGTTTTTTACCTGTATGATAGATTTTGCTGATTAAACTTTATTATGGTAGGGAGATAGGTTTTTTCCATGCTCTTATATGTAGTGCAGCAAATGTACTACTCTTATCTCTAGAAGAAAGTTTTCTGTTGCTTAGCAAGTTTCTATGTTGCTTTCTCATCTCTTTAAATGTTTCATTATTGAAAAGAGGGACAAAATAGAATAACAAAAGCTTACTTCACTGTAGTATTAAAGTTGGAGTATGTAAAAGACACTTTGAATATGCTTTGTTTAGATAAATTTTCTTTCTTCATACCTTTTGAATTTTAAGCTTGTCGAAAGTGAGGAATTAATTTATGCCCCATCCTACTCACTCCCGAGCACCAGGAAATGGGAAAACATAGTAAAATTTTTGTCAATGTTATTTGGTTTATAACATCACATTCATCATCAAAATACATGGGTGAGATGGGGTGTTGGGACAAGAACGCAACACCTCTTTTTCACCATAGAAAAACAGTAGAAATACAGGGAGTTGAAGCATTTAAATCCATACCTGGGGTGCCTTGTGGCTCAAGCATATCAAATTAATTCTTGGAAATATTTTGAGCAGTTTGTGAAGCTCTTGGTTTATACATTTTTTCCTGGTGCTGCTGTTGTATTTATTTTTGAACATTAGTTTTTTTCCATCTTCTTTTTTTCTTTTGCTATTTTTCTTGGTCTTGTTTCATGTTGGTAGTATTTTCCTGGACGTTATCCATCACTTTCCCTGAATTCACTACTCATGGTTTGAAGAATCTTTGGTGGTTTTGCGACTTCATCTAGTACTGTGTGTTGTTGAGTTAACCTCTTCGGAGCACCTACTTTTGCCAGAACTAGACATGGTATCCTACCCTACAGCTCTACAAAGAGTTGAACAAATTCTTCCCTGGTTTTTACTTGGTCAAGTAAATCAGTCAAGAAAGCAGCAGGCACATACAGTTACCTTTTCAGGATCTGCATAAACATGGACTTATATTGTGATTGTATTGATTTCTCATTGCTAAAAAGTACATTATTCATCATCCAACCAATAGCATAGGACCTTAAGGTATCTCTAAATAAATCATTTAGATAAGAATGAAATATTAATCATAAGATAGTGTAATATCATTTTTTGCAAATGGCTAAATATCCGAAGTGCTACTCCTATTAGTATTATTATCATCTTTTTCAAATGAAAACATAACATGGGCCTGTGGATGTTAGTCAGTGCTACTTACTTATCATCCTACATTGTATCTCTAGCTTGTATAGTATATAACCCATAAACTGTAACAAAGAAAACCTTAAATACTAGTAGTCACCACATCGACTACACCATATATGATTTTCTGATTCGTGATCTCTAGAGTAAAATTCAGATTTTGTGTCCCATATAAACCATAGTCTTGTTCTAGCAAGTAAAAAGACTTACAAAATCTACCACTTGTTCTAGACAAGTAGTGGAAATGACGCTACGTAAGAATTTCATGATTCGTGAGAACAAGTATATGCAAGTTGATACTTTATTTTCTCCGTTGACTAATCAAGTTAAGCTATTCACCAAAGAGGCAAAAACAAGTAAGTTTTTTTTCAAGTATGTTGAGTTTTTGATTGCATAGATAATTTATGTATTAGTAATATGATTTGATTTCTCTAGGTTCTATTGGGAAGGGGCGAGGAAAGGGACTTACAAACTTTACCATGTGTTCTAGTCAAGTAATGGGAATGAAGATACGTAAGAACTCCATGGTTCGTGAGAACGAGTATATTCAAGTTCATACTCCATTTTCTCCATCAACTAATCAAGTTAAGCAATGCACCAAAGAGGCTGAAACAAGTAACTTTTTTTAAGTATGTTGTATTTTTGATTGCATATATAATTTAAGTACTAATAATATGATTTTCTTTCTCTAGGTGCTATTAGGAAGGGACCAGAAAAAGGACTTAAAATATTTACCATGTATTATAATCAAGGAATGAGAATGATACGTAAGAACTCCATGGTTTATGAGAACGAGTATATGCAAGTTCATACTCCATTTTCTCCATAGACTAATCAAATTAAGAAATGCACCAAAGAGGCTGAAATAAGTAAGTTTTTTTCAAGTCTGTTGTGTTTTTGATTGCATATATAATTTAAGTATTAGTAATATGATTAGCTTTCTCTAGGTGCTATTGGGAAGGGACCAGAAAAAGGACCTAAAAACTTTACCATGTCTTCTAGTCAAGGAATGAGAATAATACGTAAGAACTCCATGATTCATGAAAATGAGTATATGCAAGTTCATACTCCATTTTCTCCATCGATTAATCAAGTTAAGTAATGCACCAAAGAAGCTGAAACAACTCAGTTTTTTTCAAGTCTGTTGAGTTTTTGATTGCATATATAATTGAAGTATTAGTAATATGATTTTCTTACTCTAGGTGCTATTACGAAGGGACCACAAGAAGGCTTAAAAATGTTAACATGTCTCCAAGTCAAGGAATGGAAATGATACGTAAGAAATCCATGGTTCTTGAGAAAGCGTATATCCAAGTTCATACTTCATTTCCTCCGTCTACTAACTGAGTTAAGCAATGCACCATAGAGGTTGAAAAAAGTAAGTTTTTTTTCAAATCTATTGAGTATTTGTCCACATGCATCACATCATGCTTAGTGTAGGAGTTTCTAAAAGTTTTTTCCAAATCTACTCAGTAGTTTATCACTTTTATCATATCATACAATTGTTTTCTCCTTGTTAGGGGGTTCTATGAACAATGTGGGATCTAATACCTAGATCTTTGTACTCCTTATTAGGGGTTTTTAAGAATAATGTGAGATCTAATCAAGGAGTGGACAATTTTCCTCTGATTCTTGAGAAAGAGAACATGCAAACTTATATTTCATTGCATCTATCTATTGATCAAGTTATTAAATTATAACGCCCTAAGTCTACACCCCGACGTCACACGGTGCTCATAATCCCAAAGGAGCACAAGCTAACCTATGACTGGTACCTACTGCAATCACTAAATAATAATAACTCTGTAATAATGTAAAAAATAAGTTTAATCTACCATAAGGTTCATAACTGAAATCAAACACTTAAAACTAATAAATAAATACTGAAATCTGAAAAACTTTCTGAAATAATCTAGTCTGAAGAGCCTCTAACTGAACTGTCTGAGTATGGAGTTAATGGGACAAGCCTCCAACTAACTCCAATAACTAAAGCACTGATAACTTAAATAATACTCTGTCCTCAAACTATGAGGACTCATCACTAAGTCTGCTACTGATAATCTGGGCTACTAGGTATGGTTAGGAGCCCATGATTCTAAACCTATAATATAAGACATCATAGTACAAAATAAAGGTATGCATAAATACTTTGAATGTACTTGTATCCTAGGTAAGATAAGGCTGAATGTATGGGCTCATATGCATGAATAGTAACTGGCTAAGAAATCATGAATATAACTAAGTGCGAGTACATGTATATCTAAAACTACTGTAAAATACTGATTATGAAATGCTATGCACATAAACAAGTATACAATAACTGGGATTACATATAATACTGGATAATGAATTTTGAAAATTGAATGACTGATAGCGGAGTTTACTAATACTTTATTACTGCTAAATGAGTGACTGTTTCTAACAGTCCTAATTTTGTAGAACTGAACTGAGTTCTAAACTGAGTTGGGTAACTATATCTAATAATCCTAATTCTGATATTAAACTGAGGTTTTATACTGAGTCTGAAACTAAAACTGTGGGAGTGTTCATCTAAGCGACATACCCTAATTATGAACTGAGTTAGGGTCTAACATGTGACCCCAGTTTGAAGGGTGTTAACACCTTGCAAAGGGATACTAACAATGTCTATGAGTTAACTCTCTCTGACAAAAAGCCCTTTCGTCAACCCTCACTAAAAGGAAAACTTTTATGAGATGTATCAACCCTAGACTGGCAAGAAGATATCTCAACCTACGTTGGCTATGTAGTTCTTTATCACAGGGTTTGCTACTAAGAGTCAAACCCTTTTTACTGACAAAAATAACCTCATCTGTGGGTTTGCTTGGTGATGATTCCTACTCCCAAATAAATAGACACTGAACTATTTCTAGACTATACAAGGCTTGACTGAACTATTGCTAATCATGTTATCTAACTAAACTGGACTAAGTTCACTAAGACAGCACGACCAGTAATAGTTCAGTCAAGCGTAGTACAGCCAACAAATCAGTTCAGTGTCTATTCAATTGGGAGTAAGAATGAAAATCGAGTGAACCCTTGGAGGTATTCCTATCAGTAAAAAGGATTTGACTCTTTGTAGCAGTCCCTGTGTTGCATAACTACATAGCCAGTGTAGGTTTAGATATCTTCGTTCCAGTCTAGGGTTGATACATCTTGTATGAGTTTTCCTACTAGCGAGGGTTAACGAAAGGGCTTCCTGCCAGAGAGAGTTAACTCTTAGCCATTATTAGTATCCCTTGGCAAGGTGCTAACTTCCTTCCAACTGGGTCACAGGTTGGACCCCAACTCAGTTCATAACCAGAGTATGTCAGTTAGATGAACACTCTCATAGTTTTAGTTTTAGTTTAATACTTGGTATAAAACCTTAGTTCAATATTAGAATTAAGACTGTCAGATACAGTCACCCAACTCAATTTAGAACTCAGTTCAGTTTTACAAAATCAGGACTGTCAGAAACAGTCACACAGTTGGCAATAATACAGTATCAGTAATCTCAGATATTAGTCATTTAGTTTTCAGAACTCATAATCTAGTATTAAATGTAATCCCAGTTACAGTATACGTAGTTATGTGCATAGCATTGCATAATCACCATTTTACAGTAGTTTTAGATATATATGTACTCACACTTAGTTAGATTTATGATTTCTCATCTAGTTACTGTTTATGCATATGAAACCCTGCATTCAGCCATACCTAATCTAGAATACCAGTACATTCAAAGTACTGATGCATACCTTTATTTTGTGCTATGATGTCTTATATCATAGGTTCAGATGTATGGGCTCATGACCATACATAGCGGCCCAAATTATCAGCAACAAACTTAGTGATGATTCCTCATAGTTCGAGGATAGAGTATTATTTTAGTTATCAGCACTTTAGTAGTCGGAGTTACTTGAGGGCTTGCCCCATCAACTTTATACTCAGACAATTCAGTTAGAGGCTCTTCAGACTAGATTGTTTCAGATAGTTGTTAAGTGTTCAGTATTTATTTATCAGTATTCATTGTTTGATTTTAGTTATGAACCTTGTGGTAGATTTAGCCAAATTTCTACATTATTACAGAGTTATTATTACCCAGTGATTGCAGCAGGTACTAGTCATGGGTTAGCTTGTAGTCCTTCAAGATTATGAGCACCGTATAACATTCGGGGTGCAAAATTGGGGTGTTACAAACTTGCTATAAAAGCCTAAGGTTCAACAGAGTCCTAGGAAGTCTGAAAGCCACGTCAAGTAGAGTCTTATACATTAATGTGTTGCATGCAACACTTATGAACAAGAGGCTATAAGGCATTTTTATGAAAAAATTTCCTTCTTTCAGTATTCATATCGTGCGAGTGAGCATGAGCTCAAGTTACACTCTCAATCTAATCCTTTATTTACTTTCATTTATAGGATATGCCTCCAAAAAAGAATAATAGAAGAAGAATAGGAAACCAACAAGCACATCCGCCTATTCCAGCAGATCCCCAGGACGAGCATGTCTCCTACAAAAAATTTAGAGAATCCTTCACCACCCTAGATCATTCTATGGCAGCCCAAAATAGAAGCCCAGCTTCCATTTTGGCCAAACTAGTGGCCAATACTGTTGTAGGTAAAATTTGAGACTTCACCCGAATAAATCCTCCAGCCTTTACCGGGTCTAAGTTAGATGAAACCCACAGGAATTTCTTGATCAGGTACAAAAATTTACAGATATTATGGGGTTGACTGCGAGTGAGAGTGATGAGTTAGCAGCATATCAGTTGTAGGATGTGGGTCACTCATCGTTCAAGTAATGGAAGGCAAACAGGGCTGCACCATAGAATGGGAGGAGTTTTCCACTATTTTTCTAGATAGGTTCTTTCGACTGGAGTTGAGGAAAGCGAAGGTTTTGGAGTTCATTAATATGAAGCAGGGCAACATGACAGTGAAAAAGTATTCTCTCAAGTTTACTTAGTTAGTTATATATGGCCCGCATGTGGTAGCAGATAGCAGATCTAAGATAAGTAAGTTTGTGTCTGGGCTGTCTAAGAGTATGGTCAAGGAGTGTAGGACTGTAATGTTGATTAAAAAGATGGACATATCTAGGTTTATGGTCCATGCTCAAAGATAGAAGAGGCTAAGAATAAGGAGAATGAGAGAGAAAATAAGAGATCTAGAATAGGTAGCTTCAACTTCACTCAGCCTAACTCAGAGAGTGGGAATTGTTCTCAGTTCTGCCAAAAATCTTTAGTTCCAACTCCTTCCTCAGCCAGTGCTCCAGTGCCAAAATTCAGAGATGACAATAAAGATAGGGCACCAGGCCCTAAACCTCAGGGTAGTAATAGCAGTACCCAAATAAATCCCTTTGCCAGAAGTGTGGCAGAAACCACCAAGGTATCTGCAGGGCTGGCAGCGAGGTATGTTTCAGATGTGGTAAGCTAGTCCACAGAGTTAGAGAGTGTCCTTAGGTGGATTTGCAAAGTCAGCATAATTATCCTTTAGCTCAGTCTGGTTACCTGAATCAGTAGGGTGCCACTTCCAGTGGCAGCAGTGGGAAACATCCAAACAGGCTTTACGAACTTCTGTCCCAATCAGGAAAGTTCTCCTGATATGGTCCCTGGTACATTACTAGTTTATTATTTTCGCTTTTATGCTCTGCTATAGACAAAAGCTTCTTTGTCCTTTATAAATCATTATACAGGTGTTAACTTCAGAGTTTGTCCTGAAATCCTAGCAAACCCCTTCTCAGTCTCTACCTCAGTAGGTAAATTTATCATAGCCCGATGGGTATACAGGAATTGTCCGGTTATGGTATCTCATAAAGTCATATTAGCAGACTTAGTAGAATTAGAGATGACAGATTTTGATGTAATTATTGGTATGGACTGGCTTTATTCATGTTATGCTTCAGTTGACTGCAGAAACAGATTTGTCCATTTTAAGTTTTTGAAAGAACCTATCCTTCAGTGGAGGGGTAATACTTTAGCACATAGAGGTCATCTTATTTCCTACCTAAGGGACCCCTAATCTTAAGTCAGTTCCAAAAGCATGTGAATTTCTAGATGTATTTCTCGAAGATCTTCTTGGAGTCCCTCCCAAGAAGGAAATTGACTTTGGAATAGACCTTTTTCCCAATACTCAGCCTATCTCTATCCTGCTAAGAGTAGCCCCAGCAGAATTCAAAGAGTTAAAGGAATAGTTGAAGGATCTCCTAGATAAGGGATTCATCAGACCCAGTGTATCCCCTTGGGGTGCACTAGTTCTATTTATGTTTAAGAAAAATTATTTTATTAAAATGTGTATATACTACCCTCATCTAAATAAAGTCACGGTCAAGAACAAGTATCTACTTCCTAGAATTGATGACTTATTTGACCAACTTCATGGTACCGACTATTTTTCTAAGATAGACCTCAGATTAGGCTGTCACTATATCAGAGTCAGAGGATGTGACATATCAAAAATAGCTTTCAGAACTCGGTATGGTCACATCGAATTCCTAGTCATGTCATTTGGTTTTACCAATGCTCCAACAGCCTTCATGGACTTGATGAACTGTATGTTCAAGCAGTAGTTGGACGTATTCATCATAGTCTTCATTGATGACATTCTTGTCTACTCCCGCAGTGAGAGTGATCATGTAAAACATCTCAAAATAGTATTAAGAACTCTCAGAGCCCATCCGTTATTCACCAAATTTAGTAAGTGGAAATTTTTGCTAAGGTCAGTAGCTTTTCTTGGTCATATACTTTCCAGTGATGACATTGAAGTTGATCCTTAAAAGATCAAAGTAGTGAGAAACTAGCCTAGACCCAACTCTCTGTCAGATATCAAGAGTTTCTTAGGATTGGCTGGCTATTACCGATGGTTTATTGAAGGATTTTCATCCATTGTATCCCCCATGTCCAGATTGACTCAAAAGAAATTCAAGTTTTAGTGGTCAGATTCTTGTAAGAAGAGTTTTCAGGAGTTAAAGATTCGACTCACTACAGCCCCAGTTTGGACTCCACCAGATGGTTCAGACGGATTTGTTGTGTATTATGATGCTTCTAGAGTTGGTTTAGGGTGTGTTTTAATACAGAGAGGTAAGTTCATAGCCTATGCCTCCAAATAGCTTAAGCCTCATTCAAAGAATTACCCCACTCATGATATTGAGTTAGCAGTTTTGGTATTTTCCTTAAATATTTGGAGGCATTATTAGTATGGGTTAATGTGGATGTATTTACAGACCACAAGAGCCTGCAGTTTGTATTTTCTAAAAAATACCTAAACCTACATCAGAGAAGGTGGTTAGAGTTATTGAAAAACTATGACATGAGTGTTCTTTATCATCCGGGCAAGGTCAAAGTAGTGGTTGATGCTCTCAGTAGGATGTCTATGGGTATTGTTGCTCATGTGGAGGATGGTAAGAAAAAGCCAGTTTAGGAAATTCATCAGCTTGCCCAACTAGGTGTTTGATTAGTCGATTTTGTAGAGGATAACGTATGGATGCAGAAAAGTTTGGAATCCTCTTTGGTTTTTTTAGGTAAAAGAAATGCAGAACAGAGATCCCAGTTTAGTTAAACTAAAAGAGTTAGTTAGAGATCAGAAAGTAGAGGTTTTCTCCCAAGAGGGAGATAGTGTGTTACACTGCCATGGTAGACTATGTGTACCATGTGTGGATGGTGTGAGATATAGGATTCTTGAAAAGGCGTATTGAGAATGTTACTCAATTCATCCAGGGGCCACTAAAATGTACCATGATTGTGGGTCTATGCAAGAGTTCAGTATTCCCACATGGAAGTGGGAGGAAGTGAACATGGATTTTGTGATGGCTTTGCCTCATAATCACTGCCAACATGATTCGATTTGGGTCATAGCGGATAGGATAACCAAATTACCTCATTTCTTACCAGTTTATACCTCTTATTCAGCCGAGGATTATGCCAAGCTTTATGTTAGAGTGTTGTACAGATTGCACAGAGTTTCTTTGTCCATCATTTCAAATAGAGTTACGCAGTTCACCTCTTATTTCTAGAAAGCCTTCCAAAATGGTCTTGGTACCCAAGTTCATCTCAGTATAGCCTTTCACCCTCAGATAGATGGTTAAGCAGAAAGGACCATCTAGACTCTAAAAGATATATTAAGAGCGTGCGCCATTGACTTTAAGGGTCGTTGGGATGACCACTTTCCTTTGATTGAGTTTGCATACAATAACAGTTATCCCAACATTCAGATGGCTCCATTTGAGGAGCACTATAGGAGGAGATATAGATCCCTCATTAGTTGGTTTGAAGTGGGTGAGGCCGCAGTGGTAGGGCCTGAGTTGGTATTTCATGCCTTAGAAAAAGTTCAGTTGATCAGGGAAAGGCTCAAGACAGCTCATAGCCGATAAAAATTGAATGCCCAATAAGCAAAAGAAGGATCTCGAGTTTGAGATTGGTGACTTTATGTATTTGCAAATCTCTCCTATGAAGGGAGTGAAGAGGTTTAGAAAAAAGGGGAAACTTAGTCCCCGAAATGTTAGTCTTTACCAAATTCTCAGTCGTTTTGGAAAAGTAGCTTACGAGCTTGAGTTGCCTTTAGATTTAGCTTCAGTGCACCCAGTGTTTCATGTCTCCTTGCTAAAGAAGTGCATATGTCACCTAGTAGTTGTAGTCCCGATAGAGGGAATTAATGTCCAGAACAACCACTCTTATGAGGAAACCCCAGTTAAAATTCTTGATTTTCAGGTTCACAGACTAAGGAACAAAGAGGTTCCTCTAGTCAAAGTTCTTTGGCAGAATCAGTCCATTGAGGGAGCTACTTAGAAAGCAAAAGCAGATATACAGACCAAGTATCCTCACCTCTTATCCGCAAACTCAGACTCAGTCCAAGGTAATAGTGTAACGCCTTAAATATGCACCCTAGATGCCACACGGTGCTTATGGCCCCGAAAGACCACAAGCTAACTCATGACTAATAACTGCTATGAGTACTTAGTAAAAATACTATAATAAATGCAAAATAATAGGTTGAAATGCCATAAGGTTCAAAACCTAAAATACTAATAAAGAATACCAACTGTATAACAATTCATACAACTAAATACTGTCTAAAAGTCTAGTTTGAAAGCCTCTATCTATTTGAATATGGAGTTGATGGGACAAGTTTCCAACTAACTCCGACTACTGAAATAATGAATTGATATGATATCTTTGTCCTCGAACTATGAGGACTAACCACTAGGTCTGCTGCTGATAGTCTGGGCTGCTAAGTACGGTCAGGAGCCCGTGCATCTGAACCTATGATATAAAATATCATAGCATAAAATAAAAGGCATGTGTCGATACTTTGAATGTACTGGTATGCTAAGTACAGTAGGATGATATGCAAGGTTTCATATCCATGAATAATAAATGACTTAATCACATGGATACAACTGAATGAGAGTACATGTATAACTAAAATTGATGAAACACTAATTATGCAATACTATGCACATATCTACATATACTATGTTTGAGATCATAGTAACACTGGATACTGAGTTCTGATAAGTGAGTGACTGATATCTGAATTTATTAATAATTGTATTACTAATGGCTGGGTGACTGTTTCTAATAGTCCTGATTCGGTAGAACTGAAATGAGTTCTATATTGACCTGGGTGATTGTGTCTGATAGTCCTTATTCTGTAGAATTAAATTGAGTTCTATACTGAGATTGAAACTGAAACCGTGGAAGGTAATCATCTAACCGACATGCCCCAAATCTGAACTGATAGGGGTCCAACCTGTGACCCCAGTTGAAAGGGTGCTAATACCATACCACATATACTAACACTAGAAAACTAGGATGCCAAGCCTAACAGATGGATGACACCTGGGCAGAGTCAAGCCTAATCTGACGGGTGATCCCTGGGAGGTAGTTAAGACTAGTCTGATAGGTGACTCCTCATCCTACGTTGGCTACGCAGTTTTGGAGTATAGGGATTGCTACTAATGTCTCTGCCTCTCTAACGGGGAAGCCATCATCCCTGCACTTGCTTGGTGCTAAATCCTACTCCTAATTAAAAGACTCTGATTATAAAATTAAACTGAACAAGACTGATACTGAGCTTTATTGAGTTTGAAAACTGATTGAGTTTACTGAATTCTGCAAACAAAATGAGTACTACTGATCATGACATGACTGATACTATTCTGTAACTACTATATTTTTGGGTATTAAATATCCCCAGGACTCAGTAGCATAAAAATTAAAATACTTCATGACTTTAGTAGTATAAGAGTACTTACTTACTAATAACACATTCATTTAGACATTTTTCTCAAACACTTTATATACATGAGCCTGTGCATGAATGAAATCACCTAATAACCTGTCATGTTTGAACTAGTCAATTCATATAAACATTCTGATAAATACTTAGGGAGCATGGTGTAATACCCCGGGAAATTTGTTGTTGAAATTTTGTGCGTAAACGTGTTGGGTTCTATCTTCTAGAATAAATTATAAATTTTTCGTATGGAAATTCTTATATTATGATCCACCATTATGTAGAGTATCAAATAAGATTTCCAATTATATATGAACCATCCAATATGGACACCCAAGCGACGAGTTATGAACATTCCAATCGAATCGTGAATAGTAGTGAACAGTAAAACGTCCAGGAAAAAGTACTAAGGCCTGGCGTATTTTTTCTCCAAATTTAAATGATAATAACTCCTTGTACAAACTGATCTGGGTGATCTTCTATAAATCAACGGAAAGCTCTGCGAGTCCTCTTTCCAATGAAATTAGTTTCATCCAATTTGTCTATCGGAGCAAAGAGTTATGGTCGATCTACTTCAGCCTATCAAAAGCAAATTTTTGGGTCAAATTCAAAAGATCATAACTCCTCGTACACAATGATTTGGGTGACATACTATATATCAATGGAAATATATGAGAGTTCTCTTTCTAATGAAATTGGTTTCATCCAATTTAGATATCAGGGTAAAACGTTATGGTTGATCTACGTCAGATTATCAAAACAGTCCACCAAATGACAAATTCGAGAATTTTTTTGATTTTTAGGGGCGTTTTGGTCATCCCCCCTCACCCAAAATCCATCCAAACCCTCTATTAAAGCTTATTAGAAGCATGATATGTTATATTTCATCAAATTTCCTCAAAAAGAAAACCCTAAGCTCCTACACCCAACTTCAAGAACCTCCAAAGTTCACCATTAATTCTACAAATTTATTCAAGATTCCAAGTTCCTAGTTCAAGAAATCCAAGAACCATCATTCAAAGGAACGATTAAAATCTCAAAAATGAGTATCGATCTAAAGTTCATCATTCAAGGTATGTGGGGTTTTTCAACAAGAACTCTCTTTCGTTCTTGTGCCCAAAAGTAATTTTCTTTACAAAGGCATGATTTTTATTTGATTTTTATGAGTTTGAAGCATGAACCCATATCTTATGATGATTATTATGAAATCTTGATATTTATGATTTTGAAAGATGAATTTACATATGTGGAGATATAAAGCATGAATCTTGAATGATATTTATCATGATTTTGATATTTGGGTTGTGAATCCCCATAGAAAATTGTGTTTTTTTGAGAAAGTATGTGTTATAAGCACGTTGATGTTGAATATTTGAGATATTTTGAATGATTTGACCTTTTGGTCTTAATGGAGTTGTTTTAAACTCGAATGTGAAAGAAATCCACAACGTGGTTGATTTTGATAGATAGGAAGCATGATGGCTCCTGATGTATATTTATATATAACTGAAATTGTTTTGTTGTCGATTGTCTTTGAAATGATCTGAGCTAAGTCCGGGAGAAATCTTTAGCACCGAGTGGGAGGTATAAAGCAACCTTACTTCCCTAGACTTACGTTCCCCCGTAGGAGTGAGCCTGAGGCTGATTTATTTAGTGATCACTAGTTTATGTAGATTTGATATCGATAGTCCTACTCCGATGGCAAGGATAGGACGGCTCTACCCAACGTAGGTTGTACATTGGACTCCATGTAGCTCACATGGTTTATGTCGGTTATATGATCTCCTAGTGTGTGTATCTTTCCTTGTGTCTATGGTGAATGGTGAAGTGATTTGAAAGTGGAATTGTGAAAGTTATTTTTTTGAAATATTTAAATGATAATTACATTATGATAATTGATATTCTTGATGAACTGAAAGTGATTGACAAATTATATGATGACTCACATGTGTTATTGTACTTATTTCATCCTCTCATGATTATGATGATTTTCTTTGGGCTATGTGAGTCTATCATACATCTTGCATATTTCTTATAAATATTTATGATGCTGATGTTTATACAACTTTATACACCCCCATATACTCGGTTCCTTTCCATGGTTCTAACCCACATCTTCGGATGTGGGCTACATTTTCTTGGAATGTAGGTTGAGGTGCTCAGTTCCAGGTTCGACAGTGATTCTTTGGGCACACTGTTCTACATCCTCTGTTGTGGTGAGTCCTCATGTTCCAAGGAGGTGATGTCTGATGTTGGTTTCACGAAATTGTTTACATTTGATAAATAAGTATGAGTTAGTTGGGGCATGTCTCAATGGCTCGCTGGTTTTATTGATTTTCTTAGAGGCTTGTTAGTCTAGTATAGATGTTGGGAGTTGACTAATAAGTCGTATTTTGTTATCTTTCTAAAATTCTTTTATTCTTGGATGATGATTAATCTATTGATATTTGAGGGTTATGGAAACCCCGTTGATTTGTGTTAAACTAAATGAAAATTGCTCAAAGGGTTAGCTTGGGGATACTCGTAACCTCAAGCACCGTGTGTGACGCTCTGGGACCCATTTTCTAGGGCGTTACAAACTTGGTATCAGAGCCTAAGGTTTTAAGGTATCCTAGGGAGTTTGACAAGCCATGTTAAGTAGAGTCTTGATCATCGGTGCGCACCATATCTATGAGCAAGAGGCTACAAGATATTTTAGGAAAAAGTGTGATTCTTTCTTTCAGAAGTCTATTGTGCTTAAAGTATCTCTCTTTGCTATTGATTCATACTCTCCTCTTTCAGAAATATGCCTCCACGTTGAGTGAGAAGAAATAATGATGGTCAGCAACCTTAACCCGCTGACCCATTGAATGAAAACGTGTCTCATGCTGAATTTTGGACAGCCTTTCAGGCGCTGGCCTAAGCTGTTACTACAAATGTTCAGGACAAATCGGCCCTAGCTCCACAGAAGCAGGGAGGTGATTCAGCTGCTTCCAGGATTCGTGACTTCATGCGGATGAATCCGCCGGAATTCTATGGGTCCAAGTCTGATGAGGATCCATAGTTGTTTTTAGAGGACGTGTGGAAGATTACTCAAGTGATGCATGTATCTAAGGAACATAGTGTGGAGTTGGCTTCGTATAGGTTGAAAAACCTTGCTTATGACTGGTTTGTTGCTTGGAGGAAAGGTAGAGGTAACGGAGTTGTCCCTACAACTTGGCAAGAGTTCTAGGATGCATTCCTGGATAAGTTTTTCCCTTTAGATATGAGAAAGGCAAAAGTGGAAAAGTTTATGAAGCTGCGACAGGTCTCTATGACTATTAGGGAGTACTGTCTAAAGTTCATTCAGTTGTCCAAGTATGCTCCTGACTTAGTTGCTGATAATCGGGCTAGTATGAGTAAGTTTGTGACTGGAGTGTCTAGTTATGTGGTTCAGGAGTGTAGGTCTGCTATGTTGAATAGTGAGATAAATCTTTCTAGGCTGATGACACATGCCCAATAGATTGAGCCAGACAAGATTAAGGAGGGAGATAGAATAAGAGGGAATAAGAGAGCTAGGTCCGAGTAGAATGGACAGGGTCTGACTAGATCGCAGGGAGGGAGTCGCCCTCAGTATCAGGATCATTTTTCTATGCTAGCACTATCATCTGCTAGTTCTCCTGTGCCTAGAGGTAGGCAGGAGCAAGGTAGCAGGTCATATGCATCCAGGTCCCAGTACAGTACTGGCAGTAAGCCAAATCGTCTCCTATGTCCTAAGTGTGGTAGAGCTCATTCGGGTGAGTGTTGGGGTAAGAAGAGGGGTTGTTTCCGGTGTGGTGACATGGGTCATAGAGTTAGATATTGTCCACAAGATGGACAAGGGCGTCGTGACTATCATCCTCAGACCCAGACTCAGACTATTAGTGCTCAAATTCCAGCGACTCGCCCAGCCCCAGCTCAGGGCGCCTCTTCTAGCAATGCTGGAGGGCAGTGCCAGAATAGATTCTATGCTTTACCGTCCCACCAGGAATAGGAGGACTCTCCCGATGTAGTTACTGGTATGCTTTGTATATTTCAGTTTGATGTGTATGCTTTGTTGGATCCTGGATCCAATTTCTCATATTTTACACCTTTGATTGCTGTGAATTTTGAAATGAGTCCTGATATTTTTCCTAAGCCTATCCTAGTTTCTACCCTAGTGGGTGATTCAATTATTGCCCAAAAAGTGTATAAAAAGTGTCCTGTTACCGTTCTTCATAGATTCTTGTTGGCTGATCTGATTGAGTTAGACATGGTAGATTTGGATGTGATTCTGGTTATGGACTGGTTGTACTCTTATTATGCCTCTATTAACTGTCGGACCCGAGTGGTCAAGTTTGAGTTCCAGGTGCATCCGTGTTTGAGTGGTCTGGGAATTCTGTGTCACCCAAGAGTCATTTTATCTCTTACCTCAAAGATAGAAAGCTTATTTCCCAGAGGTGTATTTACCATTTGTTTAGAGTTAAAGACACTAAGTCTGAGACTCCAACTCTCCAGTCTGTTAATGTCATTAATGAGTTTTCTGATGTCTTTTCGAATGATCTCTCAGGGATACCTCCTGATAGAGAGATAGAGTTCGGGATTGATCTTCTTCCCGATACTCAGCCCATTTCTATTCCTCCTTACTGTATGGTCCCTGCAGAACTTAAGGAGTTGAAAGAGCAACTCAATGATCTACTAGATAAGGGTTTCATAAGGCCCAATATTTTTCCTTGGGGTGGTCCTGTGTTATTTGTAAGAAAGAAAGATGGCTCTTTAGGTATGTCCATTGATTAACGCCAACTGAATAAAGTCACCATAAAAAATAAGTACCCCCTTCCGAGAATAGATGATTTGTTTGACCAATGGCAAGGTGCAAGTTACTTCTCAAAGATAAACCTTCATTCCGGCTATCATCAACTCAAAGTTAAGGACTGTGATATCCCGAAAACAACTTTTCGAACTTGTTATGGCCATTTTGAGTTTCTTGTTATGTATTTCAAGTTAACTAATGCCCCAACAACTTTCATGGACCTGATGAATCGAGTGTTAAGACCTTATCTGGATATGTTTGTCATAGTGTTCATCGATGATATATTGGTGTACTCCCGTAGTGAGGATGAACATTCTGATCATCTCCGAACTGTCTTGCAAACCCTTAGAGATCACAAGTTGTTTGCCAAGTTTAGTAAGTGTGAGTTTTGGCTAAAGTCAGTTGGTTTTCTGGGTCATATCATTTCTTTCGAGGGTATTAAAGTTGATCCCCAAAAGACCGAAGTTGTTAGAAATCGCCCTAGACCTGTTTCTTCGAATGATATCCAAAGTTTCTTGGGTTTAGCTGGCTATTACCGCTGTTTTGTTGAGGGTTTCTCCTCTATAGCATCTCCTATGACTCGGTTGACCCAAAAGAAAGTAAAGTTCTTGTGGTCCGAATCTTGTGAGAAGAGTTTTTAGGAGTTGAAGACTCGACTCACTTCAGCCCCTATTTTGACTTTGCCTGATGGTGTTGATGTTTTTGTGGTGTACTGTGATGCTTCGAGAGTTGGGTTAGGTTGCGTATTGATGCAGAAAGGTAAGGTGATAGCTTATGCTTCTAGACAGTTAAAACCCCATGAGAAAAATTACTCCACCCATGACCTGGAGTTGGCTGCTATTGTGTTTGCTTTAAAAATCTAGAGACACTATTTGTATAGTGTCTATGTTGATGTTTTCACTGATTATAAGAGTCTGCAGTATGTGTTTACCTAAAGAAAATTAAATCTTAGGCAGAGACAATGGTTATAATTGTTAAAGGACTATGATATGAGTGTGTTGTACCATCCGGGCAAGGCTAAGGTTATGGCGGATGCCCTAAGTAGAGTGTCCATGGGTAGTTTTTCACATATGGTAGAAGGTAAGAAAGAGTTGTCTTGTGATGTACATTGTTTGGCTAGATTGGGGGTTAGTTTGTTTGACTCTATTGATGGTAGTATAGGGGTTCAGAGTAGTTCTGAATCCTCCTTGGTTTTGGAAGTAAAGGAAGAGCAATACTGAGATGCTAGTTTGGTCAGACTGAAGGAGTTAGTCAAGGACCAAAAATTAGAGGTTTTCTCCCAAGGAGAAGATGGTGTGTTGAGATTCAAGGGTAGACTGTGTGTCCCAAATGTTAATGACCTGAGATAGAGGATTATGTCTGAAGCGCCCGGGGTGCGATATCCTATTCATCCTGGTGCCACCAAGATGTACCAAAACTTGTGGGAAATCTATTGGTGGAGTGGCATGAAGAAAGATATAGCAGCGTTTGTAGCTAAGTGTGCAATATGCCAACAGGTTAAGGTTGAACACCAAAGACCCGGTGGCATGATGCAAGAGTTTAGTATTCCCACCTGGAAGTAGGAAGAGATAATATGGACTTTGTAATTGGTTTACCTCCTTCTCAACGCCATCATTATTCCATTTGGGTTGTGGTTTATAGGTTGACTAAGTATGCTCATTTCTTGCCTGTTCATACTTCATATACTGCTGAGGATTATGCTAGATTGTATATTCGATAGCTAGTCAGACTGCATGGAGTTCCCTTGTCTATCATTTTGGATAGGGGTACTCAGTTCACTTCATAATTTTGGAAAGTATTTGAGAAGGGTCTTGGTACCCAAGTGCTTTTGAGTTCTGCTTTTCATCCACAGACCAATGGTCAGGCTGAGCGGACCATCCAGACCTTAGAAGATATATTGAGAGCTTGTGCACTTGACTTTAAGGGAAGTTGGGATGATCACTTACCGTTGATAGAGTTTGCTTACAATAACATTTTCCACTCTAGTATTGGCATGGCTCCGTTTGAAGCCTTATATGAGAGAAAGTGTAGATCACCCATAGGTTTGTTCGAGGTGGGTGAAGCGGCTATGAGTGGTCCTGATTCGGTATTTGAGGCTATGGAAAAAGTTAAGTTGATTAGGGAAAGGTTGAAAACTGCACAGAGTCGTCAGAAGTCATATGCAGATGTTAGAAGGAGAGACCTTGAGTTTGAAGTTGGTGACCTAGTGTATCTGAAAATATCACCCATAAGGGGGGTGAAAAGATTCAAAAAGAAGGGGAAGCTTAGTCCCCATTATATTGGTCCTTACAAAATTCTTAATCTTGTTGGTAAGGTAGCTTATGAGTTCGAGTTGCCTTCCGAGTTGTCCTCCGTTCATCCAATATTCCATGTCTCCATGCTTAGAAAGCATATTAGCGATGCTGTGGTAGTGGATTCCTCTGTGAGTGCTGACATTCAAGAAAATCTTTCTTTTGATGAGATTCCTGTTGAGATTCTTGATTTCAGTGTCCGGAGACTAAGGAAAAAAAAAGTTCCCTTGGTCAAGGTATTGTGGCGAAACCAATCTATTGAGGGTGCAACTTGGGAAACTGAGGAGGATATGCAATCCAAGTACCTGCACCTATTTTCCGCGAACCCCGATCAAGACGAAGGTACCGTTCTTTCCTAAATCATGCACTTTTGATAAAAGTTGTAGCAGTTCAGCTGTCATTTATTATGTGTTCAGCTGTAGTTTCTTGAATTTATGAATTCTATATTGCATTCAGAGTGAGAAACAATGTGGTGATGAGTCTAACGAATGGTTTCAGCTGTATGCTCTATTCCCTATCTAATCTTGGCATGTCTAGCATCATTTGAGGATGAATGTTTCTAAGGGGGGGATGATGTAAAACCCTGGGAAATTTGTCGTTGAAATTTTATGCGTAAACGTGTTGGGTTCTATCTTCTAGAATGAATTATAAATTTTTCGTGTGGAATGTCTTAGATTATGACCCACCATTGCATATATTATCAAATAATCTTTTCAACGATATGTGGATCATCCAAAACGTATATTATCAAATAATCTTTTCAACGATATGTGGATCATCCAAAACTGACACCCAAGCGATGAGTTATGAACTTCCGATCGAACCGTGAATAGTAGTGAACAGTAAAACGTGCAGGAAAAAGTACTGAGGCCTGGCATATTTTTGGTCCAACTTTAAACGATCATAACTCCTTGTACATAATAATCTGGGTGATCTACTATATATCAACGGAAATCTCTGCGATTCCTCTTTCCAATGAAATTGGTTTCATCCAATTTTTCTATCGGAGCAAAAGTTATGGTCGATCTACTTCAGCCTACCCTAAGCAAATTTTTGGGTCAACTTCAAATGATCATAACTCCTCGTACACAATAATCTGAATGAGATACTATATATCAATGGAAAGATATGAGAGTCCTCTTTCTAATGAATTAGTTTCATCTAATTTGGATGTCGGAGTAAAACGTTACGGTTGATCTACTTCAAACTATCAAAACAGTCCACCAAATGACAAATTCGAATTTTTTTTAGGGGCGTTTTGGTCATTCCCCCTCACCCAAAATCCATCCAAACCCTATATTAAAGCCTATTAGAAGCATTATATGTTATATTTCATGAAATTCCCTCAAAAAGAAAACCCTAAGATCCTACATCCAACTTCAAGAACCTCCAAAGTTCGCCATTAATTCTGCAAATTTATTCAAGATTCTAAGTTCCTAGTTCAAGAAATCCAAGAACCATCATTCAAAAGCATGATTAACATCTCAAAAACGGGTATCGATCTAAAGTTCATCATTCAAGGTATGTGAGGTTTTTCAACAAGAACTCTCTTTCGTTCTTGTTCCCAAAAGTAATTTTCTTTACAAAGGCATGATTTTTATTTGATTTTTATGAGTTTGAAGCATGAACCCATATCTTATGATGATTAATATAAAATCTTGATGTTTATGATTTTGAAAGATGAATTTACATGTGTGTAGATATAAAGCATGAATCTTGAATAATATTTATCATGATTTTGATATTTGGATCGTGAATCCCCATTGGAAATTGTATTTTTTTAGAAAGTGTGTGTTATAAGCACTTTGATGTTGAATATTTGAGATATTTTGAATTATTTGACCTTTTGGTCTTAATGGAGTTGTTTTGAACTCGAGTGTGAAAGAAATCCACAACGTGGTTGATTTTGATAGATGGAAAGCATGATGACTCCCGATGTATATTTATATATTACTTAAATTGTTTTGTTGTGGATTGTCTTTGAAATGATCTGAGCTAAGTCTGGGAGAAATTTTTAGCACCGAGTGGAAGGTATAAAGCGACCTTACTTTCCTAGAATTACGTGCCCCCGTAAGACTGAGCCTGAGGCTGATTTATATAGTGATCACTAGTTTGTGTGGATTTGATATCGATAGTCCTACTCCGATGTCAAGGATAGGATGACTCTCCCCAACGTGGGTTGTACGTTGGACTTTATGTAGCTGACATGGTTTATGTCGGTTATAGGATCTCCTAGTGTGTGTGTGTTTCCTTGTGTCTATGAATAGTGAAGTGATTCGAAAGTGGAATTGTGAAAGTTATTCTTTCGAAAGATTTAAATGATATTTACATTATGAGAATTGATATTCTTGATGAACTGAAAGTGATTGACAAATTATATGATGACTCAATTGTGTTATTGTACTTATTTTATCCTCTCAGGATTATGATGATTTTCATCGGGCTATGTGAGTCTTTCATACATCCTGCATATTTCTTATAAAATATTTATGATGATGATGTTTATACAACTGCATACACCCCCATATACTCGGTTACTTTCCATGGTACTGACCCATATCTTCGAATGTGGGCTGCATTTTCTAGGAATGTAGGTTCAGGTGCTCAGTTCCAGGTTCGACAGTGATTCTTCGGGCATGCTGTTCTACATCCTCTGTTGTGGTGAGTCCTCATGTTCTAAAGATGTGATGTATGATGTTGGTTTCACGAAATTGTTTACATTTGATAACTGAGTATGAGTCAGTTGGGGCATGTCTCAATGACTTGCTGGTTTTATTGATTTTCTTAGAGGCTTGTCAGACTAGTATAGATGTTGGGAGTTGACTAATAAGTCGTATTTTGTTATCTTTCTGAAATTCTTTTAATCTTGGATGATGATTACTCTGTTGATATTTGAGGGTTATTTATGGAAACCCCATTGATTTGTGTTGAACTGAATGAAAATGGCTCAAAGGGTTAGCTTGGGGCTACTCGTAGCCTCAAGCACCGTGTGATGCTCTGGGACCCGTTTTCCGGGGCGTTACACATGGGTATTTCAAGTATCAATAAAAATGTAATACTATCATGGATACTACATTCAACTTGTAATTCAAGAGTTCAACATGAAGTTCACATAACTCAATCCACAATTAACTAGTTTACATGGAACTTGAGATAAATCATGGAATTGAAAACCCATTTAACATTATAATCAAGATTACATTCAAATCCAACATGAAATCTATGAAATCATTTAACTTGTAATTTAAAAGAGTTTCTTAAACTCCAAGGGTGGAAGGGAACCCTTGGATGAACACTTCACATACCTTGGTACTTGAATTAATGAAGGTTGATGGTGAATTTCTTGAAGCTTGAATTGAAATTTGATCTCCTAGGGTTTTGTTATTGAGTCATTTGAGAGAAATAATGAATGGTTTTGCCCTAGGAGAGATTTATTTCATGTTTTTGGGGCTAAAAAGGGGCGGTCAAATGACCCAAATACCCTCATGGATGCGGAGTTTAACGACTAGAAACAGGACCAGTGATGCGCAACCCGACGTGCCCAGTCATGGGCTTGATACTATGGCCGACGCACCACGTCGAGCCTACGTCGGATCACTGGAAATTAGAACTAGGAGCTAGAAAAAATATTTATCAACGCGATAGGTGATGCGGCGTGTCGAGATTGCGTTGGACTTCCAAACGTGATTCAAAAAGATGCTAAAAAAATCTGAAATATGTCCGAGAACACCCACTGATAAACTTGATCATTAATCAACCTAAAAATCAACACTTTAAGGTCATAAGGGTCATGAAATAGGATCGTCAACTTACAAAGGCTAAAATACTTCCAAGTATAAACACTTAGCTGAAATTTTCAAGTCTGGGACCTCTTTTCAAGCTTTAACAGACTGATTTAAATGGGGTCTTACAATATATCACCCTTGGGAACATTCATCCTCGAATAAGACAGATTATGCTAAGAAATATTGATGGACTAAGTTTATACACTGAACATGCCTATCTAATGCATGGAATACATGACTGAAAGTATTGATAAGCTGAGTTTTCATACTAAATATGCATATGTGATACATGAGTACATAACTGAATTGATTCGTGAATGCATGACTGAATGTGCAATCGTAATGGATACCAAGTTTATAACTGTAACTAATCATGGAACTAAGCCAATCTAAGGAAGACTGTTACCTTAATTTGAGTATACTGATGAACCTGAGATCATTTACTGAACATGCATAAATGGGAACATGAGAACTTAAATGAGTCTGAAACATGTTACATGAACTGGAATAATTCCTTAGATACATGCCATGACATGGGAATGGTCATACGACTGAGATTGGAACAAAAGGGTCAACTTATGGGTACTCATTACTCCAACGGGATCTTATTACTTGAAGATAAACTGGAAGGTTTAGGACATGAAAGCTTGGGGGTTATAGTGCATTTCTTACTTGAGACATTATAGCCCCCCAAAAATGCTGACTTGGCTAAGATACTGAGGAAATGCTGAGATAATGCACGGGGCACCTACAAATAAATCGTGATTGAATATCTGGATCTAAAACTGAGGCACGATACATGAACTGAGATGAACTTGTAACTACCAGAATGCTCCATTCGGGAATGGTCATATTCGTAAGACTTTGGATTGGACGATTGGGTGGAAAGATAGGAAACCATACAAACTTGTTTGCCTGACTGCTAAACTGAATTGTTGGTTTTACGTACTAACTCATACTAAAAACTTACACTCAACTAGAGCATTTCTTGACACTTCTTCTATAAAATTCTACTAACTTTTGGGAGCAAGGAAATCTTGGCATGGTCTGAATAAGAAATCACCACGTTGCTACCATTCTATAATATGGAGCAAGGCCTACGAAACATCATCTAAGATAGAGTTACTAAGCCTTATGCACTGCAACTATAAATTTCCAAGCTTAGATATATTCCTCAAACTACAACTATACTCTCTATCCTATTACAACGCTTCACCTGAGACTACTGAAAACATTCAAATGGGCGCTGAGCACGAATGCATAAACATACTAACTTATTTAATTAACTGAATGGTTGATAGCTGAATACTGGGCATGTAATACTGAACTATATTTAGTCTAATTAACTAGACTGAAAATATAGAGTATTATGTATATGAGGTAAGGACTGACTGAGTAACATGAGATAACTGAGCATGAATTCATGAAAATCGTATTATTTGAGAATGCAAGACCAAGCATATAACATGATTCTGAAATATTCTGTAAACTGAGGTACTGAAATACTGATAACTGAAATAACTGATAACTATATGCTATGGTCAAGCAAACCTAAAATTGAACTGAGTTATTGATCTGAATAATCGACTGAGACTGTGACTGTGACCGAGACTTAAACTAAAACGGTAACTCAGACTGTAACTGAGACTCCTACTAGAACTGAATGTTGAGTTCTGATAACTACGTGATGGATACTAACATAAATCGAGGATCTGAACAGACACTCACACTCGACATTTCCTCAACTTATCATCTCATGAAAAATTCTGATTTCTCTCCCTTCAACAACTAAGTACAACTTCTTGCTAGCCATTTACTTAGAACACTAACTGGACATTCAAGCCTATTTTTATAACTATAGCCTTATGTAAAAAAAGGGTGCAAAAATCTTTCCTTATCATGAAATATTCTCTCTCTCCCAACTAAGAAATCGCTCATTACTACATCATTTCATAAGAAGAGTTCATTAAATGGCATGAGGTTCTAAAGCATGAATGAATACAATACCAAATTTGACACTTAACTGAGGCTTGAGGAATAGAATATCAACACCATGAATTTATCTAGAGATCTAAACTGAGGATATACAATACATAATTTGAATTTAGCCGACCGTTAGGAGTGTAGCATGGGTCATGGGAACTGGGCATACTATAAAGCATGACATGAATACATGATTCATGAGCTACATGACCTGAGTCTGGAGTTTTTTGTATTCATGAAACATGATTCATAACACTGAGTGAGCTAGAACTCCTTATACTAGGAATAGTAAGCATACATGATTTTTGATAATGTGCACGAATATGAGCTATGATCATAGAGCTAACATGTAAGGTGTGAGTAGATATCGTGATAACTGAGTGCAAAACTTTACTCTGAGGTAAGGACGGGTTAGGCATCATCCCTTCCTATTTATTTTCTACACATACTTACATTACTACTAAAACTCTGGAAGCCTGACTTGGTTACTTGTTCTACCATCTCCCCCCCCCCCTCCTTCCTTAGTTTAAGCCGTTATTCTAAGTATGTGAACCACTTAATAAACTTTAAATCAAACTAAAACCACTTTAATCTATATACTGAGATATAACAATACTCATAAATACTAAACATGTTCCGAAGGACTACACCTGATAATGTAAGGTCCACTGCTAGTACTTTCTTCTGATACACGATTCTTATCTTTCTATTGCCCCAATAATTATCATAGAGCAATATCAACACTGACTAACTTAGAATTCTTAACTCCTCTTTCAACTAGTTTAATCCTAAAAAATCAAGCTTAAATCAACTGAAACTGAGGTACTACCCCTTTATTTAATGAATTGCCCATCAGGAAACTAGAACGGAATGCCTCTATTACTGAAATCAACTAAAGAGATTTTCTAAAAAACTGTAATCAAGAAATTTCTGTATACTCATCTGGCTAGAATAAATTTACCTACTGGGGTAGGCATTAAAAATGGTTCTATTAAGATTTCTCGTCTGGCTTTAAATTTGACTATTGTGTAAGGAGTTTCCAGAAACAAAGAAACTCTTGAATCTAATAAGGCATAAAAATGTAAATTGAAGATCTATAATGTACTTTAGACCACATCAGGGGAATATTCCTGATCCTATTTGGACTGAAGTGCATAAATCCTGTTTGGGCGTTTCCCACTGGTGGCACTGGAAGTGACACCTTGCTGATTCGGGCGTCCGGACTGAGCTGAGAGACAGATATGCTAACTCCACAAACCTGACTGAGGAAAATCTCTAATTCTATGGTCTGGATTTCCACATCCAAAACACAACCCACTACTATCCATACACACGTCCTGGTGGTTTCTGCCAAATTTCTGGCAAGGAAGATTTGTTCAGCCACTCTTTGGCCATGGCGTTCTGGCCCTCTTATTCTTTTTCCCTCTTTTCCTACATCTCTTGTCCTCACTCTACGGATCTTGAGTCATAATACTTTATAAGATTGTAGCCAGCTGACTGTTCTGGGCTACTACTGAAAAAGCTAAGGTAGTAAAAGCAGTCCTAAGTTCGAAGTGAGATACATGCTCATCCAGGGTATCTTCCTGAACGGGCAGAGGCACTGGCTGGTTTCCAATTCTTCTTCTGTTAGTTTTTTTTGGAGACATGTTTTGTAAATAGAAGTAAAAAAAGGATTAGACTGAGAGTGTAACTTGATCTCATGCTCACTCGCATGATATGAACACAGAAAGAAGGGAAACTTTTCCTAAAATTCCTCATAGCCTATTGTTCATAAGCGTGGTGTGCTATACACCCATGTACAAGACTCTACTAGATGTGGTTTTCTGACTCCCTATAACTTTGTTGAACCTTAGGCTCCGATATCAAGTTTGTAACGCCCCGAGTCAGCACCCCGGATACCACACAATGCTTACGACCCTAAGGGACCAGAAGCTAACCCAAGACTGATATCTGCTATGATAACTGATTAAAAATACTCTAATAAATGCAAAAACATAGGTTGAGATACCATAAGTTTCAAAACATGAAATACTGATAAAGAACACCAACTGTAATAATAATTCATACAACTGAATACTGTGTGAAAGTCTAGTTTGAAAGCCTCTGTCTGTCCGAATATGGAGGTGATAGGGATAGTCCCCAACTAACTCTGACTACTAAAATAAATTGAATACAGAAATAATGAAATGATATGATAACTTTGTCCTCGAACTATGAGGACTCACCACTAGGTCTGCTGCTGATAGTCTAGGCTGCTAAGTAGGGTTAGGAGCCCATGCATCTAAACCTATGATATAAAACATCACAGAGCAAAAAAAAGTTATATGTCAGTACTTTGAATGTACTGGTATGCTAAGTGAGCTAGGCTTATATGCAAAGGTTCATATACATGAACATTAACTGACTAAATCATATGAATACAATTGAATGAGAGTACATGTATAACTAAAATTGATAAAACATTGATTATGCAATATTGCGCACATATCTACATATATTGTGTTTGAGATCATAGTAACACTGGATACTGAGTTTTGATAAATGAGTGACTAATATCTGAATTTACTAATAACTGTATTCCTTATAGTTGGGTGACTGTTTCTGACAGTCTTGATTTAATAAAACTAAACTTAGTTCCATACTGAGCTAGGTGATTATGTCTGGCAGTCCTAATTTTGTAAAATTGATCTGAGTTCTATACTGAGACTGAAATTAAAAATGTGAGCGGTAATCATCTAACCGGCTTGCCCTAAATTTGAGCTAATAGGGGTCCAACCTGTGACCTCAGTTGGAAGGGTGCTAATACTGTGCCATGGGTACTAATACTGGAAAATCAGGATGCTAAGCATAACTGACGGGTGACACCTGGGCAGAGTCAAGCCTAATCTGGGAGGTAGTCAAGCCTAGTCTGACGAGTGACTCCACACCCTACGCTGGCTACGCAGTTCTGGAGTACAAGATTTCTACTAATGAATTTGCCTCTCTAATGGTGAAGCCGTCATCCCTGCACTTACTCAATGCTAAATCTTATTCCCAACTGAAAGACACTGATTATTAAATTGAATTGGACTGATACTGAGCTTTACTGAGTTTAGAAACTGACTGCGTTTACTGAATTCTTCTTATGGACTGAGTACTAATGATTGTGACATGACTGATACTATTTTATAACTATTGTAGCTCTAGATAAACAGCTAGATTTTTAAGTATTAAATACCCTCAAGACTCGATAGCATAAAAAGTAAAATATTGCATGACTTTAGTAGCATAATAGTACTTTCTTACTAATAACGCATTCATTTAGACATTTTTGTCAAACACTTGATATACATGAGCCTGTGAATGAATGAAATCACCTAATAACTTGTCATGCTTGCACTAGTCAATTCATATAAGCATTTTGACAAACACTTGGGGAGCATGGGTATTTCACATATCAATAAACATATAATAATATCATGGATACTAAATTCTACTTGTAATTCAAGAGTTCAACATGAAGTTCACATAACTCCATCCATAATTAACTAGTTTTCATGGAACTTGTGATAAATCATGAAATTGAAAACCAATTTAACATCATAATCAAGATTACATTCAAATCCAACATGAAGTCTATGAAACCATTAAACTTGTAATTTAAAAGAATTTCTTGAACTCCAAGGGTAGAAGAGAACCCTTGGATGAACACTTCACATACCTTGGTACTTGAATTAATGAAGATTGATAGTGACTTTCTTCAAGCTTGAATTGAAATTAGATCTCCTAGGGTTTTATTCTTCAGTAATTTGAGAGAAATAATGAATGTTTTTTTCGTAGGGATGATTAATTTCGTGTTTTGGGAGCTGAATAGGGGTGAGAACATGACCCAAATACCCTCATGGATGTAGAGTTTTAATGAATGAAAATGGGTCTAGTGACACGGAGCCTGATGCACCACGTCGATGGGGTAGACACTATGGGTGATGTGCCGCGTTGAGTCCAAATAGGCTCACTGGAAATTAACACTGGGAGCTATGAAAAATATTTATCTACGCAATAGGTGACGAAGAGTGTTGAGATTGCATTGATCTACTAGTTTGGACTTCCAAACGTGATTCAGATGATGTTTGAAAAATCCCAAACTTGTTCGAGAACACCTACTGATATACTTGATCATGAATCAACCTAAAAAGCGACACTTTAAGGTCATAAGGATCATGAAATAGGATCACCAACTTAAGAAGGCTAAAATACTTCTATGTATAAACACTTAGCTGAAATTTCTAAGTTTGGGACCTCTTTTCAAGCTTTAACGGAATGAGTTAAGCATAAATTTTTTTGGGGTCTTACAATATCTCCCCCTTGGGAACACTAATCCTCGAATCAGACTGATTATGCTGAGAAATACTGATGGACTGATTTTATACACTGAACATGCCTATCTAATGCATGGAATACATGATTGAAACTATTGGTAAGCTGAGTTTTCATACTAAATATGCATATTTGATACATCAGTACGTGACTGAGCTGATTCATGAATGCATTAGTAAATATACAAAGGTAAGGGGTACCATGTTTATAACTATAACTGAACATGGAACTAAGCTAATCTATGGAAGACTATTCCCTTAAGACGAGAATACTGATAAATCTAAGATCATTTACCGAACATGTATGAATAGGAATATGAGAAAATAACTGAGTCTGAAATATGATACATGAACTGACTATCGTGAACTGAGGTGATTCCTTTGATAAATGCCATGACATGGGAATGGTCATACGACTAAGATTGGAATGAGAGTGTCAATTTATGAGTACTCATTACTCCAACTGGATCTTGTTACATGAAGAGAAACTGGAAGGATTAGGACATGAAATCTTGGGGGTTATAATGCATCTCCTCCTTGGGACATTATGTCTCTCGAAGAATGTTGACTTAGCTGAGATACTGAGGAAAAGTTGAGACAATGCACGGGGAACCTACGAACAAATCATGACTGAATATCTGGGATCTGAAATTAAGGCACGATACAAGAACTAAGTTGAACTTGTAACTACCATAATACATTATTCTAGAACGATCATATTCATAAGACTTCGGATAGGAAAACTGGGAGGAAATATAGGAAACCATACAAACATGTTTGACTGACTGCTAAACTAAATTGTTGGCTTTACATACAAACTCATACTGAAAACTTATACTCAACTGGAGCATTTCTTGACACTTTCTATAAAATTCTACTGACTTTAGGGAGTAAGGAAATCTTGGCATGGTCTGAATAAGAAATCACCACATGGATACCATTCTTTAATATGGAGAAAGGCCTATGAAACATCATCTAAGATAGAGTTACTAACACTTATGCACTGCAACTAAAAATTTTCAAGCTTAGATATATTCCTTGAATACTCTCACAACTATACTATACTCTCCACCCTAGTACAACGTTTCACCTGAGAATACTAAAAATATTCACATGGGCATTGAATACGAATGCATAAACATACTAACTTATCTGATTAACTAAATAGCTGATAGTTGAATACAGGGCATGTAAGACTAAACTATACTTAGTCTAAATAACAAGACTAAAACTGTAGAGTATTACGCATATGAGGTAAGGACTGACTGAGTAACATGAGATAATTGAGCATGAATTCATGAAAACTATATTATTTGAGAATGCAAGACCAAGCGTATAACATGATTCTGAAATAGTTTGTAAATTGAGGTAATGAAATACTAATAATTATACGCTATGGTCAAGCAAACCTGAAATTAAACTGAGTTATTGATCTGATTACTCGACTGAGACTGTGACTGTGAATGAGACTATAACTAAGACGGTAACTAAGACTATAACTCAGACTTATACTGGAACTGAATGCTAGGTTTTGATAACTACTCGATGGATACTAACATAAATTGAGGATCTGAATAGGCACTCACACTCGACATTTCCTCAACTTATCATCTCATGAAAAATCTATTTTTTCTCCCTTCAACAACTAAATACAACTTCTTGCTAGCTATTTACTTAGACACTAACCTGACATTCAGGCCTATTTTCATAACTACAGCCCCTTGTAAAAGAAGAGTACAAAAATCTTTCCTTATCATGAAATATTTACTCTCGCCCATCTAAGCAATCGTTCATCACTACATCATTTAATAAGAATAGTTCAGTAAAGGGTTAAAATATGAGGACCTGAAGAATAAATGAATACTATGCCAAACTCGACACTTAACTAAGGCCTGAGAAATTAAGTATCAACACCATAGATTTATCCAGAGATCTAAACTGAGGATATACATGACATAATTTGAATTTAGCCGACTGTTAGGAATATAGCATGAATCATGGGAATTGTACATACTGTAAAGCATGACATGAGTACATAAGTCATTAGCTGCATGACCTGAGTCTAGAGTTTTTTGTATTCATGAAACATGATTCTTTACACTAAGTGAACTGGAATTCCTTATAATAGGAAAGGTAAGAATACATGATTTTTGATAATGTGCACGAATATGAGCTATGATCATAGAGCTGACATGTCAGGCGTGAGTGGATATTGTAATAGCTGAAGTGCAAAACATTGCTCTGAGGTAAGAATGGGTTGGCTGTGATCACTTCACACTGCTTTTCTACACATACTAATATTACTACTAAAACTTTGGAAGCCTGACTTGGTTACTTGTTCTACCATCTCTCTTCTTAGCTTAAAGCCGTTATTCTAAAGTCTGTGAACCAGTTAATAAACTTTAAATTAAACTGAAACCACTTTACCCTAAACCTTGAGATATAACAATATTCATAAACACTAAACTTGTTTTGAAGAACTACACTTGATAATGTAAGGTTCACTGCTAGTACTTTCTTCTGTTACACGATTCTTAGCTTTTTATTGCCCCAACAATCATCATATAGCAACCTCAACACTAACTAACTTAGAATTCTCAACTTCTCTTTCTACATGTTTAATCTAAAAAAAAATCAAGCTTAAATCAACGAAAACTAAGGTATTATCCCTTCATTCAATGATTGGCCCATCAGGAAAATGAAATAGAATGACTCTATTATTGAAATCAGTTAAAGGGATTTTGTGTAATACCGTAACCGAGAAATTTCTGTATACTCATATGGCTTGAATATATTTACCTACTGGGGTGGGCACTAAAAAGGGTTCTATAAGATTTCTAGTCTAACTTTAAAGTTGACTACTGTGTAAGGAGTTACCAGAGACAAAAAAGCTCTTGGATATAATATGGCATAAACATGTAAGTGGAAGATCTATAATGTACCTGTGACCACATCAGGGGAATTTTCCTCATCCTATTGAGACTGAAGTGCATAAAGCCTATTTGGGAGTTGCTTACTGGTGGCACTGGAAGTGGCACCCTGCTGATTCAGGCGACCAGACTGAGATGAGAGACGGATATGCTGACTTCACAAACCTGACTGAGGACAATCTCAAATTCTATGGCCTGGATTGCCACATATAAACACAACCCACTACCATCCCTACACACGCCCTGATGGTTTCTACAATATTTCTGGCAAGGAGAATTTGTTCGGCAACTCTTTGGCCTTAGATTCTGGCTCTCTTATTCTTTCTCCCTCTTTTCCTACATCTCTTCTCCTCACTTCATAGAGCTTATGTGATAAGAATAGATAGTATTGTAGCCAGCTGATTTTTCTTGGCTACTACTAAATAAGCTAAGGCAGTGAAAGCAGTCCTGAGTTCGGAGTGAGACACATGCTCATTCAGGGGATCTGCCTGGACGATTGAAGGTGTTGGCTGGTTTCTAATTCTTTTTTTATTAGTATTTTTGGGAGACATGTTCTGTAAATTGAAGTAAGAAAAATATTAGACTGAGAGTTTAACTTTATCTCATGATCGTTCACATGATATGAACACTGAAAGAAAGGAAACTTTTCCTAAAATACCTTATAGACTCTTGTTCATAAGTGTGGTATGCTACATACCCAAGCACAAAACTCTACTAGATATGGCTTTCAAACTCCTTAGGACTCTGTTAAACCTTAGTCCCTGATACCAAGTTTGTAACGCCCCAAGTATGCCACACAGTGCTTATGACCCCGAGGGACCACAACCTAACCCATGATTGATATTTGTTGTGAGCACTGAGTAACAATACTGTAATAAAAAAAATAGGCTGAAATACCATAAGGTTCAGAACCTGAAATACTGATAAAGAATACCAACTGTAATAATAATTCATACAACTGAATACTCTCTGAAAGTTTAGTCTCAAAGCCTCTATTTGTCTAAATATGGAGTTGATAGGACCAGTCCCCAAATAACTCTGACTAATAAAATAAATTGAATAATGAAATAATGAAATGATATGATAACTTTGTTCTCAAACTATGAGGACTCACCACTAGGTCTGCTGCTAATAGTCTGGGCTGCTAGTATGGTTAGGAGTCCGTGCGTCTGAACCTATTATATAAAATATCATAGCGCAAAATAAAAGGTATGTGTCAGTACTTTAAATATACTGGTATGCTAAGTGAGGTAGACCGATATGCAAGGGTTCATATTCATGAATAATAACTGACTGAATCATATGAATACAACTGAATATGAGTACATGTATAACTGAAACTGATGAAACACTGATTATGCAATATTGTGCACATATCTACATATATTATGTCTGTGATCGTAGTAACATTGGATACTGAGTTTTGATAACTGAGTGACTGATATCTGAATATACTGATAACTATATTATTGATAGTTGGGTGACTATTTCTGATAGTCCTAATTCTATAGAACTAAACTGATTTCCATACTAAGTTGGGTGACTATGTCTGACAGTCCTAATTTTGTAGAAATGAACTGAGTTCTATACAGACACTGAAACTAAAATTGTGAGAGGCAATCATCTAACTGACATACCCCAAATCTGAGTTGATACAGGTCCAACCTGTGACCCCAATTAGAAGAGTGGTAATACTATGCCATGGGTACTAGTACTGGAAAACTAGGATGCCAAGCTTAACTGACGAGTGACACCTAAGAAGAGTCAATCCTAACCTGAGAGGTAGTCAAGCCTAGTCTGATGAGTGACTCCTTATCCTACACTGGCTATGCAGTTTTGGATTACAAGGATTACTACTAACGACTCTGTCTCTCTGATGGTGAAGCCTTCATCCCTACACCTGCACAGTTCTAAATCCTAATCCCAACTGAAAGACACTAATTATTAAACTAAACTGGACTGATGCTGAGCTTTAATGAGTTCAAAAACTGACTGAGCTTACTAAATTCTACTATCAAACTGAGTACTACTGATCATGACATGACTGGTACTATTCTGTAACTACTGTAGCTCTAGATAAACAACTAGATTTTTTGGTATTAAATACCCCCAGGACTCAATAGCATAAAAAATAAAATACTGCATGACTTTAGTAGCATAATAGAACTTGCTTACTAATAAAGCAATCATTTAGACATTTTATCAAACACTTAATATACATGAGCCTGTGCATAAATGAAATCACCTAATAACCTTTCACATTTGCACTAGTCAGTTCACATAAGTATTTTAACAAACACTTGGGGAGCATGGGTATTTCACATATCAATAAACATGTAATACTATCGTGGATACTACATTCAACTTGTAATTCAAAAGTTCAACATGAAATTCACATAATTCAATCACAATTAACTAGTTTTCATGGAACTTGTGATAAATAATTGAATTGAAAACCCATTTAACATCATAATCAACATTTCATTCAAATATAATATGAAATCTATGAAATAATTTAACTTGTAATTTAAAGAGTTTCTTGAACTCCAAGGATGGAAGGAAACCCTTGGATGAACACTTCACATACCTTGGTACTTGAATTAATGAAGGTTGATGGTGAATTTCTTGAATCTTCAATTGAAATTAGGTCTCCTAGGGTTTTGTTCTCGAGTAATTTGAGAGAAATAATGAATGTTTATGCCCTAGGAGTGATTAATTTCGTTTGTTAGGACTGAATAGGGGTGGTAAAATTACCTAAATACCCTCATGGACGCTGAGTTTTAATGACAAAAATTAGGTCCAGTGTCACACAGTTCGATGCGTCGTGTCGATGGGGTCAATGCTATGGCCAACGCGTCGTGTCGTGTTTGCATCGGCTTAATGGAAATTAGCACTGGGAGATGGAAAAACAAATTACCAATGCAATAGGCGATGAGGCACGTTGAGATTGCGTTGATCCACTAGTTTGGACTTCTAAACGTGATTTAAACGATGTTTGAAAAACCTAAAACTTATCCGAGAACACCTACTGACATACCTAATCATGAATCAACCTAAAGAGTGACACTTTATGGTCGTAAGGGTCGTGAAATAGGATCTTCCACTTACAAAGGATAAAAAACTTCTAAGTATAAATACTTAGCTAAAATTTCTAAGTCTGGGACCTTTTTTCAAGCTTTAATGGACTGAGTTAAGCTTAAAATTTTGTGGCATCTTACAAACAATTTTCCTTGAATTTACTCAGCTCCATGCTCTGGTTACCTTTATAACTCTATATCAATTCAGTTGCATAGCATTCTCATATCATGAATACCTTCATGAAATAGCTCAGTCATATGTCATGTCTTCACAACTCAGTCATACTTCAGTTATGCATGTCAGTATGATAGTTCAACATATCAGTTGATTCAGCCATGAAATCATGCTTCAGTTGTACATGATCAGTATGTACATTCATTCTATCTGTATTCTTAGGTTAGTCAGTCTCATTCGAGGATGAATACTCCCAAGGGATATATATCATAAGACCCCTCAAAATCCTAAGCTTAACCCAGTTTGTAAATCTTGAAAAGAGGTCCCAGACTTAGAAATTTTAGCTAAGTGTTTACACCTGGAATTATTTTAGCCTTCATAATTTAACGATCTTATTTTATGACCCTTATGACCTTACAATTTTTATCCTTGGATTGAATCATGATTAGGTATGTCAATAGGTTACTTCGGGTGAGTTTCAAATTTTTTAGACCTCGTTTCAATCATATTCAAGTGGCCAAAATAGTGGGTCAACGCGATCTCAACGCGTCTCATCGCCCATTGTGTCGATGGATAATTTTTCGCCAACTATCAGTGCAACCCCAGTTAACCAACATAAACTCGATACAACACGTTGGTCATTGCATTGATGCTATCAATGCGGTGCATCACTCACCGTGTCACTGGGCACATTTTCATTCATTAAAACTCTACATCCAAAGGGGTATTTGGGTCTTTTTCCCATCCTTAATCATCCCCAAAAGTATAAGATTAATCTACTCTAAAGGAAAAATTTCTCATTCTCTCTCAAATTTACTCAAGAACAAACCCTAGGGCATTCAAATTTCAAGACCAATCTTCAAAAACACACCATCAATCTTTACAAATTTTCTTACCAAGGTATGTTAGATATTCATCCAAGATTTTCCTTCAACCCTTGGAGTTCAAGAACCTCTTTTAAAATTTCAAGATGATTGCTTTCAAGAATTCTATGTTGAGTTAAATTGTATTCTTGATTATGATTTTATTTGGATTCCAGTCCTTGATTAATTACAAAAACTCAGGTGAATTAAATAGCATGTGTGTAGTTTTATATAGTTTCATATTGGAAACCCTTGAATTTGTGAGTTTGGAATTGTGATCATGATGCTTGCATGTTGACTAGTATTATGTTCATAAACCATGTCCCCAAGTGTTTGATATAATGTTCATGAGAGTTGAATAGTGAATCATGACATAATACTATGTGTACAAGTTCATGCCATGCAAGTTTTTGCTAAAATGCCTAAATGAATGAATTGTGACAAAGTGATAAGTTATCATGTTTTCAAGAATGTGCTATGTTCTTACTATCTATACTATCGAGTCGTATGAGTATCTAATACCCGACAATCTAGCCACTACCTAGATTTATAGTAGTTTCAGGATAGTCTTAGTGATGACACATATAGTAGTACTAAGCCAGTAATAAAACTCAGTATATTCAGTCAGTTAATAGAACTTTGTGAACTCAGTCAAGTTTAGTTAGATAGCACGATCAGTAACAGTTCAGTCAAGCAAATACATTCTAGAAATCAGTTTAGTGTCTATTCAGTTGGGTGTAGGAATCAACACCGAGCAAACCCAGGGATGGGGGCATTTCTGTCAGTAAATAGGGTTTGACTCTTAGTAGCAATCCATGCATTATAGAACTACGTAGCTAGCGTAGGTTGAGATATCTTCCTGCCAGTCTAGGGTTGATGCATCTCGTATGAGTTTTTCTGCTAGTGAGGGTTGACCAAAGGGCTTCCTTCTAGAGAGTGTTAACTCATAGCCTTTTTTAGTATCCCTTGGCAAGGTGCTAACACCCTTCCAATCAGGGTCACATGTTGGACCCTAACTCAATTCATAATCGGGGTATGTTGATTAGATGAACACTCCCACAGTTTTAGTTTCAGTTTTAGATTCAGTATAAAACCTCAGTTCAGTATCAAAATCAAAACTATCAGATACAGTCACCCAACTCAGTTTAGAACTCAGTTTAGTTCTACAGAAGCAAGACTGACAGAAATAGTCACTCAGTTAGTAGTAATATAATATCAGTAAACTCATATATCAGTCATTAAATTTTTAGAACTCATTATCCAGTATTAAATATGATCCCAGTTATAGTATATGTAGTTATGTGCATAGCATTGCATAATCAGCATTTTATAGTAGCTTCAAATAAACATGTACTCTCACTCAGTTATATTCATAATTTCTCAACTAGTTACTGTTCATGCATATGAACCCCTGCATTCATCCTTTCCTCACCTAGCATACCAGAATATTCAAAGTACTAACGCATACCTTTTTTTGTGCTATGATATCTTATATAATAAGTTCAGATGCACGGGCTCCCGACCATACATAGTAGCCCAGATTATCAGCAGCAGACTTAGTGGTAAGTCCTTATAGTATGAGGACAGAGTATTATTTCAGTTATTAGTACTTCAATAGTTAGAGTTAGTTGGGGGATTTTACCATCAACTCCATACTTATACAGTTCAGTTAGAGACTCTTACGACTAGGTTATTTTAGATAGTTGTTCAATTTTCAGTATTTATTTATCAACATTCAGTGTTTGATTTCAATTATGAACCTTATGGTAGATTCATCCTAATTTTTGCATTATTACAGAGTTATTATTATTTAGTGATTGCAATGTGTACCAGTCATGGGTTAGCTTGTGGCCGTTCGAGATTATGAATACCGTGTGACGTCTGGGGTGCAGACTCAGGGCATTACAGAAACCCTCCCAAACTGCTAAAATAGGTATGATATTTTAGAATTCATGTATTATTAAATTTATATAATTGAATTTTATTAGTATAGTTCTTACAAAATTATGTATCCATAGGATCATCTAATCGTAGAAAGTTAAAAAGAGTTTGAGGGTGTAATAAGTGCAAGGAAGTTGTAATACTTGAAGTTGGTCAGAAGCTAAAAACAACCTTTTATAATAATCAAACGGTTGGAAAAAATAACAATCTATTTTTGAGTCACTTGGGTAAAATAATTCATGACAGTAACATGTGTCCATTGGTCGTATGATCATGGAGTGATATTAAGAAACAAAATTTGGATCACGTGTGGGCAGTTATTTAGGTAACAAATGTAGTCGATTGTAAGAATGGGCATTTGGATCTTTTTTTATTTTATTCTAACTGATGTTATGTATTGATTATTGTAGGATAAATTTGAGAGTGATGACATGAATGATCATCGTAATCATATCTTTGGATGGATGGATGAGTTGTGGAACAAATAGAGAGGATACTTCCATAGTAAGTATATGAATAATAAGTCAATGGTAGAAGATTTTAAGTTTAAACCAGAGAGAGTAGACAAAAAGGATTGGGAGTGTTTAGTTAAGGAAAATTTTTGTTTCAAAAGTTTTTAGGTATTCCTAGTGAAGAATATGAAACTTTTAGTTTGAAAACTTGCATTTCAGCTTTTGTATTTAACCTTCCATTTTG
Organism: Capsicum baccatum var. pendulum; assembly: GCA_030864225.1. Taxonomy (NCBI): domain Eukaryota; kingdom Viridiplantae; phylum Streptophyta; class Magnoliopsida; order Solanales; family Solanaceae; genus Capsicum; species Capsicum baccatum. The sequence continues at coordinate 196,554,623 of CM061559.1, read as the reverse complement.
TAGCTCTGTATTATTTACTTTACAATTGTGTGTGGCGTGGCTTCTTTCTTCTAAAAAATCTAATGGTTCTGTTTATATTGCTTTGTATTACCTGCTAGTGCTTCCCTATAAGCTTTATTTGTTGACGCAATTTTAGAATTTGCATTTTGATATATATTAAGCTTATTATTTAATAATCAAATAGGTGAGAAGTGGAAGAAATATAGCAAACCGAGCTAATTTGACAATGCTTAATCATATTGGTAGCAAGCCTATTCGAGAGATAATCTATCAGCATGTTGTATCAAAAATTATTTCCTAAAGAAAATACTTATGAGGTATTATTTGACATGTTTCTCTTTGATATAAAGGGCGGGAAAGATGGAAATACTCCAAATTTGGGGACTATTTTCTATGAGACTCGTAAGAAAGATAAAAAGCTTGTTGAACCTGAAGCAATTGAAAAACATGTGTGTTTGGTAAATTAAATATTTAAATTACTTAAAGTTATTATGGGTTCTGATTGAAAATGTCCTTTTATCTATTGTGTAGGCTCATATCAAAGAAATTGTGAAAGCAGATCCATCTCTACCTATCCTAGAAATTGTAGAAAAATGTTGGGGACCTTAAAATTGTAATCACATAGTTTTCTTTGGCGGTGGAGTAAAGGTAAAAGACATGAAAGAGGGTACTTCTTTAAATACTGAATTACTGTCCGCTCTACGTTCAACTTGAGAGGCCAATAAATCTTTGATTAAGGAAAACAAATCCTTGAATGATTGCTTGTCAACCTTAGAAAATGAGAAGGAAAAAATAAGAAAAGTGCAAGAATATTTGGCTGCTCAACAATCATATATCCCTCGTACGACCTCGCATGTTTCAACTGAATGACACACTGTCTTCAATTGTTGACCAAGTAAGTAATAATATACCTCAGTATCTATATTTTTTCATTATTTTCAACACTATCCACTTCTTTTGTGGTGAGCACTTTAACTAATTATAGTGAAACTAAATAAATAAAGCAAGTTAATTAGTAGGAACTTCAGCAAAAGATGGTGTCAGTGAATGATTGTCGTGCTCTTTGTCTTATTTGTACTATATTGTAGTAGTTACTATTATGCTTTATTTGTCATTTTGTCTATAGTATTGGGTCATGGCTTCTCCACTTACATTATTTTGCTTTTCCATGCTGTCATTAGTATCTTGTCGTGGCTTCTCAACTTTAGTTATTTTTCTATCATATTTTCTTTAGTATTTTTTTTGTGGCTTCTCATTGTTATGTCTTTACCCCGGCTTGCTTTGATATGATTTCTCTATGGTAGACATGTAGGTTTAGTAATGATAGTTGTAATAATAGTAGTTTAATGGTAGATTGGTGGCAGCAAATTTGTGGGGTGATTTCGATGGTGAATTTGATTGTGGATGGTGAAATTTATGGTGATGGAGATGAGAGTTTGATGGTGATAGTGGTGGTGGTTTAATAGAGTTTTGGTAGTTTATAGTAGGAAAGAATCCATTTGGTGATAGAAGCATTTGAGTCAGCGGTCTCACATAAAGCACGCTATATAACAATTGGTTCCCAGCTTAAACCACTTGTATGCTCAAGAACATTTCGTACAATCACCGGTTCACCCTTGGACCAGTTTTTATGGAAGTGTAGAAGTGCATCGTACTCAATAGAGTCCTTTTTAGTAGTGGAATATAAGCAGTTATCATCGGAACCAACTCTTGAAGCCGCCCTGTGTAATAGTTCAGGGTCATCTGTTCTACAAATTGTCTAGGAAATCATCTGGGAAAAATTGGATTAAATCAGAATCCTTTCTACTTTTGCTTTCAAGGTTGATATCCAGTTTCTTGTTAGTAGATGCTTCAGCTCTAAAACACATTCTCCATACCCACCCATTTCGATGAGAGAAAAAATGATATTACCATCACAATTAGTAACCCAAGTAATTGGTTTGTTCTGGTCCTGTGGAATTTCCATATTATGAAAATTTTTAGGAAGTGGCTCTCCACCGTACATGTAATCACAACCTCTATATGAATATTTATAAACTACGTTAGAACTATTTCCTGGAAACATGCCTTCCCTAATCTCTTAGCAGTATCTTAGACATAGCTCATATAAGCAATTTAGGCAACTTTGATGAAGATCGATTATTGAAGTTGAGCAGTTGTTGTTGCTCCAATGCCAAGAAATCAATAAACATTAAAACTCCAAAAATAAGGTCGGAATAAAAACATTTCATAATAGCTGAAAGAGAAAAAAAGAGAACAAGATAGAAGATACATTACCAGGGTGACGGATAATCTTAAACTTGAAGCAATGTAAAACCATTTGATAAACCAAACAAGTTCTGGAACATCATAGTGTTGTGCACTTTTTAGGAGTTTTCTACTTTTGTTGTTGGTGCATGGGATTGTTTTTTTTAAACCATGTTGTTCAGATTTTCTACCTGCCTTTGCAATATCTTCTATTGAATGTGTAATTAACTAGTCATTCAGTTATCAATAGATGTCCTTATACTGCATTCTAGAATCCATTAGAAACAAAATAGTTGTCGGGTGTTGGATTTAGAAGTTGGATGCTCATATGCTTCTTCTAACCTTTGCATTTTGGGAACATTGGAAAATATTTTGTATTGTAAAGGTATTTTGGATATCTCAAAATGGAGAATCATTCATATTAATTGAGACTGAGAGAGTGTTATAGAATTGTCTAGTTGTTGTTGCTTTTATATTGAGAGAAAAAGTTCTAGTATTGTCCCAATCCTAGTATTGTGTGACTTGCACTGGACATGGAAGCGCTCTTGTACCTTAGGATTACCGTGCTATCATCAATTTTATATGGGAAAATACTGTGTACTTGTTTTATCCATTGGCTAAGTTAGTTATCCATTGCTATACTGTGTTCCAGTTCCTTGCTTCTTACTTTATATTAAATTATATATCAATAGCTATTAATTATCTTTCCAAAATTTTGTTCTTACATATTTTTGTAGATTGATGTTACAAGTGAAGATGCAAGTTCATATAATGCACGGGCTCATTATTGTTTTGCTAAGAACATTATGTAAGCTTGACATCAAATTCTAGATCTAGATGTTAATTGGGTAAGTTTTTTTGTGTAGAAAATATTGAAACTATTGGCATCATATAGCACAGGATGTTAATTGGTTAAGTTTTTATTTTTTAGCAAATACTGAAACTATTGACTCCATATTATAGATCGGGATGTTAATAGGTTAATTTTTTCTATTTATCAAATATTAAAACTATATTTACTATCCTTTCACACTTTCAGTAGCAATTTTTTATTTAGCAATGAAGTATATATAAATTTTATGATTTTAGTAGAAATCTAGGACGAGTTAGATTGTTCGACTCTAAAAATTAATCAAAGACGAGTTAGTTGCTCATCTCTAAAGGTTAATTTAGGATGAGGCAGTCGCTCTTCTAAAGATTAATCTAGGAGGAGTTAGATGCTTGTCGTGATAGATTAATTTAGGACAAGGTAGTTACTCATCCTAAAAACATTTAGCAACTAGAAATAACTACTTTTTAATGATGAAAATCATCTAATAGGGATGAGATATACACTCTCTAAAAGTGTTTTTGAGACCAAATATGTTACCGTCTCTAATGACATTTAACGACCAGCTAGAGTACCTTACCGCAAAAGACCTTTAGCGAAGGAGGCTATGCGGACGAGCTGCGACCAGCATTTTCTCAGCCTAAAAGATCATTTGCAACCAAAATTGGACTTTTAGGGATAGAAATTCCCTTTCCTAGAGGTTTTTTTTTTTCGTGTAAATAAATTAATTTAAGGATACTTTTTCCCTAATCAAAGCCAAAATAAGAGGAGATGAAATCAAATGAAGCAACTTAGTTCGTCTTGATTAGCCCCAGTCTCATTATTTTTTTAAATATTCCCTATGAAGATCTTTAATGAAAATATCAATTATTTGGTCTTCAATTTAGCAGAACTTCACGTAAATGAACTTTTTCTCCATATTGTCCCTAAAGAAATGATGTCTCATATAAATGTCTTTAGTCATCTTGTTTGTGCAAGATTTTTCACCATATTAAGAGTACTGGTATTGTCAGACATTAATGGAATAGTATCAGCCATTATTCCAAAGACTTTCAGCTTCTGCTTGATCTAGGGTAATAGAGCATAATAAGATACAACTGCTACATATTCATCTTCAGTTGTAAAGAGAGTAATTGAGTTATGATTTTTAGATCTCCATAAAATCAATGAGGATCCAATAAAATAAGTCATTCCATAGATACTTTTCCTATCTATTAGGTGTCCTGCATAGTCATCATCAGCATACACAGTTAGATTAAAGTTATCACCACAAGGAGAACAACACCAAGTTCCCTATTTTTTTAAATATCTGAGAATTTTCTTAGAAACTTTCAAGTGGGACTCGTTTGGACAATCTTGGAACTTGGCACATATCCCTACACTAAATACTATGCCGGGTCTACTAGCATTCAAATATAGTAGGGATATAATGATTCCTTTACACATGGTTCCATTTACTGAGGGACCAGTTTTATCAGCGCCCATTTTTGAACTTGTCTCTATAGGAGTATGAATAGGCTTGGCATCATTCATATGGAATTTTTTAATCAATTCCTTGATATATTTCTCTTGACATATAATGGTTCCATAAGGCATTTTATTATTTACAGCCTAAGGAAGAACTTAGATCACCCATCATGCTCATTTCAAACTTACTTGCCATGATTTTTGCAAATTCTTCACATTGTAAGTCGGAAGTTACACCAAAGTGATATCATCTACATATACTTGAACAGTCAATAAGCTCTTTCCTCTAGATTTTAGAATTAGAGCATTTTCATTTTTTCCTCCTATGAAGCAATTCTCAAGAAGAAACTTTGACAATCTTTCATACCATGTTCTAGGGGGCTATTTTATACATAGAGAGCCTTATACAACTTCAGAACATTATTTAGTTGATCAATATCTTCAAACACAGGTGGTTATTTAACATAGACTTCTTTCTTCAAATGACTATTTAGAAATAAACTTCTTTCTTCTTATTTTCTCCATTCTTTCAACAGGCGCAAAGGCCTTATCTTAGTAAATTCTTTGTTCATAATTGTACCCTTGTACCACAATCCTTACCTTATTTCTGGTTATAATGTGATCTCGTCATGCTTATTTTTGTACACCCATTTTGTCCTTAAGATTGTTTTGTAAATTGACCTGGGGACCAGGTGCCATACTTTGTTTTTTCAAAGTAATAAAGTTCTTCCTGCATTACATTCACCCAGTTAGAATCTTTGGGATCTTTCATTATATTTTTGGGCTCAATAAAAGATTTAAATTCTGAAAAGGCCACAAAGTTTCTAGATTGTGACCTTGTATACATTCCAGACTCCAAAGGGGAAGTCAAATTTTCAAATGGATAAGATGACTGGGGCTTCCGTCTAGACCTTCTTCAATTCTTTTAAGGCAAACTGGTACCATGTACCTTAGAGTTTTGATCCTGACTCACTTGTTGATACCCATCAAATTTAGATGACCGTAGTTGAGGACTTGACTCTCCTTCTCCTCCTTTCTCAGCATTTACTTTATCTTAAGCATAATGAACTTCAATGTCTTTTTAAACTAAACTATCTCTTTGGATGGAGATGAGTTCTTCCATAAATGTATCACAGGCACTAGTAGGGTTCTTTATGATTGTTGACTCATCAAAAATGACATGTACACTTTCCTCAACACACATGTTCTTTTGTTGTAGACCTGTAGGCTTTACTGATTGATGAGTAACCTACAAATACCGCCTTAACAATTTTGGAGTAAAATTTTCCCAACTAATCCTTTCCATCATTTAATATAAAGCACTTGCAACCATGAGGTTTGAGGTATCTATGTTTGGAGTTTTGTTGAATAACAACTTCTAGGGAGTCTTGTTGAGGATGGACCTAATGGGGCACTTATTAGTAACATAATAGGCGGTGCTCACTGCTTTAACCCAGAAGTTCTTAGGAATACCACCATTAACTAGCATTGTTCTATAAATATCAATCAGGGTTATGTCTTTATTTTAACTACCCTACTTTGTTGAGAGGTTCTTAGAGCTGAAAAATTGTAGCTGATTCTATTTTCTACACAAAACTCCTTAATTTTTGTATATTTAAATTATATCCCATGATCAAACCTGATCCCTGCTATTTTTCTATTTAGATTAACTTGAATTTTCTTAGCAAAGATCACCATCACCTCAAATTTAACATCATTAGATTTTAAAAACATAGTTCATGTAAACTTGAAGAAGTCATTCATAATGACAAAAACATATTTTTTTCTCTTATCACTTTGAACTTTGACAAGTCCATATAAGTCTATATGCAGCAGCTCAAGAGGTCTGATAGTACTTACTTGCTTCTTTTGCTTAAAAGAGAGCCTAATTTGTATTTCCTTGACACAGACATCACATAACTTAGTGCTTGAGAACTAAAACATTTGATCACCTCAAACTAGGTTCTTTGAGACCAACTTGTTTAGTAGAGATAAGCTCACATGGACAAGTTGTATGTGTTAAAGATCAACTTTCTCACTATAAGCGCTCAAACATCAGATCACTTCCAAGAACTGAGTCTAGATCAACCACATACATATTTTAGCATCTTTTAGCCTTGAGTATAACTTCTCCAGTATGGTGACTTGGGACAGTGTACTAGCGAGATAATTTTCCTTGTCTTAGATTTAAGACACACTTAACAGGTTGTACTTCAATCTACTCACATAGTATGCATATTTAATAGCATGATTTATGGATTTCCCAATGTTTCCACTACAAAGAATTTAACCTTTCTTTCTATCTCTAAAAGAGACACCTTCATCTTGAAATGTCTCGAGTGAGATGAAACAATCGATTTTTCTTGTCATGTACTTGAAGCATCCACTATCCATGAACCAACTTTGACTGTTCTCTTACTCCCACCTGCATACAAAGATTATTTGTTAGCTTTGGAAATTAATTTGAGTTTTAGTTCCCAATAGGGGAATAGGAAAGTAATCACAACTTTCTTGGTTCATATAGGCAGTCTACCTCTCTTAAATTGTGTTAAGGGACCATGCCCCTTCTTAAGTGACTGCTCCTGCTGGACATACTTGGTTGAGTTTATTTTCTCTCTTAACTTTTCTTGGAAATTCCCCTTTTTATGACATTTTTTCATAATGAGTACATAGCAGATTGTTAGCCATATATACATACTTTCTATGAAAATTGAAAGGGGGGTTATTATGCTGACAACTAACACCTGTACCATTATTTTGCCTTTGATTTGTTAGATTAGATAAGATTTGTAATGAAGTAGTTCGCTTAAGAGATTTGTTAATATCTTTAATTATGCATATCTCTAGATCAGAATATTTCTCAAAAGAGGTTGCATGAAGCTTCTAAGACTATTTTAGCTTTTCTTCAAGCTCAATTTAAAGACTGCTAGCCTCACATTTTCCTTTAGAAATAAATTCAGAAAATTTTTTCAGCTTTTCTAACATCTCCACTTTTTTAGAAGTCAATTTTTTAGAGTATTCTCCTAGCTCAGAAATTTGATTAGATAGGGCAATTTTTTCATTCTAAATATTTTCTACTTTCTCTTTAATAAAATCTTTCCCAGTGGTGATATCACATAGAGAATCGATCAAAACATTGCCAAGTTTGCTTACTTTCTTAAGGGAATAAGTCATTCAAATTTTGCTTAATATAAGAAGAGTTACCTTATCATCTCAATCATCATCAAATTTTTCCATGAGACTAAAGAGAGAGTTATAGACTATCTATCATCTTCTATAGCTAGAATAGAGCATCTTCATGGTGTTCTGAGTCACCAGATTCACTTGATGAGACTCCCCAAACATCCAAGGCTTGCTTAACTACATAATCTGTTGTAGCTTTCATTTGGACTTGTAAAGGACCTGATCCTTCTTCTTCCCTTTGTCTTCTCTAGATTTCATATATTCTTAATAATCTATCTTGTGTAAGGGACAATGTATGATAAAGTGACCAGGTGTACCACATTTGTGGAAATAATTATTTCCACCAGAAGGTTTACTACTATTTCCTATCTTTTGAAATCTACCACTACTCTTTATAGCTCTAAGAAATTTTGAGCTAAGTAAACAACATCTTTATCATCCTCTCTTGAATCTAATTTTGAGGCCTTTAATGTTAATGGTTTCTCTTTTTTAGGATCTTTCTTTCTTGGTATTGCTTCTTCTTCAACTAATAAGTTTTCAAATTCCCAGTTAACACATCCATAGTGAGAATTTTAAGGTTTATATCCTTAGAGATGACATTTATTTTACCTTTCCATGACTTGGACAGGACACCCAGTATTTTCTTACTTATTAGGAGGAATGACTTCACTAAGACAATGTAATTCATTGGTTATGGAGATTAACTTGGGGTGTATCTCATGTATAGTTTCACTCTCCTTCATGGTGAAATCTTCATATTGGGTGGTAAGCATATGCACTTTGGATTCTTTGATCTGACAGTTCATTCATGAGTTGTTCTCAAGTGGTCCCAAATTTCTTTTACTGATTCACAACCTAAAATATGATAATACTTATCAGGACCTAATTTACAAACTAGTAGTTTCTTTGCCTTGTATCTTTTCTCAATATTTTTGCGATCATCTTCATCGTATTCTCTTCTAAGTCTTTAGAACCATTCTAGTAACATTTCCTTCCTTAACTTCTCTCATTGCAATATGTGGACCATCATAGATAATGTCTCATAGTTTACTATCCTCAGCCATTATAAAATTATGCACCCTTCTCTTCCACTAATCAAAATATTGTCTATTAAAATAAGGTGGTTTGGTGGTTGACTGTCCTTCTTCTATGTTTGGTGGAGCTTTCAAAACTAAAGATTCACTCTTGGTGTTAACTATTTACAGTTACTAATCTAATACCAATTGTTGACTTGTATGAATTTACCTCTAACAAAGGACTAGTTCCCCTGTGAATATTTGACTAAGAAAATAAACAGAGTAAACAAAAAGTTTATAATGAAACAACACAAGAGATTTTACGTGAAAACCTCTTTGCTCAAGAAAAGAAAAATCATGACCTGTCCTCACAAGATTTCACCAACTCCACTAAAATCAAACCACCAAAATGATTATATACTCAAGCAATCTCAAGGATTTAACTTTAAATCCAATCTCTTGTAATACCTCTATTACAAACGAGTATGTAACTCTACCATAACACTACTAATCAACTATCTCTAATGGATGCAAATACGTAACTCTACCTAAGATAACACTGAGCATATTGAGATAATATGTTATACTATAGGAGTAGACTTTACTTTTAGAAAAAGACTAAATAACTCAAGTAATAAAGAAAAAACTATTGACTGATCAGGTCCCTTGAGACGAGTGAATTCTATTTTCTTGAGAGTGCAACTCTTTGCCTTTCTGAAGAATCCTTTTTATTATAATAACTAGGTTTGCCCATTGACACATCTTTGCTTATATAGTAAAGGACAGTAAGAATTCTACCTTCTACTTGTAACGCCCCGCATTTTTGAGCTAGCAATTAGATCATTGTCCCTATGTGATAAACTCTAATACCATGACTCAGATTTAAATTCATGTGTCATGATCTTTATCCTAGTGTGTTAAGTGATTATGAGGTGAAAAATGTTCATGTAAATCACTTAGATAGAAGTAGAGCTAAGAGCCTTTGAATCGTCCAGAGTTTGGTATTTGCTTCTACAAGGGTCAACTTTGAATGTGTATAACTTTTGATATATGTAGAATTTTTCAGCTCAAGACGCACCAAATTGTAGATAATTGAGTCATCTTTCCAATGATATCAATTTTACCTTAATCCAATACTAGAGTAAAAAGTTATGGCATTTTTTGTGAGAGGGAGTCAGGCAACGTGATAGTAATGTGATGCATTTCTCTCCCTAACGCGATATCTAACGCAATATGAAGTTGTTTAACACATTATTTAATTTTCCATCGGTCTATGGGAACTTTGGTCATATTCTCTCACCCAAAATCCGTCCATAACACAAAATTTCAGCCCCAAGGAGCATTAGTTGGCTCTTTATTCAATTTTCTATCAAATTAAAATAGTAGCCACCTCCCAAGAAACAAAATTCAACTATTCTTCTCCAAAACAAGAATTTAAGCCATTTAACTCCAAGATTTTCAACAAGAGAGTCAAGATTAGGTTTCCAATCTTCAAACTAATCTATATAAGGTACGTGGGGTTTTCCTAAACTACATGGGCATGTTGAAATTATTTTGAGTAAGGTTAAAAGTTATAAAATCATATGTTTAAGGGTTTTGAAATTACATTAACAAAAATGCATTGTGAAGCCTTTTGATGATTATGTTTTGGTCTTGAGGCTTTCCCCTAAAATTTATTTTTGCTCGTATATATATATGTATGCAGTTTGATATTGAAATTTGAATTGAGAGAATGAATATCTATACCTCTCTCGTGTTATGACATCACTTGATTTTCACGTGTTTTGAATTGATGAATTTCATATTTATAAGCATGGCATAAATATGTTTTTGACTATTGTTTAAGTCTTGATATTGATTATTAACTGAAGAGAGGGTGTTATCTTGTTTTTAAATATTACAATGATTATTGCAAGAATTGCATGGTTTGCTACGAAGTAAATGACCACCACATGTGTAAGAATTGAAAGAGGAAATCTTTACATATTTTCTTCATGTACTTTGATATAAAAATTCTCTTGTATTGTTTAATGAATTGGTTGTCGAAAACTTTGTTTTGAATGAAGGGATAACATGGGACTATATGGCTTAGACATATGACTTGCAAGTCTTGCTATGACGATACCAAACAGATTAATGCCATAGCAGATTTAGAATAGACTAAAAATAGAGATTCTACTCATATTTTGAATTCAAAAATATATATGTTTAGAAAAGGTTAAAAATGGGCTTAAATATAGTTACATGGTTACCCGAAGAAAGTACGAGTTAAAAAACTCAATGCTAGAAACTGTGATTTGCCAACACAGGATAATGGTACCATGTTGTATGGTGTTATGTACCTTGATTTATGTCATCCCAATTTGGGACTATGGTTAGGATCCATGCTTTATAGTCGTGTGCACTACTATGACATCTTGATTTGATTGGGGATCATGGCACCATGCTATGTGGTCTTGCATGTCTCCCCTTACTGATACTCCAATACTTGCGGCAAACATAGATTGGAGGCTTGGCCTCCGAGTCAAGGATGGATTCCATATAGCCCATGAAATTATATATTGTAGGGTGTACCATCTAACTCAGAATTAATATAAAGAGTGGATCATGATTTCAAACAAATGTTTCAAAGTCTTTAAAGTATGCCTATGTGTTCCTTTATCATATGTAAATTGTTTTATTAATTTCTCTCACTTATGTTGTTTAAAAGTACATTATTTTTTATTGCTCTGCATACCAGTACATCTGTATTGACCCCCTATATTTCAGGTTTTAAGGCCCAGTCTAGAATTCCTGCTAAACATTATATTATTGTTGGATATTCAGAGTTCGTCAACCTTTCATACTTTTAAAGGTGTCTTGTTCACTTTTATTAATCTTATTTGGTTTTGTTTTATGGTCCGACTGGGGGCCTTGTCCCAGTCTCAAACAGATGTTGTTTTCCTTCAAGTTGTAAATATTTTGAAGACAGGTGTTAGATGGATTTAAGTCTTGTAGAACTTATGATATGTTGTTTTGTTAATAGGGTGATAATTGTAGAGGCTAGCAAAAGTTAAGAGTTGAATTACTGGAAAGTAATGCTTTCAGAGTATAGTTTATCAGGGGGAGTTTAGCGATGATGTGTGTGGTGATATCCCATTATGTTGAGTGTGTTGAGTGTTGTGCATGTAGATGTAATGAGAGGATATTTCCTCAAGTCTAGGATGGTGACTTTGATCTAAGTAGGAGATGATGAAGTAAGAATCCTGACAAAAATCTATTTTTATTAAAGCAAGCACCTCCTATTTCAATTTAAGGAGGACATTCTACTAATGCCTTGTATATTGAAGTCCTGCCTATACCCAAGGTTTGAGTTATCTATGCAACTTATGTTATGATCCGACCGCCAAACTAGAAGCAATGATATATGGAGCACTTCATGTCTATTGTATTGTACCTTTATCTCATATCCCACCTTGAGTAGTGCAATAAGCATATGGTATAATCAAATAGTGTTACTTTCCTTCTTGATGTATATGCTCGGGTCCCTGAATAACCCTCCAAATGATAGTATGATAGTTGTTATGGAAGAGTAGAAGTGACTTAGGGAGGGGGATTAGATGTTCTTGAATGTGAAAATTTTGATTTGACCTCTTTAGCTAAGGTTATTGGTGATAGGGGGAAAGAAGGGGATGGACTTTCATTATGAGAAATAGTTAAGAAGGAGAGATATGGCAATAATCTTTGTGAAAGTGATTGAATTTGCTAGTGTTAGTGGGAGAAATCTATGAAGTGGGTGCAATAATGATAGGCTTGAATGTTGTGATTGATGAAAACACAACCCGTGTATCATGTGGGTAGTATTCCCTGAATTAAAACCTGATAGTGTTTGATGGTAGTAATAAAGTAAAGTAATATTCTTATATGGAGTCAAATAGCTTAAATTAGCACCTTTTTTCTCTGAGTTAAGGTTCAACATAGGAGTATTATGCGGCAAGACTCAAACTCTTATGGTTAGAAGTGTTATGGAAGAATTATAAGTTTACAATGATGAAGTATGTTATTTGTTGTTTAGGGCATAGATGAGTAGTCTTTCTAAGTGTAATGTCTATTTATGGTATCTTGTAAGGTGGAGATTGCTTCAATTTCTTGTCTTCCGCAAAACCTTATTTCATGATTAGTACCAAAGTAAATGAGGCCTATTAGCACCAAATTTACTCATGCCTTATGTTGTGATGATTATGATTCATAGAAATCATGTGCAAGATCATCCCTATGTAAAGTCTCATTACCACATGTTTCGTGCTTACACATTTTATTAGGGGTTATCATGAAGCTCATTTGATGCCTTTACATATTTTGTTGAGGAAAAATATAACGCCCTGAAAATGAGTCCCCGAGATGTCACACGATGCTCAAGACTATGAGTAGCCTTAAGTTAACCCTATATCCCTTCTACTAGGTCTGAATCTCATAATAAAGGAAACATAGACATAAAAGCCATACTATATGTGGAAAACTAACTGAGTATAATATCTGGAAATAATTCCCGAAACCTCAATACTGAATAGTCTGGATCAAAATTAGCACCCTGACAAGAGAGTCATTGGGACAAACCCCCAGCCGACTCGAACTGTCTGAAAATACTGAATCATCTAAACTGATAAGCTAAAAATCTGAATAACTAAGTCGCCGAACTATGAGGACTCACCAACTGTCGAGATATAGATGGAGTTGCTCGAAATCACTCTCGCTGCTAAAACTGAGCACCTGAACCTACATTATGAGACAATGTAGCACATAGACATATATGTGGATCAGTACTTCTAGGATGTGCTGAGTATATTTGGGAGAACGCATAAGTAAAACATTATATCATTATCATAATTTCTAAAATAATGCATGCTAAATGTAGAGGACTCACATAAGCTGGAATTTCTAAAAGCTGAGAATATTAATCATGAGTAGTAAATCGTACTTTATAAATCTAGTGAGTCATACCATTTAGTTCTAAAAGTTGTACTAGTGGTCTATCTATAAATCATGTTATCTAAGTGTAGAAAGGACTCACCTTTATATCTGAAATCTAAAAGTTGAAATCTATAGCTAAAGGCTTTTATAAAGCAATGTCTGAATAAAATTGTGAGCCTTTACACTTAGTTTCTAAAAGCTTTCTGGTAAGATCATTCTGTAGTCTTTTTCTTTTAGGGAATTCTTTTAAAAACTGTTCTGAAAGGGAGGTTCTTCTAACCGACATAAATCATATGAGGTAACATGGAGTCCAACGTCTTGTTCCCCTATGGGGAAAACCTCACGATGGGGAGAGGTGTCATACTCTTGCCAAGGTGGATAACCTAATCTAAGTGATCACATCTGTAACTGTCATCCATAGAAAAATAGGAATAATTTGATAATCTGTACCTACGTTGGCTATGTAGTTCTGTAGAATTTAGGGCACGTTAATCCCACATTTTTTTCTCGGTGCTAAATACTACTCCCTTTAATCTGTAAGCTCATTTTGTTGAAAATCCACTTTAAAACTAGCATTAGGGTTTATTATGAAACCAGTTATGTTTTTATCTGATTCAATCTGTAAGTAAAGCTAATCTATTTTCTGTAATCTGTTATAAATTTGAAAAGTAGATTCCAAATCTTATCTGGTGATCCAAAAGATCAAATCTTTACTGAAAATCTAAAAATAAACTAATCATTTGATGCTTAAAGCATAATTGTTCATGAAATAATAATATTCAATCTTGAGATAATAACCCATTCATCAATATCATTTCAAAACATCAAGAAGTTCATGCTTGATAATGTAATTAATGATAATTCATCTCGAAATCTGAAATTTACTGCAATAGGCATGTAAATATGAAAGTAGTCATGCAATTCAACTTCTGAAACACTTGAAATCTCAAAATCTTGCAATTAGCAATAATAGGTATGAACCCTAATTTTACTCTCATGTATAATCATTCAAAATCATATAAATTTGAAATAAAAACTTGGTTTTGGGCACAAGGATAAAAGAGGATCCTTGTTCATAAACCCCACATACCTAAATTGATGAAATCTCTAAGAAATCTTGAACTTGAATCTCTATTTGTGCTTATGGAGATAAACTCTTGATTATCTTGATTTGAGAATCCTTAATTTTAAGTTTTCTTGGAGAAACAATGGAGGAAATTTGATTTGTTGGAGCTTAAGTTTTGACCTCTAGGGTTTCTTTGAGAGAGAATAGATGAAAATAAGCATAAAGTGCTTAGAATAGGCTTAATTTCTTGTTTTGGACGAATTGAGGGTTTGAGAATTGACCAAATAGTCCTTTTTAAATTTTCATCGGAACTAAGAAATCCTGACTTTGTATGCCACCGTGATGTTCCACTATTATGGTGGCTCACTAGAAAGGAGACAACTGGGAATTTGCCCATCACCGCGATGTGCCACCATCACGGTGAGCCACTAGATTTCTATAATTGGGACCTGGGACTTCTCTGCGATATGGGCTAATTGCGTTGGTCCACTTAAAATTGACAATTATGAATTTAACCATAACCGCGATACGGTGCTCGTCCAAATGACACACTGCTTTACTAAAAATGCCATAACTTCTCAACTGAGTATCAGATTTAGGCAAATTTGGTATCGATGAAAAGCTAATTCAATTTTCTACACAATGGAGGGTTTGAATCTGGAAAATTCTACATGCAATAAAAGTTATTCATTTTTGAAGCTAACCTTTCACATTCTAGGAGCGAAATTAAGCTAGAAAAAGTGCGGGGTATTACAATAAATATTTAATGCGAGGTGTAATACCTCGTATTTTTGGGATAGTCTTTGAACCATCGTTCCTACGTGTATAAAATATAATCTAAATTATTCCCATGTGAATATAAGTTTCATGATCTTTATTGTCATGTTTGGTTTGGTTTTGAGGTAAAATATGTTCATAAGAATCAATTAGAAAAAAGTTTTGCTTAGAGCCTTTGATTCGTCCAAAGTTTAGTTTTCGATTATACAAGGGTCTACCTTAAATGTGTATAACTTTTTATATACGTAGAATTTTACAGCTCAAGATGTATCAAATTGTAGATAATTTAACTAGCTTTCCAACGATACCAATTTTGCCTAAATTCGATACCTGAGCAAAAAGTTATGGCATATTCCGTGTGAGGCAGTAAGCCAACGCGATAGCAACACAACGCGTCGGCCTGCACATTATGGAACTATTTCACATGCTAATTCAGTTTCTAAAGGGTCTAGGGTCACTTTGATCACTTCGCCTCACCCAAGTCTGCCCATAACACTTAATTTCAGCCCCCGAAAGCAATATACACTCAATTATTCATCTTTTCTCTCAAAGAAAAACCCTAGCCTCCTCAAGAACACCAAGAACTTCATCAATTTTTCATCAAGAAAAGAAATAACTCTAGTTTCCCAATTCAATAATGCTTTCAAGATTGTATTTTTCCTTCAAGATTAAAGCTTTAAGGTATGTGGGAGTTCATCCATGGGTCCTCTTTCACCCATGGAGCCAAAAAACCCTTTTCTTTTAATTAAAGAATGAATCTTCCATTACTATGGTATTTAGTATGTTCAAGAAAGATTGAATTTCATGTTTTCATGATGTTTTAATTTAATTCATCCCATGTATGATTCTATGAAAGATATTAAATTCCTCATGCTATGAATTTGAATTTCCCATGCTTTATTCAAGTAAATTTCATGATAGATCCTAAAAATTCATGATGTTTAGCAATATTCTCCACGTGCTTGATATAATGCCCATGTGAATTGAATAGGGTAATCATGACATGTTACCATGTGTTCTCATTCATGTACAAGTTCATAACTATCAAGTGTTTGATAAAATGTCTCAGTGAATGAATTATGAACAATTGACTATGGCTATGCTTTACTTTTCATGCTATCGAGTCCTGGGGGTATTCAATACCCGAAAATCTTGTTCTTGACCTAGAGCTACAGTAGTTATAGTATAGTCTCGTCAGTAAAGAACTCTATTTATTCAGTCAGACACCAGAACTCAGTGAACTCAGTCCAGTTCAGTCAGTGAACAGATCAGTCATAGTTCAGTCCAGCCTAGTACAGTTTAGAAATCAGTTCAATGTCTATTCAGTTAGGAGTAAGATTCAGCACAGAGTAAACCCAGGGATGGGGACTCACCTGATAGTAGAGATCATGATCCTTAGAAATAGTCCTTGTATTCCAAAATTACATAGCTATCATAGGTTGAGATATTAACCTGCCATATTGAGGGTTGATAAGGTGTTTTACCTACCAGATAGAGGGTACCACCGTTCTCATTCAGAGAACCTTCCGGGTTGAGGGTGACTCTTCAGCTTATCTTTACCCGTGGTACAGTACTGACATCCTTCCAGCTGTGGTTACAGTTTGGACCCCAATCAGTTTAGAGAGGGGTATATCGGTTAGATAATTACTTCCCACAGTTTTAGTTTCAGACTCAGTTGTAAGACCCCACAAAAAATTCCTAGCTAAATTCAGTCTTTTAAGTTTGTTAGGGGGTCCCCAGCTTAGAAAATTCTAGCTAAATTTCAAGATTTAGTTTATTTTTAGCCTTCAAAAGTTGGCAATCTCATTTAGCGATCTTAATATCCTTTAGTGGTCTATATTTTTGTTAATTCATGATCAGGAAGGTCAATAGATGTTTCCGAACAAGTTTTATATTTTTTGGACTACATTTAGACCACGTTCAGAATCCAAAAACAGTGGACCAATGCAATCTTGGCGCACCGCATCGCCTATCATGTTGGTTTATATTGTTTTAGGTTGTTAAATTCAAACTCCTAAGACACGGCGTGATCATGGCACGAAACATCGAGTATCGCCTCTATCTATTGACGCATCGAGTCGACAACCGCGTCGGTGATCAGTTTTTAGTCATTAAATTACCACGTACTTAAGGGTAATTAGGTATTTTTTTCCCTGACCTTCAGACCTCATAACACAAAAATTAGCCCCTTTTGGCTAAATACATTCACTATTTCACAATTTCTCAAGAACAAGAAAATCATAGGTGATTAATTCCAAATCAAGAACTCAAGCTTTACTCCACTAATCTTCAACAAATCATCAACCAAGGTATGTAAAGTGTTCATTCAAGGGTCCCTTTTCACCCTTGAAGGTAAAGAAATCCTTTTCAAAATATGAATTTTTAATTCTATGTTGTGGGGTTGATTGTACACATGTTAATGTTGTGATATCATTTTCAAGATTGAATCTTTATTGATTTTCATGACTTTATGCTAGTATGTGGATTGAAATCCTTAAATTTGAAGTACATGATATAGCCATGATGCATTAGTTGTTATTTTATGCCCTAGAAAAGGTTATACTTTCCATGTGTTTGTTAAAATTCCTAAGTGAATAAAATTTGTGACTATGGCCTATTTGTGATCTATATGATGAACTTATGATGTACCTACATGTTCAAAATGACTCTCATGCTAAAGCTAAGTCTTGTAATGATTTGGTAGAGTGCTCATAAGTATGGATTTGTGAAACCATGATATGTTAAAACACGTTCTTATTCATGTGTAAGCTTACGACTTGCAAATGTTTTATGAAATTCCTCAATGATTGTATTATGAATTGTTGACTATGGTCATGTGTTCAAGAAGTGTCATGTCCCATTTATGTTTATGCTATCGAGTCCTAGGATTATTTAATACCCGATAATTTAGTTGTGTGCCTAGGTCCAGTGTCAGTACTCTCATTCAAGTTTCAGAACTCAATAGAACTCAGTTAGTTACATGACTCAGGAAAACTTAATAAATCCTCCCATTCAGTATTCAGTTTAGTCCTCAATAAATTCAGTCAGTTAATAGAACTCAGTAGTAATCCGTCAGTCAACAGAACTCAGTAAACTCAGTTCAGTTAAATAGTATAGGCAGTAATAGCTCAGTCAAGTCTAGAATGAACTAGGAAATCAGTTTAGTGTCTATTCAGTTAGAAGTAGGATTCAGCACCGAGTGAACCCAGAGATGAGGACTCACCTGTCATTCAGTAGAGGATGTAATCCTTAAAGGCAATCCTTGTGTTCCAAAACTATGTAGCCAGTGTAGGTTGAGATATATCCCTACGAGTCTAGGGTTAATACATATTATTTGAGTTCTTCTACTAGCGAGGGTTTGACGGAAGATCTCTCTGTCAGCAAAGGGATAACTCAAAGCTTGTATTTACCCATGGTACGGTATTGACACCCTTCTAAATGGGATCATAGGTTAGACCCCACCAGTTCAGTTATGGGGTATTTCAGTTAGATAATTACCTACCACAGTCTCAGCCTCAGTCTTCAGTAAGGAACTCAGATAGTTTCTCAGATTTTAGGACTGTCAGGTACAGTCACTCAGCTCAGTACGAAACTCAGCTAGTTCTATCCGAATCAGGATTGTCAAAAATAGTCATTTAGTTAACAATACATCAGTTATTAGTAATCAATATTATCAGTAAACTAAGTATAGTTCCATAGATTCAGAACTATCAGATACAGTTATTCAGTTACTAGTTATAAAGTATTCGTATATTTAAACAACTGTTAATTAGTATTCAGTATTATCACAACCTTAATTACAGTCCACATATTTATGCATATATTCTCACGTAGTAATGTTCATGTTATTCAGTCAGTTATAGTTCATGCATATGAACCCTTGCATTCATCCTACCACACTTTGCATACCAGTACACATATACTGACGTATATTTTTCACTTGCACTATGGTATTTTATACCATAGGTTCGGACGCTCAGGTTCTTAATCGTACTTAGCAGTTTAGATTTTAGTAGTCAGAGTCTGTAGTGAGTCCTCATAGTTTAAGGATGTGATTATTCCATTATTTCATTGCTTCATTACTTAGCTTATTTCAGCAGTTGGAGTTAGTTGGGGACATATCCCATCAACTCCTTATTCAGACAGTTTAGAGGCTTTTTCAGACTAGAGTATTTCAGACAGTTATTTCAGTTTTGGTATTGTTATACCGTATTATCAGTTATGTTAAGTTTTTAACCTTATGGCAAATTTTTACCCACTATTCCACATATTTCAGTATTATTTTACAGTTATTATCGCAGATACCAGTCATGGGTTAGCTTGTGGTCCTTCAAGATTATGAGCATCGTGTAGTGTCTGGGGTACCAGGATTGAGGTGTTACAAACTTGGTATCAGAGCTTAAGGTTTAATAGAGTCCTAGGAAGTCTAAAAAGCCGCATCTAGTAGAGTCTTGTACATGGTTGTGTAGCGCGCCACACTTATGTACAGGAGGCTATGAGATGTTTTAGGAATAGTTTCCCTTCTTTCAGTATTCATGCCGTGCGAATGAGCATGTGCTCTAGTTAAAATCTTGGACTAATCCGCTTTTCTTTTTCATTTATAGAACATGGCTCACAAAAGGAAACAAAAGAAGAACTGGAAATTAGTCAGAACCACAGCCCGTTCAGACAGATCCCCTAAACGAGCATATTTCTTATGCAGAATTCAGGACTACATTCACTACTCTTACTAATTCAGTTACAGCTTAGAATGAACGTCCAACTATTGTTTTGACCAACCTAGTGGCCAATATTGTTACAGCTAGGATTCTGGACTTCACCCTAATGAATCCTTCCTTATTCTTAGGTTTTAAGTTTGAAGAGGATTCACAGGAGTCTGTTGACCAGGTTTAGAAAGTCATAGAAATCATGGGAGTGACCTACAGTGAGAGTGCTGAGTTATCCACCTATCAGCTACAAGTTGTAGCCCTTATGTGGTTTAATCAATAGAAAGTAGACAGGGGTACAGATGCAGAGCCCATAGAATGGGAAGAGTTTGCTACTGCCTTCCTGGATTGATTCTTTCCCGTAAAGCTGAAAGAAGCCAAAGTGTTAGAGATCACAAACCTCAGGCAAGGTATCATGGGTGTGAAAGAGTATTGCCTCAAGTTCACCCAGCTGGCCAGGTATGCCCCCCATGTAGTAGTAGACCGTAGATCTAGAATGAGCAAGTTTGTTTTTGGGGTATTGGGTAAAGTGGTTAAGGAATACAGGACTGTGATGTTGATTAAGGAGATGGACATATCTAGGCTTATGGTCCCTGCTCAATAGATTGAGGAGCAAAAGCTCAAGAATAAGGAAAGAGAAAATAAAAGAGCCAGAATAGGTAGCTATAGTTTTGCCCAGCCAAGGTTAAAGGGTGGTAATCGTTCTCAGTATAGTCAGAAGTTTTTAGTTCTAGTTCCTTCCTCAGCCAGTGCTCCAGTTCCTAAGTTCAGAAATGGTAACAAAGATAGGGCACCAGGCTCTATGACTCAGGGTAATATCAGCAGTACCCAAACCCATCCTCTTTGTTAGACTTATGCCAAGCACCATAAGGGTGTGTGTAGAGTTGGTAGTTATGTGTGTTTTGAATGTGGAGGGTCAAGTCATAGAGTCTGAGACTATCGCAAGCCTGGTCCACGAAGTCAGCACAGTCGTCCTTCAGCTCAATTCAATCATTTGAATCAGCTGGTTGCCACTTCTATGCCATCAGTGGACAATGCCAAAATAGATTCTAAGCACTTCAGTCCCAACAGGATCAGGAAAGTTCTCCCAATACAGTCACTGGTATGTTACAAATCTCACATTTATGTGTTTATGTCTCATCCGATCCAGGAGCTTCTATGTCTTTTGTAACTCTTTGCGTAACAGTAGAACTTTAAGGTCAGACCAAATATTAATAGGGCCTTTATCAGACTTCACCCATTGGGTCAGTCTATTATAGCCCAACAAGTATACAAGAATTGTTCGATTATGATATCTCAGAAATATCAAGCCTTTAGATTCTAGTAGTACTGCTAGTATGTATAGGAAATCAATAAGGGAAAATAATTCCCGACCCATCCCTATCTTAGTGCAAAGTCGTCTACTACATTTATCATGATACTTACGCATGTTTTATGTTTTAATTCCATGAATACAACTTTTATTCATGCACGTTCCATAGAATTGTGTGCATTTCCAGTTCTTAGTATGAGAAGTTCTAGTTTACTCAGTGTTATGAATCATGCTCCATAATTACAAAAACTTTGAACTTAGGTCATGCAGCTTATGACTCATGCACTCATATCATGCATTATAGTATGCTCAGCCCATATGATATATGTTTCACTCTTAGTGATCAGACAAACTCAGACTATGTCTCATATACCCTCAGTTTATATTCCTTAATGAATTTGTAGTATTGATGCTCTATCCCTCAGGCCTTAGCTACATCGTCAGTTTAGTAATCAATATTCAGTTACTCAGATAGTCCTACAGGACCATGGCTTTCAGTTATCAGTTACTTATCCATCAAAATTCAGTACTTCAGTGCCAGTCTAAACCTCAGTTATCAGAAACTAGCATTCAGTCTCAGTTATAGTCTTATTTAAAGTTAGAGTCTCAATTACCATTTTAGCTAAAATCTCAATCCCTGTCTGTAATTCCCCAATCTGTTACCCGGAATGCTACACGGTGCTCATTGCCCTAAAAGACCACAAGCTAACCTATGACTGATAACTGTACCGGTATACTGCATAATATCTTGTAAAATGCAGAAACATGAACTAAAAGGCCATAAGGTTCAAAATTGAGATATAGCATCTGGGTGGGGTATGAAATACCCAAAACAACTGAACTAAATCATTTGAACATACTGTAGTCTGAAAAGCCTCTAAAAATATAACTATCTAAATAAGGAGTTGATGGGACATATCCCCAACTAACTCCAACTAATTAGCTAATTAATGAGATAAATAAGAAATGATCATGTTCTCAAAGGATGGGGACTCACTGCTAACTCTGATTGCTGATACTGAAATCCTACTAATGCTCTGAAGCTCATATCTCTAAACCTACGATATAAGACACCCTAGCGGAAATGCGTCAGTACTTTGAATGTACCGATATGCATGTGAGGTAGGCTGAATGCATGGGGTTTATATTCATGAACAATACTGGTTAACTGACTAATATGAATGTGAGAATACATGCATACGTACATAGTAACTATATCTGAAATAGTGATAACATCAGTTTACTAATAACTAATATAACTAATGATTGAGTTCTGATAACTGATATAACTGATAAAATGAATGACTGTATATAATAGTCTTGAATATGATGGGAACTAGCTGAGTTCCATACTGTATCTGAGTTGATAGTATCTGACAGTCCTAAATTCTATAGAACTATCTTATTTATATTACTGAGATTGATTAACTGTATCTGATAGTCCTGATTCTATAATATGAAACTATGGGAGGTAGTCATCTAACTGACATGCCCCTAATGATGCAATATAGCTGAATTAGGGTTCAATCTTTGCCTTGATTAGAAGGGTGTCAATACCGCGCCACTAGTAAGGACAACATGTGAGTAACCCTGAACTAGTAGGTTACTCTAATGAGAACGGAGGGAACCCTTAACTAGAAGGTTAATCCACCTCATCTACCCTCAACTAGCAGGTATGATGTCTCAACCTACGTTGGCTACGTAGTGCTGGAATGCAAGGATTGTTTCTAAAAATCACACCCTCAACTAGCATGTTTGTTCCCATCCTTGGGTTCACTCAGTTCTGAATCCTACTCCCATATGAATAGACACTGAACAGGATTAACTAATTTGAACATGGAATGAGTTTGCTAAATTTTGTTAACTGACGGAATACTATTGATACCTGACAACTGATTGAGTTCATGAGATTACTGAGGTTACTTAATTACTGAGCTTTCTTGAGTCACATGACTGAATGAGTTCTATGGATCATGGCTTGACTGAGGATATCATGAAAACGTCACACTGGCTCTAGACATACATCTAAATTGTCGGGTACAAGTACCCCCAGGACTCGATGGAAAGAAACTAACAAAGCATGATTTTCTTGAATACATGACCAACATCACAATCCATAATTCATTTATTGAGGCAATACACCAAACATGTGATATGCATAAGCTTGTAGATAAATGAGGATTTCATAATATCATACTAGTTGGGAATTTTTCCTTTACATAGGAATTTAATCAAACACATGGTAAGCATATTATATGTAGACAACATTATACAACCAATAAACATCATGATTCAACCCTAATTTCATCATCCAAGGGTTTAATCATAGGTTCACATGAATCTACATCTATACAAATTAATTCCACATAAAATTAATCACCCAACATGTTAGAATTTAATTGATCATTTTCAACGTGAACACAAAAACAAACCCAACATGAAATTCATTAATAAATCCATACACTTGAATTTTGAAAAGAGATTCTTGGGCTTCATGGATGAAAGGAGTCCATGAATGAACACTATGCATACCTGGTAATGATATTCTTGAAGTTCTTGAACTTGAAAGATTGGAATCTCTTAGTTCTTGAAGACGATTTTAATTTTGTTTTTGGGGATTAATCTTTAAAATAAAACTTTAACTTTGTTGTTGTAGATGGATAATGAATTTTTGAGCTTTGGTCGGATATAACTAGGTATATAAGCGGGTGGTAAAATACCAAAAAGCCCCTTTTAAAATGATTTAAAAATAACTGGATGGAACATGCGAAGGTGGGTGCGACGGTCCATCGCTGGGTCGACGCTCCGTCAGTCTTGTCCGTCGCTTCTAGGAAGAATAGGGCCTCACTGCTTCCCTTGAGATCGCCTGAGCGATGGTCCTTCGCTAGTCCGATGGTCCATCAGCCTGGGATGTCAATCCTACGCAGAAGGTAGTCACACTGCCTTGCTGCAATGGTCGTGGCCGATGGTCTGTCGCTAGTCCAACGGTCTATCAGCCTCACCATCGCACTTAGGAGGTTTTACTGCCTTTTGTATTTTGGCCATAACACTTCCGATGTCAGATTTTAATGAAATTATTATTGATGGAAA
Organism: Capsicum baccatum var. pendulum; assembly: GCA_030864225.1. Lineage (NCBI taxonomy): Eukaryota > Viridiplantae > Streptophyta > Magnoliopsida > Solanales > Solanaceae > Capsicum > Capsicum baccatum. The sequence goes on along the minus strand of CM061559.1, from coordinate 196,529,980 downwards.
GCTTATTCAATTTTCCACGTGACAAAAGTAAAAATATTAAACATACCAAGTGTACAAAAGTGGATTCATATTTCAAAGAAAGCTTCTAACATTCTTGGGATAATTTTAAGTAAGGAATAAGTATGGGGTATTACAATATCTCCCCCTTCAGAACATTCATCCTTGAATGATACGAGTGAGAGGGGAGAAGATAAACTACATACATACTAAACATGAACAACTGGAACATTATTTCATGACTAATAATTGATTATAACATACTGGGCATGCATATCTGATACATGTGTAACTGATTCATGAATGCTTGACTGGGTGTTCTGATGAACTAAGTTTCTAACAATGAGAATGCATATCTGATGCATGATTATATAACTAAACCGATACATGAATGCATGAATGAATATGCAATTGTACTTGATACCAAGTTTGTGATAAACACTGAACATGAAACTGAGTAAGCTTAAGGAGAACTATTACCTTGAGTTTGATCTGGGTTGGTGAAGAATAGGTGAGGATACTTGGTACACATTTCTTCTTCTGCTTCCCAAGTAGCTCCCTCGACGGACTAATTTCTCCAAAGAACTTTGACTAGAGGGACTTCTTTGTTCCTCAGCCTATGATTCTAATAGTCTAGGATTTCATCTGGAATATCTTCACAAGAGAGGTTGTTCTGAACATCTATGCTCTGAATAGGGACTAAAACTGATGGGCTACCTATGCACTTCTTGGACAAGGAGATATGAAAGACTGGATGAACTGAGGATAGATCTGAAGGCAACTTGAGCTTATAAGCTACTTTTCCAAAGTGACTGAGAATCTTGAAGGGACCGACATATCCGGGACTGAGCTTTCCCTTCTTGCGAATCACTTCACTCCTTTCATGGGAGAGATATTTAGGTTGACAAAATCACCAACCTCAAACTCGAGATCCTTTCTACGAACATCTGCATAAGACTTCAGTCGGCTTTGAGTGGCCCAGAGTCTTTCTCTGATCAACTAGACTTTCTCTAAGGTGTCGAATACCAAGTCAGGCCCTATGACTTAGGCCTTACTAACTTTGAACCAACTAATTGGAGATATATATCTCCTACCATAGATAGCTTTGAATGGAGCCATATGAATACTGGAATGATAGCTATTGTTGTATGCAAATTCAATCAAAGGAAAGTAGTCATCCCAACTTCCATTGAAATCAATTGCACACGCATGCAGCATATCTTCTAAAGTATGAATGGTCTTTTCTGATTGACCATTTATCTGAGGATGGAAAGTTGTACCGAGATGAACTTGAGTACCAAGACCCTTTTAGAACACTTTCCAAAAATGAAAGGTGAACTGTGTACCTCTATCTGAGATAACAGATAATGGAACACTGTACAATCTGACCAACTCTTTGATGTAGAGTTTGGCGTAATCCTTGACTGAATAAAAGGTATGGACTGAAAGAAAATTAGCTGATTTGTTCATTCTTTCTTTAATAACCCAAACTAAATCATGATGACGGCGAGTGCGAGGCAAACCCATAATGACCATGTTCACTTTTTCCCACTTCCAAGTAGGAATGGTGAACTCCTACATGGACCCACTAGGCTTCTGATGCTCTATCTTAACCTGCTGACAAGTAGAGCACTTAGCCACAAACTATGCAATATCTATCTTCATCCCACTCCACCAATAGATCTCCCGCAAGTCGCGGTACTTCTTTGTGGCCCCTGGATGAATAGAGTAGTGCGAACCATGTGCTTCTATGAGAATTCGCTGCCTTAAGTCATCTGCACCTAGAAATAACAGACGACCCAGACAACGCAGAACACCATTTTCCCCTTGGGAGAAAACTTCTACTTTTTGATCCTTGACTCTTTTAACTTGACCAAGCTAGGTCCCTATCTTTCTTTTCTTTCACCTCGAAAACTAGAGATGATTCTTAACTACTCTGAACCCATATATCACCCTCTTCTATATCGACTAAGCGAACACCTAGTCTGGAAAGATGGTGGACTTCCTGAGCTAACTTTTTCTTACTGTCCTTGACATGAGCAACACTACCCATAGATAGTCTACAAAGAGCGTCATCCACTATGTTGGTCTTGCTCGGATGATAAAGGACACTCATGTCATAATTTTTAAAGAGCTTTAACCACCTCCTTTAACGAAGATTGAGATATTTCTGAGAATAGACATGCTGCAGGCTCTTATGGTCTGTGAACACATCTATATGAACACCGTATAGATAATGTCTCCAAATCTTCGAGGCAAATACTATGGCTACTAACTCAAGATCATGAGAAGGATAATTCTTCTCATGGGGTTTAAGCTGTCTGGAGGCGTAGGCTATGACCGTACCATGCTATATGAGGACACAACCCAAACATACTCTAGATTATCACAATACAGTATGAAACCATTTGAACTATCTGGAAGAGACAAAACTAGAGCTGAGGTGAGTCGAGTGTTTAACTTCTGAAAACTTTTCTCGCAAGGATCTAACCACTGAAACTTGACTTTCTTGTGGTTCAATCTGGACATAGGGGATGCAATAGAATAAAATATCTCAACAAACCATCTGTAATATCCATCTAAACCTAAGAAACTCCTAATATCTGATGGAGAGAAAGGTGTGGGCCAATTTCTTACCGCTTTAGTCTTTTGAGGATCTACTCTAATACCATCACCGAAAATGATATGACCAAGGAACGCTACTGACCTTAGACAAAACTTTCACTTACTGAATTTGGTGAACAGCTGATGATCTTTAAGGGTTTGAAGTACGATTTTGAGATGGTCTACAGGATCACGCTCACTGCAGGAATAGACCAGAATATCATCTATAAAGACTATAATGAACATGTCCAAGTACTGTTTGAACACACGGTTCATCAAGTCCATGAAAGCTGTTAGGGAATTGGTAAGACCAAAAGACATAACCAGAAACTCAAAGTGACCATACCGAGTATGAAAAGTTATTTTTGAAATATCACACTCTCTGACTATGAGCTAATGATAGCCGGACCTGAGGTCTATCTTAGAAAAATAACTAGCACCCTAAAGTTGGTCAAACAATCATCGATTCTGGGAAGAAGATACTTATTCTTGACCGTGAATTTACTGATCTGACGGTAATCAATACACATTCTGAGAGAACCATTTTTTTTGCACACGAATAAAACTGGTGCACCCCACGGGGAAACACCGGGTCAGATGAATCCCTTATCTAAGAGATCCTTCACCTGCTCTTTCAATTTTTTGATTTCTGCAGGTTCTATTCTGTATGGCAAAATAGATATAGGCTGAGTATATGGAAAAAGATCAATATCAAAATCTATTTCCCTTTTGAGAGGAATTCCTGGAAGATCTTCGAGAAAGACTTCTGAATATTCATTCACTACTAGGACTGATTCAAGACTGGAATTTTTAGAACTAATGTCCTTAACTCAAAAAAGATGATAGACACATCCTTTAGATATTATTTTCCATGACCGAAGGTAAGAAATAAGCTGACCACTGAAGGGGATACACTACCCTTCCACTCTAGGATAGGTTTATTCAGAAACTGGAACTGGACTATTCTATTTCTACAGTCGACTGTGGAATAGCAGGAATAAAGCCAATCCATGTCGAGAATGACATCAAAACTAGTCATCTCTAATTTGACTAAGTTTATTGACGCGACTTTCTAAAATATCATAATTGAGCAGTTTTTGTATACCTACCGAGGTATGATGGTTTTACCCACTAGGGTAGAAATTGAAAAGGGCTCTGCTAGAATTGACTGATTTCAAAATCTCCTACTATATAGTGAGTAACAAAAGATAAGGAAGCACCTGGATCTAGCAAAGCATAAACATACACATGAAAGATCTGTAATGTACCAGTAACCACTTTAGGAGAATTTTCTTGATCTTGTTGGGATTGAAGAGCATAGAGTCTATTTGGGCGTTGCCCACTAATAAAACTTGAGAAGGCACCCTGCTAGTTCGGACGACTGGACTGAGCTAAGGAACGATTCTATTGACCTTGCGGACTTGACTGCAGATAATGTCTAACTCTATAGCCTGGCTTACCAAACCAAAAACAAGTATCACTGCCGGCTCTGCAAGTACCCTAGTAGTTCTTGCCATAAGTCTAACAAAGGGGATAGGTGTGGGAACTGCTAACACTGCTCTGAGACTTAGATCCTGGTGCTCTATCTCTGAACTTAGGCACAGGAGCACTAGCTAAAGAAGGAGTTGGAACTTAGCACTTAGGATGAACTGAGAACGGTTTCCTCCTTCTGACTTGGGTTAAGCAAAGTTGAAACTACCTGTCCTTGCTCTCTTATTTTGCTTCTCCCTTATCTTAATCTCTTTCTCCTATATCTGCTGAGCATGAGTCATAATCCTGGCATACTCATGTCACTATTCAGCATGACGGATCTGCACTCATTAACCACACTATCATTTACCCCTAAAATGAACTTACTCATCTTGTCCTTGCTATCTGCAACCACATGAGAGGCATATCTAGATAATTGAGTAAACTTAAGAGAATACTCTTTCACCGTCATGTTGCCCTATCTGAGGTTAATGAATTCTAACACCTTAGCCTCTCTAAGATCTAGGGGAAAGAATCTATCAAAGAAAGTAGAAGTAAACTCCTCTCACTCAACTGACCCTGCATCAACGTCCCTCTCTGACTTCCACTTCTTGAACCAAGTGTGAGCAACATCCTAAAACTGGTATGTAGCTAACTCAGTACTTTCACTAGAAGTAACCCCCATTATGTTTGTAACCTTCTTTTCCTGATCTAGGAATTCCGGAGGATCCTTATATGTCATAGACCCGAAAGAGAATGGAGGATTCGTTCGAGTAAAGTCCCAAATTCTATATGTAGATGAATTGTCCAATGGGTTAGCCAGAGTGACAGCTAGTCATTCATTCTGAGTAGCAACTGACTGAGCAAGAGTAGTGAATGTAGCTCTAAACTCTACATGAGAAACATGTTCTTCCAAGGGATCTTCTTGGATATGTTGGGTTCTTCTCTTGGGAGGCATATTCTGAAATAAAGAGAAAAAGTAGATTAGACTGAGTGATTAACTTGAAATTATGCTCACTAACATGACATGAATAATCAAACAAGGGAAACTATTTCTAAAACATCTTACAAACTTCTGTATATAAATGTGGCGTGCAACACACCTATGTATAAGACTCAACTAGATGCGGCTTTTAGACTTCCTAGGACACTATTGAACCTGGCTTTGATACCAAATTTGTAATGCCCCAAATCTGGTACTCGAAATGCTACACGGTGCTTATGACCTCAAAAGACCACAAGCTAACCCATGACTGATATATGTACCTGTATACTACATAATATACTGTAAAATACAGAAATATGAACGAAAGGTCATAAGGTTCAAAACTGAGATATAACATCTGATAAAATATAACATTTGGGTGGGGTATAAAATACCCAAAACAACTAAACTAAATCATTTGAACATACTATAGTCTGAAAATCCTCTAAAAATATGACTATCTGAATAAGGAGTTGATGGGACATATCCTCAACTAACTCTAACTAATCAGCTAATTAATGAGATAAATAAGAAATAATCATGTCCTCAAAGGATGAGGACTCACTGCTAACTCTAACTGTTGATACTAAAATCCTACTGATGCTTTGGAGCTCGTGTCTCTGAACCTACAGTATAAGACATCATAGCGCAAATGCATCAGTACTTTGAATATACAGGAATGCATGTGAGGTAGGCTGAATCCATAGGGTTCGTAAGCATGAATAATACTGTCTAACTGACTAATATGAATGTGAGAGAATATATGCATACATACATAGTAACAATATCTGAAATAGTGATAACATAAGTTTACTAATAACTAACATAACTAACGATTGACTTCTGATAACTGGTATAACTGATAATATGAAAGAGTGTATCTGACTGTCTTAAATCTAATGGAACTAGCTGAGTTTCGTACTGCATCTGAGTTGACTGTATCTGATAGTCCTAAATTCTGTAGAACTATCTAAGTTCTATTACTGAGACTGATTGACTGCATCTGACAGTCCTGATTTTATAATATCAAACTGTGGGAGGTAGTCATCTAACTAACATGCCACGAATGACATAATATAGCTGAATTGGGGTCCAATCTATGCCCTAATTTGAAGGGTGTCAATACTGCACCACTTGTAAGGACACTATATGAGTGACCCTCAACTAGCATGTTACTCTAATGAGAACGGTGGAAACCCTTAACTAGCACGTTAAACCACCTCATCTAACCTCAACTAATAGGTATGATGTCTCAACCTATGCTGGCTATATAGTTCTGGAATGCAAGGATTGCATCTAAGAATCACACCTTCAACTAGCAGGTGAGTTCCCATCAGTGGATTCACTCGATGCTGAATCCTACTCCTATCTAAACAAACACAAAATAGTATGAACTAATCAGAATGTGGACTGAGTTTACTGAATTCTATTAACTGATAAAACACTGCTGATACCTGATAGCTGACTGAGTTTGTGAGATTACTGAGGTTACTAAATTACTGAGATTTCTTGAGTGACATGACTGACTGAGTTCTATGGATCATGGCTTGACTGACGATATCGTGAAAATATGATACTGGCTCTAGGCATATGGCTAAATTGTCGGGTACAAGTAACCCTAGGACTCGATGGAAAGAAACTGACAAAGCATGACTTTCTTGAATACATGACAAACATCATAATCTATAATTTATTTATTGAGGCAATTCATCAAACCTGTGATATGCATAAGCTTGTACACAAATGGGGATTTCATAATATCACACTAGTTGGGCATTTTTCCTTCACATAGGAATTTAATCAAATACATGGTAAGAATAGTCTATGTAGACAACATTATACAACCAATAAACATCATGATTCAACTTTTATTTCATCATCCAAGGATTTAATCATAGGTTTACTTGAATGTACATCTATAAAAATCAATTCCACATAAAATTGATCACCAAGCATGGATTGGAATTTAATTGATCATTTACAACATGAACACAACACCAAAACCAACATGAAATTCATAAAGAAATCCATACACTTGAATTTTGAAAGAGATTCTTGGGTTTTATGGATGAAAGGAGTCCATGAATGAACACTTTGTATACCTGGTAATAAGATTCTTGAAGTTCTTGAACTTGAAGGACTGGAATATCTTAGTTATGGAAGAAGATTTGGATTTTATTCTTGGGGATTAATCTTAGAGAGAAAACCATAATTTTGTTGTTGTAGATGGATAATGAATTTCTGAGCTTTGGTCTTATATAACTAGGTATATAAATGGGTGGTAAAAGACCCTTTTAAAATGACTTAAAAATAACTGGATGAAACATACGATGGTGGGTGCAATGTTCCATCATTGGGTCAACGTTCCATCGATCCTGACCGTCGCTTCTAAGCAGAATGGGGCCTCACTGCTTCCCTTCCAAAAGCCTAAGCGACGATCCATCACTAGTGCTGGTCTATCATCCTGGTTCTTAGATCTTGGGAAGAAGCTAGTCACACTACCTCACTGCGACGTTCGTTGGTGATGGTCCGTCGCTAGTCCAATGGTTCGTCGGCCTGACTATTGCACCTGGGCAATTTTACTGCCTTCTGTATTTCGGCCATAACTTTCTCTTCTAATGTCAGATTTTGATGAAATTGGTATCGATGGAAAGCTTATTCAATTTCCCACTTGATAAAAAGTGAAAATCTTAAAAATACCATGTATACAAAAGTGGATTTATGTTTCAAATAAATCTTCTAGCATTCTTAGGAAAATTTTAAGCTAGGAAAAAGTGTGGGGTATTACACTGACCTTGTCCAGTAGTTAGATCAAAAAACTCAGATAAGTTTTAGGACTTCCCAACCATAGCATATAGCCATCAGTATCTTAGTTATTAGTATTTCAATACCTCAGTTTACAGAATATTTTAGAACCATGTTATACAGATGGTCTTGCATTTCGTACCTTATGTTACCCAGTTAGTCAATACCTTCTATGCATGATACTCTACAGTTTTAGTTCAGTTATTCATACTAAGTATAGTTTAGTATTGCAGACCCAGTATTCAGTTATCAGTTATTCAGTTAATTAGATGAGTAGTATATTCATGCATTCGTGCTCAACACCCAGGTGAATATTTTCAGTAGTCTTAAGTGATGTATTGTAATAACGCAGAGAGTATAGTTGAAAGAGTAATTGAGGGGTATGTCTAAGCTTGAAAATTTTATATGCAGTGCATAAGGCTTAGTCACCCTACCCTAGATGAGGATGTGTAGGCCTCACCTCATATTATAGAATCTTAGCTAGGATGATATTTTCATATTCAGACCATGCTAAGTTTTTCTCCCTCCCTAAGGCCACTAGAACTCTATAAAAGAGTGTAAGAGAAAATCTCCAGTTGAGAATAAGTTTTCAGTATGAGTCAGTTCGTACAACCCGTAACCTAGTTTAGCATTTATACAGATGAGTTCATATGGTTTCCCAACCTTCTATCTATTCGCATTATCCAAAATCTTGTGAATGGGTGTAAACATTCTAAGACAGACCAACCAGGTTCCAGATCCTAGATATGCAGTCATAATTTAGTTTATAGGTGCCCGGTGCATCGTTCCAGTCCTTCCTCAATATCTCAGCCAAGTCAGTATCTATCAGTGGATATATTATCCCAAGGGAGAGATACACTATAATCCCTTAAACCTTTATGACTCAAAACATGTCATTCCTTTTTCATGTAACGAATCCAGTCTGGAGTAAGGGGTACTCATAGGTTGACCCTCAAATTCAAATCTCAGTCATAAGATATGTATTCAAAGACTCAGTTTAGTTCATGATGTTCAGTTCATGTGTCATATTTCAATCTCAAATATGTTCTCATGTTTCTGCTCATGCATGTTTAGTAAGTGATCTTAGGATTATCCATATTTTTAGTTTAAGGTAACAGTTTTCCTTGAACTCATTCAGTTTCATGTCCAGATTTCTATTATAAACTTGGTATTAATTATCATTGCATATTCACGTGTTAGTTCAGTCATGTATTCATACATCAGATATGCATGTTTAGCTTGATAAATTCAGCTTATTGGTAATCCTAGTCATGCATTCATGAGTCAGTTATTCATGTATCAGATATGCATGATCAATATAATAAATTCAGCTTAACAGTTATATCAGTCATGAAATCATGTTTTAGTTGTTAATGTTCAGTATGTACATCAGCTTATATTTTCCCCCATCTCAATCAGTCTCATTCGAGGACAAATGTTCCTAAGGGAGAGATATTGTAAGAACCCGTAAAATTTCTAGCTTAATTCAATACTTTAAGCTTGTCAAGGGGTCCTAGGCTTAGAAAATTCTAGCTAAGTTTCCAGACTTAGTTTATTTCTAGCCTTCGAAAGTTTGCAATCTCATTTCATGACCTTAATGTCCTTTAGTGGTCTATATTTTTGTTAATTCATGATCAGAAAGGTCAATAGGTGTTCCCAAACAAGTTTAAGATTTTTCAGACCACATTTAGACCACAGTCAAAATCTCAAAATATTGGACCAATGCGATCTTGGCGCACCGCATCACCTATCACGTTGGTTAATATTGTTGCAAGTTTCCAGAGTCAAACTCATAAGATACAGCACGATTATGGCGCGATGCGTTGAGTATCAAGTCTATGCCATCGATGTGTCGCGACGACAACCGCATCGATGCCCAGTTTCCAGTCATTAAATGGTCGTGTCCTTAAGGGTAATTAGGTCTTTTTCCCCCGACCTTCAGCCCTTATAAAACTAAAATTAGCCCCTTTTTGGCTAAATACATTCACTATTTCACAATTTCTCAAGAACAAGAAAACCCTAGGTGATTAATTCCATATCAATAACTCAAGCTTTCCTCCACTAATCTTTAAGAAATCATCAACCAAGGTACATAAAGTGTTCATTCAAGAGTCCCTTTTCACCCTTGAAGCTCAAGAAGTCCTTTTCAAAATATGAATTTTTAATTCCATGTTGTGGGTTTGATTGTACACATGTTAATGTTGTGATATGATTTTCAAGATTGAATCTTTATTGATTTTCATAACTTTATGTTAGTATATGGATTGAAATCCTTAAATTTGAAGTACTTGACATAGCCATGATGCATTAGTTGTTGATTTTTTTCCCTAGAAAAGGTTATACCTTCCATGTTTTTGTTAAAATGCCTAAGTGAAAAAGAATTATAAACTATGACCTATTTGTGATCTATATGATAAACTTATGATGTACCCACATGCTCAAAATGACTCTCATGCTAAAGCTATGTCTTGTAGTGATCATAAGTATGGATTTATGAAACCATGATATGTTAGCATACGTTCCTATTCATGTGTAAGCTTATGACTTGTAAATGTTTCATGAAATTCCTTAATGATTGTATTATGAATTGTCGACTATGGTCATGTGTTCAAGAAGTGTCATGTCCCATTTATTTTCATGCTATCGAGTCCTGAGGGTATTTAATACCCAATAATTTAGTTGTGTACCTAGAGCCAGTGTCAGTTTTCAAGATAGCCTCAGTCAAGCCATAATCAGTAGTACTCTCAGTCAAGTTTTAGAACTCAGTAGAGTTCAATGAGTTACATGACTCAGGAAAACTCAGTAGACCCAGTATTAGTTCAGTCCCATTCAGTATTCAGTCAGTCCTCAATAAATTTAGTTAGTTAATAGAATTCAGCAGTATTCCATCAGTCAACAAAACTCAATAAACTTAATTCAGTTAAACAGTATAATTAGTAACAGCATAGTCAAGACTAGTATGAACAAGTAAATTAGTTCAGTGTCTATTCAGTTGGGAGTAGGATTCAGCACCGAGCGAACCCAGGGATGAGGGCTCACCTATCAGTTAGTAGAGGATGTGATCCTTAGAAGAAATCCTTGCATTGAAGAACTACTTAGCCAGCCTAGGTTGAGATATATCCCTATAAGTCTAGGGTTTATACATCTTATTCGAGTTCTCCAACCAGCGAGTGGTTGACACAAGATCTCCCTCTTTGTAGAGGGTTAACTCACAGCTTGTCTTTATTCATGGCATGGTATTGACACCCTTCCAACTGGGGTCATAGGTTAGACCCACCAGTTCAATTGTGGGGTATGTCAGTTAGATGATTACCTCCCACAGTCTCAGTCTCAGTCTTTAGTAAGGAACTCAGATAGTTTCTCATATTTCATAACTGTCAAATACAGTTACTTAGCTCAGTACGAATCTCATCTAGTTCCATCAGAATTAGGACTATTAGAAATTGTCATTTAGTTAACAATACATCAGCTATCAGTAAAGTCAGTATCATTCCACAAATTCAGAACTATTAGATAGTTATTTAGTTACCAATTATACAGTACCCATAGACTTAAACATCTGTTAATCAGTATTCAAATTCATTATTCATCATTATCACGACCTCAGTTATAGTCCACATATTCATGCATGTATTATCACGTGGTTATGTACATGTTATTTAGTCAATTATAGTTCATGCATATGAACCCTTGCATTCGGCCTACCTCACTTTACATACTAGTACATTCGCACGTACTGACACATACTTTTCTCTTGTGCTATGGTATTTTATACCATAGGTTCAGACGCTCAGGTTCCTGATCCCACTTAGCAGTTCAAATTTTAGCAGTTAGAGTCTGTTGTGAGTCCTTATAGTTCAATGACGTGATTATTCCATTATTTCAGCACTTTAGTACTTATCTTATTTCAGCAGTTAGAGTTAGTTGGGGAGAAGTCCCATCAACTCCTTATTCAGACAGTTTAGAGGCTTTTTCAGACTAGAGTATTTCAGACAGTTATTTCAGTTTTGGTACTGTTATACCGTATTATCAGTTATGTTCAGTTTTGAACCTTATGGCAAATTTTAGCCCATTATTCTATATATTTCAGTATTATTTTATAGTTATTGTAGTGGGTACTAGTCATGGGTTAGCTTGTGGTCCTTTAGGTTATGAGCATCGTGTAGCGTCCGACGTACCAAGTTCGGGGCGTTACATTAGTATAGAACTCAGTTCAGTTCTATAGAATTAAAACTATCAGAAATAGTCACCCAGTAATCAATAACTCAATTATCAATAATTGCAACTATTAATTACTCAGTTATCAGAATTTAATATTCAGTCCCAGTTACAGTTATAGTCTCAGTTACCATATTAGTTGCAGTCTCGGTCACAGTCTCAGTTAAGTAATCAGATCAATAACTCAGTTCAATTTCTGGCTTACTTGACCATAGCATACAGTTATCAGTTATTCAGTTATTAGTATTTCAGTACCTCAATTTAAAAACTATTTTAGAATTATGTTACGAGCTTGGTCTTGCATTCTTAAATAGTATATTTTTCACTAATTCATGTCAGCTATCTCATGTTACTCAGTCAGTCTTACATGCCCAGTATTCAGCTATCAGACATTCGGTTAATCAGATAAGTTAGTATGTTTATGCATTCGTTCTCAGTGTGATTTTATATTCAGATCCTCAGTTTATGTCAGTCTCCATCACATAGTTTTAAACCCAGTATTCATATAGAATTCATAGTTTATCCTATCCCAGCTTCAGTTATGCTTATATCATTAAAGTAAAGTTTAAATTAACTAAGTGTAGAGATTCACCATCTTATCAGAAAATGTTTGTCACTCATGCTTTAAGATATTTTAGTTTCCAGTTTATTCCAGTCTATTGGTGAGTCTACTTACACTTAGCATTCATGTTTTACGATTACATATGAAATCTATTTTACTTATTGCATTCACCCCTGCTTACTCAGTATATTCCAGAAGTACTGATCTACATATACATCTGTGATGCTACATTATTTCATAATGTAGGTACTAATTATAGCTTGTACATCACAATTAGACAGTTGCCGATTCTAGCCAGCAGATGATAAGTTCTCCTACTTTGGAAACTCCAGACAATTTTAGTTCATGTACTATTTATTTATTTTCCATGTGTATTGATTAGTGGAAGTTGAAGGCATGTCCCAACTATGTATAGTCAGTATAGTAGAGGCTTCATAGATGTCAGTCAAAGTCAGTCATGTAATTTTAGTTTCATCCTTCAGATTTATTAGATTGTAAAGCTTTATCAGTATTATATCTATTTTAGATTTTCAGAATGATCATGTTTCCGCACAATAGAATAACTATTCATTATGTTATAATTTAGTTGTTTAACAGTATGCTAGTTCATGGGTTAGCTTGGGATAACTTATGGTTCCAAGCACCGTGTGACGACAAGGGGTAGTCTAGGTCATTACACGAGGTTTCATTCTTTATTCAACATATTTAGAGTTTCAACAAGTCCCTACATATCATTCGAGGATGAATGATCCCAAAGGGGAGATAATGTAATGCCCCGCATTTTTGAGCTAGAAATCAGACCCTCATTCCTATGTGTGTAAACTCTAATCCCATGACTCATATTTAAATTTATGTGTCATAATCTTTATCCTAGTGTGTTAAGTGATTATGAGGTGAAAAATGTTCATGATAATCACTTAGAGCAAAGTTGAGCTAAGATCCTTTGAATCGTCTAAAGTTTGGTATTTAATTCTATAAGGGTCAAATTTTAATGTGTATAACTTTTGATATACGTGAAATTTTTAAGATCAAGACCCACCAAATTGTAGATAATTTAGTCAGCTTTCCAACAACATCAATTTTGCCTTAATCTGATACTAGAGTAAAAAGTTATGGTATTTTTTGTGAGAGGAAGTAAGCCAACGCGATGCGTTGCTCTCCCCAATGCAATATCTGACGCGACCTGAAGCTGTTTCACATGTTGTTTTAATTACTCAAGGGTCTAAGGGCACTTTGGTTATATTCCCTCACCCAAAATCCATCCATAACATAAAATTTCAGCCCCAAGGAGCATTAGTTGCCTCTTTATTCAATTTTCTATCAAAGAAAAACCCTAGCCACCTCCCAAGAAACAATATTCAACTCTTCTTCTCCAAAATAAGAATTTAAGCCATTTAACTTCAAGATTTTCAAGAAGAGAGTCAAGATTAGGTTTACAATCTTCAAACTAATCAATATAAGGTACGTGGAATTTTTCTAAACAGCATGGGCATGTTGAAATAATTTTGAGTAAGGTTTAAAGTTACAAAATCATAAGTTTACGAAGGGTTTGGAAATTTTATTAACAAATATGCAGACAAATATGCATTGTGAGCCCTTTTGATGATAATGTTTTGGTATTGATGCCTTTTCTTAAAATTAATTTTTGCTCATATATATGTATGTATGCGGTTTAAGATTGAAAGTTGAATTGAGAGCATGAATATCTATACCCCTCTCATTTCATGACATCACTTTATTTTCACGTGTTAGAAATTGAAGAATTTCATATTTAGAATCATGGCATAAATATTTTGTTTTACTATTATTTAAGTCTTGATATTGATTATAAACTAAAGACAGGTTCTTTATCTTATTTGTAAATATTAACGATGATTATTGAAAGAATTGTATGGTTTGCTACGAAGTAAATGACCACCACATATTTAAGAATTGAAAGAGGTAATCTTCGCATATGTTTTTTATGTACTTCGATATACAAATTCTCTTGTACTATTTGAATAAATTGGTGGTCCAAACACTTTGTTTTGAATGAAGGGATTGTAACATGATACTATATAGCTTATATATATGACTTGCAAGTCTTTGTATGATGATACCAAACAGATGAATGCCATAGTAGATTTAGAATAGACTAAAAATACAAATTCTACTCAGATTTTGAATTCAGAAAGATCCATGTTTAGAAAGGGTTAAAATGGGCTTAAAGAGAGTTAGATGGTTACCCGAAGAAATTACGAGTTGAAAAACTCAACGCTAAAAATTATGATTTGCCGATATGGGGTTATGGTACCATGCTGTGTGGTATTGTGTACCTTGATTTATGTCATCCCAATTTGGGAATATGGTTGGGGACCATCCTTTGTGGTCTTGTACACTACTATGACATGTTTATTTGATTGGAGATCATGGCACCATGTTGTGCGGTCTTCGTGTCTCCCCTTACTGATACTCCAATCCTTGTGGAAAACTTGGATTGAAGGCTTGGCCGCGGAGTCAAGGATGGATTCCATATAGCTCGTGGAATTACAAATTGTAGGGTGTACCATCTAGCTCAGAAGTAACATAAAGAATGGTTCATGATTTCAAAAAAATGTTTCAAAGTCTTTAAAGTATGCCCATGTGTTTTCCTATATCGTATGTAAACTATTTATGAATTTCTCTCACTTATGTTGTATAAAAGTACATTAATTTGGATTGATCTATGTACCAGTACATTTGTATTGCCCCCCTATATTTCAGGTTCTAAGACCCAGTCTAGCAGTCCTGCTAAACAGTATATTATTGTCGGACATTCAGAGTTGGTGAGGTTGCCTTACTTCAAAAGTTGTCTTGTTTACTTGTGTTGATCTCATGTGGTTTTGGTTTATGGTTCGACCGGGGGCCTTATCCCGGTCTTCAAACAGATGTTGTTTTCCTTTAGGTAATCAGATGACCATGTTTCCATTTTATTTCTGTATTTTATAGTTATGATATATACATATGATTCCCAGTTAGAAGGGCTCTTGGACCTTCACAGTTTGTGATGCCCGTCGCGGCCAGGGCCTCAGTTTGGGTCATGGCACTACTGGATCAGGTGTCCTCACATCATACGCAACACAATTGTGCAACCATCATACTAATAGACAAACTAGTACAGTGCACAACTGTCTAGCGTAAATCCAACATACAACGGACTTGGTTCCTAAATGTCATGGAATTCATCATTAGAACTCAATACAATAATAGGTATTTATTTTTCTTAAACAGAAAAAAATAGGAGATCAATTAAACATTCTAATTGATCACCTAGTTTTAAAAACTTCATATGCAATAATTTTTTTATCTTGGAGAAAATGTGTAGAGGGGACTGAAGATTTAGAGGCGTCATGTAAAATAAATGGGAAATAATTTCAAAGAAAACTTGTGTCATACACATTGTGCAATATTCTTTTATTTAATTGGAAAACATGTTACCCCTAACTAGATGATGTCTCCCGTCAATATTCAACCTATGGAAGATTTGGAAAGAGAAAGAAGTAGATAGGATAAAGGTTGGCCTTCTCTTTCAGGTTAGCTCTTTCTACATGCAAATACATTATCATACTTTGGAAAAATATGCTAAATTATATGCACTATTGCTTGGGCTACAACTTGCTACTGAGAAAAAAGTTGTGCTAAAATTGCACTCTTAGCCTTCAAATTTGGAATATTCTATCATTTTCCCTTAAATAGCATTTTCATGGCTTATTTTATTTATGTTATAAGAGACTAAAAGTGAGAAAGAGAAACTGCCAATTTCAAAAGTTAAACAAAAATATGACACTAACAACAAAAATAAGAACGCCATAGATGATACTGAAATCACATAACGATGGCAGGTCAAACAAGTGGCCTGCAGGTCTTTCTGAATTCCAACTTCGTTACAGAACTAATCAATTTTTATGTCCCAAGGTTCCCCATAAGTTGGATCAGCATGAAATAGTTCCACTGTAATTTGTGCTACATCTTTAGGTTGTTCTTATTATCGTGGATTGGTAGGAGAAACACGTGGCCCGCATGTCTTTCTGAAATTCCAACACTCGCTACAGAAAAAACCAGTAATGCAATCATATTTTGTATCACAAGGTTTCCCACAACTTGGATTATCTTGAAATAGTCTTGCTTCAATTTCCAGTACATCTTTAGGTTGATCTCATCGTCGCGAAATGGCAGCACCGACAAGTTTTCCTACAAAAAGATCCACCACAACAATCATCTCTCGTATCAAAAGGTTTTCCATAAGCTAGATCATCTTGAAATAGTTTCCTATCACTTTTATCTAGTACATCTTCAGGTTGATCTTGTATGGTCACCACATGAATTTTCGTGGATGCAAATCATAATTAAATTTAGTGAATATTAATGCAATACAAAGACACAAATGTCAAAAACATATATGTTTGTCGAACCAAATGCATCTCATCTTGAAATAGTTACCAGCAATAACCACAAGAAAAGTGGTGAAAAGGATAGCCTTTCCAGCCATACTAATATTATTTTTAGAGGTCATTTGGTAGAGTGTAATAAAAAAATTAATGCATGCATTAGCTCTTGCATCATTAATACCTCGTTTGGTATG
The DNA here is from genome assembly GCA_030864225.1 of Capsicum baccatum var. pendulum. Lineage (NCBI taxonomy): Eukaryota > Viridiplantae > Streptophyta > Magnoliopsida > Solanales > Solanaceae > Capsicum > Capsicum baccatum. Next base: position 196,512,739 of record CM061559.1, on the reverse strand, counting down.
TTTTCTCGATCTATGTATAACTAATGCAAATATTTGTTATACACTCTATTGTGCATTGTGTTATGCATAACTAATACCATAATTTTGCTATGTATTATTAATACAAAGCTTCAACACATACATTAATTTATTAAATGACTAATTTACCCTTCAATTTTTTTTTCAATTCCTTTTTCATTCTTGTTCCATATGCACATTTCACTGGAAATTGAATCTTGTACATAATATAAAATTATTACAAAGTAGCTTATCTTTTAAATCTTTTATGCCAAAGTCTCAAGCTTTTTCTCTGTTTAATTTTATTGCGTTTCTAGTTTCTTTTTTGTTTTTCCGGAAAAAGTTAGTCGATTTCGTTGTGGTTTAGACGAAGTAAAGAAATTCGTAGAAGAGCAAGAAAAAATTCTTAGAGTATTTTTCTTGAGACCACAATTGCCAGGATTCCAATTAGAATGTGTACTTTTCTTGTTTAATCTTATTTAATTTCCTAAGAAATTTTAATTCATAGAGAAGAATAGAGAACACATTTTATACTCACACACACAATCTGATACAGATTAAGAACACAAGAAACGAAAAAAATTACACAAAACCATATGCATAGAACAATGAGGAGAACAAGAGAGGGAAAATACATACATACATGGTAGAAAACAGTAAAGTAGAGAGAAGAAAGAAGAATACATAGGGTTTCATGTTGGTCCGGATTTTACTGGAAACAAAGTTGATAGAGTATTTTTGTCAAATAAATATTTTTATATAAAAATTGTACAAAATATATTATTTTTAATACATCAAACCAAATACTTCATAAAAAAAATACAAGCATAACTAATGCTAGCATAGAAAACATAAGCATTACTAATACAAACATTATTAATAAACCATATTTTGCATTATTTTTATACACTCTACCAAACGATCCCTTAGTGTACTATTATAGAATTCTAGGTTAGTAGAGTAATATTGTCACGACTCAAAAATGAGGGTCATGATGGCACTTGTCGCAGCGTACCTTGACAAGTAAGTCTATCACCAAAAATGATACAAAAAGAGAAAAAGACAGAAATATCCCAAAGTAAGGCTTCTAGAACGAAGCCGAACCATATAAGTAATAATAACAATGCCGAAAGAACTTATCCAAAATACAAATCATGTCAAAACCAGGTATCAATAGTGTAAGAACTACTAATACAATCGAGGAGTCAAATATATCAGAAAAATAACTGCAGGGGAATAATATTTGTTTCTCAATACTAATAAAGACATAGCTACTATAGAAATATAGACGTGAAATCCGGATGCATTAATGTCCAACTGCTACCTTAGAAAATCTAATAATCTCTCGAGTCAAGATAGCTGAGGCACACTCGAGCTAGGACCTGCATTGAAAGGGCACAGTAGGCATGAGTACGGTCCACTTATACTCAGTAGGTATCATAGGTTGACCAAGCAAAGTAGTAAATAAAGCTTACAAAATATAAACTAAGGGCACGTCACCTGCAATCAGAAAATATCCTACAACAGTAGACCATACCACTTGCACTAACAGTTCTATAATATCCATATGTAATACAACAACACATAAGATAAGGATACAAATATACACAATATCAGATATAGGTAGAACAAAAGAGGGAGATGTATAATCATGATCATCAAGTACAATTAAAGGAAGATGGAATAATTAGATGTTAACAAGTCAGGATAGAGAACAAATAGGTAGATGACAAGTCAATATGGAAAGTCAAACACAACATAAACATAAAAAAATAGGTGAAATGTATATTATGATAATGATAATGATAATGCATAGTATTGGGACACAACCTCAAGTTTGGCACACAACCTCAAGTTCGGCACACAGTATTAAGTTTGGCACATAGCCTCAAGTTTGGCACACAGTCTTAAGACAACCAATATCCATAACTCTTCTCCAACATGATCCTTCAAAAATGGTTCATAAAATTCAATATCTGATACCAATATTCAGTATTCCAGCATTTCCAGTATTTTAAAAGTACATAGATCACATAAGTTATAAATCACATACACATACATGATAACAAGGATATATAAAGTAGAAAACAAACAAGTGAAATAATGCGTATGATGACATGACAATGACGATGCAATGTTCACAACCATTCAAAATGAGTATTTCCACAAGCAATCCACGCGATGTATTTTCACACCCAATTAACATGATTTATTTCCATAATTAACCACAATGTTACAATTCCACAACCACGTGAGCCAATATTCACTTATTACTTTTGTTTCATTCATGAATTTCCACATGTCTCATATACCAATAAGTATGGATATATATAAATATACCAATGAAACCACATTAGGCATTTCAACAACATAATACAATTATTCAAATATATTTAAGGCTATCAATGTCACATCGGACCCCCACACGGTCACACATATCACATAATATCTCAATTTTGACAATTACATCACATATAGGCACCCAAACGGACAAAACACATAGATAGACATTTTTCATGATTATTTCACACCCTTAACATGTAATTTGTATCATCATTTACTACCCAACCTAGTATGAAAGAGTTAAGTCATAATCTACCTTAAAAGTCAAAACCGGTCTACTATACTTCAAACCCATGACCTTATTCTAAACGAAAGATCTCAAACTCTATGAAAAATATCAAATATGAAATCTACGCATCAAAAGAAAACCAACGACATTCATATTGACTACTTTTGATTTGGGGTCAAAACGGACCTCCAAAATAGATTTTCAAAAAAAAGGGCAAAATCAGAATTTTATTTCAAAAACATGTTCCCCATATTTTTAGAAATCTACATCTTAAAACTCAAGTCAAATTGAGTCAAAAACGAGGTTCAAATTGAAGAAAATCCATTTTTAAGCTTTACTGGAGAAAAGTTATTGAAATCCAAGTTAAAATCAAGAATTGGAGTTGTTTTAAGAGTTAAATTGATGAAAAACAAGTAATTATAAGACAAAATTACTATTCAATTGAAAAAGGTGAAATTGGGGCTTAAAATCAAGCCCTATCCTGTATTGCTCTGAGTTCTATTTTACTATTTCTGATTCTTTACTTCTGTTAAGCCACCCATCCTACTTCATGTTTTATTCTGACTTTTGTTTAATATTTGTTTATTATTATTTTCATTTATCTTGAGTTGGGGGTCTATCGAAAAATGCCTCTCTACTTCTTCGGGGGTAGCGGTATGGACTGTGTACATTTTACCCTCCTTAGACCCCACTGCGTGGAAATACACTAGGCTTGTTGTTGTTGTTGTTGAGAAATTAATCAAGAAATTACTAAGAAAAGAGTGAATTCTTACTTTAAATCTGTAATAAAACCAAGAAATATATGTTAATCTAGCTATCCAAGCTCCCACAAGCTTTACTTTTAAGCTTCCACACTATTTTAAGGATTAACTCACAAGAGGAAAAATGAAAATGAGCAAAATGGGCCAAAAAGAGGTGAAAAATCTTCTATTTATAGCAGATTTTTCTATACTGTCAGTTTTTTTTATCGATCGAACTTCGATGAGGTGTTTGGGTGTCACAACCTAACCTGGGGCTCTGCCCCGATGGACAACCCAAACCACACTGGCCCGAGATACCCCTGTCACATCCCAACCCACTAGTGATATTGTCCGCTCTGGGCCCAGGCCTGCACGAATTTAAAACGCGCTACTAGGGAGTAAGGATTTCTCACTTATATACCCAGCATCCCTTCTATGTTTTGCTGATGTGGGACTCCTTCCTAAGTTGGGGTGTTACATACACCCCACTTATGGACTCAACATCCTCGCTGAGGTTTGCCCCACCTAATGGGATTTGCCTATACACAGGACTGAGGTTTACCCCACCTTACAAGGGTTTTTCTACACTCAATTTGAACTCTGTCCCACATCGATAGGGATGACAAAGGAGTGGGTTTAATACCATTCTATTACGATCCGACCCGAGGCCTTGGCCGCTACGGGCATCCTGAACCACACAGGCCTGAGATACCCCTGTCACGTCCCAACCAACTAGTGATATTATCCGCAGAGCTGCTCCTGTATCGTCCCTATCGATGTGGTCCAGAGTTATCACTAGTGGGTTGGGACGTGACAGGGGTATCTCGGTCCTGCGTGGTTCGGTATGCCCATCGCGGTCAGGGCCTCGGGTCGGGTCATGACAGAATGGTATCTGAGCAGTGATCCAACTTGTTTCTACTTGCTTCTTAATAACTGCTGATTTTTTTTTCTCATGGCATCCTCTAGCACAAATAATCTTGCTTACTTTTCTGAAAAAACCTTGATTTCCATCAATGGATCTCAACTTCCATTGAAACTCAATTTTCAAAACTACCCCAACTGGATAGCCCAAATTACTCTTTTACTTCATGGTCACAATCTAATGGGTTATGTCACTAGTGCCAGGAAGTCACCTCAAACCACTATTGATAAAGATGGTCAACAGGTCTCTAATCCTGATAATAAATTTTGAGACTGTAAAGACCAGTTAATTTTGGAAGCCATAATTGCTTTTATATCCTTTTCGGAAATGAATACCATCGCAGATGCCGAAACCTTAGTGAAGGCATGGACCAAGTTACAAATGGCATTTGCAAACAAATCAGCTACGTGGATTTTATCCTTGCGTGACAAACTCTCTAGAGCAAAGAGAGATTTATATCCAGTTGCTGAATATCTTTAACTTATCAAATTAATTGCCAAGGAACTCTCCTTATGAGGAAGTCTTGTTACTAATATAGATCTTGTGGTTCATGTGCTTGGTGGTGTTGACTCTGAGTTTCAAAATATTGATACAGCTATTCATGCTAGAGGCACCATCATATCAGTCGATGAACTCCAAGACAAGTTATTGGCTCATGAATTGTATTTGAAACAAATAGATCTTCTAAAACTCTTTATAAGTAAGAGTAATGCATTAAAACAAGCCTAAAATTACCTGTGCACAAGAGGCAGACTACATTCATGATGCAGATGAGACAAACCCTCAGTAGCTCCGATAGCAATTTTCAGTATCGTTATCCAATGAAGTGACTGCAAACTATCATCATCTGTATACTTTTTTTTTGAAAAAAGAACTAGAGAGATCTCCATTTGGCATATATCTGTATACCAAAAACTTTTCATTTTCACTCTCTAAACAATGTCCCAGAAGAGGGACTAATCTAGAATGATAAACTTTGGTGAAGAAGTCCAATTCTAACTTGTATACTTTCCTTTTAACTGTGCTAGAATCAATTCTTTTAACTGCTACATGAATCCCACCTTCCAGAATTCCATGGAAAATATCACCTGAATGTCCATGCTTAATAAGATTTGCATCACTAAAATCACTAGTTGTTTGAAGGATCTGCAGGCAGCTAAATACTACTCCTAAAATTGAAAATTTCAATGATACACTTAGAGGTAGGGGAGGACTTGCGCTAATAGGAATAGGCTCTACACCAGTGACCCTTTGATTCGTCCCGCCACTTTTGCAGCAACAAATCAGCAGCAACACAAAGATTATCACAATAGCAATAATTACAACACCCCCTAGAACAGCAGTTGATATGATTACATTTTTCTGACTCGTCTTGTCAGATTTATTAGGAGCCGGAAGCTCCATGGCATTTGGATCTCCAAAATTATCAAATAGCAAGCCATGCTCATCATAGAAAAATGCACATTCACTTGTATCCCTTTGACTTTCCAATCTTTGTAGGCAATTTCTATTAAAGAACACGTTACTTTGCCCGTAGTGATCAGGAACTTTACCTTGGAAATAATTGTCTGTTAGATCAACAAAACTGAATCTCCGAATTACAGGAAGTAGATTCCCATAAAACATATTTTGAGAAAGATTCAAGAATTTCAAATTCTTGAAGGCAACATTCCCAACGACAGGAGAAATCCCCAGACAATAAATTTGAGGAAATATCAGGTAAAGTAAGGTTTCCAAGAGAGCCAAATGATGCAGGAATCGATCCGATGAGCGATTTGTGTGAAAGATCAAGAACTGGAAGACTTTCTAATCGACTCAAACTTAAAGACACCATTCCACTAAGACCATTACTAGATATGTATATAATATCTAAACTACTCAAATTGCCGAGAGTGGAAGGAATAGCATCAGTTATTGAACAGACCCTAAGATCAAGAACCTGTAAAGATGCAAGACTAATACCAAACCATTCAGGAACAGAACCAGGAAGTGCAAAATTTGATACATTAAATGACTCCAAAAGTGTCAAATTTTGAAGAGCATCAACAAAGAATTGAGGATTTTTACTCCCAGTTCGTGTACGTTTAAAACCAGAGATGTTTCTTTGAGTAACTCAATCATTCTTACAAGTAATACCTCGCCATTTTAAACAAGGAGTACCCTTTATAGGCCACTCTTTCTCTCTTAATCCTAAAGAAGATCAATGCCAATCTCTCTTCTTGCTCGAATGTAGAATCAAAAATTAAGAAAAGCAAGAAACAAATGTAACCCAATTGGTACCTCATTCTTGACATTCATAGAGACTGTAAACAATTATGTGATTCTATATGTTCTTTTCGGAAAATTGAGTTTGATTCTTGGTTTTGAAAAGTATAGTATTAATATACTGTTCTACTAGTATTATTGCTATTACACTCATCCAACTTCGCTTCTCCCTGTACCTACTAGTTTCCCTCTTTTTTCTTTTTTTCTATCATCACAAACATATATCTAACTACAGACACGTGGAATAAAGAAGAAGGAACAACAAAAATCTTGAAGGTAAGGCAAGTCTATATTGATGCCCAAGCTAACTTAATGCAATTCTCATCTGAACCAACATATTTATTAAGCTTAGATCACTTTTTTTAATCGCTTGTTGGGATCAACAACTAACAAATGACATCAACATCTATATAAAGTCTCAGAGACAAAAATTGCATACCAAGTTAGTAATAAAGATGAGGTATAACCCCTGTCAAAAGTAGCTAATCACAATCCACACAATATGATATATTCATTCGGCTAGTGTTGATATTGCATACTCTCTTATTTTCTATTTTTTTCAAGAACACGTCCGAGTATCACAATCACAGTTCTATAGTGGAACACGGCCTCCATACTTACATATGTTAGTGTTTGACTATCAAAAAAAACTCCTACATAAAACTCTCACGTAAAATGACATTGGGACACATTCTTATGCCTCTACATTGTGATCATACATACAATGGTATAATAATACATTCTTACACCCCTACTTAACTCTTATATATGACAGCGTTGGAATACTTCCATACAGCCCTACGTAATGCACTTTTTCTCTCTTCACGCATGAAAACACACGCATCTCATGTCATTGCACTATTTTTGAAACATATCAACACATAGGCTAGAAAAGAGTATTATAAATACAAACTAAATTAGGTTCTCTATTTCACTAGCGATGCATTTTAAAGTGGTACAGGCCTGGTCCTAGAGCGGACAATATCACTAGTGGATTGGGGAGTTACAAGGGTGTCTCGGGCCTTTGTGGTTCGGGATGCCCGCGCAGCCAAAGCCCCAACTCGTGTCATGACATTGGGATTCGTTTGGAGTTCGATAAAAGCAAATGAACTATGCAATCATACTAAATTCGATGTTCTGGTCGTGATGGATATATTAGATTTTTATTTTAAAAAATATCATTTTCACAAAGTTGACCCCCAAAATCCAAAATCATAATTTTCCAGATCGAGAATCGAAATAAGATTTAAAAGCCATAAAATCAAATAAAATATGTTAATACCATAAAATCAACATTCTTCATCTGTTGGCAAAGACAGATTTTTCATCCAAAGTTATATCGATCAAATATGGGTCCCATACTCATATTTTCAATTTTCTAACTTTTTGATTAATAGGTCAAAATAAGCTAGGGTGCACCGGGACCCGAACCAAAGGTCTACCTAGCCTAAAATCAATATTCTAGAGCTGTTGGTGCAGTCCGTTCGTCGATCCATCATACGAATCAAAAGATATCTCCATAAGTCTAAAATAAGGCTCTCAAACCCATCAAAAATCACAATATCGCATAAATGGTATCAAAATGCATCAAAATTCTTGCCAATCACTCCCACATCCCAGAAATACCATAATGCAACTACAGAGAGGGGTAAAATAGTCAAATCACACAAAATCATAAATTTTATGTATTTCATTAAATTTTTAGGTCGTTACATCATCCACCACCAAAAATCTAGTTCATCCTTAAACTAAGGCAAAGAAATACCTGAATCAATGAAGAGTTAAGGATAATAACTACGCATATCAGACTCAAACTCCTAAGTAGCCTCATCTACAGTCGATATCGCCACTAAACCTTAACCCCAGGGATAACTCTAAAGCACAACTGCCTAACATCCATAGAGAAAATGAAAACCGGCTCCTTAACAAGGGACAACTGCTCATCTAACTGATTGACTCCCAATGAATGACATGAGACTCATCAGGAATATAGCGATGAAGTATAGAAACTTGCAAAACTGGATGAACAGCTGATAGATCAGGGGAAAAAGCCAACTTATAAGTCACATCCCCAACAGTACAAAGAATCCCAAATGGACCAATATACTTGGGGCTAAGCTTTCCCCTCTTCACAAACCTCATCACACCCTTCATGAGTGAAACTAGAAGGAAAACACAATAACTAACACCAAATCTCAAGGCACGAAGTCTACGATCAGTATAGCACTTCTGCCTACTCTGAGCCGCTCTAAGTCGATACTGAATGACCCAAACTCTATCCAAAGAATCACGAGGCAAGTTCGTACATCGAGGTCTCACCTCTGAAATATCAATCCAACCCACTGGGGAGCGACAAAGTGTATCATATAATGCCTCAAAATGAGTCATATCAATACTATAATGGTAGCTATTATTATATGCAAACTCTTCTAAAGCTAAATAAGTCTCCCACGAGCCACCAAAATCTATCACGCATGCATAGAGCATATCCTCTAAAACCTGGATAGTCCGCTCTGATTGGACTTCAATCTGGGCGTGAAATATTGTGCTAAGATCAACCTAATTACCCAACTCATCCTAAAAAGCCTTCCAAAAATGAGATGTGAACACAAGACCTCGATTTGAAATAATGGACACCGGCACACCATGAAGACACATAATCTCACAAATGTAGATACGGGCCAACCTCTCGGCACTGAATGAAACCTGAACTGGAATAAAATAAGATGACTTGGTCAACTGATCCATAATGACCCAAACACTGTCAGAATCATGGGATGTATGAGGCAAACCAGTCATAAATTCCATAGTGATTCGTTCCCACTTCCATTCGAGAATGGGTAACCTATGAAGCAAACCACTAGGTCTCATATGCTTGGTCTTCACCTTCTGACAGCATAGGCAACGAGCCACAAAATATACTATGTATCACCTCATACTACCCTACCAGTAGTGTCGTCTCAAATCATAATACATCTTAGTCATATTAGGATAGATGAAATATCTGGAATAATAAGCCTCCTCCAAGATCAACCTAATCCAATCACCCACTCTAGGCACACAAAATTGGCTCCCAATCCTCAAAACTTCATCTGAATCAAGTGAGGCTTTCTTAGCCTCTTTATTCAACACCTTAACTCAAATCAACCTTAATCTAACAGCATCAAACTGATGAGCTCAAATCTGCTCTATCAAAGAAGATCTAGTCTCTACAAATGCCAAAATACGCCCAGGTGTCGAAATATCAAGTCTAACTATCTGGTTAGCTAAAGACTGAACCTCTAGGGCCAAAGGCCTCTCTTGGCTCAAAATATACACCAAGCTACCTATGCTAGTCAACTTCTGACTCAAGGCATCCGCAACCATATTAAACTTACCCGAATGGTAGAGAAGAGTCAAGTTATAATCCTTAAGCAACTCAAACCAACGATGCTACCTCAAATTAAGATCTTTCTGGGTGAAAAAGTACTAATGCTACGGTGATCTGAGAAGATCTCACAACGGACTCCATACAAGTAGTGCCTCCACAGCTTCAAGGCAAACACAATTGTGCATAACTCCAAATCATGCATAGTATAATTCCCCACATAAGACTTCAACTAATGAGATGCATACACAATCACCTTACCCTCCTAAATCAACACAACACCTAATCTAATACCAAAACCATCACAAAACATGGTAAAGCCCACACCCTCCTTGGGCAAAGCCAATATAGGAGTTGAAGTCAATAAGTCCTTGAGATTTTGAAAGTTTGCCTCACAAGCATCAGACCACTGAAAGAAAATCTTCTTCTGAGTCAACTTGGTCAATGGAGTTGCAATAGAAGAGAAACCCTCAATAAAACGCTGATAATAACCTGCCAAACTAATAAAACTTTGAATCTCAGTGGGAAAAGTAGGTCTAGACCAATCATGAATCACTGCAACCTTGGCTAGATCAACCATAATACCTTCCTTAGTCACCATATGACCCAAGAAAGAAAGAAACTCCAAGCAAAAGTCACACTTAGAGAACTTAGCATACAACTTCTCATCCCTCAATCTCTGAAGCACAATTTGCAAATTCTCTAAATGCTCAACCTTACTCTTTGAATAAACTAAGATATCATCTATAAATACAATAACAAAAAAGTTGAGATACGATCGAAACACCCGGTTTATCAACTTTATGAATGCGGTAGGGGCATTGGTCAACCCAAAATACATGACCAATAACTTATAATGACCATGTCGAGTTTGAAAAGCTATCTTCGGAATATCCCAATCTCTAATCCTTAACTGGTGATAATCGAACCCCAAATCAATCTTTGAAAACACCGCAGCACCCTAAAGTTGATCAAATAAATCATCAATGCGAGGAAGAGGATACTTATTCTTAACTGCCACTTTATTCAGTTATCGATAATCAATATATATTTGCTTAGACCCATCTTTTTTCTTCACAAACAAGACAGGCACACCCCAAGGTGAAACATCAGGTCAGATAATTCCCTTGTCCAATAACTCCTATAACTGACCCTTCAGTTTCTTTAACTCTACTAGGGACATACTATAAAGAGGAATAAAAATGGGCTTGGTGCACAACTCAACATGAAATGCAAGATCAATATATCGATCTGGAGGCATACTAGGTAAGTCCATAGAGAACACATCCATAAACTCTCAAAAAATATGAATAAGATCAAAGAAAGTATGTGAAACAACACTGGTGTCATGAATATGATCCAAGTAAGATAAGTATCCCCTTTCAATCAAGTTATGATCTTGCACATAAGATATAATCCTCTTAGGACACGAATGAAGTGCACCCTTCCAAGCTAGCCTTGTCATACCTGACAAAGCTAAAGTCACAGTTTTGGCAAAATAATCTAACACGGCTGGATAAGGAGCCAACCAATCCATGCCCCAAATAATATCAAAATCGACCATATCTAATACAAGTAAATCTACCAAAATCTCACACCCAGGACAAGTCACAATACAAGATTGGTGCACCCGATCCACCACTAAAGAATTACCTATCGGGGTAGATACACAAATAGGAATGGGAAGGGGCTTACTAACAGAATCAAATCTAAAGAAAAATACACATATAGATAGCAGAAAGTCGATCCAGGATCAAATAATACAGATGCAGGTGTAAAATAAATGGGGACGATACCAGTAATCACAGCATTAGAAACCTCTACATCAGGTATAGATGGTATTGCATAACACTGACCACGAGCACCAACTTCCTGGGTAGCCCTATGACCACCACCATAGGCTTCACTATATTTACCTCACGAACCTCTAATAGAACCCCTACCTCTCACAACTAAAATAGAAGTATCTCGATCACCTAATGGGAACAGTCCCTTTCCATATGGCCAATCCTATCACACTTACAGAATATCTATGACCAACCTCAACAGAAGAAAGTACATTTGGGCCTGAACGACCTCTCTAAACTATTGAACTAGAAGATTCACCACCTGAACTTTGTAAAGCCGCCTGAACAGGCCTACCATGGTATCTATGAGAACCTCTAAAATATTTTCCACGAGAGGTTTGACTCCTGAACCCACTAAAATATTGTGCCTTCCTAGCGCCTCCCTGAGATACATTAAGAATACCCTCTGTTATCTTAGTATGATCCACTATACTTTGGAAAGAAACCCCAAACACAACCATTAAAGATATAGCCAATTGAAAGGAGACATCCAAACCATTTACAAAATTTTGAATCTTCTTAGACTCGGTGAAAATGTTATCCTAGAAATATCTGGATAGGATATGAAAGTGCACCTTATACTCAGCAACTGCCAGGAAGCCTTGCTCCAAACAATCAGACTCGTCCCACATCCTATTCCTTAAACTATAAGGCACAAATCTCTCCAGAAAGTCATCAACAAACTAATCCCATGACAACTCAGAAGCATCAATAGGCCTACAACCAATAAATAATCTCTAGCAATCTCTCGTAGCATCTCTCAACTGATAGTAGCATAAGCCATACCATTTGCACAGAAAGAGTAAAACACAACTTAGAACATAAGGTATGAAATAACTTCACACGATAAAGCATGAAATAAAGGATGTTTCATAAAGATGTCCTATAGCCTCTCAAAGATAGATATGAACATCTATGTACCGATCTGCGAGACTCTATTAGACATCCCGTTCTTACACCATTGAGACCAATGAAACCTGGCTGCTCAAATACCAATTTTTCATGACCCAAAAATGAGGGTCATGATGGCACTTGTCATGGCTTACCTTGATAACTAAGCCTATCACCCAAACTGATACAAAAAGAGAAAAAGACAGAAATATCCCAAGGTAAGGCTTCTCGAACGAAGCTGAACCATATAAGTAATCATAACAATGCAGAAAGAACTTATTCAAAATACCAATCATGCCCAAAACCAGGTGTCAATAGTGTAAGAACTACTAATACAATCCAGGAGCTAAATAACTGCAAGGAAATAATATCTGTCTCTTAAAACTAATAAAGAAATAGTTACTATAGGAAGATAGAGGTGAACTCTGGATACATAAATGTCCAACCACTACCTTGGAAACTCTAATAATCGACCAATTCAAGCAACCTCGGGCGCACTCAAGCTAGGACCTGCAATGAAAGAGCACAGTAGGCATGAGTACGTTCCACTTGTACTCAGTAGGTATCATAGGCCGACCAAGAAAAGTAGTAAATTAAGAATACAAAAAATACACTAGGAGCACGTCACCTACAATCAAAAAATATTCCAAAATGGTAGCCCACACCACTTGCACTAACAGTTCTATAATATCCATATATATTACAACAACACACAAGATAGGGATACAAATATATATAATATCACATACAAGTAGAACAAAAGAGGGACATGTATAATCAATATCATTAAGTACAATTAAAATAAAATAGAACAACTAGACATTAGCAAGTCAAGAATAGAACAAATAGGTAGATGACAAGTCAATATAACAATTCAAACACAACATAAACACAAAAAGCAGGTGCAATGTATTCAATGATGATGATGATTATAATGCATGGTATTGGCGCATAGCCTCAAGTTTGGCACACAGCCTTAAGATCACCTATATCCGCAATATTTCTCTGGCATAATCCTTTGGAGATGGTCCATAAAAGCCAATATTCGATACTAATATCCAGTATTTCAGTATTTGCAGTATTTTCAAAGTACATGCATAACATAAGACATAAATCAAGTACACATACATGACAACAAGTATATAAAAAGCAGTAAAATGAACAAGTGAAATGTTGTTTATGATGACATGAGAATGACGATGCAATGTTCACAATCATTCAAAATAAGTATGTCCACAACCAATCCACGTGATGTATTTCCACACCCAATCCATGTGATATATTTCCACAACCAACCACAATTTTATAATTCCACAACCACGTGAGCAAATATCCACACATTACTTCTATTTCATCCATAAATTTCCACATATCCAATATACCAATATGTATGGATATATCACAACATACCAATGAAACCACATTAATGATTTCAACAACACAATATAATTATTCACATGTATTCAAGGCTATCGATGTCACATAAGACCCCTACACGGGCACGTATATCATATAATATTTCAATTTTGACAATTACATTACATATAGGCCCCACACGGATTCAACACATAAATAGATATTTTCATGATTAGTTCCCACCCTTAACATGCATTTTGTACCATCATTTACTACCTAGTCCAGTCTAAAAGAGTTAAGCCATAACCTACCTCAAAAGTCAAAACCGGTCCGCTACACTTCGAACCCATGACTTTACTTTCTACGAACGCTCCCGAACTCCACTAAAAATACAAATATGAAATAAACATGTCAAAACAAAAGAAACTACATCCATATTGATTATTTTTTATTTGGGGTCAAAATGGACCTTCGGAATGGATTTTCAAAAAAGAAGGGCAAAATCAGAAATTTACTTCAAAAACATGTTCCCCATATTTTTAAATCTACAAGTTAAAACCCAAGTCAAATCGAGTAAAAAAAAATGAGGTTCAAATTGAAGAAAACCCATTTTAAGCTTTACCGAGTAAAAATTATTAAAATTTGGGTTAAAATTAAGAATCAGAGTTGTTTTAAGTGTTAAATTAATGAAAAACTAGTAATTATAATATAAAAAATTATTCAAGTGAAAAGAAGTGAAATTGGGGTTTAAAATTAGGCCCTAAGATTTTGGGGGGTTTTGAGAAATTAATCAAGAAATTACTAATAAAATAGTGAATTTTTACCTTAAATCCGTAATAAAACCAAGAAATAGATGTTAATCTAGCTATTCAAGCTCCCACTAGCTTCACTTTTAAGCTCTCACAATATTTTAGGGTTTAAATCTCTAGAGGCAAGATGAACATGAGCAAAATGGGCCAAAAAAAAAGGTGAATAAACTGCTATTTATAGCAGACTTTTCTGCAATATCAATATTTTTGATCGATCGAACTTCGACGGGGTGTTCGAGATTCGTTTAGAGTCTGATACATACAAACAAACTAAGAAACCATACTAAGGGCCTGTTTGTCCATAAAGGTTTTTCCCTTTTTTTCGAAAATTTTTCACTTTTTCGAAAATTGTGGTGTTTGGCCATGAAAATTTTAAAAATTATTTCGGAGTTGGATTCCAAAAAGTGAAAACAACTTTTTGTTGTTTTCACAATTTTCCACTTCCATTTTCAACTTTCATTATTATTACATATAACCTCATTCTTTAAATTTTTACACAAAAACCTCTTATAACTACAACCAACCATCAACAAAAAATTTATTATTTATTTTCTATGGTACAACATCATTTTTAATTGTTACTGATATTCTAATCTCTTTTTCTTCTTTTAATCAAAATTTACTAACGTGAATTAAAAAATAATATATAGCAATCTATGGCGGAAATATATCAACTTTTGTTTTGAATGGACTATATTATAGAAATATAAGGCCTAGTACATTATGTTATTTAAAAATGAGAAATTTAATATTTTTTTCTTTTCATTCTAATTTTCTCTATATGTCATATAATGTCTATGATGATTTTAATAAATTATTAAAAAGTGGTCAATAAAGTCTCATATCAAACATAACGTAACGATCCATATTGACAATTACCTTATTTTGATTTTATGGATTTCGAACAGAGACGAGTGTGGTAATTAGCTTAACAAAAGTTTATTCTCTTTATCAAAAAAAAAATATTCAAGGAAAATCAATATCATCAATAAAGAAAAAGAAAAAAATTAGCACTAATCTATTCAGAAATAATTCATCCGTAAATTCTTTTTAAAAGACCAAATTCAATAAAATAATTAATTAAAGTGAAAGTAATTAAGAATTTTCATCAAAAAATTTAATAATATATAAAATATATTTATATCCATCAATCATATTTGACAAAATATATTTTCTCTATTCAATCAATTATGGTTAGATAAACTTATTTAGCTCGTGTTTGTGATATTCTTATTCAAATTTTAGAAAAATAACAATCATAATAATTAGTTTGTTGTTAATTATTTTATCAATTGAAGACATATAAATTATTTTCTCAACATTTGGTTGTATGTTAGTAGGTAAATTAGTAGTTGAGTGATTTTGATAATTTTTAAAAGTTGAGGGGATAAAATCATATTTAAAAAAGATTTTTCAAAAGTCTAAAAAAAAATTCAAAAAGACATGGCCAAACACAACTCCAACTCCAACTCCAACTTCATCTTCAACTCCAACTCCAACTCTAGAAAAAAGCAGTTTTCATGGCCAAACGCCTACTAAATTCGACATTCCAGACGCAATGATGATATCAGATTTTCAAAAAAAAAAAAATCATTTTCACAAAGTTGCCCCCCAAAATTCAAAATCATAATTTTTTAAATTAAGGATCGAAATAAGATTTAAAATCCGTAAAATCATATTAAATATGCTAACACCCTAAAATTGACATTGTGGATCTGCCGGCGAAGTCAGATTTTCCATTCGAGATCGTATCGATCAAATATGGGGATCCAAACCAAAGGTCTACCTAGTCTAAAATCGATACTCCAGAGCTGCTGGCGCAGTCTGTTCGGCCATCCATCGCACGGATCAAAAGATATCCCCATAAGTCTAAAATAAGGCTCTCAAAGCCATCAAAAACTACAATATCGCATAAATGGTATCAAAATGCATCGAAAATTATGTCAATCACTCCCACACCCAAAAATACCATAATGAAACTTCGTAGAGGGGTAAAATAGTCAAACTACACATATCACAAATTTTACGTATTTCATCAAATATTTAGGTCATTACAAATAGTCCCTCAGTTTCATTTTACTCGTACTTTTTTTTGACTTCGCACACTCATTAAAAAAACATTAATGAAAAGTGTATTTTATAAAATTAACCTTATTGATGATGTTTTGAAATTGTTCTAACTGTTACTATTTTCTTTAGTTATTTAATATCGAAGGTAATATGAAAATCAAATAACAAAACACTCTTAATAAATATATATATATATTTTTTTTTACAAGTAGAATAATTTGACTTTAAAATTTCTTTTAACTACTAATGAAATGATTAATTGTCAAATAAATATCTAAGGTTTAATTTGTCTTAAATTATATATTTTAAAATTCTTTCTTTGTTAAATTTTATGTCCAGTGATCAAACGATATTTATATATATTGGGATGAAGAAAGTATGAGCTATAAGAGTTTAATTATAGGGATAACTATGAAGCTTAATAAATATAAATTCTTAATTATTTTATTTAACTTAAAATTTTAATTAATTACAATTCATAATCTATCTTTTCAATTAAATATAATTTAGAGTCTCTTTTTTATTTTCTCTCTTTCTCTACCTTCTATTTCTTTTTCTTTTTTCTTTTTCGTCTTTTCTTCTTCTTTTCTTCTTTTTCTCTTTCTTTTTTGTTTTCCCACTTTTTTCTTTTTATTTTTTCTCTTTTTTTTATGTTTTCTTTCTATTTTTCATCTTTTCTTTATTTCTTTTTTTTTTTTGCAATCTTTTGTTTTGTATTTTCTTTGATTTGTTTTTGGTTCTTTTTCTTTTTTTTTTAATTATTTCTACTTTGTTTTAATTTTTTTTATATTTTTTTCTCATTTGCTGTTGTATTTTATAATTTTTTTTATAATTTATATTTATTTGTATTATATTATATATTTTAAATAAATTTATTAGTTACAGTTGACTAGTTTAGCCGTGAATATGTATAATTTATTATTCGTATTTGTATACAAATAAATATGTATTGATTAATTATATTTTCTTGAGACTACAATACATAAGTATGCAATGTGTCATTCATTGCAATTATATCATCGATATTAGTATTTCAAATTTATCATTTATATTTTTATATAAATAAGTATTATTTTGTATGAGTATGGTTCAAGTTGTATAAACATATATCATTTGATACAAATATAATATTTTTATATGTATAATTTATTATTTTTATTTTAGTATTTAATTTGCATCAGTAAAATGCACATTGTATTAATAAATGTAAATACAAGTGTTCATAGAAAGAAAAATAGTTATTCTCTTTCTATTGTTTAAAAATACAAATGATGTTGTCAACTAAAAATTCAAATCAAACAAATGAAAAATTACAAATACAAATACAATATGCTATCAACTTACAAATATAAATACAAAATAATTCTTTAAAAGTACAAATATATCGAGGATAATAGAATACAAATACAAATATAAATACAAAAATAATAAAATCAAAAAATACAAATACAATATGCAGTTAATTATAAAATAACAATATAAAATAATTATTTAAAATACAACTGTAAATTTTATAAAACATAAATGACGGTGCGAAATAACAAATATAAATACATGTGCGAACTATAAAATATAAATACATGTATAAATGGGAACTACAAAATAAAAATACAAGTATGAACTTTAAAATACAAATACAATTGTATCAAGGAATAAAAAAATATAATTGATGATGTGAATACAAATATAATAAATAATTGTTATATTTACATTATCATTCATGACTTGTGCTCGAGTAGCCATATTTTTTAAAAATAAAAAAATTTAAAATAAAATTAAAAAAATGAGAAAGAAAATAAGTATAAAAAATAAAAGCAAAAAAAAAAAAAAGAATCAAAAAGGAAGAAAAAAAAAAAAGAGACGTAGAAGCTACAGGTAGAACCGTAGAAGAGAGGGAAAAAGAAAGAAAATGAAAAAAAAAATAGAAAAAGATTGATAAAAGAAGAGGCAAAAAGTGGATAGCACGAAAAAGAAAAGAAATAAAAAAAAATGGTAGTGTTTTTAGTGCGATCAAATAAGTAGTAATATATTTATAGGATTGGAAAATTAGGTTTTCATGACTGCAAAGAGGAGAGAGAAAAGGAAGAAAAGTAGGGATTTTTAGATTAGATTTTTTATATAAAAAAAAATAATTGATAGATTTTGTAAATAAAAATTAGATTTTATAAATAAAAAATAGTAGTGATACATTTTGTAATATTTACACTTAGAGTGTATATTTATGTAATTTTTTCTAATTTTTAATTTGGATGTGGAATC
This sequence comes from Capsicum baccatum var. pendulum, assembly GCA_030864225.1. NCBI lineage: Eukaryota > Viridiplantae > Streptophyta > Magnoliopsida > Solanales > Solanaceae > Capsicum > Capsicum baccatum. Next base: position 196,493,644 of record CM061559.1, on the reverse strand, counting down.
ATAAGCTGAATTATAGTGTGCCGTTACCACTAGGTGCATGGTACTAATGTGGAATCAGTGGTGGAGCCATAGCCGACGAAGGGTGGTCAGATGAACACCCTTCGTCGAATTTTTTTTTTTGAATATATAGGTTAAATGTAGATATTTATGATTATATACATGTTGTTGCACACCTTTGATAATCTAGATAAGCATAGTCCTGTGATCAAGAGTATGCATTTTTACATTAATAACTTGAGTTCGAACCTTGTCAAGTACAACAGTGCTTTATTTTTATTTTTTTTTTAAAACAGTTCTTTTCTTTTCTTTTTCGCTCTCATTAATCAAAATTGTCATATTTTTAAACATACTACACGTTTTTATATGTGACTTTTCAATTTATATACATTCCCATGAAAACTTGCTAATATCCCTTTTCATTCAGAAGGAGGACTTATTCATGTAACTTTCTTACAAATCTTATTTAGTGGTCTTAGTTTTGTTTGTTATGGAAAAGAGAACAGTTAAAAAGTGGACTAGTGAGGTATCCACGCTTATCAATGGCGAAAAATTCGTATATTTAATTTTCAGATTTTCGAAATAAATTATTTTTGTTTGATTTTTGTATTCTTATTTTATTTTCATTTTTACTTTCATGAATTTGTGAAGCCGCTTGATGATTTTTTTGGATAATATTCTCACGACGATCGTTATTTGAGGAATTTAGAGAATTTTTCGATGACACCGGAAAGTGAAGGTTATCAATGATTTTATGATGTATGAATGATATAGAAATTGGTGTATCATGGGAGTTTAGAGAATTTTTCAATGACACCGACAAGTGAAGGTTATCAATAATTTTATGGTGGATGAAATGTATAGAAATTGATGTATCATGGTGTATGAATTGTATAGAAATTGATGTATGAATTGTATAGAAATTGGTGTATCACCAGCTTTATGGTGTCTGAATTGTATAAAAATTAGTGTATCAATAACTTTATGGTGTCTGAATTGTATAAAAAATGGTGTATCAATAATTTTATGATTTTTGAAATTGTTAGAAATTGATATATTAATAATTTTATGGTGTCTGAAATATATAGAAATTGGTATATCATCAATTTATTTTAAGGTGTCTCACAAATTGATGTATCCATAATTTTATAGTGTTTGAACTCTTTAAAAATATGTGTATCAATAATAATAATTTTATAGTGTCTAAAATATACAGAAATTGGTGTATCAATAATTTTATGGTGTCTAAAATGTATAGAAATTTGATCTATTTTTAGGATTTTTGATCTAATTTTATGGTGTTTGACCGATTTATGGTGTAAGAAATTTGTATAAGATGTAGTTTGAATCAATCAGAGAACTTACTATCATTAATAATGTTTTTCTTACAAGTATTAAAAATTAATGTTCATTGAATTAAATAAATTAAATTTAAAAGCATAAAAAAAATATCAAATAAATGTGTTGTTTTTTCAGTTATCTTATTTACTATCTTTTTTTTTTTCAAAAAAAAAAATTTAGTTAAAAAATAAAGTAGGAGAATTTATAAGATAAAAATATTATCACTCATTAAATTGTCTCCTTAAATCATGGAATTTTAATTATTGTTTTTTATCTTTGATAAATTTTATTATATTTTGTAAGTTAAAAATGAGTGGTAGTTTTTGTAATATTGACTCTTACATTATATAGTTATGTGATTTGCCCAATTAATTATGTTTGCTTTTCGAACACCAATTTCTGTTTACCTTAACCCAACCTAATACTTTGGCTTGATTTTCCTTCTCAATTTATTGCTAGATCGTGATTTTCCTTCATATATTTGGCCCATGAAGAAAGATTCAACCATGGGGCATTTTGAGAATATAATTAGGTAATAAAAAGTATGGTTTCTTTAATAAGTTAAGCTTTTAGATAAAATGATCACACACTCGAACAAAATTATCCTTTTGTTTCTTTTGGAGGAACATTAATAGTTTATATCAAACTTCTGAAAGGTCAAAAACTCTTCTTCTTTTTTTTTTTTTAGAAAAAAAACATGATAGAAAATACATCCCCCATTACTTATACTTTGAAAATATAACTTTGAATGTTATATATTTTATGTAGTCATTTAATATAAGAGTACCATTAGCAGAACTGGATAAAAAATTTCTTGATTTCATAAATTGAACAACTAAATTGAAATAAGTAATTGTAGTAAAGAGGACTAACTAAAATGAAATGAAGGAAGTCGATGTTTGACCACTATTGATTTGACACACGCTTTAAAGAATAATAAATAATAGAGATAATTTTATATATCACTCTTTTGAATATAATAATTTTATCCATCACTCTTTTGAATATAATAAATTTAATAATTTGGATAATACATTGGATATTGAATAGTAATTAATTGCAAGGATACAATTAACACGAAATGATAAATTCTTCATTGTTTTTCAAATTGAACAAGTAGATAGAAGCATAAGGGGCATAACTGTCTTTACACAAGCTTTCAAGTTGTTAGTTAAGTAGTCAAGTAGTTAGTTAAGTATAACCTACTAAGTCCAAGTTGAGTAGTATATAGCACTATGAATGCCCACAACTGAAAGTAGATTGAATAATAATTTTCAATCATCCACTATACTATCAATGCCTTAGTAAGTGTTAATCACTGTATGACAGTGTTGTTTGGTGCTAAATCACCGATTATAACATGGTATCATAGCAGTAATCGATCCACGATTCAAGCTCAAGATTCGAATTCTTTCTTTATCTGATTTTCTCTACAAATTGTCAAGGAAAAACATTGTTTCAGTATAATTCTCGGTTCTTGGAAGCCGAAGAACAATGGCTACAAACAAAAATCAATGTAGCAATGATCATCCTCAGGCTTTTGGCTTTGTTCCAAGTAGTTCTGCAGGGATTCAAGTTCCAGGAATCGACTAAAATCACCATTTGTTCCTGTCAACATCAGATCAGTGGGAGTCAAATCATCTCATTCCAGTTGACAAGTATTAAAAACTTTGCAATCTGATTTTGTTCCATGAGAATAGCTTTATTAGGTAGGAACAATCTGGGATTGGTTGGTGGTTTATGTAGTAAAGATAAGTTTCCAGAAGTAATGTAGAATCACAGGGAAAGGGTCAATGCAATTGTGTTATCTTGGCTTATGAATTCTATTAATAAGAGTTTGTTGGAAGGAGTTATGTATGCTTCTAAGGCTAAGTCTGTGTGGGATGATTTGCGTGAAAGATTTACTAAAGTTGATGGTTCAAGAATTTTCAATTTCATAAAGAAATAACTACATTTAGTCAAGGAACAAGTTCAGTATCGATGTACTTCTCTAAATTGTAAAATCTCTGGAAAGAATTTGAAGCTTTAGTCCCAGCACCATGTTGTGATTGTGAAAAATCTACGAAATATGTGGTGTATCTTCATAAACTAAGGCTGTTTCAATTTTTAATGGGGCTTAATGAATCCTATAATCAAGCTGTAAGATATTTTCGTGTATCCATTGCCATCTATAAATCAAACGTATGGAATGGTTATTAGTGATGGGAGTCAAAGAGCAGTAGATACCAATTTAGGAGTTCTTGGGGTAAATCCTATTAGTATCATAGGCTATGACATTGTCATGTACACAAAGGCAATAAGCAATAAAACGTTCAAGAAAAATACTAATCTGCATTGTGATTTCTGCGAGATTAGAGGACCTACTAAAGACATTTGCTGGAAATTGGTGGGATATCCACCAAATTTCAAGTTTAATAAATAAAAGGAACTGGTGGTTCTTCCTATGATTCTAAAAATTGGTGGAGCTGCATATAATGTAATGACAGGAAAAATTTCTGAGTATCGGTGATGTAAGGTGATATAGGATGCTGGGAATTCACTCTCATTTGGTCAAGAGATGCAAGAATGCTCAAGTTCTAACTCAGGAAAACAGCACACAAATGATGTAGAATGAACACAGCTGGAGAACTGTCCCTTCACAAGGAGTCAATATGAACACATTGTGCAATTATTAAACCAAAGTCACTCTACTTCTGATACAACATCCGCATCTGCGAATGCAACAGGTATTACTAAGTTTAAGTCATTTTGGCATCTCACTACCCTGAATGGATTGTGAATACAGGTGCCACAAAATATATGATATCTGATTTGAACTTGTTAAACAATTCTTCTGTGGCTAAATCGATAGTCACAAAGCCAGTAAACCTACCTATTGGTTATGTGTCATTTGTAACACACACTGGAAATGGTTCCATATCACTTCAAATGTTTTACATGTGCCTAGATTCAGATACGACCTATTATCTATGTCAAAGCTAACCAAGGAATTACAATGCTATGCTTCTTTTCCCCACTGAATTTTTCCTCATTTAGGATCACTTCACTAAGCAGATGAAGAAGATTGGTAAAGAGAATAATGGATTATATCTACTACTAAATCAACCTGATGAAGAATTTGTTAGCTTATGTGGAGTTAATGCTCCTTAAAGCATTTGTATAATGCAATGAATAAAGAAAAATAAAAATAAAACATACATTTCAGAGGAGTTGAACACTTCTACGTAATAAAGAAAGTGATCATATCTCCTTCAGAACATAAATTCTATAACATGTAGTAATAACTTTTTAATGCCATTAATACTCACCATTAATTCCTTCAAAGTTCACCCGTCTTTGTCACTTTCAAATCCTATATAAAGAGCTCCTACGGAGAAAAGAAAACAGACAACAAATAGAAAGAAAGTAAAAAGAGTCTTCCTCCTTTCCCCTTCTTGAATTACTTTGGGCAATTGGTTTAGTCAATATCTAAACTTCCAGCCACGAGTGCACGTGTTTTGAAGTAGCTCTGGAACCTTGGGTAGCGACTGACTAGAAGGATTTGCACCAGAGTCGGGCCAAAATCGCTTTCAAGGAAGTGGCTTGCCATGACATAGTGTTTGTGACAACTCTCTTACTATTACTAATTCCTATCCAACATCAATGTTGTAGTATTTTTCCTAACAATGTGAAAGCGAGTTTCTTACATACAATATTGATAAATGGCTATTTCTTTTAGCAAAACTTTTCCTAATTTATCGAAATTTGAGCCATTGGATGGAAATAATTTTAAACACTGGTCACAAAAACTTCTGATTTTCTTAGAACAATTAGAAGTTGGATATATTTTGTTTAATGATGGTTCTAATATTATTACTGGTTCTAACACTGTTATATTTTTGATGAATTTGACAAAAAGAAGGTTAAAAATGATAACATAAATGTTAGAGAGCATTCATTGAGTCATATGACTAATACTTTATTTGATTTATTTTTTACTTACAAATATGCTAAAGAAATATGGGATAATGTGCAAAACTCAAAACAGGGAGGACTGAGGGTGATGAAGTGATTGCGGCAATAGTCATTGAGACGAACCTGGTGTATAACAAAACTGACTGGGTGTTGGACACAGGGGCTTCAAGGCATTTATGCGCCAACAAAGAGTTACTCCATGACTTTCAGAAATCCACCAATGTCGAGTGTGTATACATGGGTAACTCCACTACTGCTAGAGTTTTGGGTAAAGGAAAAATCTTACTTAAATTAACTTCTGAAAAAATATTATCCTTGAACAAACGCTATATGTTCCCTCGCTCCGTAGAAACTTAGTTTCTGGAGCACTTCTCAACAAAGTAGGCCTTAAACGTATTTTTAAAGCTGATAAAATAATTATTTCTCGTGGAGGAAACTTCGTTGGGAAGGGATACCTTTGTGAGGGCTTATTTGTACTGAAAATTAATCAGAAGATTGTCAATAATGAAAATATTTCTAATTCTACTTATATTGCTAAGTCTATTAATTTATGGCATGATAGGTTGGTCATGTTAATATTAATTCTATTAAAAGACTTAAAAAAATGAGATTAATTCCTACAGTAAATATTGATGATATTTCTAAATATCCTGGATGTGTAGAAGCAAAGCATGCCAAGAAACCTTTTAAATATGTTACTAGTAGAAAGACCGAATTGCTTAAACTAGTACATTCAGACTTAGTAGATTTTAAGAACACTATTAGTAAAGATGGAAAGAAGTATTACATTACTTTTGTTGACAATTTTTCTAGGTACACTATAGTATAACTCCTTAAGTCTAAAGATAAGGCTAAAAGAATGTTTTTAAAATTCAAAACAGAAGTAGAAAATCAATTAGACAGGAAAATCAAGAGATTTAAATCTGACAGGGGCGGTGAATATAGTATTAAAACTCTAGAAGATTTTTGTGAGAAAAAATGATATTATCCATGTGTTTAGTGCTCCTTATACTCCCCAACAAAATGGTATAGCGGAACGAAATAATAGAACTCTTAAGGAAATGATGAATTCTATGCTTTTAAGCTCAGGTCTACCTGACTATATGTGGCGGAAAGCTTTCTTGTCTGCATGCTATATTTTTAATAGAGTCCATCATAAAAAGTTAGATAAGATCTCATATGAGTTACGGAAATGATTTACCCCTAATTTTAAATTTTTAAAAGTGTGGGGGTATTTGACTAAGGTTGGTCTACCTGATTTTAAATGAGTAAATGTAGGTTCTAAGACCTTTGATATTGTCTTTATTGGTTATTCTCAAAATAGTGCTGCATATAGATTTATGCCATTAAATGATTATTCTATTTGTGAATCTAGAGATGTAGAATTTTTTGAGCATGTTTTTCCTTTGAAAAATGATGTGCCTAGTGATGTGCAAAATAATACTTATTTATCTATGTCTGTTAACTCTCATGTTATGCCTACTTTTTATGATATTGCTAATGAGCGTGAAAATGAACTTAGAAGGAGTAAAAGACGTAGAATTGAGACTAGTTTTAGCCTGATTTTATCACCACCTTCTTAACTGAGGGTTTTGATATTGATAGTTTAAATGATGAATTAGTGTATATCCACTTAATAGAAGAAGAAACAATCAAACCTTTACAACATTTTTTTAATATAACGAGACTTACACAAAGAGAAATCATTAATAGTTTTTTTTTTATTTTTATCCCTAATATCACATCAGCTTCTCCAAGGTCTTTCATTTCAAATTTAGAAAATAAAAATTTCTTAGTCTCATTTACAATATTTACATTACGGCCAAAGATTAACATGTCATCCACATATAAACATATGATCGCAAAATTTGATCCTATCATTTTAGAATAAACATAGGTATCAGATGAATTAACAACAAAGCCATTATCCATTAATGTGAAATTAAATTTTTTATACCACTACTTAGGTGCCTGCTTAAGTCCATATAAGGACTTTCTCAATTTGCATACTATTAAAAGAGAATTAGACTCTATAGTCTCTAATCACACCTGGGACTTGTATGATTTGCCTAAAGATTGTAAACCCATAAGTAGCAAGTGGATATTTAAGAAGAAATTGAGGCCTGGTGGTACAATTGATAAATATAATGCTTAACTTTTGATTAAGGGTTTTAACCAAAAGAAATGTCTTGATTATTTTGATACTTATTCTCCTGTGACTAAAATAGCAACCATTAGAACTGTTATTGCTCTAGCTGTTATTCACAGTTTAGTGGTACACCAAATGAATGTCAAAACTGCATTTTTAAATAGTGATTTAGAGGAAGAGATCTATATGTCTCAACCTGAGGGTTTTGTTGTCCCAGGGCAAGAAGATAAAGTATGCAAATTGAGAAATTCCTTATATGAACTATGTTGGCACCTAAGTAGTGGTATGAAAAATTTAATTTCACATTAATGGATAATGGCTTTGATGTTTATTCATCTGATACCTGTGTTTATTCTAAAATAATAGGATTAGATTTTGTGATTATATGTTTATATGTGGATGACATGTTAATCTTTGGCCGTAATGTAAATGTTGTAAATGAGACTAAGAAATTTTTATTTTCTAAATTTGAAAGGAAAGACCTTGGAAAAATTAATGTGATATTATAACATCCTGATTTTCTGAACTGGAATGCTACATGGTGCTTATGATCCCGAAGGACCACAAGCTAACCCATGACTTATATCTGTACCTGTATACTGCATAATATAACATAAAAATACGGAAAACATGTGTTGAATGACCATAAGGTTCAATTGAATAAACATCTGATAAGAACAATATCTGAAAATGGTATAACAATATCAAACCAAATCTGAAATAACTATCTGACATGCTATAGTCTGAAAAGCCTCGAACTGTTTGAATAAGGAGTTGATGGGACATGTCCCCAACTAACTCCAACTATTGAAATAAACTGAAAACTACAATAGCAATGAAATCATCGTGTCCTCAAAATATGAGGACTTACTTCTAACTCTGACTGCTGATATTGGAATCTACTGCTGATCTAGAGCTCGTGCCTCTAAACCTATGGTGTAACATAAGAGAAAGCACCATAGTGCAAATGCATCAATAAGAATAAATATACTGACTATACGAGTGAGGTAGGCTAAATGAAAAGGGTTATATGCATGAACAATGTTGACTGATATAAACGTGAGAATACATACATACATGAGAAACTATAACTGAACTCGTAATGATACTGACTACTGAGTCTGAATACTGACATCATAACTTTACTGACAATCACTAATAAGTGAGGAACTAACACTGTATTACTAAATACTGAGGGACTAGTGCTATGTTACTAATACATAAATAACTGTGTATGACAGTCCTAATTATGAAGGACTGGTCTGGTCGACTATATCTGACAGTCTAATTATAAAGTATTAATCTGATTGACTGTATCTGGTAGCCATGAATATGAAGAACTGATATTCTTGATCGTATCTGACAATCATAAAGATGGATACTGGTAATATGAGTTTAGAGAACTGATAATAATGATAACATGAGTGACTGTATCTTACAATCCTAAATATGGTAGAACTAGCTGAATTTCGTATTGTATCTGAGTTGACTGTATCTGGCAGTCCTGATATTCTGAAGAACTATCGGAGTCTATTACTAAAACTAAGACTAAAATTGAGAGTGTGGGAGGTAATTATCTAATCAACATACCCCAGAACTGAACTGGTGGGGTTCAATCTTTACCCTGATTGGAAGGGTATCAATACCGTGCCATGGGTAGAGACAACATATGAGTAACGCTATTTTGTTTTTGGGAGCTCATTCTATTTGCCCTACTATCAGGTAAACTCAAAAGAGATGCATTAGCCCTATGGGAAGGGACATCTCAACCTACGCTAGCTATGTAGTTCTGGAATACAAGAATTACTTATAGGAATCTCACCCTCTGACTGTAGCAGGTGAGTCCCCATCCTTGGGTTCACTCGGTGCTTAATCCTACTCTTAACTGAAAGACACTGAACTGATTAGTTGAACTGAACTGATTAACTAAACTGATGTAAGTAGGATTGTTTAACCGAGCTAAACTGAATTTACTGGATTTCGATGATTGACGGAATGTACTGAGTTCTGAAAACTGATTGAGAGTACTGAAGTTACTGATATTAACTGTGAATACTGAGGTTGCTGAGGTTACTAAGCACTGAGATTACTGACATTACTGGGTTTTCCTAAGTCACATGACTAACTAATTTATATAGATCATGGCTTGAATGAGAGTATCGTGACAAATTGACATGGCTCTAGGCATACAACTATATTTTTTGGGTACATGTACCCCGAGAACTCTATGGAAAGAAACTGGCACACATGACTAACTTGATCGTAAGAATAACATTCACAATTTATAATACCATAAATAGGGGATTTCATACTACACATGGTTATCATATTCTTGAACATGGAAGATACTGCATATAATATGTACATACTTGCTTGGCTCTAATTTCATGAGCATTCCATAGTACAATAACAATACATGACAATTTACATGGAATTCATGTTGAGTCATAAGGGATAGAGCATGGACTTGTCTTTTAAGTTCTATTTAGCTAAAAATACATGATTTCTAGTATCTTAGGTATTTTATCAAACACCTTGCATGCACAACTTTGGGCATAGGTTTATTCATGAATTCAACCACCCAAATCACCCAAAGTTCATATATTTTAACTAACAGACCATCCTAGTTTCATACAAACCCATAAAGATTCTATCTTGACATCATTAAACGCATAAAGAAGATCAACAATCAAATAAAAACATAAAAAATCATGACATATGGTTTAAAATAGGGTTCTTGGACTTCATGGACGAAAGGAGTCCATGAATGAACACACACATACCTTAGCTCTTGATTTAGTGAAGATTGACAGAGAGATTCTTGGAATTTGATGGTAGAATTTGCTTGAACCTGAATCCGCCAATTGAAACCCTAATGTGTTTTTGAGAGGATTATTATGAAAAAGAGTATGTTTTGCTGAAATAACGGCTTAATTTCATGTTTGGGAGCTTATATAGGGTTGGGAAGATGATCCAAATACCTCTCTATATGCGTCTTTTAATTTATATAAAAATTTCCCGATTTGGGCCTCTGGAACGATGCGGAGATATCGCGTTGCCACTTTTTTATGACCTAAAAACTCACCGCAACACGATAAAATCATGAAGAGACATTGGAAATTGACAAACTTCATTTTGGCTTATGGCGCGACGCGCCACTGACTGAAATGACACTGCTGAAACTTTAAATCGCCATAACTTCTTCACCGGGTGTCCGTTTTAGGCGAATTTGGTATCGACGGAAAGCTTATTCAATTCTATACAATTTGGAGTGTATGAATCTGCCAAAATTATACCTATAAACCAAGTTATGATCGTTCAAAGATTACCTATGTGAAATCACACACAAAAATTTGGTGGATTCAAAAGTTCTTTGCTTGGCTTACTCTAAGTGACTCTTATGAACATTCTTAACACATCATAAGCTCTATTATCACTAGGAGACTCATCCTAATTCATGTACTCAAACATAAATCATAGTATAGGAGGTTTCATGCATAGGAACAATGGTTCATTTTCTAGCTTAGAAATATACGAGGTATTACAATATCTCCCTCTTAGAAATATTCGTCCTCGAATGAGACTAACTGAGAGGGGAAACAATAAGCTGAACCTCAACTGAACATGAATGACTAAAACATGATCTCATGAATGACGTGACAAATAAAATGATTCATATTGAACATGCATATCTGATGCATGGGTAGTTGATTTATGAATGAAGGACTGAGTGTTCTGATGAACTAAGTTTCTCAGAATGAGAATGCATATCTGATACAAAGATTGATAAGATGAATTCATGCATATCTGATGCATGATTATATGACTGACATGATACATGAATGCATGACTGAAAGTACTAATTAGTTTATCACGCATATCTGATGCGTGAAGTACACGACTAAATTGACTCATAAATATGCGACTTAACATGAAATGGTAAAGACACCAAGTTTGAACTAAAAACTGAGCATGGAATGGAATACCAAGTTTGGTACTGAAATCTGAATATGAGAACAAATAAGCTCAAGAAAGACTGTTACCTTGAACCGAACATACTGATGAGTCTGAGATTAATTACTCAATATGCATGAGCGGTAACATAAGAACATAACTGAGTCTGGAATATGATACATGAACTAAACTAAGTCTGTAATGCATGACAAGGATAGAGTATCTTATCGTGGACTAAACTGAGCTGTTGAGTACAAGGTTACAACTGAGATTTGGAGCTAGAGGGTCAACTTATGAGTATCCCTACTCCAAATTGTATTCATTATGCGAGAAGAGAATGGGATGCTTATGTTATGAAAGTTTGGGGGATTATATGATATCTCTCCCTTAGGACACTAAGTCCCTCTAGGAATACTGTCATGGCTGAGCTACTGCGGGAAACTGTGGTGATACGCAAGGCACCTAGGAACTAAATTATAACTGATTATCTAAGATTTGAAACTTGAGGCCTAATACATGATCTAAGATGAAGCAACTAAACTTCATGCACTGCAACTAAGACAACTAAAAGATTTATGAGGTTTTGAGCACGACTATATGAATATACTAACTTATCTGATTAACTGAATAACTGATAGCTGAATACTGGACATGTGAGACTTGTCTGTACTTAGTCTAAATAACTAAACTAAGGTTGTAGAATATTACGCATAGGAGGTAATGATTGATTGGATAACATGAGGTAACTGAGCATGAATGAGCAAAACTGTATCACCTAAAGAATGCAAGGCTAGGCGTATAACATAATTTGGAAATATCCTATAGACTGAGGTACTGAAATACTACTGACTGAGTAACTGATAGTTGTAGCATGGGTCAAGCAAGTCTGGAACTAAACTATGTTTCTGATCTGATTACTAAACTGAAGTTGGCACTAAAACTAAACTCTAACTGAGATTCTTACTGGAACTAAATGCTGGGTTCTGATAACTGAATGCTGATAACTAAGGTTTAGGATGATATTGAAATATTGAATTCCAGAACTGAACACTGATTACTGGGTACTAAATACTAAAATTGTAACTAAGATGGCAACTGCGTTTCTATAGTATGTGATGGGGATTGACATAAGTCAAGGATCTAAATATATATTCACACTCTGTACTTCTCCATCTTCTAAATACAACCTCATGATAACCACTTACTTGCATACTAACATGGTATTCAAGCCTATCTTCTTAACTATCCCCTCGTATGCAGTAAGTATGCCACAGTCTTCTCTTAATATGAAATATTTTGTATCTCCTATCTAAGCAACTACTCATCACTACAATGTTCTATAAGGAAAGCTTACTGAAGGATTACATCAGGAGAACCTGAAACATAAATTGGCACTGACTGAACTTGACACATGACTGAAACCTTAAGAATAGAATATCAATAGCATGGATTTACCAAAAAGGTCTTAGTTAAGGATATACATGACATAGTCTGAATTTATCTTATTTGTAGGGGCATAGCATGAGTCATGGAAACTGAATATACTGTAAGGCGTGACATGTGTACTGAGTCATGAGCTGCATGACCTGAGTCTAAAATTTTTGAATTCATGGGACATGATTCGTAACACTGAGGGAGCTGAAACTCCTTATGTGGGGAACTAGGAGTGCACAAGAGTCTATGATAAATATGTAAATATAAGCTGTGTTCATGGAATTAAGTTATGAAACATGTGTAGGCATCATGCTGACTGAAGTACAAAACTTGTGTGAAGATAAGGATGGATCGGGAATCGTTGTCCCTTACTGATCTTTCTATACATACTAGCACTACTACTGGAATTCTAAGAGCCTAACTTGGTTACTTGATCTATCATCTCCCCCTTGACCTTAAGCCATCTTCTTATGTCTGTGAATACTTGACTAAGCTCTAAACTGAACTTTAATCATAATCACATACTTACACCCTATCAAACATATGCTTGCCTTACTAAGCCCATTAGCTACTTCTGTTACTTCATATACTACTAATATCACATCCACACCTTCATACTTAATTCAAATCAATAAACTTAAATTCTATCTTACACTATTTAAGCCTATTGATTTACTCTGGTACAACTATCCCCATGAATACATAATCTGATCAATCTGGATAATACTATCCCAACTCTACCACTGTTAACTCCTGAGTTTATGCTTAAAAATTCTAGGTCTACGCTGTTATAAGATTCTTAGAAAAGATCTGATGGTGTATCTAAAATTGGGTTCGTGAAGGAGTTCTTATGGTCATAAATGAAATCTGTACAACTTGGAACATAACGGGATTGATGAGGTATTTTTGAGTCTTTAAGCAATCCCATAACTGTATGCTGGGACTGGTTAAGAAAACTCTATCTCTAGAACTTAGAGCTTCACTATTTCTGTTACCTTAAAAGTAAGGTGGAGTTAACATGTGTTGAACATAACAAGAATCTATATGAGTTTTCTTAGAAAACTTTTCTATAGCACGATCTGAGACATGAAAGAAAGGAAATTGTTTCTAAAACATCTCATAGCCTCCTGAACATAAGTGTGGTGCACAATACACACATGTACAAGACTCTACTTGATACTGATTTTTAGACTTCCTAGGACACTGTTGAACCTTAGGTTTGATACCAAGTTTGTAACACCCCAATTTTCTGAACCGAAATGCTACACGATGCTTATGACCCTGAAGGACCACAAGCTAACCCTTGACTAATATCTGTAACTTTATATTTCATAATATAACATAACAATATGTAAAACATGTACTGAATGGACATAAGGTTCAACTGAATAAACATCTAATAAGAACAATATCTGAAAATGGTATAATAATACCAAACCAAATCTAAAATAACTGTATGACATGCTATAGTCTGGAAAGCCTCTAACTGTTTGAATAAGGAGTTGATGGGATATGTCCCCAACTAAATCCAACTACTGAAATAAACTGAAAACTGCAATATCAATGAAATTATCGTGTCCTCAAAATATGAGGACTTACTTATAACTCTGACTATTGATACTGGAATCTACTGCTGATCTGGGGCTCGTGCCTCTAAACCTATGGTGTAACATAAGAGGAAGCACCATAGATCAAATGCATTAGTAAGAATAAATATACTGAGTATACGAGTGAGGTAGGCTAAATGCAAAGGGTTATATGCATGAACAATGTTGACTGATATAAACGTGAGAATGCATACATACATGAGAAACTATAACTGAACTCATGATGATACTGACTACTGAGTCTGAATACTGACATCATAACTTACTGGCAATCACTAATAAGTGAGGAACTAACATTGTATTACTAAATACTGAGGGACTAGTGCTATGTTACTGATACATAAATAACTGTGTATGAAAGTCCTGATTATGAAGGACTGGTCTGGTCGACTGTACCTGACAGTCTAATTATTAAGTATTAATCTTATTGACTGTATCTGGCAGCCATGAATATTAAGAACTGATATTCTTGATCGTATATGATAGTCATGAAGATGGATACTGGTAATATGAGTTTAGAGAACTGGTAATAATGATAACATGAGTAACTGTATCTTACAGTCCTGAATATGGTGGAACTAGCTGAGTTTCGTATTATATCTAAGTTGACTGTATCTAACAGTCCTAATATTCTGAAGAACTATCTGAGTCTATTATTGAAACTAAGACTGAGACTGAAACTAAGACTGTGGGAGGTAATTATCTAATCGACATACCCTATAACTGAACTGGTGGGGTCCAATCTTTAACCTGATTGGAAGGGTGTAAATATTATTCCACGGGTAGAACAACCTGTGAGTAACCCTATTCTATTTTTGGGAGCTCATTTTGTCTACCCTACTATTAGGTAAACTCAAAAGAGATGCATTAGCCCTATGGGTAGGGATATCTCAACCTACACTAGCTACGTAGTTCTGAAATGCAAGGATTGCTTCTAGGAATTTCACCCTCTGACTATGGTAGGTGAGTCCCCATGCTTGAGTTCACTCGATGCTGAATCCTACTCCCAACTGAAAGACATTGAACTGATTAGCTAAACTAAACTGATTAACTGAACTGATGTTAGTGGGATTGTTTAGTGGATCTAAATTGAGTTTACTAGATTCCGATGACTGACGGAATGTACTGAGTTTTGAGGACTGATTGAGAGTACTAAAGTTACTGAGATTAACTGTGAATACTGAGGTTGCTGAGGTTACTGAGCACTAAGATTACTGATATTACTGGGTTTTCCTGAGTCACATGACTGACTGATTTCTATAGATCATTTCTTGAATGAGAGTATGATGAAAACATGACATGGCTCTAGGCATACAACTATATTTTTTTGGTACAAGTACCCCCAGGACTCGATGGAAAGAAACTGACACATATGACTAACTTGATTGTAAGAATAACATTCAAAATTCATAATACCATAAATAGGGGATTTCATACTACACATGGTTATCATATTCATAAATATGTAAGATACTGCATATAACATGTACATACTTGCATGGTTCTAATTTTATGAGCATTCCATAGTACAACAACAATACATGACAGTTTACATGTAATTCATATTGAGTCATAAGGGATAGATCATGGGCTTATCTTTTAAGTTCTATTTAGCTAAAATAAATGATTTCCAGTCTCTTAGGTATTTTATCAAAAACCTTGCATGCACCACTTTGGGCATAGGTTTATTCATGAATTCAACCACCCAAATTACCCAAAGTTCATATATTTCAACTAACATGCCATGCTAGTTTTATACAAACCCATAAAGATTCTATTTTGACATCATTCATCACATAAACAAGATCAACAATTAAATCAAAACATAAAAAATCATGAAATATATTTTAAAATAGAGTTCTTGGACTTTATGGATGAAAGGAGTCCATGAATGAACACACGCATACCTTGGTTCTTGATTTAGTAAAGATTGACAGAGAGATTCTTAGAATTTGATGGTAGAATTTGCTTGAACTTGAATGCCCCAATTGAAACGTTAATGTGTTCTTGAGAGTATTTTGATGAAAAAGAGTATGTTTTGGTGAAATAATGGCTTAATTCCATGTTTGGGAGCTTATATATGGGTAGGAAGATGACCCAAATACCTCTCTATATGCGTCTTTTAATTTCTGTAAAAAATTCCCGATTTAGGCCTCTAGCATGATGCGGAGACATCGTGTTGCCACTTGTTTATGACCTGTAAAATCATTGCAACACGGTGGAATCACAGAGAGACACTGAAAATTGACAAACATCATTTTGGCTTATAACACGACATGCCACTGACTGAAATGACATTGCTGAAACTTTAAATTTCCATAACTTCTTCACCGGGTGTTCGTTTTAGGCGAATTTGGTATCGAAGGAAAGCTTATTCAATTATATAAAATTTTGAGGGTATTAATATTCCAAAATACCACCTATAAAACAAGTTATTCTCATTTAAAGATGACCTATATGAAATTACAAACGAAAATTTGGTGTATTCAAAAGTTCTTAGCTTGGCTTACTTTATGTGACTCTTAGAACATGATTAATACATCATAAGATCTATTATCACTAGGATACTCATCTTAATTCTTGTACTCAAACATGAATAACAGTATAGGAGGTTTCATACGTAGGAACAATGGTTCATTTTCTATCTTAGAAATATACGGGGTATTACAGATATTGGAGTTAAAAATTTTTTTTAATGGTTTCTATTTGTTTAAGTCTCATTATATTGAAAATATGTTGAAAAGGTTTGATTGTTTTTATCTAGATTTAGTGAGAATTCCTTATGATTATAGCATACACTTGAAAAATAATAGAGATTCTAGTGTTTCTCAAACTGAATATGCTAAAATTATTAGGAGTGTAATATTTATCATGAACTATACTAGGCCTGATATAACTTATGTTGTTAGTATATTGAGTAGATATACTTATAGTCCCAGTAGTGAACATTGTCATGCCCTTCTTCTCTTGTTAAGGTACTTGAGAGGTACTATGGATTGGTGTTTGCATTTTAATAAATTTCCTGCTATTTTAGAAGGTTTTTATGATGAAAACTAGGTGACTGACAATGATGAAGTTAGGTCAACCAGTGGCTATGTGTTTACTTTGGGTGAAGGTGCTAGTTCGTGGCCGTCTTCAAAGTAGACTTTTATAGCACATTCTACCATAGAATCTGAATTCATTGCTCTTAAGTTGACAGGGCAAGAAACTGAGTGGCTGAGAAATATTTTGACAGATGTGCCTTTATGGGGAAGACAAATATCACCAATCTCTTTACATTGTGACTCACAGGCAGCAATTGAGATTATTAAAAATAGTGTATACAATGATAAAAAGAGACATATTCACATCAGACATGGTGCAGTTAAACAATTATTGAAATATGATGTTATTTTCTTGGAATATATAAGATCCGAAAGAAATTTGGTGGATCCTGTGAACAAGGGTTTAACAAGGAAATTAGTCCTTGAATCGTTGAGGGGGATGGGGCCAAAGCCCATGGATTGAGGTAATATGGTGGATACCTATTTGTGGTCAAACAAAGCCATATAGGCCTTCAATAAACACTACATATCCTATCACTATGGTGTGATGTAGTGTATTATAAGGTTGAGCTTATTTTTGCTCTTATTGATCCATAGCCTTAAGGTGATCTATGGGATAGACTTGATGGATCACCTATGTGAGTGTAAAAGGCTAGTCACCTTTTTATGAAAGACTTGGGTTGTTTTTCAAAAGCACTCATAAGACCCAAGGTTTGTGTGCATGACCATAAAAGACACTTTGTAGTTTCATGGAGGTTTTTTAAAATCAAAGATATGGTATGTGTTGTGGGGGTCTCAACTTAAGTTCATCGAGTTCAAGAGTAGTTCACTTTTTGGATAGTTGTTGTTGCCTCATAACACTACGTGTCAATTCAAATTGAAAGATATTGACACTTATGTACATGTTCCTTCCTTTTGCCTAAAATTTATTCATATTTTTTATCTTTACATTAGTGGGGAATTGTGGATTTAATGCTCTTTAAAGCATTTGTATAATGCAATGAATAAAGAAAAAAATAAAACATACATTTTTGAGAGTTGAACACTTCTAAGTAATAAAGAAAGTGAGCATATCTCCTTCAGAACATAAATTCTATAACATGTAGTAATGACTTTTTAATGCCATTAATACTCACCATTAATTCCTTCAAAGTTCACCTGTCTTTGTCACTTTCAAATCCTATATAAAGAACTCCTACGGAGAAAAGAAAACAGACAACAAATAGAAAGAAACAAAAAAGAGTCTTCCTCTTTTTCTCTTCTTGAATTACTTTGGGCAATTGGTTTAGGCAACCTCTAAACTTCTATCCATGAGTGCACATGTTTGGAAGTAGCTGTGGGAGTGACTGGCTAGAAGGATTTGCATCAGAGTCGGGCTAAAATCTCTTTCAAGGAAATAGGTTACCACGACATAGTGTTTATGACAACTCTCTTACTATTACTAATTCCTACCCAACATCAATATGGTAGTATTTTTCCTAACAGCTTAAATATTAAGCAATTTGCATACTCAACTTCAAAACTAGCTATGAATCTTGGGAATACGAGACTTGGACATACATCATCTATTTTCCTTAATAATATATTTCCTCATAGAATTAGTAGTATAAAAGACACTTTATCTGATTGTGTAGTATGTCCATGTGCAAAGCAAACTAGACTGGCTTTTTCAATTAGTAGCATAACAACTACTAAAGGTTTTGATTTGATTCATCTAGATCTACAGGGTCCTTACAAAACAACTAAATATGATGAAAATAAATACTTTTTAACAATGGTAAATGACTATTCAAGGTTTACTTGGTGTTTTTGCTTATAGGTTTACTTTGTGTTTTTACTTAAGCAAAAGGCTGATGTGTGTGTGACTTTATATTAATTTTTGTAATATGTTAGATTTTTTGTAATATTTTAGCACTAAATTCAATAAAATAGTAAATATAATAAGGGTTAATAATGACATAAAGTTTCTTAACGTTGTATGTAACATAATGCTTAAGTAGCTTGGCATATACATCAAACTACGTGTGTATACGTATTCCAACAAAATGAGATAGTAGAAAGAAAACACATGAATATATTAGAACTTACTAGATAAATTATATTTTGAGATGCTATTCCCATTAAATTTTAGGGTAATTGTGCTACGTCAATAGTCTATCTAATAAACTAGGTCAGTTTTAAGAGGTCTTACCCTTTATAAGAATTTGTATAGCAAAGCTACATCTCTTACTCACATAAGAGTAATAGGATGTTTATGCTATGATAAGGTACCTAATCAATCTAATAAAATTATGTCAAGGTCTATTATTGCTAAACATATAGGATACTCTAATGTGGACAAATTATATGTTCAGTGAGTAATAACTAACAAATAGTTCTTTGTTAACAGGGATATTGTGTTTTATGAGGAATCATTTCTATTTATGAAGAAGGATACTACCATTTATCCTCCATTCACTCATTTAGACACACATGATTCAAAGGAGTATCAAGAAGCTTCTCACAAGAACATACCTGACTTGGTTGTAGCCGATGCACCAACAATATATGCATCTAGAGTTCTCATAGAGCATCCATCATAAGTGATAAAATAGCTAGAGCTATTGGACTAGGTTCAACGATATGGTACTTAGATATGGGAGAATGAACAAAGCTTCATTGATTGAAAGAAATATAATTGTTCTGATTATATTGTTGCTATTGCTTTACTTGTAATTGCTACTTATAAAGAATAACCGACTCCACTACTATTGAAAGATTGATAGTTGTACACCACTAACTTACTTACAAACTATAACAACCTAGACGACTAGTCTCTTTACTCCTCCTCAAGCTGGTAACAGAAAAACATCAAGGACACTCAGCTTGGAAAGATAAAACTGATGTTGAGCTGCTTGAAGTCTTTTAGTCATAATATTAGCTAGTTGCATGTTGGAGAAGACATGAACTGGTTTTAGTAAACCTAATTTGATTCTTTCTGTGAAAAAATAACAATCAATTTCTATGTGCTTAGGTCTCTCATGGAAAATACGACTAGTAGCAATTTGTAGTGCAACTTTGTTATCACAAAACAACTTCACATACATGGTTAAGGTCACTCCAAGCTCTACCAATAAACCAGTCAACTATATCACTTCTGTAGTAGCAGCTTCCATTCTCTTGTACTCAGCTTTTGCTCACTGTATGTTGTTTCTTAGACTTCCAAGAAACCAAATAATCACCCAACATGACTATATTTCCTAAAACTGACCTTTTAGTATTGGGGTAAGATGCCCAATTAGAATCACTGAAGGCAGTCATAGATGTGATCTCATCTACCTTAAGTAGAATTCCAAGTTTAGGATTACCCTTCAGATACCTCACCACTCTTAGTGCACTATCCATGTGAGACAGTTTAGGTCTCTGCATAAATTGGATTAATATTTATACTGCAAAACAAATGTCAGGCTAGGTAATGGTGAGGTAAAACAACTTGCGAACCAGCTTTTGATAACCAAGTATTTCATCTATTTCTGGATCATCAGATGGACCAGCTTGGAGGTCATATTCGATAGAAGTTAATTTCTTATTAACCTCAAATGGTGTTAGAGCTAGTTTGCACTCACTTAGGATAATTTGTGAGATTAGTTCCAACATATATTTCCTTTAGTTAAGCAAGATACCTTTGTCAAACATGATTACTTTAATCCCTAAGAAGAATCTTAACTGGCTCAAATCTTTCACCTTGAATGTCTTGTTCAGTGTGTCCTTTGGCATGCTGAATTAGAGTAGGATTGCTCCCTGTGATAAGTAGATCATCAACATAGACCAAAACTACTACAATATTAATCCTGACCTCTGAATAAACAGAGAGTGATCATAGCTACACTATGTATAGCCATCAGCAATCAATGTATTTATGAGCTTAATATTCCACTGTTTAGAAGCCTATTTGAGTCCATATAATGATTTTTTAGTTTGCATACTAGTTTAATTCCTTGTCTTTAAAAGCCTTAGGGAAATTCCATGTATACATCTTCATAAAGATCTCCTTGTAGGAAAGCATTATTTACATCTATTTAGAAGAGGTCCCACTTCTTAGAGGTTGCTAGGCTAATCACAGTTCTGACTGTCACAATCTTAGCAATAGGTGAGAAGGTATCATGATAATCCAACCCTTCCTACTGATTATATCCCTTTGCAACAAATTTGTCCTTATATTTTTCAATGCTTTCACCAGCCCTATTTTGATCTGGTATACCCATTTAGAACCTATGAAATGTTTCCCTGGTGGTATAAGGATCAGGTCCCAAGTTTGATTATCCTTCAGGGCTTTCAAGCTACATTCCTCAATCTAGTGTTTATCTATTGCAGCTTCTTTAAAATTTTATGGTTTAATTTGAGCTAAAAAAGCTTGTAATAGGATTGGTATGGTGGTGAGATATTATCATAAGACAACACATCTGAGATAAAACAAAGGGTCACACCTCCAGAATTAGAACCAGATTTAGTGGTGACATAATCCTTTAACCATATTGGCGGATTGACACTTCTTGTTGTCCTTCTCAAGTATGTTGTTTGTGGAATAGGTAAAAGTAAATGCTCCTCTGGTGGTACTTCAATAGCTTCAACTGTGGAATGTCGCACATCATCTGCAACTTTCGGTACTACAGTAGAACTAGTAGGATCACCATATACTGGTGCATGTGATGCAGGTATAGAAATTGGAGAAGGATCATGATGATGATCATAGACAGATGTGGAACACAAAAATCATTGTTTCTTCATGTTTGATTCCCTTGAAAGAAAAGATGTCTTCCCTGAACACCATATCTCTGCTGACCCAATATATGTTCTGCTAAAGCTCAAACAACCTGTATCCCTTTTGAGACTCAGAATAACCAATAAAAATTGCTCTTTTGGCTCTTGGTTTAAACTTATCTCTTCTGGGTAAAGTGGATGCAAAACATAAGCAACCAAAGACCCTTAAGTGATCATATACTAAAGGTTTGTTATATAAAATTGTATAGGGTAAGTTTCTTTGCAAGACTAGTGCAGGCAATTTATTTATCAGATATGTTGCAGTCATACCATAATCTCCTAGAACCTGTTAGGGATGGAACTCTGAAATTTGAGAGATCTAGCTACCTTAAGAATGTGTCTATGTTTTCTCTCTACCACCCCATTTTGTTGGGGTGTGTATGGATAAGAGCTTTGATGAATAATTCCCAATGATGAGAACAAATCAAAGCACTGAGAATTGAAAAACTCTCTACCATTGTTTGATCTTAGTGTCTTCACAGTAGTACCAAATTGATTCTTTACTTTTAACAAAAAATCTTTTAGAACAATAATCACTTCAGACTTATACTAAATCAAACATGTCTACATATATCTACTATAGTCATCAATAATGGTAAGAAAGTAATATCTTTTGTCATAAGTAGGAACCTTAAAAGGACCCCATACATCAACATGTGTTAACTAGAAAATGATACTAGAATGTCAGTTACTAACGGGAAACTGTAACCTTGTTTGCTTGGATAATGGGCATATTTCACATAGTTTGTGTGCTTCTCTACCTTTTTAACAATAGGAATGCAACTTGGAATACTGATGGATGGGTGGCCTAATCTCATATGCCACATTGCCCCATCAACTACTGTATGAATTGTTAAACCTGCTATATAATGTCTTGTATTGTTATCCTTCATCAAGTATAAACCATTGTTTTCTCTACCAATCCCCAAGACCTTGCCAGAGTAAAGGTCCTAGAAAACACAAAATCTGGGTAAAAGCATACTGAATAACAGAGATACTTTGTCATCTTTAACACTAACAATAAGTTGTACTTGAAATCAGGAACATATAGAACATTCTTAAGCTTATGATCTCTTAGAATAACAGTGGTTCCTTTGTGTGTAACTTCATATCTACCACCTGTTGGTACTTAAACCTTATTACTTTCACAACCTTCAAGTTTTAAGGGATTAATCAAGCACTCTTTATGTGGTGCGATATAATGATATGCACCAGAATCAATTATCCATTCACGTGAAAAAATATTGGATAAATGTGCTAGTATACCTGTCATACTAGCTTGAAAATAACCTGAGGTGTTGTTGTTGCTGCCTGAGGTGTTGTTGGAACTTGCTGAGACTAGTTGTTGATATTGTTTCTCAGATATATATCTCCCCTCTCTTGGAGAAATAGTTCCAATCTTTGCATCCACAATATTATCTTGAGCATAGGCTTTAGTAAAATAAGTCACAAAACTATATTGACCCTTCCTTTTGCTTTTGAAATCAGGTAGATATCCCACCACTCTATAGCAATCCTCTATTAAATGGTTTCTATAACCATAATGAACACAACTTGTAGGAAAAAGTGGCTACTTATAGGTTTTCTAATTTTGAGTAGAGGCAGGTTTAGACGGGTTAAATGCTAATCCCTTGTATCTGTGGCCACTTCTAGCCATTAAAGTGATGGAATCAATTTGTTTGCTATCCATTATTGTACCACCAGTGCATATTCTTGATTAATCGTCAAGACAGGGGTGCGCAATAAAATATCATTTCGTATATGACTGAAACTCTCGTTTAGCCCCATCAAAAATTACAACAACCTTTGATTTTTAGAATTTCAATGAAAGTATTAGATCCTTCACAACTACAACCTATTCGTGGTACTAAGGCATCTATCTCATCCTAATAATCTTGTATTTTAGAATAGTAAGTAGTGACTGAGTTCGTACCTTGAGTTAAAGTAGCTATATGCTTCCATAGCTAATATATTCTGGTGAGATTTAATTTATCGAACCTTCACTTTAATTCATCCCAAACTTTCTTCGAATCGGACACATATACTATGCTAGAAGCCAAATTTGATGAAATCGTAGCTCCAATCCAACTTAGAACAATCACATTACATTATTCCTAGATATTTCCCAAATCGTTACTGTACTGAGCTTTTGTACAACTACCATCCATAAAACCAAGCTTGTTTTTCCCTATAAAAACTAATCACATCAATTTGCTCCATAATGTGTAATTATCTGGACCTTTTAACTTGATCCTAATTAACTCCAATCCAGGTGTATCGGAATTTTACAGATATAGAGGATGATAGAAATCGATTTGCATTTCTATTTCTGCTGAGTTCTATAAATTAAGTGAGGAGGTAGTGTTTTCCTCAATTATTGACGATACACTGGTTCTTAGCTTCAGCAGCTTATGGATCACTGCTCTGATACCATGATAAAATAGCTAAAGTTGTTGGTCTAGGTTTGATGATATGGTACTTAGATAAGGGAGAATGAATAAAGCTTCATTGATTGAAACAAAAATGATTGTTCTAGTTATATTATTTCCATTGCATCACTTGTAATTGCTACTTATAAAGAATAACCAACTCTACTAATATTGACAGCTAATATTGACAACTGTACACCACTAACTCAGTAACAAACTATAACTACCTAACTGACTAGTCTCTTTAATAAGTAGATGCTAACTTAATGCCTTAAAGAAGATCACCTAGAGTTACTAAGCCTTCTATTTGGATAAAAGACTTTTTGTCTTTAAAAATACATCAAGAATTTAAGCATGGACTCAACAAACACTTGTCATATTATGGTATACACAGAATTATCAAGCCTTCGGTACTACTATTTCTAATGTTTCTGAACCTTAATCCTATTTGGAAAAAGCTAATAATCTAAGATGGATTGAGGCAATGGAAGCTGAAATTGAAGCCTTGCAAGAAAATAATACATGGGACATTGTGCCATTACTTGAGGGTAAAAGGTCTATTGGTTGCAAGATTATATTCAAGGTAAAGTATAAGTCTTGGGAAAATTGAGAGATTCAAAGATAGATTAGTGACTAAAATATATAGCTAACAAGAGGGAATAAATAACTAAGAAACTCTCTCCCCTGTGCTAAAACTTAAAATAGTTAGAACTGTCTTGACACTGGTTGTGCTCAACAAGGATGGTATGTCTATCAAATAGATGTATTTAATATATTTCTATAAGAGAACTTATTTAATTAAATATACATGAATTTATGTAACACCCCAGGTATTTGGGGAGCCTAAATTGAGCTTAAAATGAGT
Source organism: Capsicum baccatum var. pendulum (assembly GCA_030864225.1). Classification (NCBI taxonomy): domain Eukaryota; kingdom Viridiplantae; phylum Streptophyta; class Magnoliopsida; order Solanales; family Solanaceae; genus Capsicum; species Capsicum baccatum. Next base: position 196,468,070 of record CM061559.1, on the reverse strand, counting down.
CTACGTGGTCCTTAGATAGAGTCTAGAGCATCCCAAAATGGGTTCAAATGCTTTAGGAAAAGTTTGGACATGGAAAATAGGTCATGCGGCACAAGAGGGCCAATTTGCATTATATCCATGTTGCGAGGGACCCAGAAAGGGGTCACTACCTTACCTTCATGCCAAGCATCACGTCGCATAAGGAGAGGCCCGTGCTGGACCTCCACACTGGGGTTCGCATCATGACACCTCTCATTTTCATCAATGAGATATCATTTTAAATTGTTTTTAATGGTATTTTGGTTTTTGCACGTCCTTTAAACTATATCACTTTCATTTAACCTATTTCTAAGCCTTAAAATTTCTGTATTCTCTCAAAAAGAGTCATTATTCATTCTAAAGCTAAGGTTGAAAAGCAAAGAAGGTTAGTGTTCAAGCTTAAGGCTGCTCTTCTTGAAATCTTTAGGAAATTTCTCTGTAAAAAGGCATATTGGACACTATCTTATTTTAACTATCTTTAAATTGTGATATTAAATTAATATTCCTATGTTTTGATAATTGTTTAACAAACTTTAAAAGGTTTATTCATGGTTTGAATGGTGAATTGTGAATTGAATTTGTGTCTCATGGTAATGTTGGAATTTGGCGATTTGGGTTTCACAATGTTTATGAATCTCTGGTATGATAATGACATGAACCTCAACCCATATCATAATTTGGTCTTTACAAAAGCATTTCATAGTGTCTTAACTTTCCTTTGGAAAATTGCATAACACTAACTGGTAAAAAGGTTAAAAGGTTTTGGAGATGCCTTTGGGGGCTATGGTTTTGAATTTTAAAATGAAATTTGGAGTTTAATGGTTAAATGGATATGGTATGGCATAATATGAATGGATTGCAAGTCTTTTGGTATGATGATACCAATTGGGGATGCCTTAATAAAAGACTCTATAGTTAATGTTAAGTGGAAAATTATTTTAAATTGGTCTTAAAGGAAATTTTGTAGCTTCACCAAGAAGGTGTATCCCCAGAAGAACAAATACTGGAAACCATATTTACCGACATTGGGGTATATGGCCACTGTGTTTTCTTTACATAGTATATTTTTGGAAGGCTTTTCTAGGTGACTTTAGCCAAATTTCCTTTTTTTATGTGGCTAACATAGATTGGAGACCTTTCGACAAGGGAAATAGAACCCATATAACTCGTGGATGCCTGAAGGTTAGTATGAAATACACAGTTTTAGATTAATTTTTTAAATGGTCATGTATCATGTTCCTTCCCCCTATCCCAGTATTCTATTTCATTTATAATTACTGTATATGTGATTTATGGATGGTTTTGATAAATACATATGTATTTTATCCCTTTCTTGTGTCACATGCCAGTAATTATCGTACTGGCTGGCCTCGGACACTATATCATTTCATGATGTAGGTTTTGAGGGCTTTTCTTATGATGATGTACAATGTTAGGTAGTTCGGTATTCCTATTGGATGATTGTTGAGGTGGTGATCCCTCTATCCTTCGAAAGGCCTAGTTCTTTTTATGTTCTTTTTACCATTCCAGTACTTGCGGGTTTTTTTTGGCATAGTCGGGGTCATGTCTTGACTTGGTTGGTATTCTTTAGTTAGAGAATTTATGGACAATATTGGGATATTACTTTGTGGATTTGGTCCTTCACTTACAAACTTAATTTTTTGGGTTGTTAAATATTTTTATTCTAATGGTTAGCTTATGTAATTTATTATTATTATCATGCTCATGAGGTAAGGCTAAGGGGCCACCTCAGGCCTTGATTTGTTTTGGATGTCCATCATGGCCAGGGCCTCAGTTTGGATCATGATAAGCTTGGTACCAAAGCATGATTCAGGGTCACTGGGTGTTTACAAATCCATGTCATGTAAAGTCCCTTCTTTTGGTGTGTAGTTCGCCACACTTATAAGGGGAAGGCTACAAGGTATTTAGGAATGTTTCCCCTTTTTGTGTACTATTTTGTGCTAGAGTGTCTATTTACCATGATTCTTGTCCAACTCCTAGCTTACTCTCATCTTAGATCATGCCTCCTTAAAGGTTTGACTGTTCTAAGAACTCAGTTGAAACCTCCATCCCAACTAGAAAAAGTTCATAGAAAGTTCACCCTATTCATAGAATGAAGACTTGGTATAGTACCCATACTTCTTATTTCACTGCTCCACGTGGGGTTTCACTGGTCCCTACTAGTCCACCTTGGTCTTCTCAGGATAGTATTACTCATACTCTATCCCCTTAGAGAGATTCTCAGGTGCTGAGTTTTGTCAGTCCATCTATATGTTTGCTCAAATTATAGTATCACAGTCTCATCGGTTTGATCATGTTGGTTCTGTCACCAGTTCATCTAAGGTCACTCGAGGGCTAGTTTATAGGGATGAATCCCCCAAACTTTATAAGATCCAAGGTTCAGGAAGATTTTCAAGGATTTACTGTTGAGATGGAAAAGATTTTCAGAGTTATGCATGCTAGTGATACAGAGGGGTTTGAGTTTGTATCTTATCAGTTAAAGAAAGTAGATTACTAGTGGTATGAGAAGTGAGAAGAGGTAAGGGGTAAAGATGCTAAGTTGGAGTATAGAAAGAGTTCTCGGGTGTTTTTCTTGATCACTTATTTCCTCAGAAGTTAAGAGAAGCCAAAGCTTAAAGGTTTGGGAATTTAAAGTAGGGTAAGAGGAGTGTTAAGGAGTATGCATTAAAGCTCACCCAACAATCCCATTATGCACCAGAACTTATGTCCAGTATGGGGTCTCAAATAAGTAAGTTTGCTTAAGGTCTTTTTCATGATTTAGGTTTAGAGTGTAAGACTATTATGCTAAACACTGACATAGACATATCAAGACTAGTGGTTTATATTTAATAGGTGGAGGATGAGAAAAAAACTGAAGGAAATAAGGAAAAGGCATAGTAAGAAGTTTAAGTATGAAAAGTAGGATGAAAATTAGCAGAACATAAAAAAAGTGGGTATGTAATGGCCTAAGAATAAGAACTAGGGAAATTCTTATTTGTCAGCTAGTACTCCTGCTCCTTAGACATTAGGTGATTGTTTTTTTTAGTTTCAATTATCCTAAGGCACAACGTTCCCAATCTCAGGTCAGCAGAGATCAGTAGGCCCCACCTTGCCCTCCTTACCATTTTTGTGGGCAGTTTTATCATAGATATTATGAGGAGGGGAAGAATTTTATGCTTTTATTATGGTTATCTTGGTCATATGCGGCAATATTATCCTTTAGATAGGGGTGCACCTGGGGCTAGTAAAGTACAGGCTGCTACCTCTTCAGTTCCTACTGCTAAAAGTACTACTTCAGGGATGGGAACTGGTTGCAATCGCCTATATGCACTTTCCATTCATTAGGAAATCAAGGCATACCCTGATATTTTCACTAATATGTTATAGCTCTTCTCTCGTAATGTTTTTTACTTGTTTAATCCTAGTTCCATCTTATCTTATGTGATATGTTATATGGCTATACACTTTGCGTTTGGTCCTGAAAGTACTTCTGACCCTTTTTCAGTCTCTACCCCAGTGGGTGAGTCTATTATTTTTAGAAAAGTCCATAAGGGTTGTGTGGTGTCCATATTTCATAGCGAGACATTGGTAGATTTAATAGAGATTGATATAGTAGATGTTGATGTAATCTTTGGGATGGATTTACTTTATTAGTTCTATGCTTCTCTGGACTATAGGACCCATAAGGTCACTTTCAATTTTCCAAATGAACTGGTAATATAATCGGAAAGGAGTCCCCTTATACCCATAAGAAAGTTTCTTTCTTATCTTAGGGCTTAGAAATTGCCAAATGGTGTTTGTATCATCTAGTTTGAGTCAAGGATTCTAAATTTAAAAGTTCCTTCTTGCAGCCTATCCCTGTGATTAATGAATTTCTCCAAGTTTATCCAAATGATCTTCCTAGGATCTCTCTATGAAACATCCTGGGTTTTGATCGTTAGAAAATTTCCTAGAAATCCATTCTTTGGACCCAATACGACTCATGGGTACGAGCTGTATGCTGGGGTACGAGTGGTATGGTCCTATCATATGCTGACCAGTGTTAGTTGGTGGGATTGTTTTGTATACTGAAATGGGTATGACTTAAGGATATGAGTCGTAAGGCTTGGTACGAGTCGTATCAAAGACTCGTAGGGTGGGCAGTGTTTGATCCTCCTAGTATTTAATTCTGCCAAGGATACGGGTCATGGGTATGGATCATATGTTGTGGTTATGACTTGGTTGGATGAGTCGTATACTAGATAATATTTGTTCCAAGGGTTGAGGCTTGGATACGAATGGTGGATACCAATCGTATAAGAGGGTACTCGTAGGGGTCCGTCGCATCCCTATGATAGGCTTTAAGGGATTTAAGTTAGGGTATTCTGGACATTTCCCTACTAACCTAACTAGGACCAACAACTTCTGATATATTTAATAGGTTACTTTCCCTAATATTCTATTTATTAACACTTTGAAACTATTCCAAAACATCTCATAATTCTCTCAAGAACTTTTGGAGCAAGAAGTCTAGGGTTTCATCTTACAGACTGCTTTAGGGATTGCTTTGGTGATTTCTTTCCATTAATTCTTTGGTATATGACATGATTCTCTTCCCTCATTTTAATTTCAACTAAAGGCATAGTTTATATGATTGATTTCATGGTTTTACTATTTCATAATTATGGTTTTCAACAATTATTTGGGGGTTTGGATATTAAATGCTTTGTTATGGATTTCTATGGTTTTAATTATTCTTTTATATGTATTAATGGTGGTTTTGGATAATTGGATTGCATGGTAATGTCTTTATAGTCTTTGGAATTGGTTTTGATCATCTTATGCCCCCAAGGTGTTTGATAAAATGCTTATAAAAATATGTTCATTACATTGACTTCTTTTAATGGAACTCTTGCTTGTTTTAAACTGGATCAAGGATTTATGCATGATTTAAATAGTTTGAAAAGGCTAAAGGCTAAATAGTTAAGCTTGTGGAGAACATGGAAATCTCCCAAGTAGATTTAATATGGAAATTGGAAGGGCACCTAAGGTCCTCGTAACCTAAATTATTTGGCTATGAATATTACTTGTATGTAATGGAGTGGTATGATGATACCGCTAATAGTGTCCTTGGTTAATAAATGGTAAATGTATTATTTGTACATGGTTTTAATTATGCATTAATTGCAAGGTGTATAGCTAAGCCGTGGAAGGTGGTGGCCCCGGGGAGACCAAAACTGAAAACTCATAGTTGCTAATATGAGGGGTCTTGATGACCATATACATGTGTTACATTTTATATTGGGGTATGTACTAGTCATCCCATAGGATATTCTCTAGTCATACAACTACACTCATTGGGCCCTTTCAGCAGGATGAGCTGAACCCATATGGCCCGTGGGTGGTTAGAATAGGAAAGCTACACAACTCAAGTAAGGGTTATAAATGCATACTAAATCCGATTCCCTTTCCTGACAATTATAGATGTTTGGTTGTATGCATTATGGGTGGTTTCACTTGGTTTTATGATTAGCATTATTTTATCCCTATCTTGAGATTCATGCTAGCGATCATTCACGAACCCCATCTACTGGTGGCTATATACCCACGCTATGAAGGAATCGGCCACTCTACTCCTCCTATTAAGCATGCAGATTCGATATTAACATTTGGACTGAAGAGGTGAATTTTCATACTTTTGGAAGGTATCATTTCATGTTATGGATTTATTTAGACATTATCTTTTATTTTGGATATTGGTTTTGTCAATAGTTGGGGGCATATCCCAACTGGATTTATTTGTTCTTTCAGATAGAGGCTTTCTGTTACTTTTGGGGGTTGGTATGGGCAGGATCAGTACTAGTGTCGACCTTGGCATTTGAATACCCGGTGGGCTGATACCATTGGATGATATTGTTGGTTGTTCTATCCTACTATATTTTGGGATTGATTTTCATCTTATAATTTGGTATTCCCTTTTGGTTTATGGTCTATGGTTTGGTTTGGTATGCTTGGGAGGTTGTTGTGGTACAGTTGTACTTGGTTTGGTCAGTCACTGTTGTGACCCTATCCGGGAGTCTTAATAAGAACAATAACACTATCTTATTATATTTCTAAATTTCAGCTCATCTAAGGTTGGATATAGATGGTTAGGTTAGGTAGCAGAGGGTGGTCCCCAATCCTGGTTAGACTTGGCATTCCCATTATGACAAGGCTTAGGGTCGAGTCGAGTTAAGTTGGTATTAGAGCCTAGGCTCATGGTCAATTAGGAAGTCCACAAATCTGTGTCCTGTAGAGTCCCTTTTAAGGGTGTGAAACAGACCACACTCATAAGAGAGAGGTTGTAAGACATTTAGGAAATTTTTACCTTTGTGGTATTCTATCTTCAATCTTGAGTTCTCAATCCTAAAATCTCCTCTAATCCTTGTTTATTCATTTTTCAAATCATGCCTCCTAGATTTGGAACATAAGCAAAATTCTTTCGCCCCATATGGGGATAATGCTGAAGACATACAGCCTATATTTGGAGTAAATATTCACTAGCTAGTTCTTCTCAGATCCCTCAGGATAACATGACAAACGTAAAATTTTATCAGTCTATTCATATCATTTCCTAATTGGTTGCTGTTTAGGCTGAGCAGGGTGCGACTGGTGCTTTGTCTGCTAAGGCCACAAGGGTTGGTAAATTTATGAAGATGGGTTCTTCAACTTTTACAAGGTTGATGGTGGAAGGGGATCCACAGGGATTCTTAAATTAGATGAAAAAGATCTTTTAGGTGATGCAGGCTACTAATGTAGAGGGAGTTAACTTTATAGCTTATCAGCTCAAGGATATTGCTTATCAGTGGTATAAAGAGTGAGAGAGAGATAGCGGTGATATAGAAGAGGATGGATTGTGGGAAGCCTTTTCTAATGCCTTCATAGATTATTTCTTTACTTAAGAGTTAAGAGAAGCAAATATGGAGGAGCTTGTGAACCTCAGTCAAGGGAGTATATCTGTAAAGGAATATGCTTTGAAGTTCCATCTACTATCAAGGTATTCTCCTTACTTGGTGGATGATATGAGGTCAAGAATAAAGAAGTTTGCTTATGGGTTGAATAGAAATTTGATTCTAGAGAGCAAGACTAGCTTGTTGATTAAAGATATGGGCATCTCGAGGTTGACTGTTCATATGCAACAGGTTGAGAATGGAAAAAGGAAGCAGGCGGAGTATGGGGATAGGCAGGGAAAGAGGAGAAGGTTTTTTTATTAGGGAGGTGCTCAATCTCAAGGTGGTAGGAATGGTGGAAAGTAGAAGAAAAAGAAGTGGGGGAGTTTAGGATCCTTTTCTACCAGTGCTCCTTACCCACAGCTGTCAAGAGACAAGCGTCATCAAGGTGGTGATAATTCTTGAGCACAGGTTTCCCAATCTCAGAAGAGCAGAGGTCAGTCAATTTTTTTGTGTCCTTCTTATCAATTCCGTGGTTGTCCTCATCAGGATTATTGCAAGAAAAGAAGGGTAAAGTTCTTCAAGTGCGTTCAGACAGGCCATCGGCTCAAGGACTATCCAATTAGTGAAGTCACTACAGGGGAGAATAAGATTTCCATGGATTTATTTTCTGCTCCTTCACCTGGTAGTATGGCATCTGCTTCTATTACTACTCCAGGTTCTAGTGTTGGTCGAAACAGGATGTATGCTTTGGCGTCTCAGCAGGAATCCAAGAGATCACCTGATGTTGTAACTGGTACGCTACAGCTTTTCTCTCGTGACATATATTGTTTGATTGATCTTGGGTCCACTCTTTTTATGTGACTCCATATATGGTTGTGTCTTTTGGTTTTAATCTAGAAATTATTTCAGATCCTTTTTTGTTTCTACCTCGGTAAAAGACTCGGTCCTTGCTGAACGAGTCTATAGAGGTGTGTGGTATTTGTTGGTAGCAAGCTGACCTTGGTGGATCTGTTCAAGTTGGATATGGTAGATTTTGATGTAATTATAGGCATGGATTGGTTGTATTCTTGTTATGCCTCTATGAATTATCGGACCCATGGGGTTATCTTTAAGTTTGCTGGAAAATTGGTTATAAAATGGGAAGGTTATTCCTTAGCTCCTAGATGGAGGTTTATTTCTTATCTTAAAGATCGAAGGTTAATCTCTAAGGTTGTCTTTATCACTTTGTTCGAGTTAAATATTCAAACTCTGAAGGTTCTTCTTTGTCTTCGGTCTCTGTGGTTAATGAATTTCTAAAGGTCTTTCTAGATGATCTTCCTGGTGTTCCTCCTGATTGGGAAATAGAGTTTGGTATTGATTTACTTTCGGACACTCGTCCAATTTTTATTCCTCTATATAGAATGGCTCCGACTAAGTTAAGAAAACTCAAGGAGCAACTTAAGGATCTTCTGAATAAGGGGTTTATCGTTCTTATGTTTCTCCATGGGTGCACTGGTGTTGTTTGTCTGCAAGAATTATGGTTCCCTTCGGATGTGCATTGACTACAAACATTTGAACAAGGTAAAGGTCAAGAACAAGTATCCTCTTCCTCTGATAGATGACTTGTTTGACCAGTTACTGGGTGCTAAGTTCTTCTCTAAGATAGATCTTTGGTCTGGGTAACATCAACATATTATTAGGGAGGTGGATATCCCTAAGATGGATTTTGTACTTGGTATGGGTGCTTTGAGTTCTTGGTGATGTCATTTGGGTTGACCAATTTTCTGATAGCATTTATGGATTTGATAAATAGGGTGTTCAGGTAGGATTTGGATCTCTTCATTATTGTGTTTATTGATAACATTCTAGTTTATATAAAGAGTGAGGTGGATCATGATAATCACCTCCGTGTGATGTTGCAGACCATATAGGAACAACAATTGTATACCAAGTTCTCTAAGTGTGAGTTCTAGTTGAATGCGGTGACTTTCTTGGGCCATATTATTTCTAGTGAAGGGATCACGGTGGATCCATAAAAGTTTGTTGTCATGAAGAGATGGACTAGGCCCACCACTCCATCCGATATTTGGAGCTTTTTAGGTTTACCGGGTATTATAGTCAGTTTGTGCAAAGCTTTTCTTTGATAGTTGCTCCTTTGACTAGGTTGACTTAGAAGATGGTTAAGTTCTGTTGGTCAGATGCTTGTGAAAGAAATTTTGAGAAGTTGAAGGATAAGTTGACTTCGGATCCAATACTGACCTTGCTGGAAGGCAATGATGGGTTTGTGATTTATTGTGATGCATCTCGGGTAGGGCTTAGTTGTGTTTTGATGCAGCATGGGAAGGTGATTTCCTATGCTTCCAGAAAGTTGAAGGTACATGAGAGGAATTATCCTACATATGATTTGGAGTTGTTGGCAGTTTTGTTTGCTTTAAAAATATGGCAGCATTATTTATATAGTGTTAGCATGGACATCTTTTCTTATCACAAGAGTCTTCAGTACGTGTTCACTCAGAAAGAGCTTAATCTCAGGCAGAGTTGGTGGCTTGATCTTCTCAAGGATTATGATATGAGTCTTCACTACCACCCAGGTAAGGCTAATGTGGTTGCTAATTCTCTCAGTAGGTTATCCATGGGGAATTTGACTCACGTGGAGGAAAGTAAATGAGAATTGGTGAAGAATATTCACCGCTTGGCTAATCTCGAAGTTCATCTCTTAGACTCTAAGGATGGTGGTTTAATAGTACAAGAAGTGGTTCAATCATTTCTTGGTATAGAAATTAAGAAAAAGCAAGTGTTGGATCCTATCTTAATAATAATCATGAGCGATGTTAGTGGGCAAAAGGTAGTGATGTTTAAGATCAGTAGTGATGGTACTTAATGGTACTAAGGGAGCTTGTGTGTTCCTGATGTCAACAGGCTACGACAAAGGGTTTCGGCTCAACTAAGATATCTCATGATCTCAAGGAGATCTATTGGTAAAATGGCATAAATAGGGATATAGCTACTTTTGTGGCCAAGTATATGGTGTGTCAATAGGTTAAGGTTGAGCACATGAGACCTAGTGGGTTATATCAAGAAATTGATTTGCCCAAATAGAAATGGGAAGTGATCAATATGGACTTTGTTACCGGACTTCCTCAATCTTGAAAATAGTATAATTTAATTTGGGCCATCGTGGATAGGATGACCAAGTCTATGCATTTTTTGCCAGTGCATACTACCTTTTCGGTAGAGGATTATGTGTGGTTGTATATTCAAGAGATTGTGAAGCTGCATGGGGTATATATTTTGATTATCTCTAATCATGGTACGCAGTTTACGTCTTACTTTTGGCAGTCTTTCTAAAAAAGGTCGAGGACTAAGGTTAGTCTGAGTACTGCTTTTCATCCACAGTCAGATGGTCAAGTGGAGAGAACTATTCACATATTGGAAGATATTCTTCTAGCTTGTGTGTGTGACTATGGTGGAAATTGGGATGAGCATCTACCTTTGGTGGAGTTTTCTTACAATAATATCTATTATTTGAGTATAAATATGGCTCTTTTTGAGGCTTTGTATGGTAGGAGATATAGATCTCTTAATTGGTGGTTGAGCTTGGTGAATCAGACATGTTTGGTACGAATTTGGTTTATCAGGCGATGGAGAAGGTCAAGGTGATTCGGGATAGGTTTAAAGCTATCCAAAGTAGCCAGAATCCTATATGGATGTTAGGCATAGAGACTTGGAGTTTGAGGTCGGGGATAGGGTGTTCCTTAAAGTGACTCCCATGAAGGGAGTGGTGCGGTTTGGCAAAAAAAGGGGAAACTCAGTCCTCGGTATGTTGATCCTTATATGATTTTGCGAAGAGTTGGCAATGTCGCTTATGAGTTTTAGTTGCCATCTATCTTAAGTTTGGTTCATCTGATCTTTCATGTTTCTATGTTGAGGAAGTGTCTTGGTGATCCTTCTTTGGTTGTTCCTTTGGAAGGATTGGGTATCTTGAATTCTCTGTCTTATGAAGAGGTCCTAGTTGAGATATTAGATAGGCAAGTTTGTCGGTTACGGACCAAGGATGGGGCTTTAGTTAAAGTTCTATAGCGGAACCATAAGGTGAAAGAAGCTACTTGGGAAGCGGGAGAGGACATGAAGTCCAAGTACCCATATTTGTTTTCTGCTCCTTGGATTCGTGTGAAAGGTATGTGTCTTGAACACATCTTTATTTTTTGAGTTTGTTAAAGGAAATATTAACATCTTTGCCTCTTTGTTTTCAAACATTATTGAAGGGATGTTTGATAATGCAAATAACTCAGTTTGTGGTTACCCTTACCTTGTCCATTATTCGAAGACGAATGTTCCTAGTGGGGGAGACTGAAACATCCTGGGTTTTGACCCTTAGAAAATTTCCTAGAAATCTATTCTCTGCACCCCATATGATTAATGGGTACGATCCATATGCTGGGGTATGAGTGGTATGGTCCTGTCGTATGCTGACCAATGTTAGTTGGTGGGATGATTTTGGTCATTGGAATGGGTATGACTTAAGCATATAAATTGTAGGGCCTGGTACGAGTCATATCAAAGACTCGTATGGTGGGCAGTGTTTGATCCCCTGGTATTTCATTCTACCAAGGATACGGGTCATGGGTAAGGATCGTATGTTTTGGTTACAACTTGATTAGATAAGTTGCATACTGGACAATGTTTGATCCAAGGGTTGAGGCTAGGATACGAGTGGTGGATACCGATCGTATATGAAGGTACAACTCGTATGGGTCAGTCATATTCCAGTGATGGGTTTGTAAGGGATTTAAGTGGGGGTATTCTAGACATTTCCCTACAAACCCTAACTAGGACCCACTACTTTTAATACACTTAGGAGGTTATTTTCCCTATTATTCTATTCATTAGCACTTAGAAACTATTCCAAAACTTCTCATAATTCTCTCAAGAGCTTTTAGGGCAAGAAGGCAAGGGTTTCATCTTACGAATTGCTTTGGGACTTGGTTTGGTGATTTCTTTTCATCAATTCTTTGGTATACGACAGGATTCTCTTCCCTCATTGTTATTTCAACAAAATGCATGGTTTATATGATGGATTTCATGGTTTTACTATTTCATGATTATGGTTTTCAACAATTATTTGGGGTTTTAATATTAAATGCTTGGTTATGGTTTCCTATGGTTTTAATTATGCTTTTATATGCATTAATGGTGGTTTTGGACAATTGGATTGCATGGTAATGGCTTAATGTTTGGAATTGGTTTTGGTTATATTATTCCCTTAAGGTGTTTGATAAAATGTTTATAAAGATATGTTCATTGCATTGACTTCTTTCAATGGAACTCTTGCATGTTTTAAGCAGGATAAAGGATTTATACATGGTTTTAAATGGTTTGAAAAGGATAAAGGCTAAATGATTAAGCTTATGGAGAACATATAAGTCTCCAAGTGGATTTAATATGGAAATTGGAAGGGCACCTAAGGTCCCATAATCTAAATAATTTGGGTATGGATATTACTTGGAAGTAATGGGGTTGTATGAAGATACCACTAATATTGGCCTTGGTTAATAAATGGTAAATGGATTGTATAGACATGGTTTTAATTGGGCATTAATGGCTGGCTGTGTAGCTAAGCCGTGGAAGGTGGCGGTCCTGAGAGGACAAAATCAAAAACTCATAGTTGCCGCTATGAGGGAAATTGATGACCATATGCGTGTGTCATATTTTATATTGGGGAATGTACTAGTCATCCCATGAAATATTCTCTAGTCATGCGGCTACACACACTGGGGCCCTTTTAGAAGGGGGAGCTGAAACCATATGGCCCGAGGGTGGTTAGGACGGCAAAGCTACACAACCTATGCAAAGATTTTAAATACAGGCTAGACCTAGTTCCCTTTCTCGAAACTTATATATGTATGGTTGTATGCATTATGGATGGTTTCAGTTGGTTTATGACTAGCATTATTTTATCCTTATCTTGATATTCATGCTAGCGATCATTAGCTAAACCCATCTTCTGGAGGTTGTATACCCACACTATGTAGGAACCGACCATTCTACTCTTCCTAATTAGCACGCAGATTCGGTATCAGTATTTGGACTGAAGTGGTGGACTTCCATCCTTTTAGAAGGCATCTTTTTGGGGGTGTGTCCCAACCAAATTTATTTATTCTTTTAGATAGAGGATTTGTGGTACTTCTGGGGGTTGGTATAGGCAGGATCGATATTGGTGTCGGCCTTGGCATTGGAATAAGATGATGACCTGACATCATTGGATGATATTATTGGTTGTTCTATCCTACTACATTTTGGGATTGATTTTCATATTATGTTTTTGTATTCACTTTTTGTTTATGGTCTATGGTTTGGTTTGGTTTGGTATGGTTGCGCGATTGTTGTGGTACGGTTGGACTCGATTGGGTCGGTCACGGTTGTGACCCTATCCTAGAGCATTAATGAGAACAATAATGCTATCTTGTTATATGTTCAAAATTCAGCTCATCTAAGGTTGGATATAAGTGGTTAGGTTGGGTAACAGGGGGCGGTCCCCAGTGCTAGTTGGACTTGGGATGCCTATTATGACAAGGTCCGGGGTCAGGTCGGGTCACTCTGGACAGGAAAATAGACTTTGGAATTGATCTTCTATCAGATACTCGTCCTATTTCAATTTCTCCTTGTAGGATGGCTCTAGCAGAGCTAAAAGAACTAAAGTAACAATTAAAGGATCTCATTGATAAGGCTTTCATCTGTACCAGCGTTTCTCCTTGGGGTACTCCTACATTTTTCGTGTGAAAAAAGATAGGTCTCTTCGAATGTGTATAGACTATCATATGTTGAATAAGGTCACCATGAAAAATAAGTACCCTCTTCCTAGGATTGATGACCTCTTTGATCAACTTTAGGGTGCTAAGTGTTTCTCTAAAATAAATCTCTATTCGGGCTATCATCAATTGAAGATTAGGGAGGCTGATATTCCCAAGACTTCTTTCCGAGCTCGTTATGTCCATTATGAGTTCTTGATTATTTCATTTAAGTTAACTAATGCTCGAACTGCTTTTATGGACCTTATGAATCGAGTGTTAAGATAGTTTTTAGACTTTTCGTCATAGTCTTTATTGATAGCATTTTTGTGTACTCAAAGTTAAAAGGATCATGCCAGTCACATCTGAATTATATTGCAAACCCTTAAGAATCAGGAATTATATGCAAAATTTTCTAAGAGTGAATTTTTTCTAAGTGCTGAGACTTTTCTTGGACATGTTGTAGCTATTGAAGGAATTAATGTAGATCGTCAAAAAGATTAAGGCGGTTATGAAGTAGCCTAGACCCACGACTCCAATTTATATTAGGAGCTTCTTGGGCTTTGCAGGTTAGTATAGGATATTTGTGTAAAGTTTCTTTTCTATTTCTACTCTGCCTACGAGATTGACTCAGAAAAAAGTAATTTTTATAGTCCGATGCTTAGAGGACAAGTTTAAGAAGTTGAAGGATAGATTGGCTTCTGCTCCTATTTTAACCATACCCGAGGGTACTGTAGGGTTTGTTATGTATTATAATGCATCCTGAGTGGGGATGGGTTGTGTCTTGATGCAACACAGTAAGGTTGTATCTTAGGCTTCCAGGCAGCTTAAGGTTCATGAGAGAAATTACTCAACTCATGATTTAGAGTTGGCGGGGATGGTTTTTACTTTGAAAATTTGGAATCTCTATTTGTATGGGGTGCATGTAGATATTTACATAGACCATAAGATCTTGTAGTACGTGTTCACAAAGAAGGTATTGAACCTCAGGTAGAGGCGGTGGCTCAACTTGCTTAAAGACTATGACATGAACCTGTACTACCACCCAAGTAAAGCTAATATTGTTGATGATGCTCTTAGCAAGTCGTCCATGGGGAGTTTATCTCACGCTGAGGAGCATAAAAGAGGATTGGTGAAGGATATTTATAGGTTAGCCAATTTGAGAGTTTTACTTTAGGACTTTAAGGAAGGAGAAGTAATTGTCCTGGAAGTGGTTAAATCATTTATAGGGGCTAAGGTCAAGGAGAAGCAGGTTCTGGATCCCATACTTAAGAAAATCAAAAATAATGTGGGTCAGGAAAAAAGGTTTTGGCTTTTGAGATTGGGGGAGATGGCATTCTGAGGTACCAAGAGATGTTTGTATTCCTAGTGTAGGTGGAATGCAAGAAAGGATTTTGATTTGTGTCTAGATATACGGCTCATCCGGGTTCAACAAAATATATCATTACTTGAAAGAAATTTATTAGTGGAATAATATGAAAAAGAAATGTGGAAATTTTTTTACCAAGTGTATGGTCTGTCAACAAGTCAAGGTTGAGCATTTGAGACTAGGTGGTACTTCTCAAGAGAGAGCTTTACCCATGTGCAAATGAGAAATAATTAATGTGGACTTTGTTACTGGTCTTTCGTGGTCTCGAAATCAATGTGGTTCAATTTGGGTCATTGTGGATAGAATGACCAAGTCTGCTCACTTCTTGCTTGTGAGGACTAATTACTCAGGAGAGGATTACGCTATGTTATTCATTCAAGATGTAGTCCAGTTACATAGGGCCTCGATTTCAATTATTTCTGACCAAGGTACGTAGTTCTCTTCACATTTCTAGCATTCTTTTCAACAAGGGTTTGGTACTCAGATGAACCTTAGCACCGTTATCCACCCTCAAACGGATGGACATACGGAGAGTACTATTCAAACTCTAAAAGATATCCTAAGGTCCTGTGTAATTGTAACGCCCTGAGTTTATATCTCGGACGCTACACAGTGCTTATGATCTCGGAGGACCATAAGCTAACCCATGACTGATATCTGCTGTGAGCACTGAAACATGATATTGAAATAAATGTGGAAAAATAGGCTGAAATGCCATAAGGTTCAATATGTATAAATGCTATGGAAAATATCAAACTGTAATAATAATCTGTAAAACTAAATACCGTCTGAAAAATAGTCTGAAAAGCTTCTAATTGTAATTGTGTGAAAGTGGAGTTTATGGGACAATCCCCCAACTAGCTCCATCTATTGAAATACTGAGTCTACTGATAAAATGGAATAAAATAATATCCTCAAATGATGAGGACTCACTACTAAATCTACTGTTGGCTAAAACTAGATTTGTCTATGTGCGGTCAGGAACTTGAGTGTCCGAACCTATGGTATGAGACATTATAGCGCAAAGAAAGAGTATGCATCAGTACGTGGAATGTACTATTATGCTAGATGGGGTAAGGCTGAATGGAAAGGTTCATATGCATGAACAATAACTTACTGAATGATATAAAGTAACTGAATATAAGAGTACATGGAAAATTTGTAACTAATGTACATACTAAGTATGCAATATTTTGCACAAACAGGAATATTGTAACTTTGCTTTTCTGAAGCTAAATACTGAGTTCTAATACTAAGTACTGATAATCTAAAGTTACCAATAACCGAATTACTAATACTGATTGTCTTTATCTGACAGTCCTGATTCTGTAGAATTAAACTGAGTTCTATTCTGAAGACTGAAATTGAAACTGTGGGATGTAATCATCAAACTGACATGCCCCAAATAAGATAAGATAACTGAATTAAGGTCTAATCTGTAACCCCAATTAAAAGGGTGCCAATACCCTACGGGTAAGGATAAGCTGAGAGTTACCCTCATCTAGCAGGTACTCTAATGAGAATAGTGGAACCCTCATCTGGCAGGTTAAAACACCTCATCAACCCTCAACTCACATGTTTAATGTCTCAACCTACACTGGCTACATAGTTCTAGAATGCAAGGATTGCTTCTAGAGATCACACCCTCTACTGGCAGGTGATCCCCCATGCTTGGGTTCACTCGGTGATGAATTCTACGCCCAACTAAATAGACACTGAACTGATTATACTGAACTAAACTGGACTGATATTGAGTTTACTGAGTTTTACTGAGTTTTGTAACTGACTGATTTCTACTGAATTTTGTAACTGACTGAGAGTACTACTGATCGTGACATGACTTAGATTCTGTAACTAACACTGGCTCTAGGTAAACAGCTATATTATCGGGTATTAAATACCCCCAGGACTCAATAGCATGAAGGATAAAACATAGCATAATCTTGAATAACATAATGTTGTTCACTTGTTCATAATTTTATCCATAGAGACATTTTATCAAACACTTGTACGGCATCTACTTATTCATGAACGGGGAATACATGATATCATGTTATAATGGCACTAATTCATTCACATAGGCATTTTATCAAACACATGGGGAGCATGCTTAGGTTATACAACAATCAACACACATAGTTATCATAGATATATCAATCAACTTACAAATTGAAGGGTTCATCAAGAGGATCATGTAATTCAACACTTATAATGATTAATTTTATGAAAGCTTGTAATTTAATCATGGACAAAAACCCAACAATAACATGAACATGGATCCAATTCAATTCAAGCATGGAAATTCATAATTCAATAATTTTGTAGTTTGAAAATAGATTCGTGGAATCTATGGGTGAAAGAAATCATAGATAAACACGTAAAATACATGGGGTTATTAGTTATTGAAGGTGCATAAAGAAATTCTTGAGTTTTGACCTTGATTCTTGAAGCTAGGGTTTGTTTTCTTGAGAGAGAATGCTTTGATTTTGGGGAAAATTGAATAAGAATGATGTATCTAGGTTAATTTGGGTGTAATTTACGTGTTAAAGGCTGACTTGGGTCATAGAAAAATACCCAATTACCCCGGAAAATGATTTAAAATCATTACTGAAAAATTCTTAATTTAGGCACCTGGCATGACGCGCCACTATCGCGCCAAGCCACTGGAAAATGACAACTAGGAATGTGGCTGGTGGTGGGATGCAGTGGAATCACGTTGCAATACTGGATGGGACCTGGAATCTTGGCACGATGCGGAAATATCATGGAGCAACACTGAATTTTGAAAATTTCCATTTTGACATACCCCGCGATTCGTTATTTGTCTGAATGACGGTGTTTAACGACTGAAACTTAAAATAGCCATAACTTCTCAATTGATTATTGGATTTAGGAAAATTTTATATTGTTGGAAATCTAATTATATTTCCTACGGAATGGAAAGCTCTAAACTAAAAAATATCTAGTGTTTCAAAAAAATTTATATTGGATAACTCATGAACTGAGAGTTAAATTAAGCTTGAGAAATATCAGATATTACAATATATCCTCCTTGGGAACATTCGTCCTCGAATGAGACTGATTAAGATGAGACACTGATAGACTGAGTTTACACACTGAACATACATATCTGATTCATGATTACATGATTGAACTACTGACAAACTGAGCTCTTACACTGAACATGCATATCTGATGCATGGAATACATATTTGAAGTTATTGATATGCTGGGTTTTCATACTGAACATGCATATCTGATGCATGAGTTCATGACTGAACTGATTCATGAATTCATGACTAAATATGTAATGGTAATGGATACCAAGTTATAGTTATAGCTGAACATGGAACTGATAAAGCTAAGAAAGACTGTTACCTTAAGTTGGATCTGAGGTTCTGGAGAAGAGGTGAATACTTGGTCCGCATATCTCCTTTTTCTTCCCAAGTAGCTCACTCTACAAACTGATTCCGCCAAAGAACTTTGACTAAGGGGACTTCTTTATTCCTCGTTCTACGAATCTGATGATCAAGGATCTGGACTGGAACCTCCTCGAAAGAGAGATCATTCTAAATGTCTACACCCTCTAAGCTAACTATGGCTATTGGGTCACCAATGCATTTAATTAGCTAGGAGACATAGAATACTTGATGTACTGAAGCTAGATCTAAAGGCAACTCAAGCTCATAAGCTACCTTTCCAATACGACTGAGAATTCTGTAAGGACAGACATATTGGGGACTGAGCTTTCCCTTCTTGCCGAACCTCTTTACTTCTTTCATGGGAGATATTTTTAAGAACACAAAATCACCAATCTCAAACTTGAGATCCTTTCTCCTCACATCTGCATATGATTTTATCGAATCTGGGCAGCCCTAAGTCTTTCTCTGATCAACTGAACCTTCTCTAAGATATAAAATACTGGGTCAGGACCTACTACTACGGACTCACCTACCTCGAACCAACTAATTGGATATCTACATATCCTAACATAGAGAGCCTCAAATGGAGCCACCTGAATACTAGAGTAATAGATGTTATTATATGCAAATTCGATCAAAGAAAAGTGGTCATCCCAACTACCCTTAAAATCGACAACACGTACTTTTAGCATATCTTCTAAAATTTGAATGGTTCTTTTTTTCTTGACCATCTGTCTGAGGGTGGAAGGCTGTACTGAGGTGAACTTAGGTACCAAAACCCTTTTGGAATGCTTTCCATAAATGAGAGGTAAATTGGGTACCTCTATCTGAGATAATAGACACTGGGACTCCGTGTAACCTGACCAACTCTCTGATATAGAGTTTGGCATAGTCCTCGGCTGAATAGGAGGTATGAACTGGTAAGAAATGATCTGATTTGGACATCTGGTCTACAATAACCCATATAGAACCATGCTGACAACAAGTATGAGAAAAACCCGTCACAAAGTCCATGTTCACTTTTCCCATTTCCATCTGGGAATACTAAACTCCTATATGGATCTATTAGGCTTCTGCTGCCCAGTCTTAACTTGCTGACATGTAGTGTATTTAGCTACAAACTTTGCAATATCTCTCTTCATCCCACTCTACCAATAGATCTCCCACAAATCATGGTACATCTTAGTAGCCTCTAGATAAATAGAGTAATGCGCACCATGAACTTTTGCAAGAATTCATTGCCTCAAGTCATCTATACCTGGCACACATAGCCACCCTTGGTAATGCAAAAAACCATCTCCCCTTGGGAGAAAACCTCTACTTTTTGATTTCTGACTGACTCTTTTAGCATAACAAGACTGGGATCTCTATCTTATTTTTCCTTTACCTCGAAAACTAGAGAGGATTCTGAACTATTCTGCCCACATACACTACTTTCTGCTGAATCGGCTAAGAGGACACCTAGTCGGGCATGCTGATGAACTTCCTAAACTAACTTATTCTTATCATGCTTAACATGAGTAATACTACCCATAGACAATCTACTAACGCATCAACCACTATATTAGCCTTGCTCGGGTGATACAGAATACTCATATCATAATCTTTTAATAAATCTAACCACCTTCTCTGATGCAAATTCAAATCTTTATGATAAAAGACATACTGCAAGCTCATGTGATCTGTGAACACATCTACATGTACTCCATATAAGTAATGTCTCCAAATCTTTAAGGCAAACACTACAGCTACTAACTTGAGATCATGAGTCAGATAATTCTTTGCATGGGGCTTAAGCTGTCTGGAGGCATAGGCTATGACCTTACCTCTCTGCATGAGGATACAACCCAAACCTACTCTAAATGCATCACAGTACACAACAAACCTGTTTGAACTATCTGGTAGAGTTCAAACTAGGGCTGAGGTAAGTTGAGTCTTCAACTCCTGAAAACTCTCCTCGCAAGAATCTGACCACTGAAATTGGACTTTCTTCTGAGTCAATCTGGACATGGGGGATGCAATAGAGAAAACCCTTCAACAAATCAATGGTAATATCTAGCTAAACCCAAGAAACTCCAAATATCTGATGGACAGATGGGTCTAGACTAGTTTCTCACCGCTTTGGTCTTTTGAGGATCAACTTTAATGCCATCACCAGAAATAATATGACCAAGGAATGCTACGGACCTTAACAAAAATTTGCACTTACTAAATTTGGCAAATAGCTTATGAGTTCTGAGAGTTTGAAGTACGATTCTAAGGTGTTCTGCGAGATCATTCTCGCTATGGGAATAGACAAGAATGTCATCGATGAATACTATAACGAACATGTCCAATTACTACTTGAACACATAGTTCATTAAGTCCATGAAATCTGCTGGGGCATTAGTAAGACCAAAGGACATGACTAGAAAGTCGAAGTGACCATATCAGGTTCATAAAGCTATTTTTGTAATGTCACCTTCTCTGACTCTGAGCTGATGATAGATGATGAAGTAACTTTCTGAGATATCATAATTGGACAGTTCCTGTATACCCGTTGTGCTATGATAGATTTACCCACTGGGGTAGAAACTGAGAGAAGCTCTACTAGAATTGCTAGACTGACTTTGAAGTTACTGGTTATATAAGGAGTTATAAAAGATAAAAAAGCTCCTGGATCTAGAAAATCTTAAACATGTAAATAGAAGACCTGTAACGTACCAGTGACCACATCAGGAAAATTTTGTTGATCTTGTCTGGATTGAAGTGAATAAAGCCTATTTAGGCATTGCCAACTGGTGGCTTTGGAAATGGCACCCAGCTTATTCTGGTGACCTGACTGAGCTGGAAGACGATTATACTGACCCTAAGAATTCTACTGAGGACAATCTCTGACTCTATGGCTTGGCTTGCCATACCCGAAACAAACATCACTGGCAGCTCAACAGACACCCTAATGGTTCTTGCCATATTGCTAACATAGAGGATTTATTTAAGCATTACTAACACTACCCTGAGATTTAGATCCTGGCACCTTATATTTGTTACCATTTTCGAACTTAGGTACTGAAGCACTGGTTGAGGACGGAGCTAGAACTGAAGATTTTTGGCAAAACTAGGAATGGTTACTGCCCTCTGACTTAGGCTGATTGAAATTGAAGCTACCTATTCTGCCTCTTCCTCTCTCTAATCTTAGCCTCTTCTATCTGCTGAGCATGGACCATGAGTTGGGATATGTCCATCTCCTGAAGGAACATCATTGTTTTTCACTCCTTAACCACACTATCTGATACCCCAGATACAAACTTGCTCATTCTGGACCTACTGTCTGCTACTACATAGAGAGCATACCTAGCTAACTGAGTAAACTTGTGGGAATACTCTTTCATGCTCATAATGCCTTTGCCTGAGGTTGATGAACTCTAACACCTTGGCTTCTCTTATTTCTAAGGGAAAGAATCTATCTAGAAAAGCAGTAGTAAACTCTTCCCACTCTACGGGCTCTGCATCTACACCCCTGTCTACCTTCCACTACTTAAACCATGTATGAGCTTTATCTTATAGCTGATAGGAAGCTAACTCAGCACTCTCACTGAAAGTCACTCCCATGATATTTGTGACTTTCTGAACCTAATCGAGGAACTTCTGTGGATCTTCTTCTGACTTAGATCCTGAGAATAGGGAAGAATTCATCCAGGTGAAGTCCTAAATCCTGGTTGCAGTAGTATTGGCCACTGGGTTGGCCTGAACAGCAACTGGTTGTTCATTGTGAGATGCTACAAAATTGGATAGAGTAGTGAATATAGCTCTAAATTCTGCATGAGATACATGCTCATCCAAGGGATCTGCCTGAAAGGGCTGAGGTGCTGACTGATTTTTGGTTCTCCTTTTATTAGTCTTTTTGGGAGGCATGTTCTGTAAATAAAAGGAAGAAATAGATTAGACTGAGAGTTAGAAATGGATTAGACTGAGAGTTTAACTTGATCTCATTCTCAATCGCACGACATGAATACTGAAAAAAGGGAAATTTTTCCTAAAACATCTTATAGTCTCTTGTCCATAAGTGTGGCGTGCTATGCACTCATGCACAAGACTCTACTAGATATGGCTTCCAGACTTCCTAGGAAATTGTTGAACCTTAGGCTCTGATACCAAGTTTATAATGCCCCAAGTCTATAACCCGGATGTTACAGAGTGCTTACGATCCTGGAGGACCATAAGCTAACCCATGATTGATATGTACTGTGAGCACTGAAACATGATACTGGAATAAAGGCAGAAAAATAGGTCGTAATGCCATAAGGTTCAAAATCTATAAATACTACTGAAAATATCAAACTATAAAAATAATTTGTAAAATTGAATACTGTTTGAAAACTAGTCTAAAAAGCCTCTAACTGTAGTTGTCTGAATGTGGAGTTGATGGGATAATCCCCCAACTAACTCCATCTACTGAAATACTAGGTCTATTGATAAAATAGAATTAAAAAAATCCTCAAATGATGAGGTCTCACTTCTAAATCTACTACTGGCTGAATTTGGATCTGTCTATGTGCGGTCAGGAACCTGAGCGTCCGAACCTATGAAATAAGACATCATAGCACAAAGAAAGAGTATGTGTCAGTACGTAGAATGTACTGATATGCTAGATAGGGTAAGGCTGAATGCAAGGGTTCATATGCATGAACAATAACTGATTGAATGATATCGAGTAATTGAATATGATAGTACATAGAAAATCTATAACTACTATAAATACTGAGTATACAATACTGTGCATATACAACAATATTGTAACTGAGCGTTTTTGAAGCTAAATATTAAGTTCTACTGCTGAGTAACTAATAATCTAAAGTTACTGATAAATGAATTACTGATACTGATTGACAGTATCTGACAGTCTTGATTTTGTAGAACTGAACTAAGTTCTATTCTGAAGACAAAAACAGAGACTATGGAAAGTAATCATCTAACCGACATGCCCCAAATAAGATAAGATAACTGAATTGGGGTCCGATCTGTAATCCCAATTAGAAGGGTGTCAATTCTATGCTAAGGGAAAGGACAAGATGAGATTTTCCCTCATATGGCAGGTACTCTAATGAGAACAGTCAAACCCTCATCTGGCAGGTTAAAACACCTCATCAACCCTTAATTAGCAGGTTTGATTTCTCAACCTACACTAGCTACATAGTTCTGGAATGCAAGGATTGCTTCTAGAGATCACACCATCTACTGGCAGGTGAGCCCCCATCCTTGGGTTTACTTAGTGCTGAATCCTACTCCCAACTAAATAGACACTGAGCTGATTATACTGAACTGAACTAGACTGATACTGAGTTTACTGAGTTTTACTATATTTTGTAACTGACTGAGTTCTACTAAATTTTTTAACTGACTGAGAGTACTACTGATTGTGACATGACTGAGATTTTGTAACTAACATTGGATCTAGGTAAACAACTAGATTGTCGGGTATTCAATACCCCAGGACTCGATAACATGAAGGATAAAGCATAGCATAATCTTGAATAACATAACATCATTCACTTGTTTATAATTTCATCCATAGAGACATTTTATCAAACACTTATAAGGCATCTACTTATTCATGAATGGGGAATACATGATATCATGTTATAATGGCACTAATTCATTCACATAGGCATTTTATCAAACACACGGGGAGCATACTTAGGTTATACAACAATCAACATAGTTATCATGGATACATCAATCAATTTACAAATTGAAGGGTTCATCAAGAGGATCATGTAATTCAACATATATAATGATTAATTTCATGAAATCTTGTAATTTAATCATGGACAAAAAACCAACAATAACATGAACATGGATTCAATTTAATTCAAGCATGGAAATTCATAATTTAGTAGTCTAGTAGTTTGAAAATAGATTCTTGGACTCTATGGGTTAAAAGAACCATAGATAAACCCCTACCATACATTGGGTTATTAGTTATTAAAGGTGCTTTAAGAAATTCTTGAGTGACCTTGATTCTTAAAGCTAGAGTTTGTTTTCTTGAGAGAGAATGCTTTGATTTTGGGTGAAATTAAATATTAAAAGTTGACTTGGGTCATGGAAAAATGCCCAATTACCCCTGGAAAAGATTTAAAATTGTTACTGAAAAAGTCCCAATTTGGTCACCTAGCAAGACGCGCCATAATCACGCTAAGCCACAGGAAAAATGAAAATTGAGAATTTGGTTGGTGGCATAATACGGTGGAATCGCGTTGCAATACTGGATGGGACCTGGAAGCTTGGCGCAATGAAAAAATATTATGGAGCAACACTGGATTTTGAAAACTTCCATTTTGACATACCCCGCGATGTGCTATTTACCAGAATGATGGTGTTTAATGACTGAAACTTAAAATAGCCATAATTTCTCAAATGGTTGTAAGATTTAGGCAAATTTTATATTGTTGGAAAGATAATTATATTTCCTATACAATGGCAGGCTATAAACTAAAAAATATTGAGTTTTTTAAAAAAAAAAGTTATATTAGATAACTCATGATCTTAGAGTTAAGTTAAGCTGGAGAAATATGAGGTACTACAATATCTCCTCCTTGGGAACATTCATTCTCGAATGAGACCGATTAAGTTGAGACACTGATAGATTGAGTTTACACACTGAACATGCATATCTGATGAATGACTACATGACTAACTACTGAAAAACTAAGCTCTTACACTAGACATGAATATCTGATGCATGGAATACATATTTGAAGCTACTGATAAGCTGGGTTTTCATACTGAACATGCATATCTGATGCATGAGTTCATGACTTAACTTATTCATTAATTCATGACTAAATATGCAACGGTAATGGATACAAAGTTATAATTACAGTTGAACATGAAACTGAGTAAAGCTAAGGAAGATTGTTACCCTAAGCTGGATCTGAGGTTGTAGATAAGAGGTGAGTACTTGGTCTTTATATCTGTTTCTGCTTTCCAAGTAGATCCCTCTATGAACTGATTTTGCCAAAGAACTTTGACTAAGGGGACTTATTTGTTCCTCAGTCTGCGAATCTGACGATAGAGGATCTGGACTAGAACCTCTTTGAAAGAGAAATCATTCTAAATGTCTACGCTCTCCAAGGGAACTATGACTGCTTAGTCACTAATGCATTTCTTTAGCTAGGAGACATAGAATACTTGATGTACTGAAGCTAGATCTGAAGGAAACTCAAGCTCATAAGCTACCTTTCCAAAGAGGCTGAGAATTCTGTAAGTACCGACATAATGGGGACTAAGCTATCCCTTCTTGCCGAACCTTTTTACTCCTTTCATGGGAGATATTTTTAAGAACACAAAATCACAGTCTCAAACTTGAGATCCTTTCTCCTCACATCTGCATATGACTTTTATCGACTCTAGGCAGCCCTAAGTCTTTCTCTAATCAACTAAACCTTCTCCAAGGCATCAAAAACTAGGTCAGGCCCTACTACTGCAGCCTCACCTACCTCGAACTAACTAATAAGAGATCTACATCTCCTACCATAAAGAGCCTCAAATGGAGTTATCTAAATACTGGAGTGATAGCTGTTATTGTATGAAAATTCAATCAAAGGCAAGTGGTCATCCCAACTACCCTTAAAATCAACAACACGTGCTCTTAGCATATCTTTTAGAATCTGAACAGTCCTTTCTTCTTGACCATCTATCTAAGGGTGAAAGGTTGTACTGAGGTGAACTTGGGTACCAAGACCCTTTTGGAATGCTTTCCAAAAATGAGAGGTAAATTGGGTACCTCTATCTGAGATAACAGATACTTGGACTCCATGTAGCCTGACTAACTCTCTAATATAGAGTTTGGCATAGTCCTCAGCAGAATAAGAGGTATGAACTGGCAAGAAATGGGTTGATTTGGTCATCCTATCTATAATAATATAGAATCATGCTGACAACGAGTATGAAGCAAACCCATCACAAAGTTCATGTTCACTTCTTCCTATTTCCATATGGAAATATTGAAATCTTGTATGGACCGACTAGGTTTCTGGTGCTCATTCTTAACTTGCTGACATGTAGAGAATTTAGCTACAAATTTTGCAATATCCATATTCATCTTACTCTACCAATAGATCTCCCATAAATCATGGTACATCTTAGTGGCCCTGTTTGAATAGTGTAATGCACACCATGCGCTTTTGCGAGAATTCATTACCTTAAGTCGTCTACACCTGGCACACATTGCCAACCCTGGCAACAAAAAACACCATCTCCCCTTAGGAGAAAATCTCTACTTTCTGATCTCTGGCTAAATCTTTTAGCTTAACAAGACTGGGATCAATATCCTATTTTTCCTTTACCTCAAAAACTAGAGAGAGTTCTGAACTATTCCATATTCATACACTACCCTCTGCCGAATTGACTACGAGGACACCTAGTCGGGAAAGCTGATGAACTTCCTAAACTAACTTATTCTTATCATGCTTAACATAAGTAATCCTATCCATATACAATCTAGAAATAGCATCATCTACTACATTGTCCTTGCTCGGGTGATACAGAATACTCATATCATAATCCTTTAATAACTCTAACCACCTTCTCTGATATAAATTCAAATCTTTATGAGAAAAGATATACTGCAAGGTCTTGTGATCTGTGAACACATCTACATGTACCCCATACAAGTAATGTCTCCCAATCTTTAAGGCAAACACTACAGCTACTAACTTGAGATCATGAGTCAAATAATTCTTCGCATGGGGCATAAGTTGTCTGGAGGCATAGTCTATGACCTTACCTCTCTGCATGAGGACATAACCCAAACCTACTTTGGATACATTATAGTAGACAACAAACTAGTTTGAACTATCTGGTAGCGTCAAAACTGGGCTGAGGTGAGTCGAGTCTTTAACTCTTGAAAACTCTCCTCGTAAGAATCTGACCACTGAAACTAGACTTTATTCTGAGTCAATCTGGACATGGGGGATACAATAGAGAAAACCCTTCAACATATCGATGGTAATAGCCAGCTAAACTCAAGAAACTCCTGATATCTGATAGAGAGATGGGTCTAGGTTATTTTCTTACCACTTTGGTCTTCTGAGGATCAACTCTAATACCATCAACGAAAATAATATGACCAAGAAATGCTACTGAACTTAACCAAAATTTGCACATACTAAATTTAGCAAATAGCTGATAAGTTCTGAGAGTTTGAAGTACAATTCTAAGGTGATCTGTGTGATCATTCTTGCTACGGGAATAGACAAGAATTTCATTAATGAAGGCTATAATGAACATGTCCAAGTACTGCTTGAACATGCAGTTCATTAAGTCCATGAAAGCTGCTAGGGCATTGATAAGACCAAAGGACATGACTAGAAAATTGACATGACCATACCAGGTCCTGAAAGCTATTTTTGGAATGTCACATTCTCAGACTCTGAGATGATGATAGCCTGATCTAAGGACTATCTTATAAAAGTAACTAGCACCCTGAAGTTGGTCAGAAAAGTCATCGATTCTGGGATGTAGATATTTATTGTTGACTGTGACTTTTTTCAACTGACGGTAGTCTATACACATTCTAAGAGAACCGTCTTTTGTGCACACGAATAAGACTGGTGTGCCTCACACGGAAATATTGGGTCTGATGAATCCCTTATCTAAGAGATCCTTCAACTTTTCTTTTAATTTCTGAGTTCTTCTGGTTCCATTCTGTATGGAGAAATAGATATGGGATGAGAATCTAGAAAAAGGTCTGTTTTAAAGTCTATTTCCCTAATGGGAGGAACTCCAAGAAGATCTTCAGGAAACAAATCCGAGAGTTTATTTACTCCTGGAATTGACTCAAGAGTTGGAGTTTCTGAGTTAGAGTCTTTGACTTGCACAAAATGGTAGATACATCCCTTGGATATTATTTTTCTTACTCTAAGGTATGAAATCAACTGACCCTTAAGCGTTGTGGTACTACCCCTTCATTCAAGGATTGGTTAATTTAGAAATTGAAAATGAACTATTCTATTTCTACAATCAAATGAGCCATAACATGAGTAGAGCTAATCTATGCCGAGAATGACATCAAAAGCAGCCATATCTAGCTCTACAAGGTATGTTGAAGTAATTTTTTGAGATATCATAACTGGACAGTTCCTGTATACCCACCGGGCTACGATAGATTTACCCACTGGGGTAGAAATTGAGAAAGGCTCTACTAGAATTTCTGGACTGACTTCGAAGTTAATGGCTATATAAAGAGTTATTAAAGATAAAGAATCTCCTTGATCTAGCAAGGCATAAATTTGTAAATGAAAGATCTGTACTGTACCAGTGACCACATTAGGAGAATTTTGCTGATCTTGTCTGGACTGAAGTGAATAAAGCCTATTTAGGCATTTCCCACTAGTGGCTTTGGAAATGGCACCCGATCGGTTCGGGCAACCTAACTAAGCTGAAAGAGGATTCTACTGACCCTGAGAACCATAGTGAGGATAATATCTGACTCTGTGGCCTGGGTTACCACACCCAAAACAAACATCACTAGAAGCTCTGCAGATACCCTGATAGTTCTTCCCACAATAGTGAAATAGAGAATTTGTTCGAGCATTGCTGACACTACCCTAAGATTTTGAGCCTGGCACCCTACCTTTATTACCATTTTTGAAATTAGTACCAAAGCATTGGCTGAGGATGGAGCTAGAACTGAAGATTTTGGACAAAATTAGGAATGGTTACCGCCCTCTGACTTAGGCTGATTGAAATTGAAGCTACTTGTTCTGCCTCTCTCTCTCTCTCTATTTGAACTTAGCCTATTCTATCTACTGAGCATAGACCATGAGTTGGTATATGTCCATCTTCTTAATCTACATCATTGTTCTGCACTCCTTAACTACACTATTTGATACCCTAAATATGAACTTGCTCATTCTGGACCTACTGTTTGCTACTACATGGGGAGCATACCTAGCTAAGTAAGTAAACTTGAGGGAATACTCTTTCACGCTCATACTGCCTTGCCTGAGGTTGATGAACTCTAATACCTTGGCTTCTCTCAGCTCTAAGGGAAAGAATCTATCTAGAAAAGCAGTAGTAAACTCTTCCCACTATACGATCTCTACATCTGCACCCCTGTCTACTTTTCACTACTTAAACCATGTATGAGATATATCTTATAGCTGATAGGAAGCTAACTCAGCACTCTAACTAGATGTCACTCCCATGATATTTGTGACTTTCTGAACCTGATCGAGGAACTCCTGTGGATCTTCTTCTGACTTAGATCCTCAAAATATGGGAGGATTTATTTGAATGAAATCCTAAATCCTCATAATAAGGTTCAAAATCTATAACTACTGCTAAAAATATCAAACTATAATAATAATCTATAAAATTGAATACTGTTTGAAAATTAGTCTGAAAAGACTCTAACTGTAACTGTCTGAAAGTGGAGTTGATGGGAAAATCCCCAAACTAACTCCATCTACTGAAATACTAGGTCTACTAATAAAATAGAATAAAAAATTCTCAAATAATGAGGACTCACTGCTAAATCTATTATTGGCCAAATCTGGATCTGTCTATGCATGGTCAGGAATCTGAGTGTCCGAACCTATGATATGAGACATCATAGCACAAAGAAAGAGTATGCGTTAGTATGTGGAATGTACTGGTATGCTAGATGGGGTAAGGCTAAATGCAAGGGTTAATATACATGAATAATAACTGACTGAATGATATCGAGTAACTGAACATGAGAGTACATGGAAAATCTATAACTACTGTAAATACTGAGTATGCAATACTGAGCATATACAACAATATTTTAACTGAACTTTTCTGAAGCTAAATACTAAGTTCTGATACTGAGTAACTAATAATCTAAAGTTACTGATAACTGAATGACTAATACTATTTGACTATAGGAGGTAATAATCTAACTGACATACCCCAAATAAGATAAGATACCTGAATTAGGGTCCAATCTGTAACCCTAATTGGAAGGGTGTTAATACCTTGCCATGGATAAGGAAAAGCTGACAGCTACCCTCATCTGGCAGGTACTATAATGAGAATGGTGGAACCCTCATCTGACAGGTTAAAACACCTCATCAATCCTCAACTGGCATGTTTGATGTCTTAACCTACACTGGCTACGTAATTTTGGAATGCAAGGATTGCTTCTAGAGATC
Source organism: Capsicum baccatum var. pendulum (assembly GCA_030864225.1). Taxonomy (NCBI): domain Eukaryota; kingdom Viridiplantae; phylum Streptophyta; class Magnoliopsida; order Solanales; family Solanaceae; genus Capsicum; species Capsicum baccatum. The sequence continues at coordinate 196,437,425 of CM061559.1, read as the reverse complement.
ACACCCTCTACTGGCAGGTGAGCCACTATCCTTGGGTTCACTCAGTGCTGGATCCTACTCCCAACTGAATAGATACTAAACTAATTATACTAAATTGGACTAGAGTAATACTGAGTTTACTGAGTTTTCCTGAGTTCTGTAACTGACTGAGTTTTACTTTTTTCTGTAACTAACTGAGAGTACTACTAATCATGACATGACTGATATTTTGTAACTGACACTAGCTCTAGGTAAATATCTAGATTGTCGGGTATTAAATACCCCCAGGACTCGATAGCATGAGGATAAAGCACATCATAATCTTGAATAACATAACATTGTTCACCTTTTCATAATTTCATCCATAGAGACATTTTATCAAACACTTGTAAGGCATATACTTATTCATGAATAGGGAATACATGCGATCATGTTATAATGACACTAATTCATTCGCATAGGCATTTTATTAAACATATGGGGAGTGTGCTTAGGTTATACAACAATCAACACATATAGTTATCATGGATACATCAATCAACTTGCAAATTAAAGGGTTCATTAAGAGGATCATGTAATTCAACACATATAATGATTAATTTCATGAAAGCTTGTAATTTAATCATGGACAAAAACCCAACAATAACATGAACATGGATTTAATTCAATTCAAGCATGGAAATTCATAATTCAACAATTCTGTAGTTTGAAAATGGATTCGTGGACTTTATGGGTGAAAGAAACCCATAGATGAACACCTAACATACCTTGGGTTATTAGTTCTTAAAGGTGCTTGAAGAAATTCTTGAATTTGGACCTTGATTATTGAAGCTAGGGTTTGTTTTCTTGAGAAAGAATACTTTGATTTTGGGGAAAATTGAATAAGAATGATGTAACTAGGTTAATTTGTGGTAATTTACATGTTAAAGGCTGACTTTTGTCATCGAAAAATACTCAATTACCCCTGGGAATGATTTAAAATCATTACTAAAAAATTTCTGATTTGGGCACCTAGCTCGACATGCCACTATCGCGCCAAGCCACTGGAAAATGACAATTGGAAATGTGGCTGGTGGTGTGACATGGTGGAATTGCGTTGCAATACTGGATGGGACCTGGAATCTTGGAGCGATGTGGCAATATCGCAGATCAATACTGTATTTTGAAACTTGCCATTTTGACATACCCCGTGATGCGCTACTGGCCTGAATGATGGTGTTTAACAACTGAAACTTAAAATAGTCGTAACTTCTTACCCGGTTATCAAATTTAAGAAAATTTTATATTTTTGGAAAGCTAATTCAATTTTCTACACAATGGTAGGATCTAAACTAAAAAATACTAAGTGTTTAAAAAAAATTATATTAGATAACTCATGAATTAAGAGTTAAGTTAAGCTTTAGAATTATGGGGTATTATAGTAATTGAATTTAAAGGTTGTTGGGTTGATCATTTATCGCTTATCAATATTTCTTATAATAAAAGTTATCATTCTTGTATCCAAATGAATCCCTTTAAGGCCTTTTATCATAGAAGGTATAGGTCTCCAATTAGATAGAGGTGGGTGCGACTAAATTGTTTGGGCCTGACTTATTCATAAAGTTATGGAAAAAGTAAAGGTGATTCAAGAAATACTTAAGACTACCCAAAGTCACCAAAAGTCTTATGCGAGTGTGAGGCAAAGGGAGTTTGAATTTAAAGTAGATGATTGTATTTTCTTGAAGGTTTCTCGTATGAAGTCAGTTATGAGATTTGGGAAAAAGAAGAAGCTTCATCCTCATTACATTAATACGTATCAAATTTTGATAAAAATTTGAAAGGTTGCTTACGAATTAGATTTACCAGTTAACTTGGCCTCAATTCATCCTATATTTCATGTGTCTATGCTCAAAAAGTGTATAAGTGATCCTTCCTTAGTGGTGACCATTAAGGAAATAGGTTTTAAACATTGATTGTCCTACGAGGAAATTCTAATTGAAATATTGGATAGAAAATTTCAAAAACTAAGAACTAAGGACATAGCTTTAGTGAAAGTGCTTTGGAGGAATCAAAAGGTGTAGGAAGCTATGTGGGAATTGGAGGATGAAATGAAAGTTAAATACTCATTCTTGTTTCCATTGTTGGACAAGGGTTATTAAGGTACAAAGCTTACACTTTCTTAAAGCATTCAAAATTATTTTAGAGTTCCTCTATAATGTTCTTATTATCGTGTTAAGGGTGTCCTAGTCTTTTATTTTGGGATAAATGATCCCAAGGGATATAATGTACTAGGTGTTTAAGAATCCTAAATTAAGATTAAAATGAGTTTATGTGGTCCTCAGATCGTGTGTAGAGCATCCCGGGATAGGTCTGAATGCTTTGGGGGAAATCTAGATATTGAAAATAAGCCATGTGACATGAGAAGAATGATTTACAATTGCCCTATACCGTGAGGGACCCTACGAGGGTCACTTCCTTGTCATTGTGCCAGGCATCCACAGTGGAGGGACGGTTCCTACTGGGCCTCACGTCATGAGGCTGGGCCTCCATGTTAGGGTCTGCATTGTAGCACCTTCCCTTTTCATCGATGGGACATTGTTTTAACTTATTTTAAGGGTATTTTGGTCCTTGAATATCCTATAAACCATTCCACCTTTACTTAACCCATTACTAAACCTTAAAACTTTTGTATTCTCTCAAAAAGGTCATTATTCAATCCAAAACTAAGGTTGAAAAGCAAAGAATGTCAGGGTTCAAGCTTAGGGCTGCTCTTCTTGAAATCTTTAGGGAATTTCTCTTCAAAATGGCATATTTGACACTCTCTTATTTTAATTATCTTTGAATTATGATATTTACTTGATATTCCTATGTTTTAATAATTGCTTAACAAACTAGGTTTGAGGGGTTTTGGTTGTTACATACTTAGATTGATTTTTCCCTTGTTTTAAGTGGTTTATTCATGATTTTAATGGTGAATTATAAATTGAATTTTTGTCTCATGGTAATGGTGGAATTTGGAAATTTGAGTTCACAATGTTTATGAATCTTTGGTTTGATAATGACATGAACCTAAACTCATATCATAATTTGGTCTTTATATAAGGATTTCATAGTGTCTAAACTGTACTTTGAAAATTGCATAACATTAACTGGTAAAAAGGTTTCACAGATTCCCTTGGGGGATATGATTTTGGATTTTAAAATTAAATTTAGAGTCTAATGGTTAAATGGATACAATATTGCATAACTGAAATGAGTTACAAGTGTCTTGGTATGACGACACCAATTTGGAAATTCCTTAATAAAAGACTCCATGGTTAATGATATTTGGAAAACCATTTTAATTTGGGCTTAAAGAAAATTATATAGCTTCACCGAGAAGGTGTAGTCCTGGGGAAATCAACATCGAAAACCACGTTTCCTAATTTTTGAGGTCTATGACCATTGTGTCTGCTTTATACAGTATACTTTTTAAAGTATATTTTCTCAGTGACTTTAGCCGAATTTCCTCGATTCATGCGGCTAACAGGGATTGGGGTCTTTCTGACCGGGAGAGTCGGACCCATATAGCCTGTGGTTGCTTGAAGGTCGGTATGAGCTATATAGTTCAGGATTAAATTTTTAAATGGTCAAGTCTCATGTTTTCTGCCCCTATTCTGACATTCTATTACATTTATAATTGTTAAATATGTGATTTATGACTAGTTTTGGAAAATGCATATACATTTTATCTCTTTCCTTGGGTTGCATGTCAATACTCACCGTACTGACCGTCCTTGGCTACTACATCATTTCATGATGTAGATTCCAAGGGATTTTCTTGTGATCTATGCAGTGTTAGGTGGTTTATATTTCTATTGGACGAATGTTGAGGTGGTGAGCCCTCTATTCTTTGAAAGGTCTGGTTCCCTTTTTGTTTCTTTTACTATTCCAGTACTTATGATTTTCTCTGGCATAGTCACGGTCATGTCCTAACTTGGTTAGTATTTTGTAGTTAGAATCTTTGTGGACAGTGTTAGGATATTACTTTGTGGATTTGGTCCTTAACATACAAACTTAATGTTTTGGGTTATTAAATTTATTTATTCCAATGGTTAGCTTCCGGAATCTATTATTATTATTACCATGCTCACAGGGTAAGTCTAAGGGGTCATCTTAGGCCTTGGTTGGTTTGAGATGCCCATCACAACCAGGGCCTGGGTTTGGATCATGAAAATTTGCCTGAGGGATTTAGGAGTCAGGGTATGAAATAACCTATATGCAGACTCCTTAAATCACTCTATGGCCTAAAATAGGCACCTAGATAATGGAATTCCAAGTTATGTAATGAACTAACCAAGTTTCGTTTTAAACAAAGTGAGTATGATCACTCACTATTTATCAAGAAAACATCAGAAGGAAGAACTGTTATACTCATTTGTATAGATGTTATGTTGATTATAAGAGATAGCTTGAGAATATTTAAAGAAGCCACGGAAAAATTAAAGAAAGCATTAAGGATGAAAGACTTGGGTGAACTAAGATTTTTCCTTAAAATTGAGTTTATTAATTCAATAATAGGTATATTAATGCATTAAAGGAAGTATACATTAGAGCTAATCTCAGAAGCTGGTGAGAGTGGTGCTAAACTTGTAGTGCCTTCATTAGACATGAATGTTAAGCTCACAACTAAACAGTTTGATGATTACACAACAAGGAACAGTATATGAGGTGATCACAATGATCCTTTGACAAACAAGAGTAAGTACCAGAGATTTATGGAAGATCTTATATTTCACCATGATAAGACTTGATATATCATTTGGGGTACCATAGACTTTATAAGACAATTTCTATAAGAGCCTAAGAAATCTCATATGGATGCAGCACTAAAGATTGTAAAGTATGTGAAGAATAACCTTGGATAAGTTTTCTTATTTTCTAGTAGACCCGACTCTAATCTCACAGTTTTTGGTTACTTAGTTCAGGCCTCTTGCCCTTATTTAAGGAAATAAGTTATTGGATACTTGATCAAGTTAGGTGATTCCTTGATCTCTTGAAAATCAAAGAAGTAGTCAACCATATCAAGAAGATCTGCACAAACTGATTATAGAAGAATGGCTTCTGTATTGGCTAAACTAGTTTGGTTTACTGGCCTATTAAAAGAGATTGGAGTTCAAACAAAGAAGCCTGCTAACACATACACTAATAATAATGACTCAATACAAAATGTAAAAAATCCTGTTTATCATGAAAGAATCAAACATATTGAGATTGATTTCCACTTCATAAGATAGTAAATAAGGACTAGTGTCAATGAGCTACATACCTACAAGAAATCAACTTCCAGATGTACTTATTAAAGGTCTCAACAGAGTTCAACATCACTATCTGAGTTCCAGGCTAGGAATGTTTGACATCTGTGCACTTCCTAACTTGAGGGAAGTGTTGAGAATAAAGAATCAATTAATATGATAGAAGAATAAGGGGCATACCAGTCTTTACGCATGCCTTCAAGTTGTTAGTTGAGGCTTTAAGTTGTTGGTTAAGTTGTCAAGTAGTTCGTTAAGTATAACCGACTAAGTCCAAATAGAGTAGTATATAACACTATGAATGTACACAACTGAAGATAGATTGAATGATAATTTTTAGTCACATTCTCTTCTTTAATGTTCTCTTTTCTCCTCTCTTCTTCTTCTTCGTCTTCGTCTTCTCCACTATACTACCAATGCTTCTATAAGTATTAATCGTTGTATCACAATGTTGTTTGGTGTTAAACAACTGATTATAACAAACTATTTTAGAAGTAAATATGATAGGAGGTTGTAAATCTTTTTGTATGGAATTCATATATAAATGAGTATCAGCTGAAAAAATGTTGTAGATTTTGGTGGTATCTTTTAATTTGGCCAATAGAGATATTACTCTTTGCTCTAGGAGAAAACCACCCAAAGGTAAATTGGTCACGAAATTTGATAAAAAATTTTGAAAATCTGGTCTTTAAATATTTTTAATATTTTGGACTTCCACCCACATAACTTTAAAAATTTTCAAGTAAAATGCATGTCCAAACACAACTCTGAACACTCAAGGTTTCAAGTTTAAATTTCATAATATATGGCCAAATGTGAGCTTCATGTCAAGAATGCATGTCTTTTCTTTTTTAAAAAAAATTAAAATGATGATTTTTTATATATAATATAAACTTATGAATCAAGTTTTACATTTTAAATTTTTTTTACATAATATAAACTTATGAGTCAAGTTTTACATTTTAAAAAATTAAAAAGCACAATTTGTGATTTGAAATCCTACTTTTTAAAAAAGTTGATATTTGAAGTTGAAATTTTGTTTAAATTTCATAAACAAATATCACTTTCAAACCAAAACTTAAAGGTAGGTCCCAAATTATATGGTCAAATTGCCTGCTAAAATGAAGTGGGCAAAACAAATTCATGTGATCTAACAAAAATTCATCAAAAATGAATGTGGACGGCTTTTTATTTTTTTGATTTCCATCCAGTGTCCGGTACCCGTATTGGAGTCTGACTAATTTGAATTCGCGCCGGTTAGGGCCTCATTCGGGTGTAGCTTTACCTATCAAGGATTTTTTCATACCTAGGGCTCGAACCCAAGACCATTGATTAAAGGAGAAGCAGCCCCATCCACTGCACCACATCCTTTGGTGGTAATGTGGATGACTTTTCAGCTTTCTTTTCAGGGTATATATAATGACATATGATTTTACATGTGCAGTACCCAAGAAGAGATAAAATCATTTCAAGAATCAAATACGAGTTTTATCTTGTACACATTTTTTTATTCTTATTCATCTTTGTACTTAACTTTGTTATGGTAAAAAGTGCATGGACCTCTAAATATTAAGTCCATATCAACAACACTCTCCCTAATAATTCCAATACTCTAAAATTTTATTGTAAATTTTGAGATGGTCTTGGTGATAGAGTGCTCCATGTAAATTAAGAGTTTGTATTTAAATTTCATGAACACTTTCTGTGCGGAACACTATTCTTGTCATTTTTACTAGAACTCTAAAGACACAAGAATCAATGTCTCAATGATAAAATAGTTGATATATTCAATCTGGAACAAAAGAATTATTTGTTTACTCTTATCTACGAGTGCTATTTGAAGGTACAAGATGATGACTTCTACTTTGACTCCTAGAAATTACCAAAACATGATGCACAATATGAAAAGGTTTATGGGTTGTGATAAAACTAAAATGTATTGCATCAAGTTCTATAGCGATTCACAAATAAATTCAAAAAAGAAGTGAAAATTGTCCTATTTCTCGTGAAAAATAAGTTTCAAATGTTTTTAGGAACCTGGTCCTTATCATAATTCAATTTGAGTTATAAATAAATTGCACAAATGATTTATGTGGAAAACCTTCTCTCTCAATGAGTAACAATCACAACTCAATTCCACTATCCAACACAGTTTAGAATTATAACTTGAAACTCAAAACCTAAACTTCAATAACTAACCTCAGACAATTAACTTTAATTGTTGCAACTCACAACTCTCCAAGAAGCCAAACCAACTTCTTGTTACAAGTCCTCACAAACACGAATTTAAATGGCTATTACAATTTCTAGGCTACAATGAAATAACTAGACTGAAAACAAGAGTCAACCAAATCAACAACAACTCTTACTACAATAGACTCGGTTGGGCTATGTATTCAATGAATGACTTCTCCTATTTCTTGTGAATAAAGCCTTCTCTGCGTATGCAATAGGTGACATGCCCAAAAGTTGTCCTTTTTAGGTATGAAATTGATTCAAATACTTCCTTCCCTTGTATATAAAGGACACATACCTGACTTCCTTCCTTTTCATGTTATAATTCGACCAAAAGTAATCAAACATACCATAATTAGTGTACCAAAAATAAAATTCGCCTACATCAAAACTCAAACCATCAAATATTCTTCAATTTTTCCCTTTCTGATGATGGAAAACCTTTATCAATTTTTGTCTATGTCTTCAACTAAGATCAACTATGGCACCACTATGCACATGCGCACCTCTTCCCCTTTTGGAATTATTAAAAATAAAGAAGACATAATACAAAGCTTAAGAGACAATTATAATAACTCAATGTCATTGAGGAAACAAATAAACAATCATAAGAGGCACATACCAAAGAATTTTAAGAACTCATTTAAGCATAACAAGTAATTCACTTGTAGAAGCAGGAATTAGTCATTAGTATAAATATCCAAGTAGGCACAATTTAATTCACTACTGGCCTAAAAGAAAAACATGCAAACATTAGTCATGAAAATATTGTTTGTTTGTCATTAAAACGACAAAAATGATAAAAATTAAGAAAATCAGGGCTTAAAAGAAAGATGTAGAAGAATTGGGCTTAAGAAAGAGAGTCATTAGTTGTTGGATATTTTTAAAGTGAGTTGTTTGAAAATTGATTATCTCAGTCTTGAGAGAATCCACTTGAGCTTGAGAGCTAGCCAACAACTTCTTCAGCCTTTACATTTTCCTTTTTCAGCAAGGCAATCTCTTTTTGAGTTGCTTTCAGGTCCAAAGCATTTGAGTTATGGGACTGGAGCTCTTTCCTAATGAGTTTTTCTTCCAAAAGCTCATAATTCTTAAGGATAGAGATGGTAAATTTTTTAATTTTGGTATTTGATTGACCTTCTCTAAGGGATTCACCTAAGCTTTTAAACACAATGGAAGAAAAAATCCATCAGCAATTCCATGAGGTCCTGTCTTAGGCGCAGTGACCCTCTACATGTGTTTGATCATCAGGGCTGAGAAATTTACTTTCTCATTCATTACTAAGGCATTCATAATCCCTAGATCCCTGAAACTAGCTTCATACCATCTTTCTCCCCAAGGAAAAATTTCTTTGTTCATTATTTCCAGTAGTAGCTTATGACTAGGAATCATCTTTCACTTGTTGACCTTCATAGAGTTCTTCTTCTATTTATCCTAAGTAAAGTTCCTAGTTAGTAGACAAACTTTATCTGTTTTCCAAAAATACTCCTCTAACCCTTCAGTATGAACTCCTAAAATCTCCTCACAACTTAATATGATCAAGCATAATCTCCACTACTAGAACGAACCACCCATCTATTCAAAAATCTCAAATTTATGTAAAACGCCACTACCTCTTACTAATACCAAATATGTTTTTCTATTTAAAACAGATTTTTCCATCCCTGGAAACTCAAGTTTTCAAGAAATTATAAAATAAATGGATTGTTGAGTACTTCTTTATCAAAAGTTCGACCCCTAAGAAAGAGTTGAATAGAGTAGTATCCAACAGGGCCAAGTCTTAAGTAGTTTGCAAAATTTTTATTGATTTTTCTTTTCTTCACAGTAACATCTTCATCTTCCCTAACCTCCATCTCCTTATCTTCTTCTTCTAACTCAACTAGGTTATTTTCATCACCAATTTTCTTCTTATCCTGATCCATTCTAACTCTTTTTGCCTTTCCATCCTCTTTAAGTTTTGCAGCTTATTTCTTGTAGATTAGAACAAGGGTCGAGATAAGTATATAATATTTGGTTAATAATAATATCCCCAATGATATCAACTTCTCCCTTTTCAGAAGAAGACTTAGGGTTATCATTAGGGATTGTAGTAGTAGTTGCTTCCTAGGATCTCCATTAGTAGTTTAGGAATCAAATATTTGGACTCATGGAGATGAGGGTCTTGGAGAGGAGTTAAGGAAAGGAATGAGATATGAGGATCTAATAGAAGAAAATAGAAGAGAGGTTGATGAAAATGGTGATCGTTTTCCCCCTGAGTATGTGTAGGAGATGAGAAATCCTCATCATCAGAGTAATCCACAAGGAAGTGGAACTTATATTTAGAGGGTTTTGAAGAACAAGGATTAAGAAAAGCCATTGGACTAGGTTTTAAAATAAATTAAAAGAATATTGGAGATTTGAGATTTTTGAGTTTGTGGTAAGGATTTTTTGAAGATAGAGAGTTTTCAATGAAAATTAGGCATGATTGGAGAGGTTGCGATTGTTGAACTGATGGTTGTTAGTGTTTCAAAAGAGGAAATAAAGATTGGAAGTTGTCGTTATTTGATTTTCCCACATAGGATTTTATTTCATGTAAGTGTATGAGGATTTTTACTTAAGACCAAGTTTTGATAACAAACCAACTATTTTGCTTATAAATAGTTAATGTTTAAAAGTTTTGTTAAGGATGTACATACCTAACTTAAGGACTAGGTCCTTCTATCCCTTTCATTATTTCAAGAGTGAATTCCTTGTTATGCTAGATTGATATCCTCAATTTCTAAGGATGAATCTTTTATGTAGTCTATCTAATCCTATCAAGGAACAAAATCTTAGTTAGTTACCACATGTATTTCTTAAGAGAATTATATCAAAGTTTTACTTCTCAGTCATTTACTGAGGGAAGACTAAATTCTTTTTCTATCAAAGTTGATTGGTTAACTCTAGGGCCAACCTATTTTCTTAAATTTTTCTCTTTCTAAGGACTTATTGAATATATCAACAATTAGTTCATTAGTTCCATCAGAAGCCATTTTAATCAATCCCTTATCCACATAATCTCTAATAAAGTGATGTCTTACATTAATATGCTTGGTCCTTTTATGATGAACTGAATTCTTTGCTATGTTGACTGCACTTCTACTGTCACATAGAATTGAAAAACATCTAAGATTGATGCCAAAATCACTGAGTTTTTCTTATGTCCACAGTAATGTAGAGCAATAAGATTCAATAGCCACATACTCAACCTCAGCTATTGAAAATGCTACAGAGTTTTGTTTTTTTGTTTCCCAAGAGACAAGACAAGGTCCTAAGAAGTGAGACATACCAGATGTGCTTTTTCTATCCACTTGATATCTAATATAGTCAATATCATCATAACAAACAAGATCAAAGACATCTCCAAAGAGATACCAAAGAACTAAGATTTGAGTACTCTTGAGGTACCTTAGGATCCCTTTTACAAACTTCAAGTGAGATTCCTTGGAACATGACTGAAATCTAGCAAACAATACCATGCCATATACAATGTCAGGATGCTAATAGTAACATACAACAAGGATCCAACCACTCCTCTATACTTGGTCTCAACAATAGAAACGTTTGGCTCATCCTTATCTAGTTTTATAGTGTAAGCAATAAGAGTACTATTTATTTTAGCCCCATCCATCTCAAACTTTTTCAGCAATTCCTTCATGTATTTTTGTTGGTGTATAGATGTCCCATGTTTAAACTGATTTATCTTAATTCCAATAGAGAAAGTCAACTCTTTCATCATGCTCATCTTAAACTCACTACTCATCAAAGAAGAGAATTTTTTACATAGATCATCATTAGTAGTGCCAAATTATATCATCCATATAGATTTGAGCAATTAGGAATCCCTCTCTCCACATGGAGCTGGATTAGCATACATAGAGGATCTGTAACTACTAAACATACTGTGCATACTGTGATTGAGTATACTGGAACTAAATCTGATAACTGATAAATGAATATACTAGTAAGATAAGATCACTAATAATATGTATTACTAATAACTGAGTGACTGTATTTGACAGTCCTAATTCTGTGGAACTGAACTGAGTTTTATTCTACATGCCCCAAATAAGATAAAATAACTGAGCTGGGGTCTAATTTGTAACCCTAATAGGAAGGGTGTCAATACCGTGCCATGGGTAAAGACAAGCTGAAGATTAACCATCTACTAGTAGGTTTCCTAAATGACAATGGTGGTACCCTTTACTAGCAGGAAGAGCACCTCATAACCCTCAGCTGGCTGGTTTGATGTCTCACCCTACGCTGGCTATGTAACTCTGTAATGCAAGGATTTCTTCTAAGGATCATACCCTCTGCTGGCAGGTGAGCCCCCATCTTTGGGTTTACTCGGTGCTGAATTCTACTCCCGATCGAAAGACACTGAACTATTATACTGGACTGAATTGGACTGCATTCATTGAGATTACTGAGTTTTCCTAAGTTCTATAAATGACTAAATTCTACTGAGTTATCTAATAGATTGAGAGTATTACTGATCATGACATAACTGATACTATTCTGTAACTAACATTGGCTCTAGGTAAACAGCTAAATTATCAGGTATTAAATACCCCCAGGACTCGATAGCCTGAAAAGTAAAGCAAAGCATAATCTTGAATAACAAAACAATGCTCACTTGGTCATAATTCATTGATAAAGACATTCCATCAATTACTTGTAATGCATTAACTTGTACATGAATGGGGAATACATATTAGCATGCTATAATGACATTATTTCATTCTCATAGAAAAATTATCGAACACATAAGAAGCATACTTGGTTCCTCAAATCATAAGCACTTAGAGTTAACATGTTTATAAAAATCAAATTACGAATTGAAGGGTTTATCACGTAATTCAACACATTCTAGAATCAATTCTTGGAACTTGTGATCTAAATCATGGATTAAAACTCAAACAACATCATGAACATGAATTCAATCTAATTCAAACATGGAAATCATAAATCATAAGTCTTGTATTTTGACAAAGGATTCTTGGGCTCCATGGAAGGTAAGTATCCATGGATGAACATCTAACATACCTCAATTTGATGAGTTCTTAGAGAAATTCTTGGGATTCACCTTGATTCTTGAGAGATAGGGTTTATTTTCTTGAGAGAGAATTATCTTTTAATTTTGGAGAAAAGTGAATAATGAAGGGTTTTACACGTTTTTAAATCTTAAATCCCACATTTGGGCAAAATAAAATCATGGGAAAAGACTATTTTAACCTTGGGCACAACTTTAATTTTTTGAGAAATTTTCTCGATCTGGACCCCTGACGTGACTCACAGATATCGTTCTAGTCCACTAGAAAATAACGAATGGAAATTGTAAGGTGGCACGACACGGTGGTATTGCGTTGCCACTTAGTTTGTGAACTGGACGTGCACCGTGATGCGGTGGAATCGCATTGGTATACTGGAAATTAACAATTCTGAACTGGGTCTATGGCGCGACGTGCCAATATCATGAAGCAACATTGAAAATTGAAAATTGCTATTTTAACATACTCTGCAATGCGCTAATGGCTTGAATGACGATGTTTAACGGCTGAAACTTAAAATCACCATAACTTCTTACCCGGTTGTCGAATTTAGGCAAATTTTATATCATTGGAAAGCTAATTGAATTTCCTACCCAATGACAGGCTCAAATCTGAAAATTACTAAGTATTTCAAAAATTTTATTTAGGATAACCCATGTACTGAAGGTTAATCTAGGCTAGGGAAATATCGGGTATTACACGAACAATATGTTATTTCAAACCCTTTACTATCATTCCTTGTTCATCTTTCCTTTTCTTCTTCAAGTATAACATAGATACTTTCTTTCACATACCTAATTCTCTGATTGAAAATTTTGCATTCCTTAATCTGAGAAGTATCCCAAAAATATTTCTTCATCGCTCTTTATATCAAACTTTCCCAATGTATCCTTATCATTGTTATAAATAAAATAGTTACACCCATAAGGTCTCTGCTGGATGAGATTTTTATTTTTCCCTTGAGTAACTCATAAGGAGTTTTGTCTAGCATTGTTCTAATCATATATCTATTCAGAAGATAGCATGCAATATGCACAACCTCAACCTAGAAACTATAGCTATTAATATTATTTTGTCCATATCATCTGGGAATTTATTCTTTATCTCAATCATTCTATTTTACTGAGGAGTTCTAGGTGTAGGAAAATTATGATCAATGTTATATTCAGCATAGAGACTTAGCAAATTTGAGTTCTCAAACTTAGTGTCATAACCAAACCTTATTTCTACAACTTCAGTGTTCAGCTTCTTTTAAACTAGTTTAACAAATATTTGGCCAACATCAAAGGTTTCATTCTTAAAAAATAGGAAGAGAGTCCATGTGAAAATTGAATAGTTATCAATAATTACAAACACATACCTTTTGTCCCCTATACTGGGCACTCTCATTGGACAACACAAATCTATGTTTCCCTATGGGTTTGAATGAGGATCTAATATGTTTCTCATTTGTACAGGCATCACACAAGAGATTTATCTACTTTATTCTTTGGTAAACTACCACCAAATCTTTTGACACCAATTTATTAATAGTTGAGAAGTTTGTATTTCCCAGACTTTTATGCCATAATAATGAGTTGTTGGTCATGACACTATGCAGGTTAGTTCAGATCCTAAAGGATTCAGGATGTTTGTTTTGCACATATTCTTGTGTCTCTTTCCTTTAAGTACCACCTTATTTATTGAGTTTCTCATAGTAAAGTCAACAATAGTGAACATCATACTATTCCCTTTGTCACACATTTGTGATGTGGTTAATAGGCTATATTTCAAGACAAGCACATAGTGAACATTCTCAATAGCATGAGAAATAGACTTTTCTACTTTTCCAACACAATTAATTTCCCCAGATTTTCCATTTCCAAGGGCAATACTTCCACCTTGATAATCTATAAGATAAAGAAAGTTTTTTATATTTCCAATCATATGTTTGAGTCTAAAGGATTCCATTTGAGCACGACCAAGACGAAGTACTTGGAATGTAAGTTTTGTGATTTATCGTAGGAGACTGATGGGGTAGTGAAGTTGGATTCTTAATCCATTCAAAGGAGAGGGATTTTTAAGTAACTTGGGTCTATGATTCAAGGGAATAGTGAGATTGATGAGGATGTCACATACCATATTGGTGCAGGATGGTTGAAATAGAGGATTATTTTGGGATTCTTATATGATAAGAAGGTGATGCCAAAGCTTAAAGATAAGTTTTATAGAGCAGCAGTCCAATCGGTTATGTTGTATGAAGTGGAGTGCTAGCCAGTTAAGAACTCCCTCATCTAAAAGTTGAAGGTGGCGGAGATGAGCATGTTGTGATAGATGTGTGTCCTTACCAAGAAAGATAGGATTGGAAATGAAATTATTTAGGAGAAGGTACAGTGGCTTTTATGGAGGAAAAGATGCGAAAAGTGAGGTTATGTTGGTTCGGGCATATGATGAAGAGGTGATCAGATACTCAGTATGGAAGTGTGAGAGCCTGGATATAGATGATTTTAGACGTGATAGAGATAGGTCGAGAAAATATTGGAGGGAGGTAATTAGACATGATATAGAGTAGTTATAGCTTATGGAGGACATAACTCTTGATAGGCTGGTGTAGAGAATACAGATTAGGATAAAGGGTTAATGGGTAAAAGTTCATCTATAAAAGTAGAGGAGAATGCTTGTTGGTGTCGGTAGTTTCTTGTTCATGGTGTTTTGGTAACGTCTATGATTTCAAATAGATAGTTTATAGTATTATCTCGTGGTTGTCTTATTTCCTGTATTAGCTAGTAGTATGTTATCCCATCTTTGTTGTTGTAACGCCCCTAAATCTAATTCCAAGACATCACACGGTGCTCAAGGATACAAGTTGCCCCAAGCTAACCCTTTGAGCCTGCTACTAGATCTGAACCTTACTTTAAGATAATATAATTAAGAAATAATATTGTATTATACCAAAAACTAAACTGAATAAACTGTAGAAACTATCTAAATAAAAAATACTGAAAGTCTGTAGTTAAACTCATCGTCCGACAAGCCTCTACTACTACAGAATTAGAGAGCTATTGGGACAGATCCCCAACTGACTCTGGCTGAACTGAAAATGATAACTCAATTACTATGAAAACTAGAAATTCAAAGAAGTAGGCCCTCGAATCATGAGGACTCACCAACTGTGGAAGTGTAGATAAAGATACTCGAACTAATCACACTGCTGATAGTGAGCACCTGAACCTACATCATAAAGCAATGTAGCATATAGACTTATATGTGGATTAGCACTTTAAGGATGTACTGAGTATATGGGGGTGTAATGCTTAAGTAAACATCATCATAATTAGAAAGTAAATGCATGCAGATGTATATGAATCGCATAACCTTGATTATATAAAATATCAAAATATAAAATATGTATAACCAATCATACTTATATATCTAGTGAGTCACACCACTTAGTCATATAAAAGATTTTCTATCATGCTTTTTCTTTTGAAACTTAGAAGCTTTGGGACTTACAGACTTTGGGCTTGGGAGTTTCTTCTAACCGACATAAACCATGTGAGCTGACATGGAGTCCAACGTCTTTCCTATATTGGGGAGAGTTGTTCTACCCTTGCCATCAGAATAGAACCTTAATTTAAGTGATCACAATCTTAGTCATCCACGTACAAGTGAGAATAATCTTAGTACTATGGTGGAACGTAGTTCTGGGGCATGAGACCTTGGAATAATACCTAACTTGGTGCTAAATAATACTCCCATACTTATGCTTATAACTTTTAGGAAATCTACCTTAAAATAGTTTAAGGGTTTATAATTAAAACTGATTATGCTTCTATTCTTTAAATCTCAATCTATGTGAAAAAGTGGACTCCTTAGCTTATCTTGGAATCAAAAGATTAATCTTTGCTTTTGAAAACACTTATCAAACTTGTCAATAAAACTTGATATCATAATCTCCTTATAAAATCATCAATTATACTTAGGACTCAAAATATAAAGCTTTAATACATCAATAATCATACTTAAACTTCAGGCTCAACAATCATCTTAAAAGCTTTCGATAATCTCAATCAAGATAGTGGAAAATAACTCATAATATGAATCTCATGATTTCAAACATGGATATATGTAAATCTTTTGCACTTGAAGCCTTAAATAACATGATAATTTCATAAACTAAAATAATAAGAATTGGATATCACACTAACTTGCAAATCATGTAATCTTTAATAAAAAAACAAGTTTTGTTTGGGCACAAGGATGAAGGATTGTCCTTTTTCAAACCCCACATATCTTAGATGATGAACTAAATGAATAAGCTTTCTTTTGGAGATGTTATTTGTGCTATTGAATAAGGATTCTTGAAGCTCTTGGTCTAGGGATCTTGAATCTTGAAATAATTTGGAAAAAGGATGGTGGAACTTGAGTTTCTTGGAGATGAATGTTGATGCCTAGGGTTTTGGATGAGAGTAATTCTGATGAAACTTAGCATATAATGCTTCTAAAAGGCTTTAATCAAGTGTTTGGATGGATTGCTGGTTGGCAAAAAGTCCAAAATACCCCCCTTCAACTCCTAAACGAAACTGGAAAAAAAATAAACTAGGGTCCCAATTTTTTAACTTGGTACGACGCGCCTTATCGCGCTAAGCCACTGGGAAAATGCTTGGTGGTGCTATGCAGAGGTATCGCATTGCCACCTTGGATGAAACCTGGATACTTGGCGTGATGTGCTAATATCGCGGTCTTTACTGGTATTGGATAATTGGGAATTTGGCTCTCTCTACGATGCGCCAATATCGCGCAGGGCCACTGGAAATTGACAATTAGGAATTAACACTGCTCCGCGATGCACTAAGGGTCAAAATAATGGTGCTTTGTGACTGGAACTTAAAATAGCCATTATTTCTTACCCGGTTATTAGATTTAGGCGAATCTTATATCGTTGGAAAGTTTATTTGATTTCCTACGCCGTAGAAAGTTCAAATCTAAGGAATTCCACATAAATTAAATAATATTCATCTTGTAAACTAAACCTTAATATCCTAGGGATAGATTCTAGATAGAAAAGGGATGGGGTATTACAATATCTCCCACTTGGAAACATTCGTCCTCCAATGTGGCTAGTTAAACTAAAATTTCTAAGGAATCTGAGAATATAAGATAGCGTGCACAACTAAAATTAATTAAGCAACTGAATCTAAATTATTCTAAGCTTTTGAGACACTAGATGAGTACATGAAATTACAAGAGGACATCTATATTGCTGAATATATGATTTGAAAGGAACTGAATCAAGGAAGAGTATTACCTCCGGCTAGATCTGAGTTTACGGAGAAAAGGTGAGGGTACTTGAATCGCATATCTGCTTCTGCTTCCCAAGTAGATCCCTCAACCGACTAATTTCGCCAAAGAACTTTGACCAAGGAAACTTCTTTGGTCCTCAATCTATGGATCTGATGATCTAAAATATCAACTGGAATCTCTTCGTATGAAAGTTTATTCTAAATTTATAAGCTTTCTAACGAAACTACAATTGTGGAGTCACTGATGCATTTCTTAAGCAGAGAGACGTGGAATATAGGATGGAATGCTAATAGGTCCACAGGCAACTCAAGCTCATAAGCTACCTTCCCAATACGACTCAGAATTCTATAAGGGCCAACATATCGGGGACTAAGTTTCCCCTTCTTGCCAAATCTCTTCACCCCTTTCATGGGTGAAATATTCAGATACACTAAATCACCAAACTCAAACTTGAGGTCCCTTCTTCTCACATCTGAATATGATTTCTGATGACTCTAGGCTATTTTCAACCTTTCTCTAATCAGCTTGACTTTCTACATAGCCTCAAATACTGCATCAGGCCCAAGCAAAGAAGCCTCACCCACTTCAAACCAACCTATGGGTGATCTACATCTCCTCCCATACAGAACCTCAAATGGGGCCATCTAAACGTTAGCATGATAACTATTATTATAAGAAAACTCAATCAATGGAAAATGCTCATCCCAACTACCTTTGAAATTAAGAGAACATGCCCTTAACATATCTTCTAATGTTTGGATGGTCCTCTCTGCTTGACCATTTGTCTGAGGATGAAAGGTGGAACTGAGATAAACTTAGGTACCAAAACCCTTCTAAAAAGATTTCCAAAACTAGGAAGTGAACTGAGTACCCCTATCCGAAATGATAGACAAGGAAACTCCATGCAATATGACTAACTCTCGAATAAACAACTTAGCATAATATTCAACCTCAAGAGATGAGAGAAGCTAAGGTGTTAGAATTTATCAACCTCAGGCAGGGCAACATGACGGTGAAAGAGTATTCTCTTAAAGTTACTTAATTAGCTAGATATGCCCCTCATGTGGTTGCAGACAACAGGGCTAAGATGAGTAAGTTTGTTTCAGGGGTGAATAATAGTATGGTCAACGAGTGTAGGTCTGCAATGTTGAATAGTGACATGACTTTAGCCAAGCTTATGACTCATCCTCAGCAGATAGAGGAGTAAAAGATTCAGATAAGGGAGAAGCAAAATAAGAGAGCAAGGACAGGTAGTCTTAACTTTGGTAAGCCTAAGTTAGAGGGAGAAAACTATTCTCAGTTTCATCATAAGGCATCACTTCCAGCTCCTTCTTCAGCTAGTGCTCCAGCTCCTAGACTCAGAGAGGGTAACCAAGATAGAGCGCCATGCTCTAAGTCTCAGGGCAGTGTTAGCAGTACCCATACCTATCCTCTTTTCCATACTTATGGCAAGCACCATCAGGGTATTTGTAGAGCTGGCAGTGGTATTTGTTTTAGATATGGCAAGCCAAGCCACAGAGTCAGAGACTTTCCTCAGCCAAGTCCTCAGGGTCAGCAAAACTATTCCTCAGCTTAGTCCAGTCGCCCAAACCAGTAGGGTGCCACCTCCAGCACTACTAGTGGGCATGCCCAAATAGACTCTATGCTCTTCAGTCCTTGCAAGATCAGGAAAATTCTCCTGATTTGGTTACTGGTACGTTATAGATATTTCATGTGCATGTTTACGCTTTGCTAGATCTAGAAGCTTCTTTCTATTTTGTTACTCCCTATATAGCAGACGATTTTGGGTTCAGTCCCAAAATTCTAGCAAGGCCCTTTTCAGTCTCTACCCTGGTGGGTAAAACCATAATAACTCGACAAGTATATAGGAACTGTCCGATTATGGTATCTCAGAAAGTCACTTCAGCAGACTTAGTCGAATTAGAGATGACTAATTTTGATGTCATTCTCGGCATGGATTAGCTTTATTTTTCCTATGCCACAATCAACTATAGAAACAGAATAGTCTAGTTTCAGTTTTTGAATGAACCTATCCTAGAGTAGAGGGGTAGTACTTCATCTTTTAGAGGTTAGCTTATTTCCTACCTTCAGGCAACAAAAATGATATCTAAAGGATGTGTTCATCATCTTGTTTGAGTTAAGGACACTAGTTCTAAAACTCCCAGTCTTGAATTAGTCCCAATCATGAATGAATATTAAGATGTCTTTCCCGAAGATCTTCCAGGAATTCCTCCCGAAAGGGAAATAGACTTCGGCATTAATCTTCTTCTAGATACTCAGCCTATATCTATTCCGCCATACAAAATGGCACTAGCAGAACTCAGAGAATTGAAAGAGAAGTTGAAGGATCTCTTAGATAAGGGATTCATCATACCTAGTGTGTCCCCATTGGGCGCACCAATCTTATTCATTCGAAAGAAAGACGGTTCTCTCAGAATGTGCATTGATTACCGTTAGCTCAATAAAGTCACAGTCAAGAACAAGTATCCACTTCCCAGAATTAATGATTTGTTTGACCAACTTCAGGGTGCCAGTTATTTCTTAAGATAGACCTCAGATCCGGCTATCATCATCTCAGAGTCAGAGAATGTGACATTCTAAAAATAGACTTTCGTACTCGGTATGGTCACTTTGAATTCTTGATCATGTCCTTTGGTCTTACTAATTCCCCAACAGCTTTCATGGACTTAATGAACTGGGTGTTCAATCAGTACTTAGATATATTTGTCATAGTCTTCATAGATGAGATCCTTATCTATTCCTAAAATGAGCGTGATCATACAGACCATCTCAGAATTATATTGCAGACTCTCAGAGATCACCAGTTATTTGCCATATTCAGTAAGTGCAAATTTTTTCTAAGGTCGGTAGCATTCCATGGTCATATTTTTTTCGGTGATGGCATTAGGGTTAATCCTCAAAAGACCAAAGCAGTATAAAACTGGCCCAGGCCTATCTTTCCATCAGATATCGGGAGTTTCTTGAGGTTGGTTGGCTATTAAAGATGGTTTATTGAGGGATTTTCTTTTATTGCATCCCCTATGTCCAGATTAACTCAAAATAAAGTCAAGTTTCATCGGTCAGATCCTTGCGAGAAGAGTTTTCAGGAGTTGAAGACTCGACTAACCTCAGCTCCAGTCTTAGCTCTTTCAGATAGTCCAAATGGGTTCATAGTGTATTGTAATGCATCCAGAGTAGTTTTGGGTTGTGTCCTCATGAAGCATGTTAAGTTCATAGCCAACGCCTCCAGATGGCTTAAAACCCATGAGAAGAATTATCCGACTCATGATCTTGAGTTAGTAGTCGTAGTATATGCCTTAAAGATTTGGAGGCATTATATATATGGTGTTCATGTAGATGTGTTAATAGATCATAAGAGCCTTTAGTATGTCTTTTCTTATAAAGATATCAATCTTCATCAGAGAAGGTGGTTAGAGCTGTTGAAAGATTATGATATAAGTCTCTTTTATCATCCGGGCAAGGCCAACGTAGTGGCCGACGCTATCAGTAGACTGTGTATGGGTAGTGTTTCTTATGTTGAGGACAGTAAGAAGAAGTTAGCTCAGGAAATCCATCATCTTTCCATACTAGGTGTTCGCTTAGTCAATACAGAGAAGGGTGACATATGGGTTCAGAGTAGTTTAGAATAATCTCTAGTTTCTGAGGTGAAAGAAAAGAAAGATAGAGATCCCAGTCTAGTCAAGTTGAAAAAGTCAATCAAGGATCAGAAAATAGAGGTTTTCTCCCAATGGGGAGATGGTGTACTGCGTTGTTAGGGTCGTCTATGTGTTCCAGGTGTAGATGACTTAAGGCAGCGAATTCTTGCAGAAGCGCATAGTATGCGCTACTTTATTCATCCAGGGGCCGCAAAGATGTACTGTGACTTATGGGAAATCTATTGGTGGAGTGGGATGAAGAGAGATATTGTAGAATTTGTGAATAAGTGCTCTATATGTCACTAGGTTAAGATAGAGAATTAGAAGCCTAGTCGGTCCATGCAGGAGTTCAGTATTCCTACTTGGAAGTGGGAAGAAGTGAACATGGACTTCATGATGGGTTTTCCTCGTACTCATCGCCAGCATGATTCAGTCTGGGTCATTGTAGATAGGATGACCAAATCATCTTATTTTCTTCTTGTCCATACCTCTTATTCATTCGAGGATTATGCCAAACTTTATATCAAAGAGTTGGTTAGATTACATGGTGTTCCATTATCTATTATTTCAGATTGAGGTACCCAGTTCACCTCTAACTTTTAGAAATCATTCCAAAAGGGTCTTGGTACCCAATTTTATCTCAGTATAGCCTTCCATCCTCATATAGATGGTCAAGTAGAAAGGAACATTCAGATATTAGAAGATATGCTAAGGGTGTGTGCAATTGATTTCAAGGGTAGCTGGGATGACCACTTGCCCTTGATAGAGTTTGCATACAACAATAGCTATCATTCCTGTATTAAGATGGCTACATTCAAATCTCTCTATGGTAGGAGGTGCAGATATTCAGTTGGTTGGTTCGAAGTTAGTGAGGCCTCAGTCATAGGGCCTGACTTAATATTCGATGCCTTAGAAAAAGTCTAGTTGATCAGAGAAAGATTTGGGCTGCTCAGAGCTGACAGAAGTCTTATGTAGATGCGTACAGAAAGGATCTTGAGTTTGATATTAGTGATTATGTCTATCTAAATATCTCTCCCATTAAGGGAGTGAAGAGATTCGGCAGGAAGGGAAAGCTCGGTCCCTGATATGTCGATCCTTTCAAAATTCTTACTTGTTTTGGCAAGGTAGCCTATGAGCTCGAATTTCCTTTAGATCTAGCCTCAATTCATCCAATCTTCCATGTCTCTTTACTCAAGAAGTGCATAGGTGACCCAATAGTTGTAGTCCCTATTCAGAGCATAGATGTTCAGAACGGCCTCTCTTATGAAGAGATCCTAGTCGAAATCCTAAACTATCAGACTTATAGACTGAGGAACAAAGAAGTCCCTCTAGTCAAAGTTCTTTGGTAAAATCAGTCCGTTGAGGGAGCTACTTTGGAAAAAGAAGCAGATATGCAAACCAAGTATCCTCACCGCTTCTCCGCCAACTCAGATCAAGCTTAAGGTAACAGTTCTCCTTAAGCTTACTTAGTTTCATGTTCAGAATTCCAATGCAACTTGGTAGGGAAATTCCCTTGCATATTCAGTCATGCATTGATATATCACTTCAGTTATTTAATCATGCATCATACATGCATTCTCATTGTGAGAACCTTAGTTCATCAGAAAACTCAATGATGCATTCATGAATTAGTTACACATGCATCAGATATGCGTGTTCAGTATGATATATTCAGTTATCAGTCATGTTAGTCATGAAATCATATTTTAGTCATTCATATTCAGTATGTATATTAGTTTATCTTCTCCCCTCTCACTCAGTCTCATTCGAGGATGAATGTTCTCAAAGGGGAGATATTATAATACCCAATACTTCTACCTAGCTTGAAATCGTCCTGAGAATATTAGAAACTTACTTTGAAAGATTAATCCATTTTTGTAGGCTTGGAATTTTTAATATTTTCATTTTTTTAGTGGGAAATTGAATTAGGTTTCCAACGATACCTATTTCACCCAAATTCGGTATCGGAGTAGAAAGTTATGGACAAAATACAGAAAGCAGTTAAAACTGCCCAGGTGCGATGGTGAGAGCCAACGAACCATCAAGCTAGCAACGGATCATCTCCCAACCCTTCACAGCGGAGAAAGTGAGATCACATTCTGCCTAAGAGCGACGGCTCAGGCCGACGGGCAATCGAGCTAGCGACGGACCATCGCCCAAGCCGTCGTAGAAGAGGTAGTGAACCCCTATTCTGCCCAGGTGCGGCGGTCAGGACCGACAGACCGTCGACCCAGTGATGGACCGTCATACCCACCATCGCGTATTTCATTCAGTTATTTAAAGCCATTTTTAAAAGGGTAATTAGGTCTTTTCCATCCGTTTTAACCCCTAATTATATCAGACCAAGGCTCATAAGTTCATTATCTATCTACAACATCAAATTAGGGTTTTCTCTCAAAAATAATCCCCAAGATCAAGATCCAAATCCTCCTTCAAGAAAATAAGAAATTCAAGTTCTTCAAGTCCAAGAAATTCAAGAATTTCACAACCCAGGTATGTCATGTGTTGATTCATGAGTCACTTTCACCCATGAAGGTCAAGAATCTCTTTTCAAAATACAAGATTTGTGTATTTATGAATGTTCATGATTTAAATTGAATTGAAATTCATGTCCATGTTGTATGGGGTTTTGATTCACGTTTTAAATTACATATTCTAATGATTGACGCTAGAATGTGGCGATTTGCATAATAATCATGATAAAACCCCTTCCATTTATAAGTTGATTTATGTATCCATGATTATTTGATGTGTTGATGATTGTATAGACAAAGTATGCTCCCCATGTGTTTGATTAAATACCTATGTGAAGGAAAAGTGTCATACTAGTATAATAATATGAAATCCCCATTCATGCACAAGTTTATGCATGTCAAGTGTTTGATGAAATGTCTTAGTCAATGAATTATGGATATATGTGTAGCCATTGTGGTGCTTTAGAACTTGTACTTCATAAAATCTCCAACTTATTGTATTATAGATTGTGATGTTGGTCATGTGTTCAAGAAAGTCATGCATTGTCAGTTTCTTCCCATCGAGTCCTGGGGGTACTTGTACCCAATAATTTAGTTGTGTGCTTAGAGCTTGTGTCATGTTTTCATAATATCCTCAGTCAAGCCATAATCCATAGAACTCAGTCAGTTATGTGACACAGGAAAGCTCAATAATCCAAAAATCTAAGAAATCTCAGACAGTTATCAAATCTCAGTAGCATTGCGTTAATCAACAGAACTTAGTTAACTCAGTCCAGTTTAGTTCTGTTAATCATTTTCAGTGTCTATTTAGATGGGAGTAGAAATTATCACCGAATGAACCCAAGGATGGGAATCCACCTGTTATCTGAGGGTACAGTTCTTAGAAGCAATCCTTGCATTCCAGAACTACATAGCCAGCGTAGGTTGAGACATCATAGCCTATTATATTAGGGTAGATGAGGTGGTTTAACCTGTTATATGAGGGTTCCTACCATTCTTACTAAAGTTACCTGATATATGAGGGTTGCTCACAGATTAAACTTACCGGTGGTGCGGTATTGACACCCTTCTAATTGGGTTACAGATTGGACCCCAACTCAGCTATGTTGCGTTATTTAGGGCATGTCGGTTAGATGACTACTTCCCACAGTTTTAGTTATAAATCAGGACTGTCAAATACAGTCATTCAGTCTCAGTAATAGAACTCAGATAGTTCTACAGAATTCAGGGCTGTCAGATACAGTCAACTCAAATTAGTACAGAACTCAGCTATTCCATCAGAAACTAGTTTGTCAGATACAGTTGCTCAGTATCAATTATTTTAGTTATACAGTTATCATTATCTCATGTTATCAGTACTCAAATTCAGTAATCATGTTATCATAAACTCAGTTATAGTTATTATGCATTCATGCATGTATCCTCACGTTCATGTTATTCAGTCAGTTAGTATAGTTCATGCATGTGAACCCTTTGCATTTAGCCTACCTCCCATTCATACCAGTACATTCAATCATACTAACATATTTGCGCTATGGCATTTTATACCATAGGTTCAGAAGCACGAGCTTCAGATCCTCAGTAGTATTCCAGTCTCAGCAGTCAGAGTTAGCAGTGAGTCCTTATCCTTCGAGGACATGACCATTACTTTATTATCTCATTAATTAATTTATTTCAACAGTTGGAGTTAGTTGGGGACATGTCCCATCAACTCCTTATTCAGACTGTATAGAGGCTTTCAGACTATCGTGTTCAGATAGTTATTTCAGATGTTTTGGGTATTTCATACCCTACCCAAATGTTATATTTTTATCAGATATTATGTCTCAGTTTTGAACCTTACGGCCTTACAACCTTTAATTCTATATTTATACAGTATTTTATGCAGAGTTTAGGTACAGATATCAGTCATGGGTTAGCTTATGGTCCTTCAGGGTCATGATCACCGTGTAGCATTCCTGGGTACCAAATTCGGGGCGGTACACCATGTGAGCTGACATAGAGTCTAACGTCTTGCCCACGTTGGGGGGAGCTATTCTACCCTTGCAACCAGAATAGAACCTTAACTTAAGTAATCACAATCTTATTCATCCACGTAGAAGTGGAAATATTCTTACTCCTATGGTGGCACGTAGTTCTGGGGCATGAGACCTTGGAATCATACCCAACTCGGTGTTAAATACTACTCTCATACTTACGCTCATAACTTTTAGAAAATCCACCTTAAAATAGCATAAGGTTTTATAACTTAAAATAATTATGCTTTTCTTCTTTAAATCTCAAACTATGTGAAAAGTGGATTCCTTAGCTTAGCTTAGAATCAAAAGATCAATCTTGGCTTTTGAAAACACTTATCAAACTTGTCAATAAAACTTGAGTCATAATCTCTTTATAAAATCATCAATGGTACTTAGGACTCAAAATAT
This sequence comes from Capsicum baccatum var. pendulum, assembly GCA_030864225.1. NCBI lineage: Eukaryota > Viridiplantae > Streptophyta > Magnoliopsida > Solanales > Solanaceae > Capsicum > Capsicum baccatum. Next base: position 196,411,036 of record CM061559.1, on the reverse strand, counting down.
AGAGCTTTAATACATCAATAATCATACTTAAACTTCAGGCTCAACAATCATCTTAAAAGCTTTCGACAATCTTAATCAAGATAGTGGAAAATAACTCATAATATGATTCTCATAATTTCAAACATGGATATATGTAAATCTCTTGCAATTGAAGCCTTAAATAACATGATAATTTCATAAACTAAAATAATAAGAATTAGGTATCACCTCAACTTGTAAATTATGTAATCTTTAATAAAAATCAAGTTTTTTTGGGCACAAGGACGAAATAATTGTCCTTGTTCAAACCCCACATGCCTTAGATGATGAACTAATTGAATAAGCTTTCTTTTTGAGATGCTATTTGTGCTCTTGAATGAGGATTCTTGAAGCTCTTGGTCTAGGGATCTTAAATCTTGAAACAATTTGGAAAAAGGATGGTGGAATCTTCATTTTCTTGGAGATGAATGTTGAAGCCTAGGGTTTTGGATGAGAGCAATTCTGATGAAGCTTAGCATATAATGCTTCTAAAAGTCTTTAATTAAGTGTTTGGACGGATTGGGGGTTGGGGAAAAGTCCAACATACCCCCCTTCAACTCCTAAATAAAACTGAAAATAAAAATAAACTAGGGTCCTAATTTTTGGCCTTGGCGCGACGCGTCACTATCGCGCCAAGTCACTGGAAAGTACCAATTGGGAAAATTCTTGGTGGCGCGATGTGAAGGTATCGCGTTGCCACCTTGGATGGGACCTGGACACATGGCGCGACGCTTCAATATTGCGGTCTTTTACTGGAATTATACAATTAGGAATTTGGCTCTCTCCGCAATACGCCAATATTTTAGAGGGCCACTGGAAATTGACAATTAGGAATTAACACTGCTCCACGATGTGCTAAGGGTCCAAATGACGGTGCTTTGCCACTGGAACTTAAAATATCCATAACTTCTTACCCGGTTATCGAATTTAGGCAAATCTTATATCATTGGAAAGATTATTCGATTTTCTACGCCATGGAAAGTTAAAATCTAAATAATTACAGACAAATTAAATAATATTCATATTGTAAACTATCTCTTTACTTTCTAGGGATGAATTCTAGCTAGAAAAGGGATGGGGTATTACAGTTGTGTGCTTTTATATTTTGTGTTTTTTAGATTGTTATTTGTCCTGAGTTGGAGGTCTATCTGAAATAGCCTCTCTACTTAATCTAAGGTAATGGTATGTTATGCATACACATTACCCTCCTCATACCCCACTATGTGGAAATATATTGGGTATGTTGTTGTTCTTCTTCTTGTAGTCATATGTCTAGAGCAAGCACTGTCAATGTACTAAGGCTTGCTCCCTCCTCTTTGCTTATCCTACAATTAGGTTCAAAAGTTATACCTTGGGAACTTAGATGAATTTGGATCTTTTTTATGAGGAAAAATATGAATTAGGTCTCTTTAGCCCAATGAGGAAGTTCCTTCTTAATAGACAACTTTTTTCAGTCCCTTAGTCATGTGCCTATTTATATATTTGAGATTCTTTATTCATCTCTTACTTGTGAAGGACATTATGTTCTAAAATGCCCTTCTTTGCCACAAGTAATACATACCATGTTCTTGATCTAATTTGCCTTGCAATACTCAAGTCTAAATCTTAGACCATGCTTAGAAGTGGGTTGACTATTTTGAAAGTGAGTGAGAAAGGTAGAGGATTTAGCCCATTTTTTATAATGTTTCAATTTTGCTTTAGCTTTTCTTAATTCCTTCACTAAAAGAGGATTTTCCTAAGATAATTCAAAAAGGATGGCATTGCTTTTAGAGAATAAATTTCATTGAGAATTACGGTAAACCTAGTATGCATGTCAGGAATAGGGTCTCCTTCCTTTATTCTAAACAACTCATATTATTTATTTAGATTGTCAATTTTAGCCTTTTTGATAGATGAAGTTCCTTAATGGACAGTTTGAAGTGTATCCCATATTTGTTTCACTTTGACATGAGGAAATATTGTACTTATAAGGACCAATCCCACAAATTAGTATCTTTCTAGCCTTGACATTATTTTGAATACATACCTTATCCTCAAGGATCCAATCCCTTTCTTTCTTTTGGAACTGGTTCTCTTCCATCCTTAGGTTTTGTCAATGGGATATTAAGTCCATCTACAACAACACTCCCCAGATCAACACTCTTACCAATGAGATGATCCATCATCCTATTCTTCCACCACCCATAATATTTTCCATTCAACAAAACAGGTCTTATTTGAGTGGAACCTTTCTGAGTAGTTGGAAGAATGACCACATGATCTTCTCTTTTCAGGGGCTAACCTTTAATGAAAAGACCAACTCTGATGTCAATTGAAAAAATAAGTTCCAATTATTTTTTGTAACGTGGTCCTTAGCAGAATTTAACTTGATTTATAAATAAATTGTACAAATAATTTATGTGGAAAACCACTTTTCTCAAGGAGTAACGACCATATCTCAATTCTACTATCTCAAACAATATTTAGAACTACAACTCCCCTATAATTGGTATCAGAGTGTATGTCGATTAAAGTTAAGGAAGTAGTATATATTTGTAAAATCTAGAAGAATGAAACACATACCACCTAATTACGATAAAATCAGATTTAGATATCCACCAAAATATTATAAATACAATTTAGATGAATAACGTACAAAAATTACAAAATATAATGAATTAAAATAAATAATATCTGAAAAACGTAAAGAATTTAAAAATAAGGATAGAAATACTACAGTATAACATAATTGTTAGAGTTAGTAAAAACTCAATAAAGGCACAAAAAGAAGAAATGTCAAATTTAGAATCAACAATAGATAGTCTAGAATATATATATCAACATAACCTATATACATTTAAATAAAATGAACAAAGAAGAATTTATAATAGACGAAAAAACATATGAAAATCACGAAGGATTAAAAATAAAAATAGTATTCTCTAATTTAGGAAGAGGATACAAGAAAATAGGTGAACATTTATATTTAATGTTAGAAAAAGAAGAATAAAAATTAGAAGATAAGTTAGCAGTTATGGTAAGAATAGAAAGAGAAAATGAAAAGATAGACATAAAAAAGGAAATAGATAAAATAAAATAACAAACTACAGAAGAAATATGAAAAATAGAAGAAACTAAAAATAATAGGATTGTTGAATTAGAAAAAGAACTACAAATGCTAAAAGATTTGTATGAAAAAAAAGACAGAAAGAAAAAGAAAAAAAGATAAAGAACAAAAATTATTAATTGAGATAAATCAATTTAAAGAAAAATTAGAAGGAGAAAATAAAGAATTAGAAACTAGTGAATTAGAAATAAGTACAATAGATGCTGAAGAAACAGATAATTATGACTCGGAAGATAGTGAAATGTATACAGAAATTCTAGAAAACATAGGAAGACTAGAAATTAATGAAAAATAAGAAGTAATTAATAAAGAAAATCTATAACTAATAAATACAGAAGTAAATACTCTAGATAAAAATGTAATGCCTAGTACATCAAAACCAACCTTTAATAAGTTTAAAAGAAATAATTCAAAGGATGAATATAATAAATGGACACCAAAACAAATAACTAATTATAACTTTTTAGATTTAGACTGTGTAATAGACACAAATAAAACAATACAACTATAGATAGCATACAGGTCAAAACAATTATTAGATGATAAAATAGATACAACTAATACACCAGAATATATAGTAAAGACACTAATAGGAACAGTAAAATTATGATTTTTAAACCTGGCCGAAGCAAGTAAAAAAGTATTAAGATCTGATACAAAAACAAAAGGAACATCAACAACTACTAAAATATCACCAACAGAAATATTAAAAATATATGACATAGCTATAAGTGATGAATTTAGCAGTATGACAACAGAAGAAGCAGAACAAAATAAACAAAAAGAAACAAATAGGAATTTAATGTTAAAATTAGCAATATGTAATATGTGTTATATAGATGAGTATACATGTGCATTTAAAGAATATTATTATAAAGGAACATATAATATGGAAGAAAGTAAAGAAATAAGAAAATTATATTTTAGTAAATTACCTGAACCATTTAGTTCAAAAATAATAAAGAGTTGGGATGAAGCAAAAATACTAGATACCCTAGGAGCAAGAATAAAATTTTACAACAATGGTATAGAAATCTATGTGAAAAATATAGAGAAGAAATAAAAATGGGAAAAACATTAATAAGAAATTTAGCATATTGCAAAGATAAAATAGCACCTCAATTTGGATCTGATGAAAGATATTATAAGAAAAGGAAAAGACATAAGAAATATAAGAAATACAAAAAATCAAAATATAAATATAAGAAACCAAGAAAAAGATATTATGTAAAAAATTATAAACATAAAAGACCATATATAAAAAAGAAATCTATAAAAGAATGTACTTGTTATAATTGTGGAAAACTAGGACATTTAGCTAGAGATTGTAAATTACCAAAAAAACCCAAAAAAAAAACAAATATCATAAATAAAAATAGAAAATACAGAATATATGCAGATAGATTATATAGATTATGAATTAGAAAGTGAAAATAGTATATATGAAATTTCAGAGAATGAAATAGATAGTGAATTAGATGAATCAAATGACTAAAGAAGATATAAAAATGAACCAAATAACTGAAGAAGATATAAAAATAATAACGAAGGAAGAATATTTAAATGAAGAAGGAACAGATCAAAAAATAATATTTGACAGTAATATATTTGACGAAATAAAATGAAAAGAGTTAGATCTAAGTGTAGAAAAAATATTTAACATACCAACAATAAAAAATATATTTATTAGAAAAAAAAAAGAATAATACTACGTAGTAAGCCAAAAAGAACATGTAATAGACTACAGATATGCAAAAGGAAGGGCTAGTATACCACTAGTAACAAAAAAAATAATTAATAAAGAAATAAACGATATAAAAAGCGTGTTTTAGAGAAGAAATAAATACACCAATAGACTTATATTTAGCAGATTATAGAATTATAAAACCTATAGAAAAAAGTATAATAACAGCCATAAAAGGAAATTTAATATATCAAAAATTTAAATTTATAATAAGTGTGAATTATTCAGTAGCAATAACAGATAAAAATATAGATAAATCATTAGTATTATATTGAAAAATATCAAGAATAGAATTAACCCCAGGAAGTAAAATATTTACAGCAAGATGTAAAAATCTATGTATATTAACAACAAAACATAAAATAACGGAGAAAAAGTAAAATTAATAAAATACAAATAGAAAGTCCTTTCGAACAATTTGTAAAAACAATTGTTAATAATGATTATAGTTACAAAGACATAGATATAGAAGAAGATTTAGAAATAATAAATGATAGAATAAGTACAACAAAAAGAATAGCTCAGGAAAAACCAGAATGATCAAGCTCATCAAAAAGAACAAGTTATGAAACAACTTCAACAGTTAATTTAAATCAATATTATATAACAGGAACAATAAATGAAAAAGAATATTTAATACTCTTAAACACAGGACAAGAAGAAAATTATAAAGCAAAATATCTAGTAAAAAGTGAAGAATAAAATCTAATAGTAATATATGCCCAGATCTATCAAGGAGTCTAATAAACATTAAAGATACGACATAAAAATAATAATAATAGGAGTCAGAAAAATAAAAATGGAATTTGAAATAAAGGAAGAAATGCAAAAAGCAGACATAATATTAGGAATAAAATGGTTAGAACAAGTAAAACCATACAATATAGAATATACACAATTATCTATAACATATAACAAAGAAAGATTACTCATAAAAAGAACTTTAACATGCTATGAAAATATATGTACTTGTAAAAATAATTGTAGAAGGATATTATAATAGGTATTATACACTTATGATAGATACATAAGCAGAAGCAAACTTATGTAGATACAACTGTTTACCAGAAAGTAAATGGGATAAATTTAAAACACCAATAGTAGTCAAAGAATTTAATAATGAAGGAAGTTTAATTACATATAAAGCTAAAAGTGTAAAAATGTAAATATGGGATAAAATTATAACAATAGAAGAAATCTATAATTTTGAACTACCATCAAAAGATATGCTTTTAGGAATGTCATTTTTAGATAAATTATACACACATATAATAACTAAAACAGATTGGTGGTTTACAACACCATGTAAATAAAAAGTAAGAGAAAAAAGAGTTATTAATAAAATAAGTAAGAAAACTGATTGGATAGAAGGAAGTGAAAGAATTACACAAAAGTTAGACAATATAAAAAATACAGAAGACACAGAAATACAGAAGACACAGTAGAACTAGTTGTATTTTCGATAAATAAAAAAGAAATTACTATATTTTCAATAGATAAGGTCGAAATGATAAAGAAAAAATTAAGACAATTATATAGTGAAGATCCATTAAAATGATGGGAAAAACATAAAACTACTATAAAAATTGAATTAATAGATAAAAATAGCATAATAACTCAAAAACCATTAACATGTAATTTTGACGATTTAAAAGAATTTAAAATGCATATAGATGAATTATTAGAAAAACAGTATATACAAAAAAGCAATAGTAAACACAATAGTTTAACATTTATAGTAAATAAACATAGTGAACAAAAAAGAGAAAAAAGTAGAATGGTTATTGATTATAGAAACCTAAATGTAAAAACTATGACATATAATTATCCAATACCAAATAAGATACTAAAAAATAAGACAAATACAAGGATATAATTATTTTAGTAAATTTAATTGTAAATCTAGATTTTACCACTTAAAGTTAGATAAAAAATTATAAGGAATTAACCGCATTTACGGTACTACAAGGATTTTATGAATGGAACGTATTACTATTTGGATATAAAAATGCACCAGGTAGATACCAACATTTTATGGATAGTTATTTTAAACAATTACCTAATTGTATAGTATACATAGATGATATACTACTATATACAAAAACTAAAGAAGAACATTTAAAATTATTAGAATAATTTACAGATATAATAAAAAAATTGGGAATAAGTTTACGTGAAAAGAAAACTGAAATTATGAAAAAACAGATAAACTTTTAGGAATACAAATAGATAAAAATTGAGCAAAAATGCAACAACATATAGTACAAAAAATAATAAATTCAAAAGAAGAATTAGATACAAAAAAGAAATTACAATCATTTTTAGGATTAGTGAACCAAGTAAGAGAATATATACCAAAATTAGCAGAAAACCTAAAGCCCTTACAGAAAAATTAAAAAGGGATGTAGAATATAATTACAACGAAGAAGATGAAAAACAAGTTCAGAAAATAAAAATACTTCGTAAAGAATTACTAAAATTACAATTCCTAGATGAAAATAAAAAAAACTACATATATAGTAGAAGCAGATGCAAGTGAATATAGTTATGGAGGAGTACTTAAATATAGGTACGTAAATGAAAAAATAGAACATCATTGTAGATATTATTCAGGAACATTTAATGAAACAAAAATAAAATTAGAAATAAATAGAAAAGAAATATGTTCATTATATAAATGTTTATTAGCATTTGAACCATATATTGTATATAACAAATTTATTGTGAGAACAGATAATACCCAGGTTCGATGGTGGCTAACAAAGAAAATACAAAATTCAGTTACAACAAAAGAGATTCGGAGACTAGTATTAAATATATTAAATTTTACATTTACAATTGAAGTAATTAGTACTAACAAAAATGTTATTGCAGATTACATATCAAGACCTACTGATATAATATAAGATGATGCTTTAGAAAAGATCCTAACTACGCTTTCAATGAAAGTGGATGGTATGGATAATAAAATAGAAAAGTTAAAGACTAATGAAGTTAAACTGAAGTCTGAAGCTACAAATCAGCTAACTCAGCAGTGTGCAGAGCTATGTCGATCGGAAGACATTAAATTCCAGAGCTAAAAGGAGACGTTGGGACACTACATAAAACCCATAACGTTTATCAATCTACAATTGCTGGTACAAGCAAAGGAGTTAGTGGACAAAGATACTAGAACATGAACATGAATAAGATATTTAAAAAACCATTTATACCAAAAACACAAAAAGACCCTTTGTTCATACCCCCACAAATTACCACATATCGAGATAGTTTGAACCAAGATAAAAAAGCTTATAACCATATAGCCCGAGGATATATAGAAAATATCTACAAAGTACAAACTTTTCTAAACCTTAACCCCAGAGCTAAAAATATCCAAGAACCAAACACAAACTATATAACCCAAAATTTTCAAGGCTACAACAAGCTAATCGCACTACCCAAAACCAATCCAAGCTTAATAAAAACATGTTTCGACTATTGATTATTAAATACAGTATATCCCCAAGATGGAGAAGAACTAACAACTATAGAAGAATTACATGAAGTATTCACCACCTATAAAAGAGTAACCAAAGGAAATCTATTTTATATAAAGCTTTATACTGCACCAGCAGAGATATTATACGACGAGATCAAACCAGTTATACAAGTTGTAAAAATAGGATTAACCAGAGATATGATTATATCGGAAGATATTGTTCAGCAGCCAGAGATACCCAAAATCGAGATACCTAATTTTTACGCAGATAAATGACTTATTGGAATAGCTACAATTATTCAAGAATTAGCAAATGATTATATCAATAGAAACCCGATATGGAGCTATTATTCAAAAGATCATCAAATGATTTATTCAAATTCAAGAGAACTACGACAAACAGATATGGAAGATGTTAGACAATGGATAATGACGTTACTTAACCCAGAAAAATAATCTACTGCAAGAGCAATTAGGAAAGGATTTATTTGAGACGGACTATTAACAAGATATTGCAAGATAGTTGGAGACAAATATCCAGACCATCAATGTTCGAGATGTAATGGAGGAGATAATATTATCCCATAAGTCCAGCTAGAATAAAAGAAAAAACCAACCAAGAAGATAAGGATGCCAGCTAGAAGATAAAAATCAACGGATAAATAATAGGAAGACAAGGAGAGAAAAATCTTAAAGGAAGAAAGCGACATATGGAGAAAAAGCTAACTTTGTGAAAAATAAGATACGTGAATCATGTAAACATTTAATAGCTTTACTATTTCTAGGGTAGACTTTTTGACTTTTCTTTTATTCATTTATTAGCTTTTAGCACTTGCCATTATTGACTTTTTTAGGACAAATGTATATAGGAAACGTGTAAAGTTATATTAGAACAGGTGTAAAGTAAAATAGTATACGCGTTTTCATTCTTAGGTTATAAATAGCAGAGCATTTGCTTAGTTAGAGGCAAGACTTTCATGTGTTGAAAGCAAGCCTCCTCCTTTGTAAACAAAACAACTTTTGAATATTTAATAAAAAATAGATATATTTCAAAGCAAAGCTATGGATGAACAAAGCCCAGAATTATCAAACCTACTAGAACAGGTATATTTATTTATGATTATGAATAGCTAAATTCATAAATTCCTGACAATCATGATATGATAAAATAAGTTCATGATAGTGACTTTGTAATAGAATTATTTGAAAAATAGCATGTTAAGAAGTTTATTAGCAAAGTAAAAAAGGAGAAAAATCCTAAGAACTATGCCATCGTAAAGGTGAAACCGGTGAGGCAAGAAAGTCGTGATAGGGAAAAGTATCCAGATTACCATGCTAATAGTGACCGAAGAACATGTTATTTAAGAATAATCTAGTATATAGCAATCTAAAGTGATCATATTTTGTTATGTGTATGATTGAAGGGAATATTTTGAAAAAGTATCATACGAAAAATGAATACTTATTTATCTGATAAAATGGTGGATAAATTTAAAATATTGTTTTGTATGTACTTAAGGATATAGAAATTGTAGATATAAGAAAAATCATATTGGAAGAAATATTTGATAAATATTTTATGATAAGAATAAATTATATACCACACTTACCTAACTACTCTTACAAATACCTATATATCAAACCTACACATCAACCATGATAAATTACGTATATTTGGAATATTGGAAAATGGATATGAAAAATATACAATTAATAGAAAAACTAATGAAAACAAATTTAGAAGAATATATGAGAACTAAAGATATAAAATATATAGAATTCCTTAATGAAAATATAGAGGAATTATTAAGATTAAAACAAACAACTAATAAATACTATGATAAAGCATTTAATTACTAGAATCAAATTCCAAGTTATTCGTAGAAACCTTAACATAATATGAATGATATGAGAAATATATCTGATGAAACTAAGATACTTGTTTAATATATCATAAAAGACTTAGAATTAGAAGACATAAAGAAAATAATATGGAAAAAAATATTTCCTTATGAAGATGACTTACTAAGTACTAATTGGATAGAAGATGAATTAGAAAATATAGATTTCTTTGGTAGAAATAATTCAGATAGTTATTATTCAGATGGACATTATACAAATTAAGAATGCTAGAATATATTCAAAGAGTTAGAGAAAAATAAAGTTGGCTATACGAAGAAATTAATTATAGAAACCAACTTAGAAAAGGAAGCGAACAGTTAAAAGAAAGATTAATTTGGATAAATAAAACCATGAAAAACTAGAATTAAAAGTTAGTTTAGAATATGATTTAGACATAGAACTATTCATAGAAGAAAAAGACAGGATAATTAACGAAATAGATAACCTAGAATTTAATATCAGATATAGTACAATTAGAATAAGTTATTATAAAGAAATTTTCAGTATCACAACAACTTTAGGATAAAATGATAGACTATGAGTATCTTAAGGATACATATGTATCCACGATTGAAAATTAATTGATATTACTACATACCCTGTCTCGTATAGAGTATCTGAAAGAAAACAAATTTGTTTTACGTCAAGCAATACGTGGAGTAACTCCCGATATAACAGTAAAAGCAAGACTATAATAGATCTATTCAAGTTACCCGTATTATCCCCACCCCCTACAATTGGTATCAAAGCCTATGCTGTTTAAAGTTATCGAAAGTAGTATATATTTGGATTTATTTGATTAATTTATTAATTATGATAAAATTAAATTTAGATATCCACCAAAATATTATAAATATTGTTTAGATGAATAACGTACATAAATTACAAAAATATAAAGAATTAAAAGAAATAATATCTGAAAAACGTAAAGAATTAAAGATAAGGATAGAAAGACTACAGTATAACATAATTGCCGGAGTTAGTAAAAACTCAATAAATGGACAAAAGGAAGAAATATCAAATTTAGAATCAACAATAGATAGTCTAGAATATATATACCAACATAACGTATATATATTTAAATAAAAATAACAAAGAAGAATTCATAATAGACGGAAAACATATGAAAATCACGAAGGATTAAAAACAAAAATAGTATTCTCTAATTTAGGAAGGAGATATAAGAAAATAGGTGAACATTTATATTTAATGTTAGAAAAAGAAGAATTAAAATTAGAAGATAAGTTGGCAGCGATGGTAAGAATAGAAAGAGAAAACGAAGAGATAGACAGAAAAAAAGAAATAGATAAAATAAAATAACAAATCACAGAAAAAATATGAAAAATAGAAGAAACCAAAAAAAAACTAGAATTGTTGAATTAGAAAAAGAACTACAAATGCTAAAAGATTTATATGAAAAGAGACAGAAAGAAAAAGAAGAAAAAGATAAAGAATAAAAATTATTAAACGAGATAAATCAATTTAAAGAAAAATTAGAAATAAAAAATAAAGAAACAGAAATCAGTGAATTAGAAATAAATGCAATAGATGCTGAAGAAACAGATAATTATGATTCAGAAGATAGTGAAACATATACAGAAATTCTAGAAAACATAGGAAAACAAGAAATTAATGAAAAACAAGAAGTAATTAATAAAGAAAATCTAGAACTAATAAATACATCAGTAAATACTCTAGATAAAAATATAATACCTAGTGCATCAGAAATAAGAAAACCAACGTATAATTATAAAAATAAATTTCAAAGATATAATCCAAAGGATGAATATAATAAATGGACACCAAAACAAATAATTAATTATAACTTTTTAGATTTAGACTGTGTAATAGACACGAATAAAATAATACAACTATGGGTAGGATATATGTCAAAATAATTATTATATAATAAAATAGATACAACAGACACACCAGAATATATAAAAAAGACATTAATAGGAACAATAAAATTATGGTTTTTAAACCTAGCCGAAGCAAGTAAAAAAGTATTAAGATCTGATAACAAAACAGAAGGAACATCAACAACTACTAAAATACTACCAATAGAAATATTGAAAAAATATGAAATAGCTATAAGAGATGAATTTAGTAGTGTAACAACAGAAGAAGAAGAGAAAAATAAAGAAAAAGATATAAAAAGAAATTTAATGTTAAAACTAGCAATATGTAATATGTGCTATATAGATAAATATACGTGCATATTTAAAGAATATTATTATAAAGGAACATATAATATAGAAGAAAGTAAAGAAACAAGAAGATTATATTTTAGTAAATTAGCTGAACCATTTAGTTCAAAAATAATAAAGAGTTGGGATGAAGCAAAAATAGTAGATACCCTAGGAACAAGAATAAAATTTTTACAACAATGATATAGAAATCTATGTGAAAAATATAGAGAAGAAATAAAAATGGGAAAAACATAAATAAGAAATTTAGCATGTTGCAAAGATAAAATAGTACCTCAATTTGGATGTGAAGAAAGATATTATAAGAAAGGAAAAAGACATAAGAAATACAAAAAATCAAAATATAAATATAAGAAACCAAGAAAAAGATATTATGTAACAAATTATAAACATAAAAGACCATATAGAAAAAAGAAATCTATAAAAAAATGTACTTGTTATAATTGTGGAAAACTAGGACATTTAGATAGAGATTGTAAATTACCAAAAAAACCCCAAAAGAAACAAATATCTGAAATAAAAATAGAAAGTATAGAATATATGCAGATAGATTATATAGATTACGAATTAGAAAGTGAAGATAGTATATATTAAATTTTGGAGAATGAAATAGATAATGAAATAGATAGTGAATTAGATGAATCAAATGACTGAAGAAGATATAAAAATGAACCAAATAACTGAAGAAAATATAAAAATAATAACAAAGGAAGAATATTTAAATGAAAAAGAAAAAGATCAAAAAATCATATTTGACAATAATATATTTGACGAAATAAAAGGAAAAGAGTTAGATGTAAGTGTAGAAAAAATATTTAAAATACCAATAATAAAATATATATTTAGTATACAAAAAGAAGAATACTACGTAGTAAGCCAAAAAGAACATGTAATAGACTGTAGATATGCAAAAGGAATGGTTAGTATACCACTAGTAACAAAAAGAATAATTAATAAAGAAATAAATGATATAAAAATCATGTTTTAGAGAAGGAATAGATACACCAATAGAATTATATTTAGCAGATTATAGAATTATAAAACCTATAGAAAAAAGTATAATAACAGCCATAAAAGAAATTTAATATATCAAAAATTTAAATTTATAGTAAGTTTGAATTATTCAGTAGCAATAACAGATTCAAATATAGATAAATCATTAGTATTATATTGTAAAATATCAGGAATAGAACTAATCCCAGGAAGTAAAATATTTACATCAAGATGTAAAAATCTATATGTATTAACAACAAAACATAAAATAACGGGAAAAAATAAAATTAATAAAATATAAATAGAAAATCCTTTCAAACAATTTGTAAAAATAATTGATAATAATGATTATAGTTACAAAGACATAGATATAGAAGAAGATTTAAAAATAATAAATGATAGAACAAGTACAACAAAAAGAATAGCTCCTGAAAAACCAGAATTATCAAGCTCATCAAAAAAATAGTTATAAAACAACTTTAACAGTTAATTTAAATCAATATTATATAATAGAAACAATAAATGAAAAAGAATATTTAATACTTTTAAACACGGGACAAGAAGAAAATTATATAGCAAAGTGAAGAAATAAAATATAATAGTAATATATGCCCAGATCTACCAAGGAGTCTAATAAACATTAAAGATACGGCAGAAAAAAAATTAATAGGAGTCAGAAAAATAAAAATAGAATTTGAAATAAAGGAAGAAATGCAAAAAACAGACATAATATTAGGAATAAAATGGTTAGAACAAGTAAAACCATACAATATAGAACATACACAATATCTATAACATATAACAAAGAAAGATTATTCATAAAAAGAACTTTAACATGATATGAAAATATATGTACTTGTAAAAATAATAGTGGAAGGATATTATAATAGGAATTATACACCTATGATAGATACAGGAGCAGAAGCAAACTTATGTAGATATAACTGTTTACCAAAAAGTAAATGGGATAAATTAAAAATATCAATAGTAGTTAAAGGATTTAATAATGAAGTTTAATTACATATAAAGCTAAAAGTGTAAAATTACAAATATGGGATAAAATAATAAAAATAGAAAAATCTATAATTATGAACTAACATCAAAAGATATGCTTTTAGGAATGTCATTTTTAGATAAATTATACCCACATATAATAACTAAATCAGATTAGTGGTTTACAACACCATGTAAACAAAAAGTAAGAGCAAAAAGAGTTATTAATAAAATAAGAAAGAAAATTGATTGGATAGAAAGAAGTGAAAAAATTACATAAAAATTAGAAAATATAAAAAATACAGAAGACACAGTAGAACTAGTTGTATGTTTGATAAATAAAAAAGAAATAACTATATTTTCAATTGATAAGGTAGAAATAATAAAGAAAAAATTAAGACAATTATATATTGAAGATCCATTAAAAGGATGGAAAAAACATAAAACTACTATAAAAATTGAATTAATAGATAATAGCATAATAACACAAAAACCATTAACATATAATTTTGACGATTTAAAAGAATTTAAAATGCATATAGATGAGTTATTAGAAAAACAGTATATACAATAAAACAATAGTAAACACAATAGTCCAGCATTTATAGTAAATAAACATAGTGAACAAAAAAGAAGAAAAAGTAGAATGGTTATTGATTATAGAAACCTAAATGCAAAAATTATGACATATAATTATCCAATACCAAATAAGATACTAAAAATAAGACAAGTGCAAGGATATAATTATTTTAGTAAATTTGATTGTAAATCAGGATTTTACCATCTAAAGTTAGAAGAAGAATCTAAAGAATTAACCGCATTTACGGTACCACAAGGATTTTATGAATGGAACGTATTACCATTTGGATATAAAAATGCACCAGGTAGATACCAACATTTTATGGATAGTTATTTTAAACAATTACCAAATTGTATAGTATACATAGATGATATACTACAATATACAAAAACTAAAGAAGAACATTTAAAATTATTAGAACAATTTACAGATAAAATAGAAAAATCAGAAATAATTTTAAGTGAAAAGAAAGCCGAAATTATGAAAAACCAGATAAAGTTTTTAAGAATACAAATCGATAAAATTGAGTAAAATGCAACAACATATAGTACAAAAAATAATAATTTCAAAAGAAGAATTAGATACAAAAAAAGAAAATACAATCAATTTTAGGATTAGTGAACCAAGTAAGAGAATATATACCAAAATTAGCAGAAAACCTAAAGCCTTTACAGAAAAATTAAAAAAAGTATGTAGAATATAATTACAACGAAGAAGATAAAAAACAAGTTCAGAAAGTAAAAATACTTTGTAAAAAATTATCAAAATTACAATTTCCAGATGAAAATAAAAAATTTACGTATATAGTAGAAGCAGATGAAAGTGAATATAGTTATGGAGAAGTACTTAAATATAGGTACATAAATGAAAAAATAGAACATCATTGTAGATATTATTCAGGAACATTTAGTGAAACAGAAATAAAATTGGAAATAAATAGAAAAGAATTATGTTCATTATATAAATGTTTATTAGCATTTGAACTATATATTGTATATAACAAATTTATAGTGAGAATAGATAATACCCAGGTTCAATGATGGCTAACAAAGAAAATACAAAATTCCGTTACAACAAAAGAGATTTGGAGACTAGTATTAAATGTATTAAATTTTACATTTACTATTGAAGTAATTAGTACTAACAAAAACGTTATTGCAGATTACATATCAAGACAAAGCTACACAGACTGATATAATAGAAGATGATGCTTTAGAAAAGATCTCTAACTACGTTTTCAATGAAAGTGGACAGTATGGGTAATGAAATAAAAAAGCTAAAGACTAATGAAGTTAAACTGAAGTCTGAAGCTACAAATCAGTTAACTCAGCAGTGTGCAGAGCTATGTTGATCGAAAGACATTAAAATTCCAGAGCTAAAAGGAGACGTTGGGACACTACATAAAACCCATAACATTTATCAATCTACAATTGCAGGTACAAGCAAAGGAGTTAGTGGACAAAGATACCAGAACATGAACATGAATAAGATATTTAAAAAATCATATATACCAAAACACAAAAAGACCCTTAGTTCGTACCCTCATAAATTACCACATATCGAGATAGTTTGAGCCAAGATAAAAAAGCTTATAACCATATAGCATAAGGATATATAGAAAATATCTACAAAGTACAAACTTTTCTAAACCTTAACCTCAAACTTACAAATATCCAAGAACCAAATACAAACTATATAACCCAAAAATTGCAAGGCTACAACAAGCTAATCGCACTACCTAAAACCAATCCAAGCTTAATAAAAACATGTTTCGACTATGGATTATTAAATACCATATATACCCAAGATGGAGAAGAACTAGCAGCTATAGAAGAATTACATGAAGTATTCACCACCTATAAAAGAGTAATCAAAGAAAATCTATTTTATATATAGTTTTATACTGCACCAGCAGAGATATTATACGATGAGATCAAACCAGTTATACAAATTGTAAAAATAGGATTAACCAGAGATATGATTATACTGGAAGATATTATGCAGCAGCCATAGAGACCCAAAATCGAGATACCAGATTTTTACGCAAATAAACGAATTATTGGAATAGCTACAATTATTCAAGAATTAGCAAATAATTATATCAATAGAAACCCAATATGGAGCTATTATTCAAGAGATCATCAAATAATTTTTGCAAATTCAAGAGAACTACGACAAACAGATATGGAAGATGTTAGACAATGGATAATGACATTACTTAACCCAGAAAAATAATCTACTGCAAGAGCAATTAGGAAAGGATTTATTTCAGATGGATTATTAACAATATATTGCAAGATAATTGGACACAAATATCCATACCATCAATGTTCAAGATGTAATGGGGAAGATAATATTATCCCAGAAGTCCAGCTAGAATAAAAGAAAAAACCAACCAAGTAGATAAGGACGCCAACTAGAAGATAAAAATCAATGGAGCAATAATAGAAAGACAAGGGGACAAAAATATTAAAGGAAGAAAGCGACATATGGAGAAAAAGCTAACTTTGTGAAAAATAAGATACGTGAATCATGTAAACATTTAATAGCTTTACTATTTCTAGGGTAGACTTTTTGATTTTTCTTTTATTCATTTATTAGCTTTTAGCACTTGCCATTATTGGCTTTTTTAGGATAAATGTTTATAGAAAATGTGTAAAATTATATTAGGACAGGTGTAAAGTAAAATAGTATACACGTTTTCATTCTTAGATTATAAATAGCAGAGCATTTGCTCAGTTAGAGCCAAGACTTTCATGTGTTGAAAACAAGCCTCCTCCTTTGTAAACAAAAAAAGTTTTGAATATTTAATAAAAAATAGATATATTTCAAAGAAAAAGCTATGGATGAACAAAGCCCAGAATTATCAAACCTACCAGAACAGGTATATTTATTTACGATTACGAATAGCTAAATTCATAAATTCCTGAAAATCATGATATGATAAAATAAGTTCATGATAGTTACTTTATAGTAGAATTATTCGAAAAATAGCATGTTAAGAAGTTTATTAGCAAAGTGGAAAAGGAGAAAAATCCTTAAGAACTATGTCATCCTAAAGGTGAAACCGGTGAGGCAAGAAAATCGTGATAGGGGAGTAGCCAGAGTAGAGACACTGTTTAAGGGAAAAATATCCAAATTACCATGCTAATAGTGACCAAAGAACATGTTATTTAAGAATAATCTAGTATATAATAATCTAAAATGATCATATTTTGTTATGTGTATGATTGAAAGGAATATTTTGAAAATAGCATCATATGAAAAAGTATGACTACTTATTTATCTGATGGAATGATAGATAAATTTAAAATACTTGTTTTGTATGTACTTAAAGATATAGAAATAGTAGATATAAGAAAAATTATATACGAAGAGGTATTTTATTTTAATGAAGATTTATTAAATTCTATAGAAAACTTACACTTATATAATGAAAGTTACTGCTCATACCTACTTTTTCCTCTTTTTTGTTCACTATGTTTATTTACTATAAATGCTGGACTATTATGTTTACTATTACTTTTTTGTATATATTGTTTTTCTAATAATTCATCTATATGTATTTTAAATTCTTTCAAATCGTCAAAATTATATGTTAATGGTTTCTGGGTTATTATGCTATTTTTATCTATTAATTCATTTTTATAGTAATTTTATGTTTTTTCCATCCTTTTAATGGATCTTCACTATATAATTGTTCTAATTTTTTCTTAATTATTTCTATCTTATTTATTGAAAATATAGTTATTTCTGTTTTATTTATCGAAAATACTACTATTTCTATTGTATCTTCAATATTTTTTATATTTTCTAACTTTTGTGTAATTTTTTCACTTCCTTTTATCCAATCAGTTTTCTTTTTTATTTTATTATTAACTCTTTTTGCTCTTACTTTCCGTTTACATGGTGTTGTAAACCACCAGTCTGTTCTAGTTATTATATGTGGGTATAATTTATCTAAGAACGGCATTCCTAAAAGCATATCTTTTGATGTTAGTTCATAATTATAAATTTCTTCTATTGTTAATATCTTATCCCATACTTGTATTTTTACATTCCTAGCTTTATAAGTAATTAAGCCTCCTTCATTATTAAATCCTTTAACTATTATTGGTGTTTTTAATTTATCCCATTTACTTTCTAGTAAGCAATTATATCTACATAAATTAGTTTCTGCTCCTGTATCTATCATAGGCGTATAATATCTATTGTAATATCTTTCTACTAGTATCTTCATTAATACATATATTTTCATTTTATGTTAAGGCTCTTCTTATGAATAATTTTTCTTTGTTATGTTAAGGTTAATTGTGTATGTTCTATATTATATGGTTTTACTTGTTCTAGCCATTTTATTCCTAATATTATATCTGCTTTTTGCATTTCTTCCTTTACTTCGAATTCTATTTTTATTTTTCTAACTCCTATTATTATTTCTTTTTCTGCTATATTTTTACTATTCATTAAACTTCTTGGTAGATCTGGGCACATATCATTATCAGTTTTTATTTCTTCATTTTTTACTAGATATTTTGCTATATAATTTTCTTCTTGTCATGTATTTAAGAGTATTAAATATTATTTTTCATTTATTTTTCCTGTTATGTAATATTGGTTTAAATTACTTATTGAATTTATTTCATAACTTGTTCTTTTTGATGAGCTTGATGATTCTGGTTTTTCATCAGCTATTCTTTTCGTTGTACTTATTCTATCATTTACTATTTCTAAATTTTCTTCTATATCTATGTCTCTATAGCTATAATCATTATAATCTATTGTTTTTACAATCTATTCGAATGGGCTTTCTATTCGTATTTTGTTAATCTTATTTTTTCCTGTTATTTTATGTTTTTTTATTAATACATATAAATTTTTGCATCTTGCTGTAAATATTTTACTTCCTGGGGTTAATTCTATTCCTGATATTTTCCAATATAATACTAGAGATTTATCTATATTTTTATCTGTTACCGCTACTGAGTAATTTGCACTTATTATAAATTTGAATTTTTGATATATTAGATTTTCTTTTACGGCAGTTATTATGCTTTTTTCTATAGGTTTTATAATTCTATCATCTGCTAATTATAATTCTATTGGTGTATCTATTCCTTATCTAAAACATATTTTTATTAATATCTCTGTACCTCCAAGGTGTATTTTATGGAGTGTCCATCGTCTCTTTCTAGCTCTGGAACTTTAATGTCTTTCGATCGACATAGCTCTACACACTGCTGAGTTAGCTGATTTGTAGCTATAGACTTCAGTTTATCTTCATTAGTCTTTAGCTTTTCTATCTCATTACCCATACTGTCCACTTTCATTGAAAGCATAGTTAGGGTGTTGAGTATTTTTTCTAGAGTATCATCTTCTATTATTTCAGTCTGTGTAGCTTTGTCTTGATATGTAATCTGCAATAACATTTTTATTAGTACTGATTACTTCAATTATAAATGTGAAATTTAATATATTCAAGACTAATCTCCGAATTTCTTTTGTTGTAACTGAATTTTGTATTTTCTTTGTTGACCACCAGCGTACCTGTGTATTATCTATTCATATAATAAATTTGTTATATACAATATATGGCTCAAATGCTAACAAACATTTATATAATGAACATAATTCTTTCCTATTTATTTCCCATTTTATTTCTGTCTCATTGAACGTACCTGAATAGTATCTACAATGGTGTTCTAATTTTTCTGCTTCATATCGATATTTAAGTACTCCTCCATAACTATATTCACTAGCATCTGCTTCTACTATATATATGAATTTTCTATTTTCATCTGAAAATTGCAATTTTGGTAATTCTTTGTAAAGTAATTTTATTTTTTGAACTTGTTTTTTATCTTCTTCATTATAGTTATATTCTACATCCTTTTTTAATTTTTTTCTGTAGTGGTTTTAAAGTTTCTGCTAATTTTGGAATATATTCTCTTACTTGGTTTACTAATCCTAAAAATGATTGTAATTTCTTTTTTGTATCTAATTCTTCTTTCGAATTTATTATTTTTTGTACTATATGTTGCATTTTTACTCCACTTTTAACTATTTGTATTCCTAAAAATTCTATCTGGTTTTTCATAATTTCAGCTTTCTTTTCGCTTAGACTTATTCCCGATTTTTTCTTTTATATCTGTAAACTGTTCCAATAATTTTAAATGTTCTTCTTTAGTTTTTGTATATTATAATACATCATCTATGTATACTATTTTAATGATTTATTCTCTTCGTAAGATGTATTCATTAATTTGTTTGGTTTATTATTTTATCCTGTAGTAATTGCAGAGTTACAAATTTCTGTATAATAATTTGTCCTAACTGTACTGTAATGTATATCTAATTCCAGATTTTCAATGTTATTTATTATCTTGTGTTGTTCTTCTCGTAGTGAGTTTTTTAAATTATATGAACTATCACATGTACTTTTTTCTAAATTTTCTAAGGTTTCTTCTATCCATATTACTTTTTCTTTTAGATTCTTCATTATTTTTCTAATTCGGCTTCTATAATTAATTTCTTTATTTAGATTATCTTGATTTTCTCTAGTTTTTCTAATATATTCTAACATCTTTTAATCTGAATAATATCCTTCTGGGTAAATTTCTTGGTATAACTGTTCTATCCAATTTATGCTTTCAATTTCATAGTCTATTACTTTTTCTAATATTATTTTCTTAATATCTATAATTTCTATATCTTTAAGTATATATAAGATTAAAACTTTAAGATAATCTAGATGATCTATCTTTTAAAATTGATTTTATTATAATATTTTATAGTTGTTTGTTTTAGCCTTAGTAGTTCTTGCATATTTTTATTAAGAAATTCTATATATTTTATATCTTTATTTTCCATGTATTTGTTTATATTCATTTTCATCTGTTTTTCTAGTAAACCGATTTCATTAAAATTAAATTTAGATATCCACCAAGATATTATAAATATGGTTTAAATGAATAAAGTGCAAAAATACAAAGAATTAAAACAAATTATTTCTGAAAAACGTAAAGAATTAAAAATAAGAATAGAAAGACTACATTATAATATATTTGCCAGAGTTAGTGAAAATTCAATAAATACACAAAAAGATGAAATATCAAAATTAGAATCACAAATAGATAGTTTAGAATATATATATCAACATGAACTATTCACAATAAAATGAACAAAGAAGAATTTATAATAAATGAAAAAATATATGAAAATCATGAAGGATTAAAAATAAAAATAGTATTTTCTAATCTAGGAAGAAGATATAAGAAAATAGGTGAACATTTATATCTAATGTTAGAAAAAGAAGAATTAAAATTAGAAGATAAATTGACAGCAATGGTAAGAATAGAAAGAGAAAATGAAGAAATAGATAGAAAAAAGGAAATAGAAAAAATAAAACAACAAACTACGGAAGAAATACAAAAAATAGAAGAAACTAAAAATAGTAGGATTGCTGAATTAGAAAAAGAACTACAAATGTTAAAAGATTTGTATGAACAAAGACAAAAGGAAAAAGAAGAAAAAGATAAAGAACAAAAATTACTAAACGAGATAAATCAATTTAAGGAAAAATTGGAAATAAAAAACAAAGAATTAGAAATAAATAATATAGACATTGAAAAGATAGATAATTATGATTCAGAAGATAGTGAAACATATACAAAAATATTAACAAATACAAAAAATTTAGAAATCAATGAAAAGCAAGAAGTAATTAATGAGGAAAACTTAGAAAATACCAACACAGAAATAAATACTCTTGATAAAAAAGAAGATGAAAATATAATACCTAAAACAGCAGAAATAAGAAAACCTATATATTATAAAAGTAAGTTCAAAAAATATAATGAATATGACAAATGGACACCAAAACAGATAGTTAATAAAAATTATGGATAGGATATATGACAAAACAATTATTAGATAATAATATAAACATAATAGATGCACCAGAATATATAGAAAGAACACTAATAGGATCAATAAAACTATGGTTTCCAAATTTAACTGAAAATAGTAAGAAAGTATTAAGAACTAATAAACCTATAACAAAGAAAAATTATTCATAAGACGAGCCTTAACATAAAATGAAAATATATGTATTAATGAAGATAGTAGTAGAAGGATATTACAATAGGTATTATACGCCTATGATAGATACAGGAGCAGAAGCTAATTTATGTAGATATAATTGCTTACTAGAAAGTAAATGGGATAAATTAAAAACACCAATAATAGTTAAAGGATTTAATAATGAAGGAAGCTTAATTACTTATAAAGCTAGGAATGTAAAAATACAAGTATGGGATAAGATATTAACAATAGAAGAAATTTATAATTATGAACTAACATCAAAAGATATGCTTTTAGGAATGCCGTTCTTAGATAAATTATACCCACATATAATAACTGGAACAGACTGGTGGTTTACAACACCATGTAAACAGAAAGTAAGAGCAAAAAGAGTTAATAATAAAATAAGAAAGAAAACTGATTGGATAAAAGGAAGTGAAAAAATTACACAAAAATTAGAAAATATAAAAAATACTGAAGATACAATAGAACCAGTAGTATTTTCGATAAATAAAAGAGAAATAACTATATTTTCAATAAATAAGATAGAAATAATTAAGAAAAAATTAGAACAATTATATAGTGAAGATCCATTAAAAGGATGGGAAAAACATAAAACTACTATAAAAATTGAATAAATAGATAAAAATAGCATAATAACCCAGAAACCATTAACATATAATTTTGACGATTTAAAAGAATTTAAAAGGCATATAGATGAATTATTAGAAAAACATTATATACAAAAAAGTAATAGTAAACATAATAGTCCAGCATTTATAGCAAATAAACATAGTGAACAAAAAAGAGGAAAAAGTAGGATGGTTATTGACTATAGAAATTTAAATGCAAAAACTATAACATATAATTATCCAATACCGAATAAGATATTAAAAATAAGGCAAATACCAGGATATAATTATTTTAGCAAATTCGATTGTAAATCAGGATTTTACCATCTAAAGTTAGAAGAAGAATCTAAAGAATTAACCGCATTTACGGTACCACAAGGATTTTATGAATGAAACGTATTACCATTTGGATATAAAAATGCACCAGGTAGATATCAACATTTTATGGATAATTATTTTAAACAATTATCTAATTGTATAGTATACATAGATGATGTATTATTATATACAAAAACTAAAGAAGAACATTTAAAATTATTGGAACAGTTTACCGATATAATAGAAAAATCGGGAATAAGTCTAACCAAAAAGAAAGCTGAAATTATGAAAAACCAGATAGAATTTTTAGGAATACAAATAGTTAAAAGTGGAGTAAAAATGCAACAACATATAGTACAAAAAATAATAAATTCGAAAGAAGAATTAGATACAAAAAAGAAATTACAATCATTTTTAGGATTAGTAAACCAAGTAAGAGAATATATTCCAAAATTAGCAGAAACTTTAAAACCACTACTGAAAAAATTAAAAAAGGATGTTGAATATAACTATAATGAAGAAGATAAAAAACAAGTTCAAAAAATAAAATTACTTTGTAAAGAATTACCAAAATTGCAATTTCCAGATGAAAATAGAAAATTCATATATATAGTAGAAGCAGATGCTAGTGAATATAGTTATGGAGGAGTACTTAAATATCGATATGAAGCAGAAAAATTAGAACACCATTGTAGATACTACTCAGGTACGTTCAATGAGACAGAAATAAAATGGGAAATAAATAGGAAAGAATTATGTTCATTATATAAATGTTTGTTAGCATTTGAGCCATATATTGTATATAACAAATTTATTGTACGAACAGATCATACACAGGTACGTTAGTGGTTAACAAAGAAAATACAAAATTCAGTTACAACAAAAGAAATTCGGAGACTAGTCTTGAATATATTAAATTTCACATTTATAATTGAAGTAATCAGTACTAACAAAAATGTTATTGCAGATTACATATCAAGACAAAGCTACACAGACTGAAATAATAGAAGAAAATACTCTATAATAAAAATCAAGGAGATGAACATGCCAACTGGAAAGATAAGATAAGAAGCAACAGATACGCCAACGAGAAGACACCAATGGAAGAAGACAAGATAGTAAATTATTTACGTAAAATTGTCAGAATTGTTAGAATTATTGTATAGACTTTCCTTTTTAGGCTAGGTAGCCTTTTTGACCCTTTTTTTTTAAAAAAAAAGGCTATAGTTTTTATTGTATAGACTTTTCTTTTTTAGCCTCCTATCCTTTTGACTTTTCAAAAGGCTATGACACTTAGTATTCTAGTTTTAAAAATTTTTAAACGTGTAAAGACTCATGTAAAGACTTTGTAAAGATTTTCATTTTATAAATGAAAGAAACCGAAGGCATTGCAGGGCAAGCCTTCATGTGTTGAAGCAATACTCTCTGCAGTCCATAACAAATATTTTGCTCAGTTAATTAAAAACAGACATATTTCAATGGAAAAAGCTATGGAGGAACAAACTTCAGAAATGTCAAAACTACCCGAACAGGTATATTTAGTTATGATTATGAATAGTTAAATTCATAATTCCTAACAATCATGATATGATAAAATAAATTCATATTATTTACTTTATAGTAGAATTATTCGAAGAATAGAATGTTAAGAAGTTTATTAGCAAAGTGGAAACGGAGAAAAATCCCTAAGAACTATGTCATCCTAAAGGTGAAACCAATGAGGCAAGAAGCCATGGCGGGGAGTAACCAGAGTAGAGGCGCTGTTTAAGGGAAAAAGTATCCAAATTACCATGCTAATAGTGACCGAAGAACATGCTATTTAAGAATAATCTAGTATATAGTAATCTAAGATGACCATATTTTGTTATGTACATGTTTGAAGAGAATATTTTGAAAAAAACAATTTTATGAAAATGAATAATTATTTATCTGATGTGATGGTAGATAAATTTAAAATACTTATTTTGTATGCACTTAAAGATATAAAAGTACTAGATATAAGAAAAATCATATTAGAAAAAGCATTTGGTAAATATTACATGACTAGAGTAAATTATATACCATACCTACCTAACTACTCTTACAAATACTTACCATGATAAATTACATAGAATTTTTAGAAAAAGATATGAGAAACATACAGTTACTAGAAAAACAGATGAAAATAAATATAGAAAAATTCATGAAAAATAAAGATATAAAATATATAGAATTTCTTAATAAAAATATGCAAGAACTACTAAGGCTAAAACAAACAACTACAAAATATTATAATAAAATCAATTTTAAAAGATAGATCATCTAGATTATCTTAAAGTTTTAATCTTATATATACTTAAAAATATAGAAATTATAGATATCAAGAAAATAATATTAGAAAAAGTAATAGGCTATGAAATTGAAACCATAAATTGGATAGAACAGTTATACCAAGAAATTTACCCAGAAGGATATTATTCAGATTAAAAGATGTTAGAATATATTAGAAAAACTAGAGAAAATCAAGATCATCTAAATAAAGAAATTAATTATAGAAACTGAATTAGAAAAATAATGGAGAATCTAAAAGAAAAAGTAATATGGATAGAAGAAACCTTAGAAAATTTAGAAAAAAGTACATGTGATAGTTTATATAATTTAAAAAACTCACTACGAGAAGAACAACACAAGATAATAAATAACATTAAAAATCTAGAATTAGATATACATTACAGTACAGTTAGGATAAATTATTATACAGAAATTTGTAACTCTGCAATTACTATAGGATAAAATAATAAACCAAATAAATTAATGAATACATCTTACGAAGAGAATAAATCATTAAAAGATATTAAAATAAAATTTAAGAAATATCCACACACTAAGAAAAATAGATTCATTATACCTATAATAAACCTATTTCATAATTTAGTTATCCACCTATATCCGCACCCCCCTCCAAAAACCTATTTCATAATTTAGTTATCCGCCTATATCCGCACCCCCCTCCAAATTAGGAGAATTTATAAGATAAAATATCAATCATTAATTTGTCTCCTTAAATCATGCAATTTTAACTATTTTTTTTTATATTTTTGGTAGATTTTGTTATATTTTGTAAATTAAAAACAAGTGGTAGTTTTTATAATATTGACTCTTACATTGTATAGTTATGTGAATTGCCCTAAAATGTACTTGTGAAAGAATTTATGTGGGACCCATATAAGTCGTCAAGTTAATTAAAAATATCAAGAGTTAACTTATAATTTTGTGTCTATTTTTTTTTTTTATAAAATATTATCAATTTTCTAATGCTTAGATGATCTATAATAATTAATTAGCGGTGATATAATAAAATTATGATTGAAACAATTGAAGCAAACATGTCATAAATGTCTATTGTACCATTTTTTAAATAAACATTATTAATTTTTTAATACATAAATGACTTATAATAATTAATTAGGAATGATATAATAAAATCATTGTTGAAGCAGCTCAAACAAGCATGTCATAAATGTCTATTGTACTTTTTTTAATTAATATTATTAATTTTCTAATACATAAATAACTTATAATAATTAATTAGGGATGATATAGTAAAATCATGGTTAAAGCAGCTGAAACAGACATGTCATAATGTCTATTTTACTTTTTTATTAAATATTATTAATTTTTTAAGACGAAAATGACTTATAATAATTAATTAGGGATGATATAGTAAAAACGTCGATTGAAGCAACTAAAGCAGACATATCATAAATCTCTATTTTATCTTTTTAGTTAAATATTATTAATTTTTTAATACGTAAATGACTTATGATAATTAATTAGGGATGATATAATAAAATCACGATTGAAGCACGCATGTCATAAATATTTATTTTACTTTTTTTAATTAAATATTATTAATTATTTAATACGTAAATGACTTATAATAATTAATTAGGGATGATATAGTAAAATCATGATTGAAGCAGTTGAAGCAGGCATGTCATAAATATCTATTCTTTTTTAAATTAAATATTATTAATTATTTAATACGCAAATGACTTATAATAATTAATTAGGAATGATATAGTAAAATCATGATGAAGTAGTTGAAGCAGACATGCCATAAATATTTATTTTACTTTTTTTAATTAAATATTATTAATTATTTAATACACAAATAACTTATAATTAATTAGGAGTGATATAATAAAATCGCGATTGAAGCTGCTGGCCATGTCGTACAGTAGGTGGGGTTCATAGTTTAGTAGCAAAATGTCATATTACAAGGGAAATGGAAATGAAAAATTAAGAAAGTTTTACATGTGGTCAAGGAACCTTTATGAAGTACAACAATAAAGTCATAATATTATTTTTTTATCACATTACAATATCTGAATTTTACCTACTATGAGAATAGAGTCACTTCTATATGTAGATCGAGAATATTGATCGTCTTAAATATATGCCATTACAAATTGATATTATTAAATAGTTTGTAATATATATAAAGTGCAATTGTCACACAACAGAAAGAGTTAAATATAATTAAAAGCCTTGGTTAGAGTACAAACCTTTCTAAACCATCACCCCAGAGCTACAAACATCAACGAACCAAACACCAACTACATAACCCAAAAATTACAAGGATATAACAAACTAATCGCACTACCCAAAACTAACCCAGGCCTAGTAAAAACTTGTTTTGACTACGGATTGCTAAACACCATATACACCCAAGACGGAGAAGAATTGACAGCCATGGAAGAGTTATACAAGATATTCACTACCTATAAATGAATAACGAAAGGCACTCTATTTTATATAAAGTGTTATACTGCACCCACGGAGATATTATATGACGAGATAAAACCAGTTATACAAGTCGTAAAGATAGGATTAACTAGACATATGATTATACCAGAAGATATTGCGCAGCAACCGGAGATACCTAGAATTGAGATACCAGAGTTCTATGCAAATAAAAGACTTATTGGACTAGCTACGATTATACAAGAACTAGTAAATAATTATACTAACGGAAACCCAATATGGAGCTACTACTCGAGGGATCACCAAACGATTTACTCAAATTCAAAAGAGCTACGACCAACAGATATGGAGGATGTAAGACAATGGATAATGGCACTACTCAACCTAGAGAAACAATCTACTACACGAGCTATTAAAAAGGATTTATTTCTGACGGATTACTAACAAGATGTTGTAAAATAATTGGACATAAATATCCAGATCACCAATGTTCGAGGTGTAATGGAGAAGATAATATTATTCCAGAAGTACATCTAGAATAAAAAATCAAGAAGACGAGATGACAGCTGGAAGATAAGATGAGAAGCAATAATAGAGATATGACAGATACGACAAAATCAACGGAGACAAGATATCAAGATATTTGATCTTATTGTATAAATTTGTATAAATTATTAAGTACTTACGTAAAAGATAATAGGGTAGCATTATTAAGCATTAAATGTAGTTTGTATTTTATAGACTTTTTAGGACCTAGGTGACTTTTTAGCCTTATAGGCTTTTTGACCTTTTTGTTCCTTTTTAGCATTTAGCAAACATTAAAAAAACGTGTACACAAATGTAAAGATCCTTTCTTTCGTTTTATAAATAAAGAAAGCAGAAGACATTACAAGGGCAAGTCTTCTTACGACAAAGCAAAAACTCTCTCCATTCCGTAACAAATATTTTGCCTAGTTAATTACATACATACTTAAATGGAAAATGTTATGGAGAAACAAACCTCAAAAATATCAAAGCTACCAGAACAGGTATATCTATTTATGATTATGAATAGCTAAATTCATAGTTCCCAACAATCATGATATGATAAAATAAATTCATATTAGTTACTTTATAGTAGAATTATTCGAAGAATAATATGTTAAAAAGTTTATTAGCAAAGTGGAAACGGAGAAAAATCCCTAATAACTATGCCATCCTAAAGGTGAAACCAATGAGGCAAGAAGCTGTGGCGGGGAGTAACCAGAGTCGAGGCGCTGTTTAAGGGAAAAAGTATCCGAATTACCATGCTAATAGTGATCGAAGGACATGTTATTTAAGAATAATCTAGTATATAGTGATCTAAGATGACCATATTTTGTTATGTACATGGTTGAAGGAAATATTTTGAAAAAGCAATTTTATGAAAATGAATGATAATTTATCGGATGTGATGGTAGATAAATTTAAGATACTTATTTTGTATGCACTTAGAGATATAAAAGTAGCAGATATAAGAAAAATTATATTAGAAAAAGCATTTGGTGAATATTACATGGCTAGAGTAAATTATATATCATGCCTACCTAACTACTCTTATAAATACTTATCATGATAAATTACGTAGAATTTTTAGAAAAAGATATGCGAAATATACAGTTACTAGAAAAACGGATGAAAACAAATATAGACAAATACATGGAAAATAAAAATGAATCTCTTAATAAAAATATGCAAAAACTACTAAGGCTAAAACAAGGAACTATAAAATATCAATTTTAGAAAATAGACTATTTAGACTATCTTAAAGTTTTAATCTTATATATACTTAAGGATATAGAAATTATAGATATTAAGAAAATAATATTAGAAAAAGTAATAGACTACGAAATTGACACCATAAATTCGCTAGAACGGATATACGAAGAAATTTACCCAGAAGGATATTATTCAGATCAAAGATGTTAGAATATATTAGAAAAACTAGAGAAAACCAAGATAATCTAAATTATGAAATTAATTATAGAAACCGAATTAGAAAAATAATGGAAAATCTAAAAGAAAAGTTAATATGGATAGAAAAAACCTTAAAAAATTTAGAAAAAAGTACATGCGATAGTTTATATAATTTAAAAAACTCACTACGAGAAGAACAACACAAGATAATAAATAACATAGAAAATCTAGAATTAGATATATACTTCAGTACAGATAGGATAAAATAATAAACCAAATAAATCAATGGATACATCTTACAAAAGGAATAAATTATTAAAAAATATTGAAACAAAATCTAAGAAATATCCACGCACAAAAAAGAATAGATTGATTAGATATAATAAATCTATTCTATATAAACTAGTTATTCGCACCCCCCTACAAATGGTATCAAAGTCCAGTAATTTAAAAATGTACAGAAGTAAGATATATGTTAGAGTTAGAGTTAGGATATATGATAGAGATAAAAAGAACTACAAATGGTATCATAAATTCTAATATCTCTATCATATATCCTAACTCTAACTCTAACATATATCTTACTTCTGTACTTTTTTAAATTACTGGGCTCTGATACCATTTGTAGGGGGTGCGGATTACTAGTTTATATAGAATAGATTTATTATATCTAATCAATCTATTCTTTTTTGTGCGTGGATATTTCTTAGATTTTGTTTCAATATTTTTTAATAATTTATTCCTTTTGTAAGATGTATCGATTGATTTATTTGGTTTATTATTTTATCCCGTAATAACTGCAGAGTTACAAATTTCTGTATAATAATTTATCCTATCTGTACTGTAGTATATATCTAATTCTAGATTTTCTATGTTATTTATTATCTTGTGTTGTTCTTCTCGTAGTGAGTTTTTTAAATTATATAAACTATCACATGTATTTTTTTCTAAATTTTCTAAGGTTTTTTCTATCCATATTAACTTTTCTTTTAGATTTTCCATTATTTTTCTAATTCGGTTTATATAATTAATTTCATTATTTAGATTATCTTGGTTTTCTCTAGTTTTTTATATTCTAACATCCTTGATCTGAATAATATCCTTCTGGGTAAATTTCTTCGTATATCCGTTCTAGCGAATTTGTGGTGTCAATTTCGTAGTCTATTACTTTTTCTAATATTATGTTCTTAATATCTATAATTTCTATATCTTTAAGTATATATAAGATTAAAACTTTAAGATAGTCTAAATGGTCTATTTTCTAAAATTGATATTTTATAGTTCCTTGTTTTAGCCTTAGTAGTTTTTGCATATTTTTATTAAGAGATTCATTTTTATTTTCCATGTATTTGTCTATATTTGTTTTCATTCGTTTTTCTAGTAACTGTATATTTCGCATATCTTTTTCTAAAAATTCTACGTAATTTATCATGATAAGTATTTATAAGAGTAGTTAGGTAGGCATGATATATAATTTACTCTAGCCATGTAATATTCACCAAATGCTTTTTCTAATATAATTTTTCTTATATCTGCTACTTTTATATCTCTAAGTGCATACAAAATAAGTATTTTAAATTTATCTACCATCACATCAGATAAATTATCATTCATTTTCATAAAATTGCTTTTTCAAAATATTCCCTTCAACCATGTACATAACAAAATATGGTCATCTTAGATCACTATATACTAGATTATTCTTAAATAACATGTTCTTCGGTCACTATTAGCATGGTAATTCGGATACTTTTTCCCTTAAACAGCGTCTCGACTCTGGTTACTCCCCGCCATGGCTTCTTGCCTCATTGGTTTCACCTTTAGGATGACATAGTTCTTAGGGATTTTTCTCCGTTTCCACTTTGCCAATAAACTTCTTAACATATTATTCTTCGAATAATTCTACTATAAAGTAACTAATATGAATTTATTTTATCATATCATGATTGTTGGGAACTATGAATTTAGCTATTCATAATCATAAATAGATATACCTGTTCTGGTAGCTTTGATATTTCTGAGGTTTGTTTCTCCATAGCTTTTTCCATTGAAGTATGTATGTAATTAACTAGGCAAAATATTTGTTACGGAATGGAGAGAGTTTTTGCTTTGTCGTAAGAAGACTTGCCCTTGCCATGTCTTCTGCTTTCTTTATTTATAAAACGAAAGAAAGGATCTTTACATTTGTGTACAGGTTTTTTTAATATTTGCTAAATGCTAAAAAAGAACAAAAAGGTCAAAAAGCCTATAAGGCTAAAAAGTCACCTAGGTCCTAAAAAGTCTATAAAATACAAACTACATTTAATGCTAAATAATGCTACCCTATTATCTTTTACGTAAGTACTTAATAATTTATAAAAATTTATACAATAAGATCAAATATCTTGATATCTTGTCTCTGTTGATTTTGTCGTATCTGCCATATCTCTATTATTGCTTCTCATCTTATCTTCCAACTGTCATCTCGTCTTCTTGATTTTTTATTCTAGATGTACTTCTGGAATAATATTATCTTCTCCATTACACCTCGAACATTGGTGATCTGGATATTTATGTCCAATTATTTTACAATATCTTGTTAGTAATCCGTCAGAAATAAATCCTTTTTTAATAGCTCGTGCAGTAAATTGTTTCTCTAGGTTGAGTAGTGTCATTATCCATTGTCTTACATCCTCCATATCTGTTGGTCGTAGCTCTTTTGAATTTGAGTAAATCATTTGGTGATCCCTTGAGTAGTAGCTCCATATTGGGTTTCCGTTAGTATAATTATTTGCTAGTTCTTGTATAATCGTACCTAGTCCGATAAGTCTTTTATTTGCATAGAACTCTGGTATCTCGATTCTAGGTATCTCCGGTTGCTGCGCAATATCTTCTGGTATAATCATATCTCTAGTTAATCCTATCTTTACGACTTGTATAACTGGTTTTATCTCGTCATATAATATCTCCGCGGGTGTAGTATAACACTTTATATAAAATAGAGTGCCTTTCGTTATTCTTTTATAGGTAGTGAATATCTTGTATAACTCTTCCATGGCTGTCAATTCCTCTCCGTCTTGGGTGTATATGGTGTTTAGCAGTCCGTAGTCAAAACAAGTTTTTACTAGGCCTGGGTTAGTTTTGGGTAGTGCGATTAGTTTGTTTTATCCTTGTAATTTTTGGGTTATGTAGTTGGTGTTTGGTTCGTTGATGTTTGTAGCTCTGGGGTGATGGTTTAGAAAGGTTTGTACTCTATAGATGTTTTCTATATATTTCTAGGCTGTATAATTGTAAACTTTTTTGTCTTGGTTTAGGCTATCTCGGTATGTGGTAACTTGTGGGGGTATGAATAAGTGATCTTTTTGTATTTTTGGTGTAAATGGTTTTTCGAATATTTTATTCATGTTCGTGTTTTGGTATCTTGGTCGACTAACTCCTTTGCTTGTACCTGCAGAAGTAGATTGACAAATGTTATGGGTTTTATGGAGTGTCCCAACGTCTTCTTCTAGCTCTGGAATTTTATTGTCTTCCGATCGACATAGCTCTGTACACTGCTGAGTTAGCTGATTCATAGCTATAGACTTCAGTTTATCTTCATTAGTCTTTAGCTTTTCTATCTCAGTACCCATACTATCCACTTTCAATGAAAGCGTAGTTAGGGTGTTGAGTATTTTTTCTAGAGTATCTTCTTCTGTATTTTCAGTCTGTGTAGCTTTGTCTTGATATGTAATCTGCAATAACATTTTTGTTAGTACTGATCACTTCTATTATAAATGTGAAATTTAATATATTTAAAACTAGTCTCCGAATCTCTTTCGTTGTAACTGAATTTTGTATTTTCTTTGTTAGCCACCAGCGTACCTGTGTATTATTTGTTCGCACAATAAATTTGTTATATACAATATATGGCTCAAACGCTAACAAACATTTATTTAATGAACATAATTCTTTCCTATTTATTTCCCATTTTATTTCTGTCTCATTGAACGTACCTGAGTAGTATCTACAATGGTGTTCTATTTTTTCTGCTTCATATCGATATTTAAGTACTCCTCCATAACTATATTCACTAGCGTCTGCTTCTACTATGTATATAAATTTTCTATTTTCATCTGAAAATTGTAATTTTGATAATTCTTTACAAAGTAATTTTATTTTTTGAACTTGTTTTTTATCTTGTTCATTATAGTTATATTCTATATCCTTTTTTAATTTTTTCTGTAGTGGTTTTAAGTTTTCTGCTAATTTTGGAATATATTCTCTTACATGGTTTATTAATCCTAAAAATGATTGTAATTTCTTTTTTGTATCTAATTCTTCTTTCGAATTTATTATTTTTTGTACTATATGTTGTTGCATTTTTATCTATTTGTATTCCTAGAAATTCTATCTGAGTTTACATGATTTCAGCTTTCTTTTCGCTTAGACTTATTCCCGATTTTTCTATTATGTCTGTAAACTGTTCTAATAATTTTAAATGTTCTTCTTTAGTTTTTGTATATAATAATATATCATCTATGTATATTATGCAATTAGGTAATTGTTTAAAATAATTATCCATAAAATGTTGATATCTTCCTGGTGCATTTTTATATCCAAATGGTAATACATTCCATTCATAAAATCCTTGTGGTACCGTAAATGAGTTACTTCTTTAGATTCTTCTTCTAACTTTAGATGGTAAAATCCTGATTTACAATCGAATTTGCTAAAATAATTATATCCTTGTATTTGTCTTATTTTTAATATCTTATTTGTTATTGGATAATTATATTCTATAGTTTTTGCATTTAAATTTTTATAATCAATAACCATCCTACTTTTTCCTCTTTTTTGTTCACTATGTTTATTTACTATAAATGCTGGACTATTATGTTTACTATTACTTTTTTGTATATGTTGTTTTTCTAATAATTCATCTATATGCATTTTAAATTCTTTTAAATTGTCAAAATTATAGGTTAATGGTTTTTGGGTTATTATACTATTTTTATCTATTAATTCAATTTTTATAGTAGTTTTATGTTTTTCCCATCCTTTTAATGGATCTTCACTATATAATTGTTCTAATTTTTTCTTAACTATTTCTATCTTATTTATTGAAAATATAGTTATTTCTATTTTATTTATCGAAAATACTACTAGTTCTATTGTATCTTCAGTATTTTTTATATTTTTTAACTTTTGTGTAATTTTTTCACTTCCTCTTATCCAATCAGTTTTCTTTCTTATTTTATTATTAACTCTTTTTGCTCTTACTTTTTGTTTGCATGGTGTTGTAAACCACCAGTCGTTTCTAGTTATTATATGTGGGTATAGTTTATCTAAAAATGGCATTCCTAAAAGTATATCTTTTGACGTTAGTTCATAATTATAAATTTCTTCTATTGTTAATATCTTATCCCATATTTGTGCTTTTACATTCCTAGCTTTATAAGTAATTAAGCTTCCTTCATTATTAAATCCTTTAACTATTATTGATGTTTTTAGTTTATCCCATTTACTTTCTGGTAAGCAATTATGTCTACATAAATTAGCTTCTGCTCCTGTATCTATCATAGGCGTATAATATCTACTGTAATATCCTTCCACTACTATCTTCATTAATACGTATATTTTCATTTTTATGTTAAGGCTCTTTTTAAGAATAATTTCTCTCTATTATATGTTAAGGTTAATTGTGTATGTTCTATATTATATGGTTTTACTTGTTCTAACCATTTTATTCCTAATATTATATCTGCTTTTTGCATTTCTTCCTTTACTTCAAATTCTATTTTTATTTTTCTAACTCCTATTATTATTTCTTTTTCTGCTATATTTTTATTATTTATTAAACTTTTTGGTAGATCTAGGCACATATCATTATTGGTTTTTATTTCTTCATGTTTTACTAGATATTTTGCTATATAATTTTCTTCTTGTCCTGTATTTAAGAGTATTAAATAGTCTTTTTCATTTATTTTTCCCGTTATGTAATATTGGTTTAAATTACTTATTGAACTTGTTTCATAACTTGTTCTTTTTGATGAGCTTGATGATTCTGGTTTTTAATTAGCTATTCTTTTTGTTGCACTTATTCTATCATTTACTATTTCTAAATTTTCTTCTATATCTATGTCTCTATAGCTATAATCATTATAATCTATTGTTTTTACAATTTGTTCAAATGGGCTTTCTATTTGTATCTTGTTAATTTTATTTTTTC
This sequence comes from Capsicum baccatum var. pendulum, assembly GCA_030864225.1. Taxonomy (NCBI): domain Eukaryota; kingdom Viridiplantae; phylum Streptophyta; class Magnoliopsida; order Solanales; family Solanaceae; genus Capsicum; species Capsicum baccatum. The sequence goes on along the minus strand of CM061559.1, from coordinate 196,374,109 downwards.
CTGTTATTTTATGTTTTGTTGTTAATACATATAAATTTTTGCATCTTGCTGTAAATATTTTACTTCTGGGGTTAATTCTATTCCTGATATCTTCCAATATAATACTAGTGATTTATCTATATTTCTATCTGTTACTGCTACTGAATAATTTGCACTTATTATAAATTTAAATTTTTGGTATATTAAATTTCCTTTTACGGCAGTTATTATGCTTTTTCTATAGGTTTTATTACCTTCTTTCATGGAGTGCCTACGAAAAAAATATTAATCATAACATAGATATATTTGTATATAACAACAATTATTTGTATTTTCCAAATTTATGCATGAATAATATCTCTTTAAGTGAATTCTGATCTCTTCAGACCTCAAAAGCTTTTTCTCCAATTTTGAATCCAATATTTTTCTAACAAACAGTATAACATTCATCCACTACCTATGTAGCTTTTGGTTTACATGCCAAATTTACATAGGAAATCTCATATGAAAATGTCACTGGTATACCAGATAGGATAAGTAGAAATAACTCAACTTGTGGGACTATTTTATCCCACCCGCAATATGGGATAGTAATCCCATAATTTTAGTGCAAATAATGAGATAAAATGGTCGCAAGATTAGGAAATACCTCACACCAAACATGGGATAAAGTTTATGCGGGATTATTGTCACGACCCAACCCTCACGAGTGCACCCGCACTAATTCTCCAATGGGAAAACCATCTAACCCAAAACCATCGAACCCAATACTTTGTCAAAATAAGGCAACTTACTATTTTTAATTATTAAACAATAACTCCAAAATCTAGAAGAAATACTAAACACAAAATATAAATGAATGCTTAAAACCCTTAAAAGCTGAAAGTCATTGTACCAAAATACTATAATTATCAATAAAAAATGGGTTCAACCCAAAACTAGGAAAACATCTAAGTTCGAAACAACTAGATAGGGACAAATCGAAGAACTCCTGGCAGCCCAAAAAATGTCGTTCTCCCTTGAATTCGAATATGATTCGCTCTACAACTGAGGTCTTAATGAAGTTGCCAAAAAATGTTCTGCACTCAACAATAAGAAGAGCACGTATAGTATCAGTACACAAGAAACAACGACGTACTAGTAGGGTCATCCACCAACGCAAAAAATAAAATATAAGCAACCATAACTTAGTAAAATAACAACAACCATGGATACCTATCATGTAACTTTACCTCAAGTATGTGTCCTTTTAACCATATTGCACAACACCAAGGAACTCATTCAAGTAGAAGTCAAATAATAACATCTCAAGTCAAGACCATGACTACCATTGGGAATTCAAGTCAACAAACCATGACTCAATATCAATGTGCTAATCATGTCTCAGATATATAAGTAGATAGGCAAATAAAGATATATGACAATCATTAGCAATTTTAGCCCGAATCACTCAAGGATCCATTCCAACAATGACCATGATACTAATCGTATCTGTTTACTTAAGAAACCACTATAACAAGCCAACACATAAATCCAGTTCATTCAAGGAACCAAATATAACAAGTCTACACATAAATCCTATTCAGTCAAAGAACCAAAATAAAAGGTCAATACATAAACCCAGTTCACTTAAGAAACCAAATCTAACAAGTCAACACATAAATACATGTACCAAAAATTTCAAATATCTAGTGCCTTCTAACCTTATCATCAATCTCGTGAAGATGTCCAAATACCAATACATTCTACAATAATCAACAGATATCGGAACAATCACAACCATAATAAAAACAACAATCACACTTGTAAAACAACAAGGTTTTACATAACCTCAATGCATGTGATTAATGCTTAGGATATCAGTTAACAATTTAATTTCTATGATATGCATTATAACAAGTATATGAAGAAACTATTAACATACACACAAAATTCAAACTGGGTTTTAACTATTAACCCATCACCTACCTCAATCCAAGCCCCAAAATTCTCTAACAAACTTGAGTGTTGCCTTTTCTTGCAACCACAGCTTGATTGTGTTCTAGAAACATCAAAACAAAATATAAATAATCAAATGACTTAGAAATATCAAGGATTACAACCTAATTTTGAGCCTCAAGGAAAAATTCATATTCATTCCTCCCATTATAGGATTTTTATCATCATTCTACCTTAATCATACAAATTTCATTGTTACAATGGTGAATTAATCTCATGCTCGGGTAATTTAGCAACTTCTAACAAAAACCTAAGATTTTTCTAATCACCTAATTGTACAAAAAAAATTAGTTAGATCAAGTTAAATCTCTCAAAAACTCAAAAACTAGTGTAACTATGAGTTAACAATCCAACTAGTTAAGGGAAGGGGTGAACTTACCTTTACGAAGAGTTTTGAAATAGGTGAAATTCGCACTAAATCACCACAACTATCCCCAAAACAAATATGAAATAAAAAAAATATTTTTACGGTATTTATTTAATTAATCAACATATATCATGCTATAGTGGTCTCACTATAGCAAGATCCACCTGCTAAGGCAGGACTGACTAAAGCTAACTCCCGCTATAGCAGGAAAATTCCTACTATAGTGGCATAGTGGTAGCGACCTTACATCCTCTATAGAGGTTAGGAGATACAGAAGCTTATAATTTCTCCCAATTTTGCCTTTTTTATAGTACACCTTCAGATTTCAACATTCCAAACCAATCTCTTTACATTAAATTGATATCGATAGTTCTATTCTCCCAAATTTCCTTCGAAAAGATCCTATGGATTTCTTATAGTCTTGAATATCATAAAAATACTAATATAACTTTTAACTAATCCATTCTGTGATTACCCTAGACCATACCATGCTCAGATTTTATCTAAGACTAGTCTAGCCTAAAATTTCTAACTCCTAATTTAAGAAGAATTAACCCAATTTTCGGCACACTAGACTTATCCATAAAGACGAAAAGAGTCATTACAATAGAAATCAATTTATCCATTATTCATTATCAAATAAACAAAAAAGAAAAATAAGATAAGTAAGAAGGAAGAGAGTACATGTATTCTCAAATAAGAGAGGGTACTTATCCCGCATGTCCCTCTCAATTTTGCCAAGTTTCTTCTCCAACGTGATGATTTTTATACTCAACCTTTACTAATCGAATTTACTTTGTCCTGAATTTTTAGACTTCTCCCTCATGAATTGCAACCAGATCCTCATTATATAAAAGATTTTTATCAAGCAAAATTGAATCCCATTTAATGTTGTAATACCTATCTTTATGTTCTTTTCAAAATTGACACATAGAATACTGGATGTACCTCTAATAGGCTTGGTATAGGACTTACATTATCATCCCCTCAAATAAACCAATATATCAAGGGCTAAGCTTTTTCTTCTTGACAAACTGCATAACTCATTTCATTGGAGATACTTTTAACAAAACATGCTTACTGAGTTTGAATGACATATCCCTCACCTTGCGATCCACCTACTTATTTTGTCTATGATGTGCTGCCAACAACATGGTTTTAATAAACCTCACTTTTTGTTAAGCTTCCTTTAACTAGTCTATGCCCAAATGCTTCACATCACCTACTCAAACCATCATATGGGTAATCTACACCTCCCCCCACATAGTGCTTTGAATAGAGCCATATAATGCTAGCGTGGTAACTATTGTTGTATGAAACTCATACAATGGTAAATACTTATACCAATGACCACCAAAGTCAATAACTCAGGCCCTTAACATATCCTTGGTCAGTCTGGGGATGGAAAACAAAGATGAATTCAAGATTAGTCCCTGACTCTTCTTGTAACTTGTCCTAAAACTTAGGGGTAAATTTTGTACCTCTATTAGAAATGAGGAAATTGACACCCCATACAGCCTCAATATATCATTGATATAAATCTTGGATAACTGTTTCGAGTCGTAATCCACTCCAACTGGGATAGTATAAGATGAATTAGTCAACATGTCTGCTATAAACCAAATTGAGTTATGCTGCCCAAGGTCTTGGAATGACCCACTATGAATCCATAACTATCCTCTCCTATTTTTACTCAGGAATGGGCATCCTCTAAAGTAAACCTGCAGATCTGAGATGCTCGTATTCATATATTGACAATTGTAGAATTTATAAACATACTCCACTATATCTCTCTTTATCCCAAGCCACCGATAGATCTGTCTCAAGTCATGGTATATCTTGGTTTCTGTAATGACCTGAATTTTGATAAAATATGTGTTTTGTGTGATTTAACTATTTTATCACTCCCTATAGTTTTATTATGTTATATATGGGGTGTGGGGTTAATTGGCATGGTTCCCAATGCATTTGGTGTCATTTGTGTGATATTATGGGTTTTGGTGACTCCAAAAGCCTTATTATGGACTTCTGTAGTTATCTTTTGATCTGTGCAAAGGATGTCTGAACGGACTACGCCAGTAGATCCAAAAAATTGATATTAGGGTGATAACATATTTGGTTTTGTCTTACAACTTTTAAATCTCATTTTGATCCTCAATTTGGAAACTTGTGATTTAGGATTTCAAGAGTTAACCTTGTGAAAATGAAATTTTTTCAAAAATCTGATATTGTCATTGAGTCCAGAATCAAATTAGTGGTTACATAGTTTTTTTTTGTATGTATTTGGTTCCAAATGAATCTTGAGGCCTTGGCGAAAACTTAGAAGAATTTTCAAGTTTCATCTGGTTTTTGGTGCATCTGCGATTGCACCACTTGTGTGGCGATTACACTAAGTGTGCAGAGAGGATAGTATGATCACACTAAGGATGTTTCTAATCACCACACCTCCTCCTCCTACTAGGGTGTGCGATTGAACACTTAGGTGTGAGATTGCAGTATTTGAAAACCTAAAAGGGGCATAAATATACCCCTTAGGTCGCGAAATAACTCATTATTCACTTTACCTCTTGAGAGCTAAACTCTAAAATAGTGTGAGAGCTTAAAAGTGAATCTTTTAGGTGCTTTGTAATCTAGATTAACATTTATTTCTTGATTCTTTTACGGATTTAAGGTAAGAATTCATTATTTTCTCGGTGAAATTTCTTTCCTGATTTCTCATAACACCAAAAACCTTAGGACTTCATTTTAAAGTCCAATTGTACTCTTTTTCACTTAAATAAAGCTCCTAATTCCATAATTACTAGTTTTTCCTCAATTTTATCTTTAAAACAATTTTCATTCTTGATTTTAAAACAAATTTCAAAGGTTTTACCTAGTAAAGTTTAAAAATGATTTTTCTTTGATTTGAACCTCATTTTGACTCGATTTGACTTGGGTTTTCAGCTTTAGATTTATAAAAGTATGGGGAACATATTTTTGAAATAAATTTATAATTTTGCCCTTTTTTTTTTCCTAAAAACTCATTCCGATGGTCCGTTTTGACTCCAAATCAAAAGTAGATAATATGGATATTGTTGGATCTGTTTTGTTGCATAAATTCTATATTTCTTGGTTCTAGTCAATTTCTAGATCATTCTTGAGAGGTGAGGTCATGGTTTGAAGTATTGTGAATCAGTTTTGACCTTGAGGTAGGTTATGGCTTAACTCTTTAAAACTGGGTTGGGTAGTTAATTTGTATACAAAATACAAATTGCGGGAGTGGGAACTAATCATGAAATTGTCTACCTTTCCCATGTGGGGGATTATATGTGATATAATTTTTGGTTTTGAGATATTATGTGATATGTATGACTGTATGGGGTCCTATATGATGTTTATAGCTTGAAATATATATGAATAAATGTATTGTATTGTTGAAATACCTATTGTGGTACCATTTTTGTATTGTATTATATTTGTACTTTATTGGTAAATGAATCATATGGAATTTCACGGATAGTGGAAATAATGATTGAATATTGACTCATATGGTTGTGGAATATATCATTGTGGAAGGTTGTGGGAGTATATTATTGTGATTGGTTTTGAGAATTACATCCTCATATCATAATCGTTAATGAAATATTAGTACCATCATGGCAACACTCGAGAAACATAAACAACACTTTTTATGATAGAAAATATGACATCTTATAAAACCCTTCCCATGGGATGTGTCAGGGAGGATATATGGATATATGGATTGTATACAGGTTGACAAACCCCCCCTGGGTCTTATGTCAGAAGGCTTTACTCCGTAGGTGTATACAGAGATTGTGCAATGATCTTGGAGGTTGTGTGACGACCTCCTGTATCATCATCATCATCCTATACATTGTGTTTGTTTTATTGTGTTTATGTTGTGATTTAATTGCCATATTGACTTGTCATATACATCAATTTATTCTATCTTCCATTATTTGTACTTGATAATTTTGTATATACATGTTCTTTCTTGTTTTTTTTGTATGTGATATGATGTAAATCGGTGTTCTACCTTATCATGTTCTTGCACTATACATGATATATAATAGATCTGTCAATGCAAGCGGTGTGGTCTACCATTGTGGGACATTTTCTAATTACAGGTGGCATGCCCTTTATATGTATTTTGTAGGTTTTATTATCTACTTTGCTCGATCGGCCTATGATACCTACTGAGCATAAGTGGTTCATACTCACGCCTACTTCACCTTTTTAGTGCATGTTCTAGTTCGAATGCATCCCAGCTTGGTTGATTCGGGCGATATTTGGTGGTTTTAATGTAGTGATTGACCTTCAGGTGTTTAAATGTATTCTACTATCTTTCTTATAAACTATGTCTATACTTTCATTTCAAACACATAGTTTCTCTTGTATTTGGACATCTTATGTATTTTATTTGGACATCTTATCCCTTTTGTGTATCAGTTTGGGTGATAGGCTTACTTGTTAAGGTATGCCGCAACAAGTGCCATCATGACCCTTAATTTTGGATCATGCAAACTAGTATCAGAGTAGCTAGTTTTATTGGTCTCAATAGTGTAAGAAAAAAATCTCTAATAGAATAGACTATCTAATAGAGTCTCACAGATTGATACGTAGATTCCTATATCTAACTTTAAAAGGCTATAGGATATCATTAGGAAACTTTTCTTATTTTGTTCCTTTTCGTGCAAACTTCTTTGATACCTTGCGTTCGAGTTATGTTTTACTCTTTCTGTGTAGATGGTGTTGACTAGGTCCCACAAGAGTAGGGATGTCGAGACTTTATCCAAAGTGTGAGCCTCAAGTCATGAATGAACTCGAGAGAGTAGACTAGCCCATGGATCAACCCCATCTAGGAGGAGTGCTAGGGGACTCTCCCCTAAGCCTCAGGTTGAGCATGTCGAGGGTGAAGGTTCAGTTCTAGTTCCTCAGAGTTTGTTTTATCTAATCTTGAAGGGGTTGTTGGTGCATTTGTTGACCCGCTCAGAGGGTTCTCCTTTGGTTATGCCGGGTGTTCCTCAAGTGCCAAGTGTGGGTCCTCTAGTTGCACCTTTTTCTATCTTGGGTACTCCTCAGACTCCGAGTCTTATTCCTATTTCAGCATCTATATTTGAGTATGGTGTTTTGAGTTTGGGAGTTTAGCTTTTATCTATGTTAGCTCCTCAGATAGGATCTCAACCTTCTAGATTTTCTATGCCTCCTTTCACTGCGAGTACTATTATGTCTTTTGAGGATCAGAAGAGGTTCGGGAGGCTTACTCATTTGGGTTCTCCTAAATTTAGTGGTTTGTGGATGAGGATTCTTATGAGTTCATGATTGATTGTCGAGAGAAGTTGTAAAATTTGGGTTCACTTGCATCTCATGGGGTTGCTTATACTACCTATCAGTTGAGAGATATTGCTAGGGATTCATGGAGTTCAACGGTTAGTTGCAGGCCTCTTGACTCTCTGATATGACTTAGAATCAGTTTATCGATGCCTCTTTAGAGAGATTTATGCCTTACAGTCTGAGGGATCAGATGCAATATAATTTTGATCGCTTAGAGCAGGGCTTCATGACTGTAGCAGAGTATGAGGCATGCTTTCATGCTTTCTCTAGGTATTCTTATTCTAGTATTTTCATCGAGTATGAAAAGATTTAGAAGCTTGTGAAGGTTTTTGATGTTTCCCTTTAGTTGGCTACATCTCAGATGGTTGTATTTGAAGTGTCCTTTCAATTGGCTACATATCAGAGGATAGGCATCTTGAGGTATAGATTTCAGAGGTTCTCATAGATATTAGGGTATGCCTGTGCAGATGACTTTGCAAAGTTAGGTAGTGTATCCTTTGGTTTAGTAGTTCATGGTGGACGTTCAGGTCTAGTTGTACCTTCTCCTATTGAGTTGAGCCATAGAGTTTTCTTTATGTATCATGAGACTAGACATGTGGACAAGAACTGTCCTTGCTATATGTTTAGAGATACTTCTATTTCTATCATAAGAGGTAGGGTTTCTACCAGAAGTGTGAGGGGCAGAGGTAGTAGAGCCTGTGGGGGTGGGTGTAGGTGTAGGGCCACTCAGCCGGTTGGTGTCCATGGACAATGCTATGCCATACCAATAAGTCTCGAGGAAGAGGTTTCAGATCCTGTGATCACAGGTATCATCCCCTTTTTTTAGATCTGTATCTATGTTGTTTGATCCTGCGTTAACTTTTTTTTATGTGTTCGCATATTTTGCTTTGTGTTTTGATTATATTAGTGAGCCTCTTTCCATGCCTATTCATGTATCTACCCTAATAGGTGATTCTTTTGTGGTGGATCAGGTGTACCAATCTTATGTTGTGACTTTTAATGGGCATAAGACTTTGGTAGATTTGCTTGTGTTAGATATGGTTGATTTTGATGTTATTTTGGGTATGGATTGGTTGGCTCCTTATCATGTTGTCCTAGGTTGTTATGCTAAGACCATATCTTTAGCTTCACAGGGGGTACCAAGAATAGCTTGGAAGGGTGTGCTTTATTTGGGACCAGGAGGATTATATTATATGTTCAGGATCATAGATTGGTTGAGAGGGGATGTTTATCTTATTTGGCTCATATTCGTGATACTAGTGTTGCTTCACCTCTTTCCTTGGATTCTGTTCGTGTTGTCCACGAGTTCATGGATGTGTTCCCTACTGATTTGTCTAGTATGCCTCTAGATTGTGATATTAATTTTGCTATTGATGTTGAGCCAGGGACCAAGCCCATTTTTATTCCTCGTTAAGGATGGCCCCAACTGAGTCGAAAGAATATAAAGATTATGTAATACCCCAAAAATCCAAAAAAATGTTAGTGTCATGTTCCAAGATCATGCATAGTGTATTATGGTTCTTTGATATTTTTATGAGTTAGTTTGATAGATATTAAAGTCTTAAATAACACACAGCTATTAGACGAATCAAAATAATCTTTACCGATTGAAATTTTGATAAGAATGTTGCTTTAGTCAACTTCAAACAAGCATATCTTCTGCTCTACTCAGAATTTCCTAGCTCGAGACCCACCAAGTTTTGGAAAATTGAATTAGATTTCCAATGATATCAATTTCGTCTAAATTTGATACTTGGGTTAGAAGTTATAGCACTTTTAGTGAAAGTAGTGGGTCAAAATGAACAACACCACGTCGCGGTGAACCCAAGACTGGCACTCGTCTTTTTCTAGTGAACCCAACATGATTTCACCGTATCGCACCAAGGGAAAAATTTGCGTTCAGTGATGCACCACGATGGCGTCCCGTCGCGCTAAAGTTCTAGTTCGGGATTGTCCTTTTCTAGTGGCCCGACATAATTGATTGTACCGCGTTGAGCCATGTTGTGAAATTAGGATTTTAGTTTTCCAATTCTGAGTTTTAGTTGACCAAGGGCATTTTAGTCCTTTTCCCTTTGGTCCATTCAGTTCAAAACACTAAATTATGCCTCCCAAAAGGCAAATTCCCTCATCATTTCACAAAACCTCTCAAGAACAAAACCCTAGGCTCATCACATTCAAGGTCAAATCTCAAGAATTCACCATCAATTTTGGCAAATTCATCAACCCAGGATATTAAGTGTTCATCCATGGGTTCCTTCTACCCATGGAGTCCAAGTATCCTCTTTTAAATCTAAAGTTGTGATCTTTACAAGTTATTGTGATTTTAACTATGAACTCCCATGAATTGAAATTCTATGCCATGTTTACATAAAATTATTGTTGTTTATCAGACCCCACATGTTCTAATATTGTTATTCACTGATTTAAATCATAATTAAGTGTTATTGATGTCAAAATCATACCATTACTCCAAGTTTCATACTATTCCTATGATTAGTTTAAACTATGAATATCAAGTGTTTGATGAAATGCCAACAAAAATGAATATTTGATAAAAGCTTTCATGTTATGTCCTCCAAGCTTAGGTACTATTTTACTATTATTGCTATTGAGTCCTGGAGGTTATGAATACCCAAAAACATAGCTGTTTACTTAGCCTCAGTATCTTCAGAATAGTTTTTAAATATATTTTGAGCATTATCAGTTCAGTCAGTCATCAAAATCAGTAAAACTTAGAACAATCCAATATTCCAAGTCAGTTCAGTTAGGAGTAGGATTTAGCACCGAGAGAGTGTAGGGCTAGCGGCTTCCTCGTTAGATAGGCAGAGTCGTTAGTAGAAGTCTCTGTACTCTAAAACTACGTAGCCAGCATAGGATATAAGGATCCACCCGCCAGTTTAGGCTTGGCTACTTCACAGGGGTCACCCATCAGTTTAGGCTTGACACCTTTAGTTCTTCAGGACAGTACTTCTGTATAGTGGATCCACACAGCCAGTGTTAGTACCCATGGCACGATACTGACACCCTTCCAACTGGGTCACAGGTTGGACCCTAATTTGCTTATTGGGGTATGTCAGTTAGATGATAGCTCCTTCAGTTTCAGTCCAGTGATCAGTTCAAAAATTCAGTTTTTGTTGCATGACCATAACATACAAATATCAGTTATTCAGTTATCAGATTTCAGTATTTAAATTTATAGATTATATTCAGAATATATTTATGCTTGGTCACGCATTCTCAGTATTTACAGATTTCATACATCTTTAGTATTTACAGATTTCATGCATTCTATTTAGTATTTCATGCTATCTATTTATTCAGTCAGTTATTATTCATGCACATGAACCATGCATACCAGCCTACCTCATTTAGCATATCAGTACATTCAAAGTACTGATCGCATACTTTTTTCTTGCGCTATGATGTATTATATCATGGGTTTGGACGCTTAGTTCCCAGATTGCATATAGACTTTCCAGATTATTAGCTGTAGCAGTGGTGAGTCCTCATATTTTGAGGATAAACTATATTTATTTCATGCTTTCAGTTCAGTCGTTAGTTGGGGCCTGTCCTATCAACTCATATTCAATCAGTTTACAGGCTTTCAGATATTTCAGATAGTCGGTCAGTTTATATTTATTTTATCAATTTTAGATAGTTGTTTCACAGATTCATGATTTGGTATTTTTTTTAGTTGCTAAAACCTTATGGCTTAATAGTTGTTCTTCTTGCATATGTTATTATATTATTCAGTGCTTATAGCAGGTACCATCTCATGGGTTATTTTGTGGTCTCTCAGGACTTTAAGCACCGTGTGGATCCCAGAGTGTACTCTCGGGGTATTACAAATTAGTTGTAGGAGTCGTTGGATAAGGGATTTTTTTTAACCTAGTGTATGGCCTTGGGGTGCACCAATCTTATTTGTGAAGAAGAAGGATAGGTCTCTGTGGATGTGTATTGACTATATCGAGTTTATGTACCAAGCGTAGGTGATTGGATCAGATTGATTTTAGAGGATCCCCATAGTTCCAGTTATTCTATCCACCCAAGAATGAATAAGATGTATCATGATTTGAGGTAGCATTACTGGTGGGGTGGTATGAGAAAGAATGTAGTGAACTTTGTAGCTCGTTGCCTTTGTTATCAGTAGGTGAAGGATAAGAATTTGAAATCTGGTGGGTTGCTTTAGGGTTACCCATTCTTGAGTGGAAATGAAAATAGATTACTATAGATTTCATGATCGGATTGCCTCACACTTCCCATGGATCTGATAGTATGGGTCATAGTAGATTAATTGACCAATTTTTTACATTTTCTTTTGGTGCAGGTATCCTTCAGTGCTGAGAGGTTAGCCCACATCTATATTTGTGAGATTTTGCAACAACATGGTGTGACAATGACTATTATTTCAAATAAAGGTTCTGTGTTCACTTCATACGTTTGGAAGACTTTTCAGGATGAGTTGGGCTCAGGTTGATCTTAGCATAGCATTTCATCTGCTAACTGATGGTTAGTCTGAGTGGACTATCAAGTTTTAGAGGATATTCTCCACGCTTGTGTGATAGATTTTATGGTTTGTGGGAGTAGTAATTGACTTTAGCAGAGTTTGCTTTTAATTATAGCTACTATTCTAATATTGATATGGCTCATTATGATGCATTGTATGGTAGGCATTGTCGCTTTCCTATTGGTTGATTTATGTTTCTAAGGTTAGACCTTGAGCTATGGAATTATTTATTATGTCCTTGGACATAGTCGAGATCATTCAAGCTAGGCTTCGTGCAGCTCAGAGTAGGCAGAAGTGCTATACAGATCGTAGACTTCATGCCTTGAGATTTGGTGTTGGTGATTGTATTTTCCTTCAAGTCTCATCCATTAAAGGTGTGATGAGGTTTGGGAGGAGGGACAAGCTTAGCTCCAGGTATATAGGTTTATTTGAGATTCTTAAAATTATTGGTGATGTGACTTAGGAGTTAGATTTTTCCCCAATTTTATCAACTGTTCATCCAGTGTTTTATTATAACACCCCAATTTTTTGAACCGAAATGCTACACGGTGATCATGACCCCGAAGAACTACAATCTAACCCATGACTGATATCTGTACCTGTATACTACATAATATAACATGAAAATACAGAAAATATGTATTGCAAGGACGTAAGGTTCAATTAAATAAATATCTAATAAGAATAACATCTGAAAATGGTATAACAATACCAAAACAAAACTGTAATAACTGTCAGAAATGCTGTAGTCTGAAAGCCTCTAAACTGTCTGAATAAAGAGTTGAAGGAACATGTCTCCAACTAACTCCATCTAATAACTAAAATAAACTGAAATGATAAATGAAGTAATAATCATATAGTCCTCGAATGAGAAGGACACACTGCAACTTTGAACACTAGAATGCTATTGCTGATCTGGAGCTCGTGCCTCTGAACCTATGGTGTAACATAAGAGAAAGCACCATAGCACAAATGCGTCAGTACGTTTGAATGTACTGAGTATACGAGTGAGTCAGGCTAAATGCAAAGGGTTATATGCATAAACAATACTGACTGATATGGACATAAGAATACATACATGCATACGTAACTGTAACTGAAATCGTGGAGATATTGACTACTGAGGCTGAATACCGACAACATGAGTGTACTAATACTAAGATACTGAATAGATGAACGACTATTTTTGACAGTTCGAATTATGAAGAACTAGTCTGGTTGACTGTGTTTGATAGTACTGAAGCTGAATACTGATATCATGAATTCTGATAACTGATATGACTGATACATGAGTTCAAAAAATTGATATAACTGAGATGATCGGCCTAACCGATATAACTGATACTGAGCGACTGCATCTGACAGTCTAAGTTCTAATGGAACTATCTGAGTTCTGTTTTATATATAGTAACTGAATTTGAGATCAGTCCTATCTAGCGGGTGATCTTTCAATTTGATGATTCTGATATTGTTTAACTATAGTTGAGATCAGTCTTGTCTAATGGGTGAACTTGAAGTCTATTTATAATGATAATGATTGATTATCTCTAATAATACTGAATCTGTACTACTGAACTGAGTTGACTATATCTGACAGTCCTGAATCTGTAACTGAAACTGTGGGATATATTCATCTAACCGACATGCCCCAAGCTAAGCTGACTGGGGTCCAATCTCTGCCCTGGCTGGGAGGGTTTCAGTACCGCACCACCAGTAAAGACATCTGTTATGGAGTCAGTCCTAATCTAGCGAGTGACTCCTAGGATCAGTCCTATACATATAAATGTGCTAACGGGTGACCCCTAAGTATGTCAGTCCTATCTAACGGGTGACATCTCGTATCTATGCTGGCAACGTAGTTCTGGAACTTAGGGATTGCTTCTAGGGATCTCAGTCCTATTCTAGTGGGTGAGCCCCCATCCCTAGGTTCTCTCGGTGCTGAATCCTACTCTCATCTGAAAGACACTGAACTGAATTACTGGGCTGAACTAAATAACTTAACTGAACTAATTTGCTGAACTGATACTAATTAACTAAACTGAAAATAGTGGTATTGCTTAGCGGAGCTAAAACTGAGTTTACTAGATTCTGATGATGGATGAAATATAATGAGTTCTGAGGACTGATTAAGTGTACTGAAGTTACTGAGATTTACTGAGACTACTGAACTACTGAGACTACTGAGGTTTCCTGAGTTACATAACTGACCGATTTCTATAGATCATGGCTTGACTGAGAGTGTCGTGATAACATGACATGGCTCTAGGCGCATAACTATATTTTTGGGTACGAATACCCCCAGGACTCGATAAAAGAAAACTGACACAATATGACTGAATTGATAATAAGATTGGAGTCCATAATTTACATTGTCATAAGTAGGTGATATTATACTTCATGTAGTTCTTCAGCATCTTAAGCATGGTAGGGAGAGCATAGATATATTTCATGTACATAATTCATATCTCCATTATCATACATGCTTCATACCACAACAATAAAAACACATAAATAGCATGGAAATCCATATTGAAGTGTATAGCTAACATGGACTTGTCATTTAGATATCATGGAATCATGTAAATATGAATTTCAAGGATCCTAAGCATTTTATCAAACACCTTGCATGCATTCTTTAAGGCATAGCTGGCTTTCGTACTTGCATCATATCAAACCACCCAAAGTTCTTGTTTTTCAACTAACAACCACATATATTCCATGAAAACACCTTTAGAGATCATCTTAAAGCTTAAACAACAATCATCAACAAGTACATGCTCATATCACCACAAAAAGTTTACAAAATAACAGTTAAAAGTATGATTCTTGAGCTCTATGAACGAATTGAATCCATAGATGAACACTACGCATACCTTAGAAAGGAAATCTTGATGATTTGCTGGAGAGTTCTTGGATTGGGAAACTTAATTCTCGATTATCTTGGAAAAAGGCTTGAATCTTGCTTTTGAGAGATGAGTTTGATGAAAACCCTAATCTTATGGTTGAGAGTATAAGAGAGGGTTTTTGAGATGCTTAACTCAAGAAAAATGGGAAAAATTATGCCTCTTTAGGGTTATAAGTCGTGGAAGGTGAAGGAAAAGACCAAAATACCCTTATGAAATAATTTCCCAATTGCTGAAAAATCATAGCTGAAGACCTTCGTGATAGGGCATCACAAATATGATAAGCTATCACGAATGTCGTCACTTAGGGGATGGTTTCTTCCTAAGGCTACCGACCTTCGTGATAGGGCATCACAAATGTGATAAGCTATCACAAATGTCGTCACACTGTTTCCAGCCTGACATGCTAGAGTAAAATAGGCATAACGCTTTGCTCTGATATTGGATTTAGGATAAATTGGTATCATTGGAAAGCTATTTCAAATATATTTTATTTGATATATAGTAAACCACCCAGTTCATCATATATAATTATTTATGGTCGATTGAAGTTGATCCAAGTTTTGACGCTCACTAAAACTTAAACGATAGAAAAGCTTTCAGCTTGTACTTGAGTTAGGGGACCTCTATGATCTAAATTCATGCTCAAGTAGATTCCCACTCTACATAATTGATTAACACACCAAATTTATATAGGATTTGAGGCTTTTGAAACATCTACACATAGGAATGATGGATTTTCATTCTAGTCCAAAATGTGGGGTATTACAATATCTCCCCCTGGGGAACATTCGTCCTCGAATGATACTGGATAAGATGAGAGAAAAGACAACTTACATGAATATATAGCATGGATGACTGATCATGATTTCATGGCTGACATGACTGAAAACTAAGCATATCATATTGTACATGCATATCTGATGCATGGGTAGCTGATTTATGAATGTAGGACTGAGTGTTCCGATAAACTGAGTTTCTCAAACTGAGAATGCATATCTAATGCTTAACTGATAAGTTGAATCCATGCATATCTGATGCATGATTATATGACTGACATGATACGTGAATTCATGACTGAAAGTACTGGTAAGCTGATCACGCATATCTGATGCGGGAATACATAACTAAATTGACTCATGAACATGTAATGGTAAAGATACCAAGTTTGAACTGAAAACTAAGCATAGAACTAAATACCAAGTTTGGTACTAAAATCTGAACATGAGAATGAGTAAGCTCAAAGAAGACTGCTACCATGAACTGAAAATACTAATGACTTTAAGATTGATTACTCAATATGCATGAGCGGAAACATAAGAACATAAATAAATTTGGAACTTGATTCATGAACTAAATTGAGCCTATAATGCATGACATAGATAGAGTATCGTATCGTGGACTAAACTGACCTATTGAATACATGGCTTACTGCTAAGTTTTGGAGATAAAGGGTCAGCTTATAAGTGACACTTCCTCCAATATAGATTCATCAAAGAAAGCGACATGTTTAAATAATGAAAGTTTAGGGGCTACAGTGTATCTCCCCCTTGGGACACTATGTCCCTTGAAGAATGCTAAACTTTACAGAGATACTGGGGCGATGCTCAAGGCACCTAGGTACAAAATCATGACTGATTATCTGAGATCTGAAACTAAAGTGTGATGCATGAATGGATAGACATACTGACTTATCTGATTAACTGAGTAACTGGTAATTGAATGTTGGATATGCAAGGCTGAATTGTACTTAATCTAAATAGCTGTGCTGAAGCCATAATGTATTATGCATATGAGAAGGGACTGATTGAGTAACATGAGATGACTGATCATGGATTTCATGAAAGCTATATTGTCTGAAAATGCAGGACCAAGCGTATTACATGATTTGGAAATATTTCATAGACTGAGGTATTAAAATACCTATAACTGAATAACTAGTAATTGTATGCTATGGTCCAGCAAGATTGAAATTGAACTAAATTTTTTGAGCTGATTACTGAACTAAAGTTGACATTATAACTAAGACTGAAACTGGGATCCATACTGGAACTAAATGTTGGGTCATACTAAAACTGAGGTTTTGACTGATACTGAAGTGCTTAATTCTGAGACTGAGCACTAATTACTGAGTGTTGAGTACTAAAACTATAACTGAGATAGTAACTGAGTTATGATAGTCAAATGATGAAGGATGACATAAGTCAAGGGTCTGAATATACATTCACACTCTGAACTTTCTAAATTTCTAAATATTACCTCTTGCTAGCCCTTTGCTTGCATACTAATAGGATATTCAAGCCTATCTTCGTATCTATACCCTCGTATAAAATATGCATACAATAATCTGCTCTTAACATAAAACATTAACTCTCTCCCATCTAAGCAATTTCTTAACACTACACTATTCTCATAAAGAGAGCTCATAAAGGGTTAAATTAGGAGAACCTGAAACATGAATGGATACTGACTGAACTTGACACATGACTGAAACTTGTGGAATATAATATCAATAACATAAATTTACCAAAAAGGCCTGAATTGAGTATATACATGATATAGTCTGAATTTATCTGATCAGTGAGGGCGTAGCATGAGTCATGGAAACTAAGTATACTGGGGAGCATGATACTGTACATGAGTCATGAGCTGCATGACCTGAGTATGGAATTTCTGAGTTCATGGAACATGATTTGTAACACTGAGTGATCTAGAACTAAACTCCCTATACTGGGAATTGAAAGTACACATAATTCTATGTAATGCGTATGGATATAAGCTATATCAATGGAATTTGAGACATAAAGCATGCATAGGAACTATGCTGACTGAAATACGGAGCTTTATGCTAAGATAAGGATGGGTCGGGAATCATCTTCCCTAACAACTTTTTTGTACATATTGGCACTACTACTGGAATCTAAGAGCCTGACTTGGTTACTTGATCTATCATATCTCCCTTAGCTTAAAGCCATCATCATAAGTTGCTAGCATTAGACTAATCTCTGAATTGAAATACAATCATCATCATATACTTACACTTTGATCAACACATGCTCGCCTTACTGAACACATCATCTGCCTCTATTTTCTCATATACTACTAATATCACATTCACACCTTCATGCTTAATTTTAAGTCAATAAACTTAAATTTCTAACTCACACTGTTCAAGCCTACTGATTCATTATAGCACAACTATCCCCATGAATACATAATCTATTCAATCTGTATATCGCATCCCAACTTGTCTACTGCTAAAATCCTGGGTTCATGCTTCTAACTCTGGGTCACATGCTATCATAGAATTTTGAGAAGGGATCTGATGGCATATCTAAATATGGGTTCAAGAATGAGTTCTCATGATTATGAATAAGATCTGTACAACTTTGGAACATAACTTAACTGATGGGATACTTTCTGAGAAAGCCCTATCTTTAGGACTTAAGCTTCACTATTTCTGTTACCTTGAAATTAAGGTAAAGATGACATGGGGGGAGCATGATGTGAAACTACATGGATTTCTTAAAGAACCTTGCTATAGCATGATCTGAGACATGAAAGAAGGGAAATTATTCCTAAAACATCTCATAGCATCCTACACATAAGTGTGGTGCACAACACACGTACGTACAAAACTCTATTAGATACGACTTTCAGACTTCCTAGGGCACTATTGAACCTTAGGCTTTGATACTAAGTTTGTAACACCCTGATTTTCTGAACCAGAATGCTACATGATGCTCATAACCTCGAAGGACCACAAGCTAACCCATGACTGATATCTATACCTGTATACTGCATAATATAAAATGAAAATGCAGAAAACATATATTGCAAGGCCGTAAGGTTCAACTAAATAAACATCTAATAAGAATAATATATGAAAATGGTATAACAATACCAAAACAAAACTGTAATAACTATCTGACATGCTGTAGTCTGAAAGCCTCTAAATTATCTGAATAAGGAGTTGAAGGAACATGTCTCCAACTAACTCTATCTAACAACTAAAATAAATTAAAATGATAAATAAAGTAATAATTATATAGTCCTCGAATGAGAAGGACTCACTACAATTCTGAACACTGGAATGCTACTGCTGATCTAGATCTTGTGCCTCTAAACCTATAGTGTAACATAAGAGAAAGCACCATAGCGCAAATACGCCAATACATCTTAATGTACTGATTATACGAGTGAGGTAGGCTAAATGCAAAGGGTTATATGCATGAACAATATTGACTGATATAAACATGAGAATACATACATGCATACGTAACTGTAACTGAACTCGTGGAGATACTGACTACTGAGTCTGAATACTAAAAACATGAGTGTACTGATACCGAGATATTGAATAGATGAATGACTATTTCTAACAGTTTGAATTGTGAAGAACTGGTCTGGTTAACTGTGTTTGACAATCCTAAAGCTGAATACTGATATGATGAATTCTAATAATTGATATGACTGATACATGTGTTTAGAAAACTGATATAACTGATATAACTGTGATGATCGGCCTAACCGATGTAACTGATACTGAGAGATTATATCAGACAGTTTAAGTTCTGATGGAACTATCTGAGTTTTGTTTTATATGGAGTAACTGAATTTGAGATCAGTCCTATCTAGCGGGTGATCTTTAAATTTGATGATTCTGATACTGTTTAACTATAGTTGAGATTAGTCTTGTCTAATGGGTGATCTTGATGTCTATTTATAATGATAAGGATTGATTGTCTCTAACAGTACTGAATCTGTACTACTGAATTGAGTTGACCGTATCTGACAGTCCTGAATCTGTAACTAAAATTATGGGATGTTTTCATCTAACCCACATTCCCCAAGCTAAGATGACTAGGGTCCAATCTCTGCCCTAACTAGAAGGGTGTCAGTACCGCGCCACCAGTAAAGACATCTGCTGTGGAGTCAGTCCTAATCTAGCGAGTGACTCCTAGGATCTGTCCTATACATATAAATATGCTAACGGGTGACCCCTGAGTATGTCAGTCCTATCTAATGGGTGACATCTCGTACCTATGCTGGCAATGTAGTTCTGGAGCTTAGGGATTGCTTCTAGGGATCTAAGTCCTATTCTAGTGGGTGAGCCCCTATCCCTAGGTTCGTTCGGTGCTGAATCCTACTCCTATCTGAAAGACACTGAACTAAATAACTAGGATAAACTAAATAACTTAACTAAACTAATTTGCTGAACTGATACTGATTAACTGAATTGAAAATAGTGGTTTTGCTTAGCGAAGCTAAAACTGAGTTTACTGGATTCTAATGATGGATGGAATATAATGTGTTCTGAGGACTGATTAAGATTACAGAAGTTACTGACATTTATTGAGAATACTGAACTACTGAGATTATTGAGTTTTTCTGAATTACATGACTGACTGATTTCTATAGATCATGGCTTGACTGAGAGTATCGTGATAACATGACATGGATCTAGGCACACAATTATATTTTTTTGTATGAATCCACCAAGGACTCAATGGAAGGAAACTGACACAACATGACTAACTTGATCATAAGATTGGAGTCCATAATTCACATTGTCATAAGAAGGGGATATTATACTTCATGTAGTCCTTCAGCATCTTAAGCATGGTAGGGAGTGCATGGATATATTTCATGTACATAGTTCATATCTCCATTATCATACATGCTTCATACCACAACAATAACAACACATAAATAGCATGGAAATCCATATTGAAGTGTATAGCTAACATGGACTTGTCATTTAGATATCATGGAATCATGTAAATATGAATTTCAAGCATCCTAGGAATTTTATCAAACACCTTGCATGCATTCTTTAAGGCATAGGTGTATTTCATAATTGCATCATATCAAACCATCCAAAGTTCGTGTTTTTCAACTAACAACCACATATATTCCATGAAAATACCTTTAGATATCATTTTGAAACTTAAACAACAATCATCAACAAGTATATGCTTATATCACCACAAAAAGTTTACAAAATAACATTTAAAAGCATGATTCTTGAGCTCAATGAACGAATTAAATCCATATATGAACACTATGCATACCTTAGAAAGGAAATCTTGATGATTTGCTGGAGAGTTCTTGGATTGGGAAACTTAATTCTCGATTATCTTGAAAAAAGGCTTGAACCTTGCTTTTGAGAGATGAGTTTGATAGAAACCCTAATCTTGTGGTTGAGAGTATAATATAGGATTTTTGAGCTGCTTAATTGAAGAAAATTGGAAAAAATTATACCTCTTTAGGGTTATAAGTCATGGAAGGTAAAGAAAAAGACCAAAATACCCTTATAAAATAATTTTCCAGTTGCTGAAAAATCATAGCTGACGACCTTCGTGATAAGGCATCACAAATGTGATAAGCTATCACAAATGTCATCACTTTGGGACTGGTTTCTGCCTAAGGATGACGATCTTCGTGATAGGGCATCACAAATGTGATAAGCTATCATGAATGTCGTCACACTGTTTCCAGCCTGACATGCTGGAGTAAAATAGGCATAACTCTTTGCTCCGATATTAGATTTAGGAGAAATTGGTATCGTTGGAAAGATAATTCAAAGTGATTTCATTTTATATATATTAAACCACCCAGTTAGTCATACACTACAAGTTATGGTCAATTGAAGTTGACCCAAGTTTTGACCCTCGCTAAAACCTGAACGATAGGAAAGCTTTCAACTTGTACTTAAGTTAGGGGACCTCTATGATCTAAATTTATACTCAAATAGATTCCCACACTACATAATTGATTAACACACTAAATTTATATAGGATTTAAGGCTTTTGAAACATCCACGCATAGGAATGACGGATTTTCATTATAGTCCAAAATGTGGGGTATTTTATTTATGTTTCTATGCTTCGCTATTACATTTATATGAGTCTAAAGTCATTCTTTGGGATTCGTTTTAGTTAGATGAGCAATTGTATTTCATTGAGAATCTGGTCACTATTTTGGTTAGGGATGTCAGATGTTTTTGTTCTAGAATTATCCCCATGGTTAAGGTCCAGTGGCGACACAGACTTGTGGATGGGGCTACAAGGGAGGTCGATTCTAATATGTGTAGCTCTTATCCCCAGCTTTTTCTTATTGAGGTATTTCTTTTTCTTAGTTTGAGGATGAACTAAATTTTTAGTAGTGTATGTAACGATCTAAATTTTGATGAAATATGTGTTTTTATGTGATTTGATTATTTTACCTATCTCTGTAGTTGTATTATTGTATTTTTGGGGTGTGGGTTTGATTGGCATGGTTCCTAATGTATTTTGGTGCCATTTGTGCGATATTATGGGTTTCGGTAGTTTTGAGAGTGTAAAGCGGTCGTTGTCAAATATATAACCCAACTGGGTTGGGTATCGATCCCACAGGGAATAGCCGGTCAATAAGTAAGCAAAAATTATTAGACTTTTGGTGCAAGTCTCGTGGAAGGGGGGATTTTAACGTGCAAATAATGTAATCAAAATAGTAAAGTAAAAACAGAAATTAGCAAAGTAAAAAGAAAGAATGTTTTGGTAAGATGTTAAATCAATGGAAATTGAGAGTTGGGGTTATGTCCACCTTATGAGTTGTACGTCTCTATTAGCTATGAGTTGTGCGGAATTCAAACATGCATGTGCTTATAGAGAATTGTATTCGATGGTAAATCCAAGCGTCTTTCGACCTAAATAAGGACTATTTCACTGTAACTCTTTCGAGCTTACAGTGTATCTAACGGTACAAATTCTCCAAGAGGTTAATCCAGTTACGGCACTAACTTTTTAATAGGGGATGGGACCCTATTACCTTGACATTATCTCTTTTCCAGACATATAACTTTTCTTTCGAACAAGTTAATGCTATACTGGCGTTATTCTATGCGTCTGCAGCCATAAGAATTTGCATTAAGATGAAGAGAATAATGATATAAGCAACACACATGTCACGAATTCACAAACTCATAGCCTTAGATAGTATCTCATAAGGCTTCCATAACCCCAACAGAGAAGTTTAGCTATTCATGAGTGCGATGGAAATCACAATAGACATTATCATTATACCACAATAAAAGATCTCACGTGTAGTATGGTGTGGTGTTAGGCGTGAATTCCTTGCACAATAGCGATTCTCTTGTTGTAAAATTAAAAGTCGAATAGATGAAAAATAATGTCAACAATGAATTAATTAAGAGAATTGTTTTGATGGATGGATGGATGGTGGATGGATGAGAATTGATGGAATGGGGGAATGAATTAGAAGTAGAATGAATAAAAATCTCTAGCAAAATAGGGTATTTATAACACCCATATACTATTCCTACTAAGCTAATGCATTACTTAACCCAATCCTACTAGGTTAATGTGTCATTATCCTAATCCTACTAAGTTACTGCTAGTTCCCAAAGTCTTCATAATTGCTGTTTTTGCCCGGGACAGATTTTCCATGCGCCACTTTTGGTCCTTGGCGTCCAAGCTTTGCTTTCATCCTTTTGTGAAGCTTTCTTTGGCGTCAAGTTATCCATAAAATGCTGAATTCTGCATCATTTATACCTGAAAACTTGCTAATCACGTTCGTTAGCTCACTTACAGGAAAAAGGACTAAAAGTGCATGAATTATATATTTTGTCCTCAAAACTTGGCTAAAATATGGGTAAAATATAGCACTATAGGCGTGTAAATTCGCCTATCATCAACACCCCACACTTAAAGCTTTGTTCGTCCTCGAACAAACTATCATGTCCATCTAGACATCTACTTAAGGTTTCACAGTAACAACACAAAATATTCATCAAGACAAGTACAACAATTGTAAACAGAGAGTAGTTTTCTGATCATTAGTAGAAACAATTCAACCTCCAACATAGACTCGTGATGGTGGTCAACTCATATTCAAAAGTCAAGGTACAAAGAATAATGCACCACTGCCCAAAACTCATCAACTATGTGTGTCTCACCATATATTACCTATAATCACTCACAAGTATTGTATATGGTTCAAACATGGGTATAAGATTATCCTTGCTCTCACTCTCACAAAGAATTCAAATGCTGCAACTGATGACCATAGGCTTGCCCTTAGTGTAATGCTCCACTAAATATCAGAATGCTAAGCTTAGGATCAAGTAGATCTTCTACAGGTTGTAATGTAGGCTAAGGGACGGGTAGGACTATTTTGGCCAGAAATAGTGACTATGTTCCTAAGCTCTTTATCACAATATGCCATTTATGCCCATTTATGCTTTCTTTCAAACAACCTTTTTGCTTTCTTTTAATCTACCTCCCTTTGTCACCTCTTTTGTTTTTCAATTTTTGAACATAACTAACTTTTTAGTTTTCTTTTCCTTTTTCTTTTCATAACATACCTCTTATGATAACAATTCTTTTTCATAACAAATTCAAGCACCATTACATTCTAAAGCATCATACTCACCCAATTTCCTCTTATTTTGTTACATGACTTTACACTTTAAAACACTTAGGAATTTGGATCAAATTATGGTCTTGAAAAAATGGATTAGGCTTACATATGAGGTTGTCAAAGAAAATAGGCTAAAGGCTCAAAGGGGGTTATCTAGGATGATGTCCATGGGTAGATAAAATGAAGGTAAACAATCATAGGTTGCCAAAGAAATGCCTAAATCATCTCCTAGACTTGCACTCCTTATTTTCGCTTTACATACATACCAGGCAAGTTCTAGCATCAGCCACAAACACAGAATATACTATATGCTCACACACACAAGGCACATGGTCGACTTTATTGGGATCAGTATAGACTCTTGACCCAATAGATGAAGGAATTGAACCACACAATATCACATAGTGAGTCACAATTAGAGCCTAAACGTCTCAATAGTCATGATTTTAGCACAAACTCTTGTCATAATCTCATGCTTCCTATTAGAATAATTTCATGCGAAGTTAAGTTTAAAAAAAAATTTCCTACAAAAAAATTAAAACAAACAAACATAAATAAGCAAAACACACATAAATAAGCAAATACAGATAAGGAAGGTTAGCATGCAAATACCAGCACCCCATACTTAGATGGGACACACTGCCCTCAGTGGAAAATAACTATGAAGAACCTGGTCATTCGGACTCCTCCTCTATATCGGGGGTCATACCCCCTTCTTCGGAATCATCATAGGAGTCATCGTCATCAGAATTCTCCTCCACGTCGGAGTCTGGCATTCATCGATCATCATCGGTTGGCACATCGTCATCAAGAGGTTCCTCAAAATATGTACCTACTCCACACATCTCCCTTGCATGCACATTCATTGGATAGTCATGATCCAGCTGTTGGAGATCTGCAACAGTTGGAACACGACCTCCGCTCATCATTGTAAACCAAGTCATGCCATAAAGATGGCGAAAAAAACTCTCATCTCAAGCATGTCTCTCTGCCGTAGTAAGGTTGACGCCATGTGTTGATTCAGCATCTTTGACCTTTGTGAGGTCAACCTTCTTCGGGTTGTGTGGGAGTTTATGATTAGCCGGTTCCTCTTCGATGTCTTCCTTCCTCAAGATTGCAGTCAACAAATTGCCGAAGCTGAAATGGGACCGCTTGTGTAGCCTAGCCTTCCGCATTGTAGATCGAATGATTGCCCCAATGTTGATAGGGACATTCATCATCAATGCATATACCAAGCATACTCTATATCTTGTTATTTTTGTGTACTGCATCCCTGGAATGAGGCAAGAGTTGACTATGCGCAACCATATCCTTGCTTCCCTATTCAAAGGAGCATATGGGAAGGTGTATGGAGGTCTACTATACAACTCTTTGAATGGTGATGGATCAACAACAGGCAAGCCAAGAAAGGAGTTGAAGAAATCCGCATTGAGTTGTAAAACTTGGCCCCGAATCTTGACTTCGCTTCCTGTGGTTTTCGGTGACCAGTTGGCATAGAATTCTCTTGTTAAATTGATATTGCATTCTCCCATGTCTCGAAAGATGAAATCAAGATGTAACTCCATGATCTCGGCCAACATACGCGGTTCTTTCTTTGCTAGGCTTTCCTTGTTTATCAAGTCCACATGAACATATTTCTTCTCTTTGTTGTTCCTATACCATTCCTTTGCTTCCTCCTCTAAAACCCATTTAGTTCCGAACATGCGGTGTGGTACTTGCATCGAGGATGATTCTCCTTGCTCTTTTTGGCCTCTTTTCTTGCCTTTTTGGGAAGTGGTAGCCTTATCTTTGCCTTGTCTTGCTTTGGGTGCCATTGTACCTGAGACTAAAACAATGTTCATGTTAGCATCATCTCGATGGATACAATCTATAAACAAGCAATAGGGGCACCACCCCACACTTAGTTTGTTGGTACAGACTAGTGAAGTGAAAGTGGTCGACTATTCATACTTCATCGACATACGTTTTAGGTGCTATATTCCAACAATAAAATTAGGGCAGTCATACTTCTTGTAATCTTGGCAATACTTTGATGTTTGATATATCAAGACTACTACATAGGGATTGAATCAAGGTATAGCATCTAACAATAATCACAACCTCCTATGTCGGTAGGCAACTATAATTCTTATTCCGATGAACAAGTCATTCCAACATGTAAGTATTCAAGTGACAAGATTATGCAATTTTTGTGACCATATCAATTCCACAGAAGTATAATAGTGCATCAAAATCAAATTCAAGTTGGAAAAAGTTAAGATCATCCTTACATATTCATTCACCCACTTGGTTGTATCACAATAATTCAATCACATTCAAATCATCAATACTACTTTCAAGATTCAACAATTCATAATGGGTGTAGTAGTGTAGTACTTACGGAATATAAATGAAGAACAAAGTAGTACTTACTTGATTGATGCCTTTGGATGATGTTCTTGTGAAGAAAAAGAGTAAAAAGAAAATTTTTGAGAGGATTTGGAGGCTATAGGCGGCGCATAAGCTAGGTTTCCAATGTGTTTTTGGTTCAAGACTAAGTCTCATATTTATAGAAAAAGGTTGGGTTGGGTTTTGACCCATTTAAAATCGGATTTGGAGACAAGAAGTGACTATAGGCGGCGCCTTTTGCTTTGCCTATGCTTGGCATAGGCGGCGCCTTTTGCAAAGCATTGTCTAGCATAGGCGGCGCCTATGCCATGGCATATGAGATTCAGAGACAAAAGACATTAGCATAAGCGGCGCCTATGCTATGGCATACTTGGGCATGGGTGGCGCCTATGCTATGGTACACTAGATTCCGAGACCTTAGGCCATAGTATAGGCCTTGCCTTGTTCGTGGCCTAGTTTTACCTAGGCCTAGCCTTGTTCGATGCCTATATTTTCATGAGCAATGCCCAATCCATAGCCTTTTGCTTCTTTATTCCTAACTTACCATCTTTAACATGCAATACGTCCAAATCAAAATTTGAAACTGACATCCTCGTTTTATACCTCTTTGCACCTATATTTACTCAAAAACAACAAAGACGATTAGAACGATGGGTTGCCTCCCATCAAGCGCCTTAATTTTGGTCGTGGAACGACTCTTCTTTTTTGGATTTTTATTGATCAAAAGCAAACACGTAATAGAACGAAAGAAAAACAAAAATGAAAAATGATGGGTTGCCTCCCATCTAGCGCTTGATTTATTATCGCGGCACGACATAGCTATCTCGATTACTTAGACTTCATTGAGATAGATGGTGGATCGTTTTCTGAATGGATTCAGATGACAATGAGGCTTACTTGTAGGCATGCAATCTTCTTCGAGATGACCCTTGTGCATGCCTATCCCGGGAGGGATACCAATTATATCATCAATAGTCCAACCCATGGCTCTCTTGTATCTCTTCAGAGCAGAGATGAGAGACTCTACGTGCTGTTCACTTAAATCATCCGCCATACTTACCAGAAGTATATTTCCACTTTCCAAGAACACATACCTTAGATAATCGGGGAGCTCTTTCGATTCTAGCATTGGTGGCTCTTCAATGGAAGTCTTCGGTGTTGGTGACGGTTGATTCTTAAGATCAAGGTCCGGCTGTTTAGGAGTATGAGAATAGGACCCTATTTCTGTTAGAGCACACATAGTTTCTTTATCATCTTCATCATCCTCATGCTCAACATTCAGTAGCGCAGCAGACAATGGCTCAACAGTAAGCTGTTTCTCTACAGATAATGCTTTCTTATCCTCATAATGAACATCAACTACAGAGAACACATTTATATCGCTGGGCTGCTTCATTGCTTTGCATATATCAAAGCGGACCACTTCGTCATTCAACCGAAATAAAATCTCATTAGCTCTCATGTCAATAAGCACACTTCCTGTTGCAAGGAAAGGACGTCCCAAGATTATGGGAACTTCAGAATCCACTTCACAATCTAGAATAACAAAGTCTGCAGGAAAGATAAATGAAGAAACCTTCACCAACACATCATTCAAGATACCCACAGGTCGTTTTACCGACCTATCAGCCATCACGAGCCTCATATTGGTTGGTGTCGGATTGCCTAACCCCAACTTCCTGTAGACGGATAGTGGCATCAAATTGATGCTAGCACCCAGATCGCACAATGCCTTGGCAAAGTTCAAAGATCCAACAGTGCAAGGAATAGTGAAGGCACCAGGGTCGGCCTTTTTCTGAACTAGCGATCTTGTAGCGATTGCACTGCAATGATGAACATTATCTGCCGGCTCATAGCTTACCACCCGCTTCTTTGTTAAAAGGTCCTTCATTAATTTGGCATACCCAGGCATTTGTTCTAGTGCCTCTACCAACGGAACATTAATGGTCAGCTGCTTTAACATAGTTATGAATTTGCTGAACCTTGTATCATCCGCCTTTTTCTGCAATCTTTGAGGAAAAGGTGGTGGTAGAAGTGGGATTGTTCTCTCCACGGCTTTCTTCTCCTCTTGATTCCGTATTTTGGTCTTTTCAGGATGCAACCTACTAGGGGTGACGTCATGGATGTCGTGGTTGGCTTCTACTGCATTTTCTCCATTAGCCTTATCATCGTTGTCCGCTACATCGTCGACCACTTTCTTGCCTTTGGATGAAGTTTCCAGCACCTTACCACTTCGAGTAGTAATAGCCATGCATGATCCATCATTTCTTGGATTTTGCACAGTATCGCTAGGTAAAGTGCCAGCCTTTCTTTGATTGAGTGCTACGGAAAGTTGGCTCAATTGCTGCACTATTTGCTTTATTGAAGTGAAATGTGAGTCAACCAATTGCTTCATCGAGGAAAAGTCATTTATTACCTCTGTTACTCCCGTGCTGGTTGCCTCTACTCCTTTCAACAGCTTAGCCATCATATCTTCCATATTGGTGGAACCAGATGTGGTGGTGTCACTTCTTCCTGGGGGAACGTATAAACCACTCTTGTCATTCTTGTTCTTCCAACTACCTTGGTCTCGGTCCTTGTTTCCAGAATTATCATAATAGTTCCGACCTTGGTTTCTGATGATAGGCGAATTTACGTGCCTATATCAATATATTTTGTTCATATTTTAGCCTAGTTTTGAGAACTAATTATCTATTTCATGCACTTTTAGTCCTTTTTCCTATAAATGAGCTAACAAACATGATTAGTAAAGTTTCAGGTATAAATGATGCAAAATACAGCATTTTATGGCTTACTTGACGCAAAAGAAAGCTCACAAACGTAATGGAAAGGAGCTGGACGCCTAAAGGACCAAATCTGCTGCATGAAAAATCTGTCCTGGGCTAAAACAGCAATTCTGAAGACTTTGGGGACTTACAGACACAAAGCTGGATTTTTACCAAAATACATTAACCTAGTGCAATTAGGTTATGTGTTTCACTAATCTATTTGGATTATGATATTGTAACCTTACCCTAGTACATTTGGGTCAAGGATTTCATTAGTATATTAGGATTTGGTTATTTATTTCATTAGCTTAGTAGGAGTAGGATAGGAGTATTATAAATACCCTATCATGCTAGAGATTTTAAGACATTCTTAATTCTAAATTCTTCAATTCTTCACTTAATTCAACAATTAATTTTCCTCCATCCCTCTCATCTTCCACTACAAACACTTCTAATCTACTCTTCTATTCTTAAATTCCACAACAAGAGAATTGTTACTTGCTACGGAATCACCAAAACCACACGCCTAAACACCTACTTTTCACGCCATCCACCATGCAAAACGTGATATCCTCCGCATTAATGGGTAACTAAACCTCTTAGTTGGGGTTATGGAAGCCGAATGAGTTACTATCTCTAGCTGTGAGTTTGTGAGTTCAAGACACGTATATTGCTTGTATCATTACGCTCTTCATCTTAATCTACATTCTTTGCGGTTGCAAACGCAAGAATACGCCAGTCTAACATTTAACTTGTTCGAGAGAAAGGTTATTTGTCTGGAAAAGAGATAATGTCAAGGTAGTAGGACACCCTTTCCTATTAAAAAGCTAGTGCCGTAACTGGACTAACCTCTTGGAGAATTCGTACCGTTAGACACACTTTAAGCTCGAGAGAGTTAAAGTGAAATAGTTCTTGTTCAGGTCGAGAGATGCTTGGATTTACCATCGACTACAATTCTCTATAAGCAATTGCATGTCAAGACTCTACACACTCATAGCCAATAGAGACGTATACCTCAGAAGGTGGACATAACCCCAACGCCTCAATTCTCATTGTTTACAACCAACGTAACAATCTCTCTTTTTACTTTGATATTTTCAGCTTTTACTTTATTGTTTTGGTTACATATTACAATCCCCCTTTCTTACGAGACTTGCACCAAAAGTTTAGTAATTTTGCTTACTTGTTGGCCAAGCTATTCCCTGTGGGATCGACACCCAACCCAGGTTGGGTTCTATATTTGCTAACGACCGCTTTACACTCCTACGAGAGCTGTAGATTGAGCGTTATCAAAAATTGGCACCGATGCCGGGGAATACGAGTGTCAATCAAGTTCGTAATAATTACTAGACCCTTTGGTCAAAGATTCTCGTACTTATACTTTTAGTTTTTGTTTTTTGTTTATTGCAGGTTTTTCTTTTAGTGCATGCCCCATACTAGAAGTTCTAGTCAACCGTAATTACCAATCAATCCTGAACCACAACGAATTAGAAGAATGGAAGCACAAGCTAAAATCGACAGGATAGCGGCTCAACACAAGCAAGCAAGATTAGCTGCTCTTGCCGCTGCTCAAGTCCAACAACAAAACATTGATAATCCTGGGCGAGCAACAAATCCTGACGATGAGGATTTAGGAGATGACGAGTTGATAAACCCAAGGCATGGCGCTGAAATTGCAACACCTGCCAACAGAAGAGGTCGACAAGCTCGGTATAGGTATGATCGCCAACCTTTGCAACCATCTTTCAACGATGATGATGATGATCTTGATGGTGCCGGAGCCACTGGAGCCATAATTCCACCACCATTAGCGCCCGGAGCCAAGTTCAACATCACTAGCACCATGATTCAATTATTGCAACTCAAGGGGTTATTTGGTGGACTAGCAGGCGATGATCCGAATATGCATCTCATCAACTTTATTTCTACATGCAAGTCTTTTGACAATCCTGGTGTTGGTCAGAATGCTATTCGATTACATCTATTTCCATTGTCTCTGTCTGGGGAGGCAACACTATGGTTGAATGGGCTGACTCCTGATTCAATTACAAATTGGAGGCAATTGAGAGACGCTTTCCTAGAAAGATTCTTTCCGCCATCCAAAAGGGCTCAATTGAGAGATGAAATCAGCAACTTTCGTCAGCTTCCCTCTGAAGCTCTTCACGAAACATGGGAGAGGTTCAAGACAAAGCTAGCGAGATGCCCAAACCATCACATGACTAATGTTCACCTCATGGAGATCTTGTATAGAGCCTTGAATTCAGTAACTAAACCAGTGGTGGACAATGCAGCTGGAGGTTCTTTTATGGACCTTACCTTTGGTCAAGCAAGCAATATGCTAGATCGAATGACTAAGCAAAGTAGAGCTTGGCATACCAGGGACTCTGAGGTAGCAAGCCCCACTTTATCTATTGGCATGTCTGCAGACCAAAGAAGAAGAGAAGAAGAACGTGAGCAAGACATGGCGCACATGAAAACACAATTGGATCTTCTGACAAAGCACTTATTATCAAGGAAGACCGAAAAAGTGAAAGCTGTGGCGCTAAAAGGCGGAGACGAATCTGATTCGGAAGAAGAGGCCAACTACTTGACCAATCAGGGGGGTTTCCGTGGGAATGCCCAAGGAAACCAAGGTCGGAACTATTATGATAAATCTGGAATCAAAGACCAAGGTAGTTGGAAGAAAAATAATGAAAAGAGTGGTTTGTACGTTCCCCCTGGTAAACGTGATACCACCACATCTAATTCTATGAAAGACATGATGGCTAAGTTATTAAAAGTAGTGGAAGCAACGAGCGCGGGAGTTAAGGAGGTGATTGATGATTTGTCCTCCATGAAGCAACTAGTTGATTCTCATTCCACTTCTATCAAGCAAATAGAGCGGCAATTGAGCCAACTTTCAGCAGCATTCAATCAAAGAAAGGCTGGCACCTTACCAAGCGATACTGTGCAAAACCCAAGGAATGATGGGTCATGCATGACCATAACTACCAGAAGTGGTAAGGTGCTGGAAACTTCAGCAAAAGGCAAGCAAGTGGTTGACGTAGCAGCAGACATTGACGCCACACCTAGTGACGTTACAAGAGAAGAAGCCGCAACAACTACTTCAAACGTCAAGGATGTTTTACCTAGTGATGTGCAGCCTGAAAAAAATAATAAACGGAAGCAAGAGGAGAAGAAAGCCATGGAGAGAACACTTCCATACCCACCACCACCTTTTCCACAAAGATTGAAGAAGGTGGCCGATGACACTAAGTTCAGCAAATTTATGACCATGTTGAAGCAACTGACTATTAATGTTCCGTTGGTAGAGGCACTTGAACAAATGCCAGGGTATGCGAAGTTTATGAAAGATCTCTTGACTAAGAAGAGGGCAGAAAGTTATGAGCTGAAAGATGATGTGCACCATTGTAGTGCAATAGCTACTCGATCGATAGTTCAGAAGAAGGCCGACCCTGGAGCTTTCACGATTCCTTGCACCGTCGGATCTTTGGACTTTGCTAAAGCATTGTGTGACTTAGGAGCCAGCATCAACTTGATTCCATTATCAATCTATAAGAATTTGGGGTTAGGAGATCCTACACCAACTAATATGAGGCTTGTTATGGCGGATAGGTCGGTAAAACGACCGGTTGGTATTCTATGCGATGTCTTGGTGAAGGTAACTTCATTCATATTTCCAGCAGACTTTGTCATCCTAGATTGTGAAGCAGATTCAGAGGTTCCCATAATCTTGGGACGCCCTTTCCTTGCTACGGGAAGTGTGCTCATAGATTTGAGAGCTAATGAGCTTTCATTCCGAATAAATGACGAAGTAGTTCGCTTTGATGTTTGCAAATCAATGAAACAACCCAAAGATCTGAGTGTATTTTCTGTGGCTGATGTTGTATTTGATGATGAGAACGAGTTACTTGCTGAAGAGCAAATTCTTGATGATCCTTTGGAGGTTTCGCTCATGAAAGGAGAGAATGATGATGCTGAAATTTCTGAAGACGATATTTGTGCTCTATCGGGATTAGGGACATATCACTATACCCCCAAAAAGCTGGATCTTGATCTCAAAAATCGACCCATACCTCCAGCTAAGCCATCTATTGAAGAACCACCCACGTTAGAATTGAAAGAGCTGCCAAGCCATTTGAAGTACTCCTTCTTAGGAAGCGGAAACACTCTTCCAGTCATTGTAGCAGCCGATTTGGGTGAGCAGCAAGTTGCAGCTCTTATTGCAATCTTACGCAAGTATATTAGAGCTATTGGATGGACCATTGCAGATATTATTGGTATACCACCTGGGATTTGCACACATAAAATTCAGCTTCAAGAAAAGTGCACACCCACCATTGAACATCAAAGACGTCTAAACCCACCAATGCAAGAAGTGGTGAAGAAGGAGATTATCAAGTGGTTAGACGCAGGAGTCGTGTATCCTATTTCTGATAGTACATGGGTAAGCCCAGTACAATGTGTTCCCAAGAAAGGAGGTATGACGGTGGTTGCGAATGCAAAGAATGAGCTTATTCCACTCAGGCCCGTTACTGGATGGAGAGTATGCATGGACTACCGCAAGCTGAATTCTTGGACGCTCAAGGATCACTTCCCCATGCCATTTATGGACCAAATGCTAGATCGATTAGCGGGGAAAGGATGGTTTTGCTTCTTGGATGGTTATTCAGGTTACAATCAGATTTGTATTGCCCCCGAAGACCAAGAGAAGACAACGTTTACATGCCCATATGGTACTTTTGCCTTCAAACGCATGCCATTCGGGTTGTGTAACGCACCAGCCACCTTTCAACGTTGTATGATGTCTATTTTCTCTGATATGGTAGAAGACACTTTAGAGGTATTTATGGACGACTTTTCAGTTGTTGGTGAGTCTTTTGAAGCATGTTTGGCAAACTTGAGCATGGCATTGCAAAGATGTGTAGAGTTCAACCTTGTGCTGAATTGGGAGAAGTGCCACTTCATGGTAAAAGAAGGAATCGTTCTTGGGCACAAAATTTCCGAAAGAGGAATAGAGGTTGATCCCGCCAAAATAGAGGTAATTGAGAAGCTACCACCTCCAATGTCGGTGAAGGGAGTTCGTAGTTTTCTTGGCCATGCTGGGTTTTATCGTAGATTCATCAAAGACTTCTCCAAAATTTCTAGTCCGTTGTGCAAACTATTGGAGAAAGATGCGAAGTTTGACTTTAATGATGATTGCTTAAAGGCATTCGAATGCCTTAAAGAAAAACTCATTGAAGCCCCTATCATGGTAGCACTAGATTGGACGCTCCCGTTCGAAATCATGTGTGATGCTAGTGGTGTATCCGTTGGTTCTGTTCTTGGACAGAGAAAGGAGAAATTATTTCATCCTATCTACTATGCGAGTAAGGTCCTAAATGAAGCCCAAAGGAACTACACTGTTACTGAACAAGAGCTCTTAGCGGTTGTGTATGCGTTTGAGAAGTTCCGTGCCTATCTATTGGGTACTAAGGTGGTCGTTCATACAGACCATGTAGCTCTTAGGTATCTAATGACAAAGAAGGATGCAAAACCAAGGCTGATTCGATGGGTATTGCTGCTGCAAGAGTTTGATTTCGAAGTCAAAGATAGAAGAGGTTGCGAGAACCAAGTGGCTGATCACCTATCCAGACTTGGGAATGAGTATGTGGCGCAACCAGAAAATCAGATTGATGATGCATTCCCTGACGAGGAGATACTAGCAACAACAATGGAGAAATTACCATGGTATGCCGACTTTGCAAATTTCGTGGTGAGTAATGTGTTACCTTCCAATTTAGCTTACCACCAGAGGAGGAAGTTTATGCATGACGTTCAGCACTACTATTGGGATGAGCCTTATTTTTTTCGAAGATGCGCGGATGGTATCATTCGACGATGTATATCCCATGAAGAAGTGCCTACTATATTGGAAGCATGCCACACTTCGCAAGTTGGAGGACATCATGCAAGGAATCGAACGGCAAGGAAAGTCTTGCAAAGCGGTTATTATTGGCCTACAATATTCAGAGATGCATATGACTATGTGCGAAGGTGTGACCAATGCCAACGTCAAGGTGCTATTTCAAAACACCATGAAATGCCCATGTCCAAAATTCTGGAGGTAGAACTCTTTGATGTGTGGGGTATTGATTTCATGGGACCATTCGTGAATTCGTTTGGAATGAAGTACATCTTGGTTGCTGTGGATTATGTGTCAAAATGGGTTGAAGCTGTAGCATTGGACGACAACGAAGGAAAGCGTGTGGTAGCGTTTTTAAAGAAGAATATCTTCTCTCGCTTTGGAGTACCTCGTACTATCATAAGTGATGGAGGATCTCACTTTTGCAACAAGCTATTCAAATTTGTATTGGCCAAGTATGGAGTCAAGCAACACAAGGTAGCTACGCCTTATCATCCCCAAACCAGTGGACAAGTTGAGGTTTCCAACCGCGAGATCAAGCAAATCCTTGCCAAGATGGTTAATGCGAATAGGAAGGACTGGTCTCGAAAGCTAGATGATGCACTATGGGCGTATAGGACTGCGTTCAAGACACCCATTGGCATGTCACCTTATCAGCTAGTTTATGGGAAAGCTTGTCATCTACCCATCGAGCTTGAATACAAGGCATTGTGGGCATTGAAGCACTTGAATCTGAATTGGGATGATGTGAAGAACCTGAGGTTGGAGCAGCTGAACGAACTAGATGAATTTCGTCTCCATGCATATGAAAGATCAGATTTATACAAGGAGCGGATGAAGAAGTATCATGATCAGCGGATTGTTCGACGAAACTTCCAAAAAGGTGACATGGTACTACTCTTTAATTCCAGACTCAAGCTCTTCCCAGGTAAGTTAAAATCGAAATGGTCTGGTCCATTTAAAGTCATCCAAGTCTACTCATCTAGAGTAGTCGAATTGGAAAACAATGAGGGTGTTATCTTCAAAGTGAATGGCCAACGTGTCAAGCCATATATCGGTCCTCTTGACTCGATGAATGACATGGACATCACTTATCTCAATGAAGTCTAAGTACTCGAGATTACTACGTCGAGCCACGACAATAAATAAGGCGCTAGATAGGAGACAACCCATCGTTTTATTGTTTTATTGTTTTGCCGTTTTATCGTTTTATCGTTTCGTCGTTTTAGTATTTTTTTCTTTTTGATAAATGAAAATCCAAAAATAAGAGTCGTGCCACGACCAAAACTAAGGCGCTTGGTGGGAGGCAACCCATCGTACTAATCGTTTTCATTTTGTTTTGAGCAAATTAGGTGCAAGAAGTATGCGACGAGGAGATTGATTTCAATTGACGATTTGGTCGCATTGTATGGTAAAGTCGGTAAGGTAGGAATGGTGATGCATAAGGCTATGAATTGAGCCTTTATCACGTCATAATAGGATTCGAGGAAGGCTAGGCCTTGGTAAAAATAGGCCACAAACGATGCACAACCTATTCTATAGCCTAAGGACTCGGAATCTAGTGTGCTATACACTATGCGCCGCCTATTCCTAGGTATGCTTTTGACTATGCGCCGCCTATGCTATGGCATTTGAGATACTGAGACCAAATGCCATAGACTATGCGGCGCATATGTCTAGAAATGCCATAGACTATGCGGCGCATATGTCCCATTATGCCATGGACAATGCGCCGCATATGTCATTGATATGCCGAGAGATATGCGCCGCATATGTGGTGATCTTGTCCCCAAATCCGATTGTAAATGGGTCATAACCCGACCCATGCTCTTCCTATATAAAGGGGACTTGGTTTTATAACACAACCACATTAGAAACAACCCTAAAGGCGCCGCATAACACTCCAAATCCTCTCAAAATTTTCTTCCTTTGTTCTTCCAATTCACAACAACTTCTCCACAATCTTCAAGCAAGTAAGTACTCTCTTATTCTTCATCTATTTATCGTAAGTACTACGTTGATATGCTTATTATATTTTGCTAAATCATGTGAGATTGGTGGTGATGTTCATGTGTTTGGATAATTGTTACAAGATCGTGTGATTGAATATATACGTAGGGAATTCTTGACTTGTTTCCGACTTGAATTTTGTTTCGATAGAATTGTTATGATAGTTGCTGAATTAATATGGCTATGAATATTGCTTAAGATTGTTGGTTGGATGATTACATGATAGACTATCCCGGCCATCGGGATAAGGTTATAGTGCCCATCGACTTAGGAGGTTGTGCTTGTTGTAAGAATAATAATTCCATGTGGTATCCCCTAGGTTGTAGTGTTGCTATATCCACCATGAAAGTAGTCCAATGGCTGTAAATAAGTGATGTAATGCTGATTTTCTTGTCGGAATACAATCCTAAAACGGATGTCGACGAAATCTGAGTACTCGACCACTTTCACTTCACTGATTTGTGTTAACAAGATTAAGTGTGGGGTGGTACCCCTAGTGCTTGCATATAGATTGTATAAAGTGAGATTGTGCTGCAACTAACATTATTTCTAGTCTCAGGTACAATGGCACCTAAAGCAAAGCAAGGCAAGGAGAAGGCTACCACGTCCCGAAAGGACAAGAAGAGAAGTCGAAAAGACCAAGGAGAATCATCTTCAGCACACCTACCACGAAGAATGTTCGGAATAAAGTGGGTTCTTGAGGAAGAAGCCAAAGCATGGTACAGCAGCAACAAAGAAAAGAAATATGTGCACGTCGACTTGATCAACAAGGAGACCTTAGCAAAGAAGGAGCCGCAAATGTTGGCTAAAATAATGGCTTTGAAGCTAGATTTCATCTTCCGAGACATGGGAGAGTGCAATCTTGACTTGACAAGAGAATTCTATGCCAACTGGTCGCCAAACACAACAGGCAACGAAGTCAAAATTCGGGGCCAAGTGTTATAGCTTACAGCGGAATGGATCAACTCTTTTCTTGGCCTACCTTCGGTCGACCCTGCACCATACAAAGAGCTGTACAGCAGGCCTCCTTACAGAGCTATAAGACACACGCTTTGTGGAAGTAGATCAATGGCAAGATGGGGCAGACATAAGGAAACAGGCCGTCACAACACCTTCCCCTATGCTCCACTAAATAGAGAAGCAAGAATCTGGATGCGCATTGTCAACTTATGCCTTATTCCTGGGACGCAATACACCAAGATATCGAGAGATAGAGTGTGTTTGGTTTATGTGTTGATGACAAATGTCCCTATCAACTTTGGGGCAATCATTCGATCTACCATGAGGAAGGCCAGACTCCACCGAAGGTCCCATTTCACATTCGGCAATTTGTTGACAGCAATGTTGCGGAAGGAGGATATAGAAGAGGAACCAGCTGACCACAAACTCCAACATAACCCAAAGAAGGTTGACCTCACCAAGGTCAAAGATGCTGAAACAACGCATGGAGTCAACCTTACTACTGCGGAGAGACATGCTCGTGACGAGAGTTTCTTCCGTCATCTCTATGGCATGACACGATTCACTATGATGAGTGGTGGACGTATTCCAACTGCTGAAGAGATCCAACAGCTGGACCACGACTACCCAATGAACAGGCATGCCCGGGAGATGTGTGGAGTGGGCGTATATTTTGAGAAACCTCTTGACGATGACGTGCCAACTGATGATGATAGACGCTTGCCTGATTCTGATGATGAGGAGAACTCTGACGATGACTCTTATGATGATTCAGACGAAGGGGGTATGACCCCCGACATTGATGAGGAGTCCGACTAAACCAGGTTCTTCGCATTTATTTTCCACTGAGGGCAGTGTCCCGTCTAAGTGTGGGGTGGCAGAATCTGCATGCTATACTTCTTTGTTTGCACCTATGTTTGTATGTTTGCTTGTTTACTTTGTTTTTTTTAGTCCATTTTTTTTGTTTTTTTCGTTTGACGTTTTTTTTTTAATTTTTTTAGGAGTAAAATTTTTCTTGCTTCGCATGAAATTATTTTGATAGGCAGCATGTGATTATAACAAGAGTATGTGTTACAATTGTGACTATTGAGACATTTAGGCTCCAGTTGTGACTCATTATGTGATATTGTGTGGTTCAATTCCTTCACTTGTTGGGTCGAGAGTCTATATTACTTCCAATCAAGTCGACCATGTGCCTTGTGTGTGTGAGATTAATAGTATCTTCTATGTTTATGGCTGATGCTAGAACTTGCCTGGTATCTATGCAAAGCGAAAATAAGGAGTGTAAGTTTAGGATATGATTTAGGCATTTCTTTGGCAACCTATATTTGTTTACCTTCAGTTTTACCTACCCATGGACATCATCCCTAGTTAAACCCTTTTGAGCCTTTAGCCTATTTCTTTGACAACCTTGTATGTAAGCCTAATCCATTTTTTTCAAGACCGTAATTTGATCCAAATTCCTAAGTGCTTTAAATTAAAAAAGTCATGTGACAACATAAGAGGAAATTGGGTGAGTATGATG
Organism: Capsicum baccatum var. pendulum; assembly: GCA_030864225.1. Classification (NCBI taxonomy): domain Eukaryota; kingdom Viridiplantae; phylum Streptophyta; class Magnoliopsida; order Solanales; family Solanaceae; genus Capsicum; species Capsicum baccatum. Next base: position 196,334,042 of record CM061559.1, on the reverse strand, counting down.
CTTTAAAATGGTGCTTGAATGTGTTATGAAAAAGAAAGTGCTATCATAAGAGGTATGTTGTGAAAAGAAAAAGGAAAAGAAATCTGAAAAGTGAGTTGTGCTTAAAATTGAAAAACAAAAGATGAGAACAAGGGTGGAAGAATAAAATAAAGAAAGGTTGAAAGAAAAAAGTATCAATGATACAATGTGATGTATTAAAGTGCTTAGGAACTTAGTCACTATTTCTGGCCAAAATAGCTGATCCTACCCGTCCCTTAGCCTACATTACAACCATCAAAAGACCTACTTGATCCTAAGCTTAGCATTCTGACATTTAGTAGAGTACTACATTAAGGGCAAGCCTATGGTCATCAGTTGCTACATATGAATTCTTTGTGAGAGTGAGAGCAAGGACATCTTGATACCCATGTTTGAAAAATATGCTATATTTGTGAGTGATTATGGGTACTATATTGTGAGACACACATGGTTGATGAGTTTTGGATAGTTGTATATGATTCTAGGTACCTTAATGTTTGCATGCGAGCTGATCACCATCACGAGTCTATGCTTGAGGTCAAATTGTTTCTACTTATAATCGAAAAGCTACTCTTTGTTGATAATTGTTGTGCTTGTCTTGATAAATGTTTTGTGTTGTTGCTGTAAAAACCTTAAGTCGATGCTTAGAAGGACATGATATGTTGTTCGAGGACGAACAAAGCTCTAAGTGTGGGGTGTTGATGATAGGCGAATTTACGTGCCTATATCAATATATTTTGTCCATATTTTAGCCTAGTTTTGAGAACTAATTATCTATTTCATGCACTTTTAGTCCTTTTTCCTATAAATGAGCTAACAAACATGATTAGTAAATTTTCAGGTATAAATGATGCAAAATACAGCATTTTATGGCTTACTTGACGCAAAAGAAAGCTCACAAACGAAATGGAAAGGAGCTGGACGCCTAAAGGACCAAATCTGCTGCATGGAAAATTTGTCCCGGGCTAAAACAGCAATTCTGAAGACTTTGGGGACTTACAGACACAAAGCTGGATTTTTACCAAAATACATTAACCTAGTGCAATTAGGTTATGTGTTTCACTAATCTATTTGGATTATGATATTGTAACCTTACCCTAGTACATTTGGGTCAAGGATTTCATTAGTATATTAGGATTTGGTTATTTATTTCATTAGCTTAGTAGGAGTAGGATAGGAGTATTATAAATACCCTATCATGCTAGAGATTTTAAGACATCCTTAATTCTAAATTCTTCAATTCTTCACTTAATTCAACAATTAATTTTCCTCCATCCCTCTCATCTTCCACTACAAACACTTCTAATCTACTCTTCTATTCTTAAATTCCACAACAAGAGAATTGTTACTTGCTACGGAATCACCAAAACCACACGCCTAAACACCTACTTTTCACGCCATCCACCATGCAAAACGTGATATCCTCCGCATTCATGGGTAACTAAACCTCTTAGTTGGGGTTATGGAAGCCGAAAGAGTTACTATCTATAGCTGTGAGTTTGTGAGTTCAAGACACGTATATTGCTTATATCATTACGCTCTTCATCTTAATCTACATTCTTTGCGGTTGCAAACGCAAGAATACGCCAGTCTAACATTTAACTTGTTTGAGAGAAAGGTTATTTGTCTGGAAAAGAGATAATGTCAAGGTAGTAGGACACCCTTTCCTATTAAAAAGCTAGTGCCGTAACTGGACTAACCTCTTGGAGAATTCGTACCGTTAGACACACTTTAAGCTCGAGAGAGTTAAAGTGAAATAGTTCTTGTTCAGGTCGAGAGACGCTTGGATTTACCATCGACTACAATTCTCTATAAGCAATTGCATGTCAAGACTCTACACACTCATAGCCAATAGAGACGTATACCTCAGAAGGTGGACATAACCCCAACGCCTCAATTCTCATTGTTTACAACCAACGTAACAATCTCTCTTTTTACTTTGATATTTTCAGCTTTTACTTTATTGTTTTGGTTACATATTACAATCCCCCTTTCTTACGAGACTTGCACCAAAAGTTTAGTAATTTTGCTTACTTGTTGGCCAAGCTATTCCCTGTGGGATCGACACCCAACCCAGGTTGGGTTCTATATTTGCTAACGACCGCTTTACACTCCTACGAGAGCTGTAGATTGAGCGTTATCAGTTTTCTTGGGTATTACCTCGGAAACCCCCTGATTGTTTAAGTAGTTGGCTTCTTCTTCTGAATCAGATTCGTCTCTTACTTTTAACGCAACAACTTTGACTTTTTCGGTCTTCTGATAATAGATGCTTTGTAAGAAGATCCACTTGTGTTTTGATGTGCGCCATATCTTGATCACGTTCTTCTTCTCTTCTCCTTTGTTCAGCAGTCATGCCAATAGATATAGTAGGGCTTGCTAACTCAGAATCCCTGGTATGCCAAGCTCTACTTTGCTTCGTCATCCGATCTAGCATATTGCTTGCCTGCCCAAAGGTGAGGTCCATAAATGATCCTCCAGCCGCATTATCCACCACTGGTTTAGTTATTGAATTCAAGGATCTGTATAGTATCTCTATTAGGTGGACATTGGTCATGTGATGGTTTGGGCACCTCATAAGCTTCGTCTTGAACCTCTCCCATATTTCATGAAGAGCTTCGGTTAGAAGCTGCCGAAAGTTGCTGATTTCATCTCTTAATTGTGCTCTTTTGGATGGAGGAAAGAAGCTTTCTAGGAAAGCGTCTCTCAATTGCCTCCAATTTGTAATAGAATCAGGAGTCAGCCCATTCAACCATAGAGTTGCCTCCCCAGTCAGAGACAATGGAAATAGGCGTAATCGAATTGCATTCTGACCAACGCCAGGATTGTCAAACGACTTGCATGTTGAAATAAAGTTGATGAGATGCATATTCAGATCATCACCTGCTAGTCCACCAAATAATCCCTTGAGTTGCAATAACTGAATCATGGTGCTTGTGATGTTGAACTTGGATCCGGGTGCCAATGGTGGAGGAATAATGGCTCCTGTATCTCCGACTCCATCAAGATCATCATCATTATCGTCGAAAGTTGGTTGTATAGCTTGACGTTCAAGTCTAAACCTAGCTTTATGATCTCTTCTGTTGCTAGGTGTTGCGATCTCAGCAGCATGCCTAGGGTTTAGTAACTCGTCATCACCTAGGTCCTCGTCGTCAGGATTTATTGCTCGCCCAGGATTATTAATATTCTGTTGATGCACTTGAGCGGCGGCTAGAGCAGCTAGTCTCGCCTGTTCCTGTTGAGCATCCATCCTTTCAATTTTGTGTTGTGCCTCCATTCTACCAATATGTTGTGGTTCAGGATTGATAGGTAATAATGGTTGACCAGAACTTCGAGTATGGGGCATGCACTGAATAAAAACCTGCAGAGAACCAAAACAAAAACTAAAAGTAAAAGTATGAGAATCTTTGACCAAAGGGTCTAGTAATTATCACAAACTTAATTGACACTCGTATTCCCCAGCAACGGCGCAAATTTTTGATAACGCTCAATCTACAGCTCTTGTAGGAGTGTAAAGCGGCCGTTGTCAAATATATAACCCAACTGGGTTGGGTATCGATCCCACAGGGAATAGCCGGTCAATAAGTAAGCAAAAATTATTAGACTTTTGGTGCAAGTCTCGTGGAAGGGGGGATTTTAACGTGCAAATAATGTAATCAAAATAGTAAAGTAAAAACGGAAATTAGCAAAGTAAAAAGAAAGAATGTTTTGGTAAGATGTTAAATCAATGAGAATTGAGAGTTGGGGTTATGTCCACCTTATGAGTTGTACGTCTCTATTGGCTATGAGTTGTGCGGAATTCAGACATGCATGTTCTTATAGAGAATTGTATTCGATGGTAAATCCAAGCGTCTTCCGACCTAAACAAGGACTATTTCACTGTAACTCTTTCGAGCTTACAGCGTATCTAACGGTACAAATTCTCCAAGAGGTTAATCCAGTTACGGCACTAACTTTTTAATAGGGGATGGGACCCTATTACCTTGACATTATCTCTTTTCCAGACATATAACTTTTCTTTCGAACAAGTTAATGCTATACTGGCGTTATTCTATGCGTCTGCAGCCATAAGAATTTGCATTAAGATGAAGAGAATAATGGTATAAGCAACACACATGTCACGAATTCACAAACTCATAGCCTTAGATAGTATCTCATAAGGCTTCCATAACCCCAACAGAGAAGTTTAGCTATTCATGAGTGCGATGGAAATCACAATAGACATTATCATTAAACCACAATAAAAGATCTCACGTGTAGTATGGTGTGGTGTTAGGCATGAATTCCTTGAACAATAGCGATTCTCTTATTGTAAAATTAAAAGTCGAATAGATGAAAAATAATGTCAACAATGAATTAATTAAGAGAATTATTTTGATGGATGGATGGTGGATGGATGGGAATTGATGGAATGGGGGAATGAATTAGAAGTAGAATGAATAAAAATCTCTAGAAACATAGGGTATTTATAACACCCATATCCTATTCCTACTAAGCTAATGCATTACATAACCCAATCCTTCTAGGTTAATGTATCATTATCCTAATCCTACTAAGTTACTGCTAGTCCCCAAAGTCTTCATAATTGCTGTTTTTGCCCGGGACAGATTTTCCATGCGCCACTTTTGGTCCTTGGCGTCCAAGCTTTGCTTTCCTCCTTTTGTGAAGCTTTCTTTGGCATCAAGTTATCCATAAAATGGTGAATTCTGCATCATTTATACCTGAAAACTTGCTAATCACGTTCGTTAGCTCACTTACAGGAAAAAGGACTAAAAGTGCATGAATTATATATTTTGTCCTCAAAACTTGGCTAAAATATGGGTAAAATATAGCACTAAAGGCGTGTAAATTCGCCTATCATCAACACCCCACACTTAAAGCTTTGTTCGTCCTCGAACAAACTATCATGTCCATCTAGACATCTACTTAAGGTTTCACAGTAACAACACAAAATATTCATCAAGACAAGTACAACAATTATAAACAGAGAGTAGTTTTCTTATCATTAGTAGAAACAATTCAACCTCCAACATAGACTCGTGATGGTGGTCAACTCATATTCAAAAGTCAAGGTACAAAGAATAATGCACCACTGCCCAAATCTCATCAACTATGTGTGTCTCACCATATATTACCCATAATCACTCACAAGTATTGTATATGTTTCAAACATGGGTATAAGATTATCCTTGCTCTCACTCTCACAAAGAATTCATATGCTGCAACTGATGACCATAGGCTTGCCCTTAGTGTAATGCTCCACTAAATATCAGAATGCTAAGCTTAGGATCAAGTAGGTCTTCTACAGGTTGTAATGTAGGCTAAGGGACGGGTAGGACTATTTTGGCCAGAAATAGTGACTATGTTCCTAAGCTCTTTATCACAATATGCCATTTATGCCCATTTATGCTTTCTTTCAAACAACCTTTTTGCTTTCTTTTAATCTACCTCCCTTTGTCACCTCTTTTGTTTTTCAATTTTTGAACATAACTAACTTTTTAGTTTTCTTTTCCTTTTTCTTTTCATAACATACCTCTTATGATAGCAATTCTTTTTCATAACAAATTCAAGCACCATTACATTCTAAAGCATCATACTCACCCAATTTCCTCTTATTTTGTTACATGACTTTACACTTTAAAGCACTTAGGAATTTTGATCAAATTATGGTCTTGAAAAAATGGATTAGGCTTACATATGAGTCTGTCAAAGAAAATAGGCTAAAGGCTCAAAGGGGGTTATCTAGGATGATGTCCATGGGTAGATAAAATGAAGGTAAACAATCATAGGTTGCCAAAGAAATGCCTAAATCATCTCCTAGACTTGCACTCCTTATTTTCGCTTTACATACATACCAGGCAAGTTCTAGCATCAGCCACAAACACAGAATATACTATATCCTCACACACACAAGGCACATGGTCGACTTTATTGGGATCAGTATAGACTCTTGACCCAAGAGATGAAGGAATTGAACCACACAATATCACATAGTGAGTCACAATTAGAGCCTAAACGTCTCAATAGTCATGATTTTAGCACAAACTCTTGTCATAATCTCATGCTGCCTATTAGAATAATTTCATGCGAAGTTAAGTTTAAAAAAAAATTTCCTACAAAAAAATTAAAACAAACAAACATAAATAAGCAAAACACACATAAATAAGCAAATACAGATAAGGAAGGTTAGCATGCAAATACCATCACCCCATACTTAGACGGGACACACTGCCCTCAGTGGAAAATAACTACGAAGAACCTGGTCAGTCGGACTCCTCCTCTATATCGGGGGTCATACCCCCTTCTTCGAAATCATCATAGGAGTCATCGTCATCAGAATTCTCCTCCACGTCGGAGTCTGGCATTCATCGATCATCATCGGTTGGCACATCGTCATCAAGAGGTTCCTCAAAATATGTACCTACTCCACACATCTCCCTTGCATGCACATTCATTGGATAGTCATGATCCAGCTGTTGGAGCTCTGCAGCAGTTGGAAAATGACCTCCGCTCATCATTGTAAACCAAGTCATGCCATAAAGATGGCGAAAGAAACTCTCATCTCAAGCATGTCTCTCTGCCGTAGTAAGGTTGACGCCATGTGTTGATTCAGCATCTTTGACCTTTGTGAGGTCAACCTTCTTCGGGTTGTGTGGGAGTTTATGATCAGCCGGTTCCTCTTCGATGTCTTCCTTCCTCAAGATTGCAGTCAACAAATTGCCGAAGCTGAAATGGGACCGCTTGTGTAGCCTAGCCTTCCGCATTGTAGATCGAATGATTGCCCCAATGTTGATAGGGACATTCATCATCAATGAATATACCAAGCATACTCTATATCTTGTTATTTTGGTGTACTGCATCCCTGGAATGAGGCAAGAGTTGACTATGCGCAACCATATCCTTGCTTCCCTATTCAAAGGAGCATATGGGAAGGTGTTGTGTCGATCGGTTTCTTTATGTCTGCTCCATCGTGCCATGGATCTTGTTCCACAAAGTGTGTGTCGAATGGCTCTGTATGGAGGTCTACTATACAGCTCTTTGAATGGTGATGGATCAACAACAGGCAAGCCAAGAAAGGAGTTGAAGAAATCCGCATTGAGTTGTAAAACTTGGCCCCGAATCTTGACTTCGCTTCCTGTGGTTTTCGGTGACCAGTTGGCATAGAATTCACTTGTTAAATTGATATTGCATTCTCCCATGTCTCGGAAGATGAAATCAAGATGTAACTCCATGATCTCGGCCAACATACGCGGTTCTTTCTTTGCTAGGCTTTCCTTGTTTATCAAGTCCACATGAACATATTTCTTCTCTTTGTTGTTCCTATAACATTCCTTTGCTTCCTCCTCTAAAACCCATTTAGTTCCGAACATACGGTGTGGTACTTGCATCGAGGATGATTCTCCTTGCTCTTTTTGGCCTCTTTTCTTGCCTTTTTGGGAAGTGGTAGCCTTATCTTTGCCTTGTCTTGCTTTGGGTGCCATTGTACCTGAGACTAAAACAATGTTCATGTTAGCATCATCTCGATGGATACAATCTATAAACAAGCAATAGGGGCACCACCCCACACTTAGTTTGTTGGTACAGACTAGTGAAGTGAAAGTGGTCGACTATTCATACTTCATCGACATACGTTTTAGGTGCTATATTCCAACAATAAAATTAGGGCAGTCATACTTCTTGTAATCTTGGCAATACTTTGATGTTTGATATATCAAGACTACTACATAGGGATTGAATCAAGGTATAGCATCTAACAATAATCACAACCTCCTATGTCGGTAGGCAACTATAATTCTTATTCCGATGAACAAGTCATTCCAACATGTAAGTATTCAAGTGACAAGATTATGCAATTTTTGTGACTATATCAATTCCACAGAAGTATAATAGTGCATCAAAATCAAATTCAAGTTGGAAATAAGTTAAGATCATCCTTACATATTCATTCACCCACTTGGTTGTATCACAATAATTCAATCACATTCAAATCATCAATACTACTTTCAAGATTCAACAATTCATAATGGGCGTAGTAGTGTAGTACTTACGGAATATAAATGAAGAACAAAGTAGTACTTACTTGATTGATGCCTTTGGATGATGTTCTTGTGAAGAAAAAGAGTAAAAAGAAAATTTTTGAGAGGATTTGGAGGCTATAGGCGGCGCATAAGCTAGGTTTCCAATGTGTTTTTGGTTCAAGACTAAGTCTCATATTTATAGGAAAAGGTTGGGTCGGGTTTTGACCCATTTAAAATCGGATTTGGAGACAAGAAGTGACTATAGGCGGCGCCTTTTGCTTTGCCTATGCTTGGCATAGGCGGCGCCTTTTGCAAAGCATTGTCTAGCATAGGAGGCGCCTATGCCATGACATATGAGATTCAAAGACAAAAGACATTAGCATAAGCGGTGCCTATGCTATGGCATACTTGGGCATGGGCGGCGCCTATGCTATGGTACACTAGATTCTGAGACCTTAGGCCATAGTATAGGCCTTGCCTTGTTCGTGACCTAGTTTTTCCTAGGCCTAGCCTTGTTCGATGCCTATATTTTCATGAGCAATGCCCAATCCATAGCCTTTTGCTTCTTTATTCCTAACTTACCATCTTTAACATGCAATACGTCCAAATCAAAATTTGAAACTGACATCCTCGTTTTATACCTCTTTGCACCTATATTTACTCAAAAACAACAAAGACGATTAGAACGATGGGTTTCCTCCCATCAAGCGCCTTAGTTTTGGTCGTGGAACGACTCTTCTTTTTTGGATTTTTATTGATCAAAAGCAAACACGTAATAGAACGAAAGAAAGACAAAAATGAAAAACGATGGTTTGCCTCCCATCTAGCGCTTGATTTATTATCGCGGCACGACATAGCTATCTCGATTACTTAGAATTCATTGAGATAGATGGTGTATCGTTTTCTGAATGGATTCAGACGACAATGAGGCTTACTTGTAGGCATGCAATCTTCTTCGAGATGACCCTTGTGCATGCCTATCCCGGGAGGGATACCAATTATATCATCAATAGTCCAACCCATGGCTCTCTTCTATCTCTTCAGAGCAGAGATGAGAGACTCTACGTGCTGTTCACTTAAATCATCCGCCATACTTACCAGAAGTATATTTCCACTTTCCAAGAACACATACCTTAGATAATCGGGGAGCTCTTTCGATTCTAGCATTGGTGGCTCTTCAATGGAAGTCTTTGGTGTTGGTGACGGTTGATTCTTAAGATCAAGGTCCGGCTGTTTAGGAGTATGAGAATAGGACCCTATTTCTGTTAGAGCACACATAGTTTCTTTATCATCTTCATCATCCTCATGCTCAACATTCAGTAGCGCAGCAGACAATGGCTCAACAGTAAGCTGTTTCTCTACAGATAATGCTTTCTTATCCTCATAATGAACATCAACTACAGAGAACACATTCATATCGCTGGGCTGCTTCATTGCTTTGCATATATCAAAGCGGACCACTTCGTCATTCAACCGAAATAAAATCTCATTAGCTCTCATGTCAATAAGCACACTTCCTATTGCAAGGAAAGGACGTCCCAAGATTATGGGAACTTCAGAATCCACTTCACAATCTAGAATAACAAAGTCTGCAGGAAAGATAAATGAAGAAACCTTCACCAACACATCATTCAAGATACCCACAGGTCGTTTTACCGACCTATCAGCCATCACGAGCCTCATATTGGTTGGTGTCGGATTGCCTAACCCCAACTTCCTGTAGACGGATAGTGGCATCAAATTGATGCTAGCACCCAGATCGCACAATGCCTTGGCAAAGTTCAAAGATCCAACAGTGCAAGGAATAGTGAAGGCACCAGGGTCGGCCTTTTTCTGAACTAGCGATCTTGTAGCGATTGCACTGCAATGATGAACATTATCTGCCGGCTCATAGCTTACCACCCGCTTCTTTGTTAAAAGGTCCTTCATTAATTTGGCATACCCAGGCATTTGTTCTAGTGCCTCTACCAACGGAACATTAATGGTCAGCTGCTTTAACATAGTTATGAATTTGCTGAACCTTGTATCATCCGCCTTTTTCTGCAATCTTTGAGGAAAAGGTGGTGGTAGAAGTGGGATTGTTCTCTCCACGGCTTTCTTCTCCTCTTGATTCCGTATTTTGGTCTTTTCAGGCTGCAACCTACTAGGGGTGATGTCATGGATGTCGTGGTTGGCTTCTACTGCGTTTTCTCCATTAGCCTTATCATCGTTGTCCGCTACATCGTCGACCACTTTCTTGCCTTTGGATGAAGTTTCCAGCACCTTACCACTTCGAGTAGTAATAGCCATGCATGATCCATCATTTCTTGGATTTTGCACAGTATCGCTAGGTAAAGTGCCAGCCTTTCTTTGATTGAGTGCTATGGAAAGTTGGCTCAATTGCTGCTCTATTTGCTTTATTGAAGTGGAATGTGAGTCAACCAATTGCTTCATCGAGGAAAAGTCATTTATTACCTCTGTTACTCCCGTGCTGGTTGCCTCTACTCCTTTCAACAACTTAGCCATCATATCTTCCATATTGGTGGAACCAGATGTGGTGGTGTCACGTCTTCCTGGGGGAACGTATAAACCACTCTTGTCATTCTTGTTCTTCCAACTACCTTGGTCTCGGTCCTTGTTTCCAGAATTATCATAATAGTTCCGACCTTGGTTTCCTTGGGTATTACCTCGGAAACCACCCTGATTGTTCAAGTAGTTGGGTTCTTCTTCTGAATCAGATTCGTCTCTTCCTTTTAACGCAACGTCTTTGACTTTTTCGGTCTTCTGATAATAGATGCTTTGTAAGAAGATCCACTTGTGTTTTGATGTGCGCCATATCTTGATCACGTTCTTCTTCTCTTCTCCTTTGTTCAGCAGTCATGCCAATAGATATAGTAGGGCTTGCTACCTCAGAATCCCTGGTATGCCAAGCTCTACTTTGCTTCGTCATCCGATCTAGCATATTGCTTGCCTGCCCAAAGGTGAGGTCCATAAATGATCCTCCAGCCGCATTATCCACCACTGGTTTAGTTATTGAATTCAAGGATCTGTATAGTATCTCTATTAGGTGGACATTGGTCATGTGATGGTTTGGGCACCTCATAAGCTTCGTCTTGAACCTCTTCCATGTTTCATGAAGAGCTTCGGTTGGAAGCTGCCAAAAGTTGCTGATTTCATCTCTTAATTGTGCTCTTTTGGATGGAGGAAAGAAGATTTCTAGGAAAGCGTCTCTCAATTGCCTCCAATTTGTAATAGAATCAGGAGTCAGCCCATTCAACCATAGAGTTGCCTCCCCAGTCAGAGACAATGGAAATAGGCGTAATCGAATTGCATTCTGACCAACGCCAGGATTGTCAAATGACTTGCATGTTGAAATAAAGTTGATGAGATACATATTCAGATCATCACCTGCTAGTCCACCAAATAATCCCTTGAGTTGCAATAACTGAATCATGGTGCTTGTGATGTTGAACTTGGCTCCGGGTGCCAATGGTGGAGGAATAATGGTTCCTGTAGCTCCGACTCCATCAAGATCGTCATCATTATCGACGAAAGTTGGTTGTATAGCTTGACGTTCAGGTCTAAACCTAGCTTTATGATCTCTTCTGTTGCTAGGTGTTGCGATCTCAGCAGCATGCCTAGGGTTTAGTAACTCGTCATCACCTAGGTCCTCGTCGTCAGGATTTATTGCTCGCCCAGGATTATTAATATTCTGTTGATGCACTTGAGCGGCGGCTAGAGTAGCTAGTCTCGCCTGTTCCTGTTGAGCAGCCATCCTTTCAAATTTGTGTTGTGCCTCCATTCTACCAATATGTTGTGGTTCAGGATTGATAGGTAATAATGGTTGACCAGAACTTCGAGTATGGGGCATGCACTGAATAAAAACCTGCAGAGAACCAAAACAAAAACTAAAAGTAAAAGTATGAGAATCTTTGACCAAAGGGTCTAGTAATTATCACAAACTTAATTGACACTCATATTCCCCGGCAACGGCGCCAATTTTTGATAACGCTCAATCTACAGCTCTTGTAGGAGTGTAAAGTGGTCGTTGTCAAATATATAATCCAACTGGGTTGGGTATCGATCCCACAGGGAATAGCCGGTCAATAAGTAAGCAAAGATTATTAGACTTTTGGTGCAAGTCTCGTGGAAGGGGGGATTTTAACGTGCAAATAATGTAATCAAAATAGTAAAGTAAAAATGGAAATTAGCAAAGTAAAAAGAAAGAATGTTTTGGTAAGATGTTAAATCAATGAGAATTGAGAGTTGGGGTTATGTCCACCTTATGAGTTGTACGTCTCTATTGGCTATGAGTTGTGCGGAATTCAGACATGCATGTGCTTATAGAGAATTGTATTCGATGGTAAATCCAAGCGTCTTTCGACCTAAACAAGGACTATTTCACTGTAACTCTTTCGAGCTTACAGCGTATCTAACGGTACAAATTCTCCAAGAGGTTAATCCAGTTACGGCACTAACTTTTTAATAGGGGATGGGACCCTATTACCTTGACATTATCTCTTTTGCAGGCATATAACTTTTCTTTCGAACAAGTTAATGCTATACTGGCGTTATTCTATGCGTCTACAGCCATAAGAATTTGCATTAAGATGAAGAGAATAATGATATAAGCAACACACATGTCACGAATTCACAAAATCATAGCCTTAGATAGTATCTCATAAGGCTTTTATAACCCCAACAGAGAAGTTTAGCTATTCATGAGTGCGATGGAAATCACAATAGACATTATCATTATACCACAATAAAAGATCTCACGTGTAGTATGGTGTGGTGTTAGGCGTGAATTCCTTGCACAATAGCGATTCTCTTGTTGTAAAATTAAAAGTCGAATAGATGAAAAATAATGTCAACAATGAATTAATTAAGAGAATTGTTTTGATGGATGGATGGATGGTGGATGGATGGGAATTGATGGAATGGGGGAATGAATTATAAGTAGAATGAATAAAAATCTCTAGCAAAATAGTGTATTTATAACACCCATATCCTATTCCTACTAAGCTAATGCATTACTTAACCCAATCCTTCTAGGTTAATGTATCATTATCCTAATCCTACTAAGTTACTGCTAGTCCCCAAAGTCTTCATAATTGCTGTTTTTGCCCGGGACAGATTTTCCATGCGCCACGTTTGGTCCTTGGCGTCCAAGCTTTGCTTTCCTCCTTTTGTGAAGCTTTCTTTGGCGTCAAGTTATCCATAAAATGCTGAATTCTGCATCATTTATACCTGAAAACTTGTTAATCACGTTCGTTAGCTCACTTACAGGAAAAAGGACTAAAAGTGCATGAATTATATATTTTGTCCTCAAAACTTGGCTAAAATATGGGTAAAATATAGCACTATAGGCGTGTAAATTCGCCTATCATCAGCGTGTATCCGATTCCAAATGAATCCCGGGGCCTTGGAGAAAACTTGAAAGAATTTCCATTTTTTAGCTGATTTATGGTGCATCTGCAATTGCACCACTTATGTGGATATCTTACCAGGTGTGCATAGAGGATAGTGAAATCACCCTAAGGGTGTTGGCGATTACCACACCTCCTCCTGCTGTCAGGGTATGCGATTGCAGCATTTGAAAATCTTAAAGAGGTATAAATAAACCGCTTAGATCGTGAATTTGCTCATTATTCACCTTATCTCTTGAGATCTAAACCCTAAAATAGTGTGAGAGCTTAAAAGTGAAGTTAGTGGGTACTTGGGAAGCTTGATTAACATCCATTTCTTGATTCTCTTACGGATTTAAAGTAAGAACTCACCCTTTTCTTGGTTGAATTTCTTGATTGATTTCTCAAAACCCCAAAAAACTTAGGGCTTGATATTAAATCTCAATTTAACTCCTTTTCATTTGAATAATATTCCTAATTCCATAATTACTTGTTTTTCCTTAATTTAACCTTCAAAACAACTTTGATTCTTGATTATAAAATGAATTTCAAAGGCTTTTCCCGGTAAAGTTTAAAAATAGTTTTTCTTTGATTTGAACCTCTTTTTTGACTAGATTTCACTTAGGTTTTATGTTGTAGGTTCCTAAGGGTATGGTGAACACGCTATTGAAATAAAGTTATGATTTTGCCCTTCCTTTTTTGAGAATCCATTTTAGGGGTCCATTTTTACCCCAAATAAAAAATAGGCAATATGGGTATCATTGGCTTTGTTTTGATACATAGATTCTATATTTTTGGGTTTTAGTTAATTTAGGAATCCTTCATGAGAATTAATGTCGTGGTTTTAAGTGTTGCTGACCAGTGTCGGCCGTGAGGTAGGTTATGACTTAACTCTTTTATACTTGGTTGGGTAGTGAATTTGTATACATAATGCATTTTAAGGGGATGAGAACTAATCATGAAATTGGCTATCTTAATGTGCTGTGACCTTGTGGGGCCTATATGTGCTATAACTATTGATTTTGAGATATTATATGATATGTGTGATCGTGTGGATTCCTATGTGATGTTGATAGATTGAAATACATGTGAATAATTTTATTATGTTGTTGAAATGACTATTGTGGTACCATTGGTGTATTGTGTTATATTCATACTTTATTGGCATATGAATCATGTGGAATCTCGTAGATGGTGGAAATAATGAGTGAATATTGGCTTATGTGGTTGTAAAATATATTATTGTGGATTGTTGTGGGAGTATATAGTTATGATTGATTATGAGCATTACATCCTCATATTATACTCATTCATGAGACATTTCTACCCCCATGGTAACACTTGAGAAACACTAGCAACATCTTTTTATGACAAAAAATAGGACATCATATAAAACCCTCCACAAGGGATGTGTTAGGGAGGAGATATGGATATATGGATTGTATACAGGTTGAAAACCCCCCATGGGTCCTACTACATTGGGAGGATTTACTTTGTAGGTGTATACAGGTATTGTGCGACGACCTCCTGCATCATCATCATCATCCTATACATTGCATTTGTTTTATTGTGTTTATGTTATGATTGAAGTTCCATATTGACTTGTCATTTATCTATTTATTCTATCTTCCATTATTTTTACTTGAGAATGTTATACATATATGTTCTTCCTTGTTTCTACTTGTATGTGATATGATGTAAACCTGGGTTCTACCTTGTTGTGTTCTTATAATATATGTGATATATAATAGAACTGTTAGTGAAAGGGGTGTGGGCTACTGCTGTGGGACTTTTTCTCATTGCAGGTGATATGCCCTTTATATGTATTTTGTATGTTTTATTATCTAATTTGCTTGGTCAGTCTATGATACCAAATGAGTATAAATGTATCGTACTCATTCCTACTGTGCCTTTTCGATCCAAGTCCTAGTTCGAATGTGCCCCAACTTGGTTAATTCAGGCAATATTTGGTGCTTTAAAGGTAGTGGTTGACCTTCAGGCGTTCAGATATATTCTACTACCTTCCTTATAGATTATATCTTTACTTTTATTTTAAAGATAGAGTTTCTCTTATATTTGGACATCTTATGTGTTTCATTTGTATTCGAGTTGTACTAGATACGTTCTTATACTATTGACAACAGATTTTGGGAGTTATGGTTTCTTGGTTGGTTATAATATTTCCGTATTTATTATACTTATATGGTTCGACTTCATTCTAGAAACCTTACCTTGGAGGTATTTATGTCTTTTCCTCTTTTTGTGTATCAGTTTGAGTGATAGGCTTACTTGTCAAGGTACGCCGCAACAAGTGTCATCATGACCCTTAATTTTGGGCCGTGACAGTTTCACCCGAATGAATAGAGTACCGAGAACCATAATCTTCTACAAGCAAACCCTGAATTAAATCACCAACCCGAGGCATACACACACATCCTCTCACCATTAACACTCTACACATATCAAGTGTAGCATCCGAAGACTTACCACACAATACCTTATTTCAAGGTTTATTAAACTTCACATCTTTATACTATTTGGCCTTGATTTGATCAAGGAATATTAGCCTTATTCAATACTATCCAACAATCCGTCCCTTTCAGAAATACCAAATTATGTGAACTACATGGTAGAGTGTACATTTCTCTAGCCATAGGTCGCCTTGGCACCCTCAAATAAGTGAACAAGTAGTATTAATATTTGTCCCCATTTCCACTTTATGTCCAATCATACACATAGCATTCAAAAATTAAGATTGTCTACACACCCATTGCTTGGTCACAAGGCAAGATCTTTGATAGTGATTGGCTAAGAAGAAATCCTTCTACAGAGAATGCCCAACTCTAAGATTCCACCATTGTTTAGCTGTAAAGGCAATGTAAGTATCATGAAGTCTTCTAAAATAAGACCCCCTTCTTCATAAGGAAAATAGAGTTTTTCCCAAGTAGATCAATGAAATTTCTTTTTCTCAATTGAGTCACCCCAAAATAAACTAGTCACCATTTTCTCAATTTGGTAAAAGACTCCTTTGGGGAAGTGAACAAATGCAAGAAAATGAATAGGAAGAGATAATAAAATATGTCTAGTGAGGATAGCCTTACCACCCAGGAAAAGTAATTTGGCATGCCATCTATTGATTTTACTATGAACCTTTTCCACCATGTCTGGAAAGATATAATTTTCATTCTTTCCCATATAAAGGGGTCAACCATTTACTTGATAGGAAGTTTTTATGCTCCATGTTAATAATTCTCTCTACTCTTCTAGTGTCTTCATTAGTATTTGGGTCCATAACCACACAACTTTTGTTTTATTGATCAGTTGGCTAGAAACTACTTCATATATAGTAAGAGCATTCATCAAGAGATTGAGAAAGTCTGTACACCCACTAGAGAACAATATAATATCATCGGCAAAGGCTAAATGATTGATGAAAATACCTCTTATGTTCATGTGAAAGTTTTGAAATCTAAGTGATTCACAAGGATATTTAACTTTCTCAAGAAAAACTCATTACTAAGAATAAATAGGGAAGGAGATATGGGGTTTCCTTTTCACAAACCTCATTCAGATTTAAAGAATGAGTGTCTAGAACCGTTGATCATTAGAGAATAATAGTTATCAGAGATATGCATAAAAATAAGATCAATACAAGTCTCACTGAACCCATTCTACTCATTATTTGGCACAAGAAAGGCCTTGACACTCTATCATAGGCTTCAACCATGTCTAACTTAATAACTATTTCTATCATCATTGGGTTTTCCAATGTCATTAATGATATTATGTGCAAGCAGAATATTATAAGTGGTGGATCTACCTCTAGTGAAACCACTTATATTGGGGCTAATTAAGTTCAAAAGAATCTTTCTCATTCTTGCGTTTAGCACTATAACCATCTGGTCCTAGTGCACTATTTAGATCTATAGAGAAAAGATTTGCTTTGATTTTTTTCTTATAAGGGAAAGTCGTTAGAAATTTATTAGTATATTTATTTACTGAATCCTCAATGTAGTTGAGCTCTGAGAGATCATTCTAATTAGGATTTTGACAAAAAATTCCTTTGAAGTATCTTACACCAGCTTTCGAGACTTCTCTTTTACCTTTCACCCAATCCAATTTTCATCTTGGATTTTATTAATTTGCAATCTTCTTCATTTATTATTAAGGACATTATTAAAGTAGACAGAATTAGTGTTTCCTTCAGTGAACCACTTAACTCTTGCTTTTTGTCTTATAAAAGAATCTTCAATTTTAAAATAACGAGTATAGTTAGCCTTGGCTATGTCAAAACAGTTCTGTTATCACTATTGTTCACATTGAGAGTTACCTACTCTATAGTTCTATGTCTTTATCCATTTTTCTCCTCATAGATGTCACCATAGAACTTTCTAGACCAAGAAGTAATTCTATTAGCAGTAGTCTTGAGCTAGTGGTAAGGTTTTAATATGGGATTACCTTGAGTTTCAGTTAGTTATTCCTCTTTGACAACATCCAAAAGCAAATCATGTTCTATCCAAATATTGAGGTATTTAAAGTATCTCTATGGTCTTTCTTGTTATCATTTATTTGAGCCAAGAGTGGTACATGATCATACCAAGCGCTTATAAGATGAGAGACAGAGATCTTCTCAAAGGTATCAAACTAGGAGGCATTATAAAATATCCTGTATAATTTTTTTCTTATAGTTTTGGGAGGCCTCTATTGTTACTCCAAGTAAATTATCCCCAGAGAAGCTAGCATCTTGGATCCCAGACTCATCATGCAATTAAGGAAATCAAAGCTCTTTGTGATTTTATCAGGTGTTCCTCCATCTTTCTCATTCACAGAAGTAATGAACTTGAAATCACCCAAGACGACCTAAGTGTCTTGAATTATAGTAGACAAGTTGATAAGTTGATCCCATGAGTCTTTCCTTAATGTATAAATACACTTAGCATAGACAATGGATACATAGATTACCAAGTTATTAGGCAAGGTAATTTTGCAAGTCACCTATTGGTCAGTGTTCTGAACTATGGTAAAACATCCAAGTCTGAGGATCAAAGTAACTAAATTTTGTTATTGACATTTGAGAAACAGCTATGAATGCCCATTTGTCTCATATACCAAGGAAGGTGGACATCTTTCACATAGGGTTCTTGAAGTTCTATGAAAGAAGACTTGTATTGATATTTCATAGTTTTAAGTTTCGCAAAAGCACTTTGTGATTTGAAACTCCTAATATTCCAAGAGATGAGACTAATCATTCAAAATAGTAGGGTATAGATCCATGTTTACCATATTGAAGGAATTACCTATCTTCAGGTGCTCTTCTTCGTGTAGATTACTTTCGACCCCCCTAGGGGATAGGTTATTTTGTTTTAAAATTCTATTTTGTTCTAGAATTCTCTCCTAGATGGATGTTTCAAATTTGTATTGAATTTTAGAAACATTGGGGAGTTCACTATCAAATCTTGAGCCTTTCCTAGTTTGATTATGTTCTTCTTTCATTTCTTTATCTAACTCTGTCTCAATGTGTATGTAGTCATCAGTGGCCAGATCAAGATCATGCATTTCTAGATCTCTTATACCTTTAGGTAGCCCAACTGGTATGGAAGAATTTTCCATATTCATATCTTGATTTACAATAGTATTTGTCTGCAGGTTATTCCTAGATGAACCGAACCATGGCCTTGTCGTAATGGGCATCTCAAGTCCAACTAGGATCGCGGACCACCCTCGTTACCCAATCAACCTCTAAATACGCATACCTTGAGTCGGATAAATTCCAACCATATAACAAGATACATTAATTCTAATTCCAGACTCTGGGATAGGTCCATAACCGTGACCAACCCAAACAAGTCCAACCATCCAATATCCAACCGATAACCATACCATAGACCAATCCATACATACCATACCAAATAAGTTCCAAATATAAATATATATTATCCAAAACAAAATGGAACAATCATAAATCAAATAAAGTTAACCGGTATCATCCCTAATACCAATGTCAATATTAAGGCTGGCACCACTACCGAAATCACCCATTCCAACCCATAGTAGTTCCACAAAGCCTCTAACCAAAAGTAAACCAATATCTGGTTGGGACATGCCCCCAACCATAGGAAAAAACAATGTCTATGAAATAACTAAAGTATGTAAAAACATCCATTATATGAAATGAAACCTTCCGGATTAAGGAAGCTCACCACTTGAATCCAACTGAGTTGATCCCGAATTCGATCGCTAAGCTAAAGGAGTAGAATGGTTGATTCCTACATTGTGTGGGGATACAATCGCCCAAAGAAGGATTATAGGGTGAATGATAGCACGTATTTAGGATAAGAATAAAATCATTCCAACCTTTAAAACCAAGTAAACCAACAAACCATACATATATATATATAACCATGTTAAGAAAAAGAAACCGGGTTTAGCATGCCTTTAAAATCATTAACCTGGTTATGTATAGCTTAACCGTCCTAGAACCACCCACGGGCTATATGGGTCCAGTGTAACCCCCTGAATGGGCATCGATACGTGTAGCTGCACGAATCGGAGATACCATAGGAGTAGGGTATTCTCGAGTACCCTTCATTTTCCATGATACATGTGTACAAGTGTACTTAGGGGATTCCCGTGTACCCTGTATGTATCATATCTGGTCATGATGACCAATAACATGTTGTCAAATATGAATATCCAGTTTTCGTCAATTAGACTCATACCTTCATAGTTATCTATCACACCCGACCATTATTTCTCATTTAAAATCGTTACCACACAACCAAACCACCATTCTATTTATTATTAACCAAGACTATAAGTAGTGGTATCATCGTACTGACTATAGCTTGCAAGTAATGTCCTTAGCTGACCTTTTAAAGATAAAGAATTCTCATGTACCCATAGATTACATTATCAAGTTGACTTGGGGGAATACCATGTACCCTACAAGACGTTTGTTATTAAGTTTGCTTAGGGGATTCCCTTGTACCCCACAAGGCTTTCAATTAGACCAACCATAACCACCAAAACCTTATCATTTAACAATTCCAAACCATTTAAACCATCTATACCATTTAGGGTTTCATTATCAAGTTATATCATACAATAGCTCTATGAAAGTCTAACAATTTAACGAAAAACATTCTCATAGGCTTTTTATCAAACATATTGGGGGCATAGTATTTCCAAATCTAAGAGCAAGTACCAATTAACCATTCCCATGCAACCAAATGTTCAGACCACCATAATAATATTAAAATCACAAATAAAAGACATGGAAAAACCATAACCAATCTATCACGACCCGAACTAGGGCCTGGCCGTGATAGATATCCCAAACCATAAAGGCCCGAAACCCCCTTCTCTATCTGGTAATCATGCACAACATTCATATAATAAAAGAAGATGCGGAAACAAAATCTGCTATGGAAACATGGTCAATTCTGAATTCATGATAAGTATGGAAACTGTAAATCAACTACATCTAAATAACATCTGACTCGATCTGCCAAATCTCTACAACATGAAAATCTGACAATTGTTTGAAACTGGGATGAGGCCCCCATTAGACTAAAACCATATCTAATAATAGTTGTTTGAAAGTAAACATGCCTTTTGGAATAAAGAAGGCTCACCAACTGGGCACTGTAACTCTGTCTGATAAAATCTATTGCTTTTCTGGACCCCTAGACTTAGCCTCAGAACCTGAAGGGAGGAGGAGAGGGGGTCAATACAGATGTACTGGCACACAAAGTAATCCAAAATAAAACTTTTATATAAGTGAAATAGGGGAGAGCAATTTGTTAAAAAATTATGCATAAACAGTTCTCAAAACACATGGGCACTTTCTGAAAAATCATAAGTCATTCTTGTCAATGCACTATCTGTTCTTTGTATTACTTCTGAGTTAGGTGGTATGCCCCTACAATTCTAAAATCCCATGGGATGTATGGAATCTTCCATTGACTCGGCGATAAATCCCCCTACCTGAGTGTGCCACAAGGGTTGTACTTTCTATTTCAAATACGCCACACGACACTAGGCCAGCGTAATATAATATATCTGGATCGGCAAATCTTGATTTCGAGTAATGAGTTGTCTGAACTCATGCCTCCTTTGGGGAACCATCTAAAGTCTTTTTATTCCCACTTTTAACCACTTCTAAACATACATCATTCTAAATCTTAAAATCTAAAAGTCTGATTTCAAGCATGCATTCTATTCTGTTCTGAATTATCATGGCATAATCTGAATTGGTGTCATCACACCAAGACTTGCAAGTCCTATTTCTGACCATATTATAATAAGCATGATCTTTCATTAAAACATAGTTAAGACCACCCAAACATACAAATAGTACAAGAGATTTCATGTTCTGAAGCATAAATCAAAACTATGCAAAAATCCTTTAAACATATGGGGGTCATGTGTTTTTGGCAAAATCATGCACTCTTTCCTTATATGAATATTTTCAACATTTATCAACACAACTACCATCTCTTTTGAAATCCAAATCTTAATCCAATCATAACATAATTCAAGACATTTTAAACCATGCTTTTCAAGGATGCATTCAAAACATCTATAGCATATGATAAGCAAAGAAAAATCACAACAAAAGAGGGATTTTACATAAATCATGCTCTCAATTAAATCATCAACCTTGAAACACAATAATATATATATATATATACAATTTCGAATCAATGTGGAGAAAGCTCAAAAATTCAAAACAATACCATCAAGATTTCTAAAACATGAATGTATTCATAAATCTGAAAACCCCTTTCTTAAAATCATGATTTCTATGCCCATGTGATTTTAGGAAAACTCCGTGTACCTTTATTTCGAAGAATAATGAATGATTCTTGAATCTTACGGATTGGGGATTCCAAATCTCTAATTATCTTCAAAAACTCACAGTTGAATCTTGAGTTACGAGGATTTTTAGTTTGAAACCTTAATGGAGTTTCTTGAGAGATTTTGATGAAAATAATCTTACTTTGGTGTTCTTGGGAGTAAATCCCGTGTTAGAGATGATAAGGGGTTCGAGAAGTACCATTTTACCCTTAATGAGATGGAGTAAAAATATAACTGGTGCCAATTTTATAGGCCACCGCGACGCGCCACTATCATGGTGGCTCACTGGAAATCGATGAATGCAAAATTGGGATCCTCCGCGATGCGCCACTATCATGAGGTTCCATTAAAATTTGACAATTTCTAATTAAACCATCTGCGCGATGCGCTAAGCACAAAAATGATGATGTTTTACGACTAGCACATAAAATAGCCATAACTTCTTCACCGAGTGTCCGTTTTGGACGAATCTTATATCAACAGAAAGATTATTCAGTCATCTACATAATAATAAGTTGAAATCTATGGAATTACACTAGAAAATAAGTGTAAATCATTCTAGAAGACAAAGCTTTACAATTTAGCTAGAAAAAGTTTGGGGGCATTACAGTATCCCCCCTTGGGAACATTCGTCCCCGAATGTTGACGCGGGACACAGACAAGCCTAATTTCAAGCATATTAAGGCATATAAAGAATAAGGCAAGGATTGTACCTTCCATTTCGTCATCCATTAGATCAAACAAGTTTGGGTATCTAGCTCTCATGTCAACTTCTGATTCGTAAGTTGCTTCTTCAATTTTTTGGTTTCTCCACAACACTTTAACTAAGGCTATCTCTTTGTTTCTCAATCTTCTAACTTGGTGATCCAAAATTTCTACAAAATCTTCTTCATAGGACAAGGAGTCTTTCACTTTGATTTCTTCGGTGGGAAATACTAAAGAATGGTCTCCAATACACTTCTTCAACATAGATATATGAAATACCAGATGAACAGAACCCAAACTAGCTGAAAATTATAACTCATATGCAACTCCACCTATCCTTCTCACAATTTGATATGGTCCTGTATAAAGAGGACTCAGCTTACCTTTCTTCCCGAATCGCATGACTCCCTTCATGGGAGAAACCTTGAGAAACACTCAATCTCCAACCTCAAACTCTAGATCTCTTCTCCTAACATCGATGTAGGAATTTTGATGACTCTAAGCTGTCTTAAGTCGTTCTCTAATAACTTTTACGTCCTTCATTGCTTGATGAACAAGATCAGGCCCAAATATCTGCATCTCACCTACTTCATTCCATTATATTAGAGACCTATATCTTCCCTCATACAATGCCTCAAATGGTGCCATCTTAATACTGGAATGGAAACTGTTATTATATGCAAACTCTATCAATGGCAAGTGCTCTACCCAACTACTTTTAAAATCAATCACGCAGGCCCACAACATATCATCAAGGATCTGGATGGTGCGCTCATCTTGCCTGTCTGTCTGAGGGTGGAAAGTCGTGCTTAAATTCACTTGGGTACCTAAACCCTTATGAAACGATCTCCAAAATTGTAAACAAAACTGTGTAGCTCGGTCAGATATGATGGACACAGGTGCCCTATGCAAATGAACTATTTCTGCAATGAAAAGCTTGGCATAATCCTCTCCCGAATAATTTGTCCTGACAGGTAAAAAGTGAGTTGACTTGGTCAGCCTATCTACAATCACCCATATGGAATCATACTAGTTTCGGGACCTCAGAAGTCCTGTAATGAAGTCCATATTAATCATCTCCCACTTCCACAAGGGCAAGGCTATCTCTTGGGAAGAACCATCTGGCCTCATATGTTCCACTTTAACTTGCTGACAATTCAAACACTTGGCAATATAGTTAGCCATATCACGCTTCATATTATTCCACCAATACATAGATTTCATATCATGGTACATATTAGTAGAGCCTGAGTAAATAACATACCTCAAAGTGTGAGCTTCATCAAGGATTCTCTTCTGCAAACCATCAACATCTGGCACACACAACCTACCCTGGTATCTCAAAATACTATCACCACCAATTTCAAAGGACATCACCTTTTGTTGACCCACGTATTTTTTTATCTGCATCAAGATGGGATCTTCAACCTGCTTCTCCTTAACTTTTGTACAAAGGGAAGATTTAGCTATCTCATGAACAACCATTCCCCCATCTTTGGATTCCAAAACTCGCACTCTTAGATTTGTAAGTTGGTAAATATCCTTTACCATCTCCCTCTTTTCTTTCCCCACATAAGAAAGGCTGCCCATGGACAACCTGCTAAGGGCATCGGCTACCACATTTTCCTTTCCCAGATGATAGTGCAGGCTCATGTCATAGTTTTTTAGCATTTCCGTCCAGCGCCTCTACCTGAGATTCAATTCTTTCTGCAAGAAAACATACTGTAAACTCTTATGGTCGGTGAAAATATCAATGTGTACCCCATATAAATAGTGCCGCCAGATCTTAAGTGCAAAAGCCACAACCGCTAACTCTAAGTCATGAGTAGGGTAGTTCTGCTCATGCACCTTTAACTGCCTAGATGCATAAGCCACTACCTTACCTGCTGCATAAGAACACACCCACGTCCCACTTGAGATGCATCGCAGTATACAATAAAACCTTTTGTACCCTCTGAAAGAGTCAAAGCAGGAGCAGTAGTCAACTTGTCTTTTAACTTCTTAAAACTATTCTCACAAGAGTCAGACCATAAAAAGTTCACCTTTTTTGAGTCAACTTAGTAAGTGGTGCCGCTATGGAAGAAAAACTCTCTACAAACCTTCTGTAATAACCCGCCAAACCCAAGAAGCTCTGAATGTCGGTTGGAGTCGTGGGTCTGGGACATTTACTCACTGCCCTAACCTTTTGGGGATCAACCTTTATCCCCTCACTAGACATAATATACCCCAAGAAAGCAATAGCATTTAACCAGAATTCTCACTTGGAGAACTTTGCATACAACCGATGATTTTTTAGAGTCTGGAGGATAATTCGAAAGTGATTGGCATGGTCCTCCTCACTTTTAGAATAAATCAAGATAGCATTAATCAACACTGTGACAAACAAGTCTAGAAACTGATGAAAAACCCTATTCATTAGGTCCATTAAAAGCTACAAGAGCATTAGTCAACCCGAAGGACATGACTAAGAATTCATAATGACCATATCTAGTTTGGAAAGCTATTTTAGGAATGTCCGACTCCCTAAATTTCAACTGATGATATCCCAAATGAAGGTCTATTTTAGAAAACCACTTAGCACCCTGAAGTTGGTCAAAAAGGTCATCAATCCTAGGAAGAGGATATTTATTCTTAACAGTGACCTTATTCAGCTGACGATAATCTATGCACATACGAAGGAAACCATCTTTCTTTATCATGAAGAGTACAGGTGCACCCCAGGGCAAAACACTAGGTCTGATAAAAACTTTATCTAGGAGATCTGCTGGCTGTTCTTTCAACTCTTTTAGCTCTGCAGGAGCCATTTTATATGGTGGAATAGAAATATGATGGGTATCTGGCAACACATCAATGCCAAAATCTATCTCCCTATCAGGAGGTTTCTTGGGAGATCATCTGAAAGACTTCTGAGAATTTACTACAGGGACAGACTAAAGAGAAAGACTTTTGGCATTAGAATCTTTAACCCAAATAAGATAATACAAGAAACCCTTAGAAATAAGTTTATAGGATATGAGGTAAGACATGAAGTTCCCTATAGGTGCTAAAGAGTGCCTTTCACACTCTATTGCTAGATTATTCAGAAAAGAAAAGGTAACCTTTTGGGTTCTACAATCTAGTATGGCATAACACCAATGAAGCCATTCCATCCCTAGGATAGCATCAAAAGCAATCATATCAAGTTCTATGAGGTCTTCCATAGTATCCCTACTAAGAATAGACACAACACAATTTTATACACCCTCCTAGCCACAATCGAATCACTCACTACAGTGGAAACAGAGAAAAGTTCAGCAATCACATCGGGCTCAAATCAAAATCCAACAAGCACATACGGGGTCACATAATATAAGGTAGACCCGGGATCAAGAAACATATATACATCATGGGAAAAGATTTGTAACGTACTGGTGACAATATCTGGTGAGGCTTTCGCCTCCTGGTGGTTAGTCAACTCATATAACCAGTTGTGACCGCTCCCGGCAGCTGATGTGGCTCCCTTCTGAGGTAGTGGTGGTGTAGAGGAATTTGCCTGAGATTTTGTCCCACCAACTTTATTCCTAGCAGATGGAAAATCCCTCTAAAAGTGACCCATCTGACCATAAGAATAACACATAAATGCGCCTAGCTGACACCTTCTTGGATGATGCCTACCATAAGTCTTGCACCATGAATAAGGGTAGTACTGCTAAGCCACACTGCCCTGTGACTAGGTATCCTGAGCCCTGGGTCCACGACTAGTCTGAAAACTCTGAGATCATCTATCAATAGGGGCTCTGGGTGCTAAGGCGCTGGCTGCAGATTGTGTGTTGCTCCAAAACTTCTTTTTTTTCCATTTACAGCCCCAGTTATCGCTCTGTGTCTGACTGTGGTTCTGATCCGCTGTTCTGTCTCTCTTTGCCTGCCTTTCCTTGTCTCTAGATTTGATAATTTTCATTTTCTTATCTTCTACCCACTGCATGTGGACTGACAGCCTAGAAAAGTCTATATCCCTATTTAGTATCGCCCCTTGGCATTTAAGAGCTAGATCATCGAAAAGACTGGATGCAAACTTCCTCATCCGAGCTCTCATATTACTTGTCATTTCTGGTGCACAACAAGCCAGTTGGTTAAAATTCAGAGTGTACTCCTGGACACTCATTTTCCCCTGTTTAAGATTCATAAATTCCTCTGCCTTGGCTTCTCTCAATTCTAGAGGAAAGAATCGGTCAAGGAAAGCTTCCACAAATTTTCCCCATACTGTGGGCTCAAGACTCTCACCCTTTGCCTCATCCCACTCATTATACCATTGGTTCGCTACATCTTTAAGTTGGTACACTGCTAAATCAACCCCTTCCACCTTATCCACATGCATTACTTTAAAAATCTTCTCCATTTTATCCACGAACTCCTGTGGGTCCTCTTCTACCTTAGTGCCTAAAAATTTGGGCGGGTTCATCCTCATAAACTGGCCTACCCTAGTAGCCTCCAAAGTAACAGATGCAAACCCAGTATCCTCTGACCTCTGAGTCTATGCGGCTACCAGCTGTGCTATAATATGAATGGATTGCCTGAATTTTGCATTCGATATGTCCCTCTGAGAAGACTGAGGACGGTTAAGATTTGTCCTTGGAGCTCGAGGAGGACTGGTCGGGATTGGATGTACTCTCGGATTAGAAACAGGTTCTGGGGTGTGCGCTCTATGTCAGGTCCTCATCCCATGGGTGGGACAGAATTCATCATCCTGAGTATCCTGGTTGTTGGAATGACGAGGAGGCATGATTGTTTTCTAAAATATGATAGATCACTGATTAGGGGACAATTCTATCTCAGACTCTAAAGCATGAACTAAATTACAAAGAGAGGAAACATTCCTAAATGCCCAGTAGCCTCTTGCTTATAAGTATGGTGCGCTACACACCCATAAACAAGACTCTACACAACACAAATTAGCAGACACCCTGGGACCATGAATCGTGTTCTGATACCAAGTCTGTCATGAACCGAACTAGGGCCTGGCCGTGACGGACATCTTGAACCATGAAGGCCCAAAACGCCCTTCTCTATCTGGTAATCATGCGCAACATTCACATAATAAAAGAAGATGTGGAAACATAATCTTCTACGGAAACAAGGTCAATTCTGAATTCATCATAAGTATGGAAATTGTAAATCAACTACATCAAAATAACATCTGACTCAATCTGCGAAATTTCTATAACATGAAAATCTGACAACTGTCTGAAACTGGGACAAGACCTCCAGTAGACCAAAACCATATCTAATAATAGTTTTTTGAAAGTAAACATGCCTTATGGAATTAGGAAGGCTCACCATCTAGGCACTGCAACTATGTATGATAAAATATATTTCTTTTCTGGACCCCTAGACTGAGCCTCAGAACCTGGAGGGAGGAGGGGGGTCAATACAGATGTACTGGCATGCAAAGTAATCCAAAATAAAACTTTTAAATAAGTGAAATAGTGGAGATCAATTTATTAAAACATCATGCATAAATAGTTCTCAAAACATAGGCACTTTTTGAAAATCATAAGTCATTCTTGTCAATGCACTGTCTGTTCTTTGTATTACTTTTGAGTTAGGTGGTACGCCTCTACAATTCAAAATCCCACGGGCTGTATGGAATCCACCATTGACTCGGCGGGGAAGCCCCCAACCCGAGTGTGCCACAAGGGTTGGAGTTTCTATTTTTGATACACCACACAGCACTAGGCCAGCATAATATAATATACCTGGATCGATAAATCACGGTTTCGGGCAATGATTTATCTGAACTCATGCCTCCTTAAGGGAACCACCTAATGCCTCTTTATGCCCAGTTTTAACCACTTCTAAACATACAACATTCTAAATCTTAAAATCTGAAAGTCTGATTTCAAGCATGCGTTCTATTCTATTCAGAATTATCATGGCATAATCTAAATTGGTGTCATCACACCAAGACTTGCAAGTCCTATTTCTGAGCCATATTATAATAAGAATGATCTTTCATTAAAACATAGTTCAGACCACCCAAACATGCAAATAGTACAAGAGATTTCATGTTCTAAAGCATAAATCAAAACTATGCAAAAATCCTTAAAACATATGGTGGTCATGTTCTTTTGGTAAAATCATGCACTCTTTCCTTATATGAATATTTTCAACATTTATCAATACAAATACCCTCTCTTTAGAAATCCAAATCTTAATCCAATCATAACACAATTCAAGATATTTTAAACCATGCTTTTCAAGGATGCATTCAAAACATCTATAGCATATGATAAGTAAAGGAAAATCAAAACAAGAGAGAGATTTTATATAAGTCATGCTCTCAATTAAATCATCAACCTTAAAACACAAGCATACATATATATACAATTTCAAATCAATGTGGGGGAAGGTCAAAAAACCAAAACAATACCATCAAGATTTCTAAAACATGAATGTATTCATAAATCTAAAAAACCCTTTCTTAAAATCATGATTTCTATGCCCATGTGATTTTAGGAGAACTCCGCGTACCTATATTTTGAAGAATATGATTCTTGAAGCTTACGGATTGGGGATTCCAAATCTCTAATTATCTTCAAAAACTCAAGTTGAATCTTGAGTTACGATGATTTTTAGTTTGAAACCCTAATGGAGTTTCTTGAGAGATTTTGATGAAAATAATCTTACTTTGGTGTTCTTGGGATTAAATCCTGTGTTAGAGATGATAAGTGGTTGGAGAAGTACCATTTTACCCTAAATGAGATGGAGTAAAAATATAAATGGTGCCCAATTTTATGGGCCACTGTGACGTGCCACTATTGCGGTGGCTCCTTGAAAATTGACGAATGCAAAATTGGGATCCTCCGCGATGCGCCACTATCGCGAGGTTCCACTAGAATTTGACAAATGCTAATTAAACCATCTACGTGATGCACTAAACACCAAAATGATGATGCTTTACGACTAGCACATAAAATAGCCATAACTTCTTCACCGAGCATCCGTTTTGGATGAATCTTATATCGATGGAAAGCTTATTCAGTCATCTACATAATGAAAAGTTTAAATCAACGGAATTCCACAGGGAAAGAAGTATAACTTATTATAGAAGCCAAAGCTTGATACTTTAGGAACAAAATTTAGCTAGGAAAAATTTTGGGGCGTTACAATTATTGTAATCAAAACTCCCAACATATATTTGAAAACCGAAAACTATACAACATTCATGCCATGAAAAAATTCATAAAATATGCTTTTTAGTTGGAACAAACAATGAGGAAGGAGTAACATGACTTAGATTAGGAAGATGGCAGAGAGAAATCACCCTTATAAGCCCTAAACTGATCCTATTGAAGAAACCCTAACCTTCCTTGACCCCAAAAGCCTTGAGAGAATTTGAGAGTGTTTAAGAGAGTTTGAGTGATTGCAAATAAGTTAATGAAGCCCCAGAAAGGTGCTTTATGTCATGCGGTCATAATGGGTTAAGAGGGGACATGTCCATATTACCCTCAACTTAAACTGCATAAAATTCCTACAACAGGGTACGACTCTACCATACCATCCGTACCCTATCATATGGGTGGTACCCACCACTCAAACCCTAGGAATCCCTTGGACCCCTATAGTATCCAACATAAGAACACCAAGCCCAATCGTACCCTAGCATACAACACGTACCATGTAGTCGTACCCTAGGCATAATCATGAGGGGTTGACATTATCCAACATACGAGTAGGACTATACCACTCGTACTCTATCTCACAACTCATGGTGAGCCACTCATACTCAGATTCAAGTTAAGTTACTAAGTTTTAGATTAAATGAAGGGAAACCCAACCCTACGACCCTTCACCCACCATACGACTCATACCTACCCAAGTCGTACCCATTCCAGAAACTCAACCACCTAATACCACTCTACTGGACAACATACAACTGGGTCACCTGACCTGTACTCTCACCATAAGACTAGTATGGTGAGTCGTATGATGTCCAAAAAGTCCAAAACCCAGGAAATTTTTAAGGACCAAAGCCTAAGGTATTTCAGTCTCCCCCACTTGGATCATTTGTCCCCAAATGACAAATAAGGTAGTACAAGCACGAATTACAATCAATTATAACCATTCCAATCTTTAACTAAGCTATAAAATAAAGATGCAAGGAAATCAACCTTTCCATTAACTAAGTTAGAAAATAAAGATTTGATCAAGAACACATACCTTCCACATAAATATCCGGAGCAAAACAAAATGCGGATACTTGGACTTCATGTCCTCTTGTGATTCCCAAGTAGCTTCTTCCACCTTGTGGTTCCGACATAGAACCTTAATCGAACCTTTATCCTTGGTCTGCAATCTACGAACCTGCCGATCTAAGATCTCAACTATGATCCTCCTCTAAGCCAGAGAATTCAAGATGCCCAATCATATCAAAGAAACAACCGATGAAGGATGTCCTATATATTTTCCCAACATAGAGACATGGAATACCAGATGAATAGATCTCAGACTAGAAGGCAACTCTAATTTCATATGCCACATTACCAACCCTCCTCAAAACCATATGAAGACCAACATACCAAGGACTGAGCTTCCTTTTTTTCCTAAGCTGCATTACATCCTTCATGGGAGACCTATTTTGGAACACTTTATCCCCAACCTCAAACTCCAAGTCCCTACGCCTTACATCTACATAGGATTTTTGGTCACTTTGGGTAGCCTTAAGTCTATCTCGAATTACCTTCACCTTCTTCATAGCCTGATAAACCAAATCCGCCCCAAACATATCCGCCTCATCAAGTTTGAACTACCCAACAGGAAATCTATACCTCCTACCATATAATGCCTCAAATGGGGGCCATCCCAATGCTAGAATGGTAGCTATTATTGTAAGCAAACTCTACAAAAGGTAGATGCTCAACCCAATTACCCCATAATCAATCAAACATATATGAAGCATATCTTCTAATATCTGAATAGTTCTTTGTGCTTGCCCATCCATCTGTGGGTGAAAAGTAGTAATCGGATTAACCTTCGTACCTAACACCTTCTGAAACGACCGCCAAAATTGAGATGAAAACTACATACCACAATCAGAGATAATCAAAATAGGTACCCCATGTAGCTTCACAATCTCATGAAGATATAACATCGTATAATCCTCAACCAAAAATTAGTCCTTACTTGCAAGAAGTGCGTCGACTTTGTCATCCTATCCACGTGACCCAAACCAAATCAAATTGATTTTGAGACTAAAGAAAATTGGTAACGAAATCTATATTGATCACTTGCTAATTCCATTCGGGAAATTCAATCTCCTGATACAAACCCCCAGTTCTCATGTATTCAACTTTCACTTGTTGACACGCCATGGATTTTGCCACAAAATCAGCTATGTCCTTCTTCATACCATTCCATCAATATATCTCTTTGAAATCATGATATATTTTTATCGAACCGGAATGAAAAACATATCCTGATACATGCATCTCATCCAATAACTTTTCTAGCAAACCATAGACATTAGGGACATATAACCTCCCTTAGTACCGCAAGGTACCATCACCACTGATCTCAAATACTATTACCTTTTGCCCATATATATGACCCTTAATCTTTATCAAGATAGGATCTCCCATTTGCTTCTCCTTGATCTCTACACCAAGAGATGATGAACCATTTCCTGTACCAATACACCACTATTCTCTGAGTCCAAAAGGCAAAATCTAAGATTAGCCAAGTGGTAAATATCCTTGACCAACTCCAGCCTCTTCTTATCCATATGAGCTAAACTCCCTATGGACAACCTGCTAAGAGCATCAGCAATAACATTAGCCTTACCTGGATGGTAGTGAAGACTCATGTTATAATCCTTGAAAAGCTCAAGTCATCTCCTCTATCTGACATTAAGCTCTTTCTGAGTGAACACATACTGTAGACACTTATGATTAAAAAAGATATCCATGTACACTCCATACAAATAGTGCCGCCATATTTTCAATGCAAACACCACCACTAAAAGCTCCAAATTGTGAGTAGGATAGTTCCTCTCACGTACCTTTAACTGCCTAGAAGTATAGGCTATCACCTTCCCATGATGCATTAGAACACAACCAAGTCCCACACTGGATGCATCACAATAAATAACAAAACCCTCATTGCCTTCAGGAAAGTCAAAATTGGAGCCGAAGTTAGCTTATCCTTCAACTTATCAAAACTACCCTCATAAGCATCCGACCAAGAGAACTTTATGTTCTTCTAAATCAACATATTTAATGTGGCAGCTATCACCGATAAATACTCCACAAACCTCCTATAATAACCAACCAAACCTAAGAAACTTCAAATACCAGTTGGATTTATAGGTTTAGGCCACCTCTTAACCACTACCACCTTTTGAGGATCTACTATGATCCCCTCACTAGAAATAATATGACCCATAAAAGTAATAACATTCAACTAGAACTCATATTTTGAGAACTTGGCATACAACTGCTACTCTTTAAAGATCTGCAGCACCACACGGAGGTGATTGTCATGATCCACCTCACTCTTAGAATACACCAAAATATAATTAATAAACACAATGAAAAAAAGATCCAGAAACTGACAAAATATCCTATTCATTAAATCCATGAATGATGCCGGGGCATTAGTCAAACCAAATGACATAACCAAGAATTTGAATTGCCTATACTGGGTAAAAAAATTTGTCTTAGGGATATCCACCTCCCTAATCCTAAGTTAATGATACCCAGACTGAAGATCTATCTTAGAAAAGAATTTGGCACCCTGTAACTGATCAAACAAGTCATCTATCCTTGGAAGAGGATACTTGTTCTTAACTGTCACCTTATTCAAGTACTGATAGTCAATACACATCTGAAGGGAACCATTCTTCTTACGCGCAAATAACACCAGTGTACCCTATGGAGATACACTAAGATAGATGAAATCCTTATTCAAGAGATTCTTAAGTTACTCATTAAGTTCCCTCAACTTAGTCAGATCCATTCTATAAGTAAGAATAGATATTAGATGAGGATTCGAAACCAAATCAATCCCAAACTCAATCTCCATAACCAGAGGAACATCAAGAAGATCATCCAAAAAGACATCAGGAAATTCATTTATCGTTGGAACTGAATACAAAGAAGGACCTTTTGAATTAGAATCTTTAACCTAAACTAAATAATAAAGACACCCTTTAGAGATTAACCTCCAAGATCTAAGATATGATATAAACCTCCTTTTAGGAGCTAGGGAAACACCTTCCCATTCAATAACCAGCTCACTAGGGAATCTAAAGACAACCTTATGGGTACGAGAATCTAAGGATGCGTAGCACGAGTTTAACTAATCCATCCCCAAAATGATATCAAAATCCACCATATCTAATTAGAACAAACCCATCAAAGTCTCCTTACTACCAACAGATACTACACACCCCCTATAGACTCTTTTAGCAACCATAAAGTCACTTACTGGGTAGAAACAAAAAAGGATCTAAAATAACCTTGAGATTAAAACCAAAATACACAGCCACAAATGGGGTCACATAAGAGAGAGTGGATCCTGGATCAAGTAAGTACAAAACATCTCGAGAAAAGAGTTGTAACATACCATTCATGACATCAGGCGATGCCTCGGACTCCTATCGGGTAGCAAGAGCATATAACCTATTCCAGCCTTTGCCAATACCAAACGTAGAAACAGATGCAGAAACATCACCCTTTGGTACAAAAGTAGATGAAGAGGCAACCAAAACATTATTTGCTCTAGAAGCAACCTTACCAACCGGATAATTTCTAAGCATATGGTCTAACTGATCACATTTGAAGCACCTGCTCTCCCCTCATCACAGAAACCCTAATGTAACCTATAACAGAACCTACAAGAAGGATATGATAAAGCAGACTGGGCCCCACTTGCCTGATATTGGGCACCATTTTCCCTAAAGTTATCTCCACTCTACTGACGTTTATCACCCAACTACTTCAGGTAAGGAGCACTAGCTGTGGAGAAAAAACTAAAACTCCCCCACTTTTCTTTGGCCACTTACCACCATCCCGACCACTTTGCTGTTGACCACCTTGCTCAGAGAACCAGTACTTCTTATTCTATTTTCCCCTATCTGAGCCTGCTTTCTCTTTTCCTCCTCCACCTATTCCATATAAACCATAAACCTAGAGATATCTATGTCCTTGATCAGCAATGGAGTATTGCTTTCAAGTATTAAATCTTGAGATAGTCCTGAAGTAAACTTTCTCATCCTAGCCCTTATATCTAACACCAATTCAAAACATACCTTAATAGCTAATGAAATTTCAAGGAATACTCCTTGACCGACATCTTTTTCTATTTCAGATTAACAAGTTCCTCCACTTTCGCTTCTTTCAACTCATGATAAAAGTAGCAACCCAAAAAAGTAATAGAGAAAGTCTCCCATAAAGAAGACTAATCAACCTCACCCCTTACCTGATTCCATCCCTCATACCATTTGTAATGACCCGATTTGCTAAACCAGAATGCTACACGATGCTCATGATCCCAAAAGACAACAAGATAACCCATGACTGATATCTATATCTATATACTGCATAAGATAACATAATAATGCAGAAACATGCACTGAAAGGCCATAAGGTTTGATCATGAACATAATTGAATAACATAACATTCATGTAGGGTGATAGAATACCTAAAACAAATCTAAAGTCTAAAATATGATAGTCTATATCTAGTCTAAATCTATTTCGAAAGCCTCTACTGTCTGAAGAATCTGAATAAGGAGTTGATGGGACATGTCCCTAACTAACTCCAACTAATAAGCTAATCAATGAGATACTATAAAATCATTATGTCCTTAAAGTATGTGGACTCACTTCTACTCTAACTGCTGAATCTAGAATATACTACTACTCCGGAACTTGTGTCTTTGAACCTGTGGTGTAACATAAAAAGAAAGAACCATAGCGTGAATGTATCAGTACATATGTACCGAGTATACATGTGAGGTAGGCTATATGTAATGGTTAACATGTATGAATAATGTTAACTGTCTGTCTAACATGAATGTGAGAATATATGCATAAATATGTAACTGTAACTAACAATATGATTTTGTGATTTCTGAGTCTGTATACTGATAACATCACATGCTAGTAACTGATATGACTGATAACATGAAGGACTATATCTAAAAAATATTGATAACATGGGTGACTGTATCTGATAGTCCTGAATCTAATGGAACTATCTAAGTTTCGTACTGTATCTGAGTTGACTGTATCTAATAGTCCTAAAATCTGAAGAACTGTCTGAGTTCTATTACTGAGACTGATTGACTATATCTAACAGTCCTAATTCTGTAATATGAAACTGTGGGAAGTAGTATCTAAACGACATGCCCTAAATATGCTATAATAGCTAAGCTGAGGTTCAATCAATGCCCTGATTAGAAGGGAGTCAATACCGCGCCACTGGTAAGGACAACATATGAGTAATCCTCATATAATAGGTAGCTATAGTGAGAACGATGGGAACCCTCACATAACAAGTTAAGCCACCTCATCTACCCTTATATAGCAGGCTACGATGTCTCAACCTATGCTAGCTACATAATTCTGGAATGCAAGGATTGCTTCTAGGAATCACACCCTTGTATAACAGGTCATTCCGCATCCTTGGGTTCACTTGGTGCT
Organism: Capsicum baccatum var. pendulum; assembly: GCA_030864225.1. Taxonomy (NCBI): domain Eukaryota; kingdom Viridiplantae; phylum Streptophyta; class Magnoliopsida; order Solanales; family Solanaceae; genus Capsicum; species Capsicum baccatum. Next base: position 196,297,379 of record CM061559.1, on the reverse strand, counting down.
AATTCCTACTCCCATCTGAATGGACACTGAACATTATTTACTGAACTGAACTGATCTTGGACTGAGTTACTGAATTTCCATGGCTGGCGGAATACTACTGATATTTGACAACTACTGAGTCATGAGATCATAGAGATTTTTCCTGAGTCATAAGACTATCTGAAGTCTAAGAGTTCATAGCTTGATTGAGAGTATCGTGAAAACATGACATGGCTATAGGCTCACAGCTAATATTTTGGGTACAAGTACCCTAGGACTCGATGAAAGGAAACTCACATGACTTGATACTATTGAATACATGATAATAACCACAATACGTTTATTAAAGCATTTCATCAAACGTTTAATAGGCATAAGCTTGTAAATTTATGGGGATTTTCATGATATCATGCTAGTTAGATAATATTCCTTCATCTAGGCATTTAATCAAACATATGACAGGTATGGTACATGTAAACACCATTATTCAATTCTAATTTCATCATTCAAGGATTTAAATATTAGGGTTGCAAGAATCTATGGCTATAGTAATTAAATCCACATAGAATCTATGGACTTCATGGACGAAAGGAGCCCATGAATGAACACTATTCATACCTTAGTTCGTGATTTCATGAAGATTGATGGTGAAACCTTCTTGAAATTGAAACTTCTATGAAAACCCTAGCTTGAGTTCTTGGGAGTATTTGAGTAAAACATCAATATTTTGGAAGAATAAAGGCTAAATCCCGTGTTTGAAAGCTTATATAGGGGGCAAATTGACCCTTTTAACCCTGGACATGTAATTTAATTTTCAGTAAAATTTCCCAAATTGGTCCCTTAGAGCAATGCTACGTTACGCACCGTGTCACTAGAAATTGAGAATTGGGAAATTGGATGGTGGCGTGATGCAGAGCTATCACATTGCTACCTTATCTACAACCTGAAAGTTTGGTGCGACACGCCAGTATCGTGGAGCAACACTAGAATTTTATAATTGCCATTTGAGCTATCTCCGCGATGCACTGAAGGCTTAGGTCAAACATTGTCTCACTAAATGGGCTCTAACTCTTCGCCCGGGTGTTGAATTTGGGCGAATTATATATCAATGGAAAGCTTATTCAATATCTCACGTGATAGAAAGTGAAAATTATGGATGCACCATGTTTATAAGAATGAATTCTTATTTCAAAGAAAGTTCTAACATCCTTGAGATGATTTTCAAGCTAAGAAAAAAGCATGGGTATTATAATATCCCCCCCCCTTGAGAACATTCGTCCGTGAATGAGACTGACTAAGAAGGGAAATAATGAGCTGAACATGAATAACTGGAACATGATCTCATGATGGACGTGACTGATAAGCTGAAGATAACATACTGAATATGTATATTTGATGCATGTGTAACTGATTCATAAATGCATAACTAAAAGTTCTGAAGAACTAAGTTTTCTTATAATGAGAATGCATGTCTGATACATGACTATATAACTGATCTAATACATGAATGCTTGACTGAATATGCGGTGGTACTTGATACCAAGTTTATCATGGGAACATGAATATAAGATTAAATACTATGTTAGTGATGTTCACTAATCTTGAAATTGAGTAAGCTTAAGGAGAACTGTTACCATGAGCTTGATCTGAGTTGGCGAGGAAGAGGTGAGGATACTTGGTACGTATATTTGCTTCTGTTTCCCAAGTAGGTTCCTCAACGGACTGATTTCGCCAAAGAACTTTAACCAGAGGGACTTCTTTGTTCCTCAATCTACGAGTTTGATAGTCTAAGATTTCAACTGGAATCTCTTCATAAGAGAGGTTGTTTCAAACATCTATGCTTTGAATAGGGACTACGACTGATGGATAACCTATACACTTCTTGAGAAAAGAGACATGAAAGACTGGATGAACTGAGGCTAGATCTGAAGACAATTCAAGCTCATAAGCTACCTTGCCGAAACGAGTGAGAATCTTGAAAGGAACGATATATCGGGGACTGAGTTTTTCCTTCTTGCCGAATCTCTTCACTCCCTTCAAAAGAGAGATATTGAGGTAGACATGATCACCAATCTCAAACTCAAGATCTTTTCTACAAACATCTGCATAAGACTTCTGTCGTCTTTGAGCATCCTGGAGTCATTCTCTAATTAATTGAACTTTCTCTAAGGCATCGAATACTAAGTCAGGACCTATGACTAAGGCTTCACTAACTTCGAACCAACCAATTAGAGATCTACATCTCCTACCATAGAGAGCTTTGAATGGAGCTATCTGAATACTGGAATGATAGCTATTGTTGTATGCAAATTCAATCAAAGGAAAGTGGTCATTCCAACTACCCTTGAACTCAATTACACACGCCCTTAGCATATCTTCCAAAGTCTGAATGGTCCTTTCTGCTTGACCATCTGTTTGAGCATGAAAGGTTGTACTGAGATGAACTTGGGTACCAAGACCTTTTTGGAATGCTTTCCAAAAATGAGAGGTGAACTGGGCACCTCTGTCTAAGATAATAGTCAATGGAACACAGTGCAATCTGACCAGATCCTTAATGTAGTGCTTGGCATGATCCTCGACTAAATAAGAGGTATGAACTGGAAGAAAAAGAGCTGATTTGGTCATTCTTTCTATAATGACCCAGACTGAATTATGCTAACAACGAGTTTGAGGCAAACCCATCACGAAGTCCATGTTCATAACTTCTCACTTCCAAGTAGGAATACTGAACTCCTGCATAGGACCACTAGGCTTCTGATGCTCTATCTTAACTTGCTGACATGTAGAGCACTTAGCCATAAACTCTACAACATCTTTTTTCATCCCACTCCACCAATAGATTTCCCGCAAATCGTGGTACATCTTAGTGGCTCCTGGATGAATAGAGTAACACGCACCGTGTGCTTCTGTAAGAATTTGCTGCCTTAAGTCATCTATTTCTGGAGCACAGAGACGACCCTGACAACGAAGAACACCATCTCCCCCTTAGGAGAAAACCTCTATTTTTTGATTCAGAACTGACTCTTTTAGCTTGATAAGGCTAGGATCCTTATCTTGCTTTTCTTTCACCTTGGAAACTAGAGATGATTCTGAACTACTCTGAACACATACACCGCCCTCTGAAGAGTCGAATAAGAGAATGCCTAGTCTGGCAAGCTGGTGGACTTCCTAGACTAACTTCTTCTTACTATCATCAACATGAGAAATACTACCCATGAATAGTCTACTGAGAGTGTCGGCCACTATGTTGGCCTTGCCCAGATAATAGAAGACACTCATGTCTTAATCTTTTAAGAGCTCTAACCATCTTCTCTGATAAAGATTGAGATCTTTTTTAGAAAAGACATACTAAAGGCTTTTATGATCTGTGAAGATGTCTACATGAACACCGTATAAATAATGCCTCCAAATCTTTAAGGAAAATACTACGACTGCTAATTCAATATCATGAGTAGGATAATCTTTTCATGGGGTTTAAGCTCTCTGGAGGCATAGGCTATGACCTTACCATACTACATGAGGACACAACCTAAACCCACTCTAGATGCATCACAATAAACTCTAAAACCGTCTAAACTATCTGGAAGAGCTAGAACTGGAGCTGAGGTGAGTCGAGTCTTCAATTCTTGAAAACTCTTCTCGCATAAATCTAACCACTGAAACTTGACCTTCTTCTGAGTCAATCTATACATAGGAGATGCAATAGAATAAAATCCCTCAACAAACCATCTATAATAGCCAGCCAAACCCAAGAAACTTTTATTGTTTGATGGAGAGACAGGGCGAGGCCAGTTTCTTACCGCTTCGGTCTTTTGGGGATCTACTCTAATGCCATCACCAAAAATAATATGGCCAAGGTATTCTACTGATCTTAGCCAAAATTTGCACTTACTAAATTTGGCGAATAACTGATGATTTCTGAGAGTCTGGAGTTCTATTCTGAGATGGTCTGTATGATCGTGCTCAGTACGAGAATAGACCAAAATATTATCTATGAAGACTATAACGAACATGTCCAAGTACTGCTTGAACACACGATTCAACAAGTCCATAAAGGTGGCTGGGGCATTGTTAAGGCCAAATGACATGACTAGAAATTCGAAGTGACCATACCGCATACGAAAAGTTGTCTTTGGGATGTCACATTCTCTAACTCTGAGATGATGATAGTCGGATCTGAGTTCTATCTTAGATAAATAACAGGCACCGTGAAGTTGGTCAAATAATTCATCGATTCTGGGAAGAGGATACTTGTTGATGATAGTAACCTTATTAAGTTGACGATAATCTATACATATTCTGAGTGAATCATCTTTCTTGTGCACGAATAAGACTGGTTCACCCCACGAGAAAACGCTGGGTCTGATGAATCCCTTATCTAAGAGATCCTTCAACTTTTCTTTCAATTCCTTGAGTTCTACTGGTGCCATTTTGTATGGAGAAATAAAGATAGGCTGAGTATCTGAAAAAAGATCAATATCGAAGTCTATTTCCCTTTCGGGAGAAATTCCTAGAAGATTTTTCAGAAAGATATCTGAATATTCATTCACTATTGGGACTGATTTAAGACTAGGAGCCTCGAAACTGGAATCCCTAACATGAACTAGATGATAAACACACCCCTTAGATATCATTTTCCTTGCCTGAAAACAGATATGCTACCCTTCCACTCTAAGACGGGTTTATTGGGGAACTAAAACTGAACTATTTTATTTATGCAGTAGACTGTGGCATGTCAGGAATAAATCCAATCCATGCTGAGAATGACATCAAAATCAGTAATCTCTATTTCGACTAAGTCTGCTGAAGTAACTTTCTGAAATATCATAATTGGGCAGTTCCTGCATACCCGCTGGGCTATGATGGTTTTACCCACTAGGGTAGAGACTGATAAGGGCTCTACTAGAATTTTGGGATTGATTCTGAAATCAACTGCTATATAAGGAATAACAAAAGACAAAGAAGCTCCTGGATCTAGCAAAGCGTAAATATGCACATGAAAGATCTGTAATGTACCAGTAACTATATCAGGAGAACTTTCCTGATCATGTCAAGTCTGAAGAGCATAGAGACTATTTGGGTGTTGCCAACTAGTAGCACTAGATGTGGCACCTTGTTGATTTGGGTGACCGGACTGAGCTGAGGAGTGATTCTGTTGACCCTGAGGGCCTGGCTGCGGATAGTCTCTAACTCTATGTCCTGGCTTGGCACAACCAAAACAAATACCACTACCTAATCTATACATACCCTGATGGTGCTTATCGTAAGTTTAGGAAAGAGGATAAGTGCAGGCACTACTAACACTGCCCTGGGTCTTAGAGCCTGGTGCTCTATCTTTGTTACCCTCTCTAAACTTAGTAACTGGAGCACTGGCTATAGAGGGAGCTGGAACTGATGACTTAGGATGAAACTGAGAATGGTTTCCTCCTTCTGATTTAGGCTGAGCAAAGTTGAAACTACCTATCTTGGCTCTCTTATTCTGCTTTTCTCTCTGCTTAATTTTCTACTCTTCTATCTGTTGAGCATGGGTCATAAGTCTAGCTAAGGCCATGTCACTGTTGAGCATGGCAGATCTGCACTCATTAACCACGCTGTCGTTTACCCCTAAAGAGAACTTACTCATCTTGGATCTATTGTCTGCAACCACATGAGGGGTATACCTGGCTAATTTAGTAAACTTAAAAGAATACTCTTTCAATGTCAAATTGCCCTACCTGAGGTTTATAAACTCTAGCACCTTGGCCTCTCTAAGCTCTTGGGGGACGAATCTGTCTAAGAATGCAATGATAAACTCCTCCCACTTTATAGGATCTTCATCAGCTGATCTTTCAAACTTCCACTGTTTGAACCAAGTATGAGCCACATCTGGTATGCAGCTAGCTCAGCACTCTCAACAGTAGTCACCTCCATGACATCTGTCACTTTCTGAACTTGACCTGAGAATTCCTGAGGGTCTTCATCTACCTTATACTAGAGGAATGTTGGAGGATTCATTTGAGTGAAGTCCTGAATCCTCACTGCAGCTGAGTTGGCACTGGGTTGGCCAAAAAAATTGTTGGTTGTTCATTATAAGCAATGACTGATTGAGCAAGAGTGGTAAATGCGGTCTTGAACTCCGCATGAGAAACATGATCGCCCAAAGGTTCTTCGGGCTGAGGGGCTGACTGATTTTTTCTCTTAGGAGGCATGTTCTAAAATAAAGAGAAGAAGCGGATTAGACTGAGAGACTGACTTATGATTATGCTCACTGGCACGACATAAATACTGAAAGAAGAAAAACTATTCTTAAACATCTCATAGCCTCTTGCACATAAATGTGGCGCGTAACACACCCATGTGCAAGACTCTACCAGATATGGGTTTTTGACTTACTAGGACTCTATTGAACCATAGGCTCTGATACCAAGTTTGTACCAACCCGATTTGATGAAACGGAATGCTACACGGTGCTCATGACCCCGAAGGACCACAAGATAACCCATGAATGATATTTGTACCTGTATACTGTATAAGATAGTATAATAATGCGAAGACATGCACTGAAAGTACATAAGGTTCGATCATGAACTTAACTGAATAATGTAACATCCGTGTGGGGTAATAGAATTCCCAAAACAAAACTGAAGTCTAAAACATGATAGTCTGCATCTAGTCCAAAAGCCTCTACTGTCTGAAGAATTTAAATAAGGAGTTGATGGTACATGTCCCCAACTAACTCCATCTAATAAGCTAATCAATAAGATACTAGAAAATTATTATGTCCTCAAAGAATGAGGACTTACTTCTAATCTGACTACTGAATCTGGAATATACTGCTGATCTGGAACTTGTGTCTCTAAACCTATGGTGTAACATAAAAAGAAAGCACCATAGTACAAATCCGTCAGTGCATATGTACCGAGTATACATGTGAGGTAGTCTATATCTAATGGTTCACATGCATGAATAATGCTAACTGACTGTCTAACATAAATGTGAGAATACATGCATAAATACGTAACTGTAACTGATAATGTGATTTTGTGATTTCTGAGTCTGTATACTGATAACGTGACATGCTAGTAACTGATATGACTGATAACATAAAGGACTATATCTGAATAATACTGATAACATGGGTGACTGTATCTAATAGTCCTGAATCTGATGGAACTATCTGAGTTTCGTACTGTATCTGACAGTCCTAAAATCTTAAGAACTATCTGAGTTCTATTACAGAGACTGATTGACTGTATCTGACAGTCCTGATTCTGTAACATGAAACTGTGGGAAGTAGTATCTAACAGACATACCCCAAATATACTATAATAGCTGAGCTGAGGTCCAATCTATGCCCTGATTGGAAGGGTGTCAATACCGCGCCAATGGTAAGGACAACATGTGAGTAACCATCATATAACAGGTAACTCTAGTGAGAACGGTGGGAACCCTCACATAACAGGTTAAGACACCTCATCTACCCTGATATAGCAGGCTACGATGTCTCAACCTATGCTGGCTACATAGTTCTGGAACGCAAGGATTGCTTCTAGGAATCACACCCTTGTATAACAGGTGAGTCCACATCCTTGGGTTCACTCGGTGCTAATTCGTACTCCCATCTAAATAGAAACTGAACATGATTTACTGAACTAAACTGAGCATGGACTAGTTACTAAATCTCTATGGCTGACGGAATACTACTAATTTCTGACAACTGACTGAGTCATGAGATCATGGAGATTTTTCCTGAGCCATAAGATTATCTGAAGTCTAAGAGTTCATAGCTTGACTGATAGTATCATGAAAACATGACATGGATCTAGGCACACAACTAATATTTCGGGTACAATTACCCCCAGGGCTCGATGGAAGAAAACGGACATGACTTGAAATTTTTAAATACATGATAATCACCAAAATACGTTTATTGAAATATTTCATCAAATGTCTAATAGGCATAAGCTTGTACATTTATGGGAATTTTCATGATATCATGCTAGTTAGAAAATATTCCTTCATCTAGGCATTTAATCAAACATATGACAAGCATGGTACATGTAAACATCATTATTCAATTCTAATTTAATCATTCAAAGGTTTATGGGAATTTTCATGATATCATCCTAGTTAGAAAATATTCCTTCATCTAGGCATTTAATCAAACATATGACAAGCATGGTACATGTAAACATCATTATTCAATTCTAATTTAATCATTCAAAGGTTTAAATCTTAGGATTGCATGAATCTATGGCTATAGTAATTAAACCCACATAGAAACTATCGACAATCATGGAGTAGAATCCAATTTCACATCTATCAAACATGAACATGAGCAGCCAAAACATGAAAACATATAGAAAATCCATAACTTGAGTTTAGTAAAGGGATTCTTGGACTTCATGGATGAAAGGAGCCGATGAATGAACACTATGCATACCTTAGTTTGTGATTTCATGAAGATTGATGGCGAGACCTTCTTGAAATTAAACCTTCTATGAAAACCCTAGCTTGAGTTCTTGAGAGTATTTAAGAAAAACATCTATATTTTGAATGAATAAGGGCTAAATCCCGTATTTGGAAGCTTATATCGGGGTCAAATTGACCCTTTTAACCCTGGACACGTAATTAATTTTTAATAAAATTTTCCGAATTGGGCCCTTGGAGCGACGCGGCGTTATCACACCGTGTCACTAGAAATTGACAATTGGGAAATTGCATGGTGGCGCGACGTGGATCTATCATGTTACCACCTTGTCTACGACCTGAAGTTTGGAGCGACATGCCAGTATTGTGAAGCAACACTGGAATTTGACAATTCCCATTTGAGCTATCTCCACGACGCGTTGAAGCCTCAGGTCAAACACTGTCTCACTAAAAAGGCTGTAACTTTTTGCTCGGGTGTCGGATTTGGGCGAATTATATATCGATGGAAAGCTTATTCAATTTCACACGTGATAGAAAGTGAAAATTATGGAAGCACTCTGTGTATAAGAATGAATTCTTATTTCAAAGAAAGTTCTAACATCCTTGAGATGATGCTAAGAAAAAACCACGGGTATTACACCATTGGTATGCCACATCCTTTAGTTGACAGGTAGCAAAATTCACCCCTTTCCATATTTATGGCCTGCATCACCCTAAATATCTTCTCCATCACATCCATAAAACACTGAGGATCCTCCACCTTAACACCAGTAAAAATTAGAGGATTCAACCTCATGAACTGGCCAACCCTTGTTTCCTCAAAAGACAAAGTTCTAGATGCACCACGTTAAGTCTAAGAAGCTACCAAGTGAGCAATCATATGCAATAACTGACAAAACTCAGTATTCATCATATTATCTTGAGGAGGACTAGAAGGAACAGTGGAACTCCCAAGGAATCAGGGACCAGACCCCTAGACCGAGTATGGATCCCCTGTGTAATACGTGTCCCTTCAATATCATCTCTAGTTGGGACAGAGAAGTTTTTATGAACTTCAAATCGTCGAAGCATGATTGAAAATAAAAAAAATAGAAATTAGAGAAGATTCCAAGGCTCAGACTCTAAGTTTGAAATTAGAACACAAAAAGAAGAGAAACATTCCTAAATGGCTCGTAGCCTCTCTCTTAAGAGTGTAGAGCGCTACAAACCCTTAAAAGATACTCCACTCGGCATGGCTTTGTGGACTCCCAATTGACTATGAACCTGAAGATCTAATAGCAACTTGACACGACTCGAACCAGGGCCTTGTCGTAATGGACATCCCAAGTCAAACCAGGACCAAGGACCACCCTTGTTACCCAACCTAACCTCCAAATACATATACCCTGGGTTGGATGAATTTCGACCGTATAATAATATAGCATTTATTACAATTCCAGACTCTAGTATAGGTCCATAACCATGACCAACCCAAACAAGTTCAACCATCCAATATACAATCGATAACCATACCATAGAACAATCCATACATCCCATACCAAATAAGTTCCAAATATAAATATATATTATCCAAAACAAAATTGAATAATTATAAATCAAATAAAGTCAACCAGTATTAGCCCTAATAACAATGCCAATACTAAGGATAACACAAACACCGACACCGCCTACTCTAACCCATAGTAGTTCCATAAAGTCTCTAACCAAAAGTAAAATAATATTTGGTTGGGACATGACCCTAACCATAGCCAAAACCAATGTCTATGAAATAACTAAAGTATGTAAAAACATCCATGATATGAAATGGAGCCTTCCAGATTATGGAAGCTCACCACCTCAATCCAACCGAGTGGATCCCGAATTCAATCACGAAGCAGGAGGAGTAGAATGGCTGGTTCTATCATCACGTGGGGATACATCCTCTTAAAGATGGGTTACCGGGCGAATACTAGTAAGTACTTAAGATAAGGATAAAATAATTACAACCTTTAAAATCAAGTAAACCAACCATATGTATTCACAACCATACATACCTATATATAACTATGCTGGGAAAGGAAATCGGATTTACCATGCCTTTAAAACCATTAACCTAGGTATATGTAGCTTAACTATCCTAGAACCACCCATGGGCTATATGGGTCCAGTGTAACCCCCTGAACGGGCCCCAATGCATGTAGCTGCACAAATTGGAGATACCATAAGAGTAAGGTATTCCCGAGTACCCTTCGCTCTCTATGATACATATGAACAAGTGTACTTAGGGGATTCTTGTGTACCATGTATGTATCATACCTGGTCACGGTGACCAATCACATGTCGTCAAATATGAATTTCTAGTGTCTATCAATTGGACTCATACCTTCATAGTTATCTATCACACCCGACCATTATTTCTCATTAAAAACCATTACCACATAATCAAACCACCATTCCATTTATTATTAACCAAGACTATAAGTAGTGGTATCGTCGTACTGACTATAGCTTGCAAGTAATGTCCTTAGCTGACCTTTTAAAGATAACGGATTTCCATGTACCCATAGATTGCATTTTCAAGTTGACTAGGGGGAATCCCATTTACCCCACAAGACATTTGTTTAAAGTTTGCTTGGGGGATTCCCTTGTACCCCACAAGGCTTTTAATTAGACCAACCATAACCACCAAAAGCTTACCATTTAACAATTCCAAACCATTTAAATCATCTATACCATTTAGGGTTTGATTACCAAGTTATACCATACAATAGTTCAATCAAAGTCCAACAATTTAACCAAAAACATTCTCATGGGGGTTTTATCAAACATGTTGGGGGCATAGTGTTTCCAAAGCCAAGACTAAGTAACAATTAACCATGTCTATGCAAAAAAATGCTCAAACCACCATAATAATATGAAAACCATAAGTAAAAGACATGGAAAAACCCTAACCAACCATCGTATCCCAAACCCCTAACATATATTTGAAAACCCAAAACCATACAACATTCATGCCATGAAAACAATTCATAAAATATGCTTTTAGTTGGAACTAACAATGAGGTAGGAGTAACATGCCTTAGATTACAAAAATGACGGAGAGACATCACCCTTGTAATCCTTAAATTGATCCTATTGACAGCCTTCCTTGATCGTAAAAGCCTTGAGAGAATTTGAGAGTGTTTAAGAGAGTTTGAGTGATTGAAAATAGGTTAATGATGCCCCAAAAGGTGCTTTATGCCATGGGGTCATAGTGGGTTAAGAGGGGAAATATCCAGATTACCCCCAACTTAAACTGCATAAAATTCCCACAGAAGGGTACGGCTTCACCATACCATCCGTACCTTATCTTACGAGTGGTACCCACACTCATACCCTAGAAATCCCTTGGACTCCCTATACTATCCAACATATGACCACCAAGCCTAATCGTACCCAAGCATACCACACGTACCATGTAGTCGTACCCTAGGCAGAATCAAGAGGGGTTGACACTGTCCAACATACGAGCTGGACTATACCACTCGTAACCTATCTCACGACTCGTGGTAAGGCACTCGTACTTAGATCCATGTTAATTTACTTTCTTTCAGATTAAGTGAAGAAAAACCCAACCCTATAACCCGCCACCCACCATACGACTCGTACCCACCCAAGTCGTACCCATTTCAGAAATTCAACCACCCAATACCACCCCACTGGACAACATACAACTGGGTCACCTAACCCGTACTCTCACCATACCACTAGTATGTCCAGCCGTATGATGTCCAAAAAGTCCAAAACCTAGGAAATTTCAAAGGACCAAAACCCAGGTTGTTTCATATTCTTATTAGCACTTGTATTTTCTTGAGGGTTAACCTATTTAAGGAATGTCGTAGTAGTTGGCGTAGTTTAACTTCAAAGTAAATGCTTTCTTAAGTGGATCAGATTGTGGAACTATGACAATGCTTTGTTGCATACCTTTTTCCTAAACTTTAGACCTCAGGAAGTATCTGGAGGATGCTATCATCTTTGTCCTTGGTTTCGTGGTTGCTACTTAATGTCGTTACCTATTTTGGAGAGATAATTCTAATTTTTTCAGCGATGTGATCTTTCACACAAGCATATGAGTTGCTTTTGCAATATTTTCTTTGCCTATAGACCATTCTTTAATTGGAGTGTTTCTCCCCTTTCTTAACATATTCCAGAATGTCGACTTATTGTAGTTGAGGGGGAGAGTCTACTTGAAAGAAGACTTTTTTTATTCAAAAAACTCTCTTGTTTTTGAAATATAGCCTTTTTATTTCCTCCATCAGTGTTCTTTGCAACATTTTTGTCATTTGCTTTCCTTGTTTGATTTGCCTTTGGGACAGAATTACCGGTGGTTTTGGAGAGGTAGGTGCCTTTGGGACAGAATTACCGGTGGTTTTGGAGAGGTAGGTGCCTTCAGGTTTTGTGTTATACTTTCCCTTGTTTCTACCCTTATTCCTGGATATAGTTAACCATCAATTTCTAAAATAAATGTCTTCTAAAGAGACATAATTATTGTCAAATAACTTATTACAATCAACCGGCTAGAATTCCACCTATAAAGCAAAATATAGATAGATGTATATGATCTGGAAAGTGGATAATGGTAAGGTTTTGGTATTTGATTTGACAAGTAGACCCAATATTCTAACACTCTCTTATAACTGACTTTAGGAGCTTCATATTTAGTATGGTCATCTGTTAGAAGGGATAACTAATTCTGAGATTAATTTAGGATGAGTTTATCCCATATTTGATTGGGATAAATGTATGGGAAACTCATCCTATGATTGGTTATCTGGCATTGTAGTATTATTTTTATTCCATATTAAGGGTGAGATAAATAATTCCAGAATAATTAATCTTGGAATAACTTATTTTCAACCAAAGGATGAGTATTTTTGTTGCTTCTAGCATTCTTAAGTTTTAGAAAACTGAATTATTCTTTTCGTGACAAATGGTTGAAATTCTTATGTATATGTCTGGTGTCTGAGATGTGGTTGAAACAAATTTTAACAGATATATGATAGCACCTAAGTGATAGAAAATCCGTACTCAGCTATCATACTACGCCATAAGGCATGTATAGCTATAAAATACCTCATAACTAAATATGATAATTTTCATGGTTAAACACTTTAGCCATATTTTTTTTCCTTAGTTTTCGTAGCAAGAAGTGACGTAACTAAAAGTTAGCTACAAACTTTACATGATCTGTGTCTAAGGATTACTACTTACAGCTACAAAAAAAGTATTGTAGCAGTGATGGTAAAACAAAATTCTTGCAACGGAACATATACTTGTAGCTAATAGTTTATTCTTTTGCCACGATAAATAAAATTCATAGTAATTTTTGTAATGTATCCACAACATATTCTATTATGGCAAAAAATTTAATTTTTTTTTCTAAAAAATTAAAATTTATGGTTATTTTATATTTTAATTTAATTGTAACAATATTTCTATTTATCTACGAGTTAGAAAGTATATAGCTATAAGAAGTAGTTGCTACAAATATTTTTTTACATGGCTAAAAAATTATTTTTCTTGTTAGAAAGTACATAAATTATAGCAATAATTTTCTATGAAAAATGAAAATGTATAGTCATAATTTTTGATAATTACCTATAGGTTTGGCCACAAATATAAAAATTCATTGCTTTTTTTCCAACATATAAAAATTCATTGCTACAAATTAAAAAATATTGTCATAAACATTATTAATCATAAAAATTTCTATAATGTAAATTTGAAAAATCCAAAAAGTATTTCAACAATTCTATTACGACAAATTAAAGAATTCTCCACAACCTTCATAAGTCACAAAAGTTACTTTTTTATTTTTTTGGTCACAAAAGTTACATAATATAGCTAAGAGTCTATTTTTGAGATTCCAAAACAACTATTAAGTTAAATATAATTGCATTTACAATTTTAAAAATTGTAATTAGTTCAAAACAACATAGTCTTTTCCTATGTCTCCTTCCACGATTTTCAACTACAAACACCTTGTTGTCCTTCATGCTTTGACTCCACCAATATATCTGTCAATAATACAAACTGATTATATATCCAAAAGTATGTACATATAAAATTTCGAGAAGAAAAATATGTAATTTACCAAAATTTTCAATAGATAAAACTAAGAAAAAGTGTAAATCAACTAAGGAAGTAAATAAATCTACAAATATAGATCTTAAATTATAATATTTATTCGTTCAACTATAAAAGATGAAACACAGATGAGGCAAGTTTTTCTTAGTGCAACTTTCAAATGTTTAAGTAATTACAATTTTTACAAAGTAAAACAGTATCAATTTGTAATATTCTTTTATATTACTTAGAGTTGTCATTACATTCTGCTCCAGTATTATCCAATTTGGCTCTTAAATATAATAGTAACATTAGTGAGCACTTGATAGTATTGTATAAACATGATCCTTGATTTTTACTTTACTGATCAAAAAGAAAAATTACAATAGAAATTCTAAAATTCACACACACACACATACTATATATATATACCTATATATGCACACGATTCAATGCAATACTTAGATTGCAAAAACTTGTCTTATGTAGTTAAAGAATTCCATTGCAAAACCTTAAAAAAAAAGAATTTCATTGCAAAACCTACAAAAAAAGAAAGTCAATTAGCAAAACATCATATATAAAAGTTTCAAGAACGTGGGGCCAAAGAGAAGAAAAGGGTGGGGACGTGGGGGGTGGGGGCCGGTGGCGGATCAGAAAAGAAGAAGAAAGGAGTAAGGAGAAAGGAGTGTTGGGTTCAAGGTGTATATATGAATTAAAAATGGAGGGAAAATGGTGGAGGAAAAGAGAAACACCAAATTAGAAAGTGTACTCTTAAATTAGAAAGTTCACTAATTCTCCCACATTGGTGGGAGAAAGGAACTTTGAAATATTTTTAATAAGGAACGCTAACTCCATATGGATAATGAGACAAGAACAAGGTGGTGCCTTGCGCCGTCGTCATCGTCGCTCGCTCGGTTCAGATTCGGATCGGATTGGATTGGGATTGGGATTGGGATTGGATTGGATTGGATTTATCAAATGATCTCTTGATGAGATTTATCTTTATAGATGAATTTTATTTGAAACTTGTTTTACAAGTGAAATTTTAATCCAAAATATGATAGAATTATTTTTCTCCAAGTACGAGTACATTTTTGACGCCATGCAAATGCATGCGCAATGCATCACGGAGGAATACGACCTTTCGAGGGAAAAGACATACTATTTCGCATTGTAGGGTGACCTGTGGGCGCAGGTAAAACGTAGGTACGCGACCTGTGGGAGCAGATGTAGTACAAAAGCTACTTGAATTTGTAAATCATCACCTGCGGCCGCAGGTTCAGCACAGATCGGGCGCAGGAACGTGACTGCTACTGAATAAGTACCTTTCTGCTGAACCAATGCATCCTTTGAAAAGGACACATTAAAGGATATAAATACCTGATGTATTCCCCAGTTATAGACATGATTTTTGATAGCAAAAACACTCTTCTTCTATATAAAAACTCTGTGTGGTCATTAAGCTATTGAGTGAGTTCGAGGAATCCAACAATTTGAGGTACCGCTATTGTTTGAATTGAAAGCCATTTTATCCTGGGAAAATATTCCACAATTTCGGGTACAGTGAGGGGAATTATTCCTTAAGTACACTCCGTGAATTCGGGGGACTTGTCTTTACATTTCTATTTCATTCCATTTCTAAAAAATAACACAATTCTTGAATAGATTACTTTTAATCTTTGTTGAAGGTGTTAAGGAACTTCATAAGTGTTACTGTCTTAGACTAGAACTTGTTTTGAAGTTGTTGTTTCCTATATACAGATTCTTGTACCTGAAAATATTGAAAATAATAATCTTGAGGAATAATTTTTTGGAATATGTATTGCTTGTTTTTTGGAGATTAAAGTTTTAAGCTTTCTACTCCGTTTGTACTTAACTAGTGATTTGAAGACATAAATTCTTCATCACAAGTTAAAGATCACTCGGTTGACGATTGAAAGTCATAAACACTTCATCGTTAAACTAGAAACAAATGGTATTTAAAGTTGCTGAACTTTTTAATAAGTATTTTAATATACTAAAGGTACTGTCTTATGGTGATAGAAAAATGACTACTGATAGTCAAGTACATGATGCGGGAATGACTATGGAGGCAACTAGTATTGTGATGATGAGTCATACTAATTCTCTGCAAGCTATGGCACCAACGGAGAAACCTAAAAATTTTACGGGTATTGACTTCAAGAGATGACAACAGAAAATGTTTTTCTACCTCACAACTCTTTGTCTTTAAAGGTTCACGTTTGAGGAAGCTCCAAAGGTGCCCGGGGGAACCTCTGAACAAGAGCGATTTCTTGTGGAGGCTTGGAAACACTCAAATTTCTTTTGCAGGAATTATATCTTGAGTGGTCTCCAAGATGACCTTTACAATATGTATAGTGGAACAAAGACAACAAAAGATCTATGGGGAGCGCTAGAATGGAAGTACAAGATAGAGGATGCCGGAACTAAAAAGTTCTTCGTTGTAAGATTCTTGGAGTATAAAATGATAGACAATAAGTCTGTTGTTTCCCAAGTGTAGGAACTACAAGTGATCATCCATGATTTCCTTACGGAAGGTATGATTTTCACAAATACCTTTGTTGAACAATTTAAAAATGTTCTTAGTATTCATATGAACTTTATTGTAGGTTTGATTGTGAATGAAGCATTTCAAGTAGCAGCAATAATAGAAAAGCTACCACCTATGTTGAAAGACTTCAAGAACTATTTAAAACTCAAACGTAAGAAGATGTCAGTCGAAGATCTGATTGTATGACTATGCATTGAATAAGATAATAAGGCGGCAAAAAAAAGTTCAAGAGGTAATTCTACAATAAATGGAGAAAACATTGTAGAAAATGACCAAAACAATGCTAAAAAGGTAAAAGAAAGCTCGAAATGAAAGCAATCAACCCAAGAAGAAATTCAAGGGAAAGTGCTTCAACTGTGGAAAGATTAGCCACAAGTCCATGGATTATCGTGCCCCAAAGAAAGGGAAGAAGAAGAACCAAGCAAATCTGGCTGAGTCTAAGAAAGAAATGGATGATCTGTGTGCTATGCTTTGCAAATGCAACTTGGTGGAAAATCCTCGCGAATGGTGGATGGATTCTGGTGCCACCCATCATGTTTGTCCTAATAAGGAGTTGTATTCTCCGTTCTCTTCAGTTCAAGTAGAAAAAAGATCTACATGGCAAACTCCGCTAGTACAAAAGTAGAAGGAACAGGAAAAGTGTGCTTGAAAATGACTTTCAGCAAAGTGTTGACACTTAACAATGTCTTGTATGTTTTGGAGTTATGGAAGAACTTGATTTCTATTTCACTTCTTAAAAAAATGGATTCAAATGTGTATTTTTTTCTAAAAAAATTGTACTTAGTAAAGGAGAAATATATGTAGAAAAAGGCTACCTCAATGAGGGCCTATTAAAAATGAATGTAATGAATGTTGAAATCAATAAAAGTTTAAATCTTCTTACATACTTGAGTCTTACGATTTATGGCATGAATGATTAGGCCATGTTAATTACAAAACATTACAAAAACTGATTAACTTAGAAGTTTTGCTAAACTTTGAGTGCAATAAATCAAAGTGTCAAACTTGTGTGGAATCAAAGTATACTAAGCATCCGTATAAGTCCGTTGAAAGGAATTCCAATCCCTTAGACTTAATCCACACTGACATTTGTGATATGAAGTCAACACCATTACATGGTGAGAAAAAATATTTCATAACTTCTATTTATGATTGCAATAGATATTGTTGTGTCTACTTGGTAAATAGTAAGGATAAAGAAATAGATGCATTTAGGCAATAGAAAACTGAAGTTGAAAATAAGTTAGAGAAAAAGATCAAAACTAGAAGAAGTAATAGGGGCGGAGAATATGAATCTCCCTTTGCGAAAATATGTGTAGAGAATGGAATTGTCCATCAAACTACGGCCCCGTATTCACCTCAATCTAATGGAATTGCGGAAAAAAACACTTTGAAGGAAATGATGAATGACTTACTTATAAGTTTAGGTTTACTGCAAAGCTTGTAGGGAGAGGCTATCCTTACAGCTAACCGAATACTCAATAGAGTTCCCCATAGTAAGACACAATCAATTTCTTATGAGAAATGAAAAAAAAGAAAATCCAACTTGAAATATTTCAAAGTGTGGGCTGTCTAGCAAAGGTCTAAGTTCCTATTCCTAAAAGGGTTAAGCTAGGACCTACGACGATGGACTGCGTGTTCATAGGATATTCTAAAATTAGTAAAGCATGTTAGTTTTTAGTTCATAAATCCAAACATTTGGATATTAAAGAAAATATGGTAATTGAATTAGATAATGCTGAATTCTTTGAAAATATTTACCCATATAAAACTAGACATGAACAGTCTAGTAGGGGGTTTAAACGACCTCAAGATGAACCAAGTGAGATTTTATATACTGATGAAAATCCAAGACGTAGTACACGTCAAAGAACATCAACTTCATTTAGATTAGATTTTGTAATATTTCTTTTAGAAAAGGAGCCTTAAACATTTAAGGAAGCAATGGCGTCTTGGGACTCATCCTTTTAAAAAGAGGCAGTCGATAGTGAGATTGAAAAGGGGATGGTACTATTGACAAATATAAGGCGAGACTTGTAGTAAAAGGCTTCAAACATAAAGAAGACCTTGATTACTTTGATACATACTTACCAGTAACAAGGATAACATCGATTCGAATGTTAATTATCTTAGCGGCGGTATATGGTCTTAAAATCCATCAAATGGATGTGAAAATTGCATTTCTAAATGGAGAATTGGAGGAAGAAATATTTTTCGAACAACCTAAAGGTTTTGTAGTCCCAATAAAATAAAATAAGGTGTGTAAACTTGTTAAGTCACTTTATGGACTAAATCAAGCACCTAAACAATGGCATGCAAAGTTTGACCAAACCATATTGGCAAACGGGTTCAAGATAAATGAATGTGATAAATGCATTTACATTAAAGACACTCCAAATCACCAAGTCATTATTTGTTTGTATGTGGATGATATATTGATCATCAGTAGAGACATTTCAGACATAAATGCTTCGAAATGAATGCTTGAGAGCAAGTTTGATATGAAAGACCTTAGAATTGCGGATGTGATCTTGGGAATAAGAATCCATAGAACTCCACAAGGGTTGGCATTATCACAGTCTCATTATATCAAAAAGGTACTTGAAAAATTCAAGCATATGGAATTCAGTATTGCCAAGACTCCATTGGACATTAGCTTTCCACTTCGAAAGAATGAAGGTGAAATTGACTCACAATTGGAGTACGCAAGAGTATTGGGATGTTTAATGTATATAATAAACTGTACACGACCATACATAGCATGCACTATAAGTAAGTTGAGTCGGTATACGAATAATCCTAATAAAACTCATTGGATGGCAATGAAAGGAGTTTTTGGGTATCTTAAATACACTCAAGACTACGTTTGCATTATAATAACTATCCCATGGTACTTAAAGGATATAGTGATGCAAATTGGATCACTGGATCGAATGAAGTAAAATTTACAAGTTAATATTTATTTACTATCAGTGGAGGAGTGATCTCTTAGAAATTATCCAATCAGACTTGTATAGCTCGCTCTATAATGGAATCTGAATTTATCGCATTGGATAAAGCTA